>CM074857.1:117717500-120575000 GCA_037501455.1 Lantana camara
ATATTTATATTTATAATTAGTATCAAATAATATATAACATTAATTAAAATAGAAGAACGAAATGCTATCTCTTGAAATATAGTTTTTTAGTGACTACTAATTAATCCATCATAAAGAAAGAAAAGGACGTGGAAAAATAGAAGTTAATAGCGCAAAATTAGATACGTAACTTCGAAATATTTGGATTCTGACTTCTTGAAGCGAGCTACTTTCACTGTCAAAGGGGCGGAGCAATTCGAGTTAGACGAGAGGCGGGGATTCGAATCAAAATACCGAATTAGATATTATATATATTTTTTAATATATATTTTTATTATATTATATATATTATATTCCTACATAGAGTATATGAAATTGTTTATCAGCTTATAAATAAATACATATATGTATATGAAATTTTTTTGTCAGTTTACTTGTGTGTGTATATATATATATATTCGTACCCACTAACAACATTTTTAATGTATTTAGCTATTCTTATTTCCAAGTCTAATTAACACTTTTATTCAAAACAAAAATAATACTTTATACTCTTGTCTTGAATCTTATTGTTTGTATTTTGTAGACTTGGAGAAACTTTTTAACGTAAAAATATGTAATTCTTCCAAAAAAAATTTTTAATAAAATTCGGTAATTCGGTTATATACCGAATCGTACTGAACTTTTTTCGGTAAAAATCATACCGAACCGAAATTTCAGTACGTCATTTCACGTACCGAAATTTCGTTCGGTCATTTCAACAGAATTTGGTATAACAAATTTCTTTTATTCAAAATTTATTGTTATATTAAACTTTTAATATACAAATATTATTTGCGTGAAGTACTGAAGTTAAGTACATAAAATTTTTATTGAATTCCGAAGGTAGTTGGGGAAGTAGCAATAATGCACGTAAATGAATTGAGCTCGACTCGATTCAAAATTTTCAATCTCAATTCCAAGCTTTTTTCGAGCCAACTCGTTAAGCTAGAAACAAGAAAGACGCCTCGACTCATTTACATTCCTCGTAGAGATATTGTTAATTTGCGGAATAGGAGCACGATAGTGAAAAAATAATGAATGAATATTAATAAATTCGGTTTTGCTTTATTTTAATCAAAATTCAAAAGTAAAATGAAATATCTGCAATTGTAAAAAAATGCATAAAAATCAAGAAATATAGGGTTTTAATATGGGTATAATTTGGGTAAATGGATATTGGGTCTAATTCGGGTCTAGACCCAGGTCCATGCCCATTAAAAAGTTATATTGGGGTTGGGCCTGGGTCTGGGCCTGGGCAAAATATATGGGGCTGGGCCTGGACATTTTAAAATTTTATTGGGCCCGGGGAATCCCTACCCATTTACAGGCCTATTTGGATATTCATCATCTCCCCTCTATGGCCACATTTTCAATCTCGTCATGTAAATCTCTAAAATTAGCAATTTTTAGTCGATTTTTTCTAACAAATATTGAACAGTAAAAAAACAAAAACAAAAACCCAAATAATAAAAGATGTTGAATACTTCCTTACTATTAGGTGTGAAAAACATAAAAAGAATACGTTTTCTTGTTTGTAAACCTTAAGATTGTTGAACTACTCTCCCCAGATCATCACTTGTTAAAGATGGATTTTGACTACACATCTCTTCGTCAAAGAGACTATAAAAAAGTGAAAGAGTATGTATAATATACAGAAAGTATTATTATTATTATTATTATTATTATTAATATTATTATTATTATTATTATAGAGCAACAAATGAAAACTTACGTTACTAATGGAGTGAGTTCATCACAATTCAAGAGCACATATCTATGTGCTGAATCGTATTCACTATCATCTCGAAATAGCCGACCACTCTTTTGGCTTCCAATAGGCCTGCCGGGATGGCAAAAAATTCGAAAACAACTTGAATTTCTCTCCCCACCATCATCATTTCTTGGGACTCTATTTAATCGTGTTTCAACATCACCATCAAAGTACAGTGAACAAAATGTTGAAACTTCCTCAATAATGTATGCTTCTACAATAGAGGCTTCCACGCGAGCTCTATTCTTGACTTTTTTCTTTAAACGACCCAAAAACCTAAGCGTCATGTTAGCATATAAGTTATAATTCTTTTGATATTTTAACATATAAAAAATATGAACTTATGTATAATTATACCTTTCAAAGGGATACATCCATCTGTATTGAACAGGTCCCCCAACTTTAGCTTCGTAAGCTAAGTGAATTGGAAGGTGTTCCATGACATCAAAGAATGCAGGCGGGAATAATGTTTTAACCCAATTATGACACTCACCAAACCCAGGTAGGTTCTTAGGGTTACCGAATGGGTCAAATGTTTGTTCAGGAAGTTGATCCACACGCCTTCTAACTTCTGCACCTGACAAACGTGGAGGAGGAGGATCTTTTTCACGTCTACCTTTTGTAAACATATTCTCTTGTTTTCGGTATATGTGACGTGGTGGCAAAAATTGGCGATGGCAATCAAACCATGATTGTTTCATACCATGTTGCAAACGAAATGCCTTTGTACGTTCCATACAACACGGGCATGATAACTTTCCATGAGTGCTCCAACAAGAAACCATGCCAAAAGCAGGCAAATCATTAATTGTCCACATAAGAGCTGCTCTCATTTGAAAATTTTGGTGTCTAAATGCATCATAAGTTTCAACTCCTTCATTCCATAACTTTTTCAATTCATCGATGAGAGGAGGCAGAAACACATCCCATTTTTTGCCTGGAGATTTAGGACCAGGGATAACCATATTCAAGAATATATATGGTTCATCCATGCAAATTCCAGGAGGAAGATTATACACAACTAACATTACAGGCCAACAAGAATAAGGAACATTTGAGTTATTAAATGGGGTGAAACCATCTGTGCATAGACCCAAACGCACATTACGTGGTTCCGACGAAAATGATGGATGAGAACTGTCAAAGTGCTTCCAAGCTTCACTATGTGCAGGGTGTCCCATACTATCATCTTGACATTCATTGTTATAATGCCATGTCATTTGCTCAGATGATGTTTTAGATGAGTAAAGTCTTTGTAACCTTGGAATTAAGGGCAAGTAGCGCAATACCTTATAGGGAACATCCTTTTTTGAAGCTTCATTTCTAGGCTTATACCTATCATGTCCACAAATTTTGCATTTTGTCCTCTCACTATCCTCTTTATAATATAACATGCAATTATTGATACAAGCATCAATTTTCTCATAACCAAGACCTAGTTTTCGAACCATTTTCTTTGCATTATACATGGTACTTGGAAGCCTCTCATCTTCGGGCATCGTACTCTTCATTGTTGAAAGGATGCGGTCAACACATGAATGAGATAAATTGAAATCAGATTTAATATTAAGCACTTCAGAAATAGCAGAGAGACGTGTATGTTTTTTACAACCATGCCACAAGGGTTCTTCTGCATCTTTCAATAAATCAAAGAACTTTTGGGCATCGGGATTAGGTGGTTCGTTTGTTGGATTTTCACCCCCATCAAACCCCCAATCAAAGTTTGGACCCGCTGTGTCCATAACCATGGTTCTCATTCTGGTGCTTCCATTATCTATAAGCCCCGAAGATTCTCTACTAGATTCACGCAACCAAGGTTCTCCATGTGCATCCCATCTAGTGTAACCGTGCTCAAATCCATGTTTTATAAGGTGATAGTGAACATTATCACGATTATCAAATCTCATGTTGCGACATTTTGAGCAGGGACATTTTATGTTACCACGATCAACAATTTCAGGATGAGAGTATGCAAATTCTAAAAAGTTTATAACCCCTTGATTAAACGCCTCAGTTATGTATCCTTTATCATCTAATCGTTGCCACATCCAACTTCGACTACTAGACATATTACTGTATAGATTATTAAAGATAAAATCAATAAAATTTATGTAAAATCAAGTGACAAAACAAAATAATGCAAAGCCCAATCAAACAAGAAATGCTTGAAAATATAAAACATAAGAAACGCTTGAAAATATAAAACATACCTGCTCACAATTCCACTAATATCTTCAAGAAGTAATTCTTTGGCCAATTTTATTCCTATGCAAAAAGACAATTATTCAAATCAATATCATCAAACTATCCAACTTTATCTTTTGCC
Source organism: Lantana camara (assembly GCA_037501455.1). Lineage (NCBI taxonomy): Eukaryota > Viridiplantae > Streptophyta > Magnoliopsida > Lamiales > Verbenaceae > Lantana > Lantana camara. The sequence continues at coordinate 117,721,619 of CM074857.1, forward strand.
TCAGCTTTATACAAAGCTAGAAGTACTTGAAAGTGAACTTTATACAAAGCTAGAAGTACTTGAAAGAAAAAAGATAATTATTCAAATTCTTACACATAAACAATACAATACTGTGACGCCCCGAGCGTGGAGCTATCACATCCCCCGCACTAGAACCTAACACGTATATGCTAGGAATATCAAATGGACTCGGATTAACATAAAAATTGACGTACATAAACCTTAATATACTAGGAATATCGAGTTAAAACAGTTTTGAAAACCGAGGTCGTATGAGTTCAAAATTTACGTCGGAATTCTCTGCGTATAAGCTGTCAAAGTTCAAACAATACAGCAACTTGGCTGCAGCGACACCTTTCAAAGACCGGTCTGTTTACCACATCAAATGAAGCCGGAAAATTCTGAAACTTAATAGGTATACTCCCAACATATATAGGTACTCCTCTGTAAAAGGGTTTTGCAAAATTCGAAGGTTTAGTCCCTCTGCTCAGCTGCTGTTCCAGATCAGAAAACAGGGCAAAAACAGGGGACTGCGGCAATTTTCGGGATTTTTTCGAGGTATCAAACGGGCTCGGAAATTTACGAAATTTGGCAGATATGAACTTCAATATGTTATTAATCTCCAGTTAAAACAGTTTTTGAAAACGGCGTCGCACGAGCTCGGAATTTACATTTGAAATGACTGCACAGATCATGACAGCACCAAAATTCAATACTAATTTATACCTACATCATTCCCAAACTTTAGTATCATGCAAACTCATACGGATTCAGACTATTTAGCATTAAAACCATCAGATTTCATAATTCTAACAAGCTATGATTCATGTATTTAACTATGAAAATTAACAAATTTCATTACCACTCCTGCTCAACTCTAATCCACAAGGTTCCAAGACACTCATGTTTAGAAACATTCGATTCATGGAAACTCAATTAAAATTATCACCTCAAGCAAGACCTTACCTCAATTGAAGGAAAATAGGCTGGAGAAAGATGGCGATGTGATTCGTGTGTGAAAAATAAGAGAGGGATGAAGAAACTCATTAACTCCCTAGTTTGTTTCAAGGTTGAGAAAGGTTGAGGTGCTGTACGTGATTCATAAGAGGGGTAGCCACTGAATTCATCAAAATAATCCAAACTTCTAGCATAAATTTCCATGAATAATCATACATATTATCTCCTCAAATTTCCAGTAAGAATTCAAGAACTAATCTAAAGAGTTCAACTGTTTCATCCAAAATTCATGATCATAAGGTTTTCATACATACATCTAATCACATATTTCTTCCATGAAGCTTGAAGCTTAAGATGCCATAAATCCGATTCTTACCTCAAAATTGAAAGAAAGCGACTTGGTTGGTGTATGTGTGTGGTGTGCGTAACGTGTGTTCTGCGTTTGAGTGTTTGAGAGAGAGGAAAGTTTGGGGTTCCTTCTGATTTCTTTCTTTTCAAACGTTTAAGAAATAAAATTGTTGATAATTGAGACAAAATGAGATGTGGAGGATGAGCAGGTGCAATACGTGTATTATCAAAACAGAGTCGGCTACAAAAATCTGAATTTGATCTCATTAAATGCAATTAGTTCGTGTCAGTGAAATTCGAACAGATTAACCGGCTTGCAGCTGACATTGTTCATCAACATCTATACAGGATCATAGTAGCAATCATTGAACCTACTTCTCAGTAATTCAATTCATGTTAAACATCCAATTCAATCAGAATTTTCAGTTCAACTCACGCATTCCTATTTCTTTCATTTCTTTCCCTACAAACCTGAAGGATGTTAAACAGACTAAACATGCTGAAACTTTACCTAATTAAACTGAAACACCGAGCTGACTGAGCTATAAAAACTAAGCACATCACTTCATTTTGTTAGGCTCACTTCCAGAAATTATATCGCAACAGCAAAATTTCATAACATCATGATATATTATAGCAAAACAGAGATACCAACGAAATTCTTCAATCAAACTCCCGATTCCCCATTCAAGTTACTAATCCAAAACTCCAGTTCAACTCGAAAACAAGCACCCAATCGCCACAGAACTAACATTAACTTACTTTCCACAAAATGAGCACCAAGAACTGAAAATTATCCCAAATAAACTAAATTAAAACACTTATAAAGATAATAATAAAATGAGACAAATGGAGAAAATAGACAGAACACTCAAACTTCCCACCTAAAACACAATGCAATTACCCCCAAATTATCCAGAATTAACAGAGTCGTCTTCCCCAGCAGCCCAACAACTCCAAAATGGAATTCAAACCCTGCACCATTCAACGAAATTCATCTCAGTTTCCAGAGAAGAGCTATTAAAATTCATTTTTTTTTTTTTTATCTTCTTTTATTTTCGAGTGAAGATAGAAACAATACTTACTGTTGAAATTCGACGTTGACGATGGGAACAGAAGGATTCGCGATAGATTGGTAGGCCGAATTGGATAGACCAATGCTCGCCGTTCTCTGAGGCTTGACAGAGAACGAGAGTCAGTGGCTAGCAGCGGCGGGCGCGGTAGCTTGAGCGAGAATTGTGGAGAGAGAGAGGCGGCTGGGATTTTGCCCTAGGTTTGTGGAGAGAGAGGCGGGATAGCAATTTTGGGGGAGGAGATGTTAAAAGCGGGATTTTATTTTTTGGGGAAGAGAGAGGCGGGATGTTGCCTTCATGACCGAAAAAAGAGAAGGAATCTGCTAAGCCTAAGGATTTCTCTTATGGGCTCTCTTTTCTTCTTTTTTTTTTATTAAATATACTTATGCTTTTATATATGTTAAAATACTAATTGCATTTAATAAACATATATATGTTAGGAAATTTTAATAAATAGGTAAAAGTACTAAATTTTATAAATGTAGTTCCATAGGAAAATTAGTTAATAAGTTAATTGTTTAACTGTTATTTGATTTTTTTAATTAAGTTTATTATGTTTAATTAAGTTTGCATCAATTATTATATAAAATGAACTTAAACGATCTTTAATTGAACGAACTCAAGTGGTCTGATTTTAAATAGCTTGTTATTAATTAATTCAATACAAGTTGATAACATTTTTCTAGGATATGAATTTCGAATCAATTCTCCCGTGGATCACTTTGATTCAATGAATATTTCGAAATATATTTTTAAACTTAACTTAACTAAGTTAAGTCGAGTTTCAAATTAAATGTAATAAGATTCTAAAATTTTATTTGATTCACAAATCGATTCTAACATTCTTCCAAAGTATGAATTTCCAAATCAATTATCAATTAAGTGGATCAATTTGATTCAATCAGTATTCCGAAATATATTCAAATAGTTAATGATCAAATTTGATTTTGTTCAAAAAATGAAAAGTCAATATTTGGTATAGATTTGACTAAATAGTTAATGATCAAATTTATACTTTGTTCAAAGAATGAAAACAATTTCATTAAACCGTTTGGCATGTACATTAATACTGGAGAAAGAATATTGAAAATAAAAGTATAATTTCATTATTTATAATATTTTTTCTCTAATATTAATAATTTAAAGCAATAATAAATTGAAAATTGATTTGTTTACATTTTTATGGTTTATTTAAAATATCCTAAAAAATGTGATTAGTGACCGATTAGTGACCAGTCTAATTTTTATTCACAAAATCAGTGACCGATTAGTGACCGCAGTATAACAAAATTGAACAATCTATATGACCGACTCTAATCACTTACAGTATCAGTGACCGATCAGTGACCGATCAGGGTTTGGGTCACAAATTCAGTGACCGATTAATGACCGCACATATATCGGTCACAAAATCAGTGACCGATTATAATTAAATCCAACAATCTGTGACCGATCTGTGACCGATAAGAATCGGTCACAGATTCAGTGACCGATCAATGACCGACTAATTCACGAGTCACATAATCAGTGACTGATTAGTGACCCATAAAACATGGGTCACAAAATCAATGACCGATCTGTGACCGATCTGTGACTGAATTTTATGCAGTCACTGATCGGTCACTGATTATTACATATATGTAATATCAGTCACTGATCGGTCACTGATCGGTCACTAATCAGTGACCGATCAGGCGGTCACTGAAAATCGGTCACTAATCCTGTTTTTTTTGGTAGTGAGAGGTATTTGATGTGGTCGGAATTTATGTGGTGCTCTAATAATGATTTCCGGCTAGAGACACATGGATGAAGGTGATGGACTAGGGTCAGCTTCTTCACCTGTAACAATGAAAAAGAAATGAGAGAGTCAGTTGGGGTATGACCTAGTGTTGACACTCCTATACTTAAGTCAGACGAGATTTTGACGAATAAGTGAACAGAGTAAAGTATAAAGAGTATAGGGAAGATTTCTTACAACTTATGAGGACGAACAAACTATTTATAAAGAGTGCTTTAAGGGAGAAGGAACTCATGTAGCTAGTGGTCTCCATCTCGAGGGAGACCACTTCTCACGCGTGATGGCTGATTATAAACCATCTGTCTCGAGAGGACTATATGACGTGAGCCCTCGAGGGATATTCATGTGGTCCGATGTCACGTGGTTTTGACGGTTATATATATAACAATCTTGTGCTAGTTGTTGGGACGTGATACAATTTCCTACAAGGAAACATTAAAGTAATTAATAGTCCACCATTAAACTAAATCACAGGCTAAAATATCACAACTTAAGGCCAATAATCGGGCAATTATGCAACATATCAATTACAGCCAAGGTTGCAATGGGCGTAAAGCGACAATCGAATCCGAATTCGCTTCCGCAAAATGGTTATTCCTATTATATGTATACCTACGTGTTATATGATGCAACTGATTTTGTCTCTTAAGAAAGGGTACACGTCCTGAACGTGTGTTTCCTCTTCAAGGTTTTGTCTTTTTCCACGAGTTGGATGGTTATCCTACCCACCCCCCTTTCTCCTTGTCGGTCTAATTAGGCTTAGGTATTCTATCAGGTTTGACTAGACCCCCAAGAGTCGGCTTTATCCCGTCTGCACTCCTGAATAAATTGGGATAGCGAGTCTCCTTTTTTCTACTTTTTCTTCCAAGTGCAGCCATCACCCCCCCCCCCGCCCCGCCCGGAACTAGTCATTGTTGATCTCTCTGCTCTTGCTAGCAATGACAATTCAGCCGAAGGCCTTTGAACCTTTAGTAGAGTAGAGATAGATGTCTCTTTTTTGAATGATAGGAACAACTTGTCGGAAGGAGATTCCGCTAGTTAAGCGGTTACTTCATGCCCAAAAGAGGTATGACCCCTCTTGAATCCCATCGAGTGATGTCAGGCTTTCAAGGGCGTTCTTGAAACTTTGGTGCTGAAACCCAAAGGGATTCCGGGCCTATGAACCTTTACCATGAAGGTTTTGGTATATCCCTTGAGTTTTAGGGTTGAACCTCAACTTTTGTGAGAAACTTGAGGGCTTCCCTGTGTACAGCACTGTCTGCCTACTTCACGTGGCCCTCGATTCGTTACGGCGTAGCAAAATTATGTCTCATGAATAATAATTTTGGAATTGTAAAAATTGTTGGTACTTAATTGGTATATTAGTTATGTAATTGTTGAAATGACAATTACTTTAGGAGATAAAGAAATAGGGTTAGTTACACCTAACCCCCATATTAGAAGGGGTAATTAGTATTAGCCACCATTTTTAGATTAAATTACAGACACCACCCTCCAGGAAATAAGCAATTACACCTAACCCCTATTTTCGTTTAAAAATGGCTGACATCAGCAAAAATTTTAATGAAATTCCAAAAATACCCTTCGTTTGATGGGTTTGAATATGGGTACAGAGTCCAATCACTTTAGAATTTGTTTAAGTGAGGAAACCACTGGAAGATCGCCGGAAAAGATGGGGGTTTTACCTGCTGCTAGGACAAACACACAAATAAAGTCAGAAGGCCAAGCTGGGGGAACTGGGGGTGATACCCAGTTTGGCTCTCCGACGCTCAAGTCAGATGAAGATCTGAAAGAGAAAGTATGCTAAGTATGAAGTTGTTGTAATGGAGGTAGCTTACAGTGGAGAAGATGAACTTGTGTATTTATAGTTGAGGGTCAGGGACCCTTTGGTCATTTGCGCCGTGTGGTCCTGGCCGAATGTTGCCCTAACACGTGGCGTTGCGAGAGAACCCTAGGAGGAATCTTCTCTGCAAAAGCTGGTGAAAGGTGGTGTGGGCAACAGTGGTAGGTGCGCGGGCATGTACGATGTGTCAGAGAGCCGTTTGGGGAGTTGGTAACGAGGGCTTGAGAGCACGCTCGTTGTCAACTAAAGCCTTGGTGGCCAAGGAATCCGCTGGGGATAAAGGCCAAGGCTTGTGTAACGAATTGGAGTGGAAGCCCCTCTGAGGGAATGTAGCGCTCAAAGAGGGCTTCCTTTGATTGATTGGAACGTTAACCATGTAGTGTGAATGGTGCTCGTGGGAGAGCGCTAACAATGATCACGTGCAAATGTGACAGAGACGGCACGTGTTCTGGGAGGTTACTGGCGCTTTACGGGTTTTAGCGCTCGTGTATGACTACCGTAATCACAGGACAGGTGTCGTCATCTTTAAAGTGCCACGTGTCCAAACGTGGGACGAGCGCATTTTGACCCCATCATCGTTGACTTTGGTCAATTTTTTTTATTCCCATGTTGCCCTTAGGGGTTAACTGTAATTAATTATATTAATATGAGGGTTTAGTGTAATATTTAATAAAATTTTTAGACTATCATTTTTTGACAAAATATAGCCTTTGTAATGAGTAACGACTATATTCCTCTTTCAGCTACAATTTATTAATTTCAATTAAATATTTATTTTTTATTTATATTAAGGTAAAAGAATTACTTATTTATGGTTAAAGATCAATTAAAATATAATTAATTGTGAGGACTTTATTATTGAATTTCTTTTGTTTAGTTAGCTTAATGAAAAAAAATTACTAATTCAAAGTTAGAAGTTAAATTAATTTTTATATAAAATATAATTAATTATGAGGATTTTATTATTGAATTTCTTTTGTTTAGTTAGCTTAATGAAAAAAAATTACTAATTCAAAGTTAGAAGTTAAATTAATTTTTATACAGATATAAGTTAATTGCTAATGATTATTAAAATAATTAATTATTAATTAAAATTATAAAATTTTGATTTATAATATATACATTAAAATTTTCATGTAATTATAAAAAACATTCCTCTTACATATACATAATTAGTAAAACTTTCAATATTGAACTGTAATTTTATAAATCAAAGTAAATATATAAAGTGGAATAAAATATGAACGAAGTGTATAGTCAATTGTAACCGAAATAGTAATATAGTCATTATAAGGGCCATATTTTGTCCAAAAATAAATATTGGAAATTCTTGTTACAAATATTACATCTAACCCCCATATTGATGCAGTTAATTACGGTTAAACCCCAAAGGTAACATGAGAATAAAAAAAATTGACTAAAGTCAACGAAGGGTATTTTTGGAATTTGATTAAATTTTTTACTGACGTTAGCAATTTTTAAACGAAAATAGGGGTTAAGTGTAATTGCTTATTTCCTAAAGGATGGTGTATGTAATTTAATCTAAAAATGGTGGCGAATTATAATTACCCCATCTAATTTGAGAGTTAGGTGTAATTAACCCATAGAAATATATGCAAATGATAGGTATGAAAGTTACATATAAATATTAATATCACACCCATGATCTTATTACGATCCGAAAATTATAAAAACAGGCAAATCGAATTAAGTAAAATAAATTATTACAATGTTAATAGTACGACATTATATTATAAATACCCACATTTTCGATGAGGAATATTATTCTTTATAAAACAATATTTTAGCGAATTATCTAAGTGAATTCCTATCATTTAGAATTTATATATTCTTTAGACTTAATATATATTATGAAAGTGTATAACTTAGAACCTTTAGCAAATTATTTGTAATATGGACAATAAAAACCTCAAGTACAGAAATCGTGTGCAATAACTTATTTTCATCCTTATTTTGAAGAATTTTTTTCATTTCTTTCCAGAAAATTATTCTAAAAGAAAAAAAGAAGAATTATTCTAAATATCTTAAAAATTCAGCTGGAATTTCTATTTTACATTCTTCTAGAACTCTATTTTACATAAAACAAATGACACATGTCACTCTTTCGCAGAATACGGGACTGGACCTCTGCAAGAACTATTAAATACGTCTATGTATGTGTGTGTGAAGTTAGATGAAGAGCCGACAAAATTTTAGCTCAAGTTGTTTATCCTTGCAGGACGAATTGCCCGTCTGATTCGGCCTTATCGCATGGGATCGAACATTACAAATTCACAAGACTGAATTGTACTATAGTTTACAGTCCATATGAGGATACTATGAGCCATTATTGGCTTTGTCTTCTCGTACCAAGTTGCTCTCTGTCACTTTTGTGGGCACTACAACCGAAAGGGACTTCTCTCAAACATATGTACATGTAATAAAACCACATTCTTTATCTGCATACTAACATTAGCCAATCAAATCCACATGCATTGGTGTTTCAAGAAATTTTTGACCACTATTCATGTGTGAATTAAGTACTCAACATTAATATTCATATGGTACCATATTTTATATGATAATATTAGTCTATTGCGATTAAATATTCGTGTCAGACACTTGACACTACCAATTTTCTTTAAAAAAAGTAGTATAACCGTATTCTTTTTTGGTTGCATATGTGTGCATTTGTGCACCATGTAAAAATTTAAAATGACAAACTAATATCTAAGATTCGAACCAGGTTGACATAGTCTGCAGCTTTGAACTGAATTCATATAAAAAATTATTTAAAACCCATATTTATCATCAAGAATACATTTGAATATAATCTTGATTTAAATATTCCACTTCCATTTTCTTAAGTGATCATCCAACACTATCACTCCTTTTACTTGCATGATGCAGATCACTTCAAAACCTTTTACTCACGTTTTGATCATGATCGTTATACTCCAGGAGCTCCTCAAGCAGCTTATCATCAAAATACTCGAATTCGAACACTTCCCTCCGGGCGCCTCCTTCGCCGTCCCTCCTCGAGCCCGTCGATGATGTCGTCGCAAAATGCGACGACGTCTGAGGCATATTGTACTCCACCGGGAAATTAAGGATCGCCAAATGGCCTCTCATGGCATACGCCGCCCTGTCGTAGGCTCTCGCCGCCTCCTCCGCCGTGTTGAACGTCCCCAGCCACACTCTGGCGCCCTGCCGGGCGGAGTCGCGTATCTCCGCCGCGTACTTCCCCCACGGCCGCTTGCGGACGCCTCTGTACTTAACTTCTCCGCCGCCCCTGCTGTTCTCTCCGCCCCTGTCCGCCATTGTTGGTCAATTCAGATATATTTGGGGATTTTAATTGCGCGCGCGAGTGTTTGTGGTGGTGATTGAAATCTTGGAGTGAAGTGGCACTTATATTTGCTGTTTGGGACAGTTATGGGGGTTTTGGGGGAGGAGGGGGCTTAATCAGGGGCGTACACGTGGAGGATCGAGTGGTGGGAAAGTGATCCGATGTGGACAGAACCTTCCAAATTGTGGACTGAAATCTGGGGTGCAATGTATTTGGGCTGGTCAATGTGGTGGCTTTGGACCTCTCTCAATTGCTGCTCTTTTGCTGTTCTTTTTTTATTTCTTTTTCTTTTTGGGGATTATTATTTCTGGTCGTGCATCTTTGTTCCATCATTTTGATTGAAAATGTAATGGAAGAACAGAGAGATGCGCACGTGCGAAATAGGGGTTTTGGAAATGGTCTAAATTGGTGTGAAGTCATGCTGCTGACCTCCCACGTGACGTAGTCAAGATTCAAGAATGGAGGTGTTCTGTTGGCATAATTTTTTTGTACGTATATCTCGATTGGGATTTTTTATTATTTATTATTATTATTATTTTTTTTTGGAGGACCACACGCCCCAACGGGCAAACAATCACCTCAAGTCAGCCGAAAGAAAACGTGAGCCACCACTGCCGAGGGTGAAGCCGAATCCCTCTCGGCTAACTGGACAGCGAGATGATACGCACTACGAACCGTAAAACGACCGTCTTTGTTAAAATGTCAGATCAAGGGTATGTCGAGAATAGTCTGAGCGTCCTCTTCGTAGAAGGAGTTACGAATCAACTCTTCATCCCATTCAACCAAATTTGGCTTAAGAATGTCTTCCACCCATTCCGGTTTTATACGGCCATCGGCCTTGAACTTCGGCCTAAATTCAGGGGCATTCGGCATCCAGCGGTCTCTCCACACATGGACTGAAGCCCCGTTGCCAATTCTCCACCGAGTCCCAGCCGCCAAGAGAAACCTAGCGGCATGCATACTCCGCCAAGTATATGACGGGTTACGACCCAAATTTGCATCCCAAGGGTGGGAATTCGGGAAGTATTTTGCTTTCATTATCTTACTGACCAAGCTCTTAGGGTACCGGACTAATCTCCACAATTGCTTGGACAACATCGCCAGATTAAAGAGATGTATGGTTCTGAAGCCCATTCCTCCTTTGCATTTGCTCCTACACATCCTGTCCCAGGCTAACCAATGAATCCTTCGTTTCTCTTGGTCATTCCACCAAAAGTTAGAAATAGTCGAATCGATCTCTTTAACAAGACACTCCAGCAGCAGAAAGCAGTTCAGAGTGTATGACGGGATAGCTTGTAGAATGGCTTTGATGAGCACCTCCTTTCCCGCCTTCGAGAGGAACTTTTCCGAATACCCGTTCACCTTCCTTTTGATTTTATCCACAATGCTAGAGAAACCAGATTTCTTGGATCGTCAGATGGACGAAAGCAGCCCCAAATAGTTATCTAGCTGAGTCATAACCCGGACTCCCAACCTTCTCGCTAACTCCAAGCCCTCCGACTCAGGAATATTCGGGCTAAACATTATCGACGACTTAGTACCGTTCATCTCCTGCCCGGACACTCTACCATAAGTCACAAGAACGTTCTTGATGGTATCCATAGCCCCCTGACTCGCTCTCCCGCAAATTAAAATGTCATCAGCAAAGAGTAAGTGAGACACTTTAGGAGCATTCCGACACACCCCGACTCCCTGTAGCTCACCAAGATTCTCCTGTTCCTGAATCAAAAGGGAAAGAACTTCTGCACAGAAAAGGAAAAGATAAGGGGAGAGAGGGTCTCCTTGGCGGATACCCCTCTCCGGGACCAGAGAGCCAAACTCCAAACCATCCAACAAGAAAGAGTAGGAAACAGAAGAAATGCATAACATGATACGGTCAACAAAAATACGAGGAAAACCTAACCTGATCATAACACTTTCGATGAACCCCATTCCACTCGATCGTATGCCTTACTCATATCGAGCTTTAAACTAAAGTAACCATTCTTTCCAGTGCTGCAATGCTTAATGAAGTGATTAATCTCAAAGGCTACGAGAACATTATCGGAAATAAGACGATTGGAGATGAAGGCAGACTGGGTAGGGGAGATGACAGAATCTAACAAAGGTTTCAAGCGATTGGCAATAACTTTAGAAGCATGTTTGTAGATCACGTTACACAGGATAATAGGCCGGAATTGGGTAATAAGCTCAGGGGATTTGCATTTAGGTATAAGAACTATGTGAGTAAAGTTCAATTTTTTGTCTAATCTGCCCACATTCAAAAATTCAAGAATACACTCAACGACATTATTACCAACAATGTTCCAATATCGCTGCAAAAACAGAGGGGGGAGGTCATCCGGGCCCGGGGATTTAAGGGGGTACATAGATTTAAGAGCTTTAGTTACCTCGTCCCGCGCGTATGGGGCAAGCAGGCGTTGTTGCATGTTCTCCGTTACTCTATGGGGGACCACTTGCAAAACCGCTTCAAGATCATCCGTTGAACAACCTCGTGAAGTGAAGAGGCTGCAAAAATAATCCTCTATAACACGTTTAATACCCTCCTCCGACGCCTGAAGATTACCCTCATTGTCCTTAAGAGATCTAATATGATTAGTCCTTTGTCGTTGAGAGGCTTTCTGGTGAAAATAGTTTGTATTTCGATCGCCTTCCCGGAGCCAATGGACCTTGGCTCGCTGTTTCCACCGTAATTCCTCTTCTAAGAGAGCTGTTCCCAACTTTCTTTTTAGCACAGTTTCCTCTCTTTTCGTAGCTTCAGTGATCGGCCCCTCCCGAATGACTTTGAGCCTCGCATCCCATTTTTCACGTTCCAACCTCTCCCTGCGTTGTTGTTCTCTCCAGTTCAGGAAGCCAACCTTACAATTATCAATACCCTCAAGGACTCTATCAGAAGCCGAAACAGCACCTGTAGCATTCCAAGCACTATCAATCAACTCTTTGCAAAGGGAACTCTTAATCCAGCAAGCTTCGAATTGGAACGGTTTTCGACCCTTCCTAGGGCGTTTATCTCTGGTAGTCAACTTAGTGATGATCGGGATGTGGTCCGAGCAAGACGACTTCAAGTGAAAAACCTGGGCACTGGGAAAACGTTCCCTCCAAGAGTCCAAGCCACCGACCTGTCTAACCGAGCCTGAAGAGTAGCCGGGGAAATGCTGTTTCTAGTCCAAGTAAAAGGAAATCCAGAGTAACCCAAATCCAAAAGCCCAGTGTCACGAAGGGCTTCACCAAACCAATCCATTTGAGCAAAGCTACGGTCATTACCCCCTTCTTTCTCATCATTATGCAGAATCTCATTAAAATCTCCCAAAACAAGCCAAGGGAGAGAAGATTGCCGGCTGAGAGACTTAAGCAGCTCCCAAGAGAATTCCCTATCATGGCGCTCCGGGATACCATAAATTCCCGTGAAACGCCACTCACCACCATCATCCGGGTCCTGCACAGTAACGTCAATGTGATTCTTAGAGAAACTCCGAAGATAGACCCCGATATCCTTACGCCAGAGCAATGCCAAACCACCACTCTTACCAATACTTTCTACACAAATACTATTCATGTTAAAATCATTCTTCTAGTTCTCAATACATCTCGAGTTACATCTAGTTTCTGACAGAAATATGAGTGAGGGGTTGTGATCCCGTATTAGGGATCGGAGATTATGAACTCACCAAGGTCCCCCCGAACCTTGGCAGTTCCAGCTCAAGCAATTCATTATCCTCGGTGGGGCTGCCTCGCAGCCTCCACCGTTAAATTAGTAACGTCCATAAGAGCGTTAGTACCATCAGAGTTATGGGAGTAAGCTGAAATGGAAGAAGGTTGGATCTTAAGGGAAGAGGCTGAGGGTGAGGATTTGTGTTTGGGTCGGAATTTTCGTTGTTTGAGTTGGGGGGAAGATCTGACTTCGGGAATGTTGAGAGTGAGGGGGACATTTACCAAATTCTTATCCAGTTCAGAATTTGTGGTCGGGGAACCCGGAAAGTGGGTAGTAATAAGGGTAGGCAGAGGGTTAAGTAGCGGGCACAAGTTTTCCTGGTCGGGGAACTTAGTGTGATGAGTTTTGGTTCGTTGCTTGGTAGGACTCGGGCTACTAGTGGGTGAGCGACTTCGAATAGAGCCGCTGATCAGCTGTGTGGGGAGGGGAGAGAGAGCTGTGGAGAGGGAACTTTTGGCCAAGGTATTAGAGGCGGGAGGGGGAGTGATCAGGGGCTGTAGGACGGGAGGCTTGAGGAATTCGGAAGTGGTGAGGGGGGAAGGGAAGGTGGTGGTCTGGGGTGGCACGATCAGTTTTGGTGGGAGGGTGGCGAGGGTGGTAGGTATGGTTGGGGAGTGCTTCTTGGTTTGGGCCTGTAAGAGTGCAGATGGAGTAGGGGGAAGGGAGTTCTCAAAGCTTAGTGAGGGAGAGTGGGGCCTGGTTTCTTTGGGTCCGGAATGTTGGGAACTGGCACTAGCGTTGCTAAATGGTGAGATTTCTGAGGAGGAAGCCTGGAGCCATTCCCGGTAGGGGAAGAGTGGGGAGGGGTCGATGAAGCCCCCCTCGTACCGTAAGGGGCAATAGCTATCAATATGATCACAGATTCAGCAAACATAACAGTAATTAGCCAGTCTCTCGAATTTGAAGGTCAGGGTCTGTTCTTTACCCGCCATGTTCAGAATCAGGCAACGGGGAAGAGGGGCAGAGAGATTAATCCCGACTCTGACTTTGTAGTACTCGGCATATAAGTTCTGTTTAACCACACCTTCACTGACACTAGGGTTCCCAATGCTCTTGGCTATCACGCAGGCAGTCTCGATATTGCAACGGTTGAAAGGAAGGCCGAAGATACGTACACAATAATCACAAATGTCCAATTCAACCTGCATCGGGTCATCACCATCGTTCAGTTTCCTGAGAATCAGTGGGTATTTATCAAAGCACCATGGGGTGTTCTCCATAACCCGTTGCATGTCGAGTATGTGATGGAAAGAGAAGAGATACCGGTCAGCATTCAATTTCCTGATTGTCATTCCCTTCACCGGATTCATAGACCGTATCATAGTGATACGAAAGAATTCGAAGTGGATCGGTCTCCGAGTGAAAACCCTACCCACTAAAGAAAGTGGGTAGCTCGACACAGAATTACTCCCAGGGATATCAGGTAAATCCACAACTTGCAACTCACCCGTCGTGAGAGATAGCTTCCCGGCCATACGAAACAATTCCCTCCCGCACTGGTCCTGATCATAAGAAGGGGATGTGGAGGACGACGCCATAGAGTAACGGACGACAGCCTGTAGCCCGTATCGCGCCGACGTGCGGAACCCTACAAAAGAAAGACAAACGGGAGAGATAAATACCGTAGGCAAGAGAAATCAACAATATTAAGCAGCACAGAAAGGAACAGAGAATGGCGTTAGGCGACGACGCTTGAGATGGAGGTTATCTGCCGTGGGATGATCAATCTACGGCGAGGGTATTAGGGTTTCGGCGGAACTCTCATGGGAGAGGGTTTTTTGGGATAACCTAAATATATATATTAAAATTGATTGGGAATTTTTTTAAAAAAATAAACTCCATTAAATGATTAGAAAAATTGGAAGCTAAATTATTGTTTTGAAGAAAGAATATTCTAATCACTTGAACCAATTTTTACTGGCATTTCAATTGGAAATATGATTGATTTTATTTTTTTGCAACTACGATATATTTATTTTATTACTAAAAATTCCATGATCAAATTGTTATCTTCATTGAGGCATAATAATATTGTCATTTTGAGCGTGGCTTAGTTGGTGAATAGACGAACTCGTAGAACGATGAACTCTTAATTAGGAGGCCGAACTCAAGAAGAGTCTTAGGGTTAAGGAAAAGTTTCTTAATATCAAGACTCTTCTTTTTAGGATTGTTTATGCTTCTCTCTCTCTCAATTCTTTTATCTTTTAAGAGATAATTAATGAAGCTCTGATAAGTTGGTGGAGAATACGATTTTAGGATCATATCAGTTTTGCTCCGTCGCGTCATCCTCTCAAATCTATCTCCATCCTTTCAAATCTACTGCTATCCTCTCAAATCTATCTCCATCCTTTCAAATCTACTACTGTCCTCTCACATCTGTGTTTTACCGTTATTTTCTCAAATCTATGCTCTTTTCATAGATCAACATCCACCAGTACTTTTCCTTAAGTTAAGTTATTGATCAAGTTTTTATATGGAAGTTTTACCTCTTGGAAGTTTAGTTTTTTTATTAGGATTCAATTTTATTATTATCTAGTCTTTTCTGGTAGTTTATATTCAGCGTGAGCCTAATTAGTCCATTCGCTTTCGACAATTGTAATGCTTCGATTATACTTTTGATTTAATAATATATTAGTTGGCATTGTTTTTTTAAAACGAAAAAAAACTCTTAGGATGAACACAATAATCAAGATTGGTACAGAAATCACGACCATAACAGGATAAGAAGAGAGGGTAAAAGGGCATAGAAGCAATTGGACTAATATGCATCAATGATTATTAAGTAACTATGATACTTTTGACGTGTGACATAAATCATGGTTAATTTTTACATGATTATTAACAGTGTATGGCATTACACACACTGGCATCTACGTAAGTTTTAAACTTTTGCCCATAAAACTTTTGATGAAAGTGATTTATTTATAGGGCTCATTTTTGTATCAAAGGACATGCATAGATTGTCGAAGTGTTTAAAAAAAGAATATCACGTGAAACATGCCTTGTTAATATTTTTCGTAAGAAATTTCTGTCAACAATTCAAGTCTATATGTCTAATTAGGAATTGAATTCAAATGATCGTGCCTATCAAATAAAGCTCCCTTCAAATGTCTTTTGTAAGAAATAGATTTTGAACCTCTCAAAAAATCAAGTTCTTTCTTTAAAAAGTATGTTTTAAACGCATGATCTCTTAAAAAATCAAGTAAAATCGTTTTAATCAGTTAGCACTAGACCAAAATTTTAGAGTAAGAAATATTTTTGGGTATGAATTAAATGTGATCAGTTATAGTATAAAATTCGATTATATAAAATAGAATAGAGAATCCAATAGGGATATCTTTGCATGAAAGTTTGCTAGAAAGTTAATTTTAAGCAAGATGATCTGTAGGAGGTATATATTCATGATTAATTAAATAGTATATATTGCAATAAATCAACGAGTGGTTTATAATTTAGAATTGACCGGCCTTATAAATGGGAATTTCCGTAGGTCCCATGTGTTAGAATTGTGGGAATCAATGCAGGTACATACGTACCTTTCATCTACTAATTAAATTACCCAATCTTGATTATTAATTATTGATCATTACTGATTAAATTGTGGAGAGGTGCATTTCATTTCAAATAATAATGGATTCCTCACTCACGTAGATGGATTTGTTTTGAGCTATATGCATTGTACATAATTGATGGGTCTCAACCTAAAAACACATGATTCTGCTCGTGAACTAAAATACTCGTCTACAGGCGAGCTGATAAGAAACACGAACTAGGAAGGAATCATAAAGGAAATTCCTTAACATAAAATTCTTCTCAAAGATTACAATCTATTTACTTGAGATAAGATCAAAGCTCGAGATATATCAAATCAGGTTAATCAAATACAAAATAAAAGACGGGAGAAACCGTAACAGTTTTATTAGTAGTTAGTACATATTACTGACGGAGTTAAAATATCAGAGTTAAAGAATTATTTTTTAATAATTCAGATATATATTTTATACGTATGTATATTCTTGAAAATCGAAGTCATGAATATATAATCGAACACTTAATACGGGATTCTTGTGGCTTGAATATGCAGGTGGATTATCACAAGTCAAAGAGCATTAAGTGCCAAAGTGTTTGAAAGTTGAAAGTATTATTAAGTTGAAAATAACGAATTTGGCCAACTTACATTAATTTCCATTTTATCGGAAGGGTTACTTAATTCAATTTTTGTTCTATTTATTATTCTTGTAATCACAAGCATTAAGGTTATCTTTGGGGCGTTGCAAAGTAATGCCAAACAGTTTCGCCAAGCGAATATCCCCCTTCCAAGAACATCACTCAGTGTCGGAGCTAGAAAATTAATTCAGGGGGATCGAATACCAACAAAAGATTCACCCTCACCTTGTTTTCCAGCATCTTGTTTGAACAAATAACAAAACAAGCAAATATGCGGTATCCTCTTTTATGTTATACTCTAACAAACTACCATAAGTATTAAACCACTCGGGATTAAAACGACGCATAATATTACCGACATTTCTTTGTGGAAACTTATGCTTTCGTGGTTGACAAGGTCCTTTTTAGAGGTAAGCTCTTCTAATTTTATCTTGTTGATTTGGATCATATTCGGAAATATTTTTTTTTTAAATCCCGGATCACTTGGAAGCTCGCTCAATTCGATTCGTATCCTCTTGTTCTTTTGACTTTCTTGAGGAGGTGGAACTGATTGAATCGAATCCTTTCGCTTTCTAATAACAAACTTATCCGTATTGATAATTGATAAACAAACCCTACATAAAGATAAAAAAAAAATAAAAAATAAAAAATTAATTGTTAAAGGAAAAAGAATCAAAATATATGTAAACAAACTAACAATTATAAAATTACTTTGATATTAAGAACAAAGCTACACCACCAATTGCCAAAATAAAGGGAGAATCAAGATTCAAGAATGAGGGAATTGAACATTAGGTTTTGGCTCTCTTTCTTCTCGTGCGCAGACTGCTGCTATTGGGGGACTCTAAATTTTAAATTTGTGGGCAAATTTTGATTTTAATTGGGTGCTAAGTGCCAAGTGGGCTCATTGTTTTTTTTTTTTCTGGAGTTTGTATTTTTTTCTTGGGCCCATCCATTAGTATAGAGTTTGTATTTATATTTTGGTCCATCCATTACTATCTTTTATATTATATATATATATATAATATTTTATTTTTTTATCACAATTGTTCTTATTTTATATTTTTTTTTATCTCAATTATTATTAGTTTATTATATTGACCCTCACTAGTATTAATTTTAATTTTGCTGAGGGGGTCAATAATGAAAAAACACAAAAAAATTACATATATACATAATAAAAAATTTTTTTTTTTAAGGGGGTCAATTGTACCCCCTCAACTGAAGGTGCCTCTGCCACTGACATCACTTCATGCGGCGGGTAAGACCCAAGCAGAACAAGTGGCCTTTCACTTGCCGTATGATGTTTAAATGCGAGAATCTTTTACCCACGTGCTTAGTCCTGTTCCTTTCGGTCCATATATAACATAACACTAGCCCCGACACCATGATCCGAATGTGTTTTTTGCCACTGAAAATCGACGAAGTAAACCAGGCTGGGGGAACCGCAACAGGTGAGCTGAGGCTAGTAATATTAACATTAAATACATTCGCAAAATAATCCCATCCAAGTTTCACCTTCTCACTAGTAACGAACAGGTGTTCGAGGGTTTCAAGTTGTGCGCAACATTGGCATCTTGACGGGAAAACCATTCCTTTACGATGAAGTCTCTCATCTACCGGTAACCGATCATGAACTAATGTACCGTATTAATGTCCATATCTTCAGCTGTGCTTTCATGAATGCAAAAATAAAACGTTGACAATAATAATATACTAAATTATATCGTGCAGCAATGTGGGAACACTAATTCTGTTGTTCTTTAGGCATTCTGCTGACTATAGTAGTAAATAGAAATATAGAATTTTCTAACAAATGGTGAGTTGCATCAATAATATTGTTACACACATTCAATAAAAGAAAGAAATAATAGGGAAAGATTTTTTTTATAGAAGACATTAAAGCAAAGAAAAAGAGAGAAACTCATGAGAAAGTTACCTGGTGGTGGTATAGCAACATTTCTTCACAATAATATTAAAGTGTCCATACTGCAACAAAAGTCATCCGGCAAATTTCCAGAAAAAATAAACTAGAAACATTCAACATCCACAACCCACCTCATCGGTGAGAGAAGCACAAAACACATAGTAGAACCAACAAACACAAAGCAACTACTAAGAATCACAATGTATGCAGGAAAATTCCCCACAAAACAGATAGTAGGTTGACAAACACAAAGCAATTAAGAATCACAATATATAAAGGAAAAATCACAAGAACTAACTGAAATATCCGGAAACGGCAATATATCACACCATGAAATTATAAACACTTAATCTAATTTTAGAAGACAAGATAGAGCATAAGAAGAAACACAAAACATATAGTACAAGCAGCAAACATGAATGAAGAGATCAAGAATCACAATGAAAACAAAAAAAAAAAATGCGAATCACTAAGAAATGAATTGAAATATCCCAAGGCGAACTATACATAAAACGTGTAACACATAATAATTTACAGGCGACGGACACATCTATTTAGAGTGTGATATAATCTGCTGTTAGCAAGAAACCAAGAGCAAAATTGCTAAACATTTTGTTGACGCCCTTAGTAGAGATTCTTCACGTACTTGTTGCCCTTTGTAGCAGGAATGCTCAAATCTACTCAGTGACGAAGATTGAAACACAAAATCAGACAATTCAATAGCTAAAAACCACTGAAACTAAATCATCAATCACCAAAAAAGAAGACAAAATTAGCAATGTCTATACAGAAGAAAAACAAACGTTCTCAACCCAGATTGAAAAACAAAGTCTATTAGCCAACAGAAAACTAGAGAACAAGCAAATCACAACAGAATGAACAATAATGTTCATAACAGAAAGCTAAAAGCACAATCCACTCCATCACCGAATAAACAATGAATTACTGAAACAGAGAGCCACAAAAAAAACGCTATATTTCATGCGCCTACTAAGACTAAACAGTATCCACTGACTAGCAAATGAAAAAATCACTACAGATTTAGAAAAAAAAAAGATGAATTACCTTCGTGTCCGTTAAGACCTGCACAAAAATCAAATCAAGCAGTGAAAATAGGCATGTCAAATTTGAGCGAACAACAATCCAAATTCAAATTTAACTAATCATCTCAACATATTTCTAATCATACCAAAAATTACTATCGCAAATTCAAGGATCAAAATCAGGGATGAATAAATCACAAAAACAACGAGTTTATTACATGATGAATAAATCACAAAAACAAAGAGTTTATTACACGAAAAATCCTGTGATATACATAATTAGCACTCAGAACCTGTGGTTTGAAAATTCTCAAAGCCATTGTAATAAATTAGTATTCAATTAGCATTTCAAACCCTAAAACCGTGGTTGTAGAATTTTGAGTGTTAACTTTATTACAATCATAGGATTTTCAATGCTAATTTATATAATCATAGGGTTTTCTTTGAGAATTTTCAAATCATATGATTCGGAGTGCTAATTAGATATATTATGGTTCGACCATGCAAAAAACTCCAAAAACAAATGTAATTTCTGGAAAAGCGAATCACAACGAGAGAACAGAAACGGAACATGCAATGACAAAAATCAAACAAGCAACATCCACAGACAGATATAGGAACAGCAGAATCGAGACAAGGTAACATCTCAAATACACATTCAATTACACAGAGTTTCCTAAAAATTAAACCAACAATCACAATTAAGAAAGGGGAAATAGCAAAAACCGAGAAAAACACGGAATACGGGAAAGAAACAATACATTACCCCGTGGAATCACCATTAACACAGGAATCATAGTTGAACACCATGAAGAAACTCAGTAGAATCGCGGAAGGAAGCAACAAACCCCAGATTCAGAGATCGAGAAAGAGAATGAACAAATGATCATAACCAATCGAAAAATCACAAAGAATCAGCATAAAACCACCATGAACAAAAACCGATCAACAAAGATCGCCATGAGCAAAAACGATCAACAATCAACATTCAACACAGACCGCCATGATCAAACAAACACCCATCACAATATAAAAGCATCAAACACTAAGGATTGAGCGCACAAAGCGTCAATTTATATTTGAATTACTTGAATTTAATTTGGAAGTAGCCGTTGTTTGAATTTGATTTGCGTATCTCAGTACCAAGGAAAGGGTGCTTACTACTACAATACAAATTTTTTTTTTTTTTTTTTTGACACCAGGGGACACCCACGCAGGGGTGCCAAAAACAGAACCAAAGAAAAGTCACAGCAGGGGACAAACAAACAACAAATTAAACAACTAAATCTGCTAAGATGAGGCGGCAAGCAGCAACAGGGGGGTTATCAATCCCTTCAACAAAAGATTGAGCATTGCGGGCAAGCCAATGAGCAACCGAATTACCAGTCCTACGAACGCACGATAGAGAGAAGGTAGGAAAGTGGGACAGAGCACCGCGAATATCCAAGACAATATTACCCGTTTCCGAACAATCTTCAGTTGGGTCTACAATCTTGTTGATGAGATTTTGGCAGTCACCTTCCAAAATAACCGACGTCCAACCGAGTTTTGAGGCCAAACAGACAGCCGCTTTAGCGGCCAAACCTTCCACAACCTCGGCACCAAAACGACCTTGGAAACGATGAGATAGCCAACCAACACAAACACCCAAGTAATCCCGAGCTACCACTCCTATCCCGACATCCCCGGAATCAAGAAACGTAGCACCATCAAAGTTAACTTTAAGAGAGCCTACTGGAAGGGGAGTCCAGGCAGACGGGAGTGATTGGAGGTGCATCACGGGGGGAGCACGAACACCAGCAAGGAAAGACGAATTAAAATTACGAGCGAAGCCAATCGTATCGCCGGGGAGGACACACTTACCTTCAAAGACTTTGGTATTGCGGAACCACCAGATGGACCAAAGGATAGTGAAGAAGAGGGGTACTTCCTCCCGATCTAGAGTCTGAGAAGCAAAGAGGATCCAATTCAGAATATCACCCCCTCTAAAAGAGGTACAAACCGATGACAGATTTGACAAAGCCCACACTTACCGCGCGAAATCACAAAGAGAGAAGAGATGAGGGATGTCTTCAGGGGAATTGTCGCACAGAGGACAGAACAGGGAAGGAGAGCATCGCCGCCGCAGCAGGTTCGAGGAAGTCCCGAGTGCATTGGAACAAAGACGCTAGATGAAAAGTTTGATCTTAGGAGCAACCTTGACCGTCCAAATGAAAGACCAATCAAAACTCTGAGAAGGACCTGAAGAGTGGCACCATTTCGGGAGAGAGGAGAGCGCGACGTAGTATGCACTCTTAACTGTAAAGCGCCCAGACTTAGAGAAGTGCCAGATCAGCCTGTCACGGTGTGAGTGACTACCAGGAGGAATAGACAGGATGCATTCGCAGTCGGCGGGAAGGAAAATGCTGCGGATAAGATCAACATTCCAGTAGCCCGTATCAGGGTCGAGGAGGTCTTTAACCAACGTAACCGGAGAGTCGGCAGGCCGCGGGGAAATCGGTTTGAAGCTGTTTGGGCGTGGGATCCATCTGTCATGCCAAATCCGAATGGAATTACCGTTACCAACTCTCCATCGAGAGCCTGCTAAGAAGACGGGGCGCGCTGCCAGGAGACTTCTCCAAGTAAGGGATGGTCTATAACCAAGTGAGGCATCGCTGAAATCAACTGAAGGAAAGTAGCGTGCTTTGAGCAACTGGGCAAGGAGGCAATCAGGATTCTCGAAAATTCTCCAACACTGTTTCGCCAGAAGAGCAAGATTGAAAGATTTAAGATCCCTAAATCCGATCCCACCAAATTTCTTTCTCTCGCATAGGCGATGCCAATCAACCCAATGAATCTTGTCTTTGTTCCCATTGTTCCACCAGAAGTCACGGATCATCCTTTCAATATCTGCCAAAAGAGAGTCCGGCAACCGAAAGCAACTCATAGAGTAAGCTGGAATAGCCTGAAGGACCGACTTGATAAGGACTTCTTTCCCTGCTTGGGAGAGTAGTTTTTCAGACCAACCTTGTACCTTAGCCCAGACTCGTTCGCGAATATGATTGAAGACTTCTTTTTTCTTAATACCCACTATAGAAGGTAAACCGAGATATTTCTCATGCCTTTGTACTTCATGGACCCCTAGGTAATGAATAAGTCTTTCACGAATTTCACTGGTGACATTCGGACTGAACACAATGGAGGATTTCTGAAAATTAACAGATTGGCCAGAGACTTGTTCATAAGAAAGAAGAACATCACGAATCCCCTCAACTGACTCAGGATTAGCACCGCCAAAGATCATAGTATCATCGGCAAAGAGAAGATGGGAGATCCGTGGGGCCCGACGGCATATGGCCACACCCAGGATGCGTCTCTCATGGGCGATGAGACGACTAAATACCTCTGCACAAAAGAGAAACAAATAAGGAGAGAGGGGGTCCCCTTGTCGGAGACCTCGTTGGGGAGAAATATGGCCGAAGTGGGAATCGTTAAGGATAAAAGAGTAAGTAACAGAGGTAACACAACGCATAACAACAGCCACAAAAGAGACATCAAACCCTAACCTCAAGAGAACTCGTTCCAAGAAGGTCCATTCCACACGGTCATACGCCTTACTCATGTCAAGTTTTAAGGCAAAGAGTCATTCTTTTCCAGTCGTCCTGCGCTTAATGTAATGATTTAACTCAAAAGCAATCAGCACATTGTCAGTAATAAGACGAGCCGGTACAAAAGCACTTTGAGTGTTGGAAATGATATGATGCATGAAAGGTTTAAGCCTATTAGCAATAGCTTTAGAAGCAAGTTTGTAGATAACCGTGCACAGACTAATAGGACGAAGTTGCAGCATAGACTCAGAGGATTTGCATTTAGGAACGAGAACTATATGTGTATGATGCATATGACTAGAGGACCGACCATGATTCAGAAAATCTAGAGTACAAGCAATAACATCAGACCGAACAAAAGGCCAAAAGTGCTGGAAGAAAATAGGTGGCATACCATCGGGGCCAGGAGATTTGAGGGGAGCCATTTGGGAGAGACCTTTATCTATTTCGGCGGCAGTGAACGGATCACTCAAACTGGTATTCATATCAAGTGTGACTCGTCATTCCAAGCATTCGATAGTGCGATCAATCTCATCCACAGATGGTCGACTGGAAGTGAAGATTTTAACAAAGTACCGTTCCACCACTCCTTTGATCTCAGGTTCAGAATCTTTCCAAGAGTCAAACTCATCTTTGAGTCTCGTGATCATATTCTTCCGTCTTCTATTGGAAGCTCTCGAGTGGAAAAATGTTGTATTTCGGTCCCCCTCCTGCAGCCAATGATATTTAGCTCTTTGTTTCCATTTGATCTCCTCTCGGGCGTAACATTCATCAATCTCAGCCTTAATTTTCCTTTCTTCAGATTTAGTGAAGTCAGTAATCAGACCATCCCGGAGTTCAATCAATCTAGTCTCCAACTTCTCAATATGTTTCTTGGGGTCAATGAAAGTGACTTTTTTCCAACAAGCAAGATCCTTACGGCATTTGGCGATTTTATCCCAAATGGAATCAGCACCTTGTGCTCCAAGGGAAGAACCCCAACTTCTACCGACCACATTATCACAGTCATTATGCCGGAGCCACATAGCTTCGAATTTGAAATTTCGCTTCCCAAATGTCCTGTTACTAGGCTGTGGGGCTGCCAAAGACAGAAGCACCGGCTGATGATCCGAATGAACAGAAGATAAGTGAGTAACAAGATAATTCGGAAAAGAGGCGGTCCAAGCTTGATTGGCTAAACATCGATCTAAGCGGGCACGAATGGTGTCTGGGAATTTGTTGTTATTTGTCCACGTAAACGGTTCTCCTTCAAAACCCAAATCAGAAAGACAGCAAAAGGAGATACATTGGCGGAATGCATTAATGAGGCCCGTCTGACGAAATTCCCCTCCACATTTCTCGTTGTTTGCAAGGATCTCGTTGAAATCGCCCCCACAAATCCAGGGCATGCTGTATAGGTTACTTAACTGAGAAAGGATTTTCCAAGATTGGTGCCTGCGAGAGTGATCCGGGTTACCGTAAAATCCAGTGAGGCGCCAACACGGTCTATCAGAGTCCAGAGAGATTGCTACGTCAATGTGATTCCGACTAAAGCTTAGGAGCGTAACATCAATATCCTTCTGCCACATAAGTGCCAGGCCGCCGCTGCGGCCAACTGCGTCCACACCAATCCCGAAAAGGTTGAACCTAGACTTGAGATACTTGATTCTGAGGTTTCTACACTTTGTCTCCGATAAGAAGACGATGATGGGAGAATGGGCCTCTATAAGTGCCCCAAGCTCATGAACTGTACGAGGTCCTCCCAAACCTCGACAGTTCCAAAATAGGAGACTCATTGGGAAGCAGCCCCGCCGAAACACAAGTGAGCTGAGTAGATAGTGCTGAAGGACCAGGGGAACGCTTCTTCTGTATTGGCATGCAAAGAGGTTCAGTCGGTACTTCCTGGATTTTTCTTTTTTCTGGTATTTTGGTGCAATTGTGGAATTTGATTCAGGAGCGGAGCAGGGGTGCTTTCTGGTGGTAACACGAGTAGATTTCTTCTGAAGATGTGTCTGGTAGGGGGGTGGAGGGGCGGGAGTTTGGAGCGCAAAAGTGAGGGGGATATTGATCAAGCCCTCGTTGTCAAACGTGGGAGGTTCAGTGGACGAGGTTGGATGAAAGGTGGGAGGAGTTTGGGCAGTGCAGGTGACTGAGAAAGTGGTGTTCTAGGCTTGATTGTTATGATCCTCCGGTTTATTCGGAAAAATATTTCTTGAGGGTGAGTAAGAAGGTGATGTTGGTGCAAGGTGGGAGAGGGATTCTGTAACCGGAGAGGTGATGACACGATGTAGGGAGTTGGGTGTGACAGGGGTTCTGGAGATGGGGGACTCTTTACTGCGAGAGCCAGAGTCGTATTCCATGGGAGATGATTTTGCTTGAATTGGATCAGATGATGAGGTATGGGCTAATTTCTTTTGGAGGGATTGGGTTGAATTGTGTGTTTTGTGGTCTAGTACCATGGGAGAGGTTGTAGTAGGCTGTGGGCTAGGGAATTTAATGAGATCAAAATCAATTTGGGCCAAAGATTTATTTAGTGCTTCTGGGTAGAGAGGGTTGGGCAATGGGCCAGAGGGGGATTTAAGGCCCACTGCAACTTGATCAAATTCTAGGCCCATATCTGTATCAATAGAAATAGGGCTGTGCATATCTAGAGTCTCCTTTATTTGGGGATTTACATCAGAGATTGGGGTCAAATTACAACCAGAGCCAGATACAGCTTCGTTCAGAGAGGAGCAAATATTCTTGGGAGATTTCAGGTTTAGGTGGGGAAAGGTGTCAGAGCTGATATCTTTAGAGCGGGATGCAGTGGGGTAGTTGGTCTCGGAGTAGTTGCAGCAAAGAGTATGGGAAGGAGTTTGGTGAGGGCCGTCTGACACTTGCAGGGTTAGGGTAGGTGATTGGGAAACAGTGTGTTGTACAGAGGGGGGTTGAAAATTGGATTTTTCGCTGTTCGAGGGATATGCCGTAGGGTTCTTGGGAGTGGTGAAGGTTGGCCTGAGGTGAGGGGAGGGGCGGCCGGCCGAACCCTCCTTCCACCCGGAGCAAGCTGGTGAAGATGAGGCCCTTAGCCAAGGTCCGAAAGGGTAATCCGGGCTTGGATCTACGAAGTCCTTCTCGCATTGTTTGGGGCACATTTTTGCAAGGTGGTCTAGCATACCACATATATAGCAGAAATTTGGGAGCTTTTCGATGGTAAAGGTAACCAAAATTTCCTCACTTCCAGCCTGGTTTCTGATCTTCATTGCTCTGCACAAGGGTTTTGTAACATCTAAACCCACTCGGATTCTGAGGGCCGATGAAAAGGAGCATCCACTCTTGGTATTGTTATCAATCTCCCTGAACATGCCAAGTTTGTTGCTAATATAACTCCCCATTGTAGGAGTGCGTTTTGCCAGTGGGAGTTCGTGTATCAGGACATGAAAATCGCAGTGAGAGAGGCTTACCGCGAGTGGGTCTTCATTAAGTTCGATGGATCTGAAAACTATCAAATTCTTCTCAAAGCTCCATGGGGCTCCATTTAGAAATCTTCTTTTGTCGACTTCATGGTAGAAGATGACTAAAAAACGCCCGTCATCCAGTTTATTGATTTCCATACCTTTGATAGGGCTGAAAGTAGCGAGCATGGTGGCTTTAACAGATTCAAATTTAAAAGTTTTGTGTGACAAGATCTTCCCTTAAGTAAATCATATGACGTAATATAAGAGAAATAATTAGTTTATAAATACAGTATATTTCCATAGTTCAATTAATTAACTAAGAGCTCGTTTACTTTTACCTAATCTGGCAGATAAAATTAATTAAATATTAAAATCTGTCATTTACTTTTCATGTTGATTTTTCTGCCAAAATCTGTTCAGCCCGTAGGATAGAGAAGATTTTGTTAGTTTTCTATCACATGCCAAAATGCCGTGTTTGAGAAATCATGATTTTTATCGGCATGGGTCATTTACTTATTTGCCCAAAATTTTGATTTA
This sequence comes from Lantana camara, assembly GCA_037501455.1. NCBI lineage: Eukaryota > Viridiplantae > Streptophyta > Magnoliopsida > Lamiales > Verbenaceae > Lantana > Lantana camara. Next base: position 117,749,373 of record CM074857.1, read on the forward strand.
TTTACAAATTTTTGCCATTATTATTTTATTTAAAAAAAAAACATAACTTCCCTTTCTCACAATAAGTTCAATTTTTTATTAGTATAGATAATTGACAAGTTTGATAATTGTATATAAGATAGATTTTCTGTTAGTATAGATAATTGATAAGTTTGATAAGTTCGATTTTTTATTAGTATAGATAATTGATATGTTTGATAAGTTCAATTTTTTATTTACAATAAGTTCTATTTTTTTATTTCCTTGGTCACAATAAGTTAGATTTTTATGTTTCATTTTATTGTTGAATGTTATTTTATTTTTTTAAATATTAATAAAAGAATTACATTTTTTAATATGATTGTATTGATGTTTATACTATGAATATTTTATATTTTGTTTACCTAACATTCAAAAAAATTTAAAATTAATAGCTAAGTATCAAAAAATGGAAAATAAATAATCTACTATTAATAGGTAAGTATCGGTAATTACTATTATCTATAATTTTTTATTAATTGATAAACATCATTAATTACCATTATTTATAGAAATTAACTTAAAAATTGACACTCAATTTGATGAGGCCTAAAAATACTCTCGAATCAGAGCCGTCCACGTGTCAGCATGTCGCTGATTAAATCCCAGACGCTCACCTTGAAGGGCTCGTGGGTCTTCCTAGCCCACTCATTTGCAAGCAAGGATAGACCGTCAAGCCTCGGACGACTACTCCGGTGGAAGTCCAAATCCGACGAGTCCGACGCTCGCATCTTGGCCCTCAGGGTTACCCTTCACAGGAATCACCCACATGGGGGGTCCCATGATTGACGCTCGGGATCTTGCCGCTCAAAGGTCATCTATCGTGAGGAGCCCATCTGTGGACCTTCCGAGCGTCATCAACGCTCGGGAATGAGTCTGTCCCTCATGCGATGGATTCTCACCTTCAGAAGGAGATATTAGTCCCTCATCCTACACAACCCTCGTCAACAACCTCTGACACAAAGGTACTGTGCACAGTGCACCTGACACGCCGTCTCCTTTTCGGGAATGTCATTCTCACCTCACCAAAGGCTGACGCGTGTTAGGGCAACACAGGTTTGGGACCACATGGTCAGTTTACCCATTTACCCCTGTCCCTAACATATAAATAAGAGAGAACACTGCATTATCTCCCAAGTCATCTTCCTCACTGAAAATACCACGTATTGAACTGGGCACCATTTTTCCTCTGAAACTTCTCCAAAAAGCTTCCTGAATCTCACCCTTTTCTGCATTCTCACTGCACGATTTCCTGGTGTTATCCTAGCTGGAAGAACCCACACTCATTGGAAACCCAGTTCCTGAGGCTCTTGTGCCTGTGATGGTCTTCCTTCCTATCAACAAATTCTAAAGTGTTTGGTGTTTAAGTCCTTCACAAGTTTCTGCACCATCATTTTTGGCGCCGTCTGTGGGAAACCATCACCACCATCTGTGGTATAACCAGTTTCCTCCTTCCAAAGCTAGTTGAAAAGTAACACCAGAATCCTTAATCATGGTAGCTGCGACGAGATCTGGAGCAGTCAGAGAGAGAGGCTCTCTTCCCCCCGTCACCGAGGAGAACGCGGAAGGCAACATCCCCGCCGGAGAAGCAAACCCCCCAGCGGCCGGAAACGGGGGCGAGAACACAGAGCCAATAAGGGCAACTCTCCCACTAGGTGTGAACACTGAAGGAGGGCCCAGTACCGTTGCTCCACCAGCGGCTCCCACTGCCCACGCTTCTTACCCTTACTCAGGGATGTATCCCATGGCCATGCCCCCTCCAGGATACCCTTTTATGCAGCCTGGTATGATGCCCGGGACGATGCCCGTGATCCCACCTTATCAGGTGGGGAGCCTGAATCTCCCCACCTCATTACCAAGGGAAATACAAGGGGTGGAGATGCCCCAAGTTACAACTCAGCAACTTCAAGCGCTGTATGCGCAGTGCGAGAGCCAGGCCTTCCAGAACGCCTGGGAGCATTTCATGGCCGCCTATTTCCCCTCGCAGGCTAGCGCTCGTCTGGCCCCGCCTCTTGGAGGGCTACCGGCGCATCCCCTGGTAATGGCCCAAAATGCGCTGAGGGCACAACAACCTCCCCCTCCTGCACCAAATCAAGAAAATGAAGCCCCACCGAGGGTCCAGCAAGAACGACCCGTTGAAGGAGATGAGAGGGCCCCTCGAAATGAGGCGGCCGGAGATAATGAAGAGGTCCAATCAAGGGCCACAAGGAGGGCAAATCGCAGAAATGTCGGCGACCCTCAGCTAGCAGCAGTGCAAGATCAAATACGAGGGCTACAGAACGTAGTAGAGCAGCTCTCTCGAGCGCGGTCTCATGCTTCCCGTGATGGGGGCGAGAGGTCCAAGGCCAGAGACGCTCGTCGACCACGAAGCCCAGTGTCCCACCGAAGGAGAGAAGCCAGCTATGAAGATCCCGACGAGCGAGACTACAGGATCATGGTGGGCGATTCCCCCCTCGTCGAGGAAGTTCTAATGACCCGTGCAGGGAAGGGCAAAATTCCCTCGTCAATCAACAGATATGATGGAACCACGGATCCAGCCGAACATCTGGACCATTTCGTGCACCTAATGCACCTGTACGACCATCCAGACAACTACTGGGCCAAGGTATTCGTCACTTCCCTCACTGGAATGGCCCAAGAGTGGTACAAAAAGCTCCCCCCGCGCTCAATCAGGGGGTACTATGACCTGACGGATGCCTTTGTCAGCCACTTCAATTCGCTGAAAGCACCGGCCCCGGCCGCGACCGCTCTTTATAGCCTGGTCCAACGGCCGAACGAGACTCTCAGGTCCTTCATGGGGAGATTCAATAAGGAAATTTTGTTGGTGGAAAAGCCCTCGATGGACTTTTTGAGGCACGTTCTATTCGGTGCCATCAACATGAAACATTACGTCAGTAAAGAGTTTGTGGAGGAGGTAGCCAAAAAGAAGCCACGCTCGTTGATGGAAATTCGGGAGATTGCAGACTCCTTCTTTACCCTCGAGGATATGTACATAGCGAGGGAACAGAAGATGGCAAATGCCCCTCGTCCCCACAGAACCCACGAAGACAAAGTGGAGCCCAACCGGAGTCACCGCCGCAGCCCTATACCTGCTCGTCGTCGTTCATCTCCTCCGCGGAGGCTCGAGCGCGTCCCCCTCAACCGCCCAATTGCCGAAGTATATTCTCTAGCGGACCAGAAGCTGTTCAAGAGACCGCCCAAGCTGAGAGAAACCGAGGCACAGAAGCGCTCGGGGAAATACTGCGCTTTCCACAAGCAGAAGGGGCATGACACTAATGAATGCCGCCAGCTGGAGAAGGAAATTCAGCGGCTGATTGCTGGGGGGCACCTCAAGGAGTTTGTAAAAGTTCTAGAAGGGTATGATGAGCATTGCGCTGAACGAGCGCTCGAAAGGAGAAGAAGCCGCTCACGCTCCCGAAGTCCTCGTCGCCATCGCCCTGAAACCAGCGAGCGCAACAAAGGGAAAGGGGTGGACATGGAAAACCAGCCCTTTGCGGTTATTCACATGATCGCAGGTGGGCCCTCGGGAGGCGACTCCAATGCTTCTCGCCGCCGCCATGTACGAAGTTATAACCAAACAGCGTCACTCCCTCGCCCAGTGCTCTCCGTGGACAGCTCGTCGCGCTCGAAGGAGGGTGATGTCATAGGGTTCACAGAGAAAGATCTTGATCATATTGTAACACCCCATGGGACGGGAAAAACCTCTGACTGTCCCATGGTGGTTAGTTTAGACGTTCATAACCACACTGTAAAGAGGGTTTTATTTGATAGTGGAAGCTCTGTGAATGTTCTCCCGTACTCAACGTTTCAACAAATGAACATAACAAACATCCCCCTCGAACCTCTCAGAACTGCCCTTGTAGGATTTGGAGGTTCCGAAATCGTCCCTCGCGGACAGATTCGCTTGGCCACCTCTTTTGGTCGCGCCCCACAGCGAAAAACATTGAGCGTCCTCTACACCGTTGTTGAGGTGGATCTCCCTTACAATATCATCATTGGGCGCCCAGCCCTCGTGGATTTCAAGGCCGTAATTTCCACCTATCATCAAAAAGTCAAGTTTCCAACCCCCGAGGGTACTGGGGAAATTCTGTGTAACGTCAAAGAAGCTTGGGAGTGCTACATACTTTCGCTTCGCAGCCACAAGCCCAAGCAGTCCATTCAAGCTGGGTCTACTAAGAAGTCCGTGGACTTCCCCGAATTAAACGAAGATGGCCCTGAGCGCAAAAGAGCCAAGCTGTACCAGAAGAAGAATAAAAAGAGGACCCCTGGAGATGTTCAGTGTTCAGAGAACAGGCCACCGGGGGCCGTCGAGGGCTCATCTTCAGAAAACGAGCGTGAGGAGCCCAAGGGTATGCTCACCGGAAAAAAAAAACGAGCTCTAGAAGCCCCAAGGCCGGAGGCTCGAATTGAGCCCACTGAGGAGTTTTTGACCGTTGAATTGGAGCCCGGGAACCCGGATAAAACCACCCAGATTGGCTCAGGCCTGGATGGGCCCTCGCAAGTTTTGATGATCAAATTCCTACGGGAGAACCTAGACGTTTTTGCGTGGAAAGCTTCTGATCTCACCGGAATAGATCCGAGCGTCATTGTCCACAGACTGAACGTGGATCCAACCTTCAAGCCCATCAAACAGAAGAAGAGGGACGTTCATGGTTTTAGGAAACTGGTTATCGAAGAAGAGGTTGGTAAGTTGCTTGATGCTCAGTACATCGAGGAAATCTTGTACCCAGAATGGCTTTGCAATGTGGTGTTCGTCCCAAAGAGCGCCAATAAGTGGCGTATGTGCAACGACTTCACGGATCTCAACAAAGCGTGCCCCAAAGACCATTACCCACTACCGAGGATCGATCAGTTGGTAGATTCTACAGCCGGGTGTGAACTCATGAGTATGATGGACGCCTTTCAGGGATATTATCAAATCTTTATGGCGCCCGAAGATCGTCCTAAAACTGCGTTTGTCGTGCATTTGGGTGTTTACTGTTTCAAAGTCATGCCATTTGGGCTCAAAAATGCGGGAGCAACCTATCAGCGGCTCGTCAACAGAATGTTCGAGCGTGAAATTAGAAAATCTATGGAGGTATATGTGGACGACATGATAGTCAAGAGTGAGCGCCAACGCTCCCATCTGGAGGATCTCAAGCAGACTTTCGACATCCTTCGTCGTTACGGGATGAAGTTGAACCCTTCAAAGTGCACCTTTGGCGTTCGAGGTGGAAAATTCTTGGGATACATGGTCAGTCAACGTGGCATAGAGGCGAACCCCGAGAAGATTAGAGCAATCCTGGACATACCCTCCCCTCGCAATCTGAGAGAGGTCCAGGTGCTCGTGGGTAAGATCATTTCGCTAAATAGGTTCATTTCCCGCTCAGCGGACCGGAATCTCCCCTTCTTTAGAGTTTTGCGCAACCCTCGCAATTTCACCTGGAACGAGGATTGCGAAAAGGCCTTGCAAAGCATGAAACAGTACCTGTCGAGCGCGCCTTTGTTGACCAAGCCAATCCCAGGGGAGAACTTGTTTATCTATCTATCAGTTTCTTTGGAAGCCACGAGCGTTGTCCTCGTAGCAATCCGCGAGCGTAAGCATATGCCGGTGTATTACCTGAGCAAGACTCTACAGGGGGCAGAGAAAAGGTACATGGAAATTGAGAAGTTTGCCTTTGCACTCGTTAACGCATCACGAAGGTTGAGGCCATATTTTCAGGCTCACTCTATCACAGTGCTTACAGATCAACCACTCAAACAAGTGCTATCTAAGCCGGATGTTTCGGGAAGGTTAATTAAATGGGAAATTGAGCTTAGTCAGTTTGATATCTCTTTCGAGCCCCGTACAGCCATACAGGCTCAGGCAGTGGCCGATTTGTTGGTTGAACGTTTCAATCTGGAGACCGCGCCACTAGCGGATGAGGGTTTATGGCTTTTGCATACTGATGGCTCCTCGACCTCACAAGGGGGGGGGGGGGGGAGCCGGGGTGACCCTCAGGGATCCCCTTGGGGCAGAAGTCGACTACGCAATCAAGCTGGCGTTTCAAGTCACCAACAACGAAGCTGAGTATGAGGCTCTCATCCAAGGGCTCAGGATTGCGCTCCAAAATGGGGCCACTCGTGTCACAGCATACGTTGATTCGCAGTTGATCGCGAGTCAAATTGACGGTAGTTATGAGGCTCGAGAAGCCACCATGGCACAGTACCTGACGAGCGCCAAGGAAGAGATAGCCAAGTTCAAGGAATTCCATCTTTTGCAAATTCCGAGAGCAGAAAACGAACATGCTGATGCTCTTTCAAAGTTTGCGTCCGCCCTGGATGGCCACAGTGAACGTGCTGTTACATTTCTGAGAACGGAGGAGCCACTGATAAGTAAAGGCGAGCCTTCAAAAGAAGTGCACATGATTGATCCCACCGAGCCTTGTTGGCTCGATGAAATTGTTAGATTCCTTCAGGACGGAACCTGCCCAAGCGACAAAGTTGAGGCTCGGAAGATCAAATGTAAAGCCCCTCGCTTCTCATTGGATGCCGAGGGTCGGTTATTCAAGCGATCCTTCCTAGGACCACCGTTGAGATGTTTGAGACCCTCGCAGGCTAAAGAAGTTTTAGAGCATGTACACAATGGAAGTTGTGGGAACCACTCAGGCGGACGAATCTTGGCAAAGAAAATCTTAAGGAGTGGGTTCTATTGGCCCTCGGTATTGCAAGATGCCATTAAATATTCCAAGAAATGTCCCAAGTGCCAGTTCCACTCCAACACTCCCCAGCTGCCGGCAGCTCAAATGATTCCTATTGATGTTTCCTGGCCTTTTGATCAATGGGGCATTGATATTGTGGGACCTCTCCCAATGGCGGTCGGGCAAAAGAAGTTCGTAATACTTGCTGTGGATTATTTCACCAAGTGGGCTGAGTCAGAAGCGGTCGCTAAGATAACGTTCAAAGTTGTGAGGGATTTCATTTGGAAAAATATCATCTGCAGATACGGCATCCCGAGGGTGCTCATCTCGGACAACGGTTCCCAGTTTATCGCTGCGGACACGCGGGATTGGTGCTATGAATTAGGGATCGAACAACGATTCACTTCCGTGGGTCATCCTCAAGCCAATGGTCAAGCAGAAGTGACCAACCGAACCATACTCCAGCATCTGAAAACGATGCTCGAGAGTAAGAAGGGAGAATGGGCTGAGGAACTTCAGGGAGCCCTGTGGGCGTACCGTACTACTCCGCGAGCGGCAACGGGAGAAACCCCTTATTCCCTCGTGTACGGCTCCGAGGCCATGATACCTGCGGAAATTGCTCAAGAATCCGCACGCGTTGCCTATTTTGAGCCTGCCGCCAACGAGGCCAATCGGGCGCTCGAGTTAGATTTGTTGGATGAGAAGAGGAATGCTGCTTGGGCACGTATTCACAAATACAAAGCAACCGTTGCTCGCCAGTACAATAAATGTGTTAAGGAAAGGACTTTCCAGCTAGGGGACTTGGTCCTCAAAAAAGTTGAAGTTTCCAAACACGTAGGTAAGTTGGACCCTAATTGGGAAGGCCCCTTCAAAGTCATCCAGGTACGAGCAAACAACACCTACCTATTGGAAACTTTGCAAGGCGAGCGACTCCCTAGGCCATGGAACGCATGTAACCTCAGAAGGTTCTACGTGTAGACATCAGTCTCTTTGTAATGGCCCGTTTGTGGCGTGAAGGGTTTTCCTTTGACGGAAAGCATGTTGTAATCATTTCCAAAAATGCATTTATGTAACAGTAAGTATTTAACTCTTTGTTTTTATTATTTGCTTGCTTTGATTATTTTGATTTAATAATTCGAGCGACAAGGGGCCTACTCCGTGTCGAGCATCCTCCACGTCGAAAAGCCTAAGCGAAACTTCAATCATTCCAAAACTACGCTGTCCAGGTGTTGATGATCATCCACCTATAACAGTTTGAACAGTTTGTGATATAAAGTCCTAAATTTGAGCGTGTCAGACAACGGGGAGCGTAATGCCCATTTGTAGCCAGCTGAGTGCTAACCACTCCAGCTCGCGCTCGCAAGAACCCGAATGACCCTCACCCTATTGAGTAAAAATACACTCATAAAATAACGGATTTCAAATCAGTCCCTTCAAAGGCTCCTAGAAATAACGCTAACCCTATGGTTACGCTCTATTCTTTCTTGCACTCAGCAAATCCTACTGTTGATTTCTAGAGTGCGTATGACTTATTGGGGCGTCCGAAACGAGGGTGCGCATTATTGGGCCAATACTTAGGCAAATCCCTAGGGGTCTCCTAAGTTCAAATTCTAGCCTAGTTGCGAATACGGCTCGGGGACATCCATGGGAAACACCCTCGCGCCCGTATTTACGCCCCTCGGATCGACGGACGCTGCCAATTCTTGAACTAATGGCGCATTGTGATGAATGCCAGGGCACCCTCGCAAGAAGCGCCCTCGTGCAAAAACACGCTCATCGCAAGCTTCCAAATGAGAGAGACAATGTAAAAATGGCAAAGCTCAACAAATTAACATCATTCACCATCCAAGCGTAAAGGAAAAAGCATTCAGACATCACAACAGTAGAGAAAGAGTGCTAAAGTATGCAAAGAAACTCAAAATGTCAAGGGAATAACTGGAAAATTAAGTACAACCATAAATTGTTCATAATAGTGACAGGGAAGTTAAACCAACAACGAAAGGGATCAGCATAGAGTTTCATTGGGCCGGAGCGTTGGGCTCGGGAGGAGCAGTTGCAAGGGGAACCGGGGCCAACACATTAGCGTCAGATGTCTGGGCCTCACCGGGCTCCTCGGCATCCGCGACGTCCATAACAGTGCCCTCGTCTTCTATCAGGAGAGGCTCGGGAGCTACCCTGTTGGCAGCTATAAACTCCCTTTGGAGTGTTTCCACCAACTCCTGATATTCAGGCTCCGCCAGATTGTCCGTGGGATCCTCCTCCTGGACCATTGGCTCGCAATTCTCATCAAGATCCATGCGCATGCGAGCGTCTGATCGAGCGCTTTCCGGGGCCAGTCCCAACCTCACCATTTGCCCAATCGCTTTATGGAAGAAGCGTCGAGCATTGTCAAAGCACTGGATGTTGGCCGCGAACACAAAGGCCTTGGAGCGCACGAACTTCTTCACCGCCTCCCAGGATACCTTCGCTTCCAAGCCCTGTACTTTGCTTTGCAAATCAGCAAAGGCTTTGTTGGCTGCCTCGTTTTGGCGAGTGCTCTCCGCCAGTTGCTCACCCAGCTCCGCATTTTGAGTCCTCATTTGATCCCGCTCGTCCTTCAGCTTCCTGTGACGCTCATTTAGGGCCAGAAAGGCGTCATCAGATTTCTTTAGATTTTCCTTCAGCTGAGCGTTTTCAACGTTGGCGGAAGTCAGCTGAGCGCTGATGTTGTTGTAATCCTCCTGCAGTTGGACAGGGTCTGAGACGCGCAACAACTTCTTGTACTTGGCTTTATGCTCAGAATATGCTTGCGCTCGCCCTTGCAAGTTTTTCAGCCTCGGGATTACCTCCTGGAAGCCGTAAACGAGGGTCATAATCCGAGCGTGGAAGGAAAAAAGAAAAATTTGGTAAAGAGGAGTACAGACTTACCGTCAGAAGGACATGGCAGGCATCATCAGCAACTCGAGCGGCGTCATGCTCGTTCAGCTTGTCATGATCGCCGGAAAACTGGAGTTTTCCAACGATGTCGGAGACAAGGTTGACAGAGTAAGCGCTCTTTTTCAGGAGCACCGGGCCTTCTGTCCGCTGCCATTTATAACGGGAGTCGCCTTTGCAGCCTATCTTCCAAAATTCTTCATCCTCGGAAGATGAAGTGTCGCTGCCCTCGCCACGGTGGCCCACGACCACCTCTTTTCCCTTACCTGAAATAGGGAGGGAGTCCGGCATCCTTTTCCTTTTCCCCTGGCGGTCGGCCCGGAGAATTTCGTGAATACGGACGGGCTCCCCCGAGCGGTTCCGTGACCCGCTTGAACTGAGTGAAATTGGGCCCACGGGGGCCGCCGGCGGAGGAGTGGCCTCGTGGGCACCTTCCAATGTTAGATCCTCAATGGGGCCCGTGGGAGGAGCCACATTCCCCGCGCCCCCTCGAGCATTTCCTTGTCCTCGGCCCGATCCTCGGCGGCTTACCCTACCCCTCGGAGCATTGGGAGGGCGGTTCTGATGCTGTTGCTGCTGTGGAAGATCGACTGAGGGCCCTTGGGTACCCAGCATACGTGAAAGGGCTTCAGCATTCATGCCTTGAGAAAGAATTTGGATGCCTGCAAGTAAAGGGGGACGAGCGTCAGATGATTGATGATTTGAATCGAATAAACAAGAAAGCATTGATAACTGTAAGTCAGAAAGCTATTCTAAAGGTTAGAGGTGTTAGTTCCTAGAATCTAACCGTCGAGGGCCATGATGTCAGTTGGAGGATTGAGTATCATGTCAGGGGGGCAAGATAATCCGTAGCGGAACAACACCCCTTCATTCTTTATCAATGTGTCCGCCTTAATCCACTTCTTTTCAGCCCTCATCTCGAAGGCTAACCCCATCGCCCACTCCTCAAAATCCTTGTTCCTTCTCCTTTCCCTAATCAAAGGACCCTCGCCGTGAATCAACCATTGCCGATGAACTTTGAAAATCCCCCCGGGAGCCCCCACAAAAAAGTATTTTTCCTTCCAGTGCTCGCCATAAGAGGAAGATGGAGAATCTATCATCTTAAAGCCTGATTTGGCCTGGGCGTAGTAAAATCCGTCTGTAGGCGACGAGCGCGGCGAGCAGGCTACTTGTATCAAGCTGTCAAAGTTAATTATCGAGGGTGCTTTGCCCAAGGCCCTCATTGTTATGATGAACGTGTTGATTAGGGCTATGCCATTGGGTAGAATTTGTGAAGGGCAAAGCCCTAGATGATGGTAAATGACGACGGCGTCGTGAGCGATGGGAAACCTCAGACCCCCAGCTAGTACTGCGTCCCAATAGACCGTCATCATCCCAGGCGGTGGTCGATTGGCCCTCTCCCCTTCCTCAGGAAGTCTCATGGGAAACACGGCTTCATCCCAATACGCTTTCGCCCTCAACTCCTCCAAATCACCAAGGGTCAAAATACTTTCAATTTCGTCTGGAGATCTGTCAGTCTGATGGCGGTTGTCTTGCCTTACTCGAGTGGCAGGCTCCTTGCCTCTCCTCTGACGCCTTCTGGAAGGTTCAGCCTCGAACGGACGCCCGGATGGCCCCGCTTCACCCTCGGGAGCCGCCATAGCCACTGTGATCCTATGATCTTGGGGCCTCACAGCGCTGTTCAAAACTGGGAATACTCTCTCCCCTTGTCTTTGCATCTCCATCACATTGTTCATCTCCTCAAAGAGATCATCCGTCCCACCGGGAACACGCTCGTTCATCCCTTGAACGGCAGCGTTCACCTCTTCCTCCCCGGCGTCAACCGGAGCCTGGGCCACCGATATCGCCATGGGAATGCCTCCACCTGGGTGCGCCCTAATTAGAGGAACAGCTACTGGGACATCGCCATGAGGGGAGGAACTCCCCACCGACATCTCCTCAATCTCCCTTACATAATCGTCAACTTGATTTCCGGCCATGTTCACTTTTCAACTTTTGAAAACAGGATTTCTAACAGAGAACTTAAGGAGGGAGAATATTTCTGAAGCAAGTACAATGGTGGACAGTGGCTCTTCACTCAAGGGATTCACTCACACGGCCTAAAACTAATGTTAGCACGGGGAAAATAAGAAGAGGGGAAGAGAGTTTTTACCTAAAATTTGAAGAGAAGAAGTTCGCCGGAATTTGTAGAACTGACAGAGTTTTCTTGCTGCGAATGTTCTTGAAAGAGTTTGAATGCGTGAAAAAGGTCCCAAAGCCCTGCAAGCCCCTATTTATAGGGAAGAATTTACGTGGATTAGGGCTGAAAATTCAAAACGCAATCATTCCCGCCTAGGAAATCCCCCCACTTTTGCTAACCGCCTCACGTCTCCCGGAGTACACGCGCCCACGTTCCCACTCAGCATTAAATGCGGATTTGACAACATTTAATGCGGTGTCAGTTTGTGTACGTTACGGAAGGCCAGCAGTCTCCTCGCTGGTATTGGCTTAGCCCTCGGATGTTTGAAATTCATATTTCATTCTTTATAAATTCTACAGTCCGCTCGAAGCGATACTACAGAATTTGGGGGGCAAAATGATGAGGCCTAAAAATACTCTCGAATCAGAGCCGTCCACGTGTCAGCATGTCGCTGACTAAATCCCAGACGCTCACCTTGAAGGGCTCGTGGGTCTTCCTAGCCCACTCATTTGCAAGCAAGGATAGACCGTCAAGCCTCGGACGACTACTCCGGTGGAAGTCCAAATCCGACGAGTCCGACGCTCGCATCTTGGCCCTCAGGGTTACCCTTCACAGGAATCACCCACATGGGGGGTCCCATGATTGACGCTCGGGATCTTGCCGCTCAAAGGTCATCTATCGTGAGGAGCCCATCTGTGGACCTTCCGAGCGTCATCAACGCTCGGGAATGAGTCTGTCCCTCATGCGATGGATTCTCACCTTCAGAAGGAGATATTAGTCCCTCATCCTACACAACCCTCGTCAACAACCTCTGACACAAAGGTACTGTGCACAGTGCACCTGACACGCCGTCTCCTTTTCGGGAATGTCATTCTCACCTCACCAAAGGCTGACGCGTGTTAGGGCAACACAGGTTTGGGACCACATGGTCAGTTTACCCATTTACCCCTGTCCCTAACATATAAATAAGAGAGAACACTGCATTATCTCCCAAGTCATCTTCCTCACTGAAAATACCACGTATTGAACTGGGCACCATTTTTCCTCTGCAACTTCTCCAAAAATCTTCCTGAATCTCACCCTTTTCTGCATTCTCACTGCACGATTTCCTAGTGTTATCCTAGCTGGAAGAACCCACACTCATTGGAAACCCAGTTCCTGAGGCTCTTGTGCCTGTGATGGTCTTCCTTCCTATCAACAAATTCTAAAGTGTTTGGTGTTTAAGTCCTTCACAAGTTTCTGCACCATCACAATTAATATAATGTGATTTTAAATTTGTTTAATAATAATTAATCATCATCAATTACTATTATTTGAAAAAGAATACTTAAAAATTTTTAGAAGAAGGAAAAATGCATATGCATACCAATTGATGGGGTCAAAATACGATCGTCCAACGTTAAGACACGTGGCATCACCAAGATGATGACATCTGTCTCCCCAAGGCTGCACCCATCAGCGCGCGAGCGCCAAGCTCAACGAGCGCAATCCTTCTTCAGGAGTTAAGACCAACGAGCGCTGTCACTCCCACGAGCGTCCTACATACTAAAAGATTGGTACGCCCACGTGCCAAGGGAGCCCTCTTTGAGCGTCACACTCCCTCAGAGTGGCCTCCCCTATTGGCTCGTCATTTGAACTGAAGCCTTCGTTCCACTCAGCGGATGTCTTGGCTTCCAGTACTCCAGGTTGACACGAGCGCGCTTTCAAGCCCTCGTTACCAACCGCCGAAATGGCTCTCTGACACAACGTACATGCCCGCGCACCTGCCACTGTTGCCAGCACTACCTTTTGGCCACTTTTGCAGAAGATTCCTCCTAGGTTTCTTTCTCATGGCGCCACGTGTTAGGGCAACATTCGGCCAGGACCACTTGAGACAAATAACCAAAGGGCCCTTGACCCTCAACTATAAATAGCTAAAGTCATCTTCTACACAAGTAAGCTTTCTTCATCACTGCAACTGTGACTGAACTTACATTTCTCCTCCGTACATTGAACTGACTTGAGCGTCGGAGAGCCAAACTGGGTATCACCCCCAGTTCCCCCAGCTTGGCCTTCTGACTTTTCTTGTGCTTGTCCCAACAGGTAGAACCCCTTTCTCATTTTCGGCGAAGCTCCGGTGGTTTCCTCCACAAATACAAATCGTAAAGTGATTGGATTCGGATCCACCCATTTCTGAACCCATCATTTTTGGCGCCGTCTGTGGGAAACCAGTCCTCCACCTTCTTCCTTTCTTTTTGTTGGTAGAAAAGCAAGCACACCCTTACCTTAACAGTCATGGTTGCTACGAGATCTGGAGCTGTGGGAGGAGGAGATAATGCCTCCCAGGATGCAAACATCATTATTCCCTCCACCGCTACTGGTGGAGCCCCTCCTCCTTCCGTCGCCGCTGGTGGAGCACCTCCCGCCGCAGGAGTGACTCCGCAAGCAGAGTCTTCCGTACCACCACCTGCTGGAGGAGTCTCTCTCTCTGCTCCTCCGCAGCTTGCACAGAACCCCTGGGTCCATCCTCAGATGAATCTTGGAGTACAGGGTTATATGATGCCCCCGCCTGGATATACCCTCACTCCGGCCGTCATGATGCCGCCGGTCCAGCCGTATCATGGTGGACAGCTCCAGCTCCCAGTGGTGGTCCCCAGGGAGATTGAAGGAGTGGAGTTACCTCCACTGACCACCCAACAGTTGAGGGCTCTCTACGCCCAGTGTGAGGTTCAGGCGGCTCAGGGGGCATGGGAAAGGTTCCATTCCATGTATTTTCCCTCTGGGCAGGCCACTCAAGTTGCAGCCCCTTTGGGCGGACAACAAAACTTTCCCCTCCGAGAAGCCCAGGCTGTCCTGAGGGCACAACCACCACCACCACCAGCCAGAGAAGTGCCACAACAGGAGGGCAACGAGCGTCCCTCCATGGGCAGAAATAAAGAGCCCACGGAGCGAGTGAACGAGAATGAAGGGGACTCTCATGTCTCCAGGAGGGGCTCACGAGCCCACAGGCACGGAGACAAACAAGGGGACGTAAATCCTGACATTCTCGCGGCTGTGCAAGACCAGCTGCAGGGTCTAAAGGATATTGTGGGACAGCTCTCACGAGGGTGCTCAACTCAGATCTCCCCTAGTCGGGATGAACGGGTTGACGCCAGAAGCACCCGCACCAAGGACCCTCTACCAAAGGTCCCCCGCCGCAAGGAGCCGGAGGAAAACTTCGGCACGTATGAGTACCACCCATTGGCGAGGGGTTCACCCCTCGTGGAAGAAGTTCTGATGGCCCAAGCAGGCATGGCCAAAGTCCCCACCTCCATCAACCGGTACGACGGGACAACTGATCCAGCTGAACACTTGGATCACTTTGTGCATCTTATGCACCTTTACGAGCATTCCAGCAATTATTGGGCGAAAGTCTTCGTCACTTCCTTGGTAGGAATGGCTCAAGAGTGGTACAAGCGACTGCCGCCGCGCTCGATTCACTCATATGAAGAACTGGCTAATGCTTTCCTCAACCACTTCAATTCTTTGAAGGCGCCAGTCACCGCACCCACTGCCCTGTACAACGTGGTGCAAGGCAAGAGCGAATCTCTGCACTCGTTCTTCGCCCGCTTCAACAAGGAGATCCTACAGGTGGAAAGGCCTTCAATGGATTTCTTGATCCGAGTGCTTTTTCAGGCTGTGGATCACAAGCAATATGTGAGCAAAAAATTTGCTGATGCCATTGTGGAAAGGAGGCCTGGGACCCTCATGGGCCTAAGAGAAATAGCCGAGCCGTTCTTCGCGCTCGAAGACATGTATGGGACGAATGCTCCCCGGCATCACAGCCCGGCCAGGAACGAGCGACCTCATCACGAGCGGGGACGAGATGTGGCCCTCAAGAAGGAGCGTCCTCAAGAGCGCAGGAGGTCTCCACCACCCCC
Organism: Lantana camara; assembly: GCA_037501455.1. Classification (NCBI taxonomy): domain Eukaryota; kingdom Viridiplantae; phylum Streptophyta; class Magnoliopsida; order Lamiales; family Verbenaceae; genus Lantana; species Lantana camara. Next base: position 117,765,041 of record CM074857.1, read on the forward strand.
TCGTCGATTCGAGCGAATTCCGCTCACCAGGCCAAATTCAGAAGTCTATAACCTCTCCGATAAGAAGCTCTTCAAAAGACCCATCAAGATGAGGGAAACAGACTCGCTCAGGCGCTCGAACAAATACTGCGCATTCCACAAACAGAGGGGGCACGACACGGATGAGTGCCGCCAGTTGGAAGCTGAAATCCAGAGGCTCGTCGTAGGGGGCCACCTGAAGGAGTTTGTCCGGGTGCTCGAGCGCTACGATGAACAGTGCAACGAGCGCGCCGGAAGAAGAAGGAGGAGTCCGTCCCGTTTGAAGAGCCCAAGGGGTAGGGGACCCCCTGAAAGCAGCAGCCGCCGAGGCAATAAAGGAAAAGCCCCTGAGCAAGAAAACGAGCTCTTCGCAGTCATAAATATGATTGCGGGAGGCTCATCAGGGGGGGATTCAAACGCCTCCCGACGGAGGTACGTCCGGAGCTACAACCAACGCCCAGCAGTGCCCAAACCTATCTATGCCATCCAGAGTCCAAGCGCTCAACGATCAAGAGAAAATGATGTAATAGGCTTTGATGATAGGGATTTAGAACATATTGTAACGCCCCATGGGGAGGGTATAACCTCAGATTGCCCCATGGTGGTTAGTTTAGATGTTCATAATCATGTTGTAAAAAGGGTATTGGTGGATAGTGGAAGCTCCGTTAATGTTTTGCCTTATTCTACATTCTTAAAGATGAAGGCTGATCTTCCGCTCGAGCCTCTCAAAACAGCCCTCATTGGCTTTGGAGGCTCGGAAGTTGTCCCACGAGGGCAAATACGCCTAGCTACATCGTTCGGCCGAGCCCCTCAGCGCAAGACACTCTTGGTAACGTACGCGGTGGTGGAGATTGACATTCCATATAACATCATAATTGGGCGCCCTGCCCTCGTGGACTTCAAGGCCATCATCTCCACTTATCATCAGAAGATTAAATTTCCTACTTCCGAGGGCGTGGGAGAAGTACTGTGCAATGTGCGAGAGGCGTGGGAATGTTACATGCTGTCCCTCAGAAAGCCAAAAGCGGAGAAAACCTTCCAAATTGGCTCCACCAAGAAGTCAGTGGATTTCCCCAATCTAGATGAGGACAGCCCAGCACGGAAAAGGGCGAAATTGAACAAGAAGAAGAACAAAAAGAAGAGGGGAGACAACGGGGAGAATCCCCTCGAGAATGTTCCCCCAGGGACCGTTGGTGGATCGTCCTCAGAAGGAGACGAGCCGGGAGAGAATGAACCAGCACCTGGTGACCGTTTGATAGGAAAGAAGAGGGCGCTCGAACTTCCTCGCCCTGAGGTAAGGATCAAACCCTCGGAAAAGTTCCTTACCATTGAGCTGGAACCCGGAAACAAGGATAAGACTACACAGATAGGTTCAAACCTCTCAGGGCCTTCTCAGATCATGATGATTGATTTTCTAAGGGAAAACAAGGATGTATTTGCGTGGAAAGCCTCTGATCTCACAGGAATTGACCCGAGCGTCATTCTCCATAGGCTTAATGTGGATCCCTCTTTCAAACCCATCAAGTAGAAAAAGCGGGATGTACATGGCTTTCGAAAAAAAGTCATTGAAGAGGAAGTTAATAAACTCTTGGAGGCTCAGTATATCGAGCCCATCTTGTATCCGGAGTGGTTGTGCAACGTCGTGTTGGTGCCCAAGAGCGCAAATAAGTGGCGCATGTGCAACGATTTCACTGATCTCAACAAAGCCTGCCCTAAAGATCCTTACCCGCTGCCCCGGATTGATCAATTGGTGGATTCGACCGCTGGCTGCGAGCTCATGAGCATGATGGACGCTTTCCAGGGATACTATCAGATCTTTATGGCCCCAGAAGATCGCTCCAAAACCTCGTTCGTTGTCCATCTGGGGGTGTATTGCTTCTTAGTTATGCCTTTCGGACTTAAGAACGCCGGAGCTACGTATCAGCGGCTCGTCAACAAGATGTTTGAAAAAGAAATTGGGAGGTCCATGGAGGTTTATGTGGATGATATGATTGTCAAAAGCGAGCGCCAGAACTCCCACTTAGAAGATCTCAAGCGCACTTTTTCAATCCTGCGTCAGTATGGGATGAAGTTGAACCCCTCGAAGTGCACCTTTGGAGTACAAGGAGGAAAGTTCTTAGGGTACATGGTCAGTCAGAGGGGAATTGAGGCCAATCCGGAGAAGATCAAGGCCATCTTGGAAATCCCCTCCCCTCGAAATTTGCGGGAAGTGCAAGTCCTGGTAGGCAAAATCATCTCGTTGAACAGGTTTATTTCGCGCTCGGCGGACAGGAACCTTCCCTTCTTCAAAATTTTGAGGAACGCACGTAACTTTGCTTGGACAGAGGAATGCAAAAGGGCGCTGCAGGATATGAAGGCTTACTTATCGAGCGCACCACTGCTGATTAAGCCCGTCGAAGGTGAGAGATTATTCATGTATATTTCCGTTTCTCCCGAAGCCACAAGCGCAGTTCTGATCGCTGTGCGGGAGCGGAAACACTTACCCGTTTATTATCTGAGCAAAACATTGCAAGGAGCCGAAAAGAAGTATTTGGAGATTGAGAAATTTGCGTTCGCTCTTATCAACGCCTCAAGAAGGCTAAGGCCTTACTTTCAAGCGCACTCCATAACGGTTCTCACCGACCAACCCTTGAAGCAAGTGTTGTCCAAGCCGGACGTATCTGGTAGATTAATCAAGTGGGCCATCGAATTGAGCCAGTTTGACCTATGCTTCGAGCCCAGGACCGCGATACAGGCTCAGGTTGTGGCGGATTTGTTGGTTGAACGCTTTGGTTTCGAGCCCACCGTTGCGGAAAATGAGGGATTATGGGTACTGCACACAGATGGTTCCTCAACCTCTCAAGGGGGAGGAGTAGGAGTGGCCCTCAGAAACCCCGATGGGATTGAGCTGGACTTTGCAATCAAGCTGGATTTCCAAGTCACTAATAACGAAGCAGAATATGAAGCCCTCGTGCAAGGGTTGAATATTGCTTTTCAGAATGGAGCCTCCAGAATCACTGCTTATGTGGATTCACAATTAATAGCGAGCCAGATTGAAGGAACTTATGAGGCTCGAGAAACCACCATGGTACAGTACTTAAATAAAGCCAGAGAAATCATTGGGAAGTTCAAGGAATTTCATCTACTTCAAGTGCCGCGAGGAGAAAACGAGCGTGCGGACGCTCTGTCAAAGTTTGCTTCAGCTTTAGAGGGCACTTCCGAACGTTCTGTTACGTTCCTTAGAACTGAGGAACCTTTGATCAAGGAAAGGGTCGCCACCAAGATAATCGCCATGATTGATCCAAACGAGCCCTGTTGGCTCGACGACATCGTCATTTTCCTTAGGGATGGAATCACTCCCGCTGACAAGGTGGAAGCCAGGAAAGTCAGAAGTAAGGCCCCTCGTTTCGCTTTGGATCCCGAGGGGAGGTTGTTCAAGAAATCATTTCAAGGACCCCCAATGAGATGGCTAAGGCCCTCACAAGCGAAGGAGATGCTCGAACTCATCCACAATGGAAGCTGTGGGAATCATTCCGGAGGGCATATCTTGGCAAAAAAGGTTCTGAGAAGTGGGTTTTATTGGCCTACAGTTCTCCAAGATGCCATTGAATTTTCGAGGAAGTGCCCCAAATGCCAATTTCATTCAAATCTCCCTCAATTGCCAGCCGCACAGATGATCCCAATAGACGTCTCTTGGCCTTTTGACCAATGGGGAATAGACATCGTGGGCCCCTTGCCCATAGCTGCGGGACAAAAGAAGTTTGTCATTTTAGCCGTCGACTACTTCACAAAGTGGGCCGAGGCCGAAGCTGTTGCAAAAATCACTTTCAGGGTTGTAAGGGACTTCATTTGTAAGAACATCATTTGCAGGTACGGCATACCGAGGGTGCTCATTTCTGACAACGAATCCCAGTTCATAGCAGCTGACACACGAGAATGGTGTTCTGAGTTGGGGATCGAGCAGCGATTTACCTCTGTAGGACATCCTCAAGCCAATGGGCAAGCAGAAGTTACCAATAGGATCATCTTGCAACATCTGAAGACCATGCTTGAAAGCAAGAAAAGTGAATGGGCTGAGGAGCTGCAAGGAGCGCTTTGGGCTCATCGCACCACCCCACGAGCGGCCACTGGAGAAACTCCTTACGCGCTCGTGTACCGATCAGAAGCAATGATACCAGCGGAGATAGTAAATGAATCCGCTCGTGTCGGCTATTTCGAGCCTCAGCTCAACGATGGCAACAGAAGCTTGGAGTTGGATTTGCTGGATGAAAGGAGAGACAAAGCGTGGGCTAAGATCCACCACTACAAAGCCTCTGTGGCCCAACAGTATAACAAGCATGTGAGGGAAAGAACTTTCCAGTTGGGAGACTTGGTCTTGAAGAAAGTGGAAGTATCCAAGCACGTGGGGAAATTGGACCCCAATTGGAAAGGCCCATTCAAGGTCGTACAACTCAGAGCTAACAACACTTACACCCTGGAGACACTTCAAGGTGAGCGCTTGCCTCGCCCTTGGAGCGCATGTAACCTCCGGCGGTTTTATGTTTAAAAGCTCTTTGCAAACCCTGATGTAACAACCCTCGTTGATGGGTTTTATGTTCTTCCAATCACAAGTAAGCAGTAATATAATCTTTTTAAATTTCACTAATATTTCTGTTTCTTTGGTTGAATGGATAAGTCCCACGTCCCTCGTCTCTGCGAGCGTGGTTGGCAACCCATTCCAATATGAATGTTGTTATCTCGTATGGGTTACGCTTGCCAGCACTCTACTCCGCATGAGGGGACGCCCTCATAAGGATAGACTGGTTACGCTCACAACCAATTAGGCAAGTTGGAAGAAGATTACGAAGAAAATCCTAGTAGGCCTTGGCTGTTTCTTAAAACACCTTGCGCTCGAAAACGGGATCTCCTACAAGAGCGAATCCTAGTAGGCCTTGGCTGTTTCTTAAAACACCTTGCGCTCGAAAACGGGATCTCCTACAAGAGCGAATCCTAGTAGGCCTTGGCTGTTTCTTAAAACGCCTTGCGCTCGAAAACGGGATCTCCTACAAGAGCGAATCCTAGTAGGCCTTGGCTGTTTCTAAAAACGCCTTTCGCTCGAAAACGGGATCTCATACAAGAGCAAATCCTAGTAGGCCTTGGCCGTTTCTTAAAAACGCCTCGCGCTCGAAAAAGGGATTTCCTGCAGAGCCAGAAATACGACAAAAGCCAGAGCGCTCGAACGATGGCCTCAGAATCAAGAAGGAATTGCACAAGTCTTGAACGAGGGCAACCACTCAGTAAGACCCTCGCACACACTCAAGACTTAGCAAAATCCCCCAAGGGCAGAAGGAATGTCACAAGTCTTGAACGAGGGTAACCCCTCAGTAAGACCCTCGCACACACTCAAGACTCAGCCAAATTTCCCCAAGGCAAAAATTTATACAAGTCTTGAGTAGGGGGGCAATCTCACTATAAGACCCTCACGATCGCTCAAGACTTAGACAAATTTACCAAGGCAAAAATTTATACAAGTCTTGAGTGGGGGACAATCTCACAATAAGACCCTCACGACCGCTCAAGACTTAGACAAATTTTCAAAAGCAAAAATAAAATTTATACAAGTCTTGAGTGGGGGGCAATCTCACTATAAGACCCTCACGATCGCTCAAGACTTAGACAAATTTTCATTGCATCAGAGAAATAAAACATTCACGGAGTATGCTACACAGTCTTGTTATATGATTCATAAATGAACAGAAGAACAAAGTCATGAAAAATGGAATATTTATTCATTGCAACAAGAAATCTTACAAGATAAGGGCTCAAAGGCCCAGGAAATACTATTACAAAAGACAGAAAAGCTGGAAAATACACAAGAGAATTGATAGAGGGAAAAGCTTCAAGCGGCTGGGGCGATGTCTTCATCAACGATCACCAGAATGTTCTGAGCCACGGGGCCATGAACTGGGCCCTCAGGCTCTTGCGGTTGATCTTGGGGATCGTTGGGCTCGTTTGCACCGGGATTGGGAACGTTGGCATTTTCAGCAACTATGACCGGGGCTTCCTCCATGACGGGCGCTTGAGGCTCATCTTCAGGACCATCACTTTGAGCCGCCCCTCCTTCCCGATGAGCGTCGGTGTACTCATCTTGGATCAGTTTCACCAAGAATTCGTACTCCATCTCCGCAATGGCGTCCGCGGGGTCGTTGGGGTCCTCATCCACCTCCTCACAGCGCTCGTTGAACATGAGCCCCGTGCCTCAGCTCCCTTCATTGCCGGATCGGTCAGCCCCTTGTGAATGCCCTGATCCACTGCCAAGTTGAAGGCGTTTTGGGCCTCATCCAAGCAGTGTAACGAGGCTGCGAAATTGAAGGCTTTGGAGTGGCAGAACTTGATGAGAGCCTCCTTATTCGCACGCTCTAAACTTCGAGGCCACTCGTTGACGGCGTCATTGAATTTCCGCTCGGCCTCCAAAGCCCTCGCCTTCCAGCTTTCCCTCTCCGCCTGTAGCACCCGCACGGTGGGTCACCACATCCCCCGCACCACAGTCCGATCCACATACGAAATGGAGGGTCCGTACATGAGCCAAACAGTGGCGAACGGGAGACTGACAGACTCACACCTAAGCTAGGCGGAACTTACCCTGAACAAACAAAACCAAGCTGCAAGCATGCGGAAGCAAGAAAGTAAGCCATGCGAAAATCAAACATTCAAAAGCAGTTGACGGGTTCAACTAGCATAAATACCTAATCCCGAATCAAACAATGATCATAAATCCAACGGGTTCAACTAAACAGAGCAAACCTGTCCTAACCTGTCCCGAAATATTCATATCAATCCGTATCATAATTCAAATTCAACATATACGTAATTTATACAAAAATCATAAGTACTGAAATGCAGATGTATGACAACCTAAAACAAAACAAAGACTCGAAAACAGACTCCAACTGACTGACATACTCCGCCTAGCACGAAACCCGAGCAAAACCTGCAAACTAAACAAAAGAGGGGAGGGGTCAGTCTTAACTCGACTGTGTGAGGGGGTTAACACACGCACACTATATATATAGTAGAGCAAAGCAGATACAAAAGTCATAATGTTCATGAACTCAGGGACAGGTTTTTCATACCAAAGCATTTTCCCGTGATATATACATATAGGATAATTGAATAACTTTAATCAAAACACAACAATTTATAAACCCTCAACTTTTAACTTAATTTAGAATCTATCCCTGTTTCACGAACTTTAATCGAACATATACATAATAGAGAACTCGGCGGGTACGAGCTCAGACACTCCCAAACTCCTCAGACATATCATATCAGAAACAAAGCAGAAAACTTACATACATATCATAACATATCATCCTCAACTCCAGTGATGGAAGGGTGTATACGCCCAAACCATCCATAGCAGACTCACGCGGGGTAGCGAACCCACATCGTGCCCTCCCCGGTTTTTACGCCGAAGGCATCGAAATATCACACCTTCCCAAACTCCCAGGGGTCGCGTGTGATATATCGGATGGAGACTACGCACAGGCCGAACCTCGACGGCCCTATACCGTCCCGAGGGTTCCTTACCCATAGCTCCGGGGCCCAACATACAAATCATATCATAACCCGCTACAACAGAGACAGACAGACCGAACTTATACATATATACATACCACTTTCCGTTTCAGTCAAACTCGGTCCTTGCCAAACTTGGCTCATGAGAAGTATACGGTTAGAAGCATAGCTTCGCGTGGCAAAACATAACAAAACATAACAAATCAGCTCACAGAGGCATACATAGGCCTGTACATTGCTTAACATACTTCCAAACTCATGACATATTCAACAAATACATACTTCACATTTAGTTATATACATATAAGGCTTATTGAATCACATGCAATCAAAACCGAGCACATTGAAATAAGGTGTAACTATATCCTAACCTCACCTTACACCGAAGAGGCCGAAGACAAGACGTTTGATCCACCCCGGAATCAACACGGCCGACAAAACACCACCCCGGGTGTACCTGGACAAACTGAACACCGGAACAAGACTTAGACACATGAATGAACCACATATACGCACGGCAATGCTCCAGCACTTAAATGATGTACTCACATAAGCCGGATTCAAATTCATATCGCATTTCATACAAATTTCCAAGTATTAATAAGTCAAGCAAATCACTGTAGCAAGCTTCTAATTTATTTAAACCTCACGAAGTCTTATACAAATTCAAAGCAAATTATTTAATCATTCAAGGTTCATATAATTCATTTCATGCAAAATTCACGCAGTGCATTCATATTATTTCATTCCTCACACAAAACAATTCATACAAATTCACGTAGCTCACAAATCAAATAAATCATAATAGCCTGTTTCATATTTCATGTAAGTCAAATTCTAATCAAACTAAGTTCATTAAATTCATACGTTACATATTCAATTCATACATTACATTTAAGATTTCATTATTAAGGTCTATTAATTCAAATTAAACAAATTCCTACTTTACTCAAAATTACACAAACACCCCCTCTAGACTAACCAAGTAGCAAAATCAACAAGTCGGGGGTTCAATTTACAAAATACCAAGTCCATACTTATCACATTTCATATCATACATGATTTCATACACAATGGAATTCATTTCGATCAACAACTCAAACATATAGCAATTAATTTACATTTAAACAATTAATTCAAATAAGTCCCAAATACACAAATAAATTCATAGAAAATAAACCGAGTGTCCGATTGACGAACGGAAAGTGGTGATGGACTCACCACAACGAGGCGAACGAGCTGTCCGAAGCCCGCCGGAACGCCGCTGCCGGAGCCGCCGGAATAGTGACCGGCCGCCGTTCAGCCGCCGCCAAACGGCAAAATCTGGAGTCGAGCAAATGGGGTTCACTAGGTCTCGTCGTTCCGAACAACTTTCGTGAAGGGCCCGCGGCCAAAAGATGGCCGGAAAAGGCCCCCGTTGAGCTCCGAAGTTTCTGCCGCCACCACGTCGCCGGAACCACCACCTACGGCCAAAATTGGGTGAAAACGATGCCGGAAATGGATTCAGGGGGTCGGAAAACCTTGGAAAACACTAACCTTGGTCGGAAAAGGTCGCCGGAGCGCCGCCGTGACACTGTTCACACGGCGGCGGCGTGAGCTTCAGGCGGCGCGTGCGCCGCCGTCCGGTGGCCGTTGGCCGCGCCGCTAACGTCATCCGATGCGCAGGGACCACTTCTGACTGGGTAGGTGGCGCGTGTCGATCGGTGCTCGCCGGAAAACGCCGCGAATGGCCGCCAAAGTGGCGGCTCCGCCACCCTTCGCCTGCGCTACTGAAAATCGCCGATTCCGTCGCCGTCGCTCATCGGTTGGCCGAGATTCTTGTACCATCGTGACGGGCTCGTCGAGCTAATAAATTTCCACTATTGATTCGTCGAATTCCGTCGAGAAACGAGGGAGAACGAGCATGTGTGTGTAAACACACCTCCACTGCGTGTGAACAGTGACGGATCGCTGGAGAAGACGACGCTGGGGCTGAGGTCTGATCTTTTGCACGAATTACGAGGATTCGGGGTATATATCTCGGGTCCTCGTACGCAAAAACGATCAAACGAACGAGCTAACGACATCCGAATTGGGAAAACTTAGAGTCTACGGACTCGTTTCGCCGCCCCGGACGCGTTGAAGGGGTCAAAGAGGTCAAAATCTCGACCTAACGCGAAGTGACCGAAAAACCCCTAAAAAGAGAAAATTACAAAGGGGCCCCTAAACTCTAAAAGAGTTCAAAACAGGGCCACGAAAAATAAAATCACACAATTAAACACATTAAAAGGTTAAAACGTGGCGTACCTTACACGTCAGACGAGCGGGGTGTCACAATCTCCCCTCCTTCAAAAGGACCTGTCCTCAGGTCCTATTACGGAGTCGTAAAGCTTCAAACTGGAATACTTCAATCCATCTCCTAAAATCGTGTAGAGTCATAGCCCTGGCGGTGAAGTTTATTCCCACTGATTGCATCAACTCCCTGTAGAGTTCCGTAGTCACAGAGGTTTGTTCAAACACTTGACTTGGTCGCTTCAGACTCGTTCGATCCCCCATTAGGCCACTGCACCCAAAGCTCAACCGCGACAAACATGAGAGAATCCCATCTCTCAGCACGCAAGAGAGAGAGCCCCGTCTCCCTAGCACATCAAAGGAGAGAACCCCGTCTCTCAGGCACAGAATTGAGAGAACCCCGTCTCTCAACCACGTAATCGAGAGAGCCCCGTCTCTCAACCTAGGTCTGGCAGACTTCCACATCTTCCAAACATTCTAGTTTGAGAAAATCCAGCATTTCTCAAACCCTAGATTCGAGAGAATCCAACATCTCCCAAACATCTAACTCCAAGAGAATCCAACATCTCTTGCTCACATAATTAGAAAGAATCCAACATCTTTCTATCACATAAATAGGGAGAATCCCACATCTCCCTAACACGCAAATAGAGAGATATCTCAACAACTCTCTAGCACACAAGTTCACTTATACAACATTCATACATACACACATTAAAGTAGCACTGGATGCAAAACATGTGATGCATGTTTGGTGTACCTTATCACAACTGATATCGGTGTCCCTAGAGTATAAACTCATCATCCATGCTCAACTCAAGGGGGATATCGCGATGGAATCCCTGTAAAGTAAAATCACAATATGCTTGTAGGTACATGAAGGTTTAGTGATTAACCAAAGTAATCATAAGCACTGAAGTACGGATAGTTCACACAAGCAAGTAATCCATTTAATTTACAAAAATTCACAACAGCAACAAATTTTAAGCTATGAAATTTAAAGCAGTTAGTCACGTTATTACAATCGAGCAACATCAAACATTACACGTTGTCACATATGTCAAGCAAAATAAAATATAATAAAATTATTTATGAAATGCATGGGTGCAAATGCCATGAATGCCCAATGTACCGTTCACCGTAGTAGTGGAGTCGAGGTTGGCAATTTCTTTAACTTGAAAGGTTAATCAACTCCTTAACTGGCCATAGTTCCAACTTCCCGTTCAAACTTGCATTCTTTAGTATTCCTACAGATTCTCGGGTACTCAACTGATCTTGGATCGTCTCACTTGATTCTCGGGGTATAGTAATCCGTGTAATCTCTTGAAATCCCAATAGGATCCTCGGTAATCGGAAATTACCATTTCTTTCAAATGTGAAATCTCTCAGGACAATCATGGAGAAATAAATGAAGACTCTTTACACCGCCTTGCTTAGTACACCGTCGTTGTAAAAGATGACCTTACCCTCAATATTTGGTGGAGTTGATCTTCAATGACCTCGGCACAAAATTCCATTGCTTGCACAATTTTCCCCTTTTTTTTTCTTTGTGTAAGTGTAACTACTCTGGTGAGTGTCTTTATAATAGTAACCCGATTTCCTGCTTGGAATTCTCTGAATGATACAAGTGTCTTGATCTCTTCATTGTCACCTTACCCCTTCCAGAGTTAGAAATGCTGACTTTCTTATAAACCATGTTACTCCCGAGTACCTCCAAGTAGTAAGTACATATCCTGAAAGCAACTTAATAGTTAAAAGATTTCTTGTTTTTCCCCACGGTCTTCTTATCTTCAGAATTATCTAGCATCACTTGGACATTTCCACGGCTTGGAAGTACGATTTCTTGAACCTGAAGTCTTCTACGCTCATGGAATTAGCATTCTGTATTTTCTTTAGTAATTACTCTCCGATTGTTTCCCGAGTCTTCTTCATGGTTGTCACTTTAATCAAACTTCCTTAGTTCACTCTCTAGGAGTTCGTAGAATTAAATGAACTCCCCTTTTTGTTTTTCATCCAATTGTTTATACATGATCGGCCGAAATCCACCCAGAATTTCTTTACTTTTCTTTATCATTCCCATTTGTTATTTCCTGTCTTTCAAGTAATCCCACATCACGACAATTCAGCTTGGATCTAGAAATACCCCGACTTTCATCAAATCATTTATGAGGCTATGAGCATCGCATCGTGTAGAAAGATTGACCACAACCCAACATTCTATCTTACATGCATTCACCCTATCTTGAAGCTATTGGCTCGACTGTATATTTTCTGGTCAAACCCTGTTCGAATTCAAACGTTGCTTCGACCAAGACAGCAAGTAGTGGATCAGGTAGGAGAACACCTAAAGTACAACCACGAAGCTAATGCATGTGGGGTTAGGGATGTGAATGGAGTGCACTCATATCCAGCAAAGGAAGCAGTCAAGCACGTAGAACAATATCCAGAATAATTAAAATTTACTCCAATGCATGATGCACGTGCCATGTATGCATAATACCCGTTTTTATAGCAGTAGCACTCCTTCCTTGTTATAAATTCTTGTAGAGGTCCATTTGCTTTTCATCCAAGTAGTCAGAAGATGAGAGTTTCAAATCCTCCTTCATAATTTTGTAGAAGTGGGGAGTGTTGTCACGATCAACTTCAATTTTGTTATCGAGCCAACACCCTGTAATTCACAAATGGACCAAGTATCTATGCATGTGGGTTAGTACATGGGTATGTCAAGTAATGAAAGCAATTAAGAACACTTAAGTAATGAAGATGCAACACGTAATTTAATAAAATTTAATCGTAACAATAATAATTTTACAAAAATCGTAATCATAGTGTGCACACAATCACATAAACTCAGACAAATTCATGCAGAGAAATCAAAATTTCACATCAGGCGAATGCAATGCACAAGTATTCCTATGCCGTCCGACCTAAACTGACACGACACGACTCCAGAGCACCGGTTCTGAACCTGGTAGCTCTGATACCACTTAAGGATGTAGCACCCGCACGGTGGGTCACCACATCCCCCGCACCACAGTCCGATCCACATACGAAATGGAGGGTCCGTACATGAGCCAAACAGTGGCGAACGGGAGACTGACAGACTCACACCTAAGCTAGGCGGAACTTACCCTGAACAAACAAAACCAAGCTGCAAGCATGCGGAAGCAAGAAAGTAAGCCATGCGAAAATCAAACATTCAAAAGCAGTTGACGGGTTCAACTAGCATAAATACCTAATCCCGAATCAAACAATGATCATAAATCCAACGGGTTCAACTAAACAGAGCAAACCTGTCCTAACCTGTCCCGAAATATTCATATCAATCCGTATCATAATTCAAATTCAACATATACGTAATTTATACAAAAATCATAAGTACTGAAATGCAGATGTATGACAACCTAAAACAAAACAAAGACTCGAAAACAGACTCCAACTGACTGACATACTCCGCCTAGCACGAAACCCGAGCAAAACCTGCAAACTAAACAAAAGAGGGGAGGGGTCAGTCTTAACTCGACTGTGTGAGGGGGTTAACACACGCACACTATATATATAGTAGAGCAAAGCAGATACAAAAGTCATAATGTTCATGAACTCAGGGACAGGTTTTTCATACCAAAGCATTTTCCCGTGATATATACATATAGGATAATTGAATAACTTTAATCAAAACACAACAATTTATAAACCCTCAACTTTTAACTTAATTTAGAATCTATCCCTGTTTCACGAACTTTAATCGAACATATACATAATAGAGAACTCGGCGGGTACGAGCTCAGACACTCCCAAACTCCTCAGACATATCATATCAGAAACAAAGCAGAAAACTTACATACATATCATAACATATCATCCTCAACTCCAGTGATGGAAGGGTGTATACGCCCAAACCATCCATAGCAGACTCACGCGGGGTAGCGAACCCACATCGTGCCCTCCCCGGTTTTTACGCCGAAGGCATCGAAATATCACACCTTCCCAAACTCCCAGGGGTCGCGTGTGATATATCGGATGGAGACTACGCACAGGCCGAACCTCGACGGCCCTATACCGTCCCGAGGGTTCCTTACCCATAGCTCCGGGGCCCAACATACAAATCATATCATAACCCGCTACAACAGAGACAGACAGACCGAACTTATACATATATACATACCACTTTCCGTTTCAGTCAAACTCGGTCCTTGCCAAACTTGGCTCATGAGAAGTATACGGTTAGAAGCATAGCTTCGCGTGGCAAAACATAACAAAACATAACAAATCAGCTCACAGAGGCATACATAGGCCTGTACATTGCTTAACATACTTCCAAACTCATGACATATTCAACAAATACATACTTCACATTTAGTTATATACATATAAGGCTTATTGAATCACATGCAATCAAAACCGAGCACATTGAAATAAGGTGTAACTATATCCTAACCTCACCTTACACCGAAGAGGCCGAAGACAAGACGCTTGATCCACCCCGGAATCAACACGGCCGACAAAACACCACCCCGGGTGTACCTGGACAAACTGAACACCGGAACAAGACTTAGACACATGAATGAACCACATATACGCACGGCAATGCTCCAGCACTTAAATGATGTACTCACATAAGCCGGATTCAAATTCATATCGCATTTCATACAAATTTCCAAGTATTAATAAGTCAAGCAAATCACTGTAGCAAGCTTCTAATTTATTTAAACCTCACGAAGTCTTATACAAATTCAAAGCAAATTATTTAATCATTCAAGGTTCATATAATTCATTTCATGCAAAATTCACGCAGTGCATTCATATTATTTCATTCCTCACACAAAACAATTCATACAAATTCACGTAGCTCACAAATCAAATAAATCATAATAGCCTGTTTCATATTTCATGTAAGTCAAATTCTAATCAAACTAAGTTCATTAAATTCATACGTTACATATTCAATTCATACATTACATTTAAGATTTCATTATTAAGGTCTATTAATTCAAATTAAACAAATTCCTACTTTACTCAAAATTACACAAACACCCCCTCTAGACTAACCAAGTAGCAAAATCAACAAGTCGGGGGTTCAATTTACAAAATACCAAGTCCATACTTATCACATTTCATATCATACATGATTTCATACACAATGGAATTCATTTCGATCAACAACTCAAACATATAGCAATTAATTTACATTTAAACAATTAATTCAAATAAGTCCCAAATACACAAATAAATTCATAGAAAATAAACCGAGTGTCCGATTGACGAACGGAAAGTGGTGATGGACTCACCACAACGAGGCGAACGAGCTGTCCGAAGCCCGCCGGAACGCCGCTGCCGGAGCCGCCGGAATAGTGACCGGCCGCCGTTCAGCCGCCGCCAAACGGCAAAATCTGGAGTCGAGCAAATGGGGTTCACTAGGTCTCGTCGTTCCGAACAACTTTCGTGAAGGGCCCGCGGCCAAAAGATGGCCGGAAAAGGCCCCCGTTGAGCTCCGAAGTTTCTGCCGCCACCACGTCGCCGGAACCACCACCTACGGCCAAAATTGGGTGAAAACGATGCCGGAAATGGATTCAGGGGGTCGGAAAACCTTGGAAAACACTAACCTTGGTCGGAAAAGGTCGCCGGAGCGCCGCCGTGACACTGTTCACACGGCGGCGGCGTGAGCTTCAGGCGGCGCGTGCGCCGCCGTCCGGTGGCCGTTGGCCGCGCCGCTAACGTCATCCGATGCGCAGGGACCACTTCTGACTGGGTAGGTGGCGCGTGTCGATCGGTGCTCGCCGGAAAACGCCGCGAATGGCCGCCAAAGTGGCGGCTCCGCCACCCTTCGCCTGCGCTACTGAAAATCGCCGATTCCGTCGCCGTCGCTCATCGGTTGGCCGAGATTCTTGTACCATCGTGACGGGCTCGTCGAGCTAATAAATTTCCACTATTGATTCGTCGAATTCCGTCGAGAAACGAGGGAGAACGAGCATGTGTGTGTAAACACACCTCCACTGCGTGTGAACAGTGACGGATCGCTGGAGAAGACGACGCTGGGGCTGAGGTCTGATCTTTTGCACGAATTACGAGGATTCGGGGTATATATCTCGGGTCCTCGTACGCAAAAACGATCAAACGAACGAGCTAACGACATCCGAATTGGGAAAACTTAGAGTCTACGGACTCGTTTCGCCGCCCCGGACGCGTTGAAGGGGTCAAAGAGGTCAAAATCTCGACCTAACGCGAAGTGACCGAAAAACCCCTAAAAAGAGAAAATTACAAAGGGGCCCCTAAACTCTAAAAGAGTTCAAAACAGGGCCACGAAAAATAAAATCACACAATTAAACACATTAAAAGGTTAAAACGTGGCGTACCTTACACGTCAGACGAGCGGGGTGTCACACCGCCTCTGCCTTCTGGCACCGCTCGTTAGCCTGGGCCAGCTGGTTGCCCAAACCAATTCGAGCGCCATCTACCGCCACAAAATCCTCCTTCAGCTTTCCCAGCTCCTCCTCAGTTTTGTTGTACAAATCCTTGAGGGATTCATACTTGGCAATCTCAGCATCCAGCTCCGCTTGAATCTGAGTCGGGTCGTTCGAGCGGGCCATCTTCTTATATTTGGCTTTCCGGTCAGCGTAGATGGAGGCTCGTATTTGCACGTTTTTGAGCCGGGGAAGAACTTGCTGCATAAGTGGGAGGAAAAGGAAGTGTTAGCCAAAAAAATGATAATTTACAGAAGTAAGCAAAGAATGCAAGGAGTGAATACTTACAGAAATTAGAGCGTGGGCCGCATCGAGGGTCACTTTCTCCACAGACTCGCTGTAGAGATGCCGGTGGTCCGCCGAGAATTGAGCTTTGCTGAACAGATTCTCGGTGACAGCCTGAGCGACCGTGCCAGGCCTCAGCAAAACCGGCCCCCCATCGGTGGCGCCTGTAAAATCCCTGTCCCCTCGTCGGGGGAACTTCCATATATGCTCCTCCTCTGAAGAGGAAGTTTCCCCCTCGCCCCTGGGGCCCTCAACTACTTGCTTCCCTTTGCCCTTGATTGCCACTGAATCGGGCATCCTCTTCCTTTTACGGGAAGGCCTACTTGCGCTCGGGGGAATCTCAGTTATCGCCAGGGTGGTTTCTGGCCTCGTTTGTTCTGCAGGAGTGGGGGGTTGAACATCTCCCGCTCTCTCTGACCGCCCCCTGGTCTCTCTCGGGACCAACCTACGCTCCCCTCGGCCACGAGGGGGTTGGACCTCAGGATTGGCGCTCGAACTGGCACCGCTACGAGCGTCCCCGCGATTGGTACGGTTACGAGGGCGCTGTTGCTCCCGCTGTTGATCCCCTGGCTGAGCCTGATTCCTGTTGGCGTGGGCAAAACGAGCTGCTTGTCTAATTCCTCCAGCCATTTCTAATATAGCAACTCTTGCAAGAATGAAAATTTCGAGAGTTAGAAATACTCAAACCATCTACTCAGATTGCAAGTTACAAGTACAGAAAAGGCAGTTAGTATTCATTCCTATCTAAAGTTAGTGCCCTAAGAATCTAACCATCTCTCTCTATGTCACGAGCCGGAGGGTTGTCAAGGAAATAGGGATTGTCAGAGAGGCCGCACAGGAACATGAGCTCCTCGTCATCTATCCAATCTTTCGCTTGAATAAGATGGCCCTCGTCCCTCAGGGTTGCTGCCAGGCTCTTGGCCCAATCTTTAGGGAGTGCGGGTTGCAGCCGGCTCTTTGAAAACGAGCCCCAGTGTGTGGGCACCCCAAAGCCCTCTTCTGTTGGGGCCTTAACGAAGATAAACTTCTCCTTCCAATTGGGGCCATAGGTGCTCGAGGGCGAGTTGATCAGCTTCATATGGGCCTTCGCTTGAACGTAGTAGAAACCCGCCTCGGGAGAAGAACGAGAGGAACTGACCACTTGGAAAAGGGCGTTGAAATTCCGCGAGTAGGGCTCGTAACCCATGCTTCTCATCAGAATCACGAAGCAAGTTAAGAGAGCCAAGCCGTTGGGCACGATTTGTGACGGACAGAGGCCCAGATCATTCAACAAATGAGCCAACGAGATTGAGATAGGGAATCTCAAACCTCCTGAGCTCACTGTGGCCACGTACACTGCCATCTCCCCAGAAGGCGGATTATTGGCACGCTCGTGGTTCTCCGGGATCCTCTATGTATACCGCTCGTCCCAGTATATGGGTGCCATCATCGTTTTTACTTCTCCCACGGTAACTGTGCTGGGAGTCTCATCAGGCGTGCGCTCGGTAGCCTGGTAGCCTGATCCTTCACCCTCGTGATGTCCTTTGGATTTTTGGGATTTCTTGCCTTTTCCCTTATCACGGGCTCTTTCTGAAGGCCCGGTTATGGCTTCCGCCACAGGAAGCGGATTCGCAACAGCCACGGTCACGGTATGGCGGTGGGGATGTGTGGCGCTCTGAGTTATGGGGAGAACAGCCCCTTGCCGTTCTGCCTCCATCACTAAATTCATCTCCTCAAAAAGAGGATCCATTCCGCCTGGATTCCTATCCTCCATAGCCATCACCGCCGCCCCCAACTCTTCATCTCTGGGGGAATCGGGGGAAGAAGAACTTTCAGTGGCCATTTCTTGGATTTCACGGGCAAATTCCTCAATATGTTGGTCGGCCATGGCAGAAACTGGGATTTGGAAGTTTTCTGGAAAGAAATTAGAGTTCCTTAAGGGAGAAGAATCTAAGGGGTTATGGAATCCTAAAGTCCGAATCTACGGTTAGCAAAGTTAGAAAGTTACACTGGAAGTTTACCTTGAAGGTTTTTGAGAAAACTGGAGAAGAGGTTGAAGATGCTCTAAGAACTGGAGTGCGAGAGAATTCTTTTTGCAAAGGATACTTGGAAGTTTTGAATGCGTAAAGAGTAGCAAGATTTCAGAATCCCGTATTTATAGGGATGGGAGTTGGTACCGTTTTCGGCAATAAATTCAAAATGGTAATCATTTCCCGCCTGGGAAACCGCCCACTTTATGGAACCGGCACATGCTTCCCAATGCTCACGCGCCCCACGCGCACCCGCATTTAATGCTCTGACGTTTCGAGTGCTTCAGAATAGTACAACATTTAATGCGGAAGTGTTACGAGCGGTCAGTTGAAAAGACCGCATTTATAGCGCAATCAGAGGAAAAATTGCTCAACACGCCAAGTCCTATACGAGTGTTGCATGCAAAAGATTGAGCGTGTTAAAATTCTACAGTCCTTATCACTAAGGACTACAGAATTGGGGGGCAAAATGATGGGGTCAAAATACAATCGTCCAACGTTAAGACACGTGGCATCACCAAGATGATGACATCTGTCTCCCCAAGGCTGCACCCATCAGTGCGCGAGCGCCAAGCTCAACGAGCGCAATCCTTCTTCAGGAGTTAAGCCCAACGAGCGCTGTCACTCCCACGAGCGTCCTACATACTAAAAGATTGGTACGCCCACGTGCCAAGGGAGCCCTCTTCGAGCGTCACACTCCCTCAGAGTGGCCTCCCCTATTGGCTCGTCATTTGAACTGAAGCCTTCGTTCCCCTCAGCGGATGTCTTGGTTTCCAGTACTCCAGGTTAACACGAGCGCGCTTTCAAGCCCTCGTTACCAACCGCCCAAATGGCTCTCTGACACAACGTACATACCCGCGCACCTGCCACTGTTGCCAGCACTAACTTTTGGCCACTTTTGCAGAAGATTCCTCCTAGGTTTCTTTCTCATGGCGCCACGTGTTAGGGCAACATTCGGCCAGGACCACTTGAGACAAATGACCAAAGGGCCCTTGACCCTCAACTATAAATAGCGAAAGTCATCTTCTACACAAGTAAGCTTTCTTCATCACTGCAACTGTGACTGAACTTACATTTCTCCTCCGTACATTGAACTGACTTGAGCGTCGGAGAGCCAAACTGGGTATCACCCCCAGTTCCCCCAGCTTGGCCTTCTGACTTTTCTTGTGCTTGTCCCAACAGGTAGAACCCCTTTCTCATTTCCGGCGAAGCTCCGGTGGTTTCCTCCACAAATACAAATCGTAAAGTGATTGGATTCGGATCCACCCATTTCTGAACCCATCACCAATGATAGTTAAAAGAAGGGGGAAAAAAATTATATATTAAATGAGATTAGTATATGGCTATTTTGGTAAAATTACAATTTAGAGTAATTATTCACATGTAAAGTAAACGACTAATTTAAGAAAACCTGATATTTATCTTTAAAGGTAAACAATAGATAATGTTCGATTAATCCGTTGAAAAAACCTCCATTATCCTATCTGCCCAAAACCTTTCCTGGGAAAGTAAACGAGCTAGAAGTCGTTTGGTAGGCTCAATTAGGCTCAATTAGGTGACTCTAAGTTCACTTAATATTGTGTTTGGTAGGATGCATTAGAGTCATCGGGCCAATAGCACTTAGTAGCTGGCACGCCAAAAGCCCACCCCTGTTCATCGATTAAGTGCTGAAATGCATTTCCAAAAATTGGTGAGATTAACTTTCATATGAATAGTTCCCCCACATGACATGCAATTATTGCTACCAAACGCGAAATTATTTAAGCAAAACATGAGTTAATCTAACTTAATGGGCCCGAGGGTGATTAAGTCTTGCAAAATGAATATCACCTACCAAACGACTTCTAAATATATTCTTTTCTCGTTTTTTAAAATAATTTGTATTTTCAATTTTACAAATTAAATCAAGTTTAATTTATTAACTCCCAAAAGACGCACACTTTTATTTTATACGAACAAGTCTATTTATTTATAAATAAATTATTTTTGTTTCTAACTTTCTATTAAAATTCACTTTCAATTGATAATTTTATGAAAAATGGCTAGCTTATCTGCATCATTTTAACAATCGGTCGATATTTTCTTTTAAAAAAAATTAAATTTGGTATAATTTTTAAATACATTAGGAAGCGTTTTATATGTCAAATTTTTGATGAGGATTTCAAATGATATCAATAGGAAGTTTGTCTTTCTGTATTTGTGCAATTTTTTTTTTTTATTTGGTTCATTTAAATCAAGATTTCATGTTATTAAATTGAGTTTTTAAAAAATATTAATGAGAAAATGTATGATTGACTATGGGTAAATTAATTTTGTTAAAACTTTTCTACAAGGCTTTGAAATTGACATCATGATTCACATATTGAGGCAAAACCTAAAACAAAATTACATTAAAAAAAGAGGTGTTACGTAGCTAATTAAACTGGCTTTTTTTTCCCGCGTGTACATATTGATGTAAGGATATTCCTAATGATATATTTTTATTGGGTGGTATCGGTTATTAGGTCATATATTTTATTCAATACTTATAATACAATAAATTTAAAAAAAAATATTTTAATATTTGTATCGTATTGTATCTATATCAGTACGTTCATATGGATATATAATGTCAAGTTACGTAATTCAGCTTGCTGGGCTAAACCTCCGGAGGGATGGTGTAAGCTTAATACGGACAGAAGCGTCTTTGCGGACAAATATTCAGCGGCTTGTGGTGGATTGATTAGGTGTACAGAAGGTACTTGGATTGTGGGATTTGCTAAATTTATTGGCAATGCAACAATCACTGTCGCAGAACTCCTTGGCCTTAGGGAAGGACTCCGCTTAGCTTGGGAGCGTCGTATCCCTAAGTTGGATCGGAGGTTGAAGTTGATTCGGCTGTGGTCGTTGGTCTTTTGGAGGGGATCATCAATAACGAACATCCACTCACCAACATCATTGCTGACTGTAAGGATCTCATGCGCAAACCCTGGGAGGTGAAGATCAAGCATGTCAACCGTGAGCTTAATGGGTGTGCCGACCTACTGGCGAAGAAGGGTCACAATGTTAATCGAGTTCAGTTGTGGACGAATCCACCAGAAGATCTTCTTAGTTTGGTTATGAGTGAGGCTAGTTGATCTGCTGTCCTTGTTTCCTTACCCAAAAAAATAATATGGATATATGATAGTCGAATGATTGTTTTTATTGAATAATTTAGAAAGAAAAGGTATGTTTAGCACCAATGTTTGGAAGTTCAATAGTGACATTACAATAACTACACACACATATTTTGCAAACTGACAATCAAAATAATCCATGACAAATTACACTAGTGTCAATTATTCTCGACCAACAAATCAAACCACATAAACCAAATTATTCATGCACAAAAACACGAATTTCCCAGCATGCACGTACCCGCCACCACCACACACATAACTCGATCAACACCGCAAAACCAAAACAAGAAAGCTCTTCACTCCGCCCGCGGCGGCGCCGGATGACCCCGCGGCGGACGAGGCGGACATGGCGGCCTCGGATGGCGGGGAGGAAACGGAAAGGGGTATGGCGGCGACCCCTCGGCATATCCACACATCCCATAGAAGCAGTAGCTCGGAGATCGACAAACATTGCCACATCTCCCGCAGTTAAAAGGGTTTCTAAGTATATTCACGCAGATCCCACTGCAGCACTGCCGCCTAAATCGACACCGTATCCCACACAGCCCGCAGTTGAAGGGATCAGAGTTTAGATCAACACATCGATTCCGGCAGCAGTACCGCCGGATTCTTGGGAAATCGGGGAACTGGTCGCAGATCCACGGCCGCCGGCGGCATCCCATGAACCGGCCGCCACCGCCGTTGTCGGAGAATCTTCTCAGCCAGGGTGAGAAGGTGGTGGAGTTGGTTGTGGCGTTGAAATCTTGAAGAAGTGGGATTTTCTTGGCTTGAACAGCATGTTGAGTGATGAGGGAGAAGAGATGGATTAAGATTAGTGAAATTATGGTTTTGTGGCTGAGAAATTGCATTATTCTCTAGGAATTTAATTAATTTTGTTGAGTTTGTTGTTGTTTTTCGTTGGGAGATTATAATATTTATATGAGTAAAAGGGGTATTGTTTATCAGAAAATCGGGAGAAATTCATGTTTTTCTTACGAGGGGTGAATTGCCTTAGACGTGATGGGAGGGGATTAATTTGCATTTCAACATTGTCTTGGAGAGGGAAGGTGCAGGGGTTTTACTTTTTTTCACAATTTGCGTTGGCCTTGAAAAAGCCTTTAATTTCATCCTTAATTTTGATGTCATTTAAGAAAAAAAAAATAAAAAAAATATGAGAATCTATAGTATTATAAAGTGAAGAATTAAATACTTTTATAGTTGACCTTCTTTTTTGATGTCAAAGACTAGAGCTACGCGCAAATTCTCATTGAATCTCATGAGTTGTTCTTACCAGCAATAACTATTCATTTAAATCTTAGGGTAGCACCACTAGATCTTCAACAAGGTGGAAATTCTCGTATTTTGTATGTACATGTTCCTGCAGCTCGGATGAGTATTCTTGTTTATATCGCTATGACTATAAACACTTTCTTTTTCCTATTAAGAAAACATCCCCTTTTTCTTCGCTCTTTCGGAACCTGTACAGAAATGGGTGTTTTTTCTATGTTGTTTACCTTAGTTACTGGGGGATTTCAGGGAAGACCTATGTGGGACACCTTTTGGGTGTGGGATGCTCGTTTAACCTCTGTATCCATCCCGTTTCTTATTTATTTGGGTGCCCTTTTCTTTTTCTTTTTTCTTCTAACTCATGATTAGGTAAGAAATCATGTTAAAGTTATCATAAACTATATAAGAATTATCAAGTTGTAGATCTATTGCTTGAACTTAGTTTTTGGCTGAGATATTTACGGGTCTTAAAGATTGGGTTTTTTCAAGATTTCTCACCCATTTGTGATTATTACGATATCCGATGGACCTTTTGCTCTACTACATGCATCTCACAGCTAGTCCGAAATAGTTTTTAAATAGGGATACCAAGTCAATTTGAATTGGGAGTAAACCTTTGTTGCGAGCTAGTCTGAATCTTGTCAAGGTTCTGGAGGTTAACTCAATTGTCGTTGTTTGAAACTCTGTTACTAGCCTGATTGTCGTAGCAATGAGGTGCTCTTTTGTGGACTTGAATTGGACTGTTAAAGCTAGAAGGACGGTTAGTGTCAGAAATATTTTGGCTAGAAATCTTAATAATTGGTGGGGTTTAAGATTGTTCATGCCTCATTTTCTTCGCGGACACTTCTATACGTTTTCGATTTTAAGTGCTTGGATTGACATGTTGTACTCTTTTATTATACCCTACTGTCCGTTTGACCGATCTTCTTTTAAAAAAATGTTGTAGATAAAATGAGATTTTCGCGACATCGATATAGCAATGTAAGTTGTGTTGTAATTTGTAATTTTCCTCTTAATGCATGTCATGAACTATGTAGCTGACCGAAAATTAATCTCGTTTGGATCCAATTTGATCTAATTAAATCGTTCACATAACAAGTATATTATATTTTATTAATTATTTTTTAAAAAAAATTACCAATCATGCTAAAACGCTCAACCCTCACGAGAACCGATTTGGAGGTTGAACCTAGGTCACATAATGCGGATGCAGGAGCGGGTGCGGGTGCGGGTACGACTTACGAGTGCGAATGCGCCGGTGTGCAAAATTTTAAAAAAAGTTGAGTGCGAGAGTGACTTAAAAGTTTAATAAAAACATATTTTATATAATTATATCGGGAAATGTGTGAAAAATCCTCAAATGGAGACTCCGAATCGCATTATGTCGTATCTAAATCGCAATATGTCGTATATGGTGTCCAAAATGGGGAGTAAACTCAAATTATGCATCTCATTTGGTGATTGAACAAAAATAATTTTGAAAATAGGGATGTGTAAAAGCTCAAGAATCACGTATCTGAATCGCATTATGTCGTATCTAAATCGTAATATGTCGTATATGGTGTCCAAAATGGGGAGCAAACTCAAATTATGCATCTCATTTGAGGAACAAAAATA
Organism: Lantana camara; assembly: GCA_037501455.1. Taxonomy (NCBI): domain Eukaryota; kingdom Viridiplantae; phylum Streptophyta; class Magnoliopsida; order Lamiales; family Verbenaceae; genus Lantana; species Lantana camara. Next base: position 117,789,662 of record CM074857.1, read on the forward strand.
ATTTTGAAAATGGGGACCTAACTAAAAAATTTTCAACTCATGGGGAGTTTTCAAAGTATGTCCCATTATATATATAATATCATTTTATTTTATATATAATTTTAAATAAATTTTAAAAAATAATATAAGATAAAACTTGATTTTATTTAACTATTAATAATAATAACTTAAAATTCCATCATTTTATAACGATCATTTGTTAAATTACAACATTAAAATTCATCTTCATATTGTTAAATGTATGAATTAAGAAATGGGATAAAAATTTTGAACATCCTGAATTATCGCCAATTTTGGACTTTGCAACCCGAGCTAAAAAAAAATCGACAGTTGCAACCTGAACTGCTTAACTTTCTCAGTTTGCATCCCAATTTGAAAAACCGGCCACTTTTCTCATCCAAGACACATCACACGCGTGACATGTGAGTACATTAAGGGAAAAAATATCATTTTGCACACGTGGATATCTGGAACTTAACGTTATAATTTGAAATTTTTTACCATCTATTTCATTTTCACATCTCAATAAAAGGTTGGAGTTTGCACCGAAGAAATGCAGCACAAGGTTGAGGTGACCATGGAAGCTTAGCTCTGTTTGTAACAGCCCGGATCTGGGGGTAAGAAGAAATAGGGTTAGTAGAAAATGTTTATATAAACTACGTGCCTTTATGTTTTAATTTCTGTCAGAATCCTAATATTAGACTCACATCACTATTCATTCATCGAGCCTAAACATTCACATATTCCTCATGAAACCTTAGAAAGCTAGATTTCATATTTTTCGAATTCATATCCTAGCTTTTGTTATCACAAGATACGCTTTGAAATTTGTTAGTCAAAAATTCCCTTTAGGTCCCTAGCTCCTAATCGTAGAAATTTAACGGGACATCTTTACCTATCTAATATTGGGCTCATATGAATCCTTGTGAAATTTTATGAATTATGATATCATTCCCAAACCCTAATTCTCATTAGAACTCCCGTAGTATCTAAAACCGGCCGTAAAACCCTAGTTTTGCCCTAATTCACATATTTTCAAACTTTAATGTTTTCCCTATCCAATCTTATAGCCGAAACGATCCTCGAATTATTTTATGAATTTTAAGATCTTTTCCAAACCCTAATTCAAATCCTAGCTCATTTTATGAATTTTTCCTATTTTTCCTAAAGTACTATTCCCGCCGTAAAAACTAACTTTCAAACCGTACGGTGTTTCCTATCCAATATTATATTCAAAATAATTCTCAAATTATTTTATGAATCATGAATACTTTCTCGGAAATTAATTCACATCCTAGCTCCGTTTTAATTATTTTCTCATATTTTTCAAAATTCCGAACCCTTACTACTTTAATTTGAAACGTTTAAACGTTAACTATTTATAACCATCGGAAAGCCCTTTCGATCCTCTTTCTTTTGCAACTTTTACCATTTCAAACTAAAATCTAGAGATTCTACTATATTTTTATTATTAATTTTACCCTAATTTAGATTTATTTTATTATGATGTATTTATGATGAAAATATGTATACATAAGCTCCTACATCACATATACACCTAAGTATACACCTAGCATAACACCTAAACCCCCATAATTATAATCCTAGCCTACTCATCAACATGAATCACACCCTAAACTTTAGAAAATTGCAAGGTAAGCCCCAAAATCCCAAGCATAAATACCCCTCCAAGCTCATTTCCAAGACTACACAAAATTCACTCCATCTCTCCCTCTCTCACGCCACTCCTCTCTCTCCCTAGGCTACAGTGTGTTTTATTTTATTATTTCATACTTTATATTATGTTCTTAGTATAATAATAGTAGTATCATGCCTAGGATTAATTAAATTATGCTTTAGGAATTTATTTTATGAAATATATGTTATTTATGCTAGTTTAGGAAAAATGTGATAAACATATATGAATTTTATTTAATTAAATGCATGACTTATGATATGATATAATGTGAGTATGTATTTAAATATTTATGATCTTGTTTGATTAAATTCATGACTAGAATAATTTATTTAGAATTAATTTTATGATTAAAGTTACATAAAGTGCTACATATTAAGTTTAATTATGTGTTATGAACTTAGAATTTATTAAATATGATCATGAACTAATATGAACATATTCATAAGCTTAAGAACACATTCATAATGTTCTTCAACAAATTAAGGTGTACGTGTGATAGTATGTATATGTTGTTAGGAATAGTGCCCTAGAAAGCCGATTGTATATCCGCTTTGTGCTTTTCCTTATTGTAATCACAGACAATCTTTGAATGAAATAACGAATTGAGGCAACACTTCTTTAAATGTTCTTGTTTGGTATACGTTTACTTTATCTGTGCATGTATGAGAACTCCCCTAATCCTGATGACTTTAGGACTCTACCATTTAGGTGAAATGGTTCATGAAACGAGCCCTATATCACATAAGTCATGATTAGTAAAATACTCCAAGCCGATGAGTCCTACCGACAGTGGGAGTGTCAACCTGACTCCTCTAATGCTTGCTTATGGGATCACGCCCTTAAGAAGGACCACCTTGTTTCATGGAGGTGCAAAGTGTATAATTGATACGTGCGTGATACATGAGGGTGCTTACTTTAATAAGTAAGTTCACTGAGGTGCCCCGTGTGAGAACATTCCTAAATGGGAAAGGAAGTTTCTATTTCAGGAAATGGAAACTTCCAGATTAGGAAATATCTCACGAGTCATTGATGTGATTAATTGATCCTTAGACTTGAGGTTCCATGTCACTTTATGAGTTAACTCTGTAGTCTTAGGTATAAGCTTTAAAGGGTGTCGCCTTAGACAACTGATTCAAGGCTTATGCTGGGGCTGCACAAGTGATTCATGAAAGTGAATGAGAATCAAGAAAGGACCTACACTTGCATCTGCAAGGTGATGTCTTATTGTGTAAGTCATTCATATGCCATATGGAGTCCTTGGCCAAGGCAGTAGATCAAGACATCAAGAAAAGGGTTTCTTGGATTGAGATCAAATGGATATGAAATGCACTTAGCTTTAAGACCAGATTATTAGGGTTCTAATTATTCCTTTACCCTAGATCTTGGTTGAGAGATTGCAAAGTAGGAGGATTGTATCTCACATGATTCAATGACTTAAAGGTTCTGTCGAATCCGAACATTCCAATTCAGCTAGGGGTTAAACACCTGTTGCTAGACTATGGTCGTTTAATCTGTGGACTGATTAATTAATTAGTGAATTAATTAATTAGGGTCACTGCTAATTGAATTGAGAACCTAGAGGGTCACACACAACAACTTGGTTACATGAGTTAAGGCTTTAAAATGATTAAACGAGTTAATCGGGTCAAGAGGGTTCCACACGTGTGAACCACACATGTGGCTCACGTGAGTAGCATATGTCCTTGTGACACGTGTCTCACACGTGTGTAAATATATATGTATATTTATTTATGTGTTAAATAATTAATGTGATTAATTATTTAATAGACTTTAGTTTAATTTTGAATTAAAAAGAAAGTCTTATTTTGGAGAAAAATAATCTATTTAATTAATTACGAATTAATTAATTAGATAGATAAGTTATTTATTTATTAATAAATAAAGTATAATAATATCCAAAAGGGTTTGGATATTTTAGCTCTCTTAAAAGTTGATTTGAATTAGAATTCAAAGTCAAAGTCAAAATTACTTGATGATCAAGTAATAGGAGAGAGGGACCATAATCCTTAGCCCATAAGGACTAGGGATTTTCGGCCAACCCCCTCTCCCCCCCTCTTCCTATATATAGGGGAGCTCATGCTCGCCTTAGAGAGCGATTGAATTCTTTTGGTTCATGTGTTGAACACCTTCCTTTCTCCAAGATAAATTAAACCCTAGGTTAAGCCTAAACACTAACTAGAGAACTAGCATCCTTATTAGTTAGATTGTAGTCAAGTTGGTGGACTATCTCTAGAGAGTTTCAAGTTAGAAGTTTTGAAGATTCGAGCTTTATCAAGGAGAGGGGATCAAGCCGCGAGAAGAGCGTTCTTGGGTGGCTTGAAACGCTTCAAGAAAGATTAAAGAAAAGTAAGTTTCTAATCTCTACGAATTTGGATACATGATTGCGAGTCCAAGATCCTTTTGTTGAAAATTTTTTAAATTTCCGCTGCTTTCTGATTCCTGTTTTCCAACATATATGTGTGTTCGATTTTATGTTATAAAGTGTTTAATTCATAAGAAATTGAACAGTAAATGTTTTCAATAGTAATTTTGACTTTTTGGTCAACACATATACAATTAATTTCGAAAATTAATTAAAAATAATTATAAAATAGGTTTTGGAATTTCTAAAGAAGGATTTTATCCAAATTATTCCAAAAATCGGTAAGTTGTAAAATAATTTCAAAACCAAACTACATTGTTGAATTAAACCCTAAATTCTATTTCTAATATTCCGATTAGGATCATAATGTGAGAAATAAATATTTGAGTGGTAGGTTTGAATTCATGAAACCTGATTAATTAATTAAATTCCCTTAAACGGTTAAAATTAGTATTTACCGGGAATTCTTTAATGTATTACATAACATGTACCTTATGTGATTATTTGATTACGATACTATATGTGATTATTTGATTAGAATAATAAGAACCTAGTTCTAAGTCAGTAGTAGTTATTACTTTCAGGCGACAGTAGATTCGAAGAGTGGAATCCCCATAATTCCACTTGACTTTCAACACTAGGTGAGGGTTAAAATATTTTCAACTGGAATCATGCCTATATATATGTATCTATATATAAAATGGTTTTCAAGCCTACCTATTATTTATGATTTACCATCCTTTATATATAATATCATATTATCGAATCCTCTTCAAAGGGAAAATATTTTTATGCTAGAATCAACGTTTTACTAGGACGTTATATAATAAGTCCACTTTATCAAACGTTGATTCTGGGTTATGCAAGCAAAATATTATTTCTTGATTCATGTTATGGGCCCCGGCGTGCAGCCGTGTCGAGCAATTACCCGGAAGGTATCGAGCCGAGGGTATTGCTGGTGACATGGACCGCCACCACCTCTTGGTAGTGGTTTAACTAGAGGTTAGTTACTCCACGCCAAGGGATGAGGGAGAGATAGCTGCCTCCCGAATCGTGTTCATGGTCTCTAGGGTTTGCTCCCTATTGACACCAAGGAGTAGCGAAGTTAATATCATTCTTGGTTTTATTGAAGCATCGGTGCCTTGATTAGCCCGATACTGTTTTACCAATTATTTAAGGAGTTGCGGATGGAGAGGCCTAGCTTGCAGGCATTAGAGTTCCTGTTATAGACGGTTCATATTTCTGCAAACATTCCAAACTATCCCTATCCCTGTTTTACACATATCATGAACTGTTTCATATTTGTTATGTCCTATTGCTAATATTTTAGATCAAAATCCTCTTGATCATATAAATACATATACGTATACATGTAAACTATCATGCCCCTTCACTTAGTCACTTTGACTAACCCTCGCCCGTTTCTGATGCATGATTTCAGGGAGTAGTGGAACGACACCTAGAGGTATCTTGGAGCAGTAGGGTGTCGTGCATACTAGATTCGGGCTAACATAGGGGCACTTAGTCCAGAGCTTGTATATATTATAAATAAGCTGCCCTTACGTTTTATCTCCGCATGCTGTAAAATAATGAGTTCTTACTCTTCATGTGTATCACCATCCCCATCTATTTGCAAAGTTTTAAATTCCTCGATCTTCCGCTGTGCTATGACTTGTGCTCTATTCAATTACCATTTAAACCGTTCGCCGTAGTATTTCCTGAGTGGTAGGTCTAACCTCTACTTGGGGAGCATTGCGGTGCAGGGGTTGTAGTGCTAGGGGAGGCGCTACACTGTTATTGCGGGAGAAGGGTGTTGATGAAGACGTCTTGGACCGATAAAACCTAGGACGTAGGTATTATGCTTGCGAGAAATTCAAGGTTTGGTTTTTTTTTTTCTTGAATTTATGAAACCCTAATTTTTTTGATTTGGGGAAAGTTTAAAATTGGGCTTGTCAATTCAAAATTGCAGCAAATTGGAGGTTGCAATTACTTCATTTGGATGTGTTAGGAATAGTGCCCTAGAAAGCCGATTGTATATCCGCTTTGTGCTTTTCCTTATTGTAATCACAGACAATCTTTGAATAAAATAACGAATTGAGGCAACTCTTCTTTATATGCTCTTGTTTGGTATGCGTTTACTTTAGCTGTGCATGTATGAGAACTCCCCTAATCCTGATGACTTTAGGACTCTACCATTTAGGTGAAATGGTTCATGAAACGAGCCCTATATCACATAAGTCATGATTAGTAAAATGCTCCAAGCCGATGAGTCCTACAGACAGTGGGAGTGTCAACCTGACTCCTCTAAGGCTTGCTTGTGGGATCACGCCCTTAAGAAGGACCACCTTGTTTCATGGAGGTGCAAAGTGTATAGTTAATACGTGCGTGATACATGAGGGTGCTTACTTTAATAAGTAAGTTCACTGAGGTGCCCCGTGTGAGAACATTCCTAAATGGGAAAGGAAGTTTCTATTTCAGGAAATGGAAACTTCCAGATTAGGAAATATGTCACGAGTCATTGATGTGATTAATTGATCCTTAGACTTGAGGTTCCTTGTCACTTTATGAGTTAACTCTGTAGTCTTAGGTATAAGCTTTAAAGGGTGTCGCCTTAGACAACTGATTCAAGGCTTATGCTGGGGCTGCACAAGTGACTCGTGAAAGTGAATGAGAATCAAGAAAGGACCTACACTTGCATTTGCAAGGTGATCTCTTATTGTGTAAGTCATTCATATGCCATATGGAGTCCTTGGCCAAGGCAGTAGATCAAGACATCAAGAAAAGGGTTTCTTGGATTGAGATCAAATGGATATGAAATGCACTTAGCTTTAAGACCGGATTATTAGGGTTCTAATTATTCCCTTGCCCTAGATCTTGGTTGAGAGATAGTAAATAGGAGGATTGTATCTCACATGAATCAATGACTTAAAGGTTCTGTCGAATCCGAACATTCCAATTCAGCTAGGGGTTAAACACCTGTTGCTAGACTATGGTCGTTTAATCTGTGGACTGATTAATTAATTAGTGAATTAATTAATTAGGGTCACTGCTAATTGAATTGAGAACCTAGAGGGTCACACACAACAACTTGGTTACATGAGTTGAGGCTTGAAAATGATTAAACGAGTTAATCGGGCCAAAGAGGGTTCCACACGTGTGAAATCACACGTGTGGCTCACGTGAGTGACACGTGTCACTGTGACACGTGTCACACACGTGTGTATATATATATATATTAAATAATTAATTAGTTAATTATTTAATAGACTTTGGTTTAATTTTGAATTAAAAAGAAAGTCTAATTTTGGAGAAAATAATCTAGTTAATTAATTACGAATTAATTAATTAGATAAAAATAAGTTATTTATTTTATAATAAATAAAGTATAAAATTATCCAAAAATAGTTTGGATATTTTTGGGCTCTCTTCAAAGTTGACTAGAATTAGAATTCAAAGTCAAGGTTGGAAAATACTTGATCATCAAGTAATAGGAGAGAGGGGAACCAAATCCTTTCCCAACAAGGATTTGGATCGGCAACCCCCTTTCCTATATATAGGGGAGCTCATGCTCCCCTTTAGAGCGAATTGACAATTCTTGGTTCATGTGTTGAACACCTTCCTTTCTCCAAGATTAAATTAAACCCTAGGTTAAGCCTAAACACTAACTAGAGAACTAGCATCCTTACTAGTTAGATTGTGATCAAGTTGGTGGACTTTCTCTAGAGACTTCAAGTTAGAAGTTTGAAGATTCGAGCTTTACCAAGTAGAGGGGATCAAGCCGCGTGAAGAGCGTTCTTGGGTGGCTTGAAACGCTTCAAGAAAGAATAAAAGAAAAGTAAGTTTTCTATCTTTACGAATTTGGTTACACGATTACGAGTTCAAGGTCCTTTTGTTGGGAAAATTTTTTAAATTCCGCTGCTTTCTGATTCGTATTTTCCAACAAGTGGTATCAGAGCCACCTCGTTAATCGTGTTTCTGATTCGTCTCAATTATACTGAATTTGGTAGAAATTCTTAGGCTTGATGCGATTGAGTATTTGTAATTGTTTTAGAAAGCCTGAATTACGAAACTGTATTTTTTTTCCTGAAAGTTTCTGAAAATTGGTTTTTGTAAAATTTAATTTTGAAAAACAATTTTAGATTTGAAACTGTATAAACTGTTTTTGGATTTCTTGGATTGGTTTTGCTTTTGAACGAAAACACGAAACGAAAGCCCGGAACACGATGAACACGCGAAATCCCGCGCGCGAAGGAGTCGCGCGATCGCGGGCTTCGCGCACCACCCTCCCGCAACCGCGCGGGAGGCCCTCCCGCACGCCGCCCAGGCCTGGCCGGGACAGACCGGCCAGCCTCCCAGCTCCTCCCGCACGCCTGTGCGGGAGCCTTCCGGGCGCGCCTAGGCGCGCCCGCCCAGGGCGGCCGAGACTGGCCGCCCACCGCCTAGCAGGGCGCGCGCGCGCGAGGCGCGCGCGCGCGAGGCGCGCGCGCGCGAGGCGCGCCCGCCCAGGGCGGCCGAGACTGGCCGCCCACCGCCTAGCAGGGCGCGCGCGCGCGAGGCGCGCGGTATGCGCGCGCAGTGCGCGCACTCGCCTGGCCTTGGCCGGGCGCTGTGCGCGCCTGCCGTGCGCGTCCGCGCGCGCTTGCGACGCTGTGCCCCGTTTCGCGCACGGGCCCCGTTTTCGTGATCCGGCCCCTTTTCGTGTTTCGTGCAATCCAGTCCCAATTTTTATTTTAATTTGAAAATTTTATTTTTGAATATTTATTTTAATTTTTGAATAAAAACTTAAAATTGGGATTTTTGAGAAATTGAAACGGTTTATATTTTGGGAAAATACATCTTGATAAAATTATTAATTTTCAGAAATTAATTGGAATTTTATTTGTTTTGGTAATTTGGGATTTATTGAAAACTTTTATAAATAAGACTCGCATCAAGTCGTGTTTTAAGCTATTAGAGCTTAAAGCGAGAATTTTAATTTATTGGTTAAATTTAAATTCTTGCAAAAGCATGTTAGGTGATCATGGGTTTAGATCTATGTATGGTTTTAATTTATGCACATGGATGGTTTAAATTGGGGTTGGAGCCCTATAGTTGCGTTTTTCAATTGAGGTTGGAGCCTCACTTATGTGCGTACTGTTATGTGATTTATTATGTGGCTTTCCATATTACTGTTTTTGAGGCCGGGGTATGCCCCGTGTAATTGTCTAAGGACAATATGAAGATTGAGCCTTATTACTTTATGTCTTTTTCTTTTTATTGTAATTTGAGAGTAGAGATAGGTGGTGAGGTTTTATTTTCATTTTGGAGACAATGCACCCATGGAGTAAGATGGACCACATTCAAGTAACAAGGAGGCCATAAGTGAAGACCCCTCAAAATGTTAGGGAGGGGAATCTCAATTGTTAAATGTAATAGAGATAGGGCTCGTATTTTGTTACCGCTTTCCCTTATGTGATTTGAACTGTTTATGTGGCATGTATGTTAGAACTTGTGATTGTGGAGTGGCTCCCACACATCACGCATAAGATAGGTAGAACCCATGATCATTACATGTTAGTATCATGCTAGGACATGTTATCTGTTTATGTGCTTGTTTGAAATGCATTTAAGTGTACTTGCATTAATCAAGACCAATAAAATTGGATAACATATATGTTGGTGAGGTCGAACCGGACAACTCTCCGGTTGATTCGAAAATTCCCATTAAATATTAAGCTAATTTCGAACAAATAGGTGTTTAATTCGAGATGCAAATTTTGAATTAAATTCCTAGCATTCCATCAATAGGTTTTAAGTTTAGTAAGTAAAGCTAGTTATTGTCCGCGAGTCGTGGGATAGCTAGTGGAGCTTATTAGTTCTTAGTTACCTAATTAATCATTTCAAATGATCAATATTTCGTGGTCAATTTTAGCAAGAGCGATGTCCGCGAGTCGTGGGTCGTTCGAACTAAGTTTTGATCATGATCTTATGATTGATGGGTCTAGCTTAACGCCTAAGTAAATATGGATGTCGCACGAGTCGTGGGTCCATATTGAAAGATAGGTGATGCAAAAACAATTACTAAGAGTTCTAAAGGTGTTAGAATTGGTAAGTTGTGCCTACCTAGGGTTCTTACTTAGAATGTCCGCGAGTCGTGGGTTCGAGGTAAAATGCCTAGGATCTTAGTACCCATTGGGAAACGTGTTCCTCTTAGATCTTTGGGAATTCTAGATCTTTGAAAAACAGTGGGAGCTACAATAGATTAAAGACCTTATCTTTTGTATATCGTTATAATTCAGCATGCTCACTAGTTCTCTGTTTTACCATTTAGGTCGTAGATTCTGTGATTCTCTACGTATTTTGAAATGGCAACCAAAAACCCTCTTGTATCGATCCTCGAGTCAAACAAGTTGACTGGTCCCAACTATTCTGATTGGCTGAGGAATCTAAAGATCATTTTAGATTCTGAGAAGAGAACTTATGTTCTCTTCGAAGGGGAGCCTAGTCCCGAAGGGGAGGCTCCCACTCGGGCCGAGCGGGACGCGATTCAGAAGTGGAAGGATGATAATCTCCAAGCCCGTTGCCTTATGTTGGCTAACATGTCTCCGGACTTGCAAAGACAACATGAGGCCATGGAATTTGCTTGGGAGATTTACGACCACTTAGAGCAACTTTACCGCCCTCATGAACGTGTTACAAGGTATAACACTTCAAAGGAATTATTCCACTTGAGAATGAGGGAAGGTTCAAGTGTCCATGAATATGGACTCAAGTTTCTTGCCCTTACTGAGAAACTTGCTTCCATGGACATGCCGCTGAAAGATGAGCTTTCAGTGGATTTGTTGCTAGCTTCGCTCCCACCATCATTCAACCCATTTGTCCTTAACTTCAACATGAATCATGCTGGTGCTACTGTAGCTGAGCTGATTAGTCAGCTTGTGACTGCTGAAAGCACGATCAAGAAGGACAATAAGGTTTTGATGGTGAATGCTCCATCTTCCTCTTCTGGGCCTTCTAAAGGAAAGGGCAAGAAAGCCCAAAAGAAGAAGAAGAAACCCCTTAGGCCCGCTGGTGGCATTTCGAAGGGGAAGGCCCAAAAGAAGAAGCGTGATCAGAAAGAGGATGTTTGCTTCCATTGTGGCAAAGCGGGTCATTGGAGGAGAAACTGCCCAGAGTACAAGGCTACTCTAAAGAAAGGTATCTTTCTCGTTGAAGTAAATCTTTCTATTAATTCTAGTTCTTGGGTACTTGATACCGGTTGTGGAACTCATATCTGTAATGATGTACAGATGCTAAGTGATGTTCAACAATTAAAAGAAGGAGAATGTGTCTTGAAGATCGGCGATGGCTCAAACGTTGAAGCTCGAGCTTTAGGCACAATTAGATTAGATTTAGGTAGTTTTGAGTTAGTATTAAATAAAGTCCTTTATGTACCGAGCATTATTCGTAATATAATTTCAGTTCCAATATTAGATTGTGAAGATTATGAAACTTATATTAAGAATGGTAAATATTTTATCAAACGGAACAACTCTTCCGTTCATATCGGTACTCTAAGTAATGGACTTTACCTAACTCAAAATATCAATATTATGAATATACAACGAGAAACAAAGCGTAAGAGAGATGACAAAGTTTCAGCTCCTTTATGGCACGCTAGATTAGGACACATTTCCAAGAACAGAATTAGCAAGATAAACACTTTAGGATCATTCTCAGAAAACGATCTCAAAGAGTTGACTTCTTGCGAACCCTGTCTCAAAGGAAAAATGTCCAAAGTCCCTTTTAAGGGAACTGTGGAACGTGCTACTGAGGTTTTGGATTTGATCCATACTGATGTTTGTGGACCGCTTAGTGTAAGCACTAGAAACAATCATCAGTACTTCATAACCTTTACTGATGACTTTAGTCGGTATGGTTATGTATACTTAATGAAGTATAAATCTGAAGCTTTTGAGAAATTCTTAGAATTTCAAAAGGAGGTTGAGAACCAAACTGGTCACAAGATAAAAGCACTTCGATCTGATCGAGGAGGCGAATATCTTAGTGAAGAATTCCTTAATCATCTCAAAGATAATGGGATTATCTCTCAGTGGACTCCTCCGGGAACTCCTCAGCTTAATGGAGTTTCTGAGAGAAGGAATCGAACCCTACTTGATATGGTTCGTTCCATGATGAGTTTCACTGACTTACCACCTTCTTTCTGGGGTTATGCCCTAGAAAGTGCAGCAAAGATTTTGAATCTCGTTCCCTCTAAGTCAGTCCCTAAAACGCCCTATGAAATGTGGCATGGTAAAATCCCTAGTTATTCTTACTTAAGAATTTGGGGTTGTCCTGCTTACGTGAAGAGGACAGTGGGAGATAAGTTAGAATCTCGTTCTAACTTATGCTACTTTGTAGGTTATCCTAAGGAATCCATAGGATACTACTTCTATGATCAATCTGAGCAAAAGGTGTTTGTTTCCAGAAATGCCACTTTTCTTGAAGAACCGTTCCTTAAAGAAAAGAAAGGTAAGATCATAGAATTAGAAGAAGTACAAAGTGACCCCACACCACCCACTAAAGAAACGTCCTACTCTGATCAACTACAACCAATCACGAATTTCGATACACATGAAAATCCTCCTCTTAGGCGTTCTGAACGCACTCCTAGACAGCCGGAGAGATGGTATGGATTTTTCCATGAAATCTCTCAAAAGGATAATGATCCTTCAACATATGAGGAGGCACTTTCAGATTCTGACTCTGAACAGTGGATAGAAGCCATGAAATCCGAAATGGATTCCATGAACTCCAACCAAGTTTGGACCTTGGTAGATTTGCCTGATGGGGTCAAACCCATAGGTTGCAAATGGATCTTTAAGAGAAAGCTTGGAGTTGATGGAAGCATTGTAGCCTACAAAGCAAGACTGGTTGCAAAAGGATTCACTCAAAGACCCGGCGTGGACTTTGACGAAACCTTTTCGCCAGTTGCAATGCAAAAGTCCATTCGAATCATGCTTGCCATTGCTGCATATTATGACTATGAGATATGGCAAATGGATGTGAAAACTGCCTTTCTCAATGGTGACATTGACAAAGACATTTATATGGAACAACCCATAGGTTTCACATTCAGTGGGAGTGAGCAAAAGGTTTGCAAACTCCAAAGATCAATCTATGGATTGAAACAGGCTTCTAGGAATTGGAACATTCGATTTGATGAATCAGTCAAAGCATTTGGCTTCATCCAAATTTCGAATGAATCATGTGTGTATAGAAAGGAATTGGAGACCTCACTGCAATTCTTAGTACTTTATGTTGATGACATCCTTCTTATTGGGAATTCGAAGGATGACATGAAAGTGACTAAGTTATGGTTATCGAACCAATTCGAGATGAAAGATCTTGGTGATGCGTCCTATATCCTTGGAATTAAAATCTATAGAGATAGATCTAGAAGGTTAATAGGACTATCACAGTCGATGTACATTGACAAAGTATTGAAGAGATTCAATATGGAGTCAGCAAAGGTTAAGAACCTTCCTATGAGTGTAGGAACATGTCTTTCAAAGAAGATGTGTCCTAAGACTAACCTTGAGAAGGAAAGAATGACTCATACACCTTATGCATCAGCAATAGGTAGCATAATGTATGCAATGTTATGTACTCGACCGGATGTGGCTTATGCACTTAGTGTGACAAGTCGATTCCAATCTGACCCTGGAGATGGTCACTGGGCTGCCGTGAAGAATATTCTCAAGTACTTGAAAAGTACTAAAGATTTATTCTTAGTTTACGGAGGTCAGAAAGATCTTACTGTCGAAGGATACTGCGATGCAAGCTTTACATCTGACTTAGATGATTTTAAGTCAATGTCAGGATACATTTTCTGCCTAAACGGCGGAGCAGTGAGTTGGAAGAGTTCCAAGCAAACTACCACTGCTGATTCGACCACTGAGGCCGAATACTTAGCTGCAAATGATGCAGCTAAGGAAGGTGTTTGGATTAGAAACTTCATTCAAGAATTGAATGTTGTTCCTAGCATGAAAGACCCCATTACTGTGTTTTGTGACAACACTGGGGCGGTTGCTCAAGCAAGAGAACCAAGATCTCACCAACGGACCAAGCACATTATGAGAAAGTATCACCTAATCCGTGATATTATCAAAAGAGGAGATGTGCTAATTGAGAGGGTCACATCAGCAGAGAACGTGGCAGATCCACTTACTAAACCCCTTAGTCGAGAAGCTTTCCAAGGTCATCTTCAGAAGATGGGACTTAGAGTAGCTTTAGAATGGCTTTGACGGGCAAGTGGGAGATTGTTAGGAATAGTGCCCTAGAAAGCCGATTGTATATCCGCTTTGTGCTTTTCCTTATTGTAATCACAGACAATCTTTGAATAAAATAACGAATTGAGGCAACACTTCTTTATATGCTCTTGTTTGGTATGCGTTTACTTTAGCTGTGCATGTATGAGAACTCCCCTAATCCTGATGACTTTAGGACTCTACCATTTAGGTGAAATGGTTCATGAAACGAGCCCTATATCACATAAGTCATGATTAGTAAAATGCTCCAAGCCGATGAGTCCTACAGACAGTGGGAGTGTCAACCTGACTCCTCTAAGGCTTGCTTGTGGGATCACGCCCTTAAGAAGGACCACCTTGTTTCATGGAGGTGCAAAGTGTATAGTTAATACGTGCGTGATACATGAGGGTGCTTACTTTAATAAGTAAGTTCACTGAGGTGCCCCGTGTGAGAACATTCCTAAATGGGAAAGGAAGTTTCTATTTCAGGAAATGGAAACTTCCAGATTAGGAAATATGTCACGAGTCATTGATGTGATTAATTGATCCTTAGACTTGAGGTTCCTTGTCACTTTATGAGTTAACTCTGTAGTCTTAGGTATAAGCTTTAAAGGGTGTCGCCTTAGACAACTGATTCAAGGCTTATGCTGGGGCTGCACAAGTGACTCGTGAAAGTGAATGAGAATCAAGAAAGGACCTACACTTGCATTTGCAAGGTGATCTCTTATTGTGTAAGTCATTCATATGCCATATGGAGTCCTTGGCCAAGGCAGTAGATCAAGACATCAAGAAAAGGGTTTCTTGGATTGAGATCAAATGGATATGAAATGCACTTAGCTTTAAGACCGGATTATTAGGGTTCTAATTATTCCCTTGCCCTAGATCTTGGTTGAGAGATAGTAAATAGGAGGATTGTATCTCACATGAATCAATGACTTAAAGGTTCTGTCGAATCCGAACATTCCAATTCAGCTAGGGGTTAAACACCTGTTGCTAGACTATGGTCGTTTAATCTGTGGACTGATTAATTAATTAGTGAATTAATTAATTAGGGTCACTGCTAATTGAATTGAGAACCTAGAGGGTCACACACAACAACTTGGTTACATGAGTTGAGGCTTGAAAATGATTAAACGAGTTAATCGGGCCAAAGAGGGTTCCACACGTGTGAAATCACACGTGTGGCTCACGTGAGTGACACGTGTCACTGTGACACGTGTCACACACGTGTGTATATATATATATATTAAATAATTAATTAGTTAATTATTTAATAGACTTTGGTTTAATTTTGAATTAAAAAGAAAGTCTAATTTTGGAGAAAATAATCTAGTTAATTAATTACGAATTAATTAATTAGATAAAAATAAGTTATTTATTTTATAATAAATAAAGTATAAAATTATCCAAAAATAGTTTGGATATTTTTGGGCTCTCTTCAAAGTTGACTAGAATTAGAATTCAAAGTCAAGGTTGGAAAATACTTGATCATCAAGTAATAGGAGAGAGGGGAACCAAATCCTTTCCCAACAAGGATTTGGATCGGCAACCCCCTTTCCTATATATAGGGGAGCTCATGCTCCCCTTTAGAGCGAATTGACAATTCTTGGTTCATGTGTTGAACACCTTCCTTTCTCCAAGATTAAATTAAACCCTAGGTTAAGCCTAAACACTAACTAGAGAACTAGCATCCTTACTAGTTAGATTGTGATCAAGTTGGTGGACTTTCTCTAGAGACTTCAAGTTAGAAGTTTGAAGATTCGAGCTTTACCAAGTAGAGGGGATCAAGCCGCGTGAAGAGCGTTCTTGGGTGGCTTGAAACGCTTCAAGAAAGAATAAAAGAAAAGTAAGTTTTCTATCTTTACGAATTTGGTTACACGATTACGAGTTCAAGGTCCTTTTGTTGGGAAAATTTTTTAAATTCCGCTGCTTTCTGATTCGTATTTTCCAACAGGATGGACCCTGAAATGTGTGCGAGATCAAAGAAAATCATACCTGGTCTCCTCCGTCACCTGAATAACATGGAAGCTGAGGTTGAGAAACGGAAGAACAGAGAGAAATGGTTGTGGGTTGCTGTGATTTTTTGTTGTCTCTTCTTCTATCTTCTTATGTAATCTCATTCAAGAAGTTAGAAGCTTGGTTGTTGATTGTTGTGTTGATGTAAAGAATTCCAAATTTTTAGTTTGGTGGTGAATTCTGTGGTTAGGAACATGTACTGATCTCCCAAAATTATGAAATGTATTCTATCCCTATTGTGTAATGAAATTGTGTTTCAAGCTACTTGTAATGTTGCTTAGAAAATGCATTTCTTTCATTACCAACATAGACAATAATAAAAATAGCTTCACAAGTATAACAACAACTTCAAGACAAAGGATTAACAGCTTCATGATAGATACTAACGTAGAAAATCCTTCATGACAAATATTACCACAACAGCTTTGTCTTCCACGTGCAAAGCACAAGGAATAACAAGTGCAGAGCACAAGGAGTAACAAGTCTAAAAAACACAAGGTCCCAAGGTGTAACTTGCCCAAACAGATTCAAACATGAACATAGATAAAAAAAAAATGGACAAAACATAGACAAAGCCTAGACAAAAAACTATCTAAAACTTGGATACTCTCAACCATATCTTGATCTTCTGTGCTAACTGTCTTGCCTTTGCTTTTTCCAGGAGGGAGTTTGCTGAATCTAACAGAGTGTGTGACAGATCTGCCAGCCGGCACCCAAGGCTTGCTTAGTACTGACGTGTTTGTGTTGACACCAAGCCATCTTGGGATGTAGCATTTGATTTCCTAGATCTGGTCTGCATGGGCTCTGTTGTTGTGTCAGGCTCCTTTTGCTTTCTCTTGACCTTACAAACATATTAAAGTTATCAAAGTTTGCATGAACATATGAAACTGATCAAAATAAAATATGAATGAGACACTAACAGGCAATTTTTCTCTTCAATCCCAGGGTCTTGTTTCTCTTGCTTGTCTCAGGTATGTTAGATGAAACCACAGCTTCTGCATGAGTCTGACTTCTTGTGTTTCTTGAGGGTGAGGATAGCTGAGTCCTTGTGTTTCTTAAGGGTGAGGAAATCTGAGTGCTTGTGCTTCTTGATGGCTGCCTCTCTTCAATGACAACACTACTTGAAGATGCAATATTCACATTTCTTGTGCTTGAAGATGCATTCTTCTTACCTCTTCTTTTTTGCAGAACCCTTCTTTTTCTGGGGCTTACAGTAGGGATATGTGGTTTTCTATGACAGGTTCTGACATTATGGTCAGTTTTTTTGCAGATGCCATAAGACATGATGACACCCTTCTTGCTCAGTTTTTGCTTTTGATTTGCATCACACTTTTTGAGCTCAGAATCATCCTTCTTCCCTGCATGTTTCTTAACTTCCTGGAAGCTTTGATATTACAGGTGGCAATAATGGAACAGTTGAGGTTTTGGGCCAATGTCACTGTCATTAAGAGTTGGCATGAGATGTGAATAGATCCTCTTAAATGTTTCCTTCTTGTAATAAGCATGCACATATTGCTCAGGTTTGTCGCCTAGATAGTACATCCCACTAATAGCATGAGCACATGGTATCCCTGTAAGTTCCCATCTCCTATAGCTACAAGATCTCTCACCAATGTGCAACTGGAACCTGGTTCCGTAGCACCCTTCAATTTCAAACTGGGCCAGGCCATTCTAATGAGAAATGAACTCCATGGTTTTCTTTGTAATCTCTTCAAGCAGCTTTTAATCTTTGGACATAGATCACTGTTATATCCCTCAATCAGATCCCTTCTCATGTGTACCCTTCTCATTAAGATGTGTCTGATGTGTTCCAGCATACTGGCAATTGGCTTTCTTCTTGATTTCAGTATTAGGGCATTAAAGCTTTCTGACATGTTATTCAACAACACATCAGATTTGCATGCAGTGCTAAGATGGCTCTTTGACCAATGGGATGCAGTTCTTGCAGCCAACCAATCAAATGCTGCTTTATCCTTCTCTTTTAATTTCTTCGTTGCATTCTCAAACTCAACAACTCTAGTAGCCCTTGTTGTCTTCCATAGTAAACTCTTCAGTAATAATCCTTTATGCTGCACCTTAAAATTCTTATACATATGCATAACACAAAATCTGTGTTCATTTCCTGGCATCACTTGATCAACTGCATCAACTAATCCCTTTTACTTGTCAGACATTATAATCCAAAAATAGGGATTGTTGATATTTAAGTCATCTATAATAAACCTTAGAAACCACCTCCAGGACTTTATCTTCTCTTTCTCAACAACTGCATATACAAAAGGGTACATACAGTTGTTAGGATCAAACCCTACTGCAGTGAGAAATGCCACCACATGTTGACTTCAAATGGCATCCATCAAGGAAGATGATAGGCCTGCATCCATCAAGCATACTTTTTTTCAAAGACCCCCAACAAACATAAAATCTCTTGAATCTAGATGACTGACCGTCTGGGCTTAACTTACTCTTAATTTTAACAGTGGTTTGAGGCTCTGATCTTTTTATCTCTTCTGCATTGTCCCACAATTTTACATACTCTTCTTTGTCTGCTCCTTGTGCCATCTCTTGCACAATTTTCTTTGCTTTGTGCATTGTATGCTTGTTGAAATGAATCTTGTGGTCATCCTGCAACACAGTCATCATTGAGTCTACTGGCCATGCTGGATCAGTCCAGATTTTCATCTTGTAATTCTCTACAACCCATTGTGCATTTGCATGAGAGACTTCCTATGATCTTAGGCATTCATGCTTGGAGCAGTATGTCCTCACTACCATTGTATCTTCACCTGGGATTTTGGAAGCATATATAACCCATGGGCAAGTCTTGTGTTTACATCTTGCTTGTACTTTGAATGAAAGGTTAATAGAAAATCTAATATCTCTTCCAATCCTAATTGCATGCTCCCTAACAGCTTTCCTGAAAGCAAGTGGATCTTTAAATGTCTCTCCAATATCAAATCTGGGATCATGATGGCTTTTCTTCTCATTATGCACAGGTCTACCTCTATATGTATTATTTTTCTTCGTTGACAATCTTGTTCGTAGTCTTGTTTCCATTACAGCTTTCTCTTTGCCCTTGTAGGACCCATCTCATTCCACTTCTGGGTCAATATTTGTCTCAAACAACACATCATCATCAGAGACTTCATAATCACTATCCAACAGAACTTCTGAATCATCTGAATCCTCACCAAAAGATTGTGTGTCAGATTCATTTGAGTTATCATCCCTATCAATAATGGTCTTTGTAACATTGTTCTTTGGCACTGGCTCACTTTGATCTTCACCAACAAACTCTAGTCCCTCATCAACACTTAGTAACTCTGTTTCATCATCAGCAACACTGTCTCCATCACTCTCTGGTCTTTCCTCTATCACATGCTTCACAAAGATCCCCACCATTCTATGTTTATCTAAGAGCTAAACCAAGTTTACTGCTCCCTCATCATCGTACAAGATTCAGATACAATGAGCATCATTGGGACCATTTGCACCGAAATAGAACACTAAGTCTCTAGTGCACCCAGCTTGTCTAGCCATGGTAATTATCTCTATCATGGATATCTCATCTGAGTTGCAGAAGTCAAAATGAATGAGTTTACGACCCCAGTAAATCCTGCTCCCCAGATTTTCAAGGAACTTTCCACCATGATACATTCTAATTGTATAATCCCCACTATTGGCATCTGACATGTAAAGAAACAAATACTATTGTTAATTTCTATCATAATGCACCCAAAAGCAGAGACACAACTTCAACCATGGACCCCACTACTATTAAAATAGACACAAATTCAACCATGGACCACACATACAATAGACAACAAAAAATGGGCCACGTTCTTCTATAAACAAACACATAAAGCCAAAAAATTGGGACTACACCACAACAAGATTAAACATAAGGTCCTACTTCATCCGACAAGGTCATAGGCTTTAGCAAAAACCTCACCATAATCAGGAGTCAGTCTCCCAGGCAGTATATTGGCTTCACCTTATTTTCGCTTTTCCCAAGTCATTCAAGCAGGAATGCGGAATAAATGTAGCACCCCGGAGCGAAGGGCACTACATTCCCCGAACCATAACCCGACACGTGCCACAAAATAGAGACTCCACACACGTATCAAGTCAAGGCAAACTGGTGACAAACAAAAACACACACACTAGCTAGGCGTTCTAGACCCTAATACAGAGTGCGCAATAAAAACAACTAACAAAAGCAAAAGCACCGGGATGCAAAAAGATAGTCACACATATTCCCATACTCACGTATCAAGAGTAAATCGAATCAAGTTATACATGTCACACCCACCACGGGCCAAATACATCATATAAATGCTCAAAACTCGAATTCGAAGCATAACCTTATACATATTTATACATAGTACCAAAACAGGAAAGTAAAGATGCAAAATGCAAAAACTCTCCTACACGACTCACGAACAACCCAAAGTAAAAGACCACCGCCTAGCACAAACTCTCCAAACGGGTACCTGCAACTCAAAAGAAATAAAAGGGAAAAAAGAAAACAACGAGGAGGGGTCAGTCCTAAAGACTGGTGAGGGGGCTAAATACTCACACATACATGTACATAGAGCAAAGCATATTCAAAGTTAGAGCTTTCATGAACTGGGGCGTGGTTTTTGCAATCTAAAACATTTTAACATGTGATAATATATATATAAAGAAAAGGTTTAGGGCCGAAGACCAAAATCACCCAATTTTAGAAGTTAGAAATCCACTCCCGTTTCACGAACCATAGGCAGAAGCAGAACACACACACACAACTCGGCGAGTACGAGTGCAAACCAACCAATCTCCTTTTCAAGTAAAACTTTAAATTAACTCACAAACGGAAAGCAAAAAGCAAACACGCATACCTCTTCTCCGGGGATGGAAGGGTGGCCACCCTAGCCATCCATGCATATATGTTAGGGTCGTGAGTTTCATGACACTCACGCCCAAGGATTCCTTCTCCCACTAACCTCCTAGTGGGTTCCGGGGTGATCCTAAGTGTGCAGATCGTACTCGGGAGTTACCCGATGGCCCGACACCATCCCAGGACTCGTTTGCACCAATCTCCGGGGCCCAAGGTATAAAGCAAAAAGGCATAAGGCATAATCACAGGCTTATCTTTCAAAGCCAAGTCTCGCTAAAGCATAACACACACACACACCAACCCCTTTTTGGAAAGAAATAAACGAAAATACAACTTACTTATACATAAAAGCGTTTTTCAAACGTTTTATAACAAAAGGGAAAATTCCCACAGAATACATATTGAACACGTATCTATATACTTATACGTATACATAGGTCGCATGCGGACTTAAAACATATTTAGGGTTGTAGGTTGTAATAACTAAAAGAAAGAAACCTCACCTTGTCGAACTAACCGAACGAAGAGAACCCAAACACACCTAAAAGACTTCCTCGTCACCCACCGAACAAGCCTAAAGTAAACACAAAGAGTAAACAACGAAATTAGACTCAATATGCACTACTTAGACGCTCGGCAAAGTGCATATGAATGCAAATGATACAAATAAAATGCAATGAAAGAGCACTTAGGTCATATAATGCCATACTAAATCATACCGGATCATAGGTCACATATTTCACGTTAAACAAATTCACAAACTTCACTTAACGAGCATAACACATCATATAACACATTAACAAATCATTCATATTATAAAAGAATCAAAGAGATATCACACGAGGCAAAGAAATAAGGTATTCAATCAAACACGCACGTTAGAGAGCAATTCGAGCATATCAAGTCATATATTGCACGTAAGAGCATCGAATTCACGTCGAATTAATTCATAAATCTAGCATAAGAACCATAATATATCATATTATAACATATAACAAGCACTCATGTGTTTGAATTACATAAACAAGGCAAAGGAATGCAAGAAAGTTCCACACATAACATTTAAATGTTTATTCAAACTAGTCACGTTTACACTTAATAAACAAATTCATAAAATTAAACAATTAATGAAGCATGTCATATACTAACATATTAACATATTGGGATCATAATTGGGGTGGGAGAAATAAAATAAAATAAAACACGAAGTAAGAAACGAACGACAAAAAGAAACCGGACAACACACATAAACACCACACGTACACTACCCAAAAGGAGAGGAGGTAATGGGGGTTACCAATCCTTAGTTCAAAAGGGGTAACCCCCATTAACGGGTACAACAACAAAACTCCATCGTTACCCCCACAAAGCCAAAGCGAGGTAACACCCGTTACCTCGCACAGAAGCATCATCTTCTCCAAGCTTTCACCCCTGTTTCCAGCTTCCATGGACGAACAGCATCAGCAGCTCTCAATCAATGACAAACCTAGGCAAAAGCAAGAGCAAAAGCACGTAAGAAAGGTGGCCAAACAAGCACACAATAGCAGCAACTCGTACGCAACCACAAGGAAGGAAAAATGAAAGAAACTCAAATTCATATCAAGCTTTCATGGAGTTCATCAATGGAGGTCCGATTATCAGCATATTTTCCACGAAATTCATGCTTAGAAATGAAACATATAAGTCATCTAGATCACATAACACTCATCAATTCAAGAAATGCTCCAAAGGAATGCAAGAACTCATCAAAAAGATCAATTAACCTAACTATTCATGTGGATGATCATAGCAGGCCCTATACTCCATGAAAATGAACAAAATCACATGAAAAAGAAAGGTAAGAAGATGGAGATCACAAATATGTACTCACCTTTTGAATTTGAGGCGAATCGGAGGTTGAATGAGCTCAAAATCCCCGAAAGTGAATAGTGTCCTATTTCCCTTCTCTTTCTCCCTTTGCTGCTTCGGTTCTGCCTCTTTCTTGCTTTACTTGGCTGTTGATTCGGAATGAGGGCAGGAGAGAATGATATAGGGTTGAATAAGGGTCACATGGGCTAAAAAACGGGTCGATTTGGATAAGAAACAGGTCGGTTATGAGCAAAACGGGTGAGGGTCGCAAATCTGTCACACGGGTCGCGTTTCGGGCAAAATACGGAGTATCAAATGGGCTTAGAAAAATGTGAGACCCTGTTCTCTAGCTTCCATTATTCATTATGAGTCCGTCGCCACTTCCGAAATTCGAATCCGAATTCCCGATCTCAAGTTATGTCTAAAACAAGTTAGGCTCTTAAGTCCCTAACAAATAAAACGGTTCGAAAACCATAACAAACGAACTTAAAAACATAAAACGAACATGGAAACAAATTCATAACACATATAATTCATGCTCATCATGTACTCACAAAATTTAGAATCGAAAACGGGCGCAAACGGATTTAAAATGAAACAAATAGAGCTTAAACGTTCAAATAATTCAAACAAAGTTCAAATAGAATTCAAATATAAATTCATATAATTCAAATAAGTCATATAAAAAAATATATAATAAACACATAATTTGTGTAATTAAATATTTTAAATGCGCATTTAGCTCACTCGTGAAGGTGTATTTGTACGGCCGAAAAATCGGGATGTTACAATAAATTTGCAGTAATTCCCCCTTCTTTTGAGCTTCAAGGATTTTCCCCAAATCGCCCACCAAGAACCCTAGATTGTTTGAGTTGTTGTTTGTGTCGTTCTTTGGGTGAAATAAGCCCTAATCCCAATTAAAAGCTAATTCAAATTATAACATTAAGTTCCAGATATCCACGTGTCCAAAATGACATTTTCCCTTAATGTACTCACGTGTGAAGTGTCTCGGATGACAAAAGTGGCCGGTTTTTCAAATTAGGATGCAAACTGAGAAAGTTAAGTAGTTCAGGTTGCAACCGTCGATTTTTTTTTAGTTCGGGTTGCAAAATCCAAAATTAGCGATAGTTCAGGATGTTCAAAATTTTTATCCCTTAAGAAATTATAAGTTATCTTAAAGCCAGAAATGCACACAAATTCGGGAGTGCGGAGAACTAAAATTTAAGTCATCTTAAAGCGAGTAATGCGTATAAATTCGCCGGTACGAAAAATTGTGTACGAATGCGTTGAATATAATAAAAGAATTAGGGTTGAACTATATTTAAGGGACAATTTTCAAACTTATATTAACAATCTTTTTTTTGTGTGTGTGTCTTACTAATACTAGTTATGACATTTTAACTTATTCTAACTCTAAAGTACTTAGTATAATATAATTTCCTACAAAATTACGAATCCCCATTCCATTAGGGTTTAACCTAATTTTATGAGGGCAAAAATATAAATTTGTCCTATAAGTTTGTAATTTTGGCAATTTAGTCCTATTTGTTTAAAATTTTATATTATGTCTTGTAAATTTGTAATTTTGATCATTTTGGTCTTGTTTATTTCGAAATTTACAATTAAGTCCTGTAAATTCTAAAATTTTGTAATTTATGTCCGAATTCTAATGGCGGGGGTCATGCCTGAATTCAGACTGAGACAAACTCTTCTTTGTTTGAACTGCTCCCACGCATGCAAACCGGAAGATCTCACTTATCCTGAACTGGAATAAGCACGTAGAGATCTTCGTGAGACCGTAGGCGTCCGTCTCTGGTTTACCGGCCTGTAAGATCTCTGAGATTGACTAGTTAGTTGGGTTGTTGTGACTATTCTTTTATATTAAAAAGGAATCAGTTGTTTAAGTGAGTTATCTTCTTATAAGTTCCGGTGGACGATACGAAATTTTCGTTTAAATATAATTATGTTTTTTTATTTAAATCTTTCTTATTAGATACGTCATATGTATAATAACTTTTTTATACAATTATGATATTTTTGTCATATCATCACGCCAAATCAGCAAAGGAATGAGTCACATGGCCAATTCAGACAACTAATAAATTTTCCTGCGAAAATCGAACATAAATTCTGAAATTTTAGAACTTACAGGACTTAATTGTCAATTTTGAAACTGACAGTATCAAAATTGCTAAAATTTTACAAATTTACTGAATTTAATTACAAATTTTAAAACGAATAAAATTAAATTGTTAAAATTACAAACTTATAGGGCCAAATTTGTATTTTTATCTTTTCTGAGGCAACTAACCATCTTACCATCCAATTAAAATTTTGAACGATTTTAAAAAATAAAATTATTACTTGTTTCTGATATACTCAAATTTAATTTAATTTTTATATTTATTTAATGAATTAAAAACTTTTAATATATTTTTTTTCATTTCTTATTATTAAAATTAAAGGTGAAACGTTTCGGTTTATTCTTTCTATTGTATTCTATGAGGCACGAACACTTCTAAAAATATTATTTTACTTTATCGTGTTATGCCGGACACTTGTATCGATATCGTACCCGACACTCTTCACATGAAAAATTAAAAAAAATTCTGTGTCATCGTGTCCGTATCCTCGCATCATAGATCGAAGTATAATTGTTTGCATTCCTTCAACAGTTCAACTCTCGCACTCCACACGCAGTTCATTTGGTTTGGGCCCTCCATTGTTGTAGAAATCAGGCCCAACGGACTCCGCCACTCACCGGTTGCGATCCATCTTTGTAATTCATCGATGTCAACAAAGGGAAAATATAATTTATGATCTCATAATATTACGTCATTTTGCAAATTTGATTTCATTATTTATGACAATCATTAATTAAAATCTCAATTTATCGTAAAAGACTGATTATAATTTTAAAAATATTTGCAATTAATTTTTCCATTTTCTCTCAACTTGCAGTGGGTTTGGATAACTTATTTTCCATGTAATGATAAAAATTAAGGAAAAAAAAAAAAAGCAAATGTGATACGAAAAGAAATCAAAAACCGTCTATTAATAAATTCAATATGAACGAGCAAATTAGAAAATAAAATACAAATTTAAAAACAACATTACAATCGATGTTAAAGATTAACTCTTGAAGCCAAATGAAGATACAAAATAAACCATTTATATATATTTTTACAAACTGGAAATAATGATGCAAAGAATCACGTGAGCAGAGCCCCAAATAAGGAAGGGGCAATCACGTGGCAGTGTGGCAGAAGAGCTAACAGTGTGACAACACACATTTGGCAGTCACATAACAGTTAGCAAGATTCATGCACACACACTACATCCATGCGTATAATATCTACTAGTAATTCTGGCACACTCTGTGCGTGTGCAAATAACAAAATTATAATTATTTAAATATATATTAAAGTAAATTTTTTATGTTCATATTTATTTTATATTTGTTTTTAATATGACTAAAGTTTAAAAACTAATACAAATAGAAATTAAAAAATATGAGAAAAAATAAAAATCTATAATAGACCAAAGCGGTTAGTCTCTTAAAAATAGTTAAAATATAAATTAAAAAATATTTGAAAAAAAAATAAAAGAATATAAAAGAAGAGAATAAAAGTAAGTTGAGAGAAGAGTGGATTTGAAACACGTTTCGTATGGGATGGAAAAAAAATTAATTAATTAAATAAAAAAAGAAATTAGAGACCAATCCAAGAGACCACACTTGGGTCTCGCGCTTAATAATAGAGTAAGATATATACAGTACTAAACTAAAATTTAAATCTTAAGTAACAGGGACCGAATCAAAAGAGGGCTGTAGAGACAGTATCTCTACATTTTTTTAGGCATTCCAAATGGAGAATTAGATTTGATAATGGAGAAATTTCAAAAAACTTCCCATAGTTTGGAGATTTTTAATTTACTCTCCAAAAATTTATACTACATAATAGGATATAAATACTATATTAGAATATTTTAGTACTACATTATGTGAAAATTATACAACATATTTTGAGAGTGATGAAAATTTATACAATATAATAGGATATAAATACTGCATTATATCATATTCGTACTACATGTAGGGAGTAAAATAAAAATGTGATGCTCAATTGGGGAGTTAAGTAAAAATATGATATTCAAATGGGGATTTATTCGATATTACCCGTTTGTTTATACAATAACAGTCACAAAAATGTGTAATTCTTTTAACCTGAAAATTGTTTATCTCTTTTTTTTTTTTTTTCAATCTAATCAACTTTTCTCGAAGTCATGATTTCGTTCCTAACTATACAAAAGTAAATGTACATAAATTTATCCATATATGTTAATTAGTTACTGTACAGACTTGTGTGTATTGTATGAATTATTTTGAGTTATATTATACGGGTAATATGGGATAAATCCCTAATTGGGCATCATATTTTTACTTAACTTCCCATTTTGGCAAAATGCCGTATAATTTTCACATAATTTAGTACTTAAAATACCTCTCAAAATATATTGTATATTTTTCACAAAATGTAGTACTAAAACGTTCTAATGCAGTATTTATATCCTATTATGTTGTATAATTTTATGGAGAGTAAAGTAAAAATATTCCAAACTGATGAAGAGTTATTTCAAACTGCCCCATTATTATATGCACCCAACCTCTTTATATTATTCGAAATGGATATAAAAAATTTGATAAAAGACTTTGTATTTTCTAAATTTTGTACAAAAAACTTTATAACTGAGAATTACATTACACACGCAGTTTGTACGGATTCTTTTTAGGACAAGATTATTTTTATATTTATATACATAATCTCTTAGTTTTTACCCAATAATTATATAATTTTTTCAATCATGTCCTAAAATATTTTATTTTATTATATAATTTTTTATTCATTAATTTCTCTTTGATCTATTTTTCTACCAACTTTAGATTTATATCTTCACTTTCTTCTTTTGTTGCCAAATAATTTTTTTTTGGATATTCTTCATTTATACATCCTTTCTATTATTTCCTTTTATATCCCATCATATTTTTTTTGAAATTTATTATTCATAAATATTTTCTGTCTACTTTTTACTTTTATTTCATAAAAATGCACAAGTGTAATTTTCATATTTAAAATTGAGTTTTCGCATGTGTACGTGTGATTCAAACAACACATTAGAATTTCTTATGAATTTTTTTATAAAACACCAAATTTTTTATATTAATTTCTAAAATATAAGATTTTCAATATTTGATAGACTTTTCCTAATAATTATTTGATATTATTTTTGTACAAATATAAAACATTGGTCTGGAAAGTTAATGGTATAAAACTGACATCATAGTACGACTCGGAGTGAGAAAAATAAGGATAGTTCACATCTGGAGATGAGATGTCTCTCTTCTACTCTGATGATACGACAGCTGCATGTGCACTTCTCATCCATTTCTTGGACAAATCTCCTTGATTTCTAGTCAAATTTTACTCTACGTTCTACTATTTTTAGGTATGGGGCTTTTATTTATTTTATTACAGAAACTTTAAATGGGCTAAGGTTCGAAAAGACAAGGTTAATTAATGTTGTTTGTTATAACTTATAAGTTATTATTTTTAGAAATGGTGATTCCCATATATAGCTGGTTTCACATCATGTGTTTGGGTGATGAAATTTTTCTGGAAAAAAAAAATGTAGTTTTGTGGGAGGAAGTTTAGTTTTGGAAAGTTTTGTAGAGAAGTGATAAATATGAATAAAAAGATGTTTAGAATTGTAGTTATATTTCTGATTGTTTGGTGGGATTCGACTGTTCGAGTCCTTCATAATAGATAAGGGTAGTTCCAAGAAATTTTCATCGAGGAGGTGAAAATTTTATAATCTTAGAAAGAAAAAGCGAAAAAATAAAATATTATAAATTCTTTTTATATCTTTGAAATGTATATTACAATATGAGTTTTTTGTACTTTAACGGATTTATTCCATAAAATTAATTATTGGTTAATATAATATGCTTTAGTAATTAGTATTAAATAAGTTATTTTTTTTTTTTTTTGTTGAAAATTAAATAAGTTATATATATACGAGTTGAGAAATGAATCAGAGCTCAATAGCTCACATTTATTAAAAAAGAATTAAATAAACCTTGGCCCGTGCTTGGGGTTGCCTTCGTTTTTAGAAAAAAATAAAGAAGAATTAAATGATGGATTTATAATAAATTAATACCAAAGAAAAAGGGAAGAGAGAATATAACCTCGTCGTTGATGGAAAGTCAATAAACTTGCAGACAAAGATATGGCCTTTTTGAAAAATTTAAGATGTAGTAAAAGATTCCTCCAATTAATTAATTAATTAGTTAAGTAAATAATTAAGATAATCTGGTCAAACAATTAGGCATCAATAAGCTATCTTGGGAGCACTAATCTTTTCTTATATTTAAATTTCGTTATATATAATATTTATTATTATACAGAGTTTTTTTTTAAAATAATAAACTCTGCCAGCTGGTAATGTCTTAATGGTCGAGGTGTTGTAATTTTTAATTACCTTTTCTGATCACAAATATTGGCCGTTGCTTCAGTATACAAATTACATAATTATAAGCCACCAAAATTAATGTAATTTTATATTTATGTAATTTTACTTCACATATTCAAGTAAATTTATTAATTATTACACACGGATACTAAGTTTGTCAAAAAAATTACAATTTTATTCTTATTTGGGATAGTAGTCGAAGTTCATAAAGATTTCTTAAAATAAAAAAAAATAAAGCGAACTTAATTAATTAAGATGAGGATACATTTGACTAGATATGTTAAATCGCACGCTTTAAAATGATCAAAATGAGTCGCATAATGTCAAAGAATTCAATCTATATTATGACAAATACTCAAACATTCCCAATATATACCATGACAAAATCAGCAATATATAAATACTTTTAGTTAGAAATCTAAGTAATTTTAATCCGGTCCTAATTCAACCAACTCAGTATAAGAGAGATTATCGAATAAGTTAATACGAGAATTTTTTTTAAAAATATTATATCTATACGTGAATTAAGCATCCTACGATATATCAAATATGAATATATACATATGATCATGACATGACAAAATATAAATATAATGAGATAATTTTTTCTAAAACTTATCGAATAAAAATTGTTCGATACATATATCCGGACAACCAAAGTAAGATCTTTTTGCAATTGTATTAAAAATTGATGTTTTCCATTGCAGGCCCCCAACCTCTGACTATGTGAACTTGACTAATTTTTCCCACCCTAACACACGCAATAGACATTATATTATTATAACTAAAATGGGGATATTGTGTCTTTGTAATGATTAAGTTATGAATCAAAGAAGCATATATATATATATACCATTAGTATGTGTCGGTCCGTTTAATTTCACCAAAAATATAATATATATGTCCACTTTTTAGGATTCTTTCTCCATGTACACAAATTGACTTCTCCTGTACCCATTATTTTTCAATTGAAATTTGCCTTTCTGGATTGCGACCCCATTAATGTATAACGTGTGTATAGGGTTTCTGGGCTGCTTCCAGCTTCTAACTTTTCTTTTTCTTCTTCTTTCACATTTCCACTATTCATACAAAGGTATCATTAGCTAATGTTAGGATGCATGAACATAAATATGATAGTACGAACATAATATAATACAGATATAATGGTACAAAAAAAATTTAAAATTTTTGTATAGAAACTGTCGTATATAATCAGGGGCGGATCCAGGATTTCTCGTCAGGGGGAGCAGAAAATTCCTATGCCTTCGATGATTTTTGTTCCCTTCAATTTACTTCAACCATTTTTCTCAAACTAAAGTCTTCACGTACAAATATTAATATGGTCCCTTATTTAAAAAAAACAAAACTAATGGTCCCTTATTAAAAAAAACAAAAATTTATTTCGGGATTATAATATCCACTATCGAGTGTAGTAATTAATCATTTCGGTAAATTATAGGTAAGCCAAAGTACAGACAGATGAATAAAAAAAAACTATTAATGACATGATTGGCATAATGGAATGGGGTGGGAATTGAATGGACATTACCACATCCATTCCTAAACCCATGATTGGTACCAAAGCATGATTAGGAATGCTCATTCCCGCGGTAATGCCCATTCCCGCGGTAATGCCCATTCCCACAAGCATTGGATTACCCATTCCTTTGATCCCCCATGGTATTAGTCATTTCCAATGTTTAAAATTTATTATTATTTTTATATTTTTGTCACATATTTGTTAAATGCATATTATATTTTATTATTTTCATAAGTAAAAATTAAATACTATTAATCACATTGAAAATTTAATAAATTAAATCAAATATATGTAAATATAAATATATTATACATTTAAAAAACATGTTCAAAATATTATTTTATTTATAAAATTTTATAAATTCAAATATTTTATAAAGAACGAATTTTGACATTTATATTAATATATTAAATATAATAAATAATTAATACATAATCTATGTATAAATAGAGAAATTATATATATATATATATATATATATATATATATATATATTACATATAATAAATGTCATATATATAACATATTTGATATAAAATAGTAATAATATATTTATATATGAAATAAATATATAGTTACTCAAAATAAAAAATTTAAAATATAAATTTAATATAAAAATATTTTTAATTATATATTTTATTTTATTTTATTATTATTACTATTAATGAAATAAGTTTAAATTTTTTATTTCATTCCTAACTTTATTACTTGACGTACCAATCATAGCAATGACATAATAAAGTCATTTCATTCCATTACAAAGTTCATTCCTTTCCTGTCTCATTCCATTCATGCATACCAATCATGCCGTAAGTGTTTTATATTCGAATTCACAACATTTTATTAAAATAATATGTATTGAAAATTAGAATTTGTTGTGATATTAATTATTTGACAGTGTTAGCTTTTGATTAGAATTACCTACATGATATGATATCATGTATCTCTCTAATATTATATGATACATTATCTATACAATAAGATACATTACACTAATTTTTTCTTGCATAAAATACAATACATTAATTTTTTCCTGCAGTGTTCGGCGCATCATAATAAAAAGTTCACACTTTTAATTATTTTCATATTCGAGTGACGGGGCACGTTCTAAAAATGCCACGTGTCGCCATGTGTCCCAACAGGTGGAAGCTGACTCACGGCTCACTGGTGCCACAGTGGATGACACGTCAATCCTTTCTCCCTCACAGGTGATCGACTAGTACTGTTAAGTCCGTTTTTCGTGCACATTTCTAGTAGAAATTTAATGAATTATTGTATACTTTTGAGCTTAAATTCGATATGTTGATTCCTTGTTAGGTATAATTGATGAATGATGATGGAGTCAAGTTACACGAAAAACGGGACAAAAGAAGAAGAAACGAACCGAAAAGGGGCGAAAAATCGAGAGTCGAGATTCCAAGAGGCGAGGTAGAGACCTCGACCTCATTTAAGCTAAATTTTGGTGGAGACCTCGACCTTATAATTTTGGAAATCTCGAAAGTTGGCAAAGGCGAGGTAGAGACCTCTACCTCATTTAAGCTGAATTTTGGTAGAGACCTCGACCTTATGAATTTTCTGAATCTCGAGAGTTGGAAGAATCCTGGTCGCGGCCTCTACCCTTTTTAGTTCATTTATGGTAGAGACCGCGACTACGTGGATTTCACGTTTTATCCTTAAACGACAGTTTTCAGCGGTTGAAAAAAAAGAAGTTTTAAGAGAGAAAAAGGGGGAGGACAGACAGGAGAAAAGAGAGGAGAGAAACAAGAAAAGATTTCAGGGAAATTACCGAAGAAAACAAGTCGACATCTCTTCTTCAAGTTCTACTTTCCTTTCTAGTTGTTAATTTTCATTAGATAGATTAACGTTTATGGATGTTGTGAATCTATCAGAAACTATCTTAGGATTTGAATGCTTTTTATGTTGTTAATTGTCAAGGTTTCTGTCTTTATGAATTCTACATCTAATTCCACTTTTCTTTATTTTAATTTCATTATGAGAACTTGAAATCATTTAGGCATGGGAATGAGTATATGTATGCAAGGTGTTTGAAAGAATGCTTATAAGAGTGAATTATTCCTTTGATTTATGAAAATAGAGCAAACTCTTATACGGTGGATTGGTCATCCAAAGTATATCTTGAAATCACTAAAATCTCAATAGAGATTAAGTGTTTAGATAAATTTTCATAAAAGTTGGGAATTAAGAGTTAAAGAAATTTGATCTTTTCCTGGCTATCTTAGAGATATTTTAAATTATGCCAAGCTGCTGATTTGAGATTCTTTTTGCCCTGACTTATTGGCTAATTCTGAGTTTAGGAAATCTGTGAAAACAATTTCTTAGTTAGAAATAGTACGTGTCTTAGATTTGAAAGAGTCTTTGACATAAATTGTGGCAAGATTGAAAGGAGTAATTCACCAAAACAAGCAGTCTTAGAATTTTAATAACATACATATATCATTCCCTAGCCTATTACTTTTACTTGAATTATTTCACCAGATAATTAATTTTTATTACTGATTAATCTTAGTTAATTAAACCCATAACTGTTTCCTATAGTCTAATAATGGGATCAAGTATACAAATGAAAATTGATTTACCCTTCCTCGTGGATACGACCCCTCGTGCTACAAATTGATTGTTAAGCTTGCACTTGGGCTTTTAAAATTTGGTACATCAAGTACCGATCACCGGCCTCTCAACCAGTCGACTACCATTCCAAGAAGGGTAAATCGACCGAACCAAGATCCAGGTCCCTTATCTCCACCATAACGAGCTCTCGACCACCAGATCCTCCCGACCACCCGCGCCATCGATCGGAGAGCCGTACTGCGAGCCAGTAGGGTAGAAGGGAGGTCGATGGCCTCCCATGGTGCAAGGGAACCAATCCTGATACAAAGATGTTGTACAGTACTACTATTCCCTAACAAACTGGTCGAAGCATTAATGTAGCGCCCCCCAAATACGCTACAACCCCGCACCGTCGCACTTCCCAAGCGGATGTGAGACCTAGCACCTGAGAGGCACGCCGGCGAACGGATGATGCTCTACGATATTAGAGTAAGAAAACATGGCAGCGGAATTTGAAACATTTAAAACAACAGCTTATGTTTGGGGCAGTAAATAAAAGAATTTGGAATAATTTGAAACTCATGAAAATTTAGAAGCAATACCGTAGGGTTAGAGTTGTTCATGATCTAAGAGTATGATACTGGAGTAATATAATAAATATACAAGATTATAGTCTAACTTGGCTTAGTTAAGAAACCTGATCTACTATGCATAAGATAATGGACTCTCTATGCTTCAAGATACCAGCTAATGAGCGATGGCAATACCTGAAATCATGAATTTGAAAAGAGCGAGGGGTTAGTCAGAGTGACTAAGTGAGGGGTGGTTGAGTGAAACAATAAAACTTTAGGATTTTTACCAAGAGACTTTTATTTGAAAGGATCTTTTATAGTAATTGAATAAGAATGAAGTAATAATTTTTTAGAGTAATGTGAAATCAGTATCTATAGTGGGATTAACCAAGAAACTCCTTGGTTAGTACCCGATAATAGCAAAATACTACAACAATATCAATATTGGGTTCATATTTATTTGAAGATAAAGGGGTAGGGGGATTATGTACTATACTTTTTTTTAAGAAAATATGAACCCCTTTTGTGAAACAATATGGTGCCCGCAAGCTAGGCGTTCTCCAACCTTAACTCCTTAAAAACCAAGAATGTTCGTAACGATATTGATCAAGATGTCGTTACTTAATAAAAAGAAATACAACGATACCATCCTTCTTCTTCCGGTGTCACCTCAGGGAGCTACCCATAGTGACGATATACATGAACTTGGGAGAGACGTACCTTTTCCCGTCACTTGATGTGGAATAACTAACCTCCAGCTAGACCACCACCAAGATCTAGTTGGCGGCTGGTATAATAGTAGACCTCGGCCCATGCCTCCCGGACTACTACTTCTACCAAGACCACCGGGCCCACAGTAAGAAAATATATTTTGCTTGCATTTAACGATACCCGATAAACGGTAACATAGTACCGAGATAATTTAGTAGGAGATACTTTTAATTGTGTATGACAAGACGTTATGAATACTTTAAAATAATTGATTGTGTATACTGGAACAATATAAGTTGATATCAAAGTATTTTCAAAAAGGGCAGTATTATTTATAAAGGAATAAAAATTGAATGGTATTATGGTAGGTCATAAAATGTTTCATATATATATATATATACTCATAATCCCAGTTGAAAACGTTAACCTCACCTACAGTAACTTAGGTATTATGTTATAATACCGGAGTCCTAGTCCGTCCAGATCTTCCCCTATGAGTGGTGATCAACTATAAGTTTCTATTTCGTAACCAAAACTACTCACATAGACAAGTTATCATAAAACATGTCATAATCATGGAATGAGATCATATAATAATGTTCTGATAAAAGACAACTTTAACAATTAACATTCAAACAAGACTTGTAAAACAAGTGGTTATTAAATTATGAATCTTAGTAAACTTTTATATTATAAAATAAGTTTATAAATTTTAATAAGGAAATCTTATTTATTTTAATCATATAATATTTACACCTAAAAGGGTAATATGTTAGAAAAATCCGTTAAACTTTAATTTTTACCCGGTAAACCCTTATTTTCACCGTTTAAGTGAATTTTTTTAACTAATTAGGTTTTATGAAATCTTTAACTAATTAAATATTTATTAATCACATCATGATCCTAATTATAAGATTTGAAATGAAATTTAGGATTTAATTTGACAATGTAGGTTATATTTGGAAAATGTTTCACAATTATCGATTTTTGAAAAATTCGGATAAAATCCTTATTTAAAAAATTCCAAAACTAATATAAATTTCGAAATTATCAGAATATGGGTTGACCAAAAAGTCAAAATTACTATTGAAAACCTTTACTATTCAATTTCTTATGAAAACACTTTATAACATAAAATCAAATTCACACACACACACACACACACTCACACACATGTCACACGCCACACACACATGTCCAAGAACATTAAGAACATGTTCTTAAGTCCATTTGAATATTCAAAGAGGGTTTGTAACATGCTTGATCATATTCATATTTATAACATAGAATTTGAAGCATAATATAGCAAAATATACAAATTTTCTATGAAAAATAATTCTAAATAAATTATTCTAGGCATGAATTTAATCAAACAAGATCATGAATACTTAAACATATGAATATACTATATCATATCAT
Source organism: Lantana camara (assembly GCA_037501455.1). Classification (NCBI taxonomy): domain Eukaryota; kingdom Viridiplantae; phylum Streptophyta; class Magnoliopsida; order Lamiales; family Verbenaceae; genus Lantana; species Lantana camara. Next base: position 117,826,093 of record CM074857.1, read on the forward strand.
AACTCATGCATTTAATTAAATAAAATTTACATATATTATCATATTTTTTCTAGACTAGCATAAATAGCATATATTTCATAAAATAAATTCCTAAAGCATAATTTAATTAAATCTAAGCATGCTACTACTATTATTATACTAAGAACATAATATAAAGCATGAAATAATAAAATAAAACACACCTTAGCCTAGGGAGAGAGAGGAGTGGCGTGAGAGGGAGAGGGATGGAGTGAATTTTGTGTAGTCTTGGAAATGAGCTTGCAGGGGTATTTATACTTGGGATTTAGGGGCTTATGTTGCAATTCCTAAGAGTTTAGGGGAGATGTGGATGCTTCATAACCTAAACAAATGCTTGGTAGCTATGTAGGAAATGTGGTTGTCTCACATTTTAAACAAATGCTTGGAAGCTATATAAGAAATGTGGGTGAATTATATTCATTTATTTAAACTTTCTAGAAGGCCTATGTTGTCATGGATGATGTCATGTTGAATAAAAATAAATATAAAATGATATAAAATTTATTCAAGAGTCGAGAGGTGAAAACTTGAAGCAGTAAATTAATGAAAGAACGAGTGAAAAATAAGCTTCGCTATGATTATAAATGTGAAATATTTAGAGTTTTCGTTTATAAATTATGAATGTTAAAGATGATGAAAATCATGAGAAAATTATATAAACGAAGCTATGATGAAGTTTAAAGGTTGGAAAAATTATGATAGTTTAGAGAAAAATTCAAGAAACGTTTTAAGTATAATTTTGAATATTGAATGAAAGCTAATTATTTAAAATAAAATGATAATTTTTAAAAAGGAAAATGTTTATAAAATATGCTACGATTGGAATCAAGTTTTGGTAAATGTATGAAAATTCATAAAATAATTCAAGGATCGTTTTGACTATAATATTGAATATCAAAAAGTGTATGGATAAAAAGTCATGTACGGTAAGAATAGTAACTAGGGTTTTGAAGTGATTTTCGATACTACTTGAGTTAGAATAGAAATTAGGGTTTGTAGATGATGTCAAAATTCTCGAAATGATTCAAGGATTCATTTGACTATGATATTTGATAGGAAAAAGTGTTTCGAGAAATTCCTAATTGTATGGAATGAATAGTGATCAAGGGACCTAATGGTAATTTTTTATCAACAATTTTTGTAAAGAATTTCGGGTCATGGAAAGCATTGTAAGTGATAGAAAAATATAAGTTTCATGCCTCTAAGGTTCTACGACTGAGATAAGAGGATATCGTTTAATGGATAAACAATGACATGGGAATAAAATCGTAATTCTGATGTTAAATTTCCAAAGATGATTTTAAAACAAGAGATGTGAGTTAAGGTATTCAAGAAGTACAGATTTGAGTTTTTAGTATTCTATTGAGGGAATGGAGGCTCGGAAATGAATAGTAATATGGGTTTTTAGATGAGATCTCTCCCAAAGTCACATAATAGCACGTAAGAACAACTTAAAACACATAGAAATGTGATGCATGAAGAACATTTGACGGATCAAAGTTTATAAACGCCTTCACTTTCTTTCAAGGCTTACCAATTCCAACTAGGCCCTGTTTAGGGCTATTACAATTAAATGCACCTCTAATACGTGAACAGGTGTCACACACACCCTTTGGGTCTATAAATATCCACAACATTTATGGCATTGGTAAGCACAATCACTGTTCATTCGACCTTCAGCACTAACTCCTATTCTCTTGAACAAGTACCTGCCTTGAGCGTCGAAATGCCAAATTGGGATATAACCCCCATTCCCCCCAGTTGGCCTTTAGCTTACGTTTGTTTTTCCTTTCACAGATCGACTCGAGAGCCTTCCCCTCAGTATAAATTCTAAGTAATTCGAGCTCCCGAAATCGTCCAACTCAGCAGATCGATTTCGAGCACGATCAGAGTGAAACTTGACTTATATATATATGAACATTTATTATATATAATAGTAAGTAAATTTTATACTCTTAAAAAGTGTTAATTAATTTATTTTCAACAATATATATTTATATTTTAAAAATTAATTTTGAGGAGATTAGTAGGATGCAAGGGGGGGCCTTGGCCTAAGGTGACTCCGCCCCAATATATAATATCCAACATAACACAACATAATAAAATTAAATTTTTATAAGTATAATAATAATTATTATGTAATTAATTAAGTGACAGTATCGATTGATTTTATTATTTGATCACCCGCGAATATTATTAAATTGATCGTTATGTACGTTAAATATATATATGATTCAGTTTTATATTTTCTGCGAAGATATTTTACCTTAGTATATATAATTAGATTATTGTTTAATGGTTCACAATACTATAGGTTATATAATCATCAGATCATCTAAATAAATTCTTATAAGGTGCGAATATAGTCGAATTTTAATCTACTTTTTTTTTTAATACACACCCCATGTAGTTAGAAGAAATTTTCTAATCCAATTATTTTATAATACTTACTTATTTCACTATTCAAGTAAATGATAATTCTAGTAAATAAATAATTAACATAACTTATATATGCTTCTTGCTCGCATGTTGTTGGAAATTATCATGGCGTTATATGAAGTTCGTTTAGTGTGAGAAGATATCATTACAAATCATCTCAGAGAAATGTCCCCATCAACTGTATAAATAATGTGTGTAATTTCTAATTCAAGTGTACATATAGTTTCCCCCCTCCCAAGTATACAGATAGGTTTTTTTTTCCAGTATACATATAGTTTGTTTTTTTTTTTGAAATGTCCAGTATACATATAGTTTTTTTTTTTTTTTTAAAATCAGTATACATATAGTTGTATACATATAGTTGAGTATGTAAAGTTTTGTATATATGATATATTGGGCCCATATGCTAAAAAGAAATACAATAATGGTTCTATATGTGCAATGAAAACTTCACGCATTCCAATGATTAAGGATGGATTAGCTAATCATGAAAAGGATTAATCCTTTCAGAAGCAACAACATTAATCAATCTTCTTGGCTTAATTTATTGACACAATATATAATAGGCTATCTAATTATTACCCAATCTCTTTCGAGGAAGCATCCACATTTAGTATTTCATGTAGATGTTGCTCTAAGTATACATATAGTTGAGTATGTAAAGTTTTGTATATATGATATATTGGGCCCATATGCTAAAAAGAAATACAATAATGGTTCTATATGTGCAATGAAAACTTCACGCATTCCAATGATTAAGGATGGATTAGCTAATCATGAAAAGGATTAATCCTTTCAGAAGCAACAACATTAATCAATCTTCTTGGCTTAATTTATTGACACAATATATAATAGGCTATCTAATTATTACCCAATCTCTTTCGAGGAAGCATCCACATTTAGTATTTCATGTAGATGTTGCTCTAATTCCAATCCGGATCTGGTTTTGTCGAGAAAATTCTAATTTGAATCGGGTTCGATCCAACTCATTCATCTATTATAATTATATTTGTCATTTGATTTATTATACTTCCTAAATTTTCGATCAACCACGCAATTACAAATATAAAATACCTATCTTCTCGTTACACTGAATTTTTTTTTTTTTTCCAAGAATCCTTGAGACTCCAAAGTCCCAGATGCCCGCGAAAGGAAAAGCAATAAATCATCGAAAGGGCACCAAGCAAAGATCAAAGTAAATTACAACAAGAGCAGGTATAGAAGTGCATGCTGCGCGTTAATCTCACCGCTCTGATCTTCGAATTCTTGCCCCTCATACTAAGCGCGCTCGTCGGATCAACCGTTGGTTCCCAATTGGAACGCCCAGCCACCCGGGCTAATACAAGGCATGACTTCCTCATATTGCAACGATTCATCGCACTCATGCCGCTAGCGTCCTCAGGGCTATCATCTCTAGAGTTTGGTTGGGATCGGACAATATGTACAAATAAACCGTCAATACCGAAGTTGCAATCTGGCCACTTGATGGAGCCAAAGAGACTCCAGTGACTCCCTGGATGAAATCCATTGGCAGTCTTCAACTGTTCCCATTTATTCCTCTGCACTTTGTCTTTCCGAAGGTGTGAGGTGCTGAAATTGTCACGATTGAGCCCCATGTCATCTACCTGCACGAGCAATAACGCACAACCCTTCTCAAAGCCTAAGAGCAAAATGTGATCATAAACAGTTGGAAGAATGGCAATCATCTCAAAATTATAATTCTTAAGCAAGTCATACTTATGTTTAAAAGGTTGCTCACCTTGTCTGTGATGAAGCCACGTCCCCAGCCATATATCCAAACTAGAACTCCACGTGGTATCTTTGTATCTCCAACCTGTAAACGCAGAGGGGAGGGAAACAATTAAATTTAAACTCTTACAAGGCTTGTTAGAAATGGAATCAATCATCTGCATCTGACACTTGGCATTCCCCATTTGTCTATAGTCACCAATCCTTTTAGTTGTTTCTCCATAGGGGAGTTCGGGAACTCCCAATAGCTTTGAGTTTCAGCACCGCGTTTAGCAAGATAGTCAGCCACTTGATTCCCCTATCGGAAGATATGTGTAATAGTGACTTTCATATAACGGGCTGTTTTGTGGATGTCCATGACCAGCTGATTAGCCCTGAGATCGCCCGAAACTCTGCCCCTAAGGATATATAGCACGACCTGCGCATCTATTTCAATCCATAGGTTGTTACAACCAATTTCTTTAGCCATCTTAATGCCTTGGAGAAGAGCCATGAGTTCAGCGGTAGTATTAGTTGATATACCAATGCCACTACTGAAAGCCGTCACAACGGAGCCTGTCCAGTCCCGAATAACACCCCCTGTACCAGATAGGCCTGGGTTTCCTCTGGATGCACCATCAGTGTTGAGTTTGAATTGCCCCTGCTGGGGGCGAAACCATTTAACCCACACGTACTTTTTAGCCGGAGGTTGCTTAAGGCAGATTCCAAGCAAGTTGGCTCTGAATATATCTCCTTTCCACGCATCCCGTTTCATGTTAGAAGTCTTGCTCCAGCGGACTAAGTGGGTGTGAATCTGCCGGATAATATTGTATGTGTTGAATCTAGCTCCACTGTGCTTTGCTCTATTTCGTTCCGTTCATATATACCAGAAAATAAGCCCCGGTAAGATGATCCTGATGTGATTCTTCCCGCTAAAAGCACAAGAGTTAATCCAGCCCTAGAACACCAAAATTGGAGATTCAAACCCAGCCATATTAACCCCAAAGACATTAGCGAAGTGGTCCCAAATACTTTTCGCCTTGTCTCCCGTTATGAATAAGTGTCGTACTGTTTCGAGTTACGAACAACATTGACACTTGGAGGGAAACACTATACCTTTTCTATGCAACCTATCGTCAACGGGGATCCAATTATTAATGAGTCTCCATAGAAAAATCATTATGGTAGGTGTGAGATCAGCACTCCATATAAGTCGAAAAAGTTGGGACGTGTTGAGCCGTTTTCTAATTCGGTTCCAGGCTGATTTAATTGTGAAGCTGCCATTGGAGCTTTCAGTCCAAATAGCAATGTCGGCGGTGCTATCGAACGGAACAGTCCTGATTCTTAGGGCGTTGTCTTCTCCCACTGTTTAGTCAACCTACCCTCATCCCACTTATCATCCACCCAGAAATCACGCACCTTCAGGGCACCTTGTTCTTCATCATTGGGGTTGTTCTGCCACTCGTCCAAAGTCCACCTATCATGCCAAAAGTAAATCTGACCCTGACCCAGATTCCATGCAATGTACTTCTCAGCTTTCTCCCGAACTCCACACACCCTCCTCCAAGTGTGCGAGTGGTTGTTATTAACATTGGCTTTAGAAGGGTGGATTCCGATACAGTATCGGTTTCTCATATAGTCAGCCCACAGAGCGTTACTCGTCCGTAATCTCCACCAAAGTTTGTAAGAGAAAGATTCAATGATATCATCAATATCTCGCACCTCCAAGCCGCCCTCTGCCACCGGGAAGCATACTTTTTTCCAAGAAGCCCAATGTATTCGCCTCCTTTCGTTAGAAGATCCCCAGAAAAATCTATTAAGCATGAGCTCCATCGACCTCACCACAGATTTGGGCGGATTAAGGATTTGCAGAGTATGCATAGGTATCGAATACAAGATAGATTTTATAAGCTGTAAACGTCCTCCATGTGAAAGTCTAACTGCTTCCCACCCTTGAATTTTAGCTCGTATTTTAGTCATGATGTCATCAAACAGAGCTATTCGTCGTCTGCCTCTAAAGAGCGGGGCTCCAAGATATTTGATCGGTAGGTTGTCGCGAGAGAAGTTTAGAACATCTTCAACCAAGGCGGCTGCCCTATCCGAATTATTTCCCACCACGAAAGAACTTTTATCATTATTGAGCTTTTGTCCCGAGGCCTCCTCATATTGTTCCAGGATGTGTTTGATGCCATGGAGGGAATTCCTTTTACTATTAGTGAAAATTATGGTGTCATCTGCGTAGGCTAAATGCGAGATCACCATTGAGGACGGCGTTTTGAATCTAGCGTCTTCCTGTTCAGTCATAAACCTATTGAGGAGGATGGAAAGATAATCAGCTCCAATGACAAAAAGAGATGGGGACAGGGGATCGCCCTGTCTAAGGCCTCGTGTTGAGTGAAAGAGGCCCGCGGAGCTGCCAATAACCATTACAGAAAACCAACAGTTATTTATCGCAGCTTTCACCCAACCAATCCAAGTTTCCGGGAACCCCTTCCTACGGAGAATTTCAAAAAGGAAATGCCATTCCATACGGTCATAAGCTTTGGCCATGTCGAGCTTTAGGAGCAAGTTTTTTTCCCTACCCCGAGAATCCATAGAATGTATCATTTCCTGTGCCATAAGAAGATTCTCGTTACACTGATTTGACTGAACTAATTAAATTCAGACAATCTATAATGACCTTCCATCAGACCAGTGAAACGAGAGGAAAAATATTTTATAATTATCGAGTGATTGATGTAAATGTTAAAAATAATGACCAATCAAATAAGAGGTGCAACACTTTTGATTGGCTAAGTTCGACCTCATTGTTGGGGGATCGAAATTTCAGGCTGGTATTATGGGGGATTTGTTTTTGTTTTTTTTTTTAAATTAATGAAGATCATTGTCGATTCTTTAACTATCTTTTAATAAAACTTGAATTTATAATCTCTCTATTTACAGGTATAGATACTTATCGCCATCGGTGAGTCGGTTCCTTGTCTTCCGAGTATTTAATTTTGATGTACATTACTCAAACAATTAAATAGGTGATCAACTTATACATCTATGATACATATTGACTAGGTAGTACTTTTCTCTTAATTGAAGAGGTGGGGGTAGGCCCCACAAGGAACCCTACCCTACCCCCACCCACCCTCTCTACCTATTATTGCTATTTGCTAATGTACATGAATTCAAACTCATTTAATAAATACATCAAATAAATTAAATGATTTGTGTAAATTAATAGGAGCCCCCTCAAATCTTAACTTAGGTTGGATCATTATGAAGTGTAATTAATACATTGATTGGAACGGACCACTATTTTATGATCTATTGATATTGCAACCAACAGAAAGAAACCACACCACATTCAGATGCGCCCATATGTGTTGACATCACCCACACTCTGGACGGCGGACTCACTGCCCACCCTATTTAAACTAGGGACAATTTTATATAACAATTTAGTTATTCTAAAAATTAACAAAAGATTACATCAAGTAACAAAATATTTGCACTCATATGAATCGAGATTACTGTGAAATGGTATAATTTAGCAGTTTGATACTATGTTAAGTTAATCAGATTTTTTAAATTTGAGTCAATGAGAACGCAGTTATCATCGATAAGAAGAGCTTTACACCCTAAATGTTTTGTCCTGCTCGACCCATAGAAAACTTGGCAAATATTATGAGTTTAGTCACCTTCATCAATTTTAACATCACATTTGATAACTAAGATTAAAATTTTCAGGTTTCCGCCCTTAAGGCTTAATCTTTCCTTGGATACTATATTTACAACTATTCACAAGTTTCTTTATTTTTAACCGCACCCCACCAAGATATATGATTAATTATAGACTTTTACCAAATATAATATATAATTTGGTCTATAATATTTAATTTCATTTAATTAGCATTACAAGTGGTTTGAACTTGGATCATTATTTTGAAGAAATAATTCTTGAACCATTTGAATCAACTGCCGTTGATAACTCATTTCCGATATCAAATACTTTCTTGTACATTTATTATTTGATTGGTGTTCTCCCTTAAGATTTTATTAATTATATGACAAATATAAAATAATTGCTATGTCATTATACTGTTTCGACTGTCTTGACCCATTATCCAGAATATAAATACAAATTTAAGTTTATTGTTGTTTGATTGATGTACTTTTATCAATTTCTTGCCAACTAATAACATTTCCTCATAGTACGCCGAGATATTCACCAACTACACACAAGACTTCCTTTATTTTTTATTCTTTTAGAGAACACAAGACTTTCTTTGAAGCCAGTTCTCCTCTGTTTTCTGACCTCAAATAAACAAATACTTATAATACTCCATTTCTTCTAGCAACAACTTTATAATATTACACTTACACCCAAACATTTCCATTTTCCCCTGTCTTCTCCAATAGTCCACAAGCATTTACTCCAAACCAAGTTTTCTCCCTTTCGGGCCCCCGCCTCTACAATCTTCTCTGAGGATTTCGCTCCACTCCACCAAAATCCTCAATTCCCCACTACAATCTCCATAAATCCAATCTGGGTTTCCCCCTTTTCACCCAATCAACCTCAATTCCTCCGCCATTGCTGAACATGTTCATGCTCTGCAACCATCAACATCCCAAAACCTTCAAACACTTCCACTAATTTCTCCAGAAATGGATCCCATCGCCCACGAATCTTCACCTCTCTCTCCGATCAAAAGCCCCCCCGCATCACTCTTCGGTTCATCCCTGCATTCTTCCCACACAAGCTTCCCCATTATCGCCATCGCCATCATCGGAATCCTCGCCACAGCTTTCCTCCTCGTAAGCTACTACATCTTCGTCATCAAATGTTGCCTCAACTGGCACAGAATCGATCTGTTGCGGCGATTCTCCTTCTCCAGAGCTCGACCCGCTGAGGACCCGCTATCGGTTTACGCCCCTGTTTTGGTGGAGAATCGCGGTTTGAACGAGGCCGCCATCAGATCAATCCCGCTCTTCAAGTTCAGGAAACCCTCCGCCGATAACGGCGGCATCGGCGTCGGCGTCGGCGGCGCAACCTGCGAGTGCGCCGTCTGCCTGAACGAGTTCCAGGAAGAGGAGAAGCTGAGAATCATCCCGAATTGCGGCCATGTCTTCCACATAGATTGTATTGACGTTTGGCTTCAGAACAACGCCAATTGCCCTCTTTGCAGAACGAGCATTTCCGCCAACAGGCATGATGTTGTCATCCATTTCGTTGCCGATCCGAACCTCGACCTGAGCCCGTCCCCTCAGGATCCGACCCCGGGTCATGGGGACGACAACAACGACAACGACGACAATTATGTCGTGATCGAAATAAGATCCGAACGGGAGACGTTCGTCAGCCCTTCGTTGCCGAGGATACCAGAAAGATCGAGTCCAAACGAGCTTTTAACGATCGGTGCTAAGGTTTCGGAGACGAAGACTTCAAGAAAGAAGGCGAAGAAACTCAGCCACAGTGTTTCCAGCAAGGGAGATGAGTGTATTGATAATCGGAAGAAAGATGAGCGGTTCTCCGTGCAGCCCATGAGAAGGTCCTTCTCCATGGATTCAGCTGCTGATACTCAGCTTTATTTAGCTGTTCAAGAAATCATGTTGCAGCAAAGACAGGTAAATAGTGAAACTGGTGCGGTTGAAGGCAGCAGCAATAGACTTAAAAGATCATTCTTTTCTTTTGGGCAGGGAAGAGGTTCAAGAAGTGCAGTTCAATCACTTGCATTAGATTCATAATTCTTTTTTATCTTTTTCAATTATTTTCTGTTTTTTTAGCTGGTTGGGGTTTCGGATATGAAAGGATAGGGAGGTTGTGACATGTACTATTTTTAAAATTTATCACGTGAGAGATATCCGATACGCCCGATACGAGAAGGAACTTTTATATTTAGAAGTGTCGTGCATGATAAGTTTGTAGGTATAGGAATATAGAAATTTTGTTAGTTCTTTTTTTATATATATTTTTGGTTGGGATTATTGGAAGGTTGTCATATAGTGATATATATATTTTCTTTTAAATTGCAGTTTGAGCTTGTAGTTGTGTTGGGTTTTTGGATTATTTTCATTAGATGACAAATTGGAAGGCTTGATGGACCACCCTTACCCTATATCTAATTTTGACTTAAAAGCAATTATTGTAAGCTTCATTGGCTTTAACGTGATCTTTTCCCTTAGTCCCTTTTTCCCCCCACGGATTTTCTTTGAATTCTAATCATGGTTGAACCTAATGATCACAACTTCTGTTTTTGTGCTTCAATAGGTACAAAATGGCCACCTAATACTAAGAAATTTGAACCTCCATGCCTTTGGAGTGATTTCAATTCCCTCTCAATTAGTTTGGTAAGTTAGTTTTGAATCGATATTGTATTGTGCGAACTATACTCTAAATTCTTGGAGTGCAACACTTATAGTCGTTCAAGTGTCCGATGCTATATTGATGGGACCACTTCTTGCGCCGATCGTTCAGATATCTGATGTGTTCACGTTCGAATATAAAAGTTCGAGAATATGATAATAAAAACGGACCCATTTTATTTTAATTTAAGGGGCATTTTTCTCTTTTGAGATTAGTAGGTTGGGGAAAGAGGGGTCCCCCACCAACATTGTGTTCCAATCGGCACAATGACACATTACCAAACTTGAGGGAAATGCTAATGATAGGTGAAATCTTGTCATTGTATTTCCAGCCTGGAGAATCATTCTTAGTTCAACTACTGGATGATAGACTCCATAAAGGTGAGCTACCAAATTCCGACATCGTAAAATATATCATATGTTTTTATTTTATTGTATGAATTATGATACATAAGTGGGTATGCATTGAATTTTGTTGCAAGTTATTAATTAAATGGAGGTACAATTGTATAGTAGAGTAAAATATTGACTAATGTACAATGTAGTGGTCCATAATTGATCTAGGTGTATAGTGTATACCCAACCTTTGTATGTTTCTTTACTAGGGTTCCCCTTCCTAGTGTCTAATATTTTCTATAGAAGTTTTAGATGGGATTTTTTTTTCCATTTGATTTTTTCTCTTGGCAAGGATTGTCCCCTATATTAGACATTTGTTGTAACGATATTTCGAAGAGCAAAAATCGAATGGAAAAAAGAAATCCCACCTAAAAATGTCCCAACTAAGGCATAACAAATATCTAATTTGGAGCCGAGCATTGTGCTCTAACTCGCTCGACTCACAAGTCAACTCGACTCAGAGCACACCCCTAATTTTTTTTTTTTTAAACACGCGCCCCAAGTGGTTAGAAGGATTCGAACCCACCCGGGTTATTGCTTTCGAAAAAGAACCCTCAAACCACTTGACCAACCCCTGTTGGCTCAGAACACACCCCTAGTTGGTTAGTTAGAAGTAATTTTGTGAGTAATCAATAAAAATTGGTAATAATATGTTTTGCTTAATTCATAAAATTTACTTTCACACTTTTTTAAATTTTAAGATTATATGTTTTTAATTTTGTATTTTTGTACGCATAATTTGCTCATCAAGGCCCATGCATTTTGGACACAATCACAAGTCACAACATGCAGTGATGGGCTTAAATCCATTTTCCTGTAATCTTGTCAGTGTTGGGCCTTCATTACCTATTTCTTAACTATGTCGGAATGAAATGTCACTATATCGTATAATATGGCCCCAAATCAACATGACAACATCATAATTTTTTCAGCAAAATGGACGATTTCGTTTGGAAATGGGAATAAATGATAAAACAATGTACAAACGGAGTAATTTTAAATTACCATCTGTAGTTTTTCTTTTTCTAAAAAAAAATTGTTGTTAGTTTTCTAACTACTCCAAATTCCAAATAAGACCCCAATTTACTATTGATTTGTTCACAACTGCAATGTTTACCGAATAGTGTAACTTAACGTTTCGATTTATACTGATTTAACAAAAAAATCTCGTGTTTAAATCCCTATGAATGCAACTACAACCGGTGGAATTTTTTTTTTACACAAAGTGATCCGAATTCGTTAATATATTATATTTGACTTCCTGTTAAATTAATTAATTATATTTTAGATCCTAAATGTAGAGATATGATCATAATTTCGTATACTTGTATTTGTATGCTTACAAATGTAAATAGCACTTGAGGGAGCCAACGTGTATTCCGAAGAGCTGTGTGTATAAGTTATAGGGCAATTTACGTTTAGGTACTCTGAGGTTTGTCCTAATTACAAATCAGTCCCTCTTGTTTCGAAAATTACATACAGGTCCCTAAAAACACTGTTTCATTTGAGGTCCCTGGACGCCGTTAGGGTTCCGTTAATTTTGACATTTGAATTTTCAAAAAATATTACAAAAAAGTCACTGAACTATGAATTTTCTTACAAAACGACCCCTTAACTAAATCACATCAACAAAAATTCAAAAAATATTACAAAAAAGTCCCTGAACTATGAATTTTCTTACAAAACGACCCCTTAACTAAATCACATCAACAATGTAGTCCTGTCAAAATTAACGGAACCCTAACGGCGTCCAGGGACCTAAAATGAAACAGTGTTTTTAGGGACCTGCATGTAATTTTCGAAATAAGAGGGACTGATTTATAATTAGGGCAAACCTCAAGGTACCTAAATATAATTTGCCCTAAGTTATAACAGAGACTATAGATTACGAAGCCCTCCTTGTATATTATTATATTATTTTTAGAAGGAACAGTTTATTTATAATGAGTTATTTGTTATTTGATATTTGAATTATAACGCATTTCTCGATAAATCGGACCTTCAGAACAAAAAGAAAAAGGAAAAAAAAAAAATTCCAAACAAATATAAACATCCCATCAAATGGCTTTAGAATAATATTATATGCGGCGACTCATATTGCAACTTGCAAATTTCGAAACATCAATAATTGAACTATGGTCAACAAGTGTTACCTCATTGGCTCCGAGTCATTTCTTTCAATCTTCTTTCCCCAAAACTTTCACCGTCAGTTCCTGTTAATTCAGTTTCCATCAACGACATAATTGAGAAAAAAAAAAAAAACCATTCGATCTCTGTTTCCTTTATTGCAGTTTGTGGATTTTGTTGCTGATTGTCGTAGCATGGGTTCGTTCGATGAGAATTGCTGGTCGGATTTCATCGATTACGTTGCCCTGATGGACGATGTCGCCGCGCTGACCGATGTTTGTTGTTGGAGCCCTCAGCCGGAGCCGTCGAAGTGAGTGATTGAATTGAATTTCATTTGGTTTGGTTTTGCCGGATTAGTTTAGTATGTGTTTTGGATTCGCGGGATGGTATGCGAGGCTCTGGGGATTTCAACTTCCGGGATTTGTTTGGAGTAACGGTTTAGTATTGTTTAAGGATATGCTATGCGTATTTTCCGCCTTTTGATTTCAGATGAAAACTCGAAATTTGATTCAATACTTTTACTAAATGCTGTACTTTTTCCCTTAAATTTGTGGTTTTTTCTTTATGATGATGAAGCTAGGGTTCTCATACGCTAGTGATGATGGAGGGCACTCTCTATTACGCTATGTTAGTCGAATTTTGTTTTCCCAAAGAGAAAAAGAAAAAAGAATGGATTTATTGTTTGACTTTTTGCTTAGATGTTAGATTGGTCAAAAAAAAAAAAAGAGATTTTCGTAATGATGGATTTTGAGCTCTGGTTGATCATGTTGTTGCAGTGTTGGTGTACCAGTGGATGTTTCACTTAGTGGAACTACTTCGCAAGTAAGTGAATCCACAGAAAGGGAATGCCCGAGAAAGAGGTAACTACTGAAATTTTCTTGAGATGGCTCTTGTTTAGGTTGTGTTTTTCTACGGTGAGGTTATATGTTGGAAACTTTTAGGGAAAAATAAATCTCTCTGAATTCAGAGTTTCATAGAGATGAATGAATTGATCAGATTCGAAACCTAAACACCAGTTATAATCAAATATGAGCACAACACTTGACTCCTGTGCGATTCTCTTTTACCACTATGTATTTCTAATTAGTGGAAGATATGATTACCTTGAATTGAGTATGGAGCCTTAGTTAGCATAAAAAGCATGAGAACCAGTTAGCATATTAAAAAGAAAATGATAGTTCATTGATCCATACATGAATCTGATGTGGCTTCGTGTGTAAATTTGCTAGTAAAGGAATAAGGCACATCTTGAAATATTAAAAGGTGGCCGCCGTTGTTGGCAAAGGTTCCACTCTCAAAAATTAGAAGTAGAGAAAATGGTGTGATCATCTGATAGATTTCCCCCCACATGCTTCTGCTGTTTGTACATGCAGAGGAGTTAATATTTGTTGTCATGTGTTAATAGAAGTAGAGGGAATGAGGAAGGGAACAACAATACAACATTTAATTTATTTAGTATTAAATTAGTTTATCTAATATTTCAAAAATGGGGAAAAAAATAAAAAGAAACATGACAATTTAGCTCCAAGAAGTAAAATGCGTTGGCCATTGGGAGAAATGGTGTGAAATGGTCTGTGGTTCTCGTGCATATATGTGATTTATACTTGCAACTTTTTGACGTTTTAAATTGGCTAATCTCTAGAATATCTGTCTAATGTGTTAAATTTTCAAAGTAGTAATATTTCCATGTGACGTGTTAAATTAACTAATTATACCCTATCTGATGTGCTATTAGATTGTTCTGGGCAGAACCTAAAGAAACTAGCTCAAGGCACAAAAACAACATATTCTTCGAATTCTCTTTCATAGAAGAGATCTATCAAAATATACTTCCTTGAGCCTTTTCTAAAATATTTAGAAATCAACAACAAAAGTTTCTTATTTCCCTTCTCTTTGATAAATAAATGTGTTATACAGGGGACGCAGTGATCCATCTGGTGGAATAGGAACAAAAGCATGTCGCGAGAGAATGAGGAGAGAAAAATTGAATGATAGGTATGGAAATCAGTGCATTTTTTGGTTAAAAATACTCCCCTTCAATCCTCTCATTTTCTGTGGGCGCCACAAAATACCTGCCTGTCTGTACTTGGGATGAACTGTATGTAAACCCCATTGTTTGCCTTCTGAAATAGTTTTCCACCCAAATTGAACAGAATTACTTAAATTGTACTTTATTTTGAAAGAAAGTGGGAATCTGATGGAAGCCTTTAGCCTATGGACAATTAGAGCACATTAATTACTATGATAATAAATGAAAATGCAATACTGTATGTTTCTATCGTTACAATAGCTTTGTCCTTGATGCAGGTTCTCCGAATTGTCTGCTATTTTGGAACCCGGAAAACCTGTCAAAACGGACAAATTGGCTATTCTCGGTGATGCCATTAGACTATTAAGCCAGCTAAAAGCTAAATCCAAGGAGTATGAAGAGATGAACAAAATGCTTTTGGAAGAGATAAAATGTTTGAAGGTTAGACAGGACATTTGCAGTTTTATTCATTTGCTGCAGACATCATGCAACATGCTGCATGACTGTTTTTTTCTGTTTGTTGGGTTTTATGGTGACCATTCTATTAATGACTTATAGTTCCATTATTCCCCAGGGTTTGCGGTACTCAATCATGTTATGGTGATCCTTTAGGGAGAGAAAATATGCCTGCTGCTTGTTGCATACTGTTATGGTCATCTTTTGTTATGTTCTAATATGGGAAAAGATTCTTGAATTCTTGTTTTGACCCCCTAATATCCTCTTGATGCTCACACTGTAAAAGTAAACAAGTTGTACTATGTTCTCACCCATATCTTCATTACATGCTATAAATAAATTTCTTCTTTCCAATTCTGTTGACCTTTTTATTCTCAACCAGGCTGAGAGGAATGAACTTCGTGAAGAAAAAGTTATGCTCAAGGCTGATAAAGAAAGGATGGAGCAGCAGTTAAAGTCCATGAATGTTCCTCCTACTGGGTTCATGGCACCACATCCACCATTATATCAGGCTGGAATAAACAAGGTGCCAATGTTCCCCAGTTACGGGTTTGTCCCAATGTGGCATTATTTACCACAGTCTGCCTGTGACACTTCCCAAGATCATGAGCTCAGGCCTCCTGCTGCTTGATATTTGAAAAAGTTGCTGCTTTGGAAATAGATTTATATCGCTACCGTGATATAGTCTGCCAAATATGATTGTAAATATGGTTAGGTGCCATTGGTTTGGTTTTGATTTAGTTTTGTTGTTTGCCATCTCTGTATAAGCTGAATATTGGATGAATGGAACGATTTCATTGGGCTAGGGATTACATTTTTTACAGTCCCGTGTCCAATTTTTCTTATTCCAGTACTTGTTTTCGCTCTCCTCTGTCATCAAGCTTTTCAATGGAGCTTCTGTTGCCCCAATTGTTAGTTTGCATTTCTTTATGCTATGACAAAGCTGCTAGCAATATATTTCGCATTTGAAAGAATTCTACATTTGAAAATCATCTACTGTTGTAGAAACATTGACGGTACTGCTAAGGGGTTCATGCTCCCAAAATCAAGCATTTTCGATGGATTTCAATTAGGATGTCAAATTCCTAAAGAACTTGGCGCTTTCATAACTTCAAATGAGGTATGCTTTCTTTCTTTACTAAGACATAGTTGCTGCAGATAATCATCTATTTCGAATATTAAGTGCTTTTCAGAATTATTATTGAACTGCTTTGTTTCTTTCTGTCTTTTTTATTAAAATCTAGCACTTGGGTAACTGCATAGACCATATTTTGTACAATTTCAATCATTCTAAATTTGATTGATTCATCTCTCTTCCTTCTAGGTTTCTGTTCTCTTTTTGCCCGAGTTTTAATGAGTTCATCATATATATGAAACACCATGGACCTCTACGGTTCTCCTTTCAAAGTGTTTTCATCTGAAGGGAATAGCACTTTCTTCGGGTCTTCAGTCTCTGTCTGTTTTATCTGTGCCTCATCATGTTCTTTTCCCCACAAAAGCATGTAGAGTCCCGAAATTACAATAATACCACCTATTATACTGCAAATGAAAAGGTAGATGATTAGAACCATGAATAAATCTTTGGAAAACTTTACACCCCATAACATTGAGGCATATGAAATAAAGTCGCCCACCTTCCAAGATATAGCTTTTCACCAAAGACAAAGTATGATAAAACTGCCACTAACAACGTTGAAAGGGGATTAAACATCGTCACAAATACTGGCCCCTTCTCTTCCGTGCACCATAGCTGAATAAACATATTTATACCTGAGATGACTACTGCCTGTTTCATTACAATGATGTGATTAGTTTAAATTATTGAATTTGTTTCCATTACTTCTGTATTCTTGAACCTTACCCCATATAAGGTAGACCAAAGATCAATATCAAAACCAATGGTCCATGCTGCTCGTTTATGTTCTACGATAGCGGTGAATATAGCTGATTGTGCTGCTCCTACAAGATTCATCCATGTTGCCAGTGAAAGTTGTGCTGGATAGCGTTTCAAAGTAAATGCCTGCAATATAATAGCTGACTGGTAAGTTTATTCTCTAGCATTGCTAGCTTTTATTAGGCTTAAGTTTATTTTCTAGCATTGAGAGCTTTTATTAGGCTTACTTTGGCCAATATGGGGTTTGGATAGTACTCAATATAGGTAAAGTTTTATGATGAAGACCTGCATAATGTACCATACAGACCACGTGATACAGCTGGCAACTGCAAGAAGGGATCCCTTCAACCAGTTCTGTTCAATAACCGTATTGCTCCCTGGTATATGAATGAGCGCACCTCCTAAGTTCTTCAAAGCAGGCCCTTTGTACAACGTCATCATCATCACACCAGCCAAAGATAGCCCCGTTCCCAGAACTTTTGCAATCCCACGAGGGCTATGAAGATCTACTATCTCCATTCTGCAAGTAAGCCCAACATAGTTGCTTGTATTAAGTATAGATTTAGAAACACTTTACCATCCACTTTATAGCACTGTTTGCACTCTACTTCCTCATTTGCTGCCGATTTCCACCTTAAGTTTGCATTCTGTTTCAGTTTACCTTCTGAGTAGTGACCCACTTTTCTGGCGAAAAATCCCGCTTGATTTGTGCACATGGCCAAAATTTTTGGACACCTTTAGGTAAATTGTTGCAGGAAAAATGTGGTCAGGAGGTAAACTGCATCAAAATGCTACCTTTAGGTGTCCATTGACAACTAGTGAAAGTTTGGTTGGCAAAATGTTTTTATCCCTGAAGCATATATTTAGTTCCTTATGGGTATTACCTGAGTAAAACTGCTAGTATAAATGTCAAGGAAGCTATAGTATTGACCATACATGTCACTAGTGTAGACGAGGTGTACTTCAAGCTTGTGAAATACATGTTTAAGGTCAAACTCACCCTGTTAACCATTGAAATGATAGTTAGCATACATGTCTATGTAATCAATTATCACTTATAAGCATAAAGCTAGGTTATCTTACCCGAGAAGGGACAAAACATTAATCTCCAGGAACAGAGCCCAAGTTAGCTTTGGCCTCAGTTTTCTGCATTTTGTTGATGTCAAAAATGGAAAATCTTAAAGTACAATTTTACAAGTGCAGATACAAATTTGAGAAGATGTTAGCTTACCTCTCGATAAAATAGGCAAACGGTAGCATTACTACACCGGCCACAATATGCCGGTAAGTAATATAGACAAAAGGGCTCATTCCATGGTTGAAGGAAGCTTCTGTTATGCTATACATTAAAGTATAGCCAATCTGAGCCAGAACCATCAGAATGTGAGGCTTGAAACGCAGGTAAACGCCGCTAGTCGAGCCTCCTGCCATGACTGCTATGCT
This sequence comes from Lantana camara, assembly GCA_037501455.1. Lineage (NCBI taxonomy): Eukaryota > Viridiplantae > Streptophyta > Magnoliopsida > Lamiales > Verbenaceae > Lantana > Lantana camara. The sequence goes on from CM074857.1 coordinate 117,844,977, forward strand.
TCACGAGCTGTACTCTTTGGCACTCGGGCCTCGGCACTGCATATATGGATCGATGAGTACAAAAGTGCTTGGTCCTTATTCTTGTTAACTACGTATTGCAGGTATCATATTCTTGATTATATTCTATGTAGTTGGGGCTGTTGCATTTGTTTCACCTTTTTCCTCGAGTTTTTTGGACTGTCCAATATATTATTGTTTCTCATTAGTTAATGCGACGTGATGTGTTCCATCTTTTTCTATTATTGTTTGTTCTTTGCTCACATGGATTCTGTGTGTCCATATGTGAAAATCGCCTAATAGAACCGTCCTATGTTGTTATTTGCAGAACTGCATTTCTAGAAACTATGTCAAGATCATGTCAAAAGCGTGTAAGATTTCTCTTGTCTTTCTCTGGTAAAAGTTGTTTGAAGTCCTTTTCTCTCTATTTACATACGTTTGTGTTTGAATTTAGCGTATTATTGAGTCGGATCACTAAAGGGTAAAATTTTCTCTACTAATGATAACTGTATTCATAGAATTTTGAACATGAAATCTTTGATTAAGTTGATATATCACCGAATAATTAAGTTACGCCAGTTGGTGGTATTGGTGGTAGCCTACTTTACTAGATGTCAAGTTTCTAATTCTCATAGATTTTGTTCTAATTTAATAATTAATACTAGTTTATATGTAATGCAATAACTTTTTGCATATAATTGCTAGTGGGAAACAAAGAAAAATGGAGAATGAGAGTGAAAACATCAGCAATAATTATTAATAAATTAAAACAAATTGATAAGATTAAGATAGTGGGAAGTTGGGTGAAAAATGTGCATGAGGCAATGGCGACATTTTCTTCTTTTCTTTATATTTTATATATGCTACGCATTTTAAGATTCTTGGTTCAACTATCCCTAATTCCATATGGTGCAAACCAATATTAGTGGATGATAGGTAATGCCTCCATTAACCCTTGAAGAATCTTAAATTTTAGATTTCGAGTATACTCCCCTTTATATTAGTGATGGTTTTTGTTGTCGTCGTTAAATTTTATTTATTATGGAATCTGAATTTGGTAGAATTATTAAAATGTAAAACTTGCAAGATTAATTGTAGATGTAGATCTAGAAACTCAAAAATAAAACTACTCGTTGAGTAAGCATAACATCAGATCAGACCAATTAGTGTCATTACTTTCACTTAACATTTATGATATACAGACACTTTTAAAAGTATCATTTTGTCGTGTCGTATCGTGTTGAACATTCCTATTCGATACTCCTCACGTGGAAAATTTAAGAAAATAATTCGTGTCGCCGTATTCGTATCGTATCGTATCGTGTCCATGTATCCGTGTTCGTATCATACACCATAGCTTAACACAAAGTCTAAATGGCATCCTAGAGAGAAACCAAAATTTACCAGTTCAAAGGTGTCAACTATTTCAAGATTCCAATACTTATATTTCACTAATTTTACTAGATGCCACATCTACAAAATCGAATATTGAGTTGATATTTGACAGAATTTATCCCCGTGCCCATAAATAGAATTAAACAATGCAACAGAAATTTATACCCATTGGGATAGTATATCCATTAAAGATTTAAAGTTGTGCCCATAAAGAGCATTTGTAGTTGTTTAATGTGAATCACCTCCCACTTAAAACCCATTCAAGATTATATGATTATCCTTCGAAATCAAGGAATACGATTGTGGTCACTTTTGTGCCAAACAAGCCTCCAAATTCCACTCACTATCATAATGAAATCACCACAAATTCTTACATTCTTCGATTTAATTTTCCATTCTCTCCTTATGAATTCGAATTATTAAGGTATGAAACTCTATCTATTAATGATAGCTATATATTCAGACTTAACGAGATTTTTAATTAAACTGATATAATCACAAACTGCTAAGTTACTTTCCAGTTGCATTTTGGTTTGTTGCTAATGAACCAAATGGGAATTTAATTACACCACTCAAAAAAATACAACATTCTTAAAATTTGAATATATAACTATAACTCTATAAGCATAAGATGCTAACGTTATCATATCTTCCGAAAGTTCAATGAATCAAGATTTGTTCGGGTTAGTGGCCATCTCATTTTCAGCACTTAAATCTCACGTTGTCGGAATTTGTTTTTCCTTAATTCATATTTAGGACAAATCAAATTACTAAACTATAAAACGATTTTATAACTCACAATAATATTGAATCACTAAATTACACCACTCTTATTATCACGTTTACTTTTTATATCATGTTGAGATAAATGTCATGTTAAGATATCGTAAGTTTATGATACTATGATGAATGAATACGGACACGACGACACGAATACAACACGATACGGATGTGACCACACAGATTTTCTTTTAAATTTCCCACATCAGGAGCACACGGTATTGGACACGAATGTCTGATACAACACGACACAACAAAATATAATATTTTTACAAGTGCCCGTGTATCATAGAATTGATATATTACGGACCCACATTTGGCACGAGCTCGCCCTTATATTCTTAAAAGTGCCCGCTTGAAGATTGCAAAATAGATACCGAATAATGCATAACAAAGCAGTAAACATGACTAAACTATAAAAATGAACAACTTTTTTTTTTTTTTCAAAGAGGATCAATATTAATTTTCCAACTACCACCGATGAAAAAAAAGTAGCGGACCTAAATATATATCATTTACATGATACAACAGATCCAAAACTTTTATTTTTTAACTTTCGTTTTTTTCATCCAGGGAAATTCATTTATTTAAACATTTCCCAGTTTTCACAAGGATTGCTGTCAAGTGATAATTGATAAATAAGGTTGATGTGTACTGTAACATGATAATAACGTCAATACGTCATAGTCACCAGTTTGAGTCACTGCACACCCTCACATTTATATTACATATAAATGGATGCTGATCCTATCAACACATCAAATGATCTTGACATAAACTCAAATTTAATTTATTTGCAAATAAATATTTACATACGATGATACAAAATACGACACAGTAACCGATCTTATACAAGAATTTCAGAAATTTTTTTTAAGGTATCGCGTATTCCACCATCTCCGATGATCCAAAACAAAATATACGAATTTCAGGGCTAAAATGCAAGTTTATAAATGAAAAATGTCACTATACACTATCAACAATTCATAGTATTTATGATCAAACACATCCAAAGATTCAAGCCATCTTTCCTCTTCTTCTCTTCTCTCTACACATTTTCATTTCACTCTATCTCAATTCTCAACAGGTCAGGAACAAGCATCAATTTAGAAAAACAAATTAAAATGAATGACAATCTTTTGTATGCATCGACACACAATCAATCAAAAGAGACGGGACAAACCTAACCTACTGCAAGAAGCCACAGCATTATCAGTGAGGAAATAGCAGTAGTTATCCAACTTAGGAAAGCCAATGCAATAGCCATTTCGTATTTCGTGCATTCCTCCCTCAAACTGCAGCCTCCCATATCACCAAAGTACAACACCGTTATGCCTGCAGACGAAGCAGATGCTGAAAGGGATAACGTTGCTGTAACCTACCACATGGTCAATTCAATAAATTTAATTTTTTCATAAAAAATAAGGATAATTACACTGGTATAGACTGAAAGTTGACCTAATTACACAAACTTCCCCTAAGGTTTGGAAAATTACAAAAACTTCCCTCTTGAGGAATTTTGAAGACATCATCATATCTATTTTTCACGATTGCCCTAATTTTCCCTTTGACACTTATTGATCAATAAACTCATAACTATATAGCAAGCCTAAAGGCCAAACCTTAAGGTGTGCCATGAAAAGCTTTGTTATTTCTCAAACCTAAGAAAGATTGTGTAATTAGGCAAGCCTCGGGTATGCAAGAGCAATTATCCCTAAAAAATTATTAGGTTCTTTTTGATGGAAAATTTTTGTTCGGATCAGGTATTGGGCTCTACTCACGCATCAGATGACCAATATTCGTGTTGTCTTACATGTAAATGCTTTCGAGTAATAAAATCAAATGTTGCACGAATCTTGGCCGTTCGCTGAATAGGTGAGGCCCAGAACCTGGTTTTACCAGAATTTTCTTTTCTTTTTTAGTATTGAAAAGCTGGAGACTTTTTAAAGCTTGTAGATACTAACCCAATCTCCAACTACGAAGAGGCTGACTAGCACGGGATTATGAAGGACTTTTTTCCTTATTAAGGCATAGGCATCCATGAAAGCAAGTCCACCACTCCAAATGAATTGTAAACCCATAGAAGCAACTAAATAGCTGAAAAATGAGAGTTTACGGGGTTAATATGATTAGATTCCTCTTACTGATAAAAAATGCAGGTCTAGTTCATAAACAGGTGAAATTCGTATTCTAACTTATATTGACAGAATCCTCAAGAATCATCATAGGGTAACCATAATAGTAACAAAATGATTTGGTGTTAACTCTAGTTTCACATCTTTAGACAGATGATCCCAGTAATAAAATGCTTTGATGCTATGATTGTCAACATATGACCTCAGATTCTTGTCCATTACCATTTCTCACCAATGTGGCTTTTAAGAATCTAACAAGCACCTGATTCGGATGTATTAGAATATATATATCTAAACAAACTGAAGAATCGAAAACAAGAACAATGTTTAAAGCTAAGGACTATTTTTACCTCACTATTTACTCACATTTTGCTCAAGTACTCTTCCTCTTCTCAGAATTTACACGAAAAAACACAGACACAGACACAGACACAGAGACGTTTAATTGAAAGATATATATACGAATTAACAAATCCAAAAATTAATTTCCAATGGGAAAAGGAAGAAATTTGTACCAGAAAGCAGTGTAATTGTAGAATGTGGTAGTAGTGGCGATTGAAGAAATAGAACCAGCTGCGAACAAGCACTGACCCATTCTTAAAACCAATCCAGTCCGCGTCCCAGGGCTCCCAGCAAAATTCTTCATCAAATCCCACTTAAGAGCTTAGAAATTAACCATCATTCTTCTACTTCCATAAACCAAACACTTCCATAATTTTCAGAATTTTTCAACAGAACACGAAAATTTCTCGACTTTATTCTCCCACCAACAAAAGAAGCAAGAACAAGAAAAGGGCAAAACTCAGATCCTTAATGGGTCGTACATGTGACCAGGCATCACAATCCAGAAAATTGATTAATCATCAAAATTCCATCTTTTCCCCTGTTTTTCTACAGAAGATCGCCATTTTAGCTGGACCCAGAGGAGGAAGATATGAAGAACAGCCCAGAAGCTGAAAATTGAAGCAGTGACGACAGATTGCTTCCAAGTTGCAACAAAATGATGAAGGGAAGGGAGCCACAAGGACACGTGGGGGGAGCAGCAGATCAAAATTAGGTTCAAACAACTGATTTGATAATTTAAATTACACGAAAGACAATAACCAGATATGACTGTTGATACGACACCAACTACTGGTGCAGATCTTGCGAGGGGAGATGTTATTAGTATCAAGTACGTACGTAAGGGAGCTGACCTTGGACTTCTGGACATAAGTTCAATGCTTCAATGTAGTAGCCAAATATCGTAGACTTTTGAATTTTGTGATAATTACAATTTATCCCCCTGGTGTTTTAATAGAAACTTATGATTATTTTTTTTTATTTTAAGGTAAATCTAAAATCTAAATCAGGATATCACGTATCAAAGTTCATTAAAGGTCGGCCAACTGTTCAATCCTTTTTTAAAATTAGGGGTCGAAACCTTAACATTTTAATTTAAGATGGACGAATCTCTACCCTACAAGATTATACATTTGTATATGCTTAGATATTGACAATTTTTTATGTTTATTTGTTTTCAATTTCTTAATTGGAAAATTGTCTAGGCTAATGTGAAATAAGACATATAATTTTGAATTTTCCATATATCCATTACGTAATTAGTTGTATATTACTAGTGCAAGGACACATTCATATATAAAGATATAAATACATCGCCACAGATACAAATAGAATTATATAATTTTTGTTTTTTTTTTTTAATTTATCATATCAAAAGTATCTGATACGAATATTTTTACAAATATTTATGCAAGATGGGTTACGTGGATAGTGTGTGAAATTCAATTAACTGCTGAACTCCTTTCTATGCACCTTAGTTTCAATTCATATTTAACATGATTCTTTGGCTTCAGATCATCAAAATAGTTTCAACTAAATATTATTTATGTCATAATTTACAGAAGGTTATTTTAATCATTACAACAATTATATATTTAAAGAGTCTCCAGGTATCTTATTAGGGAGAAACAACATTACTGAAAGTGGCAGTGCAACAATTGTCGCTTGCTTCTTCAAGGACAATTTACATAGTGTGCAACAATTCCTCCCACAGTTACATACATCTTCAAGGAACACTACGTTTTGTAATATTACTTGACATTACAATAATTAGTCAGAATCATACCAAAATACACATCAGTATAAACTTGCCTTATCCATTACACGTATATCCAGCTTCAAATTAAAGCTTGTAATAATCAAGAGCACGATAATTATCGAGTCCAGTGCTGAAAAACTTGAGTCTGTATTCACCCAATACAATTTGTTTATACATTGCAGGACTTTCTTCTGATATCAGCTCCTCGATCGGGCCATAAACCTTAGCCTTATTCATAGGACCCGAAAAGAAACATGCCACAGAAATCCTTGGCCCGATGTTGCTAGTCGAGGCTCTGTGCTCGTTGCTTTTGAATTTCCCATTTGATACCAACTTCGCCAAATTTACAAAGAAAAATTAGAAGTTCTAATTTAGCCCATCAGAATTAATAGAAACCCACCAAACCCATTAGGCCCAGCTCGTCAGGAACCGACCCAGGCCATTATTTGTGGGTTCATGGGTTGAGCTAGGCCACTATAATTTAATTGAAAGCCAGCCCATTTCAAGGTGGTCCCGGGCTAACCCAGCCCGCTACTATAGCGGGCTTAGACGGGCTTGGGCTGGGCCAATTGACATCTTTAATTAGAACAAAGAGAGTGAAACTATGCCATAATGAAGTATGGTATCAAACTAAACCTTGAAAGGACAATATCATTAGATAGTATGTGTTTAACCTAACTCATCCTAAAAATTAGCTGATGAGGTGGTAGTAGTTGCTAAACATTATTAGGTAGTACATGATTTAGTATTTAGTTGATGTGAGATAAGTTAATAAATACCTGAAGAAGATCTCCATTGTTGATTACTAAAGCTCGCGGAACGGGGTGAATGTCGATCCATTGGCCTTCAAACAAAACCTGGAGACCGCTAACGGTTTGGTTTTGAAGAAGAATCGTGATAAATCCAGGATCAGAATGCTTAGTTGTTCCAATAGTTAGTTGTGGTTCAGGGCAAGGGGGATAATAGTGACAATAGATACGATGCCCATGGGAAGATTCCATGTTTTTCAGGTGATCAGTTTTCAGCCCAAGAGCTTCGGATAAAAGCCCTAATAGGGTATTTGCCAGAAATTTCGCATGTTTGGAGTATTCTACGGATGAATCCCTGTGAAACGACCAAAATGTAGAAGAAGTTTATATTACGTTTTTGCTGTAATTAACTATGTATATGCACCATCTGGAAAATAAATAACAGTGTACATCCAGATTTAGTTAATTACAACGTCTTGTGTATTCACAAGACCAAGATTTTAACAGTTTAGGATCTCGTGTTTTATATTTGTGTTTCATATCCTGTTTCACTCATATATACGTGTCATGTGTATAAATAGGCGGCCCAGATTAGGAGAAAGAAATAATTGTGATATGAAATATTTTTAAAAGATCCCTCTTCTGATCTGCGCTGTCTAGGTGTGTATGTGAGTGAAATAGGAGATGAAATAAAAATCTGAAATAGGATATTCTAAATTCCGAACCATGCATTTTGACAAGAGTTGCACAGTTTTTTTTTTTTTTTTTTTTTTTTTTTTTTTAGACTGACGTACAAAATTTATTAAGATCGCGTAACTTTGAAATTTTACTATTTAATATACACTAATGGGTGCAAGGGAGGTAACTTTTGGAAACCAAAAATTGTTTAGGTGATATATATTTTTTTGTCATAGGTTTTCCTTATAAATTAAATACAGAAATTTATCCATGATAATTAGCACAAGATTTTGGGTGTGGTAACTTCATCCATAAACCTAATTCTTTATTCCAATTATCAAACGTACAATATTATACCGAAGAAGTCAACGAATTAATTCTATTTTAAATATATAATTAGGACTGAAGAAATGAATTAAAAAAAGAAATATTCGGCATAACTTGCTATTACTTTTATATTGAAAAGAGGTATCAATTCTTAATCCGAGCTAGTTTCCTAGCATCTTTTAGTTGACTTAACAGGTTCATATTTTTTAATTCAAGCTTCAAAATAAAAGAAAATAAAATTGCATGTACCTGCATAATAATACAGCAATTTGGCACATTCAACACATGTGCAAGGAAAAAAAAAACTATTATTATTTAGTTATCTACTACAACTAAAATCTTTACTATATATATTTCATAATTAACTTCAATATAATTAAATGAATTAATAGAACAAGATAATAATACATTAATAGAAAAAGTAATTAATTAATATAATAGACATGGGAAAATATACAATGGGGAATAAAATGTGAAGTAAGAAAAATAAAAAAGAAGACATGAAGCTAGAAGTTATTAAAGAAAAAAGGAGATAAGAAGAAATTAATTAACGGGTTGAAATGGTGAAACAAACAAATAAATAAAATAAAATAAAAAAGAGCCAACAAGATAGTACAAAAAGTAATGTTACTATATTTCATGTTTAATATAATTAATAGTATAAATTAATTATAACTTGCATTTTTAAAAATAAATAATAATACCTGCAGGAAGGAGGCAACTCCTGAGGATCAGTTTCACGAGGACCTGAAAATGAAATGGCGAGAGTATCCCTCCAGCTTGCAGTTCTTGATGTATACAGATCATAGCTGCTGTTGAATCTCACCGTTCTCGTCGTATCCCGCGAATAATACTTCTTTTTCTCGTCGAGATCCTGCTCGTTAAATCTCCGAACCCCGTCAATCATCTCGTCAAGCACAGTCTGAGGAATCCCATGATTCACAACCTGGAAAAATCCCCATGTTTCCGATGCAATCCTCACTTGTTTGACGATCTCTTTTCGCCTGTCGGGATCCTGGAATATGCCACTTAGATCGATGACGGGAACTTGAACTTGAACTTGAGCCTTTTTGTCAGTTAGCTCTCGATCAAGCTCATCTGATGGCCTGACGAAAATCTCAGGAACTTTGAGGACTCCTAAATCTGCTATACCCTTAACACCCGCTTTTGTTTCATCAAAAGCCTTTAGCATTTCAATTCTTACAGGGTTCTGGATTTCTGCCATATTATTTGCTAAAAAAATATTGCTATAATTTAATCACTGTTTTTTTGGTTGGAGCTGTGCCTTTGATCTTGTTTCCTGGTAACTTATATAGAAGGTTCTCTGGAAATTAGAATGCATTATTAATCACTTTTTTCAGCTGGCGATGCTTCCTAGTAATTGGCCATGACTCCCAAGTATTGACTTCTTCTATGGCTTAACCATTTAATATTGGAATGTTGTACAACGATTCCGCTTCTAAGAAAGTTAAACTAATTAAAATGCAAAAGCTAAAGCTGTTGAGTTAAACGAATGAATATGTGAAAAACGATTGTAAATAATAATAGAAAGAATTTAAAAGTTGAGAGAATTCACTTAATATTTTTCACTTCTAGCTTATTCAAGCAGAAATAACGAAAAGAAAAAAAATATATATAACATTCATTCTCAACTCCCTTTAAACTACAAACAGAAAAAACAATATATATATATATATATATATATATATATATATTTGTTGAAGTACTTCTCTAATATTTGTTCAACTGAGTTGATATTTTAAAAATAAATTTAACACGTCTTAATTTATTTAGTGATTTAAATTAACTTGAAGGTGGGGTTTTCTACGTGGAACAAGTTGACTAAAGAAAAAAAAAAAGGTTGGCTAATATTAATCGGATATTATTGAAACACATTTTTATTTTCTTACTTTTATAACATTTTTTTTATCATGTTTGAGTTAGGTACAAACTACTAAGTTGTCGTATTAAAACTAATAATTAAGAACTATAATATTAAATTAAATCGTAAGCCTAATTAATTATTTTCCTAACGTCATGCACATTAATTGAAAAAATAATATCATTATGCCTGAAGTGTACTTTCACCATTTTCTCATGTCCCATTAATGGTGGTTATTGGGTTCATCACATAATCAAACTTAAATATAATATTTTACTTATATAATTATATTTCATTCAAAAAATATAAAAGAGAAACCACATGGTATTGTTGGAACATAGTTGTCAATGAATTAGTAATTTATATATATATATTTGGCCGCAGTCGTCTGTCATCTAATATAAGCAATCAAATGTTAATTTCCACCCCCTCTCTCTATCTATACTGTTACATATAGTTTAAGGATGTGAACTTAATTATACAATTTTAATTAAATAGTATTTTGCAGGGTTTTTGAGATTTTTTTATTAAATTAGAAATTTTCTTATTAGTTAATTTATTTAAAACCTCTGTTATTGAATTATGAAAATAATTAATACTAACCAATCACTGATTTATTATCATCTTTAATATTTTAAGGTTTTAAATTTAAACTAATACTTAAGGGTTTTCCATTTAGTATACATATCTTTTATAAAGTAAAAAGAAATATTTCTTTATCATATCAATTATATTTAATAGAGAGAAAATATTATTATTTTATATTTAATTTTTGCTCTATCCAATCCATTTTTATCTGTTTTCAAGCTCAATGCAAATTATATTTATATTATTTTTTTTGAAACATACACACTGCTTCATAGTGTGGCTGAGTCCTCCGGATAATCTCGAGCTCAATGATAGTGGAATTAACGATTAGTTGAGCTGTCTCGTTTTGCAACAAAAAACAAAATTTATACATATATATATATATATATATATATAAAGTTGTCTTTGTTGTAGCTTTTCATATTATATGTTTTAATTTATCTTTTAACTTATTTCTTTCTTTTATATTCTATCGATGATCTGTGCTTTTTTTTTTATTTTTATTTTTATTGTTTCGATTCCGATCTATTCTTTTAATGAAATTATACCTTAAAACAATAAAAGATACAATTAAATAAATTTGAATTTCAATTTTTTTTCTTGAACAATGAAAATCAGAAAAGTGAAAATCAATATAAAAACTTAAAAGAATTAGAGGTAGAAGTAAAAAAGAAACATAAAACAAAAAAAAGTCAAAACTATTAAATATATTTATTGTTTAGCAAACTACAAAACTTTATAATAGAAAGAATGTATAAACTTTTAAGTGTTGCTTTTGTTTAATTTTTTTTTTTTTGTTTAATTTCTTTTAACTGTTTTGTTTTATTTTTTCCTATTTAAATATTAATTTTATTCTTTTACATATACTGTTATATGATCTATTTGATTCATACCTTTTTAATTTTGATAATTAAATCTTTTAATGTAATTAATCTACACATGCTTTTTGTCTAAAATCTTTTGTTGTGGTAGTTCATAAAAAACTATTCTCTTAAAAGTAATTTGTCACTCGAACAATATTAGTAAGATAGACTTTTTATAATCTCAATGGAATTTCAATTCAATAATAATTAATTGATATCGTTGTGAGATTTTCACTTAATTATAATTAAATAAGACCGAAGAAATATTGATTTTTAACTTCTATGTGTTTATGTTAATTTATTTTGCAATATTTAGATTTTCTCTATCGAATTTATTATAACTTTATATTAGGTTATATTTCACAGATATATTTCAAGTTTCTTAACTTGTAACTTAAAAAAATAGTTAACCTTTGTTCTATTTAAAGTTTTTGATTGTGATTAATTATTATCGACTTTTGCTTTCAAACTAGCAATTTTTAAAATTCATCTTTCTTTATGTCTTTTAATATAGGATGATAGATATCATATCCATCAATTTTTCTATAATATAATTTACCTTTATGGTACCAAAGTTCATCTTTCTTTTATATATTTTTGTACTTCAATTAATTATTTTAATATTTGGTTTTTTTATTGTTTTTTGGACATTTAGTTTATTTTACATCTATGTGATCTAGAGTTCCATTTAGTTTCATTTTTTTTCACATGAATATTCATAAATTTTTATTTTTCTTCATTTGTTTTTGAAGTAGAAGGGTTAACTTTTTATTTTTATTTTTTTTCAATTTCGTTAATTTCGTTTTATTTAGTTAAGGGATAAAAATTTTAAACATCCTGAACTATGACCAATTTTGGACTTCGCAACCCCAACTAAAAAAAGTCGACGGTTGCAACCTTAACTACTTAACTTTCTCAGTTTGCATCCTCAGTGTAAAATCCGGCCACTTTTGTCACCGGAGGCACTGACGTGGATATCTCACACGGGTGACACGTAAGTACATTTTTACCCTGAGGATGCAAACTGAGAAAGTTAAGTAGTTAAGGTTGCAACCGTCGACTTTTTTTAGTTGGGGTTGCAAAGTCCAAAATTGGTTATAGTTCAGGATGTTTAAAATTTTTATCCCTTTAGTTAAATATATTTTGATTATTTATGTTTATTTTATATTTTTCAGAATACTCAGAACTTTATTAGTATACATGCATTATTATTGACTTATATTTCTAAAAATTTTATGCAATGAAAAATAATATTATTACATAGGTACAACAACTTTCTTTTTAAAAATCTTATTATATTATATAAAGTTAGCAAATTTAACTTTTAGCAATTACTTATGGGGTATTAATCGATATTTTTATGCACAGATATTATTGAAATTATATTAGATTTCAAATATAACTTTTTTATTCGACTTCTGAATCGTTGGAGAGTTACGCTAGTTTAACTTTCTTTGTATTCAAGTATGTCGAGGTTGGGCATCTATCGAGTCATGTTGTCCTAAGTCCAAACCTTTGTGTGGTTTCTATTAATCACCTTATTTGCACTTCTATTGTATAAAAAACGTGTTCCTGATATAAAATGATTAATATGAAAACCCTCACTCTAGGTCGTATCGCTCCTAGCTAGAAAATTCTAACTCAGACATAACTTAACTGTATTCAATTAATCGTACAAGTACACCATTAATATATTATACTTTTTATTTGATCAACCACTTTCTTTAAAATATCTACAAATTACATGACTATTAGATTTGAGCTATAACACGGAATCTTATAATTGGGACATATATGGTCCATTATTGATGATAACGTGCTAAATTATCTTATTCTTATATGTTAATTATCTCGTTTTTGGGCTTAATTGGTCTTTAATCGATGAAATACTATAATTAGTTTGTAAAGAATTTTGTTGACTTAAACTTAAAGTTTGATCAAGTGTAGAACTTAAGTATCCGCAACTTTTTCTACAAATCAAAAAGATAAGTTATCTCAACTAAAAACTCTCTCCCGCCCCCTCCCCTTCTGACTTGGAACTAGGGTTAGCGCATGGCGGCTCCGCCAATACTGGCGGACCCACAACCTCCGCCGGCCCCTCTAGAGGCGGCTCTTGACCAACCCCCAATTGCCAGTAGATCGTATGCGGCAGCGCTAACCACGGGAAGGAAAGACTTTAACACGTCCACGAACTCTAGCCGCAATTAATACAAACTCTGGCAGAGATCAACGGAGCAAAGTTCACGTCTTCAACCGCATAGATCAATCTCGTAAGTATGGAACAGTGACAGAGTGGAACTGACTGACTCATATTCAGTTCTCGGATGCCGAAATCTCCAGGTTATCCCAACCTTTTAAACATGCTCTCGTTGGTAAGTTCTCTCATGGATACCCCTCCATGTCACGTTTACATGAACTATTCTTGGAATTGGAACTTTCCAGTGAGTTTAAACTTGGTCTCTTGAATATGAAACATGTGCTTATTCGCCTCAATTGTGAGGAAGATTTTAAAAAATTGTGGCTAAGAAAAATCATTCTTTTTGATGGATTTCCTATGCGCCTGTTTAAATGGACCCTAACTTTTAACCCTCAAATTAAATCATCTATCGTTCCTGTTTGGGTTCGTTTTCCAGGTCTAAGAACTCAATTCTTCGATGAAGAGGCCATCTATGATGTGGCTCGAGTCATTGGGGAACCTTTAGCTTTCGACGAGGGAACCTATAATGCTAACAGGACGGAATTTGCTCGCGTCTGTGTGGAACTTGATCTCTTAAAACCTCTTAAGCATCAAATCACATTAGGCTATGAAGGTGGAATTCAGTTTTAGGAAATAATTTATGAACGCCTACCAGCCTATTGTAAGAAGTGCTCCAGACTTGGGCACAAAATAAATGAATGTCATGTGGATGAACAACCTGATGTCTAGGCTACTAAAGGCACGCAGACAGATTTGCGAAGCATTATCCAAGAGTAGAGAACATAAAAAAAGAGCCGAAACAATGTTAGAACCTATGATGCACGGACACGGACACGACACGACACGGATACGGCGACACAGATTTTTTCTTGAATTTTCCACGTAAGGAGTGTCGGACACGGTGTCGGACACGAGTGTCCGACACGACACGGCAAAATGATATTTTTAGAAGTGTCCGTGCATCATAGGTTAGAACAGAAGAGGTCAACCCTTCAAGAGACAAACATAAGAAAGTGAACTTCCGGGAGAACAATGACAACACGAACCAGGCAACAACAACTAAAGATGGGCCAAAAGCTGCTGGTAAGGTGCAAGGCCAAAACGTTTGGGTGGAGAAAGGATATAAGGGTAGCACCTCTACGGGAAGTGAGGGACAGTCGCCCCAGCCGAACCCGGGAAAGAAGAGTATCTATGAGGACAACTCGGGAACATCTACGGCAAGCTCCACTGAGCAGAAAGGAGATGCACAAAACCCTATACCGATAGATGCCATCCACATTGCTTTATCGGGCATCGAGTCGAATGTAGGAGAGCATAATGAGGGATCCGGGACTGAGACTTTGGAGACATCTGAAGAGGATACAAGCAATGGACACAGTGATGAGGAAATGCCTGAATCCGACTAGGATGACCCTGATACTCAGAAGAATCAGACCAATTTCAGGAGATCAAATTCTCTAAATGACATGGACAAAACTGAAGGTTTTACGGAGGTGCAACGTCGAAGTAGTAAGAAGAAACAACTACCATCCGAATTGGCCCCTAAATGAAGGTCACAAATGATGCATTATGAATTTAAGAGGACTCATCTAGAATATAAGGGGTATACACAACGACGGTCAGCAGCGTATTCTTAAAGAGTACCGGCGCAGAAACAGGCTTAGCTTCATGGCGGTTTTGGAACCGATGGTTCCTTTGGATCCTCTTTACTTTTCTCGTAAATTTAATTTCCATACAGTTATTTCAAATACCTCCAATCACATTTGGTTTTTCTGTGAACAGGATACTTCAGTGGAGGTGATGGCAGACAATCGTCAATTCTTACACATTCGGTTGGCTAATAATAACTGGACTAAGCCTTTGTGGTTGACTATTATCTATGCCAAATCTGTGACAGTCGGAAGGCGAGAGATTTGGGACTATTTCTCAGCTAACAGGATTAGTTCTGAACCATGGCTGATCGGCGGTGACTTCAACATCGTCACTAAGATTAAAGAGAGACGAGGGGGCAACCTTCCAGATGCTCTGGGGATGACTGAATTTAATTACTTTATACAGGATTGCAATTTAATCGAACCTCACGTTGAAGGTTCGGATTTTACCTGGGCTAGAGATGGTATGCTACAGTGGCTTGACAGAGTCTTAGTTAATGAGAGCTGGGCTGATATCTTACCCCAAACACATGCTAAACACCTTCCTAGAGGAGCTTAAGACCACAACCAACTTCTTATTTTCGGAAACAACAATGTTGAACGACACCCGGGCTCCTTTCGTTTCCAGGAGATGTGGTTGAGACATCACAACATAAATGAGGTGGTTAGGAAAATCTGGACACAACCGGTTAACGCTTCGGGACTTTGGAAACTTCATGTGAAATTGAGCCTCCTAAAGGATCGACTTAAGAGATGGAACAAAGATATATTTGGCAACGTCTTTGATAGAGTCAAAGAGTCTGAAGATTGTGTTATTCAAGCTGGAAGAACTTTGATGAGAATCCTTCTGAGGTGAACCTGATTAATCTGAACCGTTGTATTGCCGAAAGAAATAGAACGACGACAATGGAGGAGCATGTAAATGGATCGAAGATGGGGAGCGCAACACACGTTATTTCCACTCCATGGTTAAAAAGAAAAGGTTCCGAAACCAAATCTGCGAAATCAAAGTTGGCATTGAGGCTATTACAGAACCTATGGAGCTTCGCAACTCAGCTAACTTCTTCTTCAAAGACCTGCTCTCTTCAGCTGGGGGCACGGATATGGATGACCCGAGGCTTGGTACTATTCAACAAGTGGTCTCCCTTCAAGATGCGTCTGATTTTACCAGCTATCTGGACAGAGAGGAGATAAGAAACACTGTGTTTGATATAAATCCGGCTAGTGCAGCTGGTCCGGATGGTTTCGGAGCTAAATTCTATCAAGTTTTTTGGGACATTATTGGTGGCGATGTTTGCTCTGCTATTCTGGACTTCTTCAATGGGTGGCTCTCCTGAAAGCCTATACTGCCACCTCGGTTAATCTTATCCCCAAAAAAGAAAATCCAGTGCATTGGTCGGACTTTAGACTAATTAGCTTGTGTAACATCAAGAACAAGATTATCACCAAAGTTTTGAATACTAGGCTCTCTAGGATCCTTCACAAAGTCATATCGCCCAATCAAAGCGGTTTTGTTAAGGGTCGTATCATTAGCGACAACATCCTCCTGGCTCAGGAGATGGTACATTCTATTGATACTCACGACAGACAGAAGAATGTTCTCCTTAAACTTGATATGGCCAAAGCTTACGACCTCCTGGAATGGAACTTTCAATTGGCTGTCCTCCGCCGTAAGGGCTTTCCGGACAAATGGGTACGCTGGGTGCACAATTGCATCACTAACTATTGGTTTTCTATACTCGTTAATGGAGTCTCTGCGGGCTGCTTTCACTCCACTCGTGGTCTTCGACAGGGAGACCCCTTATCTCCCGGGCTCTTTGTCATCGATGCGGACTTTCTCTCCATCTCTATTAATAGATACATGAATACGAACCCTTCGGCAAGATTCTGAACTCCGGCTGCTATCACGGTCTCTCACTTGGCGTATGCGGACGATACGATTATTTTTACTAATAGTCGATCTGATTCTTTGGGGAACATAAAAGAGATTTTATCTAGCTATGAGGAGATGTCGGGCCAAAAAATTAATGTTCATAAAAGCTCCTTCGTGGTTGGAAACGAATCTAACAGTGCAGTTGATCGGGTTAAAGAGATCATGGGCTATTCGAGAGAGATACTCCCTATTAAATATCTGGGTGTGCCTCTTTATCGCGGGAGGAAAAGAATATCTTTAATTGACGATACCTTAACTAAAATCCGTTCGAGACTCCAAGGTTGGGAAACGTGTTATTTGTCACATGGAGGACACCTCCAGCTCATCAATAGTGTCTTATATTCTATCCCCATACATACCTTTCTGTTGGTGTGGCGGACCCGAGACAGAGTGACGGTATAGCGTAATATTCAAAAAAAATTTCGCCATAACCTCGTTATCAAAATATTTCTAAAATATTTCAATAAGCAGAGGAACAAATCGGGCAGCATAAATCTAATATATACAGGCATTGATAACATAATTTTAAATCAAATAGCATATAATCACAATATGCAAATATTAATTTGGGCAGCATAACGGTATTGCCGTACTTCAAAATATGGCTATCAACGACACATAGCATCTCGATATTTTCTCGTGAAACCGGCAGAGCTTCCTCGCAATATCCCCGATTAAGATTTTGGAGTGTGGGCTCTGGCAATATTTCGCTAAATACTTTGAGAAAATATTTTTCTAGAAAAACTTTTTTTCCTAAAACTAGAAAATCCCTATTTTCTATTAATTAAGTGGATTATATATTAATTATATAACCACCTAATTAAGTAATTAATTAATCCTTAATTAAAGGTTTAATTATAAAATTGAGAGAGGGCGCTTCGGACAGTTTTGAAACTGAAATAGGAATGCCAAGGTTGGTGATTCAAATGAACAAGCCATGCCCCATATTTATAACATACAATTTAGGGACATCGTTGCTAATTTTGAATTTTAACCCTGTGCTCCAAGTCCGTTCAGCCAATAAGAAGACGCCACGTGGAAGATTGGAGTGCAAGGGACGTAACGCCGCCGAGCACGCGCCCTACCAACGTCTCACGCGCCTGCACATGCCGCCCAAGTGGCGGTTGTGTGCTTGGCGCGTGTGAGCCCCACGCATGCGTGAGCTGCTGCCACGTGGCCGGTTCGGTCCGGTTCGACCGGCGGTTCAAGTTTTGGACCGGTTCAGGAATGAACCAGTTAGTTCAATTTGGTCTGGCCATAATGACACGTGTCAGAATCTCATTCGCCCACATTTTCGGGTCGGTCAAACCTTGACCCGACCTTAACCGGCCCTACCCGTTGACTCGGTCAACCAAACCGCTATCCGACCCGTTTGTTGATCCGATCTGTGCCGCTGATCCGCGTAACTTGGCACGATCCTGGCCGTCCACCTGTCGAGCCTGTTGGCACCCAGTCAGCGCCACTTGGTGCTTGACCTACTGACGTGGCGTGACACCTCAGTTGCTACGTCAGCAATAAAAAATCCTTTTTTTTTTTTTTTTGAAAAAAATTCATTTTCTCCAAAATAAAATTCCGGGCATTTCCAACTCTTTGAAATTTATTTTATTTTCTCAAAATAAATCCCTTGGCTATTTTCAAACACTTTGAAAATTTATCTCTCTCTCTCCTTTTAATATTTTCCCTTTAGTCTTCGTTGGGGCTTGCGGGGGGACCTGCAGGACTAATTAATTTTAGCTCCAAACGGGTCAATCTATTATCATCCCATGATAATAATTGATTACCGTTTAACAATATTTAATTCCACCAAATAAATATTATTTCACTCTAAAATTAATTAAATTTTTACGAATTTCTCGATCTAGAATAATTTTGCATTTTACTCCTCTCGAGGTTCCTTGGAGTTGGCCACCGCTCCGGCATTGTCACAATATAATGTGATCAGCGTAAGTCCATCCTTGACGACTTCTAGATCCATTAGGAAATTCCGGAACCAATACGCTTCTTTGGCTGCTTCTGAAGTTGCCACGTATTCGGCTTCCATGGTGGAGTCAGCAATGCAAGTTTGCTTAATGCTCCTCCAACTAACGACTGCTCCTCCCAGAGTAAACACGTATCTAGACGTCGAACGCCTAGAATCCAAATCAGATTGAAAATCCGAATCTGGGTACCCAATAGGAATGAGCTCGTCACTGCGATAGACAATCATATAATCCCCGAGTCCTTCTCAAGTACTTTAATATATGTTTTATAGCTATCCAGTGTTGGGGTCCAGGGTTTGACTGATATCTGCTGACTAGACCTACAACATAACAGATATCTGGCCTAGTACATAACATGGCATACATGAGGCTTCTAACTGCCGAAGCATATGGAACATCTTTCATTTCTTCTGTCTCTTTTGGGGTCTTGCGACACTGATCCCGAGACAGATGAACTCCATGTTTGAAAGGTAATGAACCTTTCTTGGAATTAGCCATATTATATCTTGTCAGCATCTTATCTATATATGCTGCTTGTGATAAACCAATCATTCTATTCTTTCGATCACGACAAAGTTTGATCCCTAGAATATAACTGCCTTCACATAGGTCTTTCATGTCAAACTGATTTGATAACCAAATCTTGACTGCTGACAATATTCCCGTATCATTCCCAATGAGCAGAATATCATCTACGTATAAAACTAAAAATGTTATAACACTATCATGATATCTCTTGTACACACATGGTTCATCAGATAAGTGTATAAATCCAAAGGATTTAATTGCCTCATTAAATCTGATGTTCCATGATCTAGACGCTTGCTTAAGACCATAGATTGATCTATTAAGCTTGCATACCATATGCTCCTGATTTCTGGCAATAAAGCCTTTAGGTTGAGCCATGTATATCTTTTCTTGAAGGTGCTCGTTCAAGAAGGCAGTCTTTACATCCATTTGCCAAATCTCATAGTCAAAATGAGCAGCAATGGAAAGGAGAATTCTTATGGACTTAAACATTGCTACAGGCGAGAAGGTTTCATCATAATCGATACCTTCTTTCTGGGTATAACCCTTTGCCACAAGCCTTGCTTTAAAGGTCTCAACCTTTCCGTCCACTGTCATTTTTCTCTTGTAGACCCATTTGCATCCAATAGGTTTAGCGAAGCGCTATGCCGGGGCGGGGGGACGGGAAAAGAAACGGCTCCGAAGAAAGAAATTGGGGTTCCCAATGCTCCAGACTTTATTGGAATACATTGAATCTAATTCAGATTCCATGGCCTTGACCCAACGGTCAGCGTCTATACCCTTTATAGCTTCATCATATGTGACAGGATCAGATACTTCAGATTCAACCACTTGGGTTAATCCCAGGTATCTTTTAGGTGCTCTGACAATCCTCCCACTACGATGAGGCTGTTGTGTACTAGTCCCTACATCATATGTTGTATCTGGTACATCATATGTATCTAACACATTTTCAGTTATTATGGGTTCTTGGAATTCAGAATCTTACGTTGTCATTTCTTCTAACACAATTTTGCTTTTACCCTTGTGGTCATTTACGAAATCATCTTCGAGATATTTAGCATTAGTGCTCACAAACATTTTGTGATCTCTTAGATCGTAAAATATACCACCTCTTGTTCCTTTAGGATAACCTATAAACAAGCAAACCTCTGTTCTTGATTCCAACTTGTCAGGATCCTTCCTTAACACATGAGTTGGGGTTCCCCATATCCGAAGATAGGAGACACTGGGCTTTCGCCCTCGCCACAGTTCCATTGGTGTTTTAGGAACCGACTTGGATGGAACAAGGTTTAATATGTGTGCGGCCATTTCTAGTGCAAAACCCCAAAACGAACTTGGTAGGGTAGCATGACTCATCATAGGTTTTACCATTTCCATCAGAGTTCTATTTCTCCTTTCTGCAACACCGTTCTGCTGGGGTGTACCCGGTACAGATAATTGAGATCTAATCCCATTTGCAGTGAGAAATTCTAGAAACAATGTAGACAGATACTCACCACCACGATCTGATCGAAGTGCTTTGATACATTTTTCCAGTTTGATTTTCAACTTCAACCTTGAATTCTTTGAACTTTTTGAAAGATTCAGACTTATATCTCATCAAATAAATGTATCCGTTTCTGGAGTAATCATCCGTAAAAGTGATGAAATACTCAAAAGCTCCTCTTGCTTGAATACTCATAGGACCACACACATCCGTATGAATTAACTCAAGCAATTCTGTGACTCGATTACCTTTAGATTTAAAAGATCTCTTGGTCATTTTACCTTCCAAGCAGGATTCGCAGACAGGTAGTTCTGTTAAGTCCAAGGGACAACAATTCATCTAAAATTAGTCTTTGGATCCTTTTTGGATTAATATGACCAAGACGTAAATGCCACTTGTAAGCCTCGTTAGGCGTAGGAGTTTTTCTCTTGGATGGTAAGTCAAGCTTAGTAGTGTTAAGTTCGGAATTAGGGTTTTTATTGGGGTATAACATGAAAAGACCATCTTTCATAGTGCCAGAGAAAATAAACCTTTTATTTTACTTAATGGTAAAACTTTGTTCAAAACAAACATTGAAACCATTATTTATTAAACAACTCACAGAAATCAGATTTCTGCGAACACACGGTATATATAGAGTGTCTTTCAACATCAAAACCCTATCACCAAAATACAAATTTACAGTCCCTACTGCTAATACAGATATACTTGTATTATCCCCGAGCAGTAGTTGCATCTCGCCATCTTCAAGCTTTCTGGTTAGCTTGAACCCCTGCAACGAATTGCAGATATGATTAGTTGAACCCGAGTCCACACACCAAGAATCTGGTGGACTTCTAACTAAATATAATTCTATTAAACAAGATATCGATATACCTTGTCCAGATGGCTTAGCAGGAAGACTTGCTAAGTATTTTGGACAATTCCTCTTCCAGTGCCCATTTTCACCGCAGTGGAAACATTTTCCTTTGCTAGGTTTACCCTTCTTCTTCTGAACCTTTTTCTTGGGATTGAGAACCTTTCCCTTTCCCTTTTTCTGTTTGTTGACTTTTGAGGCCGTGGAAGTCGATGCCTGTGCTAGGAGAAGAGTTCCCTTAGCTTTCATCACTCCCTCTGCCACTCTGAGTTCGTTCATCAATTAAGGCAAGGTAAAATCCAATTTGTTCATATAATAATTTTACCTGAATGTGTCAAATGACTTTGGCAGAGAGCATAGGATCATATCCTGTTTACTGAGATCATCACATTTATCACCAAGGCTCTCAATTTCGTTTAGGCAAGCCATCATATTCATAACATGATCCTGAACAGGTGATCCCTCAGACATCTTAGTAACTAACAACCTTCTTATCAACTCAAGCCTCTTGGCTCGATTCTGTCCTCCAAACAGCTGATGGAGATGATCCATCATGTTCCTAGTAGTTGGCATCTCGTGCATTTGATGCTTAAGAACATTGGAGACAGATTCCAGGATATAAGACCTAGCCAAATCATTGGACTTGATCCAATTGGCATAAGTATTTATCATATCCTGATTGGCTGTAGTTTTTGATACCGCCGGACAAGGTTCAGCGAGCACGTGTTTTAGATTCTCGTGACCAAACACGATGTCAAGATTCATTTTCCAGTCAGCATAGTTAGACCCTTCAAGCCTATTTTTCTTTAGGATCGATTGAAGCGGGCTAGTGGTCGTCATTATTTAAAACTGAAATATTTTAAAATAGCGCAAGTTATAATTTTGTATTTTACTTCTTTTGCGTCTAACCAATAAATGAAATCCACGTAAGCATTTTTGTTTACGCAATGGTGACTTAACTAACCGCAGTTGACTCCCTGGAAGCGAGGTCGAAAACCGTTTTGAAAAATAAGAATTATTCTCAATTAACATGCCATCTAGGTAACTCTTACCAAACTATGTTAATCCACCACGTCAACCTTTAGCCTCTAAGTGAATGTAACATAGCTCCGAAGGGAGGTTAATACATCACTTAGTAAAGCGTACACCATTACCTAGAAATTCGTACGAGTAGATCAGACACTCCACGGAGGCGTGGTCGAGCTGACTTTCCCCGTACTTCATTTTATCCGTAGAAGTCTAATCTTGTATACCACGAATACATACCAGCCAAAGGGAGTAGTATATATCCACTATACTATAGGCGGGTAATGGAGGCCGTGAGAATCCAACTCTTTTCATCTCGCTCCCACTTGAAATTTTAAAATTTGTGGATTATCTTTGATTATTAATTAATCACTTTTGGCGTCTTATTGATTTTGGAAGTAATTAATCTAATTAATATGCTCCCACTAGGATTATTAAATAATCCTAATAATATTTTAAGACTTTAATAACTTATTTATTAATTAAGCCAAAAAATATTAATCCAATTATGCATCGTGTTTAATCTATATCAAACATTATTTATCTAATCATATTAAATAAATCATTCATAATTGAAACAACATAATATCCCATATTATCATGCCATAATTAAAATTAAAGCATGCTTGCAAATAATTATCACATAATTATCATGCTTTAAAATTTTAATGGCCTAAAGTAAATATGTTATAAATTATCACATAATTTAAATCATATTTACTGATTCGAAAATTACCAGGAAGACAATTAAATTGTTTCCCAGAAAATTACCATTCCACATAAATTCCCAGGAAATACTGGAGGGGTCACAATGGTCCCACTTAAAACCCAGCCTCCTTAGACAGAATTTACGTGTACAGTATCAAATTTAAAATTATGCATCATATGCTTTATCAATGCAAGTATATAATCAGAGCCCCACTCTGATACTAGTTGTTGGTGTGGCGGGCCCGAGACAGAGTGACGGTATAGTGTAATATTCAAAAAAAAATTCGCCATAACCTCTTTATCAAAATATTTCCAAAATATTTCAATAAGCAGCGGAACAAATCGGGCAGCATAACTCTAATATATACAGGCATTGATAACATAATTTTAAATCAAATAACATATAATCACAATATGCAAATATTAATTTGGGCAGCATAACGGTGTTACCGTACTGCAAAATATGGCTATCAACGACACTTTTCCAGCATATCGATATTTTCTCGTGAAACTGGCAGAGCTTCCCCGCAATATCCCCGATTAAGATTTTGGAGTGTGGGCTCCGACAGCATTTCGCTAAATACTTTGAGAAAATATTTTTCTAGAAAAAATCTTTTTTCTAAAACTAGAAAATCCCTATTTTCTATTAATTAAGTGGATTATATATTAATTATATAACCAACTAATTAAGTAATTAATTAATCCTTAATTAAAGGATTAATTATAAAATTGAGAGAGAGAGCTTCGGACTATTTTGAAACTGAAATAGGAATGCCAAGGTTGGTGATTCAAATGAACAAGCCATACCGCATATTTATAGCATACAATTTAGGGACATCGTTGCCAATTTTGAATTTTAACCGTGCGCCCCAAGTCTGTTCAGCCAATAAGAAGACGCCATGTGGAAGATTGGAGTGCACGAGACGCAACGCCGCCGAGCACGCGCCTAACTGACGTCTCACGTGCCCGCACGCGCCGCCCAAGTGGCGGCTGTGTGCTTGGCGCGTGTGAGCCCCACGCATGCGTGAGCTCCTGCGACGTGGCCGGTTCGGCCGGCGGTTCTAGTCTTGGATCTGTTCAGGAATGAACCGGTTGGTTCAATTTAGTCTGGCTATAATGACACGTGTCGGAATCTCATTCGCCCACGTTTTCGGGTCGGTCAAACCTCGACCTGACCCTACCCGTTGACTCGGTCAACCGAACCGCTATCCGACCCGTTTGCTGATCCGATCTGCGCCGCTGATCCGCGCGACTTGGCTAATCCTGGCCGTCCACGTGTCGAGCCTGTTGGCTCCCAGTCAGCGCCACTTGGTGCCTGACTTGCTAACGTGGCGTGACACCTCAGATGCCACGTCAGCAATAAAAAATCCTTTTTTTTTTTTGAAAAAAATTTATTTTCTCCAAAATAAAATTCCGGGCATTTCCAACTATTTGCAATTTAATTTGTTTTCTCAAAATAAATCCCTTGGCTATTTTCAAACACTTTGAAGATTTATTTCTCTCTCTCCTTTTAATATTTTCTCTTTGGTCTTCGTTGGGGCTTACGGGGGGACCTGCAGGACTAATTAATTTTATCTCCAAACGGGTCAATCTATTATCATCCCATGATAATAATTGATTACCGTTTAACAATATTTAATTCCACTAAATAAATATTTTTGCACTCTAAAATTAATTAAATTATTCACGAATTTCTCGATCTAGAATAATTTTGCATTTTACTCCTCTGTACAAATATCCATGAAAAATAAATCAATACTACTATCATTTATTTTTCAGTTCCAATCTGAAATTTCTTGAGTCGCTTTACGTCCAAATTCCCTGTATGTGAAACACATTCGACATACAACTTCGGTGATGCACACACGAAGTACTTTGGCCAAAGTTTTGATTTGAACCTTTTGCAAATCTATTTCAGGGATATCTATTAACCTTCCAGCAAGGCTACAGATTCCTTGATCAGTATTTCTCTTTAGCACATTTCATGCAATCACCGAACATACAAAGTATTTTGGTCACCCATTACTGAGACCTCACTTCTGAATACATCACAGTGATTAACACTACATGTCTAAAGTAGAAACACTGTCAGGATTAAGAATCTAATGCTTTCGAGATTTTGTTCATTTTAGACAGCAGTATAAAATGAACAATCTCGGTGGTCCAGTTCGATATTTCCAATCTCATTGAAAATCATCAATGTGTTATAACTGGAAACTCCATTTCCCTATGACGAAAGACTAATCATATTATATAACACATTATAGTCTTGATAAGAACATCTTCCTATCATACCGACTAGAACTTTAATGACACATGATTTTTGGTATTTAAAGTCTTTTCCTATGAAACATATTTTAAAAATACCATCACACGTCATTAATTATTAAATTTGTAAAATACTCATAACTTGCTATGATTTTAGTTTTATTTATCCAAAATATTTACAGTATAATTGGATTTTTAGGGCATTAATCCCAACACTTTCAAGTTATAAATCCGCCGAAGTCCGTTATTAACTCGATGGAGCTACTTCTTAATAGATTCTTTTAGGGCTCTACGACCGAGTGAAGAAGGATCCATTGGGTAAACTGGAAGAGAGTATGCTATCCGACGTGTGAGGGAGGTCTTGGTATCCGAGACATCGAAGACTTGATAGAGCCTTTCTCTTACAAACTATGGTGGATTGTGAGAACCGTGGATACGTTATGGAAGAGATACATGCTGGGCCGGTACTACTGAAATGCTCATCCCATTGCAGCAAAAGTTCTGCAATCACACTCCCACCTGGCGTCGCCTCGGCGGGATAAGAGAGCAAGCTGACAAACAAATATTCTGGTCTTTAGGCAAAGGGAAAAAAAAAAAAAAATTCTACAAATCACAATTTCTGAGTGTGACTTTTTCACGCCACTTCAACTTCCTTTTACTGAATGAAGGAGAGTTGGAGGATTTTAATAACTTGGAGAAAAAACTAGTAAGAAAATATCTTTTGAAGATTGCAATTACACCTTGACATCTAATCCTGATCTGTTGGTTAGAAGATTTGGATAGATTTTTTGTATAGCACCCCTACACGTGGAGATGCCACACCCCCGCACTATAGGTCGATCCACATACGAAACGGGTAACCTGTACATGAACTAACCTATAGCGAACGGGTGACAATGCAAATAAAATTACAAGCTAGGCGGGACTAACTCATACATGCAATAGAATAAAGCGGAAGCATAATCGATGACTTGCAAATATAACTATTGAAACATGCTATAACCTGGATCATTTGTCAGATAACTCGTATGGTAGTTCACATATCAATACATTATCATCTTCGAATACCTAACAATTAACTTTAACAATGATGTCGTACGCAATTATAAATAATCAAGTAAATACACCGTGCCTGACTCAACTACATGGACTGGACTCGACTCGATTCCCGCCTAGCGTGCACCTGTAATAACCTGAAAGGTGGAGGCGTCAGTATGTGAAGACCGAGTGAGGGGTTTAAATAAATATTCGCGCAGTTAACATGCAAGCTATATTCTCGGGTAAAGTTTTAGAAAAGATAAATATATAAGTTCAATAAAAAGATATCTTCGTCCGAGAATACAACTGTCAAGATTAAATACTTGATCATTTTCATGCATTCAATACATGGCCCCGGCGAGTGAGGGCAGTCTCCAACCTTACTCCAAAGGTACATGAAACATGCTTGCTTTGTTAATCAATAGGTGATCATGCAATTCAATTATCGTGCAATCGTGCGACAGTGTAATCAAGTAATTCAATCAAGGAATGAAAATCATGCAATAACCCGAGGATAATCCGTAGTGCCGGACCCGTCCCCAATCTTCTTCTCCCTCCAATGATGGGAAGGTAGCTAACCTTCACCATCCACGACATGTTGAGCAGAGGGTACATGAATCCCTAAGCCCGAAACTCCTTCCTCCACTAATCTCCTAGCGGATTCAGGGGTCATCCCAATGTGATGAGGATAGCGCCAGAGTTACCCGTCAGCCCTTGCTTTCCCGGTTGGCTCAAGCCACTACCCTCGGGCCCAATCGTGAACATGCTTTACTCACCAAACGTGCTTGATTCATGACAATAACATGGCTTGCTTGCATGCTTTTCATGAACATGACTTGCTTGAAATAGTGAGTAATTTCATGGAAAACTATAGATATAAATACCTTTTGGCCGAAAGTTCACATAAGGGTATACGGATTCTATATAACTAGCAATTAAACCTCACCTGACAGGTGACACGACGACTCATGGATGCTTGAACGTGTTCATGATCAACAATCTCCGCCCTGGAGAAGAACTGGACAAGAAAACGGGACAATGTACGTGCATGAGACATTAACTCAAGAATATTACCAAATAAGACGTACGACTTAACCACACAATGAGATGACATGCATTCACGAATGTAGCATGATATATTCGTATTATTGCATGTAATTGATCATATAATCACAAATTGGGATCACTAAAGCCATTGGAATTGAAAGTGAAAAATGGAATTTTATGCAGAATGTTCTGCCTCTCCAGAGGTCTGGGAACGGTCGTTCCGGCCCTTAGTTTAAAATGGAAAGGGCCGTTCCCAACTCCCCGAAGTTGCTCCCCGAAGATGGGAATGGCCGTTCTGGCTTGTAAGCTAAAACGGGAATGGTCGTTCCCGTCCTCGCCGCCATGTAGTCACATTCAAATATGGGAACGGCCGTTCCCCAAAACAACTGGGAACGGGAAGGGCCGTTCCCGTTACGCAGAAGATGCAGAAGCAGAGCAGCAAAACAGGGGAAGCTCGAACCCATCACCAAATCTCTCCAAACACTTATAATTCACCCCCATATTTTATAATTCATGAAAGGAAACATACATACATGCTTGAAGTGTAATAAATCCCAATATAAACACTTGTTTCATGCCTTGGTCATCACAATCATCATTTCAAGCTCATATCTCAACTTAGCACATAACTCCATAACCTTCAAGATTTAAACATGAAATTCAAGGCTAAAGCTTAGAGTCATGTTTTTAACAACTAAAACACAAGTTATTACGTCAAGATCATAACCCTAGCTTCAAGCTCTAATTCAAGAATTCACATATATAATCATATATATACCTTGAAATGAAATTAAATGGAAGGAGATGGAAGATGGAGCTTCAAACTCCTAACTTTCTTGGAAAAACTTGATTAATTTGATGAAATCTCCTCTTCCCTTCTTGATGTTCTTGGTCCGGTGAAAAGGAAGCAAATATGGAGATGAATTTGATGAAAATGAAATGAAGGTTGTGGAAGAGATGCATATACCGTGATATATCTTGGAAAAATGGGTATTTGCAACTAAATCCTCCAAACACATAAGTAATGCAATTAAGGATACAAGGATTAAAGAATGATCAATTTAGTCCAAAAGGTTTTCGTGCAATTTGGTCCACTAATTTAACTAAATGTCAATTAAGGACAATTAAATAATTAAACAAGTTAGGGACTTAGTTCATGTAACAAATAATTCAATATATAAAATAATTCTCAAGGTAACAAGTATTTCATATATTTTCACGTAATCATGTTGAAATACAATTTATAAAATTGCTATAGCACGTATAAATTGAATAACAAATTTAATAAAATCAAATCCTAACGCTCGAAACTCACACGCGTCGAGCGTACCTGACTGTCTGGAAATTGGGACGTTACAATTCTCTCCCCCTTAAGAGAATCCGTCCTCGGATTCACCCTTCCGTGTTCATCCCACGCGGGTTAGCTACTCCCCGTCAGGGATTAGTTTGAAAGAGGTCTTTGATCAGCAAGACTCCATCCATGCGACCAGATCACGACCCTCAACTTTCCGGAACCTAAACACTCGGAAGAAATCTAAGCTTTCACTAGAACAGGTTAACAAGTAGCACATAGAAATGAGAGTGCCCCGTCTCTCACACAATAACAAGAGAGCCCCGTCTCCTGACAAGCAGCGAGAGGACCCCGTCGCTCGAACACATTGAGAGAATCCCCGTCTCTCACGCACACGAAATGAAATTCAAGTAGGCACTTACATAAATATTTACACAATTATCACGTTGAGAGCAGGTAGAAAATATTAATTACACAATTTATTATTTATAATAAACCACGTTAGCAATAAATAAGAAATCATATACAACAATGATAAAATAAATGATGCGCGTGGTATGCATGTTCAAGTGTACCGTTCACCGGGGATTGAAGAATTGAAGTTCTTGCATTTGTAACAATTCGTCTGAATACTTGATCTCTTGGTTGAAATCTTTTCCCACTGTACTCTCCTGTCTCAAATACTCATCGGATTGTACCTTGTAACCGAAGTTTTCATCCCTGCTCTATTACCTTCTCATTTCTTAGAACACCCGTTCCCGAAATCTCTCAAAGCACTTACCTTTCCATCCCAATTCAAACTTTCACTTCTCGATAGTTCCTCGGTCTTGGTGTTCCTCTTTCTTTTTGAACCCGAAGTTGGAAGTAACCATAACTGTTAAGCTTCTTGTTAGGGGGCGGTTGTGTATCCAAGTTTAAAAGACTGGCTTTGTGCTCCAAGCAAGCTCTTATCTGACCAACAGAGAGAACAGGTTTTACCATCTCACCAACCTCCTTAGTCAGAGTAAAACACTCGCCCGAAGAAAAGATCTTAAATGCTCTATTTGAAATATAAAAGTTGAGCTCCTATTCCATTAGAAAATAGCACAGCGAAACCATTAATACCATTAGTATCTTTGGATTCCACGACTATTTTTAGTCGAGCTGTTTACCCTGCCCATTTCATGAAGGTTTCCACTTAAAGCAGATGTTTGATGTGGAAAGAGGAACAAGGTCGTCATCCCGTGAGAATAATTCAGCAGGCACACTTGCATAGAAACCGAAGAAATCAGGTCTTAGTGAAAACGTCTTCCATTTGATCCCTGAAATTTGATGATATACCCAACAGCTCTGGAAAAGATCTTGAAAGAGATGATCGATTGGCTTCAATCTTCTCAGACGTGTTCACGGCAACTAGTATATTTATGGAAGTGACGCCGACAACACGAATGAAAGGGGCGATGCGCAGTTACAGGCATCTCTAGGGTATAAGTAATAACTTCATAAGAAAACTCTTGTCGGAGTCGATCCATTAAAACTTAGGATTGGTTCCGAGTATTAACCAAGTTGAATCCTTTTCTATTTACTAAGTCAACTGTTATCCCGAGACTACACACACACACACCACTCAAAGGCATCCATATTCTGAGAACAGTAATAAATCAAAGATACTGTCGATGATGGGACTTTTCTTTGTGTAAGAGGGAGGAAAGATTTCTTTTACACGATTCTGATAGAAGACTCTGGAAGGAATCGGTTTTCTTGAAGTTCCAACTCTCTCGAGTGAGGTTTAACTTCTGGTTTTAGTTTATTTCCCGGCCGTCTCTCCCCCTTAAGAAAATAGGAATTGTCTACTTCCTTGAGCTTGTTTACCACCCTTAACTTCTCCGACTATGTCGCCACTCTGATCTGATATCTGTAATTCCCGACGTCCCACATTCCGATAAAACCTAATCAGCCATCAAGGTTCCTTAGATAAAGGTTGTAGATTTCCGTTGTCCGTAGATGTGCAAACAACATTGAACTTGCTACCCATTGCCTCCAAAGGGTTGGTATTTGCAAAACCGACATCATGACCTGGAGCAAAGAAAGGTTCATTCTCCTGCACTACTGCATCTTCAAGATGCTGACTAATTTCTGAAGGTCGAAAAATCCACTGAGCATTTATCTGCTTGAACTTATCAGCATTTCCCAGATCCCAATAATCTTCCCACTATCTATACCATGCCGGACCTTATTACTTCACGGACCAACAATTCTCACAAACTCCCAAAATATTACTAGACTTCAGGTATCGGATGACCTAGTTACCAACATAATACCTGATGGCTAAGAGATACTCTTCTTTAAACTCGAGTTGGTAGGAATGGATTGCAGAGATAATTGGGTAGAGAATAGGAAGAGCCTACATATAATAAACACTAAATAATGCATGCGGGTTAAAATGTTAATACACATATTACCACCAATTTAAAATGTAACAGGTTGGGACAATTATATTAATTTAAAGATATACTTATAAATAAAGAAATTTAAATACTTCAACTAATTTAAGCATTTACTTAATGCATCAAGTAGGTAATTTCGAATAACATTTATGACAACATTTATAAACGAGAGGCAATTAATTAACGAATATGATGCACGTGCTTATGAATGCATTGAAGAACCTGTCACCGTAGTAGGGGAAATTTTATCCCGGGAATTTTCCTTGGTTGTTGTATTATAACTTGTGTCGGATTGTTGATTGTTTCTTGTTTACCACGGTCTTCTAAATCTTCAAATTTCTCCGACCTCGACTTATCCATTTCCCGGACTTGATTTTAAGTTTTCTTGAACCCAACTCCTTCCCGGTGATAAATTTCTGAATGGTTCCCGAATCTTCCCATGATTAATTTCTTGATTAAAACCTTCCTGGTAATCCCTTGTGTAACTTGATAGCCCGAGATTGGGAAGTCTTAGATTCAAATACTTCTTCACTCATGCCGTCAATATCTCAATCCTTCTTAAAGAATTAATCTCCAACGACGATCCCACTATTCGCCCTAAATGTTACCTCACCCTTCTTTATTATTTCCATTTGTTGCTCCACATCTTCCAATTCAACCCCGCAACGCGACATTTCAATTTTGAACGGGAAAATCGACTCGATCCGCCCGAACATAGAGTCTTGAGCATTCTTCTTCCGTGATGTCGTAAATCTTTCTTCATGTCTAACCTTGATTCCGATCTAACCTTCAAATTGTAATTTCCCCGATGATCACCCCTTTCTTGTTGCTAGAAATCCCGAGGTCAAGCATATTCGAAATTCTCTTTTTTTTTTTTTTTTTTTTCAACCTCCCGAATCTTGTAAATAATCTCCACACTTAATTTTATTTTCCATTCTAGCTCTGCCTTTTTGGAGCCTACCCCACGGAAATTGATAATGGCTCTCAACCCCTTGTATGAATTTGCAATGCACTTTCTTACTCGTCCCGAAGTTAAAGAAGGAATCTTGTAGTATACTGAATTTGTTGAACGATTGGCCGTAGTTTATTAGCATTTCCATAACCTGTCACTCACAACTTATTTTGAAATAAATGCATGTGGGTAAGGCATGTTCGTGTCACACAATTGTCACATAATTGATGTTGATAACAAGAATTTAATATAAGTACAACAAATAATTCATCAATGTTTGAAATAAAACACGTTGATCACCTAAATTTCAAACAATTCAAGATCAATTAATTGACAATTAATAGCATGAATTAATGCAAAGCACAAGTTATCAAGTAATTCATTTAATTCAAGAAGTCAAATAGATCAAAGAGTTCAAATAAAATGCAAGACTCTCAAATTGA
Organism: Lantana camara; assembly: GCA_037501455.1. Lineage (NCBI taxonomy): Eukaryota > Viridiplantae > Streptophyta > Magnoliopsida > Lamiales > Verbenaceae > Lantana > Lantana camara. The sequence goes on from CM074857.1 coordinate 117,878,305, forward strand.
CAATTAATTCCTATGCCGTTCGACCTAGAATTGACACGACACGACACTAGAACCTCGGTTTTGCAACCGGGCTCTGATACCACTTAAGATGTAGCACCCCTACACGTGGAGATGTCACACCCCCGCACTATAGGTCGATCCACATACGAAACGGGTAACCTGTACCTATAGCGAACGGGTGACAATGCAAATAAAATGACAAGCTAGGCGGGACTAACTCATACATGCAATAGAATAAAGCGGAAGCATAATCGATGACTTACAAATATAACTATTGAAACATGCTATAACCTGGATCATTTGTCAGATAACTCGTATGGTAGTTCACATATCAATACATTATCATCTTCGAATACCTAACAATTAACTTTAACAATGATGTCGTACGCAATTATAAATAATCAAGTAAATACACCGTGCCTGACTCAACTACATGGACTGGACTGGACTCGATTCCCGCCTAGCGTGCACCTGTAATAACCTGAAAGGTGGAGGCGCCAGTCTGTGAAGACCGAGTGAGGGGTTTAAATAAATATTCGCGCAGTTAACATGCAAGCTATATTCTCGGGTAAAGTTTTAGAAAAGATAAATATATAAGTTCAATAATAAGATATCTTCGTCCGAGACTACAACTGTCAAGATTAAATACTTGATCATTTTCATGCATTCAATACATGGCCCCGGCGAGTGAGGGCAGTCTCCAACCTTACTCCAAATGTACATGAAACATGCTTGCTTTGTTAATCAATAGGTGATCATGCAATTCAATTATCGTGTAATCGTGCGATAGTGTAATCAAGTAATTCAATCAAGGAATGAAAATCATGCAATAACCCGAGGATAATCCGTGGTGCCGGACCCGTCCCCAGTCTTCTTCTCCCTCCAATGATGGGAAGGTAGCTAACCTTCACCATCCACGACATGTTGAGCTGAGGGTACATGAATCCCTAAGCCCGGAACTCCTTCCTCCACTAATCTCCTAGCGGATTCAGGGGTCATCCCAATGTGGTGAGGATAGCGCCAGAGTTACCCGTCAGCCCTTGCTTTCCCGGTTGGCTCAAGCCACTACCCTCGGGCCCAATCGTGAACATGCTTTACTTGCCAAACGTGCTTGAGTCATGACAATAACATGGCTTGCTTGCATGCTTTTCATGAACATGACTTGCTTGAAATAGTGAGTAATTTCATGGAAAACTATAGATATAAATACCTTTTGGCCGAAAGTTCACATAAGGGTATACGGATTCTATATAACTAGCAATTAAACCTCACCTGACAGGTGACACGGTGACTCATGGATGCGTGAACGTGTTCATGATCAACAATCTCCGCCCTGGAGAAGAACTGGACAAGAAAACGGGACAATGTACGTGCATGAGACATTAACTCAAGAATATTACCAAATAAGACGTACGACTTAACCACACAATGAGATGACATGCATTCACGAATATAGCATGATATATTCATATTATTGCATGTAATTGATCATATAATCACAAATTGGGATCAATAAAGCCATTGGAATTGAAAGTGAAAAATGGAATTTTATGCAGAATGTTCTGCCTCTCCAGAGGTCTGGGATCGGCCGTTCCGGCCCTTAGTTTAAAATGGAAAGGGCCGTTCCCAGCTCCCCGAAGTTGCTCCCCGAAGATGGGAACGGCCGTTCCGGCTTGTAAGCTAAAACGGGAATGGCCGTTCCCGTCCTCGCCGCCATGTAGTCACATTCAAATATGGGAACGGCCGTTCCCCAAAACAACTGGGAACGGGAAGGGCCGTTCCCGTTACACAGAAGATACAGAAGCAGAGCAGCAAAACAGGGGAAGCTCGAACCCATCACCAAATCTCTCCAAACACTTATAATTCACCCCCATATTTTATAATTCATGAAAGGAAACATACATACATGCTTGAAGTGCAATAAATCCCAATATAAACACTTGTTTCATGCCTTGGTCATCACAATCATCATTTCAAGCTCATATCTCAACTTAGCACATAACTCCATAACCTTCAAGATTTATACATGAAATTCAAGGCTAAAGCTTAGAATCATGTTTTTAACAACTAAAACACAAGTTATTACATCAAGGTCATAACCCTAGCTTCAAGCTCTAATTCAAGAATTCACATATATAATCATATATATACCTTGAAATGAAATTAAATGGAAGGAGATGGAAGATGGAGCTTCAAACTCCTAACTTTCTTGGAAAAACTTGATTAATTTGATGAAATCTCCTCTTCCCTTCTTGATGTTCTTGGTCCGGTGAAAAGGAAGCAAATATGGAGATGAATTTGATGAAAATGAAATGAAGGTTGTGGAAGAGATGCATATACCGTGATATATCTTGGAAAAATGGGTATTTGCAACTAAATCCTCCAAACATATAAGTAATGCAATTAAGGATACAAAGATTAAAGAATGATCAATTTAGTCCAAAAGGTTTTCATGCAATTTGGTCCACTAATTTAACTAAATGTCAATTAAGGACAATTAAATAATTAAACAAGTTAGGGACTTAGTTCATGTAACAAATAATTCAATATATAAAATAATTTTCAAGGTAACAAGTATTTCATATATTTTCACGTAATCATGTTGAAATACAATTTATAAAATTGCTATAACACATATAAATCGAATAACGAATTTAATAAAATCAAATCCTAATGCTCGAAACTCACACGCGTCGAGCGTACCTGACTGTCTGGAAATTGGGGCGTTACATTTTGTAAAGGATTAGGGTTGGCTGCTTGGACGTTAAAAGACTTTATGGGCGCTTTTGTCAGACAAAAATTCTGGATGAGGACTTTTCACGCTGTTTGGAGAAAATTTTTGGCACGTCGTCTTGGATAATTCTAAGAGTTCTTTATCTTTTACTTTCTAGATTACTTGGATATAATTAGTTGAGATTAATGTTTAGAAACTACTTCTTTATCTCATTGGATAATTCAATTATGCGTAGCTAAACTTTTCATATCTAGCTAGCATTGTGAGACTGAATTGCTTTTATCGATTTCAATTTAATTCAACAGTTCTCAATTCTTTGTTTTCTATGTTTATTAGTTTGATCAACTTGGTGATAGTGCACGAATCTCTAGATTGAATTCATATGCATATAGACATTCTTGCTATTTGATATGTATGTATTGAATGCTTGATATATGCGATAAATTAGTGATAGAGTTCTAGGGATAGAATCTGAATTTTCTACGAGCATTGATAATCTGGTTTAAATTTTGCGTATGTCATGACTTTGTTAATCAGGATTTGAAGTTTCTACAGATTTAATTGTTGCTAATTAATTAAATTTGAAGAGTGTCTGTTTAGATTGTGAATTAGTTAGGGAAGATAACCTTTGAGTGTCTCTTGGTTATTCGGGAAGTTAATTAGAAACGAGTTTGATTCGAGTGTTTCTTTTGACTACAGTCAATTTGTCTGAATAAATTGAATATATCTTTGAGTTCGTAATCAATATGAGAATTCGAATCAAGTATATATCTGTGGCTAGGTATTGTTGTTGTGTTCTACTTCAGTTAAAACCAATCGTGCAAGTGTACACTAACATACGCGTTGCATAATAGGATCGTACCCACAGGGAAGAGAATCAATCACTGCTCAACACTTCTTTCTAATCTAAAGACCTAACGAAAAGCAATTGTTGTTATCTATTAATCTACTAAAGATAGAATTAATTGAATAACTAGGGATAAACGTAAGTAACAACTAAAACACACGTGAATTAACTTCAGTAAACTAAGTAGGCAGGGAAAGTAATGAATCATACAATCAAGAGTTAATAGGATACTCGTTTGACAAGTGTAATTCTACAACCTAGTCACTCATATTTGTGTTACCCTCTCTCAAGGTATAACCAAGTGCTTAATTAGTGTTCAATGTTGCTCTCGCAATCACCGATAGTTAATTAAACCATAGGAACAAGACTAGTGCAATTCAACATTCTAGCGGCTCGACATGGAATAAGATTAGTGTTGTATAAGCTAGAACCAAATCTCTTTGTATTCTACAACTTACAAGTTATGAAAACAATCTAAATTACCATCAATCTCTCGATCTGTAGGTAATTATAACACATGCTAAGGGTGATCAGGCCATCACAAGTCAATTCAAACCTGTTTTCAAACTAAGAATTAACACAAGTCATTCAAGCACCATATCGAACACCCGTCATGCATTCATCATCACTCCCCTAGCCCTAGAGAATTAGCTACTCATAATTAAAGCAAAACTCATAAAACTAAAGGAAATTGTATTAAAAGAATTCATGTTCATCAAAACTAAACAAAGTCTAAACATCAAAACCATAAACATTCAGTAAAATCTGAAAAAACGAATCTAGCAAACAAAAACTAATTAAAACTAAACTTAAGGGAATTAATTTGATAATCAAGCAATAATAAAATCGGAAACAGAAATCATTCTAACAATCCTTTCGTCATCTCGAATTCTCTGAAACTCCTCTCTGAAACCTCGTTGTCTTCTCTCCAGACTAGGTCAAAACTTGGAAGAAAAGCTCTCTAAAAAAGACTCCAAAATGCACTTAAATAGCAACCCTAATTGCTCTCTCGCCGACTCTGGTAACGGACGTTACCCATCCATGCACAAATACCGTTAACGCCCGTTACTGCTGAAATCACCATAACGCTTTTATTAGTGGTAACGGGCATTACCACTTTCCTTCTGCCCAGGGGTAACGGGCGTTACCCCTCTGATTCACCAAAGGCTTTGCTCCTGTGTCTGTTAACGGGGGTTACTAACTTTGTTCTCCCATAAGGTAATGGGTGTTACCTCTTTTTCCTCCAAAAATGCGTGAATTCGCCTTGGAATGCCGTTTCTCATCTCCAATGCAATAATTACCTAACTGGAGCAAAATAAACATATAAACGCATCAAACGACACACAATTATAGTCTAATTAATGCTAATATTCATGCGAATTGCACACTCAACAAACTCCCCCACACTTGCCTATTGCTCATCCTCGAGTAATACGAAAATAAAGAAAACACATCCTCAACAAACCATCTCCTAAAAGCAATCGTCGAACCTTCACCTAAACAAGTCTAGCTAATCAAATCAAGTGATCATAAACATAAGATCATCAAAACTTAGTACGGAAAGTATACCATTGTGTAGTGTGTGAATCGAACGAAATAATGTACAAAGACTAGAATGACAAATTCACAATTTTCTCCTAAGTTCTAATCATCGACTTCGGAATACACTCTTCGCACCTATCTCCACTAATGGAATTAAATCAAGACTTGGGATTAGTAGGTCTTTCGAGCTTGTAATGTAGGCTTAGGGTAAAGTTATGGAAATTTGGACCAAGTAACTACTCACCAAGCTTACATCATTCAATCTTTAAACTCACGACATTTCAATTTCGCCATTAAACACATAATCCTTCCCCTTCCAACAATTGAATACCACACTCTCAATTTCACACTTCGCATAATTTTTCTTTTATTTTCTTTTGCTCTTTCTTCTCTTTTTCATATGTTTTCTTTTTCACACTTTTTCTCATTCTATTTCTTTTGTTAAAATAATCTCTCAATTTCAACCACATGAACAATCAAAAGGGGTCAAAAGATGGACAATTACCATTAAAATCAAATGAGCAAGCCTTGGTGTAAAATTATCAAGGTGGTTATTCTTTTGTTATGCATTCGGTTTATAATGTGGCTACAAAAATCTTTGCACAACAATTAGGCTCAGAGGGGTCAATAAGATTACGTTATTTAGTGAAACACGGCTAAAAATTTAAAGGCTTAAGATCCTCAGACAACGAATGCCTACTTCACTTCCTTAATCTTTCTTTAACTCAAAATTTCGCCTCGATAGGACTAAAATGCATTCTAATCAATTCATAAACTCAATCGGAAATCATCAATTCATCTTCCTAAGCAGAGTACATCATCACGTTCAAAAGTGCTCGAAATATAAGGGTACACTAACACACTAAATCATTAAATCTCATGCAAATTTTCCTCAATTCGAATAACCTAACTCATTCTAGCAAAAACTCAACAATCAAACTTTAAAGAAAAAGTTCAAAACGGGGAAATTTTTTCAAAATTTTCCTAATTACTCAATTCTTAGCAAATCACAAGTGTAACAAAACATCTAATCATGCAAATCACAAGAAAACTCATATCAAGCATACACTTCTTCCCACACACTTAATCTGTGCAATGTCCTCATGCAACATAAAGAAATAAGGATCAAGAAAACTCCCTTATCAATTGAAGAACCGACAACGTGCTAGCAAAGCTTCCAAAACCTGAAAGACATGACTGGAAAACACGGATCAAGTGCAAAGGCAATTGATAATCAACATGTATTCAGCAATCATCACATAAGTCACAAATTCCAAGAAAAAGAAGGGCACAATTGCATAAACAAAATTCACGGAGTTCAAACATATGCAAAGATCTAAGTGTCTAAAATGACATGCCCAGATAGAATGTCTAAAATAAACACAAACACGGGGGAAAGAAAGATAGCATCATCAAGGCGATGGGGGTCCTCCAAAGACTGATCAATACGAGCATAGAACCCTTCGAACGTCGCCTTCACCTGAGCCTTCCACTCATCAAATCGCTAATCAACATACTGCGTTAGATCCTCAACCCTCGCGATCACGGTGCTCAAATCAGCCCTTAATCCTGCCAACTCTGTACGAAGGCCTCTCACAGTAAACGGGTTTTCATCATTAGCCTCATCAACAACCGGCGCGGTACTGCGGAGAATCCCAAACTCGTCATCCGGCCTATCAGGAATCCGAGCTAAAAGCTCCTTCTGCATCTCTGAAAGCTCATTAAAACGGGCCTTACCCCAGTTATATATTTGCCAGAGCCGATCTCTATCCCGAATTGACCACCATGGCAAATTACACTCCTTGAGTTGTCCACTCTCCCAAGCAATAGCCAACCCGATAGTCTCCAGGTACTGTGGACCAATATCATAACCAAAGTCAACGAGAAACAATCCCCTAGGCCTCCAATCCATCTCTCGAGAAAACATAGTGATAAATGCGCCATGGGCTATTGTACCCGTAACACTCCCAGCAATCTCCTGCAGCTTCCATAAAAACTCAATCGTACCATCGAACTTGATACCTTCCTTCATCATATACATTATTCCTAGCTCAGTCTCTTTAATGTTGCTATCTCTTCCATATCTAGCACAAAATCCCATGGCCAAAATCCTATGAACTAGCACCCAAGCCAATGAGTCAAGATAGCTATCATGAGTGCATCGCGGGGAATAACTCGGGGTACCCTTGCGCAACGGGAAGGATCTCCAAACTTCTTCTCTTTGAGCATCATTCCACTTAGGCAAGGAATTGATGGCATTTACTGGAAAACAAAGAATCTTCCTTATCCGGCCCGCATTCCAAACTCGAGTTTCCATGTTATCTAGAGTAAAAGTCAATGTGTTGTCCACCGGGTTGAAGTTCATCGTGGTGAAGAAAGGGGCCGTCATCTCGGCATACGTCAAATCCTTCTTAGTCAGAAATGGCAACCAACTGATATTATCAAACAATCATTTCACTTCTTCCCATGCCTCAAACTTCTCCATCCATAAGTCTTTGAAGAACCTAGTGGACACAATGTTCCTTATCAAGTTCCTTTGAAAGGGATTGCCCATAGCATTCACCGTTATATTGACCGATTCCAATGATTGATTATCCAACCGGGATGAAGTAGTGAAGGGCTCAGGAACTCTAGAGCGCTAAGTATGTCCCATGGTAACTACATCACAAGGCCTACAAAAATCAATCACAAGTTATTTAGACAGTCTATCAAACACCTTGTGTGCATAGGCCTAGGGTGTGAGTTCTAACTTAAAGTTCTTCAATCTACCCAACTCAAATTCACACTAGCCTGTAATCTACAATTTAAGCTCAAAGTTCTCTAGTTTCAATTTCACAATTCGGAATCAAAGCTAATTAGAGATTATGATCCTTCACAAATTCAACCTAATTCAAGTTAAATTCACTCTAAAACATTGATCCTGATTCTGGCATGCATAATCTCTCAATATTCGTCAATTCAATCTCAAAGTTTTCCTAATCTAGCAAATTTAATCCTAGGTTTTAATCTTAGATTGGACGAATTAATCCCAACAATTCACACTAATAAAGGGATATTGACTGTGACGCCCCGTTCATCTAAAGGTTTAGGTTAACAAGTGTTAGGGTCGTGGGAAGTTCGAATGAAGAATCCGTTAGAGCGAATGTAACCCTAGCAAGCTTGTTTCGGGATAACAACATCAATAGATCACTTTCAATCCCTTTGAATTAACCTAAGTTCGGGATGAGCTATGTGAGATCCGTCTTTGCCATTTAATTAATTTTGACGTCTTGAGATGAATGACGTTAATTTCATAATTTTCGAAAACTGTTTGCTATCCCGACGCCCTAAAACCGGTCCACTTTGACCGGTTATTTCTTGGAATTGAGCCTAGATCATTCACCTACTTGCTTCCACTTTTTCCTTCACAATTAAGCAAGAGATAGCAGCCTTAAAAATCAGCCTCATCACCTCCTTGCTTCCATTTTCTCCCACGTTAAAGCAAGTGGAAGCAATTCCTTAATTTCAAATGCATATTCACCTACTTGCTTCCATTCTCCTCACGTGAAAGGCAAGGAGCAGCAGCCATACACATCTACTTCCTTCCTTTTCTTTTCCCACGTACAGCCATCTCTCTCTTTCTTGCAAAGTGTTCAAGAGATTCGGACAAGTGAAGAAGCAATCCCCCATCTCTTTCCATCTTTGGTTTTAAGTCAAGGAAGGTAAGAAATAGGTCCCTCATCATCTTTCCCCTTCCTTTTTCAGTGAGGTTCAGTCTCTAAGATGGTGGATATGGAGTTATACGTGTAGCTATTGTTGGAAAACACGAATCAGAAAGCAGCGGAATTTTAAAAATTTTCCCAACAAAAGGATCTAGGACTCGCAATCGTGTAACCAAATTCGAAGGAATTAAGAAACTTACTTTTCTTTTGTTCTTTCTTGAAGCGTTTCAAACCACCCAAGAACGCTCTTCTCGCGGCTTGATCCCCTCTCCTTGGTAAAGCTCGAATCTTTAAACTTCTAACTTGAAGTCTCTAGAGAAAGTCCACCAACTTGATCATAATCTAACTAGTAAGGATGCTAGTTCTCTAGTTAGTGTTTAGGCGTAACCTAGGGTTTTATTTAATCTTGGAGAAAGGAAGGTGTTCAACACATGAACCAAAAGAATTGCCAATTAGCTCTAAAGGGGAGCATGAGCTCCTCTATATATAGGAAAAGGGAGAGGGGCGCCGATCCTAATCCTTGTTGGGCAAGGATTTGGTTCCTCTCTCTCCTATTACTTGATCATCAAGTATTTTCCAACTTTGACTTTGAATTCTAATTCAAGTCAACTTTTAAGAGAGCTAAAAATATCCAAACTATTTTTGGATAATTTTATACTTTATTTATTTAAAATAAATAACTTATTTTATCTAATTAATTAATTCGTAATTAATTAACTAGATTATTTTCTCCAAAATAAGACTTTCTTTTTAATTCAAAATTAAACCAAAGTCTATTAAATAATTAACACATTTAATTATTTAATACATATATATATATATAATATATATATATATATATATATATATATATATATATATATATATATATATATTCACACGTGTGTGACACGTGTCACAGTGACACGTGTCACTCACGTGAGCCACACGTGTGATTTCACACGTGTGGAACCCTCTTGGCCCGATTAACTCGTTTAATCATTTTAAAGCCTCAACTCATGTAACCAAGTTGTTGTGTGTGACCCTCTAGGTTCTCAATTCAATTAGCAGTGACCCTAATTAATTAATTCACTAATTAATTAATTAGTCCACAGATTAAACGACCATAGTCTAGCAACAGGTGTTTAACCCCTAGCTGAATTGGAATGTTCGGATTCGACAGAACCTTTAAGTCATTGATTCATGTGAGATACAATCCTCCTACTTACTATCTCTCAACCAAGATCTAGGGCAAGGGAATACTCAGAACCCTAATAATCCGGTCTTAAAGCTAAGTGCATTTCATATCCATTTGATCTCAATCCAAGAAACCCTTTTCTTGATGTCTTGATCTACTGCCTTGGTCAAGGACTCCATATGGCATATGAATGACTTACACAATAAGAGATCACCTTGCAAATGCAAGTGTAGGTCCTTTCTTAATTCTCATTCACTTTCATGAGTCACTTGTGCAGCCCCAGCATAAGCCTTGAATCAGTTGTCTAAGGCGACACCCTTTAAAGCTTATACCTAAGACTACAGAGTTAACTCATAAAGTGACAAGGAACCTCAAGTCTAAGGACCAATTAATCACATCAATGACTCGTGAGATATTTCCTAATCTGGAAGTTTCCATTTCCTGAAATAGAAACTTCCTTTCCCATTTAGGAATGTTCTCACACGGGGCACCTCAGTGAACTTACTTATTAAAGTAAGCACCCTCATGTATCACGTACGTATCAACTATACACTTTGCACCTCCATGAAACAAGGTGGTCCTTCTTAAGGGCGTGATCCCACAAGCAAGCCTTAGAGGAGTCAGGTTGACACTCCCACTGTCTGTAGGACTCATCGGCTTGGAGTATTTTACTAATTATGACTTATGTGATATAGGGCTCGTTTCATGAACCATTTCACCTAAATGGTAGAGTCCTAAAGTCATCAGGATTAGGGGGGTTCTCATACATGCACAGCTAAAGTAAACGCATACCAAACAAGAGCATATAAAGAAGTGTTGCCTCAATTCGTTATTTCATTCAAAGATTGTCTGTGATTACAATAAGGAAAAGCACAAAGCGGATATACAATCGGCTTTCTAGGGCACTATTCCTAACAATCTCCCACTTGCCCGTCAAAGCCATTCTAAAGCTACTCTAAGTCCCATCTTCTGAAGATGACCTTGGAAAGCTTCTCGACTAAGGGGTTTAGTAAGTGGATCTGCCACGTTCTCTGCTGATGTGACCCTCTCGATTTGTACATCTCCTCTTTTGATAATATCACGGATTAGGTGATACTTCCTCATAATGTGCTTGGTCCGTTGGTGAGATCTTGGTTCTCTTGCTTGAGCAACCGCCCCAGTGTTGTCACAAAATACAGTAATGGGGTCTTTCATGCTAGGAACAACATTTAACTCTTGAATGAAGTTTCTAATCCAAACACCTTCCTTAGCTGCATCATTTGAAGCTAAGTATTCGGCCTCAGTGGTCGAATCTGCAGTGGTTGTTTGCTTGGAACTCTTCCAACTCACTGCTCCGCCGTTTAGGCAGAAAATATATCCTGACATTGACTTAAAATCATCTAAGTCAGATGCAAAGCTTACATCACAGTATCCTTCGACAGTAAGATCTTTCTGACCTCCGTAAACCAAGAATAAATCTTTAGTACTTTTCAAGTACTTAAGAATATTCTTCACGGTAGCCCAGTGACCATCTCCAGGGTCAGATTGGAAACGACTTGTCACACTAAGTGCACAAGCCACATCCGGTCGAGTACATAACATTGCATACATTATGCTACCTATTGCTGACGCATAAGGTGTATGAGTCATTCTCTCATTCTCAAGGTTAGTCTTAGGACACATCTTCTTTGAAAGATATGTTCCTACGCTCATAGGAAGGTTCTTAACCTTTGCTGACTCCATATTGAATCTCTTCAATACTTTGTCAATGTACATCGACTGTGATAGTCCTATTAACCTTCTAGATCTATCTCTATAGATTTTAATTCCAAGGATATAGGACGCATCACCAAGATCTTTCATCTCGAATTGGTTCGATAACCATAACTTAGTCACTTTCATGTCATCCTTCGAATTCCCAATAAGAAGGATGTCATCAACATAAAGTACTAAGAATTGTACTGAGGTCTCAAATTCCTTTCTATACACACAGGACTCATTCGAAATTTGAATGAAGCCAAACGCTTTGGCTGATTCATCAAATCGAATGTTCCAATTCCTAGAAGCCTGTTTCAATCCATAGATTGATCTTTGGAGTTTGCAAACCTTTTGCTCACTCCCACTGAATGTGAAACCTATGAGTTGCTCCATATAAATGTCTTTGTCAATGTCACCATTGAGAAAGGCAGTTTTCACATCCATTTGCCATATCTCATAGTCATAATATGCAGCAATGGCAAGCATGATCCGAATAGACTTTTACATTGCAACTGGCGAAAAGGTTTCATCAAAGTCCACGCCGGGTCTTCGTGTGAATCCTTTTGCAACCAGTCTTGCTTTATAGACTGCAATGCTTCCATCAACTCCAAGATTTCTCTTAAAGATCCATTTGCAACCTATGGGTTTGATCCCATCAGGCAAATCTACCAAGGTCCAAACTTGGTTGGAGTTCATGGAGTCCATTTCGGATTTCATGGCTTCTATCCACTGTTCAGAGTCAGAATCTGAAAGTGCCTCCTCATATGTTAAAGGATCTTTATCCTTTTGAGAGATTTCATGGAAGAATCCATACCATCTCTCCGGCTGTCTAGGAGTGCGTTCAGAACGCCTTAGAGGAGGATTTACATGTGTATCGAAATTCGTGATTGGTTGTGGTTGATCAGCAGGGGACGTTTCTTCAGTGGGTGGCGTGGGGTTACTTTCTACTTCTTCTAATTCTATGATCTTGCCTTTCTTTTCTTTAAGGAACGGTTCCTCAAGAAAAGTGGCATTTCTGGAAACAAACACCTTTTGCTCAGATTGATCATAGAAGTAGTATCCTATGGATTCCTTAGGATAACCTACAAAGTAGCATAAGTTAGAACGAGATTCTAACTTATCTCCCACTGTCCTCTTCACGTAAGCAGGACAACCCCAAATTCTTAAGTAAGAATAACTAGGGATTTTACCATGCCACATTTCATAGGGCGTTTTGGGGACTGACTTAGAGGGAACTAGATTCAGAATCTTTGCTACACTTTCTAGGGCATAACCCCAGAAAGAAGGTGGTAAGTCAGTGAAACTCATCATGGAACGAACCATATCAAGTAGGGTTCGATTCCTTCTCTCAGAAACTCCATTAAGCTGAGGAGTTCCTGGAGGAGTCCACTGAGAGATAATCCCATTATCTTTGAGATGATTAAGGAATTCTTCACTAAGAAACTCGCCTCCTCGATCAGATCGAAGTGCTTTGATCTTGTGACCAGTTTGGTTCTCAACCTCCTTTTGAAATTCTAAGAATTTCTCAAAAGCTTCAGATTTATACTTCATTAAGTATACATAACCATACCGACTAAAGTCATCAGTAAAGGTTATGAAATACTAATGATTGTTTCTAGTGCTTACACTAAGCGGTCCACAAACATCAGTATGAATCAAATCCAAAACCTTAGTGGCACGTTCCAAAGTTCCTTTAAAAGGGACTTTCGACATTTTTCCTTTGAGACAGGATTCGCAAGAAGTTAACTCCTTAAGATCATTTTCAGAGAATGATCCTAAAGTGTTTATCTTGCTAATTCTGTTCTTGGAAATGTGTCCTAATCTAGCGTGCCATAAGGGAGCTGAAACTTTGTCATCTCTCTTACGCTTTGTTTCTCGTTGTATATTCATAATATTGATATTTTGAGTTAGGTAAAGTCCATTACTTAGAGTACCGATGTGAACGGAAGAGTTGTTCCGTTTGATAAAATATTTACCATTCTTAATATAAGTTTCGTAACCTTCACAATCTAATATTGGAACTGAAATTATATTACGAATAATGCTCAGTACATGAAGGACTTTATTTAAGACTAACTCAAAACTACCTAAATCTAATCTAATTGTGCCTAAAGCTCGAGCTTCAACGTTTGAGCCATCACCGATCTTCAAGACACATTCTCCTTCTTTGAGTTGTTGGACTTCACTTAGCATCTGTACATCATTACAGATATGAGTTCCACAACGGGTATCAAGTACCTAAGAACTAGAATTAATAGAAAGATTTATTTCAACGAGAAAGATACCTTTCTTTAGAGTAGCCTTGTACTCTGGGCAGTTTCTCCTCCAATGTCCCGCTTTGCCACAATGGAAGCAAATATCCTCTTTCTGATCACGCTTCTTCTTTTGGGCCTTTCCCCTCGAAATGCCACCAGTGGGCCTAAGGGGTTTCTTCTTCTTCTTTTGGGCTTTCTTGCCCTTACCTTTAGAAGGCCCAGAAGAGGAAGATGGAGCATTCACCATCAAAACCTTATTGTCCTTCTTGATCGTGCTTTCAGCAGTCACAAGCTGACTAATCAGCTCAGCTACAGTAGCACCAGCATGATTCATGTTGAAGTTGAGGACAAATGGGTTGAATGATGGTGGGAGCGAAGCTAGCAACAAATCCACTGAAAGCTCATCTTTCAGTGACATGTCCATGGAAGCAAGTTTCTCAGTAAGGGCAAGAAACTTGAGTCCATATTCATGGACACTTGAACCTTCCCTCATTCTCAAGTGGAACAATTCCTTTGAAGTGTTATACCTTGTAACACGTTCATGAGGGCGGTAAAGTTGCTCTAAGTGGTCGTAAATCTCCCAAGCAAATTCCATGGCCTCATATTGTCTTTGCAAGTCCAAAGACATGTTAGCCAACATAAGGCAACGGGCTTGGAGATTATCATCCTTCCACTTCTGAATCGCATCCCGCTCGGCCCGAGTGGGAGCCTCCCCTTCGGGACTGGGCTCCCCTTCGAAGAGAACATAAGTTCTCTTCTCAGAATCTAAAATGATTTTTAGATTCCTCAGCCAATCAGAATAGTTGGGACCAGTCAACTTGTTTGACTTGAGGATCTATACAAGAGGGTTTTTGGTTGCTATTTCAAAACACGTAGAGAATCACAGAATCTACGACCTAAATGGTAAAACAGAGAACTAGTGAGCATGCTGAATTATAACGATATACAAAAGATAAGGTCTTTAATCTAATGCAGCTCCCACTGTTTTTCAAAGATCTATAATTCCCAAAGATTTAAGAGGAACACGTTTCCCAGTGGGTACTAAGATCCTAGGCATTTTACCTCGAACCCACGACTCGCGGACATTCTAAGTAAGAACCCTAGGTAGGTACAACTTACCAATTCTAACACCTTTAGAACTCTTAGTAATTATTTTTGCATCACCTATCTTTCAATATGGACCCACGACTCGTGCGACATCCATATTTACTTAGGCGTTAAGCTAGACCCATCAATCATAAGATCATGACCAAAACTTAGTTCGAACGACCCACGACTCACGGACATCGTCCTTGCTAAAATTGACCATGAAAAATTGATCATTTAAAATGATCAATTAGGTAACTAAGAACTAATAAGCTCCACTAGCTATCCCACGACTCGCGGACAATAACCAGCTTCACTTACTAAACTTAAAACCTATTGATGGAATGCTAGGAATTTAATTCAAAATTTGCATCTCGAATTAAACACCTATTTGTTCGAAATTAGCTTAATATTTAAGGGGAATTTTCGAATCAACCGGAGAGTTGTCCGGTTCGACCTCACCAACATATATGTTATCCTATTTTATTAGTCTTGATTAATGCAAGTACACTTAAATGCATATCAAACAAGCACATAAACAGATAACATGTCCTAGCATGATACTAACATGTAATGATCATGGGTTCTACCTATCTTATGCGTGATATGTGGGAGCCACTCCACAATCACAAGTTCTAACATACATGCCACATAAACAGTTCAAATCACATAAGGGAAAGCAGTAACAAAATACGAGCCCTATCTCTATTACATTTAACAATTGAGATTCCCCTCCCTAACATTTTGAGGGGTCTTCACTTATGGCCTCCTTGTTACTTGAATGTGGTCCATCTTACTCCATGGGTGCATTGTCTCCAAAATGAAAATAAAACCTCACCACCTATCTCTACTCTCAAATTACAATAAAAAGAAAAAGACATAAAGTAATAAGGCTCAATCTTCATATTGGCCTTAGACAATTACACGGGGCTTACCCCGGCCTCAAAAACAGTAATATGGAAAGCCACATAATAAATCACATAACAGTACGCACATAAGTGAGACCCCAACCTCAATTGAAAAACACAACTATAGGGCTCCAACCCCAATTTAAACCATCCATGTGCATAAATTAAAACCATACATAGATCTAAACCCATGATCACCTAACATGCTTTTACAAGAATTTAAATTTAACCAATAAATTAAAATTCTCGTTTTAAGCTCTAATAGCTTAAAACACGACTTAGATGCAATTCTTGTTCAAGAGCCCTTTTTTATAAAACCCGAAAAAACAATGAACTAATAAAATTCCAATTAATTTCTGAAAATTAATAATTTTATTCTTTAAATATTTTCAGAAAATAAAGATTGTAATTTTTCCAAAGTTTAAATCGCTTAAATTTCTAAAATCCCAATTTAAACAATTATTTCAAAAATAATTCAAATTTAATAAATAAATTTTTTCAGAAAAATTAAATCGGGATTGGATTGGACTAAATACGAAAATCAAGATAGCGAAACGAAGGGCCCGGATTCGCCCGCACGCCAGCCTAGGCCGAGAGCACGCATCGCGCGCGAGCACGCACGCACCGCGTCGCGCACGCCAGCAGCAAGGGCCGGCACGCATGCGAAGGCGCTAGGCGGGAGGCAGGCGGGCGAGGGAAAGGTTCCCGCGCGGTTGCGAGAGGTGCTGGCGGGCGGCAGCGGCGGGCAGTCTCGCGCGGTTGCGGGACTGCTGGGCGGGCGGGTGCGCGGGCCTGGCGTGCTACGCCTTAGCACGTCCAGGCTCGCGTTTTCGTAACGCGGTTTCGTGTTTCGTACTTTCAGTTCAAAAACCAAAACAATCCAAAATTCAAAAACACGAATTAAATTAATTTCTATCAAAACGGTTTTCCAAAAACACAATTTTAAGAAAGCAGTTTCAGAAATTCAAGAAAAATTACAGTTTCGTATTTCAGGCTTTTTAAAAGAACTCATGAATACCTAATTCGCATCTAAGCCTAAGAATTTCTGCCAAATTCAGAATAATTGAGACGAATCAGAAACACGATTAACGAGGTGGCTCTGATACCACTTGTTGGAAAACACGAATCAGAAAGCAGCGGAATTTAAAAAATTTTCCCAACAAAAGGATCTAGGACTCGCAATCGTGTAACCAAATTCGAAGGAATTAAGAAACTTACTTTTCTTTTGTTCTTTCTTGAAGCGTTTCAAGCCACCCAAGAACGCTCTTCTCGCGGCTTGATCCCCTCTCCTTGGTAAAGCTCGAATCTTCAAACTTCTAACTTGAAGTCTCTAGAGAAAGTCCACCAACTTGATCACAATCTAACTAGTAAGGATGCTAGTTCTCTAGTTAGTGTTTAGGCTTAACCTAGGGTTTTATTTAATCTTGGAGAAAGGAAGGTGTTCAACACATGAACCAAAAGAATTGCCAATTAGCTCTAAAGGGGAGCATGAACTCCCTATATATAGGAAAAGGGAGAGGGGCGCCGATCCTAATCCTTGTTGGGCAAGGATTTGGTTCCTCTCTCTCCTATTACTTGATCATCAAGTATTTTCCAACTTTGACTTTGAATTCTAATTCAAGTCAACTTTTAAGAGAGCTAAAAATATCCAAACTATTTTTGGATAATTTTATACTTTATTTATTTAAAATAAATAACTTATTTTATCTAATTAATTAATTCGTAATTAATTAACTAGATTATTTTCTCCAAAATAAGACTTTCTTTTTAATTCAAAATTAAACCAAAGTCTATTAAATAATTAACACATTTAATTATTTAATACATATATATAATATATATATATATATATTCACACGTGTGATTTCAGACGTGTGGAACCCTCTTGGCCCGATTAACTCGTTTAATCATTTTAAAGCCTCAACTCATGTAACCAAGTTGTTGTGTGTGACCGTCTAGGTTCTCAATTCAATTAGCAGTGACCCTAATTAATTAATTCACTAATTAATTAATCAGTCCACAGATTAAACGACCATAGTCTAGCAACAGGTGTTTAACCCCTAGCTGAATTGGAATGTTCGGATTCGACAGAACCTTTAAGTCATTGATTCATGTGAGATACAATCCTCCTACTTACTATCTCTCAACCAAGATCTAGGGCAAGGGAATAATCAGAACCCTAATAATCCGGTCTTAAAGCTAAGTGCATTTCATATCCATTTGATCTCAATCCAAGAAACCCTTTTTCTTGATGTCTTGATCTACTGCCTTGGCCAAGGACTCCATATGGCATATAAATGACTTACACAATAAGAGATCACCTTGCAAATGCAAGTGTAGGTCCTATCTTGATTCTCATTCACTTTCATGAATCACTTGTGCAGCCCCAGCATAAGCCTTGAATCAGTTGTCTAAGGCGACACCCTTTAAAGCTTATACCTAAGACTACAGAGTTAACTCATAAAGTGACAAGGAACCTCAAGTCTAAGGATCAATTAATCACATCAATGACTCGTGAGATATTTCCTAATCTGGAAGTTTCCATTTCCTGAAATAGAAACTTCCTTTCCCATTTAGGAATGTTCTCACACGGGGCACCTCAGTGAACTTACTTATTAAAGTAAGCACCCTCATGTATCACGTATGTATCAACTATACACTTTGCACCTCTATGAAACAAGGTGGTCCTTCTGAAGGGCGTGATCCCACAAGCAAGCCTTAGAGGAGTCAGGTTGACACTCCCACTGTCTGTAGGACTCATCAGCTTGGAGTATTTTACTAATCATGACTTATGTGATATAGGGCTCGTTTCATGAACCATTTCACCTAAATGGTAGAGTCCTAAAGTCATCAGGATTAGGGGAAAGGCCCAAAAGAAGAAGCGTGATCAGAAAGAGGATGTTTGCTTCCATTGTGGCAAAGCGGGACATTGGAGGAGAAACGGCCCAGAGTACAAGGCTACTCTAAAGAAAGGTATCTTTCTCGTTGAAATAAATCTTTCTATTAATTCTAGTTCTTGGGTACTTGATACCGGTTGTGGAACTCATATCTGTAATGATGTACAGATGCTAAGTGAAGTCCAAGAACTCAAAGGAGGAGAATGTGTCTTGAAGATCGACGATGGCTCAAACGTTGAAGCTCGAGCTTTAGGCACAATTAGATTAGATTTAGGTAGTTTTGAGTTAGTCTTAAATAAAGTCCTTTATGTACCCAGCATTATTCGTAATATAATTTCAGTTCCAATATTAGATTGTGAAGGTTATGAAACTTATATTAAGAATGGTAAATATTTTATCAAACGGAACAACTCTTCCGTTCACATTGGTACTCTAAGTAATGGACTTTACCTAACTCAAAATATCAATATTATGAATATACAACGAGAAACAAAGCGTAAGAGAGATGACAAAGTTTCAACTCCCTTATGGCACGCTAGATTAGGACACATTTCCAAGAACAGAATTAGCAAGATAAACACTTTAGGATCATTCTCTGAAAATGATCTTAAGGAGTAACTTCTTGCGAATCCTGTCTCAAAGGAAAAATGTCCAAAGTCCCTTTTAAAGGAACTGTGGAACGTGCCACTAAGGTTTTGGATTTGATCCATACTGATGTTTGTGGACCGCTTAGTGTATGCACTAGAAACAATCATCAGTATTTCATAACCTTTACTGATGACTTTAGTCGGTATGGTTATGTATACTTAATGAAGTATAAATCTGAAGCTTTTGAGAAATTCTTAGAATTTCAAAAGGGGGTTGAGAACCAAACTGGTCACAAGATCAAAGCACTTCGATCTGATCGAGGAGGCCAGTATCTTAGTGAAGAATTCCTTAATCATCTCAAAGATAATGGGATTATCTCTCAGTGGACTCCTCCGGGAACTCCTCAGCTTAATGGAGTTTCTGAGAGAAGGAATCGAACCCTACTTGATATGGTTCGTTCCATGATGAGTTTCACTGACTTACCACCTTCTTTCTGGGGTTATGCCCTAGAAAGTGCAGCAAAGATTCTGAATCTAGTTCCCTCTAAGTCAGTCCCCAAAACGCCCTATGAAATGTGGCATGGTAAAATCCCTAGTTATTCTTACTTAAGAATTTGGGGTTGTCCTACTTACGTGAAGAGGACAGTGGGAGATAAGTTAGAATCTCGTTCTAACTTATGCTACTTTGTAGGTTATCCTAAGGAATCCATAGGATACTACTTCTATGATCAATCTGAGCAAAAGGTGTTTGTTTCCAGAAATGCCACTTTTCTTGAGGAACCGTTCCTTAAAGAAAAGAAAGGCAAGATCATAGAATTGGAAGAAGTACGAAGTAACCCCAAACCACCCACTGAAGAAACGTCCCCTACTGATCAACCACAACCAATCACGAATTTCGATACACATGTAAATCCTCCTCTAAGGCGTTCTGAACGCACTCCTAGACAGCCGGAGAGATGGTATGGATTCTTCCATGAAATCTCTCAAAAGGATAATGATCCTTCAACATATGAGGAGACACTTTCAGATTCTGACTCTGAACAGTGGATAGAAGCCATGAAATCCGAAATGGATTCCATGAACTCCAACCAAGTTTAGACCTTGGTAGATTTGCCTGATGGGGTCAAACCCATAGGTTGCAAATGGATCTTTAAGAGAAAGCTTGGAGTTGATGGAAGTATTGCAGCCTATAAAGCAAGACTGGTTGCAAAAGGATTCACACAAAGACCCGGCGTGGACTTTGATGAAACCTTTTCGCCAGTTGCAATGCAAAAGTCTATTCGGATCATGCTTGCCATTGCTGCATATTATGACTATGAGATATGGCAAATGGATGTGAAAACTGTCTTTCTCAATGGTGGCATTGACAAAGACATTTATATGGAGCAACCCATAGGTTTCACATTTAGTGGGAGTGAGCAAAAGGTTTGCAAACTCCAAAGATCAATCTATGGATTGAAACAGGCTTCTAGGAATTGGAACATTCGATTTGATGAATCAGTCAAAGCGTTTGGCTTCATTCAAATTTTGAATGAGTCCTGTGTGTATAGAAAGGAATTGGAGACCTCAGTGCAATTCTTAGTACTTTATGTTGATGACATCCTTCTTATTGGGAATTCGAAGGATGACATGAAAGTGACTAAGTTATGGTTATCGAACCAATTCGAGATGAAAGATCTTGGTGATGCGTCCTATATCCTTGGAATTAAAATCTATAGAATAGATCTAGAAGGTTAATAGGACTATCACAGTCGATGTACATTGACAAAGTATTGAAGAGATTCAATATGGAGTCAGCAAAGGTTAAGAACCTTCCTATGAGCGTAGGAACATGTCTTTCAAAGAAGATGCGTCCTAAGACTAACCTTGAGAAGGAGAGAATGACTCATACACCTTATGCGTCAGCAATAGGTAGCATAATGTATGCAATGTTATGTACTCGACCGGATGTGGCTTGTGCACTTAGTGTGACAAGTCGTTTCCAATCTGACCCTGGAGATGGTCACTGGGCTACCGTGAAGAATATTCTTAAGTACTTGAAAAGTACTAAAGATTTATTCTTGGTTTACGGAGGTCAGAAAGATCTTACTGTCGAAGGATACTGCGATGCAAGTTTTGCATCTGACTTAGATGATTTTAAGTCAATGTCAGGATACATTTTCTGCCTAAACGGCGGAGCAGTGAGTTGGAAGAGTTCCAAGCAAACAACCACTGCAGATTCGACCACTGAGGCCGAATACTTAGCTGCAAATGATGCAGCTAAGGAAGGTGTTTGGATTAGAAACTTCATTCAAGAGTTAAATGTTGTTCCTAGAATGAAAGACCCCATTACTGTGTTTCGTGACAACACTGGGGCGGTTGCACAATCAAGAGAACCAAGATCTCACCAACGGACCAAGCACATTATGAGGAAGTATCACCTAATCCGTGATATTATCAAAAGAGGAGATGTGCAAATCGAGAGGGTCACATCAGCAGAGAACGTGGTAGATCCACTTACTAAACCCCTTAGTCGAGAAGCTTTCCAAGGTCATCTTCAGAAGATGGGACTTAGAGTAGCTTTAGAATGGCTTTGACGGGCAAGTGGGAGATTGTTAGGAATAGTGTCCTAGAAAGCCGATTGTATATTCGCTTTGTGCTTTTCCTTATAGTAATCACAGACAATCTTTGAATGAAATAACGAATTGAGGCAATACTTATTTATATGCTCTTGTTTGGTATGCGCTTACTTTAGCTGTGCATGTATGAGAACTCCCCTAATCCTGATGACTTTAGGACTCTACCATTTAGGTGAAATGGTTCATGAAACGAGCCCTATATCACATAAGTCATGATTAGTAAAATACTCCAAGCTGATGAGTCCTACAGACAGTGGGAGTGTCAACCTGACTCCTCTAAGGCTTGCTTGTGGGATCACGCCCTTCAGAAGGACCACCTTGTTTCATAGAGGTGCAAAGTGTATAGTTGATACGTACGTGATACATGAGGGTGCTTACTTTAATAAGTAAGTTCACTGAGGTGCCCCGTGTGAGAACATTCCTAAATGGGAAAGGAAGTTTCTATTTCAGGAAATGGAAACTTCCAGATTAGGAAATATCTCGCGAGTCATTGATGTGATTAATTGATCCTTAGACTTGAGGTTCCTTGTCACTTTATGAGTTAACTCTGTAGTCTTAGGTATAAGCTTTAAAGGGTGTCGCCTTAGACAACTGATTCAAGGCTTATGCTGGGGCTGCACAAGTGATTCATGAAAGTGAATGAGAATCAAGATAGGACCTACACTTGCATTTGCAAGGTGATCTCTTATTGTGTAAGTCATTCATATGCCATATGGAGTCCTTGGCCAAGGCAGTAGATCAAGACATCAAGAAAAAGGGTTTCTTGGATTGAGATCAAATGGATATGAAATGCACTTAGCTTTAAGACCGGATTATTAGGGTTCTGATTATTCCCTTGCCCTAGATCTTGGTTGAGAGATAGTAAGTAGGAGGATTGTATCTCACATGAATCAATGACTTAAAGGTTCTGTCGAATCCGAACATTCCAATTCAGCTAGGGATTAAACACCTGTTGCTAGACTATGGTCGTTTAATCTGTGGACTAATTAATTAATTAGTGAATTAATTAATTAGGGTCACTGCTAATTGAATTGAGAACCTAGAGGGTCACACACAACAACTTGGTTACATGAGTTGAGGCTTTAAAATGATTAAACGAGTTAATCGGGCGAAGAGGGTTCCACACGTGTGAAATCACACGTGTGGCTCACGTGAGTGACACGTGTGAATATATATATATATATATATTATATATATGTATTAAATAATTAAATGTGTTAATTATTTAATAGACTTTGGTTTAATTTTGAATTAAAAAGAAAGTCTTATTTTGGAGAAAATAATCTAGTTAATTAATTACGAATTAATTAATTAGATAAAATAAGTTATTTATTTTAAATAAATAAAGTATAAAATTATCCAAAAATAGTTTGGATATTTTTAGCTCTCTTAAAAGTTGATTTGAATTAGAATTCAAAGTCAAAGTTGGAAAATACTTGATGATCAAGTAATAGGAGAGAGAGGAACCAAATCGTTGCCCAACAAGGATAAGGTTCGGCCGTCCCTCTCCCTTTCCTATATATAGGGGAGCTCATGCTCCCCTTTAGAGCTAATGGGCAATTCTTTTGGTTCATGTGTTGAACACCTTCCTTTCTCCAAGATTAAATAAAACCCTAGGTTAAGCCTAAGCACTAACTAGAGAACTAGCATCCTTACCAGTTAGATTGTGATCAAGTTGGTGGACTTTCTCTACAGACTTCAAGTTAGAAGTTTGAAGATTCGAGCTTTATCAAGGAGAGGGGATCAGGCCGTGAGAAGAGCGTTCTTGGGTGGCTTGAAACGCTTCAAGAAAGAACAAAAGAAAAGTAAGTTTCTTAATTCCTTCGAATTTGGTTACACGATTGCGAGTCCTAGATCCTTTTATTGGGAAAATTTTTAAATTCCGCTGCTTTCTGATTCGTGTTTTCCAACAGAAGTATCCAAACATGTGGGAAAATTGGACCCCAACTGGGAAGGTCGGTTCAAAGTCATACAAATCAGAGCTAACAACACTTACACCCTGGAGACACTTCAAGGCGAGCGCTTGCCTCGCCCTTGGAACGCATGTAACCTCCGGCGGTTTTATGTTTAAAAGCTCTCTAGAAATGATGATGTAACAATCCCACTAATGGGTTTTATGTACTACTTCAAATCTCAAGTAAGTTACAATACATTATCTTGAATATTTCTATTCTACTGCTTTTAAATTACACAAATGGATAAGACCCACGTCCCTCGTTTCAACGAGCGTGGTTGGCAATCCATTCCAATACGCACGATGTTATTGCACATGGGTTACGCTTGCCAGCGCTCTACTCCACGTGGGGGGATGGCCTCATAAGGATAGTCTGGTAACGCTCACAATCAACCTGACGAATCAAAGAAAAATACAAGGAAAATCCTTATAGGCCTTGGTCGTTTGTCACAACGCTTTGCGCTCGAAAATGGGATCGCTTGCAAGTCCCAAAAATTAATGGGTACCAGCGCGCTCGTTCAACAGTAACATCATTCAGAAGAGTTTTCACAAGTCTTGAACAAGGGCAGCCTCTCAGTAAGACCCTCGTAATTACTCAAGACTTAGCAAAATTTTCCAAGTTAAGAAGAATTTTCACAAGTCTTGAACGAGGGCAGCCTCTCAGTAAGACCCTCGTACTTACTCAAGACTTAGTAAAATTTTCCCAAGCTAAGAAGAATTTTCACAAGTCTTGAACGAGGGCAGTCTCTCATTAAGACCCTCGTAGTCACTCAAGACTTAATAAAATTCTCTAAATTTTAGAAACAAAATTTACACAAGTTTTGAATGAGGGCAACCTCACAGTAAGACCCCCGGGATTACTCAAGACTTAGGAAACTTTTTCAAGTTTTAAGACTTAGCTAAACAATGCAATTTTTTTTACTAATCATGTTACACACAATCTTAGTATTACAAGATTTTGTTATAACAAGCACAAAGTAAAATTTCACAATCAAGGAAATAAAAGGAGAACATTATGGAGAAAAGGAAGAAATTCATTAATTTGAGACTTTCGCCAAAGTTACAAAACAAGGACTCATGGGCCCTTAACATTCTTACAAAAAAGAAGTTTCAACATAAGGAAGAGAAAGGAAGTTCAACATAAGCAGATGAGGAAAAGCATCAAGCGGCCGGAGCAACATCTTCATCCAGAACTACCAGGATATTTTGAGCCACGGGACCATGAACTGGGCCCTCGGGCTCTTGTGCGGGGGGAGGGGGGGAGGGGGCATTTTCATCTTGGTTCTGGGCAGCTGGAGGTGCGGGCTCGTTGTTTCCTGGCGCTTGCGGGGCATTGGGTTCATTGGCCTCGACAACAGAAATGGGGGCATTCTCGGCGACAGGTGCTGGAGGCTCGTTTGACGGAGGGTTTTCGGAAACGGTACTAGCATTGTTATTTATCTCTGTCTGTTCGGCTTGAGAGGCCTCTTCCGGAGGATGAGCTGCCATATAATCATCTTGGATGAGCGTAACCAGAAAATTATATTCCGGCTCGGAGATGCTGGCCTCAGGATCATCACGGTCGTCCTCATCCTCCACGCAGTGCTTGTTGAACATGGGCCCCATGCCCTGCGCCCCACGGATGGACGGATCTGTTAAGCCCTTATGAATGCCTTGCTCAATCGCCAAATTGAATGCTTTCTGGGCTTCATCGAGGAAATGAAGGGGAGCTGCAAAATTGAATGCTTTGGAATGGCAGAATTTGATGAGCGCCTCCTTATTTGATTGCTCAAAGCGATGAGGGAGTTGGTTCATGGCATCAGTGTATTTCTTTTCCGCCTCCATGGCCCTCGTCTTCCATGCGTCACGGTCAGCAGTGAGCTTCTTATGATTCTCATCAAGCTGGTTAAATTGGTTGCGCCAACTCCTCCGAGCGTTCTCAGCGTTCGTGAAGTCATCTTGCAACTTCTTCATCTCGGCCTCCATCTTGTTGTACTCATCCTTAAGGAAAAGGTACTTGGCCGTCTCTGTGTCCAATTCCTCCTGAAGCTGGGCAGGATCGTTCGAGCGCGCCATCTTCTTGTACTTGGCCTTCCGGTCAGCGTAAATCGTGGCGCGCATTTGGATATTTCTCGCCCTCAGGCTACACGGGCTCGAAAGGGCAAAAGTGTTAACAAATATATTGAAGAACAATACCTGCAAAGGATAATGAAACTACAAAAGGAAAGGAGACTTACGGAAATTATGGCGTTCACCATATCGCCGGTCACCTTTTCCACCGACTCGGAGTACAAATGCTTGTGATCCGCTGAGAATTGGGCCCTTTCATACAAATTTTGGCTGATGGTTTGGGTGACCGTTCCGTGCCTCAGTAATACGGCACCCCCATCTGCGGAACCCTTGTAGCTCCTGTCCCCCAGGCGGTCGAAGTCCCACAAATGTTCTTCATCTGAAGAGGAAGTGTCTCCGTCGCCACCCTTGGGGCCTTCAACAACTTGTTTGCCTTTGCCGGATATGGCGAAGGCATCGGGCATTCTCTTCCTCTTGTGGGAAGTTTGGCTGGCGCTCCCTTGAGCCCCGCTTATCACCACGCTTGCGGGGGGCCTCGTTTGATTGATGGCGTTAGGGTTGACCGCCCTTGCATCCGTTGAGGTTGGTGGTCGTACCACTATTCAGTTTTCTGTATTTACCGCTCGATTCTCCCCTCATCCCTGCGGCGATTGAGCGCCAGATGCGGTGCTTGAGCTGGTTATCAAGGCGAGGACGTTGGGCACGATTTACGAAGGGTAGAGGTTTAAACTATTCAGAATGTTGGCCACTGGGACTGGAATTGGGAACCTCAAGCCCCCGGAACGGACTGCATCCTTAGAAATCGCCATCTCACCGGGTGGCGGACGGTTGGCATACTCGTGATCAGCCAGGATCCGCCATGTGAAGCGCTCGTCCCAGTATATTGGTGCCAGCATGGTCTTAACTTCTCCCAAAGTAATTGTGCTGGGAGTCTCGTCAGGGGTGCGCTCGGTCGCCTGCATACCCGAGCCTTCACCCTCGTTTGGCCCTTTGGTTTTCTTGGCTTTCTTGGGCCTCTGGGTTTTCTTGCCTTTACCCTTGTCATGGGATCTTTCTGAGGGCCCCGTTCCTCCCTCGGATTCCGAAGCCGGGGCTGCGACGGCCAAGGTCACGGTGTGGCGATGAGGGTGGGTTGCGCTCTCTGTTATCGGGAGAGTCACCCCCTGCCTCTCCGCTTCTGACAAGTAATTTGAAATTGCTCTAAAACTTGTTTGCAAGGAGTTTTTTTGCAAGTTTGTGCTCTGAAGATATGTTTGCGTAAAAGGAGGATATGGATGCAGAATCCCTTATTTATAGGGATGGGAGTTGGTACGTTTCTGACAAGTAATTTGAAATTGCAATCACTTCCCGCCTAGGAAACCGTTCACTTTATTGAACCGTCATGTACTTCCCGAGAATCACGCGGCCCACGCGCATCAGCATTTAATGCGCAGACGTTACAAGCGGCCAGAAGAAAGGACCGCATTTAATGCATGGACTTTTCAAGCGGTGAGTAGAAAGGACTGAATTTATGACACAATCAGATGGACGAGTACGAGTGCAACGCACGATGGATTACATTGGAAGAATTCTACAGCCCTTATCACTAAGGACTACAGAATTGGGGGGCAAAATGACGGGGTCAAAATACGCTCGTCCCACGTCTGGACACATGGCGACTCGAGATAACGACACCTGTCCTCTTGGGCTAAAGTAATTATATACGAGCGCCCAAACCCCATGAGCGTAAAGGTTCCTCAAAGACACGTGCCATCCCTGCTGCACGCATGGGCCATCAACATTGTCGTTCTCTAACGAGCGCACTCTGTAAGGCCGGGCCAAGCCCTAGTGTGTCAAGGAAGCTCTCTTCGAGCGCTACACTCCCTCAGGGAAGCATTCCATTCCCCCTCATTACATGAGCCTTGGCCTTCATCCCCTAGCGGATTCCTTGGTCTCCAAGGCTCTTGGTTGACACGAGCGTGCTCTTAAGCCTTCGTTACCAACCCCTAAAACGGCTCTCTGACACCCCGTACATGCCCGCACACCAGCCACTGTTGCCAACACTAACTTCCACCAGCTTTTGTATAAGATTCTTCCTAGGTTTCTCTCTCGCAACGCCACGTGTTAGGGCAACATTCGGCCAGGACCACACGGTGCAAATGACCAACGGGTCCCTGACCCTCAACTATAAATACGCGAGTTCATCTTCTCCACTGTAAGCGATCTCCATTACTGCAACTCCATACTTAGCTTTTTCTCTTTTTCAGATCTTCATCTGACTTGAGCGTCGGAGAGCCAAACTGGGAATCACCCCCAGTTCCCCCAGCTTGGCCTTCTGACTTTGTCTTTGTGTTTGTCCTAGCAGGTAGAACCCCCATCTTTCCCGGCGAACATCAATTGGTTTCCTCACCTAAACAAATTCTAAAGTGATTGGACTCTGTACCTCATATTCAGACCCATCAGGTTGCATAACACAATAATTTCTTAATATTTATATTTAATTCTACAAATTTTAATATAAATTCATTATATTAAAAGAAAACTTCTTAATTTAACATCTAACGTACGGTTGCGAAACACAATAATTCCTCAGTGTATAGATATAATTCTATAAATTCAAATATACATGTTTCATATTAAGAAAATAATTCTTTATATTAAGTTATTCAACTACGATTGCTAAATAATACAATAGTTCCTCAAAATGCAGATATTATTCTACAGATGTATAAGTGAATACTTCATATTGACATAAAATTAGTTCTTTATTCAATTACCAACTAAATCTAATTATTTAATTATGTAAACTTTTATCTTTTTTTTATTTGTTGTAAAAACTTATACTTAAGTTGATATACATTAGTATTATATATATATATATATATATATACATGCTTGGGGGTTTATATAGGATTTAACACAATAATTCTTCAATATTTAGATATAATTCTACAAACTCAAATATAAATGTTTCATATTAATAAAATAATTCTTCATTAAGTTATTAAACTACAATTGCTAAATAATACAATAGTTCCTCAAAATGCAGATATTGTTCTATAAATGTATAAGTGAATACTTCATATAACATAAAAGTTCTTTATTCAACAACCAACTAATTAAATCTAATTATTTAGTTATGTAAAACTTTCATCTTTTTTTTTTTTTGTATGTCATAAAAAGTTATACTTAAATTGATATATATTAGATTTTTATGTCATAACTAAAACTTGGAATATGTAGTTAATTAAATAATTAAGTAGTAGAAATTTTAATGGAATATGTATTAATATAAATAATTACATATTTAAAAATATTTTTATTTAAACTATGATAACAAGTATTTAATTATTTATTTAAATTAGTGTATGAATATTTGATAGTTGTTAAATATAATAAATGACATAATATTACCAATAACAAAGCTTTCCAAGTTGGTTGACTCTCCAACCTTCTACATTGGAGACCCAGGTTTGAATCCGGGCGGGTGCATATTATGCAATATATATCATGAGCCACCCTGGGCTCGTTTGGTGCGGTCCAGGGGGGTTCGAACCTACCTAGGGCTGGTGCGGTTAGGGGGTGGTTCTGGGGCCCACAAATAAGTTTTTTATTTATTAATTTTAATTATTACCTTTTGTGACGGAATTTGCAACGAAAATTCCGTTGCAAAAAAGCAAAAAAATTAAATAATAATTAGTTGGTTTGCAACGGAAAATCCGTTGCTAAATTTGTTGCTAAAACCGTTGCTAATGTTTGTGGGTAATAATCCGTTGCTAATTCCGTTGCTATAGATTCGTTGCTAATATTCGTTGCTAAATCCGTTGTTATAGATTAGCCACGAGGGTTATAGCAACGAAAAATTTTCGTTGCTAAATCCGTTGCTAAGCCCGAATCCGTTGCTAATTAGGCCAAAATCCGTTGCTATCTGGCGTTTTTCTAGTAGTGTATGTGGCACATGTCGCACGTGTGACTCTATTCCACACGTGCCACACACGTGTGACCCCATCTGACTACATTTAGCCGGTTCAATCAATTCAACTAAACGATCGAACCTATACCCTCGTGACAGAGCTTTTGTGTGAGACCCTCTAGGTTCATTATTCGATTAGCAGTGAACCTAATTAATTAATACCCTTATTAATTAATCATCTCACCGATCACACGACCATAGTCTAGCAACAGGTATGTGACCCCTAACCGAACAATGAAATACTAGAAAAAACCTTTTAGTCAATGACAACTCGTGAAATATGATCCTCCTACTAAATCTATCCCTCGATTAATATCTAGGGAACGAGAATAAACAAAACCCTATTAATATTAATCTTAAAGCTAAGTTCATTTCTTATCCATTTGATCTCGATCCAATAAACTCCTTTCTTGATCCTAACTGCCTTGGCTAAGGACTACAATATGGAATATGAATAACTTATACAATAAGAGATCTTCTTGCTCTAGGCAAGCGTAGGTTCTTTATTGATTCTCACATGCCTTCATGTGCCAGTTTTGCAATCCCGACATAAGTCATAATTCGGGTGTCTAGAGCGACACCCTTTTAGACTTACATCTAAGTTTGCATAGTTAACTCACATAAGGCAACTATGGAATCTCAAATCTAAGGATTAATGGAATACACCATTGACTTGTGAGATATTTCGTAATTTGGGAGTTTCTATTTCTAGAAATGAACACTTTCTTTCCCATTTAGGAATGTTCTCACGCGAGGCACCTCAGTGTACTCATTCTATTAATGAGCACCCTTGTGTATTGCGTACGTATTTACTATGTACTTTGTCATCCCATGAAACAAAATGATTCCTTTTTAAGGACGCAATCCCACAAGCAAGTCTCGATCAAGTCAAGTCAACACTCCCACTGTTTGTTGGACTCATCGACTTGGAGTAATTTCTAGTCAAGCTTAGATTGGGGTTTGTTTCATGTGTCATTACTCTATAATGACAAAACCCTAAAATCTTTATAAACTAGGGAATTCTAATACACATACACATAAAGTAAACACCCAAAGCATATAAGAGCATGTATAAAGTAGTGATTGCCTTTGATCAAACCATTTCACTTGTCATTATTCAAAGATTATCTGCATTTTACAAGGAAATAGATAAAA
Source organism: Lantana camara (assembly GCA_037501455.1). Classification (NCBI taxonomy): domain Eukaryota; kingdom Viridiplantae; phylum Streptophyta; class Magnoliopsida; order Lamiales; family Verbenaceae; genus Lantana; species Lantana camara. Next base: position 117,909,504 of record CM074857.1, read on the forward strand.
CGGATATTACAAGTCGGCTTTAAGGGTACTATTCCTAACAGTCTCACGAACCCAAAATTTAGAAATAATGTATTCGAGTTCAGCTCTTGAACGTCACGAATGGAGCTAGGGTTTGGCTCGAGTTTAAGTATATCAAATTCGAACCTGAACCTTTATTGATTCGACTCGTTAGGCTCGAACGGGTTCATCTCATTTACAGCCCTAACCTAAACCATCTAGCCTTTAGAATTTCCAACCTACCTCAACAACAAGTTCAATCGGACACAAGTCTATTTTAGCTAGCCACCCAATTGAAAATTTTGGAGTAGGCAGTAGAAAACTTGGGGTGCATGGTTAAGAATTTAGAAAATCAGTTGGGATAGATAGCAACTTTGTTGAGTAGGCTGGAGAACCAAGGAAAAGTTCCCTCACAAACGTAGAATTCAAGACAAAATGTAAGTGCAATCACGCTCTAAAGTCGGAAAGAGCTGCCTCCACCAATGGAGAAGTCCAAAACACGCAGGAACGATACCAAAGATGATCAGATAGACGACTCAACCATAAGGCTTGATCAAGCCTTAAGCCCAAGACGTGACAATGAGTTAGGAATTGTTGTCCAGCCTAAGCCATTAATGATACCACCTCTGTTTCCACAGCGTCTGGCTCAATCGAAGAAGTAAATGGAAGAGCAAAACATCCTTGAGACATTCCAAAAGGTTGAAGTAAACATTCCCTTGTTGGATGTTATCCAACAAACCCCATGATACACAAAATTCCTTAAAGAGCTCTGCACCAACAAAAGAAAGCTGATAGGTAATGAACTGCAAAGTGTCGTAGAGAATATCTCCACAGTTTTACAAAAGAAATTACCCTCGAAATGCATAGACCTAGGTATTTTTTCAATTTCGTGTAAAACAGGCAACCTTGGTATTATGCATGACATTTTTTTTTAATTTTAATATAATATTTAAATCATATTATAATACTAAAAAATAATTTAAAATATTTCAGGGATAAATTAGTAATTTAATAACCATTAAAAGTGATTATCAATTTTTTTTTTTTGCAAACACTCAACTGATTATTTTTCTGCTTATCACCTTTTTTTCCGAACACTCATTGTTTTTACTACTGCAATTTTTTACAACTTTCACTTTTGCTTATCTAGTAGAGTTTACAAGCACCCCTATAATTTAGGCATTTATCAATTCCCTATTTTTTGGGTTTATTGTGTTTGATCAACCTGATGATAGTGCACAATCTCTAGGTTGAATTCTTACGCACATAGCCATTCTTGCGATTTGATATGTATGTATTGGATGTTTGATACATGTGGTAAATTAGTGATAGGGTTTTAGGGATAGAATCTGATTTCACTAAGGGCGTTGATAATCTGGTTTAAATCTTGCATGTGTCACGACTTGATTAATCAAGATTTGGTATTTCTATAAATTTTAATGCCGCTAACTCATTAATTCTAAGAGTATCTCTTTAGGGTTTTGAATTGGTTAGGGAAAATAACATTCGAGAAGTTAACTAGAAACGAGATTGATTTAATTTGAGTGTCTCTTTCAACTATAACCAATCTATCTGAACAAATTGAATATATCTTTGAGTTCGTGATCAATGTGAGAATTCGAATCAAGTATCCCTAACTAGGTATTTCTCTTTAATTGATTTATTCCGTATTCTTAAATCTACGTTCTTAGTTAGTTGTTGAATTTTAGTTAATTATTTTATTAACTTTATTTGTAGATTAGTTGAAGCTAAAAAAACTCCTGTAATTGTCTTTCGTTAATTTCCCGTGAGTTGAAAGAATTGAATCTTCCAATCCCCCTGTGGATCGACCTTATTTACTATTATACTATGTTGTGTTAATCATAGATAAAGAATTAAATTATTTTTGATAAATTCGATCCATTTAAATTATAATAATTAATTTATTCGCCACAGTGTAGACATCGCATAGGCACTACAATTGAGCAGACAATCAAAGTTACATAGATAGATAAGTAATTACAACTAATGACACTGAATGCATTCATATGTTTATTTAGAAATAAAATACATATGTGTATTTGACACAATGAAACACAAACTATTCCACCACATTGCCATATACATACGTACATACATATATACACAAATATATAAATATGATTTCACAATATATATCCATTAATAGCATCTCAGAGCTTGTAGTAATCAAGAGCACGATAATTGTCGAGTGCAGTGGTGAAAAACTTGAGCACGTATTCACTCAGTACAACTTGTCTATACACTGCTGGATTTTCTTCTGATATCAGCTCTTCGATTGGACCATAAATTTTAACCCCATTCACAGGTCCAGAAAAGAAACATGCCACTGAGATACGGGGTCCTTTGGTGCTCGTTGTAGCTCTATGCTCAATGCTTTTGAATTTCCCATTTGATACCAACTGTTCATAAATTAACCAGTGAAATTAGAATAAAATAAGTAAACCATGCCGTAAAGAAGTAGAATATATATTAGGCAAGAAATCAGGGACAGAGATAAAAGAGGCTGGGAGGATATATTCGACCCATCTCAAATACATGTAGAATTGTATCTTTGTATGTATTACTTCTCTTTGGTTTTTTTCCACCACCAAAAAATTAAATTGATATACTCTTAGGTATGACATACCTACATAAACTTCTCTTAAGCTTTGCGAAGTAAAAAGAAAAACTTATATGTCAGATAGTTGAATTAAATTACATTTGAATTGATATATTTCAATGATTTCATTCTTATTCAAAAACGCGTTTACTATTAATAATTATCAATAAACATTCAAACTTTGAATTCATAACTATAATATATAACATGCATTAGACAGAATCTTAAGATATATCAAGGAAATTTGGTAATTCTTTCAATCTTGCGGACGAATAAACCGGTGTAATTATCCTAAGAGGTTTGAATTAAATAATAATTTTCTAACTCAATCAATACCTGGAGGAGATCTCCAATGTTTATTACTAATGCCCCCGGAACGGGGTGAATGTCAATCCATTGTCCCTGATACAAAATCTGGAGACCGCTAGTAATTTGGTTTTGAAGAAGAATAGTGAGGAATCCAGCATCAGAATGTTTAGTTGTTCCAATCGTGAGCTGTGGCTCAGGGCATGCTGGATAATAGTGACAGTGGAGACGATGCCCCTGAGAACATTCCATGTTTTTCAAGTGATCAGTTTTCAGTCCAAGAGCCTCAGACAATAGCCCCAGCAGAATATTTCCCAGAATTTCCATATGTTTTGAGTACTCCACGGACGAAAACCTGTTATTAATCAAATTAAGGTGTGGAAAAGTAGTATATGTATAGGTAAAAATGAATATTAGATTATACTATTTCATTTATTTGTTTTTGTTGATTTATAATTTTGACCTTAATAGGTCAATAATGCAGCAAAACATTTCTTGAAATAAGTGCAATAGCTAAAGTATTTTTGGGACCCCCGGTGCATGCAACCCCAATTTTTTAATATAATTTTTTTTTAAATTTTTGAATTTTTTTTTGCTTTTTATTTGATTTTTTTACATTTAAAAATTAGAGGATACATACACCGGGATTCACACCCGATGCATGCAAGAATTTCCCGTATTTTTGTAATAATATTTGGGCCTGAGTGGAGCATTAAAAAGTAGTCGGAACAAATTGCGGCCTAATAGAAGGATTGGAAAAGAAAGGACAAACGCATAACCCTAGAAGTCAACGAGTTCATTAAATCTTAAATATATAATTAGGACTGAAATGAAAGGACAAATAGAAAAATATTCGGCATAACTTGCTATTACTTTCAGTTTTATATTGAAAAAAGGCACCAATTCTTAATCCAGGATAGTTTCCTACCATCTTTTAGTTGAATTAACAGGTTCCATCAAAGAGAGAGGAGAGATTCTTGAATTGAAAACTTTAAAAGAATAGAAAATAAACTGCATAATATATTATAACTTGCGTATTAATTATTAAAATATCAATAATGTACCTGCAGGAAGGAGGCAACTCCTGAGGATCAGTTTCATGAGGACCTGAAAATGCAATCGTGAGAGTATCCCTCCAGCTTGCAGTTCTTGATGTGTACAGATCATAGCTGCTGTTAAATCTCACCGTTCTCGTCGTATCCCGCGAATAATATTTCCTTTTCTCCTCGAGATCCTGCTCGTTAAATCTCCGAACCCCATGAATCATCCCGTCAAGCACAGTCTGAGGAATCCCATGATTCACAACCTGGAAAAATCCCCAGGTTTCCGATGCAATTCTCACTTGTTCGACGATCTCTTTTCGCCTGTCGGGATCCTGGAATACGCCACTTAGATCAATGACAGGAACTTGAACTTGAGCCTTTTTGTAAGTTAGCTCTCGAGCAAGCTCGTCAGATGGCCTGACGAAAATCTCAGGAACTTTGAGGAGTCCTGAATCTGCTATACCTTTAACACCCGCCTTTGTTTCATCAAAAGCTTTTAGCTTTTCAATTCTTTCAGGGTTCCGGATTTCCGCCATGTTTCTTTTTTTTTTTTTGGGTGGGAACTGTGCCTTTGATCCTGAATCCGGGTTACTTATATAGAAGGTTCTCTGGAAATTAGATAGCATCATAGCATTATTAATCACTTTTTTTCAGTTTACTAATTGGCCATGATCCCCAAGTATTGACGTTTTCTATAATTTAATTAATTTATTTCATCCATTTAAGATTGGAGTATTTCAAAATATTTCTACCTCAAAAAAGTTAAAATAAAATTTAAAATTGTTAAGTGTCGCGTTAGGGAATAAATTACTGAAAAGCACTTGTAAATACACATTTAAAAAAATAATAAAAATAGGGGTAGTTAAAAGTCGCTCAATGGTTTTAAATTTTAACTTATTTAGTTAAAATTTAAGTAGAATTTATGAAGAGGAGGAAAAAAAAAACACCAAGATGATTATCACATGTCTTAATTAACTTATTTAGTGATTTACCTTGACTTTGTGTTAATGACTCGCATGTGGGGGTTTCGACGTGGAACAAGTCCGAAAAATATTAATTGAATTTCATTAAATCACATTTATATTTTCTTATTTTTATAATAATTTCCATATTATCATCTCTATGATACACGAATATGGACACAGTGACACCATGACACGATATAGATACGGTGAAATAGATTTTTTCTTAAATTTCCCACGTGAGGAGTGTCGGACACGATGTCCGATACGAGTATCCAACACGACATAGTAATATAATATTTTTAAAAGCGTCAAATACACCATAGCTTATCATGTATTGGGATTTCTATTCCAAATAATCGTTTCAGTCAGGTACTACTAACTACAAGAAGTCGTATTGTAAATATAATACTAATTAGCAAGTACAGTATTAATATGTAGACCTAATAATTTTCCTATGTCGCGCACATTAATTATATTGAATTAAAATAATGTCGTTATGTTTGAAGGGTTTCACAATTTTCTCATGTCCGTTAACGGTAGCTATTGGGTTCATCAGTTATCAAACTTAAATATTAGTATTTTTCCTATATAATTATATTTCATTCAAATAAAATAAGATAAAACCCACATGGTATTGTTGGAACGTAGTTGTCAATGAATTAGTAATTTATATTTGGCTGATGTCCTAGTCCATTGTAAGAGAGGTTAAATTACATTTAACTATTCTATATTAGACTTAATTTTAATGTAATTCATTTAAATTGAAAAATTATATTTTAATCTCTAATTTTTTAGAATTGTTTATGATCTCTGACTTCCATTAGGATTTTGTTATATTACTCTGAACATATCTCCTGATTTTTTTAATTAATTTGTAGCTCCAAGAACTGTGTTGTTAAATTCATAATTTATAAGAATTTTTTTTTTTTTTATATTTATAAATTTTAGAGATGATTTTGTAATTTTAATTATATATTCAGTATAATATTCATACAAACCGTTAGAGGTATAAATGCATTTTTATAAATTTTATTAGAGATTTTCAACCAAACAAAACTCATAAGGACAAAAATATAATTTTCGAATTTAAATTATGAATTGCATCGTAATTAGGCGTAAAGACAGATAGGAAAATGTAAATTTGCATATATATATATATAGATGGATAGATAGATATATACAAAACATAAAAATTAAAAACATGTTTGTTTGATACAAGTAAGTCAAGGTAGATACAAAACATAAAAATTAAAAACATGTTTGTTTGTTTGATACAAAACATAAAAATTAAAAACATGTTTGTTTGACTTTGTCCCTATACAAGTAAGTCAAGGTTTGGCAAACCCGTCCGGATTTCTGTCTATAGTTCATTAATGTTTCCGGCTCCTTGCATGAAAATTCTGCCTTAAATCCCAATCAACCATGCTTTAACTAAATAAATAAATAAATATAATATACTTATTATTTAATTAGTTATTATCTTTTTTTTTTTTAAAACTACATCAATCACATGATAATTAAATTCAAATTATTATTGTTGAGACCGAAAATTCGAAGATAAAATTACTAATTGATGGCCCAAATAAATTGGCTATTAATTATTAATTTTTATCTTTAGTCCATAATAAATTTGGGCTTACCTATTTAATTCAAGATAAGAACTATGAATTTCTGGTTTTTTTTGGGTTAATTAAATGGATTAAATAAATGATCCATTAAATAAAATAAAGCCCATTCTGAGGAAGCGGTCTTTAAATTCAGGCCCAAGCCCATGAAACCCAAGAGAAGAACCGAAAGCTTATAAATAGAGGCTCCAAGGTTACAAGTTGAGACTACAAATCATAAGTCACAAAAAAAAAAGCCCAAGTCACAAAATTCTCAAGAACAAGAGGCATCCAAGCTCTCAAATCTTCGAGTCATTGCCACTTGCAGTCCCGAAGTGTTATCCGTGCAACGAGCCAACACTTCCAGCCAAATTCTACAAATTCAACCAGGTTCTACGTTTGATTCGAGATCAAACATCAAGCCATCGAATCTGATGGTGCAGGAAAAGGATTCCTAAAATGCAACCAACACTTTCAAGATTTGTTTAAAGGAAAGAGAAGACCATCACAGGTTGTAATGCCTCAGGAACTGGGTTTCCTTGACAGCGTGGGTTCTTCCAGTTAGGGTAACACCAAGGTTGAATGTGTGGTGAGATGGTGAAGTATGCAAAGCTTGATTATGCAGCAATGGAGAAAAACCCTAGTTCAGTGCAAGTGGTTTTTGGGAAGAAGATGACTTGCGCCAGAAAGCGTGTGCTTCTCCCTATTTATATGTTAGGGTGAGGGTGCTTTGGGTAATTTGACCTAGTGGTCCCAAACCTGTGTTTCCCTAACACGTGGCGACCTGAGACGGTGTGAGAGTGATGGCCTCTGAAAAGCCTGTTGTAGGGCAGGTACGAGGTGCACGCCTCCGTTGTGTCAGAAGTGGTTAGCGAGCGGCGAACGTACAGGTGTGTAACCCTGCTTCCCGTACTCTAGAAGGGCTCGTGGAGGGGCAGTCCATGCTTCAGGGACCGATCCTCGAAGAGATACCTTGGAGTACCAACACGAGCATCGGTTGCGCTCGATGGGCCCCTGGCGGGGGGCCACCGGCGATGGGCGTCCGAGCGTCAGGGTCGTCGATACATAAGCATGATTACCGAGGGCGTCCCTGGTATGGAAGAGGAAAATCTTAGCGTAAAGCATCCCCAGGATCGTTGACGCGAGCGCTCGAGAGGACTATTGGGGGAGCCCATGTTCGTAACTTGGGCCGAGGCACGCAAGTGTTGCTTAGGGAAGAGGTATAGGGAAAGGGCTGGGTTGGACCCACGAGCCCATTACCTCGAGCGTTTAGAACGTCGAACCCTCCAGACCGTGACACGTGAACCGTGCTGATCCGAGCGTATTCCGGCCTCATCATTTGCCCCCCAAATTCTGTAGTAGCGCTTGAGCATACTGTAGAATTTAAAGAGACGGGCCCTGTCTTTTGAATATTCGAGGGTCAAGCCTCAGAGAATGAAGTGCCGGTCCGTCTTCAATAACGGACATCCCCTGACACAGCCATAAATGAAGTCCCATCCGCATTTAATGCGGAGTGGAGACGTGGGCGCGTGTACGGCTGAGTGGGCGCGTGCACTCCGGGATGTGTGAGGCGGTTACCAAAAGTGGGGGGATTTTCGAAGCGGGAAATGATTGCATTTTGAATTTCTATCCTGATTAAACGCCTATTTCTCCCCTATAAATGGGGATTTTGAAGGCTTGCTTACTCTTTACGCTTCCAAAATCCTCCAAAGCATTTCAGCTCTTTCTCTGCAAGTTTCAGAGATTTTCGGCGACTTTTTTCCAGGCAACTCCATTTCAGCTTTAGGTAACTTTCCAAAAACTCTGATACTAACCCTAGATTTAGGCTGTTTTAGGCGTAGCTCTACGTGTGAGGAAACTTTTAGGTCACTGGGTCCAAACCGTAACCTTCTTCTTCGTTGAATTTCTATTAAAAGCTTCCCCTTCAAGAACAAGAACCACCAATGGCAGCCAATATCGTAGACCAAAAGGTGGATGAGATAGAGGAGATGTCTGTGGGGAGTTCTTCTCCTCATGGTGATATTCCAACAACTATTCCAATAGCGAGGGCCTCCCCTGATGGTGCAATCCCCACTGCCATTCCATTGGCAAGGGCTCCCGTGGAGGCTGGGGATGAAGAACTAAACGCTGCAGTTCAAGGGATGAACGAGCGGGATCCCCAAGGGGTGGATCAGATTTTTGAGGAGATGAATTTGGTGATGGAGATGCAGAGGCAGGGGGAGAGGGTACTCCGCGTACTGAACAGTGCTGTGAGGCCGCAAGACCATCAAATTACAGTAGCAATTGCGGCTCCCGAGGGCGGTGTAGGGCCTTTCGAGCGTCAAGCTAGTGGCGAGCCTCCCCGCAAGCGCCAAAGGAAGGGGAAGGAGCCTGTGATGCGAGTGAGGCAAAATAATCCCCACCAAACAGATAGATCACCGGATAACATTGAGAGCATATTGACGCTCGAAGATCTGAAGGATTTGAGGACCAGAGTGTACTGGGACGAGGCTGTGCTCCCAATGCGCCTCCCTGAGGAGGGAGATAGGGCCAACCGTCCGCCACCGGGGATGTGTTGGAAAACACGAATCAGGAAGCAGCGGAAATTTAAAAATTTTCCAACAAAAGGACGTAGAACTCGCAATCATGTATCCAAATTCGTAGAGATAAGAAACTTACTTTTCTTTTATTCTTTCTTGAAGCGTTTCAAGCCAGCCAAGAACGCTCTTCTCGCGGCTTGATCCCCTCTCCTTGGTAAAGCTCGAATCTTCAAACTTCTAACTTGAAGCTCTCTAGAGATAGTCCACCAACTTGACTACAATCTAACTAATAAGGATGCTAGTTCTCTAGTTAGTGTTTAGGCTTAACCTAGGGTTTCGTTTATCTTGGAGAAAGGATGGTGTTCAACACATGAACCAAAAGAATTGCCAATTAGCTCCAAGAGGAGCTCGAGCTCCCCTATTTATAAGAGGGGGAGGACCGAAAATCCTAGTCGTTATGGGCAAAGGATTTTTTGTCCCTCTCTCCTATTACTTGATCATCAAGTAATTTTGACTTTGACTTTGAATTCAAATTCAAATCAACTTTCAAGAGAGTTAAAAAATATCCAAACTATTTTTGGATAATGTTATACTTTATTTATTTAAAATAAATAACTTATTTTATCTAATTAATTAATTCATAATTAATTAACTAGATTATTTTTCTCCAAAATAAGACTTTCTTTTTTAATTCAAAATTAAACCAAAGTCTATTAAATAATTAACAAAATTAATTATTTAATATATATATACAATATATATATATTTACACATGTGGGACACGTGTCCCAAGGACACGTGTCACTCATGTGACCCACACGTGTGGTTTCACACATGTGGAACCCTCTTGGCCTGATTAACTCGTTTAATCATTTTAAAGCCTCAACTCATGTAACCAAGTTGTTGTGTGTGACCTTCTAGGTTCTCAATTCAATTAGCAGTGACCCCAATTATTTAATTCACTAATTAAATAATCGGTCCACAGATTAAACGACCATAGTCTAGCAACATGTGTTTAACCCCTAGCTGAATTGGAATGTTCGGATTCGACAGAACCTTTAAGTCATTGATTCATGTAAGATACAATCCTCCTACTTACTATCTCTCAACCAAGATCTAGGGTAAGGGAATAATCAGAACCCTAATAATCCGGTCTTAAAGCTAAGTGCATTTCATATCCATTTGATCTCAATCCAAGAAACCCTTTTCTTGATGTCTTGATCTACTGCCTTGGCCAACTACTCCATATGGCATACGAATGACTTACACAATAAGAGATCACCTTGCATATGCAAGTGTAGGTCCTTTCTTGATTCTCATTCACTTTCATGAATCACTTGTGCAGCCCCAGCATAAGCCTTGAATCTGTTGTCTAAGGCGACACCCTTTAAAGCTTATACCTAAGACTACAGAGTTAACTCATAAAGTGACAAGGAACCTCAAGTCTAAGGATCAATTAATCACATCAATGACTCGCGAGATATTTCCTAATCTGGAAGTTTCCATTTCCTGAAATAGAAACTTCCTTTCCCATTTAGGAATGTTCTCACACGGGGCACCTCAGTGAACTTACTTATTAAAGTAAGCACTCTTATGTATCACGCACGTATCAACTATACACTTTGCACCTCCATGAAACAAGGTGGTCCTTCTTAAGGCTGTGATCCCACAAGCAAGCCTTAGAGGAGTCAGGTTGACACTCCCACTGTCTGTAGGACTCATCGGCTTGGAGCATTTTACTAATCATAACTTATGTGATATAGGGCTCGTTTCATGAACCATTTCACCTAAATGGTAGAGTCCTAAAGTCATCAAGATTAGGGGAGTTCTCATACATGCACAGCTAAAGTAAACGCATACCAAACAAGAGCATATAAAGAAGTGTTGCCTCAATTCATTATTTCATTCAAAGATTGTCTGTGATTACAATAAGGAAAAGCACAAAGTGGATATACAATCGGCTTTCTAGGGCACTATTCCTAACAGGATGATGACAGTCTACCAAGACTCCATCCTGGCTAGGGGTTTGAGGTTCCCAATTCGACCCCTGTCGCTGCTATCTGTAACTATCTCGTTCTCAGCCCTTCCCAGATTCTCCCCAACGGCATATCTCTTATAAACTCGTTCGTGATCCTGATGAGGGCCACAGGTCATGAGCCCTCAATAGATAATTTCAACAGCCTAATTCAGGTGGCCCGCTCCCCACGCTCATCTCCAACAGACGGGTTTTAGTACGCCCAAGCCAAGTCAGGGCTTAAGATGATTGACTCGCCCTCAACTTCGTATGGCGAAAATTGAAAGGATAAATATTTTTTTGTTGGGGCGCCCGGGGGGGCTTTTGGAGCTAACGGAGGATGGATAGTACACGGCGAAGGGCCTTTGGTTAAGAACAGATCCGGGAATAAACTTTTCGAGCATTGGGCGAAGAGCCTGGCCCTCGTGATGAAAACTGAGAAGAGATTGATTAAAGCCAAGGGCCTAATGAGGAATGAGGGGATATTATTCGGATATGGGCTCTCAAATCCCCCAGACATGATAAACAACCCTCCAGCTCAGATCATGGCCCTCGATGGTTAGATTCTAGGAACTAACTCTTCTAACACTTAGAACAGCCTCACTAACCTGTCCCTGTTGTATTATGATAAGTATTACGATGACACTTCTCTAACGTTCGTTTCTCTTCTGTTTGTAGATGCAAAGCTACTAATGGCCGGACCTACCGCCGAGGGAATCCTAGCACTTATGTGCGCTCAAAGAGCCGGGGCTAATCAGCAGCAGCAACCACCACCCCAGAACCAACTGGCACCAGATGCCCCCCGAGGGTGCCGCCTTAGGCGAGGGTCGGGACGTGGTGCTAGTTGTTGGAAAACACGAATCAGAAAGCTGCGGAATTTAAAAAATTTTTCCAACAAAAGGATCTAGGACTCGCAATCGTGTAACCAAATTCGTAAAGATAGAAAACTTACTTTTCTTTTATTCTTTCTTGAAGCGTTTCAAGCCACCCAAGAACGCTCTTCTCGCGGCTTGATCCCCTCTCCTTGGTAAAGCTCGAATCTTCAAACTTCTAACTTGAAGTCTCTAGAGAAAGTCCACCAACTTGATCACAATCTAACTAGTAAGGATGCTAGTTCTCTAGTTAGTGTTTAGGCTTAACCTAGGGTTTTATTTAATCTTGGAGAAAGGAAGGTGTTCAACACATGAACCAAAAGAATTATCAATTTGCTCTAAGGGGAGCTCGAGCTCCCCTATTTATAAGAGGGGAGGACCGAAAATTCCTAGTCCTTTATGGGCTAGGATTTTGGTCTCTCTCTCTCCTATTACTTGATCATCAAGTAATTTGACTTTGACTTTGAATTCTAATCCAAATCAACTTTCAAGAGAGCTAAAAATATCCAAACTATTTTTGGATAATTTTATACTTTATTTATTTTAAATAAATAACTTATTTTATCTAATTAATTAATTCATAATTAATTAACTAGATTATTTTTCTCCAAAATAAGACTTTCCTTTTAATTCAAAATTAAACCAAAGTCTATTAAATAATTAACACATTTAATTATTTAATATATATCATATATATACATATACACGTGTGAGGCACGTGTCCCAAGGACACGTGCTCCTCACGTGACCCACACGTGTGATTTCACACGTGTGGAACCCTCTAGGCCCGATTAACTCGTTTAATCATTTTCAAGCCTTAACTCATGTAACCAAGTTGTTGTGTGTGACCCTCTAGGTTCTCAATTCAATTAGCAGTGACCCTAATTAATTAATTAATTCACTAATTAATTAATCAGTCCACAGATTAAACGACCATAGTCTAGCAACAGGTGTTTAACCCCTAGCTGAATTGGAATGTTCGGATTCGACAGAACCTTTAAGTCATTGATTCATGTGAGATACAATCCTCCTACTTACTATCTCTCAACCAAGATCTAGGGTAAGGGAACAATTAGAACCCTAATAATCTGGTCTTAAAGCTAAGTGCATTTCATATCCATTTGATCTCAATCCAAGAAACCCTTTTCTTGATGTCTTGATCTACTGCCTTGGCCAAGGACTCCATATGGCATATGAATGACTTACACAATAAGAGATCACCTTGCATATGCAAGTGTAGGTCCTTTCTTGATTCTCATTCACTTTCATGAGTCACTTGTGCAGCCCCAGCATAAGCCTTGAATCAGTTGTCTAAGGCGACACCCTTTAAAGCTTATACCTAAGACTACAGAGTTAACTCATAAAGTGACAAGGAACCTCAAGTCTAAGGATCAATTAATCACATCAATGACTCGTGAGATATTTCCTAATCTGGAAGTTTCCATTTCCTGAAATAGAAACTTCCTTTCCCATTTAGGAATGTTCTCACACGGGGCACCTCAGTGAACTTACTTATTAAAGTAAGCACCCTCATGTATCACGCACGTATCAACTATACACTTTGCACCTCCATGAAACAAGGTGGTCCTTCTTAAGGGCGTGATCCCACAAGCAAGCCTTAGAGGAGTCAGGTTGACACTCCCACTGTCTGTAGGACTCATCTCGGCTTGGAGTATTTTACTAATCATGACTTATGTGATATAGGGCTCGTTTCATGAACCATTTCACCTAAATGGTAGAGTCCTAAAGTCATCAGGATTAGGGGAGTTCTCATACATGCACAGCTAAAGTAAATGCATACCAAACAAGAGCATATAAAGAAGTGTTGCCTAAATTTGTTATTTCATTCAAAGATTGTCTGTGATACCAGGAAAGTCCCAAAACGGATTATGACTAATCGGCTTTCTAGGGCACTATTCCTAACAATCTCCCACTTGCCCGTAAAAGCCATTTAGGTACTCTAAGTCCCATCTTCTCAAGATGCACTTTGAGAGCCTATTGACTTTGGGCGTTTCCAAAGTGGATCTGCTATATTCTCTGCTGATGTGACCCTCTTGTTTACACATCTCTTAGGAAACACCTTTTCCTTATAAAGTGATTCGTAATCACGTGTTCAGTCTCTTGGTGAGGTCTTGGTTCTCTTACTTGAGCAACCATCCATTTTATCATACAATATGATAAAAGAGTTGTTTCATGCTAGGAACTTCATCTAACCAGTTAGATGGAGTTTCTTACCCAAACACTTAACTTAGCGTTATATAATACGACTAAGTTCTCAACTACGATAGTCGAGTTTTGCAATGTCCGTCCTTGGAACCCCTTTCCAACACATTGCATTACCATTCTGGTAGAAGTCGTATCTTTTCAATGATTTCATAATCATCTATGTTTGATGAACGGTTACATCAAATATCCTTCTAACAACAAGATCTTTTGGGCTCTGTAAATTAATACATATCCTCATTTCTTCTCAAGTACTCTGAGGACATCCTTTACAGAAATCTAATGACCTTCTCTGAGGTCATATTAGATTCGGCCTACTACGCTTAGTGTTGCGCCATATCTAATTTAGTACATAACCTTTTATACATTATGCACCCTTTCACTTAAAGGGATTTTGGACATTCTAACTTTCTTAAAGTTATTTTAGGACACATACTCTTCAAAAGAGATGTTCCATTGTCCATACTAAAATCCTTTTAGTATTATGGTTATGTACTCGTTTTGTGATAATCCTTTTATTCTCTTAGATCTATCTTCTATAGATCTGAATGTCGAGAATATAGGATAATCACTAAGATCTTTCATGTCAAATTGTTTCTTAAACAAGAATTGGTAACTTTCACGTCATCCTTGACATTCCTAATGAGAAAGATGTCGTTTTTCTAAAGAACCAAAAATTGACTCTTACATCACTAACTTTTCTATGTACACTTTTGAGACTTATTCGACTTCCATCTGTGTCAAACGATTTGACTATCCTATGGAATCGAATTGTCTAACTCCTAGAAGCCTTTTATCAATCCACAGATTGACTTTAGGGATTTGCATACCTTATGTATACTCCCACTGAGTATGAGATTTATAGAAATACCTTATTTCAGTCTCTTTCAATCTCATATTGAACAAGATAGTTCTCATATTCATTTATCATATCTCATAGTCAGAATATGAGGATGTTGTAAACATAATCCAAATGGACTTTTGCATTTCAATCGTCAAGAAGGTTGTAATGCTTTCCATTTACTCGAAGCTCCACGAGCTTGATCCTATCAGGTGGATCAACCAAGGTCAAAACTTGGTTTGAGTATATGGAATCCATATTGGATTTCAAGGCTTGCTTATACTACTCAGATTCCAAATCTGACAGCGTCTCCTCTTCAAGTAATTCCTTGGCTATCTAGGAACGCGTTCTAAACACGTCTTAAGAGAAGGGTTTCACACGTGTACATACTCTAAAATTTGGCTAAATTTTATCAGATGGGCTCGTTTCTTCTATATGTGGCGTGGATATTTATCCTCAAATTTCTTTGAGGTCTGCTTGCTTGTCTTTCTTCTTCTATAGGAACGATTCCTTAAGAAAGATACATTTTGAGACAAACAACCTTTGTCTAAGGGAATTGCAGAAACTATATTCAATATCGTTGTATAAACTTGAACTCATTTCAAACTTATCTCCCACTATCCGCTTCACTTAAGAGGATTCTACTAAATTCTTGGATAAGAATAATTAGGGAATTTAATAAGCCACATTGCATAGTGCAACTAAAGGACTGATTTTGGAAGGTACTAAATTCAAAATCTCTAACTGCATATTTTGGGAGTTTATTCCTAGAATGATTATAAGTCAGTAAAGCTTGCTATGGAATGGACCATGTTGCATTAGGTTTCATTCCCTCATTCGGAAACACTAAGGTGTTCTCGAATTAGTTTACTGAGAGATAATCCTATTATCTCTAAGATGACTAAGGAATTAGTTACTAAGATATTGGCTATCTCGATCATATCGATTTACCTATAACTTATGACTACTTCGGTTCCTAACCTCCTTTTGAAATTCCAAGAATTTCATATAAGTTTCGAATTTGTACTTTAACAAGTACATTCATTCATAACGATTAAACTGACGATTGTATCTAGTGCTTACATTAAGCATCTTACACTCATCAGCATGGATTGAAATCCACTATAATTTTGGAACGTTCCATGTTTCACCTAAACAATGTTCCGGGAACGTTTTCCCTTTGAGATAGGATTCACAGGAAGTCAACTCTATAGGTTCATTTTCGAAAAATGATCCTAAGATGTCTAACTAGCTAATCCTTTTATATCTCAACGTTCCAAAGTAATTCGAAGCTTTGTCATCTCACTTACTTTTGTTATCTCGTTGTATGTTCAGAACATTAGTGCCTTGAGTCTTTGCACAACGGATTATGCAGAATTGACTAAAGACTAGTGAATTCTATTCCTAGTAGAATTACTAAACGAGGTAACATTTCAGAGTACTCATACTCTATACAGTTCCCTTTCAAAGTCCTTATTTGCTACCATAGAAGCAAATGTCCTATTTGATCTCCAGTGTCTTTTGGGTGCACCCCTTACATGCCCCTCCATTGGGCTCTTAAGGGTTTCTTCTTCTTCAGGCGTTCAAGCCTTTAACTTAGGGAGTTTAGAAGAAGAATTAACCATCTCAACCTTTTATTCCTTCTTAAGGATGCTCTCAACCATTATCAACTAAATGATTAACTATGCTACATTAGCATCATTCTAGTTGAGCATAAAGGGTTTGAATGATGGTGGAAGCAATGTAAGCAATCAGTGCATTGAGAACTCTTTTCTCAGTTAATGATCGAGACCACAAGATCTTCAAATAAGATCTTTAGACCTTGTTCATGTGCACTTGTTTCCTCATTTGGAATATTGAATAATTCCATAATGTTATACCTTGTAACATTTTTATGAGGTGGTTCAATTGCTCTTAAGTGGTTTGGAGAAATCCATTCACCTCAGATTGCTTCTCTTTTGGCCCAGGTCGAATTTTCATAATTGAAAACTTCGCCCTTTAGAGAACACCTTTCTTTATTCGGAATCTAAAACGAATTTTAGGATCCAAAGCCAATTTAGAGTTAGTTAGGACTTAGTCAACTCTTTTGACTTAAGGATACATACGAATGGGTTTGCATTTTATATTGTAGAGAATCACAGAACTACAACCTAAATGCTAAGCAGAGAACTAGGTGAGCATGCTGAATTATAACGATATACAAAAGATAAGGTCTTTAATCTAATGTAGCTCCCACTGTTTTTCAAAGATCTATAATTCCCAAAGATCTAAGAGGAACACGTTTCCCAATGGGTACTAAGATCCCAAGCATTTTACCTCGAACCCACGACTCGCGGACATTCTAAGTAAAACCCTAGGTAGATACAACTTACCAATTCTAACACCTTTAGAACTCTTAGTAATTGTTTTTGCATCACCTATCTTTCAATATGGACCCACGACTCGTGCGACATCCATATTTACTTAGGCTTTAAGCTAGACCCATCAATCATAAGATCATGATCAAAACTTAGTTCGAACGACCCACGACTCGCGGACATCGCCCTTGCCAAAATTGATCACGAAATATTGATCACTTAAAATGATCAATTAGGTAACTAAGAACTAATAAGCTCCACTAGCTATCCCACGACTCGCGGACAATAACTAGCTTTACTTACTAAACTTAAAACCTATTGATGGAATGCTAGGCATTTAATTCAAAATTTGCATCTCGAATTAAATACCTATTATTCGAAATGAGCTTAATATTTAATGGGAATTTTCGAATCAACCGAAGAGTTGTTCTGTTCGACCTCACCAACATATATGTTATCCAATTTAATTAGTCTTGATTAATGCAAGTACAACTTAAATGCATTTCAAACAAGCACATAAACAGGTAACATGTCCTAGCATGATACTAACATGTAATGATCATGGGTTCTACCTATCTTATGCGTGATATGTGGGAGCCACTCCACAATCACAAGTTCTAACATACATGCCACATAAACAGTTCAAAACACATAAGGGAAAGCGGTAACAAAATACGAGCCCTATCTCTATTACATTTAACAATTGAGATTCCCCTCCCTAACATTTTGAGGGGTCTTCACTTATGGCCTCCTTGTTACTTGAATGTGGTCCATCTTACTCCATGGGTGCATTGTCTCCAAAATGAAAATAAAACCTCACCACCTATCTCTACTCTCAAATTACAATAAAAAGAAAAAGACATAAAGTAATAAGGCTCAATATTCATATTGGCCTTAGACAATTACACGGGGCATACCCCGGCCTCAAAAACAGTAATATGGAAAGCCACATAATAAATCACATAACAGTACGCACATAAGTGAGGCTCCAACCTCAATTGAAAAACGCAACTATAGGGCTCCAACCCCAATTTAAACCATCCATGTGCATAAATTAAAACCATACATAGATCTAAACCCATGATCACCTAACATGCTTTTGCAAGAATTTAAATTTAACCAATAAATTAAAATTCTCGTTTCAAGTCCTAATGACTTAAAACACGACTTAGATGCAATTCTTGTTCAAGAGCCTTTTCTGTAAAACCCGAAAAACAATGAACTAATAAAATTCCAATTAATTTCTGAAAATTAATAATTTTATTCTTTCAATATTTTCAGAAAATAAAGATTGTAATTTTTCCAAAATTTAAATCGCTTAATTTTTAAAATTCCCAATTTAAACAATTATTTCAAAAAATAATTCAAATTTAATAGATAAAATTTTTCAAAAAAATTAAATCGGGATTGGATTGGACTAAACACGAAAAACGAGACAGCCGCGGATTCGAGTGCCCGCCACGCCCACCCAACGGCCCAGGCCGCCCGCACGAGTCGCGCACGAGCGCGCGCGCACATGCCAGCAGCAGCGCTGCCGGCTTGCGCACGCCTGGCGCTCGCCTTCTCGCGCGCATCGTGCGCAGACGCCTAGGCCATCAGGCCGGCGCTGCGCGGACACCCTCCCGTGTGGATGCGGGGCTATGGTGCGGGACGCTCCCGCGCGGTTGCGGGAGGAGCTGTCGGGCCAGTCCGGGCGCGCCTAGGACAGGCGCGCGGCGATGGCGGGCGGTCACGCGGGCCTGGGCGTGCGACATCCTAGCACGCCTAGGCTTGCGTTTTCGTAACACGGTTTTCGTGTTTCGTGTTTCAGTTCAAAACCAACAACAATCCAAAATTTTAAATACGATTTAAACAGATTTGAATTAAAACGGTTTTCAAAAACACACTTTAAGAAAACAGTTTCAGAAATTCAAGAAAAATTACAGTTTCGTAATTCAGGCTTTCTAAAAGAACTCATGAATACCTAATTCGCATCTAAGCCTAAGAATTTCTACCAAATTCATAATAATTGAGACGAATCAGAAACACGATTAACGAGGTGGCTCTGATACCACTTGTTGGAAAACACGAATCAGAAAGCTGCGGAATTTAAAAAATTTTTCCAACAAAAGGATCTAGGACTCGCAATCGTGTAACCAAATTCGTAAAGATAGAAAACTTACTTTTCTTTTATTCTTTCTTGAAGCGTTTCAAGCCACCCAAGAACGCTCTTCTCGCGGCTTGATCCCCTCTCCTTGGTAAAGCTCGAATCTTCAAACTTCTAACTTGAAGTCTCTAGAGAAAGTCCACCAACTTGATCACAATCTAACTAGTAAGGATGCTAGTTCTCTAGTTAGTGTTTAGGCTTAACCTAGGGTTTTATTTAATCTTGGAGAAAGGAAGGTGTTCAACACATGAACCAAAAGAATTGTCAATTTGCTCTAAGGGGAGCTCGAGCTCCCCTATTTCTAAGAGGGGAGGACCGAAAATTCCTAGTCCTTTATGGGCTAGGATTTTGGTCTCTCTCTCTCCTATTACTTGATCATCAAGTAATTTGACTTTGACTTTGAATTCTAATCCAAATCAACTTTCAAGAGAGCTAAAAATATCCAAACTATTTTTGGATAATTTTATACTTTATTTATTTTAAATAAATAACTTATTTTATCTAATTAATTAATTCATAATTAATTAACTAGATTATTTTTCTCCAAAATAAGACTTTCCTTTTAATTCAAAATTAAACCAAAGTCTATTAAATAATTAACATATTTAATTATTTAATATATATCATATATATACATATACACGTGTGAGGCACGTGTCCCAAGGACAGGTGCTCCTCACGTGACCCACACGTGTGGAACCCTCTAGGCCCGATTAACTCGTTTAATCATTTTCAAGCCTTAACTCATGTAACCAAGTTGTTGTGCGTGACCCTCTAGGTTCTCAATTCAATTAGCAGTGACCCTAATTAATTAATTAATTCACTAATTAATTAATCAGTCCACAGATTAAACGACCATAGTCTAGCAACAGGTGTTTAACCCCTAGCTGAATTAGAATGTTCGGATTCGACAGAACCTTTAAGTCATTGATTCATGTGAGATACAATCCTCCTACTTACTATCTCTCAACCAAGATCTAGGGTAAGGGAATAATTAGAACCCTAATAATCTGGTCTTAAAGCTAAGTGCATTTCATATCCATTTGATCTCAATCCAAGAAACCCTTTTCTTGATGTCTTGATCTACTGCCTTGGCCAAGGACTCCATATGGCATATGAATGACTTACACAATAAGAGATCACCTTGCATATGCAAGTGTAGGTCCTTTCTTGATTCTCATTCACTTTCATGAGTCACTTGTGCAGCCCCAGCATAAGCCTTGAATCAGTTGTCTAAGGCGACACCCTTTAAAGCTTATACCTAAGACTACAGAGTTAACTCATAAAGTGACAAGGAACCTCAAGTCTAAGGATCAATTAATCACATCAATGACTCGTGAGATATTTCCTAATCTGGAAGTTTCCATTTCCTGAAATAGAAACTTCCTTTCCCATTTAGGAATGTTCTCACACGGGGCACCTCAGTGAACTTACTTATTAAAGTAAGCACCCTCATGTATCACGCACGTATCAACTATACACTTTGCACCTCCATGAAACAAGGTGGTCCTTCTTAAGGGCGTGATCCCACAAGCAAGCCTTAGAGGAGTCAGGTTGACACTCCCACTGTCTGTAGGACTCATCGGCTTGGAGTATTTTACTAATCATGACTTATGTGATATAGGGCTCGTTTCATGAACCATTTCACCTAAATGGTAGAGTCCTAAAGTCATCAGGATTAGGGGAGTTCTCATACATGCACAGCTAAAGTAAACGTATACCAAACAAGAGCATATAAAGAAGTGTTGCCTAAATTTGTTATTTCATTCAAAGATTGTCTGTGATACCAGGAAAGTCCCAAAACGGATTATGACTAATCGGCTTTCTAGGGCACTATTCCTAACACTAGTGGCCGAGGGGACGGACACATAGAGGACCTGACCCTCGAGGATGCCCCAGTCGTTACCTCCCCCATTGCTCCAGCGGCGCCCGCTCCAGCTGGCTCGCACGCATCCAACAGCAACCGCTTGGGCTCCGCGGTCCAAATTTTCGAGGCAGTGCGGACCGAGCATTCCGGGAAGAGGAAAAGGATGCCGGAGGCTATTCCCATCACCGGAAAGGGAAAAGAGGTGATGGTGGGCCAGCTTGGTGAGGGCGGCGATACCTCGTCCTCTGAGGATGAGGATTTTTGGAAGGATGACTGCAATGGTGATGCTCGGTACAGGTGCCCAAGACAAGAGAGTCTTGTGCTACTGAGGCGACGCTCGGCTACTTGTAATTTGGTCACGGGGGTTGTGACAGATTTGCTATTCTCCGGGGACCATCCAAGTTGAACGAGCAGGACGCTGCCCAGGTGGCAGACGATGCCTGCTATGCCCTAATAACGGTACACCTTTGAACTTTCACTAATAACTTTCACTCTC
Source organism: Lantana camara (assembly GCA_037501455.1). NCBI lineage: Eukaryota > Viridiplantae > Streptophyta > Magnoliopsida > Lamiales > Verbenaceae > Lantana > Lantana camara. The sequence continues at coordinate 117,931,374 of CM074857.1, forward strand.
GGATTATCTCTGTAATAACTTCCATTTTTTTTCCTGGCTTCTTAGGAGGTACTCCCCCAACTGAAGAATCTGCAAAAGCGGGCGAAGGTCTATTCCGAGCACAAGGCCAAGTACAAGAGGTTGCTGCGTGTCTCTGATCCTAGTCAACTGCAAGAGGATTACAACAATGTTTTGGCAGAGCACACGTCGCTCAAACTTGATCATGAGGGGGTAAAGAGGGCGCTGAAGAACCACGAGGATGCTTATCAGAAACTGGATAACCATAATAAAAAGTTGAAACCACGAGGATGCTTATCAGAGCGCAACCGGCTGAGGACCGACAATGAAGAATTGAACAAGCATCTGGCCGAGCGTAATCAGCAGTTTGAGGATACCAGAAAAGATCTTGCTGATTTGCGTGGGCAAATGGAAGGCCTGGAATCGAGGGTCGCCTAGGATCCTGTAGTCAAGTTCGTGCGCTCTAAAGCGTTCGCTTTTAAAGCAAACTTACACTGCTTGGACAACGCTCGCCGCTTCTTCTGGAAGTCCGTGGGCTAGCTGATCAAGCTTGGCGTAGTACCCCCATCCACACGCACTGATGAATGGCTAAGGATGGATCTTGATGAGAACTTCGAGCCAGTGGCCCCTAGCGATCCAATTGATGATCTCACCGAGCCGGAGTACAATGACTTGGTCGTTATGCTCCAAAACGAGTACATGGCTACCAATCCCATTGAGTTCGAGCCTCTGGCAATTGAAGAGGAAGACGCCACTATGGATGCTCAAGACGGCCTGGGTCCCAGCAACGCCCAAGCTTCTGACGCTAATGTCCTGGCTCCTGTTCCTCTGCCAACTGCTCCTCCGTAATCCGAGAGTGAGGCCCACTGATGCTTCCTTTCTGTTCTTCCAAAGTTCTGTCTGCTTATTTCCATTTCCATTATGAATACTTTAAGCTTTTGTATTTGATTTCTGAAAAACGATAATGTACTACTTGTTTTCTACTCTTGGCAGTCCTTTCTTACACGTAATGAAGCTTCATTTTCTTCAAAGTTGAATTCTAAGTGTTGTCTGTTTGATTATCCTAATGTTCGAATGTTTGAGACGGGATTGCATGAGCGCCAGGGTGTTCCCTAAGGGGGGGGGGCCTGGCCGTATTTTACCATAAGGCTCTCAGTTTGAACTTAGGAATCCATCGAGAGATTTGCTAAGTGTGAGGCAATGGCGAGCGTAGCCGTAATGTGAATTTTTTACTTAGGAATACGTGAGAGGAATGGCCAAGTGTCTGTAACCCGCGGGCGTATGCATTCCCCTTGAAATGAGGGCCTTTGAGGGGTTTACGAGCGCGAACTAGAGTGACCAGCGTCTAGTTGGTGTAATTAAGCGTACAACAACCCCCCCTCTTGGACTCACTCATTTAAGGTGTTAGGAATAGTGCCCTAGAAAGCCGATTAGTCATAATCCGTTTTGGGAATTTCCTAGTATCACAGACAATCTTTGAATAATATACGATTGATTAATATCATAGGCAAACACTTCTTTATATGCTCTTGTTTGGTATGCGTTTACTTTAGCTGTGCATGTATGAGAACTCCCCAAATCCTGATGACTTTAGGACTCTACCATTTAGGTGAAATGGTTCATGAAATGAGCCCTATATCACATAAGTCATGATTAGTAAAATACTCAAAGCCGATGAGTCCTACAGACAGTGGGAGTGTCAACCTGACTCCTCTAAGGCTTGCTTGTGGGATCACGCCCTTAAGAAGGACCACCTTGTTTCATGTAGGTGCAAAGTGTATAGTTGATACGTGCGTGATACATGAGGGTGCTTACTTCAATAAGTAAGTTCACTGAGGTGCCCCGTATGAGAAGATTCCTAAATGGGAAAGGAAGTTTCTATTTCAGGAAATGGAAACTTCCAGATTAGGAAATATCTCACGAGTCATTGATGTGATTAATTGATCCTTAGGCTTGAGGTTCCTTGTCACTTTATGAGTTAACTCTGTAGTCTTAGGTATAAGCTTTAAAGGGTGTCGCCTTAGACAACTGATTCAAGGCTTATGCTGGGGCTGCACAAGTGATTCATGAAAGTGAATGAGAATCAAGAAAGGACCTACACTTGCATTTGCAAGGTGATCTCTTATTGTGTAAGTCATTCATATGCCATATGGAGTCCTTGGCCAAGGCAGTAGATCAAGACATCAAGAAAAGGGTTTCTTGGATTGAGATCAAATGGATATGAAATGCACTTAGCTTTAAGACCAGATTATTAGGGTTCTAATTATTCCCTTACCCTAGATCTTGGTTGAGAGATAGTAAGTAGGAGGATTGTATCTCACATGAATCAATGACTTAAAGGTTCTGTCGAATCCGAACATTCCAATTCAGCTAGGGGTTAAACACCTGTTGCTAGACTATGGTCTTTTAATCTGTGGACTGATTAATTAATTAGTGAATTAATTAATTAGGGTCACTGCTAATTGAATTGAGAACTTAGAGGGTCACACACAACAACTTGGTTACATGAGTTGAGGTTTTAAAATGATTAAACGAGTTAATCGAGCCTAGAGGGTTCCACACGTGTGAAGGCACACGTGTGGGTCACGTGAGTGACACGTGTCCTTGTGACACGTGTCCCACACGTGTGAATATATATATTGTATATATATATATATATTAAATAATTAAATGTGTTAATTATTTAATAGACTTTAGTTTAATTTTGAATTAAAAAGAAAGTCTTATTTTGGAGAAAAATAATCTAGTTAATTAATTATGAATTAATTAATTAGATAAAATAAGTTATTTTAAATAAATAAAGTATAAAATTATCCAAAATTAGTTTGGATATTTTTAGCTCTCTTGAAAGTTGATTTGAATTAGAATTCAAAGTCAAAGTCAAAATACTTGATGATCAAGTAATAGGAGAGAGAGGGACCAAAACCCTAGTCCATAAGGACTAGGATTTTCGGCCACTCCCATCCTATAAATAGGGGAGCTCGAGCTCCCCTTAGAGCTAATCGAGAATTCTTTTGGTTCATGTGTTGAACACCATTCTTTCTCCAAGATAAACGAAATCCTAGGTTAAGCCTAAACACTAACTAGAGAACTAGCATCCTTACCATTTAGATTGTAGCCAAGTTGGTGGACTATCTCTAGAGAGCTTCAAGTTAGAAGTTTTGAAGATTCGAGCTTTACCAAAAAGTGGGGATCAAGCAAAACGATCAGAAGGGATGATGAAACGATTCTGAACCTAACATGAAACGAGTGAAAAAATCGAACCAAAGAAGATGGCGAAAACCGTTCGTCTATATCCTGAATGATGAATTTTTTCACGAGGGTTTTGTGACTGGCAGTTTTCTACTTTCGCAAAACTGGTTTTTGAAGGGAGTTTCAATCATGCTTTTCTCGTTTCATGTTTCTTTCTTTATGTTATATTGTTAAGAACTTCCCTAACATGATTTGAATCTAGGTTGGTGTGGGTTGTTATCCCTACAATGGATTCTGAAGTAGAAAGAGATTTCGAGGAACGGGTTGCCATTACCGCATGAAGCGCGTTTGAGGGCGCCTCAAAACGTGTCAAGAAAGCTACTACCGAAGTGAGTTTCTTGATCTCTACGAATTTAGATACACGATTGCGAGTCTAAGATCCTTTTGTTGGAAAATTTTTTAAATTTCCGCTGCTTTCTAATTCCTGTTTTCCAACAAGTGGTATCAGAGCCACCTCGTTAATCGTGTTTCTGATTCGTCTCAATTATACTGAATTTGGTAGAAATTCTTAGGCTTGATGCGATTGAGTATTTGTGATTGTTTTAGAAAGCCTGAATTACGAAACTGTATTTTTTCCTGAAAGTTTCTAAATATTAGTTTTTACAAAATTTATTTTTTGAAAACAATTTTAGATTTGAAACTGTATAAACTGTTTTTGGATTTCTTGGATTGGTTTTGCTTTTGAACGAAAACACGAAACGAAAATACGGAATACGACGAACACGCGAAACCCCGCGCGCGAAGGAGTCGCGCTTGCGGGCTTCGCGCGCACCGCCCGCCTGGCCTAGGCGCGAGCAGGGCAGCCGCCCAGCACCCTCCCGCAACCGCGCGGGAGGCCCTTCCGGAAGCGCCTAGGGCGGCCGAGACTGGCCGCCCATCGCCCGCCCGCACTGGCCGAGAGGGCTGCGCGCTGAGCGTACGGGCCCCGTTTTCTCTGTCGCAATCCGATTTTTCGTGTTTCGTGCAATCCAGTCCCAATTTTTTATTTTAATTTTAAAAATTTTATTTTTTGAATATTTATTTTAATTTTTGAATAAAACTTAAAATTGGGATTTTTGAGAAATAGAAACGGTTTATATTTTGGGAAAGTACATCTTTGATAAAATTATTAATTTTCAGAAATTAATTGGAATTTTATTTGTTTTGGTAATTTGGGATTTATTGAAAACTTTTATAAATAAGACTCGCATCATGTCGTGTTTTAAGTCATTAGGACTTGAAACGGGAATTTTAATTTATTGGTTAAATTTAAATTCTTGTAATTTAAGCATGTTAGGTGATCATGGGTTTAGACTTATGTATGGTTTTAATTTATGCACATGGATGGTTTAAATTGGGGTTGGAGCCCTATAGTTGCGTTTTTCAATTGAGGTCGGAGCCTCACTTATGTGCGTACTGTTATGTGATTTATTATGTGGCTTTCCATATTACTGTTTTTGAGGCCGGGGTATGCCCCGTGTATTTGTCTAAGGCCAATATGAAGATTGAGCCTTATTACTTTATGTCTTTTTCTTTTTATTGTAATTTGAGAGTAGAGATAGGTGGTGAGGTTTTATTTTCATTTTGGAGACAATGCACCCATGGAGTAAGATGAACCACATTCAAGTAACAAGGAGGCCATAAGTGAAGACCCCTCAAAATGTTAGGGAGGGGAATCTCAATTGTAAAAATGTAATAGAGATAGGGCTCGTATTTTGTTACCGCTTTCCCTTATGTGATTTAAACTGTTTATGTGGCATGTATGTTAGAACTTGTGATTGTGGAGTGGCTCCCACATATCACGCATAAGATAGGTAGAACCCATGATCATTACATGTTAGTATCATGCTAGGACATGTTATCTGTTTATGTGCTTGTTTGAAATGCATTTAAGTTATACTTGCATTAATCAAGACCAATAAAATTGGATAACATATATGTTGGTGAGGTCGAACCGAACAATCCTTCGGTTGATTCGAAAATTCCCATTAAATATTAAGCTCATTTCGAATAATAGGTATTTAATTCGAGATGCAAATTTTGAATTAAATTCCTAGCATTCCATCAATAGGTTTTAAGTTTAGTAAGCAAAGCTAGTTATTGTCCGCGAGTCGTGGGATAGCTAGTGGAGCTTATTAGTTCTTAGTTACCTAATTGATCATTTTAAATGATCAATATTTCGTGGTTAATTTTGGCAAGGGCGATGTCTGCGAGTCGTGGGTCGTTCGAACTAAGTTTTGATCATGATCTTATGATTGATGGGTCTAGCTTAACACCTAAGTAAATATGGATGTCGCACGAGTCGTGGATCCATATTGAAAGATAGGTGATGCAAAAACAATTACTAAGAGTTCTAAAGGTGTTAGAATTGGTAAGTTGTACCTACCTGGGGTTCTTACTTAGAATGTCCGCGAGTCGTGGGTTCGAGGTAAAATGCCTAGGATCTTAGTACCCATTGGGAAAAGCGTTCCTCTTAGATCTTTGGGAATTATAGATCTTTGAAAAACAGTGGGAGCTACATTAGATTAAAGACCTTATCTTTTGTATATCGTTATAATTCAGCATGCTCACATTTTCTCTGCTTAGCATTTAGGTTGTAGTTCTGTGATTCTCTACAATATGAAATGCAAACCCATTTGTATCCATCCTTAAGTCAAAAGAGTTGACTAAGTCCTAACTAACTCTGATTGGCTTCGGACCCTAAAATTCGTTTTAGATTCCGAATAAGAGAAAGGCGTTCTCTAAAGGGCGAAGTTTTCAATTGTGAAAATTCGACCTGGCCAAAAGAGAAGCAATATGAGGTGAATGGATTTTTTCCAAACCACTTAAGAGCAATTGAACCACCTCATAAAAATGTTACAAGGTATAACATTATGGAATTATTCAATATTCCAAATGAGGAAACAAGTGCACACGAACAAGGTCTAAAGATCTTATTTGAAGATCTTATGGTCTCGATCATCAACCGAGAAAAGAGTTCTCTATGCACTGATTGCTTACATTGCTTCCACCATCATTCAAACCCTTTATGCTCAACTAGAATGATGCTAATGTAGCATAGTTAATCATTTAGTTGATAATGGTTGAGAGCATCCTTAAGAAGGAATAAAAGGTTGAGATGGTTAATTCTTCTTCTAAACTCCCTAAGTTAAAGGCTTGAACGCCTAAAGAAGAAGAAACCCTTAAGAGCCCAATGGAGGGGCATGTAAGGGGTGCGCCCAAAAGACACTAGAGATCAAATAGGACGTTTGCTTCTATGGTAGCAAATAAGGACTTTGAAAGGGAACTGCAAAGAGTATGAGTACTCTGAAATGTTACCTCGTTTAGTAATTCTACTAGGAATAGAATTCACTAGTCTTGAGTCAATTCTGCATAATCCGTTGTGCAAAGACTCAAGGCACTAATGTTCTGAACATACAACGAGATAACAAAAGTAAGTGAGATGACAAAGTTTCGAATTACTTTGGAACGTTGAGATATATAAAAGGATTAGCAAGTCAGACACCTTAGGATCATTCTATGAAAATGAACCTATAGAGTTGACTTCCTGTGAATCCTATCTCAAAGGGAAAACGTTCCCGGAACATTGTTTAGGTGAAACATGGAACGTTCCAAAATTATAGTGGATTTCGATCCATGCTGATGAGTGTAAGATGCTTAATGTAAGCACTAGATACAATCGTCAGTTTAATCATTATGAATGAATGTACTTGTTGAAGTACAAATTCGAAACTTATATGAAATTCTTAGAATTTCAAAAGGAGGTTAGGAACCGAAGTAGTCATAAGTTATAGGTAAATCGATATGATCGAGATAGCCAATATCTTATCAACTAATTCCTTAGTCATCTTAGAAATAATAGGATTATCTCTCAGTAAACTAATTCGAGAACACCTTAGTGTTTCCGAATGAGGGAATGAAACCTTAGAGGATATGGTCCATTCCATAGCAAACTTTACTGACTTATAATCATTCTAGGAATAAACTCCCAGAATATGCAGTTAGAGATTTTGAATTTTGCACCTTCCAAAATCAGTTCTTTAGATGCACTATGCAATGTGGCACACTAAATTCCCTAATTATTCTTGTCCAAGAATTTAGTGGAATCCTCTTAAGTAAAGAGGATAGTGGGAGATAGGCTTGAAATGAGTTCAAGTTTATACAAACAATATTGGATATCATTTCTGCGATTCCCTTAGACAAAGGTTGTTTGTCTCAATGAATGTATCTTTCTTAAGGAATCGTTCCTATAGAAGAAGAAAGACAAGCAAGCAGACCTCAAAGAAATTTGAGAATAAATATCCACGCCACACATAGAAGAAATGAGCCCATCTGATAAAACTTAGCCAAATTTTAGAGCATGTACACGTGTGAAACCCTTCTCTTAAGACGTGTTTAGAACGCGTTCCTAGATAGCCAATGAATTACTTGAAGAGGAGACACTGTCAGATTTGGAATCTGAGTAGTGTAAGCAAGCCTTGAAATCCAATATGGATTCCATATACTCGAACCAAGTTTTGGCCTTGGTTGATTCACCTGATAGTATCAAGCTCGTGCAGCTTCGAGTGAATGAAAGCATTACAACCTTCTTGACGGTTGAAATGCAAAAATCCATTTGGATTGTGTTTATCACATCTTCATATTCTGACTATGAGATATGATAAATGAATATGAGAACTATCTTGTTCAATATGAGATTGAAAGAGACTGAAATAAGGTATTTCTATAAATCTCATATTCAGTGGGAGTACGCATAAGGTATACAAATCCCTAAAGTCAATCTGTGGATTGATAAAGGCTTCTAGGAGTTAGACAATTCGATTTCATAGGATAGTCAAATCATTTGGCACAGATGGAAGTCGAATAAGTCTTAAAAGTGTACAGATGAAAGTTAGTGATGTAAGAGTCAATTTTTGGTTCTTTAGAAGACGACATCCTTCTCATTAGGAATGTCAAGGATAACGTGAAAGTTACCAATTCTTGTTTAAGAAACAATTTGACATGAAAGATCTTAGTGATTATCCTAAATTCTCGACATTCAGATCTATAGAAGATAGATCTAAGAGAATAAAAGGATTATCACAAAACGAGTACATAACCATAATACTAAAAGGAGTTTAGTAGGGACAATGGAACATCTCTTTTGAAGAGTATGTGTCCTAAGATAACTTTAAGAAAGTTAGAATGTCCAAAATCCCTTTAAGTATAAGGGTGCATAATGTATGAAATGTTATGTACTAGACTTGATATGGCGCAACACTAAGCGTAGTGGGCCGAATCTAATATGACCTCAGAGAAGGTCATTAGATCTCTGTAAAGGATGTCCTCAGAGTACTTGAGAAGAAATGAGGATATATATTAGTTTACAGAGCCCAAAAGATCTTATCATTGAAAGGATATTTTGGTGTAATTGTTTCATCAAACATAGATGATTATGAAATCATTGAAAGGGTACAACTTCTACCAGAATGGTAATGCAATGTGTTGGAAAGGGGTTCCAAGGACGGACATTGCAAAACTCGACTATCGTAGTTGAGAACTTAGTCGTATTATATAACGCTAAGTTAAGTGTTTGGGTAAGAAACTCCATCTAACTGGTTAGATGAAGTTCCTAGCATGAAATAACTCCTTTATCATATTGTATGATAAAATGGATGGTTGCTCAATTAAGAGAACCAAGACCTCACCAAGAGGCTGAACACGTGATTACGAATCACTTTATAAGGAAAAGGTGTTTTCCTAAGAGATGTGTAAACAAGAGGGTCACATCAGCAGAGAATATAGCAGATCCACTTTGGAAACGCCCAAAGTCAATAGGCTCTCAAAGTGCATCTTGAGAAGATGGGACTTAGAGTACCTAAATGGCTTTTACGGGCAAGTGGGAGATTGTTAGGAATAGTGCCCTAGAAAGCCGATTAGTCATAATCCGTTTTAGGACTTTCCTAGTATCACAGACAATCTTTGAATAATATACGATTGATTAATATCATAGGCAAACACTTCTTTATATGCTCTTGTTTGGTATGCGTTTACTTTAGCTGTGCATGTATGAGAACTCCCCAAATCCTGATGACTTTAGGACTCTACCATTTAGGTGAAATGGTTCATGAAACGAGCCCTATATCACATAAGTCATGATTAGTAAAATACTCAAAGCCGATGAGTCCTACAGACAGTGGGAGTGTCAACCTGACTCCTCTAAGGCTTGCTTGTGGGATCACGCCCTTAAGAAGGACCACCTTGTTTCATGTAGGTGCAAAGTGTATAGTTGATACGTGCGTGATACATGAGGGTGCTTACTTCAATAAGTAAGTTCACTGAGGTGCCCCGTGTGAGAAGATTCCTAAATGGGAAAGGAAGTTTCTATTTCAGGAAATGGAAACTTCCAGATTAGGAAATATCTCACGAGTCATTGATGTGATTAATTGATCCTTAGGCTTGAGGTTCCTTGTCACTTTATGAGTTAACTCTGTAGTCTTAGGTATAAGCTTTAAAGGGTGTCGCCTTAGACAACTGATTCAAGGCTTATGCTGGGGCTGCACAAGTGATTCATGAAAGTGAATGAGAATCAAGAAAGGACCTACACTTGCATTTGCAAGGTGATCTCTTATTGTGTAAGTCATTCATATGCCATATGGAGTCCTTGGCCAAGGCAGTAGATCAAGACATCAAGAAAAGGGTTTCTTGGATTGAGATCAAATGGATATGAAATGCACTTAGCTTTAAGACCAGATTATTAGGGTTCTAATTATTCCCTTACACTAGATCTTGGTTGAGAGATAGTAAGTAGGAGGATTGTATCTCACATGAATCAATGACTTAAAGGTTCTGTCGAATCCGAACATTCCAATTCAGCTAGGGGTTAAACACCTGTTGCTAGACTATGGTCGTTTAATCTGTGGGCTGATTAATTAATTAGTGAATTAATTAATTAGGGTCACTGCTAATTGAATTGAGAACTTAGAGGGTCACACACAACAACTTGGTTACATGAGTTGAGGCTTTAAAATGATTAAACGAGTTAATCGAGCCTAGAGGGTTCCACACGTGTGAAGGCACACGTGTGGGTCACGTGAGTGACACGTGTCCTTGTGACACGTGTCCCACACGTGTGAATATATATATTGTATATATATATATATTAAATAATTAAATGTGTTAATTATTTAATAGACTTTAGTTTAATTTTGAATTAAAAAGAAAGTCTTATTTTGGAGAAAAATAATCTAGTTAATTAATTGTGAATTAATTAATTAGATAAAATAAGTTATTTTAAATAAATAAAGTATAAAATTATCCAAAATTAGTTTGGATATTTTTAGCTCTCTTGAAAGTTGATTTGAATTAGAATTCAAAGTCAAAGTCAAAATACTTGATGATCAAGTAATAGGAGAGAGAGGGACCAAAACCCTAGTCCATAAGGACTAGGATTTTCGGCCACTCCCATCCTATAAATAGGGGAGCTCGAGCTCCCCTTAGAGCTAATCGAGAATTCTTTTGGTTCATGTGTTGAACACCATTCTTTCTCCAAGATAAACGAAATCCTAGGTTAAGCCTAAACACTAACTAGAGAACTAGCATCCTTACCATTTAGATTGTAGCCAAGTTGGTGGACTATCTCTAGAGAGCTTCAAGTTAGAAGTTTTGAAGATTCGAGCTTTACCAAAAAGTGGGGATCAAGCAAAACGATCAGAAGGGATGATGAAACGATTTTGAACCCAACATGAAACGAGTGAAAAAATCGAACCAAAGAAGATGGCGAAAACCGTTCGTCTATATCCTGAATGATGAATTTTTTCACGAGGGTTTTGTGACTGGCAGTTTTCTACTTTCGCAAAACTGGTTTTTGAAGGGAGTTTCAATCATGCTTTTCTTGTTTCATGTTTCTTTCTTTATGTTATATTGTTAGGAACTTCCCTAACATGATTTGAATCTAGGTTGGTGTGGGTTGTTATCCCTACAATGGATTCTGAAGTAGAAAGAGATTTCGAGGAACGGGTTGCCATTACCGCATGAAGCGCGCTTGAGGGCGCCTCAAAACGTGTCAAGAAAGCTACTACCGAAGTGAGTTTCTTGATCTCTACGAATTTAGATACACGATTGCGAGTCTAAGATCCTTTTGTTGGAAAATTTTTTAAATTTCCGCTGCTTTCTAATTCCTGTTTTCCAACATAAGGGTCGGTGCGCTTGTGAGCGTGCATTTATGAGCGCCAAGATGCACGCCATGGAAGGCCCTTGACCCACCGAGCATTAACTTAGAAAGGGTCCGCTCGTTTAAAAGCCTGGATCAGGTGGTCATCAAGTAGCTCGTCGTGGAGGACGCTCGACACGGCGCAGGCGTTGATGTAATTGATAATTCAGATTATTAATTAAAGCAAGTAAATTGTAAATAAGAACTGGAAAATACTTACTGACATGTTTGTATTTCTAGTCAAAAGGAATTACAGAGTGCCTCGTGCGGGCAATTACAATGATTGCATCTACACGTAGAACCGTCTAAGGTTACATGCATTCCATGGTTGAGGGAGACGCTCGCCTTGCAGAGTCTGTAGCAGGTAGGTATTGTTCGCACGTACCTGGATGACCTTGAAAGGGCCTTCCCAATTGGGGTCCAATTTACCCACGTGCTTGGACACTTCCACTTTTTTTAGGACCAGGTCCCCCAGCTGGAAGGTCCTCTCCCTGACACGTCTGTTGTATTGTCGTGCGACCTTCGCTTTGTATTTATGAATACGAGCCCAAGCCATGTTTCTTCTTTCATCAAGTACGTCTAGCTCAAATGTCCGATTATCCTCGTTGATTGCAGTCTTGAAATAAGCGACACGGGTGGATTCCTGAGCAATTTCCGCAGGTATCATGGCCTCGGAGCCGTAAACGAGAGAGTAAGGGGTTTCCCCGGTCGCCGCTCGTGGGGTAGTACGGTACGCTCAGAGGGCTCCTTGAAGCTCTTCTGCCCATTCGCCCTTTTTACTTTCGAGCATCGTTTTCAGATGCTGGAGTATGGTCCTGTTGGTTACCTCTGCTTGACCGTTGGCCTGCAGATGGCCCACGGAAGTGAATCGTTGCTCGATGCCTAATTCGTAGCACCATCTTGGGTGTCAGCTGCAATGAACTGGGATCCGTTGTTTGAGATGAGTACCCTCGGGATACCATATCTACAAATGATGCTTTTCCAAATGAAGTCCCTAACAGTTTTGAACGTTATTTTTGTGACCGTTTCGGCTTCAGCCCACTTGGTGAAGTAATCCACAGCGAGGATCATGAACTTCTTTTGTCTGACCGCCATTGGCAGGGGTCCCACTATATCGATGCCCCACTGGTCAAAGGGCCACGATACATCAATAGGGATCATTTGAGCGACCGGCAGTTGAGGGGTATTAGAATGAAATTGACATTTAGGACATTTTTTAGAATAACTGATAGCATCCTGCAACACCGAGGGCCAATAAAATCCACTCCTCAATACCTTATTAGCCAGAATTCGACCGCCATAATGGTTCCCACAACTTCCACTATGCACATGTTGCAACATTTCTTTGGCTTGCGAGGGTCTTAGGCACCTTAATGGCGGGCCTTGGAAAGACCGCTTGAAGAGCCTACCCTCGCTGTCTAATGAGAATAGGGGAGCTTTGCATTTGACCTTCTGCGCTTCTACTTTGTCGCTCGGGCAGGTGCCGTCTTTCAGGAATCTGACGATGTCATCAAGCCAACAAGGCTCGGTTGGATCTATCATGCTCACCTGGTACGAGGGTTTTCCATCGTTGATCAATGGTTATACTGTTCTAAGGAACGTGACGTGACGCTCGCAAGACCCTTCCAGAGCTGATGCAAATTTGGAAAGGGCATCCACACGCTCATTTTCTATTCGTGGGACCTGCAGCAGGTGGAATTCCTTAAACTTAGGTATAATCTCCTTCGCTTTTGCTAGGTACTGCACCATGGTGGCTTCTCGAGCATCATAAGTGCCATAGATTTGACTTGCAATCAGCTGGGAGTCAACGTAAGCTGTGACACGAGCGGCCCTATTCTGTAGGGCGATCTTAAGCCCTTGGATGAGGGCCTCATATTCTGCTTCATTATTGGTGACCTGAAATGCTAATTTGATTGCGTAATCCACTTCATTCCCATGAGGATCCCTGAGGGTCACCCCTGCTCCCCCCCCCCCTTGTGAGGTCGAGGAGCCATCTGTGTGCAAAAGCCATATCCCCTCTTCTACTGGGGGTGTGGTATCCAGGCCGAAGTGCTCAACGAGCAGATCTGCCACGGCCTGAGCCTGTATCGTTGTGCGAGGCTCGAAGCTGATGTCAAATTGGCTGAGCTCAATTGACCACTTGATTAACCTCCCTGAGACTTCCGGTTTCGAGAGTACCTATTTGAGGGGTTGGTCTGTAAGCACCGTGATGGAGTGGGCCTGAAAATGTGGCCTTAACCTTCTGGAAGCATTAACGAGCGCAAAGGCAAATTTCTCTATCTCCATATATCTTTTCTCCGTCCCCTGCAATATCTTGCTTAAGTAATACACTGGCAGATGCTTACGCTCGCATACAGCTACGAGGACAACACTCGTGGTTTCTAAGGAGGCTGAAAGGTAAATAAGCAAGCTCTCCCCTGGGCTGGGCTTGGTCAACAGTCGTGCGCTCGAGAGATATTGCTTCATGTCCTGCAAAGGTCTCTCACATTCCTCGCCCCAGGCGAAGTTACGAGCGTTGCGAAGGATTTTGAAGAAGGGCAGGTTTCTGTCGGCCGAGCGAGAAATGAATTTGTTCAAAGAAATGATCTTTCCCACGAGCACTTGGACCTCTCTAACATTCTGAAGGGAGGGAATATCCAAGATCGCTTTGATTTTCTCCGGATTGGCCTCAATGCCTCTCTGGCTAACAACATACCCTAGGAACTCCCCCCCCCCCCCCCCCCCCCCCCCCGCGCACGCCGAATGTACATTTTGAAGGATTCAACTCCATACCATACTGTCGTAGGATGTTGAACGCCCGTTTGAGATCCTCCAGATGGGAATGTTGGTGCTCGCTTTTGACTATCATGTCATCCACATATACTTCCATGAACTTTCCTATTTCGCGCTCGAACATTCTGTTGACCAGACGCTGATAAGTTGCCCCTGCATTTTTGAGCCCAAATGACATGACCTTGAAATAATAAATTCCCACATGGACCACGAAGGAAGTCTTTGGTCAGTCCTCGGACACCATAAAGATCTGATAATACCCCTGGAATGCATCCATCATACTCATGAGTTCATACCCCACCGTCGAATCTACTAGTTGATTAATCCTAGGTAAACAATATGGGTCTTTGGGGCACGCCTTGTTGAGATCGGTAAAGTCATTGCATATGCGTCATTTATTTGCACTCTTAGGCACGAGGACAGCGTTGCAGAGCCATTCTGGGTAAAGGATCTCCTCGATGTATTGAGCCTCAAGAAGTTTGTTCACCTCCTCTTCTATGACTTGCCTTCTGAATCCATGAACGTCCCTCTTCTTCTATTTGATGGGTTTGAAGGCTGGATCTACATTGAGCCTGTGAACAATGACACTCGGATCTATCCCCATTAGGTCGGAGGCTTTCCAAGCAAAGACGTCTACATTCTCTCCCAAAAATTCGATCATCATGGTTTGAGAGGGACCGTCGAGGTTGGAACCTATCTGGGTGGTTTTATCAGGGTTTCCAGGCTCCAGTTCGACGGTCAAAAAATTCTCCGTAGGCTCAGTACGTACTTCAGGCCTCGGGAGCTCGAGCGTCCTCTTCTTACCTATGAGTTTATCGTTGGCTTCCTCTGAGGGTCATGACCCTCGCCCTCTGAGGAAGATCCCTCAACCGGTCCGAGTGGGCCAGCTTGGCTGTCTTTGGATCCCTCCGCCTCTCTCTTTCTATTCTTCTTCTTGTAAAGTTTGGCCCTCTTACGCTCCGGACCATCTTAGTCCAACTTGGGGAAATCCACAGATTTCTTCGTGGATCCTGCTTGGATGACTTTCTTTGGCTTGTGACTCTTCACGGACAGGATATAACATTCCCATGCCTCCTTAACATTGCATAGAACCTTGCCCGTCCCCTCGGGAGTGAGACATTTGACTTTCTGATGGTACGTTGAGATAACCGCCTTAAAATCCACGAGGGCCGGGCGTCCAATGGTGATGTTGTATGGGAGGTCCATTTCGACGACTACATAAAGAATGCTCAAAATTTTTCGCTGTGGGGCGCGACCAAAGGAGGTGGCCAAGCGAATCTGTCCGCAAGGGACGATCTCGGAACCCCCAAAGCCAACGAGTGCTGTTCTGAGGGGTTCGAGGGGAATGTTTGTTATATTCATCTTTTGGAACGTTGGGTACGGGAGAACATTCACAGAGCTTCCATTATCAATTAAGACCCTCTTTACAATGTGGTTATGAACGTCTAAGCTAACCACCATGGGGCAGTTAGAGGTTTCACCGACCCCATGAGGTGTTACAATATGCTCTAAATCTTTCTCAGTAAATCCTACCACGTCATCCTCTTTCGAGCGCGAGGACCCTTCTAGAGAGTACACAGGCTTGGGTTTTGAAGACCTCTGATCATAGCTGCGGACATGATGACGGCGGGAAGCGTTAGATTCACCACCCGAGGGTCCGCTGGCGATCATGTTAATGACGGCGAAGGGTTAGTTTTAGATGCCAACGATCTTCTGCTTGAGACGCTCACTTGTTTTTGGGCGGTGGTGGCGCGCTCTCCTGGAGCGCGAGCGACTCCTTCCTCTAACCCTCGCATGCTTGGCGCAGTGTTCGTCATACCTCTCCAGCACCTTCACAAATTCTTTGAGGTGCCCCCCGGCTATGAGCCTCTAGATCTCGCTCTCGAGTTGGCGGCACTCATTTGTGTCGTGCCCTTTTTGCTTGTGAAAGGCACAGTACTTGCCCGAGCATTTCTGAGCCTCAGTTTCCCTCATTTTAGGTGGTTTTTTGAACAGCTTTTTATCTTCCATGCAATAAACTTCAGCGATGGGATGGTTCAGGGGGATGCGCTCGTATCTACAAGGAGACGGAGAATTTTTTCGAGCAAACACTGGGTTGCGGTGGCGATTCTTGAGATCTCCCTTGTCTTCTGTGCCTCGGCTGGCTCGAGGGGCATTTGCAAGCTTCTGGTCCTTCGGGATGTACATATCTTCAAGGATAAAAAAGGAATCAGCTATATCCCTGATCTCTATCAACAAACAGGGCTTCCTCTTCGCCACTTCTTCCACAAACTCTTTGCTGACGTAATTTTTCAAGTTGATTGCTCCAAAGAGTACGTGCCTCAAGAAATCCATTGAGGGCTTTTCCACCAGTAAGATTTCCTTATTAAACCTGCCCATGAAGGACCTGAGCATCTCGTTAGGTCCTTGTACCAAGCTATAAAGAGCCGTGGCGGCGGGCGCTGGTGCTTTCAAAGAACTGAAGTGGCTCATGAAAGCATTGGTCAAGTCTTCATACCCTCGGATGGAATGAGGGGGCAGCTTCTTATACCATTCTTGTGCCATTCCCACAAGGGAAGTGATAAAGATCTTTGCCCAGTAATGACCGGAGTGCTCGTAGAGGTGCATCAGATGCACGAAATGATCTAGATGCTCGGCGGGGTTGGTGGTTCCATCGTAGCGATTGACGGAGGTAGGGATTTTGCCCATCCCCGCTTGGGCTATAAGAACTTCATTAATGAGGGGCGAACCGCCTGTCAAAGGCCTATGGTTCCCGTCCTCGCGGTCATGCTCTTCGTAGTCCTCCTCTCTCCAGCAGCGGAGGAGTTGATCGCGTGGATTACGAGCATCTCTGGCCTTGGACCTCTCATCCCCAGCAAAAAGGACTTGAGTCCGCGCTCGAGAGAGCTGCTCCACTATCTGCTGCAATCCTTCAAGTTGATTTTGGACAGCAGCCAGACGAGGGTCGTCTCCTTTCCTCCTGTTCACCCTTCCAGTGGCCCTAGACTGGACCTTTTCTTCCACATCTCCCCTCGCAGGGGGAGCTTTCTCCTTCTCTCTTGGTTGCGACTCCGGATCTGCCCTCGGAGGGGCATCTTTTCCTTGCGCTGGAGGCGGTGGAGGTGGCTGGGCCCCTAGAACATTCTGGGCCATCATAAGGGGATGGACAGGGAGACCTCCAAGCGGAGGAGCCACCTGTAAACCCCCCGCTTGGGGGAAGTAAGCGGAGGTAAAGTGAGTCCAGGCGTTTTACACGGCCTGCGCCTTGCACTGAGCGTAGAGCGCCTGCAGTTGCTGTCGGATCATCTGTGGCATTTCCACCACTTGGATTTCCTTGGGCATGGAGACGGGAAGCTGTAACGTGCCCACCTGGTAGGGCTGGATCATGGGCACCATGCCCAGTATCATTCCGGGCATCATGGTGGGTTGCACATATGTGAACCCTGGTGGTGCCATCGCCATGGAGTAAACGGCGGGATTAGTGACGAGGGCGGCAGGAACAAGCATTGCAGGAGGAGGAACAGAACCAGACCCTTCTGCCCCATTTCCTCCGGCAGGGAGAGCTCCAGCTACTGTCCCAGGGCCACTGGTTCCGTTCCCGACAGCAGGCCGGGTCGCATCTCCTGTGGGTGCGTGGCTCTCCAAGTTTTCCTCATTGAGAGGTGGCAGAGCACCTCTGTTATCGAAAATACCAGACCTAGTTGCAGTCACCATGCTGTCCGTTGAAGGTGTTATATCTCAACTAGCTTAAAGAGGAAGAAACTGATGAAAATGAAGAGGATGATGGTTTCCCACAGACGGCGCCAAAAATGATGGTGCAGGAAAAGGATTCCTAAAATGCAACCAACACTTTCAAGATTTGTTTAAAGGAAAGGGAAGGCCATCACAGGTTGTAATGCCTCAGGAACTGGGTTTCCTTAACAGCGTGGGTTCTTCTAGCTAGGATAACACTAAGGTTGAATGTGTGGTGAGATGGTGAAGTATGCAAAGCTTGATTATGCAGCAATGGAGAAAAACCCTAGTTCAGTGCAAGTGGTTTTTGGAAGAAGATGAATTGGGCCAGAAAGCATGTGCTTCTCCCTATTTATATGTTAGGGGTGAGGGTGCTTTAGGTAATTTGACCTAGTGGTCCCAAACCTGTGTTGCCCTAGCACGTGGCGACCTGAGACTGTGTGAGAGTGATGGCTCTGAAAAGCCTGTTGCAGGGCAGGTACGAGGTGCGCGCCTCCGCTGTGTCAGAAGTGGTTAGCGAGCGGCGAACGTACAGGTGTGTAACCTTACTTCCTGTACTCTAGAAGGGTTCGTGGAGGGGGCAATCCATGCTTCAGGGACCGATCCTCGAAGAGATACCTTGGAGTACCAACACGAGCGTCGGTTGCACTCGATGGGCCCCTGGCGGGGGCCACCGACGATGGGCGTCCGAGCGTCAGGGTCGTCGACACGTGAGCGTGATTACCGAGGGCATCCCTGGTATGAAAGGAGGGAAATCTTGGCGTAAAGCATCCCCAGGATCGTTAACGCGAGTGCTCGAGAGGACTATTGGGGGAGCCCATGTTCGTGACTTGGGCCGAGGCACGCAAGTGTTGCTTAGGGAAGAGGTATAGGGAAAGGGCCGGGTTGGACCCACGAGCCCATTACCACGAGCGTTTAGAACGTCGAACCCTCCATACCGTGATACGTGTACCGTGCTGATCCGAGCATATTCCGGCCTCATCAGAATCCACTAGTAGAGAAGAATCAGAGGAACCACAGAGATTGTACCATTCTTTTTAAATTAAATCAATAAATTTCATGTTTCACCATTTTCTTGTATTTTGCATTCATTTATTGTAGATTCCAATGAAAATTTTAGGCACGCCCAGTGGGATATTCTCTGCCTCTCATCTCTTCATTCGATGGAAGTTCTCAAATCACCATCCTAAGCAATTTCTTGGCACCAAAAAGGGAACTCTTTAACAAGAAGGACTTTGCCAAGTTCATTGCTGACATTGCTCAATCTCCTACCGGGAGCAAGCACAACGGTTCAACCTCATCCGAATCGGACAACTCCCATCCTCCCACCCTGAAAGGAACTCATTCTACCACTTTTACCAAATTGCCCGCCATGGCTACCGGCTCGACGAACGTGGATGAACAACTCGCTCAAATGGCTCAAGTAATTGTAGATCTGCAAAAGCTCATAGGAGAGAAAGATCTTCAAATTGCACAACTAATGAGCAAGGATGAGTGCCCCGATGTTGGATGATCTGGCCATAATCTTGCTTCTTCTCCAAAACACGCCATCGAGGAAACACAAGTTGATGAAGTGCCACACAAGCAGGAATTTGTCCAAAATTATGTTCATTCTAAAACCTCCCTGCAACATTATCCATTCAACAACTTTAGGATATGATTACAAACACAATCAAAGCTCAAATTGATGGATCTGCTCAAAACTCACATTCGTACTCAAAGGCATATACCAAGCGGATTGACTCACTGCAAATGCCACTTGGATACCAACCACCTAACTTCCAGCAAAACAGAACATTGTACACTTCATCGAAACATGCAATAACGCGGGGAACTATGGTGATCTTCTCGCCCAACAATTCATGAGATCACTTCGAGAAAATGCCTTCGACTGGTACGTCGATCTTGAACCAGAATCCATCGATAGTTGGGATGAAATAGAGGGTGAATTTTTGAACCGCTTCTACAGCACGCGCCGTACACCATGAGTATGTCGAGCTTACAAACGCAAGGCAACAGAAAGATGAACCGGTCATCGACTACATCAACTGTTGGTGAGCACTAAGCTTATGTTACAAAGACAAGTTATCGGAAATGTCCCTAATAGAGATATGCACACAAGGGATGCATTGGGGGCTTCTACATTCTCGCAGGAATCAAACCTCGAACATTTGAGGATCTTGCTACTCGTGCCCACGATATGGAACTAAGTATTGCAAATCACCAATCTTCATTTCCACTAGGAGAACAAGGAAGAGAAAGAAAAGATTATTGGAGAAATAAGAATTTTGTCATAGCCTCTACCGAAGAGTCCATGGCCATTTCGATTGCTGCAAAAGTGTCTCCAAATGTTGAGCAGAATAGAAATTTTGGAGTTCCACACAACTCCAATGATGGTCATCGACCTACGCTAAGAGAAAGGCAAGAAAAAGAATACCCTTTTGCTGAATCTGATATCTCTCATATTTTTGATGAGCTCGTGGAAAGAAGTTTGATCAAATTACCTGAGCTAAAACGCCCTGAAGAAAGCAGCAAAGTGACTCATCCCAAATACTACAAGTATCATTGGATTATCAGTCATTCTATAGAAGAGTGCTTCGTGGTTAAAGAAAAGATAATGGCATTGGCTAATGAAGGAAGAATAATTCTTGACGATAACGATGATGATGATGAAGATGTTGCTGAGGTGAATCAAGCTAGCCTTACTGCAACCCGGAACCCTTTACGCAATCCTCGGAGCAAGAAGGTGATCTTTCCTCCATCTGAAGTCTCGGGGGCATCGGCAACGCTTCAATTTGGGAGTCTAGACCTATCTTTGGTGAAGACCTTACTGGCTAACAAAAGAACCAAACAAGAAGCAACTCCTTCCAACAAAATTGCAGACGATAGTTGGATTCTTATGACTCATCGAAGAAGTCCAAAACAAAGGGTTGATCAAGTTCATCCACCAACATCAAGGAGAAAGCCAAAGCAAACCAAGATTCATAGATGAAATGTAGTAAAATGTTCAAAGGATCTTCGATCAACTCAGAGGAAATCAGAAAGGATATACTAGCCAAATCCTGCAACTCTTGCAGATTTCTTTCCCCCAAACTTTCTTGGAGAAGCCGACGATATGTTTCCAAACAAAACCAACAAATTGACGGATAAAGCCAAGTTGCGTATCAGCATCTGAAAGCCAAATTCCCCAAAAGGATCATCCTAAATAAAAAAGTTTACTCCTTAACTCACGAGCCTAAACTACATGTTACTCCTTGTTCGCATGAGTATAAACTGTGAATGAAAAAAAAAAACTTTGAACTACGTAATGACTTGATCCTCTTTGGGGTACGTAGGCAACTTGAATACTAATTTTCAAGTGCAGACATATCTTCAAAAAAATCTAAATTGGTCGGGGGTTTCAACAAGTTTGTGAAATTTCAACTCTAAGGGCATACACTGCAGTCATCCAGAATCAATAATTTCAAGAATGGAAAATAAATGCACAAAAAGGAAGAGGCACAAAGAGATACGAAAGAAAATTTTATTCCGCAAATTGGTGTTCTTTTACATTAACCTTACAAAAGGAATACAAAAACATGACAAACCTACTACATTTTGTCTAGGCTCTTTATATGGGGCCTCCAATTCTTTTAACACCTTAGTCTCCAGCCAGAGTGGTTCCAGCAAAGTTAACGCCGTTTGGATGCCACAACGAATTCTCCTTTCGTGGAGTGATGATTCGCCTTACTTCCATGTCAGAGTTTGAGAATATATTGGACTTCTTTTACAGATGATCAAGACTGTCTTAATCTTCTGATGACTTGATTCCTCAGTTTTTTTTTCATCTTTCACCTGAAAAAGAAAAAAGGAGAGTAACAAAAAAAAGGGAAAGAATTTTATGGAAGCAAATATGATGATCTGAGTCTTTCCACTTCATCATATTCATACTGCACAGAGTCATTTGGAAATGGATGGCACGTTGGGAAAATTGGTGGAATCTGGTAGGATGTAATGTTGTTGATCACCTCTACCGCTTCAGATGCAACTCCATGATGGGAAGGATTGATGGTCACCAACAATTTGCAACACTTCGACTTGATGGAGGTTTGAAGGATGTTCTACAACTCCTTCACTTCGTCGGGCGATGAAAAAGATGACTTGCAAAGCTTGAAAGGGCAAAATTGTTCATAATTTGTGAGCATGGTCCGGATGGTAAGGTAAAGTGCACACACTCCTGCTATCATGGGGCATGAAATGAGAATTGCAATAAGAAGAATCATCATTTACGTGGAGACGGCCGGATGATGGAGTAGTGTTTTGTGCTCACGTCTTTCGTGGTAAGGAATAAGGATATCAGCAAACAGAATCTTCATTGACGTCGGATGTCCGAGTGATGCTTTGCGCATGTGTCTCTAATGACTTTAGCCACAAAAAATTTCCGTTGATGTCAAGATGTTGATGCATGCCATGGAGTCATGAAGTGGTGAAGGAATGGCCTCCATGGTTCTGAGTTGAGGTTCTAGAGAAAACCTGTCAGGATCTCATCGATGCCGAGGAAGGAGAGTGCCGCGACAATGGTGTTTCGATTGGGGGCAAGAATCTAATGCAATGGTTTTCAACCGCGAAAATCTGAATGATGTTAGATGATGATCGCGCACAAGCTGTGTGGATGGTTGCTTTATCCCCTGAGGCGAAAATTTCAAGCAAGGATCATTAACGATGAGCTGGTGAATCCAGAGCAAAACTCCATCAGCTTCTTTATGGTGTCAAGGAAAGATGGCGTTAGGATAAGAGTCTTTATCGGAGCTTCTACGGTGGCTCTATGGAGGCGAAAGTTCGATCCAGGTGTCCGTGGCGGCTGGAAATTCAATAATTTCGTATTGTGGGAACAAACACAACTTATATGGTGGCATGAAATGAACATTCTTGATGAGCTTCCATGGAGGATGAGATTGTTACTTGTGCATCTCGAGATTTTTTTGAAAGTTTGTCAGAAAAAAATTGCAAACAATGAATTTAGGTGGCTCTTCAAATCTAACCTGTGTTTGCCCACGAAAGTCTTCCCCTGCATTTATTTAAAAAAAAAAAAAAAAGAGAAACAGAGAGAGAATTTAAATCTTGGATAAGAAAGGAAGACATGGAGCAATTCTCATGAAAACTTCATACATGGAGCAATTCTCATGACAACTTCATACACCAATTTCTGATTCCTGATGCAAGCCAATCTACAAACATAAATTAACAGAGCCCCGACATTTTGAGCCAAAGTCAGATTTCTGAATTCAGTTAAGTGAGGTGATGATGTTGGTGGAGAATTGATAATTCCAGCTAACGACCCCAACAGCGAAACGGGACCTCTTGAGAGAACTCCAAACATGACTATTGCTGCAATGGCGGTGATGGTGACTTCTTTGTTGTATGGTTCCGATGACACAATAAGAACCCCTTTTGGCAGCTTTCCAAACACAAACTTCAACTCATCGATGGCAATTTCTAACACTCTCGCGGTGGTGGTGGCATCGACGGCAAATTAACCTACGAATCCAAGTTTGAGGACGAGAATTTCACCGGACGAACGACTTGCAGCTCTTCATCTGCACGACAAAGTTCGAGTGGCTCGACGGCAAGCATGTGGTGCTCTGGCGGTAGTAGAGGAATTACGTAGGTGTCGGTCGTCAGATACTCCAAGACGCTAGCCCTGGCAAATTCTGTTGCAGTCTCTGAAGATATGAATGATTGACGAATCTCAAAAAAAAATGTGCAAAGTTCATGGCCTCTTTGTCGGTATTTGCTGCATCGTCAACATCGGCAGTCAGCAGCCCTAGATACCGAAACTTTCTGTGGAAGCAGCGGCACTAGATATGAGCTCTCTGTTTCCTAAGAATGGTAAAAATAACGTGCTTGAGACCACTCTTATATAGGCACCAAGAAGATACAATTCTTGGCGTTGATATTGGGGGAGAAAATTGGATACACAAATATCAAAGGAAAATGGGCGATTTGCAGCGCATATGTCATTCTCTAATTTGAGAAGGAAATCTTGATTCGTCGCATTGATTGAGACGATATGTACCAGTTTGTGATTATTAAAAAAAAAAAAGGAAAAAAGGAAGGCTGCGATATTGCTGAATCGCTGTATTGCCAAGGTTCCACAAGTGGGCCACAAATTGGAGTGTTATTTGAGCCAATTTGATGACCCAATTTCCTTGGTAATAATTACTAACTTGGGCCATAAATGATGGAGGCTCCGCATATGCAATCTGCCCTTGTGTTTCGTGAATTTTGAAACAAATTGGGAGATGCTTTCACTTGGGTTCATTTGCAGCCCAACAATTAAAATGAGTATTGTAATCTCAAAATAATTTGGATCATAGATGAGTTTCAAAGTGGGCCGGCCTCCATTAAAAAGAAGACAAATCCAACTATTCAAGTACCTCATGCCTGATCTCGCAAAAGTTCGACTCGCTCTCCTCGAATCTTGAAGTGGGGGCATCTGTTGACACTGAAAATTCGAAGATAAAATTACTGATTGATGGCCCAAATAAATTGGCTATTAATTATTAATTTTTATCCTAAGTCCATAATAAATTTGGGCTTACCTATTTAATTCAAGATAAGAACTACGAATTTCTGTTATTTTTTGGGTTAATTAAATAGATTAAATAAATGATCCATTAAATAAAATAAAGCCCATTTTGAGGAAGCGGTCTTTACATTCAGGCCCAAGCCTATGAAGCCCAAAAGAAGAACCGAAAACCTATAAATAGAGGCTCCAAGGTTACAAGTTGAGACTACAAATCATAAGTCAACAAAAAAAGCCTAAGTCACACAATTCTCAAGAACAAGAGGCTAAGCTCTCAAATCTTCGAGCCATTGTCACTTCCAGTCCAGAAGTGCTGTCCGTGTAACGAGTCAACACTTCCAGCCAAATTCTACAAATTCAACCAAGTTCTACGTCTGATTCGAGATCAAACATCAAGTCATCGAATCCACTAATAGAGAAGAATCAGAGGAATTACAGAGATTGTACCATTTTTTTTTTAAATTAAGTCAATAAATTTCATGTTTCGCTATTTTCTTGTATTTTGCATTCTTTTATTGCAGATTCCAACGAAAATTTGTGTAAACAATTATAACACTAAGTCTTATAATCAAAACATTTACCATCAATTATTCATTCATTAGTCAAACAGAAATTAGTACAAATAATTAAAGAGTTTTTTTTTTCAATGTAATTATTCGGGTTCGACTACTTCTAATTATTTGGAAATGTATGGTAAAAAGAAAATAAAAATTAATTCATTTATTAAATTATAAACAAGTCATAGTGATAGTGCCAAACTTCCGCTTGAGGTTCGACCGGGAGATTAGACCATGATCACTCTATTTGTTGAGTGGGGGAATCGCTGCTTGACTGCTCGAAATCTTCACAGGTCGTGGTAGACGTGAGCTTCGAGGCCAACTCGGAGAAGGTGGGTATGAGACCCGGGTTGGCATTTCGATGCCCAAGTTAGGTTCGATGAGGATGATCGAAGGATTGAGCAGTGAAAAGAGTTAGGTGAGAAAAACTTATCATGCAATAAATGAAGGGGAACTATATATACGGTGAAGAAAGAGAGATTACCGTCTCGACGTGTCGGCGTAAGGTGTTGATAGGTGCCCCACTATGACCGTACATTAAATGCGTAGTCGGCCACTCAAATACAGAGTGGTTAGTGGACCGATGAGCTGGCCGGTCTAGTGACTTGGGTCGAGAGAACTGATCTGAGAGCCTGACTCTGGGTCGATGGCTAAGGCGGTAAATTATGGGCGGTAACTGAAGGACCGACCTGGTGGTCGGAATGTGGCTTTCGATCGTACAGGTGGAGCGAGGTGATTGGTCTAACACGACAGGGGGTACGAGCCACCTCATAAGCCCCCCGAAACGTCATCTGCTAGGGCTGACGTGGCAGAGGCGTTTCAACTCCCAAGGGTGGGACCCGCTGTAATCATTGCGACTTTTCACCTTCTCGATTCCCGCCAAATTCACTCCTATAAATAGTTCCCTCTGTAATTTCATTTGTTACTTTTGCGAAAGAAAAACCGAAAAGAGCTCCGAGCTGTTGCAGTTCGATCAAGTGCTTTTGTGCATCAATTTTGGGTCGCTTGTCCAGAAGGGAATAAACTTCAGACCTTCTTTTAACACAAAAGGTACCATTTCGATCATCAGCTCGACTATAATTTCTTGAGTGTTTTTCTTTTCTTTTTTCTCGATTGCTTCGAGGGAGAGGTCTACTACTTCCCTCTTCGAAGGCTTCCTCTCTCTCGATTTGTTCGTATCTGATCCAAAGAGTGAAAACACCTTTCTATTGTAACTGTAGGATGTCAACAAATCAAGTGGAGACTGGGCCAAAGGGGGCGGATGTGGCGGCCATAAATGTGGGGTCGAGCTCTGGGTCCAGCTCGAGTTCAGACTCAACGGATTCTGGGGCCACCATGGATACTAGGTCGACAAACCCCCAAGGAAGGGACGAAGATGTCGATGTGGTGGGAGTATCTGACCCATTACCTGTCATGCCTCGTGCAGCAGGAGAGGAGACATCGACCTCAGGTCGAGGAGAGGAGGAGGAGGAAGAAAAAGAGGAGAAAGGGGTGAAAAACCTCGAGCCGGAGGGTCGGTTGGTGAAGGATCCTCGAGCCATAACCCCCGGTATATCGGATGAGAAGTTTGGGGAAGTCGAGCACTGGCTGTTTGGTGGTGCTCTGGAATTTGGGGCCTATCGGGTGATAAGGCCCAAGGTCGGAGAAAGAATGACCAACCCGCCCAAGAACTGCATCGCGGTCAATTATCTGGCAATCAAGAATAGGTTCAGAGTACCCATTTCTGAGGAGCTGCTCGAATTCTTCAACACCCTGAGAATCAGCCTTTGCAGTTGATACCCAACTCCTATGCCATGGTAAATGGGGTAAGGGCTTTGCTGAGGTGTTTGGGGATGAAGACCAACATCTTCTGTCTCTCCGAGATCTTCCAGGCTGCCTTAACGACCGAGACCTCGGCGCCGGGTTCGGGATATATCCAGCTTCAGTCGAAGAGCAATTACTGGGTGGTAAGGTCGCCAACCACCTCGAATGGCGTGGGGTGGAAACGAAGATTTGTTTTCATCGAGTGTGAGAAGGGATGACCCAGTCTGAAATATCCGGGGTGGAGCTGGGTTCCTCGAGCGGACCTTCCGAGGGGGCACCCGGGCTGGCCGAACACTCTGATGGCGGCCCTGAGGGATTAGGGAAGTGTGGAGTCGGAAGATATCATAGCTCCACAAATGTTGATCGAGTTAGGACTCGCACCAGGAGTCCGAAAATATTTCGACCCCAGTACATCGAGTTGATCCCTCGGAGCAATGTTCTTATATGTTTTTGTTATGTTGTGTGTATGTGTGTGTGTGTGTGTGTGTGTTTTTTTTTGTCCAAGTATTTGATCGATTGCGTTTCCTTTTGCAGAGCAATACATCATGTTGGCATCACTTGCAGCGAGGAGGAAGGAGATGGCCGAGCTGAAGATAGCGACCGTGAAGAAAAAGCTGCCTCCGACGACCCAGGCAGAAATTACTACTGCTACCAACGTCACGGTCGAGGCGTTACTAAAGGTCCTCTCGATGAGGACAACTGATGCCCCCGAGAAGCGGGGTAATGCTCCATCGGGGGTCGAAGATCCAGAAGCCCCCCAGTCCAAGAAACAAAAAACCAGCCACCACACTAAGTCCTCAGTCGAGGCAGAGAAATCGCGAGGGAAGGTTCGGGAGAAAACCCCTGCGCTCCCCATGCCACCGGCACTTGGGCTTATCATCGAGGTCCAAGTTGGAGATTTCTCGACTCCTCTTTACTAGGGTCGTGGGGCCATCGTGCCTCAGAATGTAGCGAGTATCCTGGCTGGGGTGCGAAGGCCACTTCCGGGGGCTCGACCTGCGACCGCCATCCCCTGGAAACCGAATGAAAAAGACATGCGGCTTTTCTTCGACTACCCCACTCTCCAAGAGCCCTATATTCCGAACGGCCTCTCAAGGTACACCGAGCAAGGGGAGCTCAGAAGGATTGGTACAGCCCCAAAAGATTACAACGCACTCGGGGCCTTATACAGCTCAATCCAGACAGTGGTTGACCACAAGGAGAGATGGGCGCTCGCGGATGACGAGATCGAGGCGTCTTGGGTTCAGAAGTACTTTGTCGTAAGTTTGCTTGTAAATTTATTCTTGTAATATCTCAAGTACTGGATCGAATTCTGATGATCGATATTTTGATTGCAGAAGGGTCAAGAGTTCTTCCAGGTGGCTCGAATGGGTTGGGTCCATCGGCAAATGAGGATCAGGGCCGAGCAGCAGGTTGAGCGAATGAGAGTCGAGCTCGAGGAGAATGACAAGAAGTTGGCTGCAGCTAACAAAGACAAGGATGAACTAGATAAAAACCTTCTCGATGCAATCGAAAAGTTATCCGAGATCGAGAAGAGGCTCAAGATTGCTGAGGACAGGGTCGCTAGGTCAATCGAGGAGGAGGTTGAAGCCAAAAATAGAGGCTTGATCGAGGGCGAGAGGAAGGGGGCTGCCTTGGCCTTTAATAGATGCAAAATAGGTCTCGAGGAGTCAGTCTCCGACCTCGAGAGGCGAGAAGTGTACCGCTTTATGAATTCCAAGGCCTATGCCAAAGCTGTCTCGATCGCGAGCTTCAAAGATGTTGAGGAGGGCTTCAATCTGTGTATGGCTCAGGTGCAAGCGGCTAAATACCTTCCACCGGATTATGACCAGGAGAAAGTTGGCTTGTTCCAGGATGACTCGCGACCCTCTGATCCTACCGATCGACCTCCCTCTCCCGAGCCAAACTGGGATGATGATGAGTTTGGCTTGGCGGTGAGATTGGCGCGATCCAGGGCCGCTGGCGAGCCAGACGATATATCGCTGATGGAGCTCGACTTGGATGCCTTTTTCTATCCCAAGGATATGTACCCGGAGTATTTTGGGGATGCTGCGATCGTTCCCATCAAGGAGGGGACTGGAGATGGTCCGGCCTGGAAGTGAGCCAGAGAGAACGTGTCAGCCCTATCTCTGCGCTCGAAGTATTTGCTGAATGGTGATCCATCTTTTAAGGGTTCCGACTGTTGGGGTCGGACTCTAGTAACTTTTTTGGACTCGACTGTTAGGGTGAGTCCCCTTAGTTGTTGACTTGGAGTTCATTTACAAATGGGTAGGAACCCGAGTGTCTGTTGCTCCCGTTATAAAATCCAAAATTTAGTTTTAAGTGTCTGATCGAAGTAGTTGTAATCGACACACTCGTTTTGAGTTATTATGTAATTTCTTTTTTGAGGTTAATGGTCAAAGTATTCCCTTGATTTCTTTGATAATTAGTTTTGAACGTTAATCGATGCTTATGGTCGAGAAGATGTTGAGGCAGGTTGTCCGAATCTTTCGAACGAATAATACTTTAATACGAGCGACGTAAAATAACAAGTATTAGATCGAATGACATGTATATCTGAAAGTAAGGGAAACTTTATTTATTCATCGACCAAGAAGATAACATAATTTGTTTACAAATAATACTTTTTCAAGTTGTGGGCATTCCATGATCGAGGTAAGGGCCGCCCATCTAGATCTTCAAGGTGATATGCTCGATTCTTGCCAATTTCGATCACACGGTAGGAACCTTCCCAATTAGCATCGAGCTAGCCCACATGCTTAGTGACTTAGACTTTTTTAAGGACTAGATCTCCGACTTGAAAGTGAAGAGGTCGTAAATTCTTGTTGTATGCGCGAGCGGTTGTGGCTCGATATTGTTGCATCTTGATACTTCCCTTTTCTCTGGTTTCATCTATGGTGTCGAGATCGAATGCCTTCAATGCATCGTTTCGTTCGCGTTGAAAGTGAGCCACTCGGGGAGATTGATGAACGATCTCGGCGGGTATCATTGCTTCCGAGCCATATACCATGGCGAAAGGGGTTTGACCGGTTGGAATCCGAGGAGTGGTTCGATAGGCCCACAAGACACCTTTCAATTCATCGACCCAATATTCCTTCTTTGTCTCGAGTCACGTGCACAAGTTCTGTATGATGGTGTGATTGGTGACCTCGACCTATCCATTGGCCTGGGGGTGTCCGATCGACGTGAACCTTTGGCTAATCTTGAAATCCGAACAGTAGGCCTTAAATTTGGAACTCCGAAATTGAGGTCCATTGTCGCACACTATAATTCGAGGTACACCAAACCTCGTGATGATGTGCTTCGAAAGAAAGTCTTGCAGAGCGTGGAAGGTTATTTTTGCGACCGTCAATGCTTTGACCCATTTAGAGAAGTAGTCAATGGCGACGATGATGAATTGTCTTTGTCGAGTCACGATAGGGAAAGAGCCGATAATGTCGATTCCCCATTGCTTGAAAGGTCAGCATGATTCTACCGGAATCATCTCTGAGGGGTGCTGATGGGTCAAATTGGAGTGTTTCTGACAACGATCGCATCTCTTCACAAATTCGAGCGTATCCTTGCGTAATGTAGGCCAAAAGAATCCGGATCGAGACACTTTCTGAGCAAGGGATCACCCCCCGACATGGTTTCCACATGATCCTTCATGGATTTCGGCCAGCACTTCTCGACCTTGAGAGGGTCGGAGACATCGTTTTGTTGGGCCAATGAATGAACGCTTGTACAAACGACCCTCCTGGTCGAGCATATAACTCAGGGCACGCTGCTTGAGTCTTTTCGCCTCGAGGGGATCCTCGGGTAATGTACCACCTTGTAGGTACAAGACAATGCTATCGAGCCAACAAGGTTCGGTTATATTGATGGAATTGACACCCTGAACGGATGGATCGATAGATCTGGCGGAAGATGTCATGAATGTTATGGTTCGATCTCGCGTGCCAAGTGATCCACTTACAAATTTAGAGAGGGCGTCAGCTCGAAGGTTTTCTTCTCGAGGAATTTGGGAGAGCTTAAATTCTTCGAATTCTGATATGGCCTTCTTGGCTAAGGCGAGATACTTGATCATGGACTCTTCTAGAGCTTCATATTCCTTTCTAATTTGACCGGTGACCAGCTGAGAGTCGGTTACCATGAGAAGCTTCATATTCCTTGCTAATTTGACCGGCGACCAGCTGGGAGTCGGTTACCACGAGAAGCTTCTTGATGTTCTGCATTTTTACAATTTTCATTCCTGTTAAAAGGGCTTCATACTCTGCCTCGTTGTTAGTTGCAGGATATTCGAGGGCAACGGCGTATTCGCTCTGTTGGCCTTCTGTACTTGAGAGGGATACACCGGCTCCCCTCCCCCCCCTGAGGAGGTCGAAGAGCCATCGACCGACAAGGTCCATATGGTTTGGTCGTTACTAGGTGTTGGGTGAGGGTCATTTTCGACTAGGAAATCAGCTAAGATCTGAGCCTGATAAGCCACCCGGGGTCGGTAGGCTACTTCGTACTGTCCGAGTTCGATTGCCCACTTTGTGAGTCTGCCTGAAACTTCTGGTTTGTCCATAACGGTCTTCAACGATTAATCGGTGAGAACCACGATAGGATGTGCTTGGAAGTATGGTCGAAGCTTCCGTGAGGTGTGGACCACTGCAAGGGCAAATTTCTCGATCTCGAGGTAGCGTACTTTAGGGCCGTGAAGAATCTTGCTTATGTAGTACACAGGGAGATGTTTTCGATCTCGAACGGTGACCAGTACGGAGCTGATTGTTTCCTTTTACATGGCCAAGTATAGATATAGTATCTCCCTGTCGATCGGCTTTGCAAGCAGAGGTGGGGAGGCCAGGTATTTCTTTAGATCTTCGAGTGCTTGGTCGCATTCTGGAGTCCATTCGAAATCTTTGATGTTTCGTAAGATTTTAAAGAAAGGCAAGTGTTCTCTGATGACCGGGCGATGAACCGATTCAGTAAGATGATACGACCGACCAGTCGCTGGACATCACGGATCGAGTTAGAAGTTGGAAGCAACTGTATGGCTTATATTTTAGCAGGGTTGGCTTCGATCCCTCTTTGGCTGACCATGTATCCGAGGAATTTCCCGCCGTCAACCCCGAAGGTGCATTTCGTGGGGTTGAGTTTCAAGTTGTATTTCCTGAGAAGGTTAAAGGCTCTTTTGAGGTGGTCGAGATAGTCGACGACTTTCTCACTTTTGACGGGCATGTCGTCGATGTATACCTCGACGGTGTTGCCAATTTCTAGCTCGAATACCTTGTTCATCATTCGTTGGTACGTTGCTCCGGCGTTCTTGAGACCGAACGGCATAACCTTAAAACAGTAGATGCCGTTGAAAACTATAAAGGCCGTTTTGGGTTGATCTTCAATGGCCATGAAAATCTGATAATAACCCTGAAAAGCGTCCATCATACTTAGTCGCTCGCATCTGGCCGTGGAGTCGACAAGCTGGTCGATCCTTGGCAACGGATAGGGGTCCGTCGGGCATGCTTTATTCAGGTCGGTGAAATCATTGCACATACGCCACTGTTGGAAAACACGAATCAGAAAGCAGCGAAAATTTAAAATTTTTCCAACAAAAGGATCTAGGACTCGCAATCGTGTAACAAAATTCGTAGGGATTAGAAACTTACTTTCTTAATTGTCTTTCTTGAAGCGTTTCAAGCCACCCAAGAACTCTCTTCTCGCGGCTTGATCCGCTCTCCAAGGTAATCTCGAATCTTCAAACTTCTAACTTGAAGCTCTCTAGAGATAGTCCACCAACTTGACTACAATCTAGCTAGTAAGGATGCTAGTTCTCTAGTTAGTGTTTAGGCTTAGCCTAGGGTTTAATTTGTCTTGGAGAAAGGATGGTGTTCAACGCATGAACCAAAAGAAGATCATCAATTAGCCTCAAGGGGAGATCGAGCTCCCCTATATATAGGAAGGAGGGTTGGCCGAAAATCCTCGTCCTTATGGGCTAGGGTTTTGGTCTCTCTCTCCTATTACTTGATCATCAAGTGTTTTCCAACTTTGACTTTGAATTCTAATTCAAGTTAACTTTTAAGAGAGCTAAAATATCCAAACTATTTTTTGGATAATTTTATACTTTATTTATTTAAAATAAATAACATATTTTATCTGATTAATTAATTCGTAATTAATTAACTAGACTATTTTTCTCCAAAATAAGACTTTCTTTTTAATTCAAAATTAAACCAAAGTCTATTAAATAATTAATCACATTAATTATTTAACACATAAATAAATATACACATACATTTACACATGTGTGAGACACGTGTCACAAGGACACGTGTCACTCACGTGAGCCACACGTGTGGAACCCTCTTGGCCCGATTAACTCGTTTAATCATTTTCAAGCCTCAACTCATGTAACCAAGTTGTTGTGTGTGACCCTCTAGGTTCTCAATTCAATTAGCAGTGACCCTAATTAATTAATTCTCTAATTAATTAATCTGTTCACAGATTAAACGACCATAGTCTAGCAACAGGTGTTTAACCCCTGGCTGAATTGGAATGTTCGGATTCGACAGAACCTTTAAGTCATTGATTCATGTGAGATACGATCCTCCTACTTACTATCTCTCAACCAAGATCTAGGGTAAGAGAATAATTAGAACCCTAATAACCCGGTCTTAAAGCTAAGTGCATTTCATATCCATTTGATCTCAATCCAAGAAACCCTTTTCTTGATGTCTTGATCTACTGCCTTGGCCAAGGACTCCATATGGCATATGAATGACTTACACAATAAGAGATCACCTTGCAAATGCAAGTGTAGGTCCTTTCTTGATTCTCATTCACTTTCATGAATCACTTGTGCAGCCCCAACATAAGCCTTGAATCAGTTGTCTAAGGCGATACCCTTTAAAGCTTATACCTAAGACTACAGAGTTAACTCATAAAGTGACGAGGAATCTCAAGTCTTAAGGATCAATTAATCACATCAATGACTCGTGAGATATTTCCTAATCTGGAAGTTTCTATTTCCTGAAATAGAAACTTCCTTTCCCATTTAGGAATGTTCTCACACGGGGCACCTCAGTGAACGTACTTATTAAAGTAAGCACCCTAATGTATCACGCACGTATCAACTATACACTTTGCACCTACATGAAACAAGGTGGTCCTTCTTAAGGGCGTGATCCCACAAGCAAGTCTTAGAGGAGTCAGGTTGACACTCCCACTGTCTGTTGCTTCTCCCGCTGTGCATGTATGAGAATTCCCCTAATCCTGATGACTTTAGGACTCTACCATTTAGGTGAAATGGTTCATGAAACGAGCCTTATTTCACATAAGTCATGATTAGTAAAATACTCCAAGCCGATGAGTCCTACAGACAGTGGGAGTGTCAACCTGACTCATTTAAGGCTTGCTTGTGGGATCACGCCCTTAAGAAGGACCACCTTGTTTCATAGAGGTGCAAAGTGTATAGTTGATATGTGTGTGATACATGAGGGTGCTTACTTCAATAAGTATGTTCACTGAGGTGCCCCGTGTGAGAAGATTCCTAAATGGGAAAGGAAGTTTCTATTTCAGGAAATGGAAACTTCCAGATTAGGAAATATCTCACGAGTCATTGACGTGATTAATTGATCCTTAGACTTGAGGTTCCATGTCACTTTATGAGTTAACTCTGTAGTCTTTGGTATAAGCTTTAAAGGGTGTCGCCTTAGATAACTGATTCAAGGCTTATGTTGGGGCTGCACAAGTGACTCATGAAAGTGAATGAGAATCAAGAAAGGACCTACACTTGCATATGCAAGGTGATCTCTTATTGTGTAAGTCATTCATATGCCATATGGAGTCCTTGGCCAAGGTAGTAGATCAAGACATCAAGAAAAGGGTTTCTTGGATTGAGATCAAATGGATATGAAATGCACTTAGCTTTAAGACCAGATTATTAGGGTTCTGATTATTCCCTTACCCTAGATCTTGGTTGAGAGATAGTAAGTAGGAGGATTGTATCTCACATGAATCAATGACTTAAAGGTTCTGTCGAATCTGAACATTCCAATTCAACTAGGGGTTAAACACCTGTTACTAGACTATGGTCGTTTAATTTGTCGACTGATTAATTAATTTGTGAATTAATTAATTGGGGTCACTGCTAATTGAATTGAGAACCTAGAGGGTCACACACAACAACTTGGTTACATGAGTTGAGGCTTTAAAATGATTAAACGAGTTAATCGGGCCAAGAGGGTTCCACACGTGTGAAACCACACGTGTGGGTCACGTGAGTGACACGTGTCATTGTGACACGTGTCTCACACGTGAATATATATATTGTATATATATATATATTAAATAATTAAAAGTGTTAATTATTTAATAGACTTTGGTTTAATTTTGAATTAAAAAGAAAGTCTTATTTTGGAGAAAAATAATCTAGTTAATTAATTGTGAATTAATTAATTAGATAAAATAAGTTATTTATTTTAAATAAATAAAGTATAAAATTATCCAAAAATAGTTTGGATATTTTAGCTCTCTTGAAAGTTGATTTGAATTTGAATTCAAAGCCAAAGTCAAAATTACTTGATGATCAAGTAATAAGAGAGAGGGACCAAATCCTTAGTCCATAAGGACTAGGATTTTCGGTCCTCCCTTCCTATATATAGGGGAGCTCGAGCTCCCCTTAGAGCTAATCGAGAATTCTTTTGGTTCATGTGTTGAATACCATCCTTTCTCTAAGATAAACGAAACCCTAGGTTAAGCCTAAACACTAACTAGAGAACTAGTATCCTTACTAGTTAGATTGTAGCCAAGTTGGTGGACTATCTCTAGAGAGCTTCAAGTTAGAAGTTCTGAAGATTCGAGCTTTACCAAAAGTGGGGATCAAGCAAAACGATCAGAAGGGATGATGAAACGATTCTGAACCCAATAGAAAACGAGTGAAAAAATCGAACCAAAGAAGATGGTGAAAACCGTTCGTCCATATCCTGAAGGATGAGTTTTTTCACGAGGGTTTTATGGCTGGCAGATTTCTACTTTCGTAAAACTAGTTTTCGAAGGGAGTTTCAATCATGTTTTTCTCGTTTCATGTTTCTTTCTTTATGTTATATCGTTAAGAACTTCCCCAACATGATTTGAATCCAGGTTGGTGTGGATTGTTATCCCTACAATGGATTCTGAAGTAGAAAGAGACTTTCGAGGAACAGGTTGCCATTACCGCATGAAGCGCGTTTGAGGGCGGCTCAAAACGTGTCAAGAAAGCTACTACCCAAGTGAGTTTCTTGATCTCTACGAATTTGGATACACGATTGCGAGTCCTAGATCCTTTTGTTGGAAAAATTTTTAAATTTCCACTGCTTTCTAATTCCTGTTTTCCAACAAGTGGTATCAGAGCCACCTCGTTAATCGTGTTTCTGATTCGTCTCAATTTTACTGAATTTGGTAGAAATTCTTAGGCTTGATGCGATTGAGTATTTGTAATTGTTTTAGATAGCCTGAATTACGAAACTGTATTTTTCCTGAAAGTTTCTGAAAACTGTTTTGTAAAATTCGTTTTAAAAAAACCTCTTTTAGATTTGAAACTGTATAAACTGTTTTTGGATTTCTTGGATTGGTTTTGCTTTTGAACGAAAACACGAAAATAAAAGCCTGGATTACGAACAAGCGAAACCCCGCGCGCGAAGGCGTCACGCGTGCTGGCTTCGCGCGCCGTCGCCCGCAGGCCCTAGCTCCATCTCCCTCCCGCAACCGTGAGGGAGGCCTTCCGGGCGCGCCAGGGCTGCCCGAGAGGCCGCCCGCCGTCCACCCCCTGCTGGGCGAGTATCCCGCAAGCCTGCGGGATCCCTCGCCCAGCCCGCCAGCAAGGCTGCCGAGAGGGACTGCGCGCACTCGTGCGCGCGCACGGCTGCGAGCTCAGTCCTTTTCGCGTACGGGCCCTATTTTTCGTGATCCGTTTTCGTACTTCGTGCAATCCAGTCCCAATTTTATTTTTATAATTTTAAAATTTTATTTTTTGAATATTTATTTTAATTTTTGAATAAAACTTAAAATTGGGATATTTTAGAAATAGAAACGGTTTATATTTTGGGAAACTACATCTTTAATAAAATTATTAATTTTCAGAAATTAATGGGAATTTTATTAGTTTTAGTAATTTGGGATTTATTGAAAACTTTTATAAATATGACTAGCATCAAGTCGTGTTTTAAGTCATTAGGACTTGAAACGGGAATTTTAATTTATTGGCTAAATTTAAATTCTCGCAAAAGCATGTTAGGTGATCATGGGTTTAGACTTATGTATGGTTTTAATTTATGCACATGAATGGTTTAAATTGGGGTTGGAGCCCTATAGTTGCGTTTTTCAATTGAGGTCGGAGCCTCACTTATGTGCGTACTGCTATGTGATTTATTATGTGGCTTTCCATATTACTGTTTTGAGGCCGGGGTATGCCCCGTGTAATTGTCTAAGGCCAATATGAAGATTGATCCTTATTACTTTATGTCTTTTTCTTTTTATTGTGATTTGAGAGTAGAATAGGTGGTGAGATCTTATTTTCGTTTTGGAGACAATGCACCCATGGAGTAAGATGGATCACATTAAAGTAACAAGGAGGCCATAAGTGAAGACCCCTCAAAATGTTAGGGAGGGGAATCTCAATTGTAAAATGTAATAGAGATAGGGCTCGTATTTTGTTATCGCTTTCCCTTATGTGATTTAAACTGTTTATGTGGCATATATGTTAGAACTTGTGATTGTGGAGTGGCTCCCACATATCACGCATAAGATAGGTAGAACCCATGATCATCTCATGTTAGTATCATGCTAGGACATGTTATCTGTTTATGTGTTTGTTTGAAATGCATTTAAGTTGTACTTGCATTAATCAAGACTAATAAAATTGTATAACATATATGTTGGTGAGGTCGAACTGAACAACTCTTCGGTTGATTCGAAAATTCCCATTAAATATTAAGCTCATTTTGAATAATAGGTATTTAATTCGAGATGCAAATTTTGAATTAAATTCCTAGCATTCCATCAATAGGTTTTAAGTTTAGTAAGTAAAGCTAGTTATTGTCTGCGAGTCGTGGGATAGCTAGTGGAGCTTATTAGTTCTTAGTTACCTAATTGATCATTTTAAATGATCAATATGTCGTGGTTAATTTTTGCAAGGGCGATGTCCGCAAGTCGTGGGTCGTTCGAACTAAGTTTTGATCATGATCTTATGATTGATGGGTCTAGCTTAACGCCTAAGTAAATATGGATGTTGCACGAGTCGTGGGTCCATATTGAAAGATAGGTGATGCAAAACAATTACTAAGAGTTCTAAAGGTGTTAGAATTGGTAAGTTGTACCTACCTAGGGTTTTACTTAGAATGTCCGCGAGTCGTGGGTTCGAGGTAAAATGCTTAGGATCTTAGTACCCATTGGGAAACGCGTTCCTCTTAGATCTTTGGGAATTATAGATCTTTGAAATACAGTGGGAGCTACATTAGATTAAGGACATTATCTTTTGTATATCGTTATAATTCAGCATGCTCACATTTTCTCTGCTTAGCATTTAGGTTGTAGTTCTGTGATTCTCTACAATATGAAATGCAAACCCATTCGTATCCATCCTTAAGTCAAACAAGTTGACTAAGTCCTAACTAACTCTAAAATGGCTTCAGATCCTAAAATTCATTTTAGAATCCGAAAAGAGAAATTGTTCTCTATAAGGCGAGATTTTCAATTGTGAAAATTCGACCCGGGCCAAAAGAGAAGCGATCTGAAGTGAATGGATTTCTCCAAACCACTTAAGAGCAATTGAACCACCTCATAAAATTGTTACAAGGTATAACATTATGGAATTATTCAATATTCCAAATGAGGAAACAAGTGCACACGAACAAGGTCTAAAGATCTTATTTGAAGATCTTATGGTCTCGATCATCAACTGAGAAAAGAGTTCTCAATGCACTGATTGCTTACGTTGCTTCGACTATCATTCAAACCCTTTATGCTCAACTAGAATGATGCTAATGTAGCATAGTTAATCATTTAAGTTGATAATGGTTGAGAGCAATCTTAAGAATGAACAAAAGGTTGTGATGGTTAATTATTCTTCTAAACTCACTGAGTTAAAGGCTTGAAGGCCTAAAGAAGAAGAAACCCTTAAGAGCCCAATAGAGGAGCATGTAAGGGGTACGGCCAAAAGACACTAGAGATCAAATTGGACGTTTGCTTCTATGGTAGCAAATAAGGACCTTGAAAGGGAACTGCAAAGAGTATGAGTACCAAAAGACACTAGAGATCAAATTGGACGTTTGCTTCTATGGTAGCAAATAAGGACTTTGAAAGGGAACTGCAAAGAGTATGAGTACTCTGAAATGTTACCTCGTTTAGTAATTCTACTAGGAATAGAATTCACTAGTCTTGAGTCAATTCTGCATAATCCGTTGTGCAAAGACTCAAGGCACTAATGTTCTGAACATACAAACGAGATAACAAAAGTAAGTGAGATGACAAAGCTTCGAATTACTTTGGAACGTTGAGATATAAAAGGATTAGCAAGTCAGACACCTTAGGATCATTCTATGAAAATGAACCTATAGAGTTGACTTTCTATAAATCCTGTCTTGTGGTAAGCGTTCCTGAATCCCGTTTATAAGAAACCTGGAACGTTCCAAAATTATAGTGGATTTCGATCCATGCTGATGAGTGTTAGATGCTTAATGTAAGCACTAGATACAATCGTCAGTTTAATCATTATGAATGAATATACTTGTTGAAGTACAAATTCAAAACTTATATGAAATTCTTAGAATTTCAAAAGGAGGTTAGGAACCAAAGTAGTCATAAGTTATAGGTAAATCAATATGATCGAGATAGCTAATATCTTAGCAACTAATTCCTTAGTCATCTTAGAGATAATAGGATTATCTCTCAGTAAACGAATTCGAGAACACCTTAGTGTTTCCGAATGAGGGAATGAAACCTAATAGGATATGGTCCATTCCATAGTAAGCTTTACTGACTTATAATCATTCTAGGAATAAACTCCTAGAATATGCAGTTAGAGATTTTGAATTTAGTACCTTCCAAAATCAGTCCTTTAGTTGCACTATGCAATGTGGCATACTAAATTCCCTAATTATTCTTATCCAAGAATTTAATGGAATCCTCTTAAGTGAATAGGATAGTGGGAGATAAGCTTGAAACGAGTTCAAGTTTATGTAGGATATCGTTTCTGCGATTCCCTTGGACAAAGGTTGTTTTTCTCAAGGAATGTACCTTTCTTAAGGAATCGTTCCTATAGAAGAAGAAAGGCAAGCAAGCAGACCTCAAAGAAATTTGAGGATAAATATCCACGCCGCATATAGAAGAAACGAGCCCATATGATAAAACTTAGCCAAATTTTAGAGTATGTACACGTGTGAAACCCTTCTCTTAAGACGCGTTTAGAATGCGTTCCTAGATAGCCAAGGAATTACTTGAAGAGGAGACACTGTCAGATTTGGAATCTGAGTAGTGTAAGCAAGCCTTGAAATCCAATATGGATTCCGTATACTCAAACCAAGTTTTGACCTTGGTTGATCCATCTGATAGGATCAAGCTCATGGAGCTTCGAGTGAATGGAAGCATTACAACCTTCTTAACGGTTGAAATGCATTTGGATTATGTTTACCACATCCTCATATTCTGACTATGAGATATGATAAATGAATATGAGAACTATCTTGTTCAATATGAGATTGAAAGAGACTGAAATAAGGTATTTCTATAAGTCTCATATTCAGTGGGAGTATGCATAAGGTATGCAAATCCCTAAGTCAATCTGTGGATTGATAAAAGCTTCTAGGAGTTAGATAATTCGATTCCACAGTCAAATCGTTTGACACAGATGGAAGTCGAATAAGTCTGAAAAGTGTACATATGAAAGTTAGTGATGTAAGAGTCAATTTTTGGTTCTTTAGAAGACGACATCCTTCTCATTAGGAATGTCAAGGATGACGTGAAAGTTACCAATTCTTGTTTAAGAAACAATTCGACATGAAAGATCTTAGTGATTATCCTAAATTCTCGACATTGAGATCTATGGAAGATAGATCTAAGAACATAAATGGATTATCACAAAACGAGTACATAACCATAATACTAAAAGGAGTTTAGTATGGACAATGGAACATCTCTTTTGAAGAGTATGTGTCCTAAGATAACTTTAAGAAAGTTAGAATGTCCAAAATCCCTTTAAGTGAAAGGGTGCATAATGTATGAAATGTTATGTACTAGACTTGATATAGCGCAACACTAAGCGTAGTGGGTCGAATCTAATATGACCTCAGAGAAGGTCATTAGATTTCTGTAAAGGATATCCTCAGAGTACTTGAGAAGAAATGAGGATATGTATTAGTTTACAGAGCCCAAAAGATCTTGTTGTTAGAAGGATATTTGATGTAACCGTTCATCAAACATAGATGATTATGAAATCATTGAAAGGATACAACTTCTACCAGAATGGTAATGCAATGTGTTGGAAAGGGGTTCCAAAGGATGGACATTGCAAAACTCGACTATCGTAGTTGAGAACTTAGTCGTATTATATAACGCTAAGTTAAGTGTTTGGGTAAGAAACTCCATCTAACTTGTTAGATGAAGTTCCTAGCATGAAACAACTCCTTTATCATATTGTAAGATAAAATGGATGGTTGCTCAAGTAAGAGAACCAAGACCTCACCAAGAGACTGAACACGTGATTACGAATCACTTTATAAGGAAAAGGTGTTTCCTAAAAGATGTGTAAACAATAGGGTAACATCAGTAGAGAATATGGCAGATCCACTTTGGAAACGCCCAAAGTCAATAGGCTCTCAAAGTGCATCTTGAGAAGATGGGACTTAGAGTACCTAAATGGCTTTTACGGGTAAGTGGGAGATTGTTAGGAATAGTGCCCTAGAAAGCCGATTAGTCATAATCCGTTTTGGGACTTACCTAGTATCACAGACAATCTTTGAATAATATACGAATGATTAATATCACAGGCAAACACTTCTTTATATGCTCTTGTTTGGTATGCATTTACTTTAGCTGTGCATGTATGAGAACTCCCCTAATCCTGATGACTTTAGGACTCTACCATTTATGTGAAATGGTTCATCAAACGAGCCCTATTTCACATAAGTCATGATTAGTAAAATACTCCAAGCCGATGAGTCCTACAGACAGTGGGAGTGTCAACCTGACTCCTCTAAGGCTTGCTTGTGGGATCACGCCCTTAAGAAGGACCACCTTGTTTCATGGAGGTGCAAAGTGTATAGTTGATACGTGCGTGATACATGAGGGTGCTTACTTCAATAGGTATGTTCACTGAGGTGCCCCGTGTGAGAAGATTCCTAAATGGGAAAGGAAGTTTCTATTTCAGGAAATGGAAACTTCCAGATTAGGAAATATCTCACGAGTCATTGATGTGATTAATTGATCCTTAGACTTGAGGTTCCATGTCACTTTATGAGTTAACTCTATAGTCTTTGGTATAAGCTTTAAAGGGTGTCGCCTTAGACAACTGATTCAAGGCTTATGCTGGGGCTGCACAAGTGACTCATGAAAGTGAATGAGAATCAAGAAAGGACCTACACTTGCATATGCAAGGTGATCTCTTATTGTGTAAGTCATTCATATGCCATATGGAGTCCTTGGCCAAGGCAGTAGATCAAGACATCAAGAAAAGGGTTTCTTGGATTGAGATCAAATGGATATGAAATGCACTTAGCTTTAAGACCAGATTATTAGGGTTTTGATTATTCCCTTACCCTAGATCTTGGTTGAGAGATAGTAAGTATGAGGATTATATCTCACATGAATCAATGACTTAAAGGTTCTGTCGAATACGAACATTCTAATTCAGCTAGGGGTTAAACACCTGTTGCCAGACTATGGTCGTTTAATTTGTGGACTGATTAATTAATTAGTGAATTAATTAATTAGGGTCACTGCTAATTGAATTGAGAACCTAGAGGGTCACACACAACAACTTGGTTACGAGTTAATCGGGCCAAGAGGGTTCCACACGTGTGAAACCACACGTGTGGGTCACGTGAGTGACACGTGTCATTGTGACATGTGTCTCACACGTGAATATATATATTGTATATATATATATTAAATAATTAAAAGTATTAATTATTTAATAGACTTTGGTTTAATTTTGAATTAAAAAGAAAGTCTTATTTTGGAGAAAAATAATCTAGTTAATTAATTGTGAATTAATTAATTAGATAAAATAATTTATTTATTTTAAATAAATAAAGTATAAAATTATCCAAAAATAGTTTGGATATTTTAGCTCTCTTGAAAGTTGATTTGAATTTGAATTCAAAGTCAAAGTCAAAATTACTTGATGATCAAGTAATAGGAGAGAGGGACCAAATCCTTAGTCCATAAGGACTAGGATTTTCGGTCCTCTCTTCATATATATAGGGGAGCTCGAGCTCCCCTTAGAGCTAATCGAGAATTCTTTTTGTTCATGTGTTGAACACCATCCTTTCTCCAAGATAAACGAAACCCTAGGTTAAGCCTAAACACTAACTAGAGAACTAGCATCCTTACTAGTTAGATTGTAGCCAAGTTGGTGGACTATCTCTAGAGAGCTTCAAGTTAGAAGTTTTGAAGATTCGAGCTTTACCAAAAGTGGGGATCAAGCAAAACGATCAGAAGGGATGATGAAACGATTCTGAACCCAACAGAAAACGAGTGAAAAAATCGAACCAAAGAAGATGGCGAAAACCGTTCGTCCATATCCTGAAGGATGAGTTTTTTCACGAGGGTTTTATGGCTGGCAGATTTCTACTTTCGCAAAACTGGTTTTCGAAGGGAGTTTCAATCATGCTTTTCTCGTTTCATGTTTCTTTCTTTATGTTATATCGTTAAGAACTTCCCTAACATGATTTGAATCCAGGTTGGTGTGGATTGTTATCCCTACAATGGATTCTGAAGTAGAAAGAGACTTTCGAGGAACGGGTTGCCATTACCGCATGAAGCGCGTTTGAGGGCGGCTCAAAACGTGTCAAGAAAGCTACTACCCAAGTGAGTTTCTTGATCTCTATGAATTTGGATACACGATTGCGAGTCCTAGATCCTTTTGTTGGAAAAATTTTTAAATTTCCGCTGCTTTCTGATTCCTGTTTTCCAACATTGAGAGGCGTCACATTCCTTCCGGGATTCAGATCGTCGAGGGTGGTTATTTCTTCCTCGAGAGTGAGAAGGCCAAGATCTTTGTTGGGAGGCCCCTTGTCCTTGGTGGTTGACATTCCGATATATCTGAGTATCAGTGGGTGTCCTAGAATCAACCTCATCATGCGGTCGAAATGACAAGCGATCTTGAACCGGTCTTCTAGCATTTCCCTGAGCAGGTAATGGCTGTTGATATTGAGGTTGGTGATGCACAGCCTGCCCGACCCCAGCCTAATATCCAACGGGCTGTTGATACTACACTGGTTGAACATACCCAGGGTGATTAACCACAGGTTGAATGATTTCCACAAGTCGAGTCTGAGGGCACTCGGGCATCCGTGGCTCTCTTCCTTCCGCAGTTGCAGCTATAGCTTCATCCCGACATGCCTTTAGGTATTTGTCTAACTCGGGCGTCGGGTAGACCAGTTGAAGCGGGATGATTGTGGGCGCCGCAACTTGTAAAGGGACTTGAGGGATAACCTCTCGACACCATTCTCGTCAAAAAGGCGGTTGCTGGTGAGATTGCGAGTAGTCATATTCGATGGCCTGTCGTTGCGTTTCCCACAAACGGCGCCAAATGATCGTGCCAAACTTCCGCTTGAGGTTCGACCGGGAGATCAGACCACGATCACTCTATTTTTTGAGTGGGGGAATCGCTGCTTGACTGCTCGAAATCTGCACAGGTCGTGGTAGACGTGAGCTTCGAGGCCAACTCGGAGAAGGTGGGTGTGAAACCCGGGTTGGCACTCCGACGCCCAAGTCAGGTTCGATGAGGATGATCGAAGGATTGAGCG
The DNA here is from genome assembly GCA_037501455.1 of Lantana camara. Taxonomy (NCBI): domain Eukaryota; kingdom Viridiplantae; phylum Streptophyta; class Magnoliopsida; order Lamiales; family Verbenaceae; genus Lantana; species Lantana camara. Next base: position 117,976,161 of record CM074857.1, read on the forward strand.
GTGAAAAGAGTTAGGTGAGAAAAACTTACCGTGCAATAAATGAAGGGGAGCTATATATACGGTGAAGAAAGAGAGATTACCGTCTCGACGTGTCCGCGTAAGGTGTTGACAGGTGCCCAACTATGATCGTGCATTAAATGCGTGGTCGGCCACTCAAATGCGGAGTGGTTAATGGACCGATGAGCTGGCCGGTTGAGTGATTTGGGTCGAGAGAACTGATCTGAGAGCCTGACTCTGGGTCGATGGCAAAGGCGCTAAATTGTGGGCGGTAACTGAAAGACCGACCTGGTGGTCGGAATGTGGCCTTCGATCGTACAGGTGGATCGAGGTGATTGGTCCAATACGACAGCGGGTACGAGCCACGTCACATATATAGGATAGTATAATTGACCCAATGATTAAAGATACATAGTGATCGATAAGTAATAAAAATTACAAGATAACAACTAATAACACTGAATGCATACATATGTTCATTTAGAAATAAAATACATATATCTCTATTTCCACCTCATTTGCCACATACACGTACACACTAAATATATAAATATATATACATATACACACATTTGTCTACATATAAAATGATTCCACAATATGGTTTATATATCAGTATAAATATGATTACACAATATATATCCAGGCATTAATAGCATCTCAGAGCTTGTAGTAATGAAGACCACGATAATCATCCTGTCCAGTGGTGACAAACTTGAGCACGTATTCACTCATCACAACTTGTCTATACATTGCTGGATTTTCTTCCGATATCAGCTCTTCGATCGGACCATAAACTTTAACCCCATTCACAGGTCCAGAAAAGAAACATGCCACTGAGATACGTGGTCCTTTGGTGCTCGTTATAGCCCTATGCTCAATGCTTTTGAATTTCCCATTTGATACCAACTTTACAAAAATTTACGAGACAAATTAGAATAAGATGACTAACGACACAAATTTCTCTTAAGATGCTATATGTTAAATAAATTACATTACATCAGAATTATATTGATAAATTTCGATGATTTCATATTTTTTGAACAACTTGTTTATATTAACGCTTAGGGAAAATTACATTCAACTGCCTTCAAATTTGGCTTAAATGTAACTTAATCTCTATTATTTGCGTATTTACCATGTACTCCCTAAATTTTACATTCCGTTTGAGGTACCTGATATCTATTAGGTTTTCGTTAGATTGGTTAGTTGTCCTTCCCAAATTGTCCATAAATTTATTACAAATACATCCCTATAGTTTCTTTTAATAACAAAATAATCTTTGTATTTTTTGAAATTTGAGGAGGACAACTGACCAACCTAACAGAGTGTAAAGTTTAGGAATCATATGGTAAATGCACAAAAAATATGAATTAAGTTGTAATTAGGCCAAACAACAGGATAATTGGATGTAATTTTTCCTCTTATTGAGAAACATTCTATAACTTGTTATGACTATAATAAGTGATAGCATGCATTACGGAAAATCTTACCCTATATTAGGAGAAGTTTGCTAAGTTTTCAACCATCAGAACAAATACTTGTAGTTAAGCTAAACCGCAGTAGTCAGGATATATCAGTGTAACTATATTCCAATAAATAAAAAGTTTGATCTTTAATAAAAAATTCTTAATCCATATATACATACCTGGAGAAGATCTCCGATGTTTATTACTAAAGCTCCTGGAACGGGGTGAATATCAATCCATTGGTCCTGATACAAAATCTGGAGGCCGCTAACAATTTGGCTCTGTAAAAGAATTGTGAGGAATCCAGCATCAGAATGTTTAGTTGTTCCAATAGTGAGGTGTGGCTCAGGGCATGCTGGATAATAGTGACAGTGGAGACGATGCCCCTGAGAACATCCCATGTTTTTTAGGCGATCAGTTTCCAGTCCAAGAGCCTCAGACAGTAGCCCCAGCAGAATATTTCCCAGAATTTCCACATGTTTCGAGTACTCCACAGATGAATACCTGTGAATCCAAGTGTGGAAAGAGTATACATATATAGGTCGGAATGAATACTAAATATCTCATATTTCTGCAGTATTTTAGGGGAATCATACTGACCTTAGGTTAACCTCAACAATCACATTTTAAATTCCATTTACTCTTTCATTAATTTAATTTAATTTCAGGATGCAACTCAAAATTTCGGATAATTACATCTAGACCCCCTTTCGAGTTTAGTATATTACAATTGGACCCCCTGTTAGTCATTTTATTACAGTTTGACCCCTTCTAAAATTTCGAAATTACTAAACGGTGAAGAAAATATACAATTTCGTTAAATATTTCACGGAATGTTCCAAATAATTGTGAAATAACCATTATATTCAAATTATTGTGAAATAATTATTTGTTTAACCGTTTATTTATTCTAAAAAGACCTGAATTTTTTTTCCTACTTTTATAAAACATGATCTTAGAATCAAACATAATGGTCATTTCGCAATTATTTGGAATATAATGCAATTATTTGGAATATAACGTGAAATATTTAATGAAATCATACATTTTCTTCACCTTTTAGTAATTTCGAAATTTTAGAAGGGGTCAAACTATAATAAAATAATTGACAGGAGTCCAATTATAATATACTAAACTCGGAAGGAGTTTAGATGTAATTAACCCAAATTTCTTTAGAATAAATAGCTGGGGTATGTTGGTAATAAAGTTTAGGGCCTTAGTGGAGCATTAAAAATTGCGGCCGATGAGATTGTAGGAATCGATTATATATTTTGTTGTAATAAACAACTTTAAAAATTAAACCCCACTTGGTGGGTTCCGGTTGTTTCATCGTATCATCCACGAAAAATTCTAGTCAAGATCTGACCGGGTGAAGTTCACCAATTTAATGACAATTATCTTATATTTCATATTTAATTGTTATTCTTTTTTAATTTTACACCTCATTGAACAGTACTGTTTTGACCGACGGAGACAGGTTCCAAACAAAGAATTATCCGTCATCAACATCTTGTGGCTAGGAAATGCCCCTACAAGACTAAGGAGCTTTTAAAATATTGGGTGGTTCGAAAAAATAAAATTATTCGACCATTGAATTCAAACTTGAATTTCGACTCAAAATGAGAAAGAAGAATTGAAATCGCGTAATAACTCTGCGTATTAGAAAAGCAATGGTTGTATGTACCTGCATGGAGGAGGTAACTCGTGACTACCAATTTGATCAGGGTCCGAAAACGACATGGTCAGAGAATCCTTCCAGGTCGCAGTTCTCGCCGTGAACAGATCGTAACTGCTGTTGAATCTTACACTTCTCGTAAGATCCCGCGTGTAGTATTTCTTTTTCTCCTCAACATCCTGCTCGTTAAACTTTCGGACCCCGTCAATCATCCCATCAAGCACGGTCTGAGGAATCCCATGATTCACCACCTGGAAAAACCCCCATGTTTCCGATGCAATTCTCACTTGTTCGACGATCTCTTTTTGCCCGTCGGGATCCTGGAATATGCCACTTAAGTCGATGACGGGAACCTGAATTTGGGCCTTTTTGTAAGTTGAATCCTCTCGAGCAAGCTCATCAGATGGCCTGACGAAAATCTCAGGAACTTTGAGGAGTCCTGAATCTGCTATACCCTTAACGCCCGCTTTTGTTTCATCAAAAGCCTTCAGCATTGAAATTCTTTCGGGGTTTTGGACTTCTGCCATATTATGTTGGGAATTTTTAGAGAAAAAAAGAGAAAATAAATTTCAAGATAAACGTTTTTAGTAGAATAGTTTTAAAACTTGCTTAAATTCTCAAATATGAGTACAATATTTATAGGCTAAGATGCCCACTTAGATATATGCACATAAGTGCAACCTTCCAAGTTTCTGAATAATGAGACACTTGAAAGACACCTAGATGATACAAAGCATATACGAAAATACATAGAATATTGCCTAATATTAATTTACCAAGTGCATTGACTAAATTAAACTCCAAATTGATTCTTAACACCCCTCTCAATTTGTAATTCTCAACCACTTCTTGAACTTCTCAAATTTCTCACTAGTCACGACCTTAGTAAGAAAATCTGCCACTTGATCATTTGTGTAGCACCCCGCACGGTGGGTCACCACATCCCTCGCGCCAAAGCCTAATCCACATACGAAATGGATAGTCCGTACATGAATCAAGCCGTGGCGAACGAGAGACAGACAAACACACCTAAGCTAGGCGGGACCCTGAATTCAAAGTGCAAACAAACGCAAGTGCGGAAGCATAAACATGCCATACGAAAATTCAAACATACATAAGTAGGTTACTGGTTCAATTAGCATAAATTCCTAATCCCGAATATCAAACATAAATCATAAACATAAACGATAAACACATACAGGTTCAATCTATTCCTAGAAGTCTGTCCCGAAATCAATATATAACTTAAAACTATGCATAACTTTACATACATACAAACTTAATCGAATTCCAAATGCGAATGCAAAGGACCCAAACTTATACAAAGACTCGACTCAACGAAAGACTCCAAAGACCGACTCACGCCGACTAGCTCAAACTCCGAAGCGAGACCTGCAAACTAAAAACATGGGAAGGGAGAGGGTTAGTCCAAGGACTGAGTGAGGGGCTACCCACACATACCTACATATACATAAGAGCAAGGCACATTCAAAAGTAAATGTTCATGAATCCGGGATTAGTTTTTACACGCCAAAACATTTGCCCGTGCAAAACAGAACAAAAAGAAACTTAATTACCATGTATCAAAGCGTAATTTCATATCAAAGCAAACTTAGCAAACATTTCAAAACACGTTTTATTAGGTTATTAGTATTCCAAATTTTATCTTAATTTATGAATCTACCCCCGTTTCACGAACTTATAACAAACAGACAGAAGGCTCTGCGGGTACGAGCTCAAACTCCAACCAACTCCTCAGATTCATATCAAATCAAAACAATTCAAACATATTCAAATTCAGACAAACCTGCCTCATCTCCGAGTGATGGAAGGGTGTATACGCCCTAACCATCCAGACAGATATGTGTGGGTCGTGAGTGAATGACTCTCACGCCCGAGGATTCCATCCCCCAACCAAACTTCCTGGAAGGTTCCAGGTTGATCCTTTCAAATGGAAATCATACTCAGGAGTTGACCCCGACGGCCCGACACCGTCCCGGGGCTCCTTCGCACAAATCTACTGGGCCCATCAAATTCAAATTCATATTCAGAGTCATATTTATATTCTGATTCAAATTCATATTCTTAACCCGCTATAGACCAACTTAACTTATTCATATCGTACGTACATATATACCACACATACTTACCTCAAAATCATATCAAAACCGAAAACAAGGATACATAGGCTCATAGACAGCGTTCATACTTTCAAACGTATGAAAAAATGATCAAAATACGTACTTCGTACATATTTACTTATACATAGGGGCTTATAAGTCGCATGCATTCGAAAACGAGCACGTTACATTAGGGTTTATATATCCTAACCTCACCTTACACTGACGAAGCCAAAAACACGACGGTTGATCCATCCCGGAATCAACTCAGCTAACGAAACACCACTTCGGGTGCACCTGGACAAACTGAAGATAAAATACAAGACTTTAGACTCAAGAATGAACCACATAGACGCACGGCGTATGCTTGAGCACTTAAGAGATGCAATCACATAGGCATAACTCAGAATCATATCAATTTCATGCAAGAGAAGACATTAAATAGCTTAACATATTCAATCATATTCATAAACCACGTTAAGGAACGTTCGTGTGCACAATTAATACATAACACAACATCTAAACACCTAACAAGGCGCACATGCGATTCATGCAAACAATTCACCTTACTTGAGCAATATAAAATGTATATAAGAACAAGTACATAAACATAAACATGGTATAATAAGTTAGAAATAATTTTGAAGTTGGAAAGGTACGAGAAAAACAGAATAAAAACACGAAAAGGTGTTCCGAGTGAAATTAGGCCAAGCTTATAGTTTTTTCGAAATGTATAAGCTGTAGTAAAAAGGGCATAACTTGAGTTTGAAAAGTGGGAATTGAGTTTTGTTTGTGGAATATGAAACTGGACAAATAGAGTTTTCCAACTGTGTATGGCTCAAATTGTGGTTCAAAATGGTGCGAAAATGGCGTAGGTTTGAAGTTAGACAAAAATAGGATTTCGGCGAAGTGGCGACACAAAATTGATCGATTAAATCTCTTTTCTCAGAACGAATTTTGGCAAGCTATAAATAGTGTTCTACACTCAAAAAGGTTTCTAAGGTTAAAATTTCAGGCCAATCAGAGCTGAAATGACTGGTCAACGGAATGAAACAACTTCAAACACCAAACAGGGGAGGATCCACGGACGTGAATTTTTCCATGTACAAAAATCCACGCCCGTGGATTCTCTACCAGAAAATCGCATATCACTGCCTCAAATCCACGCCCGTGGATTTTTTTAAGACTAAAATCCATGGCCGTGGATTCATTCCAGGCCCAAAATACGCAGCAGCAGCAACAGGTATGAACGAGGCAAGCCAAAATCAACACAACTTCATGCATACTCAACCAATTCACCTCAAATTCAAGACGTAAGTTCATATATACATGCTCTATCATAATAACCTAACAAAATGGCATGAAATTCACAAGAAATCAATCCACCATTAATGCACATTCAAACTCCATTAATGGAGTTTCAAGAAATATACAACCAAAAATCAAAATTCCACCAAATATACAACAAAAAAGCTTGAGGGAGAAACATACATCAACCTTGGAGCAAATAATTCAAGTTTGAGAGCATGAGATCAAATTTCATATAAATGTACTATTTATCTTCTTGTTCAAGAGTATGGAATCAAGCAAAGAAAGTAAGATTCAATCGGGTAGAATCGAAGCACACGAAGAGAGGAATTCAATGCTTACCTTGGATTGTTGATCGGGCCAGAGACGAGAACGAAACTTGAGCTCAAACCCTTATTCTCTTCTTTTTTTCTTTTCTTAGAACATGAATGAAGAATAAGATGGGGTCCGGTTCTTAAGGCAAGAAAAAACTGGCTCGGTTCGGTTCAAGACGGGTTCAGTTCAATCGGTTAGAATTTAAATTAGTAGGGGGCTCAAATGACTTCAGAAAAATGCGAGGCTTGTTCCGTTAGACCCGAATCATCGAAACAAGTCCAATGGTGAAGTCAAAATTCGAATCCGAATCCCCGAGCTCAAGTTAGCCTAAGAACGGCTCAAAAACCCTAATAGTGATTAGGTCCCTAATCTTAAATTAAATGAACTTTTGAGTCCAATCACATAATAATTAAATTCTAGGGTAACGAATAACTTGAAATAAAATACATGTTGACACGTAGGGCATGCAATAACAAATAATTCACAAAAATACGAAATTAAACTCTCTCGTGACGTCTTACCTGGGTTGCCGAAAAGACGGGGCGTCACAATTTGTATTGATGAACTCTATGTGTATCTTGCCTTTGTTCACAAGATCTTGAATGAAATGATGTCGAAGCTCAATATGCTTAGACCTTGCATGAAAGACTGGATTTTTCATCATTGCAATGGTTGACATGTTGTTACAAAAAGAATAGTAGGCTTCTCTTGTTTAAATAACTTATTTTTTTTTTATATTTATTTATGATAAGTTTTTGTTTTTGACCCCGCTGTCTACTAATCCTGGAGTCGCCCCTGAAGGTATCACCTTTGAACCAAGACAAAGAACATAGCTCGAAGTGCTTTTTCGATCATCTAATGATCCTGCCCAATCACTATTTGTGAAACCAATCAACTTGTTATTTTCTTCTTTTTTATACTTGATCTCTTGTTTGTTAGTACTTTGAAGATACCTAAGAATTCGTTCTGCAGCGAAAAAATATAGCTTGCTAGGATCACTTATGAAACGATAAATATAACTCACCGAATGAACAATATCCGGCCTTGTGTTGGTGAGATAAATTAAAGAACCAACAAAACTTCGGAACATTTTCAATTCAACTTTTTTAGCACCGTCTTTTTGTAGCAATTTCTTATTCAATGTTAAAGGTGTTGCTACCGGTTTGCAATTCTTCATGTTAAACTTCTTCAATAAATCATCAATGTACTTTTCTTGAGAAATAACAATCTCTCCTTCTGTTTGTTTTACTTAAATTCCAAGAAAATATCTCATAAGTCCCAAATCTACCTTCTCAAATTCTTGCAACATATTTTTCTTGAAATCACTCACCATTTTCATGTTAGTGCCCAAGTAAATAAGGTCATTAACATATAGACAAACAATCAAAAAATCTTGTGCACCTTTCTTCTTAACATAGAGTGATGGCTCACTTGGACTTTTTTGAAACCCAGTTTTGCAAAAGTATCCATCAATCTTTCTATTCCATGCTTATGGTGCTTGCTTTAACCCATAAAGGGCTTTCTTCAAACGATACACTTTTTCTTCTATTTTTTTCACTTCATATCCTTGAGGTTGTTGCACATAAACCTCTTCCTCAAGCTCACCATTGAGGAATGAAGATTTTACATCTAGTTGGTAGACTTTTAGCTTCAATTGTGCTCCAAGTGCTAAAACAGTGCGAATTGTCTCTATTCTTACCACCAGTGCAAATGTCTCATTGAAGTTAATTCCGAGCTGCTGAGAATAGCCCTTTGCCACCAATCGTGTCTTATGCTTTTGAATGGAGCCATCTTTATTGAGCTTGGTTTTGAACACCCATTTTAACCCAATCACTTCTTTTCCTTCCGGCAAATCCATAAGCTACCAAGTTTTATTTTTCTCAATTGTTTTAATTTCTTCATCCATGACCTTTCTCCACACTTCTTATTTAATTGCCTCTTCAAAATTCTAAGGTGCCACACCAAGGAAAGCAACATCATAATTTTCATAAATTTCTCCTAAAGATCATACATTCATCGAAGGTGATTCAGCATCTGAAATTTCTTGACTTGGCGAACTTCCTTGTGGTGAATTTTCAGAATTTCTCATTTCATTTGGTGTTGAAACTTCTTGTTGTGGCAGACTTTGTGGAAGTGACAACTCCAAAAATTCATTTGAGGATGAACTTTCCTCCTAGCTCTAAACTCCTTATTCATCGAAAATCACATTTCTTGAAATGATCAATTTGTTCGTCTTAGGATTATAAAGTCTATAACCCTATGACTCATCACTATGTCCAACAAAGATGGGTTTTTCTCCTTTTTCATCATATTTGTATTTGTTTGGATCGGGAACATGTGAGTATCCAATACATCAAAAAATTTTGAGTTGATCAACAATGGGTTTTCTTTCATACCATGCTTCAAAAGGAGTTTTATTGAGAACCGCCTTGGTAGGTGAACGGTTGAGGATGTAGATGGCCATATGAACAAGTTCTACCTAAAATTTATTTGCAATTCTTTGCCCTTTAGCATACTCCTTGCCATTTCCACAATTGTTTGTTTTTTCCTATCGCCAACTCCATTTTGTTGTGGAATTCTCCATATAGTGAGCTGCCTTTGGATGCCATTTTCCTTGCAATACTCCATGAATGGGGTGAACAAGAATTCTCCTCCTCGATCAATCCTTAACGTCTTGATTTTACATCCACTTTGTTTTTCTACAAGTTCTTTAAATTGAAGAAAAACAGAAAATACTTCTGATTTTTCATGCAAAAAATACAACCACATCATTCTTGTAAAATCATCAACAACAAAAAATGAAATATCATTTGTTACCAAGTGAGGGAGTTCTTGTAGGACCACGAATTGTTAAGAAACTGGGGTATGGAGGCAGCTAGTCACGGGTATTCCCTGTCCTTAAAGTTTCTATAGCCTCTACTTCTAGGAAGTGTGCATTAGGTTGCAGGCGATACACTTCCAGGATATATGTCAAGCTTTTATGTTTGATTTTCGGAGAAAGCAGTTCTGTAAAAATCAGATGAATATTTGTTGTGTGTTTCAGGTATGGGGGAGGAGCTATATATAGCTCTCAGGTGTTGGCTAGGACTTAAAAGAGAATTTGAATAGATTAATTTCAGGTGTTAATGGGATGAAATTATACCCCTTAATTGCCCACTACTTGGCCATTTATATCCCTTAACGGATCTGAAATTTGTATCAGATTCAGATGTACCTGGACACTTTTATCTTGTCTTAATTAGATTGAATTTGGGTCAACCGTGGCCCAAAAATAAGGCTCTGGGCTCGGAGGTGAGGCTCCAAGCTCCTAGCGACGATACGCACGTGCAAAGTGCAAAGTGCAAAGTGCGCTATCAAACGCCACAATCGCCCGAATCCGAGCCCGTGTGCGTGCGCGAGTGGTGCAGTGCACCGCACCGCGTGTGAGCCCATCAGTCCACTTTCACATTTAATGATTTAATAACACTCTTAGTATCTTAGCTTATATAGCTGGCCATACTTTGTTATAAAACCAATGTGGGACAAGATTACTTTTCCAAACACCTCTTCTTATACCTCTTTGTTATTCCCAATAATTCTCCACTAATTAATTGAAAAATAATCTAAGGCATATTTCCAACAATCCCCACTTGTTTGGAAAACTACTATTTTTCCAAATAAGTCACTGAATAATTTTGTCAAAGATCTCATACCTAAAAGAAGGTGTGACGAACATTGAACCTTCCGTTAGCGTAAATAACTCAAAACTGCATTGAAGTTGACGGTGTCCGCAGATTGAACCTCAACTCCTTTGTGATACAGTCGGAGTTAGCACTCCGCTACTTGGTAGTTATTTAAGCCATACGCCATATCCCGTTTCATGAACCTCTAAGAGAGTAAACCACAACTCTCTATAAGAAGTGGCTACACTTCTAGTTCATATAGGCAAAATGTTTCTCAAGCACTTGTTGCAAAGAGTGCAGCATTTTGTTAAGAGCATAACTCAATCTTATCATATTGCAACATACTGAGCTATCTTCTACTACATATGAGATCATTCAATAATTCTAACCAAACTGTGACTTGTTTTTCCCTTTGAACCTATAATCAGGGATAACCTAGATTATAGGTAGGGTTACCATCACTTAGGTTCGGGTGGTTTAAGTCTCATATCTCTTGTAGTTGAAGCTACTAACTCTCTCGTCAGAGGCTTAGTAAACGGATCAGCAAAATTCTTATTTGGCCTCACATAGATAATTGTTATAATACCATCTTGTATTAATTGTCCGCAAATACACATCTTAGACCAATGTGTCTAGACTTACCATTATAAGTACCACTGTACACTTTTGTAAGCATTGCTTTGCTGTCACAATACAACAAAATTGGAGGCACTGGTTTTGGCCAAAGATCTATGTCTAACAACGTATTTGTAATCCAATCAGCCTCTTGTCCAATTTGTACTAAAGCTATAAACTCAGATTCCATAGTAGAGTAAGAGATTATTGTTTGTTTCTTACTTGCCCAAGCAACAGCCCCACCGATAAGAGTGAAAATCCACCACTTATAGATTTATTATCTCACACGCTAGTTATCCAACTCGCGTCTGAGTACCCTTCCAACACACTAGGGAATTTGTTATAGAACAAACCAAAGCTAATAGTTCTCTTAAGGTACCCTAGTACCCTACTAATAGCTTTCCAATGATCAGCATTGGGACTACTCGTGTATCTGCTAAGCTTTGAAACTACAAAGGAAATATTTGGCCTAGTACAATACATTGCGTACATAAGGCTACCAATAGCACTTGCATACTCAAGCTGTGCAATAGCTCAACCAGTATTTTTATTAAGTTTCAGTCAATTGTCAAAAGGAGTATTCACCTCCTTGATCTCAAGGTGTTTAAACTCAGTCAAAACTTTCTCAATATAGTGAGATTGGTTTAGTGACCCCCCCCCCCTTGTTTTTTTAACTTTAATGCCTAAAATAGTATCTACTTCACCTAAGTTTTTTATCTTTAAAACCGAAGATAGACACTTTTTAGTCTCACTTACTCCAATCATATTCGTCTCGATAATCAACATATCATCGACATATAAGCAGACTATTACCATATAGTCTGCTGTACTTTTGGAGTAAATGCACCTGTTGAAACTATTATACTTGAATCCAAAACGCAAGATAGCAGTGTGGAACTTCTCGTGCCACTATTTTGGTGCTTGTTTCAGACCATACAGGGATTTGACCAACATACACACTTTATTTTCCGTTCCCTGTGCTACAAAGACCTCAAGTTGTTCCATATAGATTTCTTTTTTTAAATTTCCATTTAAAAATGTTGTCTTTATGCCCATTTAATGAATAAATAGATCATAAAGAGAGGCTAAGATAAGAAGAATTCTAATGGAAGCAACTCGAGTCACCGGTGCATAAGTGTCAAAATAGTCTATCCCTTCTACTTATCTGAACCCTTTGGTAACTAATCTAGCTTCGATGTTGAGAAAGTTCCATCAGTGTTTCGTTTTCTTCTAAATACCCACTTGCACCCAATGGGCTTAGAACCACGAGGTAAATCTGCTAGTACCCAAGTATTGTTACCTAAGATCGAATCCATTTCATCGTTTACAACTTTCTTCTAAAAAGGAGCATCTCGAGAAGCCACAGCTTCTACAAATGTCTTGGGATTCGTCTCAAGTGTAAATACAAAAGGTATTTCACTTACCACTTTATTATCCCGGTTCCCCTCCACTAAGAACAATAAAGCTTCAGAAGAGATAAAGTCTTTGTCCAAACTTCTTTCTTTTCTTGCTTTAGCACTCCTTCTAGGCTTAATTGGTTGTGTAGGAACATTGTTTTCCACAACCGGCCTTATAGGACCTCTAGGCTCAATTTGGGGTGGCTCAGTTTCATTTCCAACATCTTTTGAAAATGTACTTTCGAAGAATTCGACATCCCTGGACTCAGTTATCACATTAGACTCCAATTCAAGAAGTTTATAGGCCTTGCTATTAAGAGTATATCCGACAAATACACTATTAATAGCTCTGACCCCTAACTTAGTCCGTTTGGGATCAAGAACTCGAAAATAAGCCACACACCCCTATACTTTGAAATAGCTTATGTATCCTATTCATATTTCATAGAGACTAGTCTTCACAATAAAACTAGGTATCCTATTCAGAATATGACACGCAAACAGAAGGGCTTCACCCCACAAGTTATGAGGTAAGTTAGCATGATTTAGCATGCAATTTACCATATCCAGAAAGGTATGATTTTTTCTTTCAGCTACACCGTTCTACTGGAGTGTATAACCAGCAGTTGTTTGATGTATGATGCCACTTTCTTCGCAAAGTGTATCAAAAACATTCAAACATATTCCATGCCTTGATCAGAATGAAGAACCTTAATCTTCTTCTCAAGTTGGGTTTCTACTTCTGACTTGTATTTCACAAACGAACTAAGAACTTCATCTTTAATTCGTTACAGATATACATAGCAAAAGCGACTAGCATCATCAATAAAAGTAATAAAATACCTTTTTGTACCTCTGGTTAAAATTCCATTTAACTCACAAATATCCGTATGAATTAAATCTATTATTTATGATTCTCTTTTAACTCTTAGAAAAGCTTTTCTTTCAACTTTTGATTTTGGACAAACTTCACATTTGTCAAGTTTGTTTTTACCAATATCAATTAATCCCATTGCATGCATATTTTTCAAGTTCTTTGCACTAACATACCCTAATCGATTATGCCATAAAGAAATTAAAGAAAGCATATAAGCAGAAACAAAATTCATATTATTGATAGACATCTTTTACATCCCGTTACAAGCATAACCTTTGCCAACAAAATCACCATTTTTCATAATGATGACTTTTCCAGACTCAACAGAAATTTTAAAATCTTTCTTATCTAACAAATCAACAGAAATTAAACTTTTCCTAACATCAGGTACAAACAAGACATTAATCAAAGTTAATTTATTCCTGGAGGTAAAGTCGAGTTCAACGGATCCTTTGCCTCCAACACTGGCTTTGGAGCTATTACCCATCTGAACCTCTTGCCCAACAACTTCTTCAAAGGTCTTGAAAAGCCTTCGATCGTTACAAATGTGAACGGTAGCTCCAGAATTTAACCACCAGTCAGAAAGTTCACTTGTCATGTTTATTTCAGAAATCATAGCCATATCAAGGCTAAGATCAGTAACCATTGCAAACATGACACTTACCTTTTCTTTTGTTAGTAACATTAACAGGTTTAGATTTCTACTCGAATTTCTTAAATTGTCCAGAATTCTTTTTAACCCCAAAAGGCTTCTTTTTAGAAGAATTTCGAGCCTCGACATGGTTTATACTAGACTGTCCTTGAAATAAATTCTTTCCATCGTGTTTTCGAGCCTCCTCTTCAATACGCAGATGTATTTGAATTTGTTCCAAGGAGAAGTCCTCAAATTTATGCATCAATCTCTTTGCATAATTTTTCTAGGCATGAGGGAGCTTTGAAATTATAGCTCCTACCTGGAAGGTTTTTGGAAGGACAATTTTCACCATCTGTATCTTGTTGACAATTATCTGGAGCTCATGCACTTGCTCCAGAACTGGTTTATTGTCAACCATTTTGAAATCAAGGTATTTAGATACCAAATACTTATTCGTACTTTCCTCCTCAACCTTATATTTATATTCTAAGGCCTCCCAAATTTCTCTAGGAGACTGCACATTCGTGTACAGATCATATAGCCTGTTGGATAAGGTGTTCAGGATGTGTCCTCAAGCCAACTGTTCCTCTTCTGCTCTCTTCCTCCTTTGTTGTTGTAAGGTCTCCACTATCTCTTGGTGGATCTACAGGGCATTTCTGGAAGGACCTGCTGCTATAGTGTTGGTACGAGGATTGACAGTAGTATTATTACCACCTACTGCAGTGGGATTTGCAGGAAGTACACCACCCATTGCTGCTGCTGGTGATCCACGTATACGGGCTACTGAGGAGCAGGAGGTTCTTCTGGAATTAGTGGCACGTTGGGATCCAGAACGTAGGCTAGCTTAAGGATAGTAAACAAGAACTTCATCTTATCCTGCCAGTGGCTAAAATTGTTACGATCGAAATGGTCTAGCTTATGATGCTTTATAATTCTGAAGGATTTAGACTCCATCGTCAACAGATAGAAACTTTGAGACTGTTAAGAAACTGGGGTATGGAGGCAGCTAGACACAGGTATTCCCTGTCCTTAAATTGTCTATCACCCCTACTTCTAGGAAGTGTGCTTTAGGTTACAGGCGATACACTTCCAGGATATATATCAAGCTTTTGTGTTTAATTTTCGGAGAAAGCACTTCTGCAAAAATCAGATGAATATTTGTTGTGTGTTTCAGGTGTGGGGAAGGAGCTAAATATTGCTCTCAGGTGTTGTCCAGGAGTTAAATGGGAATTTAAATGGATTAATTTCAGGTGTTAATGACATGAAATTATACCCCTTAATTGCCCACTACCTGGCTGTTACATCCCTCAATGGATCTAAAAATTTGTATCAGATTCGGATGTACCTGGACACTTTCGTCTTGTCTTATTTGGACTGAATTTAGGTCAGTCGTGGCGAAGTGCAAAGTGCGCCATCAAACGCTACAATCGCCCAAGCTCGGCTCACGGCTCGGACCCATGCCCGAGCCCGAGCCCGGGCACGGGCGGTGCGTTGCACTGCACCGCGTGTGAGCCTATCAGTCCACTCTCACATTTAATAATAAAGAGAAAAATGCACGAAACTACCTTGTGTTAGGCGAAAAGAGTAGAAAAAACCCCGACATATGGAATATCATCTAAACAACCCTGTGTTTTGTAAAAGTTTACAAAAAAAAAACCCTGAGCGCGTTGTGTGTCCCACACGCCCATTGATTGCATGTAGGAATAGGTTTTTTTGGGATAAAATATCTATAATGCCCTTAATGATTCATATATAAAATAATATATATATATATATATATATATTATATTTTATATATGTATGTATGTATATATGTATGTCTGTGTGTGCGTTTGTGTTGGAGGGGCTCCGGAGGCTATTGCTCGGGGAAGAAGAAGGGGCCGCCGACGGCTGTTGGTCGGGGAAGGAGAAGAGTGAGTGGCCGCCGCCACCGGTGAATCAGGGGAAGGAGAAGAGTGGGTCGGCGGCAACGACGGTAAATCGGGAAAGGAGAAGGGGGTCGGCGGCGGCGACCGTGGATCGGGGGAGGAGAAAGGCGGTGGTTGTTTGGTGTTGGGCGGGGAAAGAAGAGAGTGGTGGGGCGGGGCGGGGCGGTGGGGAAGGAGATGGGGGATTTCTTTGGTGGTTCTGCGCAGGAGATGGTGAAGATTGGGGAAGCAGATGGGTGGGGGGTGGGGTGGGGTGGGAGGCCGGGGTGGTTGGGGGGAGAGGTTTTTATATTTATATAATATAGTATATTTAATAATAAAAATACATTATACACATATAATTTAATATATAAATATAAAATACTGTATATTGTATTATGTATATATTTATTTAATATATATGTATAAATAATTGTATATACATATATAAATAATATATTTTTTAATAAAAATATATAAATAATATATATGTACA
Source organism: Lantana camara (assembly GCA_037501455.1). Classification (NCBI taxonomy): domain Eukaryota; kingdom Viridiplantae; phylum Streptophyta; class Magnoliopsida; order Lamiales; family Verbenaceae; genus Lantana; species Lantana camara. The sequence goes on from CM074857.1 coordinate 117,992,633, forward strand.
TTTTTATTTATTAATAATGTTTTCATATAATAAAATACATTATACACATATAATATATAAAATATTATATATTGCATTACGTATATATTTATTTAGTATATATATGTATAAGTAATTGCATATATATATATTTTAATGAAAATATATAAATAATATCTATGTATATTTTTATTTATTAATAATATTTTAAAAAATAATTATTCATTTATATCTATATTTTAATATATATTTAAAACTATTAAAAATGATTTTTAATAATTATATATTTTTTCTTTTTTAATATAATATACATATATTAAATATGTATATTTTAAAAATAATATAATTATAATATTTTTATTCTTAATACATTAAATATTTACATTTTTTATATTCTTTTAATATATAAAGTAAGGGTATTTTAGGGTTAAAAGATTTAATAGTTGACCAAATGGAATAAGGGGACGGTGTACAAAAAATAAAATAACGTAAGGTTTTTTGAACTAATTTTTATAACAGAGGGTTTTTTTTTTGCAAATTGGAACAAAAACAGGGGTTTGGTGCAGTTAACTCTAATAATAACACTCTTAGTATCTTAAATTATATAGATGACCATACTCTGTTATAAAACCAATGTGGGACAAGATTAGTTTTCCAAACACCTCTTCATATGCATCTTTGTTATTCCCAATAATTCTCCACTAATTATTAAAAATTGATCTATGGAATATTTCCAACACAAATGTCGGCATACACCAATTCAAGAGGTGTTTTGGCTCTCCAAGAAGTTTTGGGGAATGGTAGTTTATGCATCTTGCCATAAATGCATCCTTCACAAACTTTATCTCTTCTTTCAATCAACGGAAGACCGACCACCATATTCTTCTTTTAGAGTAGTTGCAATTATATTCTTTGTTGTGCTAGTTTCTAAATCTCAAATGCCACAAGTGAAACTTATTGATGGTTTCACTATTAAAAGCCACTTTTTCATTTAAATCCGTAACAAAAGGAAAAACTTTATTTTGTGTCATTTGAATTGTAGTAACTGCAACATTATTTTTCTTATCAAAGATCTTGAATCTTTAATCATCAAAAGTTACCAAATATCCCTTTTGTAAAAGTTGTCCAATACTCAATAAGTTTTGAGTGAGATTTGGACAAAAGAAACATCAGTAATGAACTTTTGATTACCTCCTTTAGTTTGCACTTCAATGACACCTTTTCCTTTTGCACCTTAAATGTTTTCATCTCCAAGTTTTACATGAGAAGTATGGTTCGTGTCCAACTCCACCAACAACTTTCAATCTCCGGTCATATGGTTGGTGCACCCCCTATCAACATATAACCTATTTTCATATTCTTTTTCTTTACTCATACTAGAAATAGTTGGTGTTGGACTTTGTTTTGTTGATGATTTGTTGGAATATATTTTCTTTGGAAAGATTCAAATTTTGCATATATTTTGAGAATGTTATTTTGTAGGATTTTGTCCAATTGAAAAGGAAAGTTATTGACCATATCCTAACAAATCATGATTCCTACATTTAAGGCAATTGATTGACAAAGATCAAACATGGAAAGGATTCTTAACCAAATACCAGCAGGAAGATTGAGGAAATGAATCACTATTGATCCTAATTGATTAGCTCCAATGGCTCCTTCCATTCACAGCACAAAGTCCGGCCATATAAAGACATGCACATATGAAGAACCAGACAAGTCTATAAGTCCATAAGAGCAAGACTTTGAGTGTTGAGTCTGTAAGTCCATAAGTGCAAGACAAAGTCCGTAAGATCATAAGAATAGGGCAAGTGTTTTTCTTGAGTGTTGTAAGGATTTGTGATAATCCTGTGTTGTATTGTAGAAACGGTAGTTCTCACATGTGGTCAGATAATCTCTGGTACTTCAGTGTGTTGATACCAGAGTTGAGGTAATATTTCATTAGTGTGTGTTGGTGAGATAAGTAAGTAAGTGGGACTTACTTATCCCACAAGTGTTGGACTGTACGGGGTTACAAGGTTTTTCTTGTAATCGTGGAACTTAATAAATTTTATTTGCAAAACTCCCAAGCTCACAACTTGGGAAGGAGTAGGCTTGTCGAACCTGTATAAATCACTTGTGCATTTTCTTTTCAGTATTTATTCCATTTAATCTTCATTTCTTGTGCATTGGTACTTTATTTTATCAAATACCAGAAATTGTTCGAAGTACCAGCCTACCCCTCAAGGGTGTCAGTTGTTTTCCTTCATTTTTGGAGAAGTTGACTTGGTCCTCGTCTTCTCTATTTTTCATTGGACATCGGTTGTATGAATGATCTGTATTTTTACAATTTTTGCATCTAAATAAACAATCCTTCATCACGTGATTTGTTTTTCTACAAATTCGACACGATGAATCCGACCCTCCAAAGTGTGGTTTACCATCTCTAAAATTCTTGCCTTGCCCTTTTCTATTTTTATTGAAGAAGCTGCCTCTTCCACCTTTTTTCCATTTAGAGCTTTTCTTGTTTGAAACATTAAGTTTAGGTTGAAAAGCTTGCTCCAACGCTTGATTTGAGGATTTATTCAATCTTTCCTCATGTACTTGAAGAGAACTCATAAGTTCATGAATGGTTTGTGGGTCGAAAGATTCCTTGATTCTTCTATTGCAACAACAACGTGATCAAACTTTGTTGGAAGGCTTCTAAGAACCTTTTGACAATTTTTCTTTCTTCATTAACATCGCCAAGACTTCAAATTTGGTTGACGATCTCAGAAACTTCGGTGAGAAATGCTTGCATATGATCACCTTCTTTCATTGCCATATTATCGAAATCTCTCCAAAGAGATTGAAGTTTCAAAGAGAAGATTTTCTTGTTACCTGGAAAACCTTGTTTTAAAATATCCCAAGCTTCTTTACTCCTTTTTGCTCCAAAAGATTCTTGGAAATATCACTTTACTTACGCCTTGTTGTAGATATCTCAAGACGCTTGCATCTCTCCGAATATTCTCTTTGTAAGATTTTTGTTGTTGCTTGGGCCAACTTGCGTTACCTTATTCGGGTGGCTCGGGAAAAGATGTCTCCACAACATCCCAAAGATCTAAAGAGATGAATAAAGTTTGCATTTGACTGCTCTAATAATCATAGTTCGCCTTCAAAAATCGGTATTTGGTTGGGGGTATAGGCAAACATTGTTAAAACTGAATTAGAGGTCATTTTTGTAGATAGAAGTTAGCTCTTATACCAAATTTGTTGGGAATTTTTAGAGAAAAGGGATAGAAAATAAATTTTAAAATAAACATTTTTAGTAGAGTAATTTTACTTGGTTTTTATTTGCTTAAATTCTCAAATATGAGTACAATATTTATAGGCTAAGATGCCCACTTAGATACATGCACATAAGTGCAACCTTCCAAGTTCCTGATTAATGAGACACTTGAAAGACACCTAGATGATACAAAACACATAAGAAAATACATAGAACATTGCCTAATATTTGTAACACCCCGGCGCAGAAGGCACCACATCCCCGCACCATAGCTCGACAAGGGTAACGAAATGGGAACTCCGCACAAGCACCAAGCCATTGCGAACGGGTGACAAACAAAATACACATCCTAGCTAGGGGTCTAGACCCTAATACAGAGCACGCAATAAACATTAATTTACAGAAGCGATAAGTTTCAAATTCTAAAATGCTAGCAATTCTCATATCATAGCTATCATATTCAACTTATACAAATTTAATTACAAAACAAGTATACAAATATTATCCCAGGCCAGAGTCTAAGTACAGAAATTATACATATTCCAAAATTATAAAAGAGTATAAATTAAATGAAATACGATACATGTGGCTCGAGCTGTCCTTAACCGACGACTCAAAGACAACCGCCTAGCTCGAACATCCCAAAAGCACCTGTAACTTAAACAAAATGGGGAAAAAGAGGAAGAAAAATGAGGGTTAGTCCTCAAGACTGGTGAGGGGTTAACACACACACCCATAATACGTATAGAGCAAAACACTTAGCAATTCGAAAAGAATCCATGAACCGGGGATGGTTTTTGCAAGCTAAATCATTTCCCGTGCTAATAAATATATAAACTTAAAAGAAGTTAAGGGCCAAGGGCCAAAATCATCAATTTTAAGAATTTATGAGTCCAGTCTCGTTTCATAGATTCATACATAATCACACTAACTCGACGAGTACGAGTTCTCCTTCCAAACTCCTTTTATACTCAAAGACATAATCAAAATCGAAACATAAATCATAAACCATCCTACTCCGGGTGATAGAAGGGTAGCAAGCCCTAGCTATCGATCATAATTCACACGAGAAAAGGCTTAATCACATCCTTGAAACCTTCGACGGTTATCTCCGTCGGCTCAAGAGAAACACCCTTCCTCAACCTCCTAAGGTCGGGTGAGACTTTCAAATGAAAAGTGTTGATGGGGGAGCTCGGCGATCCCACAGCCTTCCTGAGACGCAATACCACTCTCCGGGGCCCATTCATAATTCAAAAATCATAATTTTCATAAACTTATCTTTCAAAGTTCAAAGCTCACTACACACTCACACATATTCAAAGCTTTTCAAAAACAAGGGCAAAATAGAGCTTATATATGTATAAAATCCTTTTCAAAGTTTTATACGAAATGGGATAAGCCCTCAAATTACATATCTTACACATATTCATCATATAGTATACATAATTCGCATGCGGGCTCCAAAACACATAGGGTTGTAGGTCATAATAGCTAAAAGAAAGAAAACCTCATCTTTCCAAAGTAGTGGAGCAAAAGGATATAAAACGGATACAAACGGACGCTTACGGGACCTCCTCATTACCCACCGGACCAAGCTCTGAACAAAGAAAATAACAAAGTACATTCTTAGACTCAAAATGTACCAAATTGGAGCTCGGTAAATGCATATGATGTATAAAGTGCATATGAAATGCAACACTTAAGGCATATGCGTCCATATTTCACGTATTTCATATTAAATGGTCCTATAAATGCAATACTATGAAGGTAATATATAACTTAACATGTTAACATATCATTTAAGTCATAAAAGAAGCAAGAGAATGGCATACCAAACAATTAAATGAAATACTAGTTCATTCATGCATGTTGGAAGGCAATTAGGTCAAATAAGAGCACATGAATTCACAACCTACATCCTAACACCTAATATTACGTATAAAAACATCAAATTCACGAAATCAATTCATAACAAATCATATAACACATAATTCATCAAGTATATAATGCATAAGAAGTGAAAAAGGAGAAAGAAGTTCACGAAAAATGCAAACGAAGCGAAAATAACACAACACGCAAGAACAACTCGAAAGTAGGGTAAAATAGGGTCGCCCCCGCGACAAAAAATGACCTGAAAATGGTCGCAGTCGCAACCAAGTTCGAAACAAGAGGAAAAAATGGTCGCAGTCGTGACTAAAAGTGAACTGGTCGCGATCGCGGCCTCCACCACTGGCGACAGCAGGGGAAAATCAAATTTTCATGCCAAAATCTCCAACAAAACTCAAATGAATTCGTGCTATATTCAAGTTAACACATAGTAGGATGATAATATGGTAAGAACTCATCAAATTCATGCAAAATCCAAGTCTAAACATGAAGATACATATGAAGGAATTACAAGATATACATACATGTTCATCCTTTCATGAAAAACTTCAAAACCCCAAATGAAATCCCACAAATTCCTTGATTCTCATGAAAAATCATTCGATAAACTTATTCTAGGATGTCTTAAGCTCAAGTAGGATGCATAAAATCCAACAAAGTCACAAGAGATCAAACATATTCATCATAATGTATGAAACCCTTACTATTCACTCTAAACTCCATAACATGCTCATTTCTCCACCAATTTCAGAAAATAAGGAGTCTAAACAAAGAAGAAAAGATGGAGAATCCAATTCTAAGCTTATCTTTTGAAAATGGAGTGGTTTGGTGAAGATTTGAGCTCAAAAGGGTGAAAGGTGAATATTGTATTTTTCCCTTCTCTTGTATCTCGGTTCTAGCAGCTCCAATCTCTTATTTTCCTTAGCTTGGATGAAGTGAGAGGCAAATGGCTGAAAGTGGGTTATGTTGGAAGAGTGTGGGGCCAAGTCTTGCTTAATTTGGTCAAGAATAGCTTAAGTTATAATTAAATGAGTGATCAAAGGTCTAAATTTGCACGTGAGGCTTATTTCGGTTAAATTTCGGAGGCCTAAAAGGGCTTAGAAAAATATGAGGCTAGGTTTATTGAACCCGAATTATCGATACAAGTTCAACAAAGATGATGAAATTCGAATCCGAATTCCTGAGCTAAAGTTATGCTTCCCGGAGCCCAAGGTGCGGTAAATGCCCTTTAGCCCCCTTTAGGTCTCATCTCCCAAAATAAAATCAAAAGACAAGCCAAACAAGTTCCAAAACATAAAAAAAACATATAATCAAGTTCATAATTCACATAAGTCATGCATACCAAGAGTTCACAAAAATCGAAATTGAAATCGAACGCATATAGAGCAATTACACGACACGTAAACATAAACGTTTAAAAATCAAGTTATAAGGTAAACAAATAATTACAATTAATTTCAAATAATCACATAATCATTAAAATAACATGTAATTGCATGATTAAATAATTTAAATGCGTATAAAACACTCTCGTTACGGCATACCTGTACGGCCGGACGAGCGGGATGTTACAAACTCCCCTCCTTAAAAAGAACCTATCCTCAGGTCCTAAGCGGGGTCTTGAACAACTTTGAAAACAACCCAACTCCTCACTTCCACTGCGCCACTCTAATTTCAGACTTCTTGAGACCTTATCTCCTAATTAGCAAACCGAACACAAAGTCCTAGTCGTTTGCCCCCACTTCCAAATAAAATTCGGGAGTCTCAACCGTTGGGCATATAGACATTACTACACAAAGTCCATAACATCTTTCTTATGCCACTACAACCGGTCTCTAAAAACTTCGAACCTCTTCAAACCATGAGCGGGATAAACTCGTGACCTTGCACTTCTTAAGGCGTAGGCTATTGTTCTTCTGCAAGCAACACACAACAAAGGCTTTCCTTTGTGCCTCGGTTGGAAACAAAGTAGCCTTTCGTACCTCCGATTAGGCAAAACCTGATACCGAGGGCAACTCTCTTCAACCACCTCTTCCCACTCAAAACCGTACCTCTTACTCTGAGGTAATCCTCGATTCTTCTACGAGAAATATCAACGGGTGAGCGTTCAATCTAATACCCGATGGCACCGTTGGGCCCCGAACTGACCTCTTAAAAGCAACCGCCAACTTCCACCAAAACCGAAATGTCTCTAAACAAAACCACTGGAAATAACTCGACCCTCACAACTCACCGAACACTCGCGAGCACTCAATGTCACCAAAACTCTCTCAAAAAGAGAGTTAACACAAAAAGGAAAAGAAAACACACAACAAGTAAAACTAAGAAGGAAAGGAAACGCACTACAATCAAGAACCAAGAAGGAAAAGAAACACACAACGAGCAAGAATTAAGAAGGAAAAGAAATACAAAACAGGTGAAACTAAGAAGCACCAAAGAACAAAGAATTAAGCAACAAACACACATATTTTTGCAAAATAATATATGCATGAGATGAGATGCTATGAATGCTTTGTGTACCTTTTTACCGTAACTAGGGGTGTAAACAGATACTAAACGGATCGGATGTATGATTACCATATCCTTATCCGTTTATAATTCGGACAGATACGGATAATATCCTTTTAAATCGGATTCGGATAATATCCTTTTTATACGGATACAAGGCGGATTCGGACGGATTCGGATTTTAATCGGATTTTCAACTATTCAAAATTTGAAATAAATTATTTTACTATATAACTTCGAATTTTTAATCAGATTATCAAGTATTCATTTATAGATAAATTATTTAATAATTATATAACTTTGAATATATATATTTTAGACAAATAGAGAAATAATAAGGATATCTATCTATATCATTTTTTATTTTTTAGTGAATGTATAAATATGGTGAAACTATAAATTTTATCATATAATTAATTTGAAATATAATACTTTTATTAATAACATAACATATGTTAATTATATTGTCTCTATATAAATGTTGAAGTGAACGTATGGTTACTAATAAGATCTAAATTTTTCCTTTAATAAATGCACTAAAAAATTTACTAAATACTTATAATCTATCATACATACATAGTTGTGTGTATATATTTTAATATAACATATTATTTATCGAATACGGATTACGGATAAATCGAATAACGGATATATCTAACGGATAATGAAACGGATCGGATGTTAAACGGATCGGATGTCTTATTACCATATCCTTATCCGTTTATAAGTCGGATATCTATAATCGGATACGGATAATATCCTCTTGAAACGAATTCGGATAATATCCTCTGTAAACGAATTCGGATGCGGACGGATATCGAATTTTCGAATATCCATTTACAGCCCTAACCTAACAGTGGTACCAATCTCGGCATCCACTTGAGCTTGAATCGGGGTCTCGAAGCCACGTTTCTTTGTGAGTCTTGGATTCGGTTTAGTTAGGCAAACACTATATGTCCGATCTCACCACATCCAAAAGAAACATCTAACTTTTTCTTACCATCTCTTCCATAAGATTTGGACGTCGGCAACAGGAATATTGAATAGGTTCCGGTGGGAAAAAACATCGAATCCATCTCCAATAGTCAAATCTTCTTACTCTTGACATTGTTAACATCTTGAAGTCCTTCGAAGATTATCTTGAAATTTAGGTCCCTTTCTCGAACTAGAACTAGAATTCGAACCGGGTTCTCATCCCACATAAGAGCTATGAGATTCGAATCGTTGTTTACATATCTCCTTTCAAACCGTATTTTCTTATTTCCTCGAACTAAGTATACACCATTGAATTTGAAAAGCTTCTTGAATTCCATCTCTAATCCCTTGTAGTAGTTTCGGACTTTATGGTAAATTTTCATCGGTTCCCGATCTCTCAAATTCCAATATAAAATCAACCTTCTCCAATTCTTGCCCATGAATTAAGAATCCAAAAAATCTTCTTACTGTCATACTTAGAGAGACGTACTTGTGTTAACTCTCCCAAAAGAATTCCTCTAAAGTGAACTCTTCTTCAACTCTTCTTCGACATCTAGGAATTCCTTGAAGCCTCTTACCATTAAACTTGGAGGGATGCACTTATAGTAGAACTCTTGAACAAAATCTTCCTAGTTGAACACTTTCCTGGATTCTTCCAATTTGACTTTATTTTCCTTGAATCAATTCAAGGTTCAACTTCAAATGTAAATGGGAGATATATTTCACCTTCTCTTGAAATAGCCCCAAAAATCTTCCAAAATCATTATACCCCGGACATCTCTTTCTCGATCTGGACATCATCACTTTCAACTCACTTTGGAAGACCAAAATTCCCCAAACCTCTTGTAGACCGAAAGCACTTGTTTCCTTAGTCCTTTTCCTGGTAATCTTCATCGATATTGGAGCGATATCCTGAAATAAGAATACAATCTCCACGAAATATCGATGCATGTGAGGGTTTGGTGCATGCTCATGGGTACAATTAACATAAATATTAACAAATAATTCACGTAAATATGATTATGAATGCAAACAAACACATAATCCTAAGCTGAACGACCTAGATAGACCCAACACAACACTAGAGCTCCGGTTTTGCAATCAAGAGCTCTGATACCACTTTAGGATGTAGCACCCCGGAGCGGAGGGCACCACATCCCCCGCACCATAGCCCGACACGTGTAACAAAATGGGAACTCCGCATACGCACCAAGCCATGGCGAACGGGTGACAAACAAAATACACGGCCTAGCTAGGCGGTCTAGACCCTAATACAGAGTGCGCAATAAACATTAATTTATAGAAGCGATAAGTTTGAAATTCTAAAATTCTAACAATTCTCGTATCATAGCTATCATATTCAACTTATACAAATTTAATTGCAAAACAAGTATACAAATCTTATCCTAGGCCAGAGGCTAAGTACAGAAATTATACATATTCCAAAATTATCAAAGTACATAAATTAAATCAAATACGATGCATGTGCCTCGAGCTATCCTTAACCAACGACTCAAAGACAACCGCCTAGCTCGAACATCCCAAAAGCACCTGCAACTTAAATAAAACGGGGAAAAAGATGAACAAAAACGAGGGTCAGTCCTAAAGACTGGTGAGGGGCTAACACACACACCCATAATACGTATAGAGCAAAACATTTAGCAATTTGAAAAGAATCCATGAAACGGGGATGGTTTTTGCAGGCTAAATCATTTCCCGCGATAATAAATATATAAACTTAAAAGAAGTTAAGGGCCAAGGGCCAAAATCACCAATTTTAAGAATTTATGAGTCCATTCTCGTTTCATAGATTCATACATAATCACACTAACTCGACGAGTACGAGTTCTCCTTCCAAACTCCTTTCATACTCAAAGACATAATCAAAATCGAAACATAAATCATAAACCTGTTGGGGATAGTGCCCTGAAAATTCAATTTATTGAATTAATTAAACTGAATTTACAACAAGTTGTGAGTATTTCACATATTGATAATTAATGGCGTGTGGTGGTATTCTTATATGAAATGTGTTTCATAGGAAAATGCTTTGAATACCAAAATCACGTGTCATTAAAGTTCTAGTCGGTAAGATGAGAATATGTTCTTATTAAGACTATAACGTGGTTATATAAGATGATTAGTCTTTTGTCATAAGGAATGGTGATTCCGATTATAACACGTTGATGATTTTCAATAGGATTGGAAATATCGAACTGGACCACTGAGATTATTTATTTTATACTGCTATCTAAAATGAATAAAATCTCAGGAAGCATTGTAATCTTAATCCTGATAAAATTTCGGCTTTAGGCATGTAGTGTTAGTCACTGTAATATACTTGAAGTGAGGTCTCGGCAACGGTGGCCAAAATACTTTGTATGTTCGGTGACAACAAGAAATGTGCTAAAGAGTTATATTAATCGAGGAATATGTGGCCTTGCTGGAAGGTAAAAGATATCCCTGAAATAGATTTGCAGAAGTTCGAATTAAGACTTTGGCCAAAGCACTTCGCGTGATACGTCACCGAAATTGTATGATGAATGTGTTTTACATACAGAGAATTTGAACTTAAAGCGAATCAATAAATTTCAAGATTAGAGATGAAAAATAAATGATAGTAGTTGCAATTTATTTTTCATGAATATCTACACGGAGGAGTGAAATGCGAAATTATTCTAGATCAAGAAATTCGTGAATAATTTAATTAATTTTAGAGTGCAACAATATTTATTTAGTGAAATTAAATATTGTTAAACGGTAATTAATTAATATCATGAGATGATAATATACTAATCCGTTTGGAGCTAAAATTAATTAGTCCTGCAGGTCCCCCTGCAAGCCCCAATTGAAAAACCCGAAGAGAAAATAATAAAAGGAGAGAGAGAGAGAAATGAAATTTCAAAGTGTTTGAAAATAGCCAAGGGATTTATTTTAAAAAATAAATCAAAATTCCAAAGAGTTGGAAATGCCCGAAATTTCATTTTAGAGAAAATGAAAATTTTTAATTTTTTTTAAAAAAAATAAAATATATATAATTGCTGATGTGACACCTGACGTGTCACGCCACATCAGCAGATCGGGTCCCAGTCGGAGCTGGCACAACACCCACGTGGCGTGCCCATGTGCGGCAGAGATCGCGCCACGTCAACCCTCATGAACTGTCCAGAGTAGATCTGGACCGGACCGGTCAACGGGTCACGGATCGGGTCAACGGATAGGGTCGGGCCGAACCGGACATGTGGCAGAGTCGAAATTGGCCACGTGTTGAACCGGACAGGCCAAGCCTAGAAATCCTAGGGCCGCATGTGCCATAACATGCGCCACATTCAGGCGGCGCGTGGGGGCGCGTGCGGTGGAGTTTCGGTGAGTGCCGGCAGCGTTGGACTCGTGGTGATGAGAGCTACGACGTGGTTACCTTGGGATTCGTGTCCAAGTTGGCTACGCAAGTGGGGACATGAAATTACCTTTTTACCATCTGTTTTTCCCCTATAAATAGGGGCCTTGGGTCCTCATTTTTTCTCACAAAGTTTGGGAGAGGATTTGGCTGAGTTCTCGGCTTTGAAACCATATCCCTTTTCTCTTAGTTAATTCCGATTTATTTTGGAATTAATTTTAATTAGGTGTTTATATATAAAATGCCTAATTTCAGGATATTAGACCCTGAAAAGGGTTTTCTAGTTTAAAGTTTTATTTTCTCTAAGTATTTAGAGAAATACTTTCGGAGCCCACACTCCGAGGGTTTCTCTGGGGTTATTGCAGGGAAGCTCTGTCGGTCTCATGAGGGGGAAAGGAGCTGGAAAAATGCAGTTAGATAGCCATATTTGTAGTACGGTAATATTTTACAGTTATATTATTTTAAGCATGATAAATTATATGCTCTTAAGTGTTAATTGCATGTTAGATATTTATGTGCTTAAGTGATTTAAAATTTATTATCAATTTCATGTATATACTTGAGTAGATCCGGCTAGTCTTCCGCTATTGTATTAAAATGTTTTAGAAATATTTTAATACTTGTATTATAAACAAAAATTTTAAAATGTGGTCCCGGACCGCTAATGTTCTGGGCCCACCACCCAACAACTGGTATCAGAGACATGCTCTTGATATATACATGCATTGACATGATGGATGCGATGCATCATTTTAAATCTGATACTGTGCACGTAAATTCTGTCAAAGGAGGCTGGTTTTTAAGTGGGACGGTTTGTGATCCCTTCAATGTTTCTTGGGAATTTACGTGGAATGGTATTTTTTGGGAAACAAGTTAATTTCTTTTCCTGAAAAATTAGCGAATCAGTAAACATGATTTAAATTATGAGATAATTTATTTATAACATGTTTACTTTATGCCATTTATTTTAGGCATGATAATTATGTGATAATTATATGAAAGCATGTTTTATTGTTTTATTTTATGACATGATCATGATAATATGAGATATTATGTTATTTACAATTATGCATATTTTATTTAATGTGATTAAATAATATTTTTTAATAGAGATTAGACGCGATGCATAATTGGACTAATATTTTTCGGCCTAATCAATAAATAGTTATTAAATTGCCTCAAAATATTATTGAGATTTTAAACATGATTTAGTAATCCTAGTGGGAGCATATTAATTAGATTAATCACTTCCAACAATAAGACGCCAAAAGTGATTATTAAATAATCAATAGATAATCCACATTGTTTAAAAATTCAAGTAGGAGCGAGTTGAAAAGAGTTGGATTCTCACGGCCTCCATTACCCGTCTATAGTATAGTGAATATATACTACTCCTTTCGGCGGGTATGTATTCGTGGTATACAAGATTATACTTCTTCGGATAGAATAAAATACGGGAAAGTCAGCTCGACCATGCCTCAGTGGAGTGTCTTGACCTACTCATACGGACTTCTAGGTAATGGTGCACACTTGACTAAGTAATGTATTAACCTCCATTCGGAGCTCTGTTACATTTACTTAGAGGCCAAGGGTTAACGTGGTAGATTAACATTGTTTGGTAAGAGTTACCTAGATGACATGTTAATAAAGAATAGTTCCTACTTTTCTAAGCGGTTTTCGATCTCGCCTCCGGGGAGTCAACTGTGGTTAGTTAAGTCACCATTGCGTAAATCAAAATGTTTACGTGGATTTCATTTATTGGTTAGATGCAGAAGAAAGTGAAATACATAATCATAACTTGCATTTATTTAATAACGATCTCTCTTAGCCCACTCCAAACTTTATGTCTTTAAGGAAATAGGCAAGTAAGGGTTCAACTATGCTGACTAGGAAATGAATCTTGACATCGTGTTGACACATAAAATTTACGTACTCACTGAACCTTAACTAAAAATTCCAGAAACTACAACCAGTCAGGATTAGAAAGACGCTTATTCCAAATGGATCAAGTGTGATGATCTGGCAAGTCTTATATCCTGACATCTGTTTTAGATGTTCTTGAACATCAGATGCATGAGATGCCTACTGATAAGAACATGTGTTGAAGACAAAATCGTACGAAGGTACGAGCCATGAAAACGGTTGTTAATTAAAGATGTTTGAAGGATCACTGTTTCAGAATCATATTATGAATATGATAGCTAATCTGAAGGAGGTTGAAAGCCTCTGTGCTTAAAGACACAATCTTAACAGATAGGATACGATCCTATACTCTCTGCTTAAGTCGTTTGAACGTTCATGATTAATTTTAATTTTTTTTTTAAAACCCAACCTGAACCTATGAATGGCCTCAATATGGCAGAAAGGGTGATATAGACTAAGGGAAAGGTTCTCTTTAATCAGACATCAATATCCACGGCCTAGAAAGCCAGTAAGTGGATGAAAGAAAAAGGAAAAGTTCCCAATCTAAGGTTCAGAAATAGAAAGTCAAATCCGACAATGGAAAAGTGTTTCTATTTCGGTGGTAACAGGTATTGGAAAAGAAATTATCGAAAATACTTAGTTTATCTGTTTGCTACGCCGTTTAGATAAGATATGAAGATATCTTACTCGTTGAAAGTATGTTTAGTTGGAAATTCACCGGATCCGTGGCATGTGAACTTGAGATCAACTAATCATATTTGCAATTCGTTGCGAAGATTCAAACTAACCAGCAAGTTTGAAAAACAGCTAACACACAGCTACTGCTCGGGGATAATACAAATGTACTTGTATTAGCTGTAAAGACTATAAAGTCGTATTTTGGCAATATAATTTTTTATATTATACGTGCCATATATACAGAAATTTGATTTTTTTAAGTTATTTGATAACTAATGGTTCAACTATTTGTTTTGAACAAAAGTTTACCATTAAACAAAATAAAAGGTTTATTTGCTCTGGCACAATAAAAGATGGTCTTTTATACCTCAATGAAAACTCTAATTTAAGTTTAACATTAAGAAGCTTGACTTACCATCTAAGAGGAAAAACTTCTAGGTGGTACTTATCTATTGGTCAATTGAATCTGAATAGGATCCAAAGACTGATTGTTGAGTCCTATTGACTTGAAAACAGTATCAATCTGCGAATCCTATTTAGAAAGTTAAAATGACCAAGAAGCCTTTTTGAGACAAAGGGTATTAAGCCATGACCTTGCATGAGTTAGTTCATACGAACGTATGATATTATGAGTGTTCAAGCAAAAGAAAGTTTTAGGTACTTCATCATTCATTTGAATGATTACTCTAGATACAGCTATGTTTATTTGATGAGACTTAAGTCTGTATGTTTGAAGAGTTCAAGGACTGAAGTCAAAGAGTCAAATTAGAAAACATATCAAGGCACTTCGATTAGATCGAAGTAGTGATAAGTATCTATGTTTAGAGATAAATATAATTTCTCAAATGAGATTAGATCTCAACTATCAGTATGAGATACGTCTTAGCAAAGATGTATTGCAGAAAGGAGAAATAGAACTCTGATAATGATGGTAAGATTCATGAAGAGTCATGCTACCCTAAGAAGTTCGTTTTGGGGTCTTGCACTTAAAACGACAATGCACCGTAAACCTAGTTCTATCTGAGTCAGTTCCTAAAACACTGATGGATCTGTAGCTAGGATGAAAACCCTGTATCTCTTATCTTCGGATTTGAGGTAGCCTGGTCCACGTATTAAGGATGGATCCTGACGAGTTAGAATAAAGAATAAAGGTTTACTTGTTCTAAGGTTATCCTAGAAGAACAAGAGTTGGTATATTTTGTAACTTGAGAAATCACAAAAGATGTTTGTGAATATTTCAAAAATAATTACATAGATAACCACAAAGGGTGGAAGCAAAGTAGTGTTAAAAGAAATAACAGTATTAGATACTGATTTCCAAAAACCCATGATAACTGAAAATATATTGGATACATGTGATGTACCAAATACAACATGTGATGTAGAGACGTGTACACGAGAGCATCATTGTAGTGGGAGGATTTTCAGGACACCTAACGAGATATGTAAGATTGACCCAAGTGGTTAAATCTGATGTATCTGATCCTGTCACGTGCAATGAAGCTATAGAAAATATAGACGCTGACCGTTTGGTCAATATCCATGGAATCTAAGTTAGAATCTTTGTATTCTAACAAAGTCTTGAACTTGTAGAGGCGCCTGAAGGCATTAAACCCTATTATATATAATTAGGTTCTACAAGGCGATAAAAGGAGAAATGGACAAACGTAGAGACTTTAAAGCAAAGCTTAAGGGATTTTACCCAGAAAGAAGAAACCATTTATGAGATCTTCTCGCCTATAACAGTGCTTAAGTCCATAAGAACTCTCATCTCCATTGTTTCTCATATTGATTATGAGATTTGACAAATGGATGTAAAGACTATGTTCTTGAATGGGCATCTTCAAGAAGAAAAACATGGCATAACCTGAAGGCTTCATAGCTAGAAATCAGGTGCATATAAGTATGCAAATTTAATAGATCATTTTGTGATCTTAAGCAAGCGTCTGAATCATGAAACATCAGAATTAAAGAGGCAATTTAAATTCTTTCGATTTGTGCAATTTCCCAATGAATTATGAGTGTACAAAATAACATCATGATAATGTTGTAACATTTTCATTTTGTACGTAGACGATATTCTGCTCATTGGGAATGATATAAGAATTTTGTCAGTGGTCAAGATTCGGATGTCAAATCAATTTGACACGTAAGACCTTAGTGAGACCAATAATATTCCAAGGATCAGACTTTTTTCGTGATCATGAGAATAAAAAGATTGGTTCATTACAAGAAGCATATATAGATAAGATGCTGGTAATGTATAATATGACAAATTCCAAGAAAGGTCCATTACCTTTTAGGTATGGAATTTATCTATCTCGAGATCAGTATCCTCAGACAACTGAAGAGATAGAAGACATGATTAGAGTTCCGCAGCGGAAGCTATATGTATGTCATATGATGTACAAGGCCAGATGTCTATTATGAATCAGGTCTAAGTCAGCAGATATTAGTCAAACCCTAGAATCAGATACTGGGTAGTAGTGAAAGCATATATTGGAGTACTTGAGAAGGACTTGAGATTATATGTTTGTCTATCATAGTGATGAGCTCATTTCAATAGAGTACACAGAGTCGGATTTACAATCTGATTTGTATTCTAGATGAATGACATCAGAATGCGTTTTTACTCTGGAAAGAGCAACCATTAATTAGGGAATGTTAAGCAGACTCACATTGCTTACTTCACCATAAAAGCTAAATACATGGTAGCTTGAGAAACAGCCAATTAGATGTGTTGGATTCATGATTTTCTAGTTGTTAGCTCAGAGAAACATCTAACAGATTCCTTCACTAAAGTACTGACGCAAAAGAGTGCAAAACGAGTTTTGATGCTCATGTGAAAGGAATAAGACTTAGATGTGTGACCAAATTGAATTTAAGGCAAGTGGGAGATTGTTGGGAATAGTGGCCTGAAAATTCAATTTGTTGAATTAATTAAACTAAATTTACAGCAAGTTGTGAGTATTTCACATATTGATAATTAATGTCGTGTAGTGGTATTCTTATATGAAATGTGTTTCATAGGAAAAGACTTTGAATACCAAAATCACGTGTCCTTAAAGTTCTAGTCGATAAGATGAGAATATGTTCTTATCAAGACTATAACGTGGTTATATAAGATGATTAGTCTTTCTTCATAGGGAATGGTGATTCCGATTATAACACGTTGATGATTTTCAATAGGATTGGAAATATCGAACTGGACCACTGAGATTATTTATTTTATACTGCTATCTAAAATGAATAAAATCTCAGGAAGCATTGTACTCTTAATCTTGATAATATTTCGGCTTTAGGCATGTAGTGTTAGTCACCGTAATATAATCGAAGTGAGGTCTTGGCAACGGTGGCCAAAATACTTTGTATGTTCGGAGACAACATGAAATGTGCTAAAGAGTTATATTGATCGAGAAATCTGTGGCCTTGCTGGAAGGTAAAAGATATCCCTGAAATAGATTTGCAGAAGTTCGAATTAAGACTTTGGCCAAAGCACTTCGCGTGATACGTCACCGAAGTTGTATGATGAATGTGTTTTACATACAGAGAATTTGAACTTAAAGCGGATCAATAAATTTCAAGATTAGAGATGAAAAATAAATGATAGTAGTTGCAATTTATTTTTCATGAATATCTACACGGAGGAGTGAAATGCGAAATTATTCTAGATCGAGAAATTCGTGAATAATTTAATTAATTTTAGAGTGCAACAATATTTATTTAGTGAAATTAAATATTGTTAAACGGTAATTAATTAGTATCATGAGATGATAATATATTAATCCGTTTGTAGCTAAAATTAATTAGTCCTGCAGGTCCCCCTGCAAGCCCCAATTGAAAAACCCGAAGAGAAAATAATAAAAGGAGAGAGAGAGAAATGAAATTTCAAAGTGTTTGAAAATAGCTAAGGGATTTATTTTAAAAAATAAATCAAAATTCCAAAGAGTTGGAAATGCCCGAAATTTCATTTTAGAGAAAATGAAAATTTTTAATTTTTTTTTAAAAAAATAAAAAATATACATATAATTGCTGACGTGGCACCTGACGTGGCACGCCACGTCAGCAGATCGGGTCCCAATCAGAGCTGACACGACACCCACGTGGCGCGCCGCGTGTGCGGCTGAGATCGCGCCACGTCAACACGCATGAAAATCTAGACCGGACCGGTCAACGGGCCACAGATCGGGTCAACGGGTCGGGCCAATGGATAGGGTCGGACCCAACCGGACACGTGGCAGAGCCGGAATTGTCCACGTGTCGAACCGGACCGGACCGGGTTCGGTCGGACCGGCCAAGCCTAGAAACCCTAGGGCCGCGCGTGCCATAACACACGCCACATTCAGGCGCGCGTGCGGCGGAGTTTCGGCGAGTGGCCAGCGGCATTGGACTCGTAGTGATGAGAGCTACGACGTGGTTACCTTGAAATTTGTGTCCAAGTTGGCTACGCAAGTGGGGTGTGAAATTACCTTTTTACCATCAGTTATTCCCCTATAAATAGGGGTCTTGGGTCCTCATTTTTTCTCACAAAGTTTGGGAAAGGTTTTGGCTGAGTTCTCGGCTTTGAAACCATATCCCTTTTCTCTTAGTTAATTCCGATTTATTTTAAAATTAATTTTAATTAGGTGTTTATATGTAAAACGCCTAATTTCGGGAGATTAAACCCTGAAAAGGGTTTTCTAGTATAAAGTTTTATTTTCTCTAAGTATTTAGAGAAATACTTTCGGAGCCCACACTCCGAGGGTTTCTCTGGGGTTATTGCAGGGAAGCTCTGCCGGTCTCACGAGTGGGAAAGGAGCTAGAAAAATGCCGTTAGACAGCCATGTTTGCAGTATGGTAATATTTTACAGTTATATTATTTTAAGCATGATAAATTATATGCTCTTAAGTGTTAATTGCATGTTAGATATTTATGTGCTTAAATGATTTAAAATTTATTATTAATTGCATGTATATACTTGAGTAGATCCGGCTAATCTTCCGCTGTTCTGGGCCCACCACCCAGCAAAACCATCCTTCTCTGGGTGATGGAAGGGTAGCAAGCCCTAACTATCGGTCATAATTCACACGAGACAAGGCTTAATCACATCCTTGAAACCTTCGACGGTTATCTCCACCGGCTCAAGAGAAACACCCTTCCTCAACCTCCTAAGGTCGGGTGAGACTCTCAAATGGAAAGTGTTGATGGGGGGAGCTCGGCGACCCCACGGCCGTCCCGAGATGCCATACCACACTCCGGGGCCCATTCATAATTCAAAATTCATAATTTTCATAAACTTATCTTTCAAAGTTCAAAGCTCACTACACACTCACACATATTCAAAGCTTTTCAAAAAGAAGGGCAAAATAGAGCTTATATACGTATAAAATCCTTTTCAAAGTTTTATACAAAATGGGACGAGCCCACAAATTACATATCTTACACATATTTATCATATAGTATACATAATTCGCATGCGGGCTCTAAAACACATAGGGTTGTAGGTCATAATAGCTAAAAGGAAGAAAACCTCACCTTTCCAACGTAGTGGAGCAAACGGATATAAAACGGACACAAAGAGACGCTTAAGGGACCTCCTCGTTACCCACCGGACTAAGCTCTGAACAAAGAAAACAACAAAGGACATTCTTAGACTCAAAATGTAGCAAATTGACGCTCGGTAAATGCATATGATGTATGAAGTGCATATGAAATGCAACATTTAAGGCATATGCGTCCATATTTCAAGTATTTCATATTAAACGGTCCTATAAATGCAATACTATGAAGGTAATATATAACTTAACATGTTAACATATCATTCAAGTCATAAAAGAAGCAAGAGAATGGCATACCAAACAATTAAATGAAATATTAGTTCATTCATGCATGTTGGAAGGCAATTAGGTCACATAAGAGCACATGAATTCACAACCTACATCCTAACAGCTAATGTTAGGTATAAAAACATCAAATTCACGAAATCAATTCATAACAAATCATATAACACATAATTCATCAAGTATATAATGCATAAGAAATGAAAAAGGAGAAAGAAGTTCACGAAAAATGCAAACGAAGCGAAAATAACACAACACGCAAGAACAACTCGAAAGTAGGGTAAAACAGGGTCGCCCCCGCGACAAAAAATGACCTGAAAATGGTCGTAGTCGCAACCAAGTTCGAAACAAGAGGAAAAAGTGGTTGCAGTCGTGACTAAAAGTGAACTGGTCGCGATCGCGGCCGCCACCACTGGCGACAGCAGCGGAAAATCATATTTTCAGGCCAAAATCTCCAACAAAACTCAAATGAATTCATGTTATATTCAAGTTAACACATAGTAGGATGATAATATGGTAAGAACTCATCAAATTCATGCAAAATCCAAGTCTAAACATGAAGATACATATGAAGGAATTGCAAGATATACATACATGTTCATCCTTTCATGAAAAACTTCAAAACCCCAAATGAAATCCCACAAATTCCTTGATTCTCATGAAAAATCATTCGATAAACTTATTCTAGGATGTCTTAAGCTCAAGTAGGATGCATAAAATCCAACAAAGTCACAAGAGATCAAACATATTCATCATAATGTATGAAACCCTTACTATTCACTCTAAACTCCATAACATGCTCATTTCTCAACCAATTTCAGCAAATAAGGAGTCTAAACAAAGAAGAGAAGATGTAGAATCCAATTCTAAGCTTATCTTTTGAAAATGGAGTGGTTTGGTGAAGATTTGAGCTCAAAAGGGTGAAAGGTGAATATTGTATTTTTCCCTTCTCTTGTATCTCGGTTCTAGCAGCTCCAATCTCTTATTTTCCTTAGCTTGGATGAAGTGAGAGGCAAATGGCTGAAAGTGGGTTATGTTGGAAGAGTGTGGGGCCAAGTCTTGCTTAATTTGGTCAAGAATAGCTTAAGTTATAATTAAATGAGTGATCAAAGGTCTAAATTTGCACGTGAGGCTTATTTCGGTTAAATTTCGGAGGTCTAAAAGGGCTTAGAAAAATATGAGGCTAGGTTTATTGAACCCAAATTATCGATACAAGTTCAACAAAGATGATGAAATTCGAATCCGAATTCCTGAGCTCAAGTTATGCTTCCCGGAACCCAAGGTGCGCTAAATGCCCTTTAGCCCCCTTTAGGTCCCATCTCCCAAAATAAAATCAAAAGACAAGCCAAACAAGTTCCAAAACATAAAACGAACATATAATCAAGTTCATAACTCACATAAGTCACGCATACCAAGATTTCACAAAATTCGGAATTGAAATCAAACGCATATAGAGCAATTACACGACACGTAAACATAGACGTTTAAAAATCAAGTTATAAGGTAAACAAATAATTACAATTAATTTCAAATAATCAAATAATCATTAAAATAACATGTAATTGCATAATTAAATAATTTAAATGCGCATAAAACACTCTCGTTACGGCATACCTGTAAGGTCGAACGAGCGGGATGTTACAATATTAATTTACCAAGTGCATTGACTAAATTAAATTTCAAATTGATTCTTAACAATTACTGGCTAGTGGCTACTGAGAGGGGAAATTCTTGAATGAGCCGGGTGTGGGCCCCAATTCCTACACCCGGCTCTAATACATGATTAAAAAAAGAATAAAAAAAAATATTTTTTTAATCTTGTATTAGAGCCGGGTGTAGGAATTGGGGCCCACACCCGGCTCATGCAAGAATTTCCCCTACTAAGAGATTGTGAATGATAAAAATATTGTGTATGTCTGCGCGTACGTGTTCCTTTTAAGAAATAATTACATTTGGCTACCTTTTATTTTGGTCTAATTACAATATAGTCCATCATTATCAAGAAATTATATTTTAGTTCCTAACTTTGAGAACTCTGTGATTCATAGGGTTCCGTTATGTCGTTCTAAAGTACCCCTGATTTATTATTGAATTTATAATTCGTAGGGATCGTTTTGTTTATATTTGAAAACTTTAGGGATGAATTTATAATTTTTGTCATATATTCAATGTAACACTCATAAAACCATCAGGGGCATAAGTCTACTTTTACAAATTGCGTTAAGAAGGCTCAGACCATGTAATTTCTCGATAATAATGAATTTCTTTATGTAATTATACTTAAATGCAAGATAGTGTATCTCATTATTTTTTAATTGAAACTGTGACTTTGATCTTGCATTCTGGGGTAATTATAGTTGACACGAAATTCTCTTAAAATTAGAGTAGATAACTTTTATTTTGGCACAAGAGATTAAAACAACTCAATAAAATGATCTTCCTTAGTAAGAAGCTCAACGCCACTATTGAGATTGTCGGAAAACACTTTCCCCTTAAACATTGTGTTCTTGACATGTCATCGCATTTACACAGGTGTTACCAAGTTAATATTCTTTATTGATCATCTATTTTTTGTGTGCAGCTTCATTGTATCTGACGCGATTCAGATCTATTGTTTAGGTATTTACAAAAATTTCTAAGTCTAAAATTTAAAATTTTAAAATATTAGAGATGTGAAAATTTCGAGTGTTTGAGAAAAAATAAGTAAAACAACATTTGTAAATAATAGGGAAAAAAAGAATTTTTAGAAAAGCACTTCTTAAAATGTTTTTTTAACTTCTAATATATTTCGGTTGATTGTAAATCTAATTTGAGAGAGAAACTGTTTTCATTGATTCAAAAGCTCACTAACAACAGAGGTAAGTTTACATTTATATACAACATGTGACCCAATAATTACTTGACACGTGTCTAAGCTAAAGTGGCAGCAACAACGGACTAACTAAGTTTCAAAGCTGGCGGAAAAGTTAAGCTAAGTGGAAGGCTCTGGATATTACATAAAAACCCCCTTTCAAGCTATATGAAGGTTCCTTATATTACATAAAACCCCCCTTTCAAGGTGGATGAAAGATGTTCTTGATAGCCATCTTGACCATTAACTCATTGAGCAATGGAGCTGGGAGAGCTTTGGTAAACATATCAACTAACTGGTGCATGGAACGAATAGGCAAGAGCTTGAGGAATCCAACTGAGGCTTTATCTCGCACAAAGTGACAGTCAATCTCCATATGTTTGGATCTCTCATGGAAAATGGGATTCTCTGCTAAATGTACTGCTGCTAGATTGTCACAAAACATACTCACAGGCCCTGTATGAGACACATGGAGATCTTTAAGCAACTGCGAAAGCCAAACTAATTCACTCGTGGCAACAGCTAAGGCCCTGTACTCAGCCTCTGTGGATGATCTGGAAACAATTGATTGTTTCTTTGATTTTCAGGATATCAGAGCTGATCCTAAGAAAATGCAAAAGCCAGACGTTGACCGGCGTGTATCTTGACACGAGGCCCAATTTGCATCTACAAATGTAGTTAATTTCATTTCATTCTTGGAATGGAAGAAAATACCCTACCCTGAAGTTCCTTTCAAATACCTCAACAAGTGATGAACAGCCGTTAAGTGAAGATTAGTTGGTTTGGATACAAACTGACTGAGTTTATTTACTGCGAAGCAGATGTCAGGTCTGGATAATGTGAGATACATAAGCTTCCCAATGAGTTTTCTATAGGTGGTGATGTCCTCCAAAACTTCACCATCAAAGGTATTTAGTTTGAGGTTGGAATCCATAAGAATGTTTGAAGGTTTTGCTCCAAGAAAACCAGTTTTTTCTAACAACTGCAGAGTATATTTTCATTGACATAACACAATTCCATCCTTGGACCTAGCAATCTCAAGGCCTAAGAAGAACTTTAAGGAACCAAGGCCTTTCAATTTGAACTGTGTGTGTAGGAACTCCATAAGATCAGATATAGCAGATAGATTAGGCCCAGTGATGATAATATCATCAACATATACCAAAAGAGTAATAAAATTTGAACCTGAATCCTTTGTAAACAATGAATAATCTGCTTTGGACTGAGTAAAACCATAGTGAATCAGAGATGCAGAGAATTTAGCATACCATTGCCTGGATTCTTGTCTCAGGCCATAAATGGATTTGTTTAACCTGCAAACCATTTTCCTAGAAATGTTATGAACATAATCTGGCACTCTATACCCTGTGGCAAGTCCATATATACCTCTTCAAAAAGATCTCCATTTAGAAAAGCATTATTGACATCCAATTGAGCAAGTTCCCAGTTGTTTGCACTTGCTAAAGCCAACAATGTCTTGACAGTTGCAAGCTTAGCTATAGGGGAATAAGTATCCATAAAATCAATGCCCTCAAGTTGGCTATAACCCTTGGCTACTAGTCTAGCTTTATGTCTTTCCAGAGTATCATCTGATTTGTACTTGATTTTATATACCCATTTGGAACCGATAGAGTGATGTTCTGCTGGAAGAGATACCACAGTCCAAGTGTTATTCAATTCCATGGCATCTAATTCTTCCTTCATAGCATGTTGCCACTTAGGAAGTGAAGCTGCTTCCTGATAAGAATGAGGTTCAACTTGTGTAGCGATATTCAAGAAAAAATTCCTGAATTCAGATGACAATTTATCATAAGAAAGAAAGGAAGAGATTGGATAATTGCTAGTAGTATATGAAATCTGCTTCCCTTGCAACAGATGACAGTGATAATCCTGAAGATAAGAGGCACTATAAAAAAACTGCCGAATTCCGACGGACAAATTCCGACCGGATTTTCGAAAATCCCGTCGATTTTTCGTTGGAAAAGCTGATTTCCGATGGAAAAACGACGGGATGGCGCCCGTTGGAATATACATTGTCGGAATTGGGTCCCGACGGGTCCGTTCCGTTGGTTTTCCTATGGAAATATATTTCCAATGGAATTTCGATGGGATTCCGACGGGCAAATAATTTTTTCCAACAAAATAATTTCCAATGGAAAACCAACGGACAATTTCCGTCGGTTTTCCGGCGGAATTTCTTTCCAATGGAAAACCAACGGATTTCCAACGGAATTTTTTGTCGGTATGCCGTCGGGAATAGAATAAAAATAAATTAATTAAAAAAAAATAAAAAAATTCATTTGTGACACCTGAACCACCTCGGGAACGAGCCACACCAACACCTCGGATGAGCCATGGGTCGAGCTCGAGCCAACCGAGCCCGCCAATGCGAGAATTAATTCTCGCGATAATTGCGCACGCAGGGATTCGAACTCGGGTTTCCAAGGAAGAATGGTGACTCCCTTACCAACTTAGACAACTTACTTCTTATTAATATTATGTCTTTAAATATATGTATACACTTATTTCAATTAATTATTTAAATACTTTTTGTTATTAATTTAAAATATAAAATTTTAAATATATGATTATTTGAATTAAATATAATCATATTTATTGAGATATTATATAAAAATTGCTAGCTTATATACTTTTGTGTTTTAATTATAATGTATATACTTAAAATTATATAAAATATTATTGTAGATGAACAAATAAACTTTATATTATTAATTTAATTTACTATTTTAAAATCATCATAAATTTAATTTCAAAGTTAAATAGCTAAATTAATTAATATTATAATAATTATTTTCTCAACAAATCATATGGCGACACGTGGCGTATTGTATGATATTATCTCTTTAAAAATAAAAATATAAAGAGATAAATATTCATGTGATATTATCTCTTTAAAAAAATAATAAAATATTAAAGAGATCAATATTCAAGTGATTTTATTTGATATTATCTCTTTTAAAAAAAATACAAGAGATAATTATTAAATAAGTTTGAGTTGAACTTAACTCTTGAATCCTAAACCTATATAAAGGCGTTCTTCCCCAAAGTTATCAAATCAAGGCGTTTGATCCGCTATTAAGGCATTATACCGACGAATCGACGTTATATTCAAGCTAAATCCACGGAGTTACCGACGAGTTCAAAGGCGTTATTGGCGAAATTCTCCAAAATCTAGCGTTTGATTCGTAAATAAGTCGAAAGATCTACGGATTAACGTTATTAAAAACTAAATTTGAAGTTGAAAAAGATCAAACCAATTAATAAAAGTTAAATAAGTTGAAGAAGATCGAAAATTGAAGATCCACTTTGATATCAAAATTTACAAATTATTTGTACTATTTATCTGATGTTTACACAAAATCAATAAACGCGAATTATTAGTGCAAACAATTATATTAATAATTTATAATTTCTATATTATTTGATTAAAATTTCAACGGAAAACCGACGGGAAAATCCGGTCAGTATTTTTTTTTAATGAAGAATAAAAAATACCGACGGGATTTTCCCGTCGGTTTTTCGTTGAAATTTTTATTTCATTCATATTCCAACGGAAAACCGACAGGCATATCTCGTCGGTATTTTTTTAATGAAGAATAAAAAAATACCGATGGGATATGCCCGTCGGTTTTCCGTTGAAATTTTTATATCATTGAAATTCCAACAGAAAACCGACGGAAAATCCTGTCAGTATTTTTGGCACAATTTTTTTTTAGAATTGAGCCAAAATTTCCAACAGAATTCCAACAGAAAACTGATGGAATTCTGTTGAAATTTTTGGTGCAATTTTTTTTAAAATTCCGCAAATTTTTCCGACGGAATTTTGATGGCTTTTTCATTAGAATACAATTTTGCTTGGCCGTGGGTATTCCGTTGGAATACTGTCGGTTTTTCGTCGGAAATTTCAACGGAAAACCGACGGAAAAGTCGGTTTTTTCCCATCGGTTTTCGGTTGTTTTCTTGTAGTGAGGGTTGTTTAACCGATCTAGAAGATTTTCTAATCACTGTAGGAACTGAAGCAGATGATGAAACCAAAGAATCACCTGAATCCTCAGCTGGAGGAACAATGGGAGCTGGTAAAGACACTTCTGAAATCTCAAGGAATGGATCAGAATTTGAAGAGGGACTGGGAGTCTACTAGAAACGAAATGTTTACTCATGGAAGACTACATCTCTGGAAGTGAAGATTTCCTTAGTCTCCTTGTTTAATAGCCTATAGCCCTTGACACCATTGGGATAACCTAAAAACACACATGGTGTAGCTCGAGGAGAGAATTTGTGTCACTGGAAAGGCAAAGTTGAGGCAAAATCTAAGTAACCAAACACTTTCAATAGGCTGTAATCAATGTCTGAATTGTACAATTGTTGAAATGGTGATTTTTGTACCAAATGTACTGAAGGAGTTCGATTAATGAAAAAAATAGTTGTAAGAACACAATCTGACCAATATTGTAAGGGAACTCTGGACTGGAAATATAGAGCCCTAGCCACATTCAATAAATGTTGGTGCTTTCTCTCCACAACAGAGTTCTGCTCTGGTCTTTCCACACAAGAAAACTAGTGAAGAACCCCTTGTGTCTTGAAAAACTCAGTAAAAGCCAATTCAGGAGCATTATCAGATTTGAAGGACTTAATTTGCCCACTAAACTGAGTTTGAACCATCTTGAAGAACTGGGGTACGATAGCTAGTACATCCGATTTTGCTTTAAGCAAAAAGAGCATTGTAAATCTTGTATGATCATCTACTAAGGTAAGAAAATATCTAAATGGATTTGCTGGAGAATGATTGAAAGGACTCCACACATCAGCATGAATAAGATCAAAAGCATGATCTGATTTATGTTGACCAACTGGAAAAGACAAGCGTTTTTGTTTTGCCAAGGGACAGATTGTACAAGGAGCATCATTCAAACAAGCTTCACCACTATTCAATAAAGGTTTTAATTAATCAATTACAGGTAAGGGAACATGTCCTAACCTATTGTGCCATAAGGAAACAGACACTTTATTTACTACAAGAGTACTGGAAGAAACATTGTTACAAGAAGTGGAAACCCATCTTGAAGACTAACCCTGCCAATCATCACCCTTAATCTGGTATCCTGAATCAAGCACTGATCAGAAGCAAACGATATGGTGAGGGAAGATTGTCTCAACATGTGACTAAGAGATATAAGTTAAATCTGTAGCACCCCAAGCTAAGGGCACCACATCCCCCGCACTAGAGTCCAACACGTGTAATGGAATGGAGAGTGTTAACATGCATTATTCTCATTATTTTGTGAGTGTAGGGATATGTGTTAAGTGCTTTTAATTGGTTTAAATTGATGCCATGATCAGTTTTGTGTTTATGAGTGCAGCGTGGGCCAATTTTATTAATTTGAGGATTTTCTGGGCTAATTAAGAGAAATTGGACCATGAATTCAAAAGTTGGAGTTGTTGCTGAGTTGTGAACGTGCGTTGTGGTTGAGGTGTTGCCCTTGAATTAATATTCTTGTGCTGAAAGGATCGAGAGTCAGCAGATGATTGCAAGAATTGAAGTGACAAACTTTAATTAAAGGTGGGCCTGGGTGGTTAGGCCCACACGCATGCCTTGGGATCATTTAATTAGAGCCCAAGATTTTGGGAAGAAATAAGTGCATGGAATGGACTTTAGTGCTGATTTGTTTTGGGCTTTGTTCTCTTGGCCCAAGTGTGTGCTTTGGATTGGGAGTTCAATTTGGAAGACAAATCCTGATGAGCAATTGGCGTGGAAACCGAGTCCTCTTTGGACTAGGATTTGGCATTGAGGGCTACGTGATGCATACTATATAATCACTTTTGGGGCAGCATATTTGGAGAATTTTTTTGATATACCTTTTCACGCAGCAGCAATTGGGTTTGGAGGCAGCAACTATTGAAGGCTTCCGAGAGCATTCAATTCCTCCTTTTATTTTAATTAGTTTATGCTTTTTATTTATTTTATGTTTTGGACATGATTTTCATTAGTAGCTCATTTCTTAGTACTTAGCTAGGAATTTACAATTTATGTTTTTGACATAGTGAGACCTAATTGGTTTTTATAATTTAGTTTTATTTCAAGTATTTATTAATTCTCCGAGTGTCTTGTTTATTGTGATTTATTTACTTAGTTGATTAACGGCCGGATTTTCTAAGTAGATGGTTGCATATTGCTAATCTTGATTGCATGAAGTATACGTATTGCTTGATAGATAATTAGTAGTACGTTAGTGATAGGAAGTCGTAAAGTCGAATCTTATTCACTAAGGGAGTTAATAATCGAATTTGAATCTTGCACGTGTCATGACTAGGTTAATTTGGGCTAGTGTTTTCTTAATTCTTAATGCTGTTGACTCATTGAATCCTGTCGAGTGTCTCTAGGGGTTGTGAGTTGATTAGGGAATAACTGTCGAGTGTCTCTAGGTTATTCTATTATGTACGAGAAAACGAGGCGGAGTCGAGTGTCTCTATCTGCTATAGCTAGTCTATTTGAATAACTGAATTTATTTTTGCGTCTATGATCGATGTCCTAAACTGAATTGTGATTCCTGGCTAGGTATTGTTTTCCCATTGATTTATCAAAACCAACTTCAAACGTGATTTAATTGCTTTCTTCTTAGTTTATTAATTTTAATTGCTTTATTAGTTTAGTTAAATCCAAACCCCCCCCCCTTACTTCTACTTGTTAATTCTTGTGAGTTTTTCTGTAATTAATTAGAATTATTTTCAACCAATCTCTGTGGATTCGACCCGTTTACACTATACTCTATTTTAGTCGTAAACCGGATTATAATTTATTTTGATGGATTTGACACCTGTCAGAGAGTCTGCACACGCATCAAACAATAGCGAACGGGAGACAAACAAAACACACACCCTATCTAGGCGGTCTAGACCCTCATCAGAGTGCATACTAAAAAAAAACATGAATTTAGCGGAAGCGATTAAACAGTTCAAAACATAATCCCAAGGTCATGTATTTACCAAAATAAGTTCCACTAGCATGCTAGAACCATATACAAATATACAATGCCCATCCGGGGCCAAATGTAGTATTCCAAGCGACAAAGTATTCATAATACATATCCTCACAAGTTCATAAATAAGTAAAGCAGAAATAAATCACTACAAAGCAAAATGAAGACTCGAGCAACGCCAAAAGTAAGACACAACGACAAACTTGCCGCCTAGCTCACTCTCCAACTGTACCTACAACGAAAGAAAAAAGGGAAAAAGAGAAACAACAGTCAGGGTCAGTCCTAACGACTGGTGAGGGCGCTAACTTATGCACCCATAATACATATGGAGCAAAGAACTTAACACAAGCAAAGAGATCCATGAACTGAGAATGGTTTTTGCATGCTAAAACATTTCCCGTAATAATAGATATATGTACTTAAAAGGAGTTAAAGGCCATAGGCCAAAAATAACAAATTTTAAGTAATTATAAATCCATTCTCGTTTCATAGATCATACAAAATCATACAACTCGGCAAGTACGAGTCATCCTCCAAACTTCCATATTCAAAGGCATATACAACATCAAAACAGAATTCATAAACCATCCTTTCTCCGGGTGATAGAAGGGTTGAAGACCCTAAATATCAGCAAATGCACATGAGACAAGGCTTAATTACATCCTTGAAACCTTCGGCGGTTGCCTCCTCCGGCTCAAGAAAACACCCTTCCTCAATCCTCCCAAGGTTGGGTGAGACTCTTAAATGGAAAGTGTTGATGGGAGAGCTAGGCGGCTGCAAAGCTTAGTTCACATATACCACAAAGCTTATCTTTCAAAGCCAAAGATTGCTTACCCACACACACTCTTCAAAGGTTTTCAAGTCAAATGCAAAATAACTTACATATATATACAAATCATTTTCAAAATCTCATAACAAACGGGTCAAGCCCTCAAAGTACATATCATACACATATCTATTATATAATATACATATTTCACATGCGAGGCTTCAAAACACATAGAGTTGTAGGTCATTTAACTAAAAGAACAAAACCTCACCTTGAATACGTGTAGTGGTGATAAAAGAGTGTGAAACGGATGCCTAAGAAGTAAGCTCGTTGTCAACGGAAAGGTCCTCTACGCAAAACAAACAACAAAGGATACTCTTAGACTCAAAATGAACTAAATAGGCGCTCGAAAAATGCGTATGAATGCGAATGATAAGTATGAAATGCAACAAGGTAACAAGTAGGGCATAAGTGATCATATCTTGCACGTTTCATATCAAAATGACCTAAAAATTTAATGCAATACTCATAACACATAATACAACATGTTCACAATACATATAAGTTATATGTGGAGCAAGAAAACAGGTAAACAAAGCAAAGAAACGAACAAACAACACAAACACCCACAAGAGAGGGGTTAACGGCCGTTAGCCCCTTCTCCTCTTCCTGGCCCTAACGGCCGTTAGCTAGGTCAGAGGCTCAGACCTGGACTAACGGTCGTTACCCCTGAAAACAACTAAGGGGGAGTAAGCCCCGTTAGGAGGTCCAGGGACCCAAGCCAAGGAACTAACGCCCGTTAGCTTCCATAACAAAGGAATGCCCTAACAGGCGTTAGGGCTACGCTGACAGCAAAAGCTCGAAAGTTCAGCCCTCCAACCTCTTAAAACCCAAAGTAAACCAAGTCAACACCAAGCTAACACATATAGGTAACTTAGGGTAGCAAGAATTCATGTATTTCAAGCCATTAAATGGTCCAAACTTGCAACAACACATGCTAGAAGTGAAAATAGAACAAAGTTCTTATAAATACCTCAAAATTCATTAATGGCAAAGTCATGAATTCTCAACTAACACTTAAAGAAAGTTCATATAAGTCATAAATGATGTCTTAGGATCAATATACATGCTTCATATCAAAAGAATTCACAAGTGATCATGCTAGAATCAACAAATTGCTCCAAACCCTCACTATTCATCACATAAGCCATATAATACCTAAATCATGGTGAAATCTTGCAAAGTTGAAGTTAAAATGATCAAAAATTCATGGGGATAACAAATATTAACTTACCTCTTTGATTGGGAGAAAATTGATAGTGATTTAGGCTCAAAATCGTAAGAAAATAAATAGTTGCTCTCTCTTCCTTCTTGGAGATCAGACTTTGGAGCTGACTTTATCTTCTTTTTTGGTGTGAGATCGAAGTGATATGATAGGTAGGAGAGAGTTAGTGGATGGTGGGGCCAAGAATTGGTAAAAAAGGTGCTCATATGAAATAGTTATGGCCATTTAAGTCAAGGGTGGTACTTTTGGTACAAGTTGCTCGTTTTGGTTGAATTTCGGAGGTTCAAACGAGTTTAGAAAAATACAAGGTTAGGATCCCAAGCTCTCAAATCTCATTATGAGTCCAACGCCTCTTCCAGAATTTGAACCCAAATTCCCGAGCCCAAGATATGCCGTCTGGAACCCAAGGTAAGCCAAATCCTCTTTAGCCCCCTTTTCGGTTCCGTTAAACAAAAACGAGCCAAAACCAAACTAAATAAATTCAAAATCATATAACGA
This sequence comes from Lantana camara, assembly GCA_037501455.1. Lineage (NCBI taxonomy): Eukaryota > Viridiplantae > Streptophyta > Magnoliopsida > Lamiales > Verbenaceae > Lantana > Lantana camara. Next base: position 118,025,448 of record CM074857.1, read on the forward strand.
GCATATAATCATGTTCATAACTCATTTATTTCATGCATATCAAAATTTCACGAAAAACAGAATTAAATTCGGACACATATAGCTCAAGTTCAAAGTCACGTATTTATAAACGTTCAAAACTTAAGTTCAAAGCTAAAATCTAAATCAAATAAGTTCATATAACATCAAAACATCAATAAAAGCAATTAAATACATAATTAAATAATTAAATTGTGCATGTAACACACTCGTGACTACATACCTGTAAATCCGAACGATCGGGGATGCTACAGAATCTGAACTGAGGTATAAACAGCACATCATACAAAGTTAGACAAGGATGTAAAGTAATAGTGCCTTTGCATCTGACTTGAAACTGATAGGAATAGTGCCCTAGAAAGCCGATTTGACGTAATCTGCTTTGGGACTTTTCTTGTATCATAGACAATCTTTGAATAATATACGATTGATCATAGGCAAACACTTCTTTATATGCCAATACGTGTTTTGAGTGTTTCCATTATGAGCGCATGTATGAGAACTCCCCTAATCCTGATGACTTTAGGACTCTACCATTTAGGTGAAATGGTTCATGAAACGAGCCCTATATCACATAGGTCATGATTAGTAAAATACTCCAAGCCGATGAGTCCTACAGACAGTGGGAGTGTCAACCTGACTCCTCTAAGGCTTGCTTGTGGGATCACGCCCTTAAGAAGGACCACCTTGTTTCATGGAGGTGCAAAGTGTATAGTTGGTACGTGTGTGATACATGAGGGTGCTTACTTCAATAAGTAAGTTCACTGAGGTACCCCATGTGAGAAGATTCCTAAATGGGAAAGGAAGTTTCTATTTCAAGAAATGGAAACTTCCAGATTAGGAAATATCTCACGAGTCATTGATGTGATTAATTGATCCTTAGACTTGAGGTTCCATGTCACTTTATGAGTTAACTCTGTAGTCTTAGGTATAAGCTTTAAAGGGTGTCGCCATAGACAACTGATTCAAGGCTTATGCTGGGGCTGCACAAGTGACTCATGAAAGTGAATGAGAATCAAGAAAGGACCTACACTTGCATATGCAAGGTGATCTCTTATTGTGTAAGTCATTCATATGCCATATGGAGTCCTTGGCCAAGGCAGTAGATCAAGACATCAAGAAAAGGGTTTCTTGGATTGAGATCAAATGGATATGAAATGCACTTAGCTTTAAGACCGGATTATTAGGGTTCTAATTATTCCCTTACCCTAGATCTTGGTTGAGAGATAGTAAGTAGGAGGATTGTATCTCACATGAATCAATGACTTAAAGGTTCTTTCGAATCCGAACATTCCAATTCAGCTAGGGGTTAAACACTTGTTGCTAGACTATGGTCGTTTAATCTGTGGAATGATTAATTAATTAGTGAATTAATTAATTAGGGTCACTGCTAATTGAATTGAGAACCTAGAGGGTCACACACAACAACTTGGTTACATGAGTTGAGGCTTGAAAATGATTAAACGAGTTAATCGGGCCAAGAGGGTTCCACACGTGTGAACCACACGTGTGGCTCACGTGAGTGACACGTGTCCTTGTGATACGTGTCTCACACGTGTGTAAATATATTTGTATATTTATTTATGTGTTAAATAATTAATGTGATTAATTATTTAATAGACTTTGGTTTAATTTTGAATTAAAAAGAAAGTCTTATTTTGGAGAAAAATAATCTAGTTAATTAATTGTGAATTAGTTAATTAGATAAAATAAGTTATTTATTTTAAATAAATAAAGTATAAAATTATCCAAAAATAGTTTGGATATTTTTAGCTCTCTTGAAAGTTGATTTGAATTAGAATTCAAAGTCAAAGTCAAAATTACTTGATGATCAAGTAATAGGGGAAAGAGAGACCAAATCCTTAGTCCATAAGGACTAGGATTTTCGGCCACTCCCATCCTATAAATAGGGGAGCTCGAGCTCCCCTTAGAGCTAATCGAGAATTCTTTTGGTTCATGTGTTGAACACCATCCTTTCTCCAAGATAAATAAAAACCCTAGGTTAAGCCTAAACACTAACTAGAGAACTAGCATCCTTACTAGATAGATTGTAGCCAAGTTGGTGGACTATCTCTAGAGAGCTTCAAGTTAGAAGTTTTGAAGATTCGAGCTTTACCAAAAAGTGGCGATCAAGCAAAACGATCAGAAGGGATGATAAAACGATTCTGAACCCGACATGAAACGAATGAAAAAATCGAACCAAAGAAGATGGAGAAAACCGTTCGTCCATATCCTGAAGGATGAATTTTTTCACGAGGGTTTTGTGACTGGCAGTTTTCTACTTTCGGAAAACTAGATTTCGAAGGGAGTTTCAATCCTGCTTTTCTCGTTTCATGTTTCTTTCTTTATGTTATATTGTTAAGAACTTCCCTAACATGAATTGAATCTAGGTTGGTGTGGATTGTTATCCCTACAATGGATTCTGAAGTAGAAAGAGACTTTCGAGGAACGGGTTGCCATTACCGCATGAAGCGCGTTTGAGGGCGGCTCAAAACGTGTCAAGAAAGCTACTACCCAAGTGAGTTTCTTGATCTCTACGAATTTGGATACACGATTGCGAGTCCAAGATCCTTTTGTTGGAAAAATTTTTAATTTTCCGCTGCTTTCTGATTCCTGTTTTCCAACAGAAACTGAGATCCATCAGGCAGAATAACATGTATATCATGAACAACTTCCATATTCTCTAACAAAGACTCATCACATGTAATATGACTGCTAGATCCAGAGCCTAATGTCCACGCAGATTTCTCAAACTTGGAAGAAACAGAGGCAGAGAGCAAAATACCTGAGGCAAGTTGATTTGATTCTGAAGTGCTTGTATCTCCTGAAACAGAGGAAGTCTGCAACTGTGCATATAGTAATAACAACAAAGACTGATATTGTTGATCAGTTAGCGAATTGAGAAATGCATTTGAATTGGAGCTAACATTACTGGAAATTATCGCACTATCAGCAGTAGAGGCAGCAGTGATCTGAGAAACCTGATGAACTGATGCAGGTTGATGAATTGAAGGAGAGCGGACGTTGTTACCAAAGAAATACCCCGGGGATAACCATGAAGCTTATAGCAGCGATCAATAGTGTGATTATCCCGCTTGTAATGGGAACATTCAAGCTTACCTCGCCCTCTTCCAGTGCCTGCACCATGTCTTGGAGACCGAGAGAAAAAACGGCCAGTGGTGAGAGATTGAGATGGCATACGAGATCTAGAGGCGTGCGATTGATTACGGACTGCAAACGCCATGGAAGGTGCATCAGAAACAGGGGATGAAATAGCACCCAAGCCTCGCTGCCTTTCTTCCTATGTAACCAAAGCAAAAACCTTACTAATTAGGGGCAGAGGATGCATCATCAACACTTGGCTGCGAATCTGAGCATACTAATCATTGAGACCCATACGGAATGCTATGACGTACTCTGATTGGTAAAAGAGACAAAGCTCACGCACACCATCGCAGGTGTACTGGTTGCAGGTGCAAACAGGTCTGTAATTCAATAATTCCTCCCAGATAGATTTGAACTTAGTGAAGTAAATGCTGGCGAAAGTAGAATCCTGGCGAGTAGAAAGAAGCGCTTGGCGGAGCTGGAATACACGAGGACTATTTGATTGCGGAAATTGATCGCGGAGATCAAGCCAGATCTCTCTAGTAGAATCGAAAAATAAAATGCTCGCTGCAATGTCCAGTGAAACCGAGTGAATTATCCAAGATATGATAACGTGATTGTTGCGGATCCAAGCCTTGCGCCGTGCATCAGATTCATGAATCGCCGGAGAAGATAAGGAATCGTCAACGAAACCTTGTTTATTCTTAGCGGACAACGCAATGAGCATAGGTCTACTCCGCGTATGGTAATTGTCCCCAGTCAATGGCTTCGAAACTAGAAAAGAATTGAGATTCTCGGAGGGAGGCAAAAAATAGGGATCATCGGACGAAAACGGTAAGCATACGTGGAAGATCTGTCGGAATCCATGGGGAACTGAGAGAGATCAATACAAAAGGCCAGAGTAAAACTCGCCGGAAAAAAGAAAAACTCACCAGAAAATTGCCAGAAACGATCAGAGAATAACGGAGCGTGAAATATTTGCTGATACCATATTGTAAATCTAATTTGAGAGAGAAACTGTTTTCATTGATTCAAAAGCTCACTAACAACAGAGGTAAGTTTACATATATATACAACAAGTGACCCAATAATTACTTGACACGTGTCTAAGCTAAAGCGGCAGCAACAACGGATTAACTAACTTTTAAAGCTGGCGGAAAAGTTAAGCTAAGTGGAAGGTTCTGGCTATTACATAAAACGGTTTATGTTGCACGTATATGGATACGGTATTACGGACATAACATGATATATTTTTTTCTTGAATTTTTCGCATGAGCAGTGTCGAACACTGTATCCAACACAAAACGACGCAATACAACACGATAAAATAATATTTTTAAAAGTGTTTGTGTATTATAAATTTTGATTTATTAAGCGGAGGGAGAAAGCTTGTAATTTTGGAAGGGGGATAGTTACGAACGCCCCCCTGAGGTTTGGCGTTATTACAGAATACCCCCTGAGGTTTCGAAAATTACGAACTCCCCCCTGAATAGTACACCCTTGCTTACAAATAGCACCGATCTTTAATCACACCGTCTAAAATTGATGACGTCAATGGACGAATTTTGACGAATTTTGTACACCCTTGTTTACAAATAGCACCGGCCGTTAATCACACCGTCTAAAATTGATGGTATCAATGGATGGATTTTTCTCTCAGGGGGGAGTTCGTAATTTCCGAAACCTCAGGGGGTATTCTGTATTAACATCAAACCTCAGGGGCGTTGGTAATTATCTGTTTTGGGGAATATTTGTAACAAAACAGCCATTTTCAGCTTCTTTTATCCTAAAAGAAGGATTTTATTCTTATTTTGTACTTTTTAAGTTAACTCTTCAACACTGCCAACGTCCTGTACGCAAAATTGAGCTTTTTTAATAATAATTAATCACGCATGCCTCAACTCATTTAGCTTTGGTGATTTAAATTGACTTTATGTTTAGTTCCACGTCTAATTCGCTCAAATCGGTATAACGAGAGTATGAATTTTTATATTTATCGTATGGTTGGTGGAAAATTTAGAAAGAGTAACAAATCAAACGGTAAGTGTAACACACTTATTCTTTTAATTAATTAAATTTGCTCGAATCAAATTTGTGTTAAAATTTTCTCCATATTTATAACTAACAATTACCGGGTTTTCTACAGGAACAAGTTCGCTAGTATAAATTCTGTTCAAAAATAAAAAGTTTGCTATTATAAATTGATTTTATTTTTTCTGATCTTTTGTTTGGTTTTAAACCTTATTTTTTTCTGTATAGTTGACTTTAATATTTTCTTTGATATGCATGGAGGATTAATTTTTTTGGGTCCTAACACTTAATTTCTCAGCACGACACTATTGATGCATACTTTTTTTTTCCCCCAACCATCACTATTTATGTATACTATTCACAAGTTTTTACCTAACTTTTAACGTTATTCTTAGGGATGAGATTAAGTTTCACCAACATAAATGAACTATCTTATATGTTAAATATGATACATAATTTGGTCAAATATACTTAATTTCGTTTAATTAGTGCAGACCAAATTAAATTTACCAAACTCAAATCTTTTTTCCAACACTCCCTAACTTGTTTGACTAATTAAATTTACCAAACTCAAATCTTTTATCGAACACTCCCTAACTTATTCGAGTCAGGCAAGAACTAAAAATTACTGAATTATCTCCTTCAAGTACGTAGTTAAAATGTATAATATTGAATTTTAAGCCATTTTTTCTGTCACGTACATATAATTGAATAAATAAAATCGTTTAAGGGTTCATTATTTTCTTACGTCCCATTCCTTAATTGTCGAACTTGGGTTTTGAAACTTCAACTTACATATTAAATTGAACAAAAACATGGTGTTATTGAAACGTTGTCGTCAGTGATCTATAATGTGTTTGGTAGCTAGTCATCCATTAACTAAACCAATTTGTACCCACAGAAATAATAAAGAAGATTATCTAAACAATGAATATTTGATCAATGGTTTAACTTTAGAATAAATATATGTCTATCTATTTACTATTTAATATTCATCATGTAAAACACGTGATTGTTTGACTTTTGTTTACATTGTGATAACCGTTTTTTTTTTTTTTTTTTGAAAATCCATTGTGACAACTTTTGAGTGAGCCGTGTGTTTTATCCAAATCTTGGCCAATATGCGTTACACGCGTACTCGAGATATGAGAATAAAAACAATAAGTATTTTCATATGTAGATTAATTAAGTAAAAATTACTAATAAAGAGGAATGGTTGAGTGGAAGGGACGATTCATTCATTTTTAATAAAAAATAAAGAGGTTTTTAAATTTTAACTTTTAATATAGAATAATTTCAAAATTTTTAATCAGCTATCCATTCTACTAATCACTGTTTTTTTATAATGGATATCTTAATCTAGAAAGAATAAAAAAGATAAGATAAGAATTTTATTTAATTTACTAAAAAGTCAAGAATTTCGAATTAAATGAGATATTAAAAGAAAAAAAAGAGCTTAAAGGGCAGCCCAAAACGACAGAAATGATGGCATATGCAATGACGTATGATTGAAATTAGATTTCTATTTTTCTCATCGTCATGTTTTTAGTAATGTTGAAAGAGATGATTAGGATATTATTCATACCTACATTCTGGTATAGATTAAATTTTAGGTCTCAATCAAATATGTAACAATTGAAATTAATTATATCATCGTATATAGAAGCACCGTTGAGTGTATTAATTCATCAATGACCGGTACATGTATCGCTTGGGCCCCGGTTGCCTAAAGTCAAGGTTGAAGTGAACTCTCTGATAGTTTGGTCTATGGTTCAAAAAGGGGATGTCGGCTGATCACCCTCTTGGAAATGTGGTAGAAGATTGCATCTCTCTTCTACGAAAGCCTTGGGACGATAAACTGATGCATACGCGCCGAGAAGGAAATATCGGAGATTGAGGAATCAATGGAGAAAATCTGCATAACAGATTGCCTAACTTTAGGGGATTATTTAGAGCAATTATTGTAAAGATCATTGATTGATTCTTTACCGTAAATATTCCTTGTTCTGTATTGTACTTATACCTCCTTTTCATATCAATACATTAAGCAATTCCAGCGATATTGTTATCTATTATATGGTATCATGGGCCACCAATCACTAAGCAATTTTTTTTTCCCACCTACTGCTATCTCCATGGCTACCGAATCAGCTTCATCACCAATTCAGCCAACCACTGGTCTTCCGAGTCAGACCGACACCGCCCCCCAACTAATCCTTATCAACTCCTCCAACGTCGTCAAGCTCCACTCCAACAACTACATGGCGTGGAAGTGACACCGACGAGATCACGAATCCCCAGTTCACCTCATAGTTCCAACAAGACCAACCAATCCTCGCTGCACTCACCGGCTCGTTGCATCACACCGTGGCTCCGGTCATTCACAGCGCCTCCTTCTCCCACGAGGCCTGGACCACCCTTGCCACCACATTCGCCAACGTTTCCCGGGGTCACATCAAACAGTTGCGTGACGCCTTGAAACACTCAACCAAGGGTTCCAAATCTATCAATGAGTACATGACATTGATTCGCACCAAAACTAATGAACTGAATCTCCTGGGACATCCCCTTGGCCAAGAGGACATCATCGATGTCTTCCTCGAAGGTCTTGATGAGTCATACCGCTCCATTGGCGACGCTGTGAATGCGTGTGACAACCCCATCTCCTTCGCAGAACTCCACGAGAAGCTCCTCAACAAGGAAGCCTCCATTCAGCAATCCGTTTCCGCCAACACCACTCCCCTCCCTATCTCCGCCAACCCCGCGGGCTTCCACCCTCGGCCCAAACTGTAGCACCCCGAAGGTACCACAACCCCGCACCGTCATACCTCTCGAGTGAATAGGAGCCTAGCACCCAAAAGGCACGCCGGTGAACGGACTATACATTATAGGATCAGAGTACTAAAAGAAAACATTGCAGCAGAAATATGGGCAATTTAAAACTTTTGGAAACAATAGCTAGGATACAACAGACTAAGCTGATTAAGGCCTAACAGAACAATACGATAACGACAAGTGAGTGGAATTTAAGACGGTTCAAAAGAACCTGACCAAAAGAGTACAACAGAAGACTTCCTATGCTTCAAGGTACCAACCAACCAGCAAATGCAGAACCTGAAACCATGAGGTTAGAAAACGGGGCAGAGGTATTAGTCAAAGGGACTAAGTGAGGCATAACTTTGAAACAAGATAAATACTTGAAAGCTTTAGGACTTTTAGAAGAGGTTTACTTCAAACTGCACTTTAAAAACTGAATTTCAAAACTTTTTCTTTTAAACTTTAATTCAGAACCGTACTTCAAAGCATTACTTTGAAACAAGATCTTCGAGCAAGCACACACATGCACACACATCAGAGATTCTGGTTCATACATACTTTTACAAAAGGGAATAGCATATAGAATATTTTTCGAAAGTATGAACCAATCTTTAAAACAGAATTTGCCCGCAAGCTAGGCAGTCTCCAACCTTTACTCCCAGAAAACATTTAACAGAATTGGTATCGAGACCGGTTAGGATCCCGACACCCAAAATCACATGCACCATCCTTCTTCCTCCAGTTGTCGAGCCCAGGGAGCTACCCCGCGGTGACGTAAACAGGAATGGGAGGAATTTCATCCACCTCTCCCGACCTTCAATGTGGAGTAACCAACCTCCGATTAAACCATCATCAAGGTCTGTACGACGGCCAGTATCATAGTAGCCATTGGCGCACGCCTCCCGGTCTACTACTCAACCATATCGTCATGGCCCAACAGAACAGTATATCCAAAGCTTGCATTGTCCAAAATTTCAGAAGTGCGTAAAGCACACAAAATCCAGAAACTAAACATTGATCAAAACAGAACTCTGAAATATTACTCATTGCTCGTTAATCAAAACGGTACAACTTTAAACAAATGGAATATCAGAAAACATTATCTTTAAACAAAACAGAGTATCTTTAAAATGAAACATTGCCCTAAGAAGGGAAACGTTTATCTTTGAAAATAAGGATCTTTAAAACCTTTAGGGATGGTTTTCAAACGTTTTGCATACATACATATTTTCATGGTTCCAGTTGAAAATAGATTTAAACCTCACCTACAGAAAATGGTATTATGCAATAATACCGAAGTCTCAGTATATCCAAACTTCACCTGTAAGTGGTGAATAACTATAAGTTTCTATACTCAAACCATATAGTCACAGAAGCATGTTAAAACCACATTAAAACAGTCAATAGCACATAATGATATCCTATGATCAGGACAAAACTTTATCGAAGCATGTCATAACATGTAACAATGTCTCATGGTAAAATCTGATAATCATTAATACCTTAATACATCATGAAAGCATGATCGAATTCAAGTAATGAATCACATAATTGATAAGAAAGAACATTGCTCAAGAAGGATCGCTCTTATTAGAAAAATGTTCAGGCAAATGATTAATCTTACACGAAAGATTATAACGTAAAATCAAATATCACGCTTAGGATTTTGAAACAACTTCAATTGAGTAAGAGTTTGGTTTGAAAAGCTTAATTTTGATTCCTGATTTGAAAATTTGTGAAAAAGGCTTTCACCGTTGAATCCGTCTCGTCAAAATGAGTCCGTTGATATAAAGTCAAAGTCAAAGTTACTATTCTGGTCAAAGTTACTATTCTGGTCAAAGGTACTGTTCCGGTCAAAGGTACTGTTCACACGGTACTTATACGGTAGGTATATAGTATTAATACGAAAATACGTTTGGTACTTATACGAAAATACTTTAAGTATTTATACTAAAATACATTTGGTATTTATGAAAATACATTAAGTATTTATACTAAAAATACATTTGGTATTTATACAAAAATACATACCGTATTATACGTAAGAAAACTAATATGTATACGTATTTTATACATGTATACTATAACTTATATCAATTGATTAGGGAAACATGTGACATATGATCATATATTATAATTCATAACATAATTATTCCTATAGTGTAAACATGTAACATGTTATAAATGTAACATAATTCCTATCATATAACATAATTAAATAACATGAAACATTTCATAAGTCATGCAACAATTTAAGTTACATAAGTATGATCATATTATAAATTAAATGTAACATGTAACATGTAATACAATTTAAAATCATGTATCATATCAAATTACCTAAGTAGGAATAAATTATAACTAAATGTAACATGTATCATGTCATAATGGTTGTCACATAATTAAATTGTAGGCTAATTAAATCATGTAACATTAATTTATAAACTATAATTTATAAAACATAAACCATGTAATTCATAAATTTAAAACATAATTCCAAATACATAATTTATGCACAAATTAAAACATATAATAATCTAAAATATAACTAAACTAAAACCTAAAACTAAAATATAATAAAACATAAAATAAATAAACTAAAATATAAAAAGAAAACTTACCTATGCAGAAAGGGGAATTCGTGCACTGCTATGAATAAGGGAAAGTGATTGCCCAATGTTCTTATTTATAGGAATCATTAAGGGCTAAACTTAAATTACTAATTACATTGGGGACCTACGTGGGGTACATTGTGTAATTATAGGAAATAAATGAATTTTCTTTCAAAATTAAATATAAAATAGTAGAAAATGGGTATTTAGGTCATTTCACCTTCAAACGAGCAGCTACGAGAGTGGGAAAAGTGTGCAAAATTCGGGAAATAAAATTTTCTTCGAAACGACTGCTCATACGTCAAAATCGGATGTACGGTTTAAAAATTCTAATTCTTGAAATGAATAGTAACTTATTTGATAAACGTTTTCGTTTATTACTCGAGTTAGTGTCAGAATTAGGGTTTGAAAAGCATACCAAAATTCATGAAATAATTCAAGGGTCGTTTTAAGTATAATATTGAGGGGTAACCGGTGTACCGATCAAAAGTTCATTTCGTCGGTGAATAGTAACTTTAAAAGAAAATCCTAAATTGCTTCAAAAATACATAAAAGGTTCTCGGGACTTGCAAAACAAGTTTGAATGATTAAAAACCATGAGTTTTGATCCTTTAAAATTTCATTGACAAAACGGGGCAGTAGTGGTTCGGGAAATGAATAGTAATCAGGGTTTCAGTGCCGAATTTCCCTCGAAATAACATAATATCACAAAAGAGCACGTATTTCACTTAAAGATGCAATGCATGAAATATTTTAAATATAGATCAAGGTCCATAAACGCTCTTACGATACCCCTAGTTTACCGTTTACGACCAGGCCCCGATCCGGGCTATTACACAAACAAAGGCGACCCTCACCCGCCATTACCCCTCTACTACAGAACCACCATCACCGCCAACCACGCCCATACCTCGGTACCTGCCAGCTTTGTAGAGTCCAAGGACACTCCCCCCCGCCGCTGTCCCCAATTCCGTATCCTTCAAACTCAAACAGTCACCCCACCACTGTACCAACCCTCCCCTCGCCAGCTACAAACCCAACGCAGACCTCCAGCCCAATCCCCCAACCAATGGCAGCCACGTGCTCACCTCGCCACTGCTTCGGAAACCCCGACCCCACCCTCCTGGCTCCTCGATAGCGGGGCCTCCCACCATATCACAACGGACCTTGACTCATTCTCTCTCCACACTCCTTATACTGCTCAGGACAACGCCATGATCGGCGATGGCACCACCCTCCCTATCACTCACTCGGGTTGTATCTCCTTACCTTCCAATAAAGCTCATTTAAATTTAAACAATGTTCTCTGTGTTCCTTCTATGCACAAAAACCTAATTTCCATGTCTAAACTCTGCGAATCTAATCGTGTTTCTATTGAATTTACTCCGTATGGTTTTCAGGTGAAGGATTTGGCGACGGAAGCTTCCGTCATGATGGGACGGGTCACTAATGGAGTCTACGAATGACCGGCGCGACAACCCTCCTCCCCTCCATCTCCCGCCGTCTTCACCTCTTCTGTCCAACCCTCCGGTCCCACTTGGCACAACTGACTTGGCCACCCTTCAACGGCCATTCACAATCATGCAGTATCCCACTATAATCTCCTCGCCTTGTCCCCCCCTCCCAAATTAGACTGCAATTCCTATCTTTGTAATAAGAGCCACAAGCTCCCCTTTGGTGAATCATCAATAAAATCTTCTTGTCCTTTAGATGTTATTTTCAGCTATGTTTGGACTTCACCCGTTCTATCCCTTGACAATCACAAATACTATGTCATCTTCGTAGATCACTACACCAAATACATATGACTATTTCCACTAACTAAGAAATCCCAAGTTTCCGACATCTTCAAGCGCTTCAAAGCCCTCGTTGAAATGAAATTCAACTCGAAAATCAAATCCCTATATTCTGACAATGGTGGCGAGTTCACCTCCCTCACTCCATATCTTGCAGATAATGGCATCTCCCATCTCACAACTCTACCTCACATCCCTGAACATAATGGCTACTCCGAAAGGCGTCACCGCCATGTCGTTGAAACCGGCCTCACCCTTCTCCATCATGCCTCCATCCCTCTCTCATATTGGCACTATGCCTTTGCCACTACCGTATACCTCATTAATAGGCTTCCCACACCCGGTCTCTCGATGACATCTCCGTATCTCAAACTCTTCAACACATCCCCAAACTATGCCAAACTCCGCACTTTCGGTTGCCCATGCTATTCGTGGCTCCGACCCTACTCCGCTCATAAACTTGCCACTCGATCAATCCCTTGCATCTTCCTCGGCTACTCGCTCACTCAAAGTGCCTACCTTTGTCTCGATATGTCCACCAAACGCCTATATGTGTCTCGCCACGTTCGTTTGTTGAACACACCTTCCCGTTCCCCACTTTAGACCATCTCACCCACTCCAGCAACTCACACATACCATCGACCATCCCACCCCAACTGCCGCCCGTCACTTACGTCCCTATCGCGCCGCCGGTCCCTCCTCTCATGCCGGACAGCCACCCGTCGTCGGCTCCCTCACCTGAAGCTGCACCACCACCCCGCGTCACAACAACGGCACCACCCTCCTCCACCAGTCCAACCGTACCACCAGATTCCCACGCCATCTCGCCTCCCACCGACGCCAATCCAGCGCAACCCCGTCACCCAATAGCCACCCGTTCGCATCACAACATTCGCAAACCAGTCCAAAAACTAAATCTCTCCTCCCAAATAATCCCTACCTCTGACATCGAACCTAAAACCGTAACCCAGGCCCTCAAAGATGAACGTTGGCGGAAGGCCATGGCTACTGAGTATGATGCCCTTGTGCGAAATGGCACCTGGGAACTTGTTCCTTCCTCTGCTGCCTCTAATTTGGTGGGTTGTAAATGGGTCTTCCGTATTAAACGTAATTTGATGGTTCTATTGGCAGGTTCAAAGCGAGACTCGTCGCCAAGGGTTTCCATCAACAGTCCGGTGTTGATTTTCACGAAACCTTCAGCCCCGTAGTCAAACCCACAACCATTCGAGTGGTGATCACCCTTGCCGTCACTCGTGGCTGGGCACTGCGCCAACTTGATGTCAACAACGCCTTTCTTCAAGGTAGCTTGTCCGAAACAGTTTACATGGTACAGCCCCCTGGTTTCGTCGACTCAGACAACCCTGACCATGTTTGCAAGCTTCGCAAAGCCTTGTATAGCCTTAAGCAAGCATCCCGTGCTTGGTACAATGAATTGCACAGCTTACTCCTTGCTTAGGGATTTCGAAACTCTCTTGCTAAGTCCTGTCTGTTCATTTTCAACACTGCTACTGCTATACTCTATGTCCTTGTCTATGTTGATGACATCTTAATCACAGGTCCGGATCAGGTGGTAGTATCTGATTTCATTGCCACACTTTCCACCCGATTCTCGCTGAAGGATTTAGGCCCCCTCACTTACTTTCTGGGTATTGAATGCATCAGCACCCCCACGGGTCTCCTGCTGTCTCAACGAAAATACATCCATGACTTGCTCAATCGGCTGGACATGGCGGGGTCCAATCCGGTCACCACACCTCTCTCTCCGGACCACGACCTGCGCCTCGAAGCGGGCACTTCCCTAACTGATCCCTCTGAGTATCGCTCAATTCTCGATGGTCTTCAGTATCTCACATTGACCCGGCCGGATATTGCCTTCACGATTAACAAGCTGTCGTAATACATGCATCGCCCAACCACAGTTCACCTCCAGGCCGTCAAATGGCTCCTTCGCTTGTGTGGCACATCAGCTTTTGGGGTATTCATTCGTCGCAACAGCCAATTGGATCTTCTTGCCTTCTCCGATGCTGATTGGGCGGGAAACAAAGACGACTACTCCTCAACGAGTGGTCATATTATCTATCTTGGTGTTAACCCAATCAGTTGGAGCTCTAAGAAACAACGCGGGGTGGCGCGATCATCCACGGAGGCTGAATACCGCGCCGTTGCCTCCACTTCTGCTGAAATACGGTGGATTTGCTCACTCCTATCAGAACTTGGCATATCTCTTCCCCACCCGCCAACTATTCTCTGCGACAACATCGGTGCCACTCACCTTTGCTCCAATCCAGTTTTTCACTCGCGCATGAAACATATTGCACTGGACTTCCACTTCGTAAGAGAACAGGTTCACAATGGCGTCCTCCGTGTCCAACATGTCTCCTCCGCGGATCAGCTAGCCGACACCTTTACAAAGGTGCTACCACATCAACAATTCCTCATCTGTCGAGATAAGATTGGAGTCGCTCACGAGACCTCCATCTTGCGGGGGCGTATCGGAGATTGAGGAATCAATGGAGAAAATATGCATAACAGATTGCCTAACTTTAGGAGATTATTTAGAGCAATTATTGTATAGATCATTGATTGATTCTTTACCGTAAATATTCCTTGTTCTGTATTGTACTTATATACCTCCTTTTCATATCAATACATTAAGCAATTCCAGCAATATTGTTATCTATTATAGGAAATTGTTGTGCGGATAAATTTGCAAAGATGGGACACAATCTCCACATTGATTTGGAAGTTTGGGATGTCGCTCTGATTGAGGTGTTGAAGCTATTGTAAGCGGATATTTAGTGACTGGTCTTTTGTTTTCTCATAAAAATAAATAAAAAAATCAATAACCGGTACATACAAAAATTATTCCAAACGAAAAGCGAAAAGAAATTGTAGATCATGGGTAAAAAAAGAAGTAATGGAGAAAAAGACTAATAAGTAGGTAGAATTGTCTAATGATTTCAAAACTCTCACGGGCGTTTGTAGCATATGATTACTATGTTGGAAATAATAATTCAAAGTTAGAAAGGCTTAGCCAACTTCTGGCACATAAACCTAAGCTCCATTCAAGGTCCACAGGAAAAGAAAACTGTTACTCAGAAAATGAGTTGAATTGAGTATTTAGATTTTTCATTTCGGATATCAAAAACTTAATATCCAATGTTTAAGTAAGTACACGAGATTTATGGCGGTTCATTCACTATAACAGTAAGAACACTAGTTGAACAAAGTACTCCACTGCATAAGAGGTTAAACTCTTAAATTTAGGATTTTAAATAAGGAATATGGTATAGAGTACAATTAAACGGAATCACTAAGGTACTTGTGTAAAAAAAATTATGGTACCAGTGATAGGGATTTCAAACAAAATCAGTTGAAAATATTATAAGAATATTTTTTGTGTCTAACAAAATATAAATTGCTCAAAAACAACTTCAAACATACAATTCTAATTTCCTTATGTAGGTTTCATCAAAATTTGAATGTTTGAAAAACGAATGTTGGCCACAGATACCAAGGCAATGAGATTGAGGCAGGTCAACTACCTGCAACGGTTAGGTCTGCAAAACATGTAAGCATGACATAGCTTTACTTTGTCAGCCTTCAAAAAAAATATTTCAAACTAAATGTTCCAGCATCCAGCATTAATCTCCCTTTTTCTTTTATGATGACCTACTGATTTTTTGCAAGATGGAGAAGCAAGAGATAAGTTAGAATCAATTGGTAGAATAAGCTCCCCCTGTCGATAATCTTCCCTTTTTCGCTTGGAATTCTCCCCTATAAAAAAATTCCCTGTAATTTTGACAAGTAGAATAACATAACAAGGATTGTATAGGATCATTGTTAGAGATTACGGCTAATCTCATGGAGAGATTTACGTCCTAAATTAGAGTGATGTGATTGTGTATATCTTTTTTTTCCTTTTTTGTAGTGGTGTACATCTATATAATGTATTTCGTGTTGTATTCCTTTCATACAGAAATCAATGGAATCAGAAAATTCCCAAAACCTACTTTCTAACTTGGTATCAGAGCAAGTTCATCGTTTATAATTTTCTAACGATTTGCCAGGCTCATCATCTACCACCATGACTAACGTAAGTGACAGTTCTGAGGTCGACAGCGCGACCTTGGCGGATCAGATCGCCGCCACGATCCTACAGAAACAGAACCATTATCAGACGAATCATTATCAGACGTCAGTTTCACTAGCAACGAAACTGAACCAACACAACTATTCTCCTTGGGCGAGACTCATGAAAATCGCGATTGGAGGTCGGGGGAAACTCGGGCATATCACCGGAATACCGGCGCCACCAGCAGAAGGAACCCCCGAACACTCACAATGGGAACAAACCGATCTTACTGTGTGCTCTTGGCTCCTGGAGAATATGGATTCAGACATGGTAAGCAATTTTGCAGAATATCCCACTACAAGGGATCTTTGGGAAGGATTGAAATCAACCTATAGCCAACAAGTCGATGGGATTCAATTTTTTGATCTCTTCACAACGCGACGGCGGCAAAATAACCTGTTCTCATTGCGGGAAGCCTAATCATACAAAGGAACAATGTTACTAGTTGATTGGCTTCCCGGAGGGATGGCGGAGCAAACGCCAAGCGGCAAGCACAGGGAAGCAGCGGCGTGAAGGCGGCGGAGGCAACAGTAGCACCGCCGTAGCCACCGCCACCACCACAGATACACAGGCCGATGAAGAAGAGGGAGAAGTGGGGTTTGCTTTCGCGACGCCCGCATCAACACAGCAGTGGCTGCCGGCGGCGGTCCCGTTTTCGCCGGTCACCACACGACCACCGTTGGCCGGAAAGCGGGCGACAGCAGCAGATCTAGGAGGAAGAAAGAATAACGCGGCGGAAATCTCCCAGAAATGGAATGCAGCAAATGAAAATCAAGGTATTAGGGTTGGGGATTTGCAACCCCAACCCTCATTAAATAATAGTTCTCAATTCTGCCCCCCAAATGTTAATATTTTTCAGATTGGCCCCAGAAGTTTTGACTCCTCTCAGATTGGTCCCTCAATTAATAAGAATGTGCAGATTGGTCCCTTAATTAATGAAAAAGTGCATATTAGTCCCTCAAAGTGTGGCGTTGCTTTCTTAGCCCACAAATCCAAGCAAACCAGATGGATTATTGATTGTGGGGCTACCGATACCATGACTCATGATCAGAATGACTTGACCACCATATCAAAGTCAACAAAACCAGTTATTCAGACCGCAAATGGGGAGTTATTACCGGTCCAGGGCACCGGAACCATTGATATCTCCTCCTCTCTTTCTTTGAAAAACTGTCTTTACATTCCAGATCTTTCCTGCAAATTGCTATCAGTTAGTCATGTTACTTGTGAGTTAAATTGCAAGGTGGTAATCTATTCTGGTTTTTGTCTCTTGCAGGATATTCAGTCGGGGAAAGTGATTGGGCGTGGCACTGAACGTGGCGGGCTGTACCACGTGGATGATGTGGCTCAAAACGGAACTGCAGCGCTGGCTCACGGGACCGTTGAGAGGCAACAGTGGTTATGGCATCGTCGGTTAGGTCACCCGTCAGTTGGATACTTGCATTTAATCTTTCCCAATATTTTTTCCTCTAAGAGTCAGTTATCTTGTGAGACATGTATTCTTGTAAGAGTCACACACAATCATATCAGTATTCTGGAACTCGTTCGAATAAAGTTTTTTCCCTTATACATACGGATGTTTGGGGCACAGCCCCGTATACGGGATCCCACTCTGGGTTTCATTTTTTTGTTCTTTTTGTGGATGACTGCTCACGCATGACTTGGGTATACTTCCTAAAACATAAGTCTGAGGTGTTTTCTAAGTTTATTGAGTTTTATAATATGGTCCAAACCCAATTGAATTCTCAAATCCAGATTCTTCGGTCAGATAATGGGGGGGAGTATATTAATTCCAATTTTCAACAGTTTGTTTCTGAAAAAGGGATCATTCACCAAACCACCTGTGCTCATACTCCAGAATAAAACGGTGTTGCAGAACATAAAAATCGGATTATTCTTGAAATTACTAGGGCACTCATGTTTGATGCTTGTGTTCCTAAGTTTTTCTGGCCCGAAGCCATTGCCACAGCTGTTTATCTTCTTAATAGATTGCCTACTAAGATTCTAGATCTTAGAACACCTCTCTCAGAACTTTCTAGATGTGTCTGTATCCCGCCACCTCTAACTCTGCAGCCTCGAGTTTTTGGGTGCTCCGTTTTTGTCCATATTCCTAAACAGGACCGTACTAAGCTTGATCCTTGTTCCGTTAAGTGTGTCTTTGTGGGATATGGGATAAATCAGAAGGGGTATCGTTGTTAGAACCCATCCACACGCCGCCTCTGTACCACCATGAATTGTAATTTCCTTGAAACAGAGTTCTTCTATACCACCCAACCTAGCGGTCAGGGGGAGCAGACTATAGATCCTCTAAGTTGGGTGTCATACCCTGTGCTAGATCCGGACCCAAAAGATCCAGTTGGCGGGACCACTGAGCCAGCATCACCCGTAGTGCAGTCCTCTACACCAGCACCAGTCCCAGGATCTAACCCACTGAATATTCCTGAGGTAACACCTGAAACTTCCTTTCATGATAATATTGATACTATTGGGACCATTGATAATCTACACTCCGAGGAAGTACAGGGTCAAGAAGAACAGGTTCAAGAGGAGTTAGAGGAAGGTAGTCGGTATATTCTTCCACTCCGAAGCACTAGGGGTGTGCCGCCTAAACGGTACGATCCAGAATATGAGCCAAGAAAGTCACAGTATCCAGTCAGTAACTATGCACAGGGGAAGCTTACGGTAGCTGCGAAAGCATATTCAGGGGCAGTCTATGCTGATATGCTCCCGAGAATAGTTGAAGAGGCCCAAGAAAACAGTGATTTGAAGCAGGCTATGGTAACAGAGATGGTGGCACTAGATAAGAACAGGACTTGGGAGAAGTGTGCCCTACCCCATGAAAAGAGGCCAGTAGGATGTAGGTGGGTGTTCACAATTAAGCGCAAGGCTGACGGGACCATTGAAAGGTATAAAGCCAGACTCGTGGCAAAAGGATATACACAGACGTACGGAGTAGATCAGAAACATTCAGCCCCGTTGCCAAAATTGACACCATCAGAGTCCTATTCTCAATTGCAGCTAATCGAGATTGGGCTCTACGCCAGTTTGATGTGAAAAATGCCTTCCTGCATGGGGAATTAGAGGAAGAAGTCTATATGGAACCACCACTAGGTTTCTCTGATCAGTTTCAGAATGGAGAGGTGTGCAGGTTAAGGAGAGTTCTGTATGGACTCAAACAATCTTCGAGAGCATGGTTTGGGAGGTTCACTGTTGCGATGAGGAAATATAGATATAAACAGAGCAACTCAGATCATACTCTGTTTTTCAAGAGAAGGGGGAGAGTTAGTAACTTGCCTGATTATCTACGTAGATGATATGATTATAATAGGGGATGATCTTGATGAGATCAAACGGTTACGTGAGAGCCTATTTCAGGAATTTGAAATGAAGGATTTGGGGGAGTTAAAATATTTCTTGGGAATTGAGGTACTAAGATCGAGACGAGGAATTTTTATCTCCCAGCGAAAGTATGTGCTAAATTTAGTGGCAGAGACAAGGTTACTTGATAGCAAGCCGGCAGCAACACCCATTATGGTCAATCATGGGCTGAAAATCACAGTAGGGGCAGAAACAGTAGATCGAAGTCGGTATCAACATCTTGTTGGGAAGTTGATCTACTTATCTCATACTAGGCCTGATGTCGCATATGCAGTTGGTGTACTGAGCCAGTTCATGCATCAACCACAGCGAGGGCATATGGAGGCAGCACTCAGAGTTGTGAGGTACCTCAAAGGGACACCCGGGAGGGGGGTCTTATTCCAAAAGCACAAGGATCTCTCTATTGAAGCCTATACAGATGCAGATTGGGCTGGAAATCAGGATGACCGGCGTTCCACTTCGGGGTATTTTACCACTGTTGGTGGCAATCTTATCACGTGGAAGAGCAAGAAACAGAAGGTTGTAGCTCTCTCCAGTGTAGAGGCAGAGTTTAGAGGTATTGTACGAGGACTGACCGAGGTCTTTTGGTTGCGAAAGTTGCTTGAAGAACTTGGATTCCCGGTAAAAGAAAAGTGCAGGTTATGGTGCGACAATAAAGCTGCCATAAGCATCTCAGAAAATCCGATTCAGCATGATCGAACAAAACATGTGGAGGTTGACCGACATTTCATTAAAGAGAAACTTGAAAGTGGGGTTGTGACTCTTCTGTTTATAAGATCTGAAGACCAGCTGGCCGACATTCTCACAAAAGCCTTGACAGCGAGAGTATTCCTGAGTGTTTTGGGCAAGTTGAGTGCGTGTGACCCCACAATCGACTTGAGGGGGAGTGTTAGAAATTACGGCTAATCTCATGGAGAGATTTACGTCCTAAATTAGAGTGATGTGATTTTGTATATTTTTTTTTCCTTTTTTGTAATGGTGTACATCTATATAATGTATTTCGTGTTGTATTCCTTTCATGCAGAAATCAATGGAATCAGAAAATTCCCAAAACATACTTTCTAACTATCATACTTACAGACACATAAGTTCTGATCACAGTAGTATGTTTCTTAAAAAGACAAATACACCATAGCAAAAGACATCAACAGTCAACAGATCTTAAAAAGAAAAGAAAAACTTCAAATTTCCATCATATCAATCAACACAACCCATCTCCCATCTTTAGAAACGCAAAATAACTCCCCATTAATTAGCACACACTCCCCCTTCAGCATCAAGAAAAGAACTACTACTTTTCAGCCACATTTTCTTAGCAAGTTTCTGTTAAATTAGATTAATCCAATTAAGGAATTCAAATCTGTCCCCATTGTGTTGGTGTCATATTGGAGTGATAAAACAGCAACAGTGAGAGTCTTGATAGAAGCACAGAGTTCCTTAATAACAAAGGTGATGGAGTCATCCGCAGGGGAATCCTAGCTCCTTGGAAGTTTTAACTGGTTTCCTTTTTCTTGTTCCTGACGCTGCAGAACCATTCCTTAGATTCCTTGTCATGGGTGAATCTCATGTGGCTGAAAGTGCGATTGTCTAAGTGCTTGTGATATTAGGATTCTCTTGCCATTTTTCTGGGAAGGGAATGTTGTTCTTGCTATTAAGCAAAATGATTAGCAACACAAAGTATGAAAGTTTAATATTGTTGATATCATAGTACTCCATACGACATAAAATAACATACCCCAAATTGACTTTAATAATTTTCAAGACCGCATAAAGAAGAAATGTTCTAATGTGACTCATATACGTTGAATGATGATATCCGTGTTCCACAGATCCAGATAAGAGAGTGAAGTTTATAATTTGATGAATAAGTGTATGTTCAGGTTTAAGTGCCCGTAAGGCAGATCCACTCCCTAGAGCATATTCCTCACCATTCCAAAGTAATTTTTTACAAGCGTTCCAGTCAAAATCTTTGTGATCAGGTCATTTTCCTAACTTAAAAAACCTAAAACCCATGTTTGGGGCCCCCAGTATGAGAGTTTACAGATTGAGTGGTAAACTGAATCTCTTGACCTAGAATAAAAGATTTTACCAAAATACTAGAGTGTCTTATGTGGTTGAAAATTTTAGCATTGTAAAGAAAAATTTGATAATTCTGGAAGCAATCAGAGAACTTGGGAAGAAATTGAGAGAAAAGTAATTCGTATATTCAATCAATGAATGAACTCTGTACATACAGTTGTGTAGCTAATAAGCGTGCTACACGTGTCTAGAGAGGATTAACACTCAACCCGATTTAGTTAAGCTTTGTTGACTTTCTATAACTAACATATTACAGTTAACTATTTAGCTAATTCTTTCAGCTAATACCCCCCTCAAACGCAGGCATGGAGATTCAGTAAGCCAAGTTTGGTTAGGTGATTGTGAAATAGAATGTTGCCCAGTGGCTTGGTGAAGATGTCGGCGGTTTGAGCAGAAGTATGAATTGGCAGGAGATGGATGATTCGCTTTCGTAGTTTCTCTCTAACCATGTGACAATCGATCTCAATATGTTTGGTCCTTTCATGAAATATAGGATTTGCAACAATATGAAGAGCGGACTTGTTATCACAGTGCTGGTTTAGAGTCAGGAATACAGAGATCTTTCAAGCGGTACTTGATCCATTGCAGCTCATAGGTGGTTGCAGCCAAAGCCCTGTATCCTGCTTCAGAGGATGATCTTGATACTGTAGTTTGCTTCTTTGATTTCCAACTTATGAGTGAATCTCCAAGGAAGATGCAAAATCTAGTGATGCTCCTTCTTGAGTCTTTACAGCCGGCCCAGTTAAAATCACTAAAAGCCTTGAGTGCTGAATTCTTTGTTCCAAGAAAGAAGAAACCTTATCCTGGGCATTCTTTATGTATCTAAGAATCGTTAGTGTTAAGGAATATTGTATTTATGGGATGTTTGACTAAATCCCTTACTAACAGAGATTAGGCCTGATTTGTAGGGGTTTGTTCCCGGTAGGATTGATATATATATCTCGAATCTCGTGTACTGTAACACACAGAAAACAATTAGCAATGAATGCATTCAATCTTTTCCTCACATACCATATTTTAACATGGTATCAGAGCAGCATTGAAATCCTAGGGACTCAGAATTAATCTCATCATCACCCCATACCTTTCTCAAACCTTTATCCAACCTCAATTAAGATATCAGAACACAACTAAGAACTCGTACAAAAATCAGAACCTGCACTACAACTTACCCAACCAACCATCCTCAACTCGGATAATTTGTCAATTGGGATCAAATTGAATATCGACAATTATCCGGTTTGGGCTAGACTAATGAACATGGTGATCGGAGGAAAAGGATGTCGTTCGCACATAACTGGCAATCCAACGGCCCCAGACAAATCTAACCTAAAGTACGACCAATGGGAATAGATTGACCACCAGGTGTTTACCTGGATAGTACAGAACATGGAGGACAGCCTCATCAACAACGTTCTCCAATATCAAACCGCTAAGGCGTTGTGGGATGGACTCACCACCACCTACGGAAGCAGTGGAGACCCGTTGCAACCCTTCGACCAACATCGAAGGGCCAACACTCAGAAACAAGGACACGAAAGTTTGGGAGAATTCTGGAATAAGCTCCAAAATATATGGATGGCCATTGATCGGAGGCAACCAAACCCGATGAAATGCCTAGAAGACATAAAATTGTTCAATCAAATTACCCAGGAACAAAGGTTGCATCAGTTTCTTACCGGAGTCGACAAGAGATACGATGGGGTTCGGAATAACTTTGTGAAACAAGAACCGAAACCCTTTATTGAGGCCGCATATGCCGCAGTTTGGTGAGAAGTAGCACGTCTTCAAATATTGAGGGCAGCCACCGACGGCGACAGAGGAAACGAGATCCAAGGGATTAGATCTGGACTTATAGCAAAGAAGGAGAAGAGCGGGAGAAGCAGCACACGCTCAGACGGTGCCGGACACGGCATCAGCACCGGTCACCGGTCATCACCACGTGAAGATCGGTCAAACATCATATGCGGGCATTGTGGAAAACCAAAACATACAACTGAGGAATGCTTTGAAGTAATTGGATACCCGGATTGGTGGGAGGGCCATCGGAAAAAGGACACCGCCGCCGCATCTAAGGGAGAAAATCGAAGGGCAAATCTCACGTGAGACCCACCCGGAGGAAGCCTCTACAGGTGCCATCAGAAGAGATGCTGGTGCAGCGGCTCCTCCAGCAATGGCGGATGGTGGTCGCGCTTATGCCGTCTTCAGTTCCGACAGGACAGAAGGAGGAAGCAACAATGGCAGCAACGGCGAGACAGGTAGAGGGTTTGGGAGTTGTGACCCAAACCCTAATTCACCCCTTTATACTTCCCATGAAATTGCTAAATGCCCCCCCAATTGTGAGAAATTACATCTAGGATCCCAGATTTCAGATAAATGTGGCTTTCACACCCAAACAACATCTAATAGGGTTTCAAAGTGGATATTTGATTGTGGGGCAACTGATTCTATGACTCTTGATTCCTCTGATATAATTGGGCCCATTATTCCGAAAAAATCTCATATTCAAACGGCAAATGGGGAAGTGATTATAGTTTAAAGAGAGGGACCGATTCTTGTCACACCTAAATTAAAGCTAAAAAATTATCTTTATGTGTCATCATTATCCTGCAAATTATTGTTTCTGAGTCAGATTATGAAAGAATTGAATTGTGTGGTCCTGATATATCCTCGTTTTTGTTTGATACAGGACATTTATACGAAGAAGATCATTGGGCGTGGCACTGAGAAGGAATGCTTGTACTATGTGGATGAAGTGGAACGTTCGTCTAAAGCTCTTCTTTCAGTCGGCATGGTAAACACTCAAATTTGGTTGTGGCACCGGCGTCTTGGTCACCCTTCACTTGGGTATCTGAGATTACTTTTTCCTATTTTATTTCAGAATAATCAGATGATGAATTTAGATTATCTGACTTGTCTTGTTGTTAAAAGTTACCGAACTTCTTTTAAACCCAATAATACAAGGGTTCCGACTATGTTCTCTTTAGTTCATTCTGATGTTGGGGACTGGCTCCCGTTACAACTCATAATAAGTTTCGGTATTTTTTGTTATTTTTGGATGATTTCTCGTGTATGACATGGGTGTATTTCTTGAAACACAAGTCTGAGGTTTATGAAACATTTGTGGCATTCTTTAAAATGGTGGAAACTCAGTTTAATCACAGGATTAAGGTACTCAGATCAGATAATGGACGGGAGTTCATTAATCAGAACATGCACAGGTTCTTTCAACAAAATGGCCTTATACACCAAACCACTTGTCCCAACACCCCTCAACAAAATGGGGTATCCGAGAGAAAAAATCATACCATACTTGAAATGACCCGAGCCATGCTAACCGAGTCCTGCGTCCCAAACCACTCCTGGCCCGAGGCCATTGCCACTGCAGCCTACCTCATGAACCGGCTCCCTAGCCAAGTCTTAGACCATAAGACACCCCTTTCAGTTCTCCAAACCCAAACAAACATACCACCACATCTTACCCTACCACCTCGTGTATTTGGATCCACGGTGTTCGTACATGTTCCAAAGTCCGAACGAACCAAACTGGATCCCAATGCAATCAAGTGTGTTTTTGTGGGATGTGCCCAACATCAGAAGGGGTATCGGTGTTATAACCCTGCCACCAAGCGTATGCATGTCATAATGGATTGTGACTCTGTGGAGATTGAGTATTTTTTTTCTCACCTAGTCAAGCGATCAGGGGGAGATACAGAGTGATTCTCTGTACTGGCTGAATTATCCTGATGATATAAGTCCGGGACCAACTAAACAAAATACAGAAGATCTCAGTACCACCGTCACTACCTCAGCACCCAATGATCCTCCTTCGGATGATGTCCAAAACGAGGTAAACGAATCTCTGAACCTTAGCTCTGTTATTTCCAATAATAATAATACCACAGTTGTTGCTGACTCTATTTCTGAGGATACCACAGCTAGTCACAGGTATTCCTTACCTCAAGGGAGTAACAGAGAAGTTCCCCTACATAGATATTCCCCTGATAGTCCTTCCCGAACAGCCAAATACCCTATAGGGAACATGGTCAGGGGGAGTATGTCCAGTGTTGCTAAGGCCTTCTTTGGGAATCTCTTCACGGAAGTCATCCCAAGAACAGTGCAGGAAGCCAAACAATGCAAGGAATGGGAAAAAGCCATGAGAACAGAGATGAAAACTCTAATAAAAAATCAGACTTGGGAGAAATGTAGATTGCCAGAAGGGAAGAGGCCGGTTGGGTGTAGATGGGTGTTTACTGTGTAACACAACACAAACGGCTCAGTTGAAAGGTATAAGGCCAGATTGGTAGCAAAGGGATACACACAGACCTTCGGGAGCTGTTAATCAGGACTGGCCCCTTCACCAGTTTGATGTAAAGAACGCCTTTCTGCACGGTGACTTACACTACAAGAAAACAGGCGAATTCCGAGGGAAATTTCCGAGGGAATTCATTCCTCAGAAAAAGCCTCCTCGGAATTGGTTTCGAGGGAATTCCAAGGGAAATGAAATGATTTTTATTTCCCTCGCAATTCCCTCAGAATATACCCAATGACGTTATTCCCTCGGAAATAAAATTTAAAAAAAAATGGAGAAAAAGATTTCCGAGAGAATTCCCTCGGAAACTAAGAAATTTCCATGATTTTGTTACCATTATTTTGTTAAAATTCATTTCCCGAGGGAACTCCCTCGGAATTCCCTCGGAAGTTTATATATAAAATTTATTATATATATTATAAAAAAAATTATATATATTTTTTAAAATAAATACGATACCTATTAGGAAATATTTATTCCTAATCTAAAAATATATATCAAATCTCAAATCTAAATACAAATATTATTAAATATATAATGTCAAACGTAATCAATTCTTACATGAAACAAAACCTATATATTGAAATGACATAACGATAGAACAAAAATTGGATTGCTGATTTTCAATTTGAATAAGTTTTTTTTTCTGAATAAAAGACAAGTCGTCGCATTCTCCTCGGCTCCTCCACTTCTTGAATTCTTGAATCAAACAGGCAGGTCTTGAATTGTCTCAAAGAACTGTTTCAATAATTGTTGATAGAACTCAAACTCATCCAGAAGTTCAGGGTCACCATTGACATATGTCTCCTGGTTA
Organism: Lantana camara; assembly: GCA_037501455.1. Classification (NCBI taxonomy): domain Eukaryota; kingdom Viridiplantae; phylum Streptophyta; class Magnoliopsida; order Lamiales; family Verbenaceae; genus Lantana; species Lantana camara. The sequence continues at coordinate 118,052,545 of CM074857.1, forward strand.
ATATTTTTAAAATATTAGATACCAATCATGACAAGAGAACATATAGAAGGGTATAAAACATTGCCCTCTCAACTGTATATTCACTTTTGACAGTTGTTAAAAGAAAATATTCTCATCCAAATTGTATGATTTAAGTTCTCTGTTTTACTGAAGCTGGACTTAAGATAAAAAAAAAAACCCTGATTTGGTAACAGAAAAATGAACTGGCGAAGAATTGGAAGTTTCTTTCTTAGTTCAAAAATAAGAATTAAATGCAATTATAAACAATCTTCCTTCTTTTTGTTGTTGCTTGAATATTTTATATTCATTCTGATAATAATAATAGAATAAATTAATAAGAACTTTAGTTATAAAGTCCCAAAACATCTCGTTTTTTCGAAAGCATTATAACCTCATCAGAGAGAAGAAAATGGAGCGATGAAAACAAATGCACTAGTGATTGACTGAATAAGATATATTAAATGTGGTTAGAGAAATTCATAATAGATTCATGCTACTATCAGTGTTTCTGTCAGCATAAAAAATCATAGTAAGAAAACGAAGTCATGAATTATTATCTCTTGTTTGACAATTCTAACTTCTACGTCTGCAAACACCCCTATTATGACGCTTCAAGGAAATAGAAACAGGATTAGGGAATTTCAACAACCATTAAAAGGGATAGAAGAAGAAGTGTGTATCTATATATTCACCTTCTCCGGGTTGAGTAATTGCTGGATTGCTCTCCATTAGTGCCTGCCAACACAAATTAAGTGCAGCAAAAGGAGTTTAGCAAACAAGGATAACCAAAAAATTAAGTCGTTAACATCAAAAGGAGGCTTAATTAATTGACAAATGACAATGCCTTAATCATCTAAAGCAATATAGACAAAAATTAAGGTTGTTAAGTAGCTGTCCTATTATCTTACACTATCATAAATCACTTGAAACCAAAAAACCCAGAAACATAACCAAAATCATAGAAAAAAACGAAACAGAGATTTGCAGCAGAAATACAACTGCCATTAGCTAAAAACAAGAACCAATGCCCATATGCATACAAAACCAAGAGAGACTCTCGAATCAGAGTTAGTAAGCAAAAAACATTAAAAAATTCAGCAAGATCTGCAGCTGAATCTACACAAAACAACAAAGCTCAACTTGTAAGCACAAAATTCAAAATCCCGAAAGGCTTACAAAATACGCCAACTGAAGTGGGTTTTCAGTGCAATGTGGTTCAGATCTAGCATTTTTCCCACTTGAAAAACCAAACGAAGTGTTCTTTTCAACTCAAGATTTTCAAGCTGCACATTTCCTAAGAACCCAAAAACAATTTAGACAAACATACAGACCCAATTGAGGAATATAAATAAGAACAAACCGAAAAATTAAAAAAAGGAAAAAGGTATAAATTGGGAGTGAAAATATTTGAGATGGAAGGAACAGTAACGAGATAAATGCAAAAGAAGGGCCATACGGGCATACCCAGTGATACATAGTTTCAGAATATTATATATATATGATAAATGTGAACCGTAAGTAAATCGCAAGATAAACAGATGATCCATGCAATGAAGCTCTTCAAATATACAAGCAAGGGAAACATTATTGCAAACAGATGAATACAAACGTAACTCTTGAAATAAATAAATGAAGTGTTGCTGTAAGACTATCTATGATCTGTATGAAATTGAATGAAGCGATTAGAGTGCAATTTATGACTACTTGAAACTTCAACAGATTAAGATCTATCTTCTGAAGCTATGGAAATTCTAGTATCCTCCAGGAACTCTAGTACATCCACTTATCTAGAACAACTATAACATCGACTACCAAATAAGATCCAATATATTTAATTTTAGAAACTTAGAAATGTCGATTATTTGGCAATCATCTTGAAATTAGATCCAAATGACAGCATACTAGCAACTCCAGCATAACCTTGATCAATAGTATGATTACAGCTACTAAAGTCTAAAATTAAAACTCAGAAAGGATTTTAGGATTCTTATTAGTATAACATATAAATGGCAAGTAGATACTTAATGTCAAAACTGCAATAGAAGATCAATAAAATGCAAAATAAAAGCCATTTCAGTAAAATTCACAAATCCAATTGAGCAAACATATATAGATAAGATAAGTTTTTGTTTGTTGATGTAAAGTTGCTTCTATTATATCCTCATGACGTCTACTTAGCCTAATTTATTGCCTCAAAGATCAGAAGCACCAACTATGAGAAATCCACCATACTTGTTTGAGTATTTAAGTGCTTTGGTTTAATCTCTCAAGGAACTTGACCAATGTGTGCAGGTGATTTAACTGAGTCCTTAAAGGTTTTAAAGCCCTTGACTCAGAATGTTTTAGAATAAGTACCATCCCTTAATATATGATGTGACACGACGGCCATGGTAAAACCATATAGCTCATCTCCAATTATCCATTGGCTAGTGATCGTGTCGAACTTCGGATGGATGACCTATCACAGTTGACTTGACCACTTAGAATTTGTTGACGTGGAAGAGCTCGAATTAGAGTTGACCTGGGAGAAAGGTAGCAAACGTGAGCTACAGACCGACAAAGGACGGGAAGGGTTGTTTCCTTTGTCGGCACTCCGACGCTCAAGTCAGTATCGAATGGTAGAGAACTTATCGAGTTGACTTGTGTGTTGTGAATGCGGTAGTTGTGTGTGTAAATGGCATTTATGGAGGGGATATTTATACCTATTGGGGTAATGATTACCTGTACAGTGCTACCTGCAGGTTCATTAAATACGTTACCTGCTCCGTACGGCCTGTCAGGCTTCATTAAATGCTTGAAACGGCGGAGTGGGCCCTAGGTATGGTCGACCTCGATTCGACCTAGTGACAACACGATCGAGTTATCGCCGACTTGCCTTGGACTTGGTCGATTGTATTTCGACTGGTCTTGGGAATAGTCGAGTCGATATAGTCGAATGGTCAGCGCTTACCCTCTTGAGGGGTTTTCCGTCAAGGTGACCGACTCGGAGGTTTACATGGCACGCTTGACCGGTCCTTCACTCCACTTGGCATGTGGGTAGTGGTCCACGTGTCGCTAGCGTGGCGGTACTGGGCTGGCCCACATCATTAGCCCCCGGAAAGGCGGTGCCACGTTGACGTGGCAGCGTCCTTTCGAATTTCGAGAAGTGGGTCCCAGGCATAATGATGGCAACGGCTCGTCTTCGATTTTCCCGCCCAAGGTAACCCCTATAAATAGCCCCTTAAGGCCTTCATTTCTTCCCTTCACTTTTTTAGAAATTTCAGAGCATTTCGAGTTCTTCAGAGCTTTTCGATCCAAGCAACCGGTGTGTTCGAGTCAACAAAGGCAACAGCGAACCTTTCCGGTACGCTCCTTCGACTTAGCTTCTTTCCCTCTTATTGCTTCAATTTCTTTATTTTTGTTAATTTGAGAGTCTGTAACCGAGCGAGAAGAGCCCCATCTCGAATCACGTTCGACTCGACCCCTGACACGAAAACCTTAATCCTTATTTCAAGGAGAAGGCAGAATGAAGGGAATCCGATCGAAGCATTGGTGAGCAGTGGGATGTCTTCTTCTACCTCGACTAGTTCAGATCTGTCGGACAAGATTCCGGGTCCCGGAGATGAAATAGACTCGCTCTCCTCGTCTTCAAGCGAGGAGGAGTCGGTTAGATCACAGGCCACAGATAGAGTAGATGTAACGGCTAGGTCACAGGCTGCGAATAGAGTAGATGTAACGGAGGTGTAGGGGGACCCGGAATGTAACAGCCCGAAAACCCCCTTGTGAATATTGTCCCCTTTGGGAGGGGCTAACCACCCCCGCACGGTTTTGTTTCTGAGCCAGGGCGGAACCATAGCTCAAAAGGCCTCCACAAGGTAAGGTATCCACCCCCTATTATAAGGAAGGCTTAGTTCTCCTTACAATCCGATGTGGGACATTACATCCACCCCCCCTTTGAGGGACCAGCGTCCTCGCTGGCACACCGGACGGGGTCCCCAGCTCTGATACCATTTGTAACAACCCGAAAACCCCCTTGTGAATATTGTCCGCTTTGGGAGGGGCCAACCACCCCGCACGGTTTTGTTTCTGAGCCAGGGCGGAACTATAGCTCAAAAGGCCTCCACAAGGTAAGGTATCCACCCCCTATTATAAGGAAGGCTTAGTTCTCCTATTATAAGGAGTCGGTTAGATCACAGGCCACAGATAGAGTAGATGTAACGGCTAGGTCACAGGCTGTGAATAGAGTAGATGTAACGAAGGTGTCGGGGGACCCGAAAGATAGTCAGTCGGCCTCTTCTTTAGGTCCCGTAACCTCGGCGGAACCCATAACAACAATACCCCCAGTGGGGATGAGCTTAGGGTCGGTATATTCGGGTCGAGTAGGAGACGCGGGGCCATCGACCTCAGAGAGCCAGGGGGAAGATGGTGTACACATTACTTATGGTAGGAAATCCCCCGATCGAACTTTGGACAAGGACCCCAGATTGGTCGACAGCAAGGTATCAGCCAAAATGTTTGAAGAGATTAGGGAGATACTATTCGGAGGAGACGTCGAATTGGGAGGGTACAGTGTAATTCGACCTCGAGAAGAGGAAACCATGACTGACCCTCCGACCAATTGCATAACTGTGACTTGGAAAATGATCCAAGCAGGGTTTCGAGTCCCAATAGATGATGACATCCTCGACATCCTGAACCACCTGAACATTAGCCCGGTCCAATTGATACCGAACGGGTATGCGATGCTCAATGGGATTCGGGTACTGATGAGATACTTTGGAATTCTAATGCCTGGAGTAGCTAAGGATCTCTTCAACGTGAGCGTGACTAAGGAGAGGTCTGGGTCGGGCTACGGGTTCGTGCAGCTATCATTCAAACAGAAGCGCAAACTCACGACATTGCCGACCTCTTCGAACGGGCAGACATGGAAGCAACAATTTGTGTACGTCGAGAGTGAGACAGGGTGGCCTAACCTTTGGAATAAAATGTGGTGTTGGAGGCCAAGCTCGACATTGCCGGTTGCGGCTACGCGTTGGTCGAAATCTTTTATTCGAGATATGTTATCCCTCGACCAATTCGATTGCAAGAAACTGATCGAGGACAAAGTACTGGTCAATTTCAGTCTAGCCCCCGGGATCGCTAGTCGAAACTTCGACCCTGGTAAAGCGAGCGGTCGAGTCGATTGCTTAATTGCTTGGTACCCATTTCTGCATTTTGTGGACCTTCAGGTCGATTCTAACCCTTAGTTTTTCCTTTGCAGATAAAGTAATAATAAGTCACCTGGCGAAAATGAGGGCAGACATGGAAGAGCTTGAGGCCCAGCAGACCATCGCAAGGGCAGCTGAGGTGGCGAAACCTCATAAAACGATGGATGCCACCCTGCCCAGATCGGCGGATCAAACCGATGGCGGGCCGATTCCATCGCCCGCCTCCCAAACCATGAAGAGGAAGGACAAATTACCAGTCACGGAGCCCGAGAGGAAACGATCGAAGAAGGATAAGGACCCCAAGGATAAAGACCCCAAGGGCTTGAATGTTCCCAAACCAACGAAAAACGTCGAGCACACCACTGGAGGTAGCCAATCGAGGGGCACGGTCTCCACCAGCTCATTGCCATCGACTCCTTCAGGGACCAAAAAGTTACCGGCTCTATTTTCGCCCGATGCTTGAGGTCGGTGCACCTGCCCTTTCAAAATGCTCAGAGTCTTCGAGCCGTATCTCCCCGGCGGTTACAAATTGATTGGGGACGATGGTAAGCCTCAACGGATAGGGTCGATTCCACGGGACAATCGTGCCACTGAAACGGTCTACCACTGCTGCCAGGTTCCCATCGACCACGAGTCGAGATGGAAGATGTCTGAGGTCGAGTTGGAAATGTCGGCGGCCGTAAAGGTTATTGGGGTAAGAAAATAATCCTTTTTTTTTTCGCTTGAGGATTGATCGCTGACTTATTTGTTCCCCCATTCCAGCTTGCTCAGGATATGCACCATATGAGTCGAAGGACTCAGATCTACAAGGAAGGAAGGGCGCGCTTGAAGGCCAAGGCGGGGATCGACTCGGAGGTCGAACACCTAAAAAGGAAGGTGCTAGACCTGGAGACTGAGAAGGCGAGTCTCAACTCGAGCGCGAAGTCGGCTGGGTTGGCGAAGGAAAAGATGGCCGCGGCCCTTGCCGAGTCCCAAAAGCAACTAGAGGCTAAGAAGACGGAACTGGTCAAGGCCCATAAGAAGCTTGATGTCGAGGCTTCGAAGGTAGTCTCCGCTTACAAAGACGGGGAGGCGGCGGGGCAAATGAAGGGTGCCCGGACGGCCATCAAGCGGTACCAGAGGGTATATGATCAAATCGTGGCCGACTCGGAGCGGTTCGGGGCCTACCGATTTATGAAGTCGACGACTTATAAGAGGTCAACCGCTACCTTTGGGGTGGCGGATTTGAAGGAAGGATTCGACTTATGTTTGGCCCAATGCCGCACCGAAGGGCACCTTCCTGTCGACTATAATACGAGCAAGATTGGCCTTATGTGCCCGGATCCTCGACCCCTGCCTCCACAAACAGAGGAAGATCCCGAGGAAGTTGGTCGAAGCACGAGTTCGGGTTTGCTATCCCTCTGGCCAAGTCTTTAGTCGGTGAACGGGAGGAGGATGCGAGCCAGATGCCTGAGGGGGTCGATCCAATGGTCCTGAACCACGCCCGCATATTCCCTGAGCTTTTCTTCGAGCAGCCTCTGACCACTCCTTCCGATGAAGAGATCGATTAAACCTTCTACCTTCCTACTCTGCTTTTGTTTATGTAATTTTTCCATTTCCTATTTTAATTAAGCACCAAGCCGACCCGGGGTGGCCGGTGAATGTTCCCTTAGGAAAATCCAAATGTAATCGCTTTGAATTTTTAATGAAATTTATTTAAAGTTGTCTTCGAATTAGCATTCTCGAGTATGCATGTTCAAATTAAACTCATAGGTAACTCTTAGGTCGACAATATTGATTGTTTAGCCCATTACGAGTAGGACAGCAAACAGTTAAGTCGAATTTAAGAGATAATTTGTCAATCCGGTCGAGGGTATTGATTTAGCTATTTAACCCGTCAAGGGTATGACAGCCTTTTTAAGAATTGACACAACTTATCAGTCGACAAAATTATAATAGGCTATTTGACCCATCAAGGGTATGATAGTCAAAAGAACTACCTTGATTTTATTGATTTGCACATTGAAGTTTACATCTTTTCAAACGTAAAACGCTCTAAGGTTGTGGGCGTTCCACGACCGAGGTACAGGATTGCCGTTCAATTCCTCGAGATGATCGGCATGGTTCTTCCCAACCTTGGATATTCGAAAATGACCCTCCCAATTGGCGTCGAGTTTCCCGACATGTTTGACAACATCGACTCGTTTTAGAACAAGGTCACCAACTCGGAAAACTCGAAGGAGGACCTTCTTGTTGTAACTTCTGGTCATCGTAGCTCGATACTGCTGCATCCGTCGAAAGGCTTGATCTCTCCTTTCTTCAATCATGTCCAAGTCGAACTTGCAATTTTCTTGATTGCGGTCGAGCTGATAATGTGATACTCGATCGGTTTGGTGTATCAGCTCGGCAGGGATCACTGCCTCGGAGCCATAGACCATTGAGAATGGGGTCTCTCCCGTGGCGGTTCGAGGAGTGGTTCGATAGGCCCAAAGGACACCGTCGAGTTCCTCGGCCCAAGCTCCTTTGCTCCCGTCGAGGCGGGTCTTCAAATTCTGCACGATCGTCCGGTTGGTGACTTCGGTTTGGCCGTTGGCCTGAGGGTGGCCAACTGAAGTAAAACTCAAGCTAATGCCATACTTAGAGCAATAACCCTTGAACATTTTGCTTCGAAATTGAGGACCATTGTCGCAAATCAAGGTCTTTGGTACTCCAAATCGGCATATGATATTTTTCCAAAGGAATCGAGTCATCACTGTGTGGGTGATCTTAGGGACCGGCGCTACCTCGACCCACTTTGAGAAGTACTCTACACAAATAATGGCAAATTGTTGTTGTCTTGGGGCAAGAGGGAATGGCCCAACAATGTCGATTCCCCATTGATCGAAAGGCCACGCTATGTCGACCGGAGTCATCTCCCTTGGATGCTGGTAAGTAAGGTTGGCATGTCTTTGGCAGCTGGGGCATTTTTTTACTAAATTGATTGAGTCCCTTAAGAGGGTGGGCCAGTAGTAGCCGGCTCGAGAGACCTTCTTGGCAAGTATTCAACCTTCAGGGTGGTTTCCATAGGATCCAGCGTTCACCTCTTCGAAAACCTCCTTGGCTTGGGAGGGTCGTAGACACCTTTTGGCCGGCTCCCTGACAGATCTCTTGAATAGCATGCCATCCGGGTCAACTGAGTAACTTGCCGCCCTGGCTATCAGTCGGCGCCTCTCTGTTTTATTTTCGGGCAAGAAACGATCTCTCAAATGTAAGACCAGGTCGTCTAACCAACACGGCTCGACGGGATCGATGCTCAATACTAGTTCTCCCTTTTTCTTGATTGACCGGGCGGTATTCGTGAGGAATGTGATCGACCTGTCCCTTGTCCCCCTGAGACCATTGGCTACTTTGGAAAGGACATCGGCTCTCTCATTTTCTTCTCTAGGTATTTGCTCGAGTCTGAAATTTTTGAATTTTGCAGCCCATTCCTTGACTTTCTCCAAGTATTTGGCCATTGATTCCTCCCTTGCTTCATACGAGCCAGCATATTGGCTCGCAACCAGCTGTGAGTCAGTTAGAGCCGCCAGATTGTCAATGCCTTGTTCCTTGGCGATTTTCATACCCGCTATAAGTGCCTCATACTCGGCCTCATTGTTTGTAGCTGGGAAATCCAGACAGATGGCGAAATCGAGCTTATCTCCGTTGCTACTCCTCAAGGACACTCCTGCACCTCCGCCAGATGAGGTCAAGGAACCATCGACTAACAACGTCCACTGGCATGTGATTTTTCTAGGCAGGGTTGAGGGTTCTTTCTCGACTAGAAAGTCGGCCAAGACTTGGGCTTGATATGCTAACCTTGGTTGATAGGTTAAGTCATACTGGCCCAATTCGACAGCCCATTTGACCAGTCGACCCGAGTTATCCGGCTTGGCCAATACCTGTTTGAGGGGTTGATCCGTGAGCACAACAATCTTATGAGCCTGAAAGTAGGGCTTTAGTTTTCGGACCGTGTGCACGAGTGCGAGGGCGAACTTTTCAATTTCCAGTTATCGTGTCTCTGCTCCATGCAAAATTTTACTGACATAGTAGATCGGCATGTGCTTTTTCTCTCTAACGGCGACCAAGACTGAATTGATCACTTCAGTCGACAAGGCCATATAGAGGTGTAAAACTTCTCCAGGCTCCGGTTTTGCTAGGAGTGGTGGCGACTCGAGATATTTCTTCAATGCCTCGAACGCCTGCTCACACTCTTCCGTCCACGTGAACTCTTTAACGTTCCTCAAAATTTTGAAAAAGGGGAGGTTCTTCTAGGCAGACCTGGAAATAAACCTGTTAAGGGAAATAATGCGACCAACCAAACATTGTACCTCTCGGATCGTCTTTGGGCTGGAAAGATTGCGGACAGCAGTGCTCTTCTCTGGGTTGGCCTCGATCCCCCTCTGATTAACCATGTATCCAAGGAATTTTCCTCCGGACACCCCAAATGTGCATTTATTTGGGTTGAGCTTCAGGTTGTACTGCCTAAGTAGTTTGAACGCTCGTGTTAGGTCTTGGAGGTGGTCACCCGACTGTGTTGACCTCACTATCATATCGTCGACATAGACCTCCATGGTCTTGCCGATTTTCTCTTTGAAGATTCGGTTGACCAGCCTCTGATATGTAGCCCCCGCGTTTTTCAGTCCGAATGGCATTACTCGGAAGCAGTAAATGCCCTTCACGACTATGAAAGCGGTCTTATCTTCATCTTTCGGTGCCATGAAAATCTGATAGTAGCCCTGAAAGGCATCCATCATACTCATCAATTCACACCCAACAGTCGAGTCGACCAGTTGGTCGATATTCGGAAGGAGATAGGGGTCCTTGGGGCAGGCTTTGTTCAGATCTGTAAAGTCGTTGCACATGCGCCATTTTTCCCCCGACTTGGCAACTAAGACCACATTGCACAACCAGTCGACGTATTTGGCCGGCGTGATGTATCCCGCATCCAGCAACTTGTTCACCTCCTTTTCAATTATTTCGTTTCTTTTAACACTCTGGGTTCGTAGCCGTTGTTTTACCGGTTTAAAAGAAGGGTCGACATTGAGGTGGTGCATGATCACAGAAGGGTCGACCCCCACCAGATCATTGGCACTCCATGCAAAGACATCCGAATTTTCCTGAAGAAATTGGATTAGGAGTACCTCTTCGTGTTCCTTTCCCGGTTTGGGGAGCCCGACATGGGTGATCTTCTCTCTCTGCCCTGGAAGAAGCTCAATTTGGGTTGTTTGGCTCGACGCTTCGACTCGACTGTCTATGACCTTCTACTTCTTCTTAGCTTTTCTCGACATCCGGACGGGCTCGTCGCCTGCCGCTTCAGGGTCCTTGATCTCATCCTCATCTCCATCGGGCAGGCCCAGGACAGGAACGATCTGCCGATTTGGCAATTGCACTTTTTCCATGGAGATTGAGTAGCAGGCCCAAGCCATGGGTATGTCACATCTCAACTCCCCTATTCCGACTGGTGTCGGGAGTTTGATCAATTGGTGGTAGGTTGAAATAACTGCTCTGAAGTCGATTAAACCTGGCCTCCCCAAAATGATGTTGTAGGCCGACGGCTGATCGACAACTAGATACTCTAGCTCCAATGTCGATCTCTTGGTGAGTGTTCCCATGGAGGTGATTAATCGGACTCGACCTTTAGGATACACTTCGGAATCCCCAAATCCTGTTAATGAAGTTTTGAGTGGTTCAAGATTTAAACTTTTGGCTAAATTCATACGGTTAAGAGTCGAGAGATAAATAATATTTACGGAGCTTCCATTATCAACAAGGGTTTTGGATACAACATAGTTGGCCACGTCAAGCGTAACCACCATCGAACAACTAGGCGTTTCGCCTTCCCGTGGTAGCATGCCGACTAGGTCCTTATTGCTAAAGCTAATATCCTAATCTACCCAGCTCTTACTCGACTCGATCTCCATGACCTCGTAGGGCCCGTAGTAGTTTCTTTGGGCCTCTCTCCGGGTCCTCTTTCGGGCAGTTTTTGTATCGCCCCCGGCTGGCCCACCCGCTATCAGATCGATTCGACCGAGGCAGGGGAGGTTACGTTCGTCCCTCTCGGTCGGTTGTTTTGGCTCTCTCCGGCGGGACGGGCTTCGATCGTCGGCTCGAAGGGCCAACTCGTCGAGCTTCTTGACAAATTCTTGGAGCTCTCCCCCTCTGATCAACCTTTCGATTTCATCCCTTAGGGCGAAGCATTCTGAGGTGTTGTGGCCTGACTGTCGATGGAAATGGCAGTACTTCCCCGAATCCCTAGTCTTCTGAGTTTCCTTGATGGCTTTGGGATTTTTGAACAGCTTTTTGTTGGAGATGTTATAGATCTCTTCAATCGATTGGTTCAGAGGCGTGTAATGTTTCTTAGAGCTATTACCTGAATTGTGGTCGACTCGGCCCTTGATGTCCTTTCTTGGCTCGTCTCTGGGTGGCCGAGCGGCCTCTATCTTCCGACTCGGGACACCCTTTTGGGCCATCTCGACCTCTTTTACCCTCATCCAGGAAGAGGCGATATCAAGCAACTTGGATATCGACGCAGGGTTCTTTCGGACAATGTGCCGGGCACACTCTCTGTCTCTTAAAGTCGCATGGATTGTTGGTATCACCATATCCATGCTTGGAGATTGAACTTATACTGCCGCTCGAGAGAATCGAGTGAAGAAATCTCTTAGAGTTTCGTCTTCCCTCTGCACGATGTTATAGAGATAAGTGGCTGGCAACTTGTCGCCCTTTACTGAGGAGAAATGGGCAATGAAACGTTCGATCAATTCGTCATAAGAGCGGATGCTTCTCGGAGCCAGCCTTGAGAACCAGTTCTGGGCTGACTCGACGAGAGTGGTGGCGAAGATCTTGGCTCTGACAACCGGTGAATGGCCAAACATGTTAATCTCAATCTCGAATCGATCCACATGTCGCTCAGGGTCGGATACTCCATTGTACGTTGGGAGGTTGGTGGGCATTTTATCCGCTGCCATGGCCGCCAAAATCCCCTCGCAGAAAGGGGATCGTACGTCTCGAGAGCTCCGATACTAGTGAGCCGGCTTCCTTCCGACCGGAGGTTGGCGATTGCTATAGGATACCTCCTCGTCGTCATCGACCTGAGATGGGGACTTATCTCGGCGGGATCGTTGGGGAGAATCTCCTCTCCGAGGTAAGCGGTTCCTCAAGTCCTTCTGTCCGATGGGAAACCCTCGGTTCGACAATCTAGGGGCTTCAGGAGAGACCCTAGCCCCCAGACGGTCGAAAACTTTGGAATTCTTTGGCCGTTGCTCTTCCTCATTGTGAGAGGGGATCCTCGACCTTCTCGTAGCCCTTGATCCTCGGGCGGGTCCATGTTCTCCTTCTTTTCTTTTGGATTTTGACAATCTTGTCCCCCTGAGGGTCTCGGTCGATCGGGCGCTTATCTCGGTGACGCCCCGACTCGGCTTCTTGATCCGGAGGTAATACCTCGGTCTTCTGTTGTTGCCCCCGACTGCCCCTTGCCACTGGTTTTGACCAGGTGGTGGAGGCGGGCCGTATGGATAGTGGTGATAAAGCACCAGAGTGAGTTGATACCCCCAAGGAGGAGGGGGGATACCCATGATGCACTGGAGGCCCATAGTAGTACGAGTACTGGCTGGGCGATGGGACAGCCGGACTGGCTCGGGGTTTTTCCGGGAATACAGGGGCTCTGCCCTCAGCTGCAGCGGCAACTGCCTTGGCTTGACACTTCTCGAGGTAGGCGTCCAAATCCGAGGTCGCATAGACCATGGGGACGAGAGCGGCTCGAGCCTCGGCTGCGTGACGTCCTTGGACCTGACTTGGCCCATCCTCCCTATTTTGGATCTCCGTTTCATGATCGTCGCCTCCCAGGGTGCGATGACTGCGTAACTCCATTACTCTTTGGCTTCTTGCTCGGGTTCCCACAGATGGCACCAAAATAATCGTGTCGAACTTCGGATGGATGACCTGTCACAGTTGACTTGACCACTTAGAATTTGTTGACGTGGAATAGCTCGAATTAGAGTTGACCTGGGAGAAAGGTAGCAAACGTGAGCTACAGACCGACAAAGGACGGGAGGGGTTGTTCCCTTTGTCGGTACTCCGACGCTCAAGTCAGTATCGAATGGTAGAGAACTTATTGAGTTGACTTGTGTGCTGTGAATGCGGTAGTTGTGTGTGTAAATGGTATTTATGGAGGGGGTATTTATACCTATTGGGGTAATGATTACCTGTACAGTGCTATGGTCGACCTCGATTCGACCTAGTGACAACACGATCGAGTTATCGCCGACTGGCCTTGGACTTGGTCGATTGTATTTCGACTGGTCTTGGGAATAGTCGAGTCGATATAGTCGAATGGTCAGCGCTTACCCTCTTGAGGGGTTTGCCGTCAAGGTGACCGACTCGAAGGCTTACGTGGCACGCTTGACCGGTCCTTCACTCCACGTGGCATGTGGGTAGTGATCCACGTGTTGCTAACGTGGCGGTACTGGGCTGGCCCACGTCAGCTAGGTTATCATACAAGCACACAACATGTATTATACAAACAGTTAACAACATAAACCAAAGGAAGGCTGAGATCAACATTAACTGGAATACTATTCAACCATTACAAGTTCAGGGAGTTCATAATTATCAGCTAATTTAGAATTTCTATCGAAAAACCAAAACAACCAAACATATTTCTAGAATCCACCACTTCATGCCATTTATACAAGAATTCCTCCATAACACATGCTCATTTCTACTGCAAATAACTCAAATGAGACATAAACCCTACAATCGAATCATACCCTAAATTCAAAACCCACAACTCATAAACATTCCATTTTTACTCCAAGTATGCATCAATCACAAAACTAGAAATTAATAGCAAGAAGAGTATATGTGTACCTGCCAAGAAGATTCCACAGCAAGAAGATTCAAATTCTCCAAAAATAAGAAAAAGATAGTACCTGGAGAGCACCGACAAGGGGAGAAAGAGAAGTGATGGCGGCTCGAAACGAGAAGCAGCAACGGGGAAGATGGAATGGTTGCGAAGAGTGGAGACTCGAAATGCGGTGGTGGCGAGTGGCGATGCAGCGGCGCGGTGTTGGCGAGTGGCGACGCAGCATTGACAATGGCGACGATGTGGTGGTGGGCTGGTGGCTGATGGTAGCGGCGATTCTAGGGTTGTGGCAATGGGGCTGCCGACCCAGAGTGGGGTGTTAAGGTGTGAAATTTGAAACACATTGAGTCGCCAGGTCTGTATATATGAGTCTTTTAATTCTGTACTCCTAAAGAATTAAAGAAACATATTATTAATTGTTAAACTTTCGGTTAGAGAAGAAATTGTTGATTAGTTTTTTTAATTTGTAGCTAAATTCAATAAATTATTATATATTTTGTTTAAAAGTTTAATTTAATAACAAAATATTATGTTTAATAAATTATAATATTTCTTTAATTTTAAAAATAATTATGGCAAATTCCGAGGGAAATCCCTCAGAATTCCCTCGGAAGTTGGAAAAAAAAAACTAAATATTAAGAAAAGAGAAAACTTTGTTTTTAAATATTAAATGTAATAACATCATGTTTTTTTTGTTAATTAATTAAATAAGAAAAAAGTCTCTTCCAAAAATATGTGAAAACGAAATTCGATTTCAATTTAAAATAAAACGAATGCCCTTAACGTCATGATATCGTTCAAAATACTTACCGAATGTTTGATTACATAAGTATAACCATCAATTCACTCATTTAATAACTAAAATTATCTTATTTTATTCACTAATTATACATATAATTGTCATGGATTGTATTTAAACTCAACAAATTATTATGTAGTGTTTAATTTTAAAAAATATATATAGCAAATTCCGAGGGATTTCCTAGGGAAAATGGTTTTCCCTCGGAAATCCCTCGGAATTCCGTCAGAATTTGGAAAAAAAAACTAAATATTAAAAAAATAGAAAACATTGTTTTTAAATATTAAATGTAATAACATGATGTTTTCTTTGTTAGTTAATTAAATAAGAAAAAATTATCTTCCAAAAATATGTGAAAAAAAAATCGATTTCAATTTAAAATAAAACGAATGTCCTTAACGTTATGATATCATTCGAAATACTTACCGAATCTTTGATTACATATGTATACCATCAATTCACTCATTTAATAACTAAAATTATCTTACTTTATTCACTAATTATACATATAATTGTCATGGATTGTATTTAAACTCAACAAATTAATATGTAGTGCTTAATTTTAAAAAATATATATTGCAAATTCCGAGGGAATTCCAAGGCATTTCCGTGGGAAAACCATTTTCCTGGTTTTCCCACGGAAATGCCTCGGAATTCCCTCAGAATTTGCAAAAAAAAAAAACAAAAAACTAGATATTAAAAAAAGAGAAAACATTGTTTTTAAATATTAAATGTAATAACATGATGTTTTTTTTGTTAGTTAATTAAATAAGAAAAAAGTCTCTTCCAAAAATATGTGAATACGAAATTCGATTTCAATTTAAAATAAAACGAATGTCCTTAACGTTATGATATCGTTCGAAATACTTACCGAATGTTTGATTACATGTGTATAACCATCAATTCACTCATTTAATAACTAAAATTATCTTACTTTATTCACTAATAATACATATAATTGTCATGGATTGTATTTAAACTCAACAAATTATTATGTAGTGCTTAATTTTAAAAAATATATATAGCAAATTCCAAGGGATTTCCGAGGGAAAACCATTTTCCCTCGGAATTTGGAAAAAAAACTAAATATTAAAAAAAGAGAAAACATTTTTTTTAAATATGAAATGTAATAACATGATGTTTTCTTTGTTAGTTAATTAAATAAGAAAAAATTTTCTTCCAAAAATATGTGAAAAAAAAATTCGATTTCAATTTAAAACAAAATGAATGTCATTAACGTTATGATATCGTTCGAAAATACTTACCAAATGTTTGATTACATATGTATCAATATCTTACTTTATTTACTAATTATACATATAATTGTCATGGATTGTATTTAAACTCAACAAATTATTATTTAGTGCTTAATTTAAAAAATATATATATATAGCAAATTCCGAGGGATTTACGAGGGAAAATGAATTCCCTCAGAATTTGGAAAAAACTAAATAATAAAAAAAATAGAAAACATTGTTTTTAAATATTAAATGTAATAACATGATGTTTTCTTTGTTAGTTAATTAAATAAGAAAAAATTATCTTCCAAAAATATGTGAAAACGAAATTCGATTTCAATTTAAAATAAAATGAATGACCTAAATGTTATGATATCGCTGGGAATATTTGCCGAATGTTTGATTACATATGTACAACCATCAATTCACTAATTTAATAAAATAATACTTTTAAATATCAATTATAATACTTATAATAGTCATGGATTGTAACTAAACATAATAAATTATTATATAATTTATAATTTAAAAATAATTATTAAACATTCCGAGGGAAATCCGAGGGAATTTATCAAATTAATTTCCGAGGGAATATTCTCTCGGAAATCCCTCGGAAGATAATTTTAATTTAAAAATTAATTAAGTTTTAATTTTCCGAGGGAATTATCCCTCGAAAATCCCTCGGAAAATTCAAGAACTAAAATTGTGAATATTTCCGAGGGATTATTTCCCTCGGAAATCCCTCGAAAATTAATTTTAGTTTAAAAATTAATAAGTTTTTATTTTTCGAGGGAATTTTCCCTCGAAAATTCGAGATTTAATATTAGAACATTTCCGAGGGAAAATTTCCTCGGAAATCCCTCTGAAACTAGTTTTA
This sequence comes from Lantana camara, assembly GCA_037501455.1. NCBI lineage: Eukaryota > Viridiplantae > Streptophyta > Magnoliopsida > Lamiales > Verbenaceae > Lantana > Lantana camara. The sequence continues at coordinate 118,069,505 of CM074857.1, forward strand.
ATTTAAAAATTATTTATGTATTAATTTTCCGAGGGAATCTCCCTCGGAAAATTCAAGATTTAAAATATATGAACATTTCCGAGGGAATTATTCCCTCGGAAATCCCTCGAAAAAAAAAACTTTAGTTTAAAAATTAATAATTTTTTATTTTCCGAGGAAAAATTCCCTCGGAAACTAGTTTTAATTTAAATTTTAATTAATTTTTATTTTCCGAGGGAATTTTCCCTCGGAAATCCCTCGAAAAACTTGGCGGCTAACCTTGGCGCTAACATTTCCGAGGGAAAATCCCTCGGAAATTTCCCTTGAAATTCGCCTGTTTCCTTGTAGTGTTATCAGAGGAAGTTTATATGGAGCCACCTCCGGGATTTACGGATGACTTTGACAGACACGAAGTGTGCAAGCTTCATAAGGCGTTGTACGGGCTGAAGCAGTCACCACGGGCATGGTTTGGCAGGTTCAACGTTGCAATGCAGCGCCATGGATATGTTTAGAGTAACTCCGACTATACGCTATTTCTAAAACGACGAGGGGAATTGATCACGTGTCTGATCATATATGTGGACGATATGATCATAACATGGAGTGATACAGAGGAGATAGGCCGACTTCGGGAGAATCTCTTCAAGGAATTCGAAATGAAAGACCTTGGAGGATTGAAGTAGTTCCTGGGAATTGAAGTGTTGAGGTCAAAGAAGGGAATATTTCGCTCACAAAAGAAATACATTCTCAATCTGCTTGCTGAGACTGGAATGCTTGATTGCAAACTCGTTGAAACTCTGATATAGGTAAATCACAAGCTGAAAATAGAAGTGATCGGGGAACCAGCTGAAAAGGAGCGTTACTAACATTTGGTTGGTAAACTGATCTATTTGTCACATACGAGGCCGGATATTGCTTATGCTGTGGGAGTTGTGAGTCAGTTTATGCACCAACCACAGAGGGAACACATGGAAGCAATTGTTCGGATTATTCGATACTTGAAGGGCACAGTCGAGACTGGAATAATGTTTGGAAGTCATGGTCATCTTGAAGTAGAGGCTTCCCCCAAATGACAGAAGGTCTACCTCTGGGTTCTTTACATTAGTCGGAGGGAATGTGGTGACATGGAGGAGTAAAAAACAAAAGGTGGTGGCGTTATCTAGCACAGAGGCTGAGTTCAGAGGCATAGCTAAAGGAGTAACTGAGATACTTTGGGTGAGAAATTTACTGTCAGAGATTGGCATGGGTTCCTCAAGTCCAAGTACTCTGAAATGCGATAACAAAGTTGTCATTAGCATTTCAGAGAACCCTGTTTAACATGATAGAACTAAGCATGTGGAAGTGGACCAACACTTCATAAAAGAGAAGCTGGAGAGTGGTATTATCTCTATTCCCTTCGTCAGGTCAAAAGATCAGCTAGCCAACATCCTGACTAAGGAAGTATTGAGCAAGTTAAGGATTGGTGACTCCATCACTTAACTTGAGTGGGAGTGTTAAGGAATATTGTATTTATGGGATGTTTGACTAAATCCCTTACTAATAGAGATTAGACCTGATTTGTAGGGGTTTGTTCCCGGTAGGATTGATATATATCTCAGATCTCATGTACTGTAACACACAGAAAACAATTACACTACAAGAAATTCTGCAAATTCCGTCGGAAATAATAAATTTCGACGGAATTTCAAGGAAATTCCGATGGGACACAGTCCGTAGGAAAACCCCTTCTCGGAATTCAAAAATCGACGAAAAACCGACGGAATTTCGAGGGACAAAACCCAAAAAAAAAAATTAAATTAAAAAAATTCCGACAGGATTCCAAGGGAAATCCCATCAGAAATGTCGTATTTTGGAAAAAGAAAATATATGTCCCGACGGTATTTCCTTCGTAATCCCGTCGAAATTTGCTTAAAAAATAAAAAAAATTAATTAATTCCGATGGGATTTCCCTCGGAATCCCGTCTGAATTTAATTAAAAAATAAAAAAAATTAATTCATTTCGACCGGATCCCCTCGGAATGCCGTCGGAATTTATTAAAAAACTTTAAAAAAAAACAATATTTTACACCCACTCAAAAGCATTGAGAACTAATTCATCAACTAACATTACAAATACACCCTAATCCATACAAAAATTGTCTATCCATAATCTATTACATATTTAATTGTTAATAAATACCTAACATACTTGAATCTTGTCAACTGCTTCCATGGGAGTCTGCTCAAAATAATTTTTAAGTTCCTGCTCTCTCTCAAACTTCTTCTCAGCCGTGCCGACATATCACTCCTTATCATCAAATTTCTTTCCATGCAGTGCACACGTGTTATCATCACAGTCCACATTTAGACAATGGACAAAACTCCCTATGCAATAATATGTTAAGAATCGTTTAGACACATCCAAATAGCAACGGACAAAAAGGATCAACATGTGTAAATTGCATAAGCTAGATGAAATTTAAACTCGTGCAAATGGATAACAACTCTACAATGAAACAAGGCATTAACAATCATGGTTTGAGAATTGGTGACATTGATTTACCAACTCATAAGTTTCAGCAATCATCTTTAACAATAGCATGGCTATATTTATTTAATTCAAATTAGAAAACTAACTTCTCTAATATCATTCTTTTTCTAGTTTTAGTAATTATCCATCATTTCAATTCTTAAGCTTTCAAAATTATCAAATTATCAAATTGTCCAAACATTTTTGAATTATTTCTATATGACTATGCAAAGGATAAGAACAAATAATCATATATAATGACAAAACGAATCAAACCAACAAGGAAAGGATTAGTGTGTCTCTTCCAGAAACTAACCAATAACAGATGCCTCAGAAAGTATATCACTGTTTAAACTTGAGAGAGCTGTAAGCACTAATGGATGTGAAGCAAGGGCTAAAGCTGGTATCCTGGAACCAATAGTTAAATAAGTTCATATACCACATTCACAACAATTGAGAAAGTGCTATAAAGCTGACTTAGGCACATAAAGCAATACCGATAAATGGGAAAGACCATCTAATGTAATTTGCATGTATTACACCCAATATAACATTCTTTCAGAAATTTGAGCCAGAAGACAAGGATACTTGTGCTTCAAAAGTAAAGTTTTAGGAAAAAATGTCAAACAACCCGAGAATTAAGAGCATGTTACAGTTCTTCTGTTTTATGCTTTCATATTTTCTATTTCAAATGAATGGATAAGTGTGCTGATATTTCTTAATTGACCATAGATTGCTGGATTTCTATACAAGCATCTCAAACAAGACTTTCATATTTTGCTATTCTGGTAAAAACAATCCTGATAACTCAGCCATCTATGGTAAAAAAAAAAAAAAAGAGTATCCATTTTTCTCAATTTAAAGATAACACAAATGTAAGTAACATAATTCCAGATGTGCCTATCTTTATGTACTAGAAAACACTTTTGTATGCATCCCATCAAGAGATAAAACATAGTCTACATTCAGCATAATGAAAATTCAATGATGAATCTGTTAAGAGGAGCAACAGAAAGAAAAGAATACCTATGTCTTAGCTGTAGCCAAGAAGGAAAAACCTCAAGAACCTGCAAAGTTGTAAGACCTTAAAAACAGAAAACACAATGCAATGCCACCAAAAAGTTCTCAGCAAGTTGATTCAAAATATACAGCTTAAATAGGACGATGAAGAGTAAAGCAGAACCACCTCTGTGAATTAAAAGAAGCAAATATTATGCAAATGCAAATGCAGAAGCTGAAAGTAGCTCATCAACATTAAATATAAGGAGATACAACAACAAAGCAGCTCCAAACCACACAAACAAGAAAACTGTCGAATACCTTCATGTGATGCCCACTCTTTTCACAAAACTAGACACGTAGTGTAGGATAAACAAAGAAATAGGCCACAGCTTCTTTGTCATTCTTTCATTTTCAGAAACTTGGTCATTCTTCCACAAATATTCAGAAACTTTGTCATTCTTCCATTTTGGATAACAAAGGGATCAAAGCTGGAGTATTGTTGTATTTAACTTATGTAGAAGTTATGTGCAACACAACACTGCAAGCAAGCCGAATATTGTAAGTAATACTAGCATAACATGTATGAGGTAATATTCAGCCCAAATTCTGCACTCAGTTCAATGGAAAACAGAGTTCACCAACAATCCAACATCAACAGATTAAAAATTCACCACATATCCACTCTTTCACACACATAAACTCACACAATCACACAAATACGCATATGTATAAACATATACCAAAGTTTAACCGAGAATCGATGCACATAAGTGAAAAATGAATCAACAGGAAGGAGGAAACAAGCTTCTTACAGACAGACGGATGCAATGATCCCCCACGAGCAGCGACAAGACGAGACAACGTCGTTTACTATTTTCTGATTCGCGAGCTTTAGAAAGAGCAAGAGGCGAGGGTTTTAAGAGAAGCGCACCAACACTTTAAGGTCAGGAAGGGAGCTCAAGATGCGCGATAGAGAAGGGGTTTTACACGTCGAAGGCTGGCTCAGGCGGAGACGAGCGGCGGTGGGAGTTGTCGGCGGCGGGTGATGTCGAAGGTGCGGTGGCGCGATAGAGGAAGGGTTTACGCGTCTAAAAATTGAGGAAGGAAAAGGACCCAGCTTATTTTTATTTTATTTTGTATGTTCTGACGGCATTCCGATGAGAAACCCGTTGGATTTGTTTTATGCTTATATTTTTACTTTTTATATTTCGATGGGATTCCGATGGGAATACCCGTCGGAAACGTTTAAATATATGTTTTTATATTTTATTATTCAGTTGGAATATTATTTTTAACTTATACCGACGGCTAACCGACAGCATGCCCGTCGGTAATTTTTAAAATTTTTAATTTATAATTTCCAACGGGTTTTCGAGAATTTTTTAACTATTATTTTTTTATATTTAATTAGAATATTTTCTTTTAATATTATTTTCGTATTTAATATAATAATTTTTTAAAAATACAAATACCCATCGAAATTCCATCGGAATTTTTTTCCAAATATTATTATGGTTGTATTATAATATTTTTGTTAAATTATCCGACGGAAATCCGACGGAAAACCGACGGGTTAACCCGTCGGTGTGATTTTTAAAATTTTATTTAACTTATTCCGACGGAATTCCCGTCGAAATTATTTAATTTTTATTTTTTTATAAAATAAGAAATTCCGTCGGAATACCGTCGGATTTCCCTCAGAATTTACGAGGGAATTCCCACGGAAGTTTTCCGCCGGATTTCGCAGGATTTCTTGCAGTGTTAGCAATGAGTACATTCAATCTTTTCCTAACATACCATGTTTTTAACACTTAGTGCTGCTTGTTGATGCTGATTAGTTGGGCAGGAAAGAAACTATCTGAGTTGTTGAACACTAAAAGAAATGTTAGGTCTAGTAGTGCATAAATAGAGTAGTTTTCCAATGATTTTTCTATAAGAAGCAATATCTTCAAATTTGGTTTCTTCAGATGTGATCTGAATGTTAGATTCCATAGGGGTTGAAGCTGGTTTAGCAGCTAAAATGCCTGTTTCAGCAAGTAAATCCAGAGCATATTTTCTTTGATTTATGGATATGCCATCCTTTGTTCTTGCAATTTCCAGACCCAAGAAGAATTTGACAGATCCTAGGTCTTTGATCTTGAAAGATTAACCAAGAAATGATTTGACATTGTTAATTTCATCCTGATTGTTGCCTGCAAGAAGTATATCATCTACATACACAAGTAAAGCAGTAAATGAACCATTTATTTGTTTAATGAAAAGGCTGTAATCAGATAAAGATTGGGTATATCCCAGTGAGATTAAAGAAGTAGAGAGCTTAGAAAACCATTTTCTAGAAGCTTGCTTAAGGCCACATAATGACTTTGTGAGTTTGCACACTTTATTGGATCCTTCACCTGTAAATCCTTGAGGCAGAGTCATATAGACTTCTTCATCAAGCTCTCCATGGAGAAAAGCATTATTAACATCTAGCTGTTGCAATATCCAACCATTTTGAGCAGCTAAAGTAAGAAGCAATCTAATTGTTGTGATCTTAGCAACAGGACTAAAAGTGTCAAAATAATCAAGCCCTTCAGTTTGTGTAAAGTCTTTGGCTACAAGCCTAGCTTTATAAAGTTCTATACTACCATCAGCTTTATGTTTGATCTTATAAACCCATTTGCAGCCAATGAGATTCTTATTAGGTGGAAGATCAACAATTTCCCATGTTTTAGTGAGCTGCAGAGCCTCAATCTCTTTATTCATAGCAACTTGCAAAACTTTATGTTTTATTGCTTGTTTATATGTTTTAGGCTTAGATTCAGTGGATATATTCATAAGATAGGGTCTGTATGATGGTGCTAATTTATCATAGTTAAGAACATCTGATCGATAAGGGATAAGTTAATGAGACACCTGAAACCTTCAAATCTGTTGGAACACCAGTCAGATTGCAGTGGTAATCTCTCAAGTACTGAGGTGTTGTCTGGTCCTTGGAGGCCTAGCAGTGAGTGATGAAGGTGCATTGAGTGAGGAAAAAACTGTTGTATCTGTATTTAAAGGTTGTGAATCTAAAGTAGTATCTGTAATCTCTGGAACAGAGACAGTTGAAATACTGTTGGAATTGAAATATCAACACTAAGCTGCATGGAAATATCTGGAGAAGATATTGGATCCTGTGGAACTGGAGAAGCTGAAATGGAAGACATAGAGGTGAGATGTATATTTAATTACAAGAGAGTTAGGCAAAGGAACCAATGATTGAGCACACTTTCCAGGAGAAGTATGATATGGAAAAGTATGTTCAATGAACTGAACATGTCTTGAAACAAAAATTTCATGAGAGTCAATATCTTGCAACACAAATCCCTTTATGCCAGGTTTCAAACCAATAAAGATGCACTTTCTAGATCCAGGATCAAACTTAGACCTATGTGCAGTGAGTGTAGATGCAAAAGCAAGACACCCAAAAACTTTAAGATCAGAGAATATAAGAGTGGAACCATAAAGTAATTCAAAAGGTGTTTTATTATGCAGGAGAGGAGATGGCAACCTATTGATCAAATATACAGCATGGATAATGCAATATGTCCATAAATTCTTGGGAATGCTAGATAGAAACAGTAATACTCGTGCAATGTTCAAGATATGCTGATGCTTCTTTTGAATTATACCCTTTTGTTGAGGTGTCTCAATACAAAAAGTCTGATATATAATTCCTTTGGAGTTATAAAAGTTATTCATGAGGAATTCAGGGCCATTATTAGTTCTGATTATCTTTACTTTAGTGGCAAACTAAGTTTCTATCAGAGCAATGAAGATTTGAAGTTGTTTTCTTACCTCTGGCTTCTGCTTGATAAGGGCAACCCTAGTAAATCTGGAGAAGTCATCTACTATAGTAACAAAGTACCTATGACTATAAACAGATGGAATAGAATATGGTCCCCATATATCAACATGAAAAAGATTAAAAGCAGCAGTAGACACATTAGTACCGGAAGAAAATGGTAACTTCTTTTGCTTGGAAAGATGACAAATGTCACAAGTAGATACATTGTCTTTACAAACAATTGAAGAATGAACAAAAAAATAGAGAGTAGCAGCAACAGGGTTCTTGAATTTAAAGTTAAGAGGAAATCCATGCTTCCTGCAATAGGCAGCTTCTATGTGATTAGGTCCTCCGCAGTGGCGACAAGCCTTGCCTGAAATGACTGGGGCCTTGGAACCCTGAAACTTATGAAACCCTCGACCAAATCCAGATTTGGAAGAACCTCCTTGCTAATTAGGAAATTGAGGTTTTGATATAGGATTCTTGAAGGTCTGAGCGGGGAAAGATTGACGATCAGAATCTGAAGAAAACTTGCGTTCTTCTTGAACTACCATGGAAAACACCTTGGTCAATGAAGAAAGCGGATCAAGCAACAATGATCTGAGACCTAACACCAGAAAATTTAGCATTGAGACCATTCAAGAAACGAATAATGCAATCTTGCTGCTGATAAATCTTGAATTTCTCAATTGATCCAGAAGAACAACGATGATCACAAGTACAAGTCGATAATGGTCGAAAATTGAAGAACTCATCCCAGAGGATCTTGAGTTTAGTGAAGTAATCAAAAAAAAAGTCATCGCTCTGCTTAACTACATGAATCTCTTCTTAAAGCTTTGCAATGCGAAATGCATTTCCCTGAGAAAAACGATCACGTAGATTTGCCCAGACGTCTAATGCTTTATCCATCCAAGGAGTGGATTGCCAAATCGAAGTGAAACCACACGCGAAATCCACGTCAAAACCATATTATTACAGCTCACCCAAACTGGAAATAGAGGATCAGTGGCCATGGGTCCCTGCAATTTGCCCGAAACAAAGGTGAATTTGTTCTTGGAAAGCAGTGCCATCTTCATAGCTCTTGCCTAGGTATGATAATTTGCTTCATCCGACGCAGGAGAAACAAGATCGAGGCCAGGACTCTCGTTGGCGTGAAGAAACAAAGGGCTGTAGGGGGTGAGTTTGGACTCAGCGGCGGCAATTGCTTTAGCTGTCGCCATAATCGGAGAAAATTACGGCAAAGAAAAAGCGAAATCAAAGGAACGAAAGCAAGCAGATGAAATCAAGCGGAAGATTCTACTGATACCATGTTAATTCTGGAAGCAATCAGAGAACTTGGGAAGAAATTGAGAGAAAAGTAATCCGTACATTCAATCAATGAATGAACTCTGTAAATACAAGTATACTTATACAGTTGTGTAGCTAATAAGCGTGCTACACGTGTCTTGGAAGGATTAACCCTCGACCCGATTTAGTTAAGCTTTGTTGACTTTCTATAACTAACATATTACACTTAATTATTTAGCTAATTCTTTCAGATAATAAAGTTTTCCAAGAAAAGGATATGCAGTTTCATCTATGCCCAAAAAGGGATGCCAACCCATTTTGTCAATTTTTTTAACAAGACAACATTTGGGAAAATGATTAAGATTTAAACGTCGACCACGATTCTATTCTAGTTAAGAAGTTCTCCATGGAAATGTTCTTTTGCTTCAAGCGAGTGAAAAAGTACCGAATCTTCGAAGTCATTGAGATCACGAGGAGTGATTTTGTGACAAACTTCATAGAGAGGAGGTTGCTCATCTTTAGAAAAATTTAAGAGACACATATCTTCTTTTTTGCGGGTTTGGAATTTCTTTGGGGTTTTGAGAAGAGAGTGGGACAGATATGGAAGGTTTTTGAGAAGTTGACGACATCAGGTTTGAACTTTGAAGGTTCTGCTATCTTATGGCTCCGCCATTGAGAAAGGGGGATGTTATCATCCGATTCAGTTTCAGAATCTGAGATTTCCTCTTTCTTTGACATGAGTTTTTGGTTTGAGAAGAAGATGAAACTAATTTTCTTAAGTTAGAGATGGGGAGAGGAAGAGTGAATGTTAAGGACAGTAGTTGAGATGCCTGATTTAAAGAAATTTTGAGGGGGCACATTCCGTGAAGCAATTAACGGTAAGATGCACAGATGCAGGAGCAGTGAACCGTCACTCAATTTTTGGCGGCAAACTTGAACGGGAGTGTATGCACAGTAGAAAGGTGATTTTCCACGCCAGCTTCCACGTAGGAGTCAGTATTGGTCAAAGATTCAAGCGGAGCTTTTAGGCCCAATGTTGCCAAGTTGATTTTTGATGAAGTCAAATTGCGCAGGTACCCGTGGTTTGGTAAAAATATCTCAATGGTTTTAGCTTGGATGTGATCTCTTAGAAAATGATGTTTGACATTAATTGACTTGGTTTTGGAATGAAACACTCGATCTTTCGAGATGCAAATAACATTGGCACTTAGAGGAATGTGTAGAAAGAAGAGATCGAAATCGGAAAAAGTTTGTTTCATCCAAACACTACAAGGAAACAGTCGAAAACCAATGGAAAAAATCGAAGGAAACTTCTGTTGGTTTCTCCAACGAAAAACCGGCGCAATTCTAACGGAATACCCACGGTTCAGAAAAACAATGGAAAGATTTTGGCAGAAAATTTAGCAGAATTATAAAATGAATTGCGCCAAAAATTTCCAATGGAAATCCGTTGGAAAGCCATCAGAATTTTGGCAGAAGTTCTACAAAATAATGCGGCAACAAACACCAGCAGAAAGCGGTGGGTTTTCCGTTAGTACATCCGTCGGTACTTACTATTGAAAGCAATTAGCAGCGGAAAACCAACGGACGTGTTCCGACGGAATATTTCATTCAAATTAGAAAAAAAAAAAAAAAAAAAAAACTAACGGAATATTTCATTCAAATTAGAAAGAAAAAAAAAAACTAATGGAATAATTCTGTAGGTAAATCATTGGTATTTCCTAAAAAAAATAAATAGCCAATGGAAAACCAAGGGAGTGGTTCCATTGGAATTGTTAAAGTTCATTCGAAAAAAGATAAACAGAATTCTTTAGTTGATTTTTCCTTTCTATTTTCAATTAAACAATATTTCTAAAGAAAAACCAACGGACTCATTCCGTTGGGAATTGATATTGTTCATAAAAAAAAACAACTGAATATATCTATTGGTTTTCCGTTAGTATTTTTAATAAAATAATATTACAAATGGAATACCAATAGAATTATTCCGTTGGAATTGATGAAGTTCATTAGAAAAAAGACCAACAGATTTCGTCGGTTGTTTTTCTGTTGGTATTTTCAATTAAATTACTTTACCAACGAAAAATCAATGGGTTTTTTACATATTTCATCCCTGTGTTAATCCTTATTAACACAAAATATCCTGTGATATGAAAATTAACATGTAAAACCCTATGTTCTTAAAATATTTGCATAGCAAACCCTGAAATTTTCTAATGTTCAACACGAGCTTTTAACGCGACTAGAACAATAATTTCTCAATTTATTAGACTCGAGATGACTAATTTACCCTTTTATATTGTGATATACATTTCATATCTATCTGTACTATTCAATATTTTTATGCACCAAGACTCCTATATAAAATAAAAATTACCCGAAGAACCACTACTAGAAAAAACAGGATTAGTGACAAATTTTCAGTGACCGATTTATCAGTCACTGTTCATTGACCGATCAGTGACTGATTAATGACCGATATTACATTTATATAATAATCAGTGACCGTATAACATTCAGTCGCAAATCAGTCATCATTGATCGGTCATTGATTAATTTGTGACCCAAAATTTAATCAGTCACTGATCGGGAACTAAACATCGGTCACAGATCGGTCATTGATTGTTTGATCACTGTATATTGCGATCACTGATTTTGTGACCCATTTTTTATCGGTCACTAATCGGTCATTAAATTTGTGACCGAAAACCTAATCGGTCACTGATCATGTGACCTAAGCCCTAATCGGTCACTGATACTATGATTGATTTTTATCGGTCACATATTGTTTAATTTTGATATAATACGGTCACTAATTTTTTGACTAAAAATTAAATCGATCACTAATCACAATATTTTCAGGATGTATTAAATTTATTATTTCTTTTATTTTTTAATATTAGAGAAAAAAATATTGAAAATACCTAAAATACAAATACTGTAGACATCAAACTATTTAATAAAATTATTTTCATTCTTTTTTTGGTAATTATTTTCTTTCTTTGAGCAAAGTATAAATTTGATCATTACCTATTTAATTAAATCTATACCAAATATTGACTTTTTGTTCTTTGAATAAAGTTAAATTTGATCATTAACTATTTAAATATATTTTGAAATTTGGAACTCAACTTAAATTGGTTGGATTAATTAAAATATAATAAAGCTTTGAGGCTATTCATCGAATCAAACAATTCATCTTAAAATTGATTCGAGATTCATATTTTGGAAGAAAGTTTGATTAATCAATTGTGAATCAGATCAAGTTACAATATTATTCTTTTTTTTATTTAGTAAAATTTGAAATTCAACTTAATTTTGTTGGACTAATTATAATATAATAAGTTTTGAGTCTATTCACCGAATCAAACTATTCAGCTTAAAATTGATTCGACAAAAGAAATTTGTTGTGTGGTTCACCAAAATGGCCTTAAAAGTTGCATTTTTTAATTAATTATTGAGCATGAAGTTATTTTTAATGGAGGGTGTATTTAAAATGGGAAATAAGTGAAAACTCCTTAAAAGTTCCATAATGTATCAAGTTATTAAGCATGAAGTTAGGTTCTAATGATAATTTACATAGCTGGAGTGTGGAGTCAATAACTGGACAAGAATAAATTATAGTTTCAGCATGTTATATGGAAGTTGGAATACTATGGAAAAAGTAACTAGACAAGAATAAATGATAATTTCAGCATGTTATATGGAAGTTGGAATACTATGGAAAAAGTAACTACACAAGAATAAATGATAATTTCAGCATGTTATATGGAAGCAGGAATAATATGGAAAGTGTATCTTATTATGTCCTAGTTTCTTCTTCCCTTGAAAATTTTCTGTCCTAGTTTAATGAGCTATAACTAGTTACGCCAAGGAAATAATTTGCAAATTCACCATGTGCTAGCAGGGCATATTGACCAAAGCAATTTATAACTCGAGTACGTTTCATTTGTTTGTTGCTTGTTTTCATAAAGCTGGTCATTTCTTTAGAATTGCAATTCGATGAGATTTTGAATTTTAATCTTTTATCTATTGTAGTAATTTTTGTGTTGATTATTATTTTTGGTCTCTATCCTAGGATGGGTCGTACAATGGACTGCAACATTATGCAGCTCTTAGAAGAAAATAGTGTATGTGTTATTGTTGAAAAGATCACTTGGAGGCAAAGAAAGCGGCATACAAGGCAAAACAAAGGGAAGTTAATTGGTGATTTTGGTCAAATGTTTAGAGAATTAGAACATTTTAGAAGCATTTAGTTCGACACAAGGATCCAACAAGTTGAAGATTTAGTGAAAACTTGTTTGATTTGGTTATTAGTTTGAGAAATTTTATCCTCTTAATTTGATAATTTGTAATGATGATTATGAAATTATGTTAGGATTTTATTCATTTATTTTCATGTTATTACTTTTGTTCGTTCGGATTAGATTTTTAATGAATGCATGAAATTAACACATGAATTAAAAATAATAAAATATTTAAATTTTAATAAAATAAAATAAATAATGAGCTAAATCAGTGACTTCCAAAATCGGTCACAAATTATGATCAATGTCTGAAAATATAAAAATTATTAGTGACCGCTCGAATGCGGTCTAAATTAGTGACCGCATTGTGACCCACTTAATGAAACAAAAAGAATTTGATTAGTGACCGATATATCGGTCACTAATTTAGTGACTGATAAAAGTCGGTCACTGAATATATTAGTTACGAGGATTTTACCAATCGTTCCGGATCAGTCACTAATCGGTCACTGACATCATTCAGTGACCCATTTTTGCTAAATTAGTGACTGATCGTGCGGTCACTAATCCTGATATTTTTTGGCAGTGAACCCTGTAAACAGAAAAAAGAAAAAAAAATGTCATCAATAAATAGACAATAGATATTGGAAAATGAAACTCAAAATTTACGTTTAATTTGTGATATTTCAATTATAATGATATCATTTTAAGGGTCAATGTGCAAATATATTTAAAACACATGGTTTTTTATGTTATTTTTTTAACATAGAGCTTTTTTTTGTCCATTTCACCTAACATAGGGGATATGATGTAAATGACTCCGAATTAATTCCGTTGGAAATTGATATTATTCATTTAAAAAATGCCAACGGAACTCGTCCATTGCTTTTCCATTGGTATTTTCAGTTAAACAACATGGCCAATGGAAAACCTAGGGAATGGTCCCGTTGGTTTTTCGTTGGTTTTTTTTGAAAAAAAATACCAACCGAATTATTCCGTTGGTTTCCGTTGACATTTTCTAAAAAAATAGTTTACCAACGGAAAATCAACGGAATGATTCTGTAGGAATTGGTTAATTGAATAAGAAAAGATACCAATGGTATTTTCTAAAAAAAGTAGTTTACCAACTAGGGATACAAACGAGCCGAGCCCTGGACTTTTTCCTGGCTCGAGCTTGGATCGGATGGGATCGAGCCAAGTAAGGATTATATTATTGGTATTAAAATTAAGATTTTTTTATTAATTTAGTGTATATATATATAAAATAATATATTAATTCAGTTTATAAATGATCTATATAATAATATATATTATTAGTTCCATGGTTTTTAAAAGTGTTTTTTTTAGTCCCTTAATGTTTATTTTTTGTCATTATAAGGACTTCCGTCCATTTTTTTGACGGACGTCATGTGGCCGTTATTCTAATAGGAGCAAATTGTATTTTTGGTCTCATACTATATGGTCATTTCACTTTTGGTCCCATACTTTTCAAAATTGTCAATTTTAGTCCCGTACTATTTAATTTTCCTCATCTTCAAGACTTTTGGGAGATGATGTTTGCTTTTTGGAAAATGATGTCTTAAAATCCAATTTGCAATATGTGTCCGATGAATTTTATTTTTTTCTTTTTCATTAAAATAGATGATGAATTTTATTTTGATAATAAAGATGATATTTTGTTATTTTATATTAAATCTTTTTGGAGTGTTTTTTATTGTAAAATTTACTTATTCTTTTTAAGTATAAAGTTTTGCGATTTGATTAAATATATTATATATACGTATTATATATAATATATATAATATATAAAAAATTATATATTATTAATACATGTGTATAATATATAATCTATAATACACGTATATATTAAAATACATATAATAAAATATATATTATAAATTAAAATATATAATATATATGTATTATAATAATAATAATATATACTTGTATTTTATAATAATACTAGTGATTTTGCACACTCTTTGTGTGTGCAAATAAAAAATTAAGATATCATGATAAAATATGTGAATAATATTTAAAATGGATATTCTGCACATTCTAGGTGGCTTTGGGTTATGCGTTTATGCATTGTAAATGTTGGTTTGGTTTTTAATGGATGAGGTCAGGACCTCGTTTAAAACCGGACGAGTCACCTTGGCCCGATTTTTGGAAAAATAAAAAACCACAAAATTTTATACTTAAAAAGAATAAATAAATTTTACAATAAAAAACACTCCGAAAAGATTTAATATAGAGTAACAAAATATCATCTATATTATCAAAATAAAATTCATCATCTATTTTAATGAAAAAGAAAAACAACAAAATTCATAAGACACAAATTGCCAATTTGATTTTTAAGATATCATTTTCCAAAAAACAAATATCATCTCACAAAAGTCCTGAAGATGAGAAAAATTAAATAGTACGTGACTAAAATTGACAATTTTAAAAAGTATGGGACCAAGAGTGAGAACGACCATATAGTATGAGACCAAAAATGCAATTTGCTCCTATTGGAGTAACGGCCACGTTACGGCACATGTGACGTCCGTAAAAAAAATGGACAGAAGTCCTTAAAATGACAAAAAATAAATATTATGAACTAAAAAAATTACTTTTAAAAATTATGGGACCAAAAGTGAGAACGACCTTATAGTATGGGACTAAAAATGCAATTTGCTCTAGAAATTAATGTCTAAAGTTACTGTTCAAACCCAGAAAGCCCAAAAATATCTGTGGCCTGTTTCTTCGCGGGGCCGATGGCTGAGGTGAGGTGAAATATTATATGGGCCCATTAAGAGCTGATATGAAAACAAAGTCCTGCACAATTCAAAGTGGTCCTCCTGTCTTATTATATATATCTACACCTTTCTCAGGGGTTTTTGCAGAATTAATACTTAAATTTTATTTATTTTGTAAAATAATATAGGTTGGAAATGTATTGGATTTTTTGCGGAAAATTAATCAAAGATCCCTACTATATTACAACACTTTTTCTAAACCCCCCAATTGATTTTTTACATGTTTTAAGGACCAAATATTTATAAATGTTTTCCTAAACCCCCTATTTCGCATAAAAAGATTAAAATGCCCTTAATAAAATATAAAAAATTACCCCCAATACCCTTTTTTTTTTCTTCCCCTTTTTTCTTTTTCTTTTTCCTCTTTTTTCCCCTTTCTTCTTCCTCTTTTTTCTGTTGAACACGCAGTTACACCTGCGGCAGCGCCGCCACCGTCTCCGGCCACTTTCGGGAGACGGGACTACGTGTTTTAACTCATTTCGACGATGCGACTTCATTGGTACCAACCACGTCTATTGAAAATGGCCGGAGAAGGCGCCGTGAGACCCGCCGGAAACCTGCAAATTTCAATAGAAAATGGATTTTTAGTTCGGCTACATTTTCTGACGAAAATGGTATGAATGTTGAAGTCCTCGACATGATAAACATATTGCAAGGAATGGATTCGATTTTTGTCAAGCGGTTTGAGAGTTATCGTCATTTCTTTTTTAGATCTAAAATTTTTAGATTTGAAATTGGGGACAAATGGCTTCGAATTTTGAAAAACTAACCGAAGATATGAAACGAGAACGAGGAGTACGTGCCCGATGAATTTTTCCGGAATTTTTGGACGGTGGCTGGCGGTGGTCCGGTGGTGGTGGTGGCGGCGCTCCGGCGAAGTGAAGGGAGGAAGAAGATGATGTTGAAGATGAGGTGTGGAGGAAGCAAAAAGGGTGTGGAAAAAGTAAAAAAATAGGGATAAAATAGACTTTTTAAGTGATTAGGGGGTTTAGAAAAAATGTTTTGTATATTAGGGATTGTAAATGTATAGAAATCAAATTGGGGGGTTTTGGATAAAAATTAGGGATTGTTGGTCCTTTTAAAAAATTGGCCTGATTTTTAAATCATAAATCGCCAGAAAGATTGGCGTTTTCAAATAGAAGGAATAGTAAATATTTTGTTTTATTAACCTAAACTTTGTATTATTTATAAAAATAACCCCAAGACTTTTAAAATATTTTAGATATGGTATAAAGTATATTTTCATACATAATATCAAAATGCAAGTGTAATCTTCGAAATTAATCATGCTTAAATGACAGAAGTACTCTAAAATTCATCCTATAATTCATAAAACACATAAATAATTTGTAAATTTTTTATTACCTCTCTTTATCTCCTTCCTCTTCTGCAATCTTGATTTATTGATCCTTCTAAAACTCGTCTTCGTTTCTCCTTGGTTAGACCTTCTTATTCCAAAAGTTCTCTTCTTGCTTTCTCGGACATCAACTGGAACTAAACTTCAACCTCCAATGGAAAACCTCACTACGGCTCATAAGTTTCAATAAAAGATTTGGGAGAATGAAATGGAGTAAATAGACTTAATAAAATTCTTAAACAAAGTATTTATCTCGTGTATATGAAAAGGAGAATTTTATTTCCTTCAATAAGAGGTTTATACAAATATTATATATTTATGAAAAAGACGATTTATCAGAAATATAACACTCAACACTCAAAAACTTAAAGACTCAAAGGTAGTTTTACATATGACTTTTTGATTTTAAGACTAGGTGTCCCCTTCATACAAAATGACTCTTATTTATAGGCTATATCTTTTCTACTATTCAGACTTGAAATTTTTATTTGAAATTCATTGCTTTATACTTCAACGGTTCAGATCTTACTAACACTTCTTTGCTGTTGAGATGCTGCCAACACTTTTATATGCCACTTGATGAATGGAGAATGACGTTATGGCATCCGTCACTTCCTTACTGATGTATGTGTTTACATCATTGATGGTCACAACCCATCATCTTGCAAGCTTCTTTTCTAGTCTCTGCAGTATAGAAAAATTCATTTTTTTCAAATTTATTAATGAATTTCATTAAAAGGGGAGAACATATTTTTCCTCCTTTGGTGAGTAAAATCCAGTTTCTTTACTCATCAAGGTCTCGAATTTATATTTGTATAGATTTTTCGCAACACTGTGGATAGCTTTTATTTCCAAGGCATGCCTTTGGACAATCAATTCTTTAGTAACTTGGATCTTCTTTAGAGGTTTATTTCCTTGCTCAATCTTTATGGTGTCAGAAAGGTGGTTTACAGTGATCATGAAGAAGGCTCCATGCCATATATGTTTCTCTAGTTCTGGAGATATAGTATAGAACTTGAGAACAACTTGCCTTCCTCTGGCAAATTTACTGATTTGAGATTTTAGAATATCATCAAATCTGGATATTTATCTGATATCTACTTGGGTAGATTATATCAAGGAACCCAAAACAAGCATATCGATAATTTTTTTTCTGGACATGCTCCCATTATGCAGGTCACTCTTGGATATATATATATATATATATATATATATATATATATATATATATATATATATGTTCTTGCCTTTGGAGAAGAATATAGTATCTGTGTTTTCCATACTATATACTTCATCAACAGTATGGATATATAAATGTTCTCATTCAGAGTTAGGAATATATTTTTCTATTTCAATCTTTATTTCTTTCGGAGAAGACTCTTCTTTCTTTATTTCAATGACAGAGGGAACTTTATTTTTGATATTTTCTTTATTTTTCTCACTGGTTGACTCAGCCTCTTCTTTTATCTTTGACTCAAAATTTTCAATATATTTTTCTAACTTTTGAGTCACTTTACGAACTTTTTCTAGGTTTTCTGTTACCAAATCTATCAATGGAGGGATATTTACATAAAGATATTGTTCTAGTTGAGCAGTTCCTTCATAGAGATCTTCTGCCATACTGTTGATATATGAGATTTCTGCTTTTATTTCTGAAAGATCAAATTTATCTTCCATCTGTAAAAGAGAAAGATATTTTTATTAATTTTCTTTATAAAATTCTATAAGTGATTTTTGGGATATCACCACCCTTTAACGGATTTGATTTTGACTTTAGCATCTACTGTTTGAGATGGACTAGATATATGCATACCCATATATTGGTATTTTATAAGTGATTTTTGGAAAATCACCACCCATCAACGGATTTGATTTTGTCTTTACCCATCTACTGTTTGAGATGGACTAGATATATGCATACTCATATATTGGCCTTCAATCTGAACCAAAATCTATATTTCTGGATAAAAAATCGGCTAGAAAATTATCGGTTCCTTTTATGGGAATGATTTTGAAAGTGTAAAGAGATAGAAAGACTTGCCATCTATGTAGTCTTCGGTAAGGGGGTTCAGAAGGTAATTTATTGTTAACAAGACTTGGGTATTATCAACATGAACAATGAAGAGTTTCTGGAGTAGGAAATGTGAAGTTTTTTGATTCCATTTATCACTCCTAGCAACTCCTTTTCATGAGTAGTATAATTTACTTCTGCTAATTTAAAAGTACCACTTGTATATTTATAAAGCTCATTAAGTTCTGTTTTTAAGATTGCAGCCCAATATAGATCAGATGCATCCGTTTGAACAATCAAATTTTCCTTTTCATCAGGAAGTCTTAATTCTAGAAGATTTTTACATTCTTCCTTTAACTTTATAACAATTTTTATATGTTTAGATGTCCAACCTTTTGTATTATTTTTCCTTAATAATTTTTGTATTTCATGCCTTTTCTTAGCTAGTTCAAATATGAACCCTTCAGCATAATTTAGACATCCAAGAAATTTTTGTATTTGTTTTCTATTTTCCAATTTATCAGGAAATTCAAGTATTTTTCTAGATATATGAGGTTGCAATTTTATAACTGCAGTACTCAATTTTAATCCTAAAAACTCAATTTCCTTAGTTTCTATTACGACTTCTCTTTCAGATAAAGCGATACCATTTTCTTTACATAGTTTAGCAAAAAAGTATGAGATGATTTCTATGTTCTTCTATTGTATTTGAACATATAAGAATATCATCTACAGAAACAACCATAAACCTTCTATATTTACCAAATATATCATCCTTCTTTCTTTGATATATTGATGGAGCATTTTTTAGTCCAAATGGTATTACTATCCATTCATAATGTCTTTGAGGGGCACTAAAGGCTGTATATTGAATACTATTTTCTTCCATTTTTACTTGTCAAAATCCAGATGCACAATCAAAATTTGAATAATATGATTTATTCTTTACTAAATTTATCAATGTATCTTTATTCGGTAAATAGTAAATATCACTTTTAGTAAAATGATTTAATCTTTTATAATTTATTACCATTCTTGCCGGACTAGAAAAAAGGAATGAAACTTTTTCTAATCAATCCTTTATCTAATAATTCTTGAATTCGTTTTCTAAATTGTTCATCTTCTCTTATGGTATATCTCATAGGTTTTTCTTTAATTATTATATTGTCTGTTAATTCTATTTTAGCCCTTGGATGATCCTTTTTCCAAAAAGGCAATGGATGATCATTATAATTTTCTTTTAGCTTGCTAGTAACCGTTTCTAAGTTTATTCTTTTTATAACTATCTTATTTATTGGTATTTGTATTTTTTCATATATAGAGTGTCCACCGCGCTTAGCTGGATGAACTCTGAACGGATGGTTTAGTCTTGGTAATTTCAATAACGGGAAATTCTCGAAAAATCTCCAAATGGGAACTCAAATTCCTCTTTGCTCCCCATTTTCAAAAAAGTTCCTCTGAACTCCCCATATGAGAATCAAAAGTTTCATTTACTCCCCCTTTTTTTGAAATTTTGTATAAAAATTCAAGAATCACGTAACTAAATCACCAGATCTGGTATATTTTTCTCAGATCTGTGTATATCCCAGATGAGAATCAAAAGTTTCATTTACTCCCCATTTTTTTGAAATGTTGTATACAAATTCAAGAATCACCTAACTAAATCACCAGATCTGGTATATTTTTCTCAAATCTGAGAAAAATATACTAGATCTGAGAAAAATATACCAGATCTGGTGATTTAGTTACGTGATTCTTGAATTTTTTATACAACATTTCATAAAAATTGGGAGTAAATGAAACTTTTGATTCTTATCTGGGGAGTTCAGAGGAATTTTTTTGAAAATGGGGAACAAAGAGGAATTTTTTCAACTCATGGGGAGTTTTCAACGAAGACCCCCTTTCAATAAATGACCACATTTTGTTTTAAGCACAATAGAATATGCATTTTGCATATAATATTGAAATTGTTGTATGAAATCATTTCCTAATAATATATTAACTTCTAGTTCACCCAAGATTGAATGGTTTTCGGAAGTCGCCAATGAGAATGACAATTTATATTATTTTATTAATGTGCAAAGCAAGTATTAATATTTTTTGAGAAAAATGTTATTTTTGAAATTGGGATGAACACTGGACTTGATCAGTGTATTGGGGTTGATTTGTACAGGGTCTGAAGACGATATTGGCATGCAGCAAGAATGCTCGTGAAGAATAATAGTGGAAAATCATTTATATCACATCGGTCAGATCAGTTTAATGAGCTTACAAACGTTTTACATTTGACTTGTTTGATTGGTTGGGGTTTTACACTTTGACTTATCTAATTGGTTGGGGTTCTTATGAGTTTGTTTCGAGTTATAATTTTTATTAGCGAAAATTATATTTGATTATCCTCTTTAGGCAAAATTATAATGCATATTCTCTTGTTTCATTTATCACATAGATTAGTTCATTTCCGTTGTATTTCGCTTGAAGTCCCTATATTTCGTTAGGATTTCGCCACGTCTGATTTCTAAACTTTCCATAATACCCTTGTTGATTTTTATTATATATGAAATTACCAAAATACCCCTCAAAGACTTTGCTGTTGGATTCATTTATTTAGAGGAATCATTCTGTTAGAATATATGATAGTCAGGGATATTTTTGTAATTTTGTAGCACATTTTATAATATAGCCATTTATAGCCGTCAATAGGGACGGAGCTAGGAGGCATGCATGGGGTGGCCCGAACCCCCCCCCAAAAAAATTGAACTTTTTTTATTTTTATAAAACATATTCTGAAATATTTATAGTTTCACCCTCCCAATTTGAAATTTTGCCTCCTCTATTTTTGATATTTTAATTTTTACCCCCCACACCTATACTCCTATATTAATCTTGGCTCTCTCTAGACGCTGGGTCTGGTTCTATATATGTTTTTGGTGGTTTTTTCATGCCTTTAACACACAAATAACATGGTCACTTCTTACAACTCTTCATATTCACATAATAATTCATTGATATATAGGAAGAAGTTGTTTCAAAAAGGAAATTGTAATTCATAGACCAAAATCGAAGTTGTTGAGAAAAACAATAGCAATAGTTGGAAATTATTTTATTGTTGTGATGCCTACGGCTTTTCCCACTAGTGTATTGGTTGTTGAGATGCAATTCGAAACGACACCAAGGGAGGAAGATGAAGCAACTAGCACAAGCAATGAAACAGTTCAAACAGTCCCATTATTCCACGTGTCCAAGAAAAATCATGTCATATGTAAAATCGGGGCGGATTTTTGGCTGTCGAAAGGCGGTTCCGAATAAATTTGGTGTTGGTAAATGGAGCATTTTAATATTAAAAATTATTATTTGCATCCATTTATCTTCTCATTTATTTGCATGGTTAGTGGGTTGTGGGAATTATTACATTAATGTGTATAACCCCTTAGTCTTACCTACCCATTTTCTTAGCCTTTACTAGACCACATTATTACACCATATTATTACCCACTACCACATTATTGGAGGTAAGCCCCACTATTTGGTGATTAATATTCTAAGGGGGTTATATACCTATATATAGGGGACATTTTCTTTGTTGGGAACATATACATAAGACACACGAAAAATAATTCATACATATTCCCTATATTCACTAAAAAGAGAGAGTTTACTAGTTAAAGAAGGGTGTTGTGTGTGGAGCTTTGGACTCAACAACTTGTCCAGAGTTGCTTGAGTCATACGACATTGTCGGGCTGTTGTATCCTGGAGGGGACAGGCCAAAAGTGTGACTGCTGGACCGGTGAAAACAAATTGCTACAGTGGCTTGAATCTCCTTAAAGAGAGCGAGATATCCGCGCCTCAGCCTGGTTTTTTAATTTTTACTTTTCAGCTGCAAACTTGTATTTTCACCAACAATTTTAAGGAGATTCAATGGCGACAGTTGAAAAAGCGACGGATATCGGTGTGGGAGATCTTAACAAGCCATTTTGGTTCAACGGTACGCACTTCAAGAGGTGGAAAGGTAAAGTACTTTTTTACCTAAGCCTACTCAAGGTGTCCTATGTCCTGACTGAAAAGAATCCCAACAAGATTGATGATACAAACATGAATGAAGAAGACTATGCTGCACATCTGGAAAAAGTGGAAAATTACTATAACGATACTTTTAAGTGTTGACATTATCTTCTTAATTGTCTATCTGATAATTTTTATGATTATTATGATAGAACTTACACTACTGCAAAGAAAATTTGGAAAGCATCGCAGAGTAAATATGATACCGAGGAAGCAGGTGCGAAAAAATACGCAGCTAGCAGATTTTTTCGTTTCCAGATGGTGGACAACAAATCAGTGGTAGATCAAGCCCAAGACTTTATCATGATTGTTGGGGAGCTTAGATTAGAGGGCATCAAAATTGGAGATGGTCTTATTGTTTGTGGAATAATAGACAAACTTCCACCTTCATGGAAGGAATTCCAAAAAACAATGCGCCACAAACAAAAGGAAACATCTCTTGAGACTTTAATAATGCGAATTCGAATGGAGGAAGAAGCAAGGGGTGAAGATGCCTTCAACCCGTTGAGAGCAATACAGAATCCATCACAACAAAGGTACATTTTGTTTCTTCGAATAATGCACCTCACCCTCACAAAAGTACCCACTTGAAACCAAAGAAGAAATTTTTTAAGAAAAATTATGGTGGGCCACCAAAAATAAATCATGGTTTTAACAAACAAGCACAACATCAATTTAATCAAAATCAACCAGCATGTTTTGTCTGTGGCAAGAGTGGGCATGTTGCTCGAATTTGCAAATTTCGAAAACGTGGTCTTGCCCCGCAGGCGAACGTTGTTAAGCAGCCGTTCGTGGCGATGATTACAGACATAAATATGGTTGCAAGTGTTGATGGGTGGTGGGCGGATTCGGGAGCGAACCGTCACGTGTGTTATGAGAAAAATTGGTTCAAAACATATACTCCTTTTGAAGAACCAAAAACAATTATGCTTGGAGATTCTCGTACCACCCAAGTTCTTGGAATTGGAGAGGTCGAATTGAATTTTACCTCAGGAAGGCCTTTGATTTTAAAAGATGTGTTATACACTCCTTCCATGAGGAAAAATTTGATGTCAAGGTTTCTTCTCAACAAAGCTGGTTTCAGAAAAATTATGGACTCGGATCAATATGTAATTACTAAGAAGGGTATTTTTGTGGGGAAGGGGTATGCATGTGATGGAATGTTTAAATTAAATGTTGAGATGAATAAAATAACTTCTACTTCTGTTTATATGCTCTGTTCTATTTATTTGTGGCATGCTCGTTTATGTCATATTAATAATCGTTATGTGGGAATCATGAGTAACTTAGGATTAATCCCAATGGTTAAAAAGAATTTTGAAAAATGTGAGGCTTGTAGTAAAGCCAAAATTACTAAAAGGCCACATCCAAGTGTTGAAAGAAAAACCGAATTAGAATTAATTCACTCTGATGTATGTGAACTTGGTGGAATTTTAACTCGTGGAGGAAATTGATATTTTGTCACTTTTATAGATGATTATTCTAAATATACTTATGTTTATTTGATGAAAAATAAAAGTGATGTTTTTGAGAAATTTAAAGATTACCTCCATGAAGTTGAAAATCAATTCGGTAAGAAAATAAAACGTATAAGAAGTGATAGAGGCCGAGAATATGAGTTTAATGAGTTTAATTCTTTTGTCAAAACTTGGGCATAATTCATGAAGTTACTCCTCCATATTCACCATCTTCTAATGGTGTGGCCGAAAGAAAAAATAGAACTTTAGTTGAGTTAACGAATGCCTTGCTTATTGAATCTGGTGCACCTACTAACCTTTGGGTTGAAGCTATTTTATCTACATGTTATGTGTTAAATAGGGTGCCACATAAAAAGACAAAGTTGAAACCTTTTGAGTTGTGGAAAGGCTATAAGCCGAATTTGGGATACCTTAAAGTTTGGGGTTGTTTAGCTTATGTGAGGCTAACCGATCCTAAAATTTCTAAGTTGGGAAGAAAAGTTACCACTTGTGCTTTTCTTGGTTATGCTTCAAATAGTACAGCCTATAGATTTTTAAATATTAAAGAAATGTGATTATAGAATCAGGTGGTGCAATTTTTCATGAAGAAAAATTTTCTTTCAATTCTAAAAATAGTGGGGGTCAAGTAAATGAAGAAAATATTTTATCTTTACCTAGTTCTTCTACTTCTATTTTAGAAAATGAAAGAAACGTTAATTTTGAACCAAGGAGAAGTAAAAGAGCTAGAGTAGAAGAAGACTTTGGTCCAGATTTTTACGTCTTTAACGTTGAAAATGATCCCCTAACTTTACAAGAAACTTTGACATCACCTGATGCTATATTCTGGAAAGAGGCTGTTAATGATGAGATGGAATCACTAATTTCTAACAGCACTTGGAAATTAGTTGATTTACCTCCGGGTTGTAAAACAATTGGGTGCAAATAGGTCCTAAGGAGAAAGTTAAATCCGGATGGTTCGATTGATAAATATAAGGCTAGATTAGTTGCAAAAGGTTTTAAGCAACTAGAAGGCCTTGAATTTTTTGATACATATTCTCCGGTTACTAGAGTTACATCCATTAGACTTTTGATTGCTATTGCTACAATTTTTGATTTACATATACACCAAATGGATGTAAAAACTACATTTTTAAATGGGGACCTAAACGAGGAAATCTATATGGAACAACCCGAAGGTTTTATAGAAGTAGGCCAAGAAAATAAAATGTGTAAATTAACAAAATTTCTTTATGGCTTAAAGCAAGCACCTAAGCAATGACATGAGAAATTTGATTCATGCATGATTAACAATGGTTTTAAGATAAATGAGTGTGATAAATGCATCTATCATAAGTCTTGGAATAATTCACCTGTTGTTGTTTGCCTCTATGTTGATGATTTATTGATTTTTGGCTCTAATATGCATGTTATTAAAGAAACTAAAAACATGCTTAGTAGTCATTTCGATATGAAGGATCTTGGCGAGGCAAATTTTATATTGGGCATGCAAATTACTAAAACATGTGATGGAATTTTCCTTGACCAGTTGCATTATATTGAGAAAATACTGAAAAAATATAATTTTATCAATGCGAAGCATGTGGCAACTCCTTTTGATTCAAGTGTTCACTTATATCCTGTTAAAAGTGATGATGATGTAATAAATCAAAAAGAGTATCTTAGTTTAATTGGGAGCTTGAGATATGCGACTAATTGTACACGACCTGACATTGCTTATGCAGTGGGAGTACTTCGCAGGTATACAAGCAAACCAGGTATTGAGCATTGGCATGCCATTACAAGAGTTATGAAATATTTACTTGGTACTAAAAACTGTGGCTTGTTTTATAAAAAAATATCCTGCTGTACTTGAAGGTTTTTCTGATGCAGATTGGAACACATTATCTGGTGATTCGTGTTCTACCATTGGTTATATATTTACTTGGTGGTGGTGCTATTTGTTAGAAATCCAAAAAGCAAACAATTATTGCTAACTCTACCATGGAGGCTGAGCTTATTACTTTAGCGTCAGCTAGTGAGGAAGCGAATTGGTTAAGATATTTATTATTTCAAATACCTTATTTTGAAAAACCAATTCCTCCAGTTTTAATTCATTGTGATAGCATTGTCGCAATCGGTAGAGTGCAAAATCGTTATTATAACGGTAAATCCAGACCTATAAGAAGAAAACACAGTACTGTGAGATCATATCTGATAAGTGGCTTTATTAATGTTGATTATGTGAAATCTTGTGATAATCTTGCAGATCCGTTAACTAAGGCTTTAGCAAGAGAAAAGGTCTGGAGCACATCGAGGGGGATGGGATTAAAGCCCATAAATTCATAAGTCATGTATGAGGATACCCAACCTGGGGACTAGAGATCCTATAACCAGGTTCAATGGGAAAAACAAATCATATGGTGACTTGTTGTGAAATGCACTATTATTTTTTATTATTCCATCCCTATGGTGTGAGTGCATTTATCCTGTAATGTTTTGTGGAGGTTGAGTTTATTAACTCTTAATGAAATTCTGCAGCTCTTATGAGTGGGGTGTTAAATTACAGGAGCACCCTCGACAGATTTCACCTATATGAGTGAAATAGTAAACCGTTATGGTTAGAGAATGTGGGCTTATAAAATAAACACTCATGAAACCCGGGGTAGCACAAAAATATTATGTGCTGGCTAATAAAGCTTATGTTAACACCTTGATTATTATGTGTAAGCAGTGATACTTTATTTCCCTCAAGCAGTCATAGTTCAAGTTGGAGACCACTACTGACTCTGGAGTAGAGGTTGCTGTTTTACTAAGTGGAGGTTCAATGCAAAGCACACCTTCTTATGCATAATAGTCTCTCTTTTGTTGGTAAACTCTCTTTAAATTTAATATTAAAATGAGTGGGGGATTGTTGGTAAATGAAGCATTTTAATATTAAAAATTATTATTTGCATCCATTTATCTTCTCATTTATTTGCATGGTTAATGGGTTGTGGGAATTAATACATTAATGTGCATAACCCCTTAGTCTTACCACTATCCATTTTCTTAGCCTTTACTAGACCACATTTTTACATTATATTATTACCCACTACCACATTATTGGAGGTAACCCCCACTATTTGGTGATTAATATTCTAAGGGGGTTATATACCTATATATAGAGGACATTTTCTTTGTTGGGAACATATACATAAGACGCACGAAAAATAATCCATACATATTCCCTATATTCACTAAAAAGAGAGAGTTTACTAGTTAAAGAAGGGTGTTGTGTGTGGAGCTTTGGGCTCAACAACTTGTCCAGAGTTGCTTGAGTCATACGACATTGTCGGGCTATTGTATCCTAGAGGGGACAGGCCAAAAGTGTGACTGCTGGACCGGTGAAAATAAATTGCTACAGTGGGCTTGAATCTCCTTAAAGAGAGCGAGATATCCGCGCCTCAGCCTGGTTTTTTAATTTTTACTTTTCAGCTGCAAACTTGTATTTTCACCAACATTTGGCACTAAATTATTTAATTTTAAAGATATAACTTATTTTGTCGAATAATTTGTTGAAATTCTCAAATTAGTATACCAAAAATGAAATGTCTCCACTCATATTATTGGCGAGTTCAATCTAACTGGATTTGGATATATCTTTGGCCGTGACAGTTCGGTTTCTTTTAGTGATAGCGTATATTATACGCTCTTTCAGAAAGGTAGCTACTAATTGATCAAGTGTACCTTTTTTTCTACTGCAACTCTATTGCTCTAGATCATACGTCTAGATGGCTAGATCTACATACAAGGTGCCTGGATTCCTCTAAAAGAAAATTAGCTCATCAACGAAATGCAACCAGCTTGTTTAGTATAATATTTGGAAGTCAGATCTTACGGCTTGACAAGATATCCAAAAATTAATCCAACTGACATATGGTGGTTGATGTAAATGAAAATATAAAACACAATCAAATACATGGCCTTTAAAATAGGGTTGTTAATTAGGGTTTGACGGCTTTGGCTTTGCCATTTCTCACAAAACCAAATGTAATTCACATATTTCACGAGTCATTAATTATCTAATTGATATATGGTTGTTTTTGTAAAGTCACGAGTGGAACCAGAAATGTTGTATTTTCGTTAGTATACTAAGATACAAATTACAACACAATATATATACAAGAGGGTTAGGCAACATTCACAAGAAAGGAAAAAAGTTATCTACAAGAAAATAATAAAAAAGAGAATGACTGTTAGTGTGTAATTTGTGCTTTAATTGTCTTAATTTCCCCCCTTGTGATTAACTGAAAACATGCTTAATTTGGTTTAAATATGGCTTTATAGGTCTACTGGAGCTAAAATGGAGAATTAATGCAAATCTGGACTAAAAGCAGCTGTAACTGCAGAAAATGAACTGAGCTATGACCTTCAAGCTATGATCATCCCTTAAGCTAAGGGCGACGTAGCAGACACCAAGTCAACAGTGGCGGCTAACTTCCCTTTATGACGAATTGAGCCACTTGCAGTTGCTCTATTTCAGTTTTGTGCGTCTCAAGGCATGCAATTATCATACTTAGACTTTCTAAAGGAATCTTTGCCTTAAAGAGTGTGCCCAACTTGCAAAACTTGATTTTATAAGCTAGACTTAGAAGCAAGGGAGGACATGGAGACTTTGGGAGCTTAAAGGGGAGGCACACAGCAATTGCTGCTGCTGGAGCTGAGCAAGAACAGGGGCTGAATCCCCTGCTTCGACCAAGAGCAAGATTCCCCCTTCCTTTCCTCTCTTTAGTTGAATTACATGGCTAGATTATGAATTACTTTATCCATCTTTTGGAGCTTGATTTAGTTGGTTTATTTTCAGTTCTTAGTCAGTTTATTAGCTATATATATTCTGTAATATGAACCGCAGCTGAACCTCTATTCTAGTTAAGTTATTTCCAAGATTTATGTGGTGATTTGTGAGATCTAATCAATATTCTAAAGCTTTAATCTCCTTGGTATAGTATCTTGGTTTCATGATATGGACTTGTGTTGAGATGATTTTCTGATCAAATATAGTCTTAGAACTTGTCCTTCTTGACTGCATATATAACTTGATCCGTAATTATCATGTTAGATGTGCCTAAGAGTTAAACATCATTGATGGCTTACCTCCATGTTTGCTTGATAGTGGTGTGATGCATATGTAATAGCTTAAACATTCCAAGCTTCTTGAGTTTGTTGGTTAGGGTCGGTGTCCTTTTCGTGCTTTAAAGCTGCTATTAAATTAAATCTTGAGATCGTATCGACGAGGTTGTTTATTGGTTAGGGAGTTGGTTAAAGATCGTATCTTAATCACCGAATAAGTTAGAAAGGATGAGGTTGTCAAAGCTTGTTGACACTATAGCCGGCCTATCAATAGATTTTAAGCTTATTTGTGCATCGATGATCAGATTACAAACATGAATCGAAAGAATAACTTGACTAGAGTCTTATTTCCTACCTACTTTAAGTTTATGCTATGTTATTAGTTTATTTAATTTCAGTTTGTTATTTAATTTTCAGCACTTTAGTTAATTACGTTAACCTCCCCCCTCTACTTTTGTTGCTTGTTTGCTTGGCTATTGGAGATTAACGAGACCATCCAATCTCAGTGGGATCGACCCTTCACCACTATACACAATTTATTGTGTTTGGTAGTTTAGGAATATTATTTAGTGGATTCGGCACCCACCAAATTTCTGGCGCCGTTGCCGGGGATTGGTTCTAATTGGTTTTGTTTTTCTTTTGATAGCTTAGTGTTTCCTTTTGTGCAGAGAAGTCAGTTTAGGGAATCAACATATTGCCATCAATGGCTGCAAGATCTCAAAGTGATGTTTGTGGAATTAGCATTGGTGACCATCCAACGAATGGATGTCGTTTGCTACTTGGTGATCCCTTTTCTCATTTGCAGCCCATAACCGAGCAATGTGGAGTTTGCACGGGACCTCACAAAACTGATAAGTGTCCATTACTTGATGAGGAACTTTAGCCCACACTAACGAAGAATGAATTTGACATGAGCTCGAACTCTTGCAATTATGGGTGGAATGATCATCATTTTAATCACACAACAAGTGCATTTCAGCCACTACAACAATATCCATCATCTTCCAATTCAGGTACATCTCTTGAGGATATGTTTAAAGCATTTATGATTAATACACAACAATTTCAACAGGAGACAAGGAACAATATGCAAGAATTCCAAATGTGCGTTCAAAACTTGAGGAACGAGTTGAGCCAATTAACTTCTTCCGTAGCTGAATTGAAAATTAAATTGGAACTTGAAGAAGAACAATCCTCACTTCAGAAAGCAGGGGCTGAAACAGAACGTATCATAGTAGTCCAGAAAGTTGATGAAGAAACAGAGCAGGACTGTACAACAGACATGATCATAAGGCATGACCATGACTTAAGGTCAGATGAGGAATCCAGACCTACTGTACAATCTCAACTATTTATCAGCCTAAACCCAACTATACAGAGGTATGTTGAGTTTCAAAAAGATGAATCAGAGGTCCAAAATGATGAATCAAATTTCCTAAAGGCATTTTACAATGTTGAGGTAAACATTCCATTACTTGATGTGATTAAATCTATGCCTCAATATATGAATTCTCTTGAAGAATTGTGTGCAACTAAGGAAAGTATGCCTTGTTATGGGAAGGTAAGTATAGGATAGAATTTCTCTGATATCCTTCAAGGAAAGATACCTCAAGTGAGTAATGTTAAAAATTTATTCGCTCTTCTATGTAAAATAGGAACTATTGGAATTGATAGAGCCTTGTGTAATTATAGTTCCTCTATTAATTTGATGCCTTTGTCTATTTGCTCACAATTGCATATTAATTCCATGAGAAAAACAGGCATGATCATTCAGCTCTTTGATGGAACAGTTGTTTATCCTAAGGGCATATTGGAAAATATTTTGATTCAAATTGATGGTATGATCTTTCCCATAGACTTCTTTGTAGTTGATAACCCATTTGATGTTTTGCTAGGACAACCCTTTCTTGATATATCTAAGACAAAAATCAATGAGTCTGATTACACACTCACAATGGAATTTAATAGAAATTTTGTTAAATTCACTATGCTTGATTCTATAAAATATCCTAGTGAGTTGTTTTGTTTAAATAATATGGATTTTATTAGTCCCCTTCCATGTGGTGCATATTTTGAGTTGGACTATGATGATAAAGATGTTTTTAGATCTCACTCTCATTCGCTTTTTAGGAAATTCTGTTTTCTTGAAGCTAAGTGGTTGTTTTGTCGATCCTTGTTTACTCTAAATTAAAGAGAGCTTCTCTATATACTCATATGTTGCTTTAAAATGTAGGGCATTTTGACTATTTAGATGATGAAGACCTGTTAATATTAAACATACATTATTTAAAGGGATTTTATGCAGGTTTTTCCATGAAAGACATGAAGGATTTTAATTGAAGACATGTCACGCAGCACATTGTCTAGCCTAGGACGTTAAACAAGGGCCCCTTTTTGGAAGGCAACCCAAATCTTTTTTATTTACTGTTTTTTAGTTCCAGTTTCTCTGTGTTTCTTGAATAAGGACCCTTTTTTGTGTAATTTTGAGATTATGGCAGAAACAGGGCTCCCAGGACCTAGACCGCAAAGGATGATCATCCCTTAAGCCTCATAAATCCCCTACAGTTTCAATAAATGCATTCAGGGAAGTCCTCATGCCCTTACCTTTTCTTTACTTTTACATTGAGGATAATTTGGAATTAGCATGGGGGAGTTATTCTGGTAGTTTATGAATATTTTAGTTGGATTAGTAGAGGATGAAAAGTATGTAAGAATGACTGTTTTGTATGTTTGTTTGATTGGTCTTATTTTATTTCTGCCTAATTTGATAACATAGTTGTTAGTCTTTTTAGCTCTTTTTGGTCAGGTCCTTAGTTCCTTTTGGTGTATTTTTGAGATGTTTTTGAGGTTTGAATCTGACCATGTGCAATATGTTTTGATTTGAGAATTTTTGAACATGAAAAATAGGTTGAAATAACATGAATTTCCATGCCTGATTCTTGGAATTGAACAAACTTGTAGTTTTTGACTCTATTAGAGAATGTTCTTGAATTTGGACTAATGGTTGAAAATTAAAGTTGCATGCAATAATTTGGACCCTAATGTGTGAAAAAGTGTGTAATTTTTGGGACTGTCTAAAGCTGAAGATTAATGATTCTGAATGATGATAAGTAATGTTGATTGAGGGTTATGAATAAGGCTTTTAAAGCCATTGCTCTCTGAATAAGGCTGTCACAACCATTTGCTTGATGCAATCCACTCGTTTCACGCCGATGGTCACCTAAAGGCTGAATACAAATCAAAAATTGAAAAACGGGTGACTATGAGTGATGCCTTTTTATGCAGTCTAGGGATAGTCATATATTACCAAAGCGGTATTATGACACCCGAAATAGACAGCGTTTTGAATTTTGGTATAAGTGTAATTATTGAATCCTCAATTTATCTTTCGTTTTGTGTGAATTTAGACAGTCCAAAACAAGTACTCTTTGATCATACGATGTAATTGCTATTGGGTAAATGTTCATGCATAAATGGATTCTAATTCACTAACATTCTCTAGCAAGTCAAATACTTAAAATTAGTCCTTTTTCATTCTGATAGGCCGTGGAGACTCGTTATGATACTCATTTTAGTGTTCAAACTTTCTCATTGATGAACTGTGGGTCTGTAATGGTTAGAGTATAACCTTGCTTGTAGTCCAGTCGCAGTTTGCTTGAGGGCAAGCAAAGTCTAAGTGTGGGAGGATTTGTTAGTGCGTAATTTGTGCCATAATTGTCCTAATTTCCCTCCTTGTGATTAACTGGAAACATGCTTAATTTGGCTTAAATTTGGCTTTATAGGTCTACTGGAGCTAAAATGGAGAATTAATGCAAATTTAGACTAAAAGAAGATATAAGTGCATAAAATGAACTGAGATGTGACCTTCAAGCTATGATCATCCCTTAAGATAAGGGTGACGTAACAGACACCAAGTCAACAGTGGCGGCTAACTTTTCTTTTTGACGAATTGAGCCACTTGCAGCTACTCTATTTCAGTTTTATGTGTCTCAAGGCATGCAATTATCGTACTTAGACTTTCTAAAGGAATCTTTTGCCTTAAAGTGTGTGCCCAACTTGCAAAACTTGATTTTATAAGCTAGACTTAGAAGCGAGGGAGGACATGGAGACTTTGGGAGCTGAAAGGGGAGGCACACAGCAGTTGCTCCTGTTGGAGCGAGCAAGAACAGGGGCTGAATCCCCTGTTTCGACCAAGAGCAAGATTCCCCCTTCCTTTCCTCATTTTAGTTGAATTCCATGGCTAGATTATGAAGTACTTTAATCCATCTTTTGGAGCTTGATTTAGTTGATATTTTCAGTTCTTAGTCAGTTTATTAGCTATATATATTCTGTAATATGAACAACAGCTGAAGCTCTAATCTAGTTAAGTTATTTTCAAGATTTATGTGGTGATTTATGAGATCTATTCAATATTCTAAAGGTTTAATCTCCTTGGTATATGCATGTATCTTGGTTTCATGATATGGACTTGTCCAGAGATGATTTTCTGATCAAATATTGTCTTAGAACTTATCCTTCTTGACTGCATATATAACTTGATCCGTAATTCTCATGTTAGATGTGCCTAAGAGTTAAACATCATTGATGGCTTACCTCCAAGTTTGCTTGATAGTGGTGAGGTGCATGTGTAATATCTTAAACATTCCAAGCTTCTTGAGTTTGTTGGTTAGGGTTGGTGTCAAATTAAATCTTGAGATCGTATCAACGAGGTTGTTTATTGGTTAGGGAGTTGGTTAAAGATCGTATCTTAATCACCGAATAAGTTAGAAAGGACGAGGTTGTCAGAGCTTGTTGACACTATAGCCGGCCTATCAATAGATTTTAAGCTTATTTCTGCATCAATGATCAGATTACAAACATGAATCGAAAGAATAACTTGACTAGAGTCTTATTTCCTACCTACTGTAAGTTTATACTTTGTTGTTAGTTTATTTAATTTCAGTTTGTTATTTAATTTCCAACTATTTAGTTAATTACGTTAACCTCCCCCCTCTACTTTTGTTGCTTTTTTGCTTGGCTATTGGAGATTAACGAAACCATCTAATCTCTGTGGGATCGACCCTTCACCACTATGCACAATTTATTGTGTTTGGTAGTTTAGGAATATTATTTGGTGGATTCGACACCCACCAAATTTCTGGCGCCGTTGCCGGGGATTGGTTCTAATTGGTTTTGCTTTTCTTTTGATAGCTTAGTGTTTCCTTTTTTGCAGAGAAGTCAGTTTAGGGAATCAACATATTGCCATCAATGGCTGCAAGATCTCAAAGTGATGTTTGTGGAATTTGCATTGGTGACCATCCAACGAATGGATGTCGTTTGCTCCTTGGTGATCCCTTTTCTCATTTGCAGCCAATAATCGAGCAATGTGGAGTTTGTACAGGACCTCACAAAACTGATAAGTGTCCATTACTTGATGAGGAACTTCAGCCCACACTAACGAAGAATGAATTTGACATGAGCTCGAACTCTTGTAATTATGGGTGGAATGATCATCATTTTAATCACACAACAAGTGCATTTTAGCCACTACAACAATATCCATCATCTTCCAATTCAGGTACATCTCTTGAGGATATGTTTAAAGCATTTATGATTAATACACAACAATTTCAATAGGAGACAAGGAACAATATGCAAGAATTCCAAATGTGCGTTCAAAACTTGAGGAACGAGTTGAGCCAATTAACTTCTTCCGTAGATGAATTGAAAAGTAAATTGGACCTTGATGAAGGACAATCCTCACTTCAGAAAGCAGGGGCTGAAACAGAACGTATCATAGCAGTCCAGAAAGTTGATGAAAAAACAGAGCAGGACTATACAACAAACCTGATCATAAGACATGACCATGACTTAAGGTCAGATGAGGAATCTAGACCTACTTTACAATCTCAACCATTGATCAGCCTAAACCCAACTGCACAGAGATATGTTGAGTTTCAAAAAGATGAATCAGAGGTCTAAAATGATGAATCAAATTTCCTAAAGGCATTTTACAATGTTGAGGTAAACATTCCATTACTTGATGTGATTAAATCTATGCCTCAATATATGAATTCTCTTGAAGAATTGTGTGCAACTAAGGAAAGTATGCCTTGTTATGGGAAGGTAAGTATAGGAAAGAATTTCTCTGATATCCTTCAAGGAAAGATACCTCAAGTGAGTAATGTTAAAAATTTATTCGCTCTTCCATGTAAAATAGGAACTATTGGAATTGATAGAGCCTTGTGTAATTATAGTTCCTCTATTAATTTGATGCCTTTGTCTATTTGCTCACAATTGCATATTAATTCCATGAGAAAAACAGGCATGATCATTCAGCTCTTTGATGGAACAGTTGTTTATCCTAAGGGCATATTGGAAAATATTTTGATTCAAATTGATGGTATGATCTTTCCCGTAGACTTCTTTGTAGTTGATAACTCATTTGATGTTTTCCTTGGACAACCCTTTCTTGATATATCTAAGACAAAAATCATTGAGTCTGATTACACACTCACAATGGAATTTAATAGAAATGTTGTTAAATTCACTATGCTTGATTCTATAAAATATCCTAGTGAGTTGTTTTGTTTAAATAATATGGATTTGATTAGTCCCCTTCCATGTGGTGCATCTTTTGAGTTGCACTATGTTGATGAAGATGTTTTTAGCTCTCACTCTCATTCACTTTTTAGGAAATTCTGTTTTCTTGAAGCTAAGTGGTTGTTTTCTCGATCCTTGTTTACTCTAAATGGAAGAGAGCTTCTCTATATACTCATATGTTGCTCTACAATGTAGGGGATTTTGACTATTTAGATGATGAAGACCTGTTAATATTAAACATACATTATTTAAAGGGATTTTATGCAGGTTTTCCCGTGAAAGACGTGAAGGATTTTAATTGAAGACATGTCATGCAACACATTATCTAGCCTAGGACGTTAAACAAGGGCGCTTTTTGGGAGGTAACCCAGATCTTTTTATTTACTGTTATTTAGTTCCAGTTTCTCTGTATCTCTTGACTAAGGACCTCTTTTTGTGTAATTTTCAGATTATGGCAGAAACAGGGCTCCCAGGACCTAGACCGCAAAGGATGATCATCCTTAAGCCTAATAAATCCCCCACAGTTTCAATAAATGTATTCACGGAAGTCCTCATGCCCTTACCTTTTCTTTACTTTTACATTGAGGATAATATGAAATAAGCATGGGGGAGTTATTCTGGTAGTTTATGAATATTTTAGCTGGATTAGAAGAGGATGAAAAACATGTAAGAATGACTGTTTTGCATGTTTGTTTGATTGGTCTTATTTTATTTATGCCTAATTCGATAGCCTAGTTGTTAGTCTTTTTAGCTCTTTTTGCTCAGGTCCTTAGTTCCTTTTGGTGTGTTTTTGAGCTGTTTTTGAGGTTTGAATCAAACCATGTGCAACATGTTTTGATTTAAGAATTTTTGAACATGAAAAATAGGTTGAAATAACATGAATTTCCATGCTTGATTCTTGGAATTGAACAAACTTGTAGTTTTTGACTCTACTAGAGAATGTTCTTTAATTTGGACTAATGGTTGAAAACTAAAGTTGCATGCAATAATTTGGACCTTAATGTGTGAAAAAGTGTGTAATTTTTTGGGACTGTCTAAAGCTAAAGCTTAATGATGCTGAATGATGATAAGTAATGTTGATTGAGGGTTATGAATAAGGCTTTTAAAGCCATTGCTCTCTGAATAAGGTTGTCACAGCCATTTGCTTGATGCAATCCGCTCGTTTCACTCCGATGGTCACCTAAAGGCTGAATACAAATCATAAATTGAAAAACGGGTGACTATGAGTGATGCATTTTTATGCAGTCTAGGGATAGTCATACATTACCAAAGCGGTATTATGACACCCGAAATAGACAACGTTTTGAATTTTGGTATAAGTGTAATTATTGAACCCTCACTTTATCTTTCGTTTTGTGTGAATTTAGACAGTCCAAAACAAGTACTCTTTGATCACACGATGTAATTGCTATTGGGTAAATGTTCATGCTTAAATGGATTCTAATTCACTAACATTCTCTAGCAAGTCAAATACTTAAAATTTGTCCTTTTTCATTCTGATAAGCTGTGGAGACTTGTTATGATACTCATTTTAGTGTTCAAACTTTCTCATTGATGAACTGTGGGGCTGTAATGGTTAGAGGATAACCTTGCTTGTAGTCTAGTCGCACTTTGCTTGAGGGCAAGCAAAGTCTAAGTGTGGGAGGATTTGTTAGTGCGTAATTTGTGCCTTAATTGTCCTAATTTCGCCCCTTGTGATTAACTGAAAATATGCTTAATTTGGCTTAAATTTGGCTTTATAGGTCTACTGGAGCTAAAATGGAGAATTAATGCAAATCTGGACTAAAAGAAGATATAAGTGCATAAAACGAACTGAGCTGTGACCTTCAAGCTATGATCATCCCTTAAGCTAAGGGTGACGTAGCAGACACCAAGTCAACAGTGGAGGCTAACTTCCCTTTTTGACGAATTGAGCCACTTGCAGCTACTCTATTTCAGTTTTATGTGTCTCAAGGCATGCAATTATCATACTTAGACTTTCTAAAGGAATCTTTTGCCTTAAAGTGTGTGCCCAACTTGCAAAACTTGATTTTATAAGCTAGACTTAGAAGCGATGGAGGACATGGAGACTTTGGGAGCTGAAAGGGGAGGCATACAGCAGCTGCTGCTGCAGGAGCAGAGCAGGAACAGGGGTTGAATCCCCTGTTTCGACCAAGAGCAAGATTCCAGCTTCCTTTCCTTTTTTTTAGTTGAATTACATGGCTAGATTATGAAGTACTTTAAT
Source organism: Lantana camara (assembly GCA_037501455.1). Classification (NCBI taxonomy): domain Eukaryota; kingdom Viridiplantae; phylum Streptophyta; class Magnoliopsida; order Lamiales; family Verbenaceae; genus Lantana; species Lantana camara. The sequence goes on from CM074857.1 coordinate 118,107,943, forward strand.
CCATCTTTTGGAGCTTGATTTAGTTGGTTTATTTTCAGTTCTTACAAATTATTAGCTATATATATTCTGTAATATGAATAACAGCTGAACCGCTATTCTAGCTAATTTATTTCCAAGATTTATGTGGTGATTTGTGAGATCCAATCGATATTCTAAAGCTTTAATCTCCTTGGTATAGTATCTTGGTTTCATGATATGGACTTGTCTTGAGATGATTTTCTTATCAAATATTGTCTTAGAACTTGTCCTTCTTAACTGCATATATAACTTGATCCGTAATTGTCATGTTAGATGGGCCCAAGAGTTAAACTTCAATGATGGCTTACCTCCATGTTTGCTTGATAGTGGTGAGATGCATGTGTAATAGCTTAAACATTACAAGCTTCTTGAGTTTGTTGGTTAGGGTCGTTGTCCTTTTCGTGCTTTAAAGCTGCCATTAAATTAAATCTTGAGATTGTATCGACGAGGTTGTTTATTGGTTAGGGAGTTGGTTAAAGATCGTATCTTAATCACAGAATAAGTTAGAAAGGACGAGGTTGTCAGAGCTTGTTGACACTATAGCCGTCCTATTAATAGATTTTAAGCTTATTTGTGCATCGATGATCAGATTACAAACATGAATCAAAAGAATAACTTGACTAGAGTCTTATTTCCTACCTACTTTAAGTTTATGCTTTGTTGTTAGTTTATTTAATTTCAGTTTGTTATTTAATTTCCAGCAGTTTAGTTAATTACGTTAACCTCCCCCCTCTACTTTTCTTGCTTGTTTGCTTGGGTATTGGAGATTAACGAAACCATCCAATCTCTGTGGGATCGACCCTTCACCACTATACACAATTTATTGTGTTTGGTTGTTTAGGAATATTATTTGGTGGATTCGGCACCCACCAAATTTCTGGCACCATTTCCGGGGATTGGTTCTAATTGGTTTTGTTTTTCTTTTGATAACTTAGTGTTTCCTTTTGTGCAGAGAAGTCAGTTTAGGGAATCAACATATTGCCATCAATGGCTACAAGATCTCCAAGTGATGTTTGTAGAATTTGCATTGGTGACCATCCAACGAATGGATGTCGTTTGCTCCTTGGTGATCCCTTTTCTCATTTGCAGCCCATAACCGAGCAATGTGGAGTTTACACGGGACCTCACAAAACTGATAATTGTCCATTACTTGATGAGGAACTTCAGCCCACACAAACGAAGAATGAATTTGACATGAGCTCGAAATCTTGCAATTATGGGTGGAATGAACATCATTTTAATCACACAACAAGTGCATTTTAGCCACTACAACAATATCCATCATCTTCCAATTCAAGTACATCTCTTGAGGATATGTTTAAAGCATTTATGATTAACACACAACAATTTCAATAGGAGACAAGGAAAAATATCCAAGAATTCCAAATGTACGTTCAAAAGTTGAGGAACGAGTTGAGCCAATTAACTTCTACCGTAGCTGAATTGAAAAGTAAATTGGAACTTGAAGAAGGACAATCCTCACTTCAGAATGTAGGGGCTGAAACAGAACGTATCATAGCAGTCCAGAAAGTTGATGAAGAAACAGAGCAGGACTGTATAACAGACCTGATCACAAGGTATGACCATGATTTAAGGTCAGATGAGGAATCCAGACCTACTGTACAATCTCAACCATTGGTCAGCCTAAACCCAACTACACAGAGTTATGTTGAGTTTCAAAAAGATGAATCAGAGGTCCAAAATGATGAATCAAATTTCCTAAAGGCGTTTTACAATGTTGAGGTAAACATTCCATTACTTGATGTAATTAAATCTATGCCTCAATATATGAATTCTCTTGAACAATTGTGTGAAACTAAGGAAAGTATTCCTTGTTATGGGAAGGTAAGTATAGGAAAGAATTTCTCTGATATCCTTCAAGGAAAGATACCTCAAGTGAGTAATGTTAAAAATTTATTCGCTCTTCCATGTAAAATAGGAACTATTAGAATTGATAGAGCCTTGTGTAATTATAGTTCCTCTATTAATTTGATGCCTTTATCTATTTGCTCACAATTGCATATTAATTCCATGAGAAAAACCGGCATGATCATTCAGCTCTTTTATGGAACAATTGTTTATCCTAAGGGCATATTGGAAAATATTTTGATTCAAATTGATGGTGTGATCTTTCCCGTAGACTTCTTTGTAGTTGATAACTCATTTCATGTTTTGCTAGGACAACCCTTTCTTGATATATCTAAGACAAAAATCAATGAGTCTGATTACACACTCACAATGGAATTTAATAGAAATATCGTTAAATTCACTATGCTTGATTCTATAAAATATCCTAGTGAGTTGTTTTGTTTAAATAATATGGATTTCATTAGTCCCTTTCCATGTGGTGCATCTTTTGAGTTGGACTATGATGATAAAGATGTTTTTAGCTCTCACTCTCATTTGCTTTTTTGTAAATTCTGTTTTCTTGAAGCTAAGTGGTTGTTTTGTCGATCCTTGTTTACTCTAAATGGAAGAGAGCTTCTGTATATACTCATATGTTACTTTACAATGTACGGGATTTTGACTATTCAGATGATGAAGACCTGTTAATATTAAAATACATTATTTAAAGGGATTTTATACAGGTTTTCCCATGAAAGACGTGAAGGATTTTAATTGAAGACATGTCATGCAACACATTGTCTAGCCTAGGACATTAAACAAGGGTGATTTTTGGGAGGCAACACAAATCTTTTTTATTTACTGTTATTTAGTTCCAGTTTCTCGGTGTTTCTTGACTCAGGACCCCTTTTTGTGTAATTTTCAGATTATGGTAGAAACAGGGCTCCCAGGACCTAGACCGCAAAGGATGATCATCCCTTAAGCCTCATAAATCCCCCACAGTTTCAATAAATGCATTCAGGGAAGTCCTTTTGCCCTTACCTTTTCTTTACTTTTACATTGAGGATAATATGGAATAAGCATGGGGGAGTTATTCTGGTAGTTTATGAATATTTTAGCTGGATTAGTAGAGGATGAAAAGCATGTAAGAATGACTGTTTTGCATGTTTGTTTGATTGGTCTTATTTTATTTCTACCTAATTTGATAGCCTAGTTGTTAGTCTTTTTAGCTCTTTTGGCCCAGGTCCTTAGTTTCTTTTGGTGCGTATTTGAGCTGTTTTTTAGGTTTGAATCTAACCATGTGCAACATGTTTTGATTTGAGAATTTTTGAACATGAAAATAGGTTGAAATAACATGAATTTCCATGTTTGATTCTTGGAATTGAACAAACTTGTAGTTTTTGACTCTACTAGAAAATGTTCTTGAATTTGGACTAATGGTTGAAAACTAAAGTTGCATGCAATAATTTGGACCTTAATGTGTGAAAAAGTGTGTAATTTTTGGGACGGTCTAAAGCTGAAGATTAATGATGCTGAATGATGATAAGTAATGTTGATTGAGGGTTATGAATAATGCTTTTAAAGCTATTGCTCTCTGAATAAGGCTGTCACAGCCATTTGCTTGATGCAATCCGCTCGTTTCACTCCGATGGTCACCTAAAGGCTGAATACAAATCATAAATTGAAAAATGGTTGACTATGAGTGATGCATTTTTATGCAGTCTAGGGATAGTCATACATTACCAAAGCGGTATTATGGCACCCGAAATAGACAACTTTTTGAATTTTGGTATAAGTGTAATTATTGAACCCTCACTTTATCTTTTGTTTTGTGTCAATTTAGACAGTCCAAAACAAGTACTCTTTGATCACATGATGTAATTGCTATTGGGTAAATGTTCATGCTTAAATGAATTCTAATTCACTAACATTCTCTAGCAAGTCAAACACTTAAAATTTGTCCTTTTTCAGTCTGATAGGTTGTGGAGACTGGTTATGATACTCATTTTAGTGTTCAAACTTTCTCATTGATGAACTGTGGGGCTGTAATGGTTAGAGGATAACCTTGCTTGTAGTCTAGTTGCAGTTTGCTTGAGGGCAAGCAAAGTTTAAGTGCGGGAGGATTTGTTAGTGTGTAATTTGTGCCTTAATTGTCTTAATTTCCCCCCTTGTGATTAACTGAAAATATGCTTAATTTGGCTTAAATTTGGCTTTATAGGTCTACTCGAGCTAAAATGGAGAATTAATGCAAATCTGGACTAAAAGAAGCTATAAGTGCAGAAAATGAACTGAGCTATGACCTTCAAGCTATGATCTGTAAGGATTAGTGCCCTAAAATATTCAATTTGTTGAATTAATTAAACTGAATTTACAGCGAGTTGTGAGTATTTCATATATTGATAATTAATGACGTGTGGTGGTTTTCTTATATGAAATGTGTTTAATAGGAAAAGACTTTGAATACCAAAATCATGTGTCATTAAAGTTCTAGTCGGTAAGATAAGAATATGTTCTTATCAAGACTATAACGTGGTTATATAAGATAATTAGTCTTTCGTCATGGGGAATGGTGATTACAATTATAACACGTTGATGATTTTCAATAGGATTGGAAACATCGAACTGGACCATTGAGATTATTCATTTTTTACTACTATCTAAAATTAATAAAATCTCAGGAAGCATTGCACTCTTAATCCTGATAATATTTTGGCTTTAGGCATGTAGTGTTAGTCACTGTAACATACTCAAAGTGAGGTCTCGGTAACGGGAGGCCAAAATATTTTGTATGTTCGGTGATTACATGAAATGCGCTAAAGAGTTATATTGATCGAGGAATCTGTGGCCTTGCTGGAAGGTAAGACATATTCTTGAAATAGATTTGCAAAAGTTCGAATTAAGACATTGGCCAAAGCACTTCGCGTGATACGTCACTGAAGTTGTATGAAGAATGTGTTTCACATACAGAGAATTTGAACTTAAGACGAATCAATAAATTTCAAATTAGAGATGAAAAGTAAATGATAGTAGTTGCAATTTATTTTTCATAGATATCTACACGGAGGAGTGAAATGCAAAATTATTCTAGATCGAGGAATTCGTGAATAATTTAATTAATTTTAGAGTGCAACAATATTTATTTAGTGGAATTAAATATTGTTAAACGGTAATTAATTATTATCATGAGATGATAATATATTAATCCGTTTGGAGCTAAAATTAGTTAGCCCTGCAGGTCCCCCTGCAAGGTCTAAATTAAAAACCCGAAGAGAAAATATTAAAAGGAGAAAGAGAAATGAATTTTCAAAGTGTTTGAAAATAAGGAAATAAATCAAAGTTCCAAAGAGTTGGAAATGCCCGGAATTTTATTTTGGAGAAAATAAAATTTAAAAATTTAAAAAAAAAATAAAAAAAAATTGATGTGGCATTTTGCTGATGTGGCAGCTGGGTGCCACGTGTGTGGCTGAGATTGCGCCACATCATCGCACGTGGACGTTCCAGATTGGTTCTGGGCCGGGCCGGTAAACGGGTTGGATAACCCGGTTAAACGAGTTAGAGAACCGGGTTAACGGGTCGGTTCTCGGGTAGGGTCGGGCAAGGTCCGGTTCCGGGTCGGACCGAACCCGGACCCGGACACGTGGCCGAGTCAGAAGCGGCCACGTGAGCCTGGAACCCTAGGCCGCGTGTGAAACACACGGGCCGCCTTGTGGCGGCGCGTGAGGGCTCGTCCGGTGGCCTACCGGTGCGTGCTCTACGGCGCTGGATTCGTGGCGATGAGACCTTGAACGTGGTCACCTGGGTTTTTGTGTCCAAGTTGGCTACGCAAGTGGGATGTGAAATTACCATTTTACCCTCGGTTTTTTCCCTATAAATAGGGGTCTTGGCCCTTCATTTTTTATTCACAAGTTTGGGAGAGGTTTTGGCTGAACTTTCGGCTTTAAAACCATATCCCTTTTCTCCTAGTTAATTTCGATTTATTTTGGAATTAATTTTAATTAGGTGTTTGTATAAAACGCCTAATTTCGGAAGATTAAACCCTCAAAAGGGTTTTCTAGTTTAAAGTTTATTTTCTCTAAGTATTTAGAGAAATACTTTCGGAACCCACACTCCGAGGGTTTCTCTGGGGTTATTGCAGGGAAGCTCTGCCGGTTTCATGAGGAGATCAGGTATCGGGTTCTCAGGAGGTGAATTCGGGAGCTGGAAAAATACCGTTAGATATCCATGTTTGCAGTACGGTAATATTTTTCAGTTATTTTATTTCAAGCATGATAAATTATGTGCTCTTAAGTGTTAATTGCATGTTAGATATTTATCTGCTTAAGTGATTTAAAATTTATTATCAATTGCATGTATATACTTGAGTAGATCCGGCTTGTCTTCCGCCTTTGTATTAAAATGTTTTAGAAACATTTTAATACTTGTATTATAATAAAAATTTTAAAATGTGGTCACGGACTGCTACTGTTCTGGGCCAACCTCCCAGCATGATCATCCCTTAATCTAAGGGCGACGTAGTAGACACCAACTCAACAGTGGTGGCTAACTTCCTTTTTTGACGAATTGAGCCACTTACAGCTGCTCTATTTCAGTTTTGTGCGTCTCAAGGCATGCAATTATCATACTTAGACATTCTAAAGGAATCTTTGCCTTAAAGTGTGTGCCCAACTTGAAAACTTGATTTTATAAGCTACACTTAGAAACGAGGGAGGACATGGAGACTTTGGGAGCTGAAAGGGGAGGCACACAGCAGCTGCTGCTGCTGGAGCAGAGCAAGAACAGGGGCTCAATCCCCTGTTTCGACCAAGAGCAAGATTCCCCCTTTCTTCCTCTTTTTAGTTGAATTACATGGCTAGATTATGAAGTACTTTAATCCATCTTTTGGAGCTTGATTTAGTTGATATTTTCAGTTCTTAGTCAGTTTATTAGCTATATATATTCTGTAATATGAACAACAGCTGAAGCTCTATTCTAGTTAAGTTATTTTCAAGATTTATGTGGTGATTTATGAGATCTAATCAATATTCTAAAGGTTTAATCTCCTTGGTATATGCATGTATCTTGGTTTCATGATATGGACTTGTCCAGAGATGATTTTCTGATCAAATATTGTCTTAGAACTTATCCTTCTTGACTGCATATATAACTTGATCCGTAATTCTCATGTTAGATGTGCCTAAGAGTTAAACATCATTGATGGCTTACCTCCAAGTTTGCTTGATAGTGGTGAGGTGCATGTGTAATAGCTTAAACATTCCAAGCTTCTTGAGTTTGTTGTGTCAAATTAAATCTTGAGATCGTATCAACGAGGTTGTTTATTGGTTAGGGAGTTGGTTAAAGATCGTATCTTAATCACCGAATAAATTAGAAAGGACGAGGTTGTCAGAGCTTGTTGACACTATAGCCGGCCTATCAATAGATTTTAAGATTATTTCTGCATCCATGATCAGATTACAAACATGAATCGAAAGAATAACTTGACTAGAGTCTTATTTCCTACCTATTGTAAGTTTATACTTTGTTGTTAGTTTATTTAATTTCAGTTTGTTATTTAATTTCCAACTATTTAGTTAATTACGTTAACCTCCCCCCTCTACTTTGGTTGCTTTTTTGCTTGGCTATTGGAGATTAACGAAACCATCTAATCTCTGTGGGATCGACCCTTCACCACTATGCACAATTTATTGTGTTTGGTAGTTTAGGAATATTATTTGGTGGATTCGACACCCACTAAATTTCTGGCGCCGTTGCCGGGGATTGGTTCTAATTGGTTTTGCTTTTCTTTTGATAGCTTAGTGTTTCCTTTTTTGCAGAGAAGTCAGTTTAGGGAATCAACATATTGCCATCAATGGCTGCAAGATCTCAAAGTGATGTTTGTGGAATTTGCATTGGTGACCATCCAACGAATGGATGTCGTTTGCTCCTTGGTGATCCCTTTTCTCATTTGCAGCCCATAATCGAGCAATGTGGAGTTTGCACGGGACCTCACAAAACTGATAAGTGTCCATTACTTGATAAGGAACTTCAGCCCACACTAACGAAGAATGAATTTGACATGAGCTCGAACTCTTGTAATTATGGGTGGAATGATCATCATTTTAATCACACAACAAGTGCATTTTAGCCACTACAACAATATCCATCATCTTCCAATTCAGGTACATCTCTTGAGGATATGTTTAAAGCATTTATGATTAATACACAACAATTTCAACAGGAGAAAAGGAACAATATGTAAGAATTCCAAATGTGCGTTCAAAACTTGAGGAACGAGTTGAGCCAATTAACTTCTTCCGTAGATGAATTGAAAAGTAAATTGGACCTTGATGAAGGACAATCCTCACTTCAGAAAGCAGGGGCTGAAACAGAACGTATCATAGCAGTCCAGAAAGTTGATGAAAAAACAGAGCAGGATTATACAACAAACCTGATCATAAGACATGACCATGACTTAAGGTCAGATGAGGAATCTAGACCTACTTTACAATCTCAACCATTGATCAGCCTAAACCCAACTGCACAGAGATATGTTGAGTTTCAAAAAGATGAATCAGAGGTCCAAAATGATGAATCAAATTTCCTAAAGGCATTTTACAATGTTGAGGTAAACATTCCATTACTTGATGTGATTAAATCTATGCCTCAATATATGAATTCTCTTGAAGAATTGTGTGCAACTAAGGAAAGTATGCCTTGTTATGGGAAGGTAAGTATAGGAAAGAATTTCTCTGATATCCTTCAAGGAAAGATACCTCAAGTGAGTAATGTTAAAAATTTATTCGCTCTTCCATGTAAAATAGGAACTATTGGAATTGATAGAGCCTTGTGTAATTATAGTTCCCCTATTAATTTGATGCCTTTGTCTATTTGCTCACAATTGCATATTAATTCCATGAGAAAAACAGGCATGATCATTCAGCTCTTTGATGGAACAGTTGTTTATCCTAAGGGCATATTGGAAAATATTTTGATTCAAATTGATGGTATGATCTTTCCCGTAGACTTCTTTGTAGTTGATAACTCATTTGATGTTTTCCTTGGACAACCCTTTCTTGATATATCTAAGACAAAAATCATTGAGTCTGATTACACACTCACAATGGAATTTAATAGAAATGTTGTTAAATTCACTATGCTTGATTCTATAAAATATCCTAGTGAGTTGTTTTGTTTAAATAATATGGATTTTATTAGTCCCCTTCCATGTGGTGCATCTTTTGAGTTGGACTATGTTGATGAAGATGTTTTTAGCTCTCACTCTCATTCACTTTTTAGGAAATTCTATTTTCTTGAAGCTAAGTGGTTGTTTTCTCGATCCTTGTTTACTCTAAATGGAAGAGAGCTTCTCTATATACTCATATGTTGCTCTACAATGTAGGGGATTTTGACTATTTAGATGATGAAGACCTGTTAATATTAAACATACATTATTTAAAGGGATTTTATGCAGGTTTTCCCGTGAAAGACGTGAAGGATTTTAATTGAAGACATATCATGCAACACATTATCTAGCCTAGGACGTTAAACAAGGGCGCTTTTTGGGAGGTAACCCAGATCTTTTTATTTACTGTTATTTAGTTCCAGTTTCTCTGTATTTCTTGACTAAGGACCTCTTTTTGTGTAATTTTCAGATTATGGCAGAAACAGGGCTCCCAGGACCTAGACCGCAAAGGATGATCATCCTTAAGCCTAATAAATCCCCCACAGTTTCAATAAATGTATTCACGGAAGTCCTCATGCCCTTACCTTTTCTTTACTTTTACATTGAGGATATTATGGAATAAGCATGGGGGAGTTATTCTGGTAGTTTATGAATATTTTAGCTGGATTAGTAGAGGATGAAAAGCATGTAAGAATGACTGTTTTGCATGTTTGTTTGATTGGTCTTATTTTATTTATGCCTAATTTGATAGCCTAGTTGTTAGTCTTTTTAGCTCTTTTTGCTCAGGTCCTTAGTTCCTTTTGGTGTGTTTTTGAGCTGTTTTTGAGGTTTGAATCAAACCATGTGCAACATGTTTTGATTTAAGAATTTTTGAACATGAAAAATAGATTGAAATAACATGAATTTCCATGCTTGATTCTTGGAATTGAACAAACTTGTAGTTTTTGACTCTACTAGAGAATGTTCTTTAATTTGGACTAATGGTTGAAAACTAAAGTTGCATGCAATAATTTGGACCTTAATGTGTGAAAAAGTGTGTAATTTTTTGGGACTGTCTAAAGCTAAAGATTAATGATGCTGAATGATGATAAGTAATGTTGATTGAGGGTTATGAATAAGGCTTTTAAAGCCATTGCTCTCTGAATAAGGTTGTCACAGTCATTTGCTTGATGCAATCCGCTCGTTTCACTCCGATGGTCACCTAAAGGCTGAATACAAATCATAAATTGAAAAACGGGTGACTATGAGTTATGCATTTTTATGCAGTCTAGGGATAATCATACATTACCAAAGCGGTATTATGACACCCGAAATAGACAACGTTTTGAATTTTGGTATAAGTGTAATTATTGAACCCTCACTTTATCTTTCGTTTTGTGTGAATTTAGACAGTCCAAAACAAGTACTCTTTGATCACACGATGTAATTGCTATTGGGTAAATGTTCATGCTTAAATGGATTCTAATTCACTAACATTCTCTAGCAAGTCAAATACTTAAAATTTGTCCTTTTTCATGCTGATAAGCTGTGGAGACTTGTTATGATACTCATTTTAGTGTTCAAACTTTCTCATTGATGAACTGTGGGGCTGTAATGGTTAGAGGATAACCTTGCTTGTAGTCTAGTCGCACTTTGCTTGAGGGCAAGCAAAGTCTAAGTGTGGGAGGATTTGATAGTGCATAATTTGTGCCTTAATTGTCCTAATTTCGCCCCTTGTGATTAACTGAAAATATGCTTAATTTGGCTTAAATTTGGCTTTATAGGTCTACTGGAGCTAAAATGGAGAATTAATGCAAATCTGGACTAAAAGAAGATATAAGTGCATAAAACGAACTGAGCTGTGACCTTCAAGCTGTGATCATCCCTTAAGCTAAGGGTGACGAAGCAGACACCAAGTCAACAGTGGAGGCTAACTTCCCTTTTTGACGAATTGAGCCACTTGCAGCTACTCTATTTCAGTTTTATGTGTCTCAAGGCATGCAATTATCGTACTTAGACTTTCTAAAGGAATCTTTTGCCTTAAAGTGTGTGCCCAACTTGCAAAATTTGATTTTATAAGCTAGACTTAGAAGCGAGGGAGGACATGGAGACTTTGGGAGCTGAAAGGGGAGGCATACAGCAGCTGCTGCTGCAGGAGCAGAGCAAGAACAGGGGCTGAATCCCCTGTTTCGACCAAGAGCAAGATTCCCCCTTCCTTTCCTTTTTTTTTAGTTGAATTACATGGCTAGATTATGAAGTACTTTAATCCATCTTTTGGAGCTTGATTTAGTTGGTTTATTTTCAGTTCTTACAAATTATTAGCTATATATATTCTGTAATATGAATAACAGCTGAACCGCTATTCTAGCTAATTTATTTCCAAGATTTATGTGGTGATTTATGAGATCTAATCGATATTCTAAAGCTTTAATCTCCTTGGTATAGTATCTTGGTTTCATGATATGGACTTGTCTTGAGATGATTTTCTTATCAAATATTGTCTTAGAACTTGTCCTTCTTAACTGCATATATAACTTGATCCGTAATTGTCATGTTAGATGGGCCTAAGAGTTAAACTTCATTGATGGCTTACCTCCATGTTTGCTTGATAGTGGTGAGATGCATGTGTAATAGCTTAAACATTCCAAGCTTCTTGAGTTTGTTGGTTAGGGTCGGTGTCCTTTTCGTGCTTTAAAGCTGCCATTAAATTAAATCTTGAGATCGTATCGACGAGGTTGTTTATTGGTTAGGGAGTTGGTTAAAGATCGTATCTTAATCACAGAATAAGTTAGAAAGGACGAGGTTGTCAGAGCTTAATGACACTATAGCCGGCCCATCAATAGATTTTAAGCTTATTTGTGCATTGATGATCAGATTACAAACATGAATCGAAAGAATAACTTGACTCGAGTCTTATTTCCTACCTACTTTAAGTTTATGCTTTGTTGTTAGTTTATCTAATTTCAGTTTGTTATTTAATTTCCAGCAGTTTAGTTAATTACGTTAACCTCCCCCCTCTACTTTTGTTGCTTATTTGCTTGGGTATTGGAGATTAACGAAACCATCCAATCTCTGTGGGATCGACCCTTCACCACTATACACAATTTATTGTGTTTGGTAGTTTAGGAATATTACTTGGTGGATTCGGCACCCACCAAATTTCTGGCACCATTGCCGGGGATTGGTTCTAATTGGTTTTGTTTTTCTTTTGATAACTTAGTGTTTCCTTTTGTGCAGAGAAATCAGTTTAGGGAATCAACATATTGCCATCAATGGCTACAAGATCTCAAAGTGATGTTTGTAGAATTTGCATTGGTGACCATCCAACGAATGGATGTCGTTTGCTCCTTGGTGATCCCTTTTCTCATTTGCAGCCCATAACCGAGCAATGTGGAGTTTACACGGGACCTCACAAAACTGATAATTGTCCATTACTTGATGAGGAACTTCAGCCCACACAAACGAAGAATGAATTTGACATGAGCTCGAAATCTTGCAATTATGGGTGGAATGAACATCATTTTAATCACACAACAAGTGCATTTTAGCCACTACAACAATATCCATCATCTTCCAATTCAAGTACATCTCTTGAGGATATGTTTAAAGCATTTATGATTAACACACAACAATTTCAATAGGAGACAAGGAAAATATGCAAGAATTCCAAATGTACGTTCAAAACTTGAGAAACGAGTTGAGCCAATTAACTTCTACCGTAGCTGAATTGAAAAGAAAATTGGAACTTGAAGAAGGACAATCCTCACTTCAGAATGTAGGGGCTGAAACAGAACGTATCATAGCAGTCCAGAAAGTTGATGAAGAAACAGAGCAGGACTGTATAACAAACCTGATCACAAGGTATGCCCATGATTTAAGGTCAGATGAGGAATCCAGACCTACTGTACAATCTCAACCATTGGTCAGCCTAAACCCAACTACACAGAGTTATGTTGAGTTTCAAAAAGATGAATCAGAGGTCCAAAATGATGAATCAAATTTCCTAAAGGCGTTTTACAATGTTGAGGTAAACATTCCATTACTTGATGTAATTAAATCTATGCCTCAATATATGAATTCTCTTGAACAATTGTGTGCAACTAAGGAAAGTATGCCTTGTTATGGGAAGGTAAGTATAGGAAAGAATTTCTCTGATATCCTTCAAGGAAAGATACCTCAAGTGAGTAATGTTAAAAATTTATTCGCTCTTCCATGTAAAATAGGAACTATTAGAATTGATAGAGCCTTATGTAATTATAGTTCCTCTATTAATTTGATGCCTTTATCTATTTGCTCACAATTGCATATTAATTCCATGAGAAAAACCGGCATGATCATTCAGCTCTTTTATGGAACAATTGTTTATCTTAAGGGCATATTGGAAAATATTTTGATTCAAATTGATGGTGTGATCTTTCCCGTAGACTTCTTTGTAGTTGATAACTCATTTCATGTTTTGCTAGGACAACCCTTTCTTGATATATCTAAGACAAAAACCAATGAGTCTGATTACACACTCACAATGGAATTTAATAGAAATATCGTTAAATTCACTATGCTTGATTCTATAAAATATCCTAGTGAGTTGTTTTGTTTAAATAATATGGATTTCATTAGTCCCTTTCCATGTGGTGCATCTTTTGAGTTGGACTATGATGATAAAGATGTTTTTAGCTCTCACTCTCATTTGCTTTTTTGTAAATTCTGTTTTCTTGAAGCTAAGTGGTTGTTTTGTCGATCCTTGTTTACTCTAAATGGAAGAGAGATTCTGTATATACTCATATGTTACTTTATAATATACGGGATTTTGACTATTCAGATGATGAAGACCTGTTAATATTAAAATACATTATTTAAAGGGATTTTATACAGGTTTTCCCATGAAAGACGTGAAGGATTTTAATTGAAGACATGTCATGCAACACATTGTCTAGCCTAGGACGTTAAACAAGGGTGATTTTTGGGAGGCAACGCAAATCTTTTTTATTTACTGTTATTTAGTTCCAGTTTCTCGGTGTTTCTTGACTCAGGACCCCTTTTTGTGTAATTTTCAGATTATGGCAGAAACAGGGCTCCCAGGACCTAGACCGCAAAGGATGATCATCCCTTAAGCCTCATAAATCCCCCACAGTTTCAATAAATGCATTCAGGGAAGTCCTTTTGCCCTTACCTTTTCTTTACTTTTACATTGAGGATAATATGGAATAAGCATGGGGGAGTTATTCTGGTAGTTTATGAATATTTTAGCTGGATTAGTAGAGGATGAAAAGCATGTAAGAATGACTGTTTTGCATGTTTGTTTGATTGGTCTTATTTTATTTCTACCTAATTTGATAGCCTAGTTGTTAGTCTTTTTAGCTCTTTTGGCCCAGGTCCTTAGTTTCTTTTGGTGCGTATTTGAGCTGTTTTTGAGGTTTGAATCTAACCATGTGCAACATGTTTTGATTTGAGAATTTTTGAACATGAAAAATAGGTTGAAATAACATGAATTTCCATGTTTGATTCTTGGAATTGAACAAACTTGTAGTTTTTGACTCTACTAGAAAATGTTCTTGAATTTGGACTAATGGTTGAAAACTAAAGTTGCATGCAATAATTTGGACCTTAATGTGTGAAAAAGTGTGTAATTTTTGGGACGGTCTAAAGCTGAAGATTAATGATGCTGAATGATGATAAGTAATGTTGATTGAGGGTTATGACTAATGCTTTTAAAGCCATTGCTCTCTGAATAAGGCTGTCACAGCCATTTGCTTGATGCAATCCGCTCGTTTCACTCCGATGGTCACCTAAAGGCTGAATACAAATCATAAATTGAAAAATGGTTGACTATGAGTGATGCATTTTTATGCAGTCTAGGGATAGTCATACATTACCAAAGCGGTATTATGGCACCCGAAATAGACAACGGTTTGAATTTTGGTATAAGTGTAATTATTGAACCCTCACTTTATCTTTTGTTTTGTGTCAATTTAGACAGTCCAAAACAAGTACTCTTTGATCACATGATGTAATTGCTATTGGGTAAATGTTCATGCTTAAATGAATTCTAATTCACTAACATTCTCTAGCAAGTCAAACACTTAAAATTTGTCCTTTTTCAGTCTGATAGGTTGTGGAGACTGGTTATGATACTCATTTTAGTGTTCAAACTTTCTCATTGATGAACTGTGGGGCTGTAATGGTTAGAGGATAACCTTGCTTGTAGTCTAGTTGCAGTTTGCTTGAGGGCAAGCAAAGTTTAAGTGCGGGAGGATTTGTTAGTGTGTAATTTGTGCCTTAATTGTCTTAATTTCCCCCCTTGTGATTAACTGAAAATATGCTTAATTTGGCTTAAATTTGGCTTTATAGGTCTACTAGAGCTAAAATGGAGAATTAATGCAAATCTGGACTAAAAGAAGCTATAAGTGCAGAAAATGAACTGAGCTATGACCTTCAAGCTATGATCTGTAAGGATTAGTGCCCTAAAAAATTCAATTTGTTGAATTAATTAAACTGAATTTACAGCGAGTTGTGAGTATTTCATTTATTGATAATTAATGACGTGTGGTGGTGTTCTTATATGAAATGTGTTTCATAGGAAAAGACTTTGAATACCAAAATCATGTGTCATTAAAGTTCTAGTCGGTAAGATAAGAATATGTTCTTATCAAGACTATAACGTGGTTATATAAGATGATTAGTCTTTCGTCATGGGGAATGGTGATTACAATTATAACACGTTGATGATTTTCAATAGGATTGGAAACATCGAACTGGACCATTGAGATTATTCATTTTTTACTGCTATCTAAAATTAATAAAATCTCAGGAAGCATTGCACTCTTAATCCTGATAATATTTTGGCTTTAGGCATGTAGTGTTAGTCACTGTAACATACTCAAAGTGAGGTCTCGGTAACGGGAGGCCAAAATACTTTGTATGTTCGGTGATTACATGAAATGCGCTAAAGAGTTATATTGATCGAGGAATCTGTGGCCTTGCTGGAAGGTAAGACATATCCTTGAAATAGATTTGCAAAAGTTCGAATTAAGACATTGGCCAAAGCACTTCGCGTGATACGTCACTGAAGTTGTATGAAGAATGTGTTTCACATACAGAGAATTTGAACTTAAGACGAATCAATAAATTTCAAATTAGAGATGAAAAGTAAATGATAGTAGTTGCAATTTATTTTTCATAGATATCTACACGGAGGAGTGAAATGCAAAATTATTCTAGATCGAGGAATTCGTGAATAATTTAATTAATTTTAGAGTGCAACAATATTTATTTAGTGGAGTTAAATATTGTTAAACGGTAATTAATTATTATCATGAGATGATAATATATTAATCCGTTTGGAGCTAAAATTAGTTAGCCCTGCAAGTCCCCCTGCAAGGTCTAAATTGAAAACCCGAAGAGAAAATATTAAAAGGAGAAAGAGAAATGAATTTTCAAAGTGTTTGAAAATAAGCCAAGGGATTTATTTTAAGAAAATAAATCAAAGTTCCAAAGAGTTGGAAATGCCCGGAATTTTATTTTGGAGAAAATAAAATTTAAAAATTTAAAAAAAAATAAAAAAAAATTGATGTGGTATTTTGCTGATGTGGCAGCTGGGTGCCACGTGTGTGGCTGAGATTGCGCCACGTCATCGCACGTGGACGTTCCAGATTGGTTCTGGGCCGGGCCGGTCAACGAGTTGGATAACCCGGTTAAACGGGTTAGAGAACTGGGTTAACGGGTCGGTTCTCGGGTAGGGTCGGGCAAGGTCCGGTTCCGGGTCGGACCGAACCCGGACCCGGACACGTGGCCGAGTCAGAAGCGGCCACGTGAGCCTGGAACCCTAGGCCGCATGTGAAACACACGGGCCGCCTTGTGGCGGCGCGTGAGGGCTCGTCCGGTGGCCTACCGGTGCGTGCTCTACGGCGCTGGATTCGTGGCGATGAGACCTTGAACGTGGTCACCTCGGTTTTTGTGTCCAAGTTGGCTACGCAAGTGGGATGTGAAATTACCATTTTACCCTCGGTTTTTTCCCTATAAATAGGGGTCTTGGCCCTTCATTTTTCATTCACAAGTTTGGGAGAGGTTTTGGCTGAACTTTCGGCTTTAAAACCATATCCCTTTTCTCCTAGTTAATTCCGATTTATTTTGGAATTATTTTTAATTAGGTGTTTGTATAAAACGCCTAATTTCGGAAGATTAAACCCTCATAAGGGTTTTCTAGTTTAAAGTTTATTTTCTCTAAGTATTTAGAGAAATACTTTCGGAACCCACACTCCGAGGGTTTCTCTGGGGTTATTGCAGGGAAGCTCTGCCGGTTTCACGAGGAGATCAGGTATCGGGTTCTCAGGAGGTGAATTCGGGAGCTGAAAAAATGCCGTTAGATATCCATGTTTGCAGTACGATAATATTTTTCAGTTATTTTATTTCAAGCATGATAAATTATGTGCTCTTAAGTGTTAATTGCATGTTAGATATTTATCTGCTTAAGTGATTTAAAATTTATTATCAATTGCATGTATATACTTGAGTAGATCCGGCTTGTCTTCCGCCTTTGTATTAAAATGTTTTAGAAACATTTTAATACTTGTATTATAATAAAAATTTTAAAATGTGGTCACGGACTGCTACTGTTCTGGGCCAACCTCCCAGCATGATCATCCCTTAATCTAAGGGCGACGTAGCAGACACCAACTCAACAGTGGCGGCTAACTTCCTTTTTTGACGAATTGAGCCACTTGCAGCTGCTCTATTTCAGTTTTGTGCGTCTCAAGGCATGCAATTATCATACTTAGACTTTCTAAAGGAATCTTTGCCTTAAAGTGTGTGCCCAACTTGAAAACTTGATTTTATAAGCTACACTTAGAAACGAGGGAGGACATGGAGACTTTGGGAGCTGAAAGGGGAGGCACACAGCAGCTGCTGCTACTGGAGCAGAGCAAGAACAGGGGCTCAATCCCCTGTTTCGACCAAGAGCAAGATTCCCCCTTTCTTCCTCTTTTTAGTTGAATTACATGGCTAGATTATGAAGTACTTTAATCCATCTTTTGGAGCTTGATTTAGTTGGTTTATTTTCAGTTCTTAGTCAGTTTATTAGCTATATATATTCTGTAATATGATCAACAGCTGAACCTCTATTCTAATTAAGTTATTTTCAAGATTTATGTGGTGATTTGTGAGATCTAATCGATATTCTAAAGCTTTAATCTCCTTGGTATAGTACCTTGGTTTCATGATATGGACTTGTGTTGAGATGATTTTCTGATCAAATATTGTCTTAGAACTTGTCCTTCTTGACTGCATATATAACTTGATCCGTAATTCTCATGTTAGATGTGCCTAAGGGTTAAACATTATTGATGGCATACCTCCATGTTTGCTTGATAGTGGTGAGATGCATGTGTAATAGCTTAAACATTCCAAGCTTCTTGAGTTTGTTGGTTAGGGTCGGTGTCCTTTTCGTGCTTTAAAGATGCCATTAAATTAAATCTTGAGATCGTATCGACGAGGTTGTTTATTGGTTAGGGAGTTGGTTAAAGATCGTATCTTAATCACAGAATAAGTTAGAAAGGACGAGGTTGTCAGAGCTTATTGACACTATAGCCGGCCCATCAATAGATTTTAAGCTTATTTGTGCATTGATGATCAGATTACAAACATGAATCGAAAGAATAACTTGACTCGAGTCTTATTTCCTACCTACTTTAAGTTTATGCTTTGTTGTTAGTTTATTTAATTTTAGTTTGTTATTTAATTTCCAGCACTTTAGTTAATTATGTTAACCTCCCCCCTCTACTTTTGTTGCTTGTTTGCTTGGCTATTGGAGATTAACGAAACCATCCAATCTCTGTGGGTTCGACCCTTCACCACTATACACAATTCATTGTGTTTGGTAGTTTAGGAATATTATTTGGTGGATTCGGAACCCACCAATGACTATAAGGGGATTTGAATTAATCCCAATCTTTCATAAATTATTTAATCTAATCTTTTAATATCCCGGCAGCCTGAAGATGGGGCCAATGCGAGTTGAAACTTGACATGATGAAACTCCTGTAACTGTTGGCTATGGAGGTTAATTTAGTAAGGAGGTTTATTAGAAACCAACAATATGAAAATTATGAATTTCATTTCTGAAGAACTGTCTCTGCAACAACAGAGAACAAACATATATACAAGCCGAGGACCAATAATTAGCCGACAAATGTCACTGCCACCAGCTGTCACTTAACTAACTAACCGTCTAATAACTAACATAAGAATTAAGCTATGCTCTGTTTCCTGCTAACCAAAGTAAGCAATTACAGCAATCACAAAATACAAAACCCCCCTTTCAAGGTGGATGGTAAATGTTCTTCAATGCCATCTTGACCATTAATGCCTTGAGAATAGGGGCTGGCAACGCCTTGGTGAACATGTCAGCGAGCTGATGCATCGAACGAATAGGCAAGAGCTTGAGAAACCCTGTTGACACTTTATCTCTCACAAAATGGCAGTCAATCTCAATATGCTTGGTTCTCTCATGAAATAGTGGATTCTCAGCTAGATGCACAGCTGCAAGATTGTCACAAAACATGGTAACTGATCCTGTGCAAGGGACTTGAAAATCTTTGAGCAACTATGATAGCCACACCAATTCGCTGGTAGCAATAGCCAAAGCTCTGTACTCAGCTTCAACTGAGGATCTGGAAACGACTGATTGTTTCTTCAATTTCCATGATATCAACGCTGGACCCAAAAAGATACAAAATCCAGAAGTGGAACACCGTGTGTCTTGGCATGAAGCCCAATCAGCATCCACAAAGGCAGTGACTTTGAAATCATTACAAAGGAAGAAGATGCACTGACCAAGAGTTCCTTTCAGGTACTTTAACAGATGATGAACAACATCCAAATGAAGATTCGTTGGTTTGGAAACAAATTGACTGAGCTTGTTCACTGTGAAGCATATATCAGGGTGAGATAATGTGAGTTACAATAGCTTGCCAATAAGCTTTCTGTAATTTGCAACATCCTCCAATTCAACTCCATCAAAAGTATTTAACTTGATGTTTGGATCCATTGGTGTGTTCAATGGTTTTTCTCCAAGAAAACCTGTTTCCTCCAACAGCTGAAGAGTGTACTTCCTTTGACAAAGAACTATACCATCCTTGGAGTGTGCAATTTCAAGACCCAAGAAATACTTCAAAGGGCCAAGATCTTTCAACTTAAACTGAGTATGCAGAAAATGCTTAAGGTTTCATTGCTCTTTTTACTAAAGGTTTGTGTTGATGAAATCTACTCCAGAACCTTTAGTAAAAAGAGAATAGTCTGCCTTGGATTGACTGAAACCATAGTGAATCAAAGCACTGGAAAATTTGGCATACCATTGCCTAGAGGCCTGCCTTAGCCCATATATTAGTTTAATCAGCCTACAAACCAGCTTAGCAGATGTGGCTGCTGCAGTAGAATCTGTTAAGACATATCTTTGAGGCAGATCCATGTATACTTCTTCAAAAAGATCACCATTCAAGAATGCATTATTCACATCCAATTGAGCAAAATCCCATTGGTTGGCACTATCCAGAGCTAACAGAGTTTTGACAGTGGCTAACTTAGCAACAGGAGAGTAAGTGTCCATTAAATCAATCCCTTCAAGATGACTATAACCCTTTGCCACCAATCTGGCCTTGTGCCTGTCTAAAGTACCATCTAAATGAAACTTGGTCCTATAGACCCACTTACAACCAATGGCATGATGTCCAACTGGATGTTGTGGTTTAGATTCACTAAGTTAAAACCAATCGTGTAAGTGTACACTTAATATACACGTAGCACAATAGGATCGTACCCACTGGGAAGGGAAATCAATCACTACTCAATATCTATTTCTAATCTAAAGACCGAACGAATTCAAGTTGTTATTTCTATCTACTAGAATAAAATTGAAGTAATTAACTCTAAGAAAATACAAATAGCACACTTGAACACGGATTAAACTCAGTAGACTAAATAGGCAGGAGAAGCAATGACTTATGCATTTATGATTCAATACAATACTTGTTTGACAAATGCAATTCTACAACCTAGTCACTTATATATGAATTATCCTCTCTCAAGGTATAACCATGTATTTAATTAAGCTCAACGTTGCTCTCGCAATCATCAATGTATTAATTAAACCAACAAGACTAAGACTAGTGCAATTCCTATTCTAGTGGCTTGGCATGGAATAAGATTTATTGTTGTATAGACCAGAATCAAATCTCTTTGCATTCATACAATCTACTAGTTATGAAAACCTTCTCAATTACTATTAACCTCTCGATTCTCAAGTAATTCTGGATTATGTTAAGGGTGATCAGGCCTTCACAATTCAATTCAAACCAATTTTCATACTAAGAATTAGCACAAGTCATTCAAGCATCATATCAAATACATATCGGACATTCATCATCACTCTGTTGGAAAACAGGAATCAGAAAACAGCGAAAATTTAAAAAATTTTCAAAAAAATGATCTTAGACTCGCAATCGTGAATCCAAATTCGTGGAGATTTGAAACTTACTTTTCAATAATCTTTCTTGAAGCATTTCAAGCCACCCAAGAACGCTCTTCTCACGGCTTGATCCCCTCTCCTTGGTAAAGCTCGAATCTTTAAAAACTTCTAACTTCAAGCTCTCTAGAGATAGTGCACCAACTTGATTACAATCTAACTAGTAAGGATGCTAGTTCTCTAGTTAGTGTTTAGGCTTAACCTAGGGTTTATTTTATCTTGGAGAAAGGCTGGTGTTTAACACATGAACCAAAAGAATTGTCAAAAATTCCCCTCAAGGGGAGCTCGAGCTCCCCTATATATAATTAGGGAGGGGTGGCCGAAACCCTAGTCCTTATGGACTAAGGATTTTGGTCCCTCTCTCCTATTACTTGATCATCAAGTAATTTTGAACTTTGACTTTGAATTCTAATTCAAATCAACTTTTAAGAGAGCTAAAATATCTAAACTCCTTTTGGATAATATTATACTTTATTTATTAAATAAATAACTTATTTTATCTAATTAATTAATTCATAATTAATTAACTAGATTAATTTTCTCCAAAATAAGACTTTCATTTTAATTCAAAATTAAACCAAAGTCTATTAAATAATTAACACATTAATTATTTAATATATAAATAAATATACACGTGTGGAACACATGTCTAGTCACATGACCCACATGTGTGGTTTCACACGTGTGGAACCCTCTTGGTATGATCAACTCGTTTGATCATTTTAAAGCCCTAACTCATGTAACCAAGTTGTTGTGTGTGACCCTCTAGGTTCTCAATTCAATTAGCAGTGTCCCTAATTAATTAATTCACTAATTAATTAATCAGTCCACAGATTAAACGACCATAGTCTAGCAACAAGTGTTTAACCCCTAGCTGAATTGGAATGTCTCGATTCGACAGAACCTTTAAGTCATTGATTCATGTGAGATACAATCCTCCTACTTACTATCTCTCAATCAAGATCTAGGGTAAGGGAATAATCAGAACCCTAATAATCTGGTCTTAAAGCTAAGTGCATTTCATATCCATTTGATCTCAATCCAAGAAACCCTTTTCTTGATGTCTTGATCTACTGCCTTGGCCAAGGACTCCATATGGCATATGAATGACTTACACAATAAGAGATCACCTTGCAAATGCAAGTGTAGGTCCTTTCTTGATTCTCATTCACTTTCATGAGTCACTTTTACAGCCCCAGCATAAGCCTTGAATCAGTTGTCTAAGGCAACACCCTTTAAAGCTTATACCTAAGACTACAGAGTTAACTCATAAAGTGACATGGAGCCTCAAGTCTAAGGATCAATTAATCACATCAATGACTCGTGAGATATTTCCTAATCTAGAAGTTTCCATTTCCTGAAAAAGAAACTTCCTTTCCCATTTAGGAATCTTTTCACACGGGGCACCTCAGTGAACTTACTTATGGAAGTAAGCACCTTCATGTATCACGAACGTATCAACTATACACTTTGCACCTCCATGAAACAAGGTGGTCCTTCTTAAGGGCGTGATCCCACAAGTAAGCCTTAAAGGAGTCAGGTTGACACTCCCACTGTCTGTAGGACTCATCAGCTTGGAGTATTTTGCTAATCATGACTTATGTGATATAGGGCTCGTTTCATGAACCATTTCACCTAAATGGTAGAGTCCTAAAGTCATCAGGATTAGCGGAGTTCTCATACATGCACAGCTAAAGTAAACGCATACCAAACAAGAACATATAAAGAAGTGTTGCCTCAATTCGTTATTTTATTCAAAGATTGTCTGTGACTACAATAAGGAAAAGTACAAAGTGGATAAGCAATCGGCGTTCTAGGGCACTATTCCTAACAATCTCCCACTTGCCCGTCAAAGCCATTTTGAAGCTACTCTAAGTCCCATCTTCTTAAGATGACCTTAGAAAGCTTCTCGACTAAGGGGTTTAGTAAGTGGATCTGCCACGTTCTCTGCTGATGTGACCCTCTCAATTTGCACATCTTCTCTTTTGATAATATCACGGATTAGGTGATACTTCCTCATAATGTGCTTGGTCCGTTGGTGAGATCTTGGTTCTCTTGCTTGAGGAACCGCCCCAGTGTTGTCACAAAACACAGTAATCGGGTCTTTCATGCCAGGAACAACATTCAACTCTTGAATAAAGTTTCTAATCCAAACACCTTCCTTAGCTGCATCATTTGCAGCTAAGTATTCGGCCTCAGTGGTCGAATCTACAGTGGTTGTTTGCTTGGAACTCTTCCAACTTACTGCTCCGCCGTTTATGAAGAAAATATATCCTAACATTGACTTAAAATCTTCTAAGTCAGATGCGATGCAAAGCTTGCATCACAGTATCCTTCGACAGTAAGATCTTTCTGACCTCCGTAAATTAAGAATAAATCTTTAGTAGTTTTCAAGTACTTAAGAATATTCTTCATGGCAGCCCAGTGACCATCTCCAGGGTCAGATTGGAAACGACTTGTTACACTAAGTGCATAAGCCACATCCGGTCGAGTACATAACATTGCATACATTATGCTACCTATTGCTGATGCATAAGGTGTATGAGTCATTCTTTCCTTCTCAAGGTTAGTCTTAGGACACATCTTCTTAGAAATACATGTTCCTACACTCATAGGAAGGTTCTTACCCTTTGCTGACTCCATATTGAATCTCTTCAATACTTTGTCAACGTACATCGACTGTGAAAGTCCTATTAACCTTCTAGATTTATCTCAATAGATTTTAATTCCAAGGATATAGGACGCATCACCAAGATCTTTCATCTCGAATTGGTTCGATAACCATAACTTAGTCACTTTCATGTCATCCTTCGAATTCCCAATAAGAAGGATGTCATCAACATAAAATACTAAGAATTACACTGAGGTATCCAATTCCTTTCTATACACACATGATTCATTCGAAATTTGAATGAAGCCAAACGCTTTGACTGATTCATCAAATCGAATGTTCCAATTCCTAGAAGCCTGTTTCAATCCATAGATTGATCTTTGGAGCTTGCAAACCTTTTGCTCACTCCCATTGAATGTGAAACCTATGGGTTGCTCCATATAAATGTCTTTATCAATGTCACCATTGAGAAAGGCAGTTTTCATATCCATTTGCGATATCTCATAGTCATAATATGCAGCAATGACAAGCATGATCCGAATAGACTTTTGCATTGGAACTGGTGAAAAGGTTTCATCAAAGTCCACGTGGTCTTTGAGTGAATCCTTTTGCAACCAGTCTTGCTTTGTAGGCTGCAATGCTTCCATCAACTCTAAGTTTTCTCTTAAAGATCCATTTGCAACATATGGGTTTGACCCCATCAGGCAAATCTACCAAGGTCCAAACTTGGTTGGAGTTCATGGAATCTATTTCGGATTTCATGGCTTCTATCCACTGTTCAGAGTCAGAATCTGAAAGTGCCTCCTCATATGTTAAAGGATCATTATCTTTTTGAGAGATCTCATGGAAGAATCCATACCATCTCTTCGGCTGTCTAGGAGCGCATTCAGAACGCTTTAGAGGAGGATTTACGTGTGTATCGAAATTCGTGATTGGTTGTGGTTGATCAGAAGGGGATATTTCTTCCGTGGGTGGCGTGGGGTCACTTTGTACTTCCTCTAATTATATGATCTTGCCTTTCTTTTCTTTAAGGAACGGTTCCTCAAGAAAAGTGGCATTTCTAAACAAACACCTTTTGCTCAGATTGATCATAGAAGTAGTATCCTATGGATTCCTTAAGATAACCTACAAAGTAGCATAAGTTAGAACGAGATTCTAACTTATCTCCCACTGTCCTCTTTACGTAAGCAGGACAACCCCAAATTCTTAAGTAAGAATAACTAGGGATTTTACCATGCCACATTTCATAGGACGTTTTAGGGACTGACTTAGAGGGAACTAGATTCAAAATCTTTGTTGCACTTTCTAGGGCATAACCCAAGAAAGAAGGTGGTAAGTCAGTGAAACTCATCATGGAACGAACCATATCAAGTAGAGTTCGATTCCTTCTCTCAGAAACTCCATTGAGTTGAGGAGTTCCTGGAGGAGTCCACTGAGAGATAATCCCATTATCTTTGAGATGATTAAGGAATTCTTCACTAAGATACTCGCCTCCTCGATCAGATCGAAGTGCTTTGATCTTGTGACCAGTTTGGTTCTCAACCTCGTTTTGAAATTCTAGGAATTTCTCAAAAGCCTCATATTTATACTTCATTAAGTATACATAACCATACCGACTAAAGTCATCAGTAAAGGTTATGAAATACTCATGATTGTTTATTGTGCTTACACTAAGCGGTCCACAAACATCAGAATGGATCAAATCCAAGACCTTAGTGGCGCATTCCACAGTTCCTTTAAAAGGAACTTTGGACATCTTTCCTTTGAGACAGGATTCGCAATAAGTTAACTCTTTGAGATCATTTTCAGAGAATGATCCTAAAGTGTTTATCTTGCTAATTCTGTTCTTGGAAATATGTCCTAATCTTGCATAAGGGAGCTGAAACTTTGTCATCTGTCTTAAGTTTAGTTTCTCGTTGTATATTCATGATATGGATATTTTGAGTTAGATAAAGTCCATTACTTAGAGTACCGATGTGAACGGAAGAGTTGATCCGTTTGATAAAATATTTACCATTCTTAATATAAGTTTCATAACCTTCACAATCAAAAATTGGAACTGAAATTATATTACGAATAATGCTCGGTACATAAAGGACTTTATTTAAAACTAACTCAAAACTACCTAAATCTAGTGTAATTGTGCCTAAAGCTCGAGCTTCAACATTTAAGCCATCGCTGATCTTCAAGACACATTCTCCTTCTCTGAGTTGTTGAACTTCATTTAGCATCTGTACATCATTACAGATATGAGCTCCACAGCCGGTATCAAGTACCCAAGAACTAGAATTAATAGGAAGATTTACTTCAACGAGAAACATACCTTTCTTTAGAGTAGCTTTGTACTCTAGGCAGTTTCTTCTCCAATGTCCCGCTTTGCCACAATGGAAGCAAACATCCTCTTTCTGATCACGCTTCTTCTTTTGGGCCTTCCCCTTCGAAATGCCACCAGTGGGCCTAAGGGGTTTCTTTTTCTTCTTTTGGGCTTTCTTGCCCTTACATTTAGAAAGCCCAGAAGAGGAAGGTGAAGCATTCACCATCAGAGCCTTATTGTCCTTCTTGATCGTGCTTTCAGCAGTCACAAGATAACTAATCAGCTCAGCTACAGTAGCACCAGCATGATTCATATTGAAGTTAAGGACAAATGGGTTGAATGATGGTGGGAGCGAGGCTAGCAACAAGTCCACTGAAAGCTCATCTTTCAGTGGCATGTCCATGGAAGCAAGTTTCTCAGTAAGGGCGAGAAACTTGAGTCCATATTCATGGACACTTGAACCTTCCCTCATTCTCAAGTGGAACAATTCTTTTGAAATGTTATACCTTGTAACACGTTCATGAGGGCGGTAAAATTGCTCTACGTGGTCGTAAATCTCCCAAGCAAATTCCATGGCCTCATGTTGCCTTTGCAAGTCCAGAGACATGTTAGCCAACATAAGGCAACGGGCTTGGAGATTATCATCCTTCCACTTCAGGATCGCGTCCCGCTCGGCCTGAGTGGGAGCGTGCCCTTCGGGACTAGGCTCCCCTTCGAAGAGAACATAAGTTCTCTTCTCAGAATCTAAAATGATTTTCAGATTCCTCAGCCAATCAGAATAGTTGGGACCAGTCAACTTGTTTGACTCGAGGATCGATACAAGAGGGTTTTTGGTTGCCATTTCAAAAAACGTAGAGAATCACAGAATCTACGACCTAAATGGTAAAACAGAGAACTAGTGAGCATGTTGAATTATAACGATATACAAAAGATAAGGTCTTCAATCTAATGTAGCTCCCGCTGTTTTTCAAAGATCTATAATTCCCAAAGATCTAAGAGGAACACACTTCCCAATGGTTACTAAGATCCTAGGCATTTTACCTCGAACCCACGACTCGCAGACATTCTAAGTAGAACCCTAGGTAGGTACAATTTCCCAATTCTAACACCTTTAGAACTCTTAGTAATTGTTTTTGCATCACCTATCTTTCAATATGGACCTACGACTCGTGCGACATCCATATTTACTTAGGCGTTAAGCTAGACCCATCAATCATAAGATCATGATCAAAACTTAGTTCGAACGACCCACGACTCGCGGACATCTCCCTTGCCAAAATTGACCACGAAATATTGATCATTTAAAATGATCAATTAGGTAACTAAGAACTAATAAGCTCCACTAGAAATCCACGACTCGCGGACAATAACTAGCTTCACTTACTAAACTTAAAACCTATTGATGGAATGCTAGGAATTTAATTCAAAATTTGCATCTCGAATTAAACACCTATTGTTAGCTTAATATTTAATGGAAATTTTCGAATCAACTGGGGAGTTGTCCGGTTCGACCTCACCAACATATATGTTATCCAAGTTTAATTAGTCTTGATTAATACAAGTACAACTTAAATGCATTTCACACAAGCACTTAGCAGATAACATGTCCTAGCATGATACTAACATGTGATGATCATGGGTTCTACCTATCTTATGCGTGATGTATGGGAGCCACTCCACAATCACAAGTTCTAACATACATGCCACATAAACAGTTTAAATCACATAAGGGAAAGCACTAACAAAATACGAGCCCTATCTCTATTACATTTTCAATTGAGATTCCCCTCCCTAACATTTTGAGGGGTCTTCACTTATGGCCTCCTTGTTACTTGAATGTGGTCCATCTTACTCCATGGGTGCATTGTCTCCAAAATGAAAATAAAACCTCACCACTTATTCTACTCTCAAAAAAATAAAAAACTACTGAAAAGTAATAAGGCTCAATCTTCATATTGGCCTTAGACAAATACACGGGGCATACCCCGGCCTCAAAACAGTAATATGGAAAGCCACATAATAAATCACATAATAGTATGCACAAAAGCGAGGCTCCAACCTCAATTGAAAAAAGCAACTATAGGGCTCCAACCCCAATTTAAACCATCCATGTGCATAAATTAAAACCATACATAAGTGTAAACCCATGATCACCTAACATGCTTCTTGCGAGAATTTAAACTTAACCAATAAATTAAAATTCCCGTTTCAAGTCCTAATGACTTGGAACACGACTTGATGCGAGTCTTATTTATAAAAGTTTTCAATAAATCCCAAACTACTAAAACAAATAAAATTCCAATTAATTTCTGAAAATTAATAATTTTATTAAAGGTGTAATTTCCCAAATTATAAACCGTTTCTATTTCTCAAAAATCCCAATTTTAACTCTTATTCAAAATAAATTAATTTAATTAAAAACAAGTTTTAATAAAATAAATAAAATTGGGACTGGATTGCACGAGATACGAAAATGGATTACGAGGAAAAATGGGGCCCGTACACGAAGGGGCTGCACGCGTCGCAAGCGAGCGAGACAGGCGCGCACAGCGCGCGGCTAAGGTCGCGCGAGTGCGCGCGGCCTGGGCGAGGGATCCTGCACGCCTTGCGGGATTCTCACCCAGCCTGGACGGGACTAGGCGCGCCCGGAATGCCTCCCGCACGGTTGCGGGAGCCCGCCTAGCGGCGGGCGGTGGCGCACGAAGCCCGCGCGCACGACTCCTTCGCACGTGGGGTTTCGCATGTTCGTAATCCAGGCTTTTCGTTTCGTGTTTTCGTTCAAAAGCAAAACCAATCCAAGAAATCCAAAAACAGTTTATGCAGTTTCAAATCTAAAACAGTTTTCAAAAACAAATTTTCAAAACAGTTTTTAGAAACTTTCAGGAAAATTATAGTTTCGTAATTCAGGCTTTCTAAAACAGTTACAATTACTCAATCGCATCAAGCCTAAGAATTTCTACCAAATTCAGTTTAATTGAGACGAATCAGAAACACGATTAACGAGGTGGCTCTGATACCACCTGTTGGAAAACAGGAATCAGAAAACAGCGGAAATTTAAAAAATTTCCAACAAAAGGATCTTAGACTCGCAATCGTGAATCCAAATTCGTAGAGATTAGAAACTTACTTTTCAATAATCTTTCTTGAAGCGTTTCAAGAGACCCAAGAACGCTCTTCTCGCGGCTTGATCCCCTCTCCTTGGTAAAGCTCGAATCTTTAAAAACTTCTAACTTGAAGCTCTCTAGAGATAGTCCACCAACTTGATTGCAATCTAACTAGTAAGGATGCTAGTTCTCTAGTTAGTGTTTAGGCTTAACCTAGGGTTTATTTTATCTTGGAGAAAGGATGGTGTTCAACACATGAACCAAAAGAATTGTAAAAAATTCCCCTCAAGGGGAGCTCGAGCTCCCCTATATATAATTGGGGAGGGGTGGCCGAAACCCTAGTCCTTATGGACTAAGGATTTTGGTCCCTCTCTCCTTTTACTTGATCATCAAGTAATTTTGAACTTTGACTTTGAATTCTAATTCAAATCAACTTTTAAGAGAACTAAAATATCTAAACTCCTTTTGGATAATATTATACTTTATTTATTAAATAAATAACTTATTTTATCTAATTAATTAATTCATAATTAATTAACTAGATTAATTTTCTCCAAAATAAGACTTTCATTTTAATTCAAAATTAAACCAAAGTCTATTAAATAATTAATACATTAATTATTTAATATATAAATAAATATACACGTGTGGAACATTTGTCCATAAGAACACGTTTCTAGTCTTGTGACCCACACGTGCGGTTTCACACGTGTGGAACCCTCTTGGTATGATCAACTCGTTTGATCATTTTAAAGCCCTAACTCATGCAGCCAAGTTGTTTTGTGTGACCCTCTCGGTTCAATTAGCAGTGACCCTAATTAATTAATCAGTCCACAGATTAAACGACCATAGTCTAGCAACAGGTGTTTAACCCCTAGCTGAATTGGAATGTCTCAATTCGACAGAACCTTTAAGTCATTGATTCATGTGAGATACAATCCTCCTACTTACTATCTCTCAACCAAGATCTAGGGTAAGGGAATAGTCAGAACCCTAATAATCTGGTCTTAGAGCTAAGTGCATTTCATATCCATTTGATCTCAATCCAAGAAACCCTTTTCTTGATGTCTTGATCTACTACCTTGGCCAAGGAGTCCATATGGCATATGAATGACTTACACAATAAGAGATCACCTTGAAAATGCCAGTGTAGGTCCTTTCTTTATTCTCATTCGCTTTCATGAGTCACTTGTGCAGCCCCAGCATAAGCCTTGAATCAGTTGTCTAAGGCGACACCCTTTAAAGCTTATACCTAAGACTACAGAGTTAACTCATAAAGTGACATGGAACCTCAAGTCTAAGGATCAATTAATCACATCAATGACCCGTGAGATATTTCCTAATCTAGAAGTTTCCATTTCCTGAAATAGAAACTTCCTTTCCCATTTAGGGATCTTCTCACACGGGGCACCTCAGTGAACTTACTTATGGAAGTAAGCACCCTCATGTATCACGTACGCATCAACTATACACTTTGCACCTCCATGAAACAAGGTGGTCCTTCTTAAGGGCGTGATCCCACAAGCAAGCCTTAAAGGAGTCAGGTTGACACTCCCATTGTTTGTAGGACTCATCAGCTTGGAGTTTTTTGCTAATCATGACTTATGTGATATAGGGCTCGTTTCATGAACCATTTCACCTAAATGGTAGAGTCCTAAAGTCATCAGGATTAGCGGAGTTCTCATACATGCACAGCTAAAGTAAATGCATACCAAACAAGAGCATATAAAGAAGTGTTGCCTCAATTCGTTATTTTATTCAAAGATTGTCTGTGATTACAATAAGGAAAAGTACAAAGCGGATATACAATCGGCTTTCTAGGGCACTATTCCTAACACACTTCCCTAGCCCTAGGGGTTTAGCTACTCATAATTAAAGCAAAACTCATAAAACTAAAGTAAATTGCATTAAAGGAATTCATGTTCATCAAATCAAGACAAAGTCTCAAAAACAAACTCATAAACATTCAGTAAAAATCTGGAAAAACGAATCTAGCATAATACTAATTAAACTTAAACTCAAAGGAATTAGTTTGATAATTAAATGAGTAAATAAACAGAAAAACCAAAATTGTTAAAGAACTTGATCCTTTTGTCTTCTCGAAATGGTTTGAACAACTCTTCAAAACTCCATAACTTCTCTCCTCAGGTTAGGTCACGAACGGAAGAAGAACTCACTCAAAAAGACTCCAAAACGCACATAAATAGCAACCCTAAATTTTATCTCGCCGCCCTAGGTAACGGGCGTTACCTATCTATGTGCACTTATGTTAACGCCCGTTACTGCCATGAAATTGCAATAACGCTTTTATAAGTGGTAACGGGTGTTACACTATAAGAAATCCTGCTTATTTCGACGGAAAATTCTGAGGGAAAGCTTCCGTCGGAATGCCGCCGAAAAATCCGATGGAATTCCGACGGGTTACGATTTTTTTTAAAAAAATAAAAATTAAATAATTTCGACTGGATTTCCCTCGGAAACCCGTCGGTTTGTGTAAAATAGAAAATTTTAAAATAAATCCGACGGGTTTCCTAGGGAAATTCTGTCGGATTGTTTAAAATATAAAAATAGAAATTAAATATATCCGACGGGATTTCCCTCGGAATCCCGTCAGTTTTTTAATGTAAAATTTAAAAAGTAACGGAAAAGTCTTTCGACCATCGGTTTTTGTTAAATATTAAATTTAGGGAAAATTACATCCAGGCCCCCTGAGGTTTGGCATAATTACAATTTAATCCCTGCTTTTTCATTTATTAGAAAAAACCCCCTATAAACACTGTTTCAATTGAAGTCCCTGGCGGAATAGTGGAAAATTAGGCATAAACTTTTTCGTGTTTTTCAAAAAAGTCCCTAGGAACAGTGCTCATAGGGGTGTTTTTGTAATAAACGAAAAAGCATGGACTAAATTGTAATTATGGCAAACCTCAGGGGGCTTGGATGTAATTTCCCCTTAAATTTAATATAGAAACTAAAATTTATTTTAAATAATATAATTTTCAATTTAATAAAAAATAAAATTTAAAATTAAGGAAAAAATACATATAATAGAAATTAAATTATTTCGGAATTTATAAAATATAAATTTATAAATAATGTTAAATAATTTCGACGGGTTTCCGATGAAAATCCCGTTGGAATTTATAAAATATAAATTTATAAAATAATGTTAAATAATTCCGAAGGGATTCCGAAGGAAATCCTGTCGGAATTTATAAAATATAAATTTATAAATACTGTTTAATAATTCCGACGAGATTTCCCTCGGAATCCTGTCAGAATTTATAAAATATAAATTTACAAAAATGTATTAAAAAATGTAGGGTGAATGGGAATCGAACCCAGGAGCCCCTGGAACCTGGACCGCCTTGTGCCAGTCGTGCTAAGTTATTTGTTAGTTGGAAGTTAAATGTTTTATTAAAAACCTATTTCCAGACAAGTAATACTCAGACTACTTTAGGGCAAAATTTCATTTCTCCCCCTAGATTCAGTTGAATTTCTCTGCCCAAATTTAGTCGCCTCCGCCAGCTACGGTCATCCTTGCTCTCGCCTCCACCAGCCTTTGGCCTTCGCCAACCGGTCGTCACTTGCCGGTTGTCATCTGCCAAGTAATGGGAATTTAATTTTTGTTTAAGTTTTTCATCTCGGAAATCCGAATGTTGGTTTGCGAAGATTGAGAATATCGATTGAAGGGTAAATTTTGTGACAAAGTTGTACTGGGGAGAAGTTAGAGAGAAGCTTCTTGAAGCTGTTGAAGATTTGAAGTTGGTTCTTACAGGTACATTCCTGGGATAATCTACGCCCTTTACGCTATTGTCTTCGTCGAAAATCACTACAAAAAAACTGCCGAATTTTGACGGGCAAATTCCGACGGGATTTTCGAAAATCCCGTCAGTTTTCCGTTGGAAAAGCTAATTTCCGACGAAAAACCGACGGGATGGCGCCCGTTGGAAAATACATGGTCTGAATTGGGTCCCGACGGGTCCGTTCCTTCGGTTTTCCGTTGGAATATTTCCAACGGAGTTCCGATGGGACGGGATGGCGCCCGTTGGAAAATACATGGTCGGAATTGGGTCCCGACGGGTCCGTTCCGTCGGTTTTCCGTTGGAATATTTCCAACGGAGTTCCGATGGGTTCGTTCCGTCGGTTTTCCGTTGGAATATTTCCAATGGAGTTCCAATGGGATTCCGATGGGCAAATAATTTTTTCCAACAAAATAATTTCCAACGGAAAACCAACGACCAACTTCCGTCGGAATTTTTTTCCGACGGAAAACCGACGGCCAACGGATTTCCATCGGACCAAAAATAATTTAATTTTTAAGTTAACCAATGGAATTCTCCGTCGGTATGCCGTCGAAAATTGAATAAAAATAAATAAATTAAAAAAATCGTTTGAGAGACCCAAACCACCGTAGAAACGAGCCACACCAACACCTCGGATGAGCCACGAGTCGAGCTTGAGCCAACCGAGCCAACCAATGTGAGAATTTAATTCTCGCGATAATTGAACACATAGGGATTCGAACTCGGGTCTCCAAGGAAGAATGGTACTCCCTTACTAACTTGGACAACTTACTTCTTATTAATATTATGTCTTTAAATATATTTATACACTTATTTCAATTAATTATTTAAATACTTTTTCTTATTAATATAAAATATAAAATTTGAAATATATGATTATTTTAATTAAATATAATCAAATTTATTGAGATATTATATAAAAATTGCTAGCTTATATACTTTTGTGTTTTAATTATAATGTATATACCTAAAATTAATTCAAATATTATTGTAGATGAACAAATAAACTTTATATTATTAATTTAATTTAATTTACTATTTTGAAAATATCATAAATTTAATTTCAAAGACAAATAGTTAAATTAATTAATATTATAATATTTCTTTTCTCAACAAATCATATGGCAACACGTGGCGTATTGTATGATATTATCTCTTTCAAAATAAAAATATAAAGAGATAAATATTCATGTGATATTATTGATGAGTCCAGAATACGCTCGGATCAGCACTATACACGTGTCACGATCTGAAGGATTCATCGGTCTAACGCTCGCGGTAATGGGCTCGTGGGTCCAACCCGGCCTATTCCCTATACCTCTTCTCCAAGCAACACTTGCGTGTCTCGGCCCAAGTCACGAGCATGGGATCCCCCAACGGTCCCCTAGAGCGCTCGCGTCACCGACCCCGGGGATGCTCTATGTCATGGTTTCCTTCCTTCCATACCAGGGACGCCCTCAGTAATCGCACTCATGTGTCGCCGACTCTAACGCTCGGACACCCATCGCCAGCGCCCCTCCCCCCCGGTCAGGGGCCCCTCAAGCGTAACCAACGCTCGGGTTGGTACTCGAAGGTGTCCCTCTTCGAGGATCGGTCCCTGTAGCGTGGACTGTCCCTTCCAAGAGCACTTCCAGAGTACGGGAAGCATGGTTAGATACCTGTACGCTCGCCGCTCACTAACCACCTCTGACACAGTGGAGGCGCGCACCTCGTACCTGACCTGCTGCAGGCTTTTCGGAGCCATCACTTTCACGTCATCTCAGGCCACCACGTGTCTAGGGCTACACTGATTTTGGGACCGCTTAGTCACTATTACCAAAATACCCCGACCCTCAACTTATAAATAAGGGAATTTCACTCACCTTCCCTAAGCACTCCTGCATCATCTTCTACACAAACACATAGCTAGGCATCTTCTCCATTTCTGCATAATCCAAGCTTTGCATACTTCACCATTTACACACCCTCACTGCACTTTCTTTCCTGGTGTTATCCTAGTTGGAAGAACCCATGCACAATCGGAAACCCAGTTCCTGAGGCTCTAAGCCTGTGATGGTCTTTCCCTTCTCAAACAAATCTTGAAAGTGTTTGGTTGCACACTAGGAATCCATTTCCTGCACCATCAATTATCTCTTTAAAAAAACAATATTCAAGTGATTTTATTTGATATTATCTCTTAAAAAAAAAAATACAAGAGATAATTATTAAATAAGTTTGAGTTGAACTCTAACTCTTCAATCCTAAACCTATATAAAGGCGTTCTATCCCAAAGTTATCAAATCAAGGCGTTTGATCCGTTATTAAGACATTATACCAACGAATCGACGTTATATTCAAGCTAAATCTTCGGAGTTACCGACAAGTTCAAAGGCGTTCTCGGCGAAATTCTCCAAAATCTAGCGTTTGATTCGTAAATAAGTCGAAGGACCTGCAGATTAACATTATTAAAAGCTAAATTTGAAGTTGAAGAAAATCAAACCGATTAATAAAAGTTAAACAAGTTGAAGAAGATCAAAAATTGAAGATCCACTTTGATATCAAAATTTTCAAATTATTTGTCCTATTTATCCGATGTTTACACAAAATCAATAAACGCGAGTTATTAGTGCGAACAATTAGATTAATAATTTATAATTTATATATTATATGATTTTTAAATATATAATTATTTATATTAAATAAAATCGTATTTTTCTAATTAAATATTAATAATTAATAATTTGTATATTATATGATTTTTAAATATATAATTATTTGTATTAACAATAATCGTATTTTTCTAATTAAATTTGATAAAAAAAATTCCAACGGAAAACCAACAGAATTTTTATTTCATTGAAATTCCAACGGAAAACCGACGGGAAAATCCCGTCGGTATTTTTTTATGAAGCATAAAAAATACCGATTGGAATTTCCTGTCTGTCGACTTTTTTTATTCTTCATTAAAAAAAGTACCGACGGGATTTTCCTTTCCATTGGAATTTCAATGAAATAACAATTCCAAATGGAAAACCGACAGAAAATCCCGTCGGTATTTTTGGCGTAATTTTTTTTAGAATTGCGCCAAAATTTCCGACGGAATTCCAACGGAAAACCGACGGACTTCCGTTGGAATTTTTTTCCGACAGAATTCCGACGACTTTTCTGTTGTAAGGCAATTTTGCTTGGCCGTGGGAATTCCGTCGACCGCCAGTTTTTGCCCCTTCAGTTTTCGGCTGTTTTCTTGTAGTGAATGTGGCTTGCTTGTTTGGTAATTTTTGGTATTCGAAAATGTGGCTTGCTTGTTTGGTAATTTTTGGTGAAAATTTCCTTGTGCCTGATTAGTTAAGAGATTGGAATTTGAGTTGAAAATGGAAACAGAGTAAGTTATAAGGGTGATAATTGGTCCCGAATTTCCTGTGAGGCTACAAACTTAGTAAACTGAGTAAGTTATAAGGCTTTTGTTTTATATTTGTTGAATTTATTGAACCTGAGTATACTGTAAGTGGCTTTATGAATGATTTTATTGTTCTAAATGTTGAGAAGGGAGAGGCAGTACCTGTTGGGGCTGATTCTTTGACAAGAGAATTAAAAACAAATAAATGTTATGTTCTAGACAGTGGGTTGGAAGTCTTTGTGTGGATGGAAAAAACACTTCTTTGGTAGATTTATATCTTTGAACATTAATTCATTCACAGAAGTGCTAAATATCTTCTGCTGCTTTTGTCTTTAGTTTCAAGTTGGTTTGAATATTCACTGTCATCTTCCATGAAGGTCTTATTGTTACTTTTAATGCTTTTTGGCACTTCTGAAACGCCAAGGAGTTAATGTGAAGGGTCTCGTGAAAGAAGAATCTTCCCAAGAAGAACCTGAACCACATATAGACTGCTCAGGCGATTTACAGGTGATTTCAATCATCTGCAAATTTGGCACAAATTCAGAGAACCAACATCTTTTTTTTTTTTTTTGTTCTTAATATTGTCATACTATGAATATAATATTTTGAGCAAATTACATTTTTGGTCCCATAGGATTGGGTAATTTGCAATTTTGGTCCCATTCTTTTAAAATTTGACAATTTTGACCCCGTAGGTTTCAATTTGTGACAATTTTGGTCCCAATCGTCAATTTTTGGACGGAAACCGTTAAACCCATGTTCAGGACAAAGGACAAATATAATCTTTGACCAAAAAAATACCACAAAGGTGGCTGTAGCCCAACGGGAGCGAGCCATCCCCTTCTACGCGAGGTCTTGGGTTCAAAACCCAGATAATACATCTTTTTTTTCTCAAATAACTATTATGGTAAAATATAAATAAATTTTAATACTAATATAATATAAATATATTACTATGTTAAAATATAAATATAATATATTATTATGTTCAAAAAAAATTTTAAGCTATAATTATTATGTTAAAATATAAATAAATTTAAATAATAATATAATATAAATATATTATTATGTTAAAGTATAAATATAATATATTATTATGTTCAAATATTTTTTTAGCTATAATATATATTTTTATATTATATGTACTATATATTATATACATTAATATATATATATATATATATATATATATATATTTAATATTAATATATATATAATATATAATATATATACGTACAAAATGTATATTATGAATTTATAAAAAATAATAGTTATATACTACATATATTAAATATTATGTATTTATATATTATATACGATTAATTATTTATGTTAAAATATAAATAAATTCTAATAATAATATAATATAAATATATTATTATGTTAAAATAAAAATATAATATATTATTATGTTAAAATATTTTTTAATCTATAATATATATTTGTATATTATATGTACTATATATTATATACATTAATATATATATATATATATATATTAATGTATATATATATATATATAATATATAATATATATACGTATAAAATGTATATCATGTATTTATAAAAAAATAATATTTATATACTATATATATATTAAATATTATTTATTTTTATATTATATAAAAATATATTATTATGTTAAAACATATAAATTTATTAAATAATATTATAGCTTAAAAAATATTTTAACATAATAATATATTTATATTATATTCTTATTAAAAAATAACACGTGTATATATATTTATATAATATATATAATATATAATATAGATACATGTAAAATGTACAACACGTATATATATATATATATATATATATATATATATATGTATATTAAATAATATTATAGCTTAAAAAATATTTAAACATAATAATATATTTAATATTAATATAATACAAATATATTATTATGTTAAAATAAAATTATAAGATATATATATAAGATATATACACATTTAAACATAGTAATATATTTATATTATATTAGTATTAAAATTTATTTATATTTAACATAATAGTTATTTAAAAAAAAAAGATGTATTATCTGGGTTTTGTACCCAAGACCTCACATAGAAGGGAGTGGCTCGCCCCCGTTGGGCTACAGACGCCGTTGTGGTTTTTTTGGGTCAAAGATTGTATTTGTCTTTCAGCCTGAACATGGGTTTAACGGTTTCCATCCAAAAATTGACGGTTGGGACCAAAATTGTCACAAATTAAAACCTACGGGACCAAAATTGTCAAATTTTAAAAGAATGGGACCAAAATTGCAAATCGCCCAATCCTATGGGACCAAAAATGTAATTTGCTCTAATATTTTTAAGGCAAACCTTATTTTGACATAAGGATTTGGTCTATTTTTCCTTTGAGAAAGCAAATTTAATCTTTTACGTATGAAATTGATAAGTTTTAGCCTTTGCTTAACTTTTAGTATCTAGAAACATTTGATGATAGGGAAATTCAGAACTCTTTCTAGAATTAGTTAATTACATCACCAAGCTTTCTTGATAACCTTCTCTCTTTGGTATTCAACTAATGTTGTTACTGATTTGTTAGTTTACTGCTTATGTGAGACCAGGTTTGGCGTGTAAACGGTTAAGACAAGACTCTTCTTTCAGTAATTATAGTTGCAGATTATGTTGAACTTCGGATTATCTTCTCTTTGCTTAAATTTTATTGTTAAATTGTACCTTGCAAGACGCATATGTCGTACTGGTGGTAGTTGTACCCTGAGTAACAGCAGAAGAAAAATAAATTTCAAATCTACCATGAGTTAGTTGATTTTGCTTTCTGTGAAATTGTTATATCTTTGCTTCATTCTTTTTATTCCACAATTTGGTTAGTTTCAGCTGAAATCATGACTGTTATTTGCTACAAAACTGTTGGGATTATGTGCAATATGCTAGTATTTCGCTAATTCCACTAATTATTGTCTTAAAAAAATATGATCTTGAAGTTGATGATTTGTTCTATATTTGCAGACATTGAAAGATTAGCTCAAAATAGGGAAGCAGCAAGAAAAAGCAGACTTAGGAAGAAGGTAGACGAAAGACTCCTATTGTTTACGAAGATCATGAT
The DNA here is from genome assembly GCA_037501455.1 of Lantana camara. NCBI lineage: Eukaryota > Viridiplantae > Streptophyta > Magnoliopsida > Lamiales > Verbenaceae > Lantana > Lantana camara. The sequence continues at coordinate 118,147,747 of CM074857.1, forward strand.
GATGATGAGGGGGAGGAGGATAATGAAAATGTAATTGAAGATTAGTAAGTGTATGTAAGGATAAATACTTTTGTGGGATGAATTAGTATATAAATTTATGATGTCATGGATGAATTTGTAGCATGTGAAAGATGAATGTTTGGATTTCAAGTATAATTGTTGGAAATGAATATTTGGATTGATCGTGTGGAAGAATTGTATATTTGATGAATTGTTGGGATAAATTGTATGTTTGTTGAATCACTAATAGCAGGTACCAAAAAAAAAAAAAAGGGAAAAAAAAACAGATTTAAAAGAAATAAAAATTCTTTTTTAAAAAATCCGACGGGATTTTCCTAGGAACAATTAATTCCAACGGGGATTCCGAGGGAAAACACGTCGGATTTAATTGTTTTTTTTTTTTTTTAAGTACATTCTGACAGGATTCCGAGGGACATCCCGTCGGAATTAATTAATTTTTTTTTAATTTTTTACAAATTCCGACGGGATTCCGAGGGAAATCCCATCGGAATTAATTGTTTTTTTTTATTTTTAAGCAAATTCCGACGGGATACCGAGGGACATCCCGTCGGAATTAATTTTTTTTTTTTTTAATTTTTAGCAAATTTCGACGGGATTTCCCTCGGATTCCCGTCGGATTTATTTTATTTTATTTTATTTTTTTTTGGGTTTTTGTCCCTCGAATATCCGTCGGGATTCCGTCGGAATTTAGTTTTCGAGGAAGGGTTTTCCTACGGACTGTTTCCTGTCGGAATTCCCTTGGAAATAGTGATTTTTGAGGGAATTCCGTCGGATTATCCCGTCGGAAAATGCAGGATTCTTGTAGTGTTACCACTTTTCCTCTGTCCAAGGGTAACGAGCGTTACCACTCTGATTCGCCAAAAGTGTTGCTCCTGTGTCTGTTAACGGGGGTTAACACCTTTGTTCTTCTAAGGGGTAATGGGAGTTACTCATTTTTCCTCCAAAAACGCGTGAATTCGTCTTGCTTTTCCGTTTCTTATCTCCAACTCAAAAAACACCTAAATGGAGCAAAATAAACACATAAACGCATCAAACGGTACAAGAATATACTCTAATATAAGCTCAAATCTATACGAATTTCACACTCAACAAATTCCCCCACACTTGCCTATTGCTCGTTCTCGAGTAATACGAAAATAAGAAAACACATCCTCATCAAACCTCATCCTCAAAGCAATCATCGAACCATCACCTAAAAAAGTCTTGCAATTCAAATTAAGTATTCATGCACATAAGATCGTCAGACATAGTATGAGAAGTATACCCTTGTGTAGTGTGTGATTTCGAACAGAACAATGTACAACGACTAGAATGACAAATTTACCATTTCCTCCTTAGTTCTAATCATCAACTTCGGAATACACTCTTCGCACCTATCTCCAGTAATGGAGTTAACTCGAGACTCGGGATCGGTAGGTCTTTCGAGCTTGTAATGTAGGCTTTGGGTAAGGTTATGGAAATTTGGACCAAGGACTACTCACCAAGCTTACATCATTCAATGTAAAGCACGACACTCTTCTTTAGCCCTAAAACACTAGCTTCCTCCACACTTGGACATTTGTATCCCACCTCTTCCAATCTCACACTCTGCCTAAATATTTTTCTTTTCTTTTTGCTCTTGCTTTTCTTTTTCATATCTTTTCTTTTTCATACTTGTTCTCATTCTTTTTCTTTCTCATACGAATCTCTCAAATTCAAACATAAGAATAATCAAAAGGAGTCAAAAGATAGACATTCAAACGAGCAAGCCTTGGTGTAAAATTATCAAAGTGGTTTATTTTATCGTGCATTAGGCTTATAATGTGGCTACAAAAATCTTTGCACAACAATTAGGCTCAACGGGGTCAATAAGATAACGTTATTTAGTGAAACATGGCTAAAACTTTAAAGGCTTAATATCCTCTGACAACGACTGCCTACTTCACTTCCTTAATCTTTCATTAACTCAAAATTTCACCTCAATAGGACTAAAATGCATCCTAATCAATTCATAGACTTATTTGGAAATCATCAATTCACCTTTCTAAGCAAAGTACATTATAACGTTCGAAAAGTGCGCAAAATAAGAGGGCATACTAACACACTAAATCATCCAATCTCATGCAAATTTTCCTCAATTCAAAAAAAAAAAAAAAAAAAAAAAAAACCAAATCATTCTAGCAAAAGCTCAACGATCAAACCTTGAAGAAAAAGTTCAAAACGGGGGAAAATTTTCAAAAGTTTCAAAATTTCTCAATTCCTAGCAAATCACAAGTGTAACAAAACATCTAATCATGCAAATATTCAATAAAAACTCCTAGCATCCCTAGACTGCTCCCCCACACTTAATCTTTGCAATGTCCTCATGCAAATGAAAGAATTAAAGTTCAAGAAAAACTCCCTGATCGATTGAAGATCCGGCAACGTGCTAGAAAAGCTTCCAAAACCTGAAATATGTGACTACAAAGCACGGATCAAGTGCAAATGCAATTGACAATCAATATGCATTCAACAAACAACACACAGGTCACAAATTCACGTAAAGAAGGGGACAATTGCATAAACAAAAGTCACGGAGTTCAAACATATGCAAATATCTAAGTGTAGCCAAAATATCCGATTAGGGCAATAAGAACATGCCCAAATATAATGTCTAAAATAAACGCAAACACGGGGGAAAGTAAGATAGCATCATCAAGGTGATGAGGGTCCTCCAAAATACTGATCAACACGAACATAGAACCCTTCGAACTTCGTCTCCACCTGAGCCTTCCACTCATCAAATCGCTCATCAATATACTGCGTCAGATCCTCAATCCTTGCGATCACAATGCTCAAATCAGCCCTTAACCCTGTCAACTCTGTACGAAGGCCTCTCACAGTAACTGGGTTTTCATCATTAGCCTCATCAACAACCGGTGAGGCACTGCGGAGAATCCCAAACTCATCATCCGGCCTATCAGGAATCCAAGCTAAAAGCTCCTTCTGCATTACTGAAAGCTCATCAAAATGGGCCTTACCCCAACTATACATCTGCCAGAGCCGATCTCTATCCCGAATTAGCCACCATGGCAAAATAAACTCCTTGAGTTGTCCACTCTCCCAAGCAATAGCCAAACCAACAGTCTCCAAGTACTATGGACCACGATCATAACCAAAATTAACGGGCAATGAACCCCGAGGGCTCCAATTTATCTCACGGGCAAACATAGTCGTATATGCACCGTGAGCAATCGTCTCAGTGGGTCATCCTGTAATCTCCTGAAGCTTCTATAAAAACTCAATCGTACCATCGAACTTGATATCTTCCTTTATCATATACATTATTCCCAACTCCGTTTCATTGATGTGGCTATCACTTCCATATCTAGCACAAAATCCCGTAGCCAAGATCCTATGGACTAGCACCCAAGCCAATGAGTTAAGATAGCTATCATGAGTGCATTGTGGGGAATAACTCGGGACACCCTTGCACAACAGAAAGGATCTCCAAACTTCTTCTCTTTGAGCATCATTCCACTTAGGCAAGGAGGAAGTGGCATGGGCCGGGAAACGAAGGATCTCCCGTATCCGATTCGCATTCCATGCTCGAGTTTCTATGTCATCTAGAGTATAAGTCAATGTGTTGTCCACCGAGTTGAAGTTCATTGTAGTGAAGAAAGCGGCCGTCATCTCGGCATACGTCAAATCCTTCCTAGTCAAGAATGACAATCAACCGATGTTGTCAAACAATCTTTTCACTTCTTCCCAAGACTCAAACTTCTCCGTCCATATGTCCTTGAAGAACCTAGTAGACACAATGTTCCTTGTCAAATTACTTTGAAAGGGATTGCCCATAGCATTCACCGTTATATTGACCGATTCCAATGGTTGATGATCCAACCGAAATGAAGTAGTGAAGGGCTCAGGGACTCTAGAGCGCTTAATGCGACCCATAGTACCTATATTATTCATATAAGATAAGGAAAAGCACATAAAAATCAATCATGATTCATTCAGATAATTTATCGAACACCTGGTATGCACTAACCTAGGGTTTGAGTTTTGATCAAGATTCTTTAATCTACCCAATTCAAATCAACAAGGCTCTAGTATTATGACTATCCCTTTTTAAGTCATAATTATGATTGTCCTCTTTTTAACTTGAAAGATACGATTTCGGGTCGTTAACGGGCGTTACCTAATTATGCTTATCAGGAGTAACGCCCGTTACTCCTACTGTCCTACTTCGCCTGTACCCGTTAACAAGTGTTACCTAAATTGAACTTGAAGAGGTGTAACGCCTGTTACCAATAGTTCTTGAGACGTCTGACTCCATGAACGGGCGTTACCGGAAAAGGCCTAGAAGGGGGGTAACGCCCATTACTCACGTTTTCGCACAAAACTTAACTTTACCCAAAAGCTAACTCGGACGGTGCTTAATCACGTTAATTTATACAAATTAACCCAAAATTTGCAATCAAGCCATAGTGCACCAATCTCGTAACACACAAATATCTCAAAGCACATATTGCAAAATATCACAACAAGTCATTCTCCTTAAAAGCAAATTTAGTCATGCGCACACATGATCACACACAACAAAAATGGACCTTAATGCCGACATTAAAGCTCAAATCACAGTCCTTGCCTCCATATTTTGACAACACCTCACTTATAACCTGCAAAAGGGAGAGAGAGAACTTAAAGTAGACGAGAAAAATGAGGCAAAGAAAGGAACGAAAAAGAAAAGAAACAAGAGAGAGGGGTTAGTTCTAAGTTATAGTCGTTAGCTTGACTTTGAGAACCGGATTAGGGATTAACAATCCCCAAGCTACGAGTCACAAGGAGTGACCTCGTTCTTGCTACTCACAACACCGGAGCTTGAACTCCAACTGTTTAATTTCAAAACATCCTCTCCTATTGAATTTCGGGACTTCGGTTCTCCTTCCCAATCAACTGCATCCCTTTTCTTCGAAAATAACACCACTCCGTTCGAGGTCTCACTTATCTCCTTGATCATGCAACATTTACCCGGAATCGATGGTGGTGGTATGGAACCAAAATTCCTAAACTCTAAGCTTTCATCTCCTATTTGGAACGTGAGGCGTCTATTCTGAACATCAATATCTGCTCCTGCTGAGGCTAGAAATGGTCTTCCAAGGATCAATAGCATCCTATCATCGCTCTCAACATCAAGAACTACAAAATCAGTAGGAATTTAGAATTTCCCAACTTTTACCAACACATCCTCGAGAATTCTTGTAGGATATTTCACTGATCTGTCAGCTAGTTAGAGTGTCATATTAGCTGGTTTGAGCTCCTTTACTCCTAACTTCCTGCAAGTAGATAAAGGGATTAAACTTACACTAGCTCCTAAATCACATAAAACATTATGGAAGTGCAAAGAACCAATAGTTAGAGGAATTGAAAAACTCTCTGGATATTTAAGCTTCGGGGGAAACTTATGCTGAATAATGGCACTGCATTCCTCAGTAAGTGCAACAGTGGTGAAGTCTTCAGACTTCCCTTTACTTGAAACCAATCCTTTCTCTAACTCCTGCTTCTGAAATAGTTGGGGAGAAGAAATCGGTGGCAAATATAACTCAGTTGCCACATTCACCTTTGGCTCTGACGGGAACTCTTCCTTCTTTTCTTCTATGCTCACCTTTTCAATCTTAACTACCTCCTCAACTTCTTCACAAACAAATTTCTCAATGTCCGAATCTGCAAGTAACTTCAGACCTTCATACTCTATACCGCTTCTTACAAATATGGCTTTGCAATGCTCCTTAGGGTTGTTTTCGGTTTGACTTGGTAGCATTCCTGGGCCTCTCATATTCAAAGATTGGGCAATCTGACCAATTTGAGTCTCCAAATTTCTGTTCTGATTCACCATCTGTTCTGCCTGAGCTTCCAATTTCTGATGTCGATCCGTAGACACGGCTATGAATTTCTCAAGTATAGTCTCCCATCCCTGTTTTTGCTCCTATTGAGGGGGCGCTACATTGTAGGGGGCTGGTGGTCTTGGTTGGAATTGCTGCCTAAGCTGAAACTGCGGCCTAGGTTGAGGTGGTTGCTGAACATTCTGATTATTAGACCAAGAAAAGTGAGGGTGGTTCTTCCATCCTGGATGGTAGGTGTTTGAGTAGGGATCATTTCCTGGTTTGGAGTTTTTTTCATAATTCACCTGTTCTTGCACCTGTTCTCCTGCATTGGTATGAGGACACATATTAAACGCATGTGGACCACTAAAGATTTCACAAGTTACCTAAACTGGTTGGGGTGGTATCCCAACTGCATTGACAGAAAGTTGATCAAATTTCTTGTTGAGGGCCTCAAATTTGGCATTGATGGCGGTTAGGCCATCTAACTCTATTACTCCTACTTGCACCTTGGCTGGTTGCGAATGGCTCCTCTCAGGCACAAATACATTCTTTTGTGACATATTATCTAACAACTCAGTAGCGATAGCTTCAGATTTTGACAAGAAAGCTCTACCAGCTGTGGCATCCATCGCTCCTCTAAAACTAGGGGACATCCCATTATAGAATGTCTGAATTAATAACCAACCGGGAATCCCATGATGTGGACACTTCTTCTGCAAATCCTTGAATCTCTCCCAAGCTTAATAGAAAGACTCTTCGTCCAACTGTCTGAAACCTTGAATATAATCCCTGTACTTCGTGGTTTTGCTAAGTGGGAAGAACTTGGCTAAGAAAGCCTGAGATAATGCTACCCAAGTCTGAAAAGATTCGTTTGGGACAGTACTCAACCATGTTTTAGCTCGTTCCCTTAGTGAAAAGGGAAAAAGCCTGACTCGAATAGCATCAGTAGTGACATTGTGGATCTTAAAGGTATCACACAGCTCAAGAAAATAGTCAAGATGTGATGTTGGATCCTCCAGTGGTAATCCAGAAAATGGATTGTTCTGCAGTAGATTGATGATAGTTGGTTTGATCTCAAAATTGTTTGTTGCGATCGGGGGACGGGCTGCAGTCTGAGTCGCTCCAGCCTGCGGTACGTTATAATCTCTTATGGCCGGTGGTGGTGGATCTTGAGGTGGGTCAGCCATCGGTATGGCAGTCGGTTTTTTATCCTTTTTACGCTTTCTCCTAATAGCACTCAGTGTTCTCTCGAGACCACTTACTCATGAACAAAGTAGTAATCCAATTCGATATGTTTGGTTCAAGCATGGAATACCGGATCAAATCTTAATATATGACACCTATACATATATATATATTTGGTACAGATATGACACCTATATTATCGCACCACAAAACTGTTGGTATTCACTTTCAATGTCGTGGTAGATGATGGCATGAATTTTTCTAGAGAAAGTCTTTTCATCTGTCCAAGTCCGTATATATATATATATATTTGGCACAAATATGACACCTATATTATCGCACCACAAAACTGTTGGTATTCACTTTTAATGTCGCGGTAAATGATGGCATTGAATTCTTCTAGAGAAAGTCTTTTCATCAGTCCAAGTCCGACCCCTAAGGAAGCTACCAAGCTAACGATCTAGTTTCAGTTGATCCAATTATGGATCTAGTGGTTACAACGAGTGAGCTAGCCCTCTTATTTTAAGATCTTTCTCTTTCCTTTGCAAGCTAAAATTGCACTGCAATCCTTGAGTCTAGGGAAACCGATAGACGAGGATGGACGAAGTTCAGATTAGCGCTACCTTTTTAAAAAAAGGGAAGCTTTCTCTCTATTTATATTTTTTATTACTTGAGAGCAATAATTTTCGCGAAGGGAAGGCAACCGGTAGCAGAGAGTTCATCGGATAAGGCTTTCGTTTTTTACAAAAACTTTGAGACCGTCATATCATTGCATTTGAGTTCTTAAAGTTCAATATGTGGTATTGAAGTTAACTATTTGAGAAATCGATCCGAAGACGTCGGCAAGAGCATGTCAGACCTCATTGGCTGAAGAGAGCTTAATGACTACCTATTCAGATAGAGATGAGAGTAACTAGTAATGAAGTATCTAATCCTTTTTGTAACAAATATCAAGTGCCAGGTTAGCAATTTGAAAGGTCTGATCTTTAAGGTTCGGAATGGTGGTGGGTGGGACTTGGCCGCTACCATCAATTATTTAGGCTTTGATAATTGAGAAGGGAAAAGAATTACGTCTTCCAAACTAGATAATTTTGAGTGTTTAATTTGATATAGAAGTTATAAGTAGCAGAAAAAGTGGTGTTTGAGGGTGAGAAGACAACAAAAGCATTGGTGGACATGGTGCATCGTGGCGATTGGGGGAAAAAAATTATTTAGTAGGGCTCTGGTACCATGTAAATCACGAGTGGAACCAATAAGATTGTACTTCCATTAATGTGTTAAGATAAAAATTGCAAGACAATGTACATATGAGGGATTCGAACTTGAGTTATTAACCTAAAAAAATTCTTTAACCCCCCCCCCCCCCCCCCCCGGCCCCCTTTTTTTTTTTAACACATGCACGCACACCCAAGTGGGATTGGAACTCAGAATTTCGCCCTGGAGAATAAACCCATTAACCACTTGAACCAACCCTGTTAGCAAATCTTTTAACCACTTGAATCAACCCCTTTTAATCGTAACACACTAGATATACAAGGGTAGGACGACATTCACAAGAAAGAAATAGCTATTTGAAAATAATAAAGAAGGAAATAATTAAAGAGGGATTAGAATTAATACTAATTTTTTTAAAATTGTTTGATCTTATCTTTTAACTTGTTAATGTAAATGAAAATATAAAACAAATTCAAATTGCATGGATATGTTAAAATAAAGATGTTAATAATTTCCATTGCTAATAAGGTTTGATCAATTTGCAAAAAGGTTGAATAAAAGTTACAAATTTAACGAGTCAAATAAAAAAATAAATAAAATAAAAACAAAAATTCAATATTTTCTCAGTGTATAGTAATTTTCTCCAGAGAAAATATTAATTTGGGACAATAAGTTACTCCTAGTCACATTTTCAGGATTTTTTTTATTCTGACGGCTGAACCTCAGACTATGTTTCCAAAAACTATGATGTGTATGAGTATGACTGGTATATCCATAATATTTTTAATGATATGGTCCAACAACCGTCGCTGTCTAGAGAACTATTTTAATATATATATGTACAATGTTTCCATCAACCTTAAAAGAAGAGAAATTGCATATCTTATACGTCGATTCTATTTCATCCGACCAAAAATAGGTTGGTATGGTATGGTCAATCAGGATATTTAAACGTAAGCCCCAATTAATATAGTACCATATACATAAATTTGAGAAAAATACACTCCACCTCCTAAATTTTTTTTATTTTGACAGTAAACTCCATAGAAGTAAAATACAAAATCTTCCCTTTAAAAATTTAATCTCTATTACACTTTCTCCTAATATTAATATCTCACTAAAATCTTATCAAAATCTCGCAAAAAAGAATAGATTAGCTTTTAAATTTTTATAAAAAAGATTTAATTATTTTTTAATATTTTTCCCTCGACAACAAATAATTTTCCATGAAGTTATTTGAATTAATATTTTCAATTTTAAAAAACATAATGACAAAATAAAATATTAATTAAAGTTACAACAGAGAAAAATCTCTAATTTTTTCATTTCGGTAATAAACCAAAATAATAAGACAAGAAAACTAGGACTTTTATTTATTTCAATAATATAAATAAATATCTAATGTCAAATATTGGTGAAATTTTACTTTTGCTGCACTGTTCATCCAAATAGTGTAAAAATGATGTATTTTTGGGAGATAATCTAATTATGGAGTAAAACGCGTATGCCAAAAACGTCTTTGAAGACGTCTTTGTGAAAAACGTCTTTGAAGACGTCTTTGTCATCGCATTTTCTGTTGACCAAAAAGCTGATGAAGACGTTTTCCAGAAAACGTCTTCAAAGACGTGTTCCGGAAAAACGTCTTCAATTAAAGATGGAAAACTACCAGAAATGCTGAAGACGTCTTCAATTAAAGACGTCTTTTCTGGAAAACGTCTTTCGTATAGATAATGTGTAGAAAAAATAGTTTTTACTTTACTCTCTCGTATAGATAATGTGTGTGCTAAAAAATAAAATATTATTATTAAAATTAAAATTTTTATATTAATAAAAACTAAATAATTACTAAATTATAATAAATAAATTTAATAATATCTTGTTCGTAAAAGGAAAAAAATAATAAGAATATGTAAAAATTATTAAAAAGAAAAAAATATTAATAACTATTGGATAATCTATTAGTAATTTTTTTTACTTTTAATCTTGATAATACCAGATAAAAATATAATAGAAAAGTTGGAATGAGATCCCAGAAAATGTGTTACGACTTACGAGATAAATAAAAAATAACACGTATTATTAGTTGAAAAAATAATAATAGAAAAAAAGAAATGAAGAGTCCTAGAAACCGAAACAGTTTTTACTTTACTTTCTCGTATAGATAATGTGTGTGCTAAAAAATAAAATATTATTATTAAAATTAAAACTTTTATATTAATAAAAACTAAATACTTACTAAATTATAATAAATAAATTTAATAATATCTTGTTCGTAAAAGGGAAAAAAATAATAAGAATATTTAAAAATTATTAGAAGGAAAAAAATATTAATAACTATTAGATAATCTATTAGTAATTTTTTTTCTTTTAATCTTGATAATACCAGATAAGAATGCATTACAGAATAGTAACAAAATCTGAAGCATTTTTATCTGGTATTATCAAGATTAAAAGAAAAAAAATTACTAATAGATTATCCAATAGTTATTAATATTTTGTTCTTTTTACTAATTTTTATATATTCTTATTATTTTTTTATTTTTACGAACAAGATATTATTAAATTTATTTATTATAATTCAGTAATTATTTAGTTTTTATTAATATAAAAGATTTAATTTTAATAATAATATTTTATTTTTTAGCACACACATTATCTATATAGGACGTTTTCCAGAAAAGACATCTTTAATTGAAGACTTCTTCAACATTTCTGGTAGTTTTCCAGAAAGAAGTTTTTCCAGAAAAGACATCTTTAATTTCTTCAGCATTTCTGGTAGTTTTCTAGAAAGACGTCTTTAATTGAAGACGTTTTTTCGGAAAACGTATTTAAAGACGCTTTTCTGGAAAACGTCTTCATCAGCTTTTTGTCAGCCGTACACTGAAGTTTGGTCAACGGAAAATGCGATGAAGACGTTTTTCACAAAGACGTCCTCAAAGACGTTTTTGGCATACGCGTTTTACACCAAAGTTAGACTATCTCCCAAAAATACACCATTTTTACACTATTCGGATGAACAATGCACCAAAAGTAAAATTTCACCTCAAATATTTTTTAACCTACCTAGGAAAATTGAAATATTATATTAATTAATTTTGATTTTTCATTTGATATTAAATATTTGTTTATGTTATTTTATTGGAATATATACAAACTTATTTTTCTTGTTTCTTGTTTCTTGTTTCTTGTTTTTTATAATTCTGGTTTATGGCAGTAAAAGAATAAAATATTTTGCTCTATTTTAATTTTAATTGATATTATTTTTCTCAAAATTTGGGATATTGATTCAAATGACTTCCTGAGAAATTAGTTATTGGAAAGAGAAAGTATTAAAAGATAATTAAATCATTTCTATAAAAATTAAATAGCTCATCTATTTATAATTTGGTGTCATTTTGATTATATTTTGATCAGATATTAATATCGAGGAAAAGTGCAATAAAAATTAAATTTTTAAGGGGAATTGGATTTTATAATTTTATTTTTAGGGGATTTAGTGCAAAAATAAAAATTAGGGGGTGATGTGCATTTTTCCCTACATATTTATTCACATATGAGTCAAGATTTGTAAAAAACAAAATAAACCAAAAAAACTCTTCTCTCAGTATTTTATTGGTGGGTTGGGCATTTTTGCTTTTTTGCGTTTATTGATCCTTGGATCATATCTTGTAAACTGAATACTTAGTTTCTCGGTTGCTTATATATGAGGAGGGGGCCTCAGTAATAACTCTATTTTATTTAAAAAAAACAACACTCTTCTCTTTTATTACTATCATTTTAGATCGAGAACAAATAAAAACTACAACAACAAAAGCTGCACCACTTTACACCAATAACTCCTTCAATATATATGTATATATATTGAGAGAACTCTAGTATGCGATGGAAATGGATTTTCCACTATTATTTTTCCCAAAACTTGCTGAAGCAATTATTCTTTACGCCATTATTACCATCTTCATAGCTTGTAGTAATCAAGAATATGTTGATCAAGCGAAATACTCCGAAACTTGGCTATATAATCAGTCAATGTTATGTTTTTGTATTTGGCTGGATTTTCTTCAGATATCAGCTCTTTAATGGGGCCATAGTTCTTAGGTTGAGTCACAGGTCCCAAGAAGAAAGCAGCCACAGAAATTCGCGGACCCTCAACGTTCGCCAGCACTCTGCGAACACAGCTCTTGAATTTCCCATTTGAGATCAACTACATCAAAATTAAGACAAGAATAATTTTTAATTCTGAAATAAGACACTATATAAATATTTAAAAGCAAAAAGAAATTTTTTTCATGATACCTGAAGAAGATCCCCAATGTTTATAATCAGGCCTCCTGGACTAGGTTTCACGTCAGCCCATTGGCCCTGACGCAAAACCTGGAAACCATTGATTTCATTTTGCAGAAGAATTGTTACCGCTGCGGGTTCAGTATTCTTGGACATGCCGATAGCCAGTTCAGGCTGAGGACAAGCAGGATAATAATGGCTTCTAATACAATGGCCTTTGGACAGCTCCAAGTTATACAGGTAATCGGGTTGGAGACCAAGTGCCTCAGAGAATAATGATAGAAGAGTGTCTCCTAGAAGTCCGACATGTTCCAAGTACGCCACCGTCGTCTCCCTGTCATTTCCAAAACTATAAATATTATTGGAATAATTGAATGTAATTTGATTTTTTAATAAAGAGAAGGAACAAACAATATACCTGCAAATAGCTGGAATTTCCTCGGGATAAATTTGGTCTGGAAATAAGATGGTCAGAGTATCCCTCCAGCTTGCAGTTTTTGAAGTGAAGAGATCGAAACTGGTCGTATACTTAATCCTTCGGGTGTTGTCCCGAGAGTAATATTTCTTTCTTTCCTCAACATCCATGTCGTTGAATTTAATGATGTCATTAATCATGCCGTCGAGCACGGGTAGAGGAATCCCATGATTGTGCACCTCGAAAATTCCCAATGTTTCTGATGCAACTCTCACCTGCTCTACAATCTGCTTTCGCCTGTCAGGGCCCTGGAAAATGCCGCTCAGATCGATGACAGGAACTTTAATTTGAGTCCTTTTGTGATTTGACTCTTGAGCAAGCTCGTCGGAGGGCCTGACAAAGATATCAGGGATTTTTTTCAAACCTGAATCTGTTAGACCTTTGACACCGGCTTTCGATTCATCGAAAGCCTTTAGAATTGCCATTCTGTCAGGCTTCAGGTCATGACCGGCTGTGATATCATTTAATCCTGCCATTTGTGGATATGTTGGGTAGTGGTTTTGCTATTAATGTTGTATAAATGCTTTTCTTTTTAATTTTTCTGATTGAAGTGTGTCTTGGATCCTGTATACGGGTTCGTTATGTAGAAGGTAGCAATGGCAGACTAGGTAATTTCGCTACCTGGCTGCCTATTCACATTTCCATGGTTAAGATTTCCCAGTAACTTCATATGTCGCTACCAATCATTTTCAGTTTCTAGGAATCCTTTATTCAGAAAGACTCGAGTTTTCAAGAGAAATATTGGAGTGTGAGAGTTTAGACTTCTCTATTTCGCATTAGTTGAAAGACTTGTGTTAAGCTGATTGGTTTGAAGGAATAATTCTAGTTTGAACTTGGTTTAGAAACCAGAATAGTAGGAAATGGATCTTTTATATTTTTCGTATGTTTTATTAGAAATTTTTGAGAGATAGACCAATTAAAATATTAGCATGTGTAAAATATTAGCGCTATCAGAAAACAAGTTTTTTCCAATCGATTTTCAGTGACCACAGGATGTAAAAAACTATATTGGAAGAGATCCCCACAATAAGCGTTTTTAACTATCTCAGGAGATTAGTCCTTCACTCAATTGGATGGGGGAAAACTCTGACTGATCAAAAAATATTAGTACTGATCGAAGACTTATTAGCAACTAATATTACATATGTATAATTATCAGTCACAAAACGGTCACTAATCGACAATTATAATATATAATAAGGGTGTCTTTTGACCAAATTCTAGTTCTTGATATTTTGAATTATTTTATTAAATCCAAAATTTGTGATTAATTGATGGTAATTAAGTTTTATTAATTGGATATTTATTTTTTAAATTTTAAAAAATTTCCTCAATTAAAGTATTAATTTATGTAAAATTTATTTTGAATACATAAATTTACGAAAATGTATATTAATTTAAATTCAAAATATTATGTAGTATAAGTTTTCCTTAATTAAAGTATTAATTAGCATATACACCGTGTTGTGCATGGTTTCAATATAAAAATTATAGAGTGTGAATTATAATATTACGTATTAATTATAAATATTGTAAACTAAGAAAATATTAAAAAAGTAGTTTATTTTATAATAGAAAGTTAATTTATGTAAAATATATGAAATAGACAACCATCTAATATGTATCTAGTTAATCGAAAATAATATTCAATGTATGTATTAATTAAGTATAGTTCATTATATTAAGACTTGATAAAAAAAATATTTATATTATTTTTTTATAAGAGTCCATATCACATCTAAAGTTATAAAGTATAATGAGGCATAATTGATAAACGAACTCTTTTTATGTATATAGAAAATAATAAGTAAACTAACTAAAAAATAATATGTAAATAATCATTTTATGTAAATGAAATTTAAAGAAAACAAATAATAAGTAAAATTAAAATAAAAAATTGCATTCATACTTCAAACAAACATATAGTATAAGTAAACTGAAGTAAGAAAATTTTAAAAATATTTATAATCAATAAAGTAATCAATATATTAATTTAAACTTAATGAGAAGAAAAAAAAATGACATAGGAAAATGCGTTTGTTTAGTTTACAATCGCATGAAAGATCCTCAAATTTTCAAAAATAGTAAAAGCTATAATTAATTGTAAATTTTATAAATAATACAATTATTTTAAAATTATTAATAAAAAATATCCAACCAAATTACAATTCGGATAAAAATATATATATATATAAGAAGTTGAAAAAGTTATAAATAAATAAGAGATAACATTTTTAAAAAATAAATGTTATTAAAAAGTGATATTAAATATTAAAAATATATAAAAACATAACATATTTTTTCAAATTTTCAAAAAGCAAATCAGTCAATAGAAAAAAAAAAAAAAAGTTCAATCGCTAAGAAAACATAGTAAAAGAAATTAAAATAAAATTAAAATACATAATAGATAAAAATAATTATTAATAAAAACAATAAACATTACTATATATAGTAACTATTGAAGTTGATGTCACTACTACATAACTGAAGTAAAATCTACTTATTATAAGTTGAGGAGTGCTCTCTCTCCCTCGCGAATCTCTCATCTCCGAACATCATCAACGGCAGGCTTTTTGCCGCCGCCTCTTCTCATCGCCATGCATGGCGGAGGACGGCACAACCCACGTTGCCATGTTTCTCGCTGGCAGCGTTTCGTCTCACGGGACACCACCCCACGCCTGCGCGCCAACCCCTGCATCATACGCCGTAGCTTTGGGGAGCAACAAATCAACAGATTCGTTCCTTCTTTCGGATGAGAAGGCACGAATCAAAAGTTTTGATCTTTCGATGTTTACACCATTAGCGACCATCACAAAATTTAAGGGTTTATCTGCGGTTGTTTTCTCGCTAGCGGAGTGCGAAATCTTGAATCGCGCTTTTAGATTAGCTTTGATTGATAAGTTCTCTCAAGGATATCCAACTATGGCTCAATGGCGGTTTTATTTTTTAAAGATAGATTTCAAAGGCACCGTGCGTATTAGTCTGCTTAACGAAACCCATATTTTGATTCGTTGTGATAACTCTGAGGATTACGCGAGATTATTTATGAAAGAAGTATTTTCGTGATTTTTCTATGAGTATCTTAAAATGGTCACCTGATTTTAAGCCAAATGTTGATTCGCCTGTCCTACCCATTTGGATTTTGTTTCCTAGGCTCCCATCGTAACTTACTCATAAAGAAGGGTTATGGAATATTGCTTCGCTTGCTGGAATTTTGATTAGGGTTGATGGACGTACTGCTAAGCTTGAAAACAACTACGAACCTAGGGTATGTGTCGAGTTGGATGTTTCTAAAATTCCTATGAAATCTGTTTGGGTGAGGTATGGAGATTGGACCTGAAATACGATATGATAAAGCTTCGAATTTTTGCATTAGATGCCGCCATTTGGGTCACGCAAGCCAGACTTGCAAAGGAGGAGATGGCCATGGTAATGGGTTCGAGGTGGATACTACCAACGGGGGGAATGCTATGGTGGAAGGTATTAATCCGCGTTGGATGCAGGATTGCCTAGGCGGACGTCGTTTTTGGTGCTTCCCCTTGATTTCGTTTTGGTGTCAACTTAAGATATTATAATTTTCTTTGTTGTTTTGTTTTCCAGTCCTAATTGTTTTTGGACTTAATTGTTTTCTTTTTGGTTTTGGTTTTGGTTCCATCCTTACATGTTAGTGGACTGGTTGAGATGTTTACTTAAGGTTTAAAAACTCCTTTGTAAACTTTTTTATCTGGATTGTAATAACTAATAATGCATGGGGCGCCACGAATAAGGGGCTTCGGGCCCGTTTCTGGGGAAAAAAAAAAAAGACTATGGAGGTTGTAAATTAAATGAAATTAAAAATTCAAAAAGAGTTTATTAATAATAAAAAAAATCCAAAAGAATTATATAAATTATAAAAGTTAAATTAAATAATGATTATAAAAGAAATATATGAGAATTTGAAAAAAAATAAAAATTTAGGTATTATCAAAGAATTCCCTGTATTTTGAATAGAAAAATTAAAAACTATATAATATACAATACATATGCTTTTATTTTTTTGGTCGTATACATATGCTTTTATACATATATTGATAGATATATTAAACAAAATAAGAAAGAATGAACAAAATAAAAGTGTGCGAACCTTTACCTAGTTATGATATGTCGTGGATTTTATAAATTTAAATATTCAATAGATTACATAAGCTAAATTAAATAAATAAAAATGACTCTAGTAACAACGACTAACCAAATTTTGGAATAAAATGAAGAGAAAAAAAAGAAGAAATATTATAAAATGAAGAGAAAAGAAAAAAGAAGAAATATTATAGAATTTAGTGTCATAGAATTATAAAGTAAATAAAGAAAAAACTGAATACAATCTCTCCAAGTCATACAATCTTAATATAAATGAATGCAATTAAAATAAATAAATAATAAAAAATAATATAAATCATTAATAAAAATGTACTAAAACATATTAAAGTTTAGAGTGAAAAAAATACGAAATAATATTTATAAATTGCTTGAAAAAATTATTAAATTCAACTTTTAAATGTCTCTGATTATAAATATGAAATCAACTTAAAGCAAATCTTAAATAATAAATGAATAACAAAAGAACAAAAAAATTAAAAAAAGCAAAAATCCTCTAGACCATTTGATTAAACTTGAGCGCCTTAACACTAAATGCCGGTTTATTGCCCTAACTATCATAAAGATATATTTCACGTGAAAAACATCATTATTAATATATTCAATAATAGATTATTCAAGAGTAATTTAAGTACGTCAAATAAAAAATTAATATAATATTAATTTAAATATAATAAATTTCTTTGAATAAACAAAAACAACTAGAAAAAAGTATTAAATTTAAAATAATAAAAAGTTAAAAAAACAATCAGACAAATTCACAAAACAATCAAAAGAAACATTTGAATCCCCAAAACAAATATCATCAAAAGCATAAATAAGAAGTTTTAAAAAATTGTTAAAATCGACAATAACAAAAAAAAATATATAAAAAAAATAGTAAATAAAAATAAAAGTAAAAACTAATAAGACTGTTGGTAATACATAAATTTTCAATATCTATAATTGTTTGAAAAGAGATTTGCAACAAATGATAAAAAAAGAATAATTGTGTATGTAACGTAAGAGAAGTGAAAGAAGATGAATGGAGTCGGAGGTGTAAGAATGAAGAGAGAAAGGGCGAGGCATGAACAAAAGAAAAATAAATGAAAGGATAAAAACTACTACATTTGAAGATGATAGATAAGTGTTTAGAACTTTTATTATAAAAATAAGAAACCCTAAAAGATAAATAAGGATACATAGTTAAGTTGTCTATTATAAGAATTTTGTAAATTAAAGAAATAATTGATATGATTCTTGAATTATTTAGAGAAATTAAGATTGCAATTATTGCCAAATTACCTACCATTAAAATTAAGATTTGGTTGTTTGAGGGATTTTTTAAGATGATACTTTCCACTCCGTTTTAATTTTCGATTTTGGGAGTTGATGTTTTTTTTTTATGTATTTTTCCAACTTTCCGTAGTAATCTTGTTTTGGCTTTTATTTATGATGTGCAGGTCTCTCTAAAAACTCCACAGTGCTTTTGTCCTAGTTCATTTAAAAAAAAAAAAAACAAACAAACTACCATTAAAATAATTTTATCCATTAAAATTTAGAGAATTGGAGTTTGATCAAAATTTAGACAATTGAGTCAAAAGACATTCTTCCTATCTATTATAATATGGATAGATGGATATATAATAGATATAGATTTATGGTAAAATTCATTTTGAATGCAAAAAATTATGATAAAATTTATTTTGGATACATAAATTTAGGAAATGTGTATTAATTTAAATTTAAAATATTATGTATTATAAATTTATTTCATAACTTTTTCTCTCACTTTATAAATTTTTTATGCTACTTTCTTTCTCACTCTAATTTTTCATATGTATCTTTCTCCGTTGCAACCCGAATGATGCTCTCTATCTCTCTTTGTGCACAAATAATTTTTTTTAATAGCAATTTTATTTATAATTTCTCTACAAAAAATGATGTTCTTTCTCTCATTAACATAGTTTGTCACTTATATATATGTGTACTAATATTGAGTGTTTTTTTTTTTTTTTTTATCTTTATTGAGTTTGTTCTAAAATTTTCCATTTTCTTCCCTTTTGTTAATTTGTATTAATTTTTTTATTATTATTTTGATTAAAATTTATTATTATCTTTGTTTATTATAATTTATTGTTATTTTGATTATTGTTTGTTGTGTTTAATATTTTATTATTATTTTTATTTAATAATTTTTTTATTATTTTTGTTTTTACCATTAATTATTTTGATTATCTGAATGCATTTATTTTGTGTTAACGTTCATTTCTTGTTATTTATTTGTTAATTTTTTGTGATTATTTTGATTAAATTTTATTATTGTGTTTATTGTAATTTATTGGTTTTTTGGGTGATTGTTTGTTGTTCTTAATATTTTATTGTTATTATTATTATTTTTTTTTACAGTTTATTAGTTAATTTTGAATATTTGAATGGATCTATTTTATGTTAACGTTTATTAGCAGGAATTTATTTATTAATTTTTTTTATTATTGTTTTAATTAAATTTTATTATTATTTTCGTTTATTGTAATTTATTGTTATTTTGGTGATCATCTATTGTTCTTAATATTTTATTATTATTTTTATTTAATATTTTTTTTTATTGTTTTTAGTTTTACAATTTATTAGTTACTTTCGTTATTTGAATGGATTTATTTTGTGTTGACATTTATTAGTTAGTATTTATTTATTTAAATAAATTTTAGTAATTATTTAATTTATTTTCCAATTATTTTCTTTTATTTTTTAATTAATTGTAATTTACGATTGATATTTTCAGTTATTTTATACATGTTTTTAACTTGAATTCTATAAATGTGATGGTAAGAAAATCTCTTTCTATTGGGGCACACACTTCTATTTTAAATAATATTATTGAGTTTGAGTTTCAATAATTTATTTGAATTTTTTTTTATTTATAAGTGGTTTATTATTTTTTTTAAGATTTATGTTTAAATTAAATTAAAAGTGATCAAATTAATTAATTCATTTTTAAATTATTATGTCAATTTTGTCTTTATATTTGAATTTTGTTCAATGTCGAATTGCATTACTATATAAAATAGAGATATTTAAAAGTTAGATTAATAATTTTTTAATTTTGAATTTTATGAAAATTATTGATTATTTGTGCTTCTTTTTAAATTTTTTGTATATTTTTTTACTTTTGTTAGTTACTTATCATTTTAAAGCAGTAATTTATTTTGCTCTTTTAAGTATTTTTTGTGCTTATTGATCGTTGGTTTTTATATTATATGATGAGAGATATTTATTGCAATTAATTTTTTAATATATATAATATATTCAACCCATCAAAATTTGGTAATTTTTTTTTTCAGTGGTGCCTTAGTTTTATCTCTCTTTGGTTATTTGATATTTTTTGAATCGTAAATTTTTATGATATTTTTATACTTTGTAACTTATTTTAATTATGTTATTTATTATCACAATACAACGTATAATTAGGATATTTGAATGAAGTAATTTTATATTTTAATGTTTCTTTTTATTAAAATTGCTTAAAATTTTTGTTTTGGCAAATAGATAGATTTGTTTTTCAATATAAATGATATTGCATATTTATATTTTAACCTCGATAATATATATATATATATATATATATATATATATATATATATTTTTTTTTTTTTTTATGATGACCTTTTTTATATCTATAAATTGTGTTGATTCTTTTTGTTTCTTAAGTTTTGTAACTTCATTTAAAAAAATAAATACAATATTTTTACTTAATTTTTTTAGTTTGTAGCAAACGAACACTTAATGTCATACTATTTAAATTTTGTGTTATATCAATTAATTGTTAAATCAAACTTTAAATTATTTATTTTTAACTTGTGTGTATAGCACTTCTTGCTTTCATTATTTTTTTATATTACCTACTCCATTACATATATTCCTTCATTTTATTATGATTTAAGTACTTCCATTTTTATTTTTTTGTCATATTTGATTGTGGCTGTTTTTTAATTTTTTATGTCAAATATTTGGTGTTTATCTTTTTTAATTTTATTAATTTATTTTTTTACTGTTTATGTTATAACATTTAAGGTTTTTTTATTTAGTTGATGTAATTAATTTATTATGTTTTCAAATTTATTTCTTTTTATTTTTTGATTTTTTATATTAATTTATAAATATTTATATGCTAATTAATCGGTATGTGCATTGCACGGGGGTTTATGCAATATATATATATATATATATATATATATATATATATATATATATATATAATTCGTCACTAATGATGTATATCCTGGAATTGAAAAAAATTACATTACTAATGTAAATTTTGAAATATTATTCCCTTCAAAAAAAAAAAAAAAAGAAATATAATTACAGTCAAATTGATGTTTTAAGTCCCATAATTGGTATCTGACGATATACCAATAACACCATCTCACTGTCAATAAATATCTTGTTATAAGCTTTAGTAGTGACAGTTCCGATGAATAATTGTTGTGTAATTAGTTTGGAAAATGCACGCACTTCCAAGAGGCTTCTATGTGGTCCGGGACGTGACAATCAATATTTGTTATCTATACTATTGAAAAAACAAAGCGGGCTCATTGTCTTCGAGAAAAACCATCAAACCACTTGGTCAACTCCTATTTTTCTCTCACAAACGACAGTTTTATAGGTTGCAAGATCAATTTTTTGATTTCAAATAGAATTATAGAACTCTTAATTTTTTAGTGTGTATAAGAGAATTTGAGGGTTGAAAATGATATTTTATTAAAAAATTAATAACCCCACTCCCCACGTTTCTATGTTATCTATTTTTTTTTCTCATAACTAATAACTCTCCTTTTGTCGTCAAAAAAAAAAAAAAAATAACTCTCCTTTTTCTTCTTTCACATTTCTATTAGAAAAAACTATGTATAAAATAAGAAAGCCCATAAAACACAATCAATATGTAAAAATAGAAAAAAAAAAAAAAATGTAACTAAGAAGAAACTTTGCTTAGAATTAGATTTCTGATAGTGACAGAGGG
This sequence comes from Lantana camara, assembly GCA_037501455.1. NCBI lineage: Eukaryota > Viridiplantae > Streptophyta > Magnoliopsida > Lamiales > Verbenaceae > Lantana > Lantana camara. The sequence goes on from CM074857.1 coordinate 118,169,906, forward strand.
AGTTGCCTTTAAAAATCATTTTCTCTCAGCGTTCAATAAGTCCAATCTTAACCAATGTTCAAGCGATACTGTTAAACACTCTTATTTGAATTTTAAAATAGGTAAAATTTAAATAATTTATACAATTTTTTTTTCATATTTCTTATTTATTGACATCACAATTTATTATAAATAATTAATTAGATTACAAATTCTTTTTGCTCACAAGGACGGTGTGCAGAAGTGACTAGTAATATTTTATTGTAAATACTTTAGATGTAAGTTTTTCTAAATATAATGGGTAAATATCATTTTTTGTTCTGTATTATAGGTTCATTTTCGATTTTGGTCCATGGTTTAGTGACTCAATCAATTATAGTTCATAATTTGTAATTTTTTTTATCAAAATTGGTCCACCATACCCTTGTCCGTTAGGTACTGGATGAATTTCATTAGTCAACTATTATTTTATTATAATTCAACACCTATATTAGTATATATTTGTAAAATTACACAAAATCTTCCTTCTTTTCATATATCACAATTCAATCGTCACTACCGTTGTTTCCTATAGCCACTGCCATTCTTCTTCGTTTTCTGTAATTTTTTTCTCCATAGTTTCTATTGTCGAAGATAATATTGATACTACAAAACTGTCACCTTAACCTATGCACCCACCAAAACGGTTTAAAAGGAATTTGTGTTGAAAAGGGTTTGAGGTGGAAATTTTGTATATATTATTAACATATTAATAGCTCAACGTATACTACAATAAAAAAAAAAGTAATTACATATTAACAAATGAACTAAATTTTTATTAATATTAACTTTAATATTATCGATAAGAAAAACTTTAATATTAGATAGTTACTACAATATCATAATTTTCTTTTTGATTATATTAAATTTTTTTCTATTAAAATTTACTTATAAATGTGTTATTGCATATATATTTTTTGAAATATTAATGTAGTACATAATTTTTAAGTTTTAATGTTTTGATTTTATTATGTCAATATAATACTTTAATTCTATTTTAGAATTTTAGTTATTAAGGATTATTTAAATAATAGTTTTAAAGATTAAGAATTTTTTATAGATTTTAAATTAAAATATAGTTTAAATTAATAAAATCACAGTTTATTAATATAGGTTTGAACGGTGATTGATGAAAAGAATGAACATTTTGAATGATTTTGTCGATATAAATTGATATATGAGTTAAATTATAATAAAATGATAGTTGACTAACGAAATTCACCCATAATTTAATAGAAAAGGGCTTGGTGGACCAATTTTGACGAAAAGTTACAAATTTTGGATCATAATTGATTAAGTCACTAAACCATGAACCAAAATCGAAAATAGACCTATACTATGGAACCCAAATATAATGAGTAAATTGCCGGAAACTACCTCGTGTTAGGCGAAAAGAACAGAAAAAAACCGTCATATGGAATATCATCCAAAGAACCCTGTGTTTTCTAAAAGTTTGCAAAAAAAACCCTGAGCGCGTTGTGTGGCCCTCACGCGCGTTGACTGCGTGCAAGAATAGGTTTTTTTGGTTAAAATATCTATAATGCCCTTAATGATATATAATATAATATAATATATATATATATTGATGGGTTCAGAGATGTGAGAATCCGAATCCGATCACTTTACGATTTGTATTTGTGGAGGAAACCACCGGAGATTCGCCGGAGATGAGAAAGGGGGTTCTACCTGTTGGGACAAGCACAAGAAAAGTCAGAAGGCCAAGCTGGGGGAACTGGGGGTGATACCCAGTTTGGCTCTCCGACGCTCAAGTCAGTTCAAGGTCTGAAGAAATGTAAGTTCAGTAGCAGTTTCAGTGATGAAGAATGCTTACCAATGTAGAAGATGACTTTAGCTATTTATAGTTGAGGGTCAAGGGCCCTTTGGTCATTTGCCCCAAGTGGTCCTGGCCGAATGTTGCCCTAACACGTGGCGCCGTGAGAGAGAAACCTAGGAGGAATCTTCTGCAAAAGCGGCCAAAAGTTAGTGATGGCAGCAGTAGCAGGTGCGCGGGCATGTACGTTGTGTCAGAGAGCCATTTGGGTGGTTGGTAACGAGGGCTTAAGAGCGCGCTCGTGACAACCTGGAATATTGGAAGCCAAGATATCCGCTGGGGGGAATGAAGGCTCCAGTTCAAGTGACGAGCCAAAGGGGAGGCCACTCTGAGGGAGTGTGACGCTCGAAGAGGGCTCCCTCGGCACGTGGGCGTGCCAACCATACAGTATGGAGGACGCTCGTGAGAGTGACAGCGCTCGTTGGGCTTGGCTCATAAAGAAGGATTGCGCTCGTTAGGCTTAGCGCTCGTGTGCTGATGGGTGCAACCTTGGGGAGACAGATGTCATCATCTCGGTGATGCCACGTGTTCTAACTTGGGACGATCGTATTTTGACCCCATCATTTTGCCCTCCAATTCTGTAGTCCTTAGTGATAAGGACTGTAGAATTTTGACACGTTCTATCTTTCGCATGTAACGCTCGTATAGGACTTGGCGTGCTGAGCAATTTTTCCTCTGATTGCGCCATTAATGCGGTCTTTTCAACTGACCGTTCGTAACACTCCCGCATTAAATGTTGTACTATTCTGAAGCATTCGAAACGTCAGAGCATTAAATGCGGGTGCGCGTGGGGCGCGTGAGCATTGGGAAGCATGTGGCGGTTCCATAAAGTGGGCGGTTTCCTAGGCGGGAAATGATTACCATTTTGAATTTATTGCCGAAGAAGGTACCAACTCCCATCCCTATAAGTGCGTGATTCTGAAATCTTGTTACTCTTTACGCATCCTGAACTTCCCAGCATCCTTTGCAAAAAGAATTCTCTCGCACTCCAGTTCTTAGAGCATCCTCAACCTCTTCTCCAGCTTTCTCAGAAATCTTCAAGGTAAACTTCCAGCATAATTTTCTAACTCTGCTAACTTTAGATTCGGACTTTAGGATTTTGTTATCCCTTAGGTTCTACTCCTTTAGGAAATCCTAGCTTCTTTCCAGAAAACTCCCAATCTCTAACCCAGATTAAATCTCTCCTAAATCTCAGCTTCTGCCATGGCTGACCAACAAGTTGAGGAATTTGCCCGTGAAATTAATGAAATGGCCACTGAGAGTTCCTCTTCCCCCGATTCCCCTAGAGATGAGGAGTTGGGGGCGGCAGTGATGGCCATGGAGGATAGGAATCCTGGCAGAGTGGATCCTCTCTTTGAGGAGATGGATCTAGTGATAGAGGCAGAACGGCAAGGGGTTACTCTCCCCATAACTCAGAGTGCCACTCATCCCCACCGCCATACCGTGATTGTGGCCGTCGCGAACCCGCTTCCAGTGGCTGAAGCCATAACCGGGCCTTCAGAAAGAGCCCGTGATAAAGGAAAAGGTAAGAAATCCCAGAAATCCAAAGGACATAACGAGGGTGAAGGATCAGGCTACCAGGCCACCGAACGCACTCCTGAGGAGACTCCCAGCACAGTTACCTTGGGAGAAATAAAGACGATGTTGGCTCCCATCTACTGGGACGAGCGCTATTCATGGAGAATTCCGGAAAGCCACGAGCGGGCCAACAATCCACCTCCAGGCGAAATGGCCGTATACGTGGATGCAGTGAGTTCAGGAGGCTTGAGGTTCCCTATCTCGATCTCGATGGCTCACTTGTTGAATGATCTGGGCCTCTGTCCATCACAAATCGTGCCCAACGGCTTGGCTCTATTAACCTGCTTTGTGATTCTGATGAGGAGCATGGGCTACGAGCCCTTCTTGCGGAACTTCAACGCTCTCTTTCAAGTGGTCAGCTCCTCTCGTTCATCTCCCGAGGCCGGTTTTTATTATGTCCAGGCGAAGGCACATATGAAACTGATCAACTCGCCCTCGAGCACTTATGGCCCCGATTGGAAGGAGAAGTTTATCTTCGTCAAGGCTCGAACAGAGGAGGGCTTTGGGGTGCCCACGCAATGGGGCTCGTTTGCAAAGAGCCGCTTGCCACCCGCACTCCCCAAAGATTGGGCCAAGAGCCTGGCAGCAACCCTGAGGGACGAGGGCCACCTCATTCAAGCGAAAGATTGGATAGACGATGCGGAACTCATGTTCCTGTGTGGTCTTTCCAACGACCCTTATTACCTTGACAACCCTCCGGCTCGTGATATAGAGAGAGACGGTTAGATTCTTAGGGCACTAACTTTAGATAGGAATGAATACTAACTGCTTTTCTGTACTTGTAACTTGCAATCTGAGTAGATGGCTTGAGAATTTCTAACCCTCGAGATTTCCACTCTTGCATGAGTTGCTATTTTAGAGATGGCTGGAGGAATCAGGCAAGCCGCTCGTTTTGCCCACGCCAACAGGAATCAAGCCCAGCCAGGGGATCAACAACGCGAGTAACAGCGCCCTCGCAACCGTAACAATCGCGGGGACGCTCGCAGCGGCGCCAGTTTGAGCGCCAATCCTGAGGCTCAACCCCCTCGTGGCCGGGGGGAGAATAGACTGGCCAACAGAATACCCTGGGGGCGGTCAGAGAGAGCGGGAGACGTTCAACCCCTTCCGCCTGCAGAACAAACGAGGCCAATAACCACCCTGGCGATAACCGAGGCTCCTCCGAGCGCTAGCATGCCTTCCCGCAAGAGGAAGAGGATGCCGGATTCAGTGGCAATTAAGGGCAAGGGCAAGCAGGTGGCCGAGGGCCCCAGGGGCGAAGGAGATACTTCCTCTTCAGAGGAGGAACACTTGTGGGAGTTCTCCCGTCGAGGGGACAGAGACTTCACAGGCGCCTCCGATGGTGGGCCGGTGCTGCTGAGGCCTGGCACGGTCGCTCAAGCTGTCACCGAGAATCTCTACGGCAAAGCTCAATTCTCGGCGGACCACCGGCATCTCTACAGTGAGTCTGTGGAGAAAGTGACCCTTGATGCGGCCCACGCTCTAATCTCCGTAAGTCTCCCTCCTTGCTTTCTTTGCTAATTTCAGTAAGTTATCATTTTTTGGCTAACACTTTCCTTTCCTCCAACTTATGCAGCAAGTTCTTCCCCGGCTCCGAAATGTGCAAATGCGAGCCTCCATCTACGCTGACCGCAAAGCCAAATATAAGAAGATGGCTCGTTCCAACGATCCGGCTCAGATTCAAGCGGAGCTGGACGCTGAGATTGCCAAGTATGAATCCCTCAAGGATTTGTACAACAAAACGGAAGAGGAGCTAGGAAAACTGAAGGAGGATTTCCAGGAGGTGGAGAGCGCTCGGAGCGGCTTGAGCGGCCAGTTGGCCCAGGCTAACGAGCGCTGCAAGAAGGCGGACACCGAGCGGGAGAGCTGGAAGACGAGGGCTCTGGAGGCCGAAAGGAAATTCAACGACGCCGTGAACGAGTGGCCTCGGAGTCTGGAGCGTGCGAGCAAGGAAGCCCTTATCAAGTTTTGTCACTCAAAGGCCTTCAGCTTTGTGGCCTCTCTGCACTGCCTGGACGAGGCTCAAAAGGCCTTCAACCTTGCTGTCGAGCAAGGTATCCACAAGGGGCTCACCAATCCGGCAATGAGGGAGGCGGAGGGCACAGGGCTCATGTTCAATGAGCGTTGTGAGGAGGATGACGAAGACCAAGAAGACCCCGCCAACACCATCGCTGAGATGGAGTATGACTTTCTAGTCAAACTTCTCCAAGATGAGTACATGGATGCTCATCCGGCGGGTAATGCTGCTTCATCCGCTCAAAACGATGACCCTGAAGATGAGCCACAAGCGCCAGTCATGGAGGATGCCCCGGTCCCAATTGTTGAAGGTGCTAATGAGCCCAACGATCCCCAAGCCCCACCACAAGAGCCTGAAGGCCCAGTTCATGGCCCCGTGGCCCAAAATATACTGGTGATCGTTGATGAAGACATTGCTCCAGCCGCCTGAGACTCTTCCCTTTATAAACTCCCTTATGTATTTTCCAGCTTTTCTGTCTCTTTTCTCTCTCTTGAAACAATATTTCATAGGCCTTTGAGCCCTTAATTTGTAAGATTTCTCTTTTGCAATGAATATATATCTCATTTTTCATGACTTTGTTCTTTTGCTTATTTATGAATCAGAACTCATATTTAGGGCTTGCTGGAACAAATCTTGTAATAATAAGACTGTGTGTAGCATACTCTGTGGATGTTTTATTTCTCTGATGAGCCTTTATGACTTTGAGAAATTTTGTTAACTTCTGTAAATCTTTGAAAATTTGTCTAAGTCTTGAGCGATCGTGAGGGTCTTACTGGGAGATTGCCCCCCCACTCAAGACTTGTATAAATTTTTGCCTTTGTCATAAGCCTTGAAAATTTGTCTAAGTCTTGAGCGATCGTGAGGGTCTTATTGTGAGATTGCCCCCCATTCAAAACTTGTATAAATTTTTGCCTTTAAAAATTTGGCTGAGTCTTGAGTATATACGAGGGTCTTATGGAGAGGCTGCCCTCGTTCAAGACTCGCGCGATTTCTTCTTAACTTCGGGGGAATTTTGCTAAGTCTTGAGTGTGTGCGAGGGTCTTACTGAGTGGTTGCCCTCGTACAAGACTTGTGCGATACCTTCTTGATTCTGAGGCCATCGTTCGAGCGCTCTGGCTCTTGTCGTATTTCTGGCTCTGCAGGAAATTCCGTTTTCGGGCGCAAGGCGTTATAAGAAACGGCCAAGGCCTGCTAGGATTTGCTCTCATAGGAGATCCCTTTTTCGAGCGCAAGGCGTTGTAAGAAACAGCCAAGGCCTACTAGGATTTGTTCTTGTAGGAGATCCCATTTTTGAGCGCAAGGCGTTTTAAGAAACGGCCAAGGCCTACTAGGATTTTCCCCATACTCATCTTCCGATTTGCCTAATTGGTTGTGAGCGTAACCAGTCTATCCTTATGTGGGCATCCCCCCATGTGGAGTAGAGTGCTGACAAGCGTAACCCATACGAGATAACAGCATACATATTGGAATGAGTTGCCAACCACACTCGCAAAGACGAGGGACGTGGGACTTATCCATTCAAGCAACCAAAGAAACAGGAGTATTAGAGAAATTAAAAAGATTATGTTACCGTTTACTTGTGATTGGAAGTACATAGAACCCGTCAAAGAGGGTTGTTACATCATGGTTTGGAAAGAGCTTTTAAACATAAAAACGCCGGAGGTTACATGCGTTCCAAGGGCGAGGCAAGCGCTCACCTTGAAGTGTCTCCAGGGTGTAAGTGTTGTTAGCTCTGAGTTGTACGACCTTGAATGGGCCTTCCCAATTGGGGTCCAATTTCCCCACGTGCTTGGACACCTCCACTTTCTTCAAAACCAAATCTCTCAGTTGGAAAGTTCTTTCCTTTACACGCTTGTTGTACTGTTGGGCCACAGAGGCTTTATAATGGTGGACCTTAGCCCAGGCTTTATCTCTCCTTTCATCCAGCAAGTCCAACTCTAAGCTCCTGTTGCCATCATTGAGTTGAGGCTCAAAATAGCCGACACGAGCGGATTCATTTACTATCTCCGCTGGTATCATTGCTTTTGATCCATAAACGAGCACGTAAGGAGTTTCTCCAGTGGCCGCTCGTGGGGTGGTGCGATAAGCCCAAAGCGCTCCTTGCAGCTCTTCAGCCCATTCACTTTTCTTGCTCTCAAGCATGGTTTTCAGATGTTGCAAGATGATTCTATTAGTAACTTTTGCTTGCCCATTGGCTTGAGGGTGACCTACAGAAGTAAATCGCTGCTCGATCCCCAACTCAGAACACCATTCTCGTGTGTCAGCTGCTATGAACTGAGATCCGTTGTCAGAGATAAGCACCCTCGGTATGCCGTATCTGCAGATGATGTTTTTCCAAATGAAGTCCCTCACAACCCTGAAAGTGATTTTTGCAACGGCTTCGGCCTCGGCCCACTTGGTGAAGTAGTCGACGGCTAAAATGACAAACTTCTTTTGTCCCACAGCCATGGGCAAGGGGCCCACGATATCTATTCCCCACTGGTCAAAAGGCCAAGAGACGTCTATTGGGATCATCTGTGCAGCTGGCAACTGAGGGAGATTTGAATGAAATTGGCATTTAGGGCACTTCCTCGAGAATTCAATGGCATCTTGGAGTATTGTAGGCCAATAAAACCCACTTCTCAGAACCTTTTTTGCCAAGATACGCCCTCCGGAATGATTCCCACAGCTTCCATTGTGGATGAGTTCAAGCGTCTCCTTCGCCTGCGAGGGCCTCAGGCATCTCATTGGGGGTCCTTGGAATGATTTCTTGAATAACCTCCCCTCGGGATCCAGAGCGAAACGAGGGGCTTTACTTCGGACTTTCCTAGCTTCCACCTTGTCAGTGGGGGGAATTCCATCCCTAAGGAAAACGACGATGTCGTCCAGCCAACAGGGCTCGTCTGGATCGATCATGGCGATTATCTTGGGGGCGACCCTTTCCTTGATCAAAGGTTCCTCAGTCCTAAGAAACGTAACAGATCGCTCGGAAGTGCCCTCCAAAGCTGATGCAAACTTCGACAGAGCGTCCGCACGCTCGTTTTCTCCTCTAGGCACTTGAAGTAGATGAAATTCCTTGAACTTCCCAATGATTTCTCTGGCTTTACATAAGTACTGTACCATGGTGGTTTCTCGAGCCTCATAAGTTCCTTCAATCTGACTCGCAATTAACTGTGAATCCACATAAGCGGTAATTCTGGAGGCTCCATTCTGAAAAGCAATATTCAATCCTTGCACGAGGGCTTCATATTCTGCTTCGTTATTAGTGACTTGGAAATCTGGCTTGATTGCAAAGTCCAGCTCAATCCCATCGGGGTTTCTGAGGGCCACTCCTACTCCTCCCCCTTGAGAGGTTGAGGAACCATCTGTGTGCAGTACCCATAACCCCTCATTCTTCGCAACGGTGGGCTCTAAACCAAAGCGTTCGACCAATAAATCAGCTACAACCTGAGCCTGTACCGCGGTTCTGGGCTCGAAACATAAATCGAACTGGCTCAACTCGATGGCCCACTTGATTAATCTTCCAGACACATCTGGCTTGGACAACACTTGCTTCAAGGGTTGGTCGGTGAGAACCGTTATGGAGTGCGCTTGAAAGTAAGGTCTCAGCCTTCTTGAGGCGTTAATAAGAGCGAACGCGAATTTCTCAATCTCCAAATACTTCTTCTCGGCTCCTTGCAATGTTTTGCTCAGATAATAGACAGGTAAGTGTTTTCGCTCCCGTACAGCGATCAAAACAGCGCTTGTGGCCTCAGAAGAAACGGAAAGATACATAAATAATCTCTCACCTTCGACGGGCTTAGTCAGCAGCGGTGCGCTCGATAAGTACGCCTTCATATCTTGCAGCGCCCTTTCGCATTCTTCTGTCCAAGCAAAGTTACGTGCGTTCCTCAAAATTTTGAAGAAGGGGAGGTTCCTGTCCGCCGAGCGCAAAATAAATCTGTTCAACGAGATGATTTTGCCTACGAGGACTTGCACTTCCCGCAAATTTCGAGGGGAGGGGATTTCCAATATGGCCTTGATCTTCTCCGGATTGGCCTCAATTCCCCTCTGACTGACCATGTACCCTAAGAACTTTCCCCCTTGTACTCCAAAGGTGCATTTCGAAGGGTTCAACTTCATCCCATACTGACGCAAGATTGAAAAAGTGCGCTTGAGATCTTCCAAGTGGGAGTCCTGGCGCTCGCTTTTGACAATCATATCATCCACGTAAACCTCCATGGACCTTCCAATTTCTCTCTCAAACATCTTGTTGACGAGCCGTTGATACGTAGCTCCGGCGTTCTTGAGTCCGAAAGGCATGACTAGGAAGCAATACACCCCCAGATGGACAACGAACGAGGTTTTGGGGCGGTCTTCCGGGGCCATAAAGATCTGATAGTATCCCTGGAAAGCGTCCATCATGCTCATGAGCTCGCAGCCAGCGGTCGAATCCACCAATTGATCAATCCGGGGCAGCAGGTAAGGATCTTTAGGGCAGGCTTTGTTGAGATCAGTGAAATCGTTGTACATGCGCCATTTATTCGCGCTCTTGGGTACCAAAAAGACATTACACAACCATTCCGGGTACAAGATGGGCTCGATATATTGGGCCTCCAGGAGTTTATTAACTTCCTCTTCAATGACTTTCTTTCGAAAGCCGTGTACATCCCGCTTTTTCTGCTTGATGGGTTTGAAAGAGGGATCCACATTAAGCCTATGGACAATGACGCTCGGGTCAATCCCTGTGAGGTCGGAGGCTTTCCACGCAAATACATCACTGTTTTCCCTGAGAAAATCAATCATCATGATCTGAGAAGGCCCCGAGAGGTTAGATCCTATCTGAGTAGTCTTATCCTTGTTTCCGGGCTCCAGCTCAATGGTAAGGAACTTCTCCGAGGGTTCGATCCTTATCTCAGGGCGAGGAAGTTCGAGCGCCCTCTTTTTTCCTGTCAAACGGTCACCGGGTGCTGGTTCACCCTCTCCTGGCTCGTCTCCTTCTGAGGACGATCCACCAACGGTCCCTGGTGGTGCACTCTCGAGGAGATTCTCCCCGTTGTCTCCCCTCTTCTTTTTGTTCTTCTTCTTGTTCAATTTTGCCCTTTTCCGCGCTGGGCTGTCCTCATCTAGGTTGGGGAAATCCACTGACTTCTTGGTGGACCCAATTTGGAAGGTTTTCTCCGCTTTAGGCTTTCTGAGGGACAGCATGTAACATTCCCAAGCCTCTTGCACATTGCACAGTACTTCTCCCACACCCTCGGGGGTGGGGAATTTAATCTTCTGGTGGTAGGTGGAGATGATAGCTTTGAAGTCCACGAGGGCGGGGCGCCCAATTATGATGTTATAAGGGATGTCAATCTCCACCACCGCGTAAGTAACCAATAGCGTTTTGCGCTGAGGGGCTCGGCCGAACGAAGTAGCTAGGCGAATTTGCCCTCGTGGGACAACTTCAGAGCCTCCAAAGCCAATGAGGGCTGTTTTGAGAGGCTCGAGCGGAAGGTCAGCCTTCATCTTTAAAAACGTAGAATAAGGCAAAACATTAACGGAGCTTCCACTATCCACCAACACCCTTTTTACAACATGATTATGAACATCTACACTAACCACCATGGGGCAATCGAAAGTTATACCCTCCCCATGGGGTGTTACAATGTGCTCTAAATCCCTATCATCAAAGCCTATTACATCATTCTCTCTTGACCGCTGAGCGCTGGAACTCTGGATGGCATAGATGGGTTTAGGCATCGCTGGGCGTTGGTTGTAGCTCCGGACATACCTCCGTCGGGAGGCGTTGGAATCCCCTCCTGACGAGCCTCCTGCAATCATATTTATGACCACGAAAGGTTCGTTCTCTTGCTCAGGGGCTTTTCCTTTATTGCCCCGGCGGCTGCTGCTTTCAGGGGGTCCCCTACCCCTTGGGCTCCTCGATCGGGATGGGCTCCTCCTTCTTCCTCCAGAGCGCTCATTGCAGCGCTCATCGTAGCGCTCGAGCACCCGGACGAATTCCTTCAGGTGGCCCCCTGCGACGAGCCTCTGAATCTCAGCTTCCAACTGGCGACACTCATCCGTGTCGTGCCCCTTCTGCTTGTGGAATGCGCAGTATTTGTTCGAGCGCCTTAGCGAGTCCGTTTCCCTCATCTTGACGGGCCTTTTAAAGAGCTTTTTATCTGAGAGGTTGTAGACTTCTGAATTCGGCCTGGTGAGCGGGATTCGCTCGAATCGACGAGGGGGTGGTGGCGACCTTCTGCGCTCTTGAGGGCGCTCCTTCTTGATGGCCACATCCCGTCCCCGCTCTTGATGGGGTCGCTCGTTCCTGGCCGGACTGTGATGCCGGGGACCATTCGTCCCATACATGTCTTCGAGCGCGAAGAACGGCTCGGCTACTTCTCTTAAGGCCATGAGGGTCCCAGGCCTCCTTTCCACAATGGCGTCGGCAAATTTCTTGCTCACATACTGCTTGTGATCCACAGCCTGAAAGAGCACTGGGATCAAGAAATCCATTGAAGGCCTCTCCACCTGTAGGATTTCCTTGTTGAAGCGGGCGAAGAACGAGCGCAGAGATTCGCTCTTGCCTTGCACCACGTTGTACAGGGCGGTAGGTGCGGTGACTGGCGCTTTCAAAGAATTGAAGTGGTTGAGGAAAGCATGAGCCAGCTCTTCATATGAGTGAATCGAGCGCGGCGGCAGTCGTTTGTACCACTCCTGAGCCATTCCTACCAAGGAAGTGACGAAGACTTTCGCCCAATAATTGCTGGAATGCTCGTAAAGGTGCATGAGATGCAAAAAATGATCCAAGTGCTCAGCTGGATCAGTTGTCCCGTCATAACGGTTGATGGAGGTGGGGATTTTGGCCATGCCGGCTTGGGCCATCAAAACTTCCTCCACGAGGGGCGAGCCCCTTGCCAGCGGATGGTACTCATACGTGCCGAAGTTTTCCTCCGGCTCCTTGCGGCGGGGGACCTTTGGTGGGGGATCCTTGGTACGGGTGCTTCTGGCGTCAACCCGTTCATCCCGACTAGGGGAGATCTGAGTTGAACGCCCTCGTGAGAGCTGTCCCACAATATCCTTTAGACCCTGCAGCTGGTCTTGCACAGCCGCGAGGATGTCAGGATTCACGTCTACTTGTCTGTCCCCTTGTCTGGGGGCTCGTGACCCTCTTCTGGAGACATGAGAGTCCCCTTCATTCTCGTTCACTCGTTCTGTGGGCTCTTTATTTCTGCCCATGGAGGGACGCTCGTTGCCCTCCTGCTGGGGCATTTCTCTAGCTGGTGGTGGTGGCGGCTGTGCCCTCAGGACAGCCTGGGCTTCTCTGAGGGGAAAGTTTTGTTGTCCGCCCAAAGGGGCTGCAACTTGAGTGGCCTGCCCAGAGGGGAAGTACATGGAGTGGAACCTTTCCCATGCTCCCTGGGCCGCCTGAACCTCACACTGGGCATAGAGAGCCCGCAACTGCTGGGTGGTTAGTGGAGGCAACTCCACTCCTTCAATCTCCCTGGGGACCACCACTGGGAGCTGGATCTGACCAGTATGATACGGCTGGACCGGCGGCATCATAACGGCCGGAGTGAGGGTATATCCGGGTGGAGGCATCATATAACCCTGTACTCCGAGATTCATCTGGGGATGGACCCAGGGGTTCTGAGCAGACTGTGGAGGAGCGGAGAGAGAGACTCCTCCAGCGGCGGCGGGGATGGGCAGTGCCGGCGGTGTAGGTGGAGGTATTGAAGACTCTGCATGCGGGGTCACTCCTGCGGCGGGAGGTGCTCCACCAGCTGCGACGGAAGAAGGCGGGGCTCCACCAGTAGCGGTGGAGGGAATAAGGATATTGGCATCCTGGGAGGCATTATCTCCTCCTCCCACAGCTCCAGATCTTGTAGCAACCATGACTGTTAAGGGTAAGAGTGTGCTTGCTTTTCTACCAACAAAAAGGAAGAAAGGGATAGAAGAACGGTTTCCCACAGACGGCGCCAAAAATGATGGGTTCAGAGATGTGAGAATCCGAATCCGATCACTTTACGATTTGTATTTGTGGAGGAAACCACCGGAGATTCGCCGGAGATGAGAAAGGGGGTTCTACCTGTTGGGACAAGCACAAGAAAAGTCAGAAGGCCAAGCTGGGGGAACTGGGGGTGATACCCAGTTTGGCTCTCCGACGCTCAAGTCAGTTCAAGGTCTGAAGAAATGTAAGTTCAGTAGCAGTTTCAGTGATGAAGAATGCTTACCAATGTAGAAGATGACTTTAGCTATTTATAGTTGAGGGTCAAGGGCCCTTTGGTCATTTGCCCCAAGTGGTCCTGGCCGAATGTTGCCCTAACACGTGGCGCCGTGAGAGAGAAACCTAGGAGGAATCTTCTGCAAAAGCGGCCAAAAGTTAGTGCTGGCAGCAGTGGCAGGTGCGCGGGCATGTACGTTGTGTCAGAGAGCCATTTGGGTGGTTGGTAACGAGGGCTTAAGAGCGCGCTCGTGACAACCTGGAATATTGGAAGCCAAGATATCCGCTGGGGGGAATGAAGGCTCCAGTTCAAGTGACGAGCCAAAGGGGAGGCCACTCTGAGGGAGTGTGACGCTCGAAGAGGGCTCCCTCGGCACGTGGGCGTGCCAACCATACAGTATGGAGGACGCTCGTGAGAGTGACAACGCTCGTTGGGCTTGGCTCATAAAGAAGGATTGCGCTCGTTAGGCTTAGCGCTCGTGTGCTGATGGGTGCAACCTTGGGGAGACAGATGTCATCATCTCGGTGATGCCACGTGTTCTAACTTGGGACGATCGTATTTTGACCCCATCATATATATATATGTATTATATTATTATATTATACTACATATATATATATATATGTATGTCTGTGCGTGCGTTTGTGTGGGCGTGAGGGGGGATCTCCGGCAGCTGTTGGTCGGGGAAGGAGAAGGGGCCGGCGGCGGCTGCTGGTCGGGGAACGAGAAGAGTGAGTGGCCGCCCCCGGCGGCGAATCGGGGAAGGAGAAGAGTGGGGCGGCCGCGACTGTAAACCGGGAAAGGAGAAGGAGGTCGGTGGCGGCGGCGGTAGATCGAGGGAGGAGAAGGGCGGCTGTTGTTTGGTGTTGGGCGGGGAACGGGAGAAGGAAGAGAGTGGTGGGGCGGGGGGCTGAGGGGAAGAGGGTTTGGGGCCGGTGGTTCTGCGCTTCTTCCTGGGGAAGAAGATGGGGGGGGGGGGGGGGGAGGGGGTAAGGTTTATATTTTTATGTAATGTAGTAATAGTATATATACTAATAAAAATACATTATACATATATAATATAATATATAAATATAAAATATTTTATATTGTATTATGTATATATTTATTTAATAGATATGTATAAGTAAATATATATACATATATAAATAATATATTTTTTATGAAAATATATAAATAATATTTCTGTACATTTTTATTGATTAATAATATTTTTAAATAATAGAAATACATTATAAGCATATAATATAATATATAAATATAAAACTTTGTATATTATATTATGTATATATTTATTTAATGAAAATATATAAATAAAATTTATGTACATTTTTATTTATTAATAATATTTTTAAATAATAGAAATACATTATAAGCATATAATATAATGTATAAATATAAAATATTGTATATTGTATTATGTATATATTTATTTAGTATACATATTTAAAATATATTTTTTAATGAAAATATATAAATCATATCTATGTATATTTTTATTTATTAATAATATTTTTAAATATAATTATTCATTTATATCTATATTTTAATATATATTTAAAACTATTAAAAATGATTTTTAATAGTTATATATTTTTTATATTTTAATATAATATGCATATATTAAATATGTATATTTTAAAAATAATATAATTATAATATTTTTATTCTTAATACATTAAATATTTACATTTTTAATATTATTTTAATATATAAAATAAGGGTATTTTAGGGTTAAAAGATTTAATAGTTGACCAAATGGAATAAGGGGGCCGTGTGCAAAAAATAAAATAATATAAGGTTTTTTGAACTAATTTTTATAACATAGGATTTTTTCTACAAATTGGAAAAAACACAGGAGGTTTGGTGCAGTTAACTCCAAATATAATATACAATTAAAATGCTCCCCGTCATTTCCAATCAAAATCATATATAGCAAGGAATTCAAAGATTACATCAAGTCATCAACAATATGCAGCCTCCAAACAAGTTAAAGTCGCATCGTTTATCAGATCGTAATCACCCTATAGTCTACCAGAAACATAAATACAAAAGATGTCTTGAAAATTCTGGCTGAAGAATTAATTCTGAAGCCTATAGGCTGCTATAGCGGTGCATCCCTAGATATACATTATTTTTGTGCATCTAACCTAGAATTCATAAAAAATCCCCTTTCCCGACAAGCACACCGTTCCACATGCACAGTTCCATTATTCAACTTAGTCCCCACACCAAGCATGCCTACTTAGGCCCCGTTTACTTTTGTTGATCATGATTTGGGAGGTCATGATATTAAAGGTTAGAGCTGGTAAAGTGTGTGACATTAACTGTTGTTTACTTTTTAATTATGACCCATCAGTTTATTAGTTCTCTGTGTTTACTTTTCATAGTAATTTGTGTGTTTAGATGTATATTACCATTGTGCCCCTCAGTTTCATAATGATATTGAGATGCCGACATCGAACAAAAATTGTTTCTGTTCCTTTTGATTTGGGTTTTAGGGTTCTCAAATTTTTAATTGGCCATCATCTTACCTCTGTCGACGCGGACATACCCAAGTTGCAGATCAGCTCACCTCTGCGGACGCGGAAAAGGTCTGTCGTCTCTGAGCATATGTAGCCCTTCTCCTTTTATCTATTATTTTTTCAATTAATTTGAAGATCTGATTTCGTTCACAGATGGTTGGACAGTTTAGGGTCCCTTGGTCGCGCACCAACGTGTTCTTCTTCCGTCACTGTGAATGGTAAATTACACCTGAATTTCGGATGTACATGGAAAGGGGGCAAAAAGGGGGGAGAACAGAAATTTTTCAGCAGACAAACAGTGCTAAGCGGGAAACGGAATAAAATTGCGGGAACCTAAAATCGAGTGGCAAATTGAAGTAAATAAACTCAACTTTTGGTCTGAAATGTTATGCCGCCTCCTCAGGAAAAGCCATGTCTCCCCCAACACGCCAAAATCCCGTGTCGGTTGGAGCTGCCAATAACACGCTGATCCTACGGGCTTGTACGGCAAAGCAAGGCCGGAGTCTGTACAAAGTAAACAGAGGAAAGCGGCGGACAAGGGGAAGAAACCGATGGTTAGAGCCAAAGTAAACGAGGCCTTAAGGTTCTAAATGGATATCCAAAAATTTGATATTCGTCCATATTCGAATTCATTTATAATTATCCGAATTCGTTTCAATAGGATATTATTCGTATCCGATTATAGACATTCGAATTATAAACGGATAAGGACATAGTAATAAGATATTCGATCCGTTTAACATAAAATTTATATAGAGGCAATATAAATAACATATATTATGTTATTAATAAAAGTATTATATTTAAATTAATTATATAATGAAATTTATAATTCCACCGTATTTATATATTCAGTAAACCATAAAATTAATATATATAGATATAATTATTATTTCTCTTTTTATCTAAAATATATATATTCAAAATTATATAATTATTAAATAATTTATCTATAAATAAATAGTTGATAATCTGATTAAAAATTCGAAGTTACATAGTTAAATAATTTATGTCAAAATGAATAGTTGAAAATCCGATTAAAATTCGAATCCGCCTTGTATCCGTATAAAAAGGATATTATCCGAATTCTATTTAAAAGGATATTATCCGTATCCGTCCGAATCATAAAAGGATAAGGATATGGTAAGTATACATCTGATCAGTTTAATATCCGTTTACACCCCTATGCCTACCCAAAATATCCGTTTACACCCCTATGCCTACCCAAGACTTGCGCTACATCAATTTGCAAATTTGGGAACACATCAATGTGACCTTAAGTGTAACGTTCACATTCCAATAGAAAAGTCTCTCCAAGATGTGCTATGCGAAGAGTAATTTTAAGGGTAACATTAACATTCACCTTAAGTACATACACATCAGCCCGAAACACTTACCCCTCTGAAGCCCGGAAGATTGGGTGCCCCTTTGTTGGGCCAGCTGATGATCCTAAGCGTGCGATGTGTAATAGGGATTGTACTTTAATGCTTGCCTTTATGCATCTTAAATGTTCTTCCCTTTATAATAGGCATTTTGCTTGTAATAGTCTTTTTGACTCTTGGATTATGGCTCATTGCCTGTTTAACTGGTTCTTGGTTTTTAATAATACGAGGCGGGGACCTTGCTAACACCCCACGGCTCATTGCCGTTTCCTTTTAAAAAAAAAAAAAAAAAGTACATACACATCAGCCGACGACGAGGAAGAAGAGTCTCTCCAAGATGTGCTATGCGAAGAGTAATATGTTATGCATGCTCACTCTTAATTGAGAATCGACCATTAGTTGTATGGTGTCATACTAAGAATGGCTTCTACATCATAGGAAAGAAAAGTGCCTCCAAGAGATCCACGTCCCAAATTCCTCCGTACCCATCTTCATAAGTTTTATGACCTTAAGTGAGAAGTTATCACCCGCAAAAGGCCTAGAAAGGCAAGAAAAATTCTCACCTTGAAATCCAGCTATCTTCCCAAATATGAATTCTCGATCCCAACCCCACAATTCACCTAACCCCAAAGTCTACATACGACTGAAGGAATTATCCAGTCTTTGTGGACATGAAGTCTCCTTTTGGAAAACAACGAGCCTTAAGTAGACCGTAATTCACATAATATAATCAAACATCACCATAATATCTTAGTGCTAAAAGTCACAAATATTACATACAAAATTATCACCATATTAATCAATTCTTCAATTAGATCTAATTGAAAAATTAAATAATACACAATCTATATTTATTATAAAAGCACGAAAGTTTCTTACAAAATATAGATCGCCTAAAATAACCTCATAATAATTATATGAATAATTATTAGTTAAGGATAATTATGTAAATACATATTATAAATTATTAATTTAACTATATTTAAAAAGTACTTATTAATTTATAATAGGACACTGGGTAGAATTAAAACTATTTTAACTTACCAAAAAAAAAAAAAAGATACATAGTTCAACAAGGATTCCTTTCCAAAAAAAAAAAAACAAAAGTTCAACAATGATTATTTTAATATTAATATATTAATTAATTGTATTCAAATTTTATAATATAAGTTGTCCATTTTTTTAACTTTAAGGCCTATAATTTAAAATGTTATTATAAGATATATCTAACAAATTGAAAACCAACAAATTGATTCACTTTATAATTTTAATAAATTTCGGTAATTATGTAAAATAAAATATAATTTAAATTGAATGAGTTACCTAAGGCAATTTTCAATAAATCAATCCTAATGTAATTCTAATTATATAAGTTCATAATTCTAATTAACTAAGTTCATAAACTTTTATTAATTACAATCATATTATAATTCTATAAACTTATCTAATTAACAAAATAATATAATTGAATAATTTACATAAAATATTTTTTTAATAAACTAATGAATTTTAACGTAATATTTTTCAATTAATTACTACTAATATAATTATAATTATCTAAATTTAATTAACCATATAATCTTCATTTAATTTATATAATAAAATATAAATTAAATGCGTAAATATTATTTAGATAGGATGATTAAAATAATCTATATATATTAAAAAGTACGAATAGGATTTTTGATTTCTTACGACTTAATATACCACAATTTAGAATTGCAGGTCATCAGACCAAAGTTACTTTAAATTAAAAATTTTAAGAAGACTCTCTCTCTCTCTCTCTCTCTCTCTATATATATATATATATATATATATATATATATATATAAATAAGATATAATCTAATTTTATAAATTATTTTTATAATGTTCAATTAAATATTCCTTGAGTTTTTTTATAAAAATATACTCTTTTAATTATTCCTGCTACATACGTAAAATAAATAATAAAAAAATATAAATCTTAAATAATGTTTATTAGAAAAATATAAATAAAAAATAGAATTCAAGATCAAATGGCCAAGAGAGAGTAAAAAAGAGATAAAGCATAATTAATTAAAAGAAAGAATTACTTGATTTTAATGTATATACACGTGCATACCAAAATTAATGAACAATCCAAATAATATGTTTTTTATTTGATTCGATAATGATGTCACTTTGTTATCAAATTTTTCGTCTGCAAATGAAGTTCTTTCACATGAAAAAGAATGCAAGTATTTATTAATTTTGTTATGTTTTACTTAGTGATCAGTTGTTAATTGTATCATTTATTAGTCATTATTTAAAGGGAAAATTACATCCAACTACCCTGAGGTTTGCCCTAATTACGAATCAGTCCCTCTTATTTCGTTTATTACATATTAACCCCTAAAAATACTGTTTCAATTACATTTTAACTCCTAAAGAGGGACTGATTTGTAATTAAAACAGTGTTTTTAGGGGTTGATATGTAATAAATAAAAGAAGAGGGACTGATTCGTAATTAGGGCAAACCTTAGGGTAGTTGGATGTAATTTGCCCTTTTTTAAAATACATCACGAGTTTTTGGGGAAAAGTTACAAGATTTAAAATATCAATTATTTAATAAGGAGATTTCTAGAAAGGTGGTTGCACGTAGTCATGCAATCGAGTTTCAACAACGATAATTGTCACATGCTCATATTTTGATAATTTTGGGGTCAAAATATAAAATTACAACACACAATCAACTTGCTCAATTTATCTGTGTCGAATTTTTTGACTAAGAAAAGAATCCTAAACTTTATGAGTCAGTTATGAAACACATGGTGCATGAATCATGTGGATGAAAGAACTTAAATAATTTTTGTATCATGGATAGAGAATGTAAAAATCATTACTCATGTTCATATTACGAAAACACAATACAAAGTAAAGATGGATATTTGATTTGTGGAAGGAGAAGAATCGGACTGATGGTCCAAGTTCGCAATACACAACTTTATAACCAATGTATAGTACGTTATAATCCATATCTGTTATTAAGTTATAATTCTCACATTAACGTCAGGATTTTCTTAGAATGACAACTGTGAAATATCTTTACAAATATATTTATAAAGGATATGACAAAGTGAGAATTAATATCGCGTACAATAGTAAACAAAATCCCAAAAATTAGATTAAACAATTTGAAGATGATAGATTGAGTTTTAGCTCAAGATACAATATGAAGAACTTTTGAATTTAATTTGAATGAGATTGATCTAGCAATTATCAATTTAGATCAATATCATCCAAAGAAGCAATACATGACTTATTGGTCGAATCAAAACTTGAAGGATATTTTGACTTAGAATCATTGTTCTAGAACAATGGTCATTGAACAATCTTTAATGTGCTCCAAAAAAGCAACAACAAAAAAAAAAAATTACAAAAAATTTTTAGAGCATTATATATGAGACAAGCAAGGTAAATATTCGAAATAATTGATGACATAATATAACAAACTACTGCAACAAGAAGAGTTTATTTAGTTTTAAGATTCAAGAATTAATTGGCTCCATTTTAGAGATAAACATAAACGTTCCTTTTATCTCTCGACCATAACGAGAAGAAAGAGGAACTAGATAAATGCTCTCATAATAGACGATGAATGGGTAACGAATAATGATCAATTAAAGCAACACATTTGAGAGTACTACGTACTATAAAGTGGAGATACTATCAAAGAGGTGATGAGTCTTAAATAATGTTCATTAGAAAAATATAAATAAAAAAGATAAAATATCATTTTTCATCATCTAAAGATGCCCGTGTTCGATTTTGGTCCTGATCTTTTAACTTTTCTCACATTGCATCCTTTTTTATTTCACATTTCTATTTCAGTCTTTTAGCTAACAGACGCTAAAAAATTGACTGAAAAAGTCACGTGCCACTCACATGGCCTGAATACAAGCCTACTTTTTTTAAACCTATTAGGATATCGTAGAAGAAGCGGTAGTGGTGAAATTTATCAATGATTGTATGGAGAGAGAATCAATTCCCAAGAAGGCTTATCAAATGTTTATTTGTCTGATTTCGAAAGTTAATTCTCCCAAAAAAAAAAAAAGAGA
This sequence comes from Lantana camara, assembly GCA_037501455.1. Taxonomy (NCBI): domain Eukaryota; kingdom Viridiplantae; phylum Streptophyta; class Magnoliopsida; order Lamiales; family Verbenaceae; genus Lantana; species Lantana camara. The sequence goes on from CM074857.1 coordinate 118,191,500, forward strand.
GAGATTCAACCCATTACGTTGTGTAACGTATTGCTCTAAATGATCACCAAGATGATTATACTTTGTTTAAGTCGCATATAAAATAAACTGTGAGCCCAAATCAGAATAGCTAACGTATTGCTCAAAATGATCGCCAAGATGATTATAATTCGTTTAAACCATATATAAAATAAATTGTGAGCCCAAACCAGAATATCGTCATTCCCGGCCGAGACACTCATTATAATATCTTGATACTCCAAGAAGTGTTACGAATGCTATATCACTCCAAAGACCAAAAAAGAGGGTACAGTACTTAAATTGAATCTTAAAAAGGCGTACGACAAAGTCCGTTGGAATTTTCTAAGAGAACTCTAACGTTCTTCAAATTCCCGACGAAAATCATCAATATCAGTATGAGCAGAACGAATGGGATACAACTAGAGGTTTTATCGAATGGTGAACCAATGAAGGCTGTATGAATATGTGGTATTAGATAAGGCAATCACTCTCGCCTTATTTGTTTGTACTCTACATGGAACAACTTACGTATATGATTGAGGAGGTCATTTCAACCGAATACTAGAAGCTAATTATAGTATCTCAAAGAGGCCATCACATCTCACACTTGCTTTCTATGAACAACATAATATTGGGAGCTAAAGCTACCATGAATGGGTCAAAGTGCATTCACAGTGTGGTTGAGGCATTTCACAAGGCATTGGATCTCAAATTAAACTTCAGCAAGTCACATGTGTTGTTTACACCTTATATGTCAAATGATTTAAAGCAACATGTTACTAGAATTTTGGGTATGTAAAGTACAAACACTTGAAAGAATTATTTGGGGGTGCGGAAGAACTTTGGCCGAAACTATAATGAATATTCCTTGATTGTGATTAAGAAAGTTGAAAAAAACGCCTCTGGGATAGAAAGACAAAACGAAAAACCTTGCCAGATGAATAACACTTATTCTGTGCATCACGAGTTCAATCCTCATCTACTACATGCACACAAATTGGTTCTCCAATCATACGTAAAAAAGATTCAACATAAATCACTTTTTTTAGCCGACTCATATAACAAGGAAACAGACTCATCTTGTAGAGTAGAAGAAGGTGGCTAGAAAGAAGCGAGAAGGCAAATTGGTTCTTAGAGAAGCTCAAAAAGAAATATAGCGATGCTCGCTAAATGGGATAGGGAATGCTCAACAGGAAACGATGGTGTGAAATTAGATACATAAGAAAAAATATTTAAAAGGGGATGACATTCTTGAACATAAGCCCTAACTTATGGCTTCTTGAGCATGAAAGAGGATATTTAGAAGCACTTGGATGGTGGAACCATTTTGTAAATGGAGGATCGAGAACGGCGAATGTCCATATTTATGAAATGATAGATGGTTATCACAAGACAAACTAGCGGACATCTTTGGAGATAGCATTCATGGGGAGGATATAGATCTTATTGTATGTAATATCATTGACACAGGTAAAAACTGAAACCTAGAGAAAACTGAAAACAGTATTGTCCAAGGAGGTGGTGAGTGATACTTAGTGTCCTAATCGCGCTACATGATAACGGAGATAAGAGAGTCTGGATTGGGTCAACTAAAGATAAATTCTTCTATAAAATGACTATACTCTGCTTATGGTGTCAGATGAGACATGCGAGAAAAATTAAAAATGAACTTGGAAATTACCTTGCCCCCAAAAGTTCGTAATTTTCCTGTAGCTTTGCTAATATGATAGCTTTCTCACAAATGTATTGAAGTATAATAGAAAATTTGGGAAAAATGATGTATGTACGCACTGCTGTACAGGATACGAATATGTGGACCACGTGCTGAGAAGTTTTCCATTCGCACTCCGGGTGTGGGACAAGATTGTTGATACACAAACTTGACGAAATCTTCGTGGCTTGTGAGTGTCAGACGGGCTCAAAGAGAGCTTTAATAGCAAAATTTAGAGCAATATGTTCCTAGAATACCCTTGGTGGGTTGTCTTGATCTTGATGCTTTGGAATCTTTGGAAAGCATGGAACTAATGGAGCTATCAAAATATTATGAATCTTAAAAGAGTCACTCTTCGCCACATAAAAGAGTTATTTGAGATCTTAGTACAAAAAGTGAGAACAAAAAACACAGGTAAAAGAAAAATCTATACTTAGTTTTCGTGGAATAAACCCGAGAAGTGATGGGTAAAACTAAACTCGGTTGGAAGCTTTTATAACTACACCAACAATGTTTGACCAGGGGGCGTCATTCGAGATGATAATTGAAGAAGATTGCTAGGACATGCTATAAATCTTGGTGTAGTTTCAATAATGTAGCAGAGTTATTAGGCTTCCCTAAAGGATTAACATAAGCTTGGGAGAAACGCTTTTTTAAAATTAATATGGAGATTGATTTGGAGATCGTGAAATGAATAACAACAAAGGATATTGAAAAACAGCTAATGAGAAATGTAATATTTGATTGGCTCAGTTTACTCCTAAGGTCTTGAGAAATTTGGATCAAATAAATCTCGAGAAAATGAAACATGATGATGGATAAATTAGCGAGGATAGGTCACAAGGATTAAGATGGTTACTGTGTCTAGGATGCTCCATCAGAAAAACTAGATGAGTCTTAGCTTGAGACTGCTTTTCCTTTGTTGGGTTGCTTTATTTAGGACAAAAAACAAAATATATCAAAGAGATAGGAAAAAAAAAAAAAAAAAAAGAATATGATTGGACGTATAAACAGTGCCAAATAAATAATATTAGTTATATTTTGTTTACTATACAAGATATATATATTATTGTTTTAAGAGAGACTGACCGGATTGAAACAAATCCTTCTTATGGTACGAAACGTGTAAAAAATGCAATACATCAATACAAACATCTGAAAAGAGTGTTTCCTATTGAAAGTACAATGATGAAAATATAAAACTTATACCAAAGTAATATAAAAATATCAAACCATCAATAAGTATATTTTTGAATTAATAATAGGCACAAAATGATACTAAATATTATACATCATATTGTTTGAGGAGTTCATAAATTGCTTATTCGAGAGTCTAATAATTTTCATAAAATATTATTTCTTTAATACTTTATAAAAAATTAATTATTAAAAGCTCCATTAATATTTTATATAAACTTTTAACTGTTTAATGAGAATATAGCTCAAAATATTATAGGAAACTTAGTTAACAAGTATCCATGGAATTTTGTTTTCTCATTGCAATCAAATAATAGAAATTATCAATCGAAAATTTCATGCGGTAGCTGCAATGCAATTAAAAAAGTACAATCCAAGGTTTCACCAGAAAACAAAATAGAAATACTTATTAAATCAAATTACAATTATGGAGAAGAAGATGGAGATTTGAGAAAGAGGATAATATTGAAAATGATGATATGTTAAACCCACGGTTTTGAGAGATGAATATTTAGTGTAAGGTAATTATACTAAAATTGATGATAATAATATATCAAAAGCTACAATTTCTCAAGATTATGAAAAAAAAAAAATGTTCCAATTTTAAACGATGGAATCGAGGTTGGAAATATAGAAAAAAAAGTTTGGTGCAAAAATTATAGTTTTGAAAGTGAATATAACTTTTAAATTTTGAATGACGATAAAAAGATTCTTCAAAACTTCATAAAAAAACTAAAAATAATTCAAAAATTATATTAAAAAATTAACAATATAAAAAGGTAATATGACATTTTATATGATTTTTTTTAGTTTTTGTCTATATTCTTTTATATATATGTCTTTTCATTTATTAAATATATTTGAAAGTTATAAACTATTATCTATTTGGACAAATTAATATTATACACTTTAAACATATTGTTTTATGCAATAATATAGTTTCAAATATTTTTATTATTTAGTTATTTAGATGTTTCTCTAATTCGAATTTCTACTTATTGTACAAGATTTGAAAGAGAGATCTCATATAAATATTTTTGTATGTGTTACTTTTCAAAATTAAAATGGTTCATTAAAAATGTTATTATATATATTTGTTTAATCAAACTAGATATTTTTAATATCCTAATTTGTTAAATAAATAAAATAACTAAATTTATTTAATTAAATAAATTAAATGATAAACGTGCAACGCACGTTCATTTCATTAGTAATAATAAAAGCAGAGAAAAAATAAATATTATAAAATGAAATTAAAGTCGAAAATGTTTAGATGTCACGATGGTCGAACATTAAACCTCAAATCTCAATAGAAAAATAAACTTAGCTGATAATTGTTATCATGAATTTCTCCATTAAAACTGGAGAATTTATAGTCAAAAACCTAATCTTATATAATAGAGAAAAAAAAAAAAGATGAAAAAGGAAGAAGCTGATCGAAGACGTGAATTCGTGTGCATAAGAGAAAAGAAGAAGAAGAGAATGAATATCCATTGCGCTGTGATTTTGTATTATTAAAGTTCATGAGAAGAATTGATGTCCTAGCAAACATGAAGTTTGCATGGCTTCGAAACAAGAACTGTGATGAAAATGATCTCTTGAAATCTATGCGTGAATATCATGTATGAAAGGGTGAAAGAATTGGAAATTTAGCTACCTTCCCCTCTGCTATGTGATCTTGTTAGAGAAGTAAAATTCCATTCAATTGTATTATCCGATTGTAGCATAAATTTCTTGATTCTCAAAACTCGAGATACTATGATTTTTTATTTTCTTTCTAATTTTTACTCAAATTCTTAATTAACCTGTGTAACTAGAGAGCGAATGTTTTACGTTTGTCGTATGGTTGGTGGAAAATTTAGGGAGAGTGACCAATCAAATGGCAAGTGTAATACACTTGCCCTTTTAATTGGTTAGGTTCAGCCGAACCGGTTTTGGGATAGAATTTTTCGTTTTCTACAAGAAAATATAAAATCTATTTAAGGAAAAATTACATCGAACTACCCTTAAATTTGGCCTAATTACAATATAGTTCATATTCTTTGTGTATTTACCATGCAATCTCTAAACTTACATTCCGTTTGATATTCGTGACATCCGTTAGGATTAATATTAGGTTCATCAGTTATCCTTCCCAAATTACCCTTGAATTTATTACAAATACATCCCTTCAATTTTTTTTTAATAACAAAACAATCCCTATAATTTTTGGATTTTGGGAAGCACAACTGACTAATCTAACGGAACCCTAACTGACATTAGGAATCCCAAACTAAAGGTAAAGTTTAAGAATTATATGGTAATTACGTAAAGAATAAGGATTGAGTTGTAATTAGGTCAAGTTTAAGGTAGTTGGATATAATTTTTTCTTAATTTAATTCCAAAAGTTAAAATAAAATTGAAGAATAAAATTACATAATTCATGCCAAAATAGACAACCTATCATATGCTCTAAAATAAACTTTTCCAAGTCTGTTTCACAATCAATATACTATTAAAAGCTCTCAAATCCTTAACTCAGGACATTCTCCTTTTTGGATCAACACGTTCTATTCCACCCAATGTCCCAGTCAATTAATTTATTTGTTGACGCGTTGCTCCACTCTTGTTTTGCTCATGTAGTCCTTGAGACCTTGACTGAAGATAATAAAAATCTAAATTACACCTAATATAATATTTATATTAAAAAAGTAAAATTAAAATTAGGTAATCCTCGATTTTCCTTCATTATATGTTTTTTCCTTATTTCTTTCCCTATATCATCGAAGAAGAGCTACCATCACAGGAAATTTTTGTATGAGCCGAGGTGGTCTCCCTCCTATTTTTTAATGAAGAGTTACTTTTCTTTTGATATATTTCTTTTTTTATTTAATTTTTAATCTTAGGCACACAGCATTATAAATGGAATAAATCTATATCTATATCTATATATATTCTAAAAGTGCGAGTTGGGTTTTTTGGTTTCTTCAAACTTTGAGATCGGCCAAAATACCCTTATCGTAAGTTTTTTAGTAAATTACAGTTAAGGGTAATTTTGTAAAATATTAAATTGATACATAAATATTCTTTTTGTGATCGACCAAAATAACCTTATTGTAAAATTTTTAGTAAAATACTAAATATATAAATATTCTTGCAGGATATTTCGTTCTAATCAAACTCTTAATTATCTTCATGTAATTATAATCAAAATATAATTATATAAATCTTTTTTCTATATCTATCTATATTATTATTATTATTATTATTATTATTATTATTATTATTATTATTATTATTATTATATTATCTTGTAAAAGCACGAAGTTTTCTTACAAAATATAGATCGCCTAAAATTACCCTAAAGTAATTATATGAATAATTATTAGTTAAGGGTAATTATGTAAATATGTATTATAAATTATTAATTTAATTATATTTAAAAGTACTTATTAACTTATAATAGGACTCTCAGTAGAAAACTTCTTCAATATACAAAAAAAAAAACATAGTTCAACAAAGGATTGTTTTAATATTAATATATTAATTAATTATATTCAAACTTTATAATATAAATTGTCTATTTTTTTTTAATTTTAAGGCCTATGATTTAAAATGATAATAAGATATATCTAACAAATTGAAAACCAATAAATTGATTCACTTTATAATTTTAATAAATTTTGGTAATTATGTAAAATAAAATATAATTTAAATTGAATGAGTTACATAAAACAATTTTCAATAAATCAATCCTAATGTAATTATAATTATATAAGTCCATAAACTATCTTAAATTATAATTATATTATAATTTTATAAACTTATCTAATTAAAAAAATAATATAATTGAATGGTTTACATAAAATATTTTTTAATAAACTAATGAATCTTAATGTAATATTTTTTAATTAACTAATACTAATATAATTATAATTATCTAAATTTAACTAATTATATAATCTTATTTAGTTTATATAATAAAATATAAATTAAATGCGTAAATATTATTTAGATAGGATGATTAACATAATCTATATATATTAAAAAGTACGAATAGGATTTTTGATTTCTTATGACTTAATATACCACAATTTAGAATCATAGGTCGTCATACCAAAGTTAATTTAAATTAAAAATTTTAACGAGGCTCAATATATGTGTATATAAGAATAAGATATAATCTAATTTTATACATTATTTTTATAATGTTCAATTAAACATTCCTTGAGTTTTTTATATAAATATACTCTTTTAATTATTTCTACTACATACATAAAATAAATAATAAAAAATAAGATAAATCTTAAATAATGTTCATTAGAAAAATATAAATAAAAAATAGAATCCAAGATCAAATGGCAAAGAGAGAATAAAAAAGAGATAAAAAAGAAAGAATTACTTGATTTTAATGTATATACACACGCATACAAAAAATAATGAACAATCCAAATAATATTTTTTTTATTTTATTCAATAATTATGCCGCTCGACTATCAAATTTTTCGTCTGTAAATAAAGTTCTTTCATATGAAAAAGAATGTAAGTATTTATTAATTTTGTTATGTTATACTTAGTGATCAGTTTTTAATTGTATCATTTATTGTTCATGATTTAAAAGACATCACGAGTTTTTTGAGAAAAGTTACAGTATTTAAAATATCAATTATTCAATAAGGAGATTTCTAAAAAGGTGGTTGCACATTTTTGTGCAATCGAGTTTCAAAAGAGATGGTTGCCACATGCTCATATTTTGATAATTTTGGGATCAAAATATAAAATTACAACACACGATCAACTTGATCAATTTATCTATGTCGAATTTTTTGACTAAAAAAAGAACCTCCAACTTTATGAGTCAGTTATGAAACACATGGTGCATGAACCATGTGGATGAAAGAACTTAAATAATTTTTGTATGATGGATGGAGAATGTAAATATTATTACTCATATTCATATTACGAAAACACAATACAAAGTAAAGATGGATATCCGATCAATGGAAGGAGAAGAATCGGAGTGACAGTCCAGGTTTGTAAAACACAACTTTATAACTAATGTGTAGTACCTTATAATCCATATATGTTATTAAGTTATAATTCTCACATTAACATCGGGATTTTTCTTAGAGTGACAACTGTGAAATATCTTTACAAATATATTTATAAAGGATATGGCAAAGTGAGAATTAATATCGCGTATAATGGTAAATAAAATTCCGAAGATTAGATCAAACAATTTGAAGAAGCTAGACTAAGTTTTAGCTCAAGAAACAATATGGAGAACTTTTGAATTTAATTTGAATGAGCTTGATCTAGAAATTATCAATTTAGATCAATATCATCCAAAGCAACAATACATGACTTATTGGCTGAATCAAAATTTGAAGAATATTTTGACCTACAATCATTGCTATAGAACAATGGTCATTGAACAATCTTCAATGTGCTCGAAATGCGAAAAAACAACAAAAATATGAGACAAGCAAGGTAAATATTCGAAAGATTTGAAGAAAGAATTGATGACAGAATATAACAAACAACTGCAACAAAAAGAGATTATTTAGTTTTAAGAGTCAAGAATTTTATTTTTTTTTGGTACAAAAGAGTCAAGAATTAATTGCATGTCTTAAAAATGTTAAAGATGTTGTGCTTAATTAGTAATCAGATATTTCCTTAAATTAATTAATGTGATTATTAATAAATAATTAAAGTTTTTAAAATATCAAATATTTTGAAAGTTGCAAAACCCGGGCTCTCGTGTCGAGTGAGTCAGTCTAGGTCGTTCGGCTTAGGGACTATTTGACAATGTGTTTCATATGCATATCTTTTGTGCGTAATTGCTTTAATTTTCAAATTGTGATTGAATTAATTGCATTATCATGCATATACTAAAAATAGCATGCATTTTCAGTGTTTATTGACAGGATGCCTCCACTTAGACATCGGGATCGATCTCCGGATCGGCATCGTGGCTGAAACCGTTCTCCTACACCTCCACCTCCACAACCACCACCGGCAGAGGCCCTTGTTAATTCGGTTATCAACATCATTGACCAGAGGCTTCGGGATTATGTACCACCAGCACCTGCAGTACCACCAGAGGCATCGATTTCTGTTATATTTAGGGAGTTCCAGAATCAACGAGCCCCTAAGTTTTTCAAGGGGAATGATATACAAGCAGAAATGTGGTTGAAAGAAGTGGAGAGGATCTGGGAGCTCATTCCATGTGAATCTAGGGAGAAAGCTCAATGTACTATTACTTTGATACAGGGGAAAGCTTACTCCTGGTGGGAGAGTACACGAATTGTCTTGGAAGCAGCTGGAGAGGAAATAAACTGGGAAGTTTTTACCCGGGAATTTAAGAATAAGTTTATTCCTCCTTCATCCCGTACTCGAAGACTGAGGGAATTCACTGAATTAAAGTAGGAATCGAAGTCTGTTGCTGAGTATATTTCAGAATATGAGAGGCTATCTCGCTATGCACCTAATATAGCGAGTGATGATTTTCACAAGGCTATGCAATTTGTTCAGGGGCTTCGATCGGATATCCAGGCAGCTCTTGAGGCGGTCAACACGAGCACCTACGCGAAGGCTACTTTAAAGGCCTTAAAAGTTGAAGATTCTGTGAATGCTAGGAGATCATCTTACCTCCAGGGACAGGGATCAGGTTCAGGCTCGGGATTTAATCTAAGAAAAAGGCCTATGACTTCATCAGCTCCCCCACAAAAAGGACCTTTCAAGAAACCTCGACCAGGAGGTCAGAATGCTCCAATTCCACGAGCACCTCAGGCTCCACCAGCTCCTATGGGATCCTGCCGAGATCAACCTCCGTGTACTTATTGTGGAGGACCAACCCACACCTACAATACTTGTCGAAAGAGATAGGGGTTGTGTTTGATTTGTGGAAAAAGAGATCACATGGCTTTTACATGCCCGGACAAGACTCCAGGATATCAAGATGGAGCTCAGAGACCGTTGGTTCAGGCACGAGCTTATGCCCTTGAGGGCGAGGAGCAGAACGTTAAGGCAGATCCAAACGCCGTGGTGGAAGGTACCGTTGGCATTCATAACACGAGCATTCATGCATTATTCGATCCGGGTGCCACACATTCTTTTATATCTCGTGATCTATGTGTCTCTCTGTGTCTACCTATTATTTGTTCGAATTCCTGTTATTTTGTGAGTTCTCCTCTTGGAGGAAGTTTGCAGACAGATCGGGTTGTCCGGGGTTGTTCAGTATTGATAGAAGGGAAAGATTATCCTGCAGATTTTATCGTGATGCCTATGAAGAAATATGGGGTAATTTTTGGGATGGATTGGCTATTCCGGCATCGGGCCGAAGTTGATTATTTTACGAAGAAGATTAAGTTGGGTAAGGAATTGATTGGGGAAGTTGGATCGAAGAAGGTACCACTTTTGTCGTTCATGGAAGCTCGCAAGTTAGTAAAGGATGGAGCCATGGGATTTATTGCCTATCTCCTTAATAAGCCAAAGGATCAAATAAGCTTTGAGAAGACGGCTGTGGTGAAGGAATATCCCGACGTATTTCTAAAAAATTTGGGTTCTCTACCGCCAGATCGGGAGATTGAGTTTGTGATTGATTTATATTTGGGATCAGAACCATATTCCAAGACTCCTTATAGAATGGCTCCGACAGAGTTGAAGGAATTGAAGATTCAACTCGAGGAATTACTTAAGATTGGGTACATTCGACCGAGTTCATCTCCGTGGGGTGCTCCGGTTCTTTTCGTTAAGAAGAAAGACGGGACGTTGAGAATGTGCATAGATTACCAGAAGCTTAATCGGATGACTATCAAGAATAAGTACCCGTTACCCCACATTGAGGATTTATTCGATATGTTGTAAGGTTCAGGAATTTATTCAAAATTAGATTTAAGGCAAGGGTACTATCAATTGAAAATCCGGGAAGAAGATATTCCAAAGACACGATTCAATACCCGGTATGGGCATTACGAGTTCGTAGTGATGCCTTTTGGTTTGACTAATGCCCCTGCAACATTCATGGATATGATGCATCGAATTTTTTGGCCTTACTTGGATAAATTCGTGGTAATATTCATTGATGACATCCTTGTTTATTCGAGGACTCTGGAAGATCATGCTCGGCATCTCAGATTGGTATTGGAAGCATTGAGAGAGTACCGACTGTATGCGAAGTTTAGTAAGTGTGAGTTTTGGATCGGCCGGGTTCCTTTTCTAGGTCATATTGTTTCAAGTAAGGGTTTGGAAGTAGATCCTTCAAAGATTGAGACGGTTATTCAGTGGCAAAGTTCGAAGAATGCCTCCAAGGTCAGAAGTTTCTTGGGTTCGGCAGGGTATTACCGAAGGTTTGTGCAGGATTTTTCAAAGATTGCCGCCCCTTTAACTCGGTTGACTAATAAGGAAGTTAAATTTAAGTGGGAAGAGGCATGTGAAGCGAGTTTTCAACTCTTGAAAGAAAAGTTGACCACTGCCCTGGTATTAGCGCTTCCCGAGGGTACTGAAGGATACACGGTTTATACGGATGCTTCGAATAAAGGATTGGAATGTGTTTTGATGCAGAATGGTAAAGTGATAGCCTATGCCTCTAGGAAATTGAAGGATCATGAACAAAATTATCCCACTCATGATCTTGAACTTGCAGCAGTGATCTTTGCTTTGGGAAAGTGGAGACAGTACCTTTATGGAATTTCTTTCGAGATCTTTTCCGACTACAAGAGTCTCCAGTATTTGTTTACTCAGAAGGAGTTAAATAAGAGACAAAGGCATTGGATAGAGATGTTGGCAGATTATGAGTGTACAATTCGATACCATCCCGGAAAGGCCAACGTGGTTGCGGATGCGCTTAGTAGAAAAGCTAGCGTGTCAAGTGTTGAAGTGGAAATTGAGGATGAACTTGAGTCTTTCAAGCTGAAAGCTAGTATTCGGAATATTACAGTTCAGCCGGATCTTCAGCAGAGATTATTTGAAGCTCAGAGAGTGGATTCTGAGGTTCAGAGATTAGTACAGAAAGCTAGAATTGATCCAGAGAGTCTGTTTGGGTTCGATGATACCGGGCTTCTATGGTTTAAAAACTGAGTGGTGGTACCAGAAGAGTTGAAACGATTGATATTGGAAGAAGCTCATCGGTCAGGATATTCGATACATCCCGGGGGAAACAAAATGTATAAGGATTTAAAGCAATTTTATTGGTGGAATGGACTTAAGTGGGATGTGATCAACTTTGTGAAACATTGCCTGACATGTCAAGTTGTGAAAGCAGAGCATCAGAAGCTAACGGGGCTACTTCAATCGTTACCTATCCCGAAATAGAAATGACAACAAATGGTGATGGATTTCGTTTCGGGTCTTCCAAGAGTGAAGGGTGGTCTCGATGGAATTTGGGTAATCGTGGATCGATTGGCAAAATTGGCACATTTTCTTGCTATTCAGATGTCGGATAAAGTGACTAAGCTAGCTAAGAAGTATGTTGATGAAATTGTCTGACTTCATGGCGTGCCGGTTAGCATTGTTTCAGATCGGGATCCGAGGTTCACTTCTAGATTTTGGCAAGAATTGCAAAAGAATTTGGGGACAAGGCTTCAATTCAGCACAACTTTCCATCCTCAGACAGACGGGCAGTCAGAAAGGTTAATCAAATATTTGGAGGATATGTTGAGAGCATGTGCATCGGATTTTCCAAGCTCGTGGAACAAGCAATTGCCTTTGATTGAGTTCGCCTATAATAACAGCTTTTAAGCCTCGATAGAAATGGCTCCCTATGAGGCTCTCTACGGACGAAAATGCAGATCCCCATTGTTCTTTGATTTGGAAGAATGGAATTGGACCAAACAGGAAGGTGTAAAACGAGGGGAGAAGAAGGAAAAGCCCTCTAAGGCCGTGCAAGAGGCGATTGATAAGGTCCAACTAATTCAACAACGGATGAAAGCAGCTCAGGATCGACAGAAAAGCTATGTAGATCACCGAAGAAAGAATCTTGAGTTTGAGATTGGTGATAGGGTCTTCTTAAAAGCTTTTCCACGAAACGGATTTTCGAGTATTGGAAAAGGAGGAAAATTGAATCCTCGATACTTGGGACCCTATGAGATTTTGGAGAGAATCGGGGATACAGCCTACCGTTTGGACCTACCTCCGAGTTTGACCGGAACTCACAACGTATTTCCTGTTTCTTAGCTTCGGAAGTATTATCCGGATGAATCCAAGATCTTACCCGTTAAAGAGGTGGAACTTGAGCCTAACCTCACCTTCGTTCAGAATCCGGTTAAGATTTTGGATGGGAAATTTCAAGAGTTAAGAAACCGGCAAATCCCACTAGTTAAAATCTTATGGAGAAGTGATAAAACAGAAGAGGCTACATGGGAGATGGAGGATAAGATGAAAAGATTTCATCCCGAGTTGTTTCCGGACAATCAATGAATCCGAGGATGGATTCTTTTAAGGGGGGGAGGTTGTAACGCCCCGATTTTTCAGACGTACAGGTATGGCTTATGTGACAATTACGTGTACGTTTAATTTATTTTAATTATGTCATTAATTGTTTTATTTTATATTATATGAAATTATTTGAATTTGAATTTATATGAATTTTTGAACTATATGCGCTTGTATGACGTGTTTGCTTGCCGTTTCTATGTTAAATGAATTCGAAATTTCATGGAAATTTAATATGTTGGAATTATAGGTGTCATGAATATGGATATATGCTCGTTTCATGTTTTTGGATTCATTTGATTGAGTTTTCAATTTATTTTGAATTTGGAATCCAAAATGGGGGCTAACGAGCAATTAGCGCATCCTTGGTTCCGTATGTGATATTTTGAGCTCGGGAACGTGGAATTGAGTTCTGTCAACTTCGTTGAACTCGTAAAGAAAATTTGGGTTTAATGAACTTAGTCTTATATTTTTTTCAAAATTATTTGAACCTCTGAAATTCAACCAAAATGTGTTACGTTCGCCAAAACTACCACCTTTTACCAAAATGGCCATATCTTCCAAAAAAAAAAAAAAAACAAATTAACCATGGTTGGATTCCTTGGAACCCTAACTTAACCCTCTAGTAGCCCTTAACCACCCCAAACCGAATCAACCCTCACACTTAGAGAAAAATTCAGCAAAAACCCTGCTCTCCAGTATTCCCATCACATTGCCATACTTGGAGATTCAAAGCTCAAATCTCTTTCAACCTTCATTCAATCTACAAGATGAGTTTAGGGTTTTGATATACATTCATTATGGGTCATTTTGAACCATGTATCCCTAATTTTCAGCATGCTTTCATGGAGATTGGAGAAGATGATGTAATAGTTAGATTAGGACTTGAATTGTTGATCTCATGCATTCCTTAATGCTTTTGGTTGGTTTAAAGCATGAAAATGGTTGCCTTAACTCCCTCTTTTCATTTATGATCATTGATTATATGGTAGTTGAAGGATTTATGAGATGCCATTAATGGAACTTTGAAGAAATTGCATGAAATGATCATCTATTTCTCCTCCTCACGTTTGTTCACTTTGAGAGCATGTTCAAGTGCTGTTTTAGAGTTGTTTTGTTGCATATTTGTTACTATATTATAGCTGGGCATGTTGGCTAAAATTGGGCATGGGATCTGCTCTGTTTTTGTGCAATTTTGTTGCTGGTATTGGGTGGTCGCGGCCGCAACCGCGATTAGTTTAAAATCGGTAGCGGCGACAACATGTGAGTACGTTTGCTGCTTTGCGCGACCTGAAACACGTTCATTTAGGTCGCGCTCACTACCCATTTTTGGCCAAGTTTCGAGTTGTTGAAAAATTGGAGGAAAATTCATTTAATTAGGTAGCGGCCGCTACCATTTCATGAAGGAAATGGGTCACGCCCTTTACATTCTGCACAAAAGTTCAATTTTCAAACGTAAATTGCATGGTTTCCTTGGCTCGTTTTTTGCTCATACACTTCATTAACATGTCATATAATGTGTTATCTTGTGTGTTATGAAATTTTATGATTTTTCGTGGAATATTTTACGAGTTATGCCTCAACGTGTCTTCTTTGCTCCAATACGTGCATGCATAGATCTTTGCTCTTAAATTAAACCCTAATTGCTTATGTATCTCTTGTCTTATGACTTTTATGATATGTATACATGTTATATTACGTGTTATGAATGTTATTTGAATTTCTTGGATTGATTTGGTATGAAATATAGAAATTATGAACTTGAATGGATTTAAACGTTTCTTGAAAGGAATGGAATGATAGCTTAAATGTCTTTAAGATATTAATCGTGCACATGAACGTGTTCATTACATAATATCCTCTTTTATACATTCATATCATGATCATTACATGGCCGAGCGTCTTATATAATCATTTTGAGTCTCACTTCACCTTCCTTGCACAAATTTTGATCCAGTTGGAGATGAGGCCGGTCAGTGAGGCTTTTGTGCTCTTTTTTTGTCATTCCAAGGTGGGTTTCTCTACTATTTAGTTAAATGACCCTATATACCTCCAACGTGTAAAGATTTCGGCCAAAATTTATTATATATATATAGAGTCGTTTTAAGAGTAAACGATTACAAAGTAAAGCCTTTATTTTATGAACCCCACCAAATGTTTTGGCGAGAATAAATGAATGAATGCATAGAATAGGGCCCAGGGACTTAGTGTGAGTGGCTATCGGGGCCGGGAGGCATGGGTCGACGGTGATCCCTTACACTAGTTCCAACCAAATAACGGCGTAACCGAACCTCGTTAGGAGTTAGCGAGGAATGGACGCAGAGCGCCATCTGGGGAATCATGTAACCCCTTTTGGTCAATGAATGGATGGCCAGGCCTTGCAAACCTGTCCATCACCCGGAGGAAGAAGGTGTAAATGATATTGAATGTGCACGAAAGAATGTAATGCATGAAAAGAAAGAAAGAACGAATGATTAACGAATTACACAAGGTGTTGGTTGGAGATAATGCACGCCCACTCGCCGGGCAACGAAAGACCTAACGGAAATTGGTCGTTATAATCCCTTGTGATGATTTCTTTATTTCACCCACTTGAAAAATGCTTTAAAAACCTCATTTGGGATTATAGCTTGCATGTGAATGTTTAAATACTGTCTTATAGTATACTTATACCCTGTTTTTATACCCACCAGTCCCTTTTGGACTGAACCCGTTTGGTTTTCAGTTGTTTTATGCAGGTGTCAGGGGAGATAGGCGGGAATTCGAGTCGTTGTGTCTTACATTTATGGCTAGCTCTTATATTTTTGGGTCTTACACTTGCATACTCGTATTTATGATTATTTTATATACCTTATGATTGGAGCGTACATATTTTGAGCCGTGATGGCATGTGAATATTGTAAATGATCTATTTTGGAGCTTGATGCTCGGTGTGCATGTTATATGTTAAGTTAATGCTTCCGCTTTAATGTTTTACTCTGATTTTATGGTTTAAGGGTTAGTCCTGCCTAGGGGTGAGCTCTGAGCCAAGCTAGCTTGTGAGCCGGGCAAGCCGAGCTCAAGCCGGCTTGACTTGAACTCGAATGATGTCAAGCTTAAGCCAAGCTTAATCGAGCTCGAGTCGTGTGTCAAGTCAAGCTCAAGCCTGTTTCTTTAAGGCTCGAGGCTTGCGAGCTGGCCTTATATATATATATATATATATATATATATATATGTATATATTATGTATATAGTAAATTAATATACATTTATATGATTTAGTAATATGAAATATATGATATATTATATATTTTTATCTACTTATATTATAATAATATTGTAATTCAATAATTACAACAACATATTATTATATACCATACTAATAACATATTACTATGATAATATATTGTACATATCCAAACTAATAATTTAATAAAAAATACAATAATCAATAATTATTACATAAGTATATATCTTAATAAAATATTAGTTAATAATTTGTCTGGTATAATTACAAGATATGTAACATAATTTATACTATATTATATATTATCTATAATATATGTATGATCCTTACTAAATTTTGTATCGTAATATGTCATAATAATATATTATTTTGCAATGACACATTAGAGAATATAATATTACTAATAAAAAATATATTCATAAAATATTCACTCAAATATCTAATATAATAAAATAATAAATATCATATACCATAATAACTAATTAATAAAACAAGTATATGTCTTAATAAAATATTAGTTAATAATTTGTATTGTGTAATTACATGATTTATAATTTTATTATAATATAATTAATAATGTTCATACATCATCTAAAATATCTATATATATTAATGATTGTAATTTATTAATAATGATATAGAACTTAAAAATATTAGTATGCTATATATATTATGTATTTTAATATTCTTGTTATTGTTTAATATTATTTTTGAATGAGAGCTAAAAAATGTCCAACAAAACTTTATGGGCTCGTCGAGTCGAATCGAGCTTAGCTTGATATTTGGGCAAGCCAAGCTCAAGCCCAAAAAAAAAAAGCTTAACAAGCTCAAGCTCAATCTCAAGCCATGCAAATAATTTTCAAGCTCAAGCTCAAGCTGGATTTTTTTGGCCAAACTCGACTCGGCTTGAAACGCACCCCTAGTCCTGCCTAGCATAGCGTGTGTGTATGTCCCCATTCACCGTGATTTAGCTCGAGTTTAGAGTGTCCATTTCATATTTGGGTCGGGTCTCGGTGCAGGGAATATGGTACCTTGCGCTCGGGTACTACACTTCAACGAAGAAGGATGGATACGGGATTTGGTTTGTGATTATTTCGGTTTTTCTTATGTATGATATGATATGGAAGTAAGGTTGGAAACTCGTACTCGCCAGTTATAACAATACGTTCTGTTATGTTGATTATGAAACGGGATAGGTTCTTTCCTTCATGTTATGATATGATTTGAATACGTTAAGTATAAGTTTGCTTTGTTCAAAACCCTACTCCCTGTTCATAGTCTTTCTTTTATATGTGTTTTTCTCTATATGTATATGTGTGTGGGTGTGCATTAGCCCCCTCACTCAGTCGGTGGACTGACCCTCTCCTCTCAACTTTTTAGTTTGCAGGTGTTGGTTCGAGCTAGGCGAAGAAGTGTGTCTGTCGGGTTCTCTAGTCTTCTAGATTGAGTTGCATTCCGTTTTGCATACAAATGTAATTATGTATAAGATTTGTATATGTTGATCGAATCATGAACTGTTGTATGTATTTTTGTTATATATGATATTTGGAACAGGCTTCTAGGGATCGTTGAACCCGTAAATTGTGAATTGAATTTTGAATTTTTGTATGCATGCTTCCGCCCTATTTGTTATTTTGGCACTTTGATTCTGTTTATCTCCGCCTGGCTTAGTGTGTGCGTAGGTCCCCGTTCACTTAGTCTTGGGCTCATATATGGACTTCCATTTCATATGTGGGTTCGGGTCTAAGTGTGGGGGATGTGATGGCTCGCCGTTTCGGGCGCTACACTTTGAGCTCTATATAATTTGTTTATCCTTTTAATTAAGTTAAGATTTATAAATAATGAATTAATGGTTGATAATGAAAGAATTTTTTTTGTTAATATTAAGATTTCATCATATATTTACTAAATCAAAGTGTTAAAAAAAGTTAATTCTCTTAATTTATACTAAAATATGTTAAGTTTATTCCAATTAATTGGAATCAATCAACTAATTGAAGTATTTATATTTGGTTGTTTCGTTACTATCCAGAATCAATTAACCAATCGACATAAAATATTATATTATTGATTACATGTCTTAAAAATGTTAAAGATGTTGTGCTTAATTAGCAATCAGATATTTCCTTAAATTAATTAATGTGATTATTAATAAATAATTAAAGTTTCTAAAATATCAAATATTTTGAAAAGTTAATTGACCTGATAACGCGCTTAATTTCCTATTTTTCATATTTCCGGGACTGCACTTTAGAGCCTAATTTGTATATATTTTGGTGCCTTTAATGGGTTTTCATGTTTCAGACGTACAGGCGCCTTTGGAGATATTTTTGGGCCGAAAATAGAAGACTTTTGTAGACATCGAGCCTGCATGTGTGAAGTCCTGAAATTAGTTGGAATAAGCTTAGAATTGAGGGGATCTTCAGGAGTTGTGCATGCGTGTATGAAGAAAAAAATGGAAGATTGATGATTTGATTTCTAATTGCTCGGTGGGGCTATGCATTGATCATGGAATTAATTTAATTGAAGAAGGCCCAATTGAGGGAGCGGAATTAATTGAATGGGCCAAGAGTTGACGACTTGGACAGCGAGTTGGTAGTTATGGAATTATTTTATTAAGGCCTATCGCATTAATTAATTAATGAGGCCCAGGCCCTTTTATTCACAACTCAATCAACAAGTTAGGGGAATCCTTTGTGCACTAGAATTTGGCATTGAGGGCTACGCGTGTGCTGTACTTGGGGCTGACTTTGGCGGCTGATTATTTAATTAAGAGAATTGGGCCTGCTCGTTGGAGGCTTGTTGCACGCTTGGAATTAAATTGTGCCAGCCCTTGACTTGGCCCATGCGTGTGAAGATCAATTTGAAAGGAAGTCTTGGGTATCAAGTTTGGCATATAAATAAACTCCTTTTTGGACTAGGATTAGGGGATGGAATTTGTGGCTATTTAATCACTTTTGGCGCAGCATATTTGGGGGGACTTTTTCACGCAGCTTTGGAAGGCAAGGAGGCAGTGGCTTGAAGACTTCCGAAAGCATCGAAATCAATTCTTTCCTTTATTTTAATTAGTTTATGCTTTTTATTTATTTTATGTTTTGGACATGATTTTCATGAGTAGCTAATTTCTTTAGTACTTAGCTAGGAATTTACAATTTATGTTTTTGACATCGTGAGACCTAATTGGTTTTTATAATTCAGTTTTAATTCAAGTATTTATTAATTTACCGAGTGTCTTGTTTATTGTGATTTATTTACTTAGTTGATTACGGCTGGATTTTCTAAGTAGACGATTGCATATTGCTAATCTTGATTGCATGAAGTATACGTAATGCTTGATAGATAATTAGTGGTGCATTAGTGATAGGAAATCGTAAAGTCGAATCTGATTCACTAAGAGAGTTAATAATCGAATTTGAATCTTGCACGTGTCGTGACTAGGTTAATTCGGGCTAGTGTTTTCTTAATTCTTAATGTTGTCGACTCATTGAATCCTGTCGAGTGTCTCTAGGGGTTGTGAGTTGATTAGAGAATAACTGTCGAGTGTCTCTAGGTTATTCTATTATTTAAGAGAAAACGAGGCGGAGTCGAGTGTCTCTATCTGCTATAGCTAGTCTATTTGAATAACTTAATTTATTTTTGCGTCTATGTTCGATGTCCTAAACTGAATTGTGATTCCCGGCTAGGTATTGTTTTCCCATTGATTTATCAAAACCCGACTTTCAAGTGATTATTTGTTTTTCTTCTAATTTGTTTAATTGTTAGTTAATTAGTTAGTTTAGTAAATCTCAAAACCCCCCAATTTTTACTCGTTAATTTAGTGAATTTTCCTGTGATTAATTAGAATTATTTTCAACCAATCTCTGTGGATTCGACCCGTTTGCACTATACTCTATTTTAGTCGTAAATCGGATTAATATTTTATTTTGGCGGATTCGACACCTGTCAAATTTTAGCGCCGCTGCCGGGGATTGGTGCTAATCAAATTTAATTCTTTTTACAAGCAGGAGCATTCGTGGAGTTGACGAGCCGATTTTCGATCCCGAGATCGAAAAAACCACAAAATCGTTAAGGAAACAGACCAAAACACGCACGAACCTCGCGAAAAAATCCAATCTGAACCAATCTGAAGAGTCCAGCATTGAGTCGGAACATCCAGAAGGGTTTGACCGAAGAGTTTGACCATACCTTAACGATGGCAGTAGCAGAACGTCGTACCATGGAGGATCTGGTGCGCCCTGCCACCACACAGCAGCCCCTCTGTATCACTTTTCCAGAGGTGGGTGCTGGCTTCGAGCTAAAGACGGGAACAATTCACCTACTCCCCATCTTTCGCGGTCTAGAAAACGAAAACCCTCACCAACATATGAGCAAGTTTCACACGGTCTGCTGCTCAACAAAGCCACATGGAGCTACCGAAGACCAAATCAAGCTCCGTGCCTTCCCGTTCTCCTTGCAAGCTGCAGCGAAAAAATGGTTGTACTCTCTACCATCAGCAACCATTACTACTTGGCAGCAGATGCACGATAAATTCTTGGATAGGTTCTTCCCAGCTAAGCGATTCCTGGATCTCCTTCAGGAGATAATTATCATTAAGCAAAAGGAACATGAAGCCTTGCATGAGTATTGGGAGCGATACCGAAATTTGCTTGCAATGTGCCCGCATCACAACCTGCTGGAAAATTCAGTTGTTCATAACTTTTACAGAGGCCTGATGACTGCCGATAAAAGGCAGTTGGATGCTTCGAGTGGAGGTTCCATTATGATCAAAACACCTACAGAACTAACGGAACTAATTAGCAAAATTTCTAGGGCCTCACAAAAATACTATGCCAAGTTCGACATGACGAGACATGTAAAAGAGGTAAGTTCTTCCCAGTTTGATGAACTCAAGAATATGATATCTGCTTTAGCTTCTAACATGAGTGCAGGAATACCACAAGCGGCGACAGTTTGCCAACTATGTGCTAGCCCATCTCACCCAACCGATGCATGCCCATCCCTCCAAGAGGAAACTGTAGAGAACGTGAATACCACAGGCTTCCATCCACAAAACAACCCTTACTCTAACACGTACAACCCCGGATGGAAGAATCATCCTAGGCTTAGCTACGCCCAAAAACCTCCACCAAACTTCCAGAATTTCGTACCCAGACCCGCGCAGCCTCAGCAACAAAACTCACAACAAAACCTTAACCCCCAAGCTATCCGTTTCAACAACCTAGAGTCCACCGTTTAGAACCTAGGATCTTCGGTTAAGAACTTGGAAACCCAGCTTGGGCAGATCGCTGCAGCCTTGAGTAGGATGGAGAACTAAGGTAAACTACCCTCGCAAACGGAAGAACCCAGGAAAAATGTCAGCGCCATCACGTTTCGAAGCGGCAAGGAACTGCCTCCACCAGTGAAAAAAGATCAGGGATGGAAATCTGGGTCCAAAGGCGATTAGACAGGTGGTGCGACTTCTGAATATGACCATACTCTAAACTCAAACCGCGACAAAGAGACGGAACTCGTCGTGAAACCTAAGCCCCTGGTGGTGCCGCCTCCATTCCCTTAACGTTTAGCAGAAACGAAGAAGCAGAAAGAAGAGAAGAGTATTCTCGACACGTTTCGCAAAGTTAAGGTAAATATTCTATTGTTGGATGCAATCCAACAGATTCCCAGTTATACGAAATTCCTCGAGGAGCTCTGCACGAATAAGAGAAAACTGTTAGGCAATGAAAAGGTCAGTATGGGGGAAAACGTGTCTGCTGTTTTACAAAAGAAACTCCCCCCTAAGTGTCAGGATCAAGGTATGTTCTCTATACCATGTAAAATTGGTAATCTGGGAATTAAAAAAGCTATGTGTGATTTAGGTGCATCTATTAATGTTATGCCTTTATCTGTATATAATGCACTTAATCTTGGTCCCTTGAAAGGTACAGGTGTTATCATACAATTGGCGGACCGTTCTATCGCATACCCGGAAGGTGTTTTGGAAGATGTCCTCGTTCAAGTCAACGATTTAGTTTTCCCAGCTAATTTCTTCGTGGTGGACATGGAGGATAATTATTTTGAGAAATCCTCTGATATCCTTTTGGGTCGTCCCTTTTTGAGCACTGCTAATGCTAAAATAGATGTTAAAAAAGGCTCGTTGACTTTAGAATTTGATGGTGATGTTGAGAAGTTTAATGTTTATGAGTCAAGTAAAGGTCCTAATAAATTTTCTATCGTTTTTAGCATTGATGTGATAGAAAACCTGCCTAATGAGCAGAACAATGTAGAGGAACTAAGTCTTGTTGAAAACTTAGAGAGTAAGCCGAAACATATTGGGTTGTCTATTGATCCTTGTGGGATGGTTTTACCATTAGAGGCTTTTAAATCTATGAATAGGGATATTCTGATGCTTGATGCGCCTAATGCTATAACTGAACTAAATTCTTTCGTGTTTCAGGCACCTATTTTGAAACTCAAGAACTTTTTGAATAATCTGGAGTATGCCTTCAAGGGAGGAGGAAAATATGCAGATTCAAAGCCGATACACGATGATTTCTGGAATGAGCAGTTTTTCGAGGTGTACGACCTTAAGGTTCGGTCATACCTGACTGTCACGCTCTGGTATGCAGATACTCTCAACTACTTAACCACTATTTTCTTCAGATCTCACATATTTTTTTAGTACAGGAACCCAAGAGTCATTGTGAAGGATCATGAAATTTTTTTTTATAAGCGGTTGACGAAGTCTGTGCTGAGGAAGTGTCGAATTATGTTGAGAACCTCTACGAATCATCCCCAATCTAGAGGGCGCAATGGATTAGAAGATTCATCACCACATAGTCGAGGGGATTTGTATGGAGGTTCTACCTCCATTTGAGTGGATTGAAGCTCTTGGTTGTCTTGCAGGCGCACTTTGTTTGCCAAAATTTTCCGAATTGCTGCTGTTACACTGCTGATGTTTCTGTACAGGTTTGACCCCTAGGTGTGACCGTACCCCACGCTCATACTATTTTTGCGGAAAAAAAAACCCCCAGATCTGCGCTTCAGGGAAGTCCTCTTTTCTCTCGATTTTTTTTATGCCTTGAGGACAATGCATGATTTAAGTGTGGGGGGAGGGATAAGCCTAGTTACTGTTTGGCTTATGTGCTTAAATTCGATTTTTTTTTTCCTGCGTCAACTGTTTTGACTTGTTGTTTACTTGAATTTGAGGATGTTCGAAATTGTGAATAATTTATTCCTGTTTTGAATGTGATTGCTTAAGCTTGAGCTGTGAATTTTTGCTAGAACTTATTAGGCAATTGAATACATGAAAGATTGTGTGAAATTTGATTAATTAGTATGACTTCATGCCCATATTTCTCGCACACTAATTGAACAGTTTATGTACTTTGCTTAGATAGGTTAGTTATATTTTTTAGTAAAGTTCTGAAAATTGATTAGAATCCACTTTAGCTCCCTTCGAGGCGAAATAGATTGGTTGACAAGTAATTCGGGAAATGACTTAGACATTTGTTGTCGGTGTTTTTGGCCTTTTATTTGATTTACACTAAATAACATTGCCCGATTGACCCCGCTGAGCCTTAGTATTGTGCAAATTTCTTTCTTAGCCACGTTACAAGCCAAAGCACAATACAAATTTCCTACCCACATCTTTGTTACACCTTGCTTGCTCATTTTCTTTTTGGGATTATATTGTTGATGTCTAGACTCCTTTTCTTTGGTTTGAAGAGAAAAGTTTCATTGTGTTGAATAGAAAAAATTGTAAGATTGATGAAACAAAAGAGAAAAAAAAAAAAAAAAAAAAAGAGCGAAGTCAAGAAGAAAAGAAAAGAACATGAGCTGAAAAATAGAGAAAAAACAAATTGAAAAAAAAAAAAAAAGCAAGAGTGAAAAGAAAGAAAAAGAGAGTTTGAGTCTTGTTGAAAATTCAATGAAGGGATAGGAATTGATTGAAGAAAAGGGAGTCTTTTGGGGAAGAATGAAGGGAAACACTTGGGATTTATTTAAAATGTGTAAGCTTGGTGTGATTAGCCTTTGATTTACTTTTTCCTACCTCGACCCAAGCCCACATTACAAGCTCGGAAGAGCTATCGATCCTGAGTTACTAGTTGATCAAATTAGTGGAGATTGGAGTGAAGGGTGTATTCGAAATTGATGATTGGCTCTTATGCGAAAAATATTAACTTTTTTGTCTAATCTTTGTACATTCTTTGTTCAAATTCACACTACACACGAGGGTATAATTTTTTTTACTAATTGATTGAATTTCATATGTTTAAGTAATGTGTTTAATTGTTGGATTCATTTAGGCGAAAATTCGAGGTTCGCTTTGGTGAATATTTTTTATGGGAATAATGTTTCATTTGATTTTTATTTCCCTCGAGGACGAGTGAACGGGCAAGTGTGGGGGAATTTGATAACGCGCTTAATTTCCTATTTTTCATATTTCCGGGACTGCACTTTAGAGCCTAATTTGTATATATTTTGGTGCCTTTAATGGGTTTTCATGTTTCAGACATACAGGGGCCTTTGGAGATATTTTAGGGCCGAAAATAGAAGACTTTTGTAGACATCGAGCCTGCATGCGTGAAGTCCTGAAATTAGTTGGAATAAGCTTAGAATTGAGGGGATCTTCAGGAGTTGTGCATGCGTGTATGAAGAAAAAAATGGAAGATTGATGATTTGATTTCTAATTGCTCGGTGGGCCTATGCATTGATCATGGAATTAATTTAATTGAAGAAGGCCCAATTGAGGGAGTGGAATTAATGGAATGGGCCAAGAGTTGACGACTTGGACAGCGAGTTGGTAGCTATGGAATTATTTTATTAAGGCCTATCGCATTAATTAATTAATGAGGCCCAGGCCCTTTTATTCACAACTCAATCAGCAAGTTAGGGGAATCCTTTGTGCACTAGAATTTGGCATTGAGGGCTACGCGTGTGCTGTACTTGGGGCTGACTTTGGCGGCTGATTATTTAATTAAGAGAATTGGGCCTGCTCGTTGGAGGCTTGTTGCACGCTTGGAATTAAATTGTGCCAGCCCTTGACTTGGCCCATGCGTGTGAAGATCAATTTGAAAGGAAGTCTTGGGTATCAAGTTTGGCATATAAATAAACTCCTTTTTGGACTAGGATTAGGGGATGGAATTTGTGGCTATTTAATCACTTTTGGCGCAGCATATTTTGGGGGGACTTTTTCACGCAGCTTTGGAAGGCAAGGAGGCAGTGGCTTGAAGACTTCCGAAAGCATCGAAATCAATTCTTTCCTTTATTTTAATTAGTTTATGCTTTTTATTTATTTTATGTTTTGAACATGATTTTCATGAGTAACTAATTTCTTTAGTACTTAGCTAGGAATTTACAATTTATGTTTTTGACATCGTGAGACCTAATTGGTTTTTATAATTCAGTTTTAATTCAAGTATTTATTAATTTTCCGAGTGTCTTGTTTATTGTGATTTATTTACTTAGTTGATTACGGCTGGATTTTCTAAGTAGATGATTGCATATTGCTAATCTTGATTGCATGAAGTATACGTAATGCTTGATAGATAATTAGTGGTGCATTAGTGATAGGAAATCGTAAAGTCGAATCTGATTCACTAAGAGAGTTAATAATCGAATTTGAATCTTGCAAGTGTCGTGACTAGGTTAATTCGGGCTAGTGTTTTCTTAATTCTCAATGCTGTCGACTCATTGAATCCTGTCGAGTGTCTCTAGGGGTTGTGAGTTGATTAGAGAATAACTGTCGAGTGTCTCTAGGTTATTCTATTATTTAAGAGAAAACGAGGCGGGGTCGAGTGTCTCTATCTGCTATAACTAGTCTATTTGAGTAATTGAATTTATTTTTGCGTCTATGATCGATGTCCTAAACTGAATTGTGATTCCTGGCTAGGTATTGTCTTCCCATTGATTTATCAAAACCTGACTTTCAAGTGATTATTTGTTTTTCTTCTAATTTGTTTAATTGTTAGTTAATTAGTTAGTTTAGTAAATCTCAAAACGCCCAATTTTTACTCGTTAATTTAGTGAGTTCTCTTGTGATTAATTGGAATTATTTTCAACCAATCTCTGTGGATTCGACCCGTTTACACTATACTCTATTTAGCTGTGAACCGGATATTTATTTATTTTGGCAATTTCGACACTTGTCATGACCAATAAAATATTTTTTAAGAGTAAAAAAATTCAAAAAAGAAAAAGAGAAAAATGTATTCAGTCAAAATTGGTATATTAAAAAAAAAAGTATTGATCTTATCTTAGAAGTATAGGTATAAATATCAATTAATGAACTTAATTAAAAATAAAAATTAATTTCATGTTTATTTAAATTTTTGGTGTTGCCATTAATTGCATGAGTTGTATTTAAATTTAAATTAATATATATATTTTTAAGTTTATGCATTCAAATAAATTATACCATAAATTGATACTTTAATTGAGGATAACTTTCAAAAAACAAGGTATATTAAAATTGTTAATAAATAAATATATTTAATATCGATCAACCAATTACAATTTTTAGTTTAATTAAAATTTTAAAAAAAATTACAAAATTTTATTCAGTCAAAATTGGTTCAATTAGGGTCAAACACACCCTTCCTATATAGTATAGACTAGTATATACCCCGTACAATGTACGGTTTGTATATATAAATTATACTATGTGAATTGTAGTATTATATAATAGTGCTAAATATCGTAAACTAAAATGATATTTAAAACAATCTGTATTTAGAATAGGTAAAACTATAAATAATTATAAATTTAATAAACAATGCAATTATTCTGAAAATTTTAATATATAAAAAAAAAATTAGATCAAATCATATGGATAAGAAAGAGATTTAAGAAGTTGAAAAGGTTATAAACAATATAAGGTAACATTCTTAGAAAATAAAAGTTAAATATATAAATATGGTTGAAAACTGCTATTAAATATTAAAAATATCTATACTATAATATATAGGAAGGGCGTGTTTGACCCTAATTGAGTCTATTTTGACTGAATAGAATTTTATGGTTTTTTAGAAAATTTTAATTAAAACTAAAAATTGTGATTGGTTGATGGTTTTTAAATTTATTTATTTATTTAATAATTTTATACATCCCTTAATTTTTGGAAGTTGTTCTCAATTAAAGTATCAATTTATGGTACAATTTATTAGAATGCATAAGTTTAGGAAAATATATGTTAATTTAAATTCAAATACAAATCATGCAATTAATGGCTATACTCAAAATTCAAATAAAATTTATGAAATTCGATTTTTATTTCTCATATTTTTTAAAATATTTTAATTATAATAAAATTTTCATTGATCGATATCTATGTACTATTTATTCACATTTTAATATATATATATATATATATATATATATATATATATATATATATATATATATATATATATATATATATATAAATGTGGCAATTTTAATTTATCTCTTAAATTTTACCTAAATTTTTTAAAAAAGAAAAAGAAAATCGATACACATGATCATTCCAATTGGGGTAATTAAATTATATGGTAAAATTATTTATTTTTGTTTGAAATATTACTTCAAATATATAATTTAAAATATTTTAATTAATTATGAAAATTTTTATTAATTAATTTACTAAGAATATATATATATATATATAATAAATTATCTACCAATCAATACCTAATTTATTTTCCCTCTCTATGATTTTAAATTTTGAAAATTGTAATTAATGCTAATTGATTTTATATATAGTAATATTTTTACGTAATTAAAGAATACTTATTCACCTACATTATAAAATGAAACTCAGTTCTTCATTTTCATTTTTCTGTTATACTATTAGTCACTCCATTACATTTGATTGTTGTTGTTAGAACCATTCATGTTTTTTTTTTTTTTTTAGTTTTTATCAGTTTGTATTTCTTAGAGTTTATGTTATAACCATTGGTTGTTTTATTTATTTGATGTAATTTAACTTATTGTGTTTTGAAATTTATTTATTTGTATTTTTTGGGTTTTTTTAATATTTATTGTTATTTTTTTATTTTTTTCTTTATTATTTTAATATGCAATATTTATTATTTTTGTTTATGTGGAGAGATTTCTTGAAATTTTTTGAATATGACCAATGATATATCACTTCCTACTAAGCTTTCGAATCATTTATGCAACTACATATTTCAGGTGACTGATTCCAGATTTGAATGGTGTAAGATTTATTTATTTTATTTGAATTATTTTATTACTTTTTCTATTATTATTATTATTATTATTATTATTATTATTATTATTATTATTCTATAAGTTTTTTTAAAGGTATTGACTATAAAATTGAAAAATGTATGTTGAGTTTGTTAACCTATGTTTTCTGTATGCATTTATATATATTATATTCTGAAGGTTTATATATGTATTGTTATATAGATTTTTTTGTTCATTTATTCTTTTCTAAAATCAGCACATCTTTCATTTTTTTCAAATATTTTTTAGTTTATCTTATTTTAATTTTGTATTTTTTAAATCTTTATTTTTACCATCTTAGACTATTTCAATGTTTGATATATATGAATTTAAATGATATATTTTTTCTATTTAAAATTTATATTTTTTTTTTTGAGTTTTTTTATTATTTATAGTTCTAGGGAGATATTTTTTGGTCAAATTTTTTCTTTGTTAAGGACGAAATTATTTGGACGAAGAAAGTAATTAATAATTTTAATTCGCGTGTGATGGATCTTACCATATTAGTGTTGGTCAAATCTTTCCTTTGTTAAGAACAATACCTTTTGACTATTATATATAGGAAGAGCATCTCTAATCATAATTAGTTCAATTTTCATGATTTTTTAAAATTTTGAATTATTTGATTTTAAGAAATAATTATACTATTAATTAAATTTAAATTAATATTTATTGAATCCCTCAATTACACCATAATCATAGTTATCTTAATTAAAGATTTCATTATGCATGGTAACTGTCTAAATTTGGGATTTTCCTTCATTGCTTATAGTTCAGGAAAATTAACTGAAGAATATGCACAAGTATCGTGCAAATTAATACTCCATTTGACATGAAATTCTATTAACAAATTGAAATTTTTTAGAGGTTGGAATTTTATTTTTTAATTCATGTGCATTTATTTATCTTCTTTGGATTTTTAATTGTTTTTTTTTTATGCTATGTTGAATTCTTTTTTATGATTTTGAAAAACCATTATTTTATAATTTTATGAGTTTTATTTTACTTTTCTTATGTAATGTTCAATAGATATTTTATTTTTAAATACATATGTTATTCTTTTTATATATTTGTCATTACATTATAAATTTTTTTAAGTTCTTCTCGGTCGTTTCATTTTATTTTTTCCATTACATAACGAGTTAATTTATCGATCAAAATTTTTTACATCATTTTATTTTTATTTTTATTTTATAGTTTTTGTCTTCTCGAATGCATCTATTTTTACTTTATAGTTTTTGTCTTCTTGAATGCATCTATACATGTAGCATTCAAATAAAATGAAGTGATGCAAAAAATTTTAAACTTATTTTAGACTTCTTGAATCTCGTTATTTTGGAACATAATTTTTAGATAAAATTTAAAGCATGTAAATGTTTTTTTTCCCCTCTTATATCGTGATGAAGTGACAAAAAATATTTTTTCTATTGATCATATTTTTCTCATTTTTGAAGAAAAAATTAATAAAAAATGATATTAGAATAATTTCCGTGCATCGCGCAGGTTATATGCTAGTAAAATTTATATAAAGATATAATATATTTCCTCAATTTGGGGAAATCAAGTTAGTTAATAAAAAATTGCTAAATCATTAAGAAAATAAGATGAAAATTAAAGAAAATAGTAACAGTACAAAGTAAATAAAATAATTATAAAAATAAGCATTGCAATAATAAGTATTGAAATTCTAAATTGAATGAAGTTAAAATCTCAAAAAAATGTTCTTTAATAATAAAAACCAAAAAGAATTATAAAAATCATAAAAATTAAATGAAACAAATATCATAGAAGAAAATCTATGAGAATTTGATAAACAAAAATCTTTTAGAATCTGACATGTATTTGTAATTAAATCAAAAAATTCTAAAATCTAATTACATTACCATATTCAAGCAAAAACTCATATGTTATATTATCAAATATCAAGCAAAACTTGAATACATAAAATTATTCTATTAAAAAGTTGATATAATCAATAAATTTGATGATTTCGTATTACAAAATATCCTTCTTCTTTCCCTTTTTAAAATTATGGTGTTAATTTCATAAAAAAGAAATTTGTTTAAAATATTTAATATAAAATTATACAAAAAAATAATCTGATGGAAATTTTATTGGAATGTACTCAATTTTATGATAGATAACTAAGAAAAAATCTGTAACAATAAGCAATACAAATATTAAAGTATTCATCAAAATCGCAACCGTAGAAAATAAGTAGCAACATAAGAAAATCAAATTAAAAAAAAGATAAAAAAGAAGTGTTGAAAAATAAACAGCCAAACAATATTTATAATAAATTCTCTAATATCATAAAATGAAGCACAAATATTAAATATTTAGAGAAGTTGTAAATATACAAACCAAAATATTGAACGAAATCAAGGAAGAACAAAGGGAAAAAACATTCAAAGAAATACCAAAAAATCGAAGGAGAAGAAGAAGAAGAAGATACAAAACAAATACTAAAAACTGGATTAAGAGTAAATTATTTATAGACATGGAAATACACATTCAAATTTCAAACTTCAAAAACGTTACTAAATTAAAATAGCAAATCTTGGGTATGATTTATAATAAATCTTGGACATGATTTGTAGAATATTTAATGTAAGCAATTTGTGTGAATTAATCATCTTCATTTAAGGAATTGAATAATTATGACATAAAAAACTCTAAAATAAAGTTATAATAATAATTTTGTAAGATAATTAAAAAATTCAAAAATTTAGAAAATTAGAAAATTTCAAAGAGACTACATAATTATTGTGCAATGTGCATGTGTTGTGCACGTTATTATTAATTAAAATAAATAAATTTCCCTAGTATATGTAAAAATTCAAATTAGTTGTGCACGTTATTATTGATGTAATATTTATGTATCAATTTTCATTATTTTATACAAAATTAATGGAATAATTTAAGTAAATTGATCAAGAAACAAAATTTTGAATTTGAATTTAATACTTTATTTTAGAAATTGTAGCATATTTGGTACATTCAAAATAAATTTACCATAAAGATACTTTAATTGAGGATAGCTTTCAAAAATTAAGGGATATATAAAATTAATAAATAAATAAATTAATTAATTTATTAAGCATCAACCAATCAAAAATTTTAATTTTAATTAAAAATCTCAAAAAAACCACAAAATTCCATTTAATCAAAATTAACACAATTGGATCAAAAGACACCCTTCCTATATATTATAGTATAGATATAGATATTGATTAGTGACCGTATAAAATTCAGTCACGAAATCAACCACTAACCGGTCACTAATTTTATGACTGAAATTTCTTTGTGACCAAAATTTAATTTTTCACTAATTGATCACTGATATTGTGACCCATTTTTATCAGTCAAAATTTTTTTAAATGTGGTGCATTGCCGTCACTAATTTTGTGAACCAAATTTTATCGGTCATTAATCAGACACTTTTTTTTTTTGGTTAAAAAATTTGAAAATTTTATATAAAATGAATAAATTAATCTTTTTACGTATTTTGAAAGAATATTTTAATCGATTTTGAATCGGATTAAGTTTCAACATTATATTTTTCTTTCAATGAAATTGAGACTCTATTTAAATCTTCAAATTCACTAAATAATAATTAGTTTAAGGTATTCACGACAGAATCAAAATGATCCACTAATTGAGCATTGATTCGAAATTCATACTTTGAAAATTTTTTTGAATATATTCGTGGATCAAATCAGGTATTAACATTATATGCTTTTTATTTAATGAAATTTGAAACTGAACTTTGAAAAAAAATATATTTTGAGGTATTCATTAATCAAAACAATTTCACTTGGGAATTGATTCGAAATTCTTACTTTTGAAATATGTTTTAATCGATTCGTGGACTAAATCAAATTTCAAAATTATATGCTCTTTATTTAACGAAATTTGAAACTCAGGGTTAAATTTCTTGTATTAATTGAAACAAACTTAATTAAAATTTTGAAATTAAGAAAAAAATCAAACAAAGATTAAACAAACAACATATTTGAGGTTTGAGGTAACAAAAAGGTGATTTAGTTGTTGGTAATAATCTTTTAAGAAAAAAATCTCAATTTTGGTTCTCTAAAAATGTTTTTTTTCTATTTTGGTTCCGACCTTTTAATTTTTCTCATATCGTATCCTTTTTGTTCTGACATTTTTGAATTTTAGTCCTTGAACTAACTAACTTTAAAAAATAAATAGAAAGCGTGCCCTGCAGATCACTTGCATTTTGCATTTTTGGAGGGAAATTCAAACGTGTAGTGCAAACGTTAAGGTTCAGTTCTCAAAATACAACGGTATAAGTAAAAACTCAGAAACTCTTACTATAGGATTAAAATTCCAAAAAAAAAAAAAAAAAAAAGCACCTCAGTCTCTCTTTGATTTTTTTTTCATGGAATCTGTTGCAACCAAGGTGTCTTTGATGAAATAGAGACAAAGAGAAAGCATTCGGCAGCGATATCAGAAGGCTTTTTTTTTTTTTTTTTTTTACAATGTGAAATCAGAAATTAAGTGGGTTCCCACAACCTAAATACTGTAAGTGGGTTCATCACTTTTTTTTTTTAATCTCGTTCATTGCAAGGAAATATATTGAAATATGCAATGAACGAATTTTTTTCCAATAATCGTTGATCTTGGATACATATGAGGATCTTCCCAAATAAAGAATCCACAAGTTCCATCTGTATTATTGCATGTGTAGAATCTTCTCCCCGCATATATTGGAGTTGGTCCATAACATGTGCAGTGTAGATGAACGCTCGCAGAAACACATTACATCCCCTTTAGCAGTAGCTATCAGTGCAAATTGGGAGGAAAAAGTTGAAGAACCCTAATTTGGATGGGGAAGAAAGTGAGGACAATATCCCTTTTAATAGTTCTAATTTCTCTCACTACTAAAAAAACCACATATTGTGACACTGTAAAGTGACACAACAAATGGATATTGTGACACTTTTGTTTTCGTGACACTGGCAAAAAGTGTCGCGTAGGAAGGTGCCTCAAAAAGTTATCGTGGCACTTTACAATGTCACAATAACCAAAAATATGTGTCGCTATATAATGTCACAATAACATACATATTGTGACACTTTTAAAAGTCACGTAATAGGTTTCCAACTACAAAACCTACCAATAGATATGACACAAATTAGTGTCACGATAGGATGATTTAGAGACACATTTCAGTGACTTAATAGCTGAATAATTAGATACTTAATGGTGTCACAATAAATAACCTTTCATGTCGCTTTATAATGTCTCAATAATTCTATATGTTATGACACTTTCGTATGTCACATAATATAAAATGTGCATAAAAAAAAATAATTAATGCCTTATATTTGTATTGAATAAACATGTACCACAATTAGCTAAAATTTACACAACATATATTAATCATGCACTTGAACACCAACATATGAATCACTAGCATCGTTTCTAATACTTGATTCATAATAATATATGATTTACACATTGTTACTAAAATCCAAAAAGATAGGTATGTGATCAAAATATATACTAATTACATCAAAACATAGAAGTCTAGCTACGACTACCGACTATTGTAGTACCTTAAATGTAGTTAGAACGCAAAATATATACTAACACCAAAAGTAGAAGTCTGTATTCTTCTTGATCACCTACTATATATTGTAGTACCTTGGATGTACGTTGTTAGACCTTTATCACCAATCATCATCTATTACCACCTGTAACAAGTGAAACAACCTAATAAGAAAATGTGCCAAAGTGAGCGAACCCAAAAAAGATTAGAAAACAAAATCTGGGGTATCTTAATGCTTTGGAATAAAATTATCAACTTTCCTCCAGACCAAGGCCATTTCAAGATATCACCAAACTTGCAAAACAAATACTAATTTCCACAACTTATGATGCTTTGTATCCCAGTTTCATTGAATGATTTCCACAACTTATTGCAGCCCAAAGAAGAGGCAATTTCATACACGAAAAAATCCCTTTTTTTTTTTCAGTATCACCAAACTAACAAAGAACATATTCCACACAGAAGATAGATTTAACTGTTTAAGCATGCCATTTCAAGAGATTAGAAATTTGTAACGAGTAAACAAAGTAAAAGCTACTAACCATATGGATTGGCCAAGCAATAACTTTGCCCACACATTCCCCAATAGTTGTGAATTCGTAGAAGGGTCGAATCAACTCTTCACCCAACTCCAATGCTACATTTACTTTCACTTCACACCAATTCTTTCCCAACTCTCTTTGCCCAACTACTTTTGATGGTTCTAAACATTCAACCCGCCCAATTGCTACAATTTTTGATGGATCAGACACACTTTTTAACTTGACTGTTGCCCAAACCTACATATAGATGACAGCATAACTTGTGAACCATAATGAATTGACTTATTCCAGACAATGGAAATTAGCATCTGAAAACAGAATATTGCACCAACAAATACTACAAGGCCATATTTCAGAATTAAAGGAGACAATGTAAACGGTAAATGCAATAATCTGAAGCCATCTTCACCAAAAATTTGTTTTTTATTCCAGATTGCAATACCATAAAAACAATGCACACAACTCCTTTTTTTGTTTCAGATTGTAAAACACACTACAGCCTATGTATATTCTTGTTAATGCACAATTCCTATCTTTTTTATTACAGACCTCTTTTCCAATACAACACAATATAGCCTGCAGATTGCAAAATATTCTTGTTTCATCAAAATAAAGCAAAAAATTATATTATATACAATTCTAATTCTATACAAAAGAGAGTTTAGTTTTAGTCCAGCACAATTCTATACACATTTCTAATTTTATGCCAGATTGCAAAACAACACACTTCACATATTCTTGTTTCACTCCAGCTTGTTCATAAACAAAACAACAATACACAACAGATAGATTGCAATAAAGTAGGTAAAACAATCAGGATAAACTCAATTATATTTCCAGTGCATCCAAACAAATAAAAACACCAAATCCACGAAACTCTAATAAATTTAATCACCTTCATATAGAATTAAAAGGTCAATCAAATACTAATAAAATATTATTAAAGTTCGTAGTAAGTACCTTTAGAGTCTTGTTGTGAGTAGTTGGTGTTGATTGAGAATTGGAAGTTGACAAATGTTCAAATGAAGGTGGAGAACCTCGAGACACTTGTAATGGAGAATCATTCGAACATCTTTGCGTACTTATCTTTTTCAATTCATTGATTTCTTTGTCTTGGTCATCAGCTCTTTTAACTAACCTCTCAATCTGATTTTGGTACTCCATATTCATTCTTTGGGAAGCTGCTCGACTGGGTATTGCACCATGTATATCAGATGGTGATACGCCAAGGCCATACATGAGTACTCTTCCTTCTTTATCTTTTAATACTCGAGAAAATGTATCATTTGCACCTTTATCTCTGGAACTTTGTGATAAGTTCTTTCTCAATTCTCTCATGTTCAACTGTAAGAGGGAAAACCAATATCTTGATAACTTATCAAATAAGTATCTTGAAATAGAATAAAATATCTAGAAAAATAAAAACTTTTACCAATGACTGTGAAACAAGTGCTTTTGATGTACACCCATTTTTAGTGTAACATTTTTCAAACAGATCAACTCTTGTTGGTTCATAATCACTTATATCATCCTGCATTATGCCATCCAGTTGACCATTGCCTTCATCACAAATTTCATGTTCTCTTTCTCTTTCGGCTATCTTTGTGATCTACAATAACAATTACAATGATTAACATATATACAATAATGATTAAAATAACCATTTAAACTTACAACCTTCATATCATCAGAAATTTCAGCAAAACTTCTCTTTCCGGTGCTGTGATTCATCTTCTTCTGCGCCCTGTGATCTTTATTTTCAACACTTTTTGTTTACATGAATTAAAATTTTAGGAATAAGAAGCTGTCAGACAATTAATTGGTAAATATAATTAACTTAGACTATATAATTCAAGAAAAAAATTTGTTACCCGAGCTTCAATTGAGCTCCACATTGTTACAAGATTTTTCCATTGATCGGAAAAGATTCTTTCATCGTCTGAATCAGGCCGTTTACGCATATTTTGCTCAAATGTTGCATTTTCATCAAAGTATTTACTCTTCACTCTACTTTTCCAACTCCTCCACTTTTTCCCTAAACTCTTCAAAGTCCATATTTCAAATCCAGGGGGAAGATCAAACTTTTCCTAGTAGGTCAGCCACAAAATATTACAAGTTCTTATAATGTGAAATTATGATAAATAAACTAAATCTATAGATATAACAAGGACCATAAAGTATTATATTTAGATTATTACCTTAATCAAATCAATTGCACCTCTTTTGAAGGACTGTGGGACTTTATGCCAATCTTTTATATCTAAAGGGATTAATGAGCCATTTCTGACTATTGTACCAAGAAATTCAACAAATTCCCCTTTGTTGATACCGATAGGTTGCCCAAGTTTGTTGAAACTAACCTCTTTACGTGTTCTTCTTGCCCACACACGTGGCATATGAGTAGCTCCTCTAGTATTTTGTTTTTCCTTGGCATTATCTACAAATTATGAAAATTCTCCAATAAGCAGCCTAAAGAAATACATTCAAAATGAATAAACTCAAGTTCAAGCAAGCCACAGAACATTCTCAAATAATAAAAGGACTTACTTTCATTTTCATGTTGCCTAGTAGCAGACATCCTGATCAAGTTCAAATGAAGTGGCTGGTTGTTCCCTGACATACTATAAAAAGAAAACAGAATATTGACATATATTGTTTAAGTGCAGGCAAGATATTTCTGTAATTGAAACATTAAGGCAGTCTAATTATACCAAGTTAAAATACAATCTAAATATTCAGAATAAAGCTAAGATACTCTAAATATATATATTAATCTAAACTATCTACTGGAATTCCGGAGGCCCCCTCTCGAACCCAAGAAATATCTTCGTCCTCGTTAATATGGTGGTAAGTTGAGGCTTCACTTTGTAAAATATTCTCAACATCATCGGTTGGCAAGTCTTGGTCTTCATAGAATTTTTCTCTTGCTTTGGTTTTAATAACAGCATGCCAATCTTTGTCAAATGGGTCCTCCACGTAAAAAACCTGCTGCACTTGAGATGCAAAGAAAAATGGCTCCTTTTGGCGCTTTATGTTTGCAAAATTGGTTAGGGTGAATACATCATCATCTTTTTTTAGTCTCCTGCCCTTAGATACCCAATTACAATCAAACAAAACGACCTTTTTCCCATTAGTGTAATCCAGCTCAATGATGTCCTTCAAGATTCCAAAATAAGCCATCTCTTCTAAAATAGGTCTCTTATCTTTCTTGCTTGCAAAACTTGTTGTGGCTGCTTTAACCATTACTCCACTATTTTGAGTTTTTCTCTTTTTCTCAATTTCTGAAGTATGAAATCGAAATCCATTTCCTATGTATCCTTTATATCTTATCCCAACAGGCAGCGGTCCCTTTGCAAGAGATTTTATATCATGAAGCTTATGGTCGTCTTCACAAGTATCCAAGTTTTGAATCTGCATGTATACATATACATATAAGTATATAAATTTAGCAAATAATATAACTAACATATTAATATTCGAGTTTAAGAAAGCTATAATTAATGTATATTGTCACAGTTTGTCCAGAAAGCTGAAATGAAATTCATTAGGAAAAACAGTAAATAAAAGGCTATTACAATATAGTCGTGAGTAATTTAAAAGGCAAAAAGGAATGCCATATGAGTTCTCTTTCTTCAAAGCAAATCAACACCTAAGCACCCAAATCAATCGGTTTGAAACTAAAATGAAAAAACTTAAATTTCACGCTTGTGTATATTAAAATTTTGTCAGACTTCAGCTATTCTATCATGAATGAATGACAAACTAATATTATGAATGTAGTTGGACTTGAACTCACATGATTCATAAACCAAGACGCAAAGTTCTCGCTATGATTTCGCTTAATTTCATGTTCGCTGGAGCGATGCTTCTTTCTCCTAACCAATGCCTCATGTTGACTGCATCATATTGACAATTTAGTAAGTAGCAATGAACCTATGTAAAATGATACAATAAACATAATATAACATCTTACTCTCTATATGATACGATCTCTTCACAGTTAAATAACACATATCGATGAGCTTTTATCAGTGCATCCCTGTCCAGAACAGTTGCTTCACCCTTCCATAATGGACGACCAGGCATTGAGAAAATTTCTAAACCTTGGGAACAATCTTTTGCTCCTTCATCATTTCTGCTTTTGCGGTTCAATGGTGTTTCAACCTGATTGTCCAGATATAGAGAACAAAATGCCAAACACTCTTCGCCTAAATATCCTTCTGCAATTGATCCTTCTGGGTGGCCCTTATTGCGGACATAGGATTTCAAAGTGCTTAAGTACCTAAGTAAGCAAAAAAAATATTGAATATTATTGATATGTTTATATAATTAAATTTATAGAAAATTTCAAGGAAAGAAATTACCTTTCGATGGGGTACATCCAACGATAATGAACAGGCCCAGCTAACCTTGCCTCGGTAACCATATGTACAGACAAATGTACCATAATATCGAAGAATGCTGGAGGAAATATTTTTTCTAATTGACAAAGGATAACTGCTATGTCTCTTTCCATCCGATCCAAGTCATTATGATGAAGTGATTTAGAACACAAATCTCTATAATAACGACACAGATGAATCAAAGGAGAACGTACTGACTTGGGCAGTAGTTTACGCAATGATAATGGTAATAGCTGTTGCATTAGTATGTGACTGTCATGACATTTAAGGCCAAAAATCTTAGCCGGTTTGGTTTGCACACACCTTGATATATTTGCTGCGTAACCATCAGGAACCTTTATCCTTTTCAAAACCTTGCAGAATATTTCCTTTTCTTTTTTATCAAAAGCAAATGAAGAAGCTGGTATCCATTCCCGCCCATGTTCATCATAAAAAGGATGAAGTCCCAGTCTTATACCCATGTTCTTCAAATCCAAGCGGGCTTTATGGTTATCCTTAGACTTATCAGAGTCCAATAATGTGTGCAAAATCTTGTCACACACATTTTTCTCAATGTGCATGACATCGAGATTATGACGCACCAAATTCTTCTCCCAATATGGTAACTCAAATAAAATACTTTTCTTCTTCCAACCATATGGTATATTAAAATCACCCACTTTCTTCCCAAACTTATTCGTAAAGTCTTTTATTTCATCATGAATTGTAGCTCCACTTAAGTAAGGAGGTGCTTTTCGATGCTCTTCACTTCCATCAAATGATCCTTTCTCTTTACGATATGGATGATCTCGAGGATGAAAAATACGATGACACATATAACAAAACTTTCGAGAACCATCAAGCCACACTGAGTTGGTATCTTTTTGACATACCGGACAAGCATACACTCCTTTCGTACTCCATCCAGATATGGTAGCAAGGCCAGGGAAATCGCTAATAGTCCATAACAAGGCTGCACGCAATTGAAAGTTCTGTTTACTTAAAACATCATAAGTGTTCACGCCCTCATACCATAATTCTTTTAACTCTGCAAGTAGTGGTGGTAAGTACACATCAAAGTCATTTCCCGGTTGACTAGGGCCTGGTATGAGTATGGATAACATAAGGAATGACTTTTTCATACAATCCTCGGGTGGTAAGTTATATGGAATTAAAATGACAGGCCACGTACTGTGAGCAACATTCATCGTTCTAAATGGATTAAAACCATCAGTTGCTAAACCCAACCTGACATTGCGACAATCTTGAGAAAAATCTGGATAATGGTAGTCAAGGGTGTGCCAAGCGGGTGAGTCAGCTGGATGTCTCATGACACCATCTTTAGGGCGCTCATCTACATGCCATCTCATAAGAGATGCTGTTTTGGCATTCATGAATAGCCTTTGCAGCCTTGGTTTCAAAGGAAAATGCCATATGAACTTGTTTGGTATTTTTTTTCCCTTCTTCGATTTTGCCTTCTTTGAAGAAGAAGGTTCAAAAGAATTAACTTCAGACTCTGGAACCTTCCATCGAGATTCGCCGCAAGTATCACACTTATTTTTGTCTTCATTCACACCCCAATACAATATGCAGTCATTTCTACATGCATCAATTTTCTTATAATGGAGACCTAAATCTTTCATTATCTTTTTCGCCTCATAGTAGTTTCCAGGTAGTTGAGATCCTTTTGGAAATGATTCCTTTAACAAACTAAGCATCATGGTGAAAGAGCTATCACTCCAATAGCCAAGACATTTGATCTGCAACATTCTGACAATGAATGAAAGTTTTGAAAAATTCTGACAGCCCGGATAGAGTTCTTGATCGGCATCTTTCATGAGTCGATAAAACTTTTTGGCTTCTTCATTAGGCTCTTCTATCTCTGTCGGTAACTCACTCCCACCAAAGTTACCCTCATTTTCCATTCTAAATGTGTCATGCAGAAGGTCATGCATATTATCAGATTGGTCTAACCCTCCATATGAATACGTTGAACAATTTCCTTGACTGTACAACTCACCATGAAGAACGCACTTAGTGTATCCATCTAAAAAACCTTCCCAAAGCAAATGCCCTTCCACAACATCTGCCTTTCTACATGTAGCATTTTTACATTTTTTACAAGGGCACAAGATGAGGTCATTCTCTGAATGCATAAGTGCAAAATCGAGAAAGTACTTGACTCCTTCTCTATATTCAAGACTGGACCTTGGGAGATTCATCCATAACTTCTCCATATTGTTATTTCGAATAACATGTGTTTGCCTAACAGATTCTTAATAAGTACACGTATCGATAAAAAATAACTTAAACTTAGAAAAAATTACTGGTTATAAAAGTTGTAGATTTATCAGAAACAAACGATATAGTTTATAGGTTTAACAATATAAACTGTGTTTAGTTGTATAGTAATAAATAACAAATTTTTGGGAAGCTGACGTGAACAAATAATTAGTAGCATACCTTAACAATTAAATTGAGCTGCAACGCTTGCCCTCGACCACTATATCCTGCAAATATAAAAAAGTTATCATAAGCTTCCTCTAAGCTGAAAGAAGATCAACAAAGCCTTGAGAAAAATACAATATTTGAATAATAGAATGCAAACACCCATACATTATAACCCTAGGGAAACATACAATATTTGAGTTCAAATCCTAGTATAATAAAGCACTATCAGTTCCAATCATTTCCAGTTCATATGCACTCAACATTATAACCCTTGCTAATTACTTATAAAGCACTATCATTTCCAAACATTTCCAGTTCACAGGCACTCAATATTGACATATCCAATAGCATGGAGAGAGAGAAATTACTGATCAGTACATGTATTAATTCATATAATCATAACCCTTGCTAATTACTTATAATAATATTAATAATAAATCCATTTATTGCAATTAATGTGTTCTCTTTCCAAATCCATAATCCGTTTCTTGTCTTTTTCGCATGATTCAAACAATATCTTAGCATGGAGTTCCAATTTCTGCATTAAAGATTTGTCTATTAACTGTATTAGGCAACAATCCCATCACAAATCAGGACCTGTAAGGAGACTTGGCCAATGTATTCCCAATTTTCAACATATATAAAATTAGCACCCAATTTGAAAACAGTTAGCCAAGAACATAAATTCTCAATCACTGACAAGGATGTAGAGATGGAATATGTAGTAATGTATTTCAGCACAATACAATTGTTTGGTGGCAAGAAAAGTCTTCCTGAATGCAGACAAGAAAACAAGAGATCATCTACGAAATCACATCAAAAAGTACATATTCAATACATCTAAGTACAAGGAGTTAAAATGGAGGAACAAATAAATGAATTTCTCCAGATTATTCAATCCACAAGAACAAAGATTGATGCAGGGGTGTGGTAAAACTATCCTAAATAAAATGAAATTACGTCAATTTTTTGGCACATCATTGAACAATCGCAATCATCTGCATAATCAGCAAATACAATTATCAACTATGTCATGAATGTAGAAGCAATTCTAGTTGGACAAGCTACAGAGAAATCTACGCACACTTGAAGTGCAAACAAAATATAGTCACACATGCCAACAATATCAGAATTTCTCCCAGAAATTAGCTGAAGAAACAAACTTATAACTAATAATCAACAATTATCAACTATGTCATGAATGTAGAGATGGAATATCTAGTAAAATTCATTTCATATGTAAGGTCAACTAATATACATAAGAGCACTAACAAACAAATATTTCATATATGTAAGGTCAACGAATCTCATAGCATCTCCTTTTGCTTTGTAAGCTGAGATATTTAACAAGAAACAGATTTCACACAACAAGTCATACAAGTAATTAGCAAGACAAAGACAAATTATGAATTCGAAAAGAAAACTCAATAATGATCCACAAACAAAACGACGTAAAT
This sequence comes from Lantana camara, assembly GCA_037501455.1. Lineage (NCBI taxonomy): Eukaryota > Viridiplantae > Streptophyta > Magnoliopsida > Lamiales > Verbenaceae > Lantana > Lantana camara. The sequence goes on from CM074857.1 coordinate 118,234,658, forward strand.
GTCTTTATTCATATAATCCAGAGAGAGAGAAGCACGGATAGATGTATATGTAATATGGAGAAAACACTTTCCCTTGCCCAACGGGATGTTTAAGTATTCTTGGAAGGAAAAAGGACGACTTCATAGTTAACTAATTTTCAGAGGGCACATCATATATACACAGAAAATGTCTGCTTCTTTGATGCGACCTGAGTGTAAATAACATCCAAAAGTAGAATCTTTCATATCTAACTATCAGAAAGACAAGCTCAATGATATTTTCACAAAAAAATGACCTTTATTTATTTCAAGAATCAAGAATGGACATTTTGCTCTCTTTCTTGCCATTTTAATAACCTTTAGATATATAAGTACTGAGCTAAACCAAGTTCAATGATGAAACTAATATCAAATGTTCAAAAAAACAATGATATCGGTCAGACAATTGGAGTAAACATAATATACAAAATGAAATCAGGACATACGGAAACTGAACTCAACCAAGAAAAACACAAGAAAGATTCGTAATACACTAAAAAAATCCATCACATGAGTTAATACAATTATGACAAGAATCCAAAATCAACTTCAAACAAAAACCCAGCATAAAAAATTGAAGAAACAATGTTCAAGATCACTTTCTTCTAAAAAGAAGATAAACAATTACCGCCATCAGTGTTCAGGAGCTAGGGCTTTGTAGATTTGAGGCAAAGCTTTCGAGTTCTGAAAATGCGTAGCTCGGAAAGCAACCGTAGACAGGACAACTTTGCAAGCTTAGATTCCGGCCAAATCTGAAATAAAAAAACACAATCTTTAGGGGCTATTTGGAAAACAAGAATTTCAGGATTGTAATTGAAACTCAAAGATTTGAAAAGTGGGTTCGTGATTTCAACTTTTCCTCAAAATGGGTTCTTGATAATTGATTATCCCTATAGTTATTTCTCACAAAAAATTAAAAATTTCTCAAGAAAGATTAGAATTTTTCCCAAATTTAAACAGGGTTTATTTCCTGAAAACAAGAATTCAAGAATCATAGTTCCTTTTCAGCTCAACTCACACACACACAAACAGAGGATACAACACGAAACCCAGAAATCGAACCAGAGAGCTTCCATGGATCAAACTTGTAGAGATCGATCTCAGCAACAATGGATACGGGAATCTCCTGGCCGGCGCTCTGCGGGGAAGTGGAAGTCGCGTGTCGTTTGTGAAGGATTCCGGATGAGAAGCTTTGATTTTGTCGGAAAGTTTGCAGACGAATTGCTTCAATTTTTTCTGCAAGTGGAAAATTAGTAAGGGAAAAAGGAAAGGTTTATTTGTCAAATAGAGTTTCAGTTTTTAGCGGTAGATTTTGGGAAGGAAATCTATTCAGCGCCAAATTGGTGTTTTGGGAAATAAAATTAATATTTAACAATATTTTCTAGTGACACTAATAATAGGGTGTCTCAATAAGCATGTTATTAAGACATTTTTTAAAAGTGCCACAATATATGTGTCACATTAAATGGTTTTTGTTGCAGTGTCTCCAATATTTTTACCTGTTAGTTTTCTCACCGTTTCGCCAAAAGAATTGGCTCCAAAAGTGTAAAATGCGGGTCATGTGCAGGGCAAGTGACTAAACTTTTCGTTTGTTTTTTAACGTTAGTTAGCCAATAGACTAATTGAAAACTGTCAGTACAAAAAGGATGCAACATGATAAAAACTAAAAGATCCCGATCAAAATAAATAAAATGCATTTCTAAAAGATCAAAATTTAAATATTCCCCATCTTTAATTTTTTATAGGATGCTGCCTGAAATTCTCCAAGTGGAACGTACTTGTTCTCTCAACAAACTTGATAGCAGCATTATACATTATTGATTGATGGATCAATGAAATTCACTTGCCCTAAAATGTACAAACTGCATCATATATAGTTTGCAGTTAAGATAAATTGGCGTTTTCTTTTAAAGTGCATTTACCAGCAATTTTTTATCACTTAGCATGGCATGGATCAATTTCTTCCTTGTATTTAGTATTACTGGCTCACGCTCAGATTCTCTGTCCCTAATTTTCATGTTTTATCTACTTGTTCTTATAACTTACTATTGTCGATTGTTTCTTATTTTTCTTCAAAAGTTCAGAACTTGAGAAGTTCTCATACTACAGTTGCATGTCATGTCATGTCTTATCTTCTGCAGGGAACATAATTTATCATTTCTTTATTATTGCAGTAAGTTTTAGAATCCAGTGGTCTAGTAATTTTTAGGCCGCGTTTACATTTCATGCCATGATAATGCATGTAATGTTTATGTGTGTTGGTGATACTAATCTAACCGACATTTACATTTCATGTTATGGGGTCATGTTTACAAAAGAAGTTGTTTACTTTGTTGATTTGTTAATGCATGATAGCATTAGATCCCCAAATTACCCCTGCTCATTTTTATTCATTTTTCATCCCCAAAAATCAATATCTTTCAATTATCGCATTCAGATGGAAGATGATTCAAAATCGTTGGTGCGATCACATTTCAATATATGCAATACACATTCCACCACTGATGGAAGATGAAAGCTCGAGTTTTTGAGATTATTCTTAAATTAACAAGGAGTTTAAAGGAAGAATCTTGCTAAGTTCAAAATCAGCAAAATCAGAACACACCTCACAAATTACATTATGCTATGTGTACATATATTGAAGGATCAGAACACACCTCACAAATTACATTATGCTATATGTACATATATTGAAGACCATACCTCACAAATTACATTCTGCTATATTGTTTAGCTAACATCCATTCCCCTGCAGATATCATGTGTCTGAAACTTTGCTGAATGCAGCAGATCCCAAATACTCTGTAACATAGTATCGAGTTGCTACGAAACTATTAATAACAATAGGAAACTCTTTGCTCTCTTCAAATCCTGTCCTGTGAATTTTTTAAATCATGAATACTTAAATACATACATACATATATTTATCAAAATCGAAATCAATCAAATTTGCTGACAAACCAATATTTCCTGTGTATAATCCTTAGCTCAAATACCTCGTAATCATCTTCTTTATCATAAACCAAAAGCTCATCAGAGATAGCACTGCCTTCTTCATCTGCTCCTGCAATTACATCACCATACATAAACTCATAGTCATCATTCTCTGACAATCAATTTTTTTTTTTTTTGGTCACTCAGACGAACCAGCAAGAGAACAACTTGCGCAGCTCTCACTCCACATTCAAAAGACCAGCAGGTTCAACATCCCATAACACCATGGCCTCGTTGATATCGTGTCCCATTTTAGCCAGGAAGTCAGCATGCACGTTGCACTCTCTGTATATATAGGATAACTTCACTTCCCACGGCAACCTCAAGTAATTCCGGCAACCCTGTACCACTGCACCGTACGGATGGTTCTCCACATCCCCCTTCCTTAACCAGTTTGATTACCATTGCCGAGTTGCATTCAATCATCACTCTTTGAAAGCATCGATTCCAAGCGACTCCCAGCCCCTCCTGGAGGCCTAACAGCTCCGCCAAAGTGATGGTAATCTCCCCCAGTTTCATGGAGGCCGCATATCTAGTTGCCTGCCTCATCTCTAACGAGGCCGCTATGCCTGAAGAGACTGCCGTCTGTGTTTAGCTTCACCTAACCTGGAGGTGGTTTACTCCATTCCTCGTGTGTTCTTACAACGGTGCAGGCTTCTCATCTCCATCTCGTCAATATCCGCAACCAAGAAGATAGCCTGCTGCAACGTACTAGAGGTGCTTCCCTTTTCCCCTGATACTCAGCCAAGTTCCTTTACAAACAATGTTACTCCATATTACCTGATAATTCGAATGTGATGATTCAGTAACAAGAACTAAGGTAACTTCAGAGTTCAGATATGCGTGGTTTTTAAAGAAAAGAAAAATTATGCTAATTCTTGTTGTAATTTATCAACAAAAATGTCCGCCCATTAATTCATCGAATTGCCATAATTATAATAGTTAACCTCATAATCAAGCAGCGTAAAAAAACCTAATAAGAAAAAAAAGTCTTTATCTGGAAAAATAAGGATAAAGATGGACAAGTACTCGTCTACACAAGCATAGAAAGAATTAAGTAATCTGAAAAAAAAAAGGAAACAAAATTTTATACCAGAAGAGCACAATTCAGTAGTAGAGGAGCCCAAACTCACGAACTCATCATCAGACGAACCGCCGCGCGAGCTCCCACCGCCGTCCGGCATCTGCCTAGCGGCCGAAATTCTGGGCTCCGCGGTGGTGGGACCATGGGGAAGAAGAAATTTTCCAATTCAGAAGAGCCCAGTTGAGATTTCTCCAAGATGTCCTCCATGAGCGCGGATTCACTCTCCGACAAACTATTCTTCCTCAAAAATTCCAACATCGCCTTCAATTGAGCTTCTGTGAGAGAACTCAATTCGGGAAAGAAGAGTAGCAGAAGAGAGAGATCAGCAGCGATGAGGGGTTCCGCCAACGAACGAACTGAAAATCAAACCTACTATTCAATGGCAAATTGTTGTAATTAACTGGAAAAATTGAACAGTAAAGTAAATTCCCACCTCATGTTAAATTGGGCCAGAATTAAACACGGCAATTTGGCGTGTTTAATCATCACGCATTCTCACGCCAGACACACGGGCCAGCCCATTTGACACGGGCTGTGCTCCATTTAAAGTAAACAACAGAAAACGCATGTCAAGGCCCATAAACATGCGTTTCTCGTGGAAGTAAACGCGGCCTTAGCGTTTTAATTTGTCCAGATCCAGAGATGGGAAAACAGTGAAAGAGAATCTAGCAAGAATCATCATAAAAGGCAAAAACTATGAACTTGAAAGAGATTTTGACCATAAATATAGAAGGAGAGATTGTGAATTTTTGATGGATAATTTTTTTGATTTAATTATTAGTGATTTGAAAATTTTTATATTCTTGTCGCAAATCTGCCCCTGCGGTACAGACTGAGCTACGTCCTGTGGGCGAAAATTTTTATATTCTTAATTTCATAATTTGTAATAATGATTATATTATTATGTTATGATTTTATGTGTTTAATTTCATGTTAAATTTTTACTCAGTCGGATTAGTTTTCTAATTGATGCATGAAATAAAATATTAGAATTAAAAGTAAAAATATAAATTTAATAAATATAATAATAGTTAATTATATTAGTGACTGCTGAAACGGTCACAAAATATGATCATATTGGAGGAAATTAGTGACCGATGCATGGGTCATAAAATTAGTGACCGTCAAAATTGGTCAAAAATTGTGACCCTTTAGTGATTGAAAATATGTAAATCATTGGTGCCCCGTACATATTGGACATTAATTTAGGGGTTAAATATTTTTTGCATCCCAACATTTGGGATGAATTGCACTTTAATACTAAATCTTTGAAAATTTGAGAACTTTGATATCCAATTTTTGATTTTTGTTCATTTTAGTGTCTAATTTAATTTTTCGGTAGAATCTTTCAGCCAAAATACCATTCATGAGATTCATAAGAGCATCAAAATAAGAAAATGAGAGAACTAGAATTTCTAGTTTGTTCATATGAATCTCACGTGTGTATTTTGTGTGATATTTTGGCTGAAAGATTCTACTAAAAAATGAAATTAAACACTAAAGTAAATAAAAATCAAAGGTTGAATATCAAATTATTAATTTTCAAAGGTTTAGTACTAAAATGCAATTCACTTTAAATGTTGGGATATAAAAAATATTTAACACTTAATTTAGTGATCGATAAAGAAACTATCACTAAATAAATTAATTGTGAGATTTTACCAATCGCACGAGATCAGTCATTGATATCATTTACTAACGGATTTTTATTATATTAAGGGATAATTACGAATAGCCCCCTGAGATTTGGCAAAATTACAGATTACCCCATGAGATTTGAGAAATTACGAACTCCCCCTGACCCATTATCTCCTCCGTTAAATTTAACAAAATGTGCAAAATTTACTATTTTGCCCCCAGTATGTTGAAACTCAGGAGGGTATATGTAATAAAGAGTCCAAAGGTAAGAGTGTTAATGCAAGAATTGAAATTCTTAGGAGGGTTTGATGTAAATACTTGAGTTTTGTATCTACCTAACATTTTTTTTTTCTTTCAATGAATATTACTTAATGATATTTTAATGTTTTTATGATAAACTAATTTCATATATAGAGTTTATTGATGCCTAATATTTTACTGTATTGATGATCATGGATGTTCAACATTAGAAATAATTATTTAAATGACTCTGACGGATATTTATGTGAATTTACTAATTCATTTATTGATGTTGGTGTCTTTGTTATGATTTTTCAATTTTGAGGGAAAAATTTTGTAATGCATTAATTGATACTTCTTGTGTGGTTTTTTTTATATGAATTTTTATTTTGAGGAAAAGATTGTTATAATTGTAAATAAATTATTTTAAATTAACTTTAAATGAAGTTGTACAAAATATATTTAAAACTAAGATATAAATATAAGAGAAAATTTATAATTTTCTATCATACTTCATAAAAATAAATATGCATGGAATATCTAATTTAATTTATATTTATAGATAAAAAATTAAATTTAAATTAAATAACAACTTTTCAAATACAAAAAATCCAAAATTAACTAATATTACAATTATATCATTAAACTCTTAGTAAAATTACAATATACCCCCTAAGGGTATTTTTGGAATGTAAATATGAGTTTAAACGATGAGATTAACGGTCGTGAAATTTGTGAGAGAGAGTGTAAAGGTCAGGGGGAGTTCGTAAGTTCTCAAACCTCAGGGGGTAATCTCTAATTTCGTCAAACCTTAGGAGACTGTTCGTAATTATCCCTTATATTAATGATCGATTGAACAGTCACATATACTAATTTTTTTTATAGTTTTGGTACATAATTAGTTGGATTCGACCACACTGGTCATGACTAGAATTTTCTTCTTCTTTTTTTTTCTTCCAAATTTAGTAATAATTTCCTGCACGTGATTTTATTTTCCAATTCGTGGGACAAACGATCATGAACAGTTTGGGGGTTGGAGGAAATTAAGAAATTTAAGCTCTGAGGTAAAAAGAAAGAAGAAAAAAGATATTATTTGCTTTAGAAATAGTATGAAAATGAAGTGATCTTTAAAACAAACTTAATAGTCAGAATGAAAATAAAATAAAATTACTGACATCACAACAAATGGCCATGTAAAAGTTGTTGCTAGAACTATACATATATATCTTGGAATTTAGAAATTAAAAATTATATTACTAATGCAAAATCGTCGTCCCCCATTTTTCTGTGTGAATTAGCCGCACAAGGAAAGAGATTCTTGCAAATTTCTGTTTGACCTTAAGGGTAACATTCACATTCAGCTGCTGGAGAAGAAGAGTCCCCTTCGCGCACAGGAAGTCTACTTTTGGAAAATAACGAGCCTTAACTAGACCGTGATTTCCATATATTTGAGCTTGATATTTTGTATTATATTGATTTTCAAAATGTGCAAACCCTGGAAGAATTATGTCAAGTAATGAGAAGACGGGAAAGACAACGGATTACTATTCTATAGGTAGACTAATTCGACTTATTTTGACTCTTCCGATTCTAATGCAATAACAAAGCGTGCATTTTCAAATATGAAAATTATGGAAACAAGATTGCGGAATAAGAATGAATTTTTGACTATTTCATTGTTGGTTTGTATTGAGAAAGAAATTGTTCAAACTTCTTATGATGATTCAATTATTAAGGAGTTTGAAGTGATTAAAAAACATAAGGTAGAGTACAATTTAAAATGTCTAATTTAAAAAGGTACCTAGATTGATATATTATAGTTATAACATGTAAAGATTTGGGATATATTTCTTGTGCATTATATTATTAGTGATGTCTTAATATTTATACATATAAGAGAAATTGGTTATTTTAAATTTAAAGTTTTAAGTTACATTTGTTTTATTTATATATATCAAATAAAATAATATTTATATTTTTAAACTTTAGTTTTCACCCCATTGTTTGAAATCCTGGTTCCATCCCTATCCATAATATAATCAAACATTATCATAATATGTTAGTGTTGATGGTCACAAATATCACATACTAAATTATCAATATCTAGTGTAGTGAATAACTTTATGCATATTAATCATTTCTTCAATTAGATAATTGAACATTTAAATAATACACAATAATAACAAAAAACTGAGAAAAATAGATATTATAAAATGAAAGCTGAAAATGTTTAGATTTCACCATGTTGGAACATTAAACCTCAAATCTCAACTAGAAAATAAACATACTTAGTAATCGTTACTATAAATTTTTCCCTTATAAATTTGTGTGTTCTTTCTTCAAAATAATAACTTTAAGTTCGAATCTCTCTAATCACTTTGTGTATATATATTTAAAATAATTTAAAAAAAAAAAGAAGAGAATGAATATCCGTGGTGTTGTGCTTGTGTATCATTAAAGTGCATAAAGTTCCATTAAAATTGGATCATTTGATTGTTGCATACGTTATCTTGATTCCCAAAACTGGAGATAATAGATAATTTTTCGTTTTCCTTCTAATTTTTACCCAAATTCTTGGAAAATATATTTGCTACGAGGAAATATAAAATTAATTTAATTTCTACCAATTAAAATAAAATTGAATAGTAAAATTAGATAATTCATGCCTAAATAGACAACCGATAATATGGGCTCGAAAATAAACTTTTCCAAGTCTGTTTCACAATCAATATACTATTAAAAGCTCTCAAATCCTAAACTCAGGACAACCTCCTTTTTGGACCGACACATTCTATTCCACCCAATCAATTAATTTCTTTGTTGACGCGTTGGCGTTGCTCCACTCTGGTTTTGCTCATGTAGTCCTTGAGACCTTGACCGAAGATCCTAAAACGGGGAATTAGAGAAAAATACCTAATTGTACACTCAATTTTTAGTTTGCTTCCCATTATTAAAATTATTTTTGTTCACTCCCCAGATGAGACTCATATTTTTAGTTTGTTCCCCATTTTTTCGACCACATACGTGATATTACGAAAAATATACGACATAACACGATTTAGATAAGTGATATTGCGAAAAATATACGTGTATAAAAACTTAAGAATGCAGTATCTAAATCGTATTATGTCGTATATTTTTCGCAATATCACGTATGTGACGAAATAATGGGGATCGGAGCAAACAAAAAATATGAGTCTCATCTGGGGAGTGAGCAAAAATAATTTTGAAAATGGGGATTGGGGAGCAAACTAAAATTTTTTTAACTTATGGGGAGTTTTTAAAGAAGACCCCATAATAAAAATCTAAATTACACTAAATATAATATTTTATATTAAAAAAGTAAAATTAAAATTAGGTAATCCTCAATTTCCCTTCATTATATTTTTTTCCTTATTTCTCTCCCTATATCATCGAAGAAGAGCTACCACCACCGAAAATTTTTGTATGTGCCGAGTGTGGTTTCCGAATTCCGACTCATATACCCTCCTATTTCTTTTGATCAAAAGCTACTTTTCTTTTGATTTATTTTTTTATTTAATTTTTAAGCTTGATAAATTAATAGAGAGCAAATTACATTTTTGGCTCTATAAGATTAAACCTTTTACGATTTTGGTCTCATTATTTCTTTGAAATAATCTTTTTTTTATTTTTAAATTTAATAAAGTAAAGTGTTATATATATTCTAAATGTCATATATTAAATTTGATTTCTAATTTGTTTTTTCTTTTTCAGTTAATTTAACTTTTAGTTTTAAAATAATATTTTTTATTTAAAATATAAATTTTCTGTAATAAGATATATAAAAATAAAAAAATTTATTGCACTTTATTACATTTATAGTAAATATATAACACTTTACGACATTAAATTTTATGTATCACTCATAAATATATTATACTCTACTATGTGAAATTTAATGTATGACACTCATAAATACATTACACTTTTTTATGCTAAATAAAAAATAAAATAAAAAAATTATTTAAGAAAAAATCATATTTTTTTCTCAAATATATTTTATTTATAATGTTGTGTGTTTATTCATCAGGCTTGAAAATTTGATTTCATGTCTAATTGTATATTATTATTTTTATTCAATCCGATTAGATTCTTAATTGATATAAGAAAATATTATGAGAATTAAAAATAAAAAAAAATCAACAGCTAATAATATTAGTGACCATTGAGTCGGTCACAAAATAAGACCATATTGGGGACAATTAGTGACCGATGCATGGGTCATAAAATTAGTGGTAGTCAAAATGGGTCAGAAATTGTGATAGTGATTGAAAATATGTAAATCATTAGTGACCGATTGAATGTGGTCACTGAATTAGTGACTGTATGGTGACTCTTAGCAAAATAAAAAAATTTAGTTAGTGATTTTTTTTTTATATTAGTGAGCGATATATTGATTATTAATTTAGTAATTGATAAAAAATAGTTATGAAATAAATTAGTTATGAGGGTTTTATCAACTGTGCATATAAATGGACTTTTATTATATTAATAACCAATCGAATAGTTACAAGTTTTGATTTTTTTTTTTTTTTAATAGCGTTGCTACATAATTAGTTGGGATTGGACCACTCCTTTTTTAAGGAAATGGAAACAAAGACCGAAAGTTAAAAGCAGTCACACCTTGGTATTTTGCTTCAAGTGGTTGATACAATTTCTGATATTTTGTTCAAGTGCTGCTCTTTCCTCAAGAAACTTTGCCTCCAAATCATTATGCTGAGTCTGTAAAATAGGGATTAGGTCATTTAGTAAATTAGTAGAATATCCAATTCAAAAGCTACTCGGGCAAGTACAGAAACAACAAAGAGATGCAGGGATCCTGAACATACGTTGAGGCAAAATATGAATCGTGACACTAATTATGTTATGGGAATCCACTTTTTTGGAGAAATTATTCCAGAAATATATTCCAAAATGGCCAAATGGATGAAAGAAACGACATTAAATATGAATTCAGGCAAATTATTCACGGTCCAGAAATATATCAGAGCCAATAACAAATTAATTAATCAGTAAACAATATCAAAGGAAAATATTCAATACATTTTCACATGAAAGGGAAGGGACTGGACTCATCAACATTCCAGAAAACACTTCTTAAATGAGAAATCAAGAAAGTGCATCTGATCATGCATTATTAAGCAACCATCGAATCAGTCATGACTAGAATTTTGTATTGTTCCTACTTCCAAGCTAATTGCATTTTTTGGTCCCTCAACCTGGCCTTATTTTTTGTTTTCCTTTTTTTGCTAATTGCACATCAATTTTTATTTTCCAATTCGTGGGGTTTTGTCAGATTTTCCGGATAAACAATGATGAATGTTTTCGCCCAAAAATGTTGCTGAATTAGGTACGGGTTAGAAAATATCCCAACTATAAATGATAATTGAGTTAGGGTCGGTGAAATTAAGAAATTTAAGCTCAGAGATTAAAAACAAAAAAGAAAAAAAAGATAATATTTACTTTAGAAATAGTACGAAAATGAAGTGATCTTTAGAAACAAACTTACTGCAGGTTTAATTTTTATACTGTTTGGAATGAAAAGAAACTAAATAAAATTACTAACAACACAACAAATGGATATATAAAAGTTGTCACTAATTATATATATCTTGGAATCTAAAAATATATATTAGTAATGTAAATTTTGAAATATTATTAAAGACAAAATGATGTTTAAGTCACATAATTGATATTTGGCAATATACCTGTAGCATCAACTCTAATGTCAATAAATATTTTGTTATAAGCTTTATTGCTTTAGTAAGGCAATTTTGTTGTTATACCATGATGTCATTGGTTGATAAATAATATATTTAACCTAACTTACTCCAAAAAGCTAACTGTTGATCAGAAAGGATTGCGAAATCATTATATATTGAATTCCAAATATTTGATTATTCGACGTGGGATACATGATATTGGTGAGCTTAAAAAATACAATCACTTGCAAGAGGATTGCATGTGGTCCGGGACGTGACAATCAATATTTGTTATGATATTTTGTTGTAAATACTTTAGATGTAATTTTTTCTCGATATAATATTTATTAAAATGCTCCCCGTTAATTATTTTCCATCAAAATCATATAAGTAAACTTTAAGAATTTGGAAATATAAAACCACAATTTATTACTCCCCAGTAACCTCTTATTGGTTCCGATTAGGAAACAATTACATAAAAAAATATGCGACTTCAAGACGAGTAAAAATCGCATCCTTTATTTAGACCGTTTTGTAATATTTGGAAAATATCTTGTTAGTTTGCTAGCTTGGATTTTACGCTTTTATGTGCTTAGTTTCCACGCTTTTCTTAACAGAAGCGTATCCATCTTGGCTTCTTCAGTAGTTGGTTAATTAATCCAGTGACACGTGTACGGTTGTGGAGCTAAGAGAGCTAGGCAGATATTTATGTTATATTCTGTATATGACTACTGTAACTACTCAGTTGATGTTGACGAAAATGAAATATTCAGTACAAAATTTCCAGATTTTCTCTTTTAACATGGTATCAGTTGAGACTCCGCTGCTTTGCGTGATTTTCCGGTGATCTTCTCCGGCGTTTTTTTTCTTCTTCCGGCGATTTTGATTTCTCAGTCTGGCTTTTGCCGTTGATTTTTCTCAGTACTCCATGGCTTCCGGTGGTGTTTCCGACGCTTCGCCGGCGATTTCTTCTGACAATCCGTATTTTCTCCAACAATCGGAGAACCTTAACTCTTTTCTCGTTTCTCAGCAGCTTAATGGCGACAATTACACTACCTGGAGTCGCTCCATGCTGATCGCGCTATCTGCGAAGAACAAACATGGATTTGTGGACGGTTCACTCACTGCTCCGACGCCTACAGATCCGGAATCTCTCCGTCAGGCCTGGGTGCGAAACAATCATGTTGTTATTGCCTGGATATTGAACTCTGTAAGCAAGGAGATTGGTGCTTCCATCCTGTTTTCTGACACTGCTCGCGATGTGTGGCTGGATCTCAAGGACTGTTTCCAACAGTCCAATGGTCCAAGGGTTTTCCGACTTCGCCAATCTCTGCTCTCCACTCGCCAGGATACTACCTCCGTCAGTGTCTATTTTACGAAGCTCAAGGCTATCTGGGAGGAGTTAACGAATTATCGCCCTATGTGTACTTGCAATCGCTGTAATTGTGGAGGAGTTCATGACCTATGTCTCTATTACCAGTCTGAGTACATCATGGCGTTTTTAATGGGTTTAAATGAGTCTGTTGCTCAAATTCGTAGCCAAATATTGATGATGGACCCGCTGCCAACCATGAGTAAAGTGTTTGCGTTAGTCAGTCAGGAAGAAAGGCAACGTACTCTAGGATCAGTTCCTTCTTCCACTCCTCCTGTTGCTTTTGCTGTCAAAAATTTCAGGCCTCCCTCTGGTGGTGGTCGTGGTTTTAATGCATCTCGTGGTGGTGGTTTTGGTCGCGGTGGTTTTGGCAGGGGCAGGGGACGTATTGAATGCACTCACTGTCATGGTACTACACACACTATTGACAAGTGCTATCAGATTTATGGATATCCCCCCGGCTACTTCAATAACAAGCCACGTCCTCCTCAATCCATTCATCAGCCCTCTCCAGTGGTTAATCAAGTTGAAGCTGTCGCTTCCCCTCCTGCCACGATTTCCACTGCCGGTTCTTCATACAGCTCTCATTCTTTCTTACATTCTTTGACCGACAAACAATACCAGGACCTTCTCTCTTTGTTGTCCTCACAGATACAGATTACAACTCCCACTAATGAGCCAAGCACACCTGGAATTCCACCTCATGCTACAGGTATCTCTCTGTCTGCTTCACATGACTTTGTAATTGGGAAATCTGCTTGGATTCTTGACTCTGGGGCTAGCAGGCATATTGCCTGTGATCTTTCTTTGTTTTCCCAACCTGAGAAAGTTACTGATGCCAATGTTCAGCTTCCTGATGGATCTTCCATTCCAGTTCTGTACAAGGGAAATATAAGCATTCATCCTTGCATTACCCTACATGATGTGCTATATGTGCCTCAGTTTAAATTCAATCTCATATCTCTCAGCCATTTATTGAAGTTCTCACCTGTATCTGTCCATTTTGTTCATGATCAGTGCCTCCTCAGAGATATCAAGCAGGGGGTGATGATTGGCAAGGGTGATCTTCACCATGGGATCTATGTTCTGCATACTGTTGGTTCTTCAACCATTTTTCCTCACTTAGTCAATCAAGTGTCTGTAGCCACTTGGCACAATCGTTTGGGTCATGTTTCTTTTCCCATTCTTGAACAATTAAACACTGTGTTGGGAATAGATAAATCTCAGCTTTCTGATTCTCATTGTTCTATTTGTCCTCTGGCAAAACAAAAACGTTTGTCTTTTGTTTCAAGGAATAATAGATCCTCTGCTGTATTTGATCTTGTTCATGCAGATGTTTGGGGACCCTTTACTCATGCCCCTGGAAATCCTTTTAGATATTTCCTCACAATAGTTGATGATTATACCAAGTTCACCTGGATTTACTTGTTGAAACAGAAGTCAGATGTCATTTCAGTTGTTCCTCAGTTTTTCCAGCTAATCAAGACCCAATTTCATGCTCACATAAAGGCATTTAGATCTGATAATGCCCCTGAGCTGGCTTTCACTGAGTTCTTCAAGGAACAGGGAGTTTTACACCAATTTTCCTGTGTGGAGAGGCCACAACAGAATTCAGTTGTAGAAAGGAAGCATCAACATTTACTTAATGTTGCCAGGGCATTATATTTCCAATCCAGAATGCCTCTAAGACATTGGACAGACTGTTTACTCATAGCAGTGTACCTGATCAATAGGACTCCATCTGTCCATTTAGATTCAAAATCTCCTTTTGAGCTTCTATTCCATGCTTCTTTTGATTATACATCCCTTAAGGTGTTTGGTTGTTTGGCCTATGCATCCACCCTTCCTTCTCAAAGGCACAAGTTTGATCCCAGGGCAAGGGCCTGTATTTTCTTGGGTTATCATCACTGGACCAAATCCCCAGCTGATCACTGACCTCAAGCAATTTTTAGTTCCCAATTCAGACTCAAGGATCTTGGTTCTCTCAAGTACTTTTTGGGGTTGGAAATTGCACGTTCAACACAGGGTATTGTCTTGTGTCAAAGGAAATACACACTGCAACTTTTGGAGGATGCAGGTTACCTTGGTTCTAAGCCTCTGACCACTTCTATGGATCCAAATTGCAAGTTGAACTCTTTTGATGGTAATGAATTGGATGATCCTGGTTCATACAGACAACTTATTGGTAAGTTGTTGTATTTAACTCTGACCAGGCCGGATATATGTTTCACTGTCAACAAGTTAAGTCAGTATGTATCCAAACCCAGGACCATTCATTTAGATGCTGTTCATCATCTTCTTAGATATCTCAAAGGTTCACCTGATCAAGGCCTTTTATTCCCTGTCCAGTCTGCTATGCAATTAACAGCCTTCGTAGATGCTGATTGGGCCTCATGTCAAGATACAAGGCGATCCACTTCAGGATTTTGTGTCTTTTTAGGCAAAGCTCTTATATCATGGAAATCCAAGAAACAAAGTGTGGTTTCTAGATCCTCAGCTGAGGCAGAATACAGAGCTCTTGCAGTAGCTTCCTCTGAGTTGGTTTGGGTTGATCAACTGCTCAAGGATCTTCACATTCATACTACTTCTCCAGTTGTTCTTTATTGTGACAACAAGGCAGCATTACATCTTGCTGAAAATCCTTTATTTCATTAAAGGACCAAGCATATTGAGATAGACTGCCACTTCGTGCGTGATAAGGTGTCTACAGGTTTTCTCAAGCTGCTGCCAGTCCGGTCTGAACATCAGGTTGCTGATATGTTTACAAAAGCCTTATTTGCTCCTCGACTTCAGCTGTTGATGTCCAAGTTGGAATGCAAAGATATCTTTCATCCACCTTGAGGGGGGTGTTTTGCAATATTTGGAAAATATCTTGTTAGTTTGCTAGCTTGGATTTTACGCTTTTATGTGCTTAGTTTCCACGCTTTTCTTAACAGAAGCGTATCCATCTTGGCTTCTTCAGTAGTTGGTTAATTAATCCAGTGACACGTGTACGGTTGTGGAGCTAAGAGAGCTAGGCAGATATTTATGTTATATTCTGTATATGACTACTGTAACTACTCAGTTGATGTTGACGAAAATGAAATATTCAGTACAAAATTTCCAGATTTTCTCTTTTAACATGGTATCAGTTGAGACTCCGCTGCTTTGCGTGATTTTCCGGTGATCTTCTCCGGCGTTTTTTTTCTTCTTCCGGCGATTTTGATTTCTCAGTCTGGCTTTTGCCGTTGATTTTTCTCAGTACTCCATGGCTTCCGGTGGTGTTTCCGACGCTTCGCCGGCGATTTCTTCTGACAATCCGTATTTTCTCCAACAATCGGAGAACCTTAACTCTTTTCTCGTTTCTCAGCAGCTTAATGGCGACAATTACACTACCTGGAGTCGCTCCATGCTGATCGCGCTATCTGCGAAGAACAAACATGGATTTGTGGACGGTTCACTCACTGCTCCGACGCCTACAGATCCGGAATCTCTCCGTCAGGCCTGGGTGCGAAACAATCATGTTGTTATTGCCTGGATATTGAACTCTGTAAGCAAGGAGATTGGTGCTTCCATCCTGTTTTCTGACACTGCTCGCGATGTGTGGCTGGATCTCAAGGACTGTTTCCAACAGTCCAATGGTCCAAGGGTTTTCCGACTTCGCCAATCTCTGCTCTCCACTCGCCAGGATACTACCTCCGTCAGTGTCTATTTTACGAAGCTCAAGGCTATCTGGGAGGAGTTAACGAATTATCGCCCTATGTGTACTTGCAATCGCTGTAATTGTGGAGGAGTTCATGACCTATGTCTCTATTACCAGTCTGAGTACAACATGGCGTTTTTAATGGGTTTAAATGAGTCTGTTGCTCAAATTCGTAGCCAAATATTGATGATGGACCCGCTGCCAACCATGAGTAAAGTGTTTGCGTTAGTCAGTCAGGAAGAAAGGCAACGTACTCTAGGATCAGTTCCTTCTTCCACTCCTCCTGTTGCTTTTGCTGTCAAAAATTTCAGGCCTCCCTCTGGTGGTGGTCGTGGTTTTAATGCATCTCGTGGTGGTGGTTTTGGTCGCGGTGGTTTTGGCAGGGGCAGGGGACGTATTGAATGCACTCACTGTCATGGTACTACACACACTATTGACAAGTGCTATCAGATTTATGGATATCCCCCCGGCTACTTCAATAACAAGCCACGTCCTCCTCAATCCATTCATCAGCCCTCTCCAGTGGTTAATCAAGTTGAAGCTGTCGCTTCCCCTCCTGCCACGATTTCCACTGCTGGTTCTTCATACAGCTCTCATTCTTTCTTACATTCTTTGACCGACAAACAATACCAGGACCTTCTCTCTTTGTTGTCCTCACAGATACAGATTACAGCTCCCACTAATGAGCCAAGCACACCTGGAATTCCACCTCATGCTACAGGTATGTCTCTGTCTGCTTCACATGACTTTGTAATTGGGAAATCTGCTTGGATTCTTGACTCTGGGGCTAGCAGGCATATTGCCTGTGATCTTTCTTTGTTTTCCCAACCTGAGAAAGTTACTGATGCCAATGTTCAGCTTCCTGATGGATCTTCCATTCCAGTTCTGTACAAGGGAAATATAAGCATTCATCCTTGTATTACCCTACATGATGTGCTATATGTGCCTCAGTTTAAATTCAATCTCATATCTCTCAGCCATTTATTGAAGTTCTCACCTGTATCTGTCCATTTTGTTCATGATCAGTGCCTCCCCAGAGATATCAAGCAGGGGGTGATGATTGGCAAGGGTGATCTTCACCATGGGATCTATGTTCTGCATACTGTTGGTTCTTCAACCATTTTTCCTCACTTAGTCAATCAAGTGTCTGTAGCCACTTGGCACAATTGTTTGGGTCATGTTTCTTTTCCCATTCTTGAACAATTAAACACTGTGTTGGGAATAGATAAATCTCAGCTTTCTGATTCTCATTGTTCTATTTGTCCTCTGGCAAAACAAAAACGTTTGTCTTTTGTTTCAAGGAATAATAGATCCTCTGCTGTATTTGATCTTGTTCATGCAGATGTTTGGGGACCCTTTACTCATGCCCCTGGAAATCCTTTTAGATATTTCCTCACAATAGTTGATGATTATACCAGGTTCACCTGGATTTACTTGTTGAAACAGAAGTCAGATGTCATTTCAGTTGTTCCTCAGTTTTTCCAGCTAATCAAGACCCAATTTCATGCTCA
This sequence comes from Lantana camara, assembly GCA_037501455.1. Classification (NCBI taxonomy): domain Eukaryota; kingdom Viridiplantae; phylum Streptophyta; class Magnoliopsida; order Lamiales; family Verbenaceae; genus Lantana; species Lantana camara. The sequence continues at coordinate 118,252,920 of CM074857.1, forward strand.
CATAAAGGCATTTAGATCTGATAATGCCCCTGAGCTGGCTTTCACTGAGTTCTTCAAGGAACAGGGAGTTTTACACCAATTTTCCTGTGTGGAGAGGCCACAGCAGAATTCAGTTGTAGAAAGGAAGCATCGACATTTACTTAATGTTGCCAGGGCATTATATTTCCAATCCAGAATGCCTCTAAGACATTGGACAGACTGTTTACTCATAGCAGTGTACCTGATCAATAGGACTCCATCTGTCCATTTAGATTCAAAATCTCCTTTTGAGCTTCTATTCCATGCTTCTTTTGATTATACATCCCTTAAGGTGTTTGGTTGTTTGGCCTATGCATCCACCCTTCCTTCTCAAAGGCACAAGTTTGATCCCAGGGCAAGGGCCTGTATTTTCTTGGGTTATCATCACTGGACCAAATCCCCAGCTGATCACTGACCTCAAGCAATTTTTAGTTCCCAATTCAGACTCAAGGATCTTGGTTCTCTTAAGTACTTTTTGGGGTTGGAAATTGCACGTTCAACACAGGGTATTGTCTTGTGTCAAAGGAAATACACACTGCAACTTTTGGAGGATGCAGGTTACCTTGGTTCTAAGCCTCTGACCACTTCTATGGATCCAAATTGCAAGTTGAACTCTTTTGATGGTAATGAATTGGATGATCCTGGTTCATACAGACAACTTATTGGTAAGTTGTTGTATTTAACTCTGACCAGGCCGGATATATGTTTCACTGTCAACAAGTTAAGTCAGTATGTATCCAAACCCAGGACCATTCATTTAGATGCTGTTCATCATCTTCTTAGATATCTCAAAGGTTCACCTGATCAAGGCCTTTTATTCCCTGTCCAGTCTGCTATGCAATTAACAGCCTTCGTAGATGCTGATTGGGCCTCATGTCAAGATACAAGGCGATCCACTTCAGGATTTTGTGTCTTTTTAGGCAAAGCTCTTATATCATGGAAATCCAAGAAACAAAGTGTGGTTTCTAGATCCTCAGCTGAGGCAGAATACAGAGCTCTTGCAGTAGCTTCCTCTGAGTTGGTTTGGGTTGATCAACTGCTCAAGGATCTTCACATTCATACTACTTCTCCAGTTGTTCTTTATTGTGACATCAAGGCAGCATTACATCTTGCTGAAAATCCTTTATTTCATGAAAGGACCAAGCATATTGAGATAGACTGCCACTTCGTGCGTGATAAGGTGTCTACAGGTTTTCTCAAGCTGCTGCCAGTCCGGTCTGAACATCAGGTTGCTGATATGTTTACAAAAGCCTTATTTGCTCCTCGACTTCAGCTGTTGATGTCCAAGTTGGAATGCAAAGATATCTTTCATCCACCTTGAGGGGGGTGTTTTGTAATATTTGGAAAATATCTTGTTAGTTTGCTAGCTTGGATTTTACGCTTTTATGTGCTTAGTTTCCACGCTTTTCTTAACAGAAGCGTATCCATCTTGGCTTCTTCAGTAGTTGGTTAATTAATCCAGTGACACGTGTACGGTTGTGGAGCTAAGAAAGCTAGGCAGATATTTATGTTATATTCTGTATATGACTACTGTAACTACTCAGTTGATGTTGACGAAAATGAAATATTCAGTACAAAATTTCCAGATTTTCTCTTTTAACAGACCGTAATCACCCAATAGTCTACCAGAAACATAAGTACAAAACGTGTTTGAAAAGTCTGGCTGAGGAATTAATTCGGAAAACTTTTCCAGCTTCCCTTTTTAAATGATGCATTTTTGGTTTATAGCGGCTGCATCCCCAGATTATACATTATTTTTGTGCATCTAACTGAGTTATCCATCCTTTTAAAAACTTTATATTTCAGGAATTATAGTATGAGTTATACGAATCAAAGAAGAAAATAGCGCCTCAGTACAAAGTGATAATGTAAACTTTGTAATTCCCAAATTAAATAGAATAATTATAAATAGTGCTCTGCATTTAAATATAATTACATATACACTTCCCCCTGTTTCGAGTGATATTAGAGTAAATTGCTTTTTTTTTGCGCCTTAACCTGACCTTATTTTGTGGGGAAAAAATCTCGGGCCCCTCTGTGAAAAAAATAATTTTCAAATTATCTTCTCTCAAAAAATTAAGTAGCATAAAGGTTCATCAAGTTTTTAAAAAGAAACATATTTACCCTCCCCAAAGGAGTGTGTAACTTTTCCTTACCTTTTATTTTTATGAGTCTGAAGTCTATTTTACCCCTCCATCATATTTAAATGAATAAGTTTAAAGTTTATTTTACCCTTTCTTCATATTTTTGCCTCCAATCAATTTTTTCCTCAAGCTAAATTTCTTCTGACGTTCAGCTTCTTTTTAAGTGTTTTAGTTAGAGTTTTTGATTGAGAGAAGAAAAATAAAATTTTAAATGGAGCTGAAATATTTTGAGAGGTGTTTTAATAAAAAAAAACCTATTAATTAATCAAAGCGAAAAAATTAGAAAAGTGGCAGTGTAAATAATATAAGTAAATTATTAATATATATTTTTTAATACACGTCCTTAAATGAGATTCGAACTAGGGTTATTGTTCTAGAGAAAAGTCACTTGAATCCTATTGCCTAATATAAGTAATTAGGTGTTATTTAATTTTACGCAAAGGAGTGATTTAAGAATTATTTATTATAAAGTCTAAAATACTTTTATCTCTTATTTTGTATCTTTTTATTCCAACCTGACAAATAATTTCCTGCTCGTGAATTTTTGTTTTCCAATTCATGGGGTGTTTTGTCACATTTTCCGGACAAACAAAGGATGAAATCATTTTCCGGACAAACAAAGGATGAAATTATTGTCCCTTGTGTTAATAAGAAATGGGAATTAAAGCTACCAACTTCATGCCGGGATTTAAAATTTAGTGTACTTAATTGACCAAGGTTTTATCTTTCGACATTCATTCTAGATCAAGGAAAACAAAAACAATTGCTAATTATATGGATACATCGTTGAATTTTCTATTGGGTGAGTCTCGCATATTTATTAAATAGTATTTGAAATATTTTTAGCTCAATTATTTGATCTATTTAACATATATTTAATTATATGTGTTTAATAAGAATATTGATTTGGTATTTTTTGTCTAGAAATCTATGTACGCTTAATTAAGATGTTTAACTTTTGGTTATATTAGGGTTATAGTCCTTGAGTTTTTTTTTTGGTTCTCAACCTTGGATTTGTCAGAGTAATCTTAGAGATTGTGTATATTTTTTAGAAATATTTTATTGTACATACATATATTCCATATCTTTTAATATTCGATCCTTTCATCGTATCTTTTGATTCTTAATATTCGATTCTTTCATCGTATCACTAACCTACTTTTATTTTTTTTCCTCACAGGATATACTTTTACTCTCTCTCTCTTCGTAACATCAGCCATTTTTGTTTTTTCGTTTTTTCTTGTTTTTTTCTCCTAGGATATATTTTTACTCTCTTTCTCTAATGTTCAACCGTCCACCTTCTCTTCCATTGTCAAACAAATCTCTCAAGTTTTATTCTTAATTTTTTTTTTGATATGGCCAAACAACCTTCGCTATCCAAATAACTATTGTAATATATATATATGTACAATTTTTCCATTCAACCTTAAAAGAAGAGAAAATTAATTGCATATCTTATACATCTATTCTATTTCATATGACCAAAAATAGGTTTTTACGGTCAGTCAAGATATTTGAACGTAAGCTCTAATTAGTATAGTACCATACATATATATTAATCCAAAAATATATGAGCCTGGATTTGTAAAAACAAAATAAACGATCAAACACTCTTCTCTTTTATTACTGTCATTTTAGATCGAGAACAAATAAAAACTACAACATCCAATAGGTATTGGTCTAGTGGTGACTGGCTAGATTACAAGTGTCGGACTTTACTTGATTCTTTAAGAGATCAGGTGTTCGAAACTTACTTGTTAAAAAAGCCCTTGGGGAGAGGTTTACTTGTCGATCGACTCGAACCCAATAAATGGGATATAAAACCCAAAAAAATTAAAAAATAAAAATAAAAGCTACAAAATAAAAACTGCATCACTTTAGAGTTTAGACCAATAACTCCTTCAATATATATTGAGAGAACTCTAGTATACGATGGAAATGGATCTTCCACTGTTATTCTTCACAAAACATGCTGAAGCAATTATTCTTTATGTCATTATTACCTTCTTCACAGCTTGTAGTAATCAAGAATATGTTGGTCAAGTGAAATACTCCGAAACTTGGTTATATAATCAGTCAATATTATGTTTTTGTATTTGGCTGGATTTTACAGATCTATCAGCTCTACAATCTTTTCTGAAAAAAGCTCGACTGTTTGAGAAGTATCAAACTGTTTAGCCTTTGTAGTATCATTATGTGGTTCTCCTTTTCCCTTGTCCTTTGAGTTAGAATATTTGTTATGTCAAGGAGTCATTTGCTTCAATTGTTGTATTATTGGCTTTAATATCAAATCAGTAAGTTTATTGTTAGAACATGGTAATTGGAAGAAGCGATAATTGTATTCATGGTTTCTTGTTATGCATTCTTACACTGTACAAGAGTATTAGATAAATAGAGGTACAAGAGAACCCAAATCCCTACAAATCTACCCCAATGCTACAAATTAGGGATTATAATCCGGAGGTCAAACCTTCCATATCTAACACTCCCCCTCAAGTTCAGGGGTGAAGTCGTCAATCATTAACTTGCTTAGTGCTGTCTGAAATATTTGTCGAGTGACGGTTTAGTCAGCTCGGCTAGTTGATCCTCTAATCTGACAAACGGAATTGTGATTGTACCATCTTTAAGCTTCTCCTTTATGAAATGTCGGTCCACTTCCACATGTCTAGTTCTATCATGTTGGACCGGGTATTCTGAGATGTTGATCGCAACCTTGTTATCGCATTTCAGAGGGCTTGGGCTTCTCGGACTTATGCCAATCTCTGACATCAATTTTCGCAACTAAATGATTTCAGTAACACCTTTAGCTATGCCCCTGAATTCTACTTCTGCACTCGATAGAGCCACAACCTTCTGTTTCTTGCTCCTCCAAGTCACCACATTTCCTCCAACAAGTGTAAAGAATCCCGCAGTTGACCTTCTGTCATTCGAGTTTCCTGCCTAATCCGCATCAGTGTAGGCCCCTATGTCTAGATGACCATGTCTCCCGAACGTGATTCTGACTCCTACGATACCTTTCAGGTATCTGATGATCCGTATAACAGCCTGCTTGTGTTCCTTCTGAGGCTAGTGCATGAACTGGCTAACAACCCCCACGGCATATGCAATATCTGGCCTCGTGTGAGATAGGTAAATCAACTTCCCCACTAGTCATTGGTACCGTTTTTTTTTTTTCTGCTGGTTCCCCACTTTTTTCAATCTTGAGTTTGTGATTTACCTGTATCGGGGTTTCGACTGGTTTGCAGTCAAGCATACTCGTTTCAGCTAACAGATCAAGGACATACTTTTTTTGTGAGATAAAGATTCCCTTTTTCGACCGTAGGACTTCGATACCAAGAAAGTACTTCAATCCTCGGAGGTTTTTCATTTTAAGTTCCTTGAAGAGATTCTTCCGGATTCGATCAATCTCTTCTACATCGCTCCCTGTTATAATCATATCATCAACTTGGATGATTAAACAGGTGATCAGGTCTCCCCGTCTTTTCAGAAACAGCGTGTGATCAGAGTTGCTTTATATGTACCCGTGACGCCGGATCGCCACCGTAAACCTGCTAAACCACTCTTGGTGACTGCTTTAAACCGTACAGAGCTTTACGGAGCCTGCATACTTCGTTTTCCCCAAAATCCCCAGTAAATCCTGGAGGAGGTTTCATATCTACACCTCCTCTGTTAGGTCCCCATGTAGGAAGGCGTTTTTCACATCAAACTGATGAAGTGGCCAATCCTCGTTTGCATCTACGGAGAGTAATACTTGAATAATATCTAATTTTACCACCAGAGAGAAGGTTTCAGAGTAATCAATTCCGAAAGTCTGAGTGTATCCTTTTGCAACTAGTCGGGCCTTGTATCTTTCAATTGAGCCGCCTGCTTTGTTTTATAGTGAACACCCATCTGCAGCCAACTGGTCTTTTTCCTTTGGGTAGTCTACATTTTCCCCAAGTTTCATTCTTTATCAAGGCATCCATCTCAGCTTTCATGGCCTTCTCCCATTCTTTATGTTGTCTGGTTTCCTGTAATGTTCTTAGGATTTTTTCTCTAAAGAGGTTCCCAAAGATTGCTTTAGCAACATCGGATATACCCCCCCAGATCATGTTCCCTATGGGATATTTGGATGACAGGAAGGTTAATCAGGCGAGTATCTGTGGGAAGAGGAGGACTTCCCTGGTGCTCCACTGTGGAAGAGGGTACCTGTGACCTGTGTCATTCTGAGGGATAGTATCAACAGCACCTATGGTATCAATATTATTAGGAACAGTAGGAGGAAAGTTCATTTCAGTTACCTCATTTACCTCATTTTGGACGTCATATGGAGGATCATTGGGTGTTGTTATAGTGGTGGTACTGAGATCTTCATTTCTTTGTTCAGACTCTGATGTACAATCAGGATAACTTAACCAATACAGTGATTCATTCCAATTCTCCCCCTGATCGCTGGGTTGGGTAAGAAAGTAATACTCAGATTCCACAAAGTCATAGTCCATAGTGACATGAATTCTCTTGGTGAGGGGGTTATAGAATCTGTACCCTTTCTGATGAGGGGCATACTCCACAAAAACACACTTTACTGCACAAGGATCAAGTTTGGTTCGGCCCGATTTCAGAATTTGGACAAACACAGTGGACCCAAAAATCTGAAGAGGTAGTGTAAGATGAGGGGGTACTTCAGTTTGTGTTTGGAGAAATGACAAGGGTGTTTTATGGGCAAGGATTTTGGTTGGCAACCTGTTTGTGAGGTAGGTTGCGGTGGCGATAGCTTCAGGCCAAAAGTGATTTGGGACATGGGATTTGGTTAGTATAGCATGGGTCATCTCCAGGATGGTGCGGTTTTTTCTCTCGGCTACCCCATTTTGTTGGGGAGTATTAGGGCACGTAGTTTGATGAACAATACCATGCTCCTGGAAGAACTTGTTCATTTCTTGGTTAACATATTCTCGCCCGTTATCTGACGGATCACTTTAATATGGTGGTTAAACTGAGTTTGCACCAATTTAAAGAAAAAAACAAACATATCACAGATTTCAGATTGATGACGGAGAAAATATACCCAGGTCATGCAAGAATAATCATCAATAAATAACACAAAATACCAAAACTGGTTTTGATTTGTAACAGGGGCCGATCCCCAAACATCAGAGTGAATCAAAGAAAACAAAGACTGAACTCAATCGAGTATTACTTGGCTTAAAAGAAGTTCTATGACTCTTAGTAACAAGATAAGTCTGACAAGATAAACTCAAAGACTGATCATTCTGAAAGAGTGCAGGAAATAAAATTCTCAGATACCTCACTGAAGGATGTCCGAGGCGTCTGTGCCAAAGCCAAAGTTGTGTGTTAGCTGTTCCTTTTGAGAGAAGAGCTCGGGAGGGAATCTCCATTTCATCAACATAGTATAATCCCATCCTTCTCAGTACCATGCCCAATGATCTACTTCGTATGAATGTCCTGTATCAAGCAGAAACGAGGATATATTAATACCACACAATTTAGCTCAGAGGTTAAATGGCTCAAGGACAGCAGTTTGCATGATAACAAAGGAACCTAAGGGCAATTTCCTAATTTCAGCTTCGATGAGATAGAGATGGAGCCCTTAGTTTCAACTAAAGCTAAGTCACCGCTAGCTATTTGAATATGTGAGTTTTTTGGGTTGCAGGTGTTCAGTATATCAGAGGGATCATATGTCATCATATCGGTTGCTCCACAATCGAAAATCCACTGGCTTTTTTTATTTGACTTTGTTTGGGTGTGCAAGGCATGAGTTTTAGTGGTAGGGTTGATCGTGTGTTTTTGAGAGAGTAGGGCCATTTTTGGATTTTTTGAAAGTCAGGGGCTTATTGTGCAAATTATCAAAAGTAGAATTCCCAAATTAAAGACCTAAATTAGGGTTCGGGCCATTACCCCCCCAAATCCGTTACCTTGGTCGCCTCATTTTTCTCTTTGTTGTTGTCACCGCCAACGACGATGCTCGCCTGACCGCAGCCGCTATACCGGAGTCTCCACCGACTACACCTGCAGCGGCGGCCTCAGATCGAGACCCCCCGTTAGACATCGCGCGTTGGCGGTGGCACTGGTTGGCCTATTTTCCCCTTTTGTCATCCCGTCGGCACCAGTCTTCCGTACCCACCAGTCTAAGTAGCCTACTATTTCAAAACCCTCCTCAGTTGTATGTTTCAACTTCCCGCAGTGACCGCACACAACCGGTCCTCTCGCGATGATGACCGGTGGTTGACGCCGTCAAGGCATATGGAGCCATCTGAGGGCGTTATATTCCGTTCTCTTTTCTCTTTCCTTGCAACCAGCCCTGACCTGATTCCTTGGGTGTTGGGGCCATCTCGGCCGCCGGTTGCCGCCTTTAAGATTTGGAGGCGGGTGGCCTCTTTCCGGATGGTGGCGTTAGCCAATTCAACAGAATGTTTAACTTCTTGTTTCAATAGATCATTCCGGATCGTATCATACCTCTCATTGACTCCCGTAAGAAATTGGTATAGCCTCTGTTCTTGGGTGATTTGGTTAAACATTTTTATGTCTTCTAGACACTTCATTGAATTCATTTGTCGCCGATCGATAGTCATCCATATTGCTTGGAGTTTGCACTACAAAAAAACAGTCATTTTCCGACGAACATTTCCGATGAACTTTTTGGGTCTGAAAATTTCAGACGAATTTCAGACGAAATTCAGACGAAATTAATAATATGTTAATTTTCATCAATGATTAAAAATTTACGGCGAATTTCAGACGAATTTCCGACGAAATAAAAATTTAATTAATAAATTTTTTTTTTCAAAATTCAGACGAACATGTGCGACGAACTTTCGCCTGAAATTTTTAATTATTTTCGTTATTACTTTTCGAACGAAAAAAGGTCTGAAAATGGTCGGAATTTACAGACGAAATTGAGACGAGCAGTTTCGTCTGAAATTATTTCAAAATTACGTCCAAACACCGACGAAATATTTCGTCTGAAAATAATTGGTGTTGTTTAAAAAAAATTCAGAAGTCTTCATTTCTTGCGCTTGTGAAAAGTCCGACGATATTGCGATGAATTCCTACGCCGGAGAATGAGCAGCTAAACTTTGGCAACGCCTCTCCGACGAGCTGGTTCGTCGGAACATGCAAGCCCTAATTTGTTGGCTAACTTCATCCCGCCTCTCCAAACCTCAATTTCAGACCTTTCCCTCCCATGCGCGCCGATCCAAATTGAGGTCCTAATTCAACCCTGGTTCGTCCTCTCAATTGCCATATCTGAAAAGCTTTTCCTCTTCTAACATCTCAGCCACCGCTTCTAAAATCGACCCCGACCCACGCTTTTGGCCATCCCAAAGCCACAATCGCCATCGTCGTCGCCACCATTTGCGATAATCAAAGTCGACGGAGCGCAAGCTGAGATCTTTGCACCGAGGAGCTGTCTAAACCGAGAAGAGGTAATGTTTTTTGGTTTTATGTAGTATAAATTTGTTAGTTTTCTCTTGTGGCAAAATGGTTATTGTGTACTGAAAGATCTCGATGCATACACTGACTGATAGGGGAAAATTTCTTTTTAGTGTTGAAGATGGGGTTTTTAACTGTCGGTGTTCAAGATAGGCGAAATGAAGATCCTATGTTAGTCAGTGTTTGATTTTTACAGAAATTGAATTAATGTTAGGTCTGAGCACATATTAAAAGAAAATTTTGTAGTTAATCTGACTTGAAGGGAAATTTAGGTTCTTAAGTCAAAATGTCAGCTCAAAAAATCTCGGTGAACTTATCTTTGCTTGATAAAAATTGCAAATTTCTTTGTTCTGAGTTTCTTAAACTGATGAGGCCTATCAATCATTATACAGTCAAGCTGGAGAACATGGGAGCTAGGAACTCTGCTCTGGAAATACTTCTTTAAGAGCCTAGGTCATATTCAAGATAATCTGTGCAAAAGCTTCAGGTAAACTTGTAGAAATGTATACTTGTCTTCTGGTGATGTCTGCCCTTGTGTTTGTTATAATTCTGGGATTTATGTGTTTGATGATGCTTATGAAAAATGCATTCGTATTAGCCTCATTTTTGGTTTCCTAATCTGATAATACTTGCATTATTAACTGCTTTAATCTTTAATTGGGTAGTTCTCATGATGGTTCATTTTTTTTACTTCAGCCTACAAAGTGGTGTTTTAAATTTTGCACATAATCTTGAAGAGCAGTGACCTGTTTTGAAGGTAAGATCTTTCATGTTATTGTTTTTTAATTCAGTTATTCAGCTGTGTTTTGATGGATTTCATTGTTATTGTTGTTGTACATGTTTGCTAAGATAATGTTTCTGATAGTATGTACTTGAATGGTTGTATGTGGTTCATATTTTCTGCGTATGTGACATTGGATAGGGTGTTTCATGATGGTTTGAGTATCTGATTGAAGTGGGCAAGTGTTTCATTAGTTGAAAATACGAAAAAGATAGCCTTTGGAAAAGAAAGCACTTTGATGTAAGATTTGATTCCCACTGGGATTATCTCTGCATAGTGTGGCCTTTGGTTTTGAATAGTTATAGTGTGGCAACCAAATACATCCTCTTGTCACAATGAATAAACACTGGAAAGATATGTATGTAATAAGGTTATGTAACTGCTGTACCTTGGAAATGAACTAATCAAGAATCTTTATGAGTTGAGTGGTGGTAAATTTGTTTTTATTCTATAAGTTAGATTTGGTATCACCTATGATTGAAAGAATTAATACAACAATGAAGAATATTTTTCGTCATTTGTTAGATTTTATGCTTTGTTAACAATGATAGTCAATTCCTGCCTAGTGTGTGGTAAACTTGCATTTTGTTGTAAAATTATGTCGAACTGATCTAAATATGTTGAACTTATCTGCTGGTCTGATTAACAGACTAAGCTATGTCTGTAATTAGGTTTAATTAATATTTTATATACAAGCTGCATCAATTACGTGATTAATCGACTTTGATGACAGTTTAAGCTATGTAGTTACCACTATATTACAACCCCGGTTGAGCTAATTTGAGTGGTTTCTGACTAAATAGGTAGCAATATCTTGAAGAATCTGGGGGACAAGGCTTGCTGCGACTGGTGGACTGACAGGTGAGGATGATACGTGATACTATGAGAACTTTTTATTGGGAAAGAATCTATATGTTGTATCTAAAAAGTTGTCATGACATGGGTGCTGTAATTGAACGTTGTTTGAAAGATAAATTGATGGGTGGACCTATGCTGTAATTTATATCGCTAGAAGTGTTCTGATTGTATCTCATTTATGATCTACTTGCCATTTTTGCTGCTTGAACTGGCATATGTGTACTGATATGCACTCATATTAATAATTGAACTGTTTGTATCTTTTTATTGTTATTTTCCTGACATGTACTGAGGTATAACAATGTACCAATTATCAATTATACTTGGATTTTACTGGATGTTTGATTATGTACTGAATCAATTTTCTGTGTTTTTGCTATTGACTGTAATGATTGAGCAGGTTATGGTGTCTGTGCTGATTTTACACAAGCATCATTTACACCATCATGAACTGCTAGAGTGAATTCTTTCATTTGATGGCTTTATCTGGTTATTTGTTAATCTGTTAGGCTGTTTACTAGAAACATATGTTTCTAAATTGCATTAAATTGCATTACATGTGCTAGCTATATTCTTGGATGGATCAAGATTTATCAAACATGAAAGAACAGACTTTCAGATAACCTTGTATGTAGTGACTTGAAATGTATTTTAAATTCTGACACCTTGTATGTAGTGATTTGAAATGTGAATTCCGAACTCATACAAACTCGTTTCTTGAAACTGTTTTAGAGGCATATACCCATCATACTAAGGTTCATCTATGTTAAATTTAGCGTTCATTCGAGTACGTTTGATACCCGAAAAAAAATTCCGAACGAAACTGTTGTCCCCTATTTTACCCTTTTTTGCTGGTCTGAATTTACGGACAGAGCAGATGGGGTAAACCTTTGAATTTTACAAAACGGTTTTACCAATAAGTACATATATGTGTTGGGAGTATACCTATGAAATTTCATAATTTTCTGGATTCGTTTGATATGGTAAACAATCTTGTCTTTGGAAGGTGTCGCTGCAGTGGAGTTGCTGTCTTGTCCCGACTTTACTCTAAAATATGTATTCGTGCAGAAATCTCTAGGAATTGAGGCTAATTCCATTTTAAATATATGGTTGTCTACTTTACTAGGAATTTCACAACTCGTTAAAATGCATTCCGAGCAATAAGTTATGCCGAAGTTTCTACAATGTGTGCATGTGTAGAGTTTCTGCGTGAATTTGTTTGTCTGAATTCTAGCTGACTAAGAGTAGTCCTTTTCTTCTTGTACTGTTTTGCAGGAAGCTTATGTTGGACTGATCTTTGTTATTGGTTGGATTTGGAGCTGCATCATACTAACGTGAGTACACGTATGCTGAACTTTAATGAAATATGCGCAGATTTGCATACGTTCCTGTTGCGTTTATTATAATTGATGTTGCACATGTATTGAGATTTTGAAGAAATATAGTTCCCCTTTGCATCAACATTAAAGCTATAAGCAATTAAAACCCTTTCATCCAATGATCAGAAACCTGCTCTAGGGGGTGTTAGTGTAATAAACAAGATGTAAGGGAGGTTTCTGTAACATGCCTCTTAAACTGCTTTCATCCTCAAAAACATAACGGCCCAGTATCTGTCTGTAACATGCTTGTAAACCTTGCTACCCAAACGAATATAGTTGTCCTAAAGCATCCGTAGTTGTCTGATAAAGCCCAATCAAATGTAGTTGTAAATTTTACGCAGAAAAGTGCATACTAATTGTGTGAAATAGCTATGCCAATAAGGACAACTGCTGACCATTTGCTCCATAAGTGTTACACACTTTGGTTATATCAATTTAATTTATTGGGATTTACCCGTTTTTGGGTACTCTTTTTCCGCTTTCAGTTTCCTTGTGGAGTCTTGGCAGTTTTACCATCTGGGCACAGTAGAAAACAGGTAAAGATCGCATTTTTGTGCAGGGGTTTTGGGGCTGTGACAATGCATGTGTTTGTTCTTGTATCACATGACTATATTAGGAATAAGCTGGAGTTTGTAATAACTAATGTTAAACCGAAGGCTTTCATTATAGGGGCCATTGAAATAGTTCTCTATCAAGGCAGGACAATGCCACTTGTTTGCTTCTGTATATATCAATTCTCGAATCCTTGCATCTCAAATTACCTTATCCGCTTACGTACCAACTTTGCTTGCTTAATGATGAAAAAATTATGAATTTTAACGTTTGTATTACTATGAGGCTTAAGAATCATCAATTTGCCTGCTCAAAATGTTTCAGGTATGCAGCAATTTTGGGATCATCGACTGCTGACAGAATCGCCTTGAAAGCTGTAATCACCTCAAGTATAGTATATTTATTCAAGAAATACTTCCCATTTTCAAGGTCTAATAGTTCTCCTTTGTAGTTTCTGTCACAACATCTCTATCTTTGTAGAAGAATTTCTTGGGAACTTATTATCATTAGTGATTTGTAATCCCAAATTGATTCAGGTAGGAACGCATTTGTTAAAAATTGCAAAAATTTAAAAAGAGTAATGAATTGACATTTGTTTCTTTGCAGTCTCGCCCTTGTTTGCCTAGTTTAACTTCACTTGAGAGTTCTGATGTTGGATCATTAAGACTGGGAAAGTATACAGAGGTGACTACTTGCCTTTTCTGTTAAAGACATGCTTCACCTGTAAATTCTTGAATGTAATTTAATCAGTATCATATTCTGCTTGCAGTGGTTTAATGATGTGTTAACCACTGAAATCTCCAACAAGTGTGAGGATGCTGTCAATCATTTATTAGAAACTCATGGATGCAAGGTATATCCGTTCTTTCTTGTTATATTGTATTTGTTGTCAATAGAATTAAATAACATATTTAGAATTTAGAAGTAATATCTTATGACTGTTATTTCATATATTCTAAATAACACATTTACCACTGACACTTCCTATTTGTACTAGTTTGCACATTAGCAGTATTATATATGATAACATTGCATAATCTTGCTCTGTGTTTGAATCACATGATCATGATTAGTTTGTAGTCTTTATGGACTTAGTTATAGCCTTAGTTGTTCAACATGAATAATTTATTTGATTCTTTTTTTGCAGATCAGTATAGTTGAGCTATTCAGATTTTTGTGCATTTCTGTAGTTTTTATACAGACATAGCTCTAACTTGTTCATACTCGTAATAAAGAATTAATTTAAAAAGGGTAGGATTGTTTGGAGTTGGAAAATTTTGACTTGATCCTCGAGCCAATCTTTGTAGGCCAACCACTTTATTAATATATATTTTTACTTTTTAGTGGCCCGACTCCTCTAATTGTACATTAACTCAAGAGTTTACTTGAAAGAAATAATGACTTGAGTCAAATTAATCTCACTGGTCAAATTTAGATGGCTTAACAAAACTCCACAACTAAATAATTATTTCAAAATTTTAAAAGATTATGATTATGATTATGATTTGATGACTTAATCAATAAATAATAGAGAAAAAAGAATGCCATATGGGCCACTTATATAACTTGATTAAGTCTTCCATTAATGTTAATATCGTGTGCGTGCACAAAATTTGTCAAAGAGTGTCTAGAACATCATTAACTGCATGAAATTAATTATCGAACTAACAGTAACAGAATTTTGTCAGCAGCCTAGCTGTTTTTATTATTTATTAAACTTTTAAAGCAGTAAAATTATCACTAATTGACTATAGTGATATTAAACTGTACGGGGCAGAAGTGTGCAACATGTTTTCTGAAACTGATAATGCAAGTGGACACCTTCTAGATGGTAATTAATCTAACTGAATGGTTCTTAATTTCTGTTGTTACTATTCAATAATATACACACATGTATTTGATAAATTCCATTTATTTCCCTCAAAGAACGGTCTGTTTATTTTTTTATTTGTTCAGTTTAGAATAATTTGATTGTGTAATCTTCTGTTTTGTTTTCATGTTGCAACTTTGTATTCCACCAATTAGATTACATTTATGATGCATGTTTTGCTTTGTGTTCATTGATATATTTATCATCTGTGTAACTAATCAATACTAAAAAACATGAACAAAAGATTTGAGATGCACTTTGGAAATTAGAGCTGATTATTATTTTTTTTTTTTTTGGAATATTGGAGTTGCTGAGATTGCTGCTGCATGGAGTATCCCAACTTGGTTGTAAGACAAAAGAGGAAAAGAGCTAGAAGTCAAAAGCGGAAAAGAAGGGGAAACTGCTAATCAAAGTAATTATTTAATTTCTGTTAATTGATTCTTATATTATCCAAATCAATTAAATGTTACATGTGTTTAATTTATATTATATGTTATCCAAATCAATTAAATATTACATGTGTTATAATTGATTTCTTTAATTGATTGTTATATTATAGTTCAATTAAATAGGTTTAGCAAATAATGTGTAAGATATGGTTTTCTTAGTGAGCCACATTAATCATACCCCATGAAAGTCACTCCACCCCTTTAATTTCATACTTTGTACGAAAGTAAATTCAGTTGCATACTAAAGCATGTTATCTTATAAACATTTAAATGGGAAAAGGTAAAATCTGATATATATTTTTTCTGTTTTGAACTTACTTTTATCACTTTTGTTCTTTTTTTTTTTTTTAACACAATAATACATAATATTATTTATAAAAATGTTAATCCTTTAAATAGGTATATACATAATATTAGTGTAGTATATATAAGTTTTTGTTATGATTTCTGAGCTTTGTGAGAGTATTTCTTTATTTATTTGTTACTTGAGTGTGTCTCTAGTAAGTTTGTTGCAGTTGCCCTTTCTTTTAGGGATGATTACGAGTAGCCCTAACCCCTGAAGTTTAATCAATTACGATAAATAGTATTCCTAGAAATTACGATAAACAAATATATGATTATTTAAGATTACAAAAATAATTTGAGAAATTATAAATAATCAATTCCTTCTTTGCAGTGCATTTTATAATTTCTTGATTTTAAGGGTATCTTTTGTAATTTAAATATACCCTTGGGAGATACTGTAATTATCCGTTGGCGTGTAGATGGATAATATTTCGCCGCATAGGAGATGGATGTATAATAGGACTTACCCAACTCGTGTCGGCCTAAAACCAGAATTTATGGCCGGGTTGACTCTTTTATAGAATATGCTAAGGGGTTATCACCATTTAAAACGGATGGTGTTATTCGATGTCCATGTATTAAATGCTTGCGGAGATGGGACTTTTTACCACCTGCTACAGTTGCAAGACATCTATATTCGAACGGGTTCAAACCAAATTATTGGTATTGGACTGATCATGGGGAGGTAGCACCTCAAGAAGAGAGAGCACCATCTTTTGGTCATGTTGCCTCGAGCAGTAATCATGATGACCATGTAGATCCTTTAAGTAGGTATGCTGAAATGTGCGTTGATGCGGCTAGACAAGATATGGGAAGTGAAAATTTATCTGAAGATCAAGAACAAAATAGGGGTAGAGATGATGGGGGTGCTCAACAAACCTATAATGAGGAGTTGCCTAAAGTAGAAACTCAAAAGTTTTTTGATCTTCTGAGGGACTTTAACAAGCCCGTGTGGTCTGGATACGATATACACTCTCCGTTGTCTGTTGCATCAAGATTAATGAGCATCCAAAATGATTACAATGTGCCACATGACGGTATTGACGAGATTTTACAGTTGATTTCAGAATTACTACCTCCCGAGCATACTGTTCCTGCCAATTTCTATGAAACACGAAAGCTTGTGAAGAAGCTTGGGTTGGTTAGTAAAAAAATTGATTGTTGTGTCAATGGTTGCATGTTGTACTACAAAAATGATGAAAATCTTACGGAGTGCAAGTTTTGTAGTGCAGCTAGATATGAAACGTGTGAAGATGTAGGGGGTAAAGGCAGAAGGAAACAAGTTCCTGTTAAATCTATGCACTACTTGCCTCTTATTCCCAGATTGAGGAGGCTTTATGCTTCAATGAGCTCAGCCCCACATATGAAATGGCATGCTGAGAATCGCCGACCTGAAGAGGTTATGTGTCATCCTTCGGATGGAAAAGCTTGGAAACATTTTGATCAAACGTACCCCGAATTTGCCAAAGAGCCTAGGAACGTGAGGCTTGCTTTGTGTACTGATGGGTTCACTCCTTATTCTCAATCAGCTGCATCTTATTCTTGTTGGCCAGTAATTGTAACGCCATATAATTTACCTCCGGAAATGTGTATGACGATGCCGTATATGTTTCTAACATGTATTATTCCTGGGCCTAAAAATCCGAAGCAAAACTTAGATGTATATTTGCAACCACTAATTGATGAATTGAAGGAATTGTGGGAAGTCGGCGTGACAACATACGACGCATCAACGAAACATAATTTTGTAATGAGAGCGGCATTGATGTGGACTATTAATGATTTTCCAGCTTATGGTATGTTGTCAGGATGGGGTACAGTGGGCAGACTAGCCTGCCCATATTGCATGGGTGATAGTAAAGCATTTTATTTGAAAAATAGTAGAAAACATAGTTGGTTTGATTGTCACCGTCAGTTTTTGGATGCAAATCATCCTTACAGGAGGAATAAAAATAATTTAAAGAAGAATCGTAATGAATATGATCATCCACCACCTAAGTTGAGTGGTCATGAAATTTGGGAGCAGGTTCGTGACTTTCCAAAAGTTACAGAACAACCCGGTGAGATGAGCATTTCAGGGAGTGGAGTGCAACACAATTGGAAGAAACAAAGTATATTTTGGGAATTGCCATATTGGAAGGATAACTTAATCCGTCATAACTTAGATGTGATGCACATAGAGAAGAATATCTTTGATAACATCTTTAACATGGTGATGGACATTTCTGGAAAAACCAAGAATAATGTGAATGCACGTTTGGATATGAAAGAGTTGTGCAGACGACCTGAGTTGGAACTGCTGCCTAAGGGCAACGGACGTTGGGGAAAACCAAAAGCTAAATATGCATTAACATTGGAGCAAAAAAGAACTATATGTGAGTGGGTAAAACAACTTCGTATGCCCGATGGTTATTCATCAAATTTATCAAGGTGTTTTGATGCACGACAAGCTAAGGTCCACGGGATGAAGAGTCATGATTGTCACATTTTTATGGAGCAGTTGTTGCCTATTGCCTTCAGAGAGTTGCCTGATGATATATGGAAACCACTAGCAGAGTTGAGTAAATTTTTTAGAGATTTATGTTCAACTACACTCAGGCATGAAGATCTTGATCAAATGGAGAAAAACATTCCCATTATTTTGTGTAAACTTGAGAGGGTTTTCCCCCCATCATTCTTTGATGTAATGGAGCATTTGCCGGTTCATTTGATTGAAGAAGCTCGTAATGGAGGACCAGTACAATTTAGGTGGATGTACCCATTTGAAAGGTAAAAATATTTATTCACTAACTTCTATAATAATCATTAAATTATTACTCATAATAATTTACATACCAACTTCTCTTTTAATGAAAACAGGTTTCTTGGAAAGATAAAGAAAACTGTTAAAAATAAAGCTAGAGTCGAGGGCTCTATTTGTGAGGCATATTTATGACGTGAGACATCTCATTTTTGTTCTTTCTATTTTCAATCTCATGTCCGTTCCATGAGAACAAGGGTGGTGAGGAATGATGATGGTGGTATTGATGATTCAATTCCTCAAACATTAGCTATTTTCAATCAACCAGGACGTGCTTCAGGTGCATGTAGTACTTGTTTTTTGTATGATAAGGAGTACAAGTCTGCGAGAACTTACATCTTATTGAATTGCGACGAGATCCAAAACTTCTTTGAGTAAGTTAGAGAATTAATCAATTTATTATATCATAAGAATCAAGTTATAAATTTAACAAAATTTGATACTGGTGAACTTTGTAGTTTCTTTGTCGAGGAGTTTAAGGTTGGCAACATTGATGGTAGTGGTCGAGTTGAAGAAGAATTTGCAGGATGGTTCAACAATTACGTAAGTAAATTTGTGAAAAATTAATATTTAATAATTTACATACATAATTTAACAATCAAAAATAATTTTATACAGGTTCAGAATCCTACCAATGGAATTAACGACCCACACTTATATCATTTGTCTTGCGGGCCTCTTCTAAAAGTTAAAATGTGGCCCAAATATTTTGTGAACGGTTTTAAGTTTCACACTCATGATTGGAGTCGTGGAAAAAAGACGATGAATAGTGGGGTTTGGGTTAAAGGTAGCGATGGTGAAGCTGGTAGTGAAGATGACTATTATGGAATTTTGGATCAAATTATTGAATTAGAATATCCAGGAGAACCCATCAAGAAGGTGGTTCTATTCAAGTGTGAATGGTTTGATCCAACTCCCAAACAAGGAACTCGGATTGGAGATGCAGAATGCATGACCATAGAAGTTAGACAAAGTGGCAAATACAGAAAATATGATCCCTTCATAGTTGCCCATCAAGCTCGTCAAGTTTACTTTGTTCAATATCCAGGTCGTATTAGAGACAAGCAACAATGGTTCATTGTCATTAAAGCTAAAGCGAAAGGGAGAATAGAAATAGAAGAACCTCTACAAATAGCTTATCAAAGTGATGATGGAGTAATTGTAAATAATGTTGCCTCTGATGATGTTGTAGGTGAGTTGGTTGACCGTAATAATACCCTTGAGGATGTTGAAATTGAACAACCGAACGATAATCATAGTGAAAATGAGGATGATATAGAAGAGTTATTTGAACAATGTGATGACGAAGACATTGACTCTGACCAATACGATGATTCTGATTAAGTTGAGAGGTGAGATAATTAATTTCTAAGTTGAAGTGTTTATAAATTATGCATTTTATTATAGCCTTTTATTACATGGCAATAAATTATGCATTTTCTGAGATATATCCGAAGTGCTCTGCATGGTAATAAAAGATAAATTAGTATCTAACGTTTTTTTAGGCTAGATTCAAATTAGATTAATTTTTGTTTTATTGTGATTATTGTAGATGCATCGTACTCGTGGCAACATCAATAGAGGTTTACGAGGTACAGTAGGCCAACATACTCGAGGCAATATGATCATCAACAACCCTTCAACATTTGTTCCTACCTCGTCTCCTAATGCGGCTAATGTACAAGGCGATGGTACATTAGTATCTTCTCCGTTAGCTCCTTCTCCACCACAATCATTGGCTCCTTCTCCACAACCATCATCTTCTGCTACACAACCATCACCATCTACTACACTACCATCATCATCTCATTCTCCACAAATTGGTGATTCGAATTCTGCAGAACCAACAAGTAGATCACAATGTAATGGGTCACATGTCATGCCTGCTCCACCATCCACCAATAAAAAGAAATTACAGCCTGCTGGAGATTTGTAAGTAGAAAACATGAATTATTATTGAGTTTTATAATATTTGTGGAGTTTATGGATCTTCTAAGAATTTTTATAACCAGGTATACGGATAATTTGGATGGGACAAGCAGCCTTACTAATGTCATGAAATCGAAGTTAACTGAGCCGTATAGGACGTGGAGAGATATTCCCGCAAATGTTGTTAACGAGTGGTTTGAGGAATAGAAGGTATTACTTACATATTCCGTATTTAATTAATTTGTGCAGAAAACAAATATTAATGTCCTATTTTGTGTGCATGAATTTTATTTTGCAGAAGTATGTATATTGGGAACCCCAACATGAGAGGCATATGCGAAAAGCCTTTGAGATCGTTGGAGCAAAACGCATGGCTGATCATTTCAATAGGATTAGAAATAACGGTAAAAAGCCGGGATGGATGTTGCAGTCAGTTTATGATAATTTGTCTGAATGGTGGAAGACCCCGGAATTCTTAGCCAAGTCTGTGAAAAACAAGCAAAATAGGGCTTCAAGTAAAGGAGGGGTACTTCATACTGGTGGGTGCGTTTCAGCTGCTACTCTTCGAAAAAGATTGGTAAGTCATTAACTTGCAAATATTTTAAATTATATTTATTATTTGAATAAATATACTATTAAGTATAAATTAATTGCAGAGCGAGAGGAAAAATAGGGACATCCCCCATGAAGAGATATATAAGATAACTCGCACCAGAAAGTCGGATAAAAAGCAAATATCAAATGCGAATGTTGGTGATGTTGGTGAAGGGGGTGAAGGAAATAATGAGGAGAGTGATGATGTTGGTGGAGATAGATGGGTTGACGAGCGTTCACGCTTGACATATGTAAGTTTAATTGTTTGAATATATTTATGACCACTTAATCATTTATTTTAGTTGTTATACAAATTCATGATTACAACTAAATGATATAACAATTTAGGAAAACTATGAGAAGTTGAAAGAGATTAGGAACCAACAAGCAGCTCAACTTAGTGACGAGGATAGAGCTAACTTGCCTACTGATGTTGAATTATGGCAACAAGCTGCTGGGGGCCCAAACAAGAAGGGTGAGGTGTACGAGATGCCCTACTTGAAGACCAAATGCTCACGTACTACTAGTGCATCCACTAGTTCTCAGCATTGTTCAACTAGCTCGCCTGCATTGCCAGAACTTGATGAATTAAGAAGGCAGCAACAACAATTGATTGAACAACAGGCTGCATTACGAAACGAAATGGTCGAGGAGCAAGCTGAGCTGCGACGACAACAGGAGCAGGTTGCACAGCAGCAGGGAGAGATTTTATCTGCAATAAAACATATGGCAACTATGTTTGAACAACAGATTAATGCAAACTCCAATGTACGAGGCCAATCAAATGACCAAGCAGGTTAGTGAGAATGATGAACTAGGTTGTTTTGGATTTGATTCTTGTTATAAATGGTGAATGATGAATGATGAATTACAATGATGAGTTATGTTTGAATTACGTTGTTTTTAGTTTGATTCTTGAATTTGAAGATTCTTGCATGAGCATTTGGAAATTCTGAACTTTATATGTTTAGTTAGTTTATGGCCTAGAGCGTTTGTTGAGTTTGTTTAAATTCTTAAATTCAAGAAGGAATTGGTGCTTATTTGATTGATTTCTGTTGTATTTTTTATGTTCTGTCAGATCGATGAACAAGCAAGTGAAAAGGAATTTAGAAGAAGCAAGTGAAAAGGAACAAGACTACTATGACGTGTTTGTTTTGTGTTTTGGAAAAAAGGTTATCAGATTGAAACTTGTTCCACTCCTTTTATTATTTAGAAACTCTCAAGTTGTTAGAATTTGTCAATTTTCATGTACGAATTTATCTACGTAGGATTTGGAATTATAATGTTGTTGGATGTTCTTGTATGAATTTATTGTTGAAGGATTGTAATTATAATGTTGTCAAATTTATCTATATTATTAAATTTCAAATCATCGTTTTTATATGGATAAATTGACAAAAAAATGTTATTAAAAACAGGTTAAAAATAAAAATTTAGAAAATATATTATAAAAAGAAAATAAATTTGCGACGAATTTGCGACGAAAGAGTTCGTCTGGATTTATAATAAAAATAGTAAAATTCTGAAAGTTCGTCTGAAAGTTCATTTGAAAGTTCGTCTGAAAAATAATAATAAAATAATAAAATTCTGAAAGTTCGTCTGAAAATTCGTCTGAAGTTCGTCTGAAAAATAATAATTAAAATAAAATTCTAAAAAGTTCGTCTGAAAAATAATATTAAAAAATAAAATTCTAACAAGTTCGTCTGAATGTTCGTCTGAAAAAATTGGATCGTCGGAAAGTTCGTCGGAAAATTCGTCGGAATTATATTGGACCGAAATTTTGGGTTGGTACGTTTCGTCGGAAATTCGTCGGACCGTTGGCCGGGAAGTTCGTCGGAAAAATAGTTCGTCGGAACTCTATAGATCTCGGACGACATAATTGTTCGTCGGAATTTGGCCGAAAATTTCGCCGGAATATATGTTCGTCGGAAATTTGGTCTGAAAGTTCGTCTGAAATATGTTCAGACGAGTGTTTTTCGGGCGACTTGAAGTTGGTCGGAATTTCGTCGGAAGTTCGTCGGAAATTGAATTTTCCAGACGAACTCGTCTGAAATTTCGTCTGGAAATGGCTGTTTTTTGGTAGTGTTGTTCTAGAATTCCTCCAAACTGTCGCTCCCTTGTCTTTGAGTGTTTGCCCTTCGATGTAAGTCGAAGAGCTGTAATGGATCTCCGCCGTTGCCATAGGTGGGCCGAGACCATTCCACAGCATTTTCGCAGTCGGACACTGGAGAACATTATTGATAAGGGTTGCCTCAATGTTCTATATTATCCATGTAAATACACTTTGGTCACTTTGCTCCCAATGATCGTACTTTGGGCCAGATTCGTCTGGGGCTGGAGGGTTGTCGGTTAGGTAAGCACGACACCCTCTTCCTCCTATTGCCATCTTCACTAACCTGGCCCAAATCGGATAATTGTCGTCGTTTAGTTTAATTCTGATTGACAGATCATCCGAGTTGAGCATGGTTGATTGGGTTTGAATATTGGTGAGCTCTTGGTTGCTGTTGGTTGGTTTTGACATGTTTGGTTGATTTGCAGGTTCTAGCCAGTTCTAGGCCAATTAGGGTTCAGGATTGGTATGGGACGATGATGTTAGGACTGAGTCCCTAGGATTTCAACACCGCTCTGATACCATGTTAGAACATGGTAATTGGAAGAAGCGATAATTCTATTCATGGTGTCTTGTTATGCATTCTTACACGGTACAAGAGTATTAGATAAATAGAGGTACAAGAGAACCCAAATCCCTACAAATCTGCCCCAATGCTACAAATTAGGGATTATAATCCGGAGGTCAAACCTTCCATATCTAACATTTATATTTAACTTTTAGAAAGATAATGAGTTTATAAAGCTTATTTACAAACTTTTCTAGTTTTAATTTAAATAAAATCTTGCTTTTAATATTCAATTTATCAAAATGGTCAGATGCCTGTAATACCAAAAGCCTATTTTCATTGAATGATCATTTTGAAAGAAAGTGCTCGTCCGACAAAAGGTAATTAATATATACTATTAATTTTCTTTTTCTTTTTTTTTTTAGAAATATACTAGTAATTTTCTACACACTCAATACGTGTACAACGAAATTATTATTATTATTTAACTTTATTAAAATTAAAAATTTCATATTAATATATGTTTTATGATTATGTTTAGTATAACTATTAGATTGTATAAATAAATGTAATAATATTATATTAATAAAAATAATATTAAAATATAGATTATAGAACATGAGGAAAAAAGATAAAATAAATATTAAAGAATTTATTAAAAAAATCAAATTGAGGTGAGAGAAGAGAGGAGTTAGCACATTTTTTTAAATGAGAATTAATTGATACGTTCTAGCGATGAAAAAATAAATAAATAAATAAAAAGACCAAAAGTTCATTGCACCGCATTTGTCTTTCTTGCTTTATTAATTTTTTTTGGTTCTCTGTTGCTTGATGTAATAGTATAAATAAGTGAAGATTTAGTATTTGGGCATTAATGACTAATGACAACCCGTCCATCGTTATTTCAGGGACAAAGTCAAAATTTGTATAATTTATTAATACTTTTAGGTAATTTTAGTCCGTTTTAATATAGAGAATATGAAAAATCAAATATAAATATAATACGTTTATTAATATTACTTTTGGTATACCAGTTAGATCATTTTAGCAATTTTAGGACATTTTATTTTTTCAATGAAAAAATAAGTTCATATCTTTAAAATTAAGCAATTTAGTATCAAATTTGACCGGAGCCCCTAAAGTACTTGCTAGCAAAAAGCCTCGGTTTTCCATGTGTCCAAGTACAACCGGACCACATATAAAATCCTAGTGGGTTTTCAACGGACAAAAAGCAGGTCAAATTTAATACTAAATTGCTTAATTTTAAAGATATACATTTATTTAGTTGTCAAAAAATGAAACCTACAAAAATCGATGATATCCTCAAGTTGGTATAAAAAAATGAAAATTTCCTACTCATATTATTGGCCTGGTTCAATCTAATTGGATTTGGATATATCTTTGGTCATGATAGTTTCGTATTTCTTATAATAACGTATATTTATATGCTTTTTCTGTGTGTTGAAAGGTAGCTACTAATTGATCAAGTGTATTATTTTTCTACTGGAGTTGTATTACTCTAGATCATACGCCTAGTCCCTAGATGGCTAGATCTATATACAAGGTACCTCGATTTAAGAGTAATTGTGTCATTAGTTCTTTTCAATTTATATCGTTGGATATTAGTTTCACTAATTTTAAAAATTGGTTTCATACTCTAAGAAAACATTACAATAATGTTTTTAAATGTTACAATAATGGTTCCACCATTAATTAGGTAAACAAAAAGGCATGTGGAGATCATGTACACCGTTAGAAATTCATTTAAGGTACTTTTTGAAAATATTTTGTGTTGGAAACTATATTAAAAAAAAAAAAAACCATCATCAAGTGGTGTAGTTTAGCGGTTCGACGCTATATTGGCTTAACCAGAGGTCTTGAGTTCGAGTTCTTGGGAACATAGATACCATTGATAGGTAGAGCTTTACACCCTAAGTGACGACTTTCATTGGTTGGGAGAGCTTTATACCTTAAGTGGTTTGCTACTGCATGGTACAAAAAAATAAATAAAAACACACCTGCATCTCCTATTTTGCTCATCTTTTGCTAATTTCAATAACAATTTCTTAATAATATTACATGTCATAATTTATAATTTTGCCATAACTAAAAGATGGACTGCTTAAACCATCCAAAAAGAGCTACAGTTTTTCCCAATACAGTGTTATAAATTATAATTGATGCAAGTGTTATAAATTATAATTGATGCAGTCTGAATGATGTTATGTTATGTTAACTTGATAATATGTTGTTAATTATTGTTATTCTTTTTTTTTTTTTTGGTTTTATATCCCATTTAATTGGGTTCGGATCAAGCAACAAGTAAAGCTCAGTCTAATGAACTTTTTCTAATAAGTAGGTTTCGAATCCCCAACCTCTTACGGCATGATTGGTATGATGAAATGGGGTGGGAATGAAATGGGTATTATCGCGTCTATTCCTAAACCTATGATTGGTACCAAAATATGATTAGGAATGCTCATTCCCGCGGAAATGCCCATTCTCTCAAGCATGAGATTACCCATTCCTTTGGTACCCCATGGTATTAGTCATTCCCAATGTTTAAAATTTATTATTATTTTTATATTGTCATCACATATTTGTTAAATGTATATGATATTTTATTATTTTCATAAATAAAAATTAAATACTATTAATCATGTTGAAAATTTAATAAACTATATTAAATATATGTAAATATAAATATATTATATATTTAAAAAATATGTTCAAAATATTATTTTATTTATAAAATTTTATAAATTCAAATATTTTATAACGAACGAATTTTGATATTTATATTAAAATATATTTTTAAATGTCAAAAAATATATTAAATACAATAAATAATTAATACATAACCTATGCATGAATAGAGAAATAGTATATATATATATATATCCCAAACTCACTACATGTAATAAATGTCATATATATAACACGTTCGATATAAAATAGTAATAATATATTTATATATGAAAATATATAGTTACTCAAAATAAAAAATTTAAAAAATATATTTAATATAAAATATTTTTAATAATAATAATAATAATAATGAAATAAGTTTAAAATTTTTATTTCATTACTAACGTTATTATTTGACGTATCAATCTAGCAATGTCATAATAAAATCATTCCATTCCTTTGTTCATTCCTTTCCCACCTCATTCCATTCATGCATACCAATCATGCCGTTATAGAATCAAATAAAATCCATCTCTTGTGATACACTGTTAATTGTATTATTATTAACATCATCTCCTATTTTGCTCATCTTTTGCTAATATTAATAACAATATCTTAATAATTACATGTCATAATTTATAATTTTGCCATAACTACAAGATGGACCGCTTAATAACCAACCAAAAGAGCTACATTCTTTCCCAAATAATGTGTTATAAATTATAATTGATGCAGTTTGAATGATGTTATGATATGTTGTCATGATAATACAATGTTAATTATTGTTATTCTTTTTTTTTTTTTAATCCCATTTATTGGGTTCGAACTAGGCGACAAGTAATGTTCAGTACAATGGAGTTTTGCTAACAAGTAGGTTTCAAATCCCTAACCTTTTATAGAATCAGAAAAAATTCATCTCTTATGATTCGTTGTTAATTATATTATTATTAACATGGTATTGATGTTGAATTGTAAAGAAAATAAAATAAAATGAACAAAATAAGAGATATAATAAGATAGTTACCACTACAAAAAAACAGTCATTTTCAGACGAACTTTTCAGACGAACAATTTTAGTCTGAAAATTTCCGACGAAAATCCGACCATATTCCGACCAAACTAAGTAAATTTTACTTTTGTCTTATGATGCAAAATTTCCGACGAAATTGCGACGAAATTCCGTCCAACTAAAATATTAATTAAAAAAATAATTATATTTTACAATTCAGGCGAACTTTTGCGACGAAATTTCGTCTAAAAATTTAAATTGATTTCGTAAGTTATTATTCAGACGAAAGTGGTCTGAAATTCGTCTGAGATCTCAGACGAAACACAGGCGAAAATAGTTGGTCTGAAATTATTTAAGAACAGCGACCAAACTCAGACTAAGAGTTCGTCTGAAATCATAGGCTTATTTTAGCACCCTTTAAACGAAATTTCAGTGTAGTCTCCAAAGTCCGCCTCTGGAAATCCCCAAATCTCTCAATCCCGCCTCTCCAAAGCCGCCATAGTTTCTCTCCTAGGTTTTAATCATACAACCATCAGAGTTCTCTCTCTTCTCATCCATTTTCATCTCTCCAGCGCGCCACCTCTCCTCTCTCGCAAGGTTTTTTCTTACTTTCTTTGAAATCTTCTCTTGATGTTATGGGAAAACTAAAGCTGAATATTCACCTTGCTGTCGTCTTTTGTTGTGCAGTGTAAATTGCAGCAGAAAGATGGAAACTTCAATTCCTGAAGTTGCTACTGAAGCCCCAACAAAATCGGAGTTCAGTTGGTACGATTTCTTTCTCTCAGAGAGTCTTGATATGTCACTGTTGTTGATTATGAGGTTTATTAAGCTCTTGATGTGCTGGCATCTGCCAAAGACTCCTACTTTCTTGTTGCTCTGGGAATTTTCCACCAATTTTTCTTGATTTAGATTGTGGGTTTTGTATTTTTCCCGACATTTTGAATGGGTTTTGTTCTAATACTCCATTTTGGCAAATTTAAGGTTTCAAGTAGCAAGCTTCCTTGTTTTACCCAATTTGTACTGGGATTTTGGTGAAAAGATTGGAATTTTCTTCGACTTTTAATTATGAAGTAATTTGTTCGAATATGTGCACTTAGTGCTCTAAATGTTTGTTGTTCATTCTGAATTTTGTCCATCTGCTCTAGATTGGATTTATACTGAAGAGTTGTTTATTTCTTTAGTGGATAAAAACATGCCTAAGTGTTGTTCCATTACTTTCGAGAAATAAGATGAAGAGTTGAGTTATATTGCTGTTCGATATTCATTGGCATTGTCGATATAATATGAGAGTTTTCTTTCCACACTTTCTATTAGGTACAATCTCATGAATACATTCTTAATTATATTACCCAGTGACATGGCTTTGCAATTCTAATTCTGCCTGAAGTGGTGGATGCATGTTTCTCTTATTTGTGGATTAGCATAACCAAGTGATTCATCTGTTGAGTTCGCTTCAATATGGCGAGGAATGGGTGCGACGGTGGGTTTAATTTTCAGAAAAGAACTTCCTTTAAGGTCATTAAATTCCTGCTTTGCTCTCTTTTATATTGCGCTACACATTCTGTTAATGGATTCTAGAACTTTTTGCATGATACAATTAGTGAATCTCCTAATATATTGTAATGTACAATGGAATTGAAAATTGAATCATGAGACCGCTAATGCATCGAAATTTCGTTTTGAATTGCCTATCCAACCTTTTCTACTTCTAATATCTGCTGTCCATTTGTGATTTTGAGTCAATATTTCTTATTCAACCATCAATCTTAGTTAGAATATTGTCCATGCAATTTTATCTCATGCCTTTTCACCCCGAAATGTTATCACAGAGGTTTTGATGATGAGATGCGAGCAGTGGTGGCAAGAAATCTTGAAGGCAGGGGTATTAACCTGCATCCACGGATACGCTTAACTGAGGTGCTTTTTTTCTTTTCTTTTCTTTTTCTTTTCAAGTATCATAGCATCTTTTCAATTTATTTCTATGTTTTAGACAGCGACTTCGTAATGCAGGTAGTTAAAGCAGATGGTGGTGTTAAGGTTCGTACCGACCATGGTGAAGAAATTGACGCTGATGTTGTACTTTTTGCCACTGGTAATTTTGAGTTATTTGCCCTTCATATACTGCCAATACTTAACTATTGGGATCAAGTATAAATGTATAATTCAAGTACGTCTGCGTTAGACCAATGACAATATTGTTGCCTTTTTCTTGGATTACCCTTTTACTCCTGTTAAGAGGCACAATGATGGTTGTCTTCCAATTCTTTATAGGTAGGGCCCCCAACACTAAAAGATTAAACCTGGATGTTGTAGGTGTTGAGCTTGATAAGACTGGAGCAGTGAAGGTGGGTTCTTATTTATAATGTTCTTGAAGTTTTCGCTCCAAAATTTTCATTTGGAATAACTATCTATTGGTTTTCCTAAATTGCCAAAAAAAAGGGGAAACACTATGTATTGATATTCATATTATACTTCAAATTACAATTTCCTCCCGGATACCGATACATAGAGGGATTTCTTTGTAATTGGAGCAGCTAAAGGATGGTGCTATAAGATGGTAGCTAACTGATGGGGTGGTAATTGTAATTTCAATAGATAAACAAGTTCATTTGCAACTGGGGCGAACATCATTTTCCTCCAGTCAAAACTTGTAGATGAGAAGATGTGAAAAAGTTGTAAAAGCTTGAAAGCTTTTAGATTTCAAACTATTTATGCAGATTTTGGTTATTAAAACATGATTTATTGGCGTTTTTGAACCTAGAAAGCCTTTGATCTTTTTATTGCTTCTTGATATTAGCTTTTGTGTTTGAATAGAAAAGCTTACTACTAATACTTTTTTACTTGATTATAAATTTCAGAAGCTAACAACTTCAGAATCAGTTTCAGCATAATACCAAGCATTAATTTAAGCAGGCATCTGTTATTGGACATCAACGGATTATCCGAACTACAGATTCTGTAAGTTACGACCTTTTGATTTGAAAAGCTTCTGAAATTTGATTATTTGTGTACGTTTGAAATCAATAAGTGTTACTTTTGTAATTTTGTATAACTTGCAAGGGAGGTTATTGTAATTATAATTTTGATTTGAAAAGCTTCTGAAATTTGATCATCTTATGTGCAACTAAATTTGAAAATCTTTTTTGTGATCTATATTGTATAATCACCTTATCTTAGCAAGCTCAGTTCTAGTTTATGTTAGAATTAATAACCATAATCTTTGAAATTTGCTTAAAATTTGAAATTGATAACCATAAGCTGTTCAAAGTTTGTGAAACCTGTAAGAACAGAATTCCAGATTACCATATTTAGAAGATGCTATCCCTTTAGTAAAGAATATTGTGTACCAGAATACGAAACCTGTAAGAACAGAATTCCAGATTACCATATTTAGAAGATGCTATCCCTTTAGTAAAGAATATTGTGTACCAAAATACGAAAATCATTTAGT
This sequence comes from Lantana camara, assembly GCA_037501455.1. Classification (NCBI taxonomy): domain Eukaryota; kingdom Viridiplantae; phylum Streptophyta; class Magnoliopsida; order Lamiales; family Verbenaceae; genus Lantana; species Lantana camara. Next base: position 118,283,833 of record CM074857.1, read on the forward strand.
TAATTAGTTATAATATTTGTTTAAGTAGAGAGTCTTTTGAATTTTGACAGCTGGTACGCAGTGACATCAAACGTAAATTCCGAACTCATACAAACTCTTTTCTTGAAACTGTTTCAGTGGCATAAATTCTGATAATGTATTTTGTTTCCTATTTCTCAACCTGGCGCTTACCTAGATGATGTAGCCGAGCATGTCAAGTATAGTGACTTTGTCCATAAGGAACTTATACTGTTCTCAATGGCTGATGTTCAGAGATCAATCCCCTCAATGATTGATGGATTGAAACCTGGTCAAAGAAAGATCCTATTCTGTTCTTTTAAGAGGAATTTTATTAAGGAAGCAAAAGTTGCTCAATTCTCGGGTTATGTGTCAGAGCATTCAGCTTACCATCATGGGGAGCAGAGTCTTGTTGGTACAATAATAGGCATGGCTCAAGATTATATCGGCAGCAACAACATCAACCTTCTTCTACCAAATGGTCAATTCGGACCACGAGGCCAGGTGATTAGACAATAGGATACTGTAATATAGTTTAAGTTTTTCTGCTATTATTTCTCAGATATCAGTTGAATGCATCCACATATGATTTGAATTTCTGGTCTCAGGGGGGGCAAAGATCATGCCAGACGCGGGTTGTGAGGGTTGGCAGCGGGGCTCCGGCGCGGTGTCAGGTGCCGGGGTGTGAGGCGGATATTAGCGAGCTTAAGGGGTATCATAGGAGGCATCGGGTTTGTTTGAGGTGTGCTAATGCGAGCGCGGTGGCGCTTGAAGGGGAGAGCAAGAGATATTGCCAGCAGTTTGGGAAGTGAGTTATGAATGTTTGGGTTATTGGTCAATCGACACATTTAATGGTGTTTTGATGTCTTGATTATAATGGTTGTCTGTTGTCTTCTTACTTGGGTTTATGACGTAGAGTTTTCGGGTTGTGGTCCTTTTATGTGTAGAAATTTAACTCAGGCATTTGTGATTATAATGCGCAATCGGTGTTGATGACCGCGATTCATATAATGAGCTGTGTAAGTTCTCTCACTGCTTGCTTGCTCATATTTCCTAAATAAGAGATGGTCTTTTTTTTGTTAAATTTTATGGCAACTCATTAACCTTTTCAGTTAATGCTGTCTCTATACATTTTTTAATGTTCTGTAGGTGATTTTATATACAAGGTACCGTCTCAATCGCCAACGAAGCACTTCATATCACATTCAAGAAAGGCATTACTTAATGGAATCAGTACCAAAGAAAATAGATCAATGGCCCCTTAAAGTACGTTTTTAGTTTATCTCATGTTTGTTTATTAGTACCAAAGAAAAATTTGTCATTGAAAAATTGTGTTTTGGTGTATATGTGAAATTATTAGTTATATCTTTGATCAATTATGATTTCGTGGAACTCCTATTCAAAAATATCGTGCATTGGATAAAATAGACGAGACCATTGCTATATTCTTATGAATCTGTTAGTTTTATTTCATATAGGAAATAGGTCTCCTGAAAGATGTTTACCAAGTTTTGGCAATCTGCCTTCAATAAAGCACTATTAAGTTCTTTAGTTGCATGGCACTTGGATTCCATTGGGCTGAAAAACATTGTTCTTCAAGAAATGGAGAATCTAGTGTTCTTCAAGAAATGGATTACCAAGAAAGGTGTTCCAGATGCTTATTCAAGAAATGGAGAATCTTATATATTCATGCATTTACGTGTCTTCAAGAAATGTGATGTAGGTTTAATGTTTTTTTTTTTTTACAGATCGGGCACCTCAAATGGCTTAAGTGGCAATGTAGCAACACTAGGTAAATTTTCATATTGGTGGAGAGAAATTTTCGCTTTATATCTAGTGTTGGCGTATTGTACGTAGGGTTTGCAACATATGGATCTATGTAATAGTACTTGAAGATGTTGTAATTCGACAGATTTTACCGAATTTCATGCAGTTGGATTTGTTTTTACAATATTGTTAGATTTATGGACATGGTTGAAATTTTAATTTATTGTTGGCGTATTACACATTATTGTCGAATTTCAAGCTTTTTATTATTTTATTTTGGGATATATAATTGCCGAAAAAACAGGTTGAAATTTCGGAAAAAAAAATTAAACAATAAATGATATTATGAAATTTGTGACGAAATTCGTCTGAAAAAATTTTAGAATTTTCGGCAAATTTGCGAATATTGGTCTGAAAATCATCTGAATTTCGTCTGAAATATATTAAAGTTCGTCTGAAATTTCGTCTGAAATTTGTCTGAAATAACACATTTTTCGTCGGAAATGATATTTTTCGTCGGAAATTTCGTCGAAAAAGGAATTCAGACGACACATTTTGGCCGCAATTTCGTCGGAAAATATTCGATAAAAATTTGACCAATTTGTTTTGGTCGGAAAATTCGTCGCAATTTCGTCTGAAAAGTTAGCCGATGAAAATTTGACCTTTATCTCTTCGCCGGAAATTTCCTCGCAATTTCGCCGGAAATTTGGTTCGTCGGAAATTTATTGGTTTCGGGCGAGAAAAAGTTTCGTCTGAAATTCGTCTGAGTTTCGTCTGAAAAATTGTTCGTCGGAAATTTCGTCTGAAATTTCGTCTGTATTTATCTGCGACGAGGGTCTTTCAGACGAACTTTAGTTCGTCGGAAGTTCGTCTGAAAGTGGTCGGAAATCTTCGATTTCAGACGAAAACGTCCAAAATTTCGTCGGAAATCGGCTGTTTTTTTTTAGTGTACACACAAAAAGATTTTCAAAAATTAAATGAATTTCTAACGATCCACGTAATCTCCACATGCCCTTTCCGTTGCCTAATTAACAATGAAATTTTTATTGTAACGTGTGAGAATATTATTATAATTTTTTCTTAAAGTGTGCGATCATTTTTAAAAGGGTTAATTACACTTGACCCCCAAATTAGATGGGGTAATTACAACTCGTACCCCAAAATTAGATATAATTACAGATACCACCCTCCTGGAAAAACTTAATTACACTTGACCCCCAAAAAATTAGGGTTCCGTTAAAATTGTGATGACATCAGCAAAAGAAATTGTAAAAATCCAAAAATACCCTTGTTGACTTTGGTCAATTATTTATTACCCAATTTGCCCTTTGGGGGTTATTTGTAATTTAATATATTAGTATGGTGGTTGCATGTAATTTTTCCATAAAAATTTGCAATCATCAATTTTGGCAAGAAGCTATTAAAATTTAAACGTTTTTTTTTTTTTTTTTACTTTTACAAAATATAAATAAATATGAGGTTGAGAATCAACAGAATTAAACCAAACTAATTTGCATTATTTGCTATACCCTAGTTGACTTTTGATTAGTGCAACAATATTAGTACAATAAGAACATAGTTCACCAATACCAATTAAGGTGCAATATGTAATGTCTAACTTCATTACCATTACAGCAGCAACATTAGCACCCTGTTTTCGAATTTACATTAGTTCAGATAAAACATCATCAAAGATCAAATACAGCTGCAACATTTCAGTAACATGCATCAATACTCTAAATCATTACATCACCATCACTAGAGTAGCTCAATACTACATTTATAGTAGTATAACAGTTGATGAGCTCTACCTAGACAAAAAACAAGAGCTAACAATTCATGATATTATAACAGTTTATGAATTAAGTTGCTCCAAAAACACTAAATTCTTCACAATTACTGATAAACCAGCTTCAAATTACCACTAAACCCCAGATATTTGTGATGAAATTCTTGGGTTTGATTGTACTGATGCTTGTGATTCATTCCCAACATTACCTACTCTGATAGTCTGTTAAACATCAACCCAAAGTTTGAGATAAAAGAAATATTTAAAGATTCAATGGAATACAACAATAACATAAACTATGTACCTGATTTAATACTTCTGTTGCTTGATTCTCATTAGCCCCATTCATTCTTCTGACCCTCTAATAAACAATGTTAAAAGTCAGTATATTCAACAATTGATCAGTGAAACAACTTCAAATTGAAAGAAATAGTAAAAGCTTTTCAATTACCTGGTTTAATCCTCCTGTACATGACCTTTTATTGTGGCCTATACCACCGCACGTGCCACACTTCACCTTCTCTCGCTTTCTTGATGGTATGACTCTTGGTGCCTCACCAATTTCTCTTCGTCTATGTTTTTTAGGTCTACCTGGAGGTCTTTTAATGATTGGTGGCAATATCTTTGCAGGCTGAACTTGCATATCTGGCCAGAAACTAGGGTCCGGAATTGCCTTGACCTTATGATTATAAACTTTCATAAACACCTCTACACTATAGCTCTCATAAACGTAGTCTTCAATATTCTGTCTTTTATGAGCAATGGCAGAGGCAGCATGCTTACATGGAATCCCACTTAAATCCCAAAACCGACAATCACAGTGTCTAAGTCTGAGGTCTACAATGTAATGTCTAAGTCCATCACTAACCTGAAATTCATGTGTACCCCCTACCAAGACATTACACTTTGCCCCCTCCTCTTTCATCAAATTTAGAATTTTAACAATCCGACCGCACACGACATTTTTCCATTTTCTAGTCCTTTGATATCTAGTCTCTACCCTATTCATAATTTTTGACCTCAATCCATCTACTAATTTTTGAATAGGCTGTTGTCTTAAATCCCCGATCCATGCATTAAAAGACTCACTAAGATTATTAGTTACATGATCATTCTTAATTTCTAAGTTAAATGCATGTCTAGCCCACAACGAAACATCACCCATATCAACTAAGTATTTATAAGCAGCAGGCTTTACATCATTTAGTCTGTTCATTGCAGCATTAAATTCTGACATGGTGTATGCCCTAAGAAAAAGCAAAAAATACAATACAACAGGTTAACCCCAAATACAATATTTGCAAAAACATGTAATATTAGATATACCTTGCAGCTGCCCAAAAAAGTTTTTTCACCAAAATCCCAGCATGTTGCAGCCTTAAGTTTGCATAGATGTGTCTGCAACATTTCCTATGAACTACATTTGGAGCCACAACTGACATTGCTTCAATAAGGCCCTATTGCAAGAAAATTTAATAAAACATGTATGGATGTAAATCAATAAGCGTGCATAAAATGGATTAATTGTAGTAAATACCTTCTGCCTATCTGACATAAACGTCCAAGCCCTCCCATCATGGAAACCTCCTAGCATTTGTGCTAAGCAATTCATGAAGAATCCCCAACTATCTTTGTTTTCACTTTCCACAACTGCAAAGGCAAGGGGGTACAATCCCATGTTTCCATCAAGGGAAACTGCTGATAGGAGTATGCCTCCATACTTCCCCTTTAGATGGCATCCATCTAACCCAATGAAAGGTTGACACCCATCTAAGAACCCCTGTTTCAACGCTTCAAGACCTAACACAAAAATGAACAACTATTAAGTTAGATATCAAAGATTACATATTCACATAAGAATGAGATAATTTTGCATAATATAAATCAGATCCTTACCAATAAAGAACCTCTTAAAATTAGGCTCTCTTGGCACCCTCCCTTGTTCATCCAAGTGAAATTGAAATCGTAAAGTGCTTCCTGGATTGGTTCTATCTACCATTTCTGCATATTGGGACATAATAGCAAATGATTTTGCAGGATCGCCTTGGATGATCTCATTTGCTTTGCATCTTGCCCTATACAACTGCATGTATTTAGGCTTCACACCAAATTTCTCCAATTCAGCTTTTAATGCTGGTAGTTTTATGTCCGATTGTGTTCTAAGAATTGGAACAATTTTCTCAGCAATCCATATTGCGTTAGCCTCCTTTACATTGTTAACTCTAATGCAACTGTGATCAGGAACAGGTTTCTTGATCACGAATTCTCCTTCGGTAATAGTTGAGGCATGAATTCTCCATGGACATCTTTTGTCAGCACACCTCACTATGATCCTTGTCCTCTCATTTTTTACTCGTGTAATCTTAATCCCAGCCCTGATTATATATTCTTTTAGTGTTTTTCTGAAATCATCCACTGATGCAAATACACCATTCTCTTTCAGGTTAAATTGCTCGTTTGGATTTTCAGGAATTTGTACTTCTTGTGCACTTGACCAACCCCTTAATGGATCATCTGGAAGGTCTTCGTCACTATCGTTATAGCACTCACACTCATCGGATGATTTGTAGTCTGATAAATCGTCGGTTGGCACATCATCAAAACAACCAAGAGAAGAATCTGAAGATCTTGTATCAGGTACTTGAAGGTTCTCATCTTCCACCACACTCTCTGTTGGAGCGGTAACAACGGGTTCCTCTTGGATAAACAACTCCTCTTCTTCTTCACTTTGAAAAAGATCTTCATAATACTCTTGGTCTGGATGCTCACATATATCTTCTGCCACTTCTTTCAAACCTCCATCTACCACTCTCATCCTGTTCTCTTGAGATTCGTCATCTGCTTCATTACCACTCTCATCTATATCAACTCCCACATTTTGCATTTCTTCCTCTCTAGCATCATCACCTCCAACATTTCCCATAATCTGGTCATCACCCTCAAATCCCACACCCTTATCACCACCACCTATAGAAGTTACAGAATGTGTGACTGGAGTTGGAAGAGGTACAGGCAATGGTCCATAATATTTCACATGGATCCTAATTTCTTTGAGATTTCTCTCAAACAGTTTTACAAGATCTTCCTCTACTATCAACCTATAGTTAACAATTTTGTTATGATGGAAAATATCGTAACTTACGACAATGGGGCCCCCTTTCAATTCCTCACAATCTGGATATGCTACTTCTGTAATATCTTGCAAAAGATCACTCAATTTATAATACTTGGAATTCACTTTCTTTAGCCATTTCTCCTGATTCTTATACAATACCCGAAGGTTATGAACATCGCTTTTAAACAACCCTGGGAAAAAATATATATATATAAAGCATAAGAAAAATGGAAGAAGATTTAAATGAAAAAAATAACTTTTTAGTAAATAAACCTAAAAATTCATAACATGCATTAGAAAAACACATAAAACACAATACCATCACTAGGGTTTTTATGCAGATAAAATATGGCAAGAAAAAATACCCAAAATTGTAGCAGACGAAATGTATGTATTTAGGGTTGTGAGATTAGCTTTAACCAACACCAATACCCCCCAAAAATTACAATTTTCTTCTATAGCAAATCGATATACACATAAATTTCACTAAATAAATTTTTTCTGCCAAAAAAAAAAAGCCAAGAACAAAAACCCCTAATTTTTGAAACTGAAAAATGATGATTTTAACATTTAAGCCCAAGGTGATGTCGAAATAACAATAATACAACCATCAAGAAGCTAACAACAAATTATTTTGACGAAAATTTTCAAAATCAGGCAAAAAAATCTTACCTTTCATGGTTATACAATCAAGTCGTCGGAGTATGTCTTCGCATGAAGAGAGCGACGAGAAACTCTGATGAACAGAACACTAGCACACCGATACAGCAGCGATTCAACCCATAGTTCACCAGAATGTTGGGTTTGGGCGAGATTTTGGCGTCAACTTAGTAGGGCTTTCTCTCTCAACTTTGTTGGCGGGATTTTGTTCTGGAAGACAAGGGGTCTATTTCTTTATTCCAACTTCCAAGTATGTAAATTGAGAATGTGTTGTTTAATTGTAAGGGCATAAGTGGAAATTTTCTTTTTTATTTGTTTTGCAAAACAAAAAAGAAATTATTGGACGGAATATTCTAGGGCATAACGGGAAATTTAGGTTAATTTTAACGGAACCCTAATTTTTTGGGGGTCAAGTGTAATTAAGTTTTTCCAGGAGGGTGGTATCTGTAATTATATCTAATTTTGGGGTACGGGTTGTAATTACCCCATCTAAATTGGGGGTCAAGTGTAATTAACCCTTTTTAAAATAGGTGAAACTTTTTTTTTTTTTTTTTTAAATAAGTGAAACTAATATTTCAAAAATATAAATTAAATGAAACTAAAAATACAATTTTCCCCAGAATTTCTCTGAAAGAAAATTAGTTTATCAACGAAATACAACCAGCTTGTTTAATATAATATTTAGAAGTCGGATCTGACGGCTTGACAAGATATCCAAAAATTAGTCAACTGGCATATGGTTGTTGTTCCATTGGGTTTCGAACACTTGACCAAGGCATATGCACGGCATATGGTTGTTGTTGATGTAAATGAAAAACTAAAACACAATCCTTCAATATAAAGTTGTTAATTAGGTTTGACGGCTTTGGCTTTCCCATTTCACATAAAACAAAATGTAATTTACATATTTCACGACTCATTAATTAGCTAATTGAAATATGGTTTTCTTCGTTGTAAAATCATGAGTGGAACTAGAAAGCTTGTATTTTCATTGGTATGTTAAAGATACAAATTACAACATAATATATGTACAAGAGCCCTAGGCAACATTTGCAAGAAAGGAGAAAAAAGCTATTACAAGAAAATAATATAAAAGGGGATGATTAAGGGAGATTGGAATCAATCCTAATTTTTCCTCAATTATATAATCTTATCTTTTAACACCTCCGTAACCTGAAGACAGGGGCAATACGAGTTGAAAGTTGGCACGATGGAACTCATGCGACCATTGCCCTAGCGGTTCAGTAAGAATATCTGCCAATTGACCATTGGTAGATAGAAAACGAATTTGTAAGGTACCTCACGCCACTTGCTCATGAACAAAGTGGTAATTCAACTCCAACTCAGTGTGTTATGTTCAAGTATGAAATATTGGATTTGAACTTAAGTATATAATACACTTATATATATACATTTTTAACAAATATTAAACCTATATTATCACACCAAAAAACTGTTGGTTTTCACTTTCAATGTGGCAGTAGATGATAGCCCTAGGGAAGCCAGCAAGCCATGACATTGAATTCTTCTAAAGGAAGTCTTTCCATCGGCCCATGTCCGCCCCCCTACGGAAGCTAGCAAGCTAACGATCTAGACTCAGTTGATCTAATTATAGAACTAGTGGTTACAAAAGTGAGGCAGCCCTCTTATTTTCACATCTTTTCGTTTCCTTTGCAAGCTAAAGTCGTGTGATCCTCGAGTCTGGGGATAGGTGGACGGGATGGACGAAGTTCACTTTAGTTAGCGCTATCTTTTGAGCCAAAGAAGGGAAGCTTTCTCTCTATTTACCGTCGTATTATTGTATTTGAATTGTTGAAGTTCAATGTATAGGGCTGAAGAGAGCCTAATGACACAAGGAAAGACCTATTCGGATAGAGGTGAGAGTAACCAGAAATGAAACATTTAGTCCTTTTTGTAACAAATATCAAATGTCGGATTACAATTTGGGACATCTGATCTTTAGGGTTTCAGAATGGTGGTGGGTGGGACTTGGCCGCTACCATCAATAAAAACTATTTAGGCTTTGATAATTGAAGGGAAGGAATTATGTCTTCCAGATTAGATAATTTCGAGTGTTTAATTTGATATTGAAGTTACGAGTAGCAGAAAAAGTAGTGTTCGAGGGTGAGAAGGCATCAAGAGCCGTAGAGGACATGGCGCGTAGTGTTGGAAAAAAAAAAATTAGTAGGCCTTTTGACACCATGTAAGTCATGAGTGGAACCAAGAAGGTTGTATTTTTTTTAATGTGTTAAGATAAATATATTGCAACACAATGTATGGACAAGGGCCAAAGGTAACATTCACATAAAAGAACAAGAGCTGTCTAAAACTCAACAGAGAATTGATCCAAATGGTTAATATATTTATTTTTTAGGATAATATTTTGGGTTTGAATTTCACTTAGGTATATGTGTGTTTTTTAAAAAAAAAGTACAGATGCCAACAGAGGTTGGTCCAAGTGGTAATGGGTTCATTCTTAGGGCAATATCCCAAGTTCGAATTACACTATGGACGTCAACAGAGATTGATCCAAGTGGGTAATAAATTCATTTTTAAAGGTAATATTTCGAGTTGGAATCCTATATGAGTGTAAGATAATCAGAGAACGTGTATTATAAAAAAAAAAAAAAAAAAAACTATCTAAAAGGAAATAATAAATAAGAAGATAATTAGAGAGAGATTAGGATTAATCCTAGTTTTTTTTTAAAATTATTTAATCTTATCCTATCCTTTAACCGTAATAATTTTCTCCAGGGAAAATATAAATTTACTCTGCGTGGGACAAGTGACTCCTAGTCATATTTTCCGGGTTGTTTTAATTCTCAGTTTCTCACAGTCGCGGGTGAACTGCCCTCTATGTTTCCCAAAATGATATTTTTCAGAAATTTTCTCGCTTAATCAGCTTTATTTCTTAAAAAAATATGATGTGTATCAGTGTATGACAGGTATATCCTTAAACTTTTAATGAAATGGTCAAACAACCTTCGCTATCTAAGGAACTACTGTAATATACATATATATGTACAAGGTGCGCTAAATACCGTTTAGCCCCCTTTAGGTCCCGTCTCCCAAAATAAAATCAAAAGACAAGCCAAACAAGTTCAAAAACATAAAACGAACATATAATCAAGTTCATAACTCACATAAGTCACGCATACCAAGATTTCACAAAAATCGGAATTGAAATCGAACGCATATAGAGCAATTACACGACACGTAAACATAAACGTTTAAAAATCAAGTTATAAGGTAAACAAATAATTACAATTAATTTCAAATAATCACATAATCATTAAAATAACATGTAATTGCATAATTAAATAATTTAAATGCTCATAAAACACTCTCGTTATAGCATACCTGTGCGGCCGAACGAGCGAGATGTTACAATATTAATTTACCAAGTGCATTGACTAAATTAAATTTCAAATTGATTCTTAACAATTACTGGCTAGTGGCTACTAAGAGATTGTGAATGATAAAAATATTGTGTATGTCTGCGCGTACGTGTTCCTTTTAAGAAATAATTACATTTGGGTACCTTTTATTTAGGTCTAATTACAACGTAGTTCATCATTATCAAGAAATTATATTTTATTTCCTAACTTTGAGAACTCTTTGTGATTCATAGGGTTCCGTTATGTCATTCCAAAGTGTTGAGTCCAGCCCATATCTTTGTTGGCCCAATTAATATTGAAATCAAAGCCCATTATAAAACCTATTTCTTAATTGAATAGGATTCATTATCCTTTGGGGAAATTGAATAAAGCACTATATATATCAGCAGCTCTTTTCACCGAAGTGGGCGTGAAGTATCAGCAACTTTTAGGCGCAAGTTTTGGGGAAATAATCTGCACAGTTTTGCCCAGTTTTTGGGCGGCGACAGCATCTTCGCGACGACGATCGGGAGGTCATTTGTGGTCCGATCGAGCTGATTTTCGGACAACAGGTTCCTAACTCATCGAACTTGAAAGTGAACGGTGGAGATCGAATTTGGAGCACTGGAAGTCGGGTTTTTTGGCGTGTGAACAAGATGATTGGCGGATCAAATGGATTGACCCTGAAGGGGAGGTCACGAGTGGTGTGGTCTTGGTTTGAGGGGAGGATTGTTGGGAAGCAAACTCATCCCACATCGGAAGATTAGCGGAAGTTTGTCCAATATATAAGTGTTTACCTAACTCCATTAGTAGGAGGCCTTTTGGGATATGCCCAAAAGCAAATCCGTGCGGGTTTGGCCCAAAGCGGACAATATCATACTAATGCGAAGTTAGGGTGAAGGTGCACGCGGTCGTAACAAGTGGTATCAGAGCCCAGGTTCGGGGCTTGTCGGAGTGTTGGACTGCATTTTATGAGGAATTCCCTGTGTAACAAGACCAGAGATCTGCAAGGGTGCCTTGTGTCGAAACTCTTCCTGACCACTCTTGGTCAGACAGTGGGTCCCATTTGGTTTGACGGCGGTACAAGATGTTTGGCAGGTGAAGTGACCTATATTTGGTAGGTCAGGTGATGTGACCTAGCAATTGGAGATCTGCGGTTGATGTCTTGTGTCGAAAATCCCCTTGACATTAGGGAGGTCAGGCGGCGTGTCCCGCAAAGGTGTATAGAGGCGGTGCAAGATGATTGACAGATCAAATGGATTGACCCTGAAGGGGAGGTCACGAGTGGTGTGGTCTTGGTTTGAGGGGAGGATTGTTGGGAAGCAAACCCATCCCACATCGGAAGATTGGCGGAAGTTTGTCCAATATATAAGTGTTCACCTAACTCCATTAGTATGAGGCCTTTTGGGAGATGCCCAAAAACAAATCCGTGCGGGCTTGGCCCAAAGCGGACAATATCATACTAATGCGGAGTTAGGGTGTAGGCGAGCGCTGTCCCAACACAAAGTACCCCTGATTTATTATTGAATTCATAATTCGTAGGGATTGTTTTGTTTATATTTGTAAACTTTAGGGATGAATTTGTAATTTTGGTCATATATTCAATGTAACACTCATAAAACCGTCAGGGGCATAAGTCTACTTTTACAAATTGCGTTAAGAAGGCTCAGATCATGTAATTTCTCGATAATAATGAATTGCTTTATGTAATTAGACTTAAATGCAGGATAGTGTATCTCATCATTTTTTAATTGAAACTGTGACTTTGATCTTGCATTCTGGGGTAATTATAGTTGACACGAAATTCTCTTAAAATTAGAGTAGATTACTTTTATTTTGGCACAAGAGATTAAAACAACTCAATAAAATGATCTTCCTTAGTAAGAAGCTCAACGCCACTATTGAGATTGTCGAAAAACACTTTCCCCTTAAAACATTCTGTTCTTGACATGTCATCGCATTCACACTGGTGTTACCAAGTTAATATTCTTTATTGATCATCTATTTTTTGTGTGCAGCTTCACTGTGCCTGACGCGATTCAGATCTATTGTTTAGGTATTTACAAAAATTTCTAAGTCTAAAATTTAAAATTTTAAAATATTAGAGAGGTGAAAATTTCGAGTGTTTGAGAAAAAATAAGTAAAACAACACTTGTAAATAATAGGGAAAAAAAGAATTTTTAGAAAAGCACTTCTTAAAATGTTTTTAACTTCTAATATATTTCGGTTGATTGTTAATCTAATTTGAGAGAGAAACTGTTTTCATTGATTCAAGAGCTCACTAACAACAGAGGTAAGTTTACATATATATACAACATGTGACCCAATAATTACTTGAAACGTGTCTAAGCTAAAGAGGCAGCAACAACGGACTATCTAAGTTTCAAAGCTGGCGGAAAAGTTAAGCTAAGTGGAAGGCTCTGGATATTACATAAAAACCCGCTTTCAAGCTATATGAAGGTTCCTGATATTACATAAAACCCCCTTTTCAAGGTGGATGAAAGATGTTCTTGATAGCCATCTTGACCATTAACTCAATGAGCAATGGAGCTGGGAGAGCTTTGGTAAACATATCAACTAACTGGTGCATAGAAAGAACAGGCAAGAGTTTGAGGAATCCAACAGAGACTTTATCTCACACAAAGTGACAGTGAACAGGCAAGAGCTTGAGGAATCCAACAGAGACTTTATCTCACACAAAGTGACAGTCAATCTCGATATGTTTGGATCTCTCATGGAATATGGGATTCTCTGCTAAATGTACTGCTGCTAGATTGTCACAAAACATACTCACCGGCCCTGTATGAGACACATGGAGATCTTTAAGCAGCTGCGAAAGCCAAACTAATTCACTCGTGGCAACAGCTAAGGCCCTGTACTCAGCCTCTGCGGATGATCTGGAAACAATTGATTGTTTCTTTGATTTTCAGGATATCAGAGTTGATCCTAAGAAAATGCAAAAGCCAGACGTTGACCGGCGTGTATCTTGACACGAGGCCCAATTTGCATCTACAAATGCAGTTAATTTCATTTCATTCTTGGAAGGGAAGAAAATACCCTGCCCTGAAGTTCCTTTCAAATACCTCAACAAGTGATGAACAACCGTTAAGTGAAGATTAGTTGGTTTGGATACAAATTGACTGAGTTTATTTACTGCGAAGCAGATGTCAGGTCTGGATAATGTGAGATACATAAGCTTCCCAATGAGTTTTCTATAGGTGGTGATGTCCTCCAAAACTTCACCATCAAAGGTATTTAGTTTGAGGTTGGAATCCATAGTAGTGTTTGAAGGTTTTGCTCCAAGAAAACCAGTTTTTTCTAACAACTGCAGAGTATATTTTCTTTGACACAACACAATTCCATCCTTGGACCTAGCAATCTCAAGGCCTAAGAAGAACTTTAAGGAACCAAGGCCTTTCAATTTGAACTGTATATGTAGGAACTCCATAAGATCAGATATAACAGATAGATTAGGCCTAGTGATGATAATATCATCAACATATAACAAAAAAGTAATAAAATCTGAACCTGAATCCTTTGTAAACAATGAATAATCTGCTTTGGACTGAGTAAAACCATAGTGAATCAGAGATGCAGAGAATTTAGCATACCATTGCCTGGATGCTTGTCTCAGGCCATAAATGGATTTGTTTAACCTGCAAACCATTTTCCCAGAAATGTTATGAACATAATCTGGCACTCTATATCCCTGTGGCAAATCCATATATACCTCTTCAAAAAGATCTCCATTTAGAAAATCATTATTGACATCCAATTGAGCAAGTTCCCAGTTGTTTGCACTTGCTAAAGCCAACAATGTATTGACAGTTGCAAGCTTAGCAACAGGGGAATAAGTATCCATAAAATCAATGCCCTCAAGTTGGCTATAACCCTTGGCTACTAGTCTGGCTTTATGTCTTTCCAGAGTACCATCTGATGTGCACTTGATTTTATATACCCATTTGCAACCGATAGAGTGATGTTCTGCTAGAAGAGATACCAAAGTCCAAGTGTTGTTCAATTCCATGGCATCTAATTCTTCCTTCATAGCATGCTACCACTTAGGAAGTGAAGCTGCTTCCTGATAAGAATGAGGTTCAACTTGTGTAGCGATATTCAAGAAAAAATTCCTGAATTCAGATGACAATTTATCATAAGAAAGAAAGGAAGAGATTGGATAATTGCTAGTAGTATCTGATATTGCTTTCCTTGCAACAGATGACAGTGATAATCCTAAAGTCAAGAGGCACTACAAAAAAACTGCCGAATTCCGACGGGCAAATTCCGACCGGGTTTTCGGAAATCCCGTCGATTTTCCGTTGGAAAAGCTAATTTCCGACGGAAAACTGACGGGATGGTGCCCGTTGGAAAATACATCGTCGGAATTGGGTCCCGACGGGTCCGTTCTGTTGGTTTTCCGTTGGAAATATATTTCCAATGGAATTCCAACGGGATTCCAACGAGCAAATAATTTTTTTCCAACAAAATAATTTCCAACCGACAACTTCGGTCGGTTTTCCGTAGGAATTTCTTTCCAACGGAACAAAAATAATTTAATTTTTAAGTTAACCGATGGATTTCCAACGGAATTTTCCGTCGGTATGCCGTCGGGAATAGAATAAAAATAAATAAATTAAAAAAAATAAAAAAATTCATTTGTGACACCCGAACCACCTCGGGAACGAGCCACACCAACACCTCGGATGAGCCATGGGTCGAGCTCGAGCCAACCGAGCCAGCCAATCTGAGAATTAAATCTCGCGACAATTGCGCACGCAGGGATTCGAACTCGGGTTTCCAAGGAAGAATGGTGACTCCCTTATCAACTTAGACAACTTACTTCTTATTAATATTATGTCTTTAAATATATTTATACACTTATTTCAATTAATTATTTAAATACTTTTTGTTATTAATTTAAAATATAAAATTTTAAATATATGATTATTTGAATTAAATATAATCATATTTATTGAGATATTATATAAAAAATGCTAGCTTATATACTTTTGTGTTTTAATTATAATGTATATACTCAAAATTATATAAAATATTATTGTAGATGAACAAATAAACTTTATATTATTAATTTAATTTACTATTTTAAAATTATCATAAATTTAATTTCAAAGTTAAATAGCTAAATTAATTAATATTATAATAATTATTTTCTCAACAAATCATATGGAGACACATGGCGTATTGTATGATATTATCTCTTTAAAAATAAAATATAAAAAGATAAATATTCATGTGATATTATCTCTTTAAAAAAATAATAAAATATTAAAGAGATCAATATTCAAGTGATTTTATTTGATATTATCTCTTTAAAAAAAATACAAGAGATAATTATTAAATAAGTTTTAGTTGAACTTAACTCTTGAATCCTAAACCTATATAAAGACGTTCTTCCCCAAAGTTATCAAAACAAGGCATTTGATCCGTTATTAAGGCATTATACCGACGAATCGACGTTATATTCAAGCTAAATCCACGGAGTTACCGATGAGTTCAAAGGCGTTATTGGCGAAATTCTCCAAAATCTAGCATTTGATTCGTAAATAAGTCGAAAGATCTACGGATTAACGTTATTAAAAACTAAATTTGAAGTTGAAAAAGATCAAACCAATTAATAAAAGTTAAATAAGTTGAAGAAGATTGAAAATTGAAAACCCACTTTGATATCAAAATTTACAAATTATTTGTACTATTTATCCGATGTTTATGCAAAATCAATAAACGTGAATTATTAGTGCAGACAATTATATTAATAATTAATAATTTCTATATTATTTGATTTTTTAAATATATAATTATTTGTATTAACTATAATTGTATTTTTCTAATTAAATTTGATTGAAAAATTCCGACGGAAAACCAACGGAATATTTATTTCATTGAAATTCCAACGGAAAACCAACAGAAAAATTCCGTTGGTTTTTTTTATGAAGAATAAAAAAAAAAAACGACGGGATTTTCCCGTTGGTTTTTCGTCGGAATTTTTATTTCATTGAAATTCCAACGGAAAACCGACGGGAAAATCCAATCGGTATTTTTTTTAATGAAGAATAAAAAATAAATCCCGTCGGTTTTCCGTTGGAATTTTTATTTCATTCATATTCCAACGGAAAACCGACGGGATTTTCCCATCGGTTTTCCGTTGAAATTTTTATTTCATTGAAATTCCAACAGAAAACCGACGGAAAATCCCGTCGGTATTTTTGGCGCAATTTTTTTTTTTAGAATTGAGCCAAAATTTTCGACGGAATTCCAACGGAAAACCGATGGAATTCTTTTGGAATTTTTGGCGTAATTTTTTTTAAAATTCCGCAAATTTTTCCTACGGAATTTCGACGGCTTTTCCGTTGGAATGCAATTTTGCTTGGCCGAGGGTATTCCGTTGGAATTCTGTCGGTTTTTCGTCGGAAATTCCAATGGAAAACCGACGGAAATGGAATTTTCCGTCGATTTTTTCCTGTCGGTTTTCGGCTGTTTTCTTGTAGTGAGAGTTGTCTAATCGATCTAGAAGATTTTCTAATCACTCTAGGAACCGGAGCAGATGATGAAACCAAAGAATCACCTGAATCCTCAGCTGGAGGAACAATGGGAGCTTGTAAAGACACTTTTAAAATCTCAGGGAATGGATCAGAATTTGAAGAGGGATTGAGAGTCTACTGGACAGGAAATGTTTACTCATGGAAGACTACATCTCTGGAAGTGAAGATTTCCTTAGTCTCCTTGTTTAATAGCCTATAGCCCTTGACAACATTGGGATAACCCAAAAACACACATGGTGTAGCTCGAGGAGAGAATTTGTGTCACTGGAAAGGCAAAGTGGAGGCAAAATCTAAGTAACCAAACACTTTCAACAGGCTGTAATCAAAGTCTGAATTGTACAACAGTTGAAATGGTGATTTCTGTCCCAAATGTACTGAAGGAGTTCGATTAATGAGAAAAATAGTTGTAAGAACACAATCTGACTAGTATTTTAAGGGAAATCTGGACTGGAAATATAGAGCCCTAGCCACATTCAATAAATGTTGGTGCTTTCTCTCCACAACAGAGTTCTGCTGTGTTCTTTCCACACAAGAAAACTGGTGAATAACCCCTTGTGTCTTGAAAAACTCAGTAAAAGCCAATTCAGTAGCATTATCAGATTTGAAGGACTTAATTTGCCCACCAAACTGAGTTTGAACAATCTTGAAGAACTGGGTATGATAGCTAGTACATCCGATTTTGCTTTAAGCAAAAAGAGCTATGTAAATCTTGTATGATCATCTACCAAGGTAAGAAATATCTAAATGGATTTGCTGGTGACAGGTGTCGAATCCGTCAAAAATAAATAAAATTCATATTCAACGACTACACATAGAGTATAGTGCAAACAGGGTTGATCCACAAAGACTGGTTGATTTATTTCTAACAATTCCAAGGATTCACGAAAAGCAACAATTAAAAAGGGGGTTTGTAGAATTATTCTAACCTAAGTATGCGATTAAAATAAATAACAAGAATTAAAAAGCTAACTAAAACTAAGCAAGTAAGATCACGTAAGATTAAATCAATCAGTTGGAAAATTACCTAGCCAGGGATATTCGATTCGAATTGTTATATTGATCATGGACTCAAGGATAAATTCAAGTTATTTAGACAGATTGGCTATAGTTGATAGAGACACTTGACTCAACCTCGTTTTTGCTTAATTAATCGGATAACCTAGAGACACTCGACAGTTATCTTCCCTAACAAATTCACAACCCCTAGAGACACTCGACAGGATTTAATGAATTCGCAGCATTAAGAACCATAAAAACACCAATCCTAATTAACCAAGTCGTGACACACGCAAGATTTAAATTAGATTATCAAATCCCTTACTGAAGGGGGAATTCTATCACTAAAACCCTGTCACTAATTTACCACAATTTATCAATCAACTTTACATACACTTCAAGCATCATGAATGACAATATGCAAATTAAACAACCTAGAGATCGTGCACTATCCCCGAAATTGCCTAATCACAATAAACACGAAACACGGTGATAAGATAAATGCATGAATAAACATGAATTGATAAAAACGTTTAGCTCTCACAATATCCAAAATCGAATCTTAATCCCTAGCTAGATAATTAAAATTTATCTACTAAAATCCATAAAAACAATAGTGGAATTCTTTAACATAAATAATCTAAAAAGCAAAATAATTAATCTAAGAACAAGGCCGAAGCCTTCCTCCGAGAACTCCTCGAGTTGCTGCGTCTGTCCTTCCCCCCAAAAGCTGCCTTCGAATTTGTTACGTCCCTCCACAAAGCTGCTGCCAAAATATATAAACACGTCCCAAGTCTTTTTTTTCCAAATTGGACTCCTACATCCATGTGAACTCTACGTCTTGTTCTCCAAGCAATTAACACACACACGGGGCCTCCTCCCAAATAATTCCAAGCATGCGGCCCAATTATTAAAAAGAAAGTCAACCCCCACTAATAACGTGTATGCATGCATGTTACATACAATCCAATTGCTTCTAATTCTTAATGCACAATGCTGCACTCTTTAACATCCGCAATGCCACGGCTAAGTCTCGAGGTCCGCCTGTTTGCATGAATTTCTTCATAAAACGACTAAAAATACTTCAATTTCGCCTTCGAGCCCCAATTCTACAATAAAGACAATAAAGTATTAACCCTTTTCAAAATAATATCAAGTAAAGTACAATTCGGGATAAAATTCAATCATAAAGATGACGAAATAACGAGTTATCAAATCCCCCCCGCCCTTACTCATTACTCGTCCTCGAGGAATCATGAAAATCAAATGGAAACAATACCACCCATCAAATACAATCACAAAGGTAATCATCGGATTCTCGCCTAAATAAGTCTAGCTCATCAACACAATACTCAATTGCACAAAATTCAACAAATTAGTATAAATAGCATACCCTCGTGTAATGTAGTATGTAACATGCATGCATACATGTCTTTGGGCTCCTTGTTATCCTTTTGTGCTGAATTGAAAGTTGAAAAGAAAAGTTGAGAGATTGTGCAATGTTGAAAATAAAGAAAAAAAAAATGAGCAGAAAAAGAAAAGAATAGAACAATTGCAGAGAAAATAAGAAAGTGAGAGTGTGTGTACATCTAAAAATTTTCAAACTCAAAATGAGCAAGCAAGGTGTGATTCAAAGTGGGGTAGGGATAATAATGTTGTGCTTCGGCTTGTAACGTGGCTAAGAAGAAATTTGGCACAACATTCAAGCTCAGCGGGGTCAAACGGGATAATTTTATTTGTGAAAAGATCAAGAAAAGGCTTACCACCGACAAGGATCGCCTAAGTCACTTCCCAAATCAGTCATTAACTAAAAACTTCGCCTCGAAGGGAGCTAAGATGCATTCTAATCAACTTTTAGACCCATTTGAAAAACACAGACTTTTCTATCTAAGCAAAACACATTAATTCGTTCAATGGTGTACGAAAAATGAGGGTATACTACTATACTAATTCATCAAATTTCACACAAATTTCATGCATTTAACAAGCCTAACTCGTTCTAGCAAAATTCAACAATCAAACCTCCTAGAAAGCATTCAAAATGGGGGACATATTTCCACAATTATCATCATCCTCAAGTTCGAAGTAAAATCACAAGTTCAGCCACAAAACAAAATTTTCAAAAAAAATTCAGTTCTAGCACTAATGGACCTAACCCCCGCACACTTAAAGCATGCATTGTCCTCAAGGCATAAGAAAAATCAAGATCTAGAGTAAAAGGACATCCCTGAAGTTCGGTTGGGGAGGTAGGGCATCTAGGCATGTAAATTTCTCATTTAATTTGAAATTCTGGAAGTGGCGTGGGTGTTAGGCATGGTCACACTTAAGGGTTACATTAGTAGAAATTTGACGGCAGTTATCAGCAGCATATCAGCATTATCTGGGCCAAGTTACACGAGCCTGCAAGACAGCAAAGAGCAGCAAACCAACTCAAACACCACAAGAACCGAAAAAAAACAAAAGAAAAACAAACTGAGGGAAGAAAAAGGCGCCTAAACCGCCAAAACTTGGGTTGCCTCCCAATAGCACCCTTATTTAATGTCCTAGGCTCGACAAGACTTGTTGAAATCCTACTCAAATGGAGGTACACCCTCCATACAAATCCCCTCGACTGTGTGGAGCTGAATCTTCTAGTCCATTGCGTCCTCTAAATTGGGGATGGTAACTCAAAGAGACACGCAACATGGTTTGATAGTTCCTCATCAAATACCCCATCAACCGTTTGTAGAAACGCTTACCATGATCACTAAGATTCTTGAACTCAAAAAAGATATGAGATCTGAGGAAGATAGTAGTTAAATGATCAATAATATCAGCATACCAGCGCATGACCTTAGAGCGTGGCCACGTCTTATGGTCACGTGTCTCGAAAAACTGCTCATCTAGGAATTCAACTTGTGTAGGCTTTGAATCTGCAAATTTTCCTCCACCGTTGAAGATATAATTCAGATTATCCATAAACTTCTCGAGTTCCACAATAGATGCCTGCAAAATGAAAGAATTCAGTTTAGCTAGATCATCAAGTAGTTTCAAATTTGAAGCCTTTATATTGAGAGGTCTAACATGCTCTAATGGTATTACCATATCAAAGATATCATCATGCAAACCAACATGTTTAGGCTTACTCTCAAAATTTTCAACTACCAAATTTTGAAGGGATTCAAAACTTAGTTTTTCCACATTGTTAGGCACAAAAGTTTCATTACTTGAGTTTTCAATCACATCAATGCTAAAAACACTGGAAAATTTATTAGGTTCTTTACTTGACTCATAAACATTAAACTTCACAATATCGTCATCAAATTCTAGAGTCAACAAGCCTTTTTGAACATCAATTTTAGCATTAGCAGTACTCAAAAATGGGCGACCAAGCAAAATATTAGAAGGTTTAGAGGATTTATCATCCTCCATATCTAGCACAAAAAAGTCAGCAGGAAAAGTCAAATCGTTGACTTGTACTAGCACATCCTCCAATACTCCCTCCGGGTAAACTACGGATCGGTCAGCAAGCTGGATTATAATACCTGTACCTTTCAATGGACCAAGATTAAGTGTAGTATAAATAGATAGAGGTATAACATTAATCGATGCACCCAAATCACACATAGCTTTCTTAATACCAAGGTTACCTATTTTACACGGAATTGATAACATACCTTGGTCTCTGCATTTCGGTGGTAATTTCTTTTGCAAAACCGCGGAGACATTTTCCCCGACACTTACCCTTTCATTACCTTTTAGTTTCCGTTTGTTAGTGAAGAGTTCTTTAACAAACTTTGCATAGCATGGAATTTGTTAAATGGCATCCAATAAAAGAATGTTTACCTCAACCTTTCGAAAAGTCTCAAGTATACTTTTTTCCTCCTTTTCTTTTCTCATCTGGGTTAGGCGCTCTGGAAATGGAGGTGGTTCTACCCATGGCTTAGGCTGGACTTTAATTTCTGCCTCTCTGTCGCAACTGGATCCTAAGGCGTGGTCACGCTTAATGGTCAAGTTGTCTTTCTGATCAGTTTCAGCCCTGTTATGGCGAGTTTTGGACTTTTCCACATCTGTAGGAAGTTCCTTATCACT
Source organism: Lantana camara (assembly GCA_037501455.1). Classification (NCBI taxonomy): domain Eukaryota; kingdom Viridiplantae; phylum Streptophyta; class Magnoliopsida; order Lamiales; family Verbenaceae; genus Lantana; species Lantana camara. Next base: position 118,306,165 of record CM074857.1, read on the forward strand.
TATGACCGTGATTGCACTCACGTTGTGCCATGGATCCTCGGTTTGAGAAGACAATTTCCCTTGATTCTCTATCCTACTCAAAACCGTTGCAATCTGTCCCAATTGAGTTTCCAAAATTTTAACTTGGTTTCCCAAGCTATTGATTCGGATGTCTTGTGGGTTGAGAGGTTGGTTTGGTTGTTGGTTGTATTGTTGGGGTTGTGGAGGTAATTGGCAAACTGTCGCTACTTGTGGGATTCCTGCACTCATGTTAGATGCTAAAGCAAATATCATATTCTTGAGTTCATCAAACTGGGAAGAACTTATCTCTTTTACCTGTCTTGTCATGTCGGACTTGGCATAGTATTTTTGTGAGGCCCTAGAAATTCTGCTAATTAGTTCTGTCAGTTCTGCAGGTGTTTTGGTCATAATGGAACCTCCACTCGAAGCATCCAACTACCTTTTCTCAGCAGGCATCAGGCCCCTATAAAAGTTATGAACAACTGAATTTTTCGGCAGGTTGTGATGCGGGCACATTGCAAGCAAATTCTGGTATCGTTCCCAATACTCATGCAGGCCTTCATGTTCTTGCTGCTTAATAGTGATTATCTCCTGAAGGAGATCCAGGTATCGATCAGTAGGGAAAAATCTGTCCAAGAATTTATCGAGCATCTGCTGCCAAGTAGTAATGGTTGCTGATGGTAAAGAGTACAACCATTTTTCTGCTGCATCTTGCAAAGCGAATGGAAAAGCACGGAGCTTGATTTGGTCCTCGGTAACCCCTTGAGGCTTAGTGGAGCAGCAAACCGTGTGGAACTTACTTAGATGTTGGTGAGTGTTTTCGTTTTCCAGACCGCGAAAGACGGGACGTAGGTGAATTGTGCCCGTCTTCAGCTCAAAACTAGCACCCACCTCTGGAAAAGTGATATAGAGGGGCTGCCGTGTGGTGGCGGGGCACCCCAGATCTTCCATGGTTCTGCGTTGGTCCGCCATGGTTAAGGTGTTGTCACGCTCAACGGTCAAGTCAGGCTTTCCTTAGCTCGAGTTGTCTGATTCAGTCCCCAATTCAATCTCCTTGACCAAACTTGATGTCTCAGCTTGTTTCTTGCGTGATTGAGTTTGTTGCCTTAATTTCCGAGCAGTTTTCTCGATTTCTGGATCGTAGATTGTTTCGTCCTTCCCGCGAATACTCCTGTTCATGAAAAGAAATAAAATCAATTAGAAACACAGTCCCCGACAACGGCGCCAAAATTTGATAGGTGTCAAATCCGTCAAAAATAAATAAAATTCCTATTCAACGACTAAACATAGAGTATAGTGCAAACAGGGTTGATCCACAGAGACTGGTTGATTTATTTCTAACAATTCCAAGGATTCACGAAAAGCAACAATTAAAAAGGGGGTTTTTAGAATTATTCTAACCTAAGTATGCGATTAAAATAAATAACAAGAATTAAAAAGCTAACTGAAACTAAGCAAGTAAGATCACGTAAGATTAAATCAATCAGTTGAAAAATTACCTAGCCATGGATATTCGATTCGAATTGTTATATTGATCATGGACTCAAGGATAAATTCAAGTTATTTAGACAGATTGGCTATAGTTGATAGAGACACTCGACTCAACCTCGTTTTTACTTAATTAATCGGATAACCTAGAGACACTCGACAGTTATCTTCCCTAACAAATTCACAACCCCTAGAGACACTTGACAGGATTTAATGAATTCGCAGCATTAAGAACCATAAAAACACCAATCCTAATTAACCAAGTCGTGACACACGCAAGATTTAAATTAGATTATCAAATCCCTTACTGAAGGGGGAATTCTATCACTAAAACCCTGTCACTAATTTACCACAATTTATCAATCAACTTTACATACACTTCAAGCATCATGAATGACAATATGCAAATTAAACAACCTAGAGATCGTGCACTATCCCGAAATTGCCTAATCACAATAAACACGAAACACGGTGATAAGATAAATGCATGAATAAACATGAATTGATAAAAACGTTTAGGTCTCACAATATCCAAAATCGAATCTTAATCCCTAGCTAGATAATTAAAATTTATCTACTAAAATCCATAAAAACAATAGAGGAATTCTTTAACATAAATAATCTAAAAAGCAAAATAATTAATCTAAGAACAAGGCCGAAGCCTTCCTCCGAGAACTCCTCGAGTTGCTGCGTCTGTCCTTCCCCCCAAAAGCTGCCTTCGAATTTGTTACGTCCCTCCACAAAGCTGCTGCCAAAATATATAAACACGTCCCAAGTCTTTTTTTTCCAAATTGGACTCCTACATCCATGTGAACTCTACGTCTTGTTCTCCAAGCAATTAACACACACACGGGGCCTCCTCCCAAATAATTTCAAGCATGCGGCCCAATTATTAAAAAGAAAGTCAACCCCCACTAATAACGTGTATGCATGCATGTTACATACAATCCAATTGCTTCTAATTCTTAATGCACAATGCTGCATTCTTTAACATCCGCAATGCCATGGCTAAGTCTCGAGGTCCGCTTGTTTGCATGAATTTCTTCATAAAACGACTAAAAATACTTCAATTTCGCCTTCGAGCCCCAATTCTACAATAAAGACAATAAAGTATTAACCTTTTCCAAAATAATATCAATTAAAGTACAATTCGAGCCCCAATTCTACTAATCACTGTTTTTTATAATGGATATCTTAATTTAGAAAGAATAAAAAAGATAAGATAAGAATTTTATTTAATTTACTAAAAAGTCAAGAATTTCGAATTAAATGAGATATTAAGAGAAAAAAAGAGCTTAAAGGGCAGCCCAAAACGACAGAAATGATGGCATATGCAATGACGTATGATTGAAATTATATATGTATTTTTCTCATCGTCATGTTTTTAGTAATGTTGAAAGAGATGATTAGGATATTATTCATACCTACATTCTGGTATAGATTAAGTTTTAGGTCTCAATCAAATATGTAATAATTGAAATTAATTATATCATCGTATATAGAAGTACCGTTGAGTGTATTAGTTCATCAATAACCGGTACATGTATCGCTTGGGCGCCGGTTGTCTAAAGTCGAGGTTGAAGTGAACTCTCTGATAATTTGGTCTATGGTTCAAAAAGGGGATGTCGGCTGATCACCCTCTTGGAAATATGGTAGAAGATTGCATCTCTCTTCTACGAAAGCCTTGGGACGTTAAACTGATGCATACGCGCCGAGAAGGAAATTGTTGTGCGGATAAATTTGCAAAGATGGGACACAATCTCCACATTGATTTGGAAGTTTGGGATGTCGCTCCGATTGAGGTGTTGAAGCTATTGTAAGCGGATATTTAGTGACTTGTCTTTTGTTTTCTCATAAAAATAAATAAAAAAATCAATAACCGGTACATACAAAAATTATTCCAAACGAAAAGCGAAAAGAAATTGTAGATCATGGGTAAAAATAGAAGTAATGGAGAAAAAAACTAATAAGTAGGTAGAATTGTCTAATGATTTCAAAACTCTCACGGGCGTTTGTAGGCTGTAGCATATGATTACTATGTTGGAAATAATAATTCAAAGTTAGAAAGGCTTAGCCATCTTCTGGCACATAAACCTAAGCTCCATTCAAGGTCCACAGGAAAAGAAAACTGTTACTCAGAAAATGAGTTGAATTGAGTATTTAGATTTTTCATTTCGGATATCAAAAACTTAATATCCAATGTTTAAGGAAGTACACGAGATTTATGGCGGTTCATTCACTATAACAGTAAAAACACTAGTTGAACAAAGTACTCCACTGCATATGAGGTTAAACTCTTAAATTTAGGATTTTAAATAAGGAATATGGTATAGAGTACAATTAAACGGAATCACTAAGGTACTTGTGTGAAAAAAATTATGGTACCAGTGATCGGGATTTTACCATATTGAAATCTAAACCAAGGAATGAATTTGGGGAATTTTCATTATCATTGCTCAAGTACAGAAGCTACAGTCCGATCAATTATATACAAGTTCTGGAAAGGGAAAGAATAAATATCTACCGAGACACGTGTCAAACGCTAAGCCAACTAACTAACCAATTTTGTTGACTAAAGAAAGAAGCAAAATAGAACACGACTTTAAGAAGCGTAAAAACTAAGCTTGCGTGATTGTCAAAAATATCTTCAACTAATTAATTCTGAAACAAACAAAATCAGTTGAAAATACTATAAGAATATTTTTATGTGTCTAACAAAATATAAATTGCTCAAAAACAAATTCAAACATACAATTCTAATTTCCTTCTGTAGGCTTCTTCAAAATTTGAATGTTTAAAAAACGAATGTTGGCCACAGATACCAAGGCAATGAGATTGAGGCAGGTCAACTACCTGCAACGGTTAGGTCTGCAAAACATGTAAGGAAAGGATGACATAGCTAATAGCTTTACTTTGTCAGCCTTCAAAAAAAATATTTCAAACTAAATGTTCCAGCATCCAACATTAATCTCCCTTTTTTTTTTATGATGACCAACTGATTTTTTGCAAGATGGAGAAGCAAGAGATAAGTTAGAATCAATTGGTAGAATAAGCTCCCCCTGTCGATAATCTTCCCTTTTTCGCTTGGAATTCTCCCCTATAAAAAAATTCCCTGTAATTTTGACAAGTAGAATAACATAACAAGGATTGTATAGGATCATACTTACAGACACATAAGTTCTGATCATAGTATTTTGTTTCTTAAAAAGACAAATACACCATAGCAAAAGACATCAACAGTCAAAAGATCTTAAAAAGAAAAGAAAAACTTCAAATTTCCATCATATCAATCAACACAACCCATCTCCCATCTTCAGAAACGCAAAATAACTCCCCATTAATTAGCACACACTCCCCCTTCAGCATCAAGAAAAGAACTACTACTTTTCAGCCACATTTTCTTAGCAAGTTTCTGTTAAATTAGATTAATCCAATCAAGGAATTCAAATCTGTCCCCATTGTGTTGGTGTCATATTGGAGTGATAAAACAGCAACAGTGAGAGTCTTGATAGAAGCACAGAGTTCCTTAATAACAAAGGTGATGGAGTCATCCGAAGGGGAATCCTAGCTCCTTGGAAGTTTTAACTGGTTTACTTTTTCTTGTTCCTGACGCTGCAGAACCATTCCTTAGATTCTTGTCATGGGTGAATCTCATGTGGCTGAAAGTGCGATTGTCTAAGTGCTTGTGATATTAGGATTCGCTTGCCATTTTCCTGGGAAGGGAATGTTGTTCTTGCCATTAAGCAAAATGAGTTAGCAACACAAAGTATGAAAGTTTAATATTGTTGATATCACAGTACTCCACACGACATAAAAGGGATAATTACCAACGCCCCCCTCAGGTTTGGCGTTATTACAGAATTCCCCCTGAGGTTTCGGAAATTACGAACTCCCCCCTGGGCCGTTATCTCCTCCGTTAAATTTAACGGATTGTGTGAAATTTACTATTTTACCCCTACTATGTTGAAACTCAGGGGGGGTATATGTAATAAAGAGCCAAAGGTAAGGGGGCTAATGCAAGGACTGAATTTGTTAAGGGGGTTTGATGTAAGTACTTGAGTTTTGTGTCTACCTAGCATTTTTTTTAATAAAATGCTACTTAATGTTATTTTAATATTTTTATGATAGACTAATTTCATACCTACAGTTTATGAATGCTTAATATTTTTTGTAGATATTGACCATACATGTTCAATGTTTGAAATAATTGTTTAAACGGCTGGCGGATATTTTTGTGAATTTACTAATGCATTTGTTGATATTAGTGTATTTGTTATGATTTTCAATTTTGAGGAAAAAAATTGATAATGCACTAGTTGATCTTTGTATGGGTTTTTTTATATGAATTTTTATTTTGAGGGAAAATTTGTTATAATTGCAAATAAATTATTTTAAATTAATTTTAAGTGGACTTGTACAAAATATATTTAAAACTAAGAAATAAATATGAAAGGAAATTTATAACTTATCATATTTTATAGAAATAAATATGCATGGAATATCTAATTCAATTTATATTTATAGATAAAATATTAAATATTAAATTAAATAACAACTTTTTAAATACAAAAAATCCAAAATTAACTAATATTACAATTATATCATTAAACTCGAAGTAAAATTACAATATACCCCCTAAGGGTGTTTTTGGAATTTAAATTTGAATTTAACGGTGTAATTAACGGCCGGTGTTATTTGTAAGTGAGGGTGTACTATTTAGGGGGAAGTTCGTAATTTCCGAAACCTCAGGGGGTATTCTGTAATAACGCCAAACCTCAGGGGGGCGTTGGTAATTATCCCCGACATAAAATAACATACCCCAAATTGACTTTAATATTTTTCAAGACCGCATAAAGAAGAAATGTTCTAATGTGACTCATATACGTTGAATGATGATATCCGTGTTCCACAGATCCAGATAAGATAGTGAAGTTTACAATTTGATGGATAAGTGTATGTTCAGGTTTAAGTGCCCGTAAGGCAGATCCACTCCCTAGAGCATATTCCTCACCATTCCAAAGTAATTTTTTACAATCATTCCAGTCAAAATCTTTGTGATCAGGTCATTTTCCTAACTTAAAAAACCTAACACCCATGTTTGGGGCCCCAGTGTGAGAGTTTATAGATTGAGTGGTAAACTGAATCTCTTGACCTAGATTAAAAGATTTTACCAAAATACTAGAGTGTCCTATGTGGTTGAAAATTTTAGCATTGTAAAGAAAATTTTGATAATTCTGGAAGCAATCAGAGAACTTGGGAAGAAATTGAGAGAAAAGTAATTCGTATATTCAATCAATGAATGAACTCTATACATACAAGTATACTTATACAGTTGTGTAGCTAATAAGCGTGCTACACGTGTCTTGGGAGGATTAACCCTCAACCTGATTTAGTTAACCTTTGTTGACTTTCTATAACTAACATATTACAGTTAAATATTTAGCTAATTCTTTCAGCTAATACCCCCCTCAAACGCAGGCATGGAGATTGAGTAAGCCAAGTTTGGTCAGGTGATTGTGAAATAGAATGTTGCCCAGTGGCTTGGTGAAGATGTCAGCAGTTTGAGCAGAAGTATGAATTGGCAGGAGATGGATGATTCGCTTTCGTAGTTTCTCTCTAACCACGTGATAATCGATCTCAATATGTTTGGTCCTTTCATGAAATATAGGATTTGCAACAATATGAAGAGCGGACTTGTTATCACAGTAGATGAGTGCTGGTTTAGAGTTAAGAATACAAAGATCTTTCAAGAGGTACTTGATCCATTGCAACTCATGGGTGGTTGCAGCCAAAGCCCTGTATCCTGCTTCAGAGGATGATCTTGATACTGTAGTTTGCTTCTTTGATTTCCAACTTATGAGTAAATCTCCAAGGAAGATGCAAAATCTAGTGATGCTCCTTCTTGAGTCTTTAAAGCCGGCCCAGTCAAAATCACTAAAAGCCTTGAGTGCTGAATTCTTTGTTCCAAGAAAGAATAAACCTTGTCCTGGGCATTCTTTATGTATCTAAGAATCCTTAGTGTTAAGGAATATTGTATTTATGGGATGTTTGACTAAATCCCTTACTAATAGAGATTAGGCCTGATTTGTAGGGGTTTGTTCCCGGTAGGATTGATATATATCTCGAATCTCGTGTACTGTAACACACAGAAAACAATTAGCAATGAATACATTCAATCTTTTCCTCACATACCATATTTTAACATGGTATCAGAGAAACGTTGAAATCCTAGGGACTCAGAATTAATCTCATCATCGTCCCATACCCTTCTCAAACCTTTATCCAACCTCAATTAAGATATCAGAACACAACCAAGAACTCGTACAAAAATCAGAACCTGCACTACAACTTACCCAACCAACCATGCTCAACGTGGATAATTTGTCAATTGGGATCAAATTGAACAGCGACAATTATCTGGTTTGGGCTAGACTAATGAACATGGCGATCGGAGGAAAAGGATGTCGTTCGCACATAACTGGCAATCCAACGGGCCCAGACGAATCTGACCTAAAGTACGACCAATGGGAACAGATTGACCACCAGGTGTTTACCTGGATAGTACAGAACATGGAGGTCAGCCTCATCAACAACGTTCTCCAATATCAGACCCCTAAGGCGCTGTGGGATGGACTCACCCCCACCTACGGAAGCAGTGGAGACCCATTGCAACCCTTCGACCAACATCGAAGGGCCAACACTCAGAAACAAGGACACGAAAGTTTGGGAGAATTCTGGAATAAGCTCCAAAATATATGGATGGCTATTGATCAGAGGCAACCAAACCCGATGAAATGCCCAGAAGACATAAAACTGTTCAATCAAATTACCTAGGAACAAAGGTTGTATCAGTTTCTTACCGGAGTCGATGAGAGATACGACGGGGTTCGGAATGACCTACTGAAACAAGAACCGAAAACCTTCATTGAGGCCGCATATGCCGCAGTTTGGAGAGAAGTAGCACACCTTCAAATATTAAGGGCAGCCACCGACGGCGACAGAGGAAACGAGATCCAAGGGATTGGATCTGGACTTATAGCAAAGAAGGAGAAGAACGGGAGAAGCAGCACACTCTTAGACGGTACCGGACACGGCATCAGCGCCGGTCATCGGTCATCACCGCGTGAAGATCGGTCAAACATCATATGCGGGCATTGTGGAAAACCAAAACATACCTCTGAGGAATGATTTGAAGTAATTGGATACCCGGATTGGTGGGAGGGCCATCGAAAAATGGACAAATCTCACGTGAGAAAATCGAAGGGCAAATCTCACGTGAGCGGCGGAACAGGGAAGACCCACGCGGAGGAAGCCTTTGCAGGTGTCATCAGAAGAGACGCTGGTGCAGCGGCTCCTCCAGCAACGGCGGATGGTGGTCGCGCTTATGCCGTCTTCAGTTCCGACAGGACAGAAGGAGGAAGCAACAATGGCAGCAACGGCGAGATAGGTAGAGGGTTTGGGAGTTGTGACCCAAACCCTAATTCACCCCTTTATACTTCCCATGAAATTGCTAAATGGCCCCCCAATTGTCAAAAATTACATCTAGGATCCCAGATTTCAGATAAATGTGGCTTTCATACCCAAACAACATCTAATAGGGTTTCAAAGTGGATATTTGATTGTGGGGCAATTGATTCTATGACTTTTGATTCCTCTGATATAATTGGGCCCATTATTCCGAAAAATCTCATATTCAAACGGCAAATGGGGAAGTGGCTATAGTTGAAAGAGAGGGACCGATTCTTGTCGCACCTAAATTAAAGCTCAAAAATTATCTTTATGTGCCATAATTATCCTGCAAATTATTGTCTCTGAGTCAGATTATGAAAGAATTGAATTATGTGGTCCTGATATATCCTCGTTTTTGTTTGATACAGGACATTTATACGAAGGAGATCATTGGGTGTGGTACTGAGAAGGAATGCTTGTACTATGTGGATGAAGTGGAAAGTTCTTCTAAAGCTATTCTTTCAGTCGGCATGGCAAACACTCAAATCTGGTTGTGGCACTGGCGTCTTGGTCACCCTTCACTTGGGTATCAGAGATTACTTTTTCCTACTTTATTTCAGAATAAACAGATGATGAATTTAGATTATCTGACTTGTCTTGTTGCTAAAAGTTACCGAACTCCTTTTAAACCCAATAATACAAGGGTTCCGACTATGTTCTCTTTAGTTCATTCTGATATTTGGGGACGGGCTCCCGTTACAACTCATAATCAGTTTCGGTATTTTTTGTTATTTGTGGATGATTTCTCGCGTATGACATGGGTGTATTTCTTGAAACACAAGTATGAGGTTTATGAAACATTTGTGGCATTCTTTAAAATGGTGGAAACTCAGTTTAATCACAGGATTAAGGTACTCAGATCAGATAATGGACGGGAGTTCATTAATCAGAACATGCACAGGTTCTTCCAACAAAATGGCCTTATACACCAAACCACTTGTCCCAACACCCCTCAACAAAATGGGGTATCAGATAGAAAAAACCATACCATAATCGAAATGACCCGAGCCATGCTAACCGAGTCCTGGGTCCCAAACCACTCCTGGCCCGAGGCCGTTGCCACTGTAGCCTACCTCATGAACCGGCACCCTACCCAAGTCTTAGACCATAAGACACCCCTCTCAGTTCTCCAAACCCAAACAAACATACCACCACATCTTACCCTACCACCTCGTGTCTTTGGATCCACGGTGTTCGTACATGTTCCAAAGTCCGAACGAACCAAACTGGATCCCTATGCAGTCAAGTGTGTTTTTGTGGGATGTGCCCCACATGAGAAGGGGTATCGGTGTTATAACCCTGCCACCATGCGCATGCATATCACAATGGATTGTGACTCTGTGGAGATTGAGTATTTTTTTCTCACCTAGTCCAGTGATCAAGGAGAGATACAGAGTGATTCTCTGTACTGGCTGAATTATCCTGATGATATAAGTCCAGGACCAACTGAACAGAATACAGAAGATCTCAGTACCACCATCACTACCTCAGCACCCAATGATCCTCCTTCGGATGATGTCCAAAACGAGGTAAACGAATCTTTGAACCTTAGCTCTGTTATTTCCAATAATAATGATACCACAGTTGCTGCTGACACTATTTCTGAGGATGCCACAGCTAGTCACAGGTATTCCTTACCTCAAGGGAGTAATAGAGGAGTTCCCCCACACAGATATTCCCCTGATCATCCTTCCCGAACAGCCAGATATGGTTAGGGGGAGTATGTCCAGTGTTGCTAAGGTCTTCTTTGGGAATCTCTACACGGAAGTCATCCCAAGAACAGTGCAGGAAACCAAACAATGCAAGGAATGGGAAAAAGCCATGAGAACAGAGATGGAAACTCTAATAAAAAATCAGACTTGGGAGAAATGCAGATTGCCAGAAGGGAAGAGGTCGGTTGGGTGTAGATGGGTGTTTACTGTGTAACACAACGCAAACGGCTCAGTTGAAAGGTATAAAGCCAGATTGGTAGCAAAGGGATAGACACAGACCTTCGGGAGCTGTTAATCAGGACTGGCCCCTTCACCAGTTTGATGTAAAGAACGCCTTTCTGCACGGTGACTTACACTACAAGAAAACAGGCGAATTTCGAGGGAAATTTCCGAGGGAATGAATTCCCTCGGAAAAAGCCTCATCGGAATTGGTTCCGAGGGAAATGAAATGATTTTTATTTCCCTCGGAATTCCCTCAGAATATACCCAATGACGTTATTCTCTCGGAAATAAAATTTAAAAAAAATGGAGAAAAAGATTTCCGAGGGCATTCCCTCGGAAACTAAGAAATTTCCATGATTTTGTTGCCATTATTTTGTTAAAATTCATTTCCCGAGGGAATTCCGAGGGATTTTCCCTCGGAATCTTATCTTTTATTTTTATTTTTAAATTATATTTCCGAGGGAACTCGCTCGGAAGTTTATATATAAAATTTATTATATATATTATCAAAAAAAATTATATATATATTTTAAAATAAATACGATACCTATTATGAAATATTTATTCCTAATCCAAAAATATATATCAATTCTCAAATCTAAATACAAATATTATTAAATATATAATGTCAAACGTAATCAATTCTTACATGAAACAAAACCTATCTATTGAAATGACATAACAATATAACAAAAATTGGATTGCTGATTTTCAATTTGAATAAGTTTCTTTCTGAATAAAAGACAAGTCGTCGCATTCTCCTTGGCTCCTCCGCTTCTTGAATTCTTGAATCAAACAGGCAGGTCTTGAATTGTCTCAAAGAACTCTTTCAATAATTGTTGATAGAACTCAAACTCATCCAGAAGTTCAGGGTCACCATTGGCATATGTCTCCTGGTTAATATTTTTAAAATATTAGATACCAATCATGACGAGAACATATTGAAGGGTATAAAACATTGCCCTCTCAACTGTATATTCACTTTTGACAGTTGTTAAAAGAAAATATTCTCATCCAAATTGTATGATTTAAGTTCTCTGTTTTGCTGAAGTTGGACTTAAGATAAAAAAAACCCTGATTTGGTAACTGAAAAATGAACTAACGAAGAATTGGAAGTTTCTTTCTTAGTTCAAAAATGAGAATCAAATGTAATTATAAACAATCTTCCTTCTTTTTGTTGTTGCTTGAATATTTTATATTCATTCTGATAATAATAATAGAATAAATTAATAAGAACTTTAGTTATAAAGTCCCAAAATATCTCGTTTTTTCGAAAGCATTATAACCTCATCAGAGAGAAGAAAATGGAGCTACGAAAACAAATGCACTAGTGATTGACTGAATAAGATATATTAAATGTGGTTAGAGAAATTCATAATAGATTCATGCTACTATTAGTGTTTCTATCAGCATAAAAAATCATAGTAAGAAAACGAAGTCATGAATTATTATCTCTTGTTTGACAATTCTAACTTCTACTTCTGCAAACACCCCTATTATGACGCTTCAAGGAAATAGAAACAGGATTAGGGAATTTCAACTACCATTAAAAGGGATAGAAGAAGAAGTGTGTATCTATATATTCACCTTCTCCGGGTTGAGTAATTGCTGGATTGTTCTCCATTAGTGCCTGCCAACATAAATTAAGTGCAGCAAAAGGAGTTTAGCAAACAAGGATAACCAACAAATTAAATCGTTAGCATCAAAAGGAGGCTTAATTAATTGACAAATGACAATGCCTTAATCATCTCAAGCAATATAGACAAAAATTAAGATTGTTAAGTAGCTGTCCTATGGGAAAAATGCAAAATTGGTATACCAACTCCGACGTTTTAGCATTTTTGGTACTTTAAATTTTTCGGTGAAAAAAAAAACCCACAACTATTAAAAAAATGCAAAAAAAAGCCAATTTTGCCCAGAATAGCCATAACCCGCCGGATATTCGACCCGGATGCGCACGTGGCTTGCCTGAATCCATGCTGTCCAAAATGCCCGTCCGCCTCAGTAAAAACCTGCCATGGTGTAATATATACGTTATACATCAATTTTTTATAATTACCATATAAATATAATTAGTTATATTATTAAAAAAATTATATAACATTATATATAATATAAAATTTATTGCATAAAATTATATAATATTATAATAAATATATTCTATATATATATATATATATATATATATATATACATATATATACACAATAAATTTTATAAATAGTATTTGATATATACTTAACAAATTAGCATATTTAAATGACATTATACAACTTTTTTTTATGATTATAATAAAATATAATTATTTATATTATTAAAAAATTATATTCATATATATATGCTATAAATTTTATAAATAATATTTAATATGTACATAATGTATTTTTTTTTTTTTACAGTACATAATGCATATTAAACATATTAACAAATTTGTATGGTATTATAATATTATAAATAAAAAATATGAAAACTAAAAATTAAAAAAAAGAAAAAAAAAAGAAAGGGAAGAGCACGTCTTCTCCAACTTGTCCACAGCCACTTTCACCCCCCAAATCTGCAACTCCACCACCACCGGAGCTCCACCGCCCTCGACGGTTCAAATCCACCGCCTCCCTTCTCTTTGCGGCTCCACCACCACCAGAAACCAACCCCGTCGCCCCCCTCCTCAAATCCGGTGCCACCACCACCACCATCACCACCATCCATCTCTCCTACCCCTTTCTCCTTTCACCAAGTTCACCGCCTTTCCCCTTGCGTCTCCACCACCACCACCAGGCACCAACCCCGTCAAACTCCCTCTCCTCCCCGCCTACTCTATACACACACAAAAACTCTCAAATCCAGATCTGAGATCTAGATCTGACAATAAGAGAAGTGGGATGAGCGGTGATGCGACGGATTTCAAGAGGGGAAAACGGTTGTCTGGCCAGATTGTGAAGCTGGGGAATTTAGGATGAGCGGCTGCATTTTCCTTCATAAGCCTTGAAATGTGAAGTTGTGTAATGTGCACAGAGATAAGAATGGAGCAGATTGTTTGGGATGAGTAAAATCTGGGAGGAGCCCCTGTGGAAGGTTTTGGATAACAATTGAGCTTGATGTGCTTCTTTGACAAATTTTAGGGGTTGCTGCAATTGTGTTGCTGCTGCTGTGCTTGGAAGACATCCTGTGGAAGGTGAAGATCTACACATTTGGATAAGTAAGCAAGGGACACTTGAGGTTGGTGGCGATGGAGCAGATCTGATTGCAAGCAAGGGACATTATTTTCAATTTTTTTGTTTTATATTTTTTTAGTTATGTTATATATTAATTTAAGTTTTTTATTTTATGTATTTTTAAAATAAATGTAATATTATATATGATATATATATATATATATATATATATATATATATATATATATATATATATTAATTGACATGTAGCTTGGCAATTTTAATTTTTTTAATTACCTATGTGTATTGACACCATGGCGGGTTTTTGCTGAGGTGGATGGGCATTTTGGACAGCATGGACTCAGGTGAGCCACGTGCGCATCCGGGTCAAATATCCGGCGGGTTATGGCTATTCTGGGCAAAATTGGCTTTTGTTTTGCATTTTTTTAATAGTTGTGGGTTTTTTTTTTCACCGGAAAATTTAAAGTACCAAAAATGCTAAAACGTCGGAGTTGGTATACCCATTTTGCATTTTTCCCGCTGTCCTATTATCTTACACCATCATAAATCACTTGAAACCAAAAAACCCAGAAACATAACCAAAATCATAGAAAAAAACGAAACAGAGATTTGCATCAGAAATACAACTGCCATTAGTTAAAAACTAGAACCAATGCCCATATGCGTATAAAACCAAGAGAGACTCTCGAATCCGAGTTAGTAAGCAAAAAACATTAAAAAATTCAGCAAGATCTGCAGCTGAATCTACACAAAACAACAAAGCTCAACTTGTAAGCACAAAATTCAAAATCCCGAAAGGCTCACAAAATACGCCAACTGAAGTGGGTTTTCAATGTAATGTGGTTCAGGTCTAGCATTTTACCCACCTGAAAAACCAAACGAAGTGTTCTTTTCAACTCAAGATTTCCAAGTTGCACATTTCCTAAGAACCCAAAAACAATTTAGACAAACATACAGACCTAAATGAGGAATATAAACAAGAACAAACCGAAAAATTAAAAAAAGGAAAAAGGTATATATTGGGAGTGAAAATATTTGAGATGGAAGGAACAGTAACGAGATAAATGCAAAAGAAGGGCCATACGGGCATGCCCAGTGATACATAGTTTCAGAATATTATATATATATGATAAATGTGAACCGTAAGTAAATCGCAAGATAAATAGATGATCCATGCAATGAAGCTCTTCAAATATACAAGCAAGTGAAACGTTATTGCAAACAGAAGAATACAAACGTAACTCTTGAAATAAATAAATGAAGTGTTGCTATAAGACTATCCATGATCTGTATGAAATTGAATGAAGCGATTAGAGTGCAATTTATGACTACTTGAAACTTCAACAGATTAAGATCTATCTTCTGAAGCTATGGAAATTCCAGTATCCTCCAGGAACTCTAATACATCCACTTATCTAGAACAACTATAACATCGACTACCAAACAAGATCCAATATATTTAATTTTAGAAACCTAGAAATGTCGATTACTTGGCAATCATCTTGAAATTAGATCCAAATGACAGCATACTAGCTACTCGAGCATAACCCTGATAAGTAGTATGATTATAGCTGCTAAAGTCTAAATTTAAAACTCAGAAAGGATTTTAGGATTCTTATTAGTATAACATATGAATGGCAAGTAGGTACTTAACGTCAAAACTGCAATAGAAGATCAATAAAATGCAAAATAAAAGCCATTTACATATATAGATAGGATAAGTTTTTGTTTGTTGACGTAAAGTTGCTTCCATTATATCCTCATGACGTCTACTTAGCCTAATTTATTGGCTCAAAGATCAGAAGCACCAACTATGAGAAATCCACCATACTTGCTTGAGTATTTAAGTGCTTTGGTTTAATCTCTCAAGGAACTTAACCAATGTGTGCAGGTGATTTAACTGAGTCCTTAAAGGCTTTAAAGCCCTTGACTCAGAATGTATTAGAATAAGTACCATCTTTAATATGATGTGACACGACGGCCATGGTAAAACCATATAGTTTATCTCCAATTATCCATTGGCTAGGTTATCATACAAGCACACAACATGTATTATACAAACAGTTAACAACATAAACCAAAGGAAGGCTGAGATAAACATTAACTGGAATACTATTCAGCCATTACAAGTTCAGGGAGTTCATAATTTTCAGCTAATTTAGAATTTCTACCGAAAAACCAAAATAACCAAACATATTTCTAGAATCCACCACTTCATGCCATTTACACGAGAATTCCTCCATAACACATGCTAATTTCTACTGCAAATAACACAAATGCGACATAAACCCTACAATCGAATCATACCCTAAATTCAAAACCCACAACTCATAAACATTCCATTTTTACTCCAAGTATGCATCAATCACAAAACTAGAAATTAACAGCAAAAAGAGTGTATGTGTACCTGCCAAGAAGATTCCACAGCAAGAAGATTCGAATGCTTCAAAAATAAGAAAAAGATAGTACCTGGAGAGCACCGACAGGGGGAGAAAGAGAAGCGACGGCGGCTCGAAACGAGAAGCAGCAACGGGGAAGATGGGATGGTTGCGAAGAGTGGAGACTCGAAATGCGGTGGTGGTGAGTGGCGATGCAGCGGCGCGGGGTTGGCTAGTGGCGACGCAGCGTTGACAATGGCGACGATGTGGTGTTGGGCTGGTGGCTGATGGTAGCGGCAATTCTAGGGTTGTGGCAATGGGGCTACCGACCCAGAGTGGGGTGTTAGGGTATGAAATTTGAAACACATTGAGTCGCCAGGGTCTGTATATTTGAGTCTTTTAATTCTGTACTCCTAAAGAATTAAAGAAACATATTATTAATTGTTAAACTTTTTTTTTTTTTTTTGGTGCATAAGGAGACTAGCAGACTTAGCTGCTGCTTGTAAATTCTTCCACCTCACCAACGAGGCCTTCTGGGGGCTCCTCCCACACTTGTTTATCAGCCATCATTCTCTGTCCAAACTTAGCTAACGAATCGGCGACACCACTGCTGAGCCGACTGATTTGTCGAAACACGCAGTTCCACGGCCTTCTTAAAAGCCTACGGCACTCCAAAACAACCTCACACAAGGGATGGTCATCAACGTTCTCCCCTTGCACCAGTCTCACCACCGAAGCTGAGTCGCACTCAACCTCAATTGACTGAAATCGTCTCTCCCAGGCCAATCGAAGTCCTTCCCTTAATCCCATCAATTCAGCCGTGATTACATCTGCTCCCCCTAGCTTCATTGTGAAGCCAAGAACCCTCTTTCCATTGTCATCCCGAATTACACCCCCCGGCTGCCGCGAAGTTGCTTCTCACGAACACACTCCCGTCCGTATTTAACTTGTGCCAACCCGGGCTGGGACGTTCCCAAGGAATCAAAGCTCTGCTTCTTGTCAAAACTTTTGATGGTTTCTGCAAGCATTTAATACCCTAAGCTAATTCCTTAATACTATGTAGTGTCATGTTTAGCGGTTGTCTCCTATTCTCGTATCACCACCGGTTCCTTGCCTTCCAAATCTCCCAAATACCAGCCAAGAACAGAAAGCTCCAGTCGCACTCTGGGCCGAGAGTGTTTCTGAATCGACACTTCCAAGCCTTACCAACCCAACCTTCCTCCTCCAGCTCTTGAAAATTAGCCCAGTCATGCGGGTCAACGACATGCTTCCATACCATTCTCGCCACGGGGCAGAAACGCAAGAGATGATTAGCATCTTCACGGGGAAAGCCGCATTTGCGACATTTGGCATCGTCAGTCATATGTCTATCCTTGCACAAAGCATTACACATAAGGCTTCTGTGATTGATTTGCCAAAGTAGACATTTGATTTTATTAGGAAGACGACTCCCCCAAATGAGTTTCCACGAAGAATCTGAGTTTCCAACTGGAATAATCTGAGTTTGCAACTGAATCTGCCCGTTGAATTCCCTCTCCAGATTCTCGCATCCCTTACCGACGAATCTGTCGGAATGGGAGTCCCTAGGATAGCCGCCCGGATGTGCACCGGAATAGGAGTCTGCAATTTTTCCAAGTTCCAGGAACCATTGCTCTCAATAATATCACTGACCAACAGTTCACTTTCCTCCTCCATAACCGGTTCTGAGATAGCAACCCTCAAACGGCCCAACTCCAGCCACTTGTCATCCCATAGGCGCACATCTCTACCATTACCGATTCTCCAACCTATATTGTTACTGACTTCTTTCAAACCGCGAAAGATTCCCTTCTAAGTGTTTGACGATGAGTCCCTTTGCTCATGATCAAGTATGCAATCATCCCCCAAATACTTAGCCCTGTAAATACGCTCCCATAGGCTATCTGATGCCTTAAGAACACGCTATCCCGATTTCGCAAGCATTGCAATGTTGTTCTTTCGAGCCTCCCTTATGCCGAGGCCCCCTTCATCTTTTCGGCGTAACACTTTATTCCATCCCACTAAATGTGTCTTTCTTCGATTTATATCCGCAGCCCAAAGGAAATTACGATTCAATTGATCAAGCTTCTCGCAAACCTTAGTCGGAAACCAGGCTGAATGCATATGATATATAGGGATCGAGGCTGTGACGGACTGTATCAAGGTCAGTCTTCCTGCCATATTCAGATTATTAGCCTTCCACATTGAAAGCTTATTTTGAACTTTTTCGATCACATTGTTAAACACTTCTTTGGAGTTCCCACTATCACCAAGATGCACTCCTAAATATTTACCGACATCCAGAGTCTCCTCAATTACAAGAATTTGGCTGATATTCGTTCGATTAGATGTGTCGGAATATGGAGAAAACCACACCTTAGATTTTTTATTGCTTATTCGGAGGCCCGACGTGTGGCAGAACCGATCCAAGATGTCATTAATAACAAGAGCATTTTCCGGAGTAGCCATGGCCATAAGAATGATATCATCGGCGAAGAAAAGGTGGCTAACCTTTGGTCCCCCACTACATATGGAGGGTGGTTTCCAACTCTTTGTGATCACCGCTTCCTCAATCAAGTACCCAAGCCTTTCCATACACAACACGAAAAGATAGGGAGAAAGAGGGTCTCCCTGTCGAAGGCCACAAGACGGGATAATACGATCCGTTGGATCCCCATTCCAAAGGATCTGGGTTGGACACTCTTTACTCCGTTCATAATCAACCTGACTATGTTCTCCGGAAAGTTGAAAAAACTAAGAGTCTCCTCGAGAAAACACCAGTTGACTTTGTCGTAAGCTTTCTCTAAGTCCAGCTTGATTAACATGCCTCCCTTTTTGCTCCTGGACTTCCTCATGGAATGCATGATTTCTTTGATTGTCAACACATTATCCAGCGTACTCCTTCCGGGAATAAAAGAACTCTGACAAGGGCCAACAATTTTAGCAATGAACGGTTTGATCCTTGTGACAATTAACTTTATCAGGACCTTTAAAATCACATTGCAAAGAGCAATTGGTCTGAAATCGTTGGCAACCTCGGGGTTAGCAACTTTCGGAATTAAGCAAATATAAGCACTGCCCATAGTTCATATGAAGGACTCTCTGACGATGTGTCTTTCATCGTTGTTTTCTGTCCGAAAGCAGCAGCCTCAGTTGTCGCTGCCGTCCCTGCTTTAGATGGGCACGCTTCTAGACGATGACCAACCTTTCCGTACGTGAAGCATATAGAAGGGAGATTCTCATAAACGAGGGGAAAGAGCCGGTCGCCTACCTCAATTGCACTCGGAAGTGGTTGCTCGAGATTCAATTGAACGCAAACTCGTGCAAATTTGCCCTTAGTCCCATAATAGGTGTTGGTGTCAATTTTTATCGGAGTCCCAATAGAGCTAGCCAATTGATGGAGTATCGGTTCCTTATAGTACTCTAACGATAGTTCTGAAATTCGAACCCACGCAATTGTGGAGGTGACTCGATCCTTGGACGGCTGGAAATTGGGTATCCATTTTCGAACAACAAGATAGCTTCCATTGATCACCCAAGGTCCGTCAGTGAGTATCGACGTTGCCTTTTCCACATCGGATGTTTTTAACACAAAGCATCCATGACCTAGTTCAATTAGGTCATATTCTCCTTTCAACTGCCACATACGATCCAATCTTGCCCCAAGGAAGTTTACGTTCAGGTCATGGTTCGCCGGAACGGCAGTGGCCGTTCCACCTTGACGGGGGTGGAACGCCGACAACTTGGAGCGCGGGTGGAACACCGTGAAATCGGCCGGAACGGCGTCCCACCCCGTTTTCGCGGTGAAAAACAGATTGAAGCGGCGCTTTAACGTCACAAATCGGGGATGGAACGGCGGACGAGAGGCGATGTCGGTGGAAAACAGAAGACGGCTGCTCTGTGTTGCAGGATGGAAGGAAAAGAGAGATAGAAATAGGTTTTCTTAATTAATTAAAAGAATTAATGGGCTAAAATATTAATGTAACTAATGGGCCATAATTTACATTGGGTATTTGGGTTACTCTTTGATAATTAAACTATTTAAAAGTTTGGGCCAACAAATGAAAGAGTACATGAATACAATATTTATGTGCTTAATATTTTATGCTTTTCCTTAGAAGAAAATATCAACATAAAAAAAATGGGCATACTTTTTTAAGGAAAATTGGGATAGTACTATGAATGATATTAGCCTGACGGATTCCTTTCTTTCCTTTCTTTTTGAAACTCTGAATGATTCATTTTATCTTTATTTGTATGCTTTCACGTGAAGGAAAACCTGAAAATTTATCATTTTTTCGGGTCAAAAAGGTAATTATTATTTGTCAATTATTGACTTAAATTATGTAAAATAGCCTCCCTCATTCTTCAATGCAGAAACTTGTAAGCTCTCTCAAGTGCTGAAATATTTCTATGTTCTCCTCATTCTTAAAATACAAATTTATTATTAGTGAATAATGTATTTTTCCGCCTCATCATTCCACTTATTATTAGTGAATAATGTATTTTTATTTATCTATTGTAATATTTGTAGTGTTATATGATAGTAGAAGAACTTTTATTTGTATTGATGCACTATTCCTCACAAGATGCAGACGATTCTGAGTTTCTTCCACCTCGTCATTCCACTTATTATTAGTAAATAATGTATTTTTATTTATCTATTGTAATATTTGTGGTGTTATATGATAGTAGAAGAACTTTTATTTGTATTGGTACATTAATCAATTATATTTATCGTAAAAATGCCTTCCGTTCCACGAAGTATCGCGACGGTTCCGCGACATGACGCTGGAACTGGAACGGTGCCCCCCGTTCCGTTTCCCGCGACCGCGACTGTGAACCATGGTTCAGGTTACGACCCAGAATACGCAGAATAATGGCCTGACGCCATTCGCTTCTAATTTCCTCCTCGTAATCCTCATCGAGTACGATTCTAGGGTAAGGATACTCTTCTGTTGGTTCGATGATAGTAATTCTATCCAAGTTCTCCGTGTTGCTCTCATTGAACTTTGGGTTGGCAGAATGGTTCTTTCCCACTAAGGATGCCAGATAGGTACTGCCTATCGGTGATCTTGGAGACTCAACCTCCACTGGCTCGGGCTTCAACTCCATATGCGATCCCTCCATGTGCGATTCCCTCGTTTGATCGAAGTTCCGTTTGAATTTCTTGGTACTCCGCCTCATTTGGTCGAACTCTTCACTCGAGAGCGCTGGAAAGTTTTCCTTAGCCATTTCAACTATTAAACGTGACAAGAATGCATTGTTAAACTTTCAGTTAGGGAAGAAATTGTTGATTAGTTTTTTTAATTTGTAGCTAAATTTAATAAATTATTATATATTTGTTTAAAAGTTCAATTTAATAACAAAATATTATGTTTAATAAATTATAATATTTCTTTAATTTTAAAAATAATTATGGCAAATTCCGAGGGAAATCCCTCGGAAGTTGGAAAAAAAAAACTAAATATTAAGAAAAGAGAAAACGTTGTTTTTAAATATTAAATGTAATAACATGATTTTTTTTTTTTGTTAATTAATTAAATAAGAAAAAAGTCTCTTCCAAAAATATGTGAAAACGAAATTCGATTTCAATTTAAAATAAAACGAATGCCCTTAACGTTATGATATCGTTCAAAATACTTACCGAATGTTTGATTACATATGTATAACCATCAATTCACTCATTTAATAACTAAAATTATCTTATTTTATTCACTAATTATATATATAATTGTCATGGATTGTATTTAAACTCAACAAATTATTATGTAGTGCTTAATTTTAAAATATATATATAGCAAATTCCGAGGGATTTTCGAGGGAAAATGGTTTTCCCTCGGAAATCCCTCGGAATTCCCTCAGAATTTGGAAAAAAAAACTAAATATTAAAAAAAGAGAAAACATTGTTTTTAAATATTAAATGTAATAACATGATGTTTTCTTTGTTAGTTAATTAAATAAGAAAAAATTCTCTTCCAAAAATATGTGAAAAAAAAAATTGATTTCAATTTAAAATAAAACGAATGTCCTTAACGTTATGATATCGTTCGAAATACTTATCGAATCTTTGATTACATATGTATAACCATCAATTCACTCATTTAATAACTAAAATTATCTTGCTTTATTCACTAATTATACATATAATTGTCATGGATTGTATTTAAACTCAACAAATTAATATGTAGTGCTTAATTTTAAAAAATATATATTGCAAATTCCGAGGGAATTCCGAGGGATTTCCGTGAGAAAACCATTTTCCCTCGAAAATCCTTGGGAATTCCCTCGGAATTTACAAAAAAAAAAAAAAAATTAAATAAAGAGAAAATATTGTTTTTAAATATTAAATGTAATAACATGATGTTTTTTTTGTTAGTTAATTAAATAAGAAAAAAGTCTCTTCCAAAAAATATGTGAATACGAAATTCGAATTCAATTTAAAATAAAACGAATGTCCTTAACGTTATGATATCGTTCGAAATACTTACCGAATGTTTGATTACATATGTATAACCATCAATTCACTCATTTAATAACTAAAATTGTCTTACTTTATTCACTAATTATACATATAATTGTCATGGATTGTATTTAAACTGAACAAATTATTATGTAGTGCTTAATTTTAAAAAATATTTATTGCAAATTCCGAGGTAATTCCGAGGGGAATTCCCTCGGAATTTGCAAAAAAAAAAAAAAAAAAAAAAACTAAATATTAGAAAAAGGGAAAACATTGTTTTTAAATATTAAATGTAATAACATGATTTTTTTTTGTTAGTTAATTAAATAAGAAAAAAGTCTCTTCCAAAAATATGTGAAAATGAAATTCGATTTCAATTTAAAATAAAACGAATGTCCTTAACGTTATGATATCGTTCGAAATACTTACCGAATGTTTGATTACATATGTATAACCATCAATTCACTCATTTAATAACTAAAATTATCTTACTTTATTCACTAATAATACATATAATTGTCATGGATTGTATTTAAACTCAACAAATTATTATGTAGTGCTTAATTTTAAAAAATATAAATAGCAAATTCCGAGTGATTTCCGAGGGAAAACCATTTTCTCTCGGAATTCCCTCAGAAGTTGGAAAAAAAAACTAAATATTAAAAAAAGAGAAAACATTGTTTTTAAATATTAAATGTAATAACATGATGTTTTCTTTGTTAGTTAATTAAATAAGAAAAAGTTCTCCTCCAAAAATATGTGAAAAAAAAATTCGATTTCAATTTAAAATAAAACGAATGTCCTTAACGTTATGATATCGTTCGAAATACTTACCGAATGTTTGATTACATATGTATAACCATAAATATCTTACTTTATTCACTAATTTTACATATAATTGTCATGGATTGTATTTAAACTCAACAAATTATTATTTAGTGCTTAATTTTAAAAAAAATATATATAGCAAATTCCGAGGGATTTCCGAGGGAAAATGAATTCCCTCGGAATTTGGAAAAGCCTAAATATTAAAAAAAAATAGAAAACATTGTTTTTAAATATTAAATGTAATAACATGATGTTTTCTTTGTTAGTTAATTAAATAAGAAAAAATTATCTTCCAAAAACATGTGAAAATGAAATTCCATTTCAATTTAAAATAAAATGAATGTCCTAAATGTTATGATATCGTTCGGAATATTTGCCGAATGTTTGATTACATATGTACAACCATCAATTCACTAATTTAATAAAATAATACTTTTAAATATCAATAATAATACTTATAATAGTCATGGATTGTAACTAAACATAATAAATTATTATATAATTTATAATTTAAAAATAATTATTAAACATTCCGAGGGAAATCCGAGGGAATTTATCAAATTAATTTCCGGGGGAATATTCCCTCGGAAATCCCTCGGAAGATAATTTTAATTTAAAAATTAATTTTTAATTTTCCGAGGGCATCATCCCTCGGAAATCCCTCGAAAAATTTAAGAACTAAAATTGTGAATATTTCCGAGGGATTATTTCCCTCGGAAATCCCTCGAAAATTAATTTTAGTTTAAAATTAATAATTTTTTACTTTCCGTGGGAATTTTCCCTCGAAAATTGAATAATTCCCTCGGAAATCCCTCTGAAACTAGTTTTAATTTAAAAATTATTTATGTATTAATTTTCCGAGGAAATTTTCGAAAATTCCCTCGGAAAATTCAAGATTTAAAATATATGAACATTTCCGAGGGAATTATTCCCTCAGAAATAAACTTTAGTTTAAAAATTAATAATTTTTTATTTTCCGATGGAAAATTCCCTCGGAAACTATTTGTAATTTAAAAATTAATTAAATTTTTATTTTCCGAGGGAATTTTCCCTCGGAAAACTTGGCGGCTAACCTTGGCGATAACATTTTCGAGGGATTTCTGAGGGAATATTCCCTCGGAAATTAATTTGGCGAATTCCCTCGGAAGTCCCTTTCCCTCGGAAATCCCTCGGAATTTTCGAGGGAATTTTTCCCTTAGAAATTTCCCTCGAAATTCGTCTGTTTCCTTGTAGTGTTATCAGAGGAAGTTTATATGGAGCCACCTCCGAGATTTACGAATGACTTTGACAGACACGAAGTGTGCAAGCTTCATAAGGCGTTGTACGGGCTGAAGCAATCACCATGGGCATGGTTTGGCAGGTTCAACGTTGCAATGCAGCGCCATGGATATGTTTAGAGTAACTCCGACTATACTCTATTTCTAAAACGACGAGGGGAATTGATCACGTGTCTGATCATATATGTGGAAGATATGATCATAACATGGAGTGATACAGAGGAGATAGGCCGACTTCGGGAGAATCTCTTCAAGGAATTCGAAATGAAAGACCTTGGAGGATTGAAGTACTTCCTAGGAATTGAAGTGTTGAGGTCAAAGAAGGGAATATTTCTCTCACAAAAGAAATACATTCTCGATCTACTTGCTGAGACTGGAATGTTTGATTGCAAACCAGTTGAAACTCTGATATAGGTAAATCACAAGCTGAAAATAGAAGAGAGCGGGGAACCAGCTGAAAAGGAGCGTTACCAATGTCTGGTTCGTAAACTGATCTAT
Source organism: Lantana camara (assembly GCA_037501455.1). Classification (NCBI taxonomy): domain Eukaryota; kingdom Viridiplantae; phylum Streptophyta; class Magnoliopsida; order Lamiales; family Verbenaceae; genus Lantana; species Lantana camara. The sequence continues at coordinate 118,331,731 of CM074857.1, forward strand.
TTGTCACATACGAGGCCGAATATTGCTTATGCTGTGGGAGTTGTGAGTCAGTTTATGCACCAACCACAGAGGGAACACATGGAAGCAGTTGTTCGGATTATTCGATACTTGAAGGTCACAGTCGGGACTGGAATAATGTTTGGAAGTCATGGCCATCTTGAAGTAGAGGCTTACACTAATGCAGATTGGGCAGGGAACCCAAATGACAGAAGGTCCACCTCTGGGTTCTTTACATTAGTCGGAGGGAATGTGGTGACATGGAGGAGTAAAAAACAAAAGGTGGTGCCGTTATCTAGCACAGATGCTGAGTTCAGAGGCATAGCCAAAGGAGTAACTGAGATACTTTAGGTAAGAAAGTTACTGTCAGAGATTGGCATGGGTTCCTCAAGTCCAAGTACTCTGAAATACGATAACAAAGCTGTTATTAGCATTTCAGAGAACCCTGTCTAACATGATAGAACTAAGGATGTGGAAGTGGACCAACACTTCATAAAAGAGAAGCTGGAGAGTGGTATTATCTCTATTCCCTTCGTCAGGTCAAATGTAACGCCCCGATTTCCAACTATTCAGGTACGCACGGCACGTGTGAATTTCTGAGAATTATTGCATAAATTGGATTCGATTGTTATGTGAAATAATTATCGAACATGATTATTTATCAAATTGACCTTATATGATCATTCTTTCAAATTTGAGGACCAAATTGCATAAACAATTCTTGGACCAAAGTGAATCAAATTGTAGGAATAGAACTTAATTGCATAACTAATACATTTGAGGGACTTAATTGCAAATTGTGCTTGATCATCCATATATGTAGAAACATCATGTTATCTCTAATTCATTCTTCATTTTATATCATACAAACACACCATATTTGCTCCCTCATATTCACGGTTCATCCAAGAAGAGAGAAGAGAGGAGATTTCATCCAATTCATCCAAGTTTTTCAAGAGATATCAAGCTTTTGAAGCTCCAACATCCATCATCATCTTCTTCATCCATTTCTTTTCATTCAAGTGCAAGTAAGTGAAATATGTGATCTTTGATGATTGTGTGTGAGGCCAGGGTTTATAATTTTATGGAATATATGGATTAGATGTGGCTTGAAGCATGAGTACATAATTTAAGAATGAATTGATACATGAAAATTTGAAGAACTTGAGCTCATATGAGGAATTCATAAATGAACTTGAAGCTTATGATCCTTGATGATTTGGCTTAATTTATGTGTTTACATGAAGTTTTATTGTATCTTGAACATATATGCATATAAATTTCCAGAAAACTTGTGTTTTGGGGCATGAAAATTGATGTTTTGGTTAATTGTGGTGTTTGGCCGAGACTTCCCCTGTTTTCTGCTCTGTTTTTCTGCAGAACTTGAAGGTCGCGCCCGCGACCAAAAATATGCATAAAACTGGTCGCACCCGCGACCCCATTTTGGCCAACTTTCGACTTTTGGGAAAATTGCATGAAAATTTCGGAAAAATACTTGGTCGCAGCCGCGACCATTTTGTGAAGGATTTTGGTCGAGCCCGCGACCCCCCCAGAAACTGCATTTTGTCCAACTTCGAACCAACGCCATTTTCACCTCGGTTTGAATTAGAAAACGTGTCATATAGCGTTGGAAAGGTCTTTGTGTCTAGTTTCATATCCAATAAACAAAACTCAATTCCCACTTCTAGAATTAAAGATATTCCAGTTTTCCCTCAACATGTACATTTTCTAAAATTGTCCGTTTTTGCCAAACTTCACCAAAACCTCTATTATTGCATTCTTTTCACTTCCTTAGCCCCGTATGTGACTTATATGAGTTATAAACTTGGTTTAGTGATATTTATCCTCTTAATTGACATTACTTAAGTGTTATTGCATAACATATTGATTATGAATACGCCGTGCGTCATTATTTGGTATATACCTATTTATCACTAATCATTTCCAAGCTCTCAAGTGTTTAGCAAGCAGGTTATGATCGTACAAAGCAATGCGCGTACCGTGATCGAATCATTCAATATATAGCAGACAAATCAGGCTCATGCAAAGCAATGCGTGTAGTTTGATTGGTATCATGTTCATGCAAAGCAATACGTGCAATGTGATTAATGCTATGACGGGATGACCCCTGAATCCATCAGGAGACTGGTGGAGGAAGGAATCCCGTACGTGGGAATCATCAATCCTAACGTGCGTAGCATGTCGGGATGACCCCTGAATCCATCACGAGACTGGTGGAGAAAGGAATCCCGCACGTGGGAATCATCAATCCTAACGTGTGTAGCCTGAATGTGTATCAACAAGGAAGGGCCATTCCATTTAGGTTCCCCTTACCTTGAAGATGCTTTATCGTGATTACGGTGTTACGGTGCTACCGTGAATGGTGAAGGCTCGCAACCTTCCCGTTATTGGAGTGATGGAATTATCGGAGTGATGGAGTTCATTGTGGTGATGGTGTTTATTGGAGTGAGGGGGTTATGGGAGTGATGGCGATATTTGGGAAATCGAAATATGCGCAGTGTTCTTGCAGGTACACTCTAAGCAGGAATCGAGCTGAGTCGAGTCCTTGCATTCGAGCCGCACGGTGCATTTTATTTATTTATTTATCATTTCAAAGGAACTGTTGTTAATACTATTTGTTATTTATCTTAGGAGATGATAAAGTATTGATATGTAAAATTGAGATGTGAACTACTTGATCAAAGAACAATGACATAGCATGCTTCCGCTTTACTTTTATACCTTTTGATATGTGATTTGTGAGTTAGTCCCGTTCGCTGCAGGTTGATTCATGTACGGACTATCCATTTCGTATGTGGATCGACCTGTAGTGCGGGGGTGTGGCATCCCTACGTAAAGGGGTGCTACATCTGAAGTGGTATCAGAGCCCGGTTGCAAAACCGAGGTTCTAGGGTCTTGTCAAGGCTAAGTTGATCGACTTAGGAATTATTTGGTAACTTGTGCATTGACATCTTAACCGGCATGCATAATTTAGTGTTTATTGTTAGTGACCATCAATCCAGTTTTGGCGAATTGAGGAAGGCTTGAACAATTGAACGTCTGATTCCGACGTCACAAAGAGTAAGAAAGAAAATTTTCATTTTCTTTCTTAAGGGGGAGAGTGAATCCGAGGATGGATTCTCTTAAGGGGGAGAGAATTGTAACGCCCCGATTTCCAACTATTCAGGTACGCACGGCACGTGTGAATTTCTGAGAATTATTGCATAAATTGGATTCGATTGTTATGTGAAATAATTGTCGAACATGATTATTTATCAAATTGACCTTATATGATCATTCTTTCAAATTTGAGGACCAAATTGCATAAACAACTCTTGGACCAAAGTGAATCAAATTGTAGGAATAGAACTTAATTGCATAACTAATACATTTGAGGGACTTAATTACAAATTGTGATTGGTCATCCATATATGTAGAAGCATCATCTTATCTCTAATTCATTCTTCATTTTATATCATACAAACACACCATATTTGCTCCCTCATATTCACGGTTCATCCAAGAAGAGAGAAGAGAGGAGATTTCATCCAATTCATCCAAGTTTTTCAAGAGATATCAAGCTTTTGAAGCTCAAGCATCCATCATCATCTTCTGCATCCATTTCTTTTCAATCAAGTGCAAGTAAGTGAAATATGTGATCTTTGATGATTGTGTGTGAGGCTAGGGTTTATAATTTTATGGAATATATGGATTAGATGTGGCTTGAAGCATGAGTACATAATTTAAGAATGAATTGATGCATGAAAAATTGAAAAACTTGAGCTCATATGAGGAATTCATACATGAACTTGAAGCTTATGATCCTTGATGATTTGGCTTAATTTATGTGTTTACATGAAGTTTTATTGTATCTTGAACATATATGCATATAAATTTCCAGAAAACTTGTGTTTTGGTGCATGAAAATTGATGTTTTGGTTAATTGTTGTGTTTGGCCGAGACTTCCCCTGTTTTCTGCTCTGTTTTTCTGCAGAACTTGAAGGTCGCGCCTGCGACCAAAAATATGCATAAAACTGGTCGCGCCCACGACCCCATTTTGGCTAACTTTCGACTTTTGGGAAAATTGCATGAAAATTTCGGAAAAATACTTGGTCGCAGCCGCGACCATTTTGTGAAGGATTTTGGTCGCGCCCGCGACCCCCCCAGAAACTGCATTTTGTCCTACTTCTAACCAACGTCATTTTCAGCTCGGTTTGGATTAGAAAACGTGTCATATAGCGTTGGAAAGGTCTTTGTGTCTAGTTTCATATCCAATAAACAAAACTCGATTCCCACTTCTAGAATTAAAGATATTCCAGTTTTCCCTCAACGTGTAAATTTTCTAAAATTGTCCGTTTTTGCCAAACTTCACCAAAACCTCTATTATTGCATTCTTTTCACTTCCTTAGCCCCGTATGTGACTTATATGAGTTATAAAATTGGTTTAGTGATATTTATCCTCTTAATTGACATTACTTAAGTGTTATTGCATAACATATTGATTATGAATACGCCGTGCGTCACTATTTGGTATATACGTATTTATCACTAATCATTTCCAAGCTCTCAAGTGTTTAGCAAGCAGGTTATGATCGTGCAAAGCAATGCGCGTACCGTGATCGAATCGTTCAATATATAGCGGACAAATCAGGCTCATGCAAAGCAATGCGTGTAGTTTGATTGGTATCATGTTCGTGCAAAGCAATGCGTGCAATGTGATTAATGCCATGACGGGATGACCCCTAAATCCATCAGGAGACTGGTGGAGGAAGGAATCCCGTACGTGGGAATCATCAATCCTAACGTGCGTAGCATGTCGGGATGACCCTTGAATCCATCAGGAGACTGGTGGAGAAAGGAATCCCGCACGTGGGAATCATCAATCCTAACGTGCATAGCATGAATGTGTATCGACAAGGAAGGGCCATTCCATTTAGGTTCCCCTTACCTTGAAGAGGCTTTATCGTGATTACCGTGTTACAGTGCTACCGTGAATGGTGAAGGCTCACAACCTTCCCGTTATTGGAGTGATGGAATGATCGGAGTGATGGAGTTCATTGCGGTGATGGTGTTTATTGGAGTGAGGGGGTTATGGGAGTGATGGCGATATTTGGGAAATCGAAATATGTGCAGTGTTCTTGCAGGTACACTCTAAGCAGGAATCGAGCTGAGTCGAGTCCTTGCATTCGAGCCGCACGGTGCATTTTATTTATTTATTTATCATTTCAAAGGAACTGTTGTTAATACTATTTGTTATTTATCTTAGGAGATGATAAAGTATTGATATGTAAAATTGAGATGTGAACTACTTGATCAAAGAACAATGACATAGCATGCTTCCGCTTTACTTTTATACCTTTTGATATGTGATTTGTGAGTTAGTCCCGTTCGCTGCAGGTTGATTCTGTTGGAAAACACGAATCAGAAAGCAGCGGAATTTAAAAAAATTTTCCAACAAAAGGATCTAGGACTCGCAATCGTGCAACCAAATTCGTAAAGATAGAAAACTTACTTTTCTTTTATTCTTTCTTGAAGCGTTTCAAGCCACCCAAGAACGCTCTTCTCGCGGCTTGATCCCCTCTCCTTGGTAAAGCTCGAATCTTCAAACTTCTAACTTGAAGTCTCTAGAGAAAGTCCACCAACTTGATCACAATCTAACTAGTAAGGATGCTAGTTCTCTAGTTAGTGTTTAGGCTTAACCTATGGTTTAATTTAATCTTGGAGAAAGGAAGGTGTTCAACACATGAACCAAGAATTGTCAATTAGCTCCATAAGGAGCTCGAGCTCCCCTATTTATAGAGAGGGGAGTGCCGAAATTCCTAGTCCTTTATGGGCTAGGATTTTGGTCCCTCTCTCCTATTACTTGATCATCAAGTAATTTTGACTTTGACTTTGAATTCTAATTCAAATCAACTTTCAAGAGAGCTAAAAATATCCAAACTATTTTTGGATAATTTTATACTTTATTTATTATAAAATAAATAACTTATTTTTATCTAATTAATTAATTCGTAATTAATTAACTAGATTATTTTCTCCAAAATAAGACTTTCCTTTTTAATTCAAAATTAAACCAAAGTCTATTAAATAATTAACAACTTAATTATTTAATATCCAATTAAATAGTCACGTGTGGCACACGTGTCATAGTGACACGTGTCCAGTCACGTGACCCACACGTGTGGTTTCACACGTGTGGAACCCTCTAGGCTCGATTAACTCGTTTAATCATTTTAAAGCCTCAACTCATGTAACCAAGTTGTTGTGTGTGACCCTCTAGGTTCTCAATTCAATTAGCAGTGACCTTAATTAATTAATTCACTAATTAATTAATCAGTCCACAGATTAAACGACCATAGTCTAGCAACAGGTGTTTAACCCCTAGCTGAATTGGAATGTTCGGATTCGACAGAACCTTTAAGTCATTGATTCATGTGAGATACAATCCTCCTACTTACTATCTCTCAACCAAGATCTAGGGCAAGAGAATAATCAGAACCCTAATAATCCGGTCTTAAAGCTAAGTGCATTTCATATCCATTTGATCTCAATCCAAGAAACCCTTTTCTTGATGTCTTGATCTACTGCCTTGGCCAAGGACTCCATATGGCATATGAATGACTTACACAATAAGAGATCACCTTGCAAATGCAAGTGTAGGTCCTTTCTTGATTCTCATTCACTTTCATGAATCACTTGTGCAGCCCCAGCATAAGCCTTGAATCAGTTGTCTAAGGCGACACCCTTTAAAGCGTATACCTAAGACTACAGAGTTAGCTCATAAAGTGACAAGGAACCTCAAGTCTAAGGATCAATTAATCACATCAATGACTCGTGAGATATTTCCTAATCTGGAAGTTTCCATTTCCTGAAATAGAAACTTCCTTTCCCATTTAGGAATGTTCTCACACGGGGCACCTCAGTGAACTTACTTATTAAAGTAAGCACCCTCATGTATCACGCACGTATCAACTATACACTTTGCACCTCCATGAAACAAGGTGGTCCTTCTTAAGGGCGTGATCCCACAAGCAAGCCTTAGAGGAGTCAGGTTGACACTCCCACTGTCTGTAGGACTCATCGGCTTGGAGTATTTTACTAATCATGACTTATGTGATATAGGGCTCGTTTCATGAACCATTTCACCTAAATGGTAGAGTCCTAAAGTCATCAGGATTAGGGGAGTTCTCATACATGCACAGCTAAAGTAAACGCATACCAAACAAGAGCATATAAAGAAGTGTTGCCTCAATTCGTTATTTCATTCAAAGATTGTCTGTGATTACAATAAGGAAAAGCACAAAGCGGATATACAATCGGCTTTCTAGGGCACTATTCCTAACAATCTCCCACTTGCCCGTCAAAGCCATTCTAAAGCTACTCTAAGTCCCATCTTCTGAAGATGACCTTGGAAAGCTTCTCGACTAAGGGGTTTAGTAAGTGGATCTGCCACGTTCTCTGCTGATGTGACCCTCTCAATTAGCACATCTCCTCTTTTGATAATATCACGGATTAGGTGATACTTCCTCATAATGTGCTTGGTCCGTTGGTGAGATCTTGGTTCTCTTGCTTGAGCAACCGCCCCAGTGTTGTCACAAAACACAGTAATGGGGTCTTTCATGCTAGGAACAACATTCAACTCTTGAATGAAGTTTCTAATCCAAACACCTTCCTTTGCTGCATCATTTGCAGCTAAGTATTCGGCCTCAGTGGTCAAATCTGCAGTGGTTGTTTGCTTGGAACTCTTCCAACTCACTGCTCCGCCGTTTAGGCAGAAAATGTATCCTGACATTGTCTTAAAATCATCTAAGTCTGATGCAAAGCTTGCATCGCAGTATCCTTCGACAGTAAGATCTTTCTGACCTCCGTAAACTAAGAATAAATCTTTAGTACTTTTCAAGTACTTAAGAATATTCTTCACGGCAGCCCAGTGACCATCTCCAGGGTCAGTTTGGAAACGGCTTGTCACACTAAGTGCATAAGCCACATCCGGTCGAGTACATAACATTGCATACATTATGCTACCTATTGCTGATGCATAAGGTGTATGAGTTATTCTCTCCTTCTCAAGGTTAGTCTTAGGACACATCTTCTTTGAAAGACATGTTCCTACACTCATAGGAAGGTTCTTAACCTTTGCTGACTCCATATTGAATCTCTTCAATACTTTGTCAATGTACATCGACTGTGATAGTCCTATTAACCTTCTAGATCTATCTCTATAGATTTTGATTCCAAGGATATAGGACGCATCACCAAGATCTTTCATCTCGAATTGGTTCGATAACCACAACTTAGTCACTTTCATGTCATCCTTCGAATTCCCAATAAGAAGGATGTCATCAACATAAAGTACTAAGAATTGTACTGAGGTCTCCAATTCCTTTCTATACACACATGATTCATTCGAAATTTGGATGAAGCCAAACGCTTTGACCGATTCATCAAATCGAATGTTCCAATTCCTAGAAGCCTGTTTCAATCCATAGATTGATCTTTGGAGTTTGCAAACCTTTTGCTCACTCCCACTGAATGTGAAACCTATGGGTTGCTCCATATAAATGTCTTTGTCAATGTCACCATTGAGAAAGGCAGTTTTCACATCCATTTGCTATATCTCATAGTCATAATATGCAGCAATGGCAAGCATGATTCGAATGGACTTTTGCATTGCAACTGGTGAAAAGGTTTCGTCAAAGTCCACGCCGGGTCTTTGAGTGAATCCTTTTGCAACCAGTCTTGCTTTGTAGGCTGCAATGCTTCCATCAACTCCAAGCTTTCTCTTAAAGATCCATTTGCAACCTATGGGTTTGACCCCATCAGGCAAATCTACCAAGGTCCAAACTTGGTTGGAGTTCATGGAATTCATTTCGGATTTCATGGCTTCTATCCACTGTTCAGAGTCAGAATCTGAAAGTGCCTCCTCATATGTTAAAGGATCATTATCCTTTTGAGAGATTTCATGGAAGAATCCATACCATCTCTCCGGCTGTCTAGGTGTGCGTTCAGAACGCCTTAGAGGAGGATTTTCGTGTGTATCGAAATTCGTGATTGGTTGTAGTTGATCAGAGTGGGACGTTTCTTCAGTGGGTGATGTGGGGTCCTTTTGTACTTCTTCTAATTCTATGATCTTGCCTTTCTTTTCTTTAAGGAACGGTTTCTCAAGAAAAGTGGCATTTCTGGAAACAAACACCTTTTGCTCAAATTGATCATAGAAATAGTATCCTATGGATTCCTTAGGATAACCTACAAAGTAGCATAAGTTAGAACGAGATTCTAACTTATCTCCCACTGTCCTCTTCACGTAAGCAGGACAACCCCAAATTCTCAAGTACGAATAACTAGGGATTTTACCATGCCACATTTCATAGGGCGTCTTGGGGACTGACTTAGAGGGAACTAGATTCAGAATCTTTGCTGCACTTTCTAGGGCATAACCCCAGAAAGAAGGTGGTAAGTCAGTGAAACTCATCATGGAATGAACCATATCAAGTAAGGTTCGATTCCTTCTCTCAGAAACTCCATCAAGCTGAGGAGTTCTCGGAGGAGTCCACTGAGAGATAATCCCATTATCTTTGAGATGATTAAGGAATTCTTCACTAAGATACTTGCCTCCTCGATCAGATCGAAGTGCTTTGATCTTGTGACCAGTTTGGTTCTCAACCTCCTTTTGAAATTCTAAGAATTTCTCAAAAGCTTCAGATTTATACTTCATTAAGTATACATAACCATACCGACTAAAGTCATCAGTAAAGGTTATGAAGTACTGATGATTGTTTCTAGTGCTTACACTAAGCGGTCCACAAACATCAGTATGGATCAAATCCAAAACCTCAGTGGCACGTTCCACAGTTCCTTTAAAAGGAACTTTGGACATCTTTCCTTTGAGACAGGATTCGCAAGAAGTCAACTCTTTGAGATCATTTTCAGAGAATGATCCTAAAGTGTTTATCTTGCTAATTCTGTTCTTGGAAATGTGTCCTAATCTAGCGTGCCATAAGGGAGCTGAAACTTTGTCATCTCTCTTACGCTTTGTTTCTCGTTGTATATTCATAATATTGATATTTTGAGTTAGGTAAAGTCCATTACTTAGAGTACCGATATGAACGGAAGAGTTGTTCCGTTTGATAAAGTATTTACCATTCTTAATATAAGTTTCATAATCTTCACAATCTAATATTGGAACTGAAATTATATTACGAATAATGCTCGGTACATAAAGGACTTTATTTAATACTAACTCAAAACTACCTAAATCTAATCTAATTGTGCCTAAAGCTCGAGCTTCAACGTTTGAGCCATCGCCGATCTTCAAGACACATTCTCCTTCTTTGAGTTGTTGGACTTCACTTAGCATCTGTACATCATTACAGATATGAGTTCCACAACCGGTATCAAGTACCCAAGAACTAGAATTAATAGAAAGATTTACTTCAACGAGAAAGATACCTTTCTTTAGAGTAGCCTTGTACTCTGGGCAGTTTCTCCTCCAATGTCCCGCTTTGCCACAATGGAAGCAAACATCCTCTTTCTGATCACGCTTCTTCTTTTGGGCCTTCCCCTTCGAAATGCCACCAGTGGGCCTAAGGGGTTTCTTCTTCTTCTTTTGGGCTTTCTTGCCCTTACCTTTAGAAGGCCCAGAAGAGGAAGATGGAGCATTCACCATCAAAACCTTATTGTCCTTCTTGATCGTGCTTTCAGCAGTCACAAGCTGACTAATCAGCTCAGCTACAGTAGCACCAGCATGATTCATGTTGATGTTAAGGTCAAATGGGTTGAATGATGGTGGGAGCGAAGCTAGCAACAAATCCACTGAAAGCTCATCTTTCAGTGGCATGTCCATGGAAGCAAGTTTCTCAGTAAGGGCAAGAAACTTGAGTCCATATTCATGGACATTTGAACCTTCCCTCATTCTCAAGTGGAACAATTCCTTTGAAGTGTTATACCTTGTAACACGTTCATGAGGGCGGTAAAGTTGCTCTAAGTGGTCGTAAATCTCCCAAGCAAATTCCATGGCCTCATGTTGCCTTTGCAAGTCCGGAGACATGTTAGCCAACATAAGGCAACGGGCTTGGAGATTATCATCCTTCCACTTCTGAATCGCGTCCCGCTCGGCCCGAGTGGGAGCCTCCCCTTCGGGACTAGGCTCCCCTTCGAAGAGAACATAAGTTCTCTTCTCATAATCTAAAATGATTTTTAGATTCCTCAGCCAATCAGAATAGTTGGGACCAGTCAACTTGTTTGACTCGAGGATCGATACAAGAGGGTTTTTGGTTGCCATTTCAAAACACGTAGAGAATCACAGAATCTACGACCTAAATGGTAAAACAGAGAACTAGTGAGCATGCTGAATTATAACGATATACAAAAGATAAGGTCTTTAATCTAATGTAGCTCCCACTGTTTTTCAAAGATCTAGAATTCCCAAAGATCTAAGAGGAACACGTGTCCCAATGGGTACTAAGATCCTAGGCATTTTACCTCGAACCCACGACTCGTGGACATTCTAAGTAAGAACCCTAGGTAGGTACAACTTACCAATTCTAACACCTTTAGAACTCTTAGTAATTGTTTTTTGCATCACCTATCTTTCAATATGGACCCACGACTCGTGCAACATCCATATTTACTTAGGCGTTAAGCTAGACCCATCAATCATGAGATCATGACCAAAACTTAGTTCGAACGACCCACGACTCGCGGACATCGCCCTTGCTAAAATTGACCACGAAATATTGATCATTTAAAATGATTAATTAGGTAACTAAGAACTAATAAGCTCCACTAGCTATCCCACGACTCGCGGACAATAACTAGCTTTACTTACTAAACTTAAAACCTATTGATGGAATGCTAGGAATTTAATTCAAAATTTGCATCTCGAATTAAACACCTATTTGTTCGAAATTAGCTTAATATTTAATGGGAATTTTCGAATCAACCGGAGAGTTGTCCGGTTCGACCTCACCAACATATATGTTATCCAATTTTATTAGTCTTGATTAATGCAAGTACACTTAAATGCATATCAAACAAGCACATAAACAGATAACATATCCTAGCATGATACTAACATGTAATGATCATGGGTTCTACCTATCTTATGCGTGATATGTGGGAGCCACTCCACAATCACAAGTTCTAACATACATGCCACATAAACAGTTTAAATCACATAAGGGAAAGCGGTAACAAAATACGAGCCCTATCTCTATTACATTTAACAATTGAGATTCCCCTCCCTAACATTTTGAGGGGTCTTCACTTATGGCCTCCTTGTTACTTGAATGTGGTCCATCTTACTCCATGGGTGCATTGTCTCCAAAATGAAAATAAAACCTCACCACCTATCTCTACTCTCAAATTACAATAAAAGGAAAAAGACATAAAGTAATAAGGCTCAATCTTCATATTGGCCTTAGACAATTACACGGGCCATACCCCGGCCTCAAAAACAGTAATATGGAAAGCCACATAATAAATCACATAACAGTACGCACATAAGTGAGGCTCCAACCTCAATTGAAAAACGCAACTATAGGGCTCCAACCCCAATTTAAACCATCCATGTGCATAAATTAAAACCATACATAGATCTAAACCCATGATCACCTAACATGCTTTTGCGAGAATTTAAATTTAGCCAATAAATTAAAATTCTCGTTTCAAGTCCTAATGACTTAAAACACGACTTAGATGCAATTCTTGTTCAAGAGCCTTTTCAATAAAACCCGAAAAACAATAAACCAATAAAATTCCAATTAATTTCCAAAATTAATAATTTTATTATTTCATTATTTTCAGAAAATAAAATTCATAATTTTCCCAAAATCCAAATCGCTTTAATTTCTCAAAAATCCCAATTTAATCAAAATTTTAGAATAATTTTATTTTAGCAAAACTGATTTTAAAAGATAAAATAAAAATAAAATTAAATCGGGATTTTCAAGGACCGAAAACGCGAAACACGAAACACGAAGATTGGCCCGAAACCATCCGCCCAAAGGAGGGCATCGCCGCCCGGCATCAGGCGCGCGCGTGCGCGCCAGCTGTGCGCACAGCGTGCTGCAATTGCCGCCCGCGTGCGCGCGCTGGGCACGCGCCTCGTGCGCTTGTCGCGCGCAGCAATGCCCGCCCGATGGCGGGCGGTCTCGGCCAGGGCGTCCCGCTCTGTTGCGGGACGTTGCGGGCGGCTGTCCCGCGCGGTTGCGGGACAGTCGCGCCTAGGCGCGGGCGGGAGGGCCTCCCGCGCGGTTCTTGATCAAAGAACAATGACATAGCATGCTTTCGCTTTACTTTTATACCTTTTGATATGTGATTTGTGAGTTAGCCCCGTTCGCTGCAGGTTGATTCTGTTGGAAAACACGAATCAGAAAGCAGCGAAATTTAAAAAAATTTTCCAACAAAAGGATCTAGGACTCGCAATCGTGCAACCAAATTCGTAAAGATAGAAAACTTACTTTTCTTTTATTATTTCTTGAAGCGTTTCAAGCCACCCAAGAACGCTCTTCTCGCGGTTTGATCCCCTCTCCTTGGTAAAGCTCGAATCTTCAAACTTCTAACTTGAAGTCTCTAGAGAAAGTCCACCAACTTGATCACAATCTAACTAGTAAGGATGCTAGTTCTCTAGTTAGTGTTTAGGCTTAACCTAGGGTTTAATTTAATCTTGGAGAAAGGAAGGTGTTCAACACATGAACCAAGAATTGTCAATTAGCTCCATAAGGAGGTCGAGCTCCCCTATTTATAGAGAGGGGAGTGCCAAAATTCCTAGTCCTTTATGGGCTAGGATTTTGGTCCCTCTCTCCTATTACTTGATCATCAAGTAATTTTGACTTTGACTTTGAATTCTAATTCAAATCAACTTTCAAGAGAGCTAAAAATATCCAAACTATTTTTGGATAATTTTATACTTTATTTATTATAAAATAAATAACTTATTTTTATCTAATTAATTAATTCGTAATTAATTAACTAGATTATTTTCTCCAAAATAAGACTTTCCTTTTTAATTCAAAATTAAACCAAAGTCTATTAAATAATTAACAACTTAATTATTTAATATCCAATTAAATAGTCACGTGTGGCACACGTGTCATAGTGACACGTGTCCAGTCACGTGACCCACACGTGTGGTTTCACACGTGTGGAACCCTCTAGGCTCGATTAACTCGTTTAATCATTTTAAAGCCTCAACTCATGTAACCAAGTTGTTGTGTGTGACCCTCTAGGTTCTCAATTCAATTAGCAGTGACCCTAATTAATTAATTCACTAATTAATTAATCAGTCCACAGATTAAACGACCATAGTCTAGCAACAGGTGTTTAACCCCTAGCTGAATTGGAATGTTCGGATTCGACAGAACCTTTAAGTCATTGATTCATGTGAGATACAATCCTCCTACTTACTATCTCTCAACCAAGATCTAGGGCAAGGGAATAATCAAAACCCTAATAATCCGGTCTTAAAGCTAAGTGCATTTCATATCCATTTGATCTCAATCCAAGAAACCCTTTTCTTGATGTCTTGATCTACTGCCTTGGCCAAGGACTCCATATGGCATATGAATGACTTACACAATAAGAGATCACCTTGCAAATGCAAGTGTAGGTCCTTTCTTGATTCTCATTCACTTTCATGTATCACTTGTGCAGCCCCAGCATAAGCCTTGAATCAGTTGTCTAAGGCGACACCCTTTAAAGCTTATACCTAAGACTACAGAGTTAACTCATAAAGTGACAAGGAACCTCAAGTCTAAGGATCAATTAATCACATCAATGACTCGTGAGATATTTCCTAATCTGGAAGTTTCCATTTCCTGAAATAGAAACTTCCTTTCCCATTTAGGAATGTTCTCACACGGGGCACCTCAGTGAACTTACTTATTAAAGTAAGCACCCTCATGTATCACGCACGTATCAACTATACACTTTGCACCTCCATGAAACAAGGTGGTCCTTCTTAAGGGCGTGATCCCACAAGCAAGCCTTAGAGGAGTCAGGTTGACACTCCCACTGTCTGTAGGACTCATCGGCTTGGAGTATTTTACTAATCATGACTTATGTGATATAGGGCTCGTTTCATGAACCATTTCACCTAAATGGTAGAGTCCTAAAGTCATCAGGATTAGGGGAGTTCTCATACATGCACAGCTAAAGTAAACGCATACCAAACAGGAGCATATAAAGAAGTGTTGCCTCAATTCGTTATTTCATTCAAAGATTGTCTGTGATTACAATAAGGAAAAGCACAAAGCGGATATACAATCGGCTTTCTAGGGCACTATTCCTAACAATCTCCCACTTGCCCGTCAAAGCCATTCTAAAGCTACTCTAAGTCCCATCTTCTGAAGATGACCTTGGAAAGCTTCTCGACTAAGGGGTTTAGTAAGTGGATCTGCCACGTTCTCTGCTGATGTGACCCTCTCAATTAGCACATCTCCTCTTTTGATAATATCACGGATTAGGTGATACTTCCTCATAATGTGCTTGGTCCGTTGGTGAGATCTTGGTTCTCTTGCTTGAGCAACCGCCCCAGTGTTGTCACAAAACACAGTAATGGGGTCTTTCATGCTAGGAACAACATTCAACTCTTGAATGAAGTTTCTAATCCAAACACCTTCCTTTGCTGCATCATTTGCAGCTAAGTATTCGGCCTCAGTGGTCGAATCTGCAGTGGTTGTTTGCTTGGAACTCTTCCAACTCACTGCTCCGCCGTTTAGGCAGAAAATGTATCCTGACATTGACTTAAAATCATCTAAGTCTGATGCAAAGCTTGCATCGCAGTATCCTTCGACAGTAAGATCTTTCTGACCTCCTTAAACTAAGAATAAATCTTTAGTACTTTTCAAGTACTTAAGAATATTCTTCACGGCAGCCCAGTGACCATCTCCAGGGTCAGTTTGGAAACGGCTTGTCACACTAAGTGCGTAAGCCACATCCGGTCGAGTACATAACATTGCATACATTATGCGACCTATTGCTGATGCATAAGGTGTATGAGTCATTCTCTCCTTCTCAAGGTTAGTCTTAGGACACATCTTCTTTGAAAGACATGTTCCTACACTCATAGGAAGGTTCTTAACCTTTGCTGACTCCATATTGAATCTCTTCAATACTTTGTCAATGTACATCGACTGTGATAGTCCTATTAACCTTCTAGATCTATCTCTATAGATTTTGATTCCAAGGATATAGGACGCATCACCAAGATCTTTCATCTCGAATTGGTTCGATAACCATAACTTAGTCACTTTCATGTCATCCTTCGAATTCCCAATAAGAAGGATGTCATCAACATAAAGTACTAAGAATTGCACTGAGGTCTCCAATTCCTTTCTATACACACATGATTCATTCGAAATTTGGATGAAGCCAAACGCTTTGACCGATTCATCAAATCGAATGTTGCAATTCCTAGAAGCCTGTTTCAATCCATAGATTGATCTTTGGAGTTTGCAAACCTTTTTCTCACTCCCACTGAATGTGAAACCTATGGGCTGCTCCATATAAATGTCTTTGTCAATGTCACCATTGAGAAAGGCAGTTTTCACATCCATTTGCCATATCTCATAGTCATAATATGCAGCAATGGCAAGCATGATTCGAATGGACTTTTGCATTGCAACTGGTGAAAAGGTTTCGTCAAAGTCCACGCCGGGTCTTTGAGTGAATCCTTTTGCAACCAGTCTTGCTTTGTAGGCTGCAATGCTTCCATCAACTCCAAGCTTTCTCTTAAAGATCCATTTGCAACCTATGGGTTTGACCCCATCAGGCAAATCTACCAAGGTCCAAACTTGGTTGGAGTTCATGGAATTCATTTCGGATTTCATGGCTTCTATCCACTGTTCAGAGTCAGAATCTGAAAGTGCCTCCTCATATGTTAAAGGATCATTATCCTTTTGAGAGATTTCATGGAAGAATCCATACCATCTCTCCGGCTGTCTAGGTGTGCGTTCAGAACGCCTTAGAGGAGGATTTTCGTATGTATCGAAATTCGTGATTGGTTGTAGTTGATCAGAGTGGGACGTTTCTTCAGTGGGTGATGTGGGGTCATTTTGTACTTCTTCTAATTCTATGATCTTGCCTTTCTTTTCTTTAAGGAACGGTTCCTCAAGAAAAGTGGCATTTCTGGAAACAAACACCTTTTGCTCAAATTGATCATAGAAATAGTATCCTATGGATTCCTTAGGATAACCTACAAAGTAGCATAAGTTAGAACGAGATTCTAACTTATCTCCCACTGTCCTCTTCACGTAAGCAGGACAACCCCAAATTCTCAAGTAAGAATAACTAGGGATTTTACCATGCCACATTTCATAGGGCGTCTTGGGGACTGACTTAGAGGGAACTAGATTCAGAATCTTTGCTGCACTTTCTAGGGCATAACCCCAGAAAGAAGGTGGTAAGTCAGTGAAACTCATCATGGAATGAACCATATCAAGTAAGGTTCGATTCCTTCTCTCAGAAACTCCATTAAGCTGAGGAGTTCCCGGAGGAGTCCACTGAGAGATAATCCCATTATCTTTGAGATGATTAAGGAATTCTTCACTAAGATACTCGCCTCCTCGATCAGATCGAAGTGCTTTGATCTTGTGACCAGTTTGGTTCTCAACCTCCTTTTGAAATTCTAAGAATCTCTCAAAAGCTTCAGATTTATACTTCATTAAGTATACATAACCATACCGACTAAAGTCATCAGTAAAGGTTATGAAGTACTGATGATTGTTTCTAGTGCTTACACTAAGCGGTCCACAAACATCAGTATGGATCAAATCCAAAACCTCAGTTGCACGTTCCACAGTTCCTTTAAAAGAAACTTTGGACATCTTTCCTTTGAGACAGGATTCGCAAGAAGTCAACTCTTTGAGATCATTTTCAGAGAATGATCCTAAAGTGTTTATCTTGCTAATTCTGTTCTTGGAAATGTGTCCTAATCTAGCGTGCCATAAGGGAGCTGAAACTTTGTCATCTCTTTTACGCTTTGTTTCTCGTTGTATATTCATAATATTGATATTTTGAGTTAGGTAAAGTCCATTACTTAGAGTACCGATATGAACGGAAGAGTTGTTCCGTTTGATAAAGTATTTACCATTCTTAATATAAGTTTCATAATCTTCACAATCTAATATTGGAACTGAAATTATATTACGAATAATGCTCGGTACATAAAGGACTTTATTTAATACTAACTCAAAACTACCTAAATCTAATCTAATTGTGCCTAAAGCTCGAGCTTCAACGTTTGAGCCATCGCCGATCTTCAAGACACATTCTCCTTCTTTAAGTTGTTGGACTTCACTTAGCATCTGTACATCATTACAGATATGAGTTCCACAACCGGTATCAAGTACCCAAGAACTAGAATTAATAGAAAGATTTACTTCAACGAGAAAGATACCTTTCTTTAGAGTAGCCTTGTACTCTGGGCAGTTTCTCCTCCAATGTCCCGCTTTGCCACAATGGAAGCAAACATCCTCTTTCTGATCACACTTCTTCTTTTGGGCCTTCCCCTTCGAAATGCCACCAGTGGGCCTAAGGGGTTTCTTCTTCTTCTTTTGGGCTTTCTTGCCCTTACCTTTAGAAGGCCCAGAAGAGGAAGATGGAGCATTCACCATCAAAACCTTATTGTCCTTCTTGATCGTGCTTTCAGGGACTTAATTGCAAATTGTGCTTGATCATCCATATATGTAGAAACATCATGTTATCTCTAATTCATTCTTCATTATATATCATACAAACACACCATATTTGCTCCCTCATATTCACGGTTCATCCAAGAAGAGAGAAGAGAGGAGATTTCATCCAATTCATCCAAGTTTTTCAAGAGATATCAAGCTTTTGAAGCTCAAGCATCCATCATCATCTTCTTCATCCATTTCTTTTCATTCCAGTGCAAGTAAGTGTAATATGTGATCTTTGATGATTGTGTATGAGGCTAGGGTTTATAATTTTATGGAATATATGGATTAGATGTGGCTTGAAGCATGAGTACATAATTTAAGAACGAATTGATGCATGAAAATTTGAAAAACTTGAGCTCATATGAGGAATTCATACATGAACTTGAAGCTTATGATCCTTGATGATTTGGCTTAATTTATGTGTTTACATGAAGTTTTATTGTATCTTGAACATATATGCATATAAATTTCCAGAAAACTTGTGTTTTGGTGCATGAAAATTGATGTTTTGGTTAATTGTGGTGTTTGGCCGAGACTTCCCCTGTTTTCTGCTCTATTTTTCTGCAGAACTTGAAGGTCGCGCCCGCGATAAAAAAATATGCATAAAACTGGTCGCGCCCACAACCCCATTTTGGCTAACTTTCGACTTTTGGGAAAATTGCATGAAAATTTCGGAAAAATACTTGGTCGCAGCAGCGACCAATTTGTGAAGGATTTTGGTCGCGCCCGCGACCCCCCCAGAAACTGCATTTTATCCTACTTCTAACCAACGTCATTTTCACCTCGGTTTGGATTAGAAAACGTGTCATATAGCGTTGGAAAGGTCTTTGTGTCTAGTTTCATATCCAATAAACAAAACTCAATTCCCACTTCTAGAATTAAAGATATTCCAGTTTTCCCTCAACGTGTAAATTTTCTAAAATTGTCCGTTTTTGCCAAACTTCACCAAAACCTCTATTATTGCATTCTTTTCACTTCCTTAGCCCCGTATGTGACTTATATGAGTTATAAACTTGGTTTAGTGATATTTATCCTCTTAATTGACATTACTTAAGTGTTATTGCATAACATATTGATTATGAATACGTCGTGCGTCACTATTTGGTATATACCTATTTATCACTAATCATTTCCAAGCTCTCAAGTGTTTAGCAAGCAGGTTATGATCGTGCAAAGCAATGCGCGTACCGTGATCGAATCGTTCAATATATAGCGGACAAATCAGGCTCATGCAAAGCAATGCGTGTAGTTTGATTGGTATCAAGTTCGTGCAAAGCAGTGCGTGCAATGTGATTAATGCCATGACGGGATGACCCCTCAATCCATCAGGAGACTGGTGGAGGAAGGAATCCCGCACGTGGGAATCATCAATCCTAACGTGCGTAGCATGTCGGGATGACCCTTGAATCCATCAGGAGACTGGTGGAGAAAGGAATCCCGCACGTGGGAATCATCAATCCTAACGTGCGTAGCATGAATGTGTATCGACAAGGAAGGGCCATTCCATTTAGGTTCCCCTTACCTTGAAGAGGCTTTATCGTGATTACCGTGTTACAGTGCTACCGTGAATGGTGAAGGCTCGCAACCTTCCCGTTATTGGAGTGATGGAATGATCGGAGTGATGGAGTTCATTGCGGTGATGGTGTTTATTGGAGTGAGGGGGTTATGGGAGTGATGGCGATATTTGGGAAATCGAAATATGTGCAGTGTTCTTGCAGGTACACTCTAAGTAGGAATCGAGCTGAGTCGAGTCCTTGCATTCGAGTCGCACGGTGCATTTTATTTATTTATTTATCATTTCAAAGGAACTGTTGTTAATACTATTTGTTATTTATCTTAGGAGATGATAAAGTATTGATATGTAAAATTGAGATGTGAACTACTTGATCAAAGAACAATGACATAGCATGCTTCCGCTTTACTTTTATACCTTTTGATATGTGATTTGTGAGTTAGTCCCGTTCGCTGCAGGTTGATTCATGTACGGACTATCTATTTCGTATGTGGATCGACCTGTAGTGCGGGGGTGTGGCATCACTACGTAAAGGGGTGCTACATCTGAAGTGGTATCAGAGTCCCGTTGCAAAACCGAGGTTCTAGGGTCTTGTCAAGTCTAAGTTGATCGACTTAGGAATTATTTGGTAACTTGTGCATTGACATCTTAACCGGCATGCATAATTCAATGTTTTTTGTTAGTGACCATCAATCCAGTTTTGGCGAATTGAGGAAGGCTTGAACAATTGAACGTCTGATTCCGACGTCACAAAGAGTAAGAAAGAAAATTTTCATTTTCTTTCTTAAAGGGGAGAGTGAATCCGAGGATGGATTCTCTTAAGTGGGAGAGAATTGTAACGCCCCGATTTCCAACTATTCAGGTACGCACGACACGTGTGAATTTCTGAGAATTATTGCATAAATTGGATTCGATTGTTATGTGAAATAATTGTCGAACATGATTATTTATCAAATTGACCTTATATGATCATTCTTTCAAATTTGAGGACCAAATTGCATAAACAACTCTTGGACCAAAGTGAATCAAATTGTAGGAATAGAACTTAATTGCATAACTAATACATTTGAGGGACTTAATTGCAAATTGTGCTTGATCATCCATATATGTAGAAGCATCATGTTATCTCTAATTCATTCTTCATTTTATATCATACAAACACACCATATTTGCTCCCTCATATTCACGGTTCATCCAAGAAGAGAGAAGAGAGGAGATTTCATCCAATTCACCCAAGTTTTTCAAGAGATATCAAGCTTTTGAAGCTCAAGCATCCATCATCATCTTCTTCATCCATTTCTTTTCATTCAAGTGCAAGTAAGTGAAATATGTGATCTTTGATGATTGTGTGTGAGGCTAGGGTTTATAATTTTATGGAATATATGGATTAGATGTGGCTTGAAGCATGAGTACATAATTTAAGAATGAATTGATGCATGAAAAATTGAAAAACTTGAGCTCATATGATGAATTCATACATGAACTTGAAGCTTATGATCCTTGATGATTTGGCTTAATTTATGTGTTTACATGAAGTTTTATTGTATCTTGAACATATATGCATATAAATTTCCAGAAAACTTGTGTTTTGGTGCATGAAAATTGATGTTTTGGTTAATTGTGGTGTTTGCCGAGACTTCCCCTGTTTTCTGCTCTATTTTTCTGCAGAACTTGAAGGTCGCGCCCGCGATCAAAAATATGCATAAAACTGGTCGCGCCCACGACCCCATTTTGGCTAACTTTCGACTTTTGGGAAAATTGCATGAAAATTTCGAAAAAATACTTGGTCGCAGCAGCGACCAATTTGTGAAGGATTTTGGTCGCGCCCGCGACCCCCCCAGAAATTGCATTTTGTCCTACTTCGAACCAACGTCATTTTCACCTGGGTTTGAATTAGAAAACGTGTCATATAGCGTTGGAAAGGTCTTTGTGTCTAGTTTCATATCCAATAAACAAAACTCAATTCCCACTTCTAGAATTAAAGATATTCCAGTTTTCCCTCAACGTGTAAATTTTCTAAAATTGTCCGTTTTTGCCAAACTTCACCAAAACCTCTATTATTGCATTCTTTTCACTTCCTTAGCCCCGTATGTGACTTATATGAGTTATAAACTTGGTTTAGTGATATTTATCCTCTTAATTGACATTACTTAAGTGTTATTGCATAACATATTGATTATGAATACGCCGTGCGTCACTATTTGGTATATACCTATTTATCACTAATCATTTCCAAGCTCTCAAGTGTTTAGCAAGCAGGTTATGATCGTGCAAAGCAATGCGCGTACCGTGATCGAATCGTTCAATATATAGCAGACAAATTAGGCTCATGCAAAGCAATGCGTGTAGTTTGATTGGTATCATGTTCGTGCAAAGCAATGCGTGCAATGTGATTAATGCCATGACGGGATGACCCCTAAATCCATCAGGAGACTGGTGGAGGAAGGAATCCCGCACGTGGGAATCATCAATCTTAACGTGCGTAGCATGTCAGGATGACCCCTGAATCCATCAGGAGACTGGTGGAGAAAGGAATCCCGCACGTGGGAATCATCAATCCTAACGTGCGTAGCATGAATGTGTATCGACAAGGAAGGGCCATTCCATTTAGGTTCCCCTTACCTTGAAGATGCTTTATCGTGATTACCGTGTTACATTACTACCGTGAATGGTAAAGGCTCGCAACCTTCCCGTTATTGGAGTGATGGAATGATCGGAGTGATGGAGTTCATTGCGGTGATAGTGTTTATTGGAGTGAGGGGCTTATGGGAGTGATGGCGATATTTGGGAAATCGAAATATGTGCAGTGTTCTTGCAGGTACACTCTAAGCAGGAATCGAGCTGAGTCGAGTCCTTGCATTCGAGCCGCACGGTGCATTTTATTTAATTATTTATTTATTTATCATTTCAAAGGAACTGTTGTTAATACTATTTGTTATTTATCTTAGGAGATGATAAAGTATTGATATGTAAAATTGAGATGTGAACTACTTGATCAAAGAACAATGACATAGCATGCTTCCGCTTTACTTTTATACCTTTTGATATGTGATTTGTGAGTTAGTCCCGTTCGCTGCAGGTTGATTCATGTACGGACTATCCATTTCGTATGTGGATCGACCTGTAGTGCGGGGGTGTGGCATCCCTACGTAAAGGGGTGCTACATCAAAAGATCAGCTAGCCAACATCCTGACTAAGGAATTATTGAGCAAGTTAAGGATTGACGACTCCATCACTTAACTTGAGGGGGAGTGTTAAGGAATATTGTATTTATGGGATGTTTGACTAAATCCCTTACTAATAGAGATTAGACCTGATTTGTAGGGGTTTGTCCCTGGTAGGATTGATATATATCTCAGATCTCATGTACTGTAACACACAGAAAACAATTGCACTACAAGAAATTGTGCAAATTCCGTCGGAAACAATAAATTTCGATGGAATTTCAAGGAAATTCTGATGGGACACAGTTCGTAGGAAAACCCCTTCTCGGAATTCAAAAATCGACGGAAAACCGATGGAATTTCGAGGGACAAAACCCAAAAAAAAAATTAAATTAAAAAAATTCCGAGGGAAATCCCGTCAGAAATATTGTATTTTGGAAAAAGAAAATATATGTCCCGACGGTATTTCCTTCAAAATCCCGTCAGAATTTGCTTAAAAAATAAAAAAAAATTAATTAATTCCGACGGGATTTCCCTCGGAATCCCATCTCAATTTACTTAAAAAATAAAAAAAAATAATTCATTTCGACGGGATTCCCCTCGAAATGCCGTCGGAATTTATTAAAAAAAAAACAAAAAAAAAACAATATTTTACACCCACTCAAAAGCATTGAGAACTAGGGATGGCAATGAGCCAAGCCAGCTCGCCAGCCGGACGAGCTGGCTCGAGCATGGTTCGGGCTTGGGTTCGAGAATGGCGAGCCAAGCCGAGCCTTGGCTCGGCTCGTGGGTTCTGCGAGCCAAGCCCGAGCCCAATATGTTCTATTCGTCGGCTCGCGAGCTGGCTCGCGAACCCTACGGTTTTTAAAAAAAAAAAAAATATATATATATATATAAGTCCCCTTCCAAGAAATAGGAACCCTAATCCCCTACAGTCATGCCGTTCCTCTCCCCCTCTCTCAGTTTGTCGCCCCTCTCTCTTCCACCGCCCCACTCCACCGCCGGACGCCAGCGCCACCTGAGACCTCCTCCGCTGACTACCCTTCACTCACGCAGCCCTCCGCGTCCGCAAGCTACCACCTCCGCACAGCGCCACCTCAAACCTCCTCTGCCCAGTTCCACCACGCAAGATCGCTAGTCGCTACTACGAGGTAATCACTTCTTATGACTCATAATTTCGATTTTAGTTTTTTTTTTTCTTATTTCCTCAATATTCTTGAAACCCTAGCTTTGTTTTAGTGATTTTAGTGATAAACCTTGCTATATCTTGGTGTAAATATATGAATTTTGGGTTTAGAAGTAAAAAAAATTCTTAAATTTCTGAATATATGAAAGGGAGAAATAGGACCTAGGTATCACTGGAATGTAAATATTGATGGAATTTCTGTTTTTTATTGTTAAGAAGCTACTGCTATTGTTCTCATTGATGTTTTTATAATAAGTTAATATATGATTTTTATTGTTAATAAGCTACTGTTATTTCTTATTCCAAGATTCAAAAGAAACACCCTGCTTTTTGCTTACAATATATGTTCTATGGTGTATTTTTATTGACATATTCTCCTTTCTTCTTGTATTGAATTTAACCAAAAATGTGCAGGCTGCTGAGATCCTAGCGAAAGAAGGGATTAGTGCTGAGATGAGGAGATGAGAAGGAATTTAAAAATGCTCTCTTTCCAGATGTCAAAAAGGAGTTGTTCAATAGTTGGCTTGGTTTGATAAGCTACTGTTTTAATTCAGTTTTTGTTATGAATGTTGCTACAATTTTAAGGTTTATTTGAATGAATGTGCAGCAACTTTTATGGATGTTTAATTGAATGAATGTGCAGCAACTTTTATGGATGTTTAATTGAATGAATGTTTGTTGGGTTGCTCCACTTTTATGTTTATGTGACTTTCTGGAATGAATGTAAAACAGCATAAAGCTTTTACTCTTTGGCACCCAAAAATTTAAAAAAATAAATAAATTTATACATGCAAAGCCTGATTCGCGAGCCGAGCCGAGCCCTCGCGAGCCAGGCCCCGAGCCAAGCCCGAGCCAGAAACCCCTGGCTCGTTGGCTCGCGAACCTGGTTCGAAACCCTTAATTTTTTTGCAAGCCCGAGCCCGAACCTCTAAAAAATATCAAGGCTCGGCTCGGCTCGGCTCGTTGCCAAGCCTATTGAGAACTAATTCATCAACTAACATTACACATACACCCTAATCCATACAAAAATTGTCTATCCATAATCTGTTACATATTTAATTGTTAATAAATACCTAACATACTTGAATCTTGTCAACTGCTTCCATGGGAGTCTGCTCAAAATTTAAGTTCCTGCTCTCTCTCAAACTTCTTCTCAGCCGTGCCGACATGTCACTCCTTATCATCAAATTTCTTTCCATGCAGTGCACACGTGTTATCATCACAGTCCACATTTAGACAATGGACAAAACTCCCTATGCAATAATATGTTAAGAATCGTTTAGAAACATCCAAATAGCAACGGACAAAAAGGATCAACATGTGTAAATTGCATAAGCTAGATGAAATTTAAACTCGTGCAAATGGATGACAACTCTAAAATGAAAAAGGCATTAACAATCATGGTTTGAGAATTGGTGATATTGATTTACCAACTCATAAGTTTCAGCAATCATCTTTAACAATAGCATGGCATATATTTATTTAATTCAAATTAGAAAACTAACTTCTCTAATATCATTCTTTTTCTAGTTTTAGTAATTATCCATCATTTCAATTCTTAAGCTTTCAAAATTATCAAATTATCAAATTGTCCAAACATTTTTGAATTATTTCTATATGACCATGCAAAGGATAAGAACAAATAATCATATATAATGACAAAAAGAATTAAGCCAACAAGGAAAGGATTAGTGTGTCTCTTCCACAAACTAACCAATAACAGATGCCTCAGAGAGTATATCACTGTTTAAACTTGAGAGAGCTGTAAGCACTAATGGATGTGAAGCAAGGGCTGAAGCTGGTATCCTGGAACCAATAGTTAAATAAGTTCATAAACCACATTCACAACAATTGAGAAAGTGCTATACAGCTGACTTAGGCACATAAAGCAATACCGATAAATGGGAAAGACCATCTAATGTAATTTGCATGTATTACACCCAATATAACATTCTTTCAGAAATTTGAGCCATAATACAAGGATACTTGTGCTTCAAAAGTAAAGTTTTAGGAGAAAATGTCAAACAACTCGATAATTAAGAGCATGTTACAGTTCTTCTATTTTATGCTTTCATTCTTTCTATTTCAAATGAATGGATAAGTGTGTTGAGATTTCTTAATTGACCATAGATTGCTGGATTTCTGTACAAGCATCTCAAACAAGACTTTCATGTTCTGCCATTCTGGTAAAAACAATCCTGATAACTCAGCCATCTATGGTAAAAAAAAAAAAAAAAATGAGTATCCATTTTTCTCAATTTAAAGATAACACAAATGTAAGTAATATAATTCCAGATGTGCCTATCTTTATGTACCAGAAAATACTTTTGTATGCATCCCATCAAGAGATAAAACATAGTCTAAATTCAGCAGAATGAAAATTCAATGATGAATCTGTTAAGAGGAGCAACAGAAAGAAGAGAATACCTATGTCTTAGCTGTAGCCAAGAAGGAAAGGCCTCAAGAACCTGCAAAGTTGTAAGATCTTAAAAACACAAAACACAATGCAATGCCACCAAAAAGTTTTCAGCAAGTTGATTCAAAATATACAGCTTAAATAGGACGATGAAGAGTAAAGCAGAACCACCTCTGTGAATTAAAAGAAGCAAATATTATGCAAATGCAAATGCAGAAGCTGAAAGTAGCTCATCAACATTAAATTTAAGGAGATACAACAAAGAAGCAGCTCCAAATCACACAAACAAGAAAACTGTCAAATACCTTCATGTGATGCCCACTCTTTTCACAAAACTAGACACATAGTGTAGGATAAACAAAGAAATAGGCCACAGCTTCTTTGTCATTCTTTCATTTTCAGAAACTTGGTCATTCTTCCACAAATAATCAGAAACTTTGTCATTCTTCCATTTTGGATAACAAAGGGATCAAAGCTGGAGTACTGTTGTATTTAACTTATGTAGAACTTATGTGCAACACAACACTGCAAGTCAAATATTGTAAGTAATACTAGCATAACATGTATGAGGTAATATTCAGCCCAAATTCTGCACTCAGTTCAATGGAAAACAGAGTTCACCAACAATCCAACATCAACAGATTAAAAATTCACCACACATCCACTCTTTCACACACATAAACTCACACAATCACACAAATACGCATATATATAAACATATACCAAAGTTTAACCGAGAATCGATGCACGTAAGTGAAAAATGAATCAATAGGAAGGAGGAAACAAGCTTCTTACAGACAGACGGATGCAATGATCCCCCACGAGCAGCGACAAGACGAGACAATGTCGTTTACTATTTTCTGATTCGCGAGCTTTAGAAAGAGCAAGAGGCGAGGGTTTTAAGAGAAGCGCACCAACACTTTAAGGTCAGGAAGGGAGCTGAAGATGCACGATAGAGAAGGGGTTTTACACATCGGAGGCTGGCTCAGGCAGAGACGAGCTGCGGTGGGAGTTGTCGGTGGCGGGCGATGTCGAAGCCTCGAAGGTGCTGTGGCGCGATAGAGAAGGGGTTTACGTGTCTAAAAATTGAGGAAGAAAAAGGACCCAGCTTATTTTTATTTTATTTTGTATGTTCCGATGGCATTCCGATGAGAAACTCGTCGGATTTGTTTTATGCTTATATTTTTATTTTTTATATTTCGATGGGATTCCGATGGGAGTACTGGTCGGAAACGTTTAAATATATTTTTTTATATTTTATTATTCAATTGGAATATTATTTTTAACTTATACCAACGGCTAACCGACAGCATGCCCGTCGGTGATTTTTAAAATTTTTAATTTAAAATTTCCGACGAGTTTCCGATAATTTTTTAACTATTATTTTATTTATATTTTCTTATTTAATTAGAATATTTTCTTTTAATATTATTTTCGTATTTAATATAATAATTTTTAAAAAATACAAACACCCGTCAGAATTCCATCGGAATTTTTTTCCAAATATTATTATGGTTGTATTAAAATATTTTTGCTAAATTATCCGATGGAAAACCGACGGGTTAACCCGTCGGTGTGATTTTTAAAATTTTATTTAACTTATTCCGACAGAATTCCCGTCGAAATTATTTAATTTTTATTTTTTTATAAAATAAGAAATTCCGTCGGAATACCGTCGGATTTCCCTCAGAATTTACGAGGGAATTCCCACGGAAGTTTTCCGCCGGATTTCACAAGATTTCTTGCAGTGTTAGCAATGAGTACATTCAATCTTTTCCTCACATACCATGTTTTTAACACTTAGTGCTGCTTGTTGATGTTGATTAGTTGGGCAGGAAAGAAACTAGCTGAGTTGTTGAACACTAAAAGAAATGTTAGGTCTAGTAGTGCATAACTAGAGTAGTTTTCCAATGATTTTCCTGTAAGAAGCAATATCTTCAAATTTGGTTTCTTCAGATGTGATCTGAATGTTAGATTCCATAGGGGTTGAAGCTGGTTTAGCAGCTAAAAGGCCTGTTTCAGCAAGTAAATCCAGAGCATATTTTCTTTGATTCATGGATATGCCATCCTTTGTTCTTGCAATTTCCAGACCCAAGAAGAATTTGACAGATCCTATGTCTTTGATCTTGAAAGATTAACCAAGAAATGATTTGACATTGTTAATTTCATCCTGATTGTTGCCTGCAAGAAGTATATCATCTACATACACAAGTAAAGCAGTAAATGAACCATTTATTTGTTTAATGAAAAGGCTGTAATCAGATAAAGATTGGGTATATCCCAGTGAGATTAAAGAAGTAGAGAGCTTAGAAAACCATTGTCTAGAAGCCTGCTTAAGGCCATATAATGACTTTGTGAGTTTGCACACTTTATTGGATCCTTCACCTGTAAATCCTTGAGGCAGAGTCATATAGACTTCTTCATCAAGCTCTCCATGGAGAAAAGCATTATTAACATCTAGTTGTTGCAATATCCAACCATTTTGAGCAGCTAAAGTAAGAAGCAATCTAATTGTTGTGATCTTAGCAACAGGACTAAAAGTGTCAAAATAATCAAGCCCTTCAGTTTGTGTAAAGCCTTTGGCTACAAGCCTAGCTTTATAAAGTTCTATGCTACCATCAGCTTTATGTTTGATCTTATAAACCCATTTGCAGCCAATGGGATTCTTATTAGGTGGAAGATCAACAATTTCCCATGTTTTAGTGAGTTGCAGAGCCTCAATCTCTATTCATAGCATCTTGCAAAACTTTGTGTTTTATTGCTTGTTTATATGTCTTAGGCTTAGATTCAGTGGATATATTCATAAGATAGGGTATGTGTGATGGTGCTAATTTATCATAGTTAAGAACATCTGATAAGGGATAAGTTGATGAGACACTTGAAACCTTCAAATCTGTTAGAAAACCGAGGTGTTGTTCTGGTCCTTGGAGGCCTAGCAGTGAGTGGTGGAGGTGCATTGAGTGAGGAAAAAACTGTTGTATCTGTATTTAAAGGTTGTGAATCTAAAGTAGTATCTGTAATATGTGGAATAGAGACAGTTGAAATATATGTTGGAATTGAAATATCAACACTAAGCTGAGTGGAAATATCTGGAGAAGATATTGGATCCCGTGGAACTGGAGGAGCCGAAATGGAAGACATAGAGGTGAGATGTATATTTAATTACAAGAGAGTTAGGCAAAGGAACCAATGATTGAGTAGACTTTCCAGGAGAAGTATGATATGGAAAAGTATGTTCAATGAACTGAACAGGTCTTGAAACAAAAATTTCATGAGAGTCAATATCTTGCAACACAAATCCCTTTATGCCAGGTTTGAAACTAATAAAGATGCACTTTCTAGATCCAGGATCAAACTTAGACCTATGTGCAGTGAGTGTAGATGCAAAAGCAAGACACCCAAAAACTTTAAGATCAGAAAATATAGGAGTGGAACCATGAAGTAATTCAAAAGGTGTTTTATTATGCAGGAGAGGAGATGGCAGCCTATTGATCAAATATACAGCATGGATAATGCAATATGACCATAAATTCTTGGGAATGCTAGATAATACTCGTGCAATGTTGAAGATATACTGACGCTTCTTTTGAACTATACCCTTTTGTTGAGGTGTCTCAATACAAGAAGTCTGATATATAATTCCTTTGGAGTTATAAAAGTCATTCATGAGGAATTCAGGGCCATTATTAGTTCTGATTATCTTTACTTAAGTGGCAAACTAAGTTTCTATCAAAGCAATGAAGATTTTAAGTTGTTTTCTTA
This sequence comes from Lantana camara, assembly GCA_037501455.1. Classification (NCBI taxonomy): domain Eukaryota; kingdom Viridiplantae; phylum Streptophyta; class Magnoliopsida; order Lamiales; family Verbenaceae; genus Lantana; species Lantana camara. The sequence continues at coordinate 118,362,449 of CM074857.1, forward strand.
CCTCTGGCTTCTGCTTGATAAGGGCAACCCAAGTAAATCTGGAGAAGTCATCTACTATAGTAACAAAGTACCTATGACTATGAACAGATGGAATAGAATATGGTCCCCATATATCAACATGAAAAAGATTAAAAGCAGCAGTAGACACATTAGCATTGGAAGAAAATGGTAACTTCTTTTGCTTGGAAAGATGACAAATGTCACAAGTAGATACATTGTCTTTACAAACAATTGAAGAATCAACAAAACATAAAATCTTCAACACAGAATCAGAAACATGGCCTAGCCTAAAATGCTATACATTTGAAGCACTGATAGAACAAGAATCAACAAGATTAACACTAGAATGCCTAGCATGAAAAGAACTAGAGCCAAGTAACACATCTTTCGTCGTACAATCGATCGAAACAGCTGGAGCAGGATTTAAGGCAGAAACCTCTAGAGTCTGATCTTCTTGGAGATCTTGCTGCTGAGTATCAAATGAGGACGAAGAATAGAGAGTAACAGCAACAGGGTTCTTGAATTTAAAGTTAGGAGGAAATCCATGCTTCCTGCAATAGGCAGCTTCTATGTGATTAGGTCCTCCGCAGTGGCGACAAGCCTTGCCTGAAATGATTGGGGCTTTGGAACCCTGAAACTTATGAAACCCTCGACCAAATCCAGATTTGGAAGAACCCCCTTGCTAATTAGGAAATTGAGGTTTTGATATAGGATTCTTGAAGGTCTGAGCGGCGAAAGATCGACGATCAGAATCTGAAGAAAACTTGCATTCTTGTTGAACTATCATGGAAAACACCTTGGTCAATGAAGAAAGAGGATCAAGCAACATGATCTGAGACCTAACACCAGAAAATTTAGCATTGAGACCATTCAAGAAACGAATAATGCAATCTTGCTGCTGATAAACCTTGAATTTCTCAATTGATCCAGAAGAACAACGATGATCACAAGTACAAGTCGATAATGGTCGAAAATTGAAGAACTCATCCCAGAGGATCTTGAGTTTAGTGAAGTAATCAAAAAAAAAAGTCATCGCCCTGCTTAACTACATGAATCTCTTCTTAAAGCTTTGCAATGCGAAATGCATTTCCCTGAGAAAAACGATCACGTAGATTTGCCCAGACGTCTAATGCTTTATCCATCCAAGGAGTGGATTGCCAAATCGAAGTGAAACCACACGCGAAATCCACGTCAAAACCATATTATTACAGCTCACCCAAACTGGAAATAGAGGATCAGTGGCCATGGGTACCTGGAATTTGCCCGAAACAAAGGTGAATTTGTTCTTGGAAAGCAGTGCCATCTTCGTAGCTCTTACCCAGGTATGATAATTTGCACCATCCAACGCAGGAGAAACAAGATCGAGGCCAGGACTCTCGTTGGCGTGAAGAAACAAAGGGCTAGAGGCGGTGAGTTTGGACTCAGCGGCAGCAATTGCTTCAGCTGTCACCATGATCGGAGAAAATTACAGCAAAGAAAAAGCGAAATCAAAGGAACGAAAGCAAGCAGATGAAATCAAGCGGAAGATTCTACTGATACCATGATAATTCTGGAAGCAATTAGAGAACTTGGGAAGAAATTGAGAGAAAAGTAATTCGTACATTCAATCAATTAATGAACTCTGTACATACAAGTATACTTATACAGTTGTGTAGCTAATAAGCGTGCTACACGTGTCTTGGAAGGATTAACCCTCGACCCGATTTAGTTAAGCTTTGTTGACTTTTTATAACTAACATATTTCACTTAATTATTTAGCTAATTCTTTCAGATAATAAAGTTTTCCAAGAAAAGGATATGCAGTTTCATCTATGCCCAAAAAGGGAAGCCAACCCATTTTGTCAATTTTTTTAACAAGACCACATTTGGGAAAATGATTAAGATTTAAACGTCGACCACGATTCTATTCTAGTTAAGAAGTTCTCCATGGAAATGTTCTTTTGCTTCAAGCGAGTGAAAAAGTACCGAATCTTCGAAGTCATTGAGATCACGAGGAGTGATTTTGCGACAAACTTCATAGAGAGGAGGTTGCTCATCTTTAGAAAAATTTAAGAGACACATATCTTCTTTTTTGCGGGTTTGGAATTTCATTGGGGTTTTGAGAAGAGAGTGGGACAGATATGGAAGGTTTTTGAGAAGGAGACGACATCAGGTTTGAACTTTGAAGGTTCAGCTATCTTATGGCTCCGCCATTGAGAAAGGGGGATGTTATCATCCGTTTCAGCTTCAGAATCGGAGATTTCCTTTCTCTTTGACATGAGTTTTTGGTTTGGGAAGAAGATGAAACTAATTTTCTTAAGTTAGAGATGGGGAGAGGAAGAGTGAATGTGAAGGACAGTAGTTGAGATGCCTGATTTAAAGAAATTTTGAGGGGGCACATTCAATGAAGCAATTAACGGTATGATGCACAGATGCAGGAGCAGTGAACCGTCACTCAATTTTTGGCGGCAAACTTGAACGGGAGTGTATGCACAGTAGAAAGGTGATTTTCCACGCCAGCTTCCACGTAGGAGTTAGTATTGGTCAAAGATTCAAGCGGAGCTTTTAGGCCCAATAATGCCAAGTTGATTTTTGATGAAGTCAAATTGCGCAGGTACCCGTGGTTTGGTAAAAATATCAGCAAGTTGAAGGCTGGTACAAAATGTAATATCTCAATGGTTTTAGCTTGGATGTGATCTCTTAGAAAATGATGTTTGACATTAATTTACTTGGTTTTGGAATGAAACACTCGATCTTTCGAGATGCAAATAACATTGGCACTCAGAGGAATGTGTAGAAAGAAGAGATCGAAATCGGAAAAAGTTTGTTTCATCCAAACACTACAAGGAAACAGTCGAAAACCAATGGAAAAAATCAAAAGAAACTTCTGTTGGTTTCTCCAACGAAAAACCGGCGCAATTCTAACGGAATACCCACGGTTCAGAAAAACCAATGGAAAGATCGTCGAAATTTTGGCAGAAAATTTAGCAGAATTATAAAATGAATTGCGCCAAAAATTTCCAATAGAAATCCGTTGGAAAGACATCAGAATTTTGGCGGAAGTTCTACAAAATAATGCGGCAACAAACACCAGCAGAAAGCGGTGGGTTTTCCGTTAGTACATCCGTCGGTACTTACTATTGAAAGCAATTAGCAACGGAAAACCAACGGACGTGTTCCGACGGAATATTTCATTCAAATTAGAAATTTTTTCCGACGGAATATTTCATTCAAATTAGAAAAAAAAAAAAAAAAAACTAACGGAATATTTCATTCAAATTAGAAAGGAAAAAAAAAAAACTAATGGAATAATTCTGTAGGTAAATCATTGGTATTTCCTAAAAAAAATAAATAGCCAATGGAAAACCAAGGGAGTGGTTCCATTGGAATTGTTAAAGTTCATTCGAAAAAGATAAACAGAATTTTTTCGTTGATTTTTCGTTTCTATTTTCAATTAAACAATATTTCTAAAGAAAAACCAACGGACTCATTCTGTTGGGAATTGATATTGTTCATAAAAAAAAACAACTGAATATATCTATTGGTTTTCCGTTAGTATTTTTAATAAAATAATATTACAAACGGAATACCAACAGAATTATTCCGTTGGAATTGATGAAGTTCATTAGAAAAAAGACCAACAGATTTCGTCGGTTGTTTTTCTGTTGGTATTTTCAATTAAATTACTTTACCAACAAAAAATCAATGGGTTTTTTACATATTCATCCCTGTGTTAATCCTTATTAACACAAAATATCATGTGATATGAAAATTAACATGTAAAACCCTATGTTCTTAAAATATTTGCATAGCAAACCCTGAAATTTTCTAATGTTCAACACGAGCTTTTAACGCGACTAGAACAATAATTTCTCAATTTATTAGACTCGAGATGACTAATTTACCCTTTTATATTGTGATATACATTTCATATCTATCTGTACTATTCAATATTTTTATGCACCAAGACTCCTATATAAAATAAAAATTACCCGAAGAACCACTACTAGAAAAAACAGGATTAGTGACCGATTTATCAGTCACTGTTCATTGACCGATCAGTGGCTGATTAATGACCGATATTACATTTATATAATAATCAGTGACCGTATAAAATTCAGTCGCAAATCAGTCATCACTGATCCGTCATTGATTAATTTGTGACCCAAAATTTAATCAGTCACAGATCGGGAACTAAACATCAGTCACAGATCGGTCATTGATTGTTTGATCACGGTATATTGCGGTCACTGATTTTGTGACCCATTTTTTATCGGTCACTAATCGGTCATTAAATTTGTGATCGAAAACCTAATCGGTCACTGATCATGTGACCTAAGCCCTAATCGGTCACTGATACTATGATTGATTTTTATCGGTCACATATTGTTTAATTTTGATATAATACGGTCACTAATTTTTTGACTAAAAATTAAATCGATCACTAATCACAATATTTTCTGGATGTTTTGAATTTATTATTTCTTTTATTTTTTAATATTAGAGAAAAAATTATTGAAAATACCTAAAATACAAATACCGTAGACATCAAACTATTTAATAAAATTATTTTCATTCTTTTTTTTTTTTTTTGGTAATTATTTTCATTCTTTGAACAAAGTATAAATTTGATCATTACCTATTTAATTAAATCTATACCAAATATTGACTTTTTGTTCTTTGAATAAAGTTAAATTTGATCATTAACTATTTAAATATATTTTGAAATTTGGAACTCAACTTAAATTGGTTGGATTAATTAAAATATAATAAAGCTTTGAGGCTATTCATCGAATCAAACAATTCATCTTAAAATTGATTCGAGATTCATATTTTGGAAGAAAGTTTGATTAATCAATTGTGAATCAGATCAAGTTACAATATTATTCTTTTTTTTTATTTAGTAAAATTTGAAATTCAACTTAATTTTGTTGGACTAATTATAATATAATAAGTTTTGAGGCTATTCACCGAATCAAACTATTCAGCTTAAAATTGATTCGACAAAAGAAATTTCTTGTGTGGTTCACCAAAATGGCCTTAAAAGTTGCATTTTTTAATTAATTATTGAGCATGAAATTATTTTAAATGGAGGGTGTATTTAAAATGGGAAATAAGTGAAAACTCCTTAAAAGTTCCATAATGTATCGAGTTATTAAGCATGAAGTTAGGTTCTAATGATAATTTACATAGCTGGAGTGTGGAGTCAATAACTGGACAAGAATAAATTATAGTTTCAGCATGTTATATGGAAGTTGGAATACTATGGAAAAAGTAACTAGACAAGAATAAATGATAATTTCAGCATGTTATATGGAAGCAGGAATAATATGGAAAGTGTATCTTATTCTATCCTAGTTTCTTCTTCCCTTGAAAATTTTCTGTCCTAGTTTAATGAGCTATAACTAGTTACGCCAAGGAAATAATTTGCAAATTCACCATGTGCTAGCAGGGCATATTGACCAAAGCAATTTATAACTCGAGTACGTTTCATTTGTTTGTTGCTTGTTTTCATAAAGCTGATCATTTCTTTAGAATTGCAATTCGATGAGATTTTGAATTTTAATCTTTTATCTATTGTAGTAATTTTTGTGTTGATTATTATTTTTGGTCTCTATCCTAGGATGGGTCGTACAATGGACTGCAACATTATGCAGCTCTTAGAAGAAAATAATGTATGTGTTATTGTTGAAAAGATCACTTGGAGGCAAAGAAAGCGGCATACAAGGCAAAACAAAGGGAAGTTAATTGGTGATTTTGGTCAAATGTTTAGAGAATTTGAACATTTTAGAAGCATTTAGTTCAACACAGGGATCCAACAAGTTGAAGATTTAGTAAAAACTTGTTTGATTTGGTTATTAGTTTGAGAAATTTTATCCTCTTAATTTGATAATTTGTAATGATGATTATGAAATTATGTTAGGACTTTATTCATTTATTTTCATGTTATTACTTTTGTTCATCCGGATTAGATTTTTAATGAATGCATGAAATTAACACATGAATTAAAAATAATAAAATATTTACATTTTAATAAAATAAAATAAATAATGAGCTAAATCAGTGACTTCCAAAATCGGTCACAAATTATGATCAATGTCTGAAAATATAAAAATTATTAGTGACCGCTCGAATGCGGTCTAAATTAGTGACCGCATTGTGACCCACTTAATGAAACAAAAAGAATTTGATTAGTGACCGATATATCGGTCACTAATTTAGTGACTGATAAAAGTCGGTCACTGAATATGTTAGTTACGAGGATTTTACCAACCGTTCCGGATCAGTCACTAATCGGTCACTGACATCATTCAGTGACCCATTTTTGCTAAATTAGTGACTGATCGTGCAGTCACTAATCCTGATATTTTTTGGCAGTGAACCCTGTAAACAGAAAAAAGAAAAGAAAATGTCATCAATAAATAGACAATAGACATTGGAAAATGAAACTCAAAATTTACGTTTAATTTGTGATATTTCAATTATAATGATATCATTTTAAGGGTCAATGTGCAAATATATTTAAAACACATGGTTTTTTATGTTATTTTTTTAACATAGGGCTTTTTTTTGTCCATTTCACCTAACATAGGGGGTATGATGTAAATGACTCCGAATTAGTTACGTTGGAAATTGATATTATTCATTTAAAAAATGCCAACGGAACTCGTCCATTGCTTTTCCGTTGGTATTTTCAGTTAAACAACATGGCCAATGGAAAACCCAGGGAATGGTCCCGTTGGTTTTTCGTTGGTTTTTTCTGAAAAAAAATACCAACCGAATTATTCCGTTGGTTTCCGTTGGCATTTTCTAAAAATATAGTTTACCAACGGAAAATCAGCGGAATGATTCTGTTGGAATTGGTTAATTGAATAAGAAAAGATACCAATGGTATATATTTTCTAAAAAAAGTAGTTTACCAACTAGGGATGCAAACGAGCCGAGCCTTGGACTTTTTCCTGGCTCGAGCTTGGATCGGATGGGATCGAGCCAAGTAAGGATTATATTATTGGTATTAAAAATTAAGATTGTTTTATTAATTTAGTGTATATATATATAAAATAATATATTAATTCAATTTATAAATGATCTATATAATAATATATATTATTAGTTCCATGGTTTTTAAAAGTGTTTTTTTTTTAGTCCCTTAATGTTTATTTTTTGTCATTATAAGGACTTCCGTCCATTTTTTTGACAGACGTCATGTGGCCGTTATTCTAATAGGAGCAAATTGTATTTTTGGTCCCATACTATATGGTCGTTTCACTTTTGGTCCCATACTTTTCAAAATTGTTAATTTTAGTCCCGTACTATTTAATTTTCTTCATCTTCAAGACTTTTGGGAGATGATGTTTGCTTTTTGGAAAATGATGTCTTAAAATCCAATTTGCAATTTGTGTCCGATGAATTTTATTTTTTTCTTTTTCATTAAAATAGATGATGAATTTTATTTTGATAATAAAGATGATATTTTGTTATTTTATATTAAATCTTTTTGGAGTGTTTTTTATTGTAAAATTTACTTATTCTTTTTAAGTATAAAGTTTTGCGAAAATGATATGAATCTTGAAGTTCTCGACATGATAAACATATTGCAAGGAACGGATTCGATTTTTGTCAAGCGGTTAGAGAGTTATCGTCATTTCTTTTTTAGATCTAAATTTTTAGATTTGAAATTGGGGACAAATGGCATCGAATTTTGAAAAACTAACCGAAGATATGGAACGAGGACGAGGAGTACGTGCCCGATGAATTTTTCGGGAATTTTTGGACGGTGGCCGGCGGTGGTCCGGTGGTGGTGGTGGTGGCGGCGCTCCGGCGAAGTGAAGGGAGGAAGAAGATGATGTTGAAGATGAGGTGTGGAGGAAGCAAAAAGGGTGTGGAAAAAGTAAAAAAATAGGGATAAAATAGACTTTTTAAGTGATTAGGGGGTTTAGAAAAAATGTTTTGTATATTAGGGATTGTAAATGTATAGAAATCAAATTGGGGGGTTTTGGATAAAAATTAGGGATTGTTGGTCCTTTTAAAAAATTGGCCCGATTTTTAAATCATAAATCGCCAGAAAGATTGGCGTTTTCAAATAGAAGGAATAGTAAATATTTTGTTTTATTAACCTAAACTTTGTATTATTTATAAAAATAACCCCAAGACTTTTAAAATATTTTAGATATGGTATAAAGTATATTTTCATACATAATATCAAAATGCAAGTGTAATCTTCGAAATTCATCATGCTTAAATGACAGAAGTACTCTAAAATTCATCCTATAATTCATAAAACACACAAATAATTTGTAAAATTTTTATTACCTCTCTTTATCTCCTTCCTCTTCTGCAATCTTGATTTATTGATTCTTCTAAAACTCGTCTTCGTTTCTCCTTGGTTAGACCTTCTTATTCCAAAAGTTCTCTTCTTGCTTTCTCGGACATCAACTGGAACTAAACTTCAACCTCCAATGGAAAACCTCACTACGACTTATAAGTTTCAATAAAAGATTTGGGAGAATGAAATGGAGTAAATAGACTTAATAAAATTCTTAAACAAAGTATTTATCTCGTGTATATGAAAAGGAGAATTTTATTTCCTTCAATAAGAGGTTTATACAAATATTATATATTTCTGAAAAAGACGATTTATCAGAAATATAACACTCAACACTCAAAAACTTAAAGACTCAAAGGTAGTTTTACATATGACTTTTTTATTTTAAGACTAGGTGTCCCCTTCATACAAAATGACTCTTATTTATAGGCTATATCTTTTCTACTATTCAGACTTGAAATTTTTATTTGAAATCCATTGCTTTATACTTCAACGGTTCAGATCTTCCCATCACTTCTTTGCTATTGAGATGCTGCCGACACTTTTATATGCCACTTGATGAATGGAGAATGATGTTATGGCATCCGCCACTTCCTTACTGATGTATGTGTTTACATCATTGATGGTCACAACCCATCATCTTGCAAGCTTCTTGTCTAGTCTCTGCAGTATAGAAAAATTCATGTTTTTCAAATTTATTAATGAATTTCATTAAAAGGGGAGAACATATTTTTCCTCCTTTGGTGAGTAAAATTCAGTTTCTTTACTCATCAAGGTCTCGAATTTATATTTGTATAGATTTTTCGCAACACTGTGGATAGCTTTTATTTCTAAGGCATGCCTTTGGACAATCAATTCTTTAGTAACTTGGATCTTCTTTAGAGGTTTATTTCCTTGCTCAATCTTTATGGTGTCAGAAAGGTGGTCTACAGTGATCATGAAGAAGGCTCCATGCCATATATGTTTCTCTAGTTCTGGAGATATAGTATAGAACTTGAGAACAACTTGCCTTCCTTTGGCAAATTTACTGATTTGAGATTTTAGAATATCATCAAATCTGGATATTTATCTGATATCTACTTGGGTAGATTATATCAAGGAACCCAAAACAAGCATATCGATAATTTTTTTTCTGGAAATGCTCCCATTATGCAGGTCACTCTTGGATACATATATATATATATATATATATATATATATATATGTTCTTGCCTTTGGAGAAGAATATAGTATCTGTGATTTCCATACTATATACTTCATCAACCGTATGGATATATAAATGTTCTCATTCAGAGTTAGGAATATATTTTTCTACTTCAATCTTTATTTCTTTCGGAAAAGACTCTTCTTTCTTTATTTCAATGACAGAGGGAACTTTATTTTTGATATTTTCTTTATTTTTCTCACTGGTTGACTCAACCTCTTCTTTTATCTTTGACTCAAAATTTTCAATATATTTTTCTATCTTTTGAGTCACTTGACGAACTTTTTTTAGGTTTTCTGTTACCAAATCTATCAATGGAGGGATATTTACATAAAGATATTGTTCTAGTTGAGCAGTTCCTTCATAGAGATCTTCTGCCATACTATTGATATATGAGATTTCTACTTTTATTTCTGAAAGATCAAATTTATCTTCCATCTGTAAAAGAGAAAGATATTTTTATTAATTTTCTTTATAAAATTCTATAAGTGATTTTTGGGATATCACCACCCTTTAACGGATTTGATTTTGACTTTAACATCTACTGTTTGAGATGGACTAGATATATGCATACCTATATATTGGTCTTTTATAAGTGATTTTTGGAAAATCACCACCCATCAACGGATTTGATTTTGTCTTTACCCATCTACCGTTTGCGATGGACTAGATATATGCATACTCATATATTGGCCTTCAATCTGAACCAAAATCTATATTTTTGGATAAAAAATCGGCTAGAAAATTATCGGTTCCTTTTATGGGAATGATTTTGAAAGTGTAAAGAGATAGAAAGACTTGCCATCTATGTAGTCTTCGGTAAGGGGGTTCAGAAGGTAATTTATTGTTAACAAGACTTAGGTATTATCAACATGAACAATGAAGAGTTTCTGGAGTAGGAAAAGTGAAGTTTTTTTGATTCCATTTATCACTCCTAGCAACTCTTTTTCATGAGTAGTATAATTTACTTCTGCTAATTTAAAAGTACCACTTGTATATTTATAAAGCTCATTAAGTTCTGTTTTTAAGATTGCAGCCCAATATAGATCAGATGCATCCGTTTGAACAATCAAATTATCCTTTTCATCAGGAAGTCTTAATTCTGGAAGATTTTTACATTCTTCCTTTAGCTTTATAACAATTTTTATATGTTTAGATGTCCAACCTTTTGTATTATTTTTCCTTAATAATTTTTGTATTTCATGCCTTTTCTTAGCTAGTTCAAGTATGAACCCTTCAGCATAATTTAGACATCCAAGAAATTTTTGTATTTGTTTTCTATTTTCCAATTTATCCGGAAATTCAAGTATTTTTCTAGATATATGAGGTTGCAATTTTGTAACTGCAGTAATCAATTTTAATCCTAAAAACTCAATTTCCTTTGTTTCTATTACAATTTTCTTTCAGATAAAGCGATACCATTTTCTTTACATAGTTTAGCAAAAAGTATGAGATGATTTCTATGTTCTTCTATTGTATTTGAACATATAAGAATATCATCTACAGAAACAACCATAAACCTTCTATATTTACCAAATATATCATCCTTCTTTCTTTGATATATTGATGGAGCATTTTTTAGTCCAAATGGTATTACTATCCATTCATAATGTCTTTGAGGGGCACTAAAGGCTGTATATTGAATACTATTTTCTTCCATTTTTACTTGCCAAAATCCAGATGCACAATCAAATTTTGAATAATATGATTTATTCTTTACTAAATTTATCAATGTATCTTTATTCGGTAAATAGTAAATATCACTTTTAGTAAAATGATTTAATCTTTTATAATTTATTACCATTCTTGCCGGACTAGAAAAAAGGAATGAAACTTTTTCTAATCAATCCTTTATCTAATAATTCTTTAATTTGTTTTCTAAATTCTTCATCTTCTCTTATGGTATATCTCATAGGTTTTTCTTTAATTATTATATTGTCTGTCAATTCTATTTTAGCCCTTGGATGATCCTTTTTCCAAAAAGGCAATAAAAGGCAATGGATGATCATTATAATTTTCTTTTAGCTTGCTAGTAACCGTTTCTAAGTTTATTCTTTTTATAACTATCTTATTTATTGGTATTTGTATTTTTTCATATATAGAGTGTCCACCGCGCTTAGCTGGATGAACTCTGAACGGATGGTTTAGTCTTGGTAATTTCAATAACGGGAAATTCCCGAAAAATCCCCAAATGGGAACTCAAATTCCTCTTTGCTCCCCATTTTCAAAAAAGTTCCTCTGAACTCCCCATATGAGAATCAAAAGTTTCATTTACTCCCCATTTTTTTGAAATGTTGTATAAAAATTCAAGAATCACGTAACTAAATCACCAGATCTGGTATATTTTTCTCAGATCTGTGTATATCCCAGATGAGAATCAAAAGTTTCATTTACTCCCCATTTTTTTGAAATGTTGTATAAAAATTCAAGAATCACCTAACTAAATCACCAGATCTGGTATATTTTTCTCAGATCTGAGAAAAATATACCAGATCTGGTGATTTAGTTACGTGATTCTTGAATTTTTTGTACAATATTTCATAAAAATTGGGAGTAAATGAAACTTTTGATTCTCATCTGGGGAGTTCAGAGGAATTTTTTTGAAAATGGGGAACAAAGAGGAATTTTTTCAACTCATGGGGAGTTTTCAACGAAGACCCCCTTTCAATAAATGACCACATTTTGTTTTAAGCACAATAGAATATGCATTTTGCATATAATATTGAAATTGTTGTATGAAATCATTTCCTAATAATATATCAACTTCTATTTCACCCAAGGTTGAATGGTTTTCGGAAGTCGCCAATGAGAATGACAATTTATATTATTTTATTAATGTGCAAAGAAAGTATTAATATTTTTGAGATATTTTTTGAGAAAAATGTTATTTTTGAAATTGGGATGAACACTGGACTTTGATCAGTGTATTGGGGTTGATTTGTACAGGGTCTGAAGACGATATTGGCATGCAGCAAGAATGCTCGTGAAGAATAATAGTGGAAAATCATTTATATCACATCAGTCAGATCAGTTTAATGAGCTTACAATCGTTTTACATTTGACTTGTTTGATTGGTTGGGGTTTTACACTTTGACTTATCTAATTGGTTGGGGTTCTTATGAGTTTGTTTCGAGTTATAATTTTTATTAGCGAAAATTATATTTGATTATCCTCTTTAGGCAAAATTATAATGCATATTCTCTTGTTTCATTTATCACATAGATTAGTTCATTTCCGTTGTATTTCGCTTGAAGTCCCTATATTCCGTTAGGATTTCTATACTTTCCATAATACCCTTGTTGATTTTTATTATATATGAAATTACCAAAATACCCCTCAAAGACTTTGCTGTTGGATTCATTTATTTAGAGGAATCATTCTGTTAGAATATATGATAGTCAAGGATATTTTTGTAATTTTGTAGCACATTTTATAATATAGCCATTTATAGCCGTCAATAGGGACGGAGCTAGGAGGCATGCATAGGGTGGCTCGAACCCCCCCCCAAAAAAAATTGAACTTTTTTTATTTTTATAAAACATATTCTGAAATATTTATAGTTTCACCCTCCCCATTTGAAATTTTGCCTCCTCTATTTTTGATATTTTAATTTTTACCCCCTACACCCATACTCCTATATTAATCTTGGCTCTCTCTAGACGCTGGGTCTGGTTCTATATATGTTTTTGGTTGTTTTTTCATGCCTTTAACACACAAATAACATGTTCACTTCTTACAACTCTTCATATTCACATAATAATTCATTGATATATAGGAAGAAGATGTTTCAAAAAGGAAATTGTAATTCATAGACCAAAATCGAAGTTGTTGAGAAAAACAATAGCAATAGTTGGAAATTATTTTATTGTTGTGATGCCTATGGCTTTTCCCACTGGTGTATTGGTTGTTGAGATGCAATTCGAAACGACACCAAGGGAGGAAGATGAAGCAACTAGCACAAGCAATGAAACAGTTCAAACAGTCCCATTATTCCACGTGTCCAAGAAAAATCATGTCATATGTAAAATCGGGGTGGATTTTCGGCTGTCGAAAGGCGGTTCCGAATAAATTTGGTGTTAGTAAATGGACCATTTTAATATTAAAAATTATTATTTGCATCCATTTATCTTCTCATTTATTTGCATGGTTAGTGGGTTGTGGGAATTATTACATTAATGTGCATAACCCCTTAGTCTTACCACTACCCATTTTCTTAGCCTTTACTAGACCACATTATTACACCATATTATTACCCACTACCACATTATTGGAGGTAACCCCCACTATTTGGTGATTAATATTCTAAGGGGGTTATATACCTATATATAGGGGACATTTTCTTTGTTGGGAACATATACATAAGACACACGAAAAATAATTCATACATATTCCCTATATTCACTAAAAAGAGAGAGTTTACTAGTTAAAGAAGGGTGTTGTGTGTGGAGCTTTGGACTCAACAACTTGTCCAGAGTTGCTTGAGTCATACAACATTGTCGGGCTGTTGTATCACTACTAGAAAACATTGAATTTGCAACCGAAAAAATTCGGTCGCAATTTGATGAATTTGGCAACCGAATTTGTAACCAAAAACTAAAATTTGTCCACTTGGCTTTGCAACCGAATATTCGGTTACCAAATTGGTTGCAAATATTTTACAACCGAAATTCGGTTGCAATATTAGTTGCAAAAAAAAATTGAATGGTCAACATTTTTTTGTTCATTTGCAACCGAAAATTAAGTTGCTAATTCAGTTGCAAGTACTTTGCAACTGAATTGCGGTTGCTAATTCGGTTGAAAAAAAAATGAAAACAGTCAAATCTAGTCAAAATACTTGCAACAGAAAATTCGGTTGCAATATTGGTTGCCCAAGAATTGCAACCGAAATTTTATTTTCAAAATCAATAAAAATAATTTAAAAGAATACTTTTGCAACCAAAATTTCGGTTGCAAAATTTCAAACTAAGTTTACTATTTTAATGTTTAAATTTGCAACCGAAATTCGGTTGCAAAATTTTCATGCAACTGCTTTGCAACCGAATTTCGGTTGCAATAATTTTTTTATTTATTATAATTTATAAAAATAAGATAAGTAATATCTTTTTAAAACAATATGTTGCTATTGGGTTGTATAATTGGTTACAAAAAGTTTCTTTCTTTTATTAAATTTAATATATACATAATAACATAATAATTATTAATTACTTGTTTCTTATAATTATTAAATTTAATATATATATATATATATATATATATATATATATATATATATATATATATATTATAAGTATTTTATATATTTATTTTTATTTTTATTTTTATATTTATATACATATCTAATGTATTATACGTAATGTGTAAACCATTTCAATGATTTATAAATTGGATCTAAATTTAAATCCTAGTGTAAAACAAGTTTTCAATCAAAATGGTAAAATATAACATACGTTATGCTTCATAAGATATAATATATATCATAAATTATTATGATGTTATACTTATATAGTGATGTGATATATATAATATGTACAATATTTTGAGTTTTGACATAACATGCATGTGATATTATATATGATGTGCACATCTATTTTACAAGTGATCCACATAATATATTAGATATAAGGACCTTTTAAATTGATATAATATAAGTAATCACATCTAAGTTGATTAAATAGCTAATATATAACTCTCTCTCTCTCTATATATATATAATCTATTAAATAATATATATATTGATGGTGCTGGAAATGGATTCCTAGA
This sequence comes from Lantana camara, assembly GCA_037501455.1. NCBI lineage: Eukaryota > Viridiplantae > Streptophyta > Magnoliopsida > Lamiales > Verbenaceae > Lantana > Lantana camara. The sequence goes on from CM074857.1 coordinate 118,377,718, forward strand.
ATGCAACTAAACACTTTCGAGATTTGTTTGAGAAGGGAAAGACCATCACAGGATTAGAGCCTCAGGAACTGGGTTTCCGATTGTGCGTGGGTTCTTCCAGCTAGGATAACACCAGGAAAGAAAGTGCAGTGAGGGTGCGTAAATGGTGAAGTATGCAAAGCTTGGATTATGCAGCAATGGAGAAGATGTCCAGCTACGTATTTGTGTAGAAGATGATTCAGGAATGCTTGGGGACGGTGAGTGAAATTCCCTTATTTATACGTTGAGGGCCGGGGTATTTTGGTAATAGTGACTAAGTAGTCCCAAAATCAGTGTAGCCCTAGAGACGTGGTGGCCTGAGATGGCGTGAAAGTGATGGCTCTGAAAAGCCTCCCGGGATCGGTGATGCGAGCGTTCAAGGGGACTGTTGGGAAATCCCATGCTCGTGACTTGGGCTGAGGCACGCAAGTGTTGCTTGGAGAAGAGGTATAGGGAATGGGCCGAGTTGGACCCACGAGCCCATTACCACAAACGTTAGACTGATGGATCCTTCAGATCGTGACACGTGTACAATGCTGATCTGAGCGTATTCTGGCCTCATCATATATAAATATAATTAATAACATTTATGATATACATATATTATAAATCATATGATATAACAATATCTAATAATATCTTATTTAGTAATACTATAGCTAACTATAAATTTATATCAAGTGATATAATTTAAGATTATAAGTCTATTAAACAATATATAAATAACTATAAGACTATTAAATAGTATAAAGTTAAATTTATGATACATATTATAAATCATATGATAAGTCCATTAAACAATATATAAGATAACTATAGTTACATTTATAATAGATATTATAAATCATATATATGATATAACAATATTTAATAATATCTTACTTATTAATACTATATATAATCATATGATATAACAATATCTAATAATATCTTACTTATTAATACTATATATAAAATATATAAAATGTGAAAAATATAAACGAAGCTGGAGATAGATTAGAAGTCTATTAAACAATATACAGATAACTTTAAGACTATTAAATAGTATAAAGTTACATTTATGATACATATTATAAATCTTATGATAAGTCCATTAAACAATATATACAGATAACTACAGTTACATTTATGATAGATATTATGAATCATATGATATATAGTTATTTATAATATGTTGAATCATCATAACCTACCTGAAAATTGATTCAAAATTTATATTTTGAAATAATATTCGTAAATCAATAAGTTTAATATTACTTTTATTTATTTATTTTATATTTAGAATGAAATTTATTTTTTCATATTTTATCTATTAATACATTATCATAATCAAGGTTATTTGTTGTTTTAATATATTAAAAATTCATTAATTTAATAAAATAAAGCTAAAAAAAAAAAAGGCGGAAAACTCCCAAAAATTTAATCAGACTTGATGAAAAACGCGGCCAGACCCCCACTTCACCCCCAAAAATTAGATGAGACTTAAGGGGGAAAAAACCCTAGCCAAGCCAAATCACCTCCTCACTTCACCAACTTAAAAAGTCGTTCTCCTCTCACCAGAGACTCGACGGTGACGTGAAGACGAGACTCGACTTCGGCGAAGTGAGGCGAGACTGGAAGGCAACGGAGGAAGCAATTATCAACGGCGACGGAGAGAGGCGAGAATCGACGGTGAAAGTGCTGCATACTCATATCTTTTGTAAGTTCATGGATTCATTTAATATATAAATTGTTTGGGAAATAAATGAAATTGCTTGATTGAAAGGAATCGTGATTCCTCTCATAACTCTTTTTGTGCCAAAAACACCTTCAAGGCGTCAAAATTTATGCCGTTGTTGATGGATCTTTGGTGGATGAGATATTGGCAACCTTAAAAAGGAGGAATTGGGTTTGTCATTTTCTTGCCTCTATTTCCTTTTAGTGGATTTTTGATGATTTTAAAATCACTGAAAATAATTTTGATAGATTTGGTGAAATGAATTTGTTTCTGAGATAGTTGTTTGCTAAAAACTTGGTAGTATTGCACATTTGGGTGGTTGAAGAATGAGAGTTGGATTATTGAAAAGTTGAGATCCTGTTGTTGTTTAGGGGAATTGTGTTTAGATTTGCTGTTGTGCAGTTCATTTTTTGGGGTTCCTTCTTTTCTTTTCGTTATTGGAATTTGGGGTAAGTATCACCAAACTTGTGGGGCAAAATTAATGGGTTTAATTTGTTTCAAATTATGCTTGCTGCTGCTGATGTCTTTCCTAGTTCTCTTTCTATCTTCCATATGTTGTCTAAGGCGACGGAGAGAGGTTAGAATCGACGGTGATGTTTGAAGTTAAGTGTTTATTATTGCATTTATATTCTCCATTTTTTTGTCAAATAGATGGCGATTGTTCTGTCTTTGTATATGCTTCTCAAGTAAACCATGATTGGAGTGTTCTTGTTGTTTTAGCTCTTATCATGGCTAAGTTCTTTGATCTTACAGGGGAAATTTCGTCTTCTTTTAAAGGGAAAACATTTTAAGTTCTTTAGAAATCGATTTGTTGTATGTGTTATTTAGATTTGACAAGGGCAGCTGCCATTGCCACCACCCTTTGGCTCTCTTTATGAAAAATTATGTAGGGGTCCTTCTTCATTTAAAATCTAAGTTTCTAGGTTTGCTTCATCATAACAATAGTGTTCTTCATCTATTTTTGAGGATAGAACTTCGTTCTTGGGATCTTCTGTATTAAAGGAAAATCCAATATATATGAACTTGGTTAATAGATGTACTTTCATGGCATATGTTGCTGGAGACATCTGTCTTGATTCATTTGTCTCTTGGGTATCATAGAATTGAATGTATTCTAATGCCAAATTCAGTCTTTGATATAGTGGTTTCTCAGATTCAAGTTATAGCCAAATATATAGAACCTTTGCTGGCTCAAGTTCATGGCAGTGGTTTGCTAAAGGATGTTGAGTCTTGAACCAAAAGGCATACATGAGCCTTAAGCCTTTGAAGATTTGAGGCAACCTATTGTCTAGCTTGGTTGTGAATTCAAATGTTAGGAAGACCTTAGTACAATTATGTTTCATGTATTCCTATCTATTTCTTTTTTGGAAGACCTTAGTAAAATTTTTGAGTTGCTAGCTTGTTGCTAATTTTTTTAACTCAATCAGTACTCCTTCATGTATTGTCTTTTTATTTTGCGTTAAGAATAACTCAATCAGTACTCCTTCATGTATTCTCTTTTTATTTTCATGAGTACAATTATTTTTTAACTCAATCAGTACTCCTTCATGTATTCTTTCTTATTATTGGCTTCAATTTTTGAGCTTGCTAGCAATTATTGGCTTCAATTTTTGAGCTGCTAGCAATTTTCCATGTATTCTCTCTTTATTATTTTTTTTTTTGGAACTCCAGTCAGTACTCCAGCCCTCTTCCCCCACTTCCATTGTCTAATTTTATTGCTTATGTAGGGTTATTTTGGTGAATATTTGAGTGAAAGAGCTTGTTGAAGGGGCTCGTATATTTTGTTGAAGGGGATCATTAAAGAGGTGAGTTATTTTTTTGGAGCACATTGAACTATTATGAACTATTGTGTGACTTCATATTTGATTTTCTGTAGCTTTTTTTAGCTTTTGAGTGGGGGAGAGTTGTTGAAAGGTGACTCACTAATTGTGGTTGGTTTTTGAGTTGCAAAGCTTGAAACTTTTACTTGTGAATTGAATTTTTGATTACCCAATAAATGTCTCTTGATCTTGTATATTCTTATATCTGTCATGAGTAAATATGTTCCTGTTGCTGAAAGTCTTCTTTTTTGTTTTTGGTTCTTTAGGAGACACTCTTTGATGAGTTTGTTATGACACATATTCTTGGAGTGTGGGGAAAGGGTATCCTGCAATTCGTAGGCATTCTCTCAGATTTGAGTTAATGGAGGTTAGCTCTTATTCTCTCCCATTTTGATATCTATATAGTTTCAAGCAAGTGCTGGAGATGTATTTCTTTTTACACTGGTGTTTTAACTTACTTTTCACCAATGTCGCCAAATTTCAATGAACTAGTGGATAACATCATTCTTGGTGTATTAATCTGCAATTGTCTAGATTATTTAGTGATGTGCGAATGTTAGGAGTGCATTGATGTATTATATAAGTTTTATAAATGATGATATTTCGAACACAATGCATTAGATATGTTAGCTATGGGTTTTACTTTTTCTATTTTGATGATTATAAGTGCCTTGTGTTTTCCTTGGCATGCCTCTTTGTAACTTTTGAGTGGGGGAGAGTTCTTGGCTGAAAGATGATCAACTAATTGTATTTGAATGTTTTTTCAGTAGCAAAGTTTGCAAATTTTATTTGTGGATTGAATTTTTTATTACCCAATATTGTCTTCTGGAATAAATTGTGGTTTATTACGTATATTTGGAAGTTTAGACATACTCTTTTTATAGCTTTTCTGATATCCTTGTTGAGGTAAAATGCTCAATTAGCTAGCAGATCACTGAAGCAAAGTTTAAGGTTATAAATCTTCCTTAGAGCTGCTGCAACTAACATGATTTTCTTATTGGCATATGCAGGTTTAGTACTGAAGAAATTAAGGGATGTGAAGGAGATACTGATTGGTGTGAAGTTGTGAAGTTTAAGCTCAATACAAGTGAAGTACAAAGAGAAACCTTACTTAAAACTCGAAGAAGTTTAATGATAAACTTGACAACCTGTAAGTTATATTTTTTTGTATGTAGTTATAAAACTACTTTTAGATTATTGTCACATTGTTGATTTGGATATTATTCGGATATTTTTTTGTTTGAGAATTACTTTAATGTTGTTATGGATACATTGAAGATGTTGGAATTTAATTGAATGGTTATGATTATCTTTGTTGTTGGTTTATATAATATTTTGATTAGAATGTTTGTTTGATATATTGACTTTATTGGTGATGTAGGTTGAAAATATGATTTTTTTTTTGTAAAAAATCATATTGATTAATTAATATTATATGAGTTTTTACGATCAAAAAATAATTTTTGCAATAGAAAATATAAAATAAATTAAAATAATTAACTTTAGCAACAGAAATTCGGTTGCAAATAAAATATGAAAAAATACAAAATATTTAATTTTGCAACCGATTATTAGTTGCAAAATGGGTAAATATTTTCTAGCTATTTGGCAAAAAAAAAGAAGTCCGGTTGCAAATTTCAGTTGCAAAAATTACTTGCCACGTCAACTTTGCAACCGAATTTTCAGTTATAAAAATGGTTTCAGTCTTGTAACCGAAAATTCGGTTGCAAAGTGACATGGCTTACATGCCACGTCTGCGGACTCTCGCAACCGGAATTCGGTTGCTATTTCGGTTGCAAAAAACTCGGTTGCAAAAATCGGTTACTAATGTTTGCAACCAGGGTTTTAGCAACCGAAGCTTTCGGTTGCAAGTCGGTTGCTAAACACTGTTATTCGGTTGTAAAAGGCCCTTTTTCGGTTGCGAATTCGGTTGCAAAAATGATGTTTTCTAGTAGTGTATCCTGGAGGGGACAGGCCAAAAGTGTGATTGCTGGACCGGTGAAAACAAATTGCTGCAGTGGGCTTGAATCTCCTTAAAGAGAGCGAGATATCCGCGCCTCAGCCTGGTTTTTTAATTTTTACTTTTCAGCTGCAAACATGTATTTTCACCAACAATTTTAAGGAGATTCAATGGCGACAGTTGAAAAAGTGACGGATATCGGTGTGGGAGATCTTAACAAGCCATTTCGGTTCAACGGTACGCACTTCAAGAGGTTGAAAGGTAAAGTACTTTTTCACCTAAGCCTACTCAAGGTGTCCTACATCCTGACTGAAAAGAATCCCAACAAGATTGATGATACAAACATGAATGAAGAAGAATATGCTGCACATATGGAAAAAGTGGAAAATTACAATAACGATACTTTTAAGTGTCGGCATTATCTTCTTAATTGTCTATATGATAATTTTTATGATTATTATGATAGAACTTACACTACTGCAAACAAAATTTGGAAAGCATCGCAGAGTAAATATGATACCGAGGAAGCAGGTGCGAAAAAATACGCAGCTAGCAGATTTTTTCGTTTCCAGATGGTGGACAACAAATCAGTGGTAGATCAAGCCCAAGACTTTATCATGATTGTTGGGGAGCTTAGATCGGAGGACATCAAATTGGAGATGGTCTTATTGTTTGTGGAATAATAGACAAACTTCCACCTTCATGGAAGGAATTCCAAAAAACAATGCACCACAAATAAAAGGAAACATCTCTTGAGACTTTAATAATGCGAATTCGCATGGAGGAAGAAGCAAGGGGTCAAGATGCCTTCAACCCGTTGAGAGCAATACAGAATCCATCACAACGAAGGTACATTTTGTTTCTTCGAATAATGCACCTCACCCTCACAAAAGTACCCACTTGAAACCAAAGAAGAAATTTTTTAAGAAAAATTATGGTGGGCCACCAAAAAGAAATCATGGTTTTAACAACCAAGCACAACATCAATTTAATCAAAATCAAGCAGCATGTTTTGTCTGTGGCAAGAGTGGGCATGTTGCTCGAATTTGCAAATTTCGAAAACGTGGTCTTGCCCCGCAGGCGAACGTTGTTAAGCAGCCGTTCGTGGCGATGATTACAGACATAAATATGGTTGCAAGTGTTGATGGGTGGTGGGCGGATTCGGGAGCGAACAGTCACGTGTGTTATGAGAAAAATTGGTTCAAAACATATACTCCTTTTGAAGAACCAAAAACAATTATTCTTGGAGATTCTCATACCACCCAAGTGCTTGGAATTGGAGAGGTCGAATTGAATTTTACCTCAGGAAGGCCTTTGATTTTAAAAGATGTGTTATACACTCCTTCCATGAGGAAAAATTTGATGTCAAGGTTCCTTCTCAACAAAGCTGGTTTCAGAAAAATTATGGAGTCGGATCAATTTGTAATTACTAAGAAGGGTATTTTTGTGGGGAAGGGGTATGCATGTGATGGAATGTTTAAATTAAATATTGAGATGAATAAAAGAACTTCTACTTCTGTTTATATGCTCTGTTCTATTGATTTGTGGCATGCTCGTTTATGTCATATTAATAATCGTTATGTGGGAATCATGAGTAACTTAGGATTAATCCCAATGGTTAAAAAGAATTTTGAAAAATGGAGGCTTGTAGTAAAGCCAAAATTACTAAAAGGCCACATCCAAGTGTTGAAAGAAAAACCGAATTGTTAGAATTAATTCACTCTGATGTATGTGAACTTGGTGGAATTTTAACTCGTGGAGGAAATTGATATTTTGTCACTTTTATAGATGATTATTCTAAATATACTTATGTTTATTTGATGAAAAATAAAAGTGATGTTTTTGAGAAATTTAAAGATTACCTCCCTGAAGTTGAAAATCAATTCGGTAAGAAAATAAAACGTATAAGAAGTGATAGAGGCCGAGAATATGAGTTTAATGAGTTTAATTCTTTTGTCAAAACTTGGGCATAATTCATGAAGTTACTCCTCCATATTCACCATCTTCTAATGGTGTGGCCGAAAGAAAAAATAGAACTTTAGTTGAGTTAACGAATGCCTTGCTTATTGAATTTGGTGCACCTACTAACCTTTGGGTTGAAGCTATTTTATCTACATGTTATGTGTTAAATAGGGTGCCACATAAAAAGACAAAGTTGACACCTTTTGAGTTGTGGAAAGGCTATAAGCCGAATTTGGGATACCTTAAAGTTTGGGGTTGTTTAGCTTATGTGAGGCTAACCGATCCTAAAATTTCTAAGTTGGGAGAAAAAGTTACCACTTGTGCTTTTCTTGGTTATGCTTCTAATAGTACAGCCTATAGATTTTTGAATATTAAAGAAAATGTGATTATAGAATCAAGTGATGCCATTTTTCATGATGAAAAATTTTCTTTCAATTCTAAAAATAGTGGGGGTCAAGTAAATGAAGAAAATATTTTATCTTTACCTAGTTCTTCTACTTCTATTTTAGAAAATGAAAGAAACGTTAATTTTAAACCAAGAAGAAGCAAAAGAGCTAGAGTAGAAAAAGACTTTGGTCCAGATTTTTACGTCTTTAACGTTGAAAACGATCCCCTAACTTTACAAGAAGCTTTGACATCACCTGATGCTATATTCTGGAAAGAGGCTGTTAATGATGAGATGGAATCACTAATTTCTAACAGCAATTAGAAATTAGTTGATTTACCTCCGGGTTGTAAAACAATTGGGTGTAAATGGGTCCTAAGGAGAAAGTCAAATCTGGATGGTTCGATTGATAAATATAAGGCTAGATTAGTTGCAAAAGGTTTTAAGCAACTAGAAGGCCTTGAATTTTTTGATACATATTCTCCGGTTACTAGAGTTACATCCATTAGACTTTTGATTGCTATTGCTGCAATTTTTTATTTACATATACACCAAATGGATGTAAAAACTGCATTTTTAAATGGGGACCTAAACGAGAAAATCTATATGGAACAACCCGAAGGTTTTATAGAAGCAGGCCAAGAAAATAACCTGTGTAAATTAAAAAAATCTCTTTATGGCTTAAAGCAAGCACCTAAGCAATGACATAAGAAATTTGATTCCTGCATGATTAACAATGGTTTTAAGATAAATGAGTGTGATAAATGCATCTATCATAAGTCTTGGAATAATTCACATGTTGTTGTTTGCCTCTATGTTGATGATTTATTGATTTTTGGCTCTAATATGCATGTTATTAAAGAAACTAAAAACATGCTTAGTAGTCCTTTCGATATGAAGGATCTTGGCGAGGCAAATTTTATATTGGGCATGAAAATTACTAAAACATGTGATGGAATTTTCCTTGACCAGTCGTATTATATTGAGAAAATATTGAAAAAATATAATTTTATCAATGCGAAGCATGTGGCAACTCCTTTTGATTCAAGTGTTCACTTATATCCTGTTAAAAGTGATGATGATGTAATAAATCAAAAAGAGTATCTTAGTTTAATTGGGAGCTTGAGATATGCGACTGATTGTACACGACCTGACATTGCTTATGCAGTGGGAGTACTTAGCAGGTATACAAGCAAACCAGGTATTGAGCATTGTCATGCCATTACAAGAGTTATAAAATATTTACTTGGTACTAAAAACTGTGGCTTGTTTTATAAAAAAATATCCTGCCGTACTTGAAGGTTTTTCTGATGCAGATTGGAACACATTATCTAGTGATTCATGTTCTACCATTGGTTATATATTTACTTTGGGTGGTGGTGCTATTTGTTGGAAATCCAAAAAGCAAACAATTATTGCTAACTCTACCATGGAGGCTGAGCTTATTGCTTTAGCGTCAGCTAGTGAGGAAGCGAATTGATTAAGAGATTTATTATTTCAAATACCTTATTTTGAAAAACCAATTCCTCCAGTTTTAATTCATTGTGATAGCACTGTCGCAATCGGTAGAGTGCAAAACCGTTATTATAACGGTAAATCCAGACCTATAAGAAGAAAACATAGTACTGTGAGATCATATCTGACAAGTGGCTTTATTAATGTTGATTATGTGAAATCTTGTGATAATTTTGCAGATCCGTTAACTAAGGCTTTAGCAAGAGAAAAGGTCTGGAGCACATCGAGGGGGATGGGATTAAAGCCCATAAATTCATAAGTCATGTATGAGGATACCCAACCTGGGGACTAGAGATCTTATAACCAGGTTCAATGGGAAAAACAAATCATATGGTGACTTGTTGTGAAATGCACTATTATTTTTTATTATTCCATCCCTATGGTGTGAGTGCATTTATCCTGTAATGTTTTGTGGAGGTTGAGTTTATTAACTCTTAATGAAATTCTGCAGCTCTTATGAGTGGAGTGTTAAATTACAGGAGCACCCTCGACAGATTTCACCTATATGAGTGAAATAGTAAATCGTTATGGTCAGAGAATGTGGGCTTATAAAATAAACACTCATGAAACCCGGGGTAGCACAAAAATATTATGTGCTGGCTAATAAAGCTTATGTTAACACCTTGATTATTATGTGTAAGCAGTGATACTTTATTTCCCTCAAGCAGTCATAGTTCAAGTTGGAGACCACTACTGACTCTGGAGTAGAGGTTGCTGTTTTACTAAGTGGAGGCTCAATGCAAAGCACACCTTCATTATGCATAATAGTCTCTCTTTTGTTGGTAAACTCTCTTTAAATTTAATATTAAAATGAGTGGGGGATTGTTGGTAAATGAAGCATTTTAATATTAAAAATTATTATTTGCATCCATTTATCTTCTCATTTATTTGCATGGTTAGTGGGTTGTGGGAATTATTACATTAATGTGCATAACCCCTTAGTCTTACCACCATCCATTTTCTTAGCCTTTACTAGACCACATTATTACACTATATTATTACCCACTACCACATTATTGGAGGTAACCCCCACTATTTGGTGATTAATATTCTAAGGGGGTTATATACCTATATATAGAGGACATTTTCTTTGTTGGGAACATATACATAAGACACACGAAAAATAATTCATACATATTCCCTATATTCACTAAAAAGAGAGAGTTTACTAGTTAAAGAAGGGTGTTGTGTCTGGAGCTTTGGGCTCAACAACTTGTCCAGAGTTGCTTGAGTCATACGACATTGTCGGGCTGTTGTATCCTAGAGGGGACAGGCCAAAAGTGTGACTGCTGGACCGGTGAAAACAAATTGCTACAGTGGGCTTGAATCTCCTTAAAGAGAGCGAGATATCCGCGCCTCAGCCTGGTTTTTTAATTTTTACTTTTCAGCTGCAAACTTGTATTTTCACCAACATTTGGCACTAAATTATTTAATTTTAAAGATATAAATTATTTTGTCGAATAATTTGTTGAAATTCTCAAATTAGTATACCAAAAATGAAATGTCTCCACTCATATTATTGGCCGAGTTCAATCTAACTGTATTTGGATATATCTTTGGCCGTGACAGTTCCGTTTCTTTTAGTGATAGCGTATATTATACGCTCTTTCAGAAAGGTAGCTACTAATTGATCAAGTGTACTATTTTTTCTACTGCAACTCTATTGCTCTAGATCATACGCCTAGATGGCTAGATCTACATACAAGGTGCCTGGATTCCTCTAAAAGAAAATTAGCTCATCAACGAAATGCAACCAGCTTGTTTAGTATAATATTTGGAAGTCAGATCTTACGGCTTGACAAGATATCCAAAAATTAATCCAACTGACATATGGTGGTTGATGTAAATGCAAATATAAAACACAATCAAATACATGGCCTTTAAAATAGGGTTGTTAATTAGGGTTTGACGGCTTTGGCTTTGCCATTTCTCACAAAACCAAATGTAATTTACATATTTCACGAGTCATTAATTATCTAATTGAAATATGGTTGTTTTTGTAAAGTCACGAGTGGAACCAGAAATGTTGTATTTTCGTTAGTATACTAAGATACAAATTACAACACAATATATATACAAGAGGGTTAGGCAACATTCACAAGAAAGGAAAAAAGTTATCTACAAGAAAATAATAAAAAAGAGAATGATTGTTAGTGTGTAATTTGTGCCTTAATTAGGGAAAAACGAAGTAAGAGCATGCTATTGAAGACGTTGCAACATATGTCGGGAAGGCCTCCGTTGAATTGTCTTAATTTCCCCCCTTGTGATTAACTGAAAATATGCTTAATTTGGTTTAAATATGGCTTTATAGGTCTACTGGAGATAAAATGGAGAATTAATGCAAATCTGGACTAAAAGAGGCTGTAAGTGCAGAAAATGAACTGAGCTATGACCTTCAAGCTATGATCATCCCTTAAGCTAAGGGCGACGTAGCAGACACCAAGTCAACAGTGGCGGCTAACTTCACTTTTTGACGAATTGAGCCACTTGCAGCTGCTCTATTTCAGTTTTGTGCGTCTCAAGGCATGCAATTATCATACTTAGACTTTCTAAAGGAATCTTTGCCTTAAAGAGTGTGCCCAACTTGCAAAACTTGATTTTATAAGCTAGACTTAGAAGCAAGGGAGGACATGGAGACTTTGGGAGCTTAAAGGGGAGGCACACAGCAGTTGCTGTTGCTGGAGCAGAGCAAGAACAGGGGCTGAATCCCCTGCTTCGACCAAGAGCAAGATTCCCCATTCCTTTCCTTTCTTTAGTTGAATTACATGGCTAGATTATGAATTACTTTAATCCATCTTTTGGAGTTTGATTTAGTTGGTTTATTTTCAGTTCTTAGTCAGTTTATTAGCTATATATATTCTGTAATATGAACAGTAGCTGAACCTCTATTCTAGTTAAGTTATTTCCAAGATTTATGTGGTGATTTGTGAGATCTAATCAATATTCTAAAGCTTTAATCTCCTTGGTATAGTATCTTGGTTTCATGATATGGACTTGTCTTGAGATGATTTTCTGATCAAATATTGTCTTAGAACTTGTCCTTCTTGACTACATATATAACTTGATCCGTAATTATCATGTTAGATGTGCCTAAGAGTTAAACATCATTGATAGCTTACCTCCATGTTTGCTTGATAGTGGTGAGATGCATATGTAATAGCTTAAACATTCCAAGCTTCTTGAGTTTGTTGGTTAGGTTCGGTGTCCTTTTCGTGCTTTAAAGCTGCCATTAAATTAAATCTTGAGATCGTATCGACAAGGTTGTTTATTGGTTAGGGAGTTAGTTAAAGATCGTATCTTAATCACCGAATAAGTTAGAAAGGATGAGGTTGTCAGAGCTTGTTGACACTATAGCCGGCTTATCAATAGATTTTAAGCTTATTTATGCATCGATGATCAGATTACAAACATGAATCGAAAGAATAACTTGACTAGAGTCTTATTTCCTACCTACTTTAAGTTTATGCTTTGTTGTTAGTTTATTTAATTTCAGTTTGTTATTTAATTTCCAGCACTTTAGTTAATTACGTTAACCTCCCCCCTTTACTTTTGTTGCTTGTTTGCTTGGCTATTGGAGATTAACGAAACCATCCAATCTCTGTGGGATCGACCCTTCACCACTATACACAATTTATTGTGTTTGGTAGTTTAGGAATATTATTTAGTGGATTCGGCACCCACCAAATTTCTGGCGCCGTTGCCGGGGATTGGTTCTAATTGGTTTTGTTTTTCTTTTGATAGCTTAGTGTTTCCTTTTGTGCAAAGAAGTCAGTTTAGGGAATCAACATATTGCCATCAATGGCTGCAAGATCTCAAAGTGATGTTTGTGGAATTTGCATTGGTGACCATCCAACGAATGGATGTCGTTTGCTACATGGTGATCCCTTTTCTCATTTGCAGCCCATAACCGAGCAATGTGGAGTTTGCACGGGACCTCACAAAACTGATTAGTGTCCATTACTTGATGAGGAACTTTAGCCCACACTAACGAAGAATGAATTTGACATGAGCTCGAACTCTTGCAATTATGGGTGGAATGATCATCATTTTAATCACACAACAAGTGCATTTCAACCACTACAACAATATCCATCATCTTCCAATTCAGGTACATCTCTTGAGGATATATTTAAAGCATTTATGATTAATACACAACAATTTCAACAGGAGACAAGGAACAATATGCAAGAATTCCAAATGTACGTTCAAAACTTTGAGGAACGAGTTGAGCTAATTAACTTCTTCCGTAGCTGAATTGAAAAGTAAATTGGAACTTGAAGAAGAACAATCCTCACTTCAGAAAGCAGGGGCTGAAACAGAACGTATCATAGCAGTCCAGAAAGTTGATGAAGAAACAAAGCACGACTGTACAACAGACATGATCATATGGTATGACCATGACTTAAGGTCAGATGAGGAATCCAGACCTACTGTACAATCTCAACTAGTGATCAGCCTAAACCCAACTGTACAGAGGTATGTTGAGTTTCAAAAAGATGAATCAGAGTTCGAAAATGATGAATCAAATTTCCTAAAGGCATTTTACAATGTTGAGGTAAACATTCCATTACTGGATGTAATTAAATCTATGCCTCAATATATGAATTCTCTTGAAGAATTGTGTGCAACTAAGGAAAGTATGCCTTGTTATGGGAAGGTAAGTATAGGAAAGAATTTCTCTGATATCCTTCAAGGAAAGATACCTCAAGTGAGTAATGTTAAAAATTTATTCGCTCTTCCATGTAAAATAGGAACTATTGGAATTGATAGAGCCTTGTGTAATTATAGTTCCTCTATTAATTTGATGCCTTTGTCTATTTGCTCACAATTGCATATTAATTCCATGAGAAAAACAGGCATGATCATTCAGCTCTTTGATGGAATAGTTGTTTATCCTAAGGGCATATTGGAAAATATTTTGATTCAAATTGATGGTATGATCTTTCCCATAGACTTCTTTGTAGTTGATAACCAATTTGATGTTTTGCTAGGACAACCCTTTCTTGATATATCTAAGACAAAAATCAATGAGTCTGATTACACACTCACAATGGAATTTAATAGAAATTTTATTAAATTCACTATGCTTGATTCTATAAAATATCCTAGTGAGTTGTTTTGTTTAAATAATATGGATTTCATTAGTCCCCTTCCATGTGGTGCATCTTTTGAGTTGGACTATGATGATAAAGATGTTTTTAGATCTCACTCTCATTCGCTTTTTAGGAAATTCTGTTTTCTTGAAGCTAAGTGGTTGTTTTGTCGATCCTTGTTTACTCTAAATGGAAGAGAGCTTCTCTATATACTCATATGTTGCTTTAAAATGTAGGGCATTTTGACTATTCAGATGATGAAGACCTGTTAATATTAAACATACATTATTTAAAGGGATTTTATGCAGGTTTTTCCATGAAAGACATGAAGGATTTTAATTGAAGACATGTCATGCAGCACATTGTCTAGCGTAGGACGTTAAACAAGGGCCCTTTTTGGAAGGCAACCCAAATCTTTTTTATTTACTGTTTTTTAGTTCAAGTTTCTCTGTGTTTCTTGAATAAGGACCCCTTTTTGTGTAATTTTCAGATTATGGCAGAAACAGGGCTCCCAGGACCTAGACCGCAAAGGATGATCATCCCTTAAGCCTCATAAATCCCCTACAGTTTCAATAAATGCATTCAGGGAAGTCCTCATGCCTTTACCTTTTCTTTACTTTTACATTGAGGATAATTTGGAATTAGCATGGGGGAGTTATTCTGGTAGTTTATGAATATTTTAGTTGGATTAGTAGAGGATGAAAAGTATGTAAGAATGACTGTTTTGTATGTTTGTTTGATTGGTCTTATTTTATTTCTGCCTAATTTGATAGCCTAGTTGTTAGTCTTTTTAGCTCTTTTTGCTCAGGTCCTTAGTTCCTTTTGGTGTGTTTTTGAGCTGTTTTTGAGGTTTGAATCTGACCATGTGCAACATGTTTTGATTTGAGAATTTTTGAACATGAAAAATAGGTTGAAATAACATGAATTTCCATGCCTGATTCTTGGAATTGAACAAACTTGTAGTTTTTGACTCTACTAGAGAATGTTCTTTAATTTGGACTAATGGTTGAAAATTAAAGTTGAATGCAATAATTTGGACCTTAATGTGTGAAAAAGTGTGTAATTTTTGGGACTGTCTAAAGCTGAAGATTAATGATGCTGAATGATGATAAGTAATGTTGATTGAGGGTTATGAATAAGGCTTTTAAACCATTGCTCTCTGAATAAGGCTGTCACAACCATTTGCTTGATGCAATCCACTCGTTTCACTCCGATGGTCACCTAAAGGCTAAATACAAATCATAAATTAAAAAACAGGTGACTATGAGTGATGCATTTTTATGCAGTCTAGGGATAGTCATACATTACCAAAGCGGTATTATGACACCCGAAATAGACAACGTTTTGAATTTTGGTATAAGTGTAATTATTGAATCCTCACTTTATCTTTTGTTTTGTGTGAATTGAGGCAGTCCAAAACAAGTACTCTTTGATAACACAATGTAATTGCTATTGGGTAAATGTTCATACTTAAATGGATTCTAATTCACTAACATTCTCTAGCAAGTCAAATACTTAAAATTTGTCCTTTTTCATTCTGATAGGCTGTGGAGACTTTTTATGATACTCATTTTAGTGTTCAAACTTTCTCATTGATGAACTGTGGGGCTGTAATGGTTAGAGGATAACCTTGCTTGTAGTCTAGTCGCAGTTCGCTTGAGGGCAAGCAAAGTCTACGTGTGGGAGGATTTGTTAGTGCGTAATTTGTGCCTTAATTGTCCTAATTTCCCCCCTTGTGATTAACTGAAAACATGTTTAATTTGGCTTAAATTTGGCTTTATA
Organism: Lantana camara; assembly: GCA_037501455.1. Lineage (NCBI taxonomy): Eukaryota > Viridiplantae > Streptophyta > Magnoliopsida > Lamiales > Verbenaceae > Lantana > Lantana camara. The sequence goes on from CM074857.1 coordinate 118,393,970, forward strand.
GGTCTACTGGAGCTAAAATGGAGAGTTAATGCAAATCTGGACTAAAAGAAGATATAAGTGCATAAAATGAACTGAGCTGTGACCTTCAAGCTATGATCATCCCTTAAGCTAAGGGTGACGTGTAGCACCCTAGACCCCAAGGCGCCACATCCCCCGCACTGTAGCCTCAATCCACGCATGAAATGGACCGTTCATACATAAACCAAGACCACAGCGAACGGGTGATAACAAAACGACGCTCTAGGCGGGACACTCTCCCCAACATAATCAAACAAACATGAATAGAAAAGCGGAAGCAGTAAAGTCATTCATATATATAGGTACCGTATTTATTACATAAATACATATAGGTACCAATTATCTATCAATACATTATCTTATCTTCAATAATATACATCAGTACGTATCCAAAAGATGTTAATCGTGAACATAACATGATATCCAATCTAATATGTACATGAAAGGTGCAATACTAGACTCGTGATAATGCAGGACACGACCAACTCCCGCCTAGCACAACCACGCTCAAAAGGTTCCTGAAAAGTGAAGTATCAGTCTACCGAAGACTGAGTGAGGGGCAATAAATATATATAACACACGTCACATGCAAGTTGTAGCCTCGGGTAAAGACTTTTAGAAAACGATAATTATATAGTTCAAGAAGTCTCATCCTTTGCCCGAGATTACAACTATCCATTTTAACACGTTTAATTAATCATGCTTGTCAATATCATGAACATGTGGCCCCGGCGAGTAAGGGCAATCTCCAACCGAACTCCCAATCGTGAACAATACGTGATCATGCTTGCTTGCTTGATAAATAAGTGATCATGCAATATACTTTAGTGCTCACATAGACAATTTCATACTTGAAAACATGCAATAACCCGAGGATAACCCGACATTCCGGATTAATCCCCAGTCTCCTTCTTCCTCCGGGTGATAGCGAGTTTGCAAGGCTCGACTATCCACGACATGGTGTGTGTAGAGGACATGACCCTCTAGACACGGAACTCCTTCCACCACTAATCTCCTAGTGGCTTCGGGGGTGATCCCAACAATGTGAGGATAATTCAGGAGTTACCCGTCAGCCCTTGCTTTCCCGGTTGGCTCAAGAATTACCCTCGGGCCCACGTGCAATCATGTACTCGCCAAACATGCTTGAAAATCATGACAATCGATACATTCTTGCTTGAAATATTTATCACTTTGAAAACGTTTATAAGTATAATAGGTTTTGGCCGAAAACTAGCACATAAGGGTTATAGGGTTCGTTTTACCAAAACAAAACCTCACCTTTCTTGCAAAATAAAATAAAGTAGCGTTCTAAGGAGCTTGCTCCCCGTCCACGCCCTCGTGACCTGTGCAAATACGACATATGAACATGAGACATGGACTAAAATGGCCAAAATATGACGAACGGCGAAAACGTGTCGAGACGACCTCGAAAATGCAATGTGGTATGATAACTTTTCGTTTCACATCATATTAACACATATTATAGCAATTCGGGGTCAAAGAAGTCGTTGGATCGAGGGGTCAAAATCGTAATTTTATGCAGTGAATTTTGTTCTGTCAGCCCCTTGGGAACGGCCGTTCCAGGCTTCCTTTGAAAACTGGGAACGGTCGTTCCCGTTGCCCAGAAAAAACGCGGCAACGTTTTTCCATTTTTAAAACGCGCTTAGCCGGGGAACGGCCCTTCCGGCTCCAAGGCCAAAATGGGAACGGCCGTTCCCATATTTTGAAAAGCAATGGGAACGCCCGTTCCCACCAAGCCTTGGGGCTGGGAACGGTCGTTCCCTGCTTCTGCAACTGAAAAACAGAGCAGAGACAGAGTATGCTCTCGGGAAGAAAGCAACAAGCAACCAAAATCCATTTTTGAACCCCAAATGCAATAATTTCTGGTAATATGATGCATACACATTCAAGAAGTGATAATATAACACTTAGACACTTAAACCATAAAATAGCATCAAGAATTCATGCTTTCAAGTTCATGATCAATTTGATCATTCATGCCCAATATTCAAAGGATCAAGCTAGAAATCAAGCAATAATTCATGTTATCATCATTTAATCATGCTTCCTATTCTAATTCAATCATCTAGCATATATCATTCAAAACCTAGCATGTCAACATAATCAAAATCATCCTTTTCCATGCAACCAACCTTAAAGATGGAAAGAAATGAAGAAATGGATGATGGTGATGATCAACTTCAAGTTTCTTGAAAGATTTCTTGAAATCTTGATGATTGATGAAAAATATCTTCTTCCCCTTTTTCTTCTATGAAACCGAGAGAGAGATGAATATGCTTGGCAATGTTGGATAGAAAATGATCAAGGAATGTGGGAGAAGAGATGATATTACGTGATGTCTCTCCTTGGTTTGAGTGATATATGCCAATTTGCCAATTAATCCTTGAAGTCTATAAGTTCTACAATTAAGCATGCCATGATTTAAATATGCTCCATTTGGTCCCTACAAATTTATGCAATTGAATCCCTAACATTTTAGAAAGTATTTAACTAGGGACAATTTGGTAATTTATCACTCTCGGTAATTGATTTCGTGCAATAAATATTTTTCGTGTCATGAAATAATATTTGCAATGATATGAATTCAAATAATTGATATAAATAATGTTTCATGAATTTTGTGAAAATATGAAATGCCACGTAATATATTATGAAATTAAAAAAAATAAAATAAAACCTACGCTCAAACTCACACGTGGCGTGCTTACCTGTTCATCCGGAAACTGGGGCGTTACATGACGTAACAGACACCAAGTCAACAGTGGCGGCTAACTTTCATTTTTGACGAATTGAGCCACTTGCAGCTACTCTATTTCAGTTTTATGTGTCTCAAGGCATGCAATTATCGTACTTAGACTTTCTAAAGGAATCTTTTGCCTTAAAGTGTGTTCCCAACTTGCAAAACTTGATTTTATAAGCTAGACTTAGAAGCGAGGGAGGACATGGAGACTTTGGGAGCTGAAAGGGGAGGTACACAGCAGTTGCTGTTGCTGGAGCAGAGCAAGAACAGGGGCTGAATCCCCTGTTTCGACCAAGAACAAGATTCCCCCTTCCTTAGTTGAATTACATGGCTAGATTATGAAGTACTTTAATCCATCTTTTGGAGCTTGATTTAGTTGATATTTTCAGTTCTTAGTCAGTTTATTAGCTATATATATTCTGTAATATGAACAACAGCTGAAGCTCTATTCTAGTTAAGTTATTTTCAAGATTTATGTGGTGATTTGTGAGATCTAATCGATATTCCAAAGCTTTATTCTCCTTGGTATATGCATGTATCTTGGTTTCATGATATGGACTTGTCCAGAGATGATTTTCTGATCAAATATTGTCTTAGAACTTTTCCTTCTTGACTGCATATATAACTTGATCCGTAATTGTCATGTTAGACGTGCCTAAGAGTTAAACATTATTGATGGCTTACCTCCAAGTTTGCTTGATAGTGGTGAGATGCATGTGTAATAGCTTAAACATTCCAAGCTTGTTGAGTTTGTTGGTTAGGGTCGGTGTCAAGTTAAATCTTGAGATCGTATCGACGAGGTTGTTTATTGGTTAGGGAGTTGGTTAAAGATCGTATCTTAATCACCGAATAAGTTAGAAAGGATGAGGTTTTCAGAGCTTGTTGACACTATAGCCGGCCTATCAATAGATTTTAAGCTTATTTCTGCATCGATGATCAGATTACAAACATGAATCGAAAGAATAACTTGACTAGAGTCTTATTTCCTACCTACTTTAAGTTTATACTTTGTTGTTAGTTTATTTAATTTCAGTTTGTCATTTTATTTCCAACACTTTAGTTAATTACGTTAACCTCCCCCTCTACTTTTGTTGCTTGTTTGCTTGGCTATTGGAGATTAACGAAACCATCCAATCTCTGTGGGATCGACCCTTCACCACTATACACAATTTATTGTGTTTGGTAGTTTAGGAATATTATTTTGTGGATTCGACACCCACCAAATTTCTGGCGCCGTTGCCGGGGATTGGTTCTAATTAGTTTTGTTTTTCTTTTGATAGCTTAGTGTTTCCTTTTGTGCAGAGAAGTCAGTTTAGGGAATTGACATATTGCCATCAATGGCTGCAAGATCTCAAAGTGATGTTTGTGGAATTTGCATTGGTGACCATCCAACGAATGGATGTCGTTTGCTCCTTGGTGATCCCTTTTCTCATTTGCAGCCCATAATCGAGCAATGTGGAATTTGCACGGGACCACACAAAACTGATAAGTGTCCATTACTTGATGAGGAACTTCAGCCCACACTAACGAAGAATTAATTTGACATGAGCTCGAACTCTTGTAATTATGGGTGGAATGATCATCATTTTAATCACACAACAAGTGCATTTCAGCCACTACAACAATATCCATCATCTTTCAATTCAGGTATATCTCTTGAGGATATGTTTAAAGCATTTATGATTAATACACAACAATTTCAACAGGAGACAAGGAACAATATTCAAGAATTCCAAATGTGCGTTCAAAACTTGAGGAACGAGTTGAGCCAATAAACTTCTTCCGTAGCTGAATTGAAAAGTAAATTGGAACCTAAGAAGGACAATCCTCACTTCAGAAAGAAGGGGCTGAAACAGAACGTATCATAGCAGTCCAGAAAGTTGATGAAAAAACAGGGCAGGACTATACAACAGACCTGATCATAAGGTATGACCATGACTTAAGGTCAGATGAGGAATCCAGACCTACTTTACAATCTCAACCATTGATCAGCCTAAACCCAACTGCATAGAGATATGTTGAGTTTCAAAAAGATGAATCAGAGGTCCAAAATGATGAATCAAATTTCGTAAAGGCATTTTACAATGTTGAGGTAAACATTCCATTACTTGATGTAATTAAATCTATGCCTCAATATATGAATTCTCTTGAAGAATTGTATGCAACTAAGGAAAGTATGCCTTGTTATGGGAAGGTAAGTATAGGAAAGAATTTCTCTGATATCCTTCAAGGAAAGATACCTCAAGTGAGTAATGTTAAAAATTTATTAGCTCTTCAATGTAAAATAAGAACTATTGGAATTGATAGAGCCTTGTGTAATTATAGTTCCTCTATTAATTTAATGCCTTTGTCTATTTGCTCACAATTGTATATTAATTCCATGAAAAAAATAGGCATGATCATTCAGCTCTTTGATGGAACAATTATTTATCCTAAGGGCATATTCGAAAATATTTTGATTCAAATTGATGGTATGATCTTTCCCGTAGACTTCTTTGTAGTTGATAACTCATTTGATGTTTTCCATGGACAACCCTTTCTTGATATATCTAAGAAAAAAATCATTGAGTCTGATTACACACTCACAATGGAATTTAATAGAAATGTTGTTAAATTCACTATGCTTGATTCTATAAATCCTAGGGAGTTGTTTTGTTTAAATAATTTTGATTTGATTAGTCCCCTTCCATGTGGTGCACCTTTTGAGTTGGACTATGATGATAAAGATGTTTTTAGCTCTCACTCTCATTCGCTTTTTAGGAAATTCTGTTTTCTTGAAGCTAAGTGGTTGTTTTGTCGATCCTTGTTTACTCTAAATGGAAGAGAGCTTCTCTATATACTCATATGTTGCTCTACAATGTAGGGGATTTTGACTATTTAGATGATGAAGACCTGTTAATATTAAACATACATTATTTAAAGGGATTTTATGCAGGTTTTCCCGTGAAAGACGTGAAGGATTTTAATTGAAGACATGTCATGCAACACATTATCTAGCCTAGGACGTTAAACAAAGGCGCTTTTTGGGAGGTAACCCAGATCTTTTTATTTACTGTTATTTAGTTCCAGTTTCTCTGTGTTTCTTGACTAAGGACCTCTTTTTGTGTAATTTTCAGATTATGGCAGAAACAGGGCTCCCAGGACCTAGACCGCAAAGGATGATCATCCCTTAAGCCTCATAAATCCCCCACAGTTTCAATAAATGCGTTCACGGAAGTCCTCATGCCCTTACCTTTTCTTTACTTTTACATTGAGGATAATATGGAATAAGCATGGGGGAGTTATTCTGGTAGTTTATGAATATTTTAGTTGGATTAGTAGAGGATAAAAAGCATGTAAGACTGACTGTTTTGCATGTTTGTTTGATTGGTCTTATTTTATTTCTGCCTAATTTGATAGCCTAGTTGTTAGTCTTTTTAGCTCTTTTTGCTCTGGTCCTTAGTTCCTTTTGGTGTGTTTTTGAGCTGTTTTTTAGGTTTGAATCTGACTATGTGCAACATGTTTTGATTTAAGAATTTTTGAACATGAAAAATAGGTTGAAATAACATGAATTTCCATGCCTGATTCTTGGAATTGAACAAACTTGTAGTTTTTGACTCTACTAGAGAATGTTCTTTAATTTGGACTAATGTTTGAAAACTAAAGTTGCATGCAATAATTTGGACCTTAATGTGTGAAAAAGTGTGTAATTTTTTGGGACTGTCTAAAGCTAAAGATTAATGATGCTGAATGATGATAAGTAATGTTGATTGAGGGTTATGAATAAGGCTTTTAAAGCCATTGCTCTCTGAATAAGGCTGTCACAGCCATTTGCTTGATGCAATCCGCTCGTTTCACTCCGATGGTCACCTAAAGGTTGAATACAAATCATAAATTGAAAAACGGGTGACTATGAGTGATGCATTTTTATGCAGTCTAGGGATAGTCATACATTACCAAAACGGTATTATGACACCCGAAATAGACAACATTTTGAATTTTGGCATAAGTGTAATTATTGAACCCTCACTTTATCTTTTGTTTTGTGTGAATTTAGACAGTCCAAACCAAGTACTCTTTGATCACACGATGTAATTGCTATTGGGTAAATGTTCATGCTTAAATGGATTCTAATTCACTAACATTCTCTAGCAAGTCAAATACTTAAAATTTGTCCTTTTTCATTCTGATAGACTGTGGAGACTTGTTATGATACTCATTTTAGTGTTCAAAATTTCTCATTGATGAACTGTGGGGCTGTAATGGTTAGAGGATAACCTTGCTTGTAGTCTAGTCACAGTTTGCTTGAGGGCAAGCAAAGTCTAAGTGTGGGAGGATTTGTTAGTGCGTAATTTGTGCCTTAATTGTCTTAATTTCCCCCCTTGTGATTAACTGAAAATATGCTTAATTTGGTTTAAATTTGGCTTTATAGGTCTACTAGAGCTAAAATGGAGAATTAATGCAAATCTGGACTAAAAGAAGCTATAAGTGCAGAAAATGAACTGAGCTATGACCATCAAGCTATGATCTGTTAGGATTAGTGCCCTAAAAAATTCAATTTGTTGAATTAATTAAACTGAATTTACAACGAGTTGTGAGTATTTCATATATTGATAATTAATGACGTGTGGTGGTGTTCTTCTATGAAATGTGTTTCATAGGAAAAGACTTTGAATACCGAAATCATGTGTCATTAAAGTTCTAGTCGGTAAGATAAGAATATGTTCTTATCAAGACTATAACGTGGTTATATAAGATGATTAGTCTTTCGTCATGGGGAATGGTGATTACAATTATAACATGTTGATGATTTTCAATAGGATTGGAAACATCGAACTGGACCATTGAGATTATTCATTTTATACTGCTATCTAAAATTAATGAAATCTGAGGAAGCATTGCACTCTTAATCCTGATAATATTTTGGCTTTAGGCATGTAGTGTTAGTCATTGTAACATACTCAAAGTGAGGTCTCGGTAACGGGTGGCCAAAATACTTTTTATGTTCGGTGATTACATGAAATGCGCTAAAGAGTTATATTGATCGAGGAATCTATGGCCTTGCTGGAAGGTAAGACATATCCTTGAAATAGATTTGCAAAAGTTCGAATTAAGACTTTGGCCAAAGCACTTCGCGTGATACGTCACTGAAGTTGTATGATGAATGTGTTTCACATACAGAGAATTTAAACTTAAGACGAATCAATAAATTTCAAATTAGAGATGAAAAATAAATGATAGTAGTTGCAATTTATTTTTCATAGATATCTACACGGAGGAGTGAAATGCAAAATTATTCTAGATCGAGGAATTCGTGAATAATTTAATTAATTTTAGAGTGTAACAATATTTATTTAGTGGAATTAAATATTGTTAAACGGTAATTAATTATTATCATGAGATGATAATATATTAATCCGTTTGGAGCTAAAATTAATTAGTCCTGCAGGTCCCCCTGCAAGCCCTAATTGAAAACCCGAAGAGAAAATATTAAAAGGAGAAAGAGAAATGAATTTTCAAAGTGTTTGAAAATAAGCCAAGGGATTTATTTTAAGAAAATAAATCAAAGTTCCAAATAGTTGGAAATGCCCAGAATTTTATTTTGGAGAAAATAAAATTTAAAAATTAAAAAAAAATAAAAAAATAATTGACGTGGCATTTTGCTGATGTGGCAGCTGGGTGCCACGTGGCAGCTGGGTGTGCGGCTGAGATCGCGCCACGTCATCGCACGTGGACTTTCCAGATTGGTTCTGGGCCGGGCCGGTCAACGGGTTGGATAACCCGATCAAACGGGTTAGAGAACTGGGTTAACGGGTCGGTTCTCGGGTAGGGTCGGGCAGGGTCCGGTTCCGGGTCGGACCGGACCCGGACACGTGGCCGAGTCAGAAGCGGCCACGTGAGCCTGGAACCCTAGGCCGCGTGTGAAACACACGCGCCGCCTTGTGGCGGCGCGTGAGGGCGCGTCCGGTGGCCTACCCGTGCGTGCTCTGCGGCGCTGGATTCGTAGCGACGAGACCTTGAACGTGGTCACCTCGGTTTTTGTGTCCAAGTTGGCTACGCAAGTGGGATGTGAAATTACCATTTTACCCTCGGTTTTTATTTTCTCTAAGTATTTAGAGAAATACTTTCGGAACCCACACTCCGAGGGTTTCTCTGGGGTTATTGCAGGGAAGCTCTGTCGGTTTCACGAGGAGATCAGGTATCGGGTTCTCAGGAGGTGAATTCGGGAGCTGGAAAAATACCGTTAGATATCCATGTTTGCAGTACAGTAATATTTTTCAGTTATTTTATTTCAAGCATGATAAATTATGTGCTCTTAAGTGTTAATTGCATGTTAGATATTTATCTGCTTAAGTGATTTAAAATATATTATCAATTGCATGTATATACTTGAGTAGATCCGGCTAGTCTTCCGCCTTTGTATTAAAATATTTTAGAAATATTTTAATACTTGTATTATAATAAAAATTTTAAAATGTGGTCACGGACTGCTACTGTTCTGGGCCAACCTCCCAGCATGATCATCCCTTAATCTAAGGGCGACGTAGCAGACACCAAGTCAACAGTGGCGGCTAACTTCTTTTTTTGACGAATTGAGCCACTTGCAGCTGCTCTATTTCAGTTTTGTGCGTCTCAAGGCATGCAATTATCATACTTAGACTTTCTAAAGGAATCTTTGCCTTAAAGTGTGTGCCCAACTTGCAAAACTTGATTTTATAAGCTAGACTTAGAAACGAGGGAGGACATGGAGACTTTGGGAGCTGAAAGGGGAGGCACACAGCAGCTGCAACTGCTGGAGCAGAGCAAGAACAGGGGCTGAATCCCCTGTTTCGACCAAGAGCAAGATTCCCCCTTTCTTCCTCTTTTTAGTTGAATTACATGGCTAGATTATGAAGTACTTTAATCCATCTTTTGGAGCTTGATTTAGTTGGTTTATTTTCAGTTCTTAGTCAGTTTATTAGCTATATATATTCTGTAATATGAACAACAGCTGAACCTCTATTCTAATTAAGTTATTTTCAAGATTTATGTGGTGATTTGTGAGATCTAATCGATATTCTAAAGCTTTAATCTCCTTGGTATAGCATCTTGGTTTCATTGTTAGGAATAGTGCCCTAGAAAGCCGATTGTATATCCGCTTTGTGCTTTTCCTTATTGTAATCACAGACAATCTCTGAATGAAATAACGAATTGAGGCAACACTTCTTTATATGCTCTTGTTTGGTATGTGTTTACTTTAGCTGTGCATGTATGAGAACTCCCCTAATCCTGATGACTTTAGGACTCTACCATTTAGGTGAAATGGTTCATGAAACGAGCCCTATATCACATAAGTCATGATTAGTAAAATACTCCAAGCCGATGAGTCCTACAGATAGTGGGAGTGTCAACCTGACTCCTCTAAGGCTTGCTTGTGGGATCACGCCCTTAAGAAGGACCACCTTGTTTCATGGAGGTGCAAAGTGTATAGTTGATACGTGCGTGATACATGAGGGTGCTTACTTTAATAAGTAAGTTCACTGAGGTGCCCCGTGTGAGAACATTCCTAAATGGGAAAGGAAGTTTCTATTTCAGGAAATGGAAACTTCCAGATTAGGAAATATCTCACGAGTCATTGATGTGATTAATTGATCCTTAGACTTGAGGTTCCTTGTTACTTTATGAGTTAACTCTGTAGTCTTTGGTATAAGCTTTAAAGGGTGTCGCCTTAGACAACTGATTCAAGGCTTATGCTGGGGCTGCACAAGTGATTCATGAAAGTGAATGAGAATCAAGAAAGGACCTACACTTGCATATGCAAGGTGATCTCTTATTGTGTAAGTCATTCATATGCCATATGGAGTCCTTGGCCAAGGCAGTAGATCAAGACATCAAGAAAAGGGTTTCTTGGATTGAGATCAAATGGATATGAAATGCACTTAGCTTTAAGACCAGATTATTAGGGTTCTGATTATTCCCTTGCCCTAGATCTTGGTTGAGAGATAGTAAGTAGGAGGATTGTTTCTCACATGATTCAATGACTTAAAGGTTCTGTCGAATCCGAACATTCCAATTCAGCTAGGGGTTAAACACCTGTTGCTAGACTATGGTCGTTTAATCTGTGGACTGATTAATTAATTAGTGAATTAATTAATTGGGGTCACTGCTAATTGAATTGAGAACCTAGAGGGTCACACACAACAACTTGGTTACATGAGTTGAGGCTTTAAAATGATTAAACGAGTTAATCGAGCCTAGAGGGTTCCACACGTGTGAAACCACACGTGTGGGTCACGTGACTGGACACGTGTCACTATGACACGTGTGCCACACGTGACTATTTAATTGGATATTAAATAATTAAGTTGTTAATTATTTAATAGACTTTGGTTTAATTTTGAATTAAAAAGAAAGTCTTATTTTGGAGAAAATAATCTAGTTAATTAATTACGAATTAATTAATTAGATAAAAATAAGTTATTTATTTTATAATAAATAAAGTATAAAATTATCCAAAAATAGTTTGGATATTTTTAGCTCTCTTAAAAGTTGACTTGAATTAGAATTCAAAGTCAAAGTTGGAAAATACTTGATGATCAAGTAATAGGAGAGAGACAAACCAAATCCTTGCCCAACAAGGAGTTCGGTCGTCCCTCCCCTTTCCTATATATAGGGGAGCTCATGCTCCCCTTTAGAGCTAATTGACAATTCTTGGTTCATGTGTTGAACACCTTCCTTTCTCCAAGATTAAATTAAACCCTAGGTTAAGCCTAAACACTAACTAGAGAACTAGCATCCTTACTAGTTAGATTGTGATCAAGTTGGTGGACTTTCTCTAGAGACTTCAAGTTAGAAGTTTGAAGATTCGAGCTTTACCAAGGAGAGGGGATCAAGCCGCGAGAAGAGCGTTCTTGGGTGGCTTGAAACGCTTCAAGAAAGAACAAAAGAAAAGTAAGTTTTCTATCTTTACGAGTTTGGTTACACGATTGCGAGTTCAAGGTCCTTTTGTTGGGAAATTTTTTTTTAAATTCCGCTGCTTTCTGATTCGTGTTTTCCAACATTCATGATATGGACTTGTCTTGAGATGATTTTCTGATCAAATATTGTCTTAGAACTTGTCCTTCTTGACTGCATATATAACTTGATTCGTAATTGTCATGTTAGATGTGCCTAAGAGTTAAACATCATTGATGGCTTACCTCCATGTTTGCTTGATAGTGGTGAGATGCATGTGTAATAGCTTAAACATTCCAAGCTTCTTGAGTTTGTTGGTTAGGGTCGGTGTCCTTTTCGTGCTTTAAAGCTGCCATTAAATTAAATCTTGAGATCGTATCGACGAGGTTGTTTATTGGTTAGGGAGTTGGTTAAAGATCGTATCTTAATCACCGAATAAGTTAGAAAGGACGAGGTTGTCAGAGCTTGTTGACACTATAGCCTGCCTATCAATAGATTTTAAGCTTATTTGTGCATTGATGATCAGATTACAAACATGAATCGAAAGAATAACTTGACTTGAGTCTTATTTCCTACCTACTTTAAGTTTATGCTTTGTTGTTAGTTTATTTAATTTTAGTTTGTTATTTAATTTCCAGCACTTTAGTTAATTACGTTAACCTCCCCCCTCTACTTTTGTTGCTTGTTTGCTTGGCTATTGGAGATTAACGAAACCATCCAATCTCTGTGGGTTCGACCCTTCATCACTATACACAATTCATTGTGTTTGGTAATTTAGGAATATTATTTGGTGGATTCGGAACCCACCAATGACTATAAGGGGATTTGAATTAATCCCAATCTTTCATAAATTATTTAATCTAATCTTTTAATATCCCGACAGCCTGAAGATGGGGGCAATGCGAGTTGAAACCTGACATGATGAATCTCCTGTAATTGTTGGCTATGGAGGTTAATTTAGTAAGGAGGTTTATTAGAAACCAACAATATGAAAATTATGAATTTCATTTCTGAAAAACTGTCTCTACAACAACAGAGAACAAACATATATACAAGCCGAGGACCAATAATTAGCCGACAAATGTCACTGCCACTAGCTGTCACTTAACTAACTAATCGTCTAATAACTGACATAAGAATTAAGCTAGGCTCTGTTTCCTGCTAACTAAGGTAAGCAATTACAGCAATCAAAAAATACAAAACCCCCCTTTCAAGGTGGATGGTAAATGTTCTTCAATGGCATCTTGACCATTAATGCCTTGAGAATAGGGGCTGGCAACGCCTTGGTGAACATGTCAGCGAGCTGATGCATCGAACGAATAGGCAAGAGCTTGAGAAACCTTGTTGACACTTTATCTCTCACAAAATGGCAGTCAACCTCAATATGCTTGGTTCTCTCATGAAAGAGTGGATTCTCAGCTAGATGCACAGCTGCAAGATTGTCACAAAACATGGTAACTGATCCTGTGCAAGGGACTTGAAAATCTTTGAGCAACTATGATAGCCACACCAATTCGCTGGTAGCAACAGCCAAAGCTCTGTACTCAGCTTCAGCTGAGGATCTGGAAACGATTGATTGTTTTTTCAATTTCCATGATATCAACGCTGGATCCAAAAAGATACAAAATCCGGAAGTGGAACACCGTGTGTCTTGGCATGAAGCCCAATCAGCATCCACAAAGGCAGTGACTTTGAAATCATTACAAGGGAAGAAGATGCCCTGACCAAGAGTTCCTTTCAGGTACTTTAACAGATGATGAACAACATCCAAATGAAGATTCGTTGGTTTGGAAACAAATTGACTGAGCTTGTTCACTGTGAAGCATATATCAGGGTGAGATAACGTGAGTTACAATAGCTTGCCAATAAGCTTTCTGTAATTTACAACATCCTCCAATTCAACTCCATCAAAAGTATTTAACTTGATGTTTGGATCCATTGGTGTGTTCAATGGTTTTTCTCCAAGAAAACCTGTTTCCTCCAACAGTTGAAGAGTGTACTTCCTTTGACAAAGAACTATACCATCCTTGGAGTGTGCAATTTCAAGACCCAACAAATACTTCAAAGGGCCAAGATCTTTCAACTTAAACTGAGTATGCAGAAAATGCTTGAGGTTTCATTGCTCTTTTTACTAAAGGTTTGTGTTGATGAAATCTACTCCAGAACCTTTAGTAAAAAGAGAATAGTCTGCCTTAGATTGACTGAAACCATAGTGAATCAAAGCACTGGAAAATTTGGCATACCATTGCCTAGAGGCCTGCCTTAGCCCATATATTAGTTTATTCAGCCTACAAACCAGCTTAGCAGATGTAGCTGCTGTAGTAGAATCTGTTAAGACATATCTTTGAGGCAGATCCATGTATACTTCTTCAAAAAGATCACCATTCAAGAATGCATTATTCACATCCAATTGAGCAAGATCCCATTGGTTGGCACTATCCAGAGCTAACAGAGTTTTGACAGTGGCTAACTTAGCAACAGGAGAGTAAGTGTCCATGAAATCAATCCCTGCAAGATGACTATAACCTTTTGCCACCAATCTGGCCTTGTGCCTCTCTAAAGTACCATCTGAATGAAATTTGGTCCTATAGACCCACTTACAACCAATGGCATGATGTCCAGCTGGATGTTGTGGTTTAGATTCACTAAGTTAAAACCAATCGTTTAAGTGTACACTTAATATACACGTAGCACAATAGGATCGTACCCACTGGGAAAGGAAATCAATCACTACTCAACATCTATTTCTAATCTAAAGACTGAATGAATTCAAGTTGTTATTTCTATCTACTGGAATAAAATTGAAGTAATTAACTCTAAGAAAACACAAATAGCACACTTGAACACGGATTAAACTTAGTAGACTAAATAGGCAGGGGAAGCAATGACTTATGCATTTATGATTCAATACAATACTTGTTTGACAAATGCAATTCTACAACCTAGTCACTTATATATGAATTATGCTCTCTCAAGGTATAACCATGTATTTAATTAAGCTCAACGTTGCTCTCGCAATCATCAATGTATTAATTAAACCAACAAGACTAAGACTAGTGCAATTCCTATTCCAGCGGCTTGGCATGGAATAAGATTTATTGTTGTATAGACCAGAACCAAATCTCTTTGCATTCATACAATCTACTAGTTATGAAAACCTTCTCAATTACTATTAACCTCTCGATTCTCAAGTAATTCTAGATTATGTTAAGGGTGATCAGGCCTTCACAATTCAATTCAAACCAATTTTCATACTAAGAATTAGCACAAGTCATTCAAGCATCATATCAAATACATATCGGACATTCATCATCACTCTGTTGGAAAACAGGAATCAGAAAACAGCGAAAATTTAAAAAATTTTCAAAAAAAGGATCTTAGACTCGTAATCGTGAATCCAAATTCTAGGAGATTAGAAAGTTACTTTTCAATAATCTTTCTTGAAGCATTTCAAGCCACCCAAGAACGCTCTTCTCGCGGCTTGATCCCCTCTCCTTGGTAAAGCTCGAATCTTTAAAAACTTCTAACTTCAAGCTCTCTAGAGATAGTGCACCAACTTGATTACAATCTAACTAGTAAGGATGCTAGTTCTCTAGTTAGTGTTTAACCTTAACCTAGGGTTTATTTTATCTTGGAGAAAGGATGGTGTTCAACATATGAACCAAAAGAAATGTCAAAAATTCCCCTCAAGGGGAGCTCGAGCTCCCCTATATATAATTAGGGAGGGGTGGCCAAAACCCTAGTCCTTATGGAATAAGGATTTTGGTCCCTCTCTCCTATTACTTGATCATCAAGTAATTTTGAAATTTGACATTGAATTCTAATTCAAATCAACTTTTAAGAGAGCTAAAATATCTAAACTCCTTTTGGATAATATTATACTTTATTTATTAAATAAATAACTTATTTTATCTAATTAATTAATTCATAATTAATTAACTAGATTAATTTTCTCCAAAATAAGACTTTCATTTTAATTCAAAATTAAAACAAAGTCTATTAAATAATTAACACATTAATTATATTAATATATAAACACGTGTCCATAAGAACACGTGTCTAGTCACGTGACCCACACGTGTGGTTTCACACGTGTGGAACCCTCTTGGTATGATCAACTCGTTTGATCATTTTAAAGCCCTAACTCATGTAACCAAGTTGTTGTGTGTGACCCTCTAGGTTCTCAATTCAATTAGCGGTGTCCCTAATTAATTAATTAATCAGTCCACAGATTAAACGACCATAGTCTAGCAACAGGTGTTTAACCCCTAGCTGAATTGTAATGTCTTGATTCGACAGAACCTTTAAGTCATTGATTCATGTGAGATACAATCCTCCTACTTACTATCTCTCAACCAAGATCTAGGGTAAGGGAATAATCAGAACCCTAATAATCTGGTCTTAAAGCTAAGTGCATTTCATATCCATTTGATCTCAATCCAAGAAACCCTTTTCTTGATGTCTTGATCAACTACCTTGGCCAAGGACTCCATATGGCATATGAATGACTTACACAATAAGAGATCACCTTGCAAATGCAAGTGTAGGTCCTTTCTTGATTCTCATTCACTTTCACGAGTCACTTTTACAGCCCCAGCATAAGCTTTGAATCAGTTGTCTAAGGCGACACCCTTTAAAGCTTATACCTATGACTACAGAGTTAACTCATAAAGTGACATGGAGCCTCAAGTCTAAGGATCAATTAATCACATCAATGACTCATGAGATATTTCCTAATCTAGAAGTTTCCATTTCCTGAAATAGAAACTTCCTTTCCCATTTAGGAATCTTCTCACCAGGGGCACCTCAGTGAACTTAATTATGGAAGTAAGCACCCTCATGTATCACGCACGTATCAACTATACACTTTGCACCTCCATGAAACAAGGTGGTCCTTCTTAAGGGCGTGATCCCATAAGTAAGCCTTAAAGGAGTCAGGTTGACTCTCCCACTGTCTGTAGGACTCATCAGCTTGGAGTATTTTGCTAATCATGACTTATGTGATATAGGGCTCGTTTCATGAACCATTTCACCTAAATGGTAG
This sequence comes from Lantana camara, assembly GCA_037501455.1. Lineage (NCBI taxonomy): Eukaryota > Viridiplantae > Streptophyta > Magnoliopsida > Lamiales > Verbenaceae > Lantana > Lantana camara. Next base: position 118,410,706 of record CM074857.1, read on the forward strand.
AGTCCTAAAGTCATCAGGATTAGTGGAGTTCTCATACATGCACAGCTAAAGTAAACGCATACCAAACAAGAGCATATAAAGAAGTGTTGCCTCAATTCGTTATTTTATTCAAAGATTATCTGTGACTACAATAAGGAAAAGTACAAAGCGGATATGCAATCAGCGTTCTAGGGCACTATTCCTAATAATCTCCCACTTGCCCATCAAAGCCATTCTGAAGCTACTCTAAGTCCCATCTTCTTAAGATGACCTTCGAAAGCTTCTCGACTAAGGGGTTTAGTAAGTGGATCTGCCATGTTCTCTGCTGATGTGACCCTCTCAATTTGCGCATCTCCTCTTTTGATAATATCACGGATTAGGTGATACTTCCTCATAATGTGCTTGGTCCGTTGATGAGATCTTGGTTCTCTTGCTTGAGCAACCGCCCCAGTTTTGTCACAAAACACAGTAATGGGGTCTTTCATGCCAGGAACAACATTCAACTCTTAAATAAAGTTTCTAATCCAAACACCTTCCTTAGCTGCATCATTTGCAGCTAAGTATTCGGCCTCAGTGGTCAAATCTACAGTGGTCGTTTGCTTGGAACTCTTCCAACTTACTGCTCTGCCGTTTAGGCAGAAAATGTATCCTGATATTGACTTAAAATCGTCTAAGTCAGATGCAAAGCCTGCATCACAGTATCCTTCGATAGTAAGATCTTTCTGACCTCCGTAAATTAAGAAGAAATCTGTAGTACTTTTCAAGTACTTAAGAATATTCTTCACGGTAGCCCAGTGACCATCTCCAGGGTCAGATTGGAAACGACTTGTTACACTAAGTGCATAAGCCACATCCGGTCGAGTACATAACATTGCATACATTATGCTACCTATTGCTGATGCATAAGGTGTATGAGTCATTCTTTCCTTCTCAAGGTTAGTCTTAGGACACATCTTCTTAGAAATACATGTTCCTACACTCATAGGAAGGTTCTTAACCTTTGCTAACTCCATATTGAATCTCTTTAATACTTTGTCAACGTACATCGACTGTGATAGTCCTATTAACCTTCTAGATTTATCTCGATAGATTTTAATTCCAAGGATATAGGACGCATCACCAAGATCTTTCATCTCGAATTGGTTCGATAACCATAACTTAGTCACTTTCATGTCATCCTTCGAATTCCCAATAAGAAGGACGTCATCAACATAAAGTACTAAGAATTACACTGAGGTATCCAAGTCCTTTCTATACACACATGATTCATTCGAAATTTGAATAAAGCCAAACGCTTTGACTGATTCATCAAATCTAATGTTCCAATTCCTAGAAGCCTGTTTCAATCCATAGCATGATCTTTGGAGCTTGCAAACCTTTTGCTCACTCCCACTGAATGTGAAACCTATGGGTTGCTCCATATAAATGTCTTTATCAATGTCACCATTGAGAAAGGCAGTTTTCATATCCATTTGCCATATCTCATAGTCATAATATGCAGCAATGGCAAGCATGATCCGAATAGACTTTTGCATTGGAACTGGTGAAAAGGTTTCATCAAAGTCCACGCCGGGTCTTTGAGTGAATCCTTTTGCAACCAGTCTTGCTTTGTAGGCTGCAATGCTTCCATCAACTCTAAGCTTTCTCTTAAAGATCCATTTGCAACATATGGGTTTGACACCATCAGGCAAATCTACCAAGGTCCAAACTTGGTTGGAGTTCATGGAATCTATTTCGGATTTCATAGCTTCTATCCACTGTTCAGAGTCAGAATCTGAAAGTGCCTCCTCATATGTTAAAGGATCATTATATTTTTGAGAGATCTCATGGAAGAATCCATACCATCTCTTCGGCTGTCTAGGAGCGCATTCAGAACGCCTTAGAGGAGGATTTACGTGTGTATTGAAATTCGTGATTGATTGTGGTTGATCAGAAGGGGATATTTCTTCCGTGGGTGGCGTGGGGTCACTTTGTACTTCCTCTAATTCTATGATCTTGCCTTTCTTTTCTTTAAGGAACGGTTCCTCAAGAAAAGTGGCATTTCTAGAAACAAACACCTTTTGCTCAGATTGATCATAGAAGTAGTATCCTATGGATTCCTCAGGATAACCTACAGAGTAGTATAAGTTAGAACGAGATTCTAACTTATCTCCCACTGTCCTCTTCACGTAAGCAGGACAACCCCAAATTCTTAAGTAAGAATAACTAGGGATTTTACCATGCCACATTTCATAGGGCATTTTAGGGACTGACTTAGAGGGAACTAGATTCAAAATCTTTGTTTCACTTTCTAGGGCATAACCCAAGAAAGAAGGTGGTAAGTCAGTGAAACTCATCATGGAACGAACCATATCAAGTAGAAGTTCGATTCCTTCTCTCAGAAACTCCATTGAGTTGAGGAGTTCCTGGAGGAGTCCACTGAGAGATAATCCCATTATCTTTGAGATGATTAAGGAATTCTTCACTAAGATACTCGCCTCCTCGATCAGATCGAAGTGCTTTGATCTTGTGACCAGTTTGGTTCTCAACCTCGTTTTGAAATTCTAGGAATTTCTCAAAAGCCTCAGATTTATACTTCATTAAGTATACATAACCATACCGACTAAAGTCATCAGTAAAGGTTATGAAATACTAATGATTGTTTCTTGTGATTACACTAAGCGGTCCGCAAACATCAGAATGGATCAAATCCAAGACCTTAGTGGCGTATTCCACAGTTCCTTTAAAAGGAACTTTGGACATCTTTCCTTTGAGACAGGATTCGGAATAAGTTAACTCTTTGAGATCATTTTCAGAGAATGATCCTAAAGTGTTTATCTTGCTAATTCTGTTCTTGGAAATATGTCCTAATCTAGCGTGCCATAAGGGAGCTGAAACTTTGTCATCTCTCTTACGTTTAGTTTCTCATTGTATATTCATGATATTGATATTTTGAGTTAGATAAAGTCCATTACTTAGAGTACCAATGTGAACGGAAGAGTTGTTCCGTTTGATAAAATATTTACCATTCTTAATATAAGTTTCATAACCTTCACAATCAAAAATTGGAACTGAAATTATATTACGAATAATGCTCGGTACATAAAGGACTTTATTTAAAACTAACTCAAAACTATCTAAATCTAGTGTAATTGTGCCTAAAGCTCGAGCTTCAACATTTGAGCCATCGCTGACCTTCAAGACACATTCTCCTTCTCTGAGTTGTTGAACTTCATTTAGCATTTGTACATCATTACAGATATGAGCTCCACAGCCGGTATCAAGTACCCAAGAACTAGAATTAATAGAAAGATTTACTTCAACGAGAAACATACCTTTCTTTAGAGTAGCTTTGTACTCTAGGCAGTTTCTCCTCCAATGTCCCGCTTTGCCACAATGGAAGCAAACATCCTCTTTCTGATCACGCTTTTTCTTTTGGACCTTCCCCTTTGAAATGCCACCAGTGGGCCTAAGAGGTTTCTTTTTCTTCTTTTGGGCTTTCTTGCCCTTACCTTTAGAAGGCCCAGAAAAGGAAGATGAAGCATTCACCATCAGAACCTTATTGTCCTTCTTGATCGTGCTTTCAGTAGTCACAAGCTGACTAATCAGCTCAGCTACAGTAGCACCAGCATGATTCATATTGAAGTTAAGGACAAATGGGTTGAATGATGGTGGGAGCGAGGCTAGCAACAAGTCCACTGAAAGCTCATCTTTCAATGGCATGTCCATGGAAGCAAGTTTCTCAGTAAGGGCGAGAAACTTGAGTCCATATTCATGGACACTTGAACCTTCTCTCATTCTCAAGTGGAACAATTCCTTTGAAGTGTTATACCTTGTAACACGTTCATGAGGGCGGTAAAATTGCTCTAAGTGGTCGTAAATCTCCCAAGCAAATTCCATGGCCTCATGTTGCCTTTGCAAGTCCGGAGACATGTTAGCCAACATAAGGCAACGGGCTTGGAGATTATCATCCTTCCACTTCTGGATCGCGTCCCGCTCGGCCCGAGTGGGAGCGTGCCCTTCGGGGACTAGGCTCCCCTTCGAAGAGAACATAAGTTCTCTTCTCAGAATCTAAAATGATTTTCAGATTCCTCAGCCAATCAGAATAGTTGGGACCAGTCAACTTGTTTGACTCGAGGATCGATACAAGAGGGTTTTTGGTTGCCATTTCAAAAAACGTAGAGAATAACAGAATCTACGACCTAAATGGTAAAACAGAGAACTAGTGAGCATGTTGAATTATAACGATATATAAAAGATAAGGTCTTCAATCTAATGTAGCTCCCGCTGTTTTTCAAAGATCTATAATTCCCAAAGATCTAAGAGGAACACACTTCCCAATGGGTACTAAGATCCTAGGCATTTTAGCTCGAACCCACGACTCGCAGACATTCTAAGTAGAACCCTAGGTAGGTACAATTTTCCAATTCTAACACCTTTAGAACTCTTAGTAATTGTTTTTGCATCACCTATCTTTCAATATGGACCCACGACTCGTGCGACATCCATATTTACTTAGGCGTTAAGCTAGACCCATCAATCATAAGATCATGATCAAAACTTAGTTCCAACGACCCACGACTCGCGGACATCGCCCTTGCCAAAATTGACCACGAAATATTGATCATTTAAAATGATCAATTAGGTAACTAAGAACTAATAAGCTCCACTAGCTATCCCATGACTAGCGGACAATAACTAGCTTCACTTACTAAACTTAAAACCTATTGATGGAATGCTAGGAATTTAATTCAAAATTTGCATCTCGAATTAAACACCTATTGTTAGCTTAATATTTAATGGAAATTTTCGAATCAACCGGGGAGTTGTCTGGTTCGACCTCACCAACATATATGTTATCCAAGTTTAATTAGTCTTGATTAATGCAAGTACAACTTAAATGCATTTCACACAAGCACTTAGAGATAACATGTCCTAGCATGATACTAACATGTGATGATCATGGGTTCTACCTATCTTATGTGTGATGTATGGGAGCCACTCCACAATCACAAGTTCTAACATACATGCCACATAAACAGTTTAAATCACATAAGGGAAAGCACTAACAAAATACGAGCCCTATCTCTATTACATTTTCAATTGAGATTCCCCTCCCAAACATTTTGAGGGGTCTTCACTTATGGCCTCCTTGTTACTTGAAAAAGTAATAAGGCTCAATCTTCATATTGACCTTAGACAAATACACGGGGCATACCCCGGCCTCAAAACAGTAATATGGAAAGCCACATAATAAATCACATAACAGTACGCACATAAGTGAGGCTCCAACCTCAATTGAAAAAAGCAACTATAAGGCTCCAACCCCAAATAATAAGTGACTTGGAACACGACTTGATGCGAGTCTTATTTATAAAAGTTTTCAATAAATCCCAAACTACTAAAACAAATAAAATTCCAATTAATTTCTGAAAATTAATAATTTTATTAAAGGTGTAATTTCCCAAATTATAAACCGTTTCTATTTCTCAAAAATCCCAATTTTAACTCTTATTCAAAATAAATTAATTTAATTAAAAACAAGTTTTAATAAAATAAATAAAATTGGGACTGGATTGCACGAGATACGAAAACGGATTACGAGGAAAAATGGGGCCCGTACGTGAAGGGGCTGCACGCGTCGCAAGCGAGCGCGCGGCCTGGGCGAGGGATCCCGCGCGCCTTGCGGGATTCTCGCCCAGCCTGGGCGGGACTAGGCGCGCCCGGAATGCCTCCCGCGCGGTTGCGGGAGGGTGCTAGGCGGGGTCGCCCTTACGCACGCCTAGAAGCGGCGGTGGCGCACGAAGCCCGCGCCGACTCCTTCGCACGTGGGGTTTCACATGTTCGTAATCCAGGCTTTTCGTTTCGTGTTTTCGTTCAAAAGCAAAACCAATCCAAGAAATCCAAAAATAGTTTATACAGTTTCAAATCTAAAACAGTTTTCAAAAACAAATTTTCAAAACAATTTTCAGAAACTTTCAGGAAAATTACAGTTTCGTAATTCAGGCTTTCTAAAACAGTTACAATTACTTAAGCGCATCAAGCCTAAGAATTTCTACCAAATTCAGTTTAATTGAGACGAATCAGAAACACGATTGACGAGGTGGCTCTGATACCACCTGTTGGAAAACAGGAATCAGAAAACAGCGGAAATTTAAAAATTTTCCAACAAAAGGATATTAGACTCGCAATCGTGAATCCAAATTCGTAGAGATTAGAAACTTACTTTTCAATAATCTTTCTTGAAGCGTTTCAAGCGACCCAAGAACGCTCTTCTCGCGGCTTGATCCCCTCTCCTTGGTAAAGCTCGAATCTTTAAAAACTTCTAACTTGAAGCTCTCCAGAGATAGTCCACCAACTTGATTACAATCTAACTAGTAAGGATGCTAGTTCTCTAGTTAGTTTTTAGGCTTAACCTAGGGTTTATTTTATCTTGGAGAAAGGATGGTGTTCAACACATGAACCAAAAGAATTGTAAAAAATTCCCCTCAAGGGGAGCTCGAGCTCCCCTATATATAATTGGGGAGGGGTGGCCGAAACCCTAGCCCTTATGGACTAAGGATTTTGGTCCCTCTCTCCTATTACTTGATCATCAAGTAATTTTGAACTTTAACTTTGAATTCTAATTCAAATCAACTTTTAAGAGAACTAAAATATAAAAACTCCTTTTGGATAATATTATACTTTATTTATTAAATAAATAACTTATTTTATCTAATTAATTAATTCATAATTAATTAACTAGATTAATTTTCTCCAAAATAAGACTTTCATTTTAATTCAAAATTAAACCAAAGTCTATTAAATAATTAACACATTAATTATTTAATATATAAATAAATATACACGTGTTTAACACCTGTCCATAAGAACACGTTTCTAGTCACGTGACCCACAAGTGTGGTTTCACACGTGTGGGACCCTCTTGGTATGATCAACTCGTTTGATCATTTTAAAGCCCTAAATCATGCAGCCAAGTTGTTGTGTGTGACCCTCTTGGTTCTCAATTCAATTAGCAGTGACCCTAATTAATTAATTCACTAATTAATTAATCAGTCCACAGATTAAACGACCATAGTCTAGCAACAGGGGTTTAACCCCTAGCTGAATTGGAATGTCTCAATTCGACAGAACCTTTAAGTCATTGATTCATGTGAGATACAATCCTCCTACTTACTATCTCTCAACCAAGATCTAGGGTAAGGAAATAGTCAGAACCCTAATAATCTGGTCTTAGAGCTAAGTGCATTTCATATCCATTTGATCTCAATCCAAGAAACCCTTTTCTTGATGTCTTGATCTACTACCTTGGCCAAGGACTCCATATGGCATATGAATGACTTACACAATAAGAGATCACCTTGCAAATGCAAGTGTAGGTCCTTTCTTGATTCTCATTCACTTTCATGAGTCACTTATGCAGCCCCAGCATAAGCCTTGAATCAGTTGTCTAAGGCGACACCCTTTAAAGCTTATACCTAAGACTACAGAGTTAAGTCATAAAGTGACATGGAACCTCAAGTCTAAGGATCAATTAATCACATCAATGACTCGTGAGATATTTCCTAATCTAGAAGTTTCCATTTCCTGAAATAGAAACTTCCTTTCCCATTTAGGAATGTTCTCACACGGGGCACCTCAGTGAACTTACTTATTAAAGTAAGCACCCTCATGTATCACGCACGTATCAACTATACACTTTGCACCTCCATGAAACAAGGTGGTCCTTCTTAAGGGCGTGATCCCACAAGCAAGCCTTAAAGGAGTCAGGTTGACACTCCCACTATCTGTAGGACTTATAAGCTTGGAGTATTTTGCTAATCATGACTTATGTGATATAGGACTCGTTTCATGAACCATTTCACCTAAATGGTAGAGTCCTAAAGTCATCAGGATTAGCAGAGTTCTCATACATGCACAGCTAAAGTAAACGCATACCAAACAAGAGCATATAAAGAAGTGTTGCCTCAATTCGTTATTTTATTCAAAGATTGTCTGTGATTACAATAAGGAAAAGTACAAAGCGGATATACAATCGGCTTTCTAGGGCACTATTCCTAACACACTTCCCTAGCCCTAGGGGTTTAGCTACTCATAATTAAAGCAAAACTCATAAAACTAAAGTAAATTGCATTAAAGGAATTCATGTTCATCAAATAAAGACAAAGTCTCAAAAACAAACTCATAAACATTCGTAAAAATCTGGAAAAACGAATCTAGCATAATACTAATTAAACTTAAACTCAAAGGAATTAGTTTGATAATTAAAGGAGTAAATAAACAGAAAAACCAAAATTGTTAAAGAACTTGATCCTTTTGTCTTCTCGAAATGGTTTGAAAAACTCTTCAAAACTCCAGAAGTTCTCTCCTCAGGTTAGGTCACGAACGGAAGAAGAACTCACTCAAAAAGACTCCAAAACGCACATAATTAGCGACCCTAAATTTTATCCCGCCGCCCTAGGTAACGGGCGTTACCTATCTATATGCACTTATGTTAACGCCAGTTACTGCCATGAAATTGCAATAACGCTTTTATAAGTGGTAACGGGTGCTACACTATAAGAAATCCTGCATATTTCGACGGAAAATTCCTATGGAATTCCGACGGGTTACGATTTTTTTTAAAAAAATAAAAATTAAATAATTCCGACGGGATTTCCCTCGGAAACCCATCGGTTTGTGTAAAATAGAAAATTTTAAAATAAATCCGACGGGTTTCCTAGGGAAATTCTATCGGATTGTTTAAAATATAAAATATAAAAATAGAAATTAAATATATCCGACGGGATTTCCCTCGGAATCCCGTCAGTTTTTTAATGTAAAATTTAAAAAGTAACGGAAAAGTCTTCCGACCATCGGTTTTTGTTAAATATTAAATTTAATATAGAAACTAAAATAAATTTTAAATAATATAATTTTCAATTTAATAAAAAATAAAATTTAAAATTAAGGAAAAAATACATATAATAGAAATTAAATTATTTCGGAATTTATAAAATATAAATTTATAAAAAATGTTAAATAATTCCGACGGGTTTCCGACGAAAATCCCGTTGGAATTTATAAAATATAAATTTATAAAATAATGTTAAATAATTCCGACGGGATTCCGAGGGAAATCCAGTCGGAATTTATAAAATATAAATTTATAAATACTGTTTAATAATTCCGACGGGATTTCCCTCGGAATCCTGTCGGAATTTATAAAATATAAATTTACAAAAATGTATTCAAAAATGTAGAGTGAATGGGAATCGAACCCAGGAGCCCCTGGAACCTGGACCTCCTTGTGGCAGTCGTGCTAAGTTATTTGTTAGTTGGAAGTTAAATGTTTTATTAATAACCTATTTCCAGACAAGTAATACTCAGACTACTTTAGGGCAAAATTTCATTTCTCCCCCTAGATTCAGTTGAATTTCTCTGCCCAAATTCAGTCGCCTCCGCCAGCTACGGTCATCCTTGCTCTCGCCTCCACCAGCCTCCGGCCTTCGCCAACCGGTCGTCACTTGCCGGTTGTCATCTGCCAAGTAATGGGAATTTAATTTTTGTTTAAGTTTTTCATCTCGGAAATCCGAATGTTGGTTTGCGAAGATTGAGAATATCGATTGAAGGGTAGATTTTGGGACAAAGTTGTACTGGGGAGAAGCCAGAGAGAAGCTTCTTGAAGCTGTTGAAGATTTGAAGCTGGTTCTTACAGGTACATTCCTGGGATAATCTACGCCCTTTACGCTATTGTCTTCGTCGAAAATCACTACAAAAAAACTGCCGAATTTTGACGGGCAAATTTCGACGGGATTTTCGAAAATCCCGTCAGTTTTCCATTGGAAAAGCTAATTCCCGACGAAAAACCGACGGGATGGCGCCCGTGGGAAAATACATGGTCGGAATTGGGTCCCGATGGGTCCGTTCCGTCGGTTTTTCGATGGGCAAATAATTTTTTCCAACAAAATAATTTCCAACGGAAAACCAATGACCAACTTCCATCGGTTTTCCGTCGGAATTTTTTTCCAACGGAAAACCAATGGATTTCCATCGGACCAAAAATAATTTAATTTTTAAGTTAACCGACGGAATTCTCCGTCGGTATGCCGTCGGAAATTGAATAAAAATAAATAAATTAAAAAAATATAAAAAAAATCGTTTGAGAGGCCTAAACCACCGCAGAAATGAGCCACACCAACACCTCGGATGAGACACGAGTCGAGCTTGAGCCAACCGAGCCAACCAATGTGAGAATTTAATTCTCGCGATAATTGTGCACATAGGGATTCGAACTCGGGTCTCCAAGGAAGAAGGGAACTCCCTTACCAACTTGGACAACTTACTTCTTATTAATATTATGTCTTTAAATATATTTATACACTTATTTCAATTAATTATTTAAATACTTTTTCTTATTAATATAAAATATAAAATTTGAAATATATGATTATTTTAATTAAATATAATCAAATTTATTGAGATATTATATAAAAATTGCTAGCTTATATACTTTTGTGTTTTAATTATAATGTATATACCTAAAATTAATTCAAATATTATTGTAGATGAACAAATAAACTTTATATTATTAATTTAATTTACTATTTTGAAAATATCATAAATTTAATTTCAAAGACAAATAGTTAAATTAATTAATATTATAATGTTTCTTTTCTCAACAAATCATATGGCAACACGTGGCATATTGTATGATATTATCTCTTTCAAAATAAAAATATAAAGAGATAAATATTCATGTGATATTATTGATGAGTCCAGAATACGCTCGGATCAGCACTATACACGTGTCACGATCTGAAGGATTCATCGGTCTAACGCTCACGGTAATGGGCTCGTGGGTCCAACCCGGCCTATTCCCTATACCTCTTCTCCAAGCAACACTTGCGTGTCTCGGCCCAAGTCACGAGCATGGGATCCCCCAACGGTCCCCTAGAATGCTCGCGTCACCGACCCCGGGGATGCTCTATGTCAAGGTTTCCTTCCTTCCATACCAGGGACGCCCTCAGTAATCGCACTCATGTGTCGCCGACTCTAACGCTCGGACACCCATCGCCAGCGCCCCTCCCCCCCCCCCCCCCCGGTCAGGGGCCTCTCGAGCATAACCAACGCTCGGGTTGGTACTCGAAGGTGTCCCTCTTCGAGGATCGGTCCCTGTAGCGTGGACTGTCCAGAGCACTTCCAGAGTACGGGAAGCATGGTTAGATACCTATACGCTCGCCGCTCACTAACCACCTCTGACAAAGTGGAGGCGCGCACCTCGTACCTGACCTGCTGCAGGCTTTTCAGAGCCATCACTTTCATGCCATCTCAGGCCACCACGTGTCTAGGGCTACACTGATTTTGGGACCACTTAGTCACTATTACCAAAATACCCCGATCCTCAACTTATAAATAAGGGAATTTCACTCACCTTTCCTAAGCACTCCTGCATCATCTTCTACATAAACACATAGCTGGGCATCTTCTCCGTTTCTGCATAATCCAAGCTTTGCATACTTCACCATTTACACACCCTCACTGCACTTTCTTTCCTGGTGTTATCCTACTTGGAAGAACCCACGCACAATCGGAAACCCAGTTCCTGAGGCTCTAAGCCTGTGATGGTCTTTCCCTTCTCAAACAAATCTTGAAAGTGTTTGGTTGCACACTAGGAATCCATTTCCTGCACCATCAATTATCTCTTTAAAAAAACAATATTCAAGTGATTTTATTTGATATTATCTCTTTAAAAAAAAAAATACAAGAGATAATTATTAAACAAGTTTGAGTTGAACTCTAACTCTTCAATCCTAAACCTATATGAAGGCGTTCTACCCCGAAGTTATCAAATTAAGGAGTTTGATCCGTTATTAAGACATTATACCAACGAATCGACGTTATATTCAAGCTAAATCTTTGGAGTTACCGACGAGTTCAAAGGCGTTCTCAGCGAAATTCTCCAAAATCTAGCGTTTGATTCGTAAATAAGTCGAAGGGCCCGCGGATTAACGTTATTAAAAGCTAAATTTGAAGTTGAAGAAAATCAAACCAATTAATAAAAGTTAAACAAGTTGAAGAAGATCAAAAATTGAAGATCCACTTTGATATCAAAATTTACAAATTATGTCCTATTTATCCGATGTTTACACTAAATCAATAAACGCGAATTATTAGTGCGAACAATTAGATTAATAATTTATAATTTATATATTATATGATTTTTAAATATATAATTATTTATATTAAATATAATCATATTTTTCTAATTAAATATTAATAATTAATAATTTGTATATTATATGATTTTTAAATATATAATTATTTGTATTAACAATAATCGTATTTTCTAATTAAATTTGATAAAAAAAAATCCAACGGAAAACCAACAGAATTTTTATTTCATTGAAATTCCAACGAAAACCGACGGAAAAATCCGGTCGGTATTTTTTTATGAAGCATAAAAAATACCGATGGGAATTTCCTGTCTGTCGACTTTTTTTATTCTTCATTAAAAAAAGTACCGACGGGATTTTCCTTTCCATTGGAATTTCAATGAAATAACAATTCCAACGGAAAACCGACAGAAAATCCCGTCGGTATTTTTGGCGTAATTTTTTTTAGAATTGCGCCAAAATTTCCGACGGAATTCCAATGGAAAGCCGACGGACTTCCGTTGGAATTTTTGGCGCAATTTTTTTTAAATTCCGCCAATTTTTCCGACGGAATTCCGACGACTTTTCTGTTGTAAGGCAATTTTGCTTGGCCATGGGAATTCCGTCGACCGCCAGTTTTTGCCCCTTCAGTTTTCGGCTGTTTTCTTGTAGTGAATGTGGCTTGCTTGTTTGGTAATTTTTGGTATTCGAAAATGTGGCTTGCTTGTTTGGTAATTTTTGGTGAAATTTTCCTTGTGCCTGATTAGTTAAGAGATTGGAATTTGAGTTGAAAATGGAAACAGAGTAAGTTATAAGGGTGATAATTGGTCCCGAATTTCCTGTGAGGCTACAAACTTAGTAAACTGAGTAAGTTATAAGGCTTTTGTTTTATATTTGTTGAATTTATTGAACCTGAGTATACTGTAAGTGGCTTTATGAATGATTTCATTGTTCTAAGTGTTGAGAAGGGAGAGGCAGTACCTGTTGGGGCTGATTCTTTGACAAGAGAATTATTAGAAACAAATAAATGTTATGTTCTAGACAGTGGGTTGGAAGTCTTTGTGTGGATGGGAAAAAACACTTCTTTGGTAGATTTATGCAATCTTTGAACATGAATTCATTCACAGAAGTGCTAAATATCTTCTGCTGCTTTTGTCTTTAGTTTCAAGTTTGTTTGAATATTCACTGTCATCTTCCATGAAGGTCTTATTGTTACTTTTAATGCTTTTTGGCACTTCTGAAACGCCAAGGAGTTAATGTGAAGGGTCTCGTGAAAGAAGAATCTTTCCAAGAAGAACCTGAACCACATATAGACGCAGGTGATTTCAATCATCTGCAAATTTGGCACAAATTCAGAGAACCAACATCTTTTTTTTTTTTTTTTTTTTTTTTTTTGTTCTTAATATTGTCATACTATGAATATAATATTTTTAAGGCAAACCTTATTTTGATATAAGGATTTGGTCTATTTTTCCTTTGAGAAAGCAAATTTAATCTTTTACATATGAAATTGATAAGTTTTAGCCTTTGCTTAACTTTTAGTATCTAGAAACATTTGATGATAGGGAAATTCAGAACTCTTTCTAGAATGAGTTAATTACATCACCAAGAAATGCCTCTTTCTTGATAACCTTCTCTCTTTGGTATTCAACTAATGTTGTTACTGATTTGTTAAATTACTGCTTATGTGAGACCAGGTTTGGCGTGTAAACGGTTAAGACAAGACTCTTCTTTCAGTAATTATAGTTGCAGATTATGTTGAACTTCGGATTATCTTCTCTTTGCTTAAATTTTATTGTTAAATTGTACCTTGCAAGACGCATATGTCGTACTGGTGGTAGTTGTACCCTGAGTAACAGCAGAAGAAAAATAAATTTCAATCTACCATGAGTTAGTTGATTTTGCTTTCTGTGAAATTGTTATATCTTTGCTTCATTCTTTTTATTGCACAATTTGGTTAGTTTCAGCTGAAATCATGACTGTTATTTGCTACAAAACTGTTGGGATTATGTGCAATATGCTAGTATTTCGCTAATTCCACTAATTATTGTCTTAAAAAAATATGATCTTGAAGTTGATGATTTGTTCTATATTTGTAGACATTGAAAAGATTAGCTCAAAATAGGGAAGCAGCAAGAAAAAGCAGACTTAGGAAGAAGGTAGACGAAAGACTCCTATTGTTTACGAAGATCATGATGATGATGAGGGGGAGGAGGACAATGAAAATGTAATTGAAGATTAGTAAGTGTATGTAAGGATAAATACTTTTGTGGGATGAATTAGTATATAAATTTATGATGTCATGGATGAATTTGTAGCATGTGAAGGATGAATGTTTGGATTTCAAGTATAATTGTTGGAAATGAATATTTGGATTGATCGTGTGGACGAATTGTATATTTGATGAATTGTTGGGATAAATTGTATGTTTGTTGAATCACTAATAGCAGGTACCAAAAAAAAAAACAAATTTAAAAGAAATAAAAATTCTTTTTTAAAAAATCCGACGGGATTTTCCTAGGAACAATTAATTCCGACGGGATTCCGAGGGAAAACACGTCAGATTTAATTGTTTTTTTTTTAATTTTTTACAAATTCCGACGGGATTCCGAGGGAAATCCCATCGGAATTAATTGTTTTTTTTTATTTTTAAGCAAATTCCGACGGGATTCCGAGGGACATCCCGTTGGAATTAATTGTTTTTTTTTTTAATTTTTAGCAAATTTCGATGGGATTTCCCTCGGATTCCCGTCGGATTTATTTTATTTTATTTTTATTTTTTTTGGGTTTTTGTCCCTCGAATATCCGTCGGGATTCCGTCGGAATTTAGTTTCCGAGGAAGGGTTTTCCTACGGACTGTTTCCCGTCGGAATTCCCTTGGAAATAGTGATTTTCGAGGGAATTACGAGGGAATTACGTCGGATTATCCCGTCGGAAAATGCAGGATTTCTTGTAGTGTTACCACTTTTCCTCTGTCCAAGGGTAACGAGCTTTACCACTCTGATTCACTAAAAGTGTTGCTCCTGTGTCTGTTAATGGGGGTTAACACCTTTGTTCTTCTAAGGGGTAATGGGAGTTACTCCTTTTTCCTCCAAAAACGCGTGAATTCGTCTTGCTTTTCCGTTTCTTATCTCCAACTCAAAAAACACCTAAATGGAGCAAAATAAACACATAAACGCATCAAACGGCACAAGAATATACTCTAATATAAGCTCAAATCTATACGAATTTCACACTCAACAAATTCCCCCACACTTGCCTATTGCTCGTTCTCGAGTAATACGAAAATAAGAAAACACATCCCCATCAAACCTCATCCTCAAAGCAATCATCGAACCATCACCTAAAAAAGTCTTGCAATTCAAATTATGTGACGCCCGGAGCGGTGAGCCACCACATCCCCCGCACCTAAACCCGAACCCACATATGAAATGGATTTCCATACATGAGTCCAAGTCTAAGCGAACGGAACCTACACTCACTCCTTAGGCTAAGCGGGGCTAAAACTCGGACAGAGCGCGCAATCATAACCACATAAATGCGGAAGCCATAACATAAGGATCGAAAAGAGCTCTATATCTAACATTTACAGTGGCCTCACGGCCCAAAAGATCGAGTATATACATCAAAAGCCCCTAATTCAGCACAATATAATTCTAACATCAAATACATCATAAGAGTAACCAAAATGCAAGAAGTATGGATGCAACTCGACCTAGACACACAAGTACAAGACCAAGACTCGCACTTTCCCGCCTAGCTCGAAACAACCTGCACTGAAGGTGGGAAAAGAGAGGGGTCAGTCAAAACTCGACTGAGTGAGGGGGCTAAACGCACACCCACACCTAAATACGCATAGAGCAAAGCATATTACAAAGGTGATAGTCATGAATCGAGGATAGGGTTTTTCATACCCAAATCATTTTCCAAAGATAGCATATAATATAAAGGAAAACCTATCTCGATCCATAATCTATCAAACATAACATAACTTAAGCACTCGTATTTAATATATATATACAAGGTATATATTCGCATACGGGGTAAGAAAACAACACATAATAGGTCTTAGGTCGCTTATCTAATACAAAGGATCCTAACCTCACCTTTGCAAAAGTAGAAGGAAGGCAAAACGGGCGAACGAACACTTAAACCTCGGGCTCACGAACTTCCGGAAGAGGCTCTGAAACAAAAGAAGACAAGACCCGAGACTTAGACTCAATAATGTACCAAAGAAGACGCCCGGCAAAATGCATGGATCATGTTCACAAAAATATCACAATTAAGTCATATAATTGCATAGTTATAGCACAACATATTTAATCACAATTTAGTATGCAAAACAATTAAGTTATAACAATTAATCATGCAAAAGAGAAGCAATTAAAGTCATAAAAATGCATAATTAAAGCAAAGAGAAGCAGTGGCAGCTTTCAGGTCTTGAATTCTTCAAAGGGGAAAATCCACCCCCATGGATTTTTCCAAAGGGGAAAATCCACCCCCATGGATTTTTCAGAAGCTACTGCCTCAAATCCACCCCCATGGATTTTTTTCAAAGGAAAAATCCACCCCCGCGGATTTCTTTTCAAAGAAGGGTTTCCGGCAATGGGAACGGCCGTTCCCGTTCCCAGTACAACTGGGAACGGTCGTTCCCACTCTCGGTCATGAACAGTATGGCCTGGGAACGGTCGTTCCCAGTTTAAAACTGGGGCGGGAACGGCCGTTCCGGCCTGGTTCGAAAAGCTGGAACAGAATTTAACACAGAAAACAGGGGAAGCTCGAAAAAGTGCCAAAAATGGCCAAAAACCAACCCTATAAATTGCCACAACTTCTCACAATGCTCCCACAATTCAAATAAATCATACTTAACATGTTGTCACTTAAATAACTCAAGAAAATGGAATTAAAAGCCATGATCAAATGAAACGAAAAATTCAAGCAAAAGTCATGATCATTCAAAGCTACTCAACCAACCAAAAATAAAATGCAATAAATGCAACATATATACCCTATACAACTCATACAAGAAGCTAGGAATCAATCATCTCAAGCAAAGAGCAAGAAACCACCATTATAGCTAAACCCTTACTATTCACGTAGGGGAGCAAAAGCAAAACAAACTCACACCACACTCAGAAATTAAACCATGGAATCGAAGAGCATGACGAGGGGATTCCGAAACCTACCTAAGTTCAAGAAAAGACGAAGAAACGAGAGAGATATCGGCTTGTGAAGTTGGATGATCAAATCTTGGGGTTTGGCTCTCTTGCTTGGCTTGAGTTGCTGCTGAACGTAATGAAGGAAAAGGGAGAATGGTTCAGCCTTTAAGGGCTGGACCGATTGGTTCACGGGTTCGGTTCAAGGTTCCCGGTTCAAGTTGGTTCGGTTCAACAAATACAGGCTCAAATAAGGCCAACCCAATTTAAAACGAATAACATGCATGCAACTTTAATCCAAATAATTCGTATAAGCGTAATCAATTCAAAATGGTCCTATACAAATAATCTAAAACGCAAATAATATTAAATCATATAATTTACCTGTACCGACTGTGAGTCGGGGTGTTATAACTTCACATATCCTAAACCACTTGAGGCAAATTTTTGACATATAATTCAAATATTTCATGTAAATTCAAATAATTCATATAAGAATTAAAATTAAATAATTCAAATAAACAATTAGAATAAATATAAAATGCGTAAATAAAAATTTTAAATGCGCACATACGTCATACCTGTACGGTCTGAAAGTCGGGGTGTCACAATCCTTCCCCCTTAAAAAGGACTTGCCCTCAAGTCCGAACCGAGTCCTCAAACAACTCCGGATATAAATTCCTCATTTTCTCCTCAGTTTCCCAAGTCGATTCCTTGGATTTCTGATCCCTCCAAAGTACTCTGACCAAAGGAATCTGCCGTTTTCTCAATTCTTGCATCTTCCGGTCCTGAATTGCAACCGGATGCTTTTCTATTGTTAAATCCGTTTCTAACTGAATCTCTTCAACTGGAAGAATAGTTGCCTCATCGGGATAGTACTTGCGGAGCTGAGAAACATGAAAAACGTTGTGTATCCCGGTCAAATTCGGTGGGAGATCCAATCTGTACGCCGTTTCTCCAATTCTTTCCAAAATTTCAAATGGCCCTAGGTATCGTGGACTGAGCTTTCCACCTTTACCTATTCGAGTGAAGCCTTTCCTTGGAAATGCCTTCAGAAAAACTCTATCTCCGACCTCAAACACTAAGGGCCTTCTTCTCTTATCGGCGTAGCTTTTCTGTCGAGCCTGAGCTGCCCTCATTCTTTGTCTAATCGTATGAACCTTCTCAATAGTAGCAACAATGTTTTCCTTAGGCTCGGCTCTCTCGAGCTTATTCTCTTCGGTCCATCTCCAATCCTCGATATCCCAAAACAAAGGCGACCTACACTTCCTTCCATAAAGTGCTTCATAAGGAGCCATCTTAATCGAACCCTGATAACTGTTGTTATAAGCAAATTCAACTAGAGCCAGGTGCTCATCCCACTTATCCTGGAAATCCAAAGCACACGACCGAAGCATATCCTCTAAGTACTGAATTAACCTTTCAGATTGACCGTCCGTTTGAGGATGCGAAGCGGTGCTAAACTTGAGCCTGGTGCCCAAACATTTTTGGAGATTCTGCCAGAAGATCGAAGTAAACCGTGGATCCCGATCCGAAACGATACTAGCCGAAATTCCATGTAGTCTTACAATCTCTCGAACATATAACTCGGCTAGCCTTGGAACTTTCTCGGACATCCGAACCTTGAGGAAATGGGCAGACTTAGTCAATCTGTCGACAATTACCCAAATTCCATCAAACCCTCCTTTGACTCTAGGCAAGCCGGACACGAAGTCCATAGTCACTTGCTCCCACTTCCACTCGGGAATAGGAAGTGGTTGGAGAGTTCCTCCCGGCTTCTGGTGTTCTGCCTTCACCTTTTGACACGTCAGACATCGCTTCACGAAGTTCGCGACGTCCCTTTTCATGCCATTCCACCAGAATTTCTCTTTCAGGTCCCGATACATCTTAGTACCTCCCGGATGAATCGAATACCTCGAGCGATGTGCCTCCTCAAGTACAATCCTCTTGAGCTCTTCTGGGACACATATTCTCGCTTCGAACCTTAACAAACCGAAATCATCTAATCCAAACTTAGAATTCGGGTCGTTCTTGGAACGAGTTACCAACCTCTGAATTTCCGCATCTGAATTCTGAGCTTCCAATAGCTGCTCTTTCAAATCTGGTATAACAGTAAGATTGGCCAACCAAGTTCCCGAAACCAAGGTCTCTGAACCCGAACTTGAAGAACCTGCTTCCAAATTAGCCACATTCGCCTTTCTACTTAAGGCATCGGCGACCACGTTTGCTTTACCCGGATGGTACTGAATGGTGCAATCATAATCCTCTAACAACTCCATCCAGCGCCTCTGTCTTACATTTAAATCCTTCTGAGAAAAGAGATACTTGAGGCTTTGGTGATCTGTAAATACCTCGAACGTGGTACCGTAGAGATAATGTCGCCACTTCATCAAAGCAAACACAACGGCAGCCAATTCGAGATCGTGGGTAGGGTAATTCTTCTCATGCTCCTTCAATTTCCTCGAAGCATAAGCTACCACTTTACCGTGCTGCATCAAAACACAACCAAGACCTTCTTTCGAAGCATCTGTATAAACCGCATAACCCTCGGTACCCTCGGGTAAAGTAAGAACCGGTGCTGAAGTTAATTTCACTTTCAATGTCTGAAAACTCGCCTCACACTTATCATCCCATTCAAATTTCACTTCCTTCTTAGTCAGACGAGTCAATGGAGCGGCAATTTTAGAAAAATCCTTAACAAATCTTCGATAGTAGCCGGCCAACCCAATAAAGCTTCTAATCTCAGAGGCATTTCTAGGTCTCTCCCAACGAAGCACGGATTCAACCTTAGATGGATCAACCTCAATCCCATCGCCTGAAATTATATGACCCAAAAATATAACTCGGTCGATCCAGAATTCACACTTACTGAACTTCGCGTACAACTTGTGTTCCCTCAAAGTTTCCAAAACGATCCGAAGATGCTGAGCGTGCTCTTCAGCGGACTTAGAATACACCAGAATGTCGTCTATAAATATAACCACGAACTTGTCAAGAAACTGCCTAAAC
This sequence comes from Lantana camara, assembly GCA_037501455.1. NCBI lineage: Eukaryota > Viridiplantae > Streptophyta > Magnoliopsida > Lamiales > Verbenaceae > Lantana > Lantana camara. The sequence goes on from CM074857.1 coordinate 118,430,963, forward strand.
ACTCGGTGCATCATGTCCATAAATACGGCTGGAGCATTAGTTAATCCGAACGGCATGACAACGAATTCAAAGTGCCCATAGCGCGTATTAAAACCAGTCTTCGGAATATCTTCCTCCCTAATACGCAGTTGGTAGTAACCCTGCCTCAAATCTAACTTGGAATAGACTTTCGAGCCTTGCAGAATATCAAATAACTCCTCGATGTGAGGCAAAGGGTATTTGTTCTTCACTGTCATCCGATTCAGCTCACGGTAATCTATACACATCCGTAACGTCCCATCCTTCTTCTTTACAAATAGAACGGGAGCACCCCACGGAGAAGTGCTCGGGCGGATGTACCCGCAAGCCAAAAGCTCATCAAGCTGCGTTTTTAACTCCTTTAACTCTTGATGTATCAGTTTATTGCATGGATTTGTAGGGCAAATTTAGTTAAATTCAAGCAGTTTTAAGAACTTATAACGTGATTTATGCTCCTTATTAGGTACCTTTTACCTTGGAGTTGAAAAGACGGATAAAAGCAAAACCATGCAATAACGGGCGAAAAACGAGAGATTTCTAGGGGACACGCCCGTGTCCCTGTGGAAGAGCAAACTGAGACACGCCCGTGTCTCAGTACAGAGAAGTGATCCTCGGAGTTCAGGAGGTGACACGCCCGTGCCACCTATGTAGTGTAAATTCTTGCACGCCCGTTACAAGGTACAGAGACGCCTGGAGTCATGACACCCCCGTGTCATCAAGCAGAACAAGTTATGACACCCCCGTGTCAAGGGAAAAAGCGCAAACACGAGTTTATTATGTGACACGGGCGTGTCACATTTGAAGGCATAATTCTTGCACGCCCGTGTCACGGGGCGGTTTCAGTTTTCAGAGTTCTTTATATACACGGACTTGAGGCGGATTCGGGGAGCTTTTGGACTACTCTTTTCCCAGGAGTTCAAGCACATAAGAAGATAAAAGAACCACGAAGATAGAGAGTTGGAGATTCAGTCCAATCGCAAGACTTTTGTCAATTTGGTTTTATTTACTGCTTTCCGATCAAACTAATTCCTCAAGTTTTGGTTTTCAATTCTAGTTTAGTTAATTTCTTGTTTTAGATTCGTTTTTGGATAATTAGGTTAAAATTCAGAATTCTTAATTCCTTTTTGATGATTATGTTAGACATGATTATGTTGAATGCAATTCCTTTGATTTTAATGAGCTTTGATCCAATTATGAGGAACTAATCTCCTAGGGTTAGGGGGTAAGGAGTATGCATCTAAGGTGTTTGAATTAATGCTTGAGTAAATTTGTGTGATTCTTTGTTAGGAAAACGGTATTGAATAAGCTGGGAATGGATTGGCCATCCATGAACATGTTGTAAATTATCCGATAATCGAGAGATTGAGGATAATTGAGAGTGTTTTCTGAAACATAGATCTTTTGGGCTTAAAGAAATTTAACCCTAATTTCTACAACCCGTATTTAGAATTCCATGCCAAGCCGCTAGGTTTTAAATACACTAATCTTGCTTTATTCGATTAATTTGGTTACCAAGTGATTGTGAGAACAACACTTGGCTTAATTAATTAGGCATCTAGCCCTCGAAAGAAGCTAGATATAACATCGTGATTAGGTTGAAGAATCATACATCCGTACTTAAGTATTGATTTGATCATAAAAGAGCATATGACTTATCCCCCGACCTGTTTTAGTTAAGTGGTTAATTCTCGTATTTATTTGTTAATTCGTGCGATTGAGTTCTTAGTAGTTAAGTTAATTTTGTCATAAGTAGTATAACACAACCTCATCAATCTTTTCTGGTCTCTAGATTAGAAATAATCATAAAAGTGGTTGTTGAATTCCCTCCCCTGTGGATACGATACCTTAAGTGTTGCAATCGGATTTAGAACTTACACTTGGGTTCAAGATTTGTCTATCAAGTTTTTGGCGCCGTTGCCGGGGAAGGCGTTTAATTCAATATTACTTTAGTGATTTTTCTGGTGCTTTAGACCACCCTTTCTGTTTGATTTCTTTTGGATGCGCGTTGAATTTGACCACAGGTTTTCCCCATTTGCAGGTACCTAGTTTATGCTACGATCGAAAGGCTTGGAACCCTTGCCTTACGATCCTGAAATTGAGAAGACTTGTAGGGCGAATCGAACGAAGCGAAGAAAAGAAAAGAAGCAGAAAGTAAACCCAATTCCAATGGCACAACCCGTAAACGAGCAACCAACCACACTCCAGGATTATGCCATTCCTAACATTGGCTTAATCCAGAATAACCTGACTCGCCCCGCCGTGGAGGCGAACAACTTTGAAATCAAAACCGGGTTCATCAACCTCTTACAACAGAACCCGTTCGGAGGTTTACCACATGAAGACCCCGCATCACACTTGTCCTACTTTTTGGATGTCTGCTCGACCTTTAAGATCCACAACGCCTCTGATGATGCGATCCGAGTTAGGCTCTTTCCTTTCTCCCTAAGGGACAAAGCCCGGACATGGATTTCGACCTTGTCAAACGAGACACTTCAGACATGGGCAGACCTCTCTAAGGCCTTTCTAGCCAAGTTCTACCCTCCTAGTAAGACCATGAGGTACAGAGATGAAATAACGAGCTTCAGGCTCTTTGAGGGGGAAACATTGTACGAAGGATGGGAAAGATATAAGGAACTACAGAGGAAGTGCCCGCATCACCGTGTTCCAGGATGGCAACTGGTACAGATCTTTTATAATGGAATGACAGAAAACATGAAAATTATGGTCGATGCAGCAGCTGGAGGAGCATTTATGGCACTGTCCGAAGAAGTAGGAATGCAGCTGCTTAACAAGATGGCAGCAAATAGCAGTTGGACAAAGGAGAGGAGCAATCCTCCTCCAAAACCTGAGGCAGGCATACTCGCCACCGACACTGTGACAGCTTTCAATGCCAAGTTCGACGCACTGAATCAGAAGTTAGACCGACTTGCATTAGCTGCAGCCCGAAACACTGTGGCACAGTCAAACGCCCTACAGGTATTATGTGAAATTTGTGGTGGTCCCCATTCATTTGATATTTGTCCTTCTACCAATGCAGGTGCACAGGTTGCTGTTGGTCAAGAACAAGTCAATTACGTGCAGAATCAAAGACCAGCAAATGATCCTTACTCAAACACCTACAACCCAGGTTGGAAGAATCATCCGCACTTCTCGTGGTCGAACAATCAGAATGTTCAAAACCCAAATCCAAATCCAAGACCACAGTTCCAACCAAGACAACAGGGACAACATCCACCACATCAGAATCAGCAGAGATTCGCACCCCCTCCACAACCACCGCAAGAACAGAAACCAGGATGGGAGGCGGCCCTCGAGAAGTTCATAAATGTTTCGAATGATAGGTATCAGAAACTCGAATCTCAGGTAGAACAGGTCCTGGTTCAAAATAAAAATTTGGAGGTGCAGGTGGGCCAGTTGGCTAATTCAATCAATGTTAGAGCCCAAGGAATGTTTCCAAGCAAACCTGTGGAAAATCCGAAAGAGCAGTGTAAGGCCATTACACTACGAAGTGGCACGACTTATAAGGAGCCTGCAATACCGGTGGAAACCGAAGTGAGAAAGAAAAAGGACCCCGTCGCAGAACCTGAGAAAGTAGTCGAGGCATCGAAGGAGGAGGAAGAAGTACCGACAAGTGAGCCCCCTTCTAAGCCAAAGACATCAGTGGCACCCAAACCATATGTGCCACCACTTCCTTTCCCGCAGAGGTTTCAAAAGCAAAGGTTGGAGAAACAATTTGAGAAGTTTTTGAATATCTTCAAGGAGCTACATATCAACATTCCCTTTGCCGAGGCCCTCGCTCAGATGCCCACTTACGTCAAATTCTTGAAGGAGATCCTCTCCAACAAGAGAAAATTGGAGGACTATGCCACGATTGCACTTACTGAAGAGTGCAGCGCCATTCTACAACATAAGCTTCCACCAAAGCTTAAGGATCCAGGGAGTTTTTCAATTCCTTGCACAATTGGTCATATGTCTTTTAATAAAGCTTTATGTGATCTTGGTGCCAGTGTGAGCCTAATGCCATTATCTGTTTGCAGGAAACTTGGACTGAATTCATTAAAGCCAACAACCGTTTCCCTACAGCTAGCGGATCGATCGGTCAAGTACCCCACGGGAGTCTTGGAAAACGTGTTAGTCAGGGTTGGGAAGTTCTACCTGCCCGTAGACTTCATAGTGTTGGACATGGAAGAAGATCAAAACATGCCGCTCATTTTAGGAAGGCCTTTCTTAGCCACAGCAGGAGCTTTGATTGATGTGAAGAGTGGCATTCTAACTCTTCGTGTGGGAGACGAACAGGTGGAGTTTAATCTGTTCAAAGCAATGAAAGGACCAGTGATCGAGGAACAATGCAATATGGTGGAAATCAGAGCTCAGACACCGATGTCCATGAGCAACGAGGACCCTCTCGAACTCTGTTTAAGAGGACTCACTGACCACATTGACGGGGAAGACATTTTAGAAGAATTGGCTGCCTACGCTAAGGCACTTGAAGCCACCCCGTACGTACCATTCCGGAAGAGGTTTGTATATGAAGAGTTGGGTACAGGTAAGCCCACTCTTCGTCCTTCTATTGAGTCAGCTCCCAGGTTAGAACTAAAACCCCTCCCCGCTCATTTGAGATATGCTTATTTGGGTGAATCTGAAACACTGCCTGTTATAGTTGCCTCTGATTTAACTGATTCGCAACGTGATGCCTTGTTGAGGGTTTTGAGAGAACATAAACGAGCGATAGGTTGGACTATTTCTGACATCAAAGGGATTAGCCCATCTATTTGCATGCATAAAATTCTTATGGAAGATAACCATAAACCCTCTGTAGAGCATCAGCGCAGATTGAATCCGAACATGAAAGAGGTAGTTAGGGCTGAGGTACTGAAATTGTTAGATGCCGGGATAATTTACCCTATCTCGGATAGCAAGTGGGTTAGCCCTGTACAGGTAGTACCTAAGAAAGGGGGGATGACTGTAATTAAAAATGAAAAGAATGAGTTAATACCAACTAGGACAGTCACGGGTTGGAGAGTTTGTATAGACTATAGGAAGTTGAACAATGCCACTCGTAAAGATCACTTTCCACTTCCCTTTATTGATCAGATGTTAGAACGACTAGCCGGACATTCTTATTACTGTTTTCTGGATGGGTATTCAGGGTATAACCAAATTGCTATAGCTCCAGAAGATCAGGAAAAATGTACGTTTACCTGCCCTTATGGTACTTTTGCGTATAGACGTATGCCTTTTGGGTTGTGTAATGCCCCGGCTACTTTTCAACGATGCATGATGGCCATTTTCTCTGATTTTATAGAACGCACAATGGAAATTTTTATGGATGACTTTTCTGTGTTTGGTTCTTCTTTCGATTCTTGTTTGCATAATCTTGCTCAAGTTTTGCAGAGATGTGAAGAAACCAACCTTGTGCTAAATTGGGAGAAGTGCCACTTCATGGTAAAGGAAGGGATCGTGTTGGGACACAAGGTTTCGGAGAAAGGCATTGAGGTGGACAAGGCCAAAATTGATGTGATTGCAAAATTGCCTCCACCCACCAATATCAAGGGAGTGAGAAGTTTCCTTGGTCATGCCGGGTTTTATCGCCGGTTCATCAAGGACTTTTCGAAAATTACTTTACCTTTATGCAAGTTACTGCAGAAAGACACTGAATTCGTATTTAATGATGATTGCTTACTTGCATTTGATAGGTTGAAGAAGGAGCTTACCTCGGCACCAATCATGGTTGCACCGGATTGGACGATACCGTTCGAGCTAATGTGCGATGCGAGCGATTTGGCCATTGGAGCTGTACTTGGCCAACGAAGGGAGAAACGTTTACACGTTATCGCATATTCTAGCAAAACTTTAAATGATGCACAATTAAATTATGCTACCACTGAAAAAGAATTATTAGCTATTGTGCATGCTTTTGATAAGTTTCGGTCTTATTTGATAGGTTCAAAGACAATTGTCTACACGGACCACGCAGCAATCAAGTATCTCCTTTCGAAGAAGGATTCAAAGCCCCGTTTGATTAGATGGATTCTATTGCTTCAGGAGTTCGATCTTGAAATTCGTGACAAGAAGGGGACAGAGAACTTAGTTGCAGATCATTTGTCAAGATTAGAGGTTGGGGACAAGGAGGATGAGTATGAGGAGGAGATTACTGAGAATTTCCCAGATGAGGAGTTGTTTGCAGCAGATGCAATCGTCCCTTGGTACGCAGACATCGTGAATCATATGGTTTGCAAAGCTCTACCGCCGGGCATGAATTTCCATCAGAAACAGAGATTCTTATCCGAAGTGAAACGTTACTATTGGGAAGAGCCCTATGTGTATAAGCACTGTTCAGATGGTCTAGTACGGAGATGTGTCCCGGAGGTTGAAGCTGATGAAGTGCTTGAGAGATGTCATGCAAGCTTGTATGGAGGGCATTCTAGCGGACGGAAGACAGCAGCTAAGGTCTTGCAGTCTGGGTTTTGGTGGCCAACGCTGTTTAAGGACGCTTACAAATTTGCCAAGGAATGTGATACTTGTCAGCGATCCGGGAACATTAGTAAAAGAGATGAGATGCCCATGAAGTATATCTTGGAAGTTGAGTTGTTTGATGTTTGGGGGATCGATTTCATGGGACCCTTTCCACCGTCGAATGGAAATCAGTATATCTTAGTGGCGGTGGATTATGTATCCAAGTGGGCCGAAGCAGTGGCAACTCCAACCAATGATTCAAAGGTGGTGATTAAGTTTTTGCAGAAGAACATATTCAATAGGTTCGGAGTTCCACGGGCATTGATCAGTGATAGAGGTACGCACTTTTGCAACAAGCCCTTGGAAGCTTTGTTGAAGAAATATGGGGTCCAACATCGGGTAACTACTGCATATCATCCCCAAGCAAGTGGGCAAGCGGAGATCACGAATAGGGAATTGAAGTGGATTCTGGAGAAGGTGGTGAGCCCCTCTAGGAAGGATTGGTCCTCAAAATTGGATGACGCATTATGGGCCTACAGGACCGCGTTCAAGACACCTATAGGAACTTCTCCGTATCAGTTGGTCTATGGTAAAGCTTGTCACCTCCCAGTTGAGATCGAGTATAAGTCGTATTGGGCCATTAAGGCTATAAATTTTGATCTCACAAGAGCCGGAGAGAAAAGGATACTTGACCTGCAAGAGTTGGAGGAATTAAGGTTAGAAGCATATGAAAATGCCCGGATTTATAAGGAGAGAACGAAGAAGTGGCATGACAAGCATATTCGGGTCAAGGAGTTTGTCGAGGGTCAACTGGTGTTATTATACAATTCTAGATTGAAGCTTTTCCCCGGGAAACTTAAATCGAGGTGGTCAGGTCCATTCAGAGTGATAAAAGTTTTAGTGAATGGAGCGGTGGAGATAGGCAATGAAGGCTCACCATCCTTTGTGGTGAATGGACAAAGACTCAAACCATATCTCGCCGGAGACCGAATTGGCGAACACGTCTCATGCGTGTTAACAGCTCCAGCACCTTAGCCGCAGTCATGAAGTCAAGCTAACGACTATAACTTAGAACTATTTTTCTTCTTTTTCTTTCGTTTTTCTTTTCTTTCGCGTTAGTTAGTTAAGCTTGTGATTGATGATCTCTTTTGTCTCATGTTCAGGTATTTTGGTTCGATTAGAGAGGACGGATTGTGAAAAGAATGGATGATATTGAGCTAATGGGTGCGGACTTTTGAGCAAAAGTCCAAGTTTGGGAGATGACACGGGCGTGACTCCCACAAAGCATAAGCCGAGACACCCCCGTGTCTCGGTACAGAGGAGGTTTGATGATTCGAAGGTGACACGGGCGTGTCACTAATCTTAGGCATTTTGTGACACCCCCGTGTCAAGGTACAGAAGTTGCCAGCCGAGAAGATGACACGGGCGTGTCAAGTTCCTTAAGGAAAAATCGACACCCCCGTGTCAAGGTACAGAAATTGCCAGAATAAATGATGACACCCCCGTGTCATCCATACAGCATACTAAATGACACGGGCGTGTCACGTCCGATCGGTTGAATAAAAAAGGGGGTTCCTCACACTTTTCTTATTATTACAACAAGAACACCCCCTTCTCTTCTCCATATCTCTTCTTCCCCATTCCCACACGGCACAAGCACCCACCATCACTTTGGTTCTTAATCCGGCAGGACACACACCCACTTTGCACTTTACATTGTAAACCAATCGGGTAAGTCTTCTTTTCTCTTGGGTACTTTGAATTCTTGTTTTTCGATTGAGAAAAGTTAGATTCTAATTCTTGAACCATGCTTGTATTGTGAATTCTTTGGAATTCTTGCTTCTAGTTTGAGTTTTAGCATGATTAGAACTAGAAATTGTCAAAATTTTGCAATTTTTAGGCATTGACACGATGAACCCTAATCTCTTGTTTAAGCATGTTGGATATAATTCTTATGAATACTTGCTCTTTGATCGAGTTTTGTGCATGCTAGAGTTAGGTAATTGGTATGTATTGGAAACTTTGGCCTTTGCTCTTACACATTGTCATAAATTTTGCACATTACGGAGCATCGTTGTTGGGTGATATTGTACACGTTTGGTGAAGAAATTGAGTCCCTCTGAGCTTTAAATGATTATGGTGGCATTTGGGGGCTAGGTCTAGGTATTTGGTGATGCAATGCTAGGCATGATTTGATGAAATACTATGCCCCTTACTGGTGCTTACAAGGTGTTCGATAAAATGCCCCTTTGAACTTGAATTGATTTTCTTGTTGAATTTTGTAGGAATATGGGACGCAATAAGAGACCCGCACCTCTGCAACTCACTTCTTCGTCCGGGCCAACCGGCCGCCAACCAAGGGACTCAGTTAATGTTACTTTAGAAGGGCTTGGGAACCCTTACAACCGAAATACAACGCGTAATATCATGCCCACGAAATTCCCACATCTCGCCACACTTCGGCGATTGGGAGTTTGGGAAGAGATTGAGGTGTTGTTCAACAATATCGGGTGGAGGAGATTTATGATGGTTCCGGCCAATACATACCCGGAGTTGACAACAGCTTTCTTCACGACCATGACTTGGGACCAAGTCGACACCAAACTCGCCTTCACATTAGATGGAGAGGATACCGAATCTTTAAACTTGGATGAGATTCGGGATGCCTTAGGGTTTCCTTTGTGCGAGATGACCACGTTGCCAAACTGGTCAACGGCAGATAGAGAGGCGGTGTGGCGGTCCTTCCCTCTCAAGGCTGGAGCCCCGGCGTACAACCCCCGAAACACTAAGGCCACTTGGATTGATAGTTTAGTTTGGCGGTTGGTGCATCGACTCCTAGCTATGGGCATATGTGCGAGGCATGAAAGTGATGGCAATATAAATGGTTTTGAGTTAGCCATCATGTATTTCATGAAGGAGGGGATGCAGTTCGATGCCACAACGGAATTCATGTATAAGTTAAAAGAAGTGGCAGGCAGAGCGTCGGGAACTATAGGTCATGGGGCTTATGTGACGAAGCTCGCCAAAGAGGTGGGATGGCTCGAAGAGGATGCGGAACCCTTATCCAACTTTCCCTACGTGGAGGAGCAGACATTCATCAAAATGGATTTATTTATCCGATGGTCTGCCGGGAGCCTAAAGGACAGGGTTTTACCCTGGTATCCGGAAAGGGAAAGGAACCGGTTTGAGCGTATGTATAGGTGGGGTGTGGCCAAGTACGATGACCTCACCCTTGATCAGCAGAGAAGGCTGGCTCAGATACCGGATAGGGAGGAAGGCGGACGAGGAGCTCCAGTGCCAATGGTCCAAGAAGATAATGAGGAGATCCCCGCTTACATGCGGGATTATATGGCATCGCAGAATGCGAGGATGGACAGCTTCGTTGAGCATGTGGACTCCCGGCTTGATGCCTTGCAGCTCCACATTGACGGCCAGTTCGAGAACCTCCATGCATACCTCGCCAAACAATTTGGAGGCGCCGGAGCGAGTAGCTCAAGCCACCCGCCACAATTCCCGCCATCTTTTCCTTGAGTGCTTTCTTTTCTAGTCTTTCAATTTTTTTCTGCCATGGTCTGTATGAAGATATATTTCACCGCACTAAACTAACCAATTGCACTGTGCTAATTATTCGTTTGGTTATTTGAGATACTTGACGACAGGGCATTCTTGTTGATTGCATGTTGATTATCATTTGCTTTGCTTAGCTTATGATCCGTGTTTTAGTCGTTAAGTGCAGGTGTGGGATGATGATTAGCTTGTTGCCGGTTCTGCGCTGTGTTGAGGGAGTTTTCTTTTTGCCTTCTTTCCTTTTTCTTTTATGCATGAGGACATTGCATGTTTTAAGTTTGGGGGAGAGGGGCAAAAGAAAAAAGTTTTGGATTGTATAGCTAATATTTTGCATAGGAAGATGCGTTGGGGGATAACTTACTTGAAATTGTGATATCTTTGAGCGTGAAAAGATGATTGCTGAAAATAGGCCAAAATTTTCGATTTTTCGATGAGGTTTGATTGATGGAACTTTGCCAAAGTGAGTTAGGTTAGTTGAATGCATGAAGTTAGGTGTGAGTATTGGTACTTTGGAACGGTGGAATATCCTTATTTTTGTGCACATGGGAACAAGGTCATGTACTTAGGTTAGGATACTGAATTAGTAATTCTTGAATAATACTGAGAAGTGGATTAGGATGCATTTTAGTCCTATTGAAGCGAAATTTTGAATTGACGAAGAGTTAGGGAGATGACTTAGGCATTCATGTCGGAGGTAGCCTCGCTATTGAGCCATTTGTACTAGAGAACGAAATCCTGTTGACCCCACTGAGCCTAAGTGTTGTGCCAATAAATTTTTGTAGCCACATTATAAGCCATAGGCACAACACCATAAACCTACCCTAGAATCACACTTTGCTTGCTCGTTTGAATCAATTGAAGATGTTGCTAATTTCCTGATATAGAAAAAAAAAAAACAGAGAATAAGATATAATCTGAGATGCTGAAAGAAAAGAAGAAGTCAAAGGGAGATAGTAAAAGAACGAGTTTCAAAAGCAAAAAGTAGACAAAAGAAAAAAAAAAAAAAAAAAAGAGAGATAAAAGAAGAATGAAGAAGTAGTTGAGTTAGATTTGAAATAGAAAAATCTCTTAGACTGTCTGCATGTGACAAAATTGGACAAGGTCCAAGTTTGGGGGAGTTTGATGGGGAAGACGAAGATGGCAACCATGGAAATTTGAATGGGTGAGCTAGGTGTGTTGAGTCACTACTATGCTAAAAATTCCATAACCTTAACCCCGAGCCCACATTACAAGCCTCGAAAGACCTTCCGATCCTTAACTCTAGGTCAATTCCATTAGTGGGGATAGGTGCGAAGAATGTTTTCCGAAGTCTATCATTGGTACTTAGGAAGGAATCATTAGTTTGGTGTTCTGACCATTGTACATTTTCTTGTTCGAATTCACACACTACACGAGGATATTTGACTTGAACCACTGTATTGATACTTGTGCTTGATTGAAATGTGTTTGATGAGTTAGACTTGTTTTAGTGAAATTCTGAAAATTGCCCCTTTGGGAGATTGATTTTGAGGTTGGTTTGACGTGATTTCTTTGATTGCTCGAGGACGAACAATATCTAAGTTTGGGGGAGTTTGATGTATCAGTTTATTGCATGGATTTGTAGGGCAAATTTAGTTAAATTCAAGCAGTTTTAAGAACTTATAACGTGATTTATGCTCCTTATTAGGTACCTTTTACCTTGGAGTTGAAAAGACGGATAAAAGCAAAACCATGCAATAACGGGCGAAAAACGAGAGATTTCTAGGGGACACGCCCGTGTCCCTGTGGAAGAGCAAACTGAGACACGCCCGTGTCTCAGTACAGAGAAGTGATCCTCGGAGTTCAGGAGGTGACACGCCCGTGCCACCTATGTAGTGTAAATTCTTGCACGCCCGTTACAAGGTACAGAGACGCCTGGAGTCATGACACCCCCGTGTCATCAAGCAGAACAAGTTATGACACCCCCGTGTCAAGGGAAAAAGCGCAAACACGAGTTTATTATGTGACACGGGCGTGTCACATTTGAAGGCATAATTCTTGCACGCCCGTGTCACGGGGCGGTTTCAGTTTTCAGAGTTCTTTATATACACGGACTTGAGGCGGATTCGGGGAGCTTTTGGACTACTCTTTTCCCAGGAGTTCAAGCACATAAGAAGATAAAAGAACCACGAAGATAGAGAGTTGGAGATTCAGTCCAATCGCAAGACTTTTGTCAATTTGGTTTTATTTACTGCTTTCCGATCAAACTAATTCCTCAAGTTTTGGTTTTCAATTCTAGTTTAGTTAATTTCTTGTTTTAGATTCGTTTTTGGATAATTAGGTTAAAATTCAGAATTCTTAATTCCTTTTTGATGATTATGTTAGACATGATTATGTTGAATGCAATTCCTTTGATTTTAATGAGCTTTGATCCAATTATGAGGAACTAATCTCCTAGGGTTAGGGGGTAAGGAGTATGCATCTAAGGTGTTTGAATTAATGCTTGAGTAAATTTGTGTGATTCTTTGTTAGGAAAACGGTATTGAATAAGCTGGGAATGGATTGGCCATCCATGAACATGTTGTAAATTATCCGATAATCGAGAGATTGAGGATAATTGAGAGTGTTTTCTGAAACATAGATCTTTTGGGCTTAAAGAAATTTAACCCTAATTTCTACAACCCGTATTTAGAATTCCATGCCAAGCCGCTAGGTTTTAAATACACTAATCTTGCTTTATTCGATTAATTTGGTTACCAAGTGATTGTGAGAACAACACTTGGCTTAATTAATTAGGCATCTAGCCCTCGAAAGAAGCTAGATATAACATCGTGATTAGGTTGAAGAATCATACATCCGTACTTAAGTATTGATTTGATCATAAAAGAGCATATGACTTATCCCCCGACCTGTTTTAGTTAAGTGGTTAATTCTCGTATTTATTTGTTAATTCGTGCGATTGAGTTCTTAGTAGTTAAGTTAATTTTGTCATAAGTAGTATAACACAACCTCATCAATCTTTTCCGGTCTCTAGATTAGAAATAATCATAAAAGTGGTTGTTGAATTCCCTTCCCTGTGGATACGATACCTTAAGTGTTGCAATCGGATTTAGAACTTACACTTGGGTTCAAGATTTGTCTATCAACTCTGCAGGAGCCATTCTGTAGGGAGTCTTCGAGAAAGGCTCTGCTCCGGGATAAAGGTCGATTACGAACTCGATGTCCCTATTAGGCGGTAGAGAACCCAAAGTCTCAGGGAAAACATCGATATACTCTCGCACGACCTCCGTCTCCTCAAGTTTGGCCTGATCCTTCGGTCTATTCAAAAGATAGGCCACGAAACCTGTCGCACCGTCCCGGACCAGTTTACTCGCCTCAACAAAAGAAATAAACGGGCTTAACTTCACCTTTTCGCCCTTAAACACCACTGAACCAAAAGAAACTTTCTTACCCCGACAATCCATCTGAGCCCCATGTTCATACAACCAATCCATACCCAAGATTACATCATACTTCTGCATCGGCATTTCAATCAAATCTGCGAGGAAAACTCGGCCTTCGAAGCTAACCGGACAACCCCGAAAAACCCTGCAAGTTACTAAACTACCACCAAGAGGGGAGCTAACCACGTAATCATGCGCACACAAGGAAATAGGCAAGCACATAGAAGCGGCAATATCCCGGGAAATAAAGGAATGAGTGGCCCCGGGATCAAATAATGCATGTAATGTAGTGCCATGAATGCTTATAGTACCTTCGATCACGGCATTTGGGTCGATTTCCACAGCTTGCTCTTCCTCAACTCCCAATGCGTAAGCCCTAGCTTGGATTGCAGGCCTCGGGTTATCTTGCTTCTTCGGGCATGTGTTCACCATATGATCCTGTGCCCCACAAATGAAACACCTCTTATGAAGCCTAAAGCCATTATCCACGTGATGAGGACCCTTGCAATAGGTACATTGCACTTTAGGTGGAGCCGGAAGTGCTAAGGGTCGATTCGGTTGATTAGGTCCCGCGGGTCGAGGTTGTTTATTTTGAGGCTTGGCTTGTTGAAATGTTTTAAATGCCGGCCTTTTCCCGAATTTATTAAAATTCCCCAAGTTAGACCCTTGTCCGGTATAAGTACTCTTCCTCCTCATCACAACCCGTTCTTCAACTCTTAGAGCTTTATCCGTGACTTTCGCCCAAGTACTTGTGTTAGAAGCCTCTAGAGCATCTTTCATATCCTCCCGAAGTCCTTGGAGGAATTGAGAAGCCTTGCTTTCATCATCATTGGCAATGTTCGGGGCATAACGAGAGAGCCTTTCAAACTCGTTGATATAATCAGCGACGGACATACCCCCTTGTTTGAGCTCCATAAATTCTCTCACCCTTCGATTTCTTGTAGCTTTGGGAATATATTTATTCTTGAATTCACGAACAAACACCTCCCATGTGATCTCCTCCTCGATAGCCTCTAATCTTCCTTGCAAACTTGACCACCAACTATAAGCTTGGCCCTGGATCATGGTAAGTGTGCATTGTAGCTTCTCCACAGGCCCACACGGTATGAGATTCCATATCCGGTTAGTTTGCACGAGCCATTCTTCTGCTTGGACATCATTTCCACCCACGAAAACCGGCGGATTTTGGTTCTTAAACTCCCGGAGAGTAGCTGTAATTAGATTTCCTCCATGATTCCCAGCTGGAGGTGCATTGTTTCTTTCCTGAGCCCTTTGTTCCAAATATACCGCTAATCTCTCCATGAAATTGCCCGGATCCATTTGGGGTGGTGGTGGTGGATTATTATCTTCCGGGTGTGGAGAATGATCTCGGTGATGACGATGTTCCGGAGATCTATCTCGGCGGTGGTATCTTCGGGGAGGCATATTTCTGCAAAGGAAAAGATTCCAATTCATATGCGTGAGGGTTAGTACATGTTCATGTACACGATTAACAAGAAGATAACCAAATAATCACATAAATGCATATAACCACGGTGTCCTAAGCCGTACGACCTAGACTCACCCGACTCGACTCTAGAGCTCCGGTTTTGCAACCGAGAGCTCTGATACCACTTTAAGGATGTGACGCCCGGAGCGGTGAGCCACCACATCCCCCGCACCTAAACCCGAACCCACATATGAAATGGATTTCCATACATGAGTCCAAGTCTAAGCGAACGGAACCTACACTCACTCCTTAGGCTAAGCGGGGCTAAAACTCGGACAGAGCGCGCAATCATAACCACATAAATGCGGAAGCCATAACATAAGGATCGAAAAGAGCTCTATATCTAACATTTACAGTGGCCTCACGGCCCAAAAGATCGAGTATATACATCAAAAGCCCCTAATTCAGCACAATATAATTCTAACATCAAATACATCATAAGAGTAACCAAAATGCAAGAAGTATGGATGCAACTCGACCTAGACACACAAGTACAAGACCAAGACTCGCACTTCCCCGCCTAGCTCGAAACAACCTGCACTGAAGGTGGGAAAAGAGAGGGGTCAGTCAAAACTCGACTGAGTGAGGGGGCTAAACGCACACCCACACCTAAATACGCATAGAGCAAAGCATATTACAAAGGTGATAGTCATGAATCGAGGATAGGGTTTTTCATACCCAAATCATTTTCCAAAGATAGCATATAATATAAAGGAAAACCTATCTCGATCCATAATCTATCAAACATAACATAACTTAAGCACTCGTATTTAATATATATATACAAGGTATATATTCGCATACGGGGTAAGAAAACAACACATAATAGGTCTTAGGTCGCTTATCTAATACAAAGGATCCTAACCTCACCTTTGCAAAAGTAGAAGGAAGGCAAAACGGGCGAACGAACACTTAAACCTCGGGCTCACGAACTTCCGGAAGAGGCTCTGAAACAAAAGAAGACAAGACCCGAGACTTAGACTCAATAATGTACCAAAGAAGACGCCCGGCAAAATGCATGGATCATGTTCACAAAAATATCACAATTAAGTCATATAATTGCATAGTTATAGCACAACATATTTAATCACAATTTAGTACGCAAAACAATTAAGTTATAACAATTAATCATGCAAAAGAGAAGCAATTAAAGTCATAAAAATGCATAATTAAAGCAAAGAGAAGCAGTGGCAGCTTTCAGGTCTTGAATTCTTCAAAGGGGAAAATCCACCCCCATGGATTTTTCCAAAGGGGAAAATCCACCCCCATGGATTTTTCAGAAGCTACTGCCTCAAATCCACCCCCATGGATTTTTTTCAAAGGAAAAATCCACCCCCGCGGATTTCTTTTCAAAGAAGGGTTTCCGGCAATGGGAACGGCCGTTCCCGTTCCCAGTACAACTGGGAACGGTCGTTCCCACTCTCGGTCATGAACAGTATGGCCTGGGAACGGTCGTTCCCAGTTTAAAACTGGGGCGGGAACGGCCGTTCCGGCCTGGTTCGAAAAGCTGGAACAGAATTTAACACAGAAAACAGGGGAAGCTCGAAAAAGTGCCAAAAATGGCCAAAAACCAACCCTATAAATTGCCACAACTTCTCACAATGCTCCCACAATTCAAATAAATCATACTTAACATGTTGTCACTTAAATAACTCAAGAAAATGGAATTAAAAGCCATGATCAAATGAAACGAAAAATTCAAGCAAAAGTCATGATCATTCAAAGCTACTCAACCAACCAAAAATAAAATGCAATAAATGCAACATATATACCCTATACAACTCATACAAGAAGCTAGGAATCAATCATCTCAAGCAAAGAGCAAGAAACCACCATTATAGCTAAACCCTTACTATTCACGTAGGGGAGCAAAAGCAAAACAAACTCACACCACACTCAGAAATTAAACCATGGAATCGAAGAGCATGACGAGGGGATTCCGAAACCTACCTAAGTTCAAGAAAAGACGAAGAAACGAGAGAGATATCGGCTTGTGAAGTTGGATGATCAAATCTTGGGGTTTGGCTCTCTTGCTTGGCTTGAGTTGCTGCTGAACGTAATGAAGGAAAAGGGAGAATGGTTCAGCCTTTAAGGGCTGGACCGATTGGTTCACGGGTTCGGTTCAAGGTTCCCGGTTCAAGTTGGTTCGGTTCAACAAATACAGGCTCAAATAAGGCCAACCCAATTTAAAACGAATAACATGCATGCAACTTTAATCCAAATAATTCGTATAAGCGTAATCAATTCAAAATGGTCCTATACAAATAATCTAAAACGCAAATAATATTAAATCATATAATTTACCTGTACCGACTGTGAGTCGGGGTGTTATAACTTCACATATCCTAAACCACTTGAGGCAAATTTTTGACATATAATTCAAATATTTCATGTAAATTCAAATAATT
Source organism: Lantana camara (assembly GCA_037501455.1). Taxonomy (NCBI): domain Eukaryota; kingdom Viridiplantae; phylum Streptophyta; class Magnoliopsida; order Lamiales; family Verbenaceae; genus Lantana; species Lantana camara. Next base: position 118,448,302 of record CM074857.1, read on the forward strand.
CATATAAGAATTAAAATTAAATAATTCAAATAAACAATTAGAATAAATATAAAATGCGTAAATAATAATTTTAAATGCGCACATACGTCATACCTGTACGGTCTGAAAGTCGGGGTGTCACAAATTAAGTATTCATGCACATAAGATCGTCAGACATAGTATGAGAAGTATACCCTTGTGTAGTGTGTGATTTCGAACAGAACAATGTACAACGACTAGAATGACAAATTTACCATTTCCTCCTTAGTTCTAATCATCAACTTCGGAATACACTCTTCACACCTATCTCCAGTAATGGAGTTAACTCGAGACTCGGGATCGGTAGGTCTTTCGAGCTTGTAATGTAGGCTTTGGGTAAGGTTATGGAAATTTGGACCAAGGACTACTCACCAAGCTTACATCATTCAATCTAAAGCACGACACTCTTCTTTAGCCCTGAAACACTAGCTTCCTCCACACTTGGACATTTGTATCCCACCTCTTCCAATCTCACACTCTGCCTAAATATTTTTCTTTTCTTTTTGCTCTTGCTTTTCTTTTTCATATCTTTTCTTTTTCACACTTGTTCTCATTCTTTTTCTTTCTCATACGAATCTCTCAAATTCAAACATAAGAATAATCAAAAGGAGTCAAAAGATAGACATTCAAACGAGCAAGCCTTGGTGTAAAATTATCAAAGTGGTTTATTTTATCGTGCATTAGGCTTATAATGTGGCTACAAAAATCTTTGCACAACAATTAGGCTCAACGGGGTCAATAAGATAACGTTATTTAGTGAAACATGGCTAAAACTTTAAAGACTTAATATCCTCTGACAACGACTGCCTACTTCACTTCCTTAATCTTTCATTAACTCAAAATTTCACCTCAATAGGACTAAAATGCATCCTAATCAATTCATAAACTTATTTGGAAATCATCAATTCACCTTTCTAAGCAAAGTACATTATAACGGTCGAAAAGTGCGCAAAATAAGAGGGCATACTAACACACTAAATCATCCAATCTCATGCAAATTTTCCTCAATTCAAAAAAAAAAAAAAAAAACCAACTCATTCTAGCAAAAGCTCAACGATCAAACCTTGAAGGAAAAGTTCAAAACGGGGAAAAATTTTCAAAAGTTTCAAAATTTCTCAATTCCTAGCAAATCACAAGTGTAACAAAACATCTAATCATGCAAATATTCAATAAAAACTCCTAGCATCCCTAGACTGCTCCCCCACACTTAATCTTTGCAATGTCCTCATGCAAATGAAAGAATTAAAGTTCAAGAAAAACTCCCTGATCGATTGAAGATCTGGCAACGTGCTAGCAAAGCTTCCAAAACCTGAAATATGTGACTACAAAGCACGGATCAAGTGCAAATGCAATTGACAATCAACATGCATTCAACAAGCAACACACAGGTCACAAATTCACGTAAAGAAGGGGACAATTGCATAAGCAAAGGTCATGGAGTTCAAACATATGCAAATATCTAAGTGTAGCCAAAATATCCGATTAGGGCAATAAGAACATGCCCAAATATAATGTCTAAAATAAACACAAACACGGGGGAAAATAAGATAGCATCATCAAGGTGATGAGGGTCCTCCAAAATACTGATCAACAAGAACATAGAACCCTTCGAACTTCGTCTCCACCTGAGCCTTCCACTCATCAAATCGCTCATCAATATACTGCGTCAGATCCTCAATCCTCGCGATCACGGTGCTCAAATTAGCCCTTAATCCTGTCAACTCTGTACGAAGGCCTCTCACAGTAACCGGGTTTTCATCATTAGCCTCATCAACAACTGGCACGGCACTGCGGAGAATCCCAAACTCATCATCCGGCCTATCAGGAATCCAAGCTAAAAGCTCCTTCTGCATCACTGAAAGCTCATCAAAACGGGCCTTACCCCAACTATACATCTGCCAGAGCCAATCTCTATCCCGAATTGGCCACCATGGCAAAATAAACTCCTTGAGTTGTCCACTCTCCCAAGCAATAGCCAAACCAACAGTCTCCAAGTACTATGGACCACGATCATAACCAAAATCAACGGGCAACGAACCCCGAGGGCTCCAATTTATCTCACGGGCAAACATAGTCGCATATGCACCGTGAGCAATCGTCTTAGTGGGTCATCCTGCAATCTTCTGAAGCTTCTATAAAAACTCAATCGTACCATCGAACTTGATACCTTCCTTTATCATATACATTATTCCCAACTCCGTTTCATTGATGTGGCTATCACTTCCATATCTAGCACAAAATCCCGTAGCCAAGATCCTATGGACTAGCACCCAAGCCAATGAGTTAAGATAGCTATCATGAGTGCATTGTGGGGAATAACTCGGGACACCCTTGCGCAACGGAAAGGATCTCCAAACTTCTTCTCTTTGAGCATCATTCCACTTAGGCAAGGAGGAAGTGGCATGGGCCGGGAAACGAAGGATCTCCCGTATCCGATTCGCATTCCATGCTCGAGTTTCCATGTAATCTAGAGTATAAGTCAATGTGTTGTCCACCAGGTTGAAGTTCATTGTGGTGAAGAAAGCGGCTGTCATCTCGGCATACGTCAAATCCTTCCTAGTCTGGAATGGCAATCAACCGATGTTGTCAAACAATCTTTCCAGTTCTTCCCAAGACTCAAACTTCTCCGTCCACATGTCCTTGAAGAACCTAGTAGACACAATGTTCCTTGTCAAATTCCTTTGAAAGGGATTGCCCATAGCATTCACCGTTATATTGACCGATTCCAATGGTTGATGATCCAACCGAAATGAAGTAGTGAAGGGCTCAGGAACTCTAGAGCGCTTAATGCGACCCATAGTACCTATATTACTCATATAAGATAAAGAAAAGCACATAAAAATCAATCATGATTCATTCAGATAATTTATCGAACACCTGGTATGCACTAACCTAGGGTTTGAGTTTTGATCAAGATTCTTTAATCTACCCAATTCAAATCAACAAGGCTCTAGTATTATGACTATCCCTTTTTAAGTCATAATTATGACTATCCTCTTTTTAACTTGAAAGATACGATTTCGGGTCGTTAACGGGCGTTACCTAATTATGCCTATCAGGAGTAACGCCCGTTACTCCTACTGTCCTACTTCGCCTGTACCCGTTAACGAGTGTTACCTAAATTGAACTTGAAGAGGTGTAACGTCCGTTACCAATAGTTCTTGAGACGTCTGACTCCATGAACGGGCATTACCGGAAAAGGCCTAGAAGGGGGGTAACGCCCATTACTCACGTTTTCGCACAAAACTTAACTTTACCCAAAAGCTAACTCGGACGGTGCTTAATCACGTTAATTCACACAAATTAATCCAAAATTTGCAATCAAGCCATAGTGCACCAATCTCGTAACACGCAAATATCTCAAAGCACATATTGCAAAATATCACAACAAGTCATTCTCCTCAAAAGCAAATTTAGTCATGCGCACACATGATCACACACAACAAAAATGGACCTTAATGCCGACATTAAAGCTCAAATCACAGTCCTTGCCTCCATATTTTGACAACACCTCACTTAACCTGCAAAAGGAAGAGAGAGAACTTAAAGTAGATGAGAAAAATGAGGCAACGAACGGAACGAAAAAGAAAAGAAAAGAAAAGAAACAAGAGAGAGGGGTTAGTTCTAAGTTATAGTCGTTAGCTTGACTTTGAGAACCGGATTAGGGATTAGCAATCCCCAAGCTACGAGTCACAAGGAGTGACCTCGTTCTTGCTACTCACAACACCGGAGCTTGAACTCTAACTGTTTAATTTCAAAACATCCTCTCCTATTGAATTTCGGGACTTCGGTTCTCCTCCCCAATCAACTGCATCCCTTTTCTTTGAAAATAACACCACTCCGTTCGAGGTCTCACTTATCTCCTTGATCATGCAACATTTATCCGGAATCGGTGGTGGTGGTATGGAACCGAAATTCCTAAACTCTAAGCTTTCATCTCCTATTTGGAACGTAAGGCGTCCATTCTGAACGTCAATATCTGCTCCTGCCGTGGCTAGAAATGGTCTTCCAAGGATCAATGGCATCCTATCATCGTTCTCAACATCAAGAACTACAAAATCAGTAGGAATTTAGAATTTCCCAACTTTTACCAACACATCCTCGAGAATTCTTGTAAGATATTTCACAGATCTGTCAGCTAGTTAGAGTGTCATATTAGTTGGTTTGAGCTCATTTACTCCTAACTTCCTGCAAGTAGATAAAGGGATTAAACTTACACTAGCTCCTAAATCACATAAAACATTATGAAAGTGCAAAGAACCAATAGTTAGAGGAATTGAAAAACTCTCTGGATATTTAAGCTTCGGGGGAAACTTATGCTGAATAATGGCACTGCATTCCTCAGTAAGTGCAACAGTGGTGAAGTCGTCAGACTTCCCTTTACTTGAAACCAATCCTTTCTCTAACTCCTGCTTCTGAAATAGTTGGGGAGAAGAAATCGGTGGAAAATATAACTCAGTTGCCACATTCACCTTTGGCTCTGATGGGAACTCTTCTTTCTTCTCTTCTATGCTCACCTTTTCAATCTTAACTACCTCCTCAACTTTTTCACAAACAAATTTCTCAATGTCCAAATCTGCAAGTAACTTTGGACCTTCATACTCTATACCGCTTCTTACAATATGGCTTTGCAATGCTCCTTAGGGTTTGTTTTTGGTTTGACTTGGTAGCATTCCTGGGCCTCTCATATTCAAAGATTGGGCAATCTGGCCAATTTGAGTCTCCAAATTTCTGTTCTGATTCACCATCTGTTCTGCCTGAGCTTTCAACTTCTGATGTCGATCCATAGACACGGCTATAAATTTCTCAAGTGTAGTCTCCCATCCCTGCTTTTGCTCCTATTGAGGGGGCGCAGCATTGTAAGAAGCTGGTAGTCTTGGTTGGAATTGCTGCCTAAGCTGAAACTAGGGCCTAGGTTGAGGTGGTTCCTGAACATTCTGATTATTAGACCAAGAAAAGTGAGGGTGGTTCTTCCATCCTGGATTATAGGTGTTTGAGTAGGGATCATTTCCTGGTTTGGAGTTGTTTGCATAATTCACCTGCTCTTGCACCTGTTCTCCTGCATTGGTATGAGGACATATATTAAACGCATGTGGACCACTACAGATTTCACAGGTTACCTAAACTGGTTGGGGTGGTATCCCAACTGCATTGACAGAAAGTTGATCCAATTTCTTGTTGAGGGCCTCAAATTTGGCATTGATGGCGGTTAGGCCATCTAACTCTATTACTCCTGCTTGCACCTTGGCTGGGTGCGAATGGCTCCTCTCATGCACAAATATATTGTTTTGTGACATATTATCTAACAACTCAGTAGCGATAGCTTCAGATTTTGACAAGAAAGCTCTACCAGCTGCGGCATCCATCGCTCCTCTAAAACTAGGGGGCATCCCATTATAGAATGTCTGAATTAATAACCAACCGGGAATCCCATGATGTGGACACTTTTTCTGCAAATCCTTGAATCTCTCCCAAGCTTAATAGAAAGACTCTTCGTCCAACTGTCTGAAACCTTGAATATCATCCCTGTACTTCGTGGTTTTGCTAAGTGGGAAGAACTTGGCTAAGAAAGCCTGAGATAATGCTACCTAAGTCTGAAAAGATTCATTTGGGACAATACTCAACCATGTTTTAGCTCGTTCCCTTAGTGAAAAGGGAAAAAGCCTGACTCAAATAGCATCAGTAGTGACATTGTGGATCTTAAAGGTATCACACACCTCAAGAAAATAGTCAAGAAGTGATGTTGGATCCTCCAGTGGTAATCCAGAAAATGGATTGTTCTGCAGTAGATTGATGATAGTTGGTTTGATCTCAAAATTGTTTGTTGCGATCGGGGGACGGGCTGCAGTCTGAGTCGCTCCAGCCTGCGGCACGTTATAATCTCTTATGGCCGGTGGTGGTGGATCTTGAGGTGGGTCAGCCATCGGTATGGCAGTCGGTTTCTTATACTTTTTACGCTTTCTCCTAATAGCACTCGGTGTTCTCTCGAGACCACTTACTCATGAACAAAGTAGTAATCTAATTCGATATGTTTGGTTCAAGCATGGAATACCGGATCAAATCTTAATATATGACACCTATATATATATAGATATTTGGTACAGATATGACACCTATATTATCGCACCACAAAACTGTTGGTATTCACTTTCAATGTCGTGGTAGATGATGGCATGAATTTTTCTAGAGAAAGTCTTTTCATCGGTCCAAGTCCGTATATATATATATATATATATATATATATATATATATATATTTGGTACAAATATGACACCTATATTATCGCACCACAAAACTATTGGTATTCACTTTTAATGTCGCGGTAGATGATGGCATTGAATTCTTCTAGAGAAAGCCTTTTCATCGGTCCAAGTCCGACCCCTAAGGAAGCTACCAAGCCAACGATCTAGTTTCAGTTGATCCAATTATAGATCTAGTGGTTACAACGAGTGAGCTAGCCCTCTTATTTTAAGATCTTTTTCTTTCCTTTGCAAGCTAAAATTGCACTGCAATCCTTGAGTCTAGGGAAACCGATAGACGAGGATGGACGAAGTTCAGATTAGCGCTACCTTTCAAAAAAAAGGGAAGCTTTCTCTCTATTTATATTTTTTATTACTTGAGAGCAATAATTTTCGCGAAGGGAAGGCAACCGGTAGCAGAGAGTTCATCGGATAAGGCTTTCGTTTTTTACAAAAACTTTGAGACCATCATATCATTGCATTTGAGTTCTTAAAGTTCAATATGTGGTATTGAAGTTAACTATTTGAGAAATCGATCCGAAGACGTCAGCAAGAGCATGTCAGACCTCATTGGCTGAAGAGAGCTTAATGACTACCTATTCAGATAGAGATGAGAGTAACTAGTAATGAAGTATCTAATCCTTTTCGTAACAAATATCAAGTGCCAGGTTAGCAATTTGAAAGGTTTGATCTTTAGGGTTCGGAATGGTGGTGGGGGGGACTTGGCCGCTACCATCAATTATTTAGGCTTTGATAATTGAGAAGGGAAAAGAATTACGTCTTCCAAACTAGATAATTTTGAGTGTTTAATTTGATATAGAAGTTATAAGTAGCAGAAAAAGTGGTGTTTGAGGGTGAAAAGACAACAAAAGCATTGGTGGACATGGTGCATCGTGGCGATTGGGGGAAAAAATTATTTAGTAGGGCTCTGGTACCATGTAAATCACGAGTGGAACCAACAAGATTGTACTTCCATTAATGTGTTAAGATAAAAATTGCAAGACAATGTACATATGAGGGATTCGAACTTGAGTTATTATCCTAAAAAAATTCTTTAACCTCCCTCCCCCCCTTTTTTTTTTTGAACACACGCACACCCAAGTGGGATTGGAATTTAGAATTCGGCCCTGGAGAATAAACCCATTAACCACTTGAACCAACCTTGTTAGCAAATCTTTTAACCACTTGAATCAACCCCTTTTAATCGTACACACTAGATATACAAGGGTAGGACGACATTCACAAGAAAGAAATAGCTATTTGAAAATAATAAAGAAGGAAATAATTAAAGAGGGATTAGAATTAATGCTAATTTTTTTAAAATTGTTTGATCTTATCTTTTAACTGGTTAATGTAAATGAAAATATAAAACAAATTCAAATTGCATGGATATGTTAAAACTAGGATGAGGGACACCACACAAGGCGCGGTGATCGTGCCCGTGGGTGAGGTGTTTTTTGCTAAAACGTTGAATGAATGCATAGGACAATGTAAAATCAATGCAAACTCTGTATTTGTATCATATTTATAACCATGACAAATTTTTGGGTATACAAAAATTGGAATGTTTAACCAATAACAATGTGTTATTTGCAGGTCTGTAATACAACCACCAACTAAAACAGATTGAAGTAATGCATGACAAGTAACTTGAGTACTTATGCATAAGTACAAGGGCACAATATCTCCTGCTAAAGATCAGCAGATAAAACTTTATATCTGTTGCGTAGCTGCATCTGTCGTAGCAAGCATTATTCCCCTGACAACTGACTATAAAATCTTTATGCTCCAGATGTGTGTTGATGTCAACGCAATTGAGTTTTCATCTAGTTTCATGAGCCTAGAAGTAGTCATATCGAGAACACTTTCTGCAAGCTCTCCAAACATAACATCTAATGGAGTAATCGTGTCGGACATTGTGATGGCAAATTTAGTCCTAAAAAGTTCGAAACAAGGTTTTAATTAAAAAGATTCTATTGAACTCAGAACTGAACACAGGAGTGTACTTAAAAAGGAATATATAATGTAGTACCTATGTTTTTGCAACCGTATGCCCATGACCAAAGTTGTAAGTAACCTTAAATTCATATTGTCTTGTTGTGCCCTTTAAGGAGCCATTGCAAGCCATGTACCTAAACTTTAGCCTGTGTGCTTCATCTGCAAGTTTCAGCTGAACTTTTGGCCAAAACTTATCATCCTGTATGTCAGAATTTGTTGTAAATTGTGTCACACAAGCTTAAGTCTACAGATTGCAGAAACAGCGAATGCAACACCATTTTTTTTGTTGCACTTATTTATGACAATAGCAATAATATGTACAAGAAGAGCGAGCAACATTGTATAATTTTTTTTTCCCACCACGGCAGTACCATATAAAGCTCCAATTAAATTGAAACATAGTGTCCTAGATGTTTTAAACTCAAAAACTTTAATTAACAAGTGATAACGCAAGCCTGACTATTAGCACATTTAAAAATTGAGAGTTCCATTGAAACCAAAAGGCTAATCTGAGCTGTTTCTTTATCAGTAACCTGATTTATTAAACTTTGTTACTTGCCTTGACCAACATTACCATTGTAGATATTTCGTGTGATAAAGGTTTACCTATTCTTAAATAATACAATTTTACCTATCCTTTCCCACAGAGTAGCATAAACAGCTGAAGTACCTAGTCGAAAACATAACATATATGACCTCACTCTTAACTCCAATGATTGAAATAGATGAGTAACATGCTAACAGTATGCAAAAAATTGCAATATCATAGAACTTACTGTATTGTTGGTTATGACATTTGCAACAAGCGAGAAATTATCATCCGGTACTATTAACTGTGGAGTACAGCGTTGTAGATACTTCTTTTCACGAACAAAATTGTACAGAGAAGGATGATTCTTTGGTCGCCTATTTACGGTTTTGAAGAAGGTAAATGGCTGAATGTCTTTTCAGCTTCCTTTTATTTTGCTTCGGATTCGATCCTTGCCTAGTTGAAGGGAACTATTGCAGTTCAGCTTCCACACAATTCATAATGATATTATATTGAGGAAGATGAATGTTTTGCAACTGTATTTCCTAAAAGCTAGATCAACATGTAGCAACTGAACATGAACATAGTCAATTGTTTTGCTTGTTTGTAACCTCGAACAACAAGGTTCGACAATCTTTAGCAGTTAATATGAAATTTTCATGAGTCAAACATCATTCTAAACAATAAGCAGAAGCAGCAATACTTGTAAAAAGCAAGCTTATTCTGGTAATTTGAATTCAGCAAGTATGTAATATACAAGCTTATTCTGGTAATTTGAATTCAGCAAGTATATAATATGTAATGTAAAGAAGCATCTCTTATTATTGCATAAGTAACTAAATTGATCAATTTTAATGTATATGTCTTCAGCACCCTGTTACATCAATAAAATCTGCTAAGAATCACTACCAAACAAAGATCTCATGAAAGTATAAACTTTACAATCAAGTTTAGCTTCAGGAAACGATTATTTATACAAAAGATGCACTATTGTAGTAATTGGATTACCAGGAGACTGTATCTGGAAATACAAAGGAAACATTAAATGAGGTATGAGACCTGCTAATCCTTCTCGTTTATGTAAATTTTGGGGTCCTAAGTCGAGAGTTTATGGTTCTAAATTCTAATGGCCCGTGGGAAGAACTTATTCCCCTAATTTGGTTTTGGACTATTCATTGGACTTTACTCTTTTCAAGAATTAACTATAATAACACAACCCCTTTTTTTGTTAACTATAATATAACTTGAGGTGGTGAGATTTTGCAATTTTTTAATTATACTTTAAAGAGTGTTCTTCATGTACCGAAAATTTAGAAACAAGGAAAGAAAGAATATGAACAAAGGATAAAGAGTGTTATTTGTTAATTGATGATTTAATGCTATCCCTTAACGTTCTTACACTTATCATATGTATATATATCTGTTGTACTTCAGTTAGAGAAACTAAGAAATTTGGGGTACCCCAGGCTTTCATACTACCATCATAGGCTATTTTTTTTATTTATAAGTATCCAAAAACTTGTGGGTTTTCTATATATTTAAATTTTCATATTAGTAATGAATTCTTGAATCTGCAACCTTTTGTACATATCTACACACTTGTATAGGTAAAATATAATTTTTAATGCCAAGAATAGCATGTATAATAGAAATTACAGATTTAAGATTTTAGCATGCTGTAGGAAAACTCCAATTGCATCCACAGTCATGCATAAAGAGACTTACAAAGAGTTTACTTCTTCATGACATAATTGCCTAAAGAACAGTCTTCGCTTGTTCTTCAAGTATGGAACTAACAAAAGCATACAAATTGCCTACAGCACAATGAAAATTCAGTGAAAGTTAAGCAAATTACAAGTCATTTCAATAACTAAAACACTCATGAATACACAAAATCCTTTGATTTTAGGTAAATAGATATCTCCTTCGGCATGCACTGACAGAGTTAATAGAATCAATTTGGTTGACCAACAAAAATATACGGTGCAAGCATAGGGTGGGTAAATTCATATATGGAGATTATAAAAATGCAAGACAACATAAATCGCAAGAATGAACCTAACCTCTTAACGCCTTCGATGCTGTGAAATCAGAGCAGACACGTAGGCTGGGAACCGTAAACCAAAACCCCAAACAAATTACGGTCAAAATTTAGCTGGAGATAATAACCCTGCTTTATAGTAGGAGAGCAAAAAATCTATTAAAATCTACATAGCACCACGTCAATTTTACCCACCGCCATCGTATAAACTGCAAAGGAAGAAAAGGCCACCACAAAGCAGAACAACAATTCGCGAAGACGTCGTAGCTATGGTCGGTGCGGAGAGATCTTGAGAGGTAGGAAACCCAATCAGAAGACGGGAAGAAAAGAAATCTGCACAGAATTCACATAAAATCAAGCAAGTATCACGTAAATTTACCGATCTAAAACTGCAATTGCAAGAAAGTGCAAGCAGGTAGTCACATAGACGGAGTTGCTGGAGGAGAACACGTCGCAATTGGCGTCGGTGCAGACAAATTCGAAGAGAGAGAGAACGGACGACATGTTGAAGAACGAATAGAAAACGCTGGATTAAAATTATTTAAAAGGGAGGGATCTAGTGTGGCTGAGAGGAAAATTATAATTGTGAGCCCAATCTTGACCCAAATTGAACTTGCGGCTCTTATATATAAGTTAAATAAAGATGTTAATAATTTCCATTGCTAATAAGGTTTGATCCATTTGCAAAAAGGTTGAATAAAAGTTACAAATTTAATGAGTCAAATAAAAAAATAAATAAAATAAAAACAAAAATTCAATATTTTCTCAGTGTATAGTAATTTTCTCCAGAGAAAATATTAATTTGGGACAATAAGTGACTCCTAGTCACGTTTTCAGGATTTTTTTTATTCTGACGGCTGAACCTCAGACTACGTTTCCAAAAACTATGATGTGTATGAGTATGACTGGTATATCCATAATATTTTTAATGATATGGTCCAACAACCGTCGCTGTCTAGAGAACTATTTTAATATATATATGTACAATGTTTCCATCAACCTTAAAAGAAGAGAAATTGCATATCTTATACGTTGGTATGGTATGGTCAATCAGGATATTTAAACGTAAGCCCCCAATTAATATAGTACCATATACATAAATTTGAGAAAAATACACTCCACCTCCTAAATTTTTTTTATTTTGACAGTAAACTCCATAGAAGTAAAATACAAAATCTTCCCTTTAAAAATTTAATCTCTATTACACTTTCTCCTAATATTAATATCTCACTAAAATCTTATCAAAATCTCGCAAAAAAGAATAGATTAGCTTTTAAATTTTTATAAAAAAGATTTAATTATTTTTTAATATTTTTCCCTCGACAACAAATAATTTTCCATGAAGTTATTTGAATTAATATTTTCAATTTTAAAAAAAATAATGACAAAATAAAATATTAATTAAAGTTACAACAGAGAAAAATCTCTAATTTTTTCATTTCGGTAATAAACCAAAATAATAAGACAAGAAAACTAGGCCTTTTATTTATTTCAATAATATAAATAAATATCTAATGTCAAATATTTTTTAACCTACCTAGGAAAATTGAAATATTATATTAATTAATTTTGATCTGTCATTTGATATTAAATATTTGTTTATGTTATTTTATTGGAATATATACAAATTTATTTTTCTTGTTTCTTGTTTTTTTTTTTTATAATTCTGGTTTATGGCAGTAAAAGAATAAAATATTTTGCTCTATTTTAATTTTAATTGATATTATTTTTCTCAAAATTTGGGATATTGATTCAAATGACTTCCTGAGAAATTAGTTATTGGAAAGAGAAAAGTATTAAAAGATAATTAAATCATTTCTATAAAAATTAAATAGCTCATCTATTTATAATTTGGTGTTATTTTGATTATATTTTGATCAGATATTAATATCGGGGAAAAGTGCAATAAAAATTAAATTTTTAAGGGGAATGATTTTATAATTTTATTTTTAGGGGATTTAGTGCAAAAATAGAAATTAGGGGGTGATGTGCATTTTTCCCTACATATTTATTCACATATGAGTCAAGATTTGTAAAAAAACAAAATAAACCAAAAAAACTCTTCTCTCAGTATTTTATTGGTGGGTTGGGCATTTTTGTTTTTTTGCGCTTATTGATCCTTGGATCATGTCTTGTAAACTGAATACTTAGTTTCTCAATTGCTTATATATGAGGAGGGGGCCTCAGTAATAACTCTATTTTATTTAAAAAAAACAACACTCTCCTCTTTTATTACTATCATTTTAGATCGAGAACAAATAAAAACTACAACAACAAAAGCTGCACCACTTTACACCAATAACTCCTTCAATATATATGTATATATATTGAGAGAACTCTAGTATGCGATGGAAATGGATTTTCCACTATTATTTTTCCCAAAACTTGCTGAAGCAATTATTCTTTACGCCATTATTACCATCTTCATAGCTTGTAGTAATCAAGAATATGTTGATCAAGCGAAATACTCCGAAACTTGGCTATATAATCAGTCAATGTTATGTTTTTGTATTTGGCTGGATTTTCTTCAGATATCAGCTCTTTAATGGGGCCATAGTTCTTAGGTTGAGTCACAGGTCCCAAGAAGAAAGCAACCACAGAAATTCGCGGACCCTCAACGTTCGCCAGCACTCTGCGAACACAGCTCTTGAATTTCCCATTTGAGATCAACTACATCAAAATTAAGACAAGAATAATTTTTAATTCTGAAATAAGACACTATATAAATATTTAAAAGCAAAAAGAAATTTTTTTCATGATACCTGAAGAAGATCCCCAATGTTTATAATCAGACCTCCTGGACTAGGTTTCACGTCAGCCCATCGGCCCTGATGCAAAACCTGGAAACCATTGATTTCATTTTGCAGAAGAATTGTTACCGCTGCGGGTTCAGTATTCTTGGACATGCCGATAGCCAGTTCAGGCTGAGGACAAGCAGGATAATAATGGCTTCTAATACAATGGCCTTTGGACAGCTCCAAGTTATACAGGTAATCGGGTTGGAGACCAAGTGCCTCAGAGAATAATGATAGAAGAGTGTCTCCTAGAAGTCCGACATGTTCCAAGTACGCCACCGTCGTCTCCCTGTCATTTCCAAAACTATAAATATTATTGGAATAATTGAATGTAATTTGATTTTTTAATAAAGAGAAGGAACAAACAATATACCTGCAAATAGCTGGAATTTCCTCGGGATAAATTTGGTCTGGAAATAAGATGGTCAGAGTATCCCTCCAGCTTGCAGTTTTTGAAGTGAAGAGATCGAAACTGGTCGTATACTTAATCCTTCGGGTGTTGTCCCGAGAGTAATATTTCTTTCTTTCCTCAACATCCATGTCGTTGAATTTAATGATGTCATTAATCATGCGGTCGAGCACGGGTAGAGGAATCCCATGATTGTGCACCTCGAAAATTCCCAATGTTTCTGATGCAACTCTCACCTGCTCTACAATCTGCTTTCGCCTGTCAGGGCCCTGGAAAATGCCGCTCAGATCGATGACAGGAACTTTAATTTGAGTCCTTTTGTGATTTGACTCTTGAGCAAGCTCGTCGGAGGGCCTGACAAAGATATCAGGGATTTTTTTCAAACCTGAATCTGTTAGACCTTTGACACCGGCTTTCGATTCATCGAAAGCCTTTAGAATTGCCATTCTATCAGGCTTCAGGTCATGACCGGCTGTGATATCATTTAATCCGGCCATTTGTGGATATGTTGGGTAGTGTTTTTGCTATTAATGTTGTATTCTTTTTAATTTTTCTGATTGAAGTGTGTCTTGGATCCTGCATACGGGTTCGTTATGTAGAAGGTGGCAGTGGCAGACTAAGTAATTTCGCTACCTGGCTGCCTATTCACATTTCCATGGTTAAGATTTCCCAGTAACTTCATATGTCGCTACCAATCATTTTCAGTTTCTAGGAATCCTTTATTCAGAAAGACTCGAGTTTTCAAGAGAAATATTGGAGTGTGAGAGTTTAGACTTCTCTATTTCACATTAGTTGAAAGACTTGTGTTAAGCTGATTGATTTGAATGAATAATTCTAGTTTGAACTTGGTTTAGAAACCAGAATAATAGGAAATGAATCTTTATATTTTTCGTATGTTTTATTAGAAATTTTTGAGAGAGAGACCAATTAAAATATTAGCATGTGTAAAATATTAGCGCTATTAGAAAACAAGTTTTTTCCAACCGATTTTCAGTTACCTCAAGATGTAAAAAACTATATTTGGAGAGGTCCCCACAATAAGCGTTTTCAATTATCTCAGGAGATTAGTCCTTCACTCAATTGGGTGGGGGAAAACTCTGACTAATCAAAAAATATTAGTGCTGATCGAAGACTTATTAGCAACTAATATTACATATATATAATTATCACTCACAAAACGGTCACTAATCGACAATTATAATATATAATAAGGGTGTCTTTTGACCAAATATATCAATTTTGACCAAATTCTAGTTCTTGATATTTTAAATTATTTTATTAAATTCAAAATTTGTGATTAATTGATGGTAATTAAGTTTTATTAATTGGATATTTATTTTTTAAATTTTAAAAAATTTCCTCAATTAAAGTATTAATTTATGCAAAATTTATTTTGAATACATAAATTTACGAAAATGTATATTAATTTAAATTCAAAATATTATGTAGTATAAGTTTTCCTTAGTTAAAGTATTAATTAGCATATACATCGTGTTGTGCATGGTTTCAATATAAAAATTATAGAGTGTGAATTATAATATTACGTATTAATCATAAATATTGTAAACTAAGAAAATATTAAAAAAGTAGTTTATTTTGTAATAGAAAGTTAATTTATGTAAAATATATGAAATAGACAACCATCCAACATGTATCTAGTTAATCGAAAATAATATATATTACTTTGATATATTTATTTTCAATGTATGTATTAATTAAGTATAGTTCATTATATTGAGACTTGATAAAAAAAAATATTTATATTATTTTTTTATAAGAGTCCATATCACATCTAAAGTTATAAAGTATAATGAGGCAGAATTGATAAACGAACTCTTTTTATGTATATAGAAAATAATAAGTAAAGTAACTAAAAAATAATATGTAAATAATCATTTTATGTAAATGAAATTTAAAGAAAACAAATAATAAGTAAAATTAAAATAAAAAATTGCATTCATACTTCAAACAAACATATAGTATAAATAAACTGAAGTAAGAAAATTTTAAAAATATTTATAATCAATAAAGTAATCAATATATTAATTTAAACTTAATGAGAAGAAAAAAAAATAACATAGGAAAATGTGTTTGTTTAATTTACAATCGCATGAAAGATCCTCAAATTTTCAAAAATAGTAAAAGTTATAAATAATTATAAATTTAATAAATAATACAATTATTTTAAAATTATTAATAAAAAATATTCAACCAAATTACAATTCGGATAAAAATATATATATATATATAAGAAGTTGAAAAAGTTATAAATAAATAATAGATAACATTTTTAAAAAATAAATGTTATTAAAAAGTGATATTAAATATTAAAAATATATAAAAACATAACATATTTTTTCAAATTTTCAAAAAGCAAATCAGTCAATAGAAAAAAAAAAAAAAAGTTCAATCGCTAAGAAAACATAGTAAAATAAATTAAAATACATAATAGATAAAAATAATTATTAATAAAAACAATAAACATTACTATACATAGTAACTATGAAGTTGATGTCACTACTACATAACTGAAGTAAAATCTACTTATTATAAGTTGAGGAGTGCTCTCTCTCCCTCGCGAATCTCTCATCTCCGAACATCATCAACGGCAGGCTTTTTGCCGCCGCCTCTTCTCATCGCCATGGCGGATGGCGGCGCAACCCACGTTGCCATGTTTCTCGCTGGCAGCGTTTCGTCTCACGGGACACCACCCCATGCCGGCGCGCCAACCCCTGCATCATACGCCGTAGCTTTGGGGAGCAACAAATCAACAGATTCGTTCCTTCTTTCGGATGAGAAGGCACGAATCAAAAGTTTTGATCTTTCGATGTTTACACCATTAGCGACCATCATAGAATTTAAGGGTTTATCTGCGGTTGTTTTCTCGCAAGCGGAGTGCGAAATCTTGAATCGCGCTTTTAGATTAGCTTTGATCGATAAGTTCTCTCAAGGATATCCAACTATGGCTCAGTTGCGGTTTTATTTTTTAAAGATAGATTTCAAAGGCACCGTGCATAATAGTCTGCTTAACGAAACCCATATTTTGATTCGTTGTGATAACTCTGAGGATTACGTGAGATTATTTATGAAAGAAGTGAAGTATTTTCGTGATTTTTCTATGAGTGTCTTAAAATGGTCACCTGATTTTAATCCAAATGTTGATTCGCCTATCGTACCCATTTGGATTTTGTTTCCTAGGCTCCCATCATAACTTACTCATAAAGAAGGGTTATGGAATATTGCTTCGCTTGTTGGAATTCTGATTAGGGTTGATGGACTTACTGCTAAGCTTGAAAACAACTACGAACCTAGGGTATGTGTCGAGTTGGATGTTTCTAAAATTCCTAGGAAATCTGTTTGGGTGAGGTATGGAGATTGGACCTTTTTACAAGAAATACGATATGATAAAGCTTCGAATTTTTGCATTAGATGCCGCCATTTGGGTCACGCAAGCCAGACTTGCAAAGGAGGAGATGGCCATGGTAATGGGTTCGAGGTGGATACTACCAACGGGGGGAATGCTATGGTGGAAGGTATTAATCCGCGTTGGACACAGGATTGCCTAGGCGGACGTCGTTTTTGGTGCTTCTCCTTGATTTCGTTTTGGTGTCAACTTAAGATATTATAATTTTCTTTGTTGTTTTGTTTTCCAGTCCTAATTGTTTTTGGAGTTAATTGTTTTCTTTTTGGTTTTGGTTTTGGTTCCATCCTTACATGTTAGTGGACTGGTTGAGATGTTTACTTTAACTGAAATTAAAAATTCAAAAAAAAGTTTATTAATAATAAAAAAAATCCAAAAGAATTATATAAATCATAACAGTTAAATTAAATAATGATTATAAAAGAAATATATAAGAATTTGAAAAAAAATAAAAATTTAGGTATTATCAAAGAATTCCCTGTATTTCGCATGGAAAAATTAAAAACTATATAATATACAATACATATGCTTTTATTTATTTGGTTGTATACATATGCTTTTATACATATATTGATAGATATATTAAATAAAATAAGAAAGAATGAACAAAATAAAAGTATGCGAACCTTCTACCTAGTTATGATATGTCGTGGATTTTAGAAATTATAAATATTTAAATTTAAATATTCTATAGATTACATAAGCTAAATTAAATAAATAAAAATGACTCTAGTAACAACGACTAACCAAAATTTGGAGTAAAATGAAGAGAAAAAAAAGAAGAAATATTATAAAAAGAAGAGAAAACAAAAAAGAAGAAATATATAGAATTTAGTGTCATAGAATTATAATGTAAATAAAGAAAAAACTAAATGCAATCTCTCCAAGTCATACAATCTTAATATAAATGAATGCAATTAAAATAAAAAAAAATAATATAAATCATTAATAAAAATGTACTAAAACATATTAAAGTTTAAAGTGAAAAAAATACGAAATAATATTTATAAATTGCCTGAAAAAATTATTAAATTCAATTTTTAAATGTCTCTGATTATAAATATGAAATCAACTTAAAACAAATCTTAAATAATAAATGAATAACAAAAGAACAAAAAAGTTAAAAAAAAAGCAAAAATCCTCTGGACCATTTGATTAAACTTGAGCTTAACATCAAATGCCGGTTTATTGTCCTAATATTTACGTGAAAAACATCATTATTAATATATTCAATAATAGATTGTTCAAGAGTAATTTAAGTACGTCAAATAAAAAATTAATATAAATATTAATTTAAATATAATAAATTTCTTTTAATAAACAAAAACAACTAGGAAAAAGTATTAAATTTAAAATAATAAAAAGTTAAAAAAACAATCAGACAAATTCACAAAACAATCAAAAGAAACATTTGAATCCCCAAAATAAATATCATCAAAAGCATAAATAAGAAGTTTTTAAAAAATGTTAAAATCGACAACAACAAAAAAAAATATATAAAAAAAATAGTAAATAGAAATAAAAGTAAAAACTAATAAGACGGTTGGTAATACATAAATTTTCAATATCTATAATTGTTTGAAAAGAGATTTGCAACAAAAGATAAAAAAAAGAATAATTGTGTATGTCACGTAAGAGAAGCGAAAGAAGATGAATGCAATCGGAGGTGTAAGAATGAAGAGAGAAAGGGCGAGGCATGAACAAAAGAAAAATAAATGAAAGGATAAAAACTACTACATTTGGAGATAAAAGATAATTGTTTAGAACTTTTATTATAAAAATAAGAAACCCTAAAAGATAAATAAGGATACATAATTAAGTTGTCTATTATAAAAATTTTGTAAATTAAAGAGATAATTGATATGATTCTTGAATTATTTAGAGAAATTATGATTACAATTATTACCAAATAACCTACCGTTAAAATTAAGATTTGGTTGTCTGAGGGATTTTTTAAGATGATACTTTCCACTCCGTTTTAATTTTCGATTTTGGGAGTTGATGTGTTTTTTTGATGTATTTTTCCAACTTTCCGTTGTAATCTTGTTTTGGCTTTTATTTGTGATGTGCAGGTCTCTCTAAAAACTCCACAGTGCTTTTGTTCTAGTTCATTTTTAAATTTAAAAAAAAAAAAAAAACTAACATTAAAATAAATTTATCCATTAAATTTTAGAAAATTGGAGTTTGATCAAAATTTAGAATATTGAGTCTAAAGACATTCTTCCTATCTATTATAATATGGATAGATGGATATATAATAGATATAGATTTATGGTAAAATTCATTTTGAATACAAAAATTTATGATAAAATTTATTTTGGATACATAAATTTAGGAAATGTGTATTAATTTAAATTTAAAATATTATGTATTATAAATTTATTTCATAACTTTTTCTCTTACTTTATAAATTTTTTATACTACTTTCTTTCTCACTCTAATTTTTCATATGCATCTTTCTCCCTTGCAATCCGAATGATGCTCTCTATCTCTCTTTGTGTACAAATAATTTTTTTTTACTAGCAATTTTATTTATAATTTCTCTACAAAAAATGACGCTCTATCTCTCATTAACATAGTTTGTCACTTATATATATGTGTACTAATATTGAGTTTTTTTGTTTTTTTTTTTTTTTTTAGTTTTTTTTTTTTTTTTTTTGTCTTTATTGAGTTTGTTCTAAAATTTTCCATTTTCTTCCCTTTTGTTAATTTGTATTAATTTTTTTATTATTATTTTGATTAAACTTTATTATTATCTTTGTTTATTATAATTTATTGTTATTTTGATTATTGTTTGTTGTGTTTAATATTTTATTATTATTTTTATTTAATAATTTTTTTTATTATTTTTGTTTTTACCATTAATTATTTTGATTATCTGAATGCATTTATTTTGTGTTAACGTTCATTTCTTCGTATTTATTTATTAAGTTTTTGTGATTATTTTGATTAAATTTTATTATTGTGTTTATTGTAATTTATTGGTTTTTTGGGTGATTGTTTGTTGTTCTTAATATATTGTTATTTTTTATATTTTTTATATATTTTTTTTATTTTTACAGTTTATTAGTTAATTTTGAATATTTGAATGGATCTATTTTATGTTAACGTTTATTAGCAGGAATTTATTTATTAATTTTTTTGTTATTGTTTTAATTAAATTTTATTATTATTTTTATTTATTGTAATTTACTGTTCTTAATATTTTATTATTATTTTTATTTAATAAATTTTTTTATTGTTTTTTGTTTTACAATTTATTAGTTACTTTTGTTATTTGAATGGATTTATTTTGTGTTGACATTTATTAGTTAGTATTTATTTATTTAAATAAATTTTAGTAATTATTTAATTTATTTTCCAATTATTTTTTTTTTATTTTTTAATTTGTAATTTACAATTGATATTTTCAGTTATTTTATACATGTTTTTAACTTAAATTCTATAAATGTGATGGTAAGAAAATCTCTTTCTATTGGGGCACACACTTCTATTTTAAATAATATTATTGAGTTTGAGTTTCAATAATATATTTGAAATTTTTTTATTTATAATGGTTTATTATTTTTTCTAAGATTTATGTTTAAATTAAATTAAAAGTGATCAAATTAATTCATTCATTTTTAAATTATTATGTCAATTTTGTTTTTATATTTGAATTTTGTTCAATGTCGAATTGCATTATTATATAAAATAGAGATATTTAAAAGTTAGATTAATAACTTTTTAATTTTGAATTTTATGAAAATTATTGATTATTTGTGCTTCTTTTTAAATTTTTTGTATATTTTTATACTTTTGTTAGTTACTTATCATTTTAAAGCAGTAATTTATTTTGCTCTTTTATGTATTTTTTGTGCTTTTTGATCGTTGGTTTTTATATTATATGATGAGAGATATTTATTGCAATTAATTTTTTTGTATATAATATATTCAACCCATCAAAATTTGGTAATTTTTTTTTCAGTGGTGCCTTAGTTTTATCTCTCTTTGGTTATTTGATATTTTTTGAATCGTAAATTTTTATGATATTTGTATACTTTGTAACTTATTTTAATTATGTTATTTATTATCACAATACAACGTATAATTAGGATATTTGAATGAAGTAATTTTATATTTTAATGTTTCTTTTTATTAAAATTGCTTAAAATTTTTGTTTTGACAAATAGATAGATTTGTTTTTCAATATAAATGATATTGCATATTTATATTTTAACCTCGATAATATATATATATATATATATATATATATATATATATATATATATATATATATATATATATTTTTTTTTTTTTATTATTTTTTTTTTATGATGACCTTTTTTATATCTATAAATTGTGTTGATTCTTTTTGTTTCTTAAGTTTTGTAACTTCATTTAAAAAAATAAATACAATATTTTTACTTAATTTTTTTAGTTTGTAGCAAACGAACACTTAATGTCATACTATTTAAATTATGTGTTATATCAATTAATTGTTAAATTGAACTTTAAATTATTTATTTTTAACTTGTGTGTAAAGCACTTCTTGCTTTTCATTATTTTTTTATATTACCTACTCCATTACATATATTCCTTCATTTTATTATGATTTAAGTACTTCCATTTTTATTTTTTTTTTCATATTTGATTGTGGCTGTTTTTTAATTTTTTATGTCAAATATTTGGTGTTTATCTTTTTTAATTTTATTAATTTATTTTTTTACTGTTTATGTTATAACATTTAAGGTTGTTTTATTTAGTTGATGTAATTAATTTATTATGTTTTCAAATTTATTTCTTTTTATTTTTTGATTTTTTATATTAATTTATAAATATTTATATGCTAATTAATCGGTATGTGCATTGCACGGGGGTTTATGCAATATATATATATATATATATATATATATATATATATATATATATATATATATATATATATAATTCGTCACTAATGATGTATATCCTGGAATTGAAAAAAATTACATTACTAATGTAAATTTTGAAATATTATTCCCTTCAAAAAAAAAAAAAAAAAAGAAATATAATTACCATAATTGGTATCTGACGATATACCAATAACACCATCTCACTGTCAATAAATATCTTGTTATAAGCTTTAGTAGTGACAGTTCCGATGAATAATTGTTGTGTAATCAGTTTGAAAAATGCACGCACTTCCAAGAGGCTTGTATGTGGTCCGGGACGTGACAATGAATATTTGTTATTTATACTATTGAAAAAACAAAGAAGGTTTATTGTCTTCTAGAAAGATCCTCAAACCACTTGGTCAACCCCTATTTTTCTCTCACAAACGACAGTTTTGTGGGTTGCAAGATCAATTTTTTGATTTCAAATATAACTCTTATTTTTTAGTGTGTAGAAGAGAATTTGAGGGTTGAAAATGATATTTTATTAAAAAATTAATAACTCCACTCCCCACGTTTTCTATCTTATCTTTTTTTTTTTCTCATAACTAATAACTCTCCTTTTGTCGTAAAAAAAAAATATAACTCTCCTTTTTCTTCTTTCACATTTCTATTAGAAAATACTATGTATAAAATAAGAAAGCCCATAAAACACAATCAATATGTAAAAATAGAAAAATATATATATATATATGTAACTAAGAAGAAACTTTGCTTAGAATTAGGTTTCTGTTAGTGACAGAGGGAGTTGCCTTTAAAAATCATTTTCTCTCAGCGTTCAATAAGTCCAATCTTAACCAATGTTCAAACGATACTGTTAAACACTCTTATTTGAATTTTAAAATAGGTAAAATTTAAAAAATTTATACAATTTTTTTTTTCACATTTCTTATTTATTGACATCACAATTTATTATAAATAATTAATTAGATTATAAATTCTTTTTGCACACAAGGACTGTGTGCACAAGTGACTAGTAATGTTTTATTGTAAATACTTTAGATGTAAGTTTTTCTAAATATAATGGGTAAATATCATTTTTTGTTCTGTAGTATAGGCTCATTTTCGATTTTGGTACATGGTTTAGTGACTCAGTCAATTATAGTTCATAATTTGTAATTTTTTTTATCAAAATTGGTCCACCATACCCTTGTCCGTTAGGTACTGGATGAATTTCATTAGTCAACTATTATTTTATTATAATTCAACACCTATATTAGTATATATTTGTAAAATTATACAAAATCTTCCTTCTTTTCATATATCACAATTCAATCGTCACTACCGTTGTTTTCTACAGTCACTGCCATTCTTCTTCGTCTTCTGCAATTTTTTTCTCCATAGTTTCTATTGTCGAAGATAATATTGATACTACAAAACTGTCAACTTAACCTACGCAACCACCAAAACGGTTTAAAAGGAATTTGTGTTGAAAAGGGTTTGAGGTGGAAATTTTGTATATATTATTAACATATTAATAGCTCAACGTATACTACAATAAAAAATAAAAAAAAAGTAATTGCGTATTAACAAATGAACTAAATTTTTATTAATATTAACTTTAATATTATTGATAAGAAAAACTTTAATATTAGATAGTTACTATAATATCATAATTTTCTTTTCGATTATATTAAAAAAATTTCTATTAAAACTTACTTATAAATGCGTTATTGCATATATATTTTTTGAAATATTAATGTAGTACATAATTTTTAAGTTTTAATGGTTTGATTTTATTATGTCAATATAATACTTTAATTCTATTTTAGAATTTTAATTATTAAGGATTATTTAAATAATAGTTTTAAAGATTAAGAATTTTTTATAGATTTTAAATTAATAAAATCACAGTTTATTAATATAGGTTTGAAGGTGATTGATGAAAAGAATGAACATTTTGAATGATTTTGTCGATATAAATTGATATATGGGTTAAATTATAATAAAATGATAGTTGACTAACGAAATTCACCCATAATTTAACAGAAAAGGGCTTGGTGGATCAATTTTGACGAAAAGTTACAAATTTTGGATCATAATTGATTTAGTCACTAAACCATAGACCAAAATCGAAAATGGACCTATACTACGGAACCCAAATATAATATACAGATTAAAATGCTCCCCGTAATTTCCAATCAAAATCATATATAGCAAGGAATTCAAAGATTACATCAAGTCATCAACAATATGCAGCCTCCAAACAAGTTAAAGTCGCATCGTTTATCAGACCGTAATCACCCTATAGTCTACCAGAAACATAAGTACAAATGGTGTCTTGAAAATTCTGGCTGAAGAATTAATTCTGAAGACTATAGGCTGCTATAGCGGTGCATCCCTAGATATACATTATTTTGTCTTACCAAAACAAAAAATAAATAAATAAATAAATAAATATATATATATATATATATATATACATTATTTTTGTGCATCTAACCTAGAATGCATAAAAAATCCCCTTTCCCGACCAGCACACCGTTCCACATGCACAGTTCCATTATTCAACTTAGTCGCCACACCAAGCATGCCTACTTAAGATTCTAAATGGATATCCAATTTGATATTCGTCCGTATTCGAATTCGTTTATAATTATTCGAATTCGTTTTAAGAGAATATTATCCGTATCCGATTATAGATATTCGAATTATAAACGGATAAGAATATGGTAATAAGATATTCGATCCGTTTAACATAACATTTATATAGATACAATATAAATAACATATATTATGTTAGTAATAAAAGTATTATATTTAAATTAATTATATAATGAAATTTATAATTCCACTGTATTTATATATTCATTAAAACATAAAATTAATATATATAGATATAATTATTATTTCTCTTTTTATCTAAAATATATATATTCAAAATTATATAATTATTAAATAATTTATCTATAATTAAATAGTTGATAATTTGATTAAAAATTCGAAGTTATATAGTTAAATAATTTATATCAAAATGAATAGTTGAAAATTCGATTAAAATCCGAATCCGCCTTGTATCCGTATAAAAAGGATATTATCCGAATTCTATTTAAAAGGATATTATCCGTATCCGTCCGAATCATAAATGGATAAGGATATGGTAAGTATACATCTGATCCGTTTAATATCCGTTTACACCCCTATGCCTACCCAAGACTTGCGCTACATCAATTTGCAAATTTGGGAACACATCAATGTGACCTTAAGGGTAACGTTCACATTCCAATAGAAAAGTCTCTCCAAGATGTGCTATGCGAAGAGTAATTTTAAGGGTAACATTAACGTTAACATTCACCTTAAGTACATACACAACAGCCGACGACGAGGAAGAAGAGTCTCTCCAAGATGTGCTATGCGAAGAGTAATATGTTATGCATGCTCACTCTTAATTGAGAATCGACCATTAGTTGTACGGTGTCATACTAAGAAAAGAAAAATGCCTCCAAGAGATCCACGTCCCAAATTCCTCCGTACCCATCTTCATAAGTTT
Organism: Lantana camara; assembly: GCA_037501455.1. NCBI lineage: Eukaryota > Viridiplantae > Streptophyta > Magnoliopsida > Lamiales > Verbenaceae > Lantana > Lantana camara. The sequence continues at coordinate 118,474,155 of CM074857.1, forward strand.
TATGACCTTAAGTGAGAAGTTATCACCCGCAAAAGGCAAGAAAAATTCTCACCTTGAAATCCAGCTATCTCCCCAAATATGAATTCTCGATCCCAACCCCACATTTCACCTAACCCCAAAGTCTACATACGACTGAAGGAATTATCCAGTCTTTGCGCACATGAAGTCTCCTTTTGCAAAACAACGAGCCTTAAGTAGACCGTAATTCACATAATATAATCAAACATCACCATAATATCTTAGTGCTAAAAGTCACAAATATTACATACAAAATTATCACCATATTAATCAATTCTTCAATTAGATCTAATTGAAAAATTAAATAATACACAATAATAATAAAAGCAGAGAAAAAACAAATATTATAAAATGAAATTAAAGTCGAAAATGTTTAGATGTCACGATGGTCGAACATTAAACCTCAAATCTCAATAGAAAAATAAACTTAGCTGATAATTGTTACCATGATTTCTCCATTAAAACTGGAGAATTTATAGTCAAAAACCTAATCTTATATAATAGAGAAAAAAAAAAAGTTGAAAAAGGAAGAAGCTGATCGAAGACGTGAATTCGTGTGCATAAGAGAAAAGAAGAAGAAGAGAATGAATATCCATTGTGCTGTGATTTTGTATTATTAAAGTTCATGAGAAGAATTGATGTCCTAGCAAACATGAAGTTTGCATGGCTTCGAAACAAGAACTGTGATGAAAATGATCTCTTGAAATCTGTGCGTGAATATCATGTATGAAAGGGTGAAAGGAATTGGAAATTTAGCTACCTTCCCCTCTGCTATGTGATCTTGTTAGATAAGTAAATGCATAAATTTCTTGATTCTCAAAACTCGTGATACTATGATTTTTTATTTTCCTTCTAATTTTTACTCAAATTCTTAATTAACCTGTGTAACCAGAGAGCGAATGTTTTACGCTTGTCGTATGGTTGGTGGAAAATTTAGGGAGAGTGACCAATCAAATACATTTGCCCTTTTAATTGGTTAGGTTTAGCCGAACCGGGTTTGGAATAGAATTTTTCGTTTTCTACAAGAAAATATAAAATCTATTTAAGAAAAAATTACATCGAACTACCCTTAAGTTTGACCTAATTACAATATAGTCCATATTCTTTGTGTATTTACCATGCAATCCCTAAACTTGCATTCCGTTTGAAATTCGTGACATCCGTTAGGATTAATATTAGGTTGATCAGTTATCCTTCCCAAATTACCCTTGAATTTATTACAAATACATCCCTATAATTTCTTTTTAATAACAAAACAATCCCTATAATTTTTGGATTTTGGGAAGCACAACTGACTAATCTAATGGAACCCTAACTGACGTTAGGAATCTCAAACTGAAGGTAAAGTTTAAGAATTATATGGTAACTACGTAAAGAATAAGGATTGAGTTGTAATTAGGTCAAATTTAAGGTAGTTGGCTTGTTTTGCTCATGTAGTCCTTGAGACCTTGACTGAAGATAATAAAAATCTAAATTACACCTGATATAATATTTATATTAAAAAAGTAAAATTAAAATTAGGTAATCCTCGATTTTCCTTCATTATATGTTTTTTCCTTATTTCTTTTCCTATATCATCGAAGTAAGGTTGGAAACTCGTACTTGCCAGGTATAACAATACGTTCTGTTATGTTGCTTATGAAACGGGATAGATTCTTTCCTTTATGTTATGATATGATTTGAATACGTTAAGTATAAGTTTGCTTTGTGCAAAACCCTACTCCCGGTTCATAGTTTTTCTTTTATATGTGTTTTTCTCTATATGTATATGTGTGTGGGTATGCATTAGTCCCCCCACTCAGTTGGTGGACTGACCCTCTCCTCTTAACTTTTTAGTTTGCAGGTGTTGGTTCGAGCTAGGCGGAGAAGTATGTCGATCGGGTTCTCTAGTCTTCTAGATTGAGTTGCATTCCATTTTGCATACAGATGTAATTATGTATATGTCGATCGAATCATGAACCGTTGTATGTATTTTTGTTATATATGATATTCAGGACAAGCTTCCAGGGACAGTTGAACCCGTAAATTGTGAATTGTATTTTGAATTTTTGTATGCCTGCTTTCGCCCTATTTGTTATTTTGGCGCTTTGATTCTGTTTATCTCCGCGTGCGTAGGTCGTCCCCATTCGCTTAGTCTTGGACTCATATATGGACTTCCATTTCATATGTGGGTTCGGGTCTAAGTGTGGGGGATGTGGTGGCTCGCCGCTTCGGGCGCTACACTTTGAGCTCTATATAATTTGTTTATCCTTTTAATTAAGTCAAGATTTATAAATAATGAATTAATGGTTGATAATAGAAAGAAATTTTTTTTGTTAATATTAAGATTTCATCATATATTTACTAAATCAAAGTGTTAAAAAAAGTTAATTCTCTTAATTTATATCAAAATATGTTAAGTTTATTCCAATTAATTGGAATCAATCAACTAATTGAACTATTTATATTTGGTTGTTTCCTTACTATCCAGAATCAATTAACCCATCGACATAAATATTATATTATTGATTGCATGTCTTAAAAATGTTAAAGATGTTGTGCTTAATTAGCAACTAGATATTTCCTTAAATTAATTAATGTGATTATTAATAAATAATTAAAATTTTTAAAATATCAAATATTTTGAAAAGTTAATTGACCAATAAAATATTTTTTAAGAATAAAAAAATTCAAAAAAGAAAAAGAGAAAAATGTATTGAGTCAAAATTGGTATATTAAAAAAAAAAGTATTAATCTTATCTTAGAAGTATAGGTATAAATATCAATTAATGAATTTAATTAAAATATTTCAAAAAAAGAAGAAATAAAAATTAATTTCATGTTTATTTAAAATTTTTGTGTTACCATTAATTGCATGAGTTGTATTTAAATTTAAATTAATATATATTTTTTTAAATTTATGCATTCAAATAAATTGTACCATATTGATACTTTAATTGAGGATAACATTCAAAAATCAAGTTATATTAAAATTGTTAATAAATAAATATATTTAATATCGATCAACCAATCACAATTTTTAGTTTAAATAAAATTTTAAAAAAAATTACAAAATTTTATTCAGTCAAAATTGGTTCAATTAGGGTCAAACGCACCCTTCCTATATATTATAACTAGCATATACCCCGTGCAATGCACGGTTTGTACATATAAATTATACTATGTGAATTGTAGTATTACATAATAGTGCTAAATATCGTAAACTAAAATGATATTTAAAACAATCTGTATTTAGAATAGGTAAAACTATAAATAATTATAAATTTAATAAACAATGTAAAAAAAAAAAAAAAAATTAGATCTGATCATATGGATAAGAAAGAGATTTAAAAAGTTGAAAAGGTTATAAACAATATAAGGTAACATTCTTAGAAAATAAAAGTTAAATATATAAATATGGTTGAAAACTGCTATTAAATATTAAAAATATCTATACTATAACATATAGGAAGGGTGTGTTTGACCCTAATTGAGTCAATTTTGACTGAATAGAATTTTGTGGTTGTTTTGAGATTTTTAATTAAAGCTAAAATTTGTGATTGGTTGATAGTTATTCAATTTATTTATTTATTTAAAAATTTTATACATCCCTTAATTTTTGGAAGTTGTCCTCAATTAAAGTATCAATTTATGGTACAATTTATTAGAATGCATAAGTTTAGGTAAATATATGTTAATTTAAATTCAAATACAAATCATGCAATTAATGGCTATACTCAAAATTCATATAAAATTTATGAAATTCGATTTTTATTTCTCATATTTTTTGAAATATTTTAATTATAATAAAATATTCATTGATTGATATCTATGTACTATTTATTCACATTTTAATATATATATATATATGTGTGTGTGTGTGGCAATTTTAATTTATCTCTTAAATTTTACCTAAATTTTTTAAAAAAGAAAAAGAAAATCGATACACATGATCATTCCAATTGGGGTAATTAAATTATATGGGTAAAATTATTTATTTTTGTTTGAAAAATTACTTCATATATATACTTTAAAATATTTTTTCGAAATTAAAGAATACTTATTCACCTACATTATAAAATGGAACTCAGTTCTTCATTTTCATTTATCTGTTGTACTAGTCACTCCATCATCTCTTTTCTTTTTACGTATACATAAATTTCTTTTTCTCATATGTTTCTTCATTTTGTTGTTGATTTCAATGTTTTGATATTTTTTTCATATTTGATTGTTGTTGTTAGAACCTTTCATGTAATTTTTTTTTTTTAGTTTTTATCAGTTTGTATTTCTTAGAGTTTATGTTATAACCATTGGTTGTTTTATTTATTTGATGTAATTTAACTTATTGTGTTTTGAAATTTATTTATTTGTATTTTCTAGGTTTTTTTAATATTTATTGTTATTTTTTTATGTTTTTCCTTTATTATTTTAATATACAATATTTATTATTTTTGTTTATGTGGAGTGATTTCTTAAAATTTTTTGAATATGACCAATGATATATCACTTCGGCCTACTAAGCTTTCGAATCATGTTTATGCAACTACATATTTCAGGCGACAAATTTCAGGTTTGAATGATGGTAAGATTTATTTATTTTATTTGAATTATTTTATTACTTTCTATTATTATTATTATTATTATTATTATTATTATTATTATTATTCTATAAGTTTTTTTAAAGGTATTGACTATAAAATTTAAAAATGTATGTTGAGTTTGTTAACCTATGTTTTCTATATGCATTTATATATATATTATATTCTAAAGGTTTATATATGTATTGTTATATAGATATTTTTGTTCATTTATTTTTTTATAAATTCAACACATCTTCATTTTTTTAAAATATTTTTTAGTTTATCTTATTTTAATTTTGTATTTTTTAAATCTTTATTTTGTCCATCTTAGATTATTTCAATGTTTGATATATATGAATTTAAATGATATATTTTTTCTATTTAAAATTTTATATTTTGTTTTGAGTTTTTTAATTATTTATAGTTTTAGGGAGATATTTTTTGGTAAAATTTTTTCTTTGTTAAGGACGAAATTATTTGGACGAAGAAAGTAATTAATAATTTTAATTCGCGTGTGATGGATCCTAACATATTAGTGTTGGTCAAATCTTTCCTTTGTTAAGAACAATACCTTTTGACTATTATATATAGGAAGAGCATCTCTAATCATAATTAGTTCAATTTTCATGATTTTTTAAAATTTTGAATTATTTTTTTTTTAAGAAATAATTATACTATTAATTAAATTTAAAGTAATATTTATTGAATCCCTCAATTACACCATAATCATAGTTATCTTAATTAAAGATTTCATTATGTATGATAACTGTCTAAATTTGGGATTTTCCTTCATTGCTTATAGTTCAGGAAAATTAAATGAAGAATATGCACAAGTATCGTGCAAATTAATACTCCATTTGACATGAAATTCTATTAACAAATTGAAATTTTTTTGAGGTTGGAATTTTATTTTTTAATTCATGTGCATTTATTTATCTTCTTTGAATTTTTAATTGTTTTTTTTATTATTTTTTATGTTATGTTGAATTCTTTTTTATGATTTTGAAAAGCCATTATTTTATAATTTTATGAGTTTTATTTTACTTTTCTTATGTAATGTTCAATAGATATTTTATTTTTAAATACATATTTTATTCTTTTTATATATTTGTCATTACATTATAAATTTTTTTAAGTTCTTCCCGGTCGTTTTATTTTATTTTTTCCATTACATAACGAGTTAATTTATCGATCAAAATTTTTTACATCATTTTATTTTTATTTTTATTTTATAGTTTTTGTCTTCTCGAATGCATCTATTTTTGTTTTATAGTTTTTGTCTTCTTGAATGCATTTATACATGTAGCATTCAAATAAAATGAAGTGATGCAAATTTTTTTAAACTTATTTTAGACTTCTTGAATCTCTTTATTTTGGAACATAATTTTTAGATAAAATTTAAAGCATGTAAATGTTTTTTCCCCCTCTTATATCGTGATGAAGTGGCAAAAAATATTTTTTCTATTGATCATATTTTTCTCATTTTTGAAGAAAAAATTAATAAAAAATGATATTAGAATAATTTCCGTGCATCGCGCGGGTTATATGCTAGTAAAATTTATATAAAGATATAATATATTTCCTCAATTTGGGGAAATCAAGTTAGTTAATAAAAAATCGCTAAATCATTAAGAAAATAAGATGAAAATAAAAAAAAATAATAACAATACAAAGTAAATAAAATAATTATAAAAAATAAACATTACAATAATAAGTATTGAAATTCTAAATTGGATGAAGTTAAAATCTAAAAAAAAAATGTTCTTTAATTACATTACCATATTCAAGCAACAACTCAAATGTTATATTATCAAATATCAAGCAAAACTTGAATACATAAAATTATTCTATTAAAAAGTTGATCATAATCAATAAATTTGATGATTTCTTATTACAAAATATCCCTCTTCTTTCCTTTTTTAAAATTATGGTGTTAATTTCATAAAAAAGAAATTTGGTTAAAATATTTAATATAAAATTATACAAAAAAATAATCTGATGGAAAATTTATTGGAATGTACTCAATTTTATGATAGATAACTAAGAAAAAAATCTGTAACAATAAGTAATACAAACATTAAAGTATTCATCAAAATCGCAACCGTACAAAATAAGTAGCAACATAAGAAAATCAAATAAAAAAAAGATAAAAAAGAAGTGTTGAAAAATAAACAGCCAAACAATATTTATAATAAATTCTCTAATATCATAAAATGAAGCACAAATATTAAATATTCAGAGAAGTTATAAATATACAAACCAAAATATTGAACAATATCAAGGAAGAATAAAGGAAAAAAAACATTCAAAGAAATACCAAAAAATCGAAGGAGAAGAAGAAGAAGAAGAAGATACAAAACAAATACTAAAAACTGGATTAAGAGTAAATTATTTATAGACATGGAAATACACATTCAAATTTCAAACTTTAAAAACGTTACTAAATTGAAATAGCAAATCTTGGGTATAATTTGTAATAAATCTTGGGCATGATTTGTAGATTATTTAATGTAAACAATTTGTGTTAATTAATCATCTTCAATTAAGGAATTGAATAATTATGACATAAAAAACGGATGACTTGCATGTTCTAAAATAAAGTTATAATAATAATTTTGTAAGATAATTAAAAAATTCAAAAATTTAGAAAATTAGAAAATTTCAAAGAGACTACATAATTATTGTGCAATGTGCATGCTGTTGTGCACGTTATTATTAATTAAAAAAAATAAATTTCCCTAGTATATGTAAAAATTCAAATTAGTTGTGCACGTTATTATTGACGTAATATTTATGTATCAATTTTCATTATTTTATACAAAATTAATGGAATAATTTAAGTAAATTGATCAAGAAACAAAAATTTGAATTTGAATTTAATACTTTATTTTGGAAATTGTAGCATATTTTGTACATTTAAAATAAATTTACCATAAAGATACTTTAATTGAGGATAACTTTCAAAAATTAAGGGATATATAAAATTAATAAATAAATAAATTTATTAAGCATCAACCAATCAAAAGTTTTAATTTTAATTAAAAATATCAAAAAAATCACAAAATTCCATTTAGCCAAAATTAACACAATTGGGTCAAAAGACATCCTTCCTATATATTATAGTATAGATATAGATATAGATTAGTGACCGTATAAAATTCAATCACGAAATCAGCCACTAATGGGTCACTAATTTTATGACTGAAATTTCTTTATGACCAAAATTTAATTGTTCACTAATCGATCACTGATATTGTGACCCATTTTTATCTGTCACAAAATTTTTAAATGTGGTGCATTGCCGTCACTAATTTTGTGAACCAAATTTTATCGGTCATTAATCAGACTTTTTTTTTTGGTTAAAAAAATTGAAAATTTTATATAAAATGAAAAAATTAATCTTTTTACGTATTTTGAAAGAATATTTTAATCGATTTTGAATCGGATTAAGTTTCAACATTATATTTTTCTTTAAATGAAAATTGAGACTCTATTTAAATCTTCAAATTCACTAAATAATAATAAGTTTAAGGTATTCACGAAAGAATCAAAATGATCCACTTGAGCATTGATTCAAAATTCATACTTTGAAAAAAAATCTGAATATGTTCGTGGATCAAATCAGGTATTAACATTATATGCTTTTTATTTAATGAAATTTGAAACTGAACTTTGAAAAAAAAAATATATTTTGAGGTATTCATTAATCAAAACAATTTCACTTGGGAATTGTTTTAATCGATTCGTGGACCAAATCAAATTTCAAAATAATATGCTCTTTATTTAGTGAAATTTGAAACTCAGGGTTAAATTTCTTGTATTAATTGAAAGAAACTTAATTAAAATTTTGAAATTAAGAAAAAAATAAAACAAAGATTAAACAAACAACATATTTGAGGTTTGAGGTAACAAAAAGGTGATTTAGTTGTTGGTAATAATCTTTTAAGAAAAAAATCTCAATTTTGGTTCTCTAAAAATGTTTTTTTTCTATTTTGGTTCCGACCTTTTAATTTTTCTCATATCGTATCCTTTTTGTTCGGACATTTTTGAATTTTAGTCCTTGAACTAACTAACATTAAAAAATAAATAGAAAACGTGCCCTGCAGATCACTTGCATTTTACATTTTTGGAGGGAAATTCAAACGTGTAGTGCAAACGTTAAGGCTCAGTTCTCAAAATACAACGGTATAAGTAAAATCTCAGAAACTCTTACTATAGGATTAAAATTCCAAAAAAAAAAAAAAAAAAAAAAAAAAGCACCTCAGTCTCTCTTTGATTCTTTTCATGGAATCTGTTGCAATCAAGGTGTCTTTGATGAAATAGAGACAAAGAGAAAACATTCGGCAGCGATATCAGAATGATGCTTTTTTTTTTTTTTTTTTTTTTTAACAATGTGAAATCAGAAATTAAATGGGTTCCCACAACCTAAATACTGTAAGTGGGTTCATCACTTTTTTTTTTTTTAATCTCGTGCATTGCAAGGAAATATATTGAAATATGCAATGAACGAATTTTTTTCTAATAATCGTTGATCTTGGATACATATGAGGATCTTCCCAAATAAAGAATCCACAAGTTCCATTTGTATTATTGCATGTGTAGAATCTTCTCCCAGCATATATTGGAGTTGGTCCATAACATGCGCAGTGTAGATGAACGCTCGCAGAAACGCATTACATCCCCTTTAGCAGTAGCTATCAGTGCAAATTGGGAGGAAAAAGTTGAAGAACCCTAATTTGGATGTTTGGGGAAGAAAGTGAGGACAATATCCCTTTTAATAGTTCTAATTTCTCTCCAATATTTTTTCTTGTTAGTTTTCTCACCGTTTCGCCAAAAGAATTGGCTCCAAAAGTGTAAAATGCGGGTCATGTGCAGGGCAAGTGACTAAACTTTTCGTTTGTTTTTTAACGTTAGTTAGCCAATAGACTAAAATTGAAAACTGTCAGTACAAAAAGGATGCAACATGATAAAAACTAAAAGATCCCGATCAAAATAAATAAAATGCATTTCTAAAAGATCAAAATTTAAATATTCCCCATCTTTAATTTTTTATAGGATGCTGCTTGAAATTCTCCAAGTGGAACATACTTGTTCTCTCAACAAACTTGATAGCAGCACTATACATTATTGATTGATGGATCAATGAAATTCACTTGCCCTAAAATGTACAAACTGCATCATATATAGTTTGCCGTTAAGATAAATTGGCGTTTTCTATTAAAGTGCATTTACCAGCAATTTTTTCTCACTTAGCATGGCATGGATCAATTTCTTCCTTGTATTTAGTATTACTGGCTCACGCTCAGATTCTCTGTCCCTAATTTTCATGTTTTATCTACATGTTCTTATAACTTACTATTGTCGATTGTTTCTTATTTTTCTTCAAAAGTTCAGAACTTGAGAAGTTCTCATACTACAGTTGCATGTCATGTCATGTCATGTCTTATCTTCTGCAGGGAACATAATTTATCATTTCTTTATTATTGCAGTAAGTTTTAGAATCCAGTGGTCTAGTAATTTTTAGCGTTTTAATTTGTCCAGATCCAGAGATGGGAAAAACAGTGGAAGAGAATCTAGCAAGAATCATCATAAAAGGCAAAAACTATGAACTTGAAAGAGATTTTGACATAAATATAGGAGGAGAGATTGTGAATTTGTGATGGATAATGTTTTTGATTTAATTATTAGTGATTTGAAAATTTTTATATTCTTGTCGCAAATTTGCCCATGCGAAACCAATTGAGCTATGCCCTACGGGTGAAAATTTTTATATTCTTAATTTCATAATTTGTAATAATGATTATATTATTATGTTATGATTTTATGTGTTTAATTTCATGCTAAATTTTTACTCAGTCGGATTAGTTTTTTAATTGATGCTTGAAATAAAATATGAGAATTAAAAATAAAAATATAAATTTAATAAAAATAATAATAGTTAATTATATTAGTGACTGCTGAAACGGTCACAAAATATGATCATATTGGAGGAAATTAGTGACCGATGCATGGGCAATACAATTAGACCGTCAAAATTGGTCAGAAATTGTGACCCTTTAGTGATTGAAAATATGTAAATCATTGGTGCCCCGTACATATTGGACATTAATTTAGGGGTTAAATACTTTTTGCATGCCAACATTTGGGATGAATTGCACTTTAATACTAAATCTTTGAAAATTTGAGAACTTTGATATCCAACTTTTGATTTTTGTTCATTTTAATGTCTAATTTAATTTTCTGGTAGAATCTTTCAGCTAAAATACCATTCATGAGATTCATAAGAGCATCACAATAAGAAAATGAGAGAACTAGAATTTCTAGTTTGATCATACGAATCTCACATGTGTATCTTGTGTGATATTTTGGCTGAAAGATTCTACTAAAAAATGAAATTAAACACCTAAAGTAAATAAAAATCAAAGTTTGAATATCAAATTCTTAATTTTCAAAGGTTTAGTACTAAATTGCAATTCACTTTAAACGTTGGGATATAAAAAATATTTAACACTTAATTTAGTGATCGATAAAGAAACTATCACTAAATAAATTGATTGTGAGATTTTACCAATAGCACGAGATCAGTCATTGATATCATTTACTAACGAATTTTTATTATATTAAGGGATAATTACGAATAGCCCCCTGAGGTTTGGTAAAATTACAGATTACCCCATGAGATTTGAGAAATTACGAACTCCCCCTGGCCCGTTATCTCCTCCGTTAAATTTAACAGAATATGCATACTATTTTGCCCCCAGTATGTTGAAACTCAGGAGGGTATATGTAATAAAGAGCCCAAAGGTAAGAGTGTTAATGCAAGAACTGAAATTCTTATGGGGGTTTGATGTAAATACTTGAGTTTTGTATCTGGCTAACATTTTTTTTTTTTCAATGAATACTATTTAATGATATTTTAATGTTTTTATGATAAACTAATTTCATATATAGAGTTTATAGATGCCTAATATTTTACTGTATTGATCATGGATGTTCAACATTAGAAATAATTATTTAAATGATTCTGACGGATATTTATGTGAATTTACTAATACATTTATTGATGATGGTGTCTTTGTTATGATTTTTCAATTTTGAGGGAAAAATTTTGTAATGCATTAATTGATACTTATTGTGTGGTTTTTTTTAATATGAATTTTTATTTTGAGGAAAAGATTGTTATAATTGTAAATAAATTATTTTAAATTAACTTTAAATGAAGTTGTACAAAATATATTTAAAACTAAGATATAAATATAAGAGGAAATTTATAATTTTTTATCATACTTCATAAAAATAAATATGCATGGAATATCTAATTTAATTTATATTTATAGATAAAAAATTCAATTTAAATTAAATAAAAAAATTTTAAATACAAAAAATCCAAAATTAACTAATATTACAATTATATCATTAAACTCTTAGTAAAAATTACAATATACCCCTCAAGGGTATTTTTGGAATGTAAATATGAGTTTAAACGATGGGATTAAGGGTCGTGAAATTTGTGAGAGAGAGTGTAAAGGTCAGGGGGAGTTCGTAATTTCTCAAACCTCAGGGGGCAATCTGTAATTTCGTCAAATCTTAGGAGACTGTTCGTAATTATCCCTCATATTAATGATCGATTGAACAGTCACATATACTAATTTTTTTGATAGTTTTGCTACATAATTAGTTGGGATTCGACCACACTGGTCATGACTAGAATTTTCTTCTTCTTCTTCTTTTTTTCTTCCAAATTTAGTAATAATTTCCTGCACGTGATTTTATTTTCCAATTCGTGGGACAAACGATCATGAATGGTTTGGGGGTAGGAGGAAATTAAGAAATTTAAGCTCTGAGGTAAAAAGAAAGAAGAAAAAAGATATATATTATTTGCTTTAGAAATAGTGTGAAAATGAAGTGATCTTTAAAACAAACTTACTGCAAATTTAAATTTTATACTATTCAGAATGAAAATAAAATAAAATTACTGACATCACAACAAATGGCCATGTAAAAGTTGTTGCTAGAACTATACATATATATCTTGGAATTTAGAAATTAAAAATTATATTTCTAATGCAAAATCGTCGTCCCCCATTTTTCTGTGTGAATTAGCCGCACAAGGAAAGAGATTCTTGCAAATTTCTGTTTGACCTTAAGGGTAACATTCACATTCAGCTGCTGGAGAAGAAGCGGCCCCTTCGCGCACAAGAAGTCTACTTTTGGAAAATAACGAGCCTTAACTAGACCGTGATTCCCATATATTTGAGCTTGATATTTTGTATTATATTGATTTTCAAAATGTGTAAACCCTGGAAGAATTATGTCAAGTAATGAGAAGACGGGAAAGACAACGGATTACTATTCTATAGGTAGACTAATTCGACTTATTTTGACTCTTCCGATTCTAATGCAATAACAAAGCGTGCATTTTCGAATATGAAAATTGTGGAAACAAGATTGCGGAATAAGAATGAATTTTTGACTATTTCATTGTTCGTTTGTATTGAGAAAGAAATTGTTCAAACTTCTTATGATGATTCAATTATTAAGGAGTTTGAAGTGATTAAAAACCATAAGGTAGAGTACAATTTAAAATGTCTAATTTAAAAAGGTACCTAGATTGATATATTATAGTTATAACATGTAAAGATTTGTGGGATATATTTCTTGTGCATTATATTATTAGTGATGTCTTTTTTTTAATATTTATACATATAAGAAAAATTGGTTATTTTAAATTTAAAGTTTTAAGTTACATTTGTTTTATTTATATATATCAAATAAAATAATATTTATATTTTTAATTTTTAGTTTTCACCCCATTGTTTGAAATCCTGGTTCCATCCCTATCCATAATGATGGGGTCAAAATACGCTCGTCCCAAGTTTGGACACGTGGCAACTCATGATTACGACATCTGTCCTCTTGCGACTAAGGTGATTCTACACGAGCGCTCAGACCCCAAGAACGCTAGCGTTCCACAAAGACACGCGTCAACTCTGCTACGCATGCACAAGATCAATACTGCTGCTCCACAACGAGCGCCATTCAACGCTACACAACTGGCATTTCCTTCAGCCAAGGGAAGCCCTTTTCGAGCGCTACACTCCCTCAGGGAGGCTTCCACTCCAACTTATCACACATGCCTTGGCCCTCATCCCCCAGCAGATTTCTTGGCCTCCAAGGCTTTTGGTTGCCACGAGCGCGCTCTTCAGCCCTCGTTACCAACCCCCCAAAACGGCTCTCTGACACACCGTACATGCCTGCGCACCTACTACTGTTACCACCATCACCTTTTATCAGCTTTTGCAGAGAATATTCCTCCTAGGTTTCTCTCGCAATGCCACGTGTTAGGGCAACATTCGGCCAGGACCACACGATGCAAATGACCAAAAGGTCCCTGACCCTCAACTATAAATACACAAGGTCATCTCCTCCACTGTAAGCGACCTCCATTACAGCAACTCTATACTTTGCATTTTTTACCTCTTTCAGATCTTCATCTGACTTGAGCGTCGGAGAGCCAAATTAGGCATCACCCCCAGTTCCCCCAGCTTGGCCTTCTGACTTTGTCTGTGTGTTTGTCCTAGCAGGTAGAACCCCCATCTTTTCCGGCGAATAGTAACCGGTTTCTTCACCCAAACAAATTCTAAAGTGATTGGACTCTGTACCCGTATTCAGAACCCATCATTTTTGGCGCCGTCTGTGGGAAACCAGCTTTCAACTCACTTCTTCCTTTCTGCTAGTGGAAAAGCAAACACCCAGAATCTTTTCAACTATGGTTGCTACGAGATCAGGAGCTGTGGAAGGAGGTTCTCAGGACGCCAACCTTGTTGTTTTCTCCACCGCAGCTGGCGGCGCACCGCCTCCCTCCGTCGCCGCTAGTGGAGCACCACCTACCGGATGTGTGCCTCCCCTGGCGGAATCTTCAGTTCCACCGCTTGCGCCGCCAGTCTCCAGCACCGCTGGAGGTGTTTCTCTCCCCACTCTTCCACAGCCTCCCCAGACTCAATGGGTTCATACCCATGCGAATCCAGGAGGTCAGAACTACATGATGCCACCGCCTGGATATACACTGACCCCCACCGTCATGATGCCGCCGGTACAGTCCTACCTCGCCGGCCAAATCCAGCTCCCAGTGGTGATCCCCAGGGAGATTGAAGGGGTGGAGTTACCCCCTCTAACCCCTCAACAGCTAAGGGCTCTTTACGCTCAATGTGAGGTTCAGGCGGCCCAGGGGGCATGGGAAAAGTTTCACTCCATGTACTTTCCTTCTGGGCAGGCCACTCAAGCAGCCGCTCTCTTGGGCGGATTGCAAACTTATCCGCTCAGGGAGGCCCAGGCCCTCTTAAGGGCACAACCGCCACCACCGCCAGCCAGAGAGACGCCCCACCAAGGCGAAAACGAGCATCCCCCTGTGGACAGGAACAGAGAGCCCACAGAGAGAGTCAACGAAAATGAAGGGGACTCTCATGCCTCCAAGAGGGCTTCAAGAGCTACCCAAGCAAGGGGACAAAGAAGGAGATATAAATCCTAATATCCTCGCAGCTGTGCAAGACCAGCTGCAGGGTTTAAAGGATATTGATGTATCAGTTTATTGCATGGATTTGTAGGGCAAATTTAGTTAAATTCAAGCAGTTTTAAGAACTTATAACGTGATTTATGCTCCTTATTAGGTACCTTTTACCTTGGAGTTGAAAAGACGGATAAAAGCAAAACCATGCAATAACGGGCGAAAAACGAGAGATTTCTAGGGGACACGCCCGTGTCCCTGTGGAAGAGCAAACTGAGACACGCCCGTGTCTCAGTACAGAGAAGTGATCCTCGGAGTTCAGGAGGTGACACGCCCGTGCCACCTATGTAGTGTAAATTCTTGCACGCCCGTTACAAGGTACAGAGACGCCTGGAGTCATGACACCCCCGTGTCATCAAGCAGAACAAGTTATGACACCCCCGTGTCAAGGGAAAAAGCGCAAACACGAGTTTATTATGTGACACGGGCGTGTCACATTTGAAGGCATAATTCTTGCACGCCCGTGTCACGGGGCGGTTTCAGTTTTCAGAGTTCTTTATATACACGGACTTGAGGCGGATTCGGGGAGCTTTTGGACTACTCTTTTCCCAGGAGTTCAAGCACATAAGAAGATAAAAGAACCACGAAGATAGAGAGTTGGAGATTCAGTCCAATCGCAAGACTTTTGTCAATTTGGTTTTATTTACTGCTTTCCGATCAAACTAATTCCTCAAGTTTTGGTTTTCAATTCTAGTTTAGTTAATTTCTTGTTTTAGATTCGTTTTTGGATAATTAGGTTAAAATTCAGAATTCTTAATTCCTTTTTGATGATTATGTTAGACATGATTATGTTGAATGCAATTCCTTTGATTTTAATGAGCTTTGATCCAATTATGAGGAACTAATCTCCTAGGGTTAGGGGGTAAGGAGTATGCATCTAAGGTGTTTGAATTAATGCTTGAGTAAATTTGTGTGATTCTTTGTTAGGAAAACGGTATTGAATAAGCTGGGAATGGATTGGCCATCCATGAACATGTTGTAAATTATCCGATAATCGAGAGATTGAGGATAATTGAGAGTGTTTTCTGAAACATAGATCTTTTGGGCTTAAAGAAATTTAACCCTAATTTCTACAACCCGTATTTAGAATTCCATGCCAAGCCGCTAGGTTTTAAATACACTAATCTTGCTTTATTCGATTAATTTGGTTACCAAGTGATTGTGAGAACAACACTTGGCTTAATTAATTAGGCATCTAGCCCTCGAAAGAAGCTAGATATAACATCGTGATTAGGTTGAAGAATCATACATCCGTACTTAAGTATTGATTTGATCATAAAAGAGCATATGACTTATCCCCCGACCTGTTTTAGTTAAGTGGTTAATTCTCGTATTTATTTGTTAATTCGTGCGATTGAGTTCTTAGTAGTTAAGTTAATTTTGTCATAAGTAGTATAACACAACCTCATCAATCTTTTCCGGTCTCTAGATTAGAAATAATCATAAAAGTGGTTGTTGAATTCCCTTCCCTGTGGATACGATACCTTAAGTGTTGCAATCGGATTTAGAACTTACACTTGGGTTCAAGATTTGTCTATCAAGTTTTTGGCGCCGTTGCCGGGGAAGGCGTTTAATTCAATATTACTTTAGTGATTTTTCTGGTGCTTTAGACCACCCTTTCTGTTTGATTTCTTTTGGATGCGCGTTGAATTTGACCACAGGTTTTCCCCATTTGCAGGTACCTAGTTTATGCTACGATCGAAAGGCTTGGAACCCTTGCCTTACGATCCTGAAATTGAGAAGACTTGTAGGGCGAATCGAACGAAGCGAAGAAAAGAAAAGAAGCAGAAAGTAAACCCAATTCCAATGGCACAACCCGTAAACGAGCAACCAACCACACTCCAGGATTATGCCATTCCTAACATTGGCTTAATCCAGAATAACCTGACTCGCCCCGCCGTGGAGGCGAACAACTTTGAAATCAAAACCGGGTTCATCAACCTCTTACAACAGAACCCGTTCGGAGGTTTACCACATGAAGACCCCGCATCACACTTGTCCTACTTTTTGGATGTCTGCTCGACCTTTAAGATCCACAACGCCTCTGATGATGCGATCCGAGTTAGGCTCTTTCCTTTCTCCCTAAGGGACAAAGCCCGGACATGGATTTCGACCTTGTCAAACGAGACACTTCAGACATGGGCAGACCTCTCTAAGGCCTTTCTAGCCAAGTTCTACCCTCCTAGTAAGACCATGAGGTACAGAGATGAAATAACGAGCTTCAGGCTCTTTGAGGGGGAAACATTGTACGAAGGATGGGAAAGATATAAGGAACTACAGAGGAAGTGCCCGCATCACCGTGTTCCAGGATGGCAACTGGTACAGATCTTTTATAATGGAATGACAGAAAACATGAAAATTATGGTCGATGCAGCAGCTGGAGGAGCATTTATGGCACTGTCCGAAGAAGTAGGAATGCAGCTGCTTAACAAGATGGCAGCAAATAGCAGTTGGACAAAGGAGAGGAGCAATCCTCCTCCAAAACCTGAGGCAGGCATACTCGCCACCGACACTGTGACAGCTTTCAATGCCAAGTTCGACGCACTGAATCAGAAGTTAGACCGACTTGCATTAGCTGCAGCCCGAAACACTGTGGCACAGTCAAACGCCCTACAGGTATTATGTGAAATTTGTGGTGGTCCCCATTCATTTGATATTTGTCCTTCTACCAATGCAGGTGCACAGGTTGCTGTTGGTCAAGAACAAGTCAATTACGTGCAGAATCAAAGACCAGCAAATGATCCTTACTCAAACACCTACAACCCAGGTTGGAAGAATCATCCGCACTTCTCGTGGTCGAACAATCAGAATGTTCAAAACCCAAATCCAAATCCAAGACCACAGTTCCAACCAAGACAACAGGGACAACATCCACCACATCAGAATCAGCAGAGATTCGCACCCCCTCCACAACCACCGCAAGAACAGAAACCAGGATGGGAGGCGGCCCTCGAGAAGTTCATAAATGTTTCGAATGATAGGTATCAGAAACTCGAATCTCAGGTAGAACAGGTCCTGGTTCAAAATAAAAATTTGGAGGTGCAGGTGGGCCAGTTGGCTAATTCAATCAATGTTAGAGCCCAAGGAATGTTTCCAAGCAAACCTGTGGAAAATCCGAAAGAGCAGTGTAAGGCCATTACACTACGAAGTGGCACGACTTATAAGGAGCCTGCAATACCGGTGGAAACCGAAGTGAGAAAGAAAAAGGACCCCGTCGCAGAACCTGAGAAAGTAGTCGAGGCATCGAAGGAGGAGGAAGAAGTACCGACAAGTGAGCCCCCTTCTAAGCCAAAGACATCAGTGGCACCCAAACCATATGTGCCACCACTTCCTTTCCCGCAGAGGTTTCAAAAGCAAAGGTTGGAGAAACAATTTGAGAAGTTTTTGAATATCTTCAAGGAGCTACATATCAACATTCCCTTTGCCGAGGCCCTCGCTCAGATGCCCACTTACGTCAAATTCTTGAAGGAGATCCTCTCCAACAAGAGAAAATTGGAGGACTATGCCACGATTGCACTTACTGAAGAGTGCAGCGCCATTCTACAACATAAGCTTCCACCAAAGCTTAAGGATCCAGGGAGTTTTTCAATTCCTTGCACAATTGGTCATATGTCTTTTAATAAAGCTTTATGTGATCTTGGTGCCAGTGTGAGCCTAATGCCATTATCTGTTTGCAGGAAACTTGGACTGAATTCATTAAAGCCAACAACCGTTTCCCTACAGCTAGCGGATCGATCGGTCAAGTACCCCACGGGAGTCTTGGAAAACGTGTTAGTCAGGGTTGGGAAGTTCTACCTGCCCGTAGACTTCATAGTGTTGGACATGGAAGAAGATCAAAACATGCCGCTCATTTTAGGAAGGCCTTTCTTAGCCACAGCAGGAGCTTTGATTGATGTGAAGAGTGGCATTCTAACTCTTCGTGTGGGAGACGAACAGGTGGAGTTTAATCTGTTCAAAGCAATGAAAGGACCAGTGATCGAGGAACAATGCAATATGGTGGAAATCAGAGCTCAGACACCGATGTCCATGAGCAACGAGGACCCTCTCGAACTCTGTTTAAGAGGACTCACTGACCACATTGACGGGGAAGACATTTTAGAAGAATTGGCTGCCTACGCTAAGGCACTTGAAGCCACCCCGTACGTACCATTCCGGAAGAGGTTTGTATATGAAGAGTTGGGTACAGGTAAGCCCACTCTTCGTCCTTCTATTGAGTCAGCTCCCAGGTTAGAACTAAAACCCCTCCCCGCTCATTTGAGATATGCTTATTTGGGTGAATCTGAAACACTGCCTGTTATAGTTGCCTCTGATTTAACTGATTCGCAACGTGATGCCTTGTTGAGGGTTTTGAGAGAACATAAACGAGCGATAGGTTGGACTATTTCTGACATCAAAGGGATTAGCCCATCTATTTGCATGCATAAAATTCTTATGGAAGATAACCATAAACCCTCTGTAGAGCATCAGCGCAGATTGAATCCGAACATGAAAGAGGTAGTTAGGGCTGAGGTACTGAAATTGTTAGATGCCGGGATAATTTACCCTATCTCGGATAGCAAGTGGGTTAGCCCTGTACAGGTAGTACCTAAGAAAGGGGGGATGACTGTAATTAAAAATGAAAAGAATGAGTTAATACCAACTAGGACAGTCACGGGTTGGAGAGTTTGTATAGACTATAGGAAGTTGAACAATGCCACTCGTAAAGATCACTTTCCACTTCCCTTTATTGATCAGATGTTAGAACGACTAGCCGGACATTCTTATTACTGTTTTCTGGATGGGTATTCAGGGTATAACCAAATTGCTATAGCTCCAGAAGATCAGGAAAAATGTACGTTTACCTGCCCTTATGGTACTTTTGCGTATAGACGTATGCCTTTTGGGTTGTGTAATGCCCCGGCTACTTTTCAACGATGCATGATGGCCATTTTCTCTGATTTTATAGAACGCACAATGGAAATTTTTATGGATGACTTTTCTGTGTTTGGTTCTTCTTTCGATTCTTGTTTGCATAATCTTGCTCAAGTTTTGCAGAGATGTGAAGAAACCAACCTTGTGCTAAATTGGGAGAAGTGCCACTTCATGGTAAAGGAAGGGATCGTGTTGGGACACAAGGTTTCGGAGAAAGGCATTGAGGTGGACAAGGCCAAAATTGATGTGATTGCAAAATTGCCTCCACCCACCAATATCAAGGGAGTGAGAAGTTTCCTTGGTCATGCCGGGTTTTATCGCCGGTTCATCAAGGACTTTTCGAAAATTACTTTACCTTTATGCAAGTTACTGCAGAAAGACACTGAATTCGTATTTAATGATGATTGCTTACTTGCATTTGATAGGTTGAAGAAGGAGCTTAGCTCGGCACCAATCATGGTTGCACCGGATTGGACGATACCGTTCGAGCTAATGTGCGATGCGAGCGATTTGGCCATTGGAGCTGTACTTGGCCAACGAAGGGAGAAACGTTTACACGTTATCGCATATTCTAGCAAAACTTTAAATGATGCACAATTAAATTATGCTACCACTGAAAAAGAATTATTAGCTATTGTGCATGCTTTTGATAAGTTTCGGTCTTATTTGATAGGTTCAAAGACAATTGTCTACACGGACCACGCAGCAATCAAGTATCTCCTTTCGAAGAAGGATTCAAAGCCCCGTTTGATTAGATGGATTCTATTGCTTCAGGAGTTCGATCTTGAAATTCGTGACAAGAAGGGGACAGAGAACTTAGTTGCAGATCATTTGTCAAGATTAGAGGTTGGGGACAAGGAGGATGAGTATGAGGAGGAGATTACTGAGAATTTCCCAGATGAGGAGTTGTTTGCAGCAGATGCAATCGTCCCTTGGTACGCAGACATCGTGAATCATATGGTTTGCAAAGCTCTACCGCCGGGCATGAATTTCCATCAGAAACAGAGATTCTTATCCGAAGTGAAACGTTACTATTGGGAAGAGCCCTATGTGTATAAGCACTGTTCAGATGGTCTAGTACGGAGATGTGTCCCGGAGGTTGAAGCTGATGAAGTGCTTGAGAGATGTCATGCAAGCTTGTATGGAGGGCATTCTAGCGGACGGAAGACAGCAGCTAAGGTCTTGCAGTCTGGGTTTTGGTGGCCAACGCTGTTTAAGGACGCTTACAAATTTGCCAAGGAATGTGATACTTGTCAGCGATCCGGGAACATTAGTAAAAGAGATGAGATGCCCATGAAGTATATCTTGGAAGTTGAGTTGTTTGATGTTTGGGGGATCGATTTCATGGGACCCTTTCCACCGTCGAATGGAAATCAGTATATCTTAGTGGCGGTGGATTATGTATCCAAGTGGGCCGAAGCAGTGGCAACTCCAACCAATGATTCAAAGGTGGTGATTAAGTTTTTGCAGAAGAACATATTCAATAGGTTCGGAGTTCCACGGGCATTGATCAGTGATAGAGGTACGCACTTTTGCAACAAGCCCTTGGAAGCTTTGTTGAAGAAATATGGGGTCCAACATCGGGTAACTACTGCATATCATCCCCAAGCAAGTGGGCAAGCGGAGATCACGAATAGGGAATTGAAGTGGATTCTGGAGAAGGTGGTGAGCCCCTCTAGGAAGGATTGGTCCTCAAAATTGGATGACGCATTATGGGCCTACAGGACCGCGTTCAAGACACCTATAGGAACTTCTCCGTATCAGTTGGTCTATGGTAAAGCTTGTCACCTCCCAGTTGAGATCGAGTATAAGTCGTATTGGGCCATTAAGGCTATAAATTTTGATCTCACAAGAGCCGGAGAGAAAAGGATACTTGACCTGCAAGAGTTGGAGGAATTAAGGTTAGAAGCATATGAAAATGCCCGGATTTATAAGGAGAGAACGAAGAAGTGGCATGACAAGCATATTCGGGTCAAGGAGTTTGTCGAGGGTCAACTGGTGTTATTATACAATTCTAGATTGAAGCTTTTCCCCGGGAAACTTAAATCGAGGTGGTCAGGTCCATTCAGAGTGATAAAAGTTTTAGTGAATGGAGCGGTGGAGATAGGCAATGAAGGCTCACCATCCTTTGTGGTGAATGGACAAAGACTCAAACCATATCTCGCCGGAGACCGAATTGGCGAACACGTCTCATGCGTGTTAACAGCTCCAGCACCTTAGCCGCAGTCATGAAGTCAAGCTAACGACTATAACTTAGAACTATTTTTCTTCTTTTTCTTTCGTTTTTCTTTTCTTTCGCGTTAGTTAGTTAAGCTTGTGATTGATGATCTCTTTTGTCTCATGTTCAGGTATTTTGGTTCGATTAGAGAGGACGGATTGTGAAAAGAATGGATGATATTGAGCTAATGGGTGCGGACTTTTGAGCAAAAGTCCAAGTTTGGGAGATGACACGGGCGTGACTCCCACAAAGCATAAGCCGAGACACCCCCGTGTCTCGGTACAGAGGAGGTTTGATGATTCGAAGGTGACACGGGCGTGTCACTAATCTTAGGCATTTTGTGACACCCCCGTGTCAAGGTACAGAAGTTGCCAGCCGAGAAGATGACACGGGCGTGTCAAGTTCCTTAAGGAAAAATCGACACCCCCGTGTCAAGGTACAGAAATTGCCAGAATAAATGATGACACCCCCGTGTCATCCATACAGCATACTAAATGACACGGGCGTGTCACGTCCGATCGGTTGAATAAAAAAGGGGGTTCCTCACACTTTTCTTATTATTACAACAAGAACACCCCCTTCTCTTCTCCATATCTCTTCTTCCCCATTCCCACACGGCACAAGCACCCACCATCACTTTGGTTCTTAATCCGGCAGGACACACACCCACTTTGCACTTTACATTGTAAACCAATCGGGTAAGTCTTCTTTTCTCTTGGGTACTTTGAATTCTTGTTTTTCGATTGAGAAAAGTTAGATTCTAATTCTTGAACCATGCTTGTATTGTGAATTCTTTGGAATTCTTGCTTCTAGTTTGAGTTTTAGCATGATTAGAACTAGAAATTGTCAAAATTTTGCAATTTTTAGGCATTGACACGATGAACCCTAATCTCTTGTTTAAGCATGTTGGATATAATTCTTATGAATACTTGCTCTTTGATCGAGTTTTGTGCATGCTAGAGTTAGGTAATTGGTATGTATTGGAAACTTTGGCCTTTGCTCTTACACATTGTCATAAATTTTGCACATTACGGAGCATCGTTGTTGGGTGATATTGTACACGTTTGGTGAAGAAATTGAGTCCCTCTGAGCTTTAAATGATTATGGTGGCATTTGGGGGCTAGGTCTAGGTATTTGGTGATGCAATGCTAGGCATGATTTGATGAAATACTATGCCCCTTACTGGTGCTTACAAGGTGTTCGATAAAATGCCCCTTTGAACTTGAATTGATTTTCTTGTTGAATTTTGTAGGAATATGGGACGCAATAAGAGACCCGCACCTCTGCAACTCACTTCTTCGTCCGGGCCAACCGGCCGCCAACCAAGGGACTCAGTTAATGTTACTTTAGAAGGGCTTGGGAACCCTTACAACCGAAATACAACGCGTAATATCATGCCCACGAAATTCCCACATCTCGCCACACTTCGGCGATTGGGAGTTTGGGAAGAGATTGAGGTGTTGTTCAACAATATCGGGTGGAGGAGATTTATGATGGTTCCGGCCAATACATACCCGGAGTTGACAACAGCTTTCTTCACGACCATGACTTGGGACCAAGTCGACACCAAACTCGCCTTCACATTAGATGGAGAGGATACCGAATCTTTAAACTTGGATGAGATTCGGGATGCCTTAGGGTTTCCTTTGTGCGAGATGACCACGTTGCCAAACTGGTCAACGGCAGATAGAGAGGCGGTGTGGCGGTCCTTCCCTCTCAAGGCTGGAGCCCCGGCGTACAACCCCCGAAACACTAAGGCCACTTGGATTGATAGTTTAGTTTGGCGGTTGGTGCATCGACTCCTAGCTATGGGCATATGCGCGAGGCATGAAAGTGATGGCAATATAAATGGTTTTGAGTTAGCCATCATGTATTTCATGAAGGAGGGGATGCAGTTCGATGCCACAACGGAATTCATGTATAAGTTAAAAGAAGTGGCAGGCAGAGCGTCGGGAACTATAGGTCATGGGGCTTATGTGACGAAGCTCGCCAAAGAGGTGGGATGGCTCGAAGAGGATGCAGAACCCTTATCCAACTTTCCCTACGTGGAGGAGCAGACATTCATCAAAATGGATTTATTTATCCGATGGTCTGCCGGGAGCCTAAAGGACAGGGTTTTACCCTGGTATCCGGAAAGGGAAAGGAACCGGTTTGAGCGTATGTATAGGTGGGGTGTGGCCAAGTACGATGACCTCACCCTTGATCAGCAGAGAAGGCTGGCTCAGATACCGGATAGGGAGGAAGGCGGACGAGGAGCTCCAGTGCCAATGGTCCAAGAAGATAATGAGGAGATCCCCGCTTACATGCGGGATTATATGGCATCGCAGAATGCGAGGATGGACAGCTTCGTTGAGCATGTGGACTCCCGGCTTGATGCCTTGCAGCTCCACATTGACGGCCAGTTCGAGAACCTCCATGCATACCTCGCCAAACAATTTGGAGGCGCCGGAGCGAGTAGCTCAAGCCACCCGCCACAATTCCCGCCATCTTTTCCTTGAGTGCTTTCTTTTCTAGTCTTTCAATTTTTTTCTGCCTTGGTCTGTATGAAGATATATTTCACCGCACTAAACTAACCAATTGCACTGTGCTAATTATTCGTTTGGTTATTTGAGATACTTGACGACAGGGCATTCTTGTTGATTGCATGTTGATTATCATTTGCTTTGCTTAGCTTATGATCCGTGTTTTAGTCGTTAAGTGCAGGTGTGGGATGATGATTAGCTTGTTGCCGGTTCTGCGCTGTGTTGAGGGAGTTTTCTTTTTGCCTTCTTTCCTTTTTCTTTTATGCATGAGGACATTGCATGTTTTAAGTTTGGGGGAGAGGGGCAAAAGAAAAAAGTTTTGGATTGTATAGCTAATATTTTGCATAGGAAGATGCGTTGGGGGATAACTTACTTGAAATTGTGATATCTTTGAGCGTGAAAAGATGATTGCTGAAAATAGGCCAAAATTTTCGATTTTTCGATGAGGTTTGATTGATGGAACTTTGCCAAAGTGAGTTAGGTTAGTTGAATGCATGAAGTTAGGTGTGAGTATTGGTACTTTGGAACGGTGGAATATCCTTATTTTTGTGCACATGGGAACAAGGTCATGTACTTAGGTTAGGATACTGAATTAGTAATTCTTGAATAATACTGAGAAGTGGATTAGGATGCATTTTAGTCCTATTGAAGCGAAATTTTGAATTGACGAAGAGTTAGGGAGATGACTTAGGCATTCATGTCGGAGGTAGCCTCGCTATTGAGCCATTTGTACTAGAGAACGAAATCCTGTTGACCCCACTGAGCCTAAGTGTTGTGCCAATAAATTTTTGTAGCCACATTATAAGCCATAGGCACAACACCATAAACCTACCCTAGAATCACACTTTGCTTGCTCGTTTGAATCAATTGAAGATGTTGCTAATTTCCTGATATAGAAAAAAAAAAAACAGAGAATAAGATATAATCTGAGATGCTGAAAGAAAAGAAGAAGTCAAAGGGAGATAGTAAAAGAACGAGTTTCAAAAGCAAAAAGTAGACAAAAGAAAAAAAAAAAAAAAAGAGAGATAAAAGAAGAATGAAGAAGTAGTTGAGTTAGATTTGAAATAGAAAAATCTCTTAGACTGTCTGCATGTGACAAAATTGGACAAGGTCCAAGTTTGGGGGAGTTTGATGGGGAAGACGAAGATGGCAACCATGGAAATTTGAATGGGTGAGCTAGGTGTGTTGAGTCACTACTATGCTAAAAATTCCATAACCTTAACCCCGAGCCCACATTACAAGCCTCGAAAGACCTTCCGATCCTTAACTCTAGGTCAATTCCATTAGTGGGGATAGGTGCGAAGAATGTTTTCCGAAGTCTATCATTGGTACTTAGGAAGGAATCATTAGTTTGGTGTTCTGACCATTGTACATTTTCTTGTTCGAATTCACACACTACACGAGGATATTTGACTTGAACCACTGTATTGATACTTGTGCTTGATTGAAATGTGTTTGATGAGTTAGACTTGTTTTAGTGAAATTCTGAAAATTGCCCCTTTGGGAGATTGATTTTGAGGTTGGTTTGACGTGATTTCTTTGATTGCTCGAGGACGAACAATATCTAAGTTTGGGGGAGTTTGATGTATCAGTTTATTGCATGGATTTGTAGGGCAAATTTAGTTAAATTCAAGCAGTTTTAAGAACTTATAACGTGATTTATGCTCCTTATTAGGTACCTTTTACCTTGGAGTTGAAAAGACGGATAAAAGCAAAACCATGCAATAACGGGCGAAAAACGAGAGATTTCTAGGGGACACGCCCGTGTCCCTGTGGAAGAGCAAACTGAGACACGCCCGTGTCTCAGTACAGAGAAGTGATCCTCGGAGTTCAGGAGGTGACACGCCCGTGCCACCTATGTAGTGTAAATTCTTGCACGCCCGTTACAAGGTACAGAGACGCCTGGAGTCATGACACCCCCGTGTCATCAAGCAGAACAAGTTATGACACCCCCGTGTCAAGGGAAAAAGCGCAAACACGAGTTTATTATGTGACACGGGCGTGTCACATTTGAAGGCATAATTCTTGCACGCCCGTGTCACGGGGCGGTTTCAGTTTTCAGAGTTCTTTATATACACGGACTTGAGGCGGATTCGGGGAGCTTTTGGACTACTCTTTTCCCAGGAGTTCAAGCACATAAGAAGATAAAAGAACCACGAAGATAGAGAGTTGGAGATTCAGTCCAATCGCAAGACTTTTGTCAATTTGGTTTTATTTACTGCTTTCCGATCAAACTAATTCCTCAAGTTTTGGTTTTCAATTCTAGTTTAGTTAATTTCTTGTTTTAGATTCGTTTTTGGATAATTAGGTTAAAATTCAGAATTCTTAATTCCTTTTTGATGATTATGTTAGACATGATTATGTTGAATGCAATTCCTTTGATTTTAATGAGCTTTGATCCAATTATGAGGAACTAATCTCCTAGGGTTAGGGGGTAAGGAGTATGCATCTAAGGTGTTTGAATTAATGCTTGAGTAAATTTGTGTGATTCTTTGTTAGGAAAACGGTATTGAATAAGCTGGGAATGGATTGGCCATCCATGAACATGTTGTAAATTATCCGATAATCGAGAGATTGAGGATAATTGAGAGTGTTTTCTGAAACATAGATCTTTTGGGCTTAAAGAAATTTAACCCTAATTTCTACAACCCGTATTTAGAATTCCATGCCAAGCCGCTAGGTTTTAAATACACTAATCTTGCTTTATTCGATTAATTTGGTTACCAAGTGATTGTGAGAACAACACTTGGCTTAATTAATTAGGCATCTAGCCCTCGAAAGAAGCTAGATATAACATCGTGATTAGGTTGAAGAATCATACATCCGTACTTAAGTATTGATTTGATCATAAAAGAGCATATGACTTATCCCCCGACCTGTTTTAGTTAAGTGGTTAATTCTCGTATTTATTTGTTAATTCGTGCGATTGAGTTCTTAGTAGTTAAGTTAATTTTGTCATAAGTAGTATAACACAACCTCATCAATCTTTTCCGGTCTCTAGATTAGAAATAATCATAAAAGTGGTTGTTGAATTCCCTTCCCTGTGGATACGATACCTTAAGTGTTGCAATCGGATTTAGAACTTACACTTGGGTTCAAGATTTGTCTATCAGATATAGTTGGACAGCTCTCTCGAGCACGGTCGTCTCAGATCTCCTATAGCCGGGATGAACGGGCCGACGCCAGAGACGCTCGTCCCAAGGACCGCCAGCCAAGGGTACCCCACCGTAAGGAACAAGAAGAGAACTTCTGCACGTACGAATATCATCCCTTGGCAAGGGGCTCCCCCCTCGTTGAAGAAGTTCTGATGGCCCAAGCAGGAATGACCAAAATTCCCACTTCCGTCAACCGCTATGATGGAATGACTGATCCAGCTGAACATTTGGATCATTTTCTACACTTGATGCACCTCTACGAGCACTCAAGCAACTACTGGGTCAAAGTCTTTGTCACTTCCCTTGGGGGAATGGCTCAGGAATGGTACAAGCGACTGCCGCCGCGCTCGATACATTCATATCAGGAGTTGGCAGACGCTTTTCTCAACCACTTCAATTCTTTGAAAGCTCCAGTCACTGCACCCACTGCCCTTTACAACATAGTGCAAGGCAAGAACGAGTCTCTTTGCTTGTTCTTCGCCCGCTTCAACAAGGAGATCTTGCAGGTGGAGAGGCCGTCCATGGATTTCTTGATCCCAGTACTCTTTCAGGCTGTGGATCACAAGCAGTATGTGAGCAAGAAGTTTGCCGATGCCATTGTGGGAAGAAGGCCAGGAACCCTCATGGCCTTAAGGGAAGTTGCCGAGCCATTTTTCGCGCTCGAAGATATGTATGGGACTAATGGGCCCCGTCATCATAGCCCAGCAAGAAACGAGCGCCACCAAGAGCGGGGCCGGGAATTCGTTGTCAAAAAAGAGCGTCACTAGGAACGCAAAAGATCACCCCCGCCCCCTCGACGTTTCGAGTGCATCCCACTCACCCGGCCGAACTCGGAGGTTTATAACCTCTCTGATAAAAAACTCTTCAAGAGACCTGTCAAAATGAGGGAAACAGAGGCATTGAGGTGCTCGAACAAATACTGTGCCTTCCACAAGCAAAAGGGGCATGACACAGACGAGTGCCACCAGCTGGAAGTGGAAATTCAGAGGCTCGTCGCGGGGGACCATTTGAAGGAATTTGTGAAAGTTTTAGAGTGCTATGATGAGCGCTGTCATGACCGTTTAAGGGAGAGAAGGAGGAGCCCGTCACGATCAAGAAGCCCGCGAGGGAGAGGCCCTCCTGAAAGCAGTCACTGCAACAAAGGAAAAGCCCCTGAGCAAGAAAATACCCCATTTACGGTCATCAACATAATATCAGGGGGTTCCTCTGGGGGAGATTCCAATGCTGCCCGGCGACGGTACATTAGGAGTTATGACCAGTGCCCGTCGACGCCCAAATCCGTCTACGCCATCCAGAAGGCAAATGATCAGAGCTCAAAAAAGAATGATGTGATAGGATTTGACGATAGGGACTTAGGGCATATTGTAGCGCCCCATGGGGATAGTGAAACCTCTGATTGCCCCATGGTGGTTAGCGTGGATATCCACAATCACGTTGTAAAGAGGGTGTCAGTGGATAGTGGAAGCTCTGTTAATGTTTTGCCCTACACCACGTTCCAAAAAATGAATGCCAACATCCCGCTCGAACCTCTCAAAACAGCCCGCATTGGCTTTGGAGGTTCGGAGGTCGTCCCACGAGGGCAAATTCACCTGGCCACTTCATTCGGCCGAGCCCCGCAGTGCAAAACGCTCATGGTTAAATATGCGGTGGTGGAGATTGATATCCCCTATAACATCATAATCGGGCGCCCAGCCCTCGTTGATTTCAAAGCCATCATCTCCACCTACCATTAGAAAATCAATTTCCCCACGCCCGAGGGCGTTGGAGAAGTGTTGTGGAACGTGCGTGAGGCCTGGGAATGCTACATGCTGTCCCTCAGAAAGCCTAAAGCTGAGAAAACTTTCCACCAAGAAATCCGTTGACTTTTCTAATTTAGATGAGGATGGTCCCATGCGTAAGAGGGCCAAGTTAAATAAGAAAAAGAACAAGAAGAAGGATCCCAGCACCAAAAATTCCCTTGAGAATGCTCCGCCAGGAATAGTGGAAGAATTCTCCTGCGAAGAGGATGAGCGTGAGAGTGACGAGCCCCCTAATGGCGGGCGTTTGACAGGAAAGAAGAGGGGGCTCGAGCTTTCCCGTCCTGAAGCCAAGATTGAGCCCTCAGAAAAATTTCTTACTATTGAGCTAGAACCAGGAAACAAGGATAAAACTACTCAGATTGGGTCCAACCTCTCCGGGCCCTCGCAGATCATGATGATTGGCTTCCTCAGAGAAAACATTGACGTTTTTGCATGGAAAGCATCTGACCTTACAAGGATTGACCCAAGCGTCATAGTCCACAGGCTCAACGTGGATCCCTCATTTAAACCGATAAGACAGAGGAAGTGGGATGTACATGGTTTTCGAAAGAAAGTCATTGAAGAAGAAGTTAACAAGCAGCTGAAGGCTCAGTACATTGAGCCCATCTTGTACCCGGAGTGGCTGTGTAATGTGGTATTGGTGCCCAAGAGCGCGAATAAATGGCGCATGTGCAATGATTTTACTGATCTTAACAAGGCTTGCCCTAAGGATCCCTACCCATTGCCTCGGATAGATCAATTGGTGGATTCGACCACTGGGTGTGAACTCATGAGTATGATGGACGCTTTCCAGGGGTACTATCAAATCTTCATGGCACCAGAGGATCATCCCAAAACTTCATTTGTTGTCCACTTGGGGGTTTACTGCTTCTTAGTCATGCCTTTTGGGCTCAAAAACGCTGGAGCCACATATCAGCGACTTGTCAACAAGATGTTTGAAAAAGAAATCGGAGGATCCATGGAGGTTTACGTCGATGATATGATTGTCAAGAGCGAGCGCCAGGGCTCACACCTGGAAGATCTCAAACGCGCTTTTTCAATTCTACGCCAGTATGGGATGAAATTGAATCCTTCGAAATGTACTTTTGGAGTACGAGGGGGAAAGTTCTTGGGCTACATGGTCAGTCAGAGGGGGATTGAAGCCAACCCGGAAAAAATCAAGGCTGTTTTAGAGATCCCCTCCCTTCAAAACCTCAATGAAGTGCAAGTGCTAGTAGGAAAGATCATCTCCTTGAACAAGTTCATTTCACGATCGGCGGACAGGAACCTCCATTTCTTCAAAATTTTGCGAAACGCTCGTAATTTTGCTTGGACGGAAGAGTGTGAAAAAGCGCTGCAAGATATGAAAGCTTACCTATCGAGCGCTCCGCTCCTGACAAAACCCGTCGAATGCGAAAGGTTATTTATGTATCTTTCTGTTTCAACCGAGGCAACGAGCACGGTACTGATAGCCGTGCGAGAACGTAAGCACTTGCCTGTCCATTATTTGAGTAAAACGTTACAAGGGGCAGAGAAAAAGTATTTGGAAATCGAAAAATTTACATTTGCCCTCATTAATGCATCAAGGCGATTGAGGCCTTACTTTCAAGCGCACTCAATAACAGTCCTCACTGATCAGCCTTTGAAACAAGTTTTATCAAAACCAGATATGTCCAGGAGGTTGATAAAATGGGCCATCGAGTTGAGCCAGTTTGACTTATACTTTGAGCCCAGAACTGCAATACAAGCACAGGTTGTAGCGGATTTGTTGGTTGAACGCTTCGGTTTAGAACCCGCTGTTCCCGAGAACGAGGGGTTATGGGTCCTGCACACAGATGGTTCCTCAACCTCTCAAGGGGGAGGAGCAGGGGTAGCCCTTAGAGACCCCAGTGGGATTGAGTTAGACTTCGCAATCAGGTTGGATTTTCAAGTCACCAATAACGAGGCAGAATATGAGGCCCTTGTGCAAGGATTGAAAATTGCTTTTCAGAACGGAGCTTCCAAAATTACTACTTATGTTGATTCACAGTTAATTGCAAGCCAGATTGAAGGAACTTATGAGGTTCGAGAAACCACCATAGTGCAGTACTTGAGCAAGGCCAGAGAGATCATTGGGAAGTTCAAGGAATTCCATCTACTCCATGTCCCAAGGGCAGAAAACGAGCGTGCTGATGCTCTATCTAAATTCGCTTCGGCATTGGAGGGCACTTCTGAGCGTTCGGTCACGTTCCTTAGAACGGAAGAACCTTTGATCAAGGAGAGAATTGCCAAGGAGGTTGTCGCTATGATTGATCCGCACGAGCCATGTTGGCTTGATGATATCGTCAGATTTCTTAAAGATGGTGACTGTCCCACTGACAAGGTAGAGGCTCGGAAAATTAGAAACAAAGCCCCTCGATTTTCTATAGACTCTGAAGGAAGGCTGTTCAAGAAGTCATTTCAAGGACCTCCAATGAGATGTTTAAGGCCCTCGCAGGCAAAGGAGACGCTCGAGCTTATTCACATTGGGAGCTGTGGGAACCATTTAGGAGGGCGTATCCTGGCTAAGAAGATTATGAGGAGTGGGTTTTATTGGCCCACAGTTCTCCAAGACGCCATTGGGTTTTCCAGAAAGTGCCCTAAGTGCCAGTTCCATTCCAACCTCCCTCAACTGCCAGCCGCTCAAATGATCCCTATAGATGTCTCCTGGCCCTTTGACCAGTGGGGAATTGACATTGTAGGCCCCTTGTCCATCGCGGTAGGATAGAAGAAATTTGTCATTTTATCTATCGATTACTTTACCAAGTGGGTCGAGGCTGAAGCCGTAGCAAAAATCACCTTCAGGGTCGTGAGGGACTTCATTTGGAAAAACATCATCTACAGATATGGCATTCCGAGGGTGCTTATTTCAAACAATGGATCCCAATTTATAGCAGCTGACACGCGAGAGTGGTGTTCAGAATTAGGGATTGAACAACGCTTCACATCCGTAGGCCACCCCCAAGCCAATGGACAGGCAGAAGTTACCAACAGGGTCATCCTGCAACATCTGAAAACAATGCTGGAGAGCAAAAAGAGTGAATGGGCAGAAGAACTGCAAGGGGCACTCTGGGCTTATCGCACCACTCCCCGAGCGGCCACTGATGAAATACCTTTCGTGCTCGTATATGGGTCAGAAGCGATGATACCAGCCGAGATAGCAAATGAATCCGCTCGTGTAGCCTATTTCGAGCCTCAGCTTAATGAAGATAATAAGAACCTGGAGTTGGACCTACTGGAGGAAAGAAGAGACAAGGCCTGGGCTAAAATTCACAGATATAAGGCCACTGTGGCACAACAGTACAACAATCGTGTAAAGGAAAGGACTTTCCAGTTGGAAGATTTGGTTTTGAAGAAAGTAGAAGTATCCAGACATGTGGGGAAACTGGATCCCAACTGGAAGGGTCCGTTCAAAGTTATACAAGTCAGAGCTAACAGCACTTACACCCTAGAGACACTTCAAGGTGAGCGTTTGCCTCGCCCTTGAAACGCATGTAACCTCCGGCGGTTTTATGTTTAAAAGCTCTCTAGAAACGATGATGTAACCACCCCATTAATGGGTTCTATGTACTTCAAATCTCAAGTAAGTTACCATACATATTTTTCAATTTCTCTATACTTTTGTTTCTTTGATTACATGAATGGATAAGACCCACGTCCCTCATTTTTACAAGCGTGGTTGGCAGTCCCTCCTAATATGTGCACTGCTATTGCACATGGGTTACGCTTGCCAACACTCTACTCCAAGTGGGGGGACGCCCTCATAAGGATAGACTGGTAATGCTCACAACCAACCTGTTAAATAGGAAGAGAAATGCGAAGAAAATCCTAGTAGGCCTTGGCCGTTAGTCACAACGCCTTGCGCTCGAAAATGGGATCACTGGCCAACCATAAAAGGTGACAGGCATAAACACGCTCTCTTAACAGCAGCAACGCTCAAAAGAAATTGCACAAGTCTTGAACGAGGGCAATCTCTCAGTAAGACCCTCGCAATCACTCAAGACTTAGCAAAATCAACAAAGATTAAGAGGCAACTTCACAAGTCTTGAACGAGGGCAGTCTCTTAGTAAGATCCTCGTGATCACTTAAGACTTAGCAAAATTCCCTAAGGTTAAGAAGAAATTTCGCAAAGTTCTGAACAAGGGCATTCCCCAAGTAGGACCCTCATTATCACTCAGGACTTAGCAAAAATTTACACAAGTCTTGAATGGGGGCAACCTCGCAATAAGACCCTCATGATTACTCAAGACTTAGTAAAATTTTTTAAATTTACAAGATTTAACGAAATCTTTCAAGTGCTAAAAGCCTATCTGAGTAATGGAATTTTTACTAAGCATGTTACACACAATCTTATTACTACAAGATTTGTTTACAACAAGCGCAAGATAGAACTTCACAATCAAAGAAAAGAGAGACAACATTATGGAAAGAAGAAATTTTATTTAATCAAAGGCTTTCACCAAAAGTTACAAAGTAAGGGCTCAAAGACCCATAGCTTTATTACAAAAAGAGAAGCGCTGGACTGAAATATGGAAAGTTGCAAGATAAACTGAACAAGAGGAGCTTCAAGCAGCAGGAGCTACATTCTCATCCAAGATCACTAAAATATTCTGAGCCACCGGGCCGTGAACGGGGCCTTCCGGCTCTTGGTGCTGGGCAGCTGGAGGCTCAGGATCGTGGTTTTGGGGCGCTTGAGGATCGATGGGCTCATTGGCATTGTTAGCAGGAGCAGGGATATTTTCAACAGCTGGAACAAGGGCGTTCTCCGTGGCTAGCGCTTGAGGCTCGTTTGCAGGAGGGTCATTATGTGTTGCTTGGCGGGCGACTTCCGGAGGATGGGACTCCATGTACTCATCCTGGATAAGATTGACCAGGAAGTCGTACTCCGGCTCTGAAATGTTGGCCACTGGGTCATCACGCTCATCGTCATCCTCTTCGCATAGCTCCTTGCACATGAGCCCCGTTCCTTCCGCCCCACGCATGGCTGGATCTGTCAACCCTTTGTGGATGCCTTGATCGATGGCTAAATTGAAGGCTTTTTAAGCCTTGTCCAAGCAGTGGAGAGAAGCCGCAAAATTGAAGGCTTTAGAGTGGCAGAATTTGATAAGCGCCTCCTTGTTTTCTTGCTCGAGACTTTGAGGCCATTCATTCATGGTATCATTAAATTTCCTTTCTGCCTCCGGAGCCCTCGTTTTCCAGCCGTCACGCTCAGCCTCAAGCTTCTTGTAATTCTCATCAAGTTGGGCAAATTGATCGCTCAAAGCACTCCGAGCGTTCTCCGTGCTCACAAAGTCACCCCGCAGTCTCTCCATCTCCTGCTCCATCTTTCTGTACCCTTCATTGAGGGAATTGTACTTAGCTTTCTCAGTGTCCAGCTCCACCTAGATTTGAGCCGGATCATTTGAGTGCGCCATCTTCTTATATTTGGCCTTGCGATCAGCATAAACTGAGGCGCACATCTGAATGTTCTTGGCCCTCGGGAGCACTTGCTGCACAGACACGAAAAAGGCAGAAGTGTTAGCAAAAATGTGGAGGAATAATTTTTCCATAAGAAAGTAAAGTTATAAAGAAAGGAAGAAGTAGACTCACAGAAGAATGGCATGTACCATGTCGCTCATCACCAGTTCAACAGGCTCCGCATATAGATGCTTGTGGTCCGCAGTGAATTGGGCCCTATCGTACAAATTCTCGCTAATAGTCTGAGCGAACGTTCTGGGCCGCAGCAGAACCGCACCTCCGTCAGCGGAGCCAGTGAAGTGCCTATCCCCTCGGCGAGTAAAATCCCACAGGTGTTCCTCCTCTGAAGAGGAAGTTTCCCCGTCACCCTTGGGGCCTTCCACCACTTGTTTACCCTTGCCCGTTATTGCAAGGGTGTCGGGCATCCTCTTCCTCTTGCGGGAAGCCCGTTCAGCGCTCGATTGAGCCCCACTTGTCACCATGTTTGTTGGGGGGCCTCACTTGGTTGATTGTACGAGGGTCGACCACCCTCGCATCTGCCGTAGGAGGTAGCCACACCACTATCCTGTTCTCCATGTTGGCCGCTCTGTCATCCCCTCGGCCTCGTTGATTTTGAGCGCCAGAAGCCGCACTGGAGCTGGCGCCGTGATGGCCGCCACGACCGTCCCCCTTGCCCGCTTCTCGGCCTCGGGGGTTTTGTTGTTGCTCCTGTTGGTTTTGGCGCCTGTTGGCATTGGCGAAACGTGCAGCGTGTCTGATTCCTCTGGCCATCTCTAAGATTGCTGCTCCTGCAAGGAAGGAAAAGACGAGGGTGAGAAACCCTTAAGCGACAATCATAAAAGAAGTTGCAAGTGCAAAGATAGACAAGTTAGCATTCCTATCTACACGTTAGTGCCCTAAAATCTAACCTTCTCTCTCCAAATCATGAGCGGGAGGGTTGTCAAGGTAATGCGGGTCATTAGAAAGACCGCAGAGGAACATAAGCTCCGCATCGTCTATCCAGTCTTTGGTTCGAATCAGGTGGCCCTAGTCCCTCAATGCCTCCGCCAGGCTCTTGGCCCAATCCCTTGGGAAGGCAGGTTCCAAGCGATTCTTTACGAGTGAACCCTTCCCATGCGAGATCCACTCTTGTGATACCCCAAAACTTTCATCTGTGGGGGCCCTGACAAAAATGAACTTCTCCTTCCAGTTTGGGCCATAAGTGGTAGAGGGAGAGTTGATTAACTTCAAATGAGCCTTCGCGTGAATGTAATAGAAGAAGCCCGCTTCAGGTGACGAGCGTGATGAGCTGACCACTTGAACGAGACCGTTAAAATTCCGCAGGAAGGGCTCGTAACTGGCGCATCTCATGAGGATCACAAATCTCGTTATCAGTACGAGGCCATTGGGCACGATTTGTGAGGGGCAGAGGCCCAGATCATGCAGAATATGGGCCATGGGGAGTGGGATCGGGAACCTCAAGCCCCCACAGCTGACTGCATCTATATAAACCGCCATCTCATCGGGTGGCGGACGGTTGGCACGCTTGTGGGCAGCAGGGATCCTCCATGTGAAGCGCTCATCCCAGTAAATTGGCGCCAACATTGTCTTCACTTCTCCCAAATTAATTGTACTGGGAGTTTCATCTGGGGTACGCTCTGTCGCTAGCAGGCCCGAGCCTTCACCCTCGTTGGGTCCTTTAGTTTTCTTGGTCTTCTTGGGCTTTTGAGTTTGCTTGCCCTTGCCTTTGTCACGAGATCTTTCAGAGGGCCCCGCTACTTCCTCGATTTCCGACGCCGGAGCTGCAATGACCACTGTCACTGTATGGCGATGAGGGTGGGTCGCACTCTCAGTTACCGGAAGAGTCACCCCCTGCCTCTCCACCTCCATCACCAAATTCATCTCTTCGAAGAGATGCTCCACCCCACCTGGGTTTCTTTCATCCATGGCCATAACGGCCGCACCCAACTCTTCATCTCTAGGGGAATCTGGGGAAGATGAGTTCTGGGTGGCCATCCCTTCGACTTCACGGGTAAACTCTTCTACGTGTTGTTTGGCCATAGTGGTGTTGAAATTTGGAAGGGATATGTTGGTTTTAGAAGAGGAGGATTTGCGAAGAGATTTGGGGATTTCTGCGAGGAATATAGGTTGAGAAAATACCAAATCCTAAATATGATTCTAAGGTTAGCAGAGTTAGAAAAGTTCACCGGTGATTACCTTGTGTTTTCTGGAAAAGCTTGAAGGAAGTTTGGGATGCTCTGAAACTTGCTTGCAAAGAGTTTTTCTGCAAATGTCTGCTTTAGAGATGTGTTAGCGTAAAAGATGGAATAAATACCGGATCCCTTATTTATAGGGATGGGAGTTGGTACGTTTCTGGCAAAAATTCAAAATCGTAATCATTTACCGCCTAGGAAACTGTCCACTTTACTGAACCGTCACGTACTTCCCAAGATCCACGAGCCTCACGGGCATCAGCATTTAATGCTCAGACGCCCCAAGGGGACAGAAGAAAGGACTGCATTTAATGTTTAAACGTTACAAGCGGTCAGATGAAAAGACCGCATTAATGGCATGATCAGAGGAAGGATTGCCCAACACGCCAGGACTCACACGAGCGACACATTCGGCGGATTGTACTAGTTGAATTCTGCAACACTTATCACTAAGGACTACAGAATTGGGGGGCAAAATGATGGGGTCAAAATACGCTAGTCCCAAGTTTGGACACATGGCAACTCATGATGACGACACCTGTCCTTTTGCGACTAAGGTGATTCTACACGAGCGCTCAGACCCCACGAACGCCAGCGTTCCACAAAGACACGCGTCAACTCCTCTACGCATGCACAAGATCAATACCGCTGCTCCACAACGAGCGCCATTCAACGCTACACAACTGGCATTTCCTCCAGCCAAGGGAAGCCCTCTTCGAGCGCTACACTCCCTCAGGGAGGCTTCCACTCTAATTTATCACACATGCCTTGGCCCTCATCCTCCAGCGGATTTCTTGGCCTCCAAGGCTTTTGGTTGCCACGAGCGCGCTCTTCAGCCCTCGTTACCAATCCCCCAAAATGGCTCTCTGACACACCGTACATGCCCGCGCACCTACCACTGTTGCCACCACCACCTTTCACCAGCTTTTACAGAGAATATTCCTCCTAGGTTTCTCTCGCAATGCCACGTGTTAGGTCAACATTCGGCCAGGACCACACGATGCAAATGACCAAAGGGTCCCTGACCCTCAACTATAAATACACAAGGTCATCTCCTCCACTGGAAGCAACCTCCATTACGCAACTCTATACTTTGCATTTTTTACCTCTTTCAGATCTTTATCTGACTTGAGCGTCGGAGAGCCAAACTGGGCATCACCCCCAGTTCCCCCAGCTTGGCCTTCTGACTTTGTCTGTGTGTTTGTCCTAGCAGGTAGAACCCCCATCTTTTCCGGCGAACAGTAACTGGTTTCTTCACCCAAACAAATTCTAAAGTGATTGGACTCTGTACCGGTATTCAGAACCCATCACATAATATAATCAAACATTATCCTAATATGTTAGTGTTGATGGTCACAAACATCACATACTAAATTATCAATATCTAGTGTAGTGAATAACTTTATGCATATTAATCAATTCTTCAATTAGATAATTGAAAATTTAAATAATACACAATAATAACAAAAAAACTGAGAAAAATAGATATTATAAAATGAAAGCTGAAAATGTTTAGATTTCACCAGGTTGGAACATTAAACCTCAAATCTCAACTAGAAAATAAACATACTTAGTAATCGTTACTATAAAATTTTCCCATATAAATTTGTGTGTTCTTTCTTCAAAATAATAACTTTAAGTTCGAATCTCTCTAATCACTTGATGAATGTGTATTTAAAATAATTTTTTTAAAAAAAAGAAGAGAATGAATATCCGTGGTGTTGTGCTTGTGTATCATTAAAGTGCATAAAGTACCATTAAAATTGGATCATTTGATTGTTGCATACGTTATCTTGATTCCCAAAACTGGAGATAATAGATAATTTTTCGTTTTCCTTCTAATTTTTACCCAAATTCTTGGAAAATATATTTCTTACGAGGAAATATAAAATTAATTTAATTTCTAACAATTAAAATAAAATTGAATAGTAAAATTAGATAATTCATGCCTAAATAGACAACCGATAATATGGGCTCGAAAATAAACTTTTCCAAGTCTCTTTCACAATCAATATACTATTAAAAGCTCTCAAATCCTAAACTCAGGACAACCTCCTTTTTGGACCGACACATTCTATTCCACCCAATCAATTAATTTCTTTGTTGACGCGTTGGCGTTGCTCCACTCTTTGTTTTGCTCATGTAGTCCTTGAGACCTTGACCGAAGATCCTAAAAATTGGTAATTAGGGAAAAATTCCTAATTATGCACTCAATTTTTAATTTGTTTTTTATTTTTAAAATTATTTTTATTCACTCCTCAGATGAGATTTATATTTTTAGTTTGCTCCCCATTTTTTCGACCACATACGTGATATTGCGAAAAATATACGATATAACACGATTTAGATAAGTGATATTGCGAAAAATATACATGTATAAAAACGGAAGACTACAGTATCTAAATTGTGTTATGTCGTATATTTTTCGCAATATCACGTGTAACCGAAATAAAGGGGAGCAAACTAAAAATATGAGTCTCATTTGGGGAGTGAGCAAAAATAATTTTAAAAATGGGAAGCAAACTAAAATTTTTTCAACTCATGGGGAGTTTTCAAAGAAGACCCCATGATAAAAATCTAAATTACACTAAATATAATATTTTATATTAAAAAAGTAAAATTAAAATTAAAATTAGGTAATCCTCGATTTCCCTTCATTATATTTTTTTCCTTATTTCTCTCCCTATATCATCGAAGAAGAGCTACCACCACTGAAAATTTTTGTATGTGCCTGAGTGTGGTTTCCGAATTCCGACTCATATTTGATATTCCTATTTCTTTTGATCAAAAGCTACTTTTCTTTTGACTTATTTTTTTATTTAATTTTTATGCTTGATAAATTAATAGAGAGCAAATTACATTTTTGATCCTATAAGATTAAACTTTTTACAATTTTGGTCTCATTATTTCTTTGAAATAATCTTTTTTTTTTTATTTTAAAATTTAATAAAGTAAAGTGTTATATATATTCTAAATGTCATATATTAAATTTGATTTCTAATTTGTTTTTCTTTTTCAGTTAATTTAACTTTTAGTTTTAAAATAATATTTTTTATTTAAAATATAAATTTTCTGTAATAAGATATATAAAAATAAAAATTTTTTTTGCACTTTATTACATTTATAGTAAATATATAACACTTTACGACATTAAATTTTATGTATCACTCATAAATATATTATACTCTACTATGTAAAATTTTATGTATGACACTCATAAATACATTACACTTTTTTATGCTAAATATAAAAATAAAATAAAAAAATTATTTAAGAAAAAATCATATTTTTTTCTCAAATATATTTCATTTATAATGTTGTGTGTTTATTCATCAGGCTTGAAAATTTGATTTTCATGTTTAATTGTATGTTATTATTTTTATTCAATCGGATTAGATTCTTAATTGATATATGAAAATATTATAAGAATTAAAAATAAAAAAAAATTCAATAAAAAAAATCAACAGCTAAATAATATTAGTGACCATTGAGTCGGTCACAAAATAAGATAATATTGGAGACAATTAGTGACCGATGCATGAGTCATAAAATTAGTGATAGTCAAAATGGGTCAGAAATTGTGACCCTTTAGTGATTGAAAATATGTAAATCATTAGTGACCGATTGAATGTGGTCACTGAATTAGTGACTGTATGGCAACTCTTAGCGAAATAAAAAATTTAGTTAGTGATTTTTTTTTTTATATTAGTGAGCGATATATCTGTTAGAAATGGAGAGCAAATACACACTCAAACTTACAAAATAAAAGTGGAGATATAAAGTGACTCTATTTCACTTAATAAAAATGACTTGATTAACTTGAGAAAAATGACAAATACATAGGGTATATATAGGATTTTCTAGACATGAACTTAGGCTTAGTTCATGTATTATAATTAATAAGACTCTTGATATCCTATGCATGGATATATCAATTCATGAACTAACTAAAAACAATGAATAATATAAAATACATGAACCAAATAAAAAGACTAATCTAGAAAATGAATCTAGATTAATATCTTGAAAAACTTTTCAATTTTCAACATCCCCCCTTAATCTTGATTCATGACTCCAAGAGACTCTCGTAATTTTCGAAAAACTTCAAACTTCAATGGCTTGGTGAAAATGTCGGCAATTTGATCTTGTGATTTCACAAATTCCAACTCAACCTCTTTCTTGGACACACATTCTCGAATAAAATGATACTTAGTATCAATATGCTTGCTTCTTTCATGGAACACCGGATTTTTTGCCAATTGAAGGGCGGATTTGTTATCAACTAAAATCTTCGTTGGCACTTCTTGTTGTTGATAAAGCTCCTTCAATAAATTCCTTAGCCAAATTGCATGACAAACACAAGAAGTTGCTGCCACAAACTCCGCTTCACAAGTTGATAAAGTGACAATTGGTTGCTTTTTAGAATTCCAAGTGAAAGCCGAATTTCCCATGAAGAAAACAAACCTGGTAGTACTCTTTCGATCATCGACATCACCAGCCCAATCACTATCACAATATCCAACAAGCTTGAAATCTTGAGAAAATGAATATAAAATTCCATAATCAAGTGTACCTTTGATATAACGGAGTATTCTTTTGGCCACCTTCAAGTGAGAAGTAGTAGGATTCTCCATGTAGCGACTAACAAGTCCAACGCCAAAAAGAATATCCGGTCTTGTACAAGTTAGGTACCTCAAGCTTCCAACAAGACTTTTAAAGAGAGTGGGATTGATCAATTCTCCATCTTCATGTTTGGACAATTTAACTCCACATTCAACGGGGGTGCTCACCGGCTTGCAATTCGCCATTTCAAACTTCTTGAGAACTTCCTTTGCATAGCCTTCTTGAGAAATAAATATTCCTTCATCATTTTGCTTCACTTCAATCCCAAGATAGTAGGACATCAATCCAATGTCCGTCATTTCAAACTCACTCGCCATTGCTTGCTTGAATTCATCAAACATCTTTGGAGCATTTCCTGTAAAAATCAAATCATCTACATATAAACAAACAAGTAAAATGTCACCACTATTGTTTGTTTTTACATAGAATGCATGTTCATGTGGACATTTTGAGAAACCATTTTCTTGAAAATACTTATCAATTCTACTATTCCAAGCACGAGGGGCTTGTTTCAAGCCGTAGAGAGCCTTCTTCAACTTCAAGACTTTTTCTTCATGCCCTTTTGCAACATATCCCAAAGGTTGTTCAATATAAATTTCTTCCTCCAAGTAGCCATTCAAAAAGGCGGATTTGACATCCATTTGGTGGATTTTCCATTTGTTTTGAGCTGCCATGGAAATGATCAACCGAATAGTTTCTAATCTCGCAACCGGAGCAAAAACCTCATCGTAGTCAATTCCCGCCTTTTGTTTGTAGCCTTTCGCTACCAATCTTGCTTTGTATCTTTCAACTTCGCCTTTTGAATTTTTCTTGATTTTATACACCCATTTAACTCCAATGGTGTTCTTTCCTTTGGGTAGTGCCACCAACTCCCAAGTATCATTCTTTTTTATGGATTTGATTTCTTCATCCATAGCACTTCTCCATTTTTTATCACCAACCGCTTCTTCAAAACTCAAAGGCTCGGAATTAGCAAATAAACAAAAATATGTTTCACTTAAATCCAAAGTTACCTCATCTGTAACATCATACAACTCACGAACATTTCTTGTCTTCCTAGGCCTTTCACTTGAACTTTCTTCGCCAACGGGTGGAAGTGGTTGTGGTGGAGTATTCGGTTGCACCAACTCTTCATCATCCTCAAGAAGAGGATACAAATTGTACTCTTCTTTGGCCATGTTCCATTCCCAACAACTTTTCTCATCGAACTCAACATCTCTACTAATGACAAGCTTTCCATTTTGCGGGTTATACAACTTGTATCCTTTGGAATTTGAATCATAACCAATGAAAACATACCTTTCACTTTTATCATCAAGCTTTGTTCTCTTTTCATCCGAAACATGTGCATAGGCAATGCTTCCAAAGACCCGCAAATGAGCAACATTCGGCTTTATTTTGCTCCAAGCTTCTTGAGGTGTTTTGTCATTAACACTTTTAGTGTGGCACCGATTCATCAAATAAACCGCACATGCAACTGCTTCTGCCCAAAATTCTTTAGGCACATTTTTACTCTTTAGCATACTCCTTGTCATGTTGAGAATTGTCCGATTCTTTCTTTCGGCAACTCCATTTTGTTACGGTGTTCTTGGAACTGTCAATGGCCTCAAAATGCCATTTTCTTCACAAAACTTGTTGAATTCATTTGATGTGAATTCTCCTCCTCTATCGGATCGAAGGGCTTTGATTTGGTAGCCGCTTTGCTTTTCCACCATAGTTTTGAACTTTTTGAAAGTTTGAAACACCTCGGATTTTTCCTTCAAAAAGTACACCCAAGTTTTCCGAGAATAATCATCAATGAAAGTAAGAAAATATTTATTCTTACCAAACGAACAAGGATTGATAGGGCCACACACATCTGAGTGTATCAACTCCAACGGGCGTTGAGCTCTTGAAAGTGATTCTTTCGGGAAGCTTTTCCTAGCTTGCTTGCCAAAAAGACAACCTTCACAAATTTGATTAGGTTGCTCAATGTTTGGCAATCCTCTCACCATCTTTTTCTTGCTCATCTCCTTTAGGCCATCAAAATTCAAATGACCAAATCTCATATGCCAAAGCCAAGAATCACTTTTGAAACATGCTTGTAAACACCTTGGTACATCACTTTGAATGTTAAGCATAAACATTCGGTTTCTTGTCATAGGAACTTTTGCTAACAAACGTCCATTTTCATCTTTCATAACCAAACTTTTATTTTTCAAATGAATGTCATAATTTTTCTCCAATAATTGTCCCAAACTTAATATGTTACTTTTCATTTCGGGCACATAGAAAACATTGGAGATAAATTGATGGCTTCCATCTTTCAATTTGATTAAAATGGTACCTTTTCCTTTCACTTGTACCCGAGAAGAATCTCCAAAAGTGATGTTACCTCCATATGTTTCATCAAGCTCCATGAAAAG
Organism: Lantana camara; assembly: GCA_037501455.1. Lineage (NCBI taxonomy): Eukaryota > Viridiplantae > Streptophyta > Magnoliopsida > Lamiales > Verbenaceae > Lantana > Lantana camara. The sequence continues at coordinate 118,518,575 of CM074857.1, forward strand.
ATTTTTCTTTCCACAAATATGGCTGCTTGCACCGGAATCAAGATACCACAAGTTTTGTTCTTGATTATCTTCGCCTTTGCATGCGAGAAGCAAAGTGGGACCTCCTTCTTCATTATTGCTCTCCACGAAGTTTGTTTTTTCTTCCACTTCGTTTGTGCATTCCCAATGATAATGTCCAAAATTATTACAATTATAACATTGAACATTTGATTTGTCATACCTTCTCGAATTTGGCCTCCAATTACTTCTTCCTCGACCGCGTCCGCGACCTCTTCCTTGAAAGAAATTTTGATTCTTCTCCTCTTTGTTTACATAGTTGCCTCTTCCTCTTCCACGAGCAACTTGTCAACGTCCTCGACCCCTTTGGAACGTGTTACGCTTTTCTTGCTTTTCTTTGAACGAAAGTTTTGCTTGCAAAACTTGCTCCACCGGTTCTTGATTTGGTTTCTTTAGTCTCTCTTCATGGGCTTGCAAAGATCCGGCTAATTCTTCAACGGTCATAGTGTCCAAATCTTTGGACTCTTCAATTGCCACAACAATATAGTTAAATTTTGAATCCAAGGATCGTAAAATCTTTCCAACGACCCGATCATCCTTCAAGTCTTCTCCATATCTTCTCATTTGGTTAACCACCACCATTATTCGTGAAATATAATCCGAAATGGTTTCGGACTCCTTAATGCGTAGAGATTCAAATTCTCCTCTTAAGGCTTGGAGACGAACTTTCTTCACTTTATCAACTCCTTTGAACGAGGCTTGGAAAATATCCCAAGCTTGCTTGGAGGTGGTTGCACTAGCAACTTTCTCGAACATTTTTTCATCCAAACTTTGATGGATAAGAGTGAGCGCCTTTTGATCTTTCTTTACTGCAGCGGCATTGGTGGCCTCAACACCGTTCTCGATAGGTTCCCAAGCATCATGAGCTCCAAGTAAAGCCTTCATACGAATACACCAATTCTCGTAATGTTCTTTTACGAGCAATGGAACTTGGAAAAGAGGAGCACTCGTCATTTTTTTCGTTGTCTCCAAACAAAATTGGCTCTAGATACCACTTTGTTAGAAATGGAGAGCAAATACACACTCAAACTCACAAAATAAAAGTGGAGATATAAAGTGACTCTATTTCACTTAATAAAAATGACTTGATTAACTTGAGAAAAATGACAAATACATAGGGTTTATATAGGATTTTCTAGACATGAACTTAGGCTTAGTTCATGTATTATAATTAATAAGACTCTTGATATCCTATGCATGAATATATCAATTCATGAATTAACTAAAAACAATGAATAATATAAAATACATGAACCAAATAAAAAGACTAATCTAGAAAATGAATCTAGATTAATATCTTGAAAAACTTTTCAATTTTCAACAATATCGATTGTTAATTTAGTAATTGATAAAATATAGTTATGAAATAAATTAGTTATGAGGGTTTTATCAACCGTGCATATAAATGGATTTTTATTATATTAATCACCAATCGAATAGTTACAAGTTTTTATTTATTATATATTTTTTTAATAGCGTTGCTACATAATTAGTTGGGATTGGACCACTCCTTTTTTAAGGAAATGGAAACAAAGACCGAAAGTTAAAAGCAGTCACATGCACCTTGGTATTTTGCTTCAAGTGGTTGATACAATTTCTGATATTTTGTTCAAGTGCTGCTCTTTCCTCAAGAAACTTTGCCTCCAAATCATTATGCTGAGTCTGTAAAATAGGGATTAGGCCATTTAGTAAATTAGTAGAATATCCAATTCAAAAGCTACTAGGGCAAGTACAGAAACAACAAAGAGATGCAGGGATCCTGAACATACGTTGAGGCAAAATATGAATGGTGACACTAATTATGTTGTGGGAATCCACTTTTTTGGAGAAATTATTCCAGAAATATATTCCAAAATGGCCAAATGGATGAAAGAAACGACATTAAATATGAATTCAGGCAAATTATTCACGGTCCAGAAATTATATCAGAGCCAATAACAAATTAATTAATCAGAAAACAATTTCAAAGGAAAATATTCAATACATTTTCACATGAAAGGGAAGGGACTGAACTCATCAACATTCCAGAAAACACTTCTTAAATGACAAATCAAGAAAGTGCATCTGATCATGCATTACTAAGCAACCATCGAATCAGTCATGACTAGAATTTTGTATTGTTCCTACTTCCAAGCTAATTGCATTTTTTGGTCCCTTAACCTGGCCTTATTTTTTTTCCTTTTTTTGCTAATCACATCAATTTTTATTTTCCAATTCATGGGGTTTTGTCAGATTTTCCGGACAAACAATATGAATGTTTTGGCCCAAAAATGTTGCTGAATTAGGTACGGGTTAGAAAATATCCCAACTATAAATGATAATTGAGTTAGGGTCGGTGAAATTAAGAAATTTAAGCTCAGAGATTAAAAACAAAAAGAAAAAAAAGATAATATTTACTTTAGAAATAGTATGAAAATGAAGTGATCTTTAGAAACAAACTTACTGCAGGTTTAATTTTTTTACTGTTTGGAATGAAAAGAAAATAAAATAAAATTACTAACAACACAACAAATGGATATATAAACGTTGTCACTAATTATATATATCTTGGAATCTAAAAATATATATTAGTAATGTAAATTTTGAAATATTATTAAAGACAAAATGATGTTTAAGTAACATAATTGATATTTGGCAATATACCTGTAGCATCAACTCTAATGTCAATAAATATTTTGTTACAAGCTTTATTGCTTTAGTAAGACAATTTTGTTGTTATACCATGATGTCATTGGTTGATAAATAATATATTTAACCTAACTTATTCCAAAAAGCTAACGGTTGATCAGAAAGGATTGCGAAATCATTATATATTGAACTCCAAATATTTGATTATTCGACGTGGGATACATGATATTGGTGAGCTTAAAAAATACAATCACTTGCCAGAGGATTGCATGTGGTCCGGGACGTGACAATCAATATTTGTTATGATATTTTGTTGTAAATACTTTAGATGTAATTTTTTTCTAGATATAATATATATTAAAATGCTCCCCGTTATTTTCCATCAAAATCATATAAGTAAACTCTAAGAATTTGGAAATATAATACCACAATTTATTACTCCCCAGTAACCTCTTATTTGTTCCGATTAGGAAACAATTTGAGAGTATAGCAAGGAATTCAAAGATTACATAAAAAATATGCGACTTCCAGATGAGTAAAAATCGCATCCTTTATTAGACCGTAATCACCCAATAGTCTACCAGAAACATAAGTACAAAACGTGTTTGAAAAGTCTGGCTGAGGAATTAATTCAGAGAACTTTTCCAGCTTCCCTTTTTAAATGATGCATTTTTGGTTTATAGCGGCAGCATCCCCAGATTATACATTATTTTTGTGCATCTAACTGAGTTATCCATCCTTTTAAAAACTTTATATTTCAGGAAATATAGTATGAGTTATACGAATCAAAGAAGAAAATAGCGCCTCAGTACAAAGTGATAATGTAAACTTTGTAATTCCCAAATTAAATAGAATAATTATAAATAGTGCTCTGCATTTAAATATAATTACATATACACTTCCCCCAGTTTCGAGTGATATTAGAGTAAATTGCTTTTTTTTTGCGCCTTAACCTGACCTTATTTTGTGGGGAAAAAATCTCGGGCCCCTCTGTAAAAAAAATAATTTTCAAATTATCTTCTCTTAAAAAATTAAGTAGCATAAAGGTTCATCAAGTTTTTAAAAAGAAACATATTTACCCTCCACACAGGAGTGTGTAACTTTTTCTTACCTTTTATTTTATGAGTTTGAAGTCTATTTTACCCCTCCATCATGTTTAAATGAATAAGTTTAAAGTTTATTTTACCCTTTCTTCATATTTTTGCCTCCAATCAATTTTTTCCTCAAGCTAAATTTCTTCTGACGTTCAGCTTCTTTTCAAGTGTTTTAGTTAGAGTTTTTGATTGAGAGAAGAAAAATAAAACGTACAAAAAATAAAATTTTAAATGGAGCTGAAATATTTTGAGAGGTGTTCTAAAAAAAAAACCTATTAATTAATCAAAGCGAAAAAATTAGAAAAGTGGCAGTGTAAATAATATAAGTAACTTATTAATATATATTTTTAATACACGCCCCTAAATGAGATTCGAACTAGGGTTATTGTTCTAGAGAAAAGTCACTTGAATCCTATTGCCTAATATAAAAATTAGGTGTTATTCAATTTTACGCAAAGGAGTGATTTAAGAATTATTTATTATAAAGGCTAAAATACTTTTATCTCTTATTTTGTATCTTTTTATTCCAACCTGACAAATAATTTCCTGCTCGTGAATTTTTGTTTTCCATTTCATGGGGTGTTTTGTCACATTTTCCGGAAAAACAAAGGATGAAATTATTGTCCCTTGTGGTAATAAGAAATGGGAATTAAAGCTACCAACTTCATGCCGGGATTTAAAATTTAGTGTACTTAATTGACCAAGGTTTTATCTTTCGACATTCATTCTAGATCAAGGAAAACAAAAACAATTGCTAATTATATGGATACATCGTTGAATTTTCTATTGGGTGAGTCTCGCATATTTATTAAATTGTATTTGAAATATTTTTTAGCTCAATTATTTGATCTATTTAACATATATTTAATTATATGTGTTTAATAAGAATATTGATTTGGTATTTTTTGTGTAGAAATCTATATACGCGTAATTAAGATGTTTAACTTTTGGTTATATTAGGGTTATAGTCCTTAATTTTTTTATTTATTTTGTTTTGCTCTCAACCTTGGATTTGTCAGAGTAATCTTAGAGATTGTGTATATTTTTTAGAAATATTTTATTGTACATACATATATTCCATATCTTTTAATATTTGATCCTTTCATCCTATCTTTTGATTCTTAATATTTGATTCTTTCATCGTATCACTAATCTACTTTTATTTTTTTTCCTCATAGGATATACTTTTACTCTCTCTCTTCGTAACATCAGCCACTTTTTTTTTTTTTTTTCCCTCCTCCTCCTAGGATATATTTTTACTCTCTTTCTCTAATGTTCAACCGTCCACCTTCTCTTCTATTGTCAAACAAATCTCTCAAGTTTTATTCTTAATTTTTTTTTATGATATGGCCAAACAACCTTCGCTATCCAAATAACTATTGTAATATATATATATGTACAATTTTTCCATTCAACTTTAAAAGAAGAGAAAATTAATTGCATATCTTATACATCTATCCTATTTCATATGACCAAAAATAGGTTTTTACGGTCAGTCAAAATATTTGAACGTAAGCTCTAATTAATATAGTACCATACATATATATTAATCCAAAAATATATGAGCCTGGATTTGTAAAAACAAAATAAACGATCAAACACTCTTCTCTTTTATTACAGTCATTTTAGATCGAGAACAAATAAAAACTACAACATCCAATAGGTATTGGTCTAGTGGTGACTGACTAGATTATAAGTGTCGGACTTTACTTGATTCTTTAAGAGATCAGGTGTTCGAAACTTACTTGTTAAAAAAGCTCTTGGGGAGAGGTTTACTTATCGCTCGACTCGAACCCAATAAATGGATATAAAACCCAAAAAAAATAAAAAATAAAAATAAAAGCTACAAAATAAAAACCGCATCACTTTAGAGTTTAGACCAATAACTCCTTCAATATATATTGAGAGAACTCTAGTATACGATGGAAATGGATCTTCCACTGTTATTCTTCACAAAACATGCTGAAGCAATTATTCTTTATGTCATTATTACCTTCTTCACAGCTTGTAGTAATCAAGAATATGTTGATCAAGTGAAATACTCCTAAACTTGGCTATATAATCAGTCAATATTATGTTTTTGTATTTGGCTGGATTTTACAGATCTATCAGCTCTAAAATCTTTTCTGAAAAAAGCTCGACAATTTGAGAAGTATCAAACTGTTTAGCCTTTGTAGTATCATTATGTGGTTCTCCTTTTCCCTTGTACTTTGAGTTAGAATATTTGTTATGTCAAGGAGTCATTTGCTTCAATTGTTGTATTATTGGCTTTAATATCAAATCAGTAAGTTTATTGTTAGAACATGGTAATTGGAAGAAGCGATAATTGTATTCATGGTTTCTTGTTATGCATTCTTACACGGTACAAGAGTATTAGATAAATAGAGGTACAAGAGAACCCAAATCCCTACAAATCTGCCCCAATGCTACAAATTAGGGATTATAATCCGGAGGTCAAACCTTCCATATCTAACACTCCCCCTCAAGTTAAGGGGTGAAGTCGCCAATCCTTAACTTGCTCAGTGCTGTCTGAAATATTTGTCCAGTGATGGTTCAGTCAGCATGTCGGCTAGTTGATCCTCTAATATGACAAACGGAATTGTGATTGTACCATCTTTAAGCTTCTCCTTTATGAAATGTCGGTCCACTTCCACATGTTTAGTTCTATCATGTTGGACCGAGTATTCTGAGATGCTGATCGCAGCCTTGTTATCGCATTTCAGAGGGCTTGGGCTTCTCGGACTTATGCCACTCTCTGACATCAATTTTCGCAACCAAATGATTTCAGTAACACCTTTAGCTATGCCCCTGAATTCTACTTCTACACTTGATAGAGCCACAACCTTCTGTTTCTTGTTCCTCCAAATCACCACATTTTCTCCAACAAGTGTAAAGAATCCCACAGTTGACCTTCTGTCATTCGAGTTTCCTGCCTAATCCGCATTAGTGTAGGCCTCTATGTCTAGATGACCATGTCTCCCGAACATGATTCTGACTCTTACGGTACCCTTCAGGTATCTGATGATCTGTATAACAGCCTGTTTGTGTTCCTTCTGAGGCTGGTGCATGAACTGGCTAACAACCCCTACAGCATATGCAATATCTGACCTCGTGTGAGATAGGTATATCAGCTTCCCCACTAGTCGTTGGTACTGTTTTTTTTTTTCTGCTGGTTCCCCACTTTCTTCAATCTTGAGTTTGTGATTTACCTGTATTGGGGTTTCGACTGGTTTGCAATCCAGCATACCCGTTTCAGCTAACAGATCAAGGATATACTTTTTTTGTGAGATAAAGATTCCCTTTTTTGACCGTAGGACTTTGATACCCATAAAGTACTTCAATCCTCGGAGGTCTTTCATTTTAAGTTCCTTGAAGAGATTCTCCCGGATTCGATCAATCTCTTCTATATCGCTCCCTATTATAATCATATCATCAACTTAGATGATTAAACAGGTGATCAGGTCTCCCCGTCTTTTCAGAAACAACGTGTGATCAGAGTTGCTTTATATGTACCCGTGACGCTGCATCGCCACCGTAAACCTGCCAAACGACTCTTGGTGACTGCTTTAAACCGTACAGAGCTTTACGGAGCCTGCATACTTCGTTTTTCCTAAAATCCCCAGTAAATCCTAGAGGAGGTTTCATATACACCTCCTCTATTAGGTCCCCATATAGGAAGACGTTTTTCAAATCAAACTGATGAAGTGACCAATCCTCGTTTGCAGCTACGGAGAGCAATACTCGAATAATATCTAATTTTGCCACCAAAGAGAAGGTTTCAGAGTAATCAATTCCGAAAGTCTGAGTGTATCCTTTCGCAACTAGCCATGCCCTTTCAATTGAGCCGTCTGCTTTGTTTTATAGTGAACACCCATCTGCAGCCAACTGGTCTTTTTCCTTTGGGTAGTCTATATTTTTCCCAAGTTTCAATCTTTATCAAGGCATCCATCTCAGCTTTCATGGCCTTCTCCCATTCTTTATGTTGTCTGGTTTCCTGTACTGTTCTTGGGATTTTTTCTCTATAGAGGTTCCCAAAGATTGCTTTAGCAACATCGGATATAATCCCCCTGATCATGTTCCCTGTGGGATATTTGGATGACCGGGAAGGTTGATCAGGCGACTATCTGTGGGAAGAGGGGGACTCCCCTGGTGCTCCACTATGGAAGAGGGTACTTGTGACCTGTGTCATTTTGAGGGACAATATTAGCAGCACCTGTGGTATCAATATTATTAGGAACAGCAGGAGGAAAGTTCATTTCAGTTACCTCATTTACCTCATTCTGGACATTATACGGAGGATCATTGGGTGTTGTTGTGGTGGTGGTACTGAGATCTTCATTTCTTTGTTCAGACTCTGATGTACAATCAAGATAACTTAACCGGTACAAAGATTCATTCCAATTCTCCCCTTGATCGTTGGGTTGGGTAAGAAAGTAATACTCAGATTCCATAAAGTCATAGTCCATAGTGATATGAATTCTCTTGGTGACGGGGTTATAAAATCTGTACCCCTTCTGATGAGGGACATACCCCACAAAAACACACTTTACTACACAAGGATCAAGTTTGGTTCAGTACGATTTCAGAATTTGGACAAACACAGTGGACCCAAAAATCCGAGGAGGTAGTGTAAGATGAGGGGGTACTTCAGTTTGTGTCTGGAGAACTGACAAGGGTGTTTTATGGGCAAGGATTTTGGTTGGCAACCTGTTTGTGAGGTAGGTTGCGGTGGCGATAGCTTCAGGCCAAAAGTGATTCGGGACATGGGATTTGGTTAGTATAGCATGGGTCATCTCCAGGATGGTGCGGTTTTTGCTTTCGGCTACCCCATTTTGCTGGGGAGTATTAGGGCATGTGGTTTGATGAACAATACCATACTCCTGGAAGAACCTGTTCATTTCTTGGTTAACATATTCTCGTCCGTTATCTGACGAATCATTTTAATGTGGTGGTTAAACTGAGTTTGCACCAATTTAAAGAAAGCAACAAACATTTCACAGCCTTCAGATTTATGACGGAGAAAATATACTCAGGTTATGCGAGATTAATCATCAATAAATAACACAAAATACCAAAACTGGTTTTGATTTGTAACAGGGGCCGATCCCCAAACATCAGAGTGAATCAAAGAAAACAAAGATTAAACTCGATCGAGTATTACTTGGCTTAAAAGAAGTTCTATGACTCTTAGTAACAAGACACGTCTGACAAGATAAACTCAAAGATTGATCATTCTGAAAGAGTGCAGGAAATAAAATTCTCAGATACCTAACTGAAGGATGTCCGAGGTGTCGGTGCCAAAGCCAGAGTTGCGTGTTATCTGTTCCTTTTAAGAGAAGAGCTCGAGAGGGAATCTCCATTTCATCAACATAGTATGATCCCATCCTTCTCAGTACCATGCTCAATGATCTACTTCGTATGAATGTCCCGTATCAAACAGAAACGAGGATATATTAATACCACACAATTTAGCTCAGAGGTTAAATGGCTCAAGGACAGCAGTTTGCATGATAACAAAAGAACCTAAAGGCAATTTCCTAATTTCAGCTTCGATGAGATAGATATGGAGCCCTCAGTTTCAACTAACACTAAGTCACCTCAAGCTGTTTGAATATGTGAGTTTTTTGGGTTGCAGCTGTTCAGTATATCAGAGGAATCATATGTCATCATATCGGTTGCTCCACAATCGAAAATCTACTGGCTTATTTTATTTGACTTTGTTTGGGTGTGCAGGGCATGAGTTTTAGTGGTGGGGTTGATCGTGTGTTTTTAAGAGAGTAGGGCCATTTTTGGATTTTTCGAAAGTCAGGGGCTTATTGTGCAAATTATCAAAAGTAGGATTCCCAAATTAAAGACTTAAATTAGGGTTTGGGCCATTACCCCCAAACCCGTTACCTTTGTTGCCTCATTTTTCTCTTTGTTGTTGTCACCGCCAACGACGATGCTCGCCTGACCGCCGCCACTATACCGGAGTCTCCACCGACGACACCTGCAGTGGTGGCCTCAGATCGAGACCCCCCATTAGACATCGGGACTTTGGTGGTGGCACTGGTTCGCCTGTTTTCCCCTTTTGTCGTCCCGTCGGCACCAGTCTTCCGTTTGCCTACCCACTAGTCTAAGTAGCCTAATATTTCAAAACCCTCCTCAGTTGTATGTTTCGACTTCTCGCAGTGACCGCACACAAGCGACGATCGGTCCTCTCGCTATGATGACCGGCGGTTGACGCTGTCAAGGCATATGGAGCCATCTGAGCACGCTATATTCCGTCCTCTTTTCTCTTTCCTTGCAACCAGCCCTGACCTGATTCCTTGGGTGTTGGGGCCATCTCGGCCGCTGGTTGCCGCCTTTAAGATTTGGAGGTGGGCGGCCTCTTTCCGGATGGTGGCATTAGCCAATTCAACAGAATGTTTAACTTCTTGTTTCAATAGATCATTCCGGATCGTATCATACCTCTCATCGACTCTGGTAAGAAATTGGTATAGCCTCTGTTCTTGGGTGATTTGGTTAAACATTTTTATGTCTTCTAGACACTTCATTGGATAGTTGTCGCCAATCGATAGCCATCCATATTGCTTGGAGTTTGTTCCAGAATTCCTCCAAACTGTCGCTTCCTTATCTTTGAGTGTTTGCCCTCCGATGTAAGTCGAAGAGCTGTAATTGATCTCTGCCACTGCCATAGGTGGGGCGAGACCATTCCACAGCATTTTCGCAGTCGGACACTGGAGAACATTATTGATAAGGGTTGCCTCAATGTTCTATATTATCCATGTAAATACACTTTGGTCACTTTGCTCCCAATGATCGGACTTTGGGTCAGATTCGTCTGGGGCTGGAGGGTTGCCGGTTAGGTGAGCACGACACCCTCTTCCTCCTATTGCCATCTTCATTAACCTAGCCCAAATCGGATAATTGTCGTCGTTTAGTTTAATTCTGATTGATAGATTATCCGAGTTGAGCATGGTTGATTGGGTTTGAATATTGGTGAGCTCTTGGTTGCTATTGGTTGGTTTTGACATGTTTGGTTGATTTGTAGGTTCTGGCCAGTTCTAGGCCAATTAGGGTTCAGGATTGGTATAGGACGATGATGTTAGGACTGAGTCCCAAGGATTTTAATACTGCTCTGATACCATGTTAGAACATGGTAATTGGAAGAAGCGATAATTGTATTCATGATTTCTTGTTATGCATTCTTACACGGTACAAGAGTATTAGATAAATAGAGGTACAAGAGAACCCAAATCCCTGCAAATCTGCCCCAATGCTACAAATTAGGGATTATAATCCGGAGGTCAGACCTTCCATATCTAACATTTATATTTAACTTTTAGAAAGATAATGAGTTTACAAAGCTTATTTACAAACTTTTCTAGTTTTAATATTCAATTTATCAAAATGGTCAGATGCGTGTAATACCAAAAGCCTATTTTCATTGAATGGTCATTTTGAAAGAAAGTGCTCGTCCGAGAAAAGGTAATTAATATATACTATTAATTTTCTTTTTTTTTTTTAGAAATATACTAGTAATTTTCTACACACTCAATACGTGTACAACGAAATAATTATTATTATTTAACTTTATTAAAATTTAAATTTTCATATTAATATATGTTTTATGATTATGTTTAGTATAACTATTAGATTATATAAATAAATGTAATAATATTATATTAATAAAAATAATATTAAAATATAGATTACAGAATATGAGGAAAAAAGATAAAATAAATATTAAAGAATTTATTAAAAAAATCAAATTGAGGTGAGAGAAAAGAGGAGTTAGCACAATTTTTTAAGTGAGAATTAATTGGCACGTTCTAGCGGTGAAAAAAAAATAAATAAATAAAAAGACCAAAAGTTCATCGCACCGCATTTGTCTTTCTTGATTTATTAATTTTTTTTTGGTTCTCTTTCTTGCTTGATGTAATAGTATAGATAAGTGAATATTTAGTATTTGGGCATTAATGACTAATGACAACCCGTCCATCGTTATTTTAGGGACAAAGTCAAAATTTGTATAATTTATATAATACTTTTAGGTAATTTTAGTCCGAATTTAATATAGAGAATATGAAAAATCAAATATAAATATAATACGTTTATTAATATTACATTTGGTATACCAGTTAAATCATTTTAGCAATTTTAGGACATTTCATTTGTTCGATGATAAAATAAGTTCATATCTTTAAAATTAAGCAATTTAATATCAAATTTGACCGGAGCCCCTAAAGTACTTGCCAGCAAAAAGCCTCGGTTTTCCATGTGTCCAGGTACAGCCGGACGACATATAAAATCCTAGTGGGTTTTCAATGGACAAAAAGCGGGTCAAATTTAATACTAAATTGCTTAAATTTTAAAGATATACATTTATTTAGTTGTCGAAAAATGAAACGTACAAAAATCGATGATATCCTCAAGTTGGTATAAAAAAATGAAAATTTCCTACTCATATTATTGGCCTGGTTCAATCTAATTGGATTTGGATATATCTTTGGTCATGATAGTTTCGTATTTCTTATAATAACGTATATTTATATGCTTTTTCAGTGTGTTGAAAGGTAGCTACTAATTGACCAAGTGTATTATTTTTTTACTGGAGTTGTATTACTCTAGATCATACGCCTAGTCCCTAGATGGCTAGATCTATATACAAGGTACCTCGATTTAAGAGCAATTGTGTCATTATCTCTATTCAATTTATATAGTTGTGATATTAGTTTCACTAATTTTTAAAATTGGTTTCATACTCTAAGAAAACATTACAATAATGGTTTTACACGTTACGATAATGGTTCCACCATTAATTAGGTAACAAAAAAGGCATGTGGAGATCATGTACACCGTTAGAAATTCATTTAAGGTGCTTTTTGAAAATATTTTGTGTTGGAAACTTTATTCAGAAAAAAAAAAAAAAAAAACCATCATTAAGTGGTGTAATTTAGCTGTTCGACGCTATATTGGCTTAACCAGAGGTCTTGAGTTCGAGTTCTTGGGAACACAGATACCATTGATAGGGAGAACTTTACACCCTAAATGATGGCTCTCATTGATAGGGAGAGCTTTATACCTTAAATGGTCCGCTACTGCATGGAACAAAAAAATAAATAAAAACACACATGCATCTCCTATTTTGCTCATCTTTTGCTAATTTCAATAACAATTTCTTAATAATATTACATGTCATAATTTATAATTTTGCCATAACTAAAGGATGTACTGCTTAAACCATCCAAAAAGAGCTACATTTTTTCTCAATACAGTGTTATAAATTATAATTGATGCAGTTTGAATGATGTTCTGTTATGTTATCCTGATAATATGGTGTTAATTATTGTTATTCTTTTTTTTTTTTTTTTGATTTTATATTTAATTGGGTTCGGATCAAGCGACAAGTAAAGCTCAATCTAATGAACTTTTTCTAATAAGTAAAATAAAATTCATCTCTTATGATATAGTGTTAATTGTATTATTATTAACATCATCTCCTATTTTGCTTATCTTTTGCTAATATTAATAACATATCTTAATAATTACGTGTCATAATTTATAATTTTGCCATAACTACAAGATGGACCGCTTAAACCAACCAAAAGAGCTACACTCTTTCCCAAATAATGTGTTATAAATTATAATTGATGCAGTTTGAATGATGTTATGATTTGTTGTCATGATAATACAGTGTTAATTATTGTTATTCTTTTTTTTTTTATTTCATTTATTGGGTTCGAACTAGGCGACAAGTAATGTTCAGTACAATGGAGTTTTTCTAACAAGTAGGTTTCAAATCCCTAACCTTTTATAGAATCAGAAAAAATTCATCTCTTATGATTCGTTGTTAATTATATTATTATTAACATGGTATTGATGTTGAATTGTAAAGAAAATAAAATAAAATGGACAAAATAAGAGATATAATAAGATAGTTACACACAAAAAAGATTTTCAAAAATTAAATGAATTTCTAACAATCCACGTAATCTCTGCATGCCCTTTCCATTTCGTAATTAACAACGAAATTATTATTGTAATGTATGAGACCATTATTATAATTTTTTCTTAAAGTGTGAGAACATTTTTAAAATTTTAAAATAAGTGAAACTCGTTTTTTTTGGAAAAAAAATAAGTGAAACTAATATTTCAAAAAATATAAATTAAATGGAACTAAAAATACAATTTTCCCCATAATTTCTCTGAAAGAAAATTAGTTTATCAACGAAATACAACCAGCTTGTTTAATATAATATTTAGAAGTCGGATCTGACGGCTTGACAAGATATCCAAAAATTAATCAACTGGCATATGGTTGTTGTTGATGTAAATGAAAAACTAAAACACAATCCTTTAATATAAAGTTGTTAATTAGGTTTGACGGCTTTGGCTTTCCCATTTCACATAAAACAAAATGTAATTTACATATTTCACGACTCATTAATTAGCTAATTGAAATATGGTTTTCTTCGTTGTAAAATCATGAGTGGAACTAGAAAGGTTGTATTTTCATTGGTATGTTAAGATACAAATTACAACATAATATATATACAAGAGGGCTAGGCAACATCTGCAAGAAAGGAGAAAAAAGCTATTACAAGAAAATAATATAAAAGGGGATGATTAAGGGAGATTGGAATCAACCCTAATTTTTCCTCAATTATATAATCTTATCTTTTAACACCTCCGTAACCTGAAGACAGGGGCAATACGAGTTGAAAGTTGGCACGATGGAACTCATGCGACCATTTCCCTAGAGGTTCGGTAAGAATATCTGTCAATTGACCATTGGTAGATAGAAAACGAATTTGTAAGGTACCTCACGCCACTTGCTCATAAACAAAGTGGTAATTCAACTCCAACTCAGTGTGTTATGTTCAAGCATGAAATATTGGATTTGAACTTAAGTATATATTACACTTATATATATACATTTTTAACAATTATTAAACCTATATTATCACACCAAAAAACTGTTGGTTTTCACTTTCAATGTGGCAGTAGATGATGGCCCTAGGGAAGCCAGCAAGCCATGACATTGAATTCTTCTAAAGGCCGCCCCCCTAGGGAAGCTAGCAAGCTAACGATCTAGACTCAGTTTATATAATTATAGAACTAGTGGTTAGAAAAGTGAGGTAGCCCTCTTATTTTCACATCTTTTCCTTTCCTTTGCAAGCTAAAGTCGTGTGACCCTCGAGTCTGGGGATAGGTGGACGAGGATGGACAAAGTTCACGTTAGTTAGCGCTATCTTTTGAGCCAAAGAAGGGAAGCTTTCTCTCTATTTACCGTCGTATTATTGTATTTGAATTCTTGAAGTTCAATGTATAGGGCTGAAGAGAGCCTAATGACACAAGGAAAGACCTATTCGGATAGAGATGAGAGTAACCAAAAATGAAACATTTAGTCCTTTTTGTAACAAATATCAAATGTCGGATTACAATTTGAGACATCTGATCTTTAGGGTTTTAGAATGGTGGTGGGTGGGACTTGGCCGCTACCATCAATAAAAACTATTTAGGCTTTGATAATTGAAGGGAAGGAATTATGTCTTCCAGATTAGATAATTTCGAGTGTTTAATTTGATATTGAAGTTAGGAGTAGCAGAAAAAGTAGTGTTCGAGGGTGAGAAGGCATCAAGAGCCGTAGAGGACATGGCGCGTAGTGTTGGCTGGAAAAAAAAATTAGTAGGCCTTTGGCACCATGTAAGTCATGAGTGGAACCAAAAAGGTTGTATTTTTTTAATGTGTTAAGATAAATATATTGAAACACAATGTATAGACAAGGGACAAAGGTAACATTCACATAAAAGAACAAGAGCTATCTAAAACTCAATAGAGAATTTGATAAACAATGGCACTAATTCCAGTTTGAACAAAAACTTAAACAAGTGATAGTAATGGAATAACAAATGAAGCAAGGATGACACGTGCGATTTATACAGGTTCGGCAAGCCTACCCCTGTCCCCAAGTTGTGAGCTTGGGAGTTTTTAAAGATATTCTTATTAAGCACTTGAGATCACAAGAAAAACCTTGCAATCTCATACACAAACACTCTAGTGATATAAATAAGTTTCACCTACTTATCTTTCTCACTAACACACACTAAAAGAAAGTTACCTCCTCTCTGGAACCCACCATAGTAGTACCAGAGATTACAAAAGCTGAGACTGACTGCCTATCTGGAATCACTCAGATCCCTACCAACACTGAATCACTCGGATTCTCACAAACACTCTGAATTCGAATTCTTACAACACACTCTGAATCACTCGGATTCTATTCTCTGCACTAGGCTCTCACTAATCACACTTATAATCACTTCACTTTTCAACTCATGATTTCTTCCCTTTATATCCAGTCCTTCTAGAACTAGTCGGTTGGAGAGATCTTCTTTATCCAGTAGGTGGCGCTTGATTCCAGCAGTTTGTTCCCCTGATTGCTTGTAATTAATAGTTTTAATTTTGGCTTCCATAGGTCCTGGAGGATTTCTTGGACTCTTCCATTAGGGTTCCTGCAACAGAATTCTTTCCACAAAATATGCAAGATAAAAAAGGTAGGGAATCAACAAAAGTATCAACATTCTCCCCCTTTTTGTTGATGACACCATAACATTAGGAGAACTCCTAAAAGAAGTAGATGGGTATCTCTGTAAGAAGAAATGTTAGAAGGCAACCCCCCTGACAATGAGAAACATTTACAGAGCATCTCCCCCTGCCAATTAGAAAGTACTTAAAGAGCCACTCTCCCTGTCAAGGGCCTGTCTATTCATCATATAATGCAAAAAGCTAAGTAGAGTAGTGCAGTTTAAATAGTTACAGACCCGAAAAATAAAATTTTTTCAAAAGTAAGGAAGAGTGCAGTAAGCAATGGAAAACTAAGTGGTGTTGGCGATGTGATCATCTGCATTTGGTTTGGCTAACCCTGAGTCTGTTTCTGTCTTGACTTCTCCTCCCTCTTCAGCAATAAAAGGGAGAGCTGGGCTTAGTTCCCAAATAGCCCTCTCAAGTGCTGTGAAGCGAACAGCCATGCGGGTTTCCATGCTGGTGAGAGCGGACTAAAGCAGGGAGATCGCTTCAAGGAGAGCGTCCATAGAGGGTTACTGGGTCCCGGACGAGGATGGAGTAGGATCTCCAGGCGTGGCAATTTAACGCCCCTGTACCAGAGACCGGACTCAGACACATGGATCTGCATCTTTGCGAGACTTTTCAAGTCTATAACCTTGTTCTCTTTATCACTTTCTTTGTACTCATCACAAAGAGGGACACCCTCATAGCTAAGCAGATAAGAGATTAACATACCAAAGGGTAGATTAGCTTTGCGAAGAGTGAAGTAATGCTGAATAGACTTAATAAAAAAATACCCGAAATCAAGGACCTCACAGTTATAGATCTTGTAGAGGATGTAGGCGAAGATGTAAGACATGGTGGTGGAATGATTTCCACTAAGGGTTGGAGCAGAGAATAGATTCATGTTGATGACCTTCTGAAGAAAGAAAAGTTTCAACATCTTGAGGCCATTCAAGCCTTCACCTTTGCCCAAATCATAGGTAGCATCTTTGTCCCAGAAAATCTTTCGAGCATCCTCCAGTTTCTCCAGGTCCGACCACTTACCGAACCTAAAGAACTTCTCACCGTCATCTGGAATCTTGAAGATGGAATTGATTTTTGTCGAGGAGAGAGTTATCCGGTGACCTAGAAAAAACGATTCAACGGAGATCTCCAGCGTTTCTGGATTCTCAGTAAACAGAGCATTTGAGTAGAACAATTTGACCAACGGCGGATAAGCGGAGGCCCGCACACCGAGAACCTTATCCAACCCAACCTCTTTGAGTTTGTCCAACGCTGGTGAGGCCGGTAGGGTTTCAAAAACGACAGCCCGTCCATGATGCACCTCCAAGTGTTTGAAGTATTTGTTGTAGAGAATACCTTCAGCAGGACTGTGGAATTTTAGAATGTTGGATAGAGAATCGATGGATTTGGTTTCAGATCCGGGGAATTCGGATTTGACTGGGGTTTGAACAGATTTCTCGTCATCGGAGATTTCAAGGTTAGAGATTTCAGTAATGTAGGTTAGAGGTGTTTTCCGGCGAGATCTACGCGAGGGAGCGAAATAGGCGGCTAGGGTTTTTCTTTTGGTGGTCATGATTGAGGAAGATGAGAATGAGTTTAGGGTAGCTTGAAGGATTGGGATAATATGTCCTTCTACAGATGTCGATTCACTTCCTGGAGAGAGAAAAACACACAACATAACGAGTATACATGCAATGTATGATATGCAAAAAGATTAATGCCAAGAATATTAATGAGTGAGGAGTTTCCAAAAATAAATTATGTAAGAAGTTTGGAAGAAAGAATTCCCAATCTGGAACGTAGGTTGCAAAATTGTTCTTCCAGAAGGGGTTTTGTGAAAATATCGGTCAATTGATCTTGAGTTTTGACATAAAAAATTTCAATTTCATTTTTCTGAATATGATCACGAAGAAAATGATGCTTGATTTTAATGTGTTTGGTTTTGGCATGGAAAACAGGGTTTTTTGATATGCAGATGGCACTGGTATTATCACAGTAAAGTGGTATGTTGGAGAAATGAAGACCAAAGTCTGATAGTGTTATCTTCATCCAAAGTAGTTGAGCCCACTAGCTGCCCAAGGCCATATATTCGGCTTCAGTGGTTGATAGGGCCACAATGGTTTGTTTTTTGCTGGACCAGCTTACGAGGCAGTTGTTAAAGAGCTGACAAGACCCGCTGGTACTTTTTCTATCAATGACACAGCCAGCGTAATCGGCGTCCGAAAAACCAACAAGATGC
Source organism: Lantana camara (assembly GCA_037501455.1). NCBI lineage: Eukaryota > Viridiplantae > Streptophyta > Magnoliopsida > Lamiales > Verbenaceae > Lantana > Lantana camara. The sequence goes on from CM074857.1 coordinate 118,537,151, forward strand.
ATAATGTCAGTTTTTTGATACCAGAGACCAAAATCTGTGGTTCCTTTCAAGTACCGGAGGATGCGTTTGACTGCTTTGAGGCGAGATTCTTTGGGCGCAGACTGGAAACGACACAAAGTGTGGTGGCAAAGAGTATATCCGGTCTGTTTGCTGTTAGGTATAGCAAATTTCCAATCATCCCCCTGTACAGTTTTTCTGGAACTTCCTTGCCTTCAGGATCTGGTTCCAGTTTGACTGATGGACTCATAGAAGTTGGTGCGGGTTTGCAATCACTCATCTGGAACTTATTCAATATATCTTTGGCATACTTTTCTTGACTTACAAAGATCCCTTTCCTTCGTTGATTGATTTGTAGCCCAAGAAAATATGTTAGTTCACCCATGAGACTCATTTCAAATTCCTATTGCATACAATCAGAGAATTCTTGACAGAGAATGTTGTTAGTGCTTCCGAAAATAATATCATCAAAATAAATTTGCACGATTAGAAGGTCCTTATTTTTATTTTCACAAAAAGAATTGTGTCAATGGTTCCAATATTAAAATGGTTCAGCAAAAGATAGTTTTTAAGACAATCATACCAAGCAAGGGGGGCTTGTTTAAGCCCATAGAGTGCTTTGTTCAATTTATAGACATGATTAGGGTGATTTAGATCCTCAAACCCGGGGGGTTGTTGGACATAAACTTCTTCACTAATGGAGCCATTTAAAAAGGCACTTTTGATGTCTATTTGGTAAAGAGTGAAGTCCTTGAGGCAAGAAAAAGCAAGTAACATTCTAATGGATTCCAACCTGGCCACGGGAGCGAAAGTTTCGTCGAAATCAATACCTTCTTGCTGACTATACCCTTTGGTTACGAGCCTCTCCTTGTTGCGAGTGACTTTACCTGTTTCATCCAGCTTATTTCGAAATACCCACCTAGTCCCAATGACAGAGTGAATTTCTGGTTTTTCAACCAAGTTCCAGACGTTACATTTTTCAAATTGGCTGAGTTCTTCCTTCATGGCGCTACTGCTGGCATGATTGTCAGCCATACGTTGGGATCGGGTCATCATCTTAGTGTTGATATCCCCAGTGATGTTATCTAGAGGATGGATGGAAGCATGCTTGAATTTCTTTGCTTGTTCTTTTTTTGCTTCGTTAGGCCCTTTGTCTTCTTTTGCTTCTGGTTCTTCCTTGGGAGTGTCTGGAATTTCTTTCGTAGGAGCCGGATAACCTGAAATCTCAATGCTTAAGGTGTCCTTGGCCATAGGATTGGAATCATCAAAGATAACATTAATCGATTCTTGAACAATTCTTTTGTGTTTGTTAAAGACTCGGTAAGCTTTGCTATGAGTCGAATATCCCACAAAAATACCCTTATCGAACTTAGGGTTAAATTTTCCCAAGTTATCTTTGTCATTAAGAATGTAACATTTACACCCAAAAACATGAAAATATGCAATGTTTGGTGTTCTACCATGCCATAATTCGTAAGGAGCTTTCTTGATTATAGGCTTGAGAAGGACTCTATTTGAGATGTAACAAGCGGTATTGATGGCTTCCCCCCAAAAGGATTTTGGCAATTCAAACTCATTTATCATGGTGCGAGCCATTTCTTGCAAGATGCGATTTTTTCGTTCCACAACCCCATTTTGTTGGGGAGTTTTAGAGGCAGAGTATTCATGAAAATAACCATTTTCCTCACAAAAGGTGGTGAAGTTTTTCTCATCAAATTCAGTGCCGTGGTCACTACAAATTCTTTTAATGCTCAAGTTTTTCTCATTTTGAATCCTTTTGACAAGAGGTATAAAAGAGTTTATAGCTTCATTTTTGTGAGCAAGAAAGATAACCCAGGTGTATCTAGAGAAATCATCGACAATAACGAATACGTACCGTTTACCTCCCATGGATTGCGTCCTTATAGGGCCAAAGAGATCGAGATGCAGAAGTTCCAGAGGCCTGCTGGTAGACACATCATCTTTGGTTTTGAAGCTGGAACGAGTCTGCTTTCCTATTTTATAGGCCGTACATGGTCTATCTTTTACACAGTCGAGCTTGGGAATGCCTTTTACCAGATCTTTCTTGGTTAAATGAGAGATGAGGTCCATGTTGACGTGACCCATCCTTCTATGCCATGTCCAGCTGGTATCATCTGATACGGATAGACACTCAACATTCTGATTAGATAGGTCTTGCATAATGAATGAATAAATGTTTCTTTCCCTATCAGCAGTAAAGATTACTTCACCATTTTTCATTATGCAACATTTTGAAGAGCTGAACTTAACTTCATACCCGCAATCACAAAGTTGACTGATGCTTATAAGATTATGTTTCAAACCTTCGACAAGCCACACTCTTTCAATGCATTGACCAGTTATAGTCTCAATAACACCTTTACCAATGATCTTACCTTTGGTGTTGTCAGCAAAGATCACATTACCTCCATCACAGACTTGGATTTCAGAGAAATTGGCTTTGTCTCCTGTCATATGTCGGGAACACCCACTATCGAGAATCCATTTCTTGTTGCTAGATGTTCCAGAGCCTTTTCCCTGATCATTTCCCATAAAGGCGATGCATTCCTCCTCAGTGTCAAACAACTCTTTTTCACTTTCGTGATCCCAGTTTGCAAGGTAGGAATTTTGCTGACTTACGTCTTGGTGTTTTCTTAGAAGTGGGCAGTTTGGTCGAATGTGGGCAGTTTGGTCGAATGTGCCCAGGCTTCCTGTATTCATAACAGGTACCTTTGTTGTTCTGGAACTGCTGGAATGAGTTGGATGACTGAGCATTGTGGTTCTGGAACTGCTGAGTTGAGTTATTGGGGAGAAAGTTACTACTTTGTGGCTGCTGGAATCTTCGGTTTCTATTCCGGTTTGAGGCGATTTTCCTGATTCATCTTGATAGGAGTACCAACTCATCATCGGTTTGATCCTCAAGGTTAGGGATATTATCTGCTAAGAAGGCAATATTTTTCTGGACATCCATTTTATCTCCCTTATTCAGGAGGGTGAGTTCATGAGAAATTAAAGAACCAATGAGTTCAGCAATTGTAAGAGTACTTAGCTTTTTTTGCTTCAGTAATGGCGGTGACTTTGGGTGTCCATTCTTTGGGTAGAGACCGCAGGATCTTCCTAACTTGTTGTCCTTCAGAGGCTCACCAAGAACACTCATTTGATTTACGAGGGCTGTGAATCGGGTATGCATTTGACTGATGGTTTCTCCGGGAACCATCTGGAATGCTTCGTATTAGGTGGTCAGAATTGCTACTCGTTTTTCTTGGACTTGCTCGGTTCCTTCGTGGGTGATTTACAGCATGTCCCATATTTCTTTAGCCGTTTTGCATGTTGAGACCCGATTGTATTCCTCTTTGGTTAATGCCACTGAGAGAACATTTTTAGCCCGTGCATTTAGTGACCATGCCTTTTCGTCCTTCTCATCGAGTTCATCCAGTTCTTTTGGAACCTGTACTCCATTAACTTGTTTTATTGGAGTTTCTGGACCATATTAAAGTCAAGTCCCATGAAGAATTCTTCCATACGATTCTTCCAATTAGAGTAATTAGTACCATCAAAAAGTGGTGCACGTGTGTGAGAAGGGGCTTCAGCAAAGTATTCCATTTTATCAGCGGATTTGGATCGAAAAAGTGATTAAACCTTATTTTTTGAAAGAAAACCTGCTCTGGTACCAATTGATAAACATTGGCACTAATTCCAGTTTGAACAAAAACTTAAACAAGTGATAGTAGTGGAATAACAAATGAAGCAAGGATGACACGTGCGATTTATACAGGTTCGGCAAGCCTACTCCTGTCCCCAAGTTGTGAGCTTGGGAGTTTTTAAAGATATTCTTATTAAACACTTGAGATCACAAGAAAAACCTTGCAATCTCATACACAAACACTCTAGTGAGATAAATAAGTTTCACCTACTTATCTTTCTCACTAACACACATTAAAAAGAAAGTTACCTCCTCTCTGGAACCAACCATAGTAGTACCAGAGATTACAAAAGCTGAGACTGACTGTCTCTCTGGAATCACTCAGATCCCTAAAGTCGTGTGATCCTCGAGTCTAGGGATAGGTGGATGAGGATGGACGAAGTTCACGTTAGTTAGCGCTATCTTTTGAGCCAAAGAAGGGAAGCTTTCTCTCTATTTACCGTCGTATTATTGTATTTGAATTCTTGAAGTTCAATGTATAGGGCTGAAGAGAGCCTAATGACATAAGGAAAGACCTATTTGGATATAGATGAGAGTAACCAGAAATGAAACATTTAGTCCTTTTTGTAACAAATATCAAATGTCGGATTACAATTTGAGACATTTGATCTTTAGGGTTTCAGAATGGTGGTGGGTGGGACTCGGCCGCTACCATCAATAAAAACTATTTAGGCTTTGATAATTGAAGGGAAGGAATTATTTCTTCCAGATTAGATAATTTTGAGTGTTTAATTTGATATTGAAGTTAGGAGTAGCAGAAAAAGTAGTGTTCGAGGGTGAGAAGGCATCAAGAGCCGTAGAGGACATGGTGCGTAGTGTTGGCTGGAAAAATAAATTAGTAGGCCTTTGACACCATGTAAGTCATGAGTGGAACCAAAAAGGTTGTATTTTTTTAATGTGTTAAGATAAATATATTGCAACACAATGTATAGACAAGGGACAAAGGTAACATTTACATAAAAGAACAAGAGCTATCTAAAACTCAATAGAGAATTTGATAAACAATGACACTAATTCCAATTTGAACAAAAACTTAAACAAGTGATAGTAATGGAATAACAAATGAAGCAAGGATGACACGTGCGATTTATACAGGTTCGGCAAGCCTACTCCTGTCCCCAAGTTGTGAGCTTGGGAGTGTTTAAAGATATTCTTATTAAGCACTTGAGATCACAAGAAAAACCTTGCAATCTCATACACAAACACTCTAGTGAGATAAATAAGTTTCACCTACTTATCTTTCTCACTAACACACACTAAAAGAAAGTTACCTCCTCTCTGGAACCAACCATAGTAGTACCAGAGATTACAAAAGCTGAGACTGACTGTCTCTCTGGAATCACTCAGATCCCTAAAGTCGTGTGATCCTCGAGTCTAGGGATAGGTGGATGAGGATGGACGAAGTTCACGTTAGTTAGCGCTATCTTTTGAGCCAAAGAAGGGAAGCTTTCTCTCTATTTACCGTCGTATTATTGTATTTGAATTCTTGAAGTTCAATGTATAGGGCTGAAGAGAGCCTAATGACATAAGGAAAGACCTATTTGGATATAGATGAGAGTAACCAGAAATGAAACATTTAGTCCTTTTTGTAACAAATATCAAATGTCGGATTACAATTTGAGACATTTGATCTTTAGGGTTTCAGAATGGTGGTGGGTGGGACTCGGCCGCTACCATCAATAAAAAGTATTTAGGCTTTTATAATTGAAGGGAAGGAATTATTTCTTCCAGATTAGATAATTTCGAGTGTTTAATTTGATATTGAAGTTAGGAGTAGCAGAAAAAGTAGTGTTCGAGGGTGAGAAGGCATCAAGAGCCGTAGAGGACATGGCGCATAGTGTTGGCTGGAAAAAAAAATTAGTAGGCCTTTGACACCATGTAAGTCATGAGTGGAACCAAAAAGGTTGTATTTTTTTAATGTGTTAAGATAAATATATTGCAACACAATGTATAGACAAGGGACAAAGGTAACATTTACATAAAAGAACAAGAGCTATCTAAAACTCAATAGAGAATTTGATAAACAATGACACTAATTCCAATTTGAACAAAAACTTAAACAAGTGATAGTAATGGAATAACAAATGAAGCAAGGATGACACGTGCGATTTATACAGGTTCGGCAAGCCTACTCCTATCCCCAAGTTGTGTGCTTGGGAGTGTTTAAAGACATTCTTATTAAGCACTTGAGATCACAAGAAAAACCTTGCAATCTCATACACAAACACTCTAGTGAGATAAATAAGTTTCACCTACTTATCTTTCTCACTAACACACACTAAAAGAAAGTTACCTCCTCTCTGGAACCAACCACAGTAGTACCAGAGATTACAAAAGCTGAGACTGATCACTGTCTCTCTGGAATCACTCAGATCCCTACCAACACTGAATCACTCGGATTCTCACAAACACTCTGAATTCGGATTCTTACAACACACTCTGATTCACTCGGATTCTATTCTCTGCACTAGGCTCTCACTAATCACACTTATAATCACTTCACTTTTCAACTCATGATTTCTTCCCTTTATATCCAGTCCTTCTAGAACTAGTCGGTTGGAGAGATCTTCTTTATCCAGTAGGTGGCGCTTGATTCCAGCAGTTTGTTCCCCTGATTGCTTGTAATTGGTAGTTTGAATTTTGGCTTCCATAGGTCTTGGAGGATTTCTTGGACTCTTGCATTTGGGTTCTTGCAACAGAATTCTTTCCACAAAATATGCAAGATAAAAAAGGTAGGGAATCAACAAAAGTATCAACAGAATTGATCCAAATGGTTAATAGATTTATTTTTCAAGATGATATTTTGGGTTTGAATCTCACTTAGATATATGTGTGTTTTTAATAAAAAAGTACAGATGCCTACAGGGGTTGGTCCAAGTGGTAATGGGTTAATTCTTAGGACAATATCCCAAATTTGAATTACACTATGGATGCCAACAGAGATTGATCCAAGTGGTTAATAAATTCATTCTTTAAGGTAATATTTCGAGTTGGTACATGAGTGTAAGCTCTTTAGAGAACGTGTATTTTAAAAAAAAAAAATATATATATATATCTATAAAAAAAAAAAACTATCTAAAAGGAAATAATAAATAAGAAGATAATTAATTAGAGAGAGATTAGGATTAATCCTAGTTTTTTTTTTTAAAATTATTTAATCTTATCCTATGCTTTAACCGTAATAATTTTCTCCAGGGAAAATATAAATTTACTCTGCGTGGGACAAGTGACTCCTAGTCATATTTTCCGGGTTGTTTTAAGGGATTGTCTTTGTTATCTCCCCAAGGTTTGTTAAAATCCTCATTCACTCCCTCATTTTTAGCCCATCCCTACTAACTCCCCAAATCAAAGTTTGAATTTTTATTTGCTCCCTAATGGCCTTAATTGAGTGATTAACCCCTAATAACTTAATTGAGTGATTAAGTATTAATAATATTACCCACCTTTATTACTATTATTATTGTTATTGTATATATTTCAACATTGACAACCAGAAAAAAGGAAAAGGGGATCGGTGCAGCTTTGAGGAAGAAAGTGTTCTACCGCCGGTGCCGATTTGAAGACGTTCCCGGTGGGTTTCCGGCGACGACTCCATCTTGCCTAGCGTACCAACCTGTCCCGCAATTTCTCTGCACATTTAGAAGATGCCATCTCTCTCGCCGATCCCGTCGATGCAATTTACTGTAATCGGCTCCGACGACCTTCGCCGATGAAATGTAGGACTGATTATTGACTACCCTCGTTGCTAATCTCAGGCAATTTCTGAATTAATTGTTGACTCTGTTTCGGTATTAATTGTTGCCTCTGAATTAATTCTTTCCTTTCACCATTTTTTAGCTCAATTTGCTGAATTAATTGTTGCCTCAGTTTCGGCATTAGACATGGGTAGCCCACATGAAGTTGGTGAATGTAGCACACCTGTGTGTCTTCTTAGTGGTATTCGTTATAATCACAAATTGCAGGTAATCTCAATTAGGGTCGACTTTAATTTGACCACTTTGAAGACAATTGTATGTGGTTGTTGGCCTGAGGTAAACATGAATGAATTAAGATTGACCTACACTGCGCCTCATGCTAAGGATCATGAAGTTAGGTTATTGAGTGATGAAGATGTTTATAACATGATTGATCTACATAAAACGTTCAATTTGACATATGTTGATATTAAGGCCACTGATAGGGATGATGAAACCGAGCATATGGGATCGACTGGGTTCAGGTACTTTGTATTTTGCTACAATGTTGTATTTTGCTACAATGATGAAACTGACCTGTTGTATTTTGCTACATTATTTTGTTTGGCAGCCTTGTTAGGTACCGAGGAGAAGATGCGAGAACGTCACTTACACCCCAATCTGAGGCTATGGCTTCTAATTCCCGAGATTCGTGGAGTATGGCTTTCAGTTGTGGTGACTTGTGTTTGATGTATTGACTTGTGTTTGTTGTGGTGACTTGTGTTTGTTTTACGAGATATGGCAAATTAGATGCATGTACCAACATATTGATAAGTGTATACGAGATTGTTTTTCAAAAATTATACGAGATATTGCCAATTAGATGCGGTATTCGGCCATTTATGTACGAACATATTGATAAGTGTGTACGAGATTGTTTTCCAGAAATTATACTAGATATGGCAAATTAGATGCATGTACCAACATATTGATAAGTGTATACGAGATTGTTTTCCAGAAATTATACGAGATATGGCCAATTAGATGCGGCATTCGGCCATTTATGTACGAACATATTGATAAGTGTGTACGAGATTGTTTTCTAGAAATTATACGAGATATGACAAATTAGATGCATGTACCAACATATTGATAAGTGTATACGAGATTGTTTTCCAGAAATTATACGAGATATGGCCAATTAGATGCGGCATTCGGCCATTTATGTACGAACATATTGATAAGTGTGTACGAGATTGTTTTCCAGAAATTATACGAGATATGGCAAATTAGATGCATGTACCAACATATTGATAAGTGTATACGAGATTGTTTTCTAGAAATTATACAAGATATGGCCAATTAGATGCGGCATTCGGCCATTTATGTACGAACATATTGATAAGTGTGTACGAGATTGTTTTCCAGAAATTATACGAGATATGGCAAATTAGATGCATGTACCAACATATTGATAAGTGTATACGAGATTGTTTTCCAGAAATTATACAAGATATGACCAATTAGATGCGGCATTCGGCCTATTATGTACGAACATATTGATAAGTGTGTACGAGATTGTTTTCCAGAAATTATACGAGATATGGCCGATTAGATACGGCATTCGACCATTTATGTACGAACATATTCACAAGTGTATACGAGATGAAGAAAGATGTGTCATCGCAACAAAGGATACGTACAATTACTGAATTAGTACGAATGGTATGCCGTGTGATACTATAATGCATTATTATATGCTATACGTACTAAATGAGATTCGTTAATTGAAGCGTTTGGGACATTGCACCAAGTGATACATACTAGAGTAACATATATGTGGTGGTGCCATGTAGCAATTGAGACACAAATGCTATTATGGGATCTTATATTACATGCAATGTAATTATGTCACCTTGTTCTACCAACAATGACCACTCATACGACTAAAAGTTGTGTAATTCAGGCTTACGGAGGGTTGATAGAAGTTTATACGCGGAACTTCTCAAGAAATTATACGAGATATGGCCGATTAGATGCGACATTCGGCTATTTATGTACGAACATATTCATAAGTTTATACGAAATTGTCTTCCAGAAATTACACGAGATATGGCCGATTAGATGTGGCATTCGGCCATTTATGTACGAACATATTCACAAGTGTATACGAGATGAAGAAAGATGTGTCATCGCAACAAAGGATGCGTACAATTACTGAATTAGTACGAATGGTATGCCGTGTGATACTATAATGCACTATACGTACTAAATGAGATTCGTTAATTGAAGCGTTTGGGACATTGCACCAAGTGATACATACTAGAGTAACATATATGTGGTGGTGCCATGTAGCAATTGAGACACAAATGCTATTATGGGATCTTATATTACATGCAATGTAATTATGTCACCTTGTTCTACCAACAATGACCACTTATACGACTAAAAGTTGTGTAATTCAGGCTTACGGGGGGTTGATAGAAGTTTATACGTGGAACTTCTCAAGAAAATATACGAGATATGGCCGATTAGATGCGGCATTCGGCCATTTATGTACGAACATATTCATAAGTTTATACGAAATTATCTTCCAGAAATTACACGAGATATGGCCGATTAGATGCGGCATTCGGCCATTTATGTACGAACATATTCACAAGTGTATACGAGATGAAGAAAGATGTGTCATCGCAACAAAGGATGCGTACAATTACTGAATTAGTACGAATGGTATGCCGTGTGATACTATAATGCACTATACGTACTAAATGAGATTCATTAATTGAAGCGTTTGGGACATTGCACCAAGTGATACATACTAGAGTAACATATATGTGGTAGTGCCATGTAGTAATTGAGACACAAATGCTATTATGGGATCTTATATTACATGCAATGTAATTATGTCACCTTGTTCTACCAACAATGACCACTTATACGATTAAAAGTTGTGTAATTCAGGCTTACGGGGGGTTGATAGAAGTTTATACGTGGAACTTCTCAAGAAATTATACGAGATATGACAGATTAGATGCGGCATTCGGCCATTTATGTACGAACATATTCATAAGTTTATACGAGATTGTCTTCCAGAAATTACACGAGATATAGCCGATTAGATGCGGCATTCGGCCATTTATGTACGAACATATTCACAGGTGTATACGAGATGAAGAAAGATGTGTCATCGCAACAAAGGATGCGTACAATTACTGAATTAGTACGAATGGTATGCCGTGTGATACTATAATGCACTATACGTACTAAATGAGATTCATTAATTGAAGCGTTTGAGACATTGCACCAAGTAATACATACTAGAGTAACATATATGTGGTGGTGCCATGTAGCAATTGAGACACAAATGCTATTATGGGATCTTATATTACATGCAATGTAATTATGTCACCTTGTTCTACCAACAATGACCACTTATACGACTAAAAGTTGTGTAATTCAGGCTTACGGGGGGTTGATAGAAGTTTATACGTGGAACTTCTCAAGAAATTATACGAGATATGGCCGATTAGATGCGACATTCGGCCATTTATGTACGCACATATTCATAAGTTTATACGAGATTGTCTTCCAGAAATTACACGAGATATGGCCGATTAGATGCGGCATTCGGCCATTTAGGTACGAACATATTCACAAGTGTATACGAGATGAAGAAAGATGTGTCATCGCAACAAAGGATACGTACAATTACTGAATTAGTACGAATGGTATGCCGTGTGATACTATAATGCACTATACGTACTAAATGAGATTCATTAGTTGAAGCGTTTGGGACATTGCACCAAGTGATACATACTAGAGTAACATATATGTGGTGGTGCCATGTAGCAATTGAGACACAAATGCTATTATGGGATCTTATATTACATGCAATGTAATTATGTCACCTTGTTCTACCAACAATGACCACTTATACGACTAAATGTTGTGTAATTCAGGCTTACGAGGGGTTGATAGAAGTTTATACGTGGAACTTCTCAAGAAATTATACGAGATATGGCCGATTAGATGCGGCATTCGGCCATTTATGTACGAACATATTCATAAGTTTATACGAGATTGTCTTCCAGAAATTACACGAGATATAGCCGATTAGATGCGGCATTCGGCCATTTATGTACGAACATATTCACAAGTGTATACGAGATGAAGAAAGATGTGTCATCGCAACAAAGGATGCGTACAATTACTGAATTAGTACGAATGGTATGCCGTGTGATACTATAATGCACTATACGTACTAAATGAGATTCATTACTTGAAGCGTTTGGGACATTGCACCAAGTGATACATACTAGAGTAAGATATATGTGGTGGTGCCATGTAGCAATTGAGACACAAATGCTATTATGGGATCTTATATTACATGCAGTGGAATTATGTCACCTTGTTCTACCGACAATGACCACTTATACGACTAAAAGTTGTGTAATTCAGGCTTACGGGGGGTTGATAGAAGTTTATACGTGGAACTTCTCAAGAAATTATACGAGATATGGACGATTAGATGCGGCATTTGGCCATTTATGTACGAACATATTCATAAGTTTATACGAGATTGTCTTCCAGAAATTACACGAGATATGGCCGATTAGATGCGGCATTCGGTCATTTATGTACGAACATATTCACAAGTGTATACGAGATGAAGAAAGATGTGTCATCGCAACAAAGGATACGTACAATTACTGAATTAGTACGAATGGTATGCCGTGTGATACTATAATGCATTATTATTTCCATCATTCAACAATTATACAGCAATTCTTGACCTCAATTAACTATAAATCCAAAAGGGCTACACAGTAAAGATGGAATTTTTATTTTCAAGAAACAGGGAGCACCTTCTTGACAATCTCCTAACTAAGATCAGCAATCTGCACATCAAGAGCCTTCACAGTCTCGTCCCTCTGCGTCTCCAAGCTCGCCAACGCCTCTTGTAGCTCCGCCTCCACTTTCTTCCTCCCCTCCGCCCGCGTCTCCTCCACCTCAATCTGCGGTTCCTTCTTCATCTTGTTCAGCGCCACCGCGATCTCCACCCTCGCCGCCCTCATCACAGCCGCCGCCTGCTCCTCGAGCTGCTTCACCTCGCCGGAGGTGTCCTTCACGTTGTTCAAGTTCTCCCTAATGGCGGCGTCTCTCTCATCCATGAATTTCCCGAGCGGGGTATAGTAGACCTTGTCCATGGCGAACATGAGGAACAGGAATTCCAAGGCGATGATGGGGAGGGTGAGGTTGAAGTCGAAAAGAGCAGCTTTTTCGATCTCACGGCGAAAGACGGCGGCGCTTGGGCGAGCGTGAAGGTGGCGGCGGCGGCGAGGAGGGAGGGGAGCTGGTGGGGTTTTAGGAATTTGGGCATTGATATTTTGGGGAGAGAGATTTGGGTTTTGGGGTGGATTTGGGGTTTGAGCTTTAGGGTGGAGGAGATGATTAGGGCTCTGGAAGAGGCCATGATCATGCTCGCCATGGCTGCTGTTATTATGCTTCTGTATATTCTTGATGCATAAATCTCTTCACAGTAGAGCTTTCTGGAGTGAGGAAGAAATATATATATATATATATATATATATATATATATATATGGGTTTTGATTTAATTAAGGAATTAGAAGTGTTTGTGAGGAAAATTAATAAGCTTGAAGGACATCTTCGTAAATTCAACCAAAATAGGGAGTAAAGGGAGATTTATAAAGTATGTTGGGGAGTTAGTGGGGAGAGAATAAAAATGGGGGAGTTGAAGGAAATTGGACCAATTGATGGGGGAGTTATTTAGGATTTTCCGTTGTTTTAATTCTCAGTTTCTCACAGTCGCGGGTGAACTGCCCTCTATGTTTCCCAAAATGATATTTTTCAGAAATTTTCTCGAGTAATCAGCTTTATTTCTTAAAAAAATATGATGTGTATCAGTGTATCACAGGTGTATCAGTCCCATGAAGAATTCTTCCATACGATTCTAAATATAAGTGGTTCATTACCATCTTCACAGCTTGTAGTAATCAAGAATATGTTGATCAACTGAAATACTCCGAAACTTGGCTATATAATCAGTCAATATTATGTTTTTGTATTTGGTTGGATTTTCTTTAGATATCAGCTCTTTTATGGGGCCGTAGTTCTTAGGTTCAGTCACAGGTAATTTCCCATGGTCCCTCAACCTATCTGTGATTCAATTCCATTGAAGACGTACAACATCACGGACACCGCAACGTTCGCCAGCACTCTGCGGACATTGCTCTTGAATTTCCCATCAGTTACTTCTTGAGGGTCAAAGTCAGAATCTATATAATTTATATGATATTTTTTTAGGTAATTTTAGTCTGAATTTAGGTAAAAAAATTTAATAATCAAATAATAAATATAATACATTTACTCATATTATTGGCCAATTCGATCGAACTGAGTTTGGGTACATCTTTGACTGTGACAGTCTCGTATTTTTTCTAATACTAGTGAAAGGAACGTGCGTTGCACGTTTATCATTTCATTTATTTAAATAAATTTAGCTATTATATTTATTGAACAAATTAGGATGTTAAAAATATTTATTTTGATAAAATAAATATAAGTGGTAAAAAAATTTGTCATCCGAACTATAGCCGATTTTACACTTTATCACCTAAACTAAGTTTCGTTGCAAACCAGCATCCTTAGTTATTTAGTACCATTTTGTATTTATTATTAATTCAAAAATATACTTATTGATGGTTTGATACTTCTATATTATTTTGGTATAGGTTTCATATTTTCATCATTGCTCTTTTAATATGAAACACCCTTTTCAGATATTTATATTGATATATTATATTTTTTACATGTTTCGTACTATAAGAAGGATTTGTTTCAATCCTACTAGTCTCTCTTAAAACAATAATATGTATCTTGTATAGTTAACAAAACATAACTAATATTATTTATTTTGCACTATTTATACGTCCAATCATATATATATATATATATATATATATATATATATATGTATATATATATATTTCTATTTCTCCGATTTTCTTTTGTCCTAAAAGAAGCAACCAAACACAGGAAAAACAGTCTCAAGCTAAGACTCATTTAGTTTTGTCAGTGGAGCATCCTAGAAGCAATAACCATCTTGAACCATATGACCTATTCTCGCCAATTTATCCATCATCATGTTTCTTTCTCTCGAGATTTATTTAATCTAAGTTTATCAAGACCCTTGGAATAAACTTCGCCAATCGGATATTACATTTCTAATTAGTTGTTTTTCAGTATCCTTCATTGTTATTCATTTCACGACCGTCTCCAAATCAATTTCCACATTAATTTTCGAAAAGGGCCTCTCCAAAGTTAGTTTTAACCCTTTAGGTAAGCTCAATAACTTTGCTATATTATTGAAACTATACCAAGATTCATAGCATATCCTATCTCTCATCTTCAATTGTCATCTCGAATGACGCCCCTAGCCAAACATTGTTGGTGTGGTTATAAAAGTTTCCATTCGAGTTTAGTTTTACCCATTATTTCTTGGATTTATTTCACGACAACTAAGTGCAGATTTTCTTTTACCTGTGTTTTTGTCCTCACTGATTAGTACTAAGGTCTTAGATAAATTTTTTATGTGGCAAATAACGACACTTCTAAGCTTCATAACATTTTGATAGCTCCATCGGTTCCATGCTTTCCAAAAATTCTAGAGCGTCAAGATCGACACAACCCACCTAGGATATTCTAGGAACATATTGCCCAACATTTTGCTACTAAAGCTCTCTTTGAGCCCATCTGACGCTCGCAAGCTACGAAAACTTCGTCAAGTCTGTGTATCAACAATCTTGTCCCACACCAGGAGTGCGAACAAATTTTTTTTCAGCACATGGTCCGCATATTCATGTCCTGTACAGCAGTGCATACATATATCATTTTCCCCAAATTTTCTATCATACTTCAATACATTTGTGAGCAAGCTATCATATTGGAAAATCTTGAGAAAAATCTTGAATTTTTGGGGCAAGGTAATTTCCAAATTCATTTCCAATTTTTTCTTGCATGTTTCATCCGACACCATAAGCAGAGTATAGTCATTTTATAGGAGAATTTATCTTTAGTTGACCCAATCTATACTCTCTTATCTCCGTTATCATGTAGTGTGATTAGGCACTAAGTATCTCATTCACCACTTCTTTGGACAGTAATGTTTTTAGCTTATTCAGGTTTCAATTTTACTTGTTCCAATGAGGTTGCATTCCATAAGATCTTTATCCTCCTCATGAATGTTATCTCCAAAAATATCCGCTAGTTTGCCTTGTGATAACCGTCTATCATTCCATAAAGATGTCTATTCACCGTTCTCTATCCTCCATTTGCAAAATGGTTCCACCATCCAAGTGCTTTTAGCTATCCGCCTACATGTTCGGGAAACCCATAAGTTAAGGTCTATATTTGATCAAGAATGTGCTCCCCTTTTAAATATTTTTCTGATGTATCTAGTTTCACACCGTAGTCTCCTTGTTGAGCATTCTCCATCCCATTTTAGCTAGCATTACTATATTTCCTTTTGGGCTTCTTTAAAACCCAATCCAACTTCTTACTTCTTTCTAATCACCTTTTTTCACCCTACAAGATAGGTTCGTTCCTTATTATATCAGTCGCCTAAAGAAAATTGTGCTTGAGTCGATTAAGTTTATCGTACATATGATTGGGGAGCCAATTTGTGTGCTTGTGGTTGATGGAGATCGAGATAGTGATGGACTGAATAAGTGTCACTTGTCCGGAAAGGTTTGTTATTTTAGCTTTCTATCCCAAGAGGTGCTGTTTTACTCTCTTAATCACAATTGAGAAATGCTCATTATAGTTACAGCTAACGTACATTTGCCACATAAGGTGCGAGCAACACATGTGATTTGCTGATGTTTAATTTGAGGCCCAACGCCTTTCGAAACGCCTCAACCACACCTTTAATGCACTTTGCTCCATCCACGATAGCTTTGGGTCCCAATATTAAGTCGTCCGTAAAAAGCAAGTGTGAGATCATGTGAGAGCTTCTCTAATATAACTTAATTGGCTTCCAGGTCCTGCTGAACTGGACTCTTCAATTATATACGTAAGTTGTTCCATGTATATTACAAACAAATAAGGTGAGAGTGATTATCTTATCTAGTGCCACATATCCGTACAATCTCCAATGGTTCACCATTCTATAGAGTCTCCGGCTACATTCTACTCATAATGATATTGATGATTTTCATTGGGAATTTGAAGAAAGTTAAAAGTTTTCTTAGAAATTCCATCGGATTTTGTCGTATGCCTTTTTAATATTCAATTTTAGCGTCATGCCTCTTTTTTTAATTGTTGGAATGATGTAGCATTCGTAACACTTCTTTAGGCTGTAATAGGTGCCTCGATCAGGAATGAAGCTATTCTAGTTCGATCCCATAATTTCTTTAATATATGGTTTAAATGAAGTATAATCATCTTGGTGATCATTTGAGCAACACGTTGCACAACGTAATGGGCTGAAATTTGTTTATTTTTGTGGAGCATTAATTTTTGAAAGGGAATATTATAATATTGGTTATCCAACTATACAACTTATTCTCTTTTAGTCCCCCACTTTCCAATTTTACAAGAATGGTCACTGAACTACCACTTTTTTTACAAACTTGGTCCCGCAGTCAATCTTGCCGTTAACTGAAGACGGAACCCTAATTTCAGGCCAATTTTGGCACCTTTTTTTTCCTTTTCCCTTATTTCTTCCCCCTGATGTAGCTGTGAAGTTCTCCAAGGTGAGCATGTCAAGCTAACATCGATCAAGAATGGAGGGCAAGGATGATCTTCTTCGAGTGCCATGTGTATCAACAAATCCTAACTTTGGGCGAGGGAAAGAAAAGGAAGCGAATGGATAATGCTACCAGAGGGAGCCACATCTTGGAAACGACTAGTGATCAATATTCGACTTCCATATTTGTCATTTGGAAAACATTTTCTTAAATCGTCGGACACAATCAGATGCCAAATATCATCCAACACAAGAAGGTATCTCTTTCTTAATAAATTTCCACAGACACATTCTTCCGAGATGGTTTTCTTGTCGATGTCAACCAAAAGATTTCCCTTATGGTACATTTGAGAAACGAAACCCCACCCACGTTTGTCAAAGTGATGGATAACCAAAGGATCATCGTACAATTTTTTCGCTAGTGTTGTCTTACCAAGATAAGGAATGCCGACCATGAAAATTATTTGAAGTTCTTTCGGTCTGCCAATTAATAGATCCAACATTTTCATCGTGCCGTCTTTGAATCCAAACATATAGGTATCTACCATAGGACCTTTCTTCTCTTGAAAGGATGTCCTAAAATCTTGTTCAATTTTGGCAACTCCGTCAAAATTGATCTCCATTAGTCGAATGATCTAGGATTTGAAGGAGGAAGTTGATGAAGCTAACAATGAGCCCATCTTGAACCTTGAAGAACTTCTGAAGATCTAGCATGAGAAAGGCCACCATTTCTGAAAATTTACCTAAATCATCCAGGGCCATTATTTTTTCGTGCACTGTATGATTCTCTGAGTTAGAGAAGAAATTAATCACATAGCAATAAACAGCTAAAAGTTGTGATGTATTCCAGGGCAAAGCCCTTAGTTTCATCTTCATTAACCCTTCGGTCATTCAGGCTTTTCAAATAAGCAAAAAGATTTTCGATGGAGAGAGCCATGTGCATGTATATCAAATGAAATTATATGAATAATGATAGAGAATTGATAGTTTTTGTGATTAGAGAATTCTAAAATGTGTTCATATGATAAACGCTGAATAGCAAAATTTATGAAAGGAGAAGTAAGAGCATTGTAAATTCTTTTAGGTGGAAGAAATGAGGGAAAAGGCAAAAAATGGTGCCAAAATTGGCCTAAAATTAGGGTCCTGTCTTCAGTCAACGACAAGGCTGACAGTGGGACCAAGTTTGTAAAAAAAGTGGTAGTTCAATGACAATTCTTGTAAAATTAGAAAGTGGGGGACTAAAAGAGAATAAGTTGTATAGTTGGATGACCAAAATTGTAATATTCCCTTTTTGAAATTAGCAAATAAACACCCGATAATCCTTCCTGGGAATTTATTCTCTCTCCATACAATCATTGATAAATTTCACCATCAAGTCTCCTACTATATCCTAATAGTTTTGAAAAAAGTAAGTTTGGAAACCATCTACTCCCAGTTCTTTGTACAGGTGCATGCCATTTACTACCCTCAAGATTTCCTCATTTGAGGTCATCCTTGCGAAGTTATTTTTCCACTAAAGTCTTAGGTTTCGTTGGTGCAAACTAATATCAAGACTCATCACCTCTTCAATGGTATCTCCACTTAATAATTTGGTGTAGTACTCCCAAGTTTGTGACTTTAGTTGATCATTATTGGTTGCTCATTCATTGTCTATTCTGAGAGCATTCATCTGATTCCTTCTTCTTCTTCTCATTATGGCTGAGAGATGAAAGAAACTTGTATGTTTATCCCTAAAAATTGGAGCCAATTAATTCTCGACTCTTAAAACCGAATAATATCTTTTTGTTGCAATAGATTGTTATATTCTGCCATCAATTCTTCCTCCAAATCATTTGAATATTTACCTTGTTTGTCTCATGCATAATGCTCTGGAAATTCTTTGTATTTTTATTTTATCTTTTTTCTTTTCGAGCACAATGAAAATTGTTCAAGGACCATTGTTTCGGAGCAATGATCCCAAGTCAAAATATCCTTCAAGTTTTGATTCGGCCAATAAGTTGTATATTGCTACTTTGAAAAATGTAAATCTAAATTGATAATTATTGGATCAATCTCATTTAAATTAAATTTAAAAAAAAAATTCCATATCGTTTCTTGAACTGACACCCAATCTAGCATCTTGAAATTTTTAATCTAATTTTCGAAATCTTGTTTACCATTGTACGCTATATTAATTATCACTTTGTCATGTCCTTTACAAATATATTTGTAAAAATATTTCACAGTTGTCCTTAATTTTGGTATGCGTGTGTATATACATTAAAATGAAGTAATTTTTTTCTTTTAACCAACTATTCTTCATCTCTTTTTTATTTATCTCTTTTTTTATATTCTCTTTGTTATTTGATCTTGCATTCTATTTTTTTTATTTGTATTCCTCTAGTGAGTATTATTTCAGATTTATGTTAATTTTTTTAATAATTGATTTTATATATGTAGCATAAATAATTAAAAGAGTATATTTATATAAAAAAAATTCAAGGAATGTTTAATCGAATATTATAAAAATTATTTATAAAATTAGATTATATCTTATTTTTATATGCACACACATTGAGTCTTTTTAGTATTCTTAATTTAAAGTAATTTTGGTTTGAGGACCCACAGTTCTAAATTGTGGTATATTAAGAATTAAGAAACCAAAAGCGCTATTCGTACTTTTATGTATTTAATTTTATATTTTATCATATAAACTAAAGGAAGATTATATGGTTAGTTAGATTTAGATAATTAAAATTATATTAGTATAAGTTAATTAAAAAATATTTGTAGCACCCGGAACGCTAGGTAGCCACATCCCCCGCACTATAGTTCAATACACATATGGAGTGGATGATCCATACATGAATCAAGCCTATAGCGAATGGGAGACAATAAAAAACCGACTCACTAGATAGGCGGGACTAACCCTCAAACGAATACAAACATGCATAACAAGAAAGCAGAACCAAAATAATATACATTCACATCATTACCCCCTTTCGATTCTAGAACAATATTTCCATAATTTACAACCCAAACTAGTCAAGTATAAGTCATAATATACATAGATACCCAAAACCAATTCATAAGAGTAGAAATCTATCAATAAGGTACATGAAACATGAGAGTGACAAATGCTAGACCCAAAAGAAGCAAAACTCGACTCAATCCCGCCTAGCACTTGACCTGCAAGACCTGAAAATGTGGGTGTTAGTCTATGAAAGATTGAGTGAGGGGTTTACAATTTAGAAGCACAATTACCATGCAAACTGTAATCTCGGCTAAGATTTTATAAAAGAAAGCAATATAAGTTCAATAATAAAATAGAACTCGCCCGAGATTACAACTAATCCATTTACCATTCAATCACTTCAGTCAATTTAGTTCAATCAATCAGCGGCCCGGCGAGTGAGGGCAATTATCCAACCTTTCTCCAAACGTGAACAATCATGAGTGTTTCAGTTTATTAAGTGATCATGTAAGTCATTACGTGCGATCAATTAGCAGTTTCATGATACTTTCTTCCTCCGGGTGATGGTGGGCTTGCAAGACCCAACCATCCAATCATGTTGTACGTCGGGAACATGACTCCCACGTACGGGATTTCTTCTTCCACCAAACCTCTTGATGGATTCAAAGGTGATCCCAAAATGGTGAGGATAGTGCAAGAGTTACCCGTCAGCCCTTGCTTTCCAGGTTGGCTCGATACACTACCCTCGGGCCACAGTGAACATGCTTACTCGCCCAATCAATCAATCAATCCATTTCACGAAATCAGTTATAAATCATTATGATTTGAAAACTATATATATATATATATATAAATACTTCTTTGGTCGAAACATCACATAGGGTTGTAAGGGTTCTATGTATCTAGAATTAAAACTCACCTTTACCGACCAAAAGTAGAGAGAAAACACTCTACGGAGCGTGCTCCTCATCTCCGGGAACGTGATCTGTGTAACAGGGCAAGTGTACGTGAGACTCGACTCATGTGAACCATTTAAGGCGAACGACACATTAATACAAAGTCAATCATGCAATTACAATCGATAAATATCATAAACATATTCAATTTATCAAGTAATGTAGCAATGATTAAGTAATCAATGTATTCATCAAAGTATGGAAATATTACACCAAACCTCCCCTATGAAACTTAAGCATGAAATCCCTTAACACATATAGTAACACACAATATAACACATTATATGACATATCAATGATGTGTACATGCCGAAAACGAGTTAAGAAAATCATGCAAGCAAAGTTATAAAATCGGATTTTCATGCAAAAACAGCAGGGGTCGCGGGCGCGACCTATTTTTTCCCCGAATTTTCCTCCAATTTTTCAAATATCGAAACTTGGCCAAAAACGGGTCGCGGGCGCGACCAATTTTGTTCTATTTTCGGTCGCGGTCGCAACCTGCTACGCAGCAGCAGCAGCAAAACAGGGGAAAACAGGGGAATCCGAACCAAAAACCTCAAAATTCAACAATAAATGCAATTCCACTCCATAACAAATACTCCAACATATCTAATACACATTATACTTCCTTTATGCATCAAATAAACCATGAAATATGCATCAACTCATCAAGAATTTGTCCATAAAACCCTATATATATATCCATGCTTCCAACTTCTACATAATTCAAAGTTTTCATCCAAGCTTTCAATCCTTTTGATCATAAACATGCTTCTAGTCATAAATACATAAGAATTTATCACTTAATCCATAAACCCTACTCAATCATATATTCAAGAGATTCATACAATTTCCATATCATACCTTGAAATGGAAGAAATATGAGATGAAATGGTAATATCATGATGATGATCCTAGCTCCACAATTCTTCCAAAATCTAACTTGAAATTTGAGATGAATCTCCCTTTCTTCCTTGGTGTATTGATGATATTTAGCGTGTGAGTGTGTGTGTAACTCTTGGATGAATGGAATGTAATGAAATAAAATGGATGAATTTTATGATATACCAAAGTCTTGCATGAATATGTGTGATTCATCACATTTTGCACATAAGTCCTCCAATTATTTAAATTTATTCAATCAAGTATCATTCCATGGAGTATAACCAAGTAGCTCCAATTCATTTATTGCAATTAAGTTCATAAATTTATGAAATGATCAAATAAGGTCACGTAATGACAATTAGGCACGTTACCACTTAAGTCACGTAATTTTCACGTTAATACTAATTTATAAATGCATGAAGATATAATGCATATAATATGATGAAAATTATAAATAAATAAATGAATGAAATAGTTAAATTGAACCTCCCAACTCCCGAAGACCCGCTCGTGGCGTGCTTACCTGAACTTCCAGAAATTGGGCGTTACAACTCTCCCCCCCTTAGAAGAATCTGGTCCCCAGATTCACTGATTGGAAATAAACAATTCCGGATGGAACCTCTTCATTTTCTCTTCCGGTTCCCAAGTCATTTCCTCGGTTTTATCACTTTATCACAATCCTTTGACCATAGGAATATTTCGATTCCTCAACTCTTGATACTTTCTGTCCAAAATTCTAACCGGCTTCTGAATAAATGACAAATTTGGTTCCAGTTCCACTTCTTCAACAGGAAGAATTTTAGTTTCATCCGGATAGTACTTTCTTAATTGAGATACATGAAAAATATTATGAATTCCGGTAAGATTAGGTGGCAAATCCAATCTGTAAGCTACTTCCCCAATCCTCTCGATAATTTCAAACGGACCCAAGTAACAAGGATTTAATTTACCCCCTTTGCCAATACGAGAAAACCCTTTCCGTGGAGATACGTTCAAGAAAACCTGATCCCCCACTTCAAATTTAAGATCCCTTCGATGAATATCGACATAACTTTTCTGTCTATCTTGTGCAGCTTTCATTCGTTGTTGTATCTGTCGGACTTTTTCGATCATAACCTCCACGACTTTGGAAGGTTTCTCAAGTTTCTCATTCTTTTTTACTCTTTCTTGTTTTGTCCATTTCCATTCCTCCAAATCAAAGAATAACGGTGATCGACATTTCCCAGTTCATAAGGAGCCATACTAATGGAGGCCTAATAACTATTATTGTATGCGAACTCCACCAACGAAAGCTGATCATGCCAAGAATTTTGAAAATCTAAAGCACAAGCTCGAAGTAAATTTTCCAAATAACTAATAACCCTCTCGGACTGACCATCAGTTTGCGGATGAAATACCGTGCTAAAATGGAGTTTCGTGCCCAAAATCCCTTGAATTTCTTGCCATAACTTCGAAGTAAAATGGGGGTCTCTATTAGAAACAATACTCACCGGAATTCCACGAAGTCGAATAATTTCTCTATTATAGATCTCAGCCAACTTACGGATCTTATATGTTATTCGGACCGATAGAAAATACGCAGACTTTGTTAACCGATCCACAATCACCCAAATGCCATCATATCCACCCTTCAATTTCAGTAACCCGGATATAAAATCCATTGTCACCTGTTCCCACTTTCATTCGGGAATAGGTAACGGTTGTAGAAGTCCTCCAGGCTTTTGATGCTCGGCTTTAACCTTCTGACATATCAAACAATGTCTCACAAATTCAGCTACATCCTTCTTTAACCCGTACGACCAATAATATTATTTTAAATCTTTATACATTTTATTTCCTCCCGGATGTACCGAGTATGCTGACTTGTGAGCTTCTTCAAGCAATACCCTTTTCAATTCATTAGGTTACCACTCGGTTCTTGAAACGAAGAAAACCGACTTCATCGAACCCGAATGGACTTTCCGGATCCTCTCTTGCCTTATTAATCAATCTCTGGACTTCCGGATCCTTATTTTGAGCCTCAAACATTCTATATTTTAATTCCTGTCGAATGGATATGTTAGAAACTCAGGCTTTCACCACAATAGGCTTAATTCCACTACTTTCTCCAACTTCCAAATTTGAAACATCAACCTTCCTACTTAAAGCGTCGACAACCACATTAGCTTTCCCGGGGTGATACTTGATAACACAATCATAATCTTCTAGTTTTTCCATCCATCGTTGTTGCCTCATGTTAAGATCCTTTTGTGTGAATAGATATTGGAGAATTTTATGATCAGTGTAAATCTCAAACGACACTCCAGACAAGTAATGTCTCCATTTTCCGTGTGCAAATATCACCGTTGTAAGTTCAAGATCATGTGTTGGGTAATTCTTCTCATAATCTTTTAACTTCCGGGATGCATAAGCAATCACCTTTTATTTCTGAGTCAGAACACACCCTAAACCTTCCTTCGACGCGTCCGTATACATAGCATATCCTCCCGAACCCTCCAAAAGAGTTAAAACCGGAGCTGAAACCAACTTCTCTTTCAAGATATTGAAACTCTTTTCACATTCTTCATCCCACATGTACTTAACCTCCTTCTTTGTTAACCGAGTTAAAGGAGTAGCTATCTTAGAGAAATCTTGCATGAACCTCCTGCAATATCCCGCTAATCCCAAGAAACTTCTAATCTCGAATGCATTCTTTGGCTTCTCCCACTTCAGCACTGCTTCAATCTTTGAGGGATCGACTTCCAATCCATGACCCGAAATAATATGACCCAAGAAAGAAACCGGATCGATCCAAAATTCACATTTACTAAACTTCACGAATAACTGATGTTCTTTCAAAGTTTTTAACACCAACTTGAGATGCTTTGCTTGTTCCTCGACCGACTTGATGAAGACCAAAATATCGTCAATGAAAATTACAACAAACTTATCAAGGAACGGCCGGAAGATTCTATGCATCATGTCTATAAAAACGACTGGTGCATTCGTTAACCAAAAGGCATAACTACAAATTCATAATACCCATATCTCTTATTGAAACCCGTCTTTGGGATATCTTCGGCTTGGATCTTTAGTTGATAGTACCCTTGTCGTAGATCCAGCTTCGAATAAACTTTGGACCCTTGGACTATGTCAAATAACTCCTCAATATGTGGTAGAGGGTATTTATTCTTGATGGTCATCCTATTCAATTCCTAGTAATCAATACACATTCTTAAAGATCCATCTTTCTTCTTTACAAAGAATACCAGCGCACCCCACGGTGACGAGCTTGGTCTTATATACCCGACTTCCAAAAGACCATCAAGTTGCACCTTCAACTCTTTCAATTCCGTCGGAGCCATCCGATATGGAGTTTTAGAGTACGACTCTGCATTCGGATATAAATCAATAACAAACTCTATCTCCTTCCGGCGACAATGAATCTAACTTCTCGAGAAAAACCTCAGGAAATTCTTTAACCACTTCTGTTTCCTCTAACTTCATCTGATCTTTGGGCTGATTAAGAATATAGGCTATGAACCCCGTAGCGCCATCACGAAATAATTTCTGAGCTTCGGAGAAAGATAATAAAGCTACAGTTTTAGAACTCCAGCCCGTGATAATTTCTGAACCCAAGCGAACTCTCTTAGCCCAACAATCAACGGTAGCATAGTACTTGTATAACCAGTCCATTCCTAAGATAGAACCATAGCGAGACATTGGTAATTCAATGAAATCTGTTGAGAAAACCCGACCCTCAATACTCACTGGCACCTCTCTAAAAACCCGATTAGTTTCTACACTACCACCAAAATGAGTACTCACCACATAGCATGCGTCAGAATAAATAACACGTAAAGGCAATTTAATAGAAACATCACAAGAAATAAAAGAGTGGGTAGGTCCCGGGTTAAACAAGGTATGTATGTTTGTGCCATGAATGCAAATGATACCTTCAACCACGGCTCCTGGATCCACCTCAACATCCTGTTCTTCGCCTTCCAAGGCATAAGCACGGGCTCTAATCAATGGCCTCTGACCCCCGACAGGCTGGTCTCGACGATCTGGACAAGTAACCACCCGGTGATCGGTATTCCCGTATATCAAACAAAGCCCAAGACGAAGGCGGCAACCCTCATAAGTACGAGTAGGTAACCCACAATAAGAACATCCGGGCTTTTCGGTAGGTGGTGGCACGACAGGTGTAACACGGGGAGCTTTCTGAATCGGCACTTGTGGCTTAAATTTCTTTGTCGGACCCTTGAACTGTGGTGGAGCTATATCATAATTGATCGGCCTTTTTCCGGGATTATAATTTGACCTCGACCTTGAACCGGAACCCTGACCCGATCTGTATGTGAATCTTCGCGCATTAACTGAATCTTCAACTTTTAAGGCCTTTGTAGTGGCCTTCTTCCATCTACTTGTATTGACTGCTTCAATCACCGTTTGAATATCCGGGCTCAAACCTTGTACAAATTGTATAGCCTTGTGGAAGTCATCGCTTGAAATGTTAGGTGCATACTTGGACAGCCTCTTAAACTCGGCTATATACTCAACAACTGTTCTATCCCCTTGTCTGAGCACCGTGAATTCCTTGAGCCTTCTGGTACGAGATGAGGGAGGAATGAACTTGTTCTTGAATTCCCTTACGAAAACCTCCCATGTAACTTCTTCCTCGACGACATCCAATACGTTTCCCCTTGAATTAAAGTAAGTATGCACCGAGCCCTCTCTCTAGATTTACAAGGGATGAGATTCCAAATCCTCTAAACTTCCTTAAGCTATTGCTCGGCTTGCATATCATTTCCTTTGAAGAATCTTGGTGGGTGTTGATTCTGAAATTCCCGTAATATAGCTAAAATAGGTGCAGGTGGTGGTGGAGGAGGAGCTGGCGGCACATAATCCCTTAACCTCTGATCTATAAGTTGTACCATGGAGTTTAAGAAGTCCTACGGTTGAGCTTAAGGGGGTGGAGGTGGAGGAGAATGATCAAGGTGATAATGCCTAGGACCCGGAGAATGCTCTCTACGAGGTCTTCCACGAGGCATTCTGAAATTCAAACTCTGTACATGCATGTTTGATTAACGAGTGCAAAAATGAGTGCATTAAAGCTCGTAATACACATAAGTCACCTAATTCAATTAATTCAAATAGATCCAAGTAGATTCAAATAAAATGCAAGACTCGCAATTAATCAAATAATCCTCTGCCATACGACCTAAACTCACAAGACACGACACTAGAACTACAGTTTTGCAACCGGGCTCTGATACCACCTTAGGATGCAGCACCCGGAACGCTATGTAGCCGTATCCCCCGCACTATAGTTCAATCCACATATGGAATGGACGATCTATACATGAATCAAGCCTATAACGAACGAGAGATAATAAAAACCGACTCACTAGCTAGGTGGGACTAACCCTAAAATAAATATAAACATGCATAACAAGAAAGCGGAACCAAAATAATATACATTCACTTCATTACCCTCTTTCGATTCTAGAACAATATTTCCATAATTTGTAATCCAAACTAGTCAAGTATAAGTCATAATATACATAGATACCCAAAACCAATTCATAAGAGTAGAAATCTATCAATAAGGTACATGAAACATGAGAGTGACAAATGCTAGACCCAAAAGAAGCAAAACTCGACTCAATCCCGCCTAGCACTTGACCTGGAAGACCTGAAAATGTGAGGTGTCAGTCTATGAAAGATTGAGTGAGGGGTTTACAATTTAGAAACACAATTACCATGCAAACTATAATCTCGGCTAAGATTTTATAAAAGAAAGCAATATAAGTTAATAATAAAATAGAACTCGCCCGAGATTACAACTAATCCATTTACAATTCAATCACTTCAGTCAATTTAGTTCAATCAATCAGTGGCCCAGCGAGTGAGAGCAATTCTCCAACCTTTCTCTAAACGTGAACAATCATGAGTGTTTTAGTTTATTAAGTGATCATACAAGTCATTACGTGTGATCAATTAGCAGTTTCATGAACCCTTCTTCCTCCGGGTGATGGTGGGCTTGCAAGACCCAACCATCCAATCATGTTGTACGTCGGGAACATGACTCCCACGTATGGGATTTCTTCCTCCACTAAACCTCCTGATGGATTCAGAGGTGATCCCAAAATGGTGAGGATAGTACAAGAGTTACCCGTCAGCCTTTGCTTTCCCGGTTGGCTCGATACACTACCCTCGGGCCCATAGTGAACATGCTTACTCGCCCAATCAATCAATCAATCAATCAATCGATCCATTTCATGAAATCTGTTATAAATCATTAAGATTTGAAAACTATATATATATATATAAATATAAATACTTCTTTGGTCGAAACATCACATAGGGTTGTAAGGGTTCTATGTATCTAGAATTAAACTTCACCTGTACCGACCAAAAGTAGAGAGAAAACATTCTACGGAGCGTGCTCCTCGTCTCCGGGAATGTGATCTGTGTAACAGGGCAAGTGTACGTGAGACTCGAGTCGTATGAACCATTTAAGACAAACGGCACATTCATACAAAGTCAATCATGCAATTACAATCGATAAATATCATAAACATATTCAATTTATCAAGTAATGTAGCAATGATTAAGTAATCAATGTATTCATCAAAGTATGGAAATATTACACAAACCTCTCCTATGAAGCTTAAGTATGAAATCCCTTAACATATATAGTAACACACAATATAACACATTATATGACATATCAATGATGTGTACATGCCGAAAACGAGTTAAGAAAATCATGCAAGCAAAGTTATAAAATCGGATTTTCATGCAGAAACAACAGGGGTCGCGGGCGCGACCTACTTTTTCCCCGAATTTTCCTCCAATTTTTCAAATCTCGAAACTTGGCCAAAAACAGGTCGCGGGCGAGACCAATTTTGTTCTATTTTCGGTCGCGGTCGCGAACTGCTACGAAGCAGCAACAAAACAGGGAAAAACAGAGAATCCGAACCAAAAACCTCAAAATTCAACAACAAATGCAATTCCACTCCATGACAACTACTCCAACATATCTAATACACATTATACTTTCTTTATGCATCAAATAAACCATGAAATATGCATCAACTCATCAAGAATTTGTCCATAAAACCCTATATATATTCATGCTTCCAACTTCTACATAATTCAAAGTTTTTATCCAAGCTTTCAATCCTTTTGATCATAAACATGCTTCTAGTCATAAATACACAAGAATTTATCACTTAATCCATAAACCCTACTCAATCATATATTCAAGAGATTCATACAATTTCCATATCATACCTTGAAATGGAAGAAAGATGAGATGAAATGGTAATATGATGATGATGATGATCCTAGCTCCACAATTCCTCCAAAATCTAACTTGAAATTTGAGATGAATCTCTCTTTCTTCCTTGGTGTATTGATGATATTTAGCGTGTGAGTGTGTGTGTATCTGTTGGATGAATGGAATGTAATGGAATAAAATGGATGAATTAGATGATATACCAAAGTCTTGCATGAATATGTGTGATTCATTACATTTTGCATATAAGTCCTCCAATTATTTGAATTTATTCAATCAAGTATTATTCCATGGAGTATAACCAAGTAGCTCCAATTCATTTAATGCAATTAAGTTCATAAATTTATGAAATGATCAAATAAGGTCACGTAATGACAATTAGGCACGTTACCACTTAAGTCACGTAATTTTCACGTTAATACTAATTCATATAAATGCATGAAGATAAAATGCATATAATATGATGAAAATTATAAATAAATAATTGAATGAAATAGTTAAATTGAACCTCCCAACTCCCGAAGACCCGCTCGTGGCGTGCTTACCTGAACTTCCAGAAATTGGGCGTTACAATATTATATTAGCATTAATTAATTTATTGAAAAATATTTTATGTAAATCATTCGATTATATTATTTTGTTAATTAGATAAGTTTATAGAATTATAATATAACTTAAGAAAGTTTATGAAGTTAGATAATTATAACTGTGGACTTATATAATTAGACTTATATTAGGATTGATTTATTGAAACTTAGTTTATGTAACTCATTTAAATAATATTTTATTTTACATAATTAAAATAATTTATTAAAAATTTGTAAAGTGAATCAATTTGTTGTTTTTCAATTCATTAGATATATCTTATTATAAAATTTAAATTATAGGCCTTAATATTAAAAAATAGACAATTTACATCATAAAATTTTAATACAATTAATTAATATAGTAATATTAAAACAATCATTGTTGAACTATATATCTTTTTTAGGTAAGTTGGAGAAATTTTATTTCTACCAAGAGTCCTATTTTATGTTAATAAGTGTTGTTTAAATATAGTTAATTAATAATCTATAACTTGTATTTACATCATTATCCTTGACTAATAGTTATTGAAGTAATTATTGTAAGGATATTTAAGGCGATCCGTATTTTGTAAGAAACCAAAAACCCAACTCGTGCTTTTATAAGATATATAAAAATGTATATTTATATTTTTTTTATTGGAGCTGTATTCCCCCATAGTCCTATACCATAAACCTTGATCTATGTAGAAGGTGCCAGGATTTTTCGAAAAAGAACGTTAAGTCACGCGACCTCCTATTATGACCAAGTGGTTTGAGGGTTCTTTCTCGAAGGCAATGATTCGGGTTTGAATCCCTCTGACTACTTGTAGTGTGTGTGTGTTAAAAAAAAAAAAAAAAAAAACCACTTGAATCAACCTCTATTGGCCCCAATTAAGATGGAATATAAATATCTAAAACATAGATAATTAAAGAGATAATTAATTAAAAGAAAGTATAAAAGATTTCCCAAGGGCGCCACAAACTCAGAGAAACACTCGCACAAATTTAGTTTAGTAGCGTTTGAAATGTGAGAAAAAACACAAAATTAAGAGTAGAGAAAATAAAAAAAAAAAAATACTTTTGTATCTCCAATGTAATCACAAATAAATTTTCCTATTTGTGTGAGGAGATATTCTATATAATACATTCAACAATAGTTATACGTACCAGACTAACAAGTTATTATGAATTTTTTTTATTACAATAAAATTTTGGATGTATGGTATATATTCTTATTACGCCACCACATCACAAAAATTAGTTCTCAAAGAAGATTAGGAATATATGTTGGAGATTATTCCCCTTCTATAATTCAATATGTTAAACTAGTTGCTGGAAATTTAATTACAACAAGATCTGTTGATTTTTATTTTGATGAAACAGTTTTTCCAATATTAGGGGGAGAAAATAAATAGTAGGAAAATGAAATTACTTGGAATGCATTATCTTTAATCAATTAGATTGTCGAATAAAACAATATGAACATGAGATTTAAAAGCTAATTTATTAACAAAACATTGTGAATCAACTGTCAGATGCATTTAGTAACCCAAAAAAGAGTTATCAAGTTTCATATTCTAGATATGAATGCCCTGATTAGAACTGAAATCCCAGAACAATAATCTATTCAAGCAAATGAATCTAACCACGCCTGGAGCGAGTAAGACCAATTGGTTCCAAAGATAAGCATCCTAGAAAAAGAAATGGAGCAAATGATCAAGATATTTACAATAAGGAGGCTAATGCTCATCATGACATAACTAAAAAATGGAACTAAAAAAAAAAAGTATAGGTAACTATTAATGTTGAAAATAAATAGATCTCAATAGGTCATGTCACGAATGGAAAGAAAGGTAACCATAGAAACATAATTGTCGATAATATCTTTCCATATAATGTAGCTACTGATATTTTAGAAGAAAATGAGGATCTTGAACCAAAGTCTGTTGAAGAATGCAGAAATATAAATGATTGCCAAAATAGAAAGATGCAATTCAAGGATAATTAAATTCACTTTCTAAACATGAAGTTTTTTTTACTTGAAATTCAAACACCTGATAATATAAAGTCAGTGGGGTACAAGTGGGTATTTGTGCGAAAACAAAATGAACGAAATGAAGTTATAAGATATAAAACAAGACTTGTGGCACAAGGAATTTCACAAAGACCTGACGTTGATTATGAAGAAACTTATTTTTCTTGTGGTGGATGCAATCACATTTAAATATCTCATTAGTCTAACAGTACATGATGAATCTAATGGATGTCGTTACGATATATTTGTATGGATCACTTGATAATAAGATTTATATGAAGTTTTGAAGGTTTCAAAATGCCTGAAGCATATAAAAATTATCTTGAAGCATATTCGATAAGGTTACAAAGATTATTATATGGGTTAAAACAATCCGCACGTATGCAATATAATCTCCTTAGTGAATATTCGTTGAAGGAAAGATATAAAAATGACCCAATTTGTCCTTTTATCGTTAAAATTCATTTTAATCGCTGTGTATGTTAATAACTTAAATCTTGTTATAATTTTTGAAGAGTCATCCAATGCAATGAATTACTTGAAGTAAGAGTTTGAAATGAAAAAGTTTGGAAGGATAAAATTTTGCATCGGATTACAAATTGAGCATTGCAAGTAAGGGCGGATCCAGGATTTCTCATCAGCGGAGGTTGAAAATTCCAAGGCCTTAATATATTAAAAAAATAATATTAATTTGAAATTGATTAAAGACACTAGAATTCATAGATTATAACTATTTTCGATGATTCGTGTTCCCTTCAATTTGCTCCCTCCATTTTTTCTCAAACTAAAGTTTTTACGTACATATACTAATATGGTCTCTTATTAAGGAAAAAAAAAACTAAAATTTATTTTGGGATTATAATATCCATTATCGAGTGTAGTAATTAATATTTTTGATAAATTATAGGTAAGTTAAAATATAGACAATTGAATAAAAAAACTATTAAGTTTTTTATATTCGAGATTAAAATTCGAATTCACAACATTTTATTAAAATAATATGTATTGAAAATTAGAATTTTTTGTGATATTAATTTGACAGAGTTAAATTTTGATTAGAATTACCTACATGATATGATATCCTTTTCCTCTGTAACATTAGATGATACATTATCCATACAATAAGATACATTACACTAATTTTTTCTTACATAAAAACACAATACAATTGATTTTTTCTTGAAGTGTTCGGCGCACTCGAGCGAAACTTGAGTTATATATATATATATATACATACGTATAAATCTATTATATATAATAGCTAGTAAATTTTATACTCTTAAAAAGCGTTAATTGATTTATTTCCAATAATATATATTTGTATTTTGAAAATCAATTTTGAGGGGATTAGTGGGGTGGGGGTGGGGGTGGGGGTGGGGGCAGGGACGGGACCCGGGGGGGGGAGGGGGGGGGGGGCTTGAGCCAAGTGGCTCCGTCCTGCAAAAGTGAAATATCTGTTTATCAATCGACATATACCGAAAAGATTTTAAAGCGATTTTATATGGATAAAGAATATCTATTGAGTATCCCAACAGTTGTAAGATCACTTAATTTAACAAAAGATCCAGTTCAATCTAAGGAAGATGATGAAGAAATTCTTGATCCTGAAATACCATATCTTAGCGCTACTGGGATATTAACGTACGTTGCTAATAATACATGGCCAGACATCATTCTCAATGAGCTTGCTATCAAGGTTTATCTTACCACTTGAACCATTGGAGTGGGATTAAACAAAATTTATTGATATCTTTGAGGAACATCTGATATGTGCTTATTTTTATGTTTGGCAATACGGATGCAGGATATCTATTTGATCTCTATAAACTCGATCCCAAGCAGACTATATTTTCACAAGTGGAGAGAACATTGTAATTCATGAGGCAAGTCGTGAATGCATTTGGTTAAGATCGATAACTCAACAAATTTAAGAAATATGACATTTATCTCCAAGAGAAAAGAAGAAGGAAGACATAAAAGTCCAATACATAGTTCGAGCAACAATCTTGCCGATATGTCCACTGAAACATTGTCTAGTGTAACTTTTAAGAAGTTGATATAAAAGATTGAGATGCCTTAATACAGAGATATTAAGTGATGTCATCATGAGAGGGAATTTATACACTTTGTACACTTTTCTTTTCCGAAGGTTTTGTCCTATTGGGTTTTTCTACTAGGCAACCTAATATGTGTATTTCATGAATATATACTCTGTTAGCAAGGAACATAAAATTTCCGAGGAAGAGTGATTTTCTCATCTTTCTCTTTACCAACAAAAAAAAAAAAAAAAAAAAAAAACAAGGCACATAAAGTTTCAATGGACATTCAAGGAGGAGTGTTACAAATAAAGAATTTGATGAATGATATTCTAACACCCCAATTTTTTCGGAAGTTCAAGTAAGCACGCCACGTGCGGTTCTTCGGGAGTTGGGGATTTATTTTAATTATTTTATTCATTTATTTATAACTTTTATAACATTATACGCATTATATTTTCTTGCATCTATATGAAATTACCGTTAACGTGGAATTTAAGTGAATTATTTGCTAATGTGACTAAATGCTCATGTGTGTCCTTACTTGACCATTTCTTGAATGTGTGGACTTAATTGCATTAACATGAATTCGAATTAATTGATCTTCTGCCATGAGATGAAACCTGTTTGCATTAATTCAATTATTGGAAGGACTTAAGTGCAAATTAGGTTGAATCATGAAGGTTAGTGGAAGACTTCATACT
The DNA here is from genome assembly GCA_037501455.1 of Lantana camara. Taxonomy (NCBI): domain Eukaryota; kingdom Viridiplantae; phylum Streptophyta; class Magnoliopsida; order Lamiales; family Verbenaceae; genus Lantana; species Lantana camara. The sequence goes on from CM074857.1 coordinate 118,571,716, forward strand.
ATATCATATTCATTTCATCTCATACATTAATTCATCACATTTTATTCAAGATTTCACACACTCACACACACACACTTAATCACGTTCCAAACACCAACAGAAGAGAATGAAGGATTTCATCTCAATTCAAGTGATTTTCAAGGGAAATTGCATACGTTGGAAGCATCATCACCATATCATCCTTTCAACCTTTCTTTCTTCCATATTAAGGTAGAATTAAGAAGTTGTATGATTTCATAAATCTTTGATTGAGTAGGGTTTTGTGATTATTATGTGATTTCTTGTCTTTTCATGATTAGAAGCATGTTTAAGATCATTAAAATTGGAAAATTGCATGAATTCTTGCATGAGAAGGAATTTGGATGGCATGAATTTTTATGGGGTTTGTATGGTGATTTCTTGATGATTTCAGCAATCTTGGATGGACTACTTGATGCCAAATGGGTATATATGAGTTATATGCATGATATATGATGGTTTGGATTGATTTAATTGCCTTAGTTTGGTGTTGGAATGGCTTGGGAGCCAATTCCCGCGTGTATCCCCTGTTTTTCCCCTGTTCTTCGGCCAGAATGCTTCCACATGCCTGTGTGAGTCCTTAGTTTAATTACCATACGCCCGTGTGAGACCCGTCTATGTTGGCAGACAATTTCCAAACGCCCGTGTCTGCATTCAGGCCATTTTGTAAACGCCCGTGTACTCTTCAAATGTGCTCTGATTGACCTGAAAATTGAACTATAGAAACTAAATTGAGTCTAGAGTATTCTCCAATTGGAATCACCTCATTATAATTTCTGGTTTGAGAGATATAACCGTTTTCATTTGGTGTCGCCACTTCGCTAAAAAACTGCATTCACCTAACTTTGAGCATACGCCATTTTCTCCTCGTTTTGAACTAGAATACGAGCCATATATCATAGGAAATGTATGTGTGTCTATTTTCATATTCAATAAACAAAACTCAATTCTAACTTTTAGAACCCAAGATATTCTAGTTTTCCTACAGCATGTGCATTTTCGAAAACTGTCAATTTTTACCAAACTTTGTTAAAAACCTTCATATTGCATTCCTTTCACTTCCTTGGCTCCCATATGTGACTTATATGAGTTATATACTTGGTTTATTGATAATTATGCTCTTATTTGATACTCCTTGGTCTTTACTTGCTTAAGTTGATCGTTTGAATCCGTGCTTTATATATGAATATGACTATGACATTCCTTAATTGTTATTGCATGACATATTAATTCATGATTTTGCCGTTCATCTTAAATGGTTCATAAGAGTTTTGTTTCACGTACACTTGTCCTTGTTACACAGATCACATTCCCGGTGACGAGGAGCCCGCTCCTTAGGGTGTATCCTTGTTTTTTTTGGTTGGTAAAGGTGAGGTATAATTTCTGGATATGTAGAGCCCTACAACTCTATGTGATCTTTCGGCCAAAATATATCTATATATCTATAGTTTTCAAAAAACCTCAATGATTTTCAACTGATTTACCGAACTATATTGATTGATTATTTTGGCGAGTACTATATTGCACTGTGGGCTCGAGGGTAGTGTATTGAGCCAACCGGGAAAACATGGGCTGACTGGTAACTCTTGCACTATCCTCACAACTTTTGGGATGACCCCTGAACCCACTAGGAGATTAGTGAGGGAAGGAGTTCCGGGCATAGGATTCATGTACCCTATGCTCACACTGATTGGGTGGTGGGGCCTTGCAATCCCACCATCACTCAGAGAAAAAAGGGATACTGAATCTGCTCATAGCTGTTGCACCTTAATTACTTGAGTGATCACCTAATCAATTGATAATCTAATTACTGTACACTATTGGGGAAAGGTTGGAGAATTGCCCTCACTCGTCGGGCCACAGATGATCGAAACTGACTGAATTGTTAAATTGGATAGTTGTAATCTCGGGCGAGATCTATATTATTATTGAACTTATATTGCTTTCTTTTATAAAACCTTACTCGAGAATATAACTGACATTATATGTTCGCTTATATTTATTAAACCCCTCACTCAGTCTTTCATAGACTGACACCTCACTTTTCAGGCTTTGCAGGATACGTGCTAGGCAGGATTGAGCCGAGTCGAGTCTTTACTTTGGGTCTAGTACATTCCATTTTCATATTGATGCATATGTATTGTGTTGACATAATTATGGTAATTTTGAGATTATATATATAGGGATGATGAATTGAACTCTAATGATAATCTTATGTTTCCATCATAATTTGATGCATTGCTGTTATTTAATTGAGGGTTAGTCCCGCCTAGCTAGAGTGTCATTTTTTTTATTGTCTCCCGTTCGCTATAGGCTTGATTCATGTATTGGTGCTCGTTCCATATGTAAATTGAACTATAGTGCAGGGGATATGGCCACCTAGCATTTCGGGTACTACATCTTAAGGTGGTATCAGAGCCCGGTTGCAAAACCGAGGTTCTAGTGTCGTGTCTTGTGAGTCTAGGTCGTACGGTATAGTAGCATTTTAAGTGGTATTATTTGAACTTAGTTGAATTACTTGAACCACTTGGATTATGTGATTTATTTGTATTATGAGCTTTAATTGCACCCATTTGCACTTGTTAATCAAACATGCATATATAATGTTTGAATTTTAGGATGCCTCATGGTTGCTCTCGTAGAGAGCATTCTCCGGGTCATAGGCGCCATCGTCATGACCATTCTCCTCCACCTCCATCCCTCAAGCTCAACTACACGATTTCTTAAACTCCATTGTTCAACTTACAGATCAAAGACTGAGGGATTACGTCCCTCCAGTACCACCAGCTCCACCACCACAACCGGCACCAATTTCGGCTATACTTCGGGAGTTTCAGAATCAACATCCACCAAGGTTTTTCAAGGGAAATGACATTCAGGCCGAGCAGTGGCTCAAGGAAGTTGAGAGAGTGTGGGAGCTTCTCCCATGTGAGTCTCGAGAGAAGGCTTGGTGCACTCTTTCTTTGATTCAAGGCGAGGCCTACTCTTGGTGGGAAAGCACCAAAATTATCCTAGATGCCGCCGGATAGGACGTCACGTGGGAGGTGTTTGTAAGAGAGTTTAAGAATAAATTCATTCCTCCATCTTCTCGTACTCGGAGACTTAACGAATTCACTGAACTCAAGCAAGGAGGAAGATCAGTTGCGGAGTATATTGTGGAGTTGGAGAGGTTATCCCGGTATGCACCCAACATTACAAGTGATGACTTCCACAAAGCCATGCAATTTGTGCAAGGATTGAGGCCGGACATACAAGCAGCAATTAAAGCTGTCAACACTAGCACTTGGAGAAAGGCCACTTCAAAGGCGTTCAAGGTAGAGGATTCGGTTAATACATGGAAGTCTACTTACAGGTCAGGTCAGGGTTCCGGTTCCGGGTCGAGATCGCGTTATAACACCGGCAAGAGGCCAATCGCTTACGATATAGTTCCACCACCTACCAAGGGTCCAGAAAAGAAGTTTAGGCCACCGGGGCCGGTTCAGAAGGCTCCTCAGCCACCCACTTTGCCACCACCACTGGAGAAACCTAAATGTACCTTCTTTGGTCAAACTACTTATCACTATGATAATTGCAGGAGGCATCTAGGTTATGTTTGATATACGGGAGTGCCGAGCACATGGTGGAGACTTGTCCAGATCGTCGGGCCCAGCCTACCGAGGGTCAGAGACCGCTTATTCGGTTGCCTGCTTATGCCTTGGAAGAAGAGGAGCCAAATGCTGAAGTAGATCATGCCGCAGTTGTCGAAGGTACCATATGCATTCATGGAAAAAACATACACATCTTATTTGATCCAGGAGCTAGTCATTCTTTTCTTTCGCGTGATATTGCTATTACTTTGCCCTTGTGTGTTACTTGTTCTTCTGCTTGTTACGTGGTTAGTACTCCTTTTGGTGGTAGTATAAAAACTAACAGGGTTTTTAGAGAGGTGCCGGTGAGTATTGAGGGTTAGGTTTTCTTGACGGATTTCATTGAGATACCAATGACTCGCTACGGATCTATCTTAGGAATGGATTGGCTTTACAAGCATTGTGCTACCGTTGATTGTCGGGCTAAGAGAGTTCGGTTGGGTTCAGAAGTTGTTACGGGTTGGAGTTCTAAAACGGTGCCTCTATTATCTTTCTCTAAAGCTCAGAAATTGGTTCGAGATGGGGCTACGGGATTCATTGCCTATATCCTTAATCAACCTAAAGATCATATGAAGTTAGAGGAAACAGAAGTGGTAAAAGAGTTTCCCGAGGTTTTTCCCGAGAAGTTGGATTCATTGCCACCGGATAGAGAGATCAAGTTTGTAATTGATTTATGTCCGAATGCAGAACCGTATTCTAAGACTCCATATCGGATGGCTCCGATAGAATTGAAAGAGCTAAACGTTCAACTTGATGCTTCGTTAGAGGTCGGGTATATTAGACCGAGTTCTTCACCGTGGGGTGCGCCAATGTTGTTTGTTAAGAAGAAAGACTGTACTTTAAGGATGTGTATTGATTATAGGGAGCTGAATCGGATGACAATCAAGAATAAATATCCTCTTCCACATATCGAGGAGTTGTTTGATATACTCCAGGGTTCCAAAGTTTATTCGAAAATTGACTTAAGACAAAGATATTACCAGTTACAGATCAGAGTGGAGAATATTCTGAAAATGGGCTTCCATACTCGATATGGTCACTACGAGTTCATGGTTATGCCATTTATATTAATGAACGCCCCAGCCGCTTTTGTGGATATGATGCATAGAATTTTTCGACCCTTCCTTGATAAGTTTGTAGTGATATTCATTGACGATATTTTGGTTTTCTCTAAGTCTGCTGAGGAACATGCAAGGCATCTTCAGCTTGTATTGAAAACATTAAAGGAGTATCAATTGTTTGCAAAGTTGAGCAAATGTGAATTTTGGATCGACCGAGTTTTTTTCTTGGAGCATATCATTTCGGGGAATGGCCTAGAAGTCGATCCTTCGAAGATTAAGGCTGCATTGAAGTGGGAGAAACCAAAGAACGCCTCTGAGGTTAGAAGCTTTTTGGGATTGGCGGGATATTATAGGTGGTTCGTGCAAGATTTTTCAAAGATCGCTGCTCCGTTAACTCGGTTGACAAAGAAAGATGTAAAGTATGTGTGGGATGAAGAATGTGAGAAGAGTTTCAACTTCTTGAAGGAGAAATTAGTTTCAGTTCCGATTTTGACTTTACCGGAAGGCTCTGAAGGGTATGCGGTTTATACAGACGCTTCGAAGGAAGGTTTGGGGTGTATTTTGACTCAAAATGGAAAGGTAATCGCATATGCTTCCCGAAAGCTAAAGGAATATGAAAAGAACTACCCTACCCATGATCTTGAACTCGCCGTCGTGGTGTTTGCACTCGGGAAATGGAGACATTATTTGTACGGGGTGTCATTTGAAATTTTCACCGACCATAAGAGCCTCCAATATTTGTTTACTCAGAAGGATCTAAATATGAGACAACAGAGATGGATGGATTGGTTAGAGGATTACGATTTTGTTATTAAATACCATCACGGAAAAGCTAATATGGTCGCCGATGCATTGAGTAGGAAGACGGGTGTATCAAATTTGAAAGTTAGAGTAAGTAATGAAGTTGAGCCTATTGTAGTGAAAGCCCGTTTCTAACATCTTCTTACAATCAGAATTGAGATATAGGATGTTTGAGGCTCAGAGTAATGATCCGGAAGTGCAGAGATTGGTTGCTAAGGCTAGAGATGATCCAGAAAGTCTATTCAGGTTCAATGAAACCGGTCGTCTTCGTTTCAAGAATCGAGTGGTGGTACCCAAAGAATTGAAAAGGGTGTTGCACGAGGAAGCTCACAAGTTGGCTTATTCCATCCATCTTGGAGGGAATAAAATGTACAAAGACCTCAAACATTATTATTGGTGGTACGGGTTGAAGAAGGACGTGGCCGGATTTGTAAAGCATTGCTTAACGTGTCAAAAGGTAAAAACTGAGCATCAAAAGCCTGGAGGACTTCTACAGCCGTAACCTATTCCCGAGTGGAAGTGGGAACAGGTGACAATGGATTTTATATTCGGGTTACCGAAGGTGAAAGGCGGATTTGATGGAATTTGGGTGATTGTGGATCGGTTGACGAAGTTTGCGTATTTTCTAACGGTCCGAATATCCTACAAGATTCGTAAATTGGTTGAGATTTATAACCGGGAGATTGGCCGCCTCCATGGGATTCCAGTTAGTATCATTTCGGATAGAGATCCAGGGTTTACTTCAATGTTGTGGCAAGAATTGTAAGGGATTTTGGGTACAAGAGTTCATTTTAGTACGGCATTTCATCCCGAAACAGACGGTCAGTCCGAGAGAGTAATACGGTATTTAGAAAACTTGCTCCGAGCTTGTGCCTTAGATTTTCAGAATTCTTAGCATGAGCAATTCCCGTTGATTGAGTTTGTGTATAACAACAGTTATCAAGCTTTGATTGGTATGGCTCCCTATGAATTGCTTTATGGTCGAAAATGTCGTTCTCCATTATTCTTTGACTTGGAGGAGTGGAAATGGACGAAACAGGAAGGTTTGAAGAAGGGTGAGAAACTAGAAAAAACTTCTAAGGCCGTGAGGGCTATGATTGAAAAGGTCCAGCAGATACAACAATGGATGAAAGCTGCTCAGGATAGGCAGAAGTGTTATGCGGATCTTCGCCAGAGAGATCTTAAGTTTGATGTGGGGGACCGGGTATTCTTGAAAGTGCCTCCACGTAAAGGCTTTGTTAGAATTGGAAAGGGAGGAAAGCTCAATCCTCGTTACTTAGGTCTGTTTGAAATTCTTGAGAGAATTGGGGAAGTAGCTTATCTTTTGGACTTACCGCCGAGTCTTATTTGAAATCACAATGTGTTCCATGTGTCTCAACTAAGAAAATATTATCCCCGATGAAACTGAAATTCTCCCCGTTGAGAAAGTGTAGTTGGAACCGAATTTGTCGTTTATTCAGAAAACGGTTAGAATTTTGGACAGAAAGTATCAAGAATTGAGAAACCGGAGTATTCCAATGGTTAAGGTGTTATGGAAAAGTGACAAGACCGAAGAGATTACGTGGGAGACCAAGGATAAGATGAAACGGTTCCACCTGTAGTTATTTTCTTCCGATCAGTGAGTCTGGGGACCAAATTCTTCTAAGGGGGAGTGAGAGGAGGGGGGGCCAGTTGTAACACCCCAATTTTTCTGGAAGTTCAGCTAAGTACACCACATGCGGTTCTTCAGGAGTTGGGGCTTATTTTAATTATTTTATTATTTATTTATAACTTTTATAACATTATACGCATTATATTTTCTTGCATCTATATGAAATTACTATTAATGTGGAATTTACGTGAATTATTTGCTAATGTGACTAAATGCTCATGTGTGTCCTTACTTGACCATTTCTTGAATGTGTGACTTAATTACATTAACATGAATTGGAGTTAATTGATCTTTTGCCATGAGATGAAACTTGTTTGCATTAATTCAATTGTTGGAAGGACTTAAATGCAAATTAGGTTGAATCATGAAGGTTAGTGGAAGACTTCGTACTATATCATATTTATTTCATCTCTTACATTCATTCATCACATTTTATTCAAGATTTCACACACTCACACACACTTAATCACGTTCTAAACACCAAGAGAAGAGAAGGAAGGATTTCATCTTAATTCAAGTGATTTTCAAGGGAAATTACATACTTTGGAAGCATCATCACCATATCATCCTTTCATCCTTTCTTTCTTCCATGTCAAGGTAGAATTGAGAAGTTGTATGATTTTATAAATCTTTGATTGAGTAGGGATTTGTGATTATGATGTGATTTCTTGTTTATTCATGATTAGAAGCATGTTTAAGATCATTAAAATTGGAAACTTGCATGAATTAATACATGAGATGGAATTTGGATGGCATGAAATTTTATGGGGTTTGTATGGTGATTTCTTGATGATTTGAGCAATCTTCGATGGACTACATGATGCCTAATGGGTATATATGAGTTATATGCATGATATATGATGGTTTGGAGTGATTTAATTACCTTAGTTTGGTGTTGGAATGGCTTGGGAGCCTATTCCCGCATGTATTCCCTGTTTTTCGCCCAGAATGCTTCCACAAGCCCGAGTGGCTCCTTAGTTCATTTACCGCACGCCCGTGTGAGACCCCGTCTGTGTTGGCAGACAGTTTCCAAACGCCCGTATCTGTATTTAGGCCATTTTGTAAATGCTTGTGTACCCCTCAAACGTGCTCCGATTGACCTAAAAATCATAATTCAGAAACTAAATTGAATCTAGAGTATTATCCAATTGGAATCAGCTCATTATCATTTCTGGTTTGAGAGATATAACCGTTTTAATTTGGTGTCGCCACTTAGCCAAAAAACTGCATTCACCTAACTTCGAGCTTATGCCATTTTCTCCTCGTTTTGAACTAGAATACGAGCCATATATCATCAGAAAGTTCTATGTGTCTAGTCTCATATTAAACAAACAAAACCCAATTCCAACTTCTAGAACTCAAGATATTCCAGTTTTCCTACAGCATGCGCATTTCCAAAAACTATCAGTTTTTACCAAACTTTGTCAAAACCCTTCATATTGCATTCCTTTCACTTCCTTGGCTCCTGTATGTGACTTATATGAGTTATATACTTGGTTTACTAATAATTATACTCTTATTTGACACTCCTTGGTCTTTACTTGCTTAAGTTGATCGTTTGAATCCGTGCTTGATATATGAATATGATTATGACATTCTTTAATTGTTATTGAATGACATATTAATTCATGATTTTACCGTTTGTCTTAAATGGTTCATACGAGTCGTGTTTCACGTACACTTGTCCTTGTTACATAGATCACATTCCCGGTGACGAGGAGCCCGCTCCTTAGGGTTTATCCTTGCCTTCTTTGGTCGGCAAAGGTGAGGTTTAATTTCCGGATATATAGACCCCTACAACCCTATGTGATCTTTCGGCCAAGATGTATCTATATATCTATAGTTTTCCAAAAACCTCAATGATTTTCAACTGATTTACAGAACTATATTGATTGATTGTTTTGGAGAGTACTATATTGCACTTTGGGCCCGAGGGTAGTGTATTGAGCTAACCAGGAAAGCATGGGTTGACGGGTAACTCTTGCACTATCCTCACAACTTTTGGGATGATCCCTGAACCCACTAGGAGATTAGTGGGGGGAAGGAGTTCCGGGCATAAGGATCCATGTACCCTATGCTCACACTGATTGGGTGGTGGGGCCTTGCAATCCCACCATCACTCGGAGGAAAAAGGGATATTGAAGCTTCTCGCAGCTGTTACACCTTAATTACTTGAGTGATCACCTAATCAATTGATAATCTAATTACTGTACACTGTCGGAGAAAGGTTAGAGAATTGCCCTCACTCGTCGGGCCACAGATTGATTGAAACTGACTGAATTGTTAAATTGGTTAGTTGTAATCTCGGGCGAGATCTATATTATTATTGAACTTATATTGCTTTCTTTTATAAAACCTTACCCGAGATTATAATTGGCATGATATGTGCGCTTATATTTATTAAACCACTCACTCAGTCTTTCATAGACTGACACCTCACTTTTCAGGTTTTGCAGGGTGCGTGCTAGGCGGGATTGAGTCAAGTCCAGTCTTTACTTTGGGTCTGGTACATTCCATTTTCATATTGATACATGTGTATTGTCTTGACATAATTATGGTAATTTTGAGATTGTATATATAGGGATGATGAATTGAACTCTAATGATGATATTATGCTTCCGTTGTAATTTGATACATTGTTGTTATTTAATTGAGGGTTAGTCCCGCCTAGCTAGAGTGTCATTTTTTTATTGTCTCCCGTTCGCTATAGGCTTGATTCATGTATGGGTGCTCGTTCCAAATGTGAATTGAACTATAGTGCGGGGGATGTGGCTACCTAGCGTTTCGGGTGCTATAGATATTGATTGTGCAATTAATCACACACTCATAGTATTATTCTTACTCTTGCTTTTGATAATTAGTTTCATAACAATAACCAATTTTTCAACATTTTAATAGATTGCTCAATAATTATAGATCAGTATGAATGTTTGGCTTGGTTTCAATTTCTTCCATCACGCCTATGTGCTTCAACCATTTAAACTTTTAACTTGTTGACTATGAACTCTGGAAATAACCTTTCAATTCGTAGAATGCTAGTCGTCCCATCAAGTGTGACAAAAATATGTTTACACCTTTTTGCTTTAGAATGAGAGCTTGACAAATTAAAGAAAATAGTTTTTTCTTGCGCATGGGGGATTTTTTCTAGTCACCACCCGTAGTTTTTTCGGTCAGAGCTACCACAATTGCTGGTATTCAACATGACTTCATGTCGGATCCTTTCTTTGTTCCTCGCTCTCTCTCGCTTTAGATTTGGTTTTCTCTTTCATTAGTTTCCTTCGGCTTATTGCTCCTTTATCTTTTCTCGAGTTGCCCTTCAGGTGTTCGCGGTTGGGTTGAGGAGCTATGTCATCGCTTTCATAGCTTCATCCTCATCTTCTTTTCCTGCCGCCATAGAAGTGCCAGAACCGACGAGGAATTAGCGTCTCTCACCCAGTCCCTTTCACTCACAGAAAAAGAATCCCTGATCCTTACAATTCTGAGTCTGCGAAAGGTAACCCGAGGGTTAATCATTCTCTTTCAGGTGTGTGAAAGGTATTCTCTCGACGATCTATCCGCTTTGAAACATTTCGAATAACTATGATTAGAGCGATGAATCCAGTGAAGGGAATGGAGATTACTAAGCTTCAGAACGATTTGTTTCTCTTTAGCTTTAATCACAAATTAGATCTTCAGTGAGATCTGGAAACATCCCCATGGAATTATGATAAGTATCCTGTTATTCTTAAGAAACTTTCAGAGAGCGATTATCCCTATTCAGTTGATTTAACCCACTGTGATTATACTTTTCAAGTCCATGGCCTTCCGTGTGGATATTGAAATTCAGATGTTACGAAGTTGATTGGTCAACGTATTGGAATATTCAAATCTATGTCAGTGGGTTAGGCCTTATCATCTTTGAACAGTGGTCTGAAAGTTAAGGTGGGAATACGAATGTCAGAACCGCTACCCCAATTTCTGAACCTGAAACTCCAGTCGGGGATTGATGTACGAGTCTCCTTCAGGTATGAAAGACAAGCTAATTTCTGCTACCTCTGCGGGCTCTGAGATCACGTTGATAGGGTGTACATATCTCGCTATAAAGAGGACTTCTTAAATCCAGCGCCCAACATCCCTTATGGACCCTGGCTCCGATCCCAGCTACCAGGCGGCTCTTCTCAAATTGATTCATTATATCTCTGCCCCGGTGACATCCCCAAGAACCCAACAATTAAACCGAAACATACTTACCAATTTCCACATAGCAATGATAGCCCCTCCTCTAACCGCCAAACTGATCAACCGCCCCCAACACACCTTTCCCCCAACGGAGAATCACCTACTCCTCTCCACCCACTTGATGAATCTCTTCACCAGCAACCCCAAGCTCAGCAACTTACTATTGTAAACGCCCATCATAATATGATTATCACTCATCCTCTATACCCCACATCACTTACCGATAATACTAGACATCAGGACTCCCTCTCCCCACTCGCAGCCCAACCTACTAACATACTAATTCCGTTGTCCAATCCGCAAATGGGGGGAAAGCCAGCTCACTCCCGACACCTTTCCGACTTACCAAGCCCCGAACGCTAACGCCAGAAAACTTACACCCTGGGACTTAACTCTGAGTTCCATCGTGCGACCCTCTCTATCAGCCCATGAGCTGAACATGAATGGTGTTAGAGATGACTCGGTCGGTAAAAGTGGTGGTTTAGCTTTACTTTGGAGCAAGGATATTAATATCACTCTTTAGAGCTTTTCCTGGAATCATATCGATGTACTGGATAAAGGCCCGGGTGAGAATAGAGATTGGCATTTTACAGGATTTTATGGTGTCCTGGAACGGTAACACAAGGCTATCTCCTAGGATCTTATTTGGAGGTTAAAAAGATATTCTTATTCTCCTTGGCTTATTAGAGGAGACTTTAATGAAATACTCTGTAATGAGAAGAAGAAAGGGGGGAATGACTGACCCTTTAGACAGATGGAAGCTTTCGCAGAAGCATTGTCTGATTTTGGGCTTATGGAGCTTGGTTTTTCTAGTTTTCCTTTCACCTGGGCTAGGAATTAAGTTGTCCCCTTTATGTTTCGTGAGAGATTGGATTATTTCGTAGCTTTGGAAGAGTGGCGGTCTCTATTCCCAAATGCCAGAGTCACCCATCTGAATGCTTCGTGTTCCGATCACGTACCTATCTTGACATCCCTATCTCGACCAGAGCACCATCGACGTAAACCGGCCTGTCCCTTCCGTTTCGAAGCCTATTGGGAGAAGTCTGAAGACTGTCGGCGTATTATTTTTGATGCTTGGCTTTGCTCCGTTAATGGTATTACAGCGGGAACTATTCTAGAAGCATCAGAGAGGTGCCCAATTGGTATCTTGAATTGGAGGATCGACTTAAAATGTTGAAGGAACAAACCATCACCTCAGACTCAAAAGCGGAGATGCAGGACCTCCAGGAGAAAATTGAATCTTTACTTCTTCAAGAAGAGATTGTTTGGAAACAGAGAGCTAAGATTCATTGGCTCACAGAAGGGGATCGCAACACGATGCTCTTCCACCTTAAGGAAAAACAGAGGGACAAGACTAATCATATTGAGTCACTTTGAGACTCCAGTGGTAACTTATGCTCGTCGTATGAGGGTATTCGTACTATCATTGGGTAGTATTTTAGTGATATTTCCAAGCCCATGTGCTATTCGGTTTTAGATATCGAGATGGTCTCAAAATCGTGCCCAGACGTATTAACAATGACACTATACAACAGCTCCTCACTCCTTTCTCACCTGACGAGGCAATCCGTGCTCGTAAGAATATGTAGCCCCTTAATTCCCCTGACCCAGACGGGCTTCCCCCTTACTTCTTTCAACAATATTGGGATATTGTGGGTTGTAATATGATTGCTTGTGTGCTTGATTTCCTTAATCGTAGGGTTTTCATGAATAAGAAACTTAACTTTACTCGTATAGTTTTGATTCCTAAATGTAAGTCTCCGGACTTATTACTCAATTTAGATATATAAGCCTATGTAATGTGGTTTACAAAATCGCCTCCAAAGTCTTGGCTAACCGCATCAAACCTTTACTTAATTCCCTGATTTTCCCTAACCAATCTGCTTTTTGATCACCTTATTACGGATAATATCTTAGTTGCTTTTGAGATTAATCATTTCTTAAAGCGTAAGAGTTCAGGAAAGAAAGAATTTTTTAATCTAAAGCTCGACATGAGTAAGGCTTATGACCGAGTTAAATGGCGGTTTCTCGAGTGGCTTTTGATCGGGTTAGGTTTTCCAGATATTTTTGTTTCCCGTATTATGACTTATATCTCTACTGTTTCTTTCTCATTCCTTTTGGATGGTTGTGAGTTTAGCTCGTTGGTGCCGGAGAGAGGGATTCGCCAAGGTGACCCTCTCTCCCCTTATCTGTTTTTCTTTTGCGTAAAAGTCATTTCCCTTATATTACAGGTTGAAGAAAGGAACGGTGGGATTCAAGGCATTGCCATCTGTAGAGGTGCTCCGAGCATCTCTCACCTCTTATTTGTTGATGATACGATGATTGGCAGGCAAGCAAATGAGGAGGTTATGCATTGTATTAGGGACGTTTTGGAAAGGTATTGCCACCTTTCAGGCCGAGCTATGAATTATTAGAAGTCCTCAATGGTGTTTAGCAAGAATGTAGAGATTGAGAAGCAGAAGGAGCTAGCGACTTCCCTAGGGATCCGTTGTTTTGATATTTTAGACCTCTATCTTGGGCTGCCCTCTGTTGTAGGAAAGTCCTGGAGGGTGGTTTTCACGAGGATCCTGGATAAAATTAAAAAATATGTACGGGGTTATTCTAACAAGTTTCTCTCAAAAGCAAGCAAATAAGTTCTTATCAAAGCTGTTCTTCAGGCCATTCCAACATACGCCATGAATTGCTTCCTTATTCCCGATGGGTTGATTCGCGAAATTGAATCCACTATTTTCCATTTTTTGGTGGAATAACGGCGAAGCTCGTAAGATCCATTGGTTAGCATGGCAGAAATTGTGTTCGGGAAAAGGAGATGGAGGATTGGGATTTCATACTCTTAAGTTCTTTAATTTAGCTATGCTAGCTAAATACATGTGGAAAATTATAAGGAATCCGGATAGCCTTATTAGTAGGGTTCTCAAAGCTCGTTACTTCCCTCGGACTAGTGTTTTTAAAGCCTCTTTGGGTTGATCTCCCTCTTTTATTTGGAGGAGTCTCTACGAAGCTCGTTACTTATTGGAAGATGGAGGATTGGAAATGAAGAATCTGTGCATATTTGGCGTGATAGGTGGATCCCCATTAGACCAGACTTTCGTCCTCCGTTTTGACAAGGAGCACTTATCTTTCCCGAGTGCATTTCTGATCTTCTCAAGCCTGGGCTCATGGAGTGGGATCACGAGTTGGTTTCTAATGCCTTTCATGAGAGAGATGCTCGGAATGTGTTAAGTATTCCGTTGGGTGCCACGGCGAGAGCTGACTCCCTTACGTGGCATTATGATAAAGACAGGAAATTCACGGTGAAGAGTGCCTATAAGCTGGTGCTAGATATTGCTAAGAGGCATCAGGCTTCATCTGTGTTAGCGAATAATAAAAGGTTTGAAATTCAATCTGGGGATTAAAGGTATAGCCGAAGATCAAGTCTTTCTTGTGGCGGTGCTGCCACGACATTCTTTCGACAGGTTTGAATCTGTCCTGACGGTTTTGTTTGGTGGATGTGGGATGTGTTTATTGTGGTCAACAGGAAAACATCGTGCATGCCCTGATCCTTTGTCCTTATGTGCGCCAAGTGTGGGCCTTATCAAATGTGCCTTGGAGTTTGATCCAGCAGCTAACTGATCATTTTAGAATTGGAATTGTTAACTTAAGGTGGATATAGGGACAAGAGGCATGGCGACTGCTGTTCTTTGGTGGTGTGGAGTTGCCGCAATGCGAGACGATGCGAAGGCCACGAAGTCATTAATTGGGCTGTCCAGAATCTGGACTCGGTTAGGGCGATTGATGATGAAGGTTTGAGGAGAAACGCCGACTCCGACACTCCAGGATGGACGAAACTGGAAAATGGGTGGATTAAACTTAATTTTGATGGTGTTGTTGGGTGGTGGCCCGAGACTCGTCCGGTAGCTGTGTGGGTTGGGAGACGGATGTTGGGAAGCACACTATAGACCTGTTGGTAGTGGAGGCCCGGGCTGCGCTGTCGGCGGCTCGTTTGGGATGAGATTTTGGGTGGCAGAGGGTGATCATCGAGTGAGATTGTTTGAATATTATTAATGCTCTTCTCGATGATAGTGAGAATATCTCGAACATTGGGAACATTATTGCTGATATCAAGCCCACTTGTGCTTGCTTCATGGATGTCCGTTTTGTTTCACTAAATGTGGCGGTGATACGACTCCGATATGCCATGATCCAACGCCAATTCTGGCAGAATATTTGATCGTGATAGAGTGCAGAATATTCTGCCAGAACTTGCGCTGGATCATGGCATATCGGATGCGTATCAGGCGCCAATGTTGTGGCCCACAAACTTGCTCGTAATGCAATTTTGACCTACCTTGGTTCTTCCGATATTTCGTTGTTTGTTTCTAGTTTATTTGAGTCGGAATCATTGTAGTGTGGCCGTTGTAGCCGATCATCAAAAAAAAAAAAAAAAAGAATGGGAGCGTGACAAACACACAATTTTTTACCGTATAATTGACCAATTAAACCAGGATATATAGCGAGAAAGGTTGTATTTATATTTCTTGTATAATTGATGAAAAGATTTGGAAGAGTAATGAAATAGATAACATATATAATTAACTTGTCTATATAATCAGTTGATCATTGTTGCCGAGCCGTAATATACGATTTTGCAAATAAATAAACACTTAAATTTATAATTTATATAGATCATTTTATTTATATTTATAAACTTTAGAGATGATTTTTTTTTGTTTTTTTGACAACCAAAACCCTCAAAGGGGAATATAATAGTAAATCATGAGTAACAATAAGAAGAATACAAGAAGCAACAACAAAAAAAATTAACGCAGGCCGAAGCCGCAATTCCAACGGATTTGTGAGCTTTATATTA
Organism: Lantana camara; assembly: GCA_037501455.1. Lineage (NCBI taxonomy): Eukaryota > Viridiplantae > Streptophyta > Magnoliopsida > Lamiales > Verbenaceae > Lantana > Lantana camara. The sequence goes on from CM074857.1 coordinate 118,587,940, forward strand.
GCATCGCAATTAGTAAAAGAAAAGGACTCTTTGAAGATTGGTCCTCTCAAGTTGATCTCGATCTGATGCAGCTGGAGTTCCAAAGTCGTTTTTTCTCCGAATTGAGAACAGATAGCTGGGCATACAACAGATAACTCGACCAGAAACTTTCTCGGATAAACACAGGAAAACATAAAACTAAACTCCATACGGAAGGGATAAAGTTTCCATACTAAAGCAACGAAAGAAAACATACCAAAAAGAAAAAAACAGATAAAGAAATCGTCTGTGAACAGAGAAATCCGCTAGATCTGGAAGATTGGTGATGAAACTTACCGTAGATCCATGAGAGTGGCAGCAGATCTGGGCGGATCCCGATGAACGAAAAAGAATCGAGTAAAATAGAACAGATCTAGGCCGATCCGAAGGTGTAACTGTGTAACGCCCCGATTTTCAGACAGTCAGGTACGCTCGACACGTGTGGGTTTTGAGCGTTAGGATTTTATTTTATTAATTTCGTTTAATTGATTTAAACGTGTTATATTAATTCTTATTAATTGTTTTCAACACGATTACGTGAAATTATATGATATTCATTTCAAATTGAGAATTCTTGTAAGAATGGACTTCAATTGTTGCGTGAATTAATTGCTCAAATTGTATAATTTGTATAATTGCCCCTAAATGCACATTTCTTTCAATTGAGGGACTAAATTGCATGAATATGTTAAGGGACTTAATTGATCATTTCCAAACCTTGGATACTTAATTGCATTACTTATAGAATTTAAAGGATTTAATCATAATTATCACATTTTCCCTAAAATACCGATATATGCATCTCCTCCTTGCTCACCATTTCATTCATCAAGAATCATCATCCTTCCTTGCTCTCCCTACCGAGCCAAAACTATGAAAAAGGGAAGAGGAGATTTCATCCTTTCAAGCCATGATCATGAAGGAGTTAGGTGCTTTGAGAGTTAAATCATCCATTTCCATCACCTTCTTCCATTTATTTCTATTTCAAGGTATACATGCTCATGTATATAAATTCTTGATCATATTTGAGATAGCTAGGGTTTAGGATTTATGTGCTAGGTGGATGAATTGTAAGTGGAAGCATGATTATGTGATCTTAGGTTGAATTATGACATGATTTATTCATGAAATCCTTGAATAATTGAGCTTGAATGATCAATAGAAGCTTGAGCATGAAACTTGGAAATCTTGATGGTATTGCATGGCTTACTTGTTTAAATATTATATTATCATTCCTTGAACTTATGTGCATCTTATTTCCAGAATTCTTGCATGTTGTGATGATTTTGGGATGTTTTGGGGATGCTTGATTTTGTCCCGAGAGCATCCCCTGTTTTGCTCTGTTCTTTGTTCTTCCTACGTAACGGGAACGGCCCTTCCCGTTCCCTTTGTGTTTGGGGAACGGCCGTTCCCATTATTTGAATAGTTGCAGGGCGGCGAGGACGGGAACGACCGTTCCCATTTTGGCTTGCAAGCCGGAACGGCCGTTCCCATCTTCGGGGAGCGTTTCGGGACTAGGGAACGGCCTTCCCATTTTACACTAAAACCTGGAACGGCCGTTCCCAGGCTCCTGGAAGTGCAGAAACATTCTGCACAAAATTACAATTTTGGCCCCTCGTTCCGATGGCTTATTTGATCCCGAATTGCTATTATATGATTGATTATATGTCGAAACAACATGTTTTCATGCTACCTTGTGTATTGCTCGATGTCTCGTGTATGATCATGTCGTGCGTCATTATATGAATAATATGCTTGAATGGTGGTCTCATGCACGTACATTGTTCCGTTTCTTGTCCAGTTATTCTCCAGGGTGGAGATTGTGGCTCATGAGCACGTTCACGCATTCACGAGTCGTGTGTCGCCTTTACGTGACTGTTTTAGCCAAAAGGTATTTATAGTTATATAGAACCCGTATAACCTTTACGTGACTGTTTTAGCCAAAAGGTATTTATAGTTATATTTTCATGAAATCAGTTATTGTTCCAAGTTATATTATTGTTCATTAATCAAGCAAGTAAGGCATGTTAGTAGTCACGCATCAAAGCACGCCATGTTCATGAATGCAAGCAAGTGTGTTCTCTTGGCCAGGTCCTCCTTAGTGGGGGCGCTGGATTGGTTTTCGTGCCAATGATTGTCCGTCCAATCACAAGAAGAACAATACCCTACCGTGTTCGTGTGTTCTCTTGGCCAGGTTCTCCTTAGTGAGGGCGCTGGACGGGTCCTGCCCGTAGTTGTCCGTCCAACCACAAGAAGAACAAAACCCTATTGTGTACCCATGTTTCCCCTGGCCAGGTCCTTCTGAGTGAAGGGCGCTGGATTGGTTTCGTGCCAATGATTGTCCGTCCAATCACAGGAGGAATAAACCCTATCATGTTGCAAGCACGCCATGTAGTGATTGCATGATTTCATTCCATGAATATGCTAATTGAATACACCTACATGATTGCATGGTAATTGGATCGCGTGATCACCTAATAATTAACAAGCAAGCAAGTATGTTTATCGATTGCATGAAAGAACAAGTATTTAATATTGATAGTTGTATTCTCGGGCGAAGCTACATTATTATTGAAATTGTATAGTTATCTTTTATAAACCTTTACCCGAGAATATGACTTGCATGTTATCTGCGCTAATATGTATTTAAACCCCTCACTCAGTCTTCACAGACTGACGCCTCCATCTTTCAGGTTATTGCAGGTGTACGCTAGGCGGGAGTTGAGTCGAGTCGAGTCCAGTTCATGTAGTCATGTCATCCGTGGTTCGTGTATTTATTTATTTATTGTGGGACTGTAGTTATTATTATTATTAAAAATTGGAGATGATAATGTATTGATATGATAAGTTAGAATATATTTTATTGGAAGATGAGAAATATCATGATTGAATAAATGAAACTATTTGTTAGAAATTATTTTATGCTTCCGCTTTATCTTATTGCATGTTCCAGTTATCCCGCCTAGCTTGTCGAGTATTGCATTGTCACCCGTTCGCTATAGGTCGGTTCATGTACGGATTAACCATTTCGTATGTGAATTGATCTATAGTGCGGGGGTGTGGCACCTCCATGTGCCAAGGGGTGCTACATCTAAGGTGGTATCAGAGCCCGGTTGCAAAACCGAGGTTCTCGTGTCGTGTCGTGTCGAGTCTAGGTCGTACGGCATTGGAATTACTTGATAATCTGAGAGTCTTGCATTTTATTTGAAAATTACTTGGCTACTTGGATTCTTTGAATTACTTGAAATACTTGATAGCTTGTACTTTGTATTAACTCATGCTATTAATTACCATTGGGTGATCTCGAATTGTTTGGAAATTTATGTGACCAACGTGTTTATTTTAAATATGGATGAAATACTTGCTTCAATTCATATTAAATTCTTGTTGTCAGTATCAATTATGTGACAATTACGTGACATGAACACGCTTCACCCACATGCATTTATTTGCAAAGCAAGTTGTGAGTGATATATTAATCAAGGCTGGAGGATTTTGAAGATTTAAGAGATCGATCAACCGTTCGAGTCAAGCTTGCAATTTGGTCAACAGGGAAGGGACACCGGAATTGAGTTTAACATTTCTACGGTGCCAGGTTCTTCAATGCATTCATAAGCACATGCATCATAATTGTTAATTACATTGCTTCTTATTACGAAAAAATTGTTATATATGTTACTGAAATTATCTACTTGATGCATTACGTATATGCTTAGATTAGTTGAAGTATTTAAATCGTTTTACTTACAAGGATATTTTAAGTTAATATAAATGTTTCAAGGTGTTGCACTTAAATTGCTAATAGGTATGTGATGTGCATTGACACTTTAATCATCATGCATTATTTAGTGGTTATTGTCAATAGGCTTTTCGGATGTTCTGTACAATCCTTGCTTCTATTTCTACAATCTAAATTTTAAGGAAGAGATTTTGAATCAGTGGGTACCATGGTGGTAACCGGGTTATTTGACTTGGATTGAGAGTTTAGCAAAATTTTGGGGTTGTGAGAAGTATTGGTTCGGGATTTGGTAAGAGCAGGAGGGGTGAAGTAGATATTGGAAAATTTTGGGAAACTGGAAGATGATGATAAGTTCAAGCAGATAAATGTTCAGTGGGTTTTCAACCTTCAAGAATTGCTCAGCATTTTGGAATTTTAGTAGGTATAGGAGAATGAACTTCTCTACCTTGGGTTTTGGTGTTAGCCTTATAAATGTCAAGTCTCTGGAAGCATTAGGTGATTGTAGGATATTGGAAAAATTTTAATATCAAATCAGGGTGGAGACAGTCGGGGAAATTTCAAGTTGGGTGTGCCATTAACAGACGGGATTAGAAAAGAATTATTAATCAAAATCTTGATTAATAACAAGTAGAACGAGGAAGAGGTTACGAAAATTGAATCAGCAGAGAAGCTTGCAAGTGGGAAAAGACAGGGCACATTTAAAGGATAAGAAAATTTCTATTTTCTTAAGGGGGAGAGCCGGTCTGAGAATGAATTAAATTGGAAGCTGGACAACATTCGGGAGAGTCGGGAATCCTCTATCAGAACCATGTGAAAGAAGTTTCAGTTAGCTAAAGCTTTCCTCCCTCTTACGCAAAGAAAAGTCCCATCATCGACAGTACCTTTGTGCTATTACCATTTTCAGGAAGGTGGGTACACTGTCTGCACTCCTCCGACAACCTCAGGATATCATTTGACTCAGAAAATAGAAAAGGATTCAGGTTGGGCGATATCCGGAACCAATCTCAAGTTTTGGTAGGTCAACTCCGACAAGAGTTTTCTTACGAAGTAGGTTATTTGTAGCCTAGAGATGTTTGGGAATGCTCATCGTGCTTCCATTTGAGTGGTTGCCGTCACCTCCATGAATATACCAGTTTACTATGAACCCTTTAGAGAGATGGAAGCTCGAGTGATCCTTTCTTTCAAGATATTTCGTGGAATTGTGGGGTATGTTATCAAATTTCAGGGGCCAAAGGAAGACGTGTTCCTAGGCCTTGATTTCTTCGGTATCTATGCAAGTGTGCTTGCTGAATTACTCTCACGGGACGACGACCTTGATTCTTCTATTGCAAATGTCCGCCATATTGTTGACTAAGGGAGTAAGAGCTCAACTTTCAGATTGCAACCAAGGAGTCAGGAATGCTGCTTCGGGAAAAGGTTTACTTTAAGTACTGAGGTCGGAGAAGTGGTAAAACCTGTTTCTCTGCTCGTTGGACAAGAGCTTGCTTGGAACACAAAGTCAGTCTTTAAGCTGGGACGAGCAATTACACTCTAACAAGAATATCAGGGTGTTCTCAATTCTGGAATCGGAAAGTAAATGTGAGAATCAGTGCAGGAATGGTTCAACCGGCAAATCTGTAATTCAGACGGGTTTGAAGATGTGGGGATTAATGATGATTTACGGATTATGTTAGAAAACAGCACAATGGCAGAAATGGCTATCAAGAATGGGAATATCGAACCGTAGTGGTGCAAAGCGGGGAAAATCTCAACTAACGAATCAAGTATTCAACCGAATTAATTCAGTCCCAGAATTTCAATCCTCGGTGAACGGTACACCTAATCATGCATACCACGTGCATCATTATTTTATCATTATCATTATTTTGTTAATTCTATATATGACTCCTTGTTGTTATTAATTGTTTATTATTAATTCGTTAGTCTTGTATATGATTCCTTGTTTATTAATAATTGTTACGTGAACGATTACTTGCATAAATGATAATTTTATCTGATCCTTGTGTATTAATTGTAAATATGTACTTAAGTGCTCGCTTGAATTTTATTTCGTGTGCGTGAGAGACGGGGATTCTCTCAGGGTTGTCAGGAGACGGGGTTCTCTTGTTACTTGCTCGAGAGACGGGGTTCTCTCGTTAATTGTTTGAGAGACGGGGCACTCTCAGTATTTCCAACTACTTGTCAACTTGTTTTAGTGGAAGGTTAGATTTTCTTTCGAGTGATTAGACTCCGGAAGTTGAGGGTCGTGACCTCAACCATTGGAAGACTTTGTGGAATGAAGATCTCTTTCAAACTAATCCCTGACGGGGAGTAGCTAACCCGCGCGGGATGAACATGTAAGAGCCAATTAAAATTCCAGGAATTCAGGACATGGAATCCGAGGACGGATTCTCTTAAGGGGGAGAGAGTTGTAACGCCCCGATTTTCAGACAGTCAGGTATGCTCGACACGTGTGGGTTTTGAGCGTTAGGATTTTATTTTATTAATTTCGTTTAATTGATTTAAACGTGTTATATTAATTCTTATTAATTGTTTTCAACACGATTACGTGAAATTATATGATATTCATTTCAAATTGAGAATTCTTGTAAGAATGGACTTCAATTGTTGCGTGAATTAATTGCTCAAATTGTATAATTTGTATAATTGCCCCTAAATGCACATTTCTTTCAATTGAGGGACTAAATTTCATGAATATGTTAAGGGACTTAATTGATCATTTCCAAACCTTGGATACTTAATTGCATTACTTATAGAATTTAAAGGATTTAATCATAATTATCACATTTTCCCTAAAATACCGATATATGCATCTCCTCCTTGCTCACCATTTCATTCATCAAGAATCATCATCCTTCCTTGCTCTCCCTACCGAGCCAAAACTATGAAAAAGGGAAAAGGAGATTTCATCCTTTCAAGCCATGATCATGAAGGAGTTAGGTGCTTTGAGAGTTAAATCATCCATTTCCATCACCTTCTTCCATTTATTTCTATTTCAAGGTATACATGCTCATGTATATGAATTCTTGATCATATTTGAGATAGCTAGGGTTTAGGATTTATGTGCTAGGTGGATGAATTGTAAGTGGAAGCATGATTATGTGATCTTAGGTTGAATTATGACATGATTTATTCATGAAATCCTTGAATAATTGAGCTTGAATGATCAATAGAAGCTTGAGCATGAAACTTGGAAATCTTGATGGTATTACATGGCTTACTTGTTTAAATATTATATTATCATTCCTTGAACTTATGTGCATCTTATTTCCAGAATTCTTGCATGTTGTGATGATTTTGGGATGTTTTGGGGATGCTTGATTTTGTCCCGAGAGCATCCCCTGTTTTGCTCTGTTCTTTGTTCTTCCTGCGTAACGGGAACGGCCCTTCCCGTTCCCTTTGTGTTTGGGGAACGGCCGTTCCCATTATTTGAATAGTTGCAGGGCGGCGAGGACGGGAACGACCGTTCCCATTTTGGCTTGCAAGACGGAACGGCCGTTCCCATCTTCGGGGAGCGTTTCGGGACTAGGGAACGGCCTTCCCATTTTACACTAAAACCTAGAACGACCGTTCCCAGGCTCCTGGAAGTGCAGAAACATTCTGCACAAAATTACAATTTTGGCACCTCGTTCCGATGGCTTATTTGATCCCGAATTGCTATTATATGATTGATTATATGTCGAAACAACATGTTTTCATGCTACCTTGTGTATTGCTCGATGTCTCGTGTATGATCATGCCGTGCGTCATTATATGAATAATATGCTTGAATGGTGGTCTCATGCACGTACATTGTTCCGTTTCTTGTCCAGTTATTCTCTAGGGTGGAGATTGTGGCTCATGAGCACGTTCACGCATTCACGAGTCGTGTGTCGCCTGTCAGGTGAGGTTTAATTTCTAGTTATATAGAACCCGTATAACCTTTACGTGATTGTTTTAGCCAAAAGGTATTTATAGTTATATTTTCATGAAATCAGTTATTGTTCCAAGTTATATTATTGTTCATTAATCAAGCAAGTAAGGCATGTTAGTAGTCACGCATCAAAGCACGCCATGTTCATGAATGCAAGCAAGTGTGTTCTCTTGGCCAGGTCCTCCTTAGTGGGGGCGCTGGATTGGTTTTCGTGCCAATGATTGTCCGTCCAATCACAAGAAGAACAATACCCTACCGTGTTCGTGTGTTCTCTTGGCCAGGTTCTCCTTAGTGAGGGCGCTGGACGGGTCCTGCCCGTGGTTGTCCGTCCAACCACAAGAAGAAACAAACCCTATTGTGTACCCATGTTTCCCCTGGCCAGGTCCTTCTGAGTGAAGGGCGCTGGATTGGTTTCGTGCCAATGATTGTCCGTCCAATCACAGGAGGAATAAACCCTATCATGTTGCAAGCACGCCATGTAGTGATTGCATGATTTCATTCCATGAATATGCTAATTGAATACACCTACATGATTGCATGGTAATTGGATCGCGTGATCACCTAATAATTAACAAGCAAGCAAGTATGTTTATCGATTGCATGAAAGAACAAGTATTTAATATTGATAGTTGTATTCTCGGGCGAAGCTACATTATTATTGAACTTGTATAGTTATCTTTTATAAACCTTTACCCGAGAATATGACTTGCATGTTATCTGCGCTAATATGTATTTAAACCCCTCACTCAGTCTTCACAGACTGACGCCTCCATCTTTCAGGTTATTGCAGGTGTACGCTAGGCGGGAGTTGAGTCGAGTCGAGTCCAGTTCATGTAGTCATGTCATCCGTGGTTCGTGTATTTATTTATTTATTGTGGGACTGTAGTTATTATTATTATTAAAAATTGGAGATGATAATGTATTGATATGATAAGTTAGAATATATTTTATTGGAAGATGAGAAATATCATGATTGAATAAATGAAACTATTTGTTAGAAATTATTTTATGCTTCCGCTTTATCTTATTGCATGTTCTAGTTATCCCGCCTAGCTTGTCGAGTATTGCATTGTCACCCGTTCGCTATAGGTCGGTTCATGTACGGATTAACCATTTCGTATGTGAATTGATCTATAGTGCGGGGGTGTGGCACCTCCACGTGCCAAGGGGTGCTACAAACTGTGTTCTCCACCGCCGGATCGGAGTTCAGAAGGAAGCTTTTGCCTTGCTCAGAGAGACAACAGGAAGAAGAAGGCTAATTTTGAGATAATTTTATTATTTGGTCATATATATATTTAATGTAATATTCATAAAAAACCGTTAGAGGCATAAGTTTACTTTTACGATTTCTATTAAGAAGCTCAAACCAAACACAGGGGTTAAAATGTAATTTCTCAATTTAAATAAATTATGTTATAATTATATTTAAATGGAGGACAATCTAATTTAAATTTCTCCTTAATTTATATATAATAAACTATAAATTAAATAAAAAATGCATGAAATTACCAAATCTGCAACCGACAGAGGTGGTGGTTGGCCATTCATGAGAAAATTAAAGCAGCTTCGAGTAAATTCAATTTAATGAAATAGACACTACTAGTCGGTTAGTCACTGTTAGTGTGTATTTTGGGCTTAATTTACTTTAATTTTCCCCACATATCTGATAGGAAATCTACTTAATTGTGCTTAAATTTGGCATTACAGGTCTGATTATGGAGAAATGAAGTACAATGCGAGATATGGATCAAAAGAAGTTTCAAGTGCAGAAAAAGACCTGAGCCATGATCTCAAGCCATGATCATCCCTTAAACTAAGTGGTGACGTAGCAGACACATCATCAAAGTCAAAAGTTACGACTGATTTTCTATTTTTGGCGAACTTCAGCTACTTGCAGCTGCTTTATCAGTATTTGGCGTCTTAATAAGAATATTATCAGGTTTTGGGATGCTAAAGAATATTTAGCCTTGATTTGTGTGCCAAAGATTGGATTTCCAAGCATATAACTAAGGCTTTTGAAGAAAAAGGGGGGATTCAGCTTCTCTTATGGGAAAAGGAAGTAACGTAGCAGCAGTAGCAGCTGAAGAACAGAAGCAAAACAGGGGACTTCTCCCCTGTTATGATCAGCAAGCAATTTCTTTCCTTTATTCTCTTTTTCAGTTATGTTAATGCTTAGATTTGCATAGCTAGTTGAACTCTCTTGTTTAGATCAGCTGTGTTAGCCTATTTTCAGTTCTGAAACAGTTGTTGTTCGGTTATTTTGCAAGCATGTACAGCAGCTAATCTCTCTTTTATCCTAGTAAAGCTGTTTCTTTGATTCATGCTTTGGTTTTGTGAGATATAATTGTGCTTATGCAGCTCTAAATTCTTGGTATATGCATGTATCTTGTGTGTATTGTTTGAACTCATTTTTGGATGATTTTCTGATCAATTGTTATCTTGAAACTTGTTTTATTTGACTGCACAAATACTTGATCCATAATTGTCTTGTAAATGTGCTTGAAGAGTCACACATCATTGATAGTTTATCACCATGTTTACTTGAGAATGATGAGACGCATGCGTAATAACTTAAACATTCCAAGCTTCTTTGAGTTTGTTGGTTAGGATCGGTATCCTTTTCATGATCAATGTTATCACGAAGTTAAATCTTAAGAGCGTTTTTATAAGACTGCTTTTGTGATAAGAGAATGGTTAGTGAGCTTCTCATGATCATTATAAACTTAAGAAAGGATGAGGTGTGTAGAGCTTGTTACCACTATAGCCGGTTTATCAATGAATTAGAGTTGAATATTGAATGTATGATCGAACCAATGGCATGAATTTTAAGAACAACTTGGCTAGGATAATCCCACTTTAACTCAGTTAATTTCAGTCACTTTGCATCAGCTTTCACTTGCTTGTTATCCTGGTTTTAGTGTTTAGTTTGTAGTTTGATTAATTACACAACCCCCCCCCCCCCCCTGTTGTGAACTCTTTCGTGGTTTGTTTCCTTGGTTATTTTGGAATATATAAGAATTGCTAGTCCTTTGGGTTCGACCCTTTGCTGCTATACTCAATTTATTGCGTGTTGGAAAGTGAAGGTATTATTTGGTGGATTCGGCAACCATCAATCACCATCTTTGATTAACATTAGACATGAAGATGGTGATTAGTAATTTTTTGAAAATTTTAACCCCGATCAACATAACAAACCTCACCAATTATAATATAATATTATTAGAAAAAAGTTACGAATTTGAGAACGTGGCAGATCCACTTACTAAACCCCTTAGTCGAGAAGCTTTCCAAGGTCATCTTCAGAAGATGGGATATAGAGTAGCTTTAGAATGGCTTTGACGGGCAAGTGGGAGATTGTTAGGAATAGTGCCCTAGAAAGCCGATTGTATATCCGCTTTGTGCTTTTCCTTATTGTAATCACAGACAATCTTTGAATGAAATAACGAATTGAGGCAACACTTCTTTATATGCTCTTGTTTGGAATGCGATTACTTTATCTGTGCATGTATGAGAACTCCCCTAATCCTGATGACTTTAGGACTCTACCATTTAGGTGAAATGGTTCATGAAACGAGCCCTATATCACATAAGTCATGATTAGTAAAATACTCCAAGCCGATGAGTCCTACCGGCAGTGGGAGTGTCAACCTGACTCGTCTAAGGCTTGCTTGTGGGATCACGCCCTTAAGAAGGACCACCTTGTTTCATGTAGGTGCAAAGTGTATAGTTGATACGTGCGTGATACATGAGGGTGCTTACTTTAGCAAGTAAGTTCACTGAGGTGCCCCGTGTGAGAACATTCCTAAATGGGAAAGGAAGTTTCTATTTCAGGAAATGGAAACTTCCTGATTAGGAAATATCTCACGAGTCATTGATGTGATTAATTGATCCTTAAGACTTGAGGTTCCCTGTCACTTTATGAGTTAACTCTGTAGTCTTAGGTATAAGCTTTAAAGGGTGTCGCTTTAGACAACTGATTCAAGGCTTATGCTGGGGCTGCACAAGTGATTCATGAAAGTGAATGAGAATCAAGAAAGGACCTACACTTACATTTGCAAGGTGATCTCTTATTGTGTAAGTCATTCATATGCCATATGGAGTCCTTGGCCAAGGCAGTAGATCAAGACATCAAGAAAAGGGTTTCTTGGATTGAGATCAAATGGATATGAAATGCACTTATCTTTAAGACCAGATTATTAGGGTTCTGATTATTCCCTTACCCTAGATCTTGGTTGAGAGATAGTAAGTAGGAGGATTGTATCTCACATTAATCAATGACTTAAAGGTTCTGTCTAATCCAAACATTCCAATTCAGCTAGGGGTTAAACACCTGTTGCTAGACTATGGTCGTTTAATCTGTGGACTAATTAATTAATTAGTGAATTAATTAATTGGGGTCACTGCTAATTGAATTGAGAACCTAGAGGGTCACACACAACAACTTGGTTACATGAGTTGAGGCTTTAAAATGATTAAACGAGTTAATCGGGCCTAGAGGGTTCCACACGTGTAAAACCACACGTGTGGGTCACGTGACTGGACACGTGTCATTGTGACATGTGTGCCACACGTGACTATTTAATTATATATTAAATAATTAAGTTGTTAATTATTTAATAGACTTTGGTTTAATTTTGAATTAAAAAGAAAGTCTAATTTTGGAGAAAATAATCTAGTTAATTAATTATGAATTAATTAATTAGATAAAATAAGTTATTTATTTTAAATAAATAAAGTATAAAATTATCCAAAATAGTTTGGATATTTTAGCTCTCTTGAAAGTTGATTTGAATTAGAATTCAAAGTCAAAGTCAAAATACTTGATGATCAAGTAATAGGAGAGAGAGGGACCAAATCCTTAGTCTATAAGGACTAAGAATTTCGGCCATCCCCTTCTTATAAATAGGGGAGCTCGAGCTCCCCTTAGAGCTAATGGGCAATTCTTTTGGTTCATGTGTTGAACACCTTCCCTTCTCCAAGATTAAATAAAACCCTAGGTTAAGCCTAAACACTAACTAGAGAACTAGCATCCTTACTAGTTAGATTGTGATCAAGTTGGTGGACTATCTCTAGAGAGCTTCAAGTTAGAAGTTTGAAGATTCGAGCTTTACCAAGGAGAGGGGATCAAGCCGCGAGAAGAGCGTTCTTTGGTGGCTTGAAACGCTTCAAGAAAGAATAAAAGAAAAGTAAGTTTCTTAACTCTACGAATTTGGATACACGATTGCGAGTCCAAGGTCCTTTTGTTGGGAAATTTTTTTTAAATTCTGCTGCTTTCTGAGCTCACTCCAACTGTTCGAGGCGACTGACCTGTCCAAACGGGCCCTAAGAGTATCCGGATCAGCTCTATTCCGGAGCCACGTGAAAGGAAAACCGGAGAACCCCAAATCTGTCAAACCTGACTCAGTCAGAGCATCCTCAAATTCTGCCATCTGACTCCAAGATCTATCATTAGCACCCTCCTTCTCATCGTTAGAAAGAATTTCATTGAAGTCACCACTAACAAGCCATGGCAGATTCGACCGAGAGCTTAAATTACGTAGAAAATCCCAGGTAACCCAACGATTCTGACGTTCCGGCGCCCCATAGAAACCCGTAAACCTCCAAGCATCCGTAGTACCATCTGCCTCAATTCTAACATCAATGTGATTACGAGAAAAACTCAAAAGAGAAACCCCGACGTCTGTACGCCAGAGTAAAGCCAGGCCACCACTCTTACCAATCGAATCAACATTAAACCCATCCATATTCAACTGTATTTTCAGAAACTCAAACTTTTGATGTCTGCATCTTGTCTCGGAAAGGAAAATAATCGAGGGGTTATGGTCCTTGATTAGCGACCGAAGATTACGAACTCGCCAGGGACCCCCTGAGCCCTGGCAGTTCCAGCTTAGGCAACTCATTGTTCCCGGCGGGACTGCTTAACAGTCGCCGCCGATACTTTGGTAACATCAAGAATGTCTAGGGAGGGAGATGGGTGCGAGTCGGTTGAGCCAGTGGGAGAAGTGAGGTCGGGGTTTAAGGTGGTTATAGTCTGCTTATTTGAGGACTTACAACAGAATCTGGAGAAAAATCTGGCGTCTTGATGTTTTACCGAAAATTCGTAATTTTCTTTGGCGGTGTTGCCGAGACATTCTTCCTACCGGGGTGAATCTTGCGAGACGGCATTGTAATCCCGATACAACCTGTGTCGTCTGTGGCCATCCGGAAGAAGACGCATGCCATACCCTATTTAAATGTGATTTTGCAAGACAGGTCTGGGCCATCTCACTTATTCCGAGACTCTTAATCGATAAACTGGAAGATAATTTGAGGGACGGGCTTTTGGAGAGTTTGAATATTTTGGACGTTGAGCTTGGCAATAAATTAGTAATGATTATGTGGGCCATTTGGGGACATAGAAACAAATTAAGGGCTGAAGGTATCAAGAAGCACCCTCACGAGATTCTGGAAGTGATCAAACATTGTCAGATTAACCAAGCTAGTGTGGATGAGGTGGGGGGTAATGTGAGCAGGACGAGAGATGTCGTTACTTGGGAAAGACCGAATCGCGATTGGATCAAGGTTAACTTTGATGGTGCGACATTTAAAGATACTAACGAGATAGGCATCGGGCTGATTGCTCGAGATGAGGAAGGTAGATGCATAGGTTGGGAGACTGATCGGAGGCAATATACTTCGGATCCGGCTATGGCGGAGGCCCTGGCAGCTCTTTCTGCGATCAAACTCGCTCGGGATTTCAGGTGGCGCAGAATTATTGTTGAAGGCGATTGCTTGAACATTATCAATAGCCTCAAAGATGATAAGGAAGACCTTTCGCCCATTGGTCACATCCTTGCTGATGTGAAGGATACTTGCTCCTTGTTCGAGGGAGTCCGGTTCTCTTTTATTCGTCGTGATGCCAATATGGTGGCTCACACTTTAGCTAGGAATGCGGCTTCGGCCTGCGTTGGTTCTTCGGATGTTCCTGTTTTTGCTTTGCGTTTTGTTTTGTCGGACTTGAGTTAATTTGGCCTTAGGGCCGTCTGGTTGTCAAAAAAAAAGATCATTTTGCAATAAAAAATTAGTGTTTAGTAACCGAAAATTTCAGATGCTAAAACCATAATTTCAAAATTTTATAATGGAGTTGCAACCAAATATTTTGTAATCCAAATAGCAACCGAATTTCCAATTATAAAATTCAGTAGAAATGACATATAAGTCACGTCCAACGTCCCTTTGCAACTGAATGTTCAGTTATAAACATATGATTGGCTTTGCAACTAATTTTCGGTTACAAATTTGACCTCGCATAAAAAATTTGTAACCGAATTTTATTTTATTTTTTTCAAGAAACTTCAACAGATTTGTATATTTGCAATCGAATTTTTTATTGTAAAGAACATAAAAATTATATAGTAGTTGTGTAACCGAAATTAGGTTGTAAAAATAAATTATTTTTTATTTTTTATATTCACACGCAATCGAATTTCCGTTGCAAAAGATAATTTTTTAATTGCATAATAGAGTCAAATTTACAACCGAATTTAAGGTTCATTATCTAAAATTTAATTATTTAATATAATTTTTTAAAACTTAATAATTAATTTAACAATTGTTATTAAAAAGAACTCAATTTTAAATTTATTTTACCAATAAAATTAACGTATCAGACCATCATATTCTAATAAAAATATTATACAAACAAACAATAGCCATGATAATTCCACAAAATACCATGAAACTACAATTCCAATTACATTCCAAATTACTTAGTATAACAAAAACAGAAAATGTGGGATAAATTTCTAATTGGGTATTATATTTTTGCTTAAATCCCCATTTTGGCAAAATGTGAGACCCGGATTTTTTTTTAATAAATTTAATTTATTTATTTACTTAACTATATTCTTTCTTATTTAAATAAGAGAATTTTTTTTTTTTTTGTCATCCGTACTTTGGCCATTTTTGCAGTTTACCGTCTCGGACAACTTTCATTGCAAACCGCCATTTGAACTTTGTATTTGTAACAAACCGCCATTTTTTGGTGATTTTGGCCAAAAAACTTAAAACGTGGCATGTTTTGAAATACGTCACGTAGTTGTATTTTCACCAAAACCACCAAAAATGAAGTTTAGATGGTGGTTTGTTAAAATTATAAAGTTCAGATGACAGTTTGCACTAAAAATTGCCCGAGATGGTAAATTGCAAAAACCCGCAAAGTTCGAATGAAATTTTTTTTTCTCTCTTTAAATAATATTAATATTACTAGATAATGATAAAAAGAATTATGTAGATAATGGGAATAGTAGCAATCTCATGACGCATTTGAATTGATTAAACTTCTCAAATGATATTAGTAACTTTGATCGGTATTTATATTCTGAAATAGTGGGATAATCAACTTTCTGTTAAGAGTTCTTTATTTATTAGGAACTTAAAAACTCTATTTATTAATAGCCGTATTAGAGTTCTGTAGGTTTTAGAATTTTGTCAGTTTAGTTTTTTTTTTTTTTTTGTATGTTTTAGTTTTTCTTAGGTTTAGTTTTCCACTCTAATTTTGCGATTAGAGATAAATATTTATTCCACTAATTTAGAATTTCATCGTGATTGGAGAGAAAAGAAGTTTATTTTGTTGTTTTATGAAAGTCGAGTTTTCATCATCGTTGAAGTAAGTACTATTTATCAAAACCTCTCTCTGGTATTGTTAAATTAAATGATGGTTTTATAAATTCTATAATTTTGTTTTTGTTTAATATTTGTCTATGTGTGAACTGTTATTTTATTTGAAAGAAAAATATTTTTGTAGAAATGGTTTAAGATAAAAATAAAATCTGTTTTGAAAAGCTTTTATGTGTATATATGTGGTCGGTTGTCTAATCCATTGAGTTATATAACTTCGTCTCCAGAGTCATCTGTGTGCTTGTGGTCAAGGCGCATCTGTTTCGTCCCTTAAGAGGGTCATCTATACGTACCCTGCGACCAAGGATTCATCTGTTTCTGTACTCAATGGATATTATTGTTACAGATAGTGTTGTTATGGAAATTTATGTGATATGTGGCTATTGAATGCTCTGTATGATGCGACTTTTCTCAATTGCCACTATAAAATGTTTCTGGTATTATGGTATTTTTTTGAAAATTATGTTTAATCGATAGAGAGTTTTTGTTAATTGCTTATTGAGTATGTAGTTCACCATTTGCTAATTTTTTTTTCCCAGAAAATTAATTGTTTTTTGGAATTGAGAAAGATGGATAGATGGATTTTATTTTATGTTTGGGATATTAGATGCTCTGTACTCAAACAAAATTGTTGTGTTTTTAAAGGATTTTATACTTTTGTCTTTGTATAAGATTAATTATTATCAAGTTTTGTTTTTGAAGAAGGCTTCGTGTTGTCGGAATGCAACCGACAATACGGCCAACCACGTCTTAATTTTTGGGGCGGGACTAAATGGTAACAATAGGTTATGATCCTTGGAGTAGAGGAATGTAAAGTTTCAGGACGAAACTTTTTATAAGGAGGGGAGAATGTGAAACCAAGACTTTTTTAATATATTTAATTTATTTATTTACTTAAGTACATTCTTTTTTATTTAAATAATAGTAATATTACTAGATAATGATAGAAAGAACTATCTAGATAATGGGAATATTAGCAATCTCACGACGCATTTGAATTGATTAAACTTTTCAAATGATATTCGTAACTTTTATCTGTATTTATATTCCGAAATAGTGGGATGATCAATTTTCGATTAAGAGTTCTTTATTTGTTAGGAACTTAAAAACTCTATTTATTAGTAGCCGTATTAGAGTTCTGTAAGTATAGGTTTCTTTTGTATGTTTAGTTTTCTTTAGGTTTATAAGTTTTCCACTCTGATTTTGCTATTAGAGAGAAATATTTATTCCACTAATATATTAATTTCATCATGATTGGAGAAAAAAGAAGTTTATTTCGTTGTTTTATGAAAGTCGGGTTTTCATCATCATTGAAGTAAGTATTTATCAAAACATCTCTATGGTTTTGTTAAATTAAATGATGGTTTTATAAATTCTATAATGTTGTTTTTGTTGAATATTTGTCTATGTGTGAACTGGTTGTTTTATTTGAAAGTAAAATATTTTTGTAGAAATGGATTAAGCTAAAAAAAATTTGTTTTGAAAAGCTTTTATGTGCATATATGTGGTTGGTTGTCTAATCCATTGAGTTATATAACTTCGTCTCCAGAGTCATCTGTGTGCTTGTGGTCAAGGCTCATTTGTTTCGTCCCTTAAGAGGGTCATTTGTACGTATCCTGCAACCAAGGGTTCATTTGTTTTTTTACTCAATGGATATTATTGTTACGGATAGCATTATTACGAAAATTTATGTGATATGTGGCTATGGAATGCTCTATATGATGCGACTTTTCTCAATTGTCACTATAAAATGTGTATGAAAAACAATGTATTATGGTATTTTTCTAAAAATTATGCTTGATCCGATAGAGAGTTTTTTTGAATTGCTTATTGAGTATTCTATATGATGCGACTTTTCTCAATTGTCACTATAAAATGTTTATGACAAACAATGTATTATGACATTTTTCTAAAAATTATGCTTGATCCGATAGAGAGTTTTTTTTGAATTGCTTATTGAGTATCCAATCCACCCATTGCTAATTTTTTTTTTTCCCAGATAATTAATCGTTCTTTGGAGTTGAGGAAGATGGATAGAGGGATTTTAGTTTAAGATTGAGATTTTACATGCTTTGTACTCAAACAAAAATTATTGTGTTATTACAGGATTTTATTCTTGTCTTTATATAATATTAATTATTGTCAAGTTTTATTTTTCACGAAGGCTTTGTTTTGTCGAAATGCAACCGACAGGACGGCCGATCACGTCTTAATTTTTGGAACCTGACAAAAATCAAACCTTGAAAGAAAAATAATAACCACCACAAAAACTCTTTGCGCCTTAATATTAATTAAGAAATTCTTCTCTTCTCACCCTTCTCTCTTTTTTCTCTTTGGTTTCTAAACCCTAATAGATGCAATTCTATTTAAAAAAGGTAGTTAATTGAAGTTTTGATCCGACGGTGGAAAACATTATCATTGCTCCACCTCCGAATTGACTCAAATTTATTTCTCCGTCAGCTTCTCAAATTTGTTCCGTCAAAATCTGCCCAGATGTGTTGCAACTCTCTCGGATCTGTTGACGTAATCTTAGGGATTTATGCTTATCTTTAGGATATTATTAATTGTAAATAAATATTCTTCATATCTTTTCCTGTAACACCCCGACTTTTCGGCCATACAGGTACGCCGTATCAAGTGTGCTAAGTGCGTATTTTAATTTATTTAGTTATGTTATTCTATGATTAATATATTGATTATGTGGTTATTTGAATTATTTGAATTAATTGTTATACTTTGAATATGAATTTTAATACGTTTATGTTCGTTAAACTTGAAACTTGACCCGTATATGCTCGTATGTGATTCTGATTTTTATGCCAACTTGTCATGCATGAATTACATGATTAATGAATGTACGTATATGCTCCTTTCTCATTTTTAAGTTCGTTTGTTATGGTTTTTAAACCGTTTTGTTTGTTAAGGGACTCAAGGGCCTAACACGTTTTAGCGCACCTTGGGTTTCGGAAGGCATAACTTGAGCTCGGGAATTCGGATTCGAATTTCGGAAGAGGCATCGGACTTGAAACAAAAATTGGAAGCTAAGGAACCCAGACTTCTATTTTTCTAAGCCCATTTGGACCCCCGAAATTTGCCCGAAACGAGCCTCAAGCGCAAAACTACCACCCTTGACTATTTTGAGCATAACTTATTCATTCCTTAACCAAATTAACCCAAGTCTGAACCTAATTAACCCTATTTCAGCCCTCTATCACTCCCTTAAACCATCATTTCGTCCACTTGAAGAAAAAAATGGAGAAATAGCAGCTGAAAACTTAGAGAGAAAGAAGAGGGAAGTCTGCACTATTCACTTTGCCAAGTTCAATACACCTCCATCTCTTCTCCAACTTGAAAGGTGAGTCCATGAACTTATTCTCTAGATTCTTGTGTTTCTTTGGACTCATGATTTGCATATATTCATCCATGTTTGGCCAAGATGTGATCATATGAATGAATAGTTAGGTTAAATGAGATTTTGATGAATTCTTGTCATTTCTTGCTTTAGGTCTTGAATTGATGCATGATTCTTGATTATTTGAGCTCCTTAACTTCATTCCTTGCCTCGTAGTTCGTGGTATTTGATCCTAGAATGATCCACCATTGTTACATTCATGAAAAAAAAAATTGAGTTTGAGCATAAAATTAGATCCTTTCTCTTCCTCCTTGTTGCATTCGGTTTTAACAGCTTTTTAGGCATGGAAATTGAGATTTTTAGCATGGAAATTTCATATCTGATGCATCATTGCTTCCCTTGTTCCCCTGCATTTCAGCCTCGTTTTGATGCATGTTCAGGATTTTTTGCCCAAGGGCGCGGCCGCGACTCTGCTTATGTATTAGCTCCTAAAAGGGTGGCGCGGCCGCGCTATTTTCGGTCGTGGCCGTGACCACCATGTAGGGGGAGGATCTGGGGAGGTGGCGTGGCCACGACGCTGCTCCAGATTTGTTGTTCTCCTCCCAAACGTCGTGGCCACGACGCCTCTGTCTCGTTGGTTGCTTGATTTCCTTACTTTGCTTCATGTTGCATGCTTCTGTTGTCTCGTTTATGTGTAGTATGCTTTGTGAAATTCATGTTTTCCATGTTGTAGCTTCCATTATGAACTTAATATGTGGTTTATGAGCATATGTGCAACGTTATGTCACCTTATTCTTGTTTCCTTGTTCGTTGTTGTTTATCCTTTTCTCGTTGGTGATCTAAATACCTTGGCAACTTGTTATATAACATGATATGACCTTTGTTATGAGTTTATGACTTGAATTCGTGGAATGTATACAAAGTATGGCATGTTATGATTTGATATGGCCTTATATGAACTAAGTGCAATCCCATTTCACTTCATATGCATCATATGCACTCATATACATTTACCGAGCGTCTAATTAGTGCATATTGAGTCTAAGTCGTCCCTTGTTGCTTGTTTTGTTCAAAGGTTCATCCCGAGGGTGACGAGATCGTCTTGTAGGCGTTCTTTGTACCTTTTGTCTTCGTTGCTTCTCGAAGGTGAGGTTTTGTTCTTTTATTTATTATGACCTACAACCCTACTTGCTTTTGAAACCCGCATGCAAATACGTATATTATATGGTAGATATGTGCTCGATATATATCTTGAGGGCTTGTCCCGCTTATTAATGATATTGAAAAACGGTTTTTATACGTATATACGCTATGTTTCGATTTGTTTTGAAATTTTTGAAATGTGCGTGCGTGTCTTACGAGAAAATAACCGTGAAAGATACGTCCCCTGAACTTGATCTTGTAATTGTCTTGTTGGGCCCCGGAGATTATGGGTAAAGCGACTTTGGGACGGCCAAGGGGTTGCCGGACAAACCATCTGTGCTAGAAGGTTGGTGGGGGATGGAGTCCGACAGGCGTGGGTGTTACGAAACTCACGTACTGTTTGCTTACATAGATGGTTAAGGATAGGATCTACCCTTCCATCATCAGAGTTGAGGTGGGATTATTTTGTTTCGAACTTACTTGATTTGTACTTGTCTTGACATGGAGAAACTCGTACTCGCTGAGTTAGTATGTCTTGACTTGCCTTGTCTTAAATCTATAAAACGGGAATGGATTTCCTAATTAATTAAAATTGGTTATCTTGGCCCTCGGCCGTTAACTTCTTTCATTATAAATATCTATTACCATGGGAAAAGATTTGGTGTGCAAAACCCATCCCCGATTCATGGATTATTACGATCTTGATACTTGCGTTACTCTATATGTATACCAGTATGAGTGTTAGCCCTCCCACCAGTCTCTAAGATTGACCCTCGTTGTTTCTATCTTTCTTTCCCCTTGTTTCTTGAGTTGCAGGTGCAGGAGTGGTTCGTGCTAGGCGGCGGTCTGTCTTTTTGAGTGCTTACGGTCGTGTTGTTCGAGTCTCATACATTTCTTTTAATTTATTCTGTTTATTCGAGCTTTTGAACCCTTGTATATGTATATGATTCTCTTTGAAAAGCTTGTATTATGATTTATTTGGCCAAGTGGCATGGTATGTATAAATGTTTAAGTGATACTAGTATATTGTGTACGTATGTCTGCTTATTTGGATCATGTTGCTTCCGCATGTATGATTTAAATTTTTCTTGCACGCTCTGTATTATGGTCTAGACCATCTAGCCTAGGGTTTGTTGTCTCCCGTTCACCATGGCTTGATGCGTATGCGAAGTCCTTATTTCATTATACGTGTCGAGCTATGTTGCGGGGGATGTGGTGCCCACCGCTCGGGGTGCTACATTTTCTATCCCTTAAATTACTCCAGCAGTTATGGTAAATTCTTAGAGTTGTATTTTGTATCAATAAATATACCTTGTAAATTCTTGGAGAAATAATACAAAAAATATTTAATCCTTTCATGGTATCACGAGCTTAGGGTTTCTTTTTTCCTACGATACAGATTGTTCCTTCTTCTCTAATGGCTAAAAACTCCACCTCCTTCCCCGATGTTAAACAAATATCTCAAGTCTTATCTCTGAAATTGGGAAGTGATAATTTCATTCTTTTGAAAACTCAAGTTTTTCTTGTTCTACGTTCTCATAATTTGCTGGGGTTCATTGATAGAAGTTTCCCAAGACCTACCAAACCCACTAAAGATGGTGATAAGTGGGATCGCTTGGATCAAATGGTTATTGGATGGCTCTTGGTTTCTCTGTCTGACAGCATGCTATCACAAGTTGTGGATAAGACAACCACACGTGACGCTTGGAAAACGCTGGAACTTATGTATGGTTCCAGTTCACGTGCTCGCATTCAACAACTGAAGATGGAATTGCAAACTCTTCAGAAATGCTCTAAGACTGTTCATGAGCACATACAGGCCGCCAAATCTCTATCTTTGGCGTTAGCAAGCGCTGGAAAAGACATCGAAGAAGATGACTTAATTCTCTGGACCCTTCGTGGCTTAGGATCTGAATATGATCCCATTGTTGCTGTCATTAATTCGCAGCCTGAAACTCCCACTTTCGCTGCCATCTCTGGTATGTTGCTCGACTTTGAACTTTGGTTGGGTGCCTCTGTCACCCCTTCTTCAGCAGCGTTCACTGCTACATCGAATCGTTCCTCTTCTAGAATTCGGTCCAATCCATCCTATTGTCTCCAACCTAGTAGAGGTCGTGGATATAATCATGCTAATAGGGGATGTGGTCGAATGTTATACCCTGGAATGCCTTCTAGAAATTCCTCTAGAACTCCCTCTGGAACTTCCTCTGTAACGACAACAACATCTGAAAGATCTACCGGTACTTCGTCTGGTGTCATATGTTTCAGATGTGGTTACCCAAACCATAAAGCAAATATATGTTGGGCTCCAGATGATGCATTTTCCTCCTCCACCCATGTTATGAATGTTATGCACATCTCTACCATGCCGGATAACAACTGGTTCCTTGATATCGGTGCAACTCATACCCTCACACCACCCTCATCTGACGTGTCTGGTAAGATGCCTTATTCTGGTAATGATAAAATCATGGTTGGTAATGGATCTGGACTTTCTATTTCATACACTAGAACTTCCACACTGAATTTATCTGTTGGCACTTCTATTAATTGTGATGTACTTGTCATACCATCAATTACAAAACAACCTTTATCTGTTGCTTAGTTGGCTAAAACTCATGATTGGTCATTATTGTTTCCTTCTTCTGGTTATGTTATTAAGGACATGAAGAGCGGTCGGTTGCTACACCAAGGGCCCCCTCAAGGGTGGTCTCTGTTCACTTGGATCTTCCTCAAATAAACATTGTTTTGCAGCAAATAAATGTCCAACAGAATTATGGCATGCTCGCCTTGGACATTCCTCAAGTCGCATCCTTCATCACTTGAGGGCTGCATTGGAACTTCCATCTGTTCCAGCATCTACAAGCCCATGTGCCAGTTGTCAGCTTGGCAAAAGTCATCGGCTTTTGTTTTCATTTAAAGAATTGAGATCCTGTACTCCTTTACATGTCATACATTCTGATGTTTGGGGCCTGCTCCACAAGTATCTTTGGATGGATTTCGTTTTTACCTTGTTTTGGTAGATGATTTTAGTCGACTTACTTGGTTCTATCCATTAAAAAGAAAATCCGATATGATATCAATTTTTCTAAAGTTTATTGCAATGGTTGAAAATATTTTCTCTCGGCAAGTTAAATATATTTAAAGTGATGTAGGCGAAGAATTCATTGGACATACTTTAAAATCATACTTTCAAACTCGTTGAATTGTTCATCGATTGTCATGTCCTAGAACACCGGAACAAAATGGTATTGCTGAATGTAAACATCGACATATTGTGGAAACTTGTCTTACATTATTGGCACATTGCAACTTAACTTCTCCATTTTGGACTCATGGTTTTGCCACTGCGATTTACCTTATAAACCGTCTGCTTGTAGCGTTACTTAAGTTTCAAAACCCTTATGCATTACTTTATGGTAAAGAGCCATCTCATATGCATTTATGAACATTTGGTGCTTTATGTTATCCATGTTTAACACCTTTTGGCAGGACAAAACTTGAATTTTAAAAGAAGTCGATGCATTTTTATTGGATACAATTCGTTCCACAAGGGGTACAAATGCTTTGATATCTCCACGGGCAAGACTCTCATTTCCCGACATGTGGTGTTTGGTGAAAGTATGTTTCCATCACCAATTGAGTCTCCTGGACATCCCAAACAGTTCACTTTCCGACCCTACCGAAATTCCAGTATGAAAAGGTCCCACCGTTAGTTCCAGATTCTTAAGTTTCGGTATCTGATGAGCAACCACTAGTTCCAGGTTCTCAAGTTCCAGTATCTAATCAACAACCACTGGTTCCAGATTGGCAAGTTCCAACATCTAATCAGTAACCATTGATCTCAGATTCGCAAGTTCCAGTTTCAAATCAGCAGCCACTGGTTCCAGATTATCCTATTCCGAATGCCTCATCTGATGTACCATCTACCGCTGTAGATACCAGTCTACCTATATCGCACAAGTTGATGGATTCCACTCTCTCTAAGACTTCTCCTCCATCTGATAAAGTTCCATCCTTGACCATCCCCAGATCTTACACTATGGTGACCCGTTCCATGGATGGTACCAGAAAACCCAAAGTCTATCATGCATCCAAGTACCCGTTACCACATAGTGCTTTTATTACCATACATTCAGTACCAGCAAAACCTACTTGTTTTACTCAATCTAACAAGGATGAAAATTGGCAACAAGCAATGTTGAAGGAAATTAATGCTCTTGTTAAGAATCAAACTTGGTCTCTGGTACCAGCACATCCCTCTATGAATATCATTGGAAGTAAGTGGGTCTATAAAGTCAAGCAACGGTCTGATGACAGTTTGGAATGGTATAAAGCCTGTCTCGTGGCTAAAGGTTATTCTCAGCAACCTGGTAGGGATTATATTGATACTTTTAGTCCCGTTGTGAGGCCTCGTACTATTCGGGTGGTATTATCTTTGGTTGTTTCCAACAACTGGTCTATTCGTCAGTTGGATGTCAAAAATGCATTGTTGCATGGTGATTTGTCTGAAACTGTTTATATGCATCAACCTCAGGTCTTCGTTGATCAAACTAAACCAGATTTTGTGTGCAAGCTGCACAAATCACTTTACGGTTTAAAACAAGCACCTCGTGCCTGGTACCAGAAGTTCAGCATATTTGTTATAGTATGCGGTTTTATTCATTCTCCTCATGATTCTTCCATGCTCATCAAACATATTGATTGTCATATTTTTATTCTCTTAATCTATGTTGATGACATTATTCTGATGGGGGATTCTGATTCTCTCATTAAGAAGTTTATTCTGGAACTTTCTCACAAGTTTGATATGAAGAATCTCGGGCCACTCCACTACTTTCTTGGCATGGACATCTCCGCTCGTCACAAGGGTCTCTTTCTAGCTCAAACCAAATATGATGTCCAACTTCTCAAGTTGTATGGTTTGATGGGGAAAAACTAATTTCAACTTCACATTCCGGAGTCCAGTTAAGTTCCAGTGAAGGTGATTTGCTCATAGATCCTACGGAGTTTCGTCAACTTGTATGAGCACTTCAATATCATACCATGACACACCTGGATATTTGTTTTGCAGTCAATTCTGTCTGTCAGTTTATGAATGCTCTTCGTACCAACCATCTTCTTGCTGCCAAACGAATTCTTTGGTACATTAAGCTTACTCTGGAACTTGGTCTTTCCTTCACTCCTTGTTCAAGTTTTACCCTGACTGGTTTTTGTGATGCTGATTGGGCCGGTTACCTCGACACTCGTCGTTCCACCACAGGTTATGCTATCTATTTTAATTTAGGGCGAATCTCATCTCTTGGTATTCCCATAAGCAACCTACTGTCTCTAAGTCAAGTTCTGAAGCTGAATATCATGTTTTGTCAAGTTTGAGTTCTGAACTTCTCTGGTTTTTGCATCTTCTCAAGTTCCTTAAAATAGAACTACCACT
The DNA here is from genome assembly GCA_037501455.1 of Lantana camara. NCBI lineage: Eukaryota > Viridiplantae > Streptophyta > Magnoliopsida > Lamiales > Verbenaceae > Lantana > Lantana camara. The sequence continues at coordinate 118,614,197 of CM074857.1, forward strand.
ACCTCCTAACATCCATTGTGATAATCTTAGTACCATTTATATGGCTACTAATCCGGTGGTTCACAATAGGATCAAACACATTGAGATTGATGTTCACTTTCTACGAGAAAAAAGTGGCTGCTGGAACTTTCAAACTTCACTACATTGGTACCAAAGATCAGATTGATGATATCCTAACAAAGCCTCTTTATCGTCCCCGTCATGAAGATCTTCATAAGCTTTGCGTCTTGAACCCGCATTAAGCTTGCAGGGGGGTGTTGATGTAATCTTAGGGATTTGTGCTTATCTTTAGGATATTATTAATTGTAAATAAATATTCTTTATATCTTTTCCTATCCCTTAAATTACTCCAGTAGTTATGGTAAATAGTTAGAGTTGTATTTTGTATGAATATATATACCTTGTAAATTCTTGGAGAACTAATACAAAAAATATTCGATCCTTTCAGGATCTACTGTCATCTTCTCAGATCCACCGCTACTCTTCCAGATCTACTGTCATTCTCCCAAATCTAATGGAAATTCTCTCGGCCAGTCTTTTATGGTACAAAGACTATCTGCGTCCACGGTTTTTGTAAGGTTATTTTTTTTTTTTAGTCTTCCATATGGAAAATTTATCTCTTCCGTATGGAAGTTTAGTACTTTCTTTAAATTCAGTTTTATTTTTTTCCCTTTTTATGGAAGTTAAGTCTATTTACTATGAGGCTAAGTATGTAGCCCATTCGCATTTGAAAATTACAGTTTTGACTTGCGTTGTTTTAAATTTTGCGCATTGATTATACTACCTGATTTGATTATATAATATTTTTCTTCCTTTAAAAAAACATAACCACCACAAAGTGTATAAATCATAGACTACTATGAGTCGTTAATTGCGAAGACACCCTTTAATGGCTGTGTTCCCCTTCATAGGTAACAATGAGCATTTGGTTCTTCCAAACATCTTTCCACATGTTTTCTCACGGGACATATTTGTAAATTTTTGGGTTGTGAATTTTCGATTACTAAAGCCATATTTTCTAGTTGTGTAACAAATGCAATATTTTTATTATTTAATTTATTATTTTTTTAAAAAATTTTCACTAATTATATAAGTATAAAATACTCTTTTCTCGTTATACCTATTTATTGAACTCGAATTGGAGTAGAACTATCCAAAATATTTGGCTTTGCTTATATATAATCAAGCCTTTGCTAGAATGGAAGTATTAATAAATAAACAACTCAAATCTTTTAGGTGGTGAGAATTACGTAATGATCTGCCCCGGCCACTTCGATAAAATAAATCCGCATTGAAGCCATCAGAGTCACAAATAAAGAAAACACAAAACCTTATTTTTAAATAAAATGAATTAAGACGGCAGGATTGGCAACGTTTGATAAGTTGTTTGTTTTAAATAATATAAAATAAGATGTCAAACCTTATAACAAACTATTTTAAAGTGAGATGCGGATTCCAACTTATTCTTTATATCTATATTATTATACCAGAGAGATAAATGTGGTGTTATGAACTTTCGATCTAATTATTTTTTTTTTCTTCATCGCTACAATGTGATGAGGCACAAACTTACACTCATATCAGAGCCGTACACATGTCGCCATCTACTTACTTAGAGCTTGGACGCTCGTATTAATGGCCTCGTATTACTTAGAGCCCATTCACTTGCTTGACTATGGATCCAGGACCATGAGCCTCGGCCTATTTTTCTAGCAAGGATTCCAACTGTCCAACCCAACGCCTAGGCTGGGACCCTCAAGGCCATCCCATCCCCAGGTAAACGCTTCACGAGGGTCCATCCTTAAACGCGCTCGGGGTGTTAACGTTCGATGGACATCTGATGGGGCGAACCCCTTCGTGCGTCCCTACGAGCGTCGCTAATGCTCGGGCAAGGCACACACCAGGGCGCAAGCATCCGCTCGCCTGAACCCCATATCTAAAGCCTTCCCGGACGCTCAACACTCGCCAACAACCTCTGACACAGGGGCAGCGTGCACCTCGTACCTGACTCACCGCCCACTTTTCAGAGGCATCACTTTCATACCATCACAGGTCGCCACGTGTTAGGGCAACACAGGTTTGGGACCACATGGTCAAATTACCTAAACCACCCTCATCCCTAACATATAAATAGAGGGAAGCACATGCATTCTTCCTAGGTCACCTTCTTCCACAAGAATACTCTGCATAAAACTGGGCATTTTCCCTTGTTTTCCCTTCTTCTGCTTCCCAAGCTCTACATTTCACGCACCACAACTGCATCTCTATCACGCTTGCATTCTTGGTGTTATCCTAGCTGGAAGAACCCACGCTCAAAAGGAAACCCAGTTCCTGAGGCACCCTGCCTGTGATGGTCTTTTCCTTTTTAAATAAATCTTGAAAGTGTTGGTGTTTTAATTCCTTTCCAGTTCTTGCACCATCATTTTTAGCGCCGTCTGTGGGAAATCCATCATCGCCATCTTCATCTTCATTAGATTCTTCCCTAAGCTAGTTGAGCAGTAACACCAAGTCACTCCGATCATGGTAACCGCAATGGCAGGGGTGCTCTTCCCCCTGTTAATAAGGAAAACATAGATAACAGTACACAGGCCGGAGGCATGATCCCACCAGCTGTTGGGAGTGGAGCTGGAGATAGAGAAACCACGATCGGAGCTCTCCCGGCTGGAGGAATTGCAAGTAAGGGGATTAGTTCCGTTATTCCCCTGGTGACGCTTCCACCCGTCACCCCAGTCACCAATCCTGCTGCCTATTCCATGGCTATGCCACCGCCGGGGTTCATGTATGTGCAACCCCCCTTGATGCCGGGCATGATGCCCATGATTCAGCCCTACCAAGTGCGCACACTACAACGTCCCATCTCCATGCCGAAGGAGATCGAAGGAGCGGAGATTCCATCCCTAACCCAAGAGCAACTTCAGGTGCTTTACACTCAGTGTGAAGCGCAGGCCGTGCAAAACGCCTGGGGTCATTTCACTTCCACTTACTTCCCCTAGGCAGGAGGCTCGAGGGCGGCCCCTCCGCTTGGTGGTCTCCCGGTCCATCCCCTCATGATGGCGCAGAATGTACTGGGGGCCTAGCCACCTCTGCCACCTCCAGCGCAGGAAAAAGAAGTCCCTCCGAGGGCGAATTCGCCGCTATAACCTGGAGAGAAGGAGAAAGATCCCCCCGCGAGGGGAGATGTTGAAGAAGAGGTCCAGTCCAGGACCACTAGGAGAGCCAATAGGAGGGAAAAAGACGACCCTCAGCTGGCTGCAGTGCAGGACCAGCTGGAAGACCTGCAGAACATTGTGGGATAACTCTTTAGAGCGCGGTCTCAAATTCCCGATGAGGGGGATGAGAGGTCCAAGGCCAAAGACGCTCGTCCTCCACGTAACCAAGTCCCCTTCTGCTGGAGGGAAGAGGAGTACGATGAGTATGACAGCGAAGGTGGGAACCAAAGTCCTTTGACAGGCGGTTCGGCCTTCGTTGATGACGTCCTGATGGGCCGTGCTGGGAAGGGCAAAATCCCAACGTCCGTTAATAGTTACGATGGGACCACTGACCCGGTTGAGCACCTAGACCACTTCGTGCACTTGATGCACCTTTACGAGCATTCCAGTCATTACTGGACAAAGGTTTTTGTCACTTCCCTCGTGGGAATGGCCCAGGAATGGTATAAGAAGCTGCCTCCCCACTCCATCCGAGGGTACAACGACTTGATTGATGCCTTCATGAGCCACTTCAGTTCCTTGAAAGCTCCTGCGCCTACCGCCACGGCTCTCTACAGCTTAGTTCAAGGACCCCACGAGACGCTCAGGTCCTTCATGGGCAGGTTTAACCAAGAAATCCTATTGGTGGAAAAGCCCTCAATGGACTTCTTGAGGCACGTACTCTTTGGGGCCATAAATATGAAAAACTATGTTAGCAAGGAGTTCGTGGAAGAGGTGGCAAAGAAAAAGCCGCGCTCGCTGATAGAGATTCGGGATATCGTCAATTCTTTCTTCACCCTCGAAGATATGTATATTGCGAGGGACCAGAAGCTTGCCAATGCCCCTCGATCCAATCGGGGCACGGAGGACAGGGTCAAATCCAGAAACCGCCGCCGAAGCCCGGTGCCCGCTCGAAGGAATTCTTCGCCCCCTCGCGGATACGAGCACATCCCCCTCAACCGTCCAATCGCCGAAGTCTATTACCTGGGGGACAAGAAACTGTTCAAAAGGCCGCCTAAGATGAGGGAAACCGAGGCTCAACAGCGCTCGGTACAGTACTGTGCCTTCCACAAACAGAAGGGACACGACACAAATGAGTGTCGTCAACTGGAAAGTGAGATTCAGAGGCTCATCGCTGGGGGGCACCTCAAAGAATTTGTGAAGGTGTTGGAGAAGTATGATGAATATTGCTACGAGCGAGCTAGAGCCAGGGGAAGGAGCCGCTCGTGATCAAGAAGCCCTCGCCACCACCGTCCTGAGACCAGCGAGCGCAACAAGCAGAAGGCCGCTGACAGGAGAAGCAACCATTAACGGTCATCCTCATCATCGCTGGGGGACCCTCGGGAGGAGATTCTAATGTATCCCGGTGCCGCCATGTCCGAAGTTATGATCAGAGACCTTCCCAGACCAAGCCTGTACTCTCTATCGATAGCTCTTCATGCTTGAAAGAGAATGACAGTGTAGGGTTCACAGAAAAAGACCTAGAGCACATTGTAACACCCCATGGGGTCAGTGAAACCTCTGACTGCCCCATGGTGGTTAGTTTAGACGTTCATAACCACGTTGTAAAGTGGGTCTTAATTGATAGTGGAAGCTCTGTGAATGTTCTCCCGTACTCCACATTTCAAAAAATGAAAATAACAAACATTCCCCTCGAACCCCTCAGAACAACCCTCATCAGCTTTGGGGGTTCCGAGATTGTCCCTCGCGGACAAATTCGCTCGGCCACCTCTTTTGGTCGGACCCCACAGCAGAAGACTTTGAGCGTTCTTTATACAGTAGTTGAAGTGGACCTCCCATATAACATCATCATTGGACGCCCGGCGCTCGTGGATTTTAAAGCAATAATTTCAACTAACCACCAGAAAGTTAAATTTCCCACCCCTGAGGGGACGGGCGAGGTTCTGTACAACATCAAAGAGGCCTGGGAATGCTACATCCTTTCCCTTCGAAGCCACAAACCTAAGCAGGCCATCCAGGCAGGCTCCACCAAGAAGTCAATGGATTTTCCCAAATTGGATGAGGATGGCCCCGAGCCAAAAAGGGCCAAGCTATATAAGAAGAAGAACAAGAAGAGAGCAGCGAATGGGGACAAAGGCACGGAGGACGGCCCTCCCGACGCTGTCAAGGGTTCCTCTTCAGAATGCGAGGGCCAGGACCCCTTGGCCGTAGCGGACGATAAGCTTATGGGTAAAAAATGGGCGCTCGAATCCCCTCGGCCTGAAATTCGCATGGAACCCACTGAAAATTTCCTGACCATCGAATTGGTGCCAGGAAATCCGGATAAAACCACGCAAATAGGCTCCAGTCTTGATGGTCCCTCACAAATCATGATGATTTATTTTCTTCGAGAGAACCTTGATGTGTTCGCATAGAAGGCTTCTGACCTCACTGGAATAAACCCGAGCATCATTGTCCACAGGCTCAACGTGGACCCGGTCTTCAAACCTATCAAGCAAAAGAAGAGGGACGTTCATTGGTTCAGGAGGCAGGTCATAGAAGAGGAGGTTAACAAACTTCTTGAGGCTCAGTACATAGAGGAGATCCTATATCCTGAGTGGCTCTACAACGTGGTGCTCGTTCCCAAGAGCGCTAATAAGTGGCGCATGTGCAACGACTTCACGGATCTCAACAAAGCGTGCCCAAAGGATCCGTACCCTCTGCCGAGGATTGATCAGTTAGTGGATTAGACTGCTGGCTGTGAGCTTATGAGCATGATGGATGCCTTCCAAGGGTATTATCAGATCTTCATTGCCCCCGAGGACCGCCCTAAAACCTCGTTTGTTGTCCATGTGGGTGTCTATTGTTTCAAGGTTATGCCATTCGGGCAAAAAAACATAGGAGCAACCTATCAACGCCTGGTCAACAGAATGTTTGAACGCGAGATTGGAAAGTCCATGGAAGTCTATGTGGATGACATGATTGTCAAGAGTGAGCGTTAACATTCCCATCTGGAGGATCTCAAGCGAACATTCAACATCCTACGTCATTATGGAATGAAATTGAACCCTTCCAAATGTACATTCGGCGTTCGGGGAGGCAAATTCTGGGGTACATGGTCAGTCAGCGAGGTATAGAGGCTAATCCAGAAAAGATTAAAGTGATCCTAGATATTCCCTCCCCTCGAAATATGAGGGAGGTCGAAGTGCTAGTGGGAAAGATCATCTCATTAAACAGCTTCATCTCCCGCTCAGCGGACAGGAACTTGCCTTTCTTCAAAATTTTACGTAACGCTCGTAATTTCGCCTGGAGCGAGGAATGTGAAAGAGCCTTGCAAGACATGAAGCAATACCTCTCGAGCGTGCCATTGCTGACCAAGCCTAACCCAGAGGAAAACTTACTTATTTACCTCTCGGTCTCCTCAGAAGCCACAAGCGCTGTCCTCATAGCTGTACGCGAACGGAAGCATTTGCCAGATTATTACTTAAGCAAGACCCTGCAGGGAGCGGAGAAAAGATATATGGAGATAGAAAAATTTGCCTTTGCGCTCGTTAATGCCTCCCGGCGGCTGAGACCATATTTCCAAGCCCACACCATCACAGTGCTTACGGACCAGCCCCTCAAGCAGGTCCTCTCGAAACCGGACGTCTCGGGGAGGTTAATCAAGTGGTCTATTGAACTCAGCCAATTTGACATCACCTTCGAGCCTCGTACGACGATACAGGCTCAGGCAGTGGTAGACCTGCTGGTAGAGCGCTTTAACCTGGATGTCGCACCTTCGGTTGAGGATGGACTATGGCTTCTACACACAGATGGCTCTTCGACCTCACAAGGGGAGGGAGCCGGAGTTACCCTCAGGGAACGAAAGTGGACTACGCAATCAAACTAGCATTCCAGGTCACCAACAACGAGGCAGAATACGAGGCTCTAATATAGGGGCTCAGGATAGCCCTCCAGAATGGAGCCGCTCGGGTCACTGCATATGTTGACTCCCAGCTGATTGCAAGTCAGATCGATGGCACTTATGAGGTTTGAGAAACCACTATGGTGCAGTACCTGGCGTGCGCTAAGGAAGTGATATCCAAATTCAAAGAATTCCATCTGTTACAGGTCCCAAGAGCAGAAAACGAGCGCGCAGATGCTCTTTCCAAGTTTGCATCAGCTCTAGAAGGTTCCTGCGAGCGTTCAGTCACATTCCTTAGAACGGAGAAGCCACTGATTCGCGAGGTAGGACCCTCGGACGAAGTGAGCATGATTGATCCCTCCGAACCTTGTTGGCTTGACGACATCATTAAATTTCTAAGGGACGGAACCTGCCCGAGCGATAGGGTGAAAGCACGAAAAGTTAGGAGTAAGGCCCCTCGCTTCTCTATTGATAGCGGGGGTCGACTATTCAAATGGTCTTTCCAAGGTCCACCATTAAGGTGCCTGCGACCCTTGCAGGCCAAGGAAGTGTTAGAGTATGTACACAGCAGAAGTTGTGGGAATCACTCTGGCGGTCGAATTCTGGCTAAGAAAGTATTAAGGAGTAGGTTTTACTGGCCCTCGTTACTGCATGATGCCATCAACTACTCCAAAAGATATCCCAAGTGCCAGTTTCACTCCAACACTCCTCAACTACCGGCAGCCCAAATGATCCCTAATGACGTTTCATGGCCCTTCGACTAGTGGGGCATCGATATAGTGGGACCCCTTCCAATGGCGGTCGGACAGAAGAAATTTGTAATCCTCGTTGTGCACTATTTTACCAAATGGGCCGAAGCTGAAGCGGTATCAAAGATAACGTTCAAGGTGGTGAGGGACTTCATTTGGAAGAACATCATCTGCAGATATGGCATCCCGAGGGTCCTTATATTAGATAATGGTTCCCAGTTCATCGCCGCTGACACACGAGATTGGTGCTACGAACTAGGGATTGAGCAGCGCTTCACTTCCGTGGGCCACCCTCAGGCCAACGGTCAAGCTGAGGTGACCAACCGAACCATACTCCAGCACCTAAAAACAATGCTCGAAAGCAAGAATGGGCAGAAGAGCTTCAAAGAGCTCTCTGGGCGTACCGTACTACCCCCCGAGCGGCAACAGAGAAAACCCCTTACTCCCTCATGTATGATTCCGAGGCAATGATACCCACATAAATTGCTCAAGAATCCACGCGCGTTGCTTACTTTGAGCCTGTAACCAACAAGAATAATCGGACGCTCGAATTAGATTTGCTAGATGAGAGAAGAAATGCTGCTTGGGCTCGTATCCACAAATACAAAGCGACCGTAGGCCACCTGTATAACTAGCGCGTCAGAGAGAGGACTTTCCAGTTAGGAGACTTGGTCCTAAAAAAAATTGAAGTCTCCAAACATGTAGGTAAGTTGGACCCCAATTGGGAGGGCCCTTTCAAGGTTATTCAGGTACGAGCGAACAACACCTACCTGCTAGAGACTTTGCAAGGCGAGCATCTCCCTAGACCGTGGAATACATGTAACCTTAGATGGTTCTATGTGTAAACGCCAACCTTTGTAATTGCCCGCTCGTGGCACCTTGTACTTCTTTTGACAGAAATCATAACAGTTATTATTATTAATTGCAAGCATAACAGTAAGCATTTTACCAATTATTATGCCTTTTACTTGCTTTTTCTTAGATTAATGGTTGGGGTAATCAATCACGTTAAGGGCCTACTCCGTGTCGAGCATCCTCCACGACGAAAGGCTTAGTGAACGTCCCATTAATTTCAAATCAACGCTATCTGTGTGTTGAGAACCCTGCATGCTGAATAGTTGGACGCTCATGAGCGTGTAAACCCTAAAAATAAGCGTGTCGAAAAGGTGGGATGCTAAATGCTTAATTTACACCAACTGGATGCTGATCACACCAGTTGCGCTCATAAACCCCTCGCATTACGCTCGTACAAAGCTATCACTAGGCTAATCCTCTCACGGATACCTAAGTACGAAGCTAGCATTACACCCGCGCTCGCTTTAATCCCATACTTAGCAAATCCTACAGATAATTTCTAAGTTCATTCATGCTACTGGAATGCTCAAATCAGAAGAATGCATCACATACCTGAGGCCAATACTTAGCTAAATCCCAGTGGGTTTCTAAGTTCAAATTCGAGCCTCACTGTGTATATGGCCAGGGTACCCTCATGAGAAACACCCTCGTACCTGTACATTCTCGGCATAGATATTCAAATATTAACAAAGACAAGCATACAAACATCAAACACAAAGAGACAACAATGCCCAATATCCAAAATGAAGGAAATTAAACTTCATTAACAGAAACATTCGGGCAAAAGGTAAAGAGCAAGTTCAGATACACTATCAAAAGTACGGAGAGCAAGTACAGATTAAAGATGTTCATAAACAAGGGTGGAATTTAAACAGGAATGAAATAGAACAAGCAGAATTTTGGAGGGCACAGAGGAGGCATCACTGGGCTTGACTCTCGGGCTCAGGAGGGGCAGTTGAGAGAGGAACTGGGGCCAGCACGTTGGTATTGGAAGTTTGAGCATCACCTGCTTCCTTGCCGACTTGAGCGTCGATGGTGATACCATCGTCCTCGATCAGGATACGCTCGGGATCTACGGGATTGGCCTTTATGAACTCCCTCTGGAGCATCATCACGAGATCTTGATACTCCGGCTCTGCCAAGCTTTCCGAGGGGTCCTCATTGCGGACGAGGGGCTCCAAGTTTTCATCTAAATCCATGCGCAAGCGCTCATCAGTCCTAGCACTTTTAGGAGCCATTCCCAACTTCACCATCTGCCCCACAGCTTTCCAGAAGAAGCGTCGAGCGTTATTGAAACAATGGAGGTTGGCGGCGAAAGCAAAAGCCTTCGAGCGCACAAATCTTGTCACCGCCTCCCATGCCACCTTCGTCTCCAAGCCGGCCACCTTCTCCTGTAACTCAGCGAGAGTCTTCTTAGTTACCTCATTTTGCCGAGTGCTCTCGGCCAACTACTCGTCAAGCTCCCCATTGGTGACCCTCAGCTGGTCGCGCTCCTCCTTGAGTTTCTTGTGGCGATCATCAAGGGCTAAGCACGCATCATCTGACCGCTTCAAGTCTTCCTTCAGCTTGTCCTTTTCAAGGTTGGAGACGGTAAGTTGAGCGCAGACATCATTGTAATCCTCCTGCAGTTGGCCGGGCTCAGAGATGCACAACAACTTCTTGTATTTGGCCTTGTGTTCAGAGTAGGCCTGCGCTCGACCCTGCAAGTTCTTCAGCCTTGGGATTACTTTCTGAAAAGCCAAAAGGGAGGGTCACTATCGGAAGTAAAGGCGGAAAAGGTTGGAGCTTCACAGAGAGATCTAAAGACTTACCGTCAGGAGGGCATGACAAACATCATCTGCAACCCGAGCGGCATCATGCTCGTTCAGCTTGTCATGATCGTCGGAGAACTGGAGTTTCCCGACGATCTCCGTAACCAAGTTGGTGGTGGCTGCACTCTTCTTCAGAAGGACAAGGCCGTCCGTCCTTTGACGCTTATACCGAGCGTCCCCTCGGTATCAAATCTTTCAAAAATCCTCATCCTCAGACGATGAGGTATCACTACCCTCGCTACGGTGGCCCACAATCACCTCCTTCCCTTTTCGAGAGATGGGGATGGAGTCTGGCAACCTCTTCCTTTTCCCCGGGCGGTCAGTCCTCATCGCATAGTGAAAGCGGGCTAACTCCCCCGAGCGGTTGCGGGAGTTACTAGAGCTGAGGGCTATTGGCTCACCGGGAGCAGCAGAAGGAGGAGTGGCACTCCGAGTGCCACCAATGGTCAGATCTTCAATGGGGCCAGTGATCTGAACCTCATTTTGGTACCCCTACGAGCGCCCCTGCCTCTATCGCCTCTCCCGGGCCCTCATCGGGTTCTTCTTCCTCACAGAGCATTAGAGGGTTGGGCCTGTTGCTGTGGCTACTGCTGCTGCTGATTGGCGCCTGCCCGCTGAGCGCACATCATTTCAGTGACCCTCTCGGCATCCATCCCAGCTGTCAGTATTTGAACGTCTGAAAGATAAAAGCACGAGCGTAAAAAAGATAATATATAGATAACCACTATGAAAATATTACGACTTAAATAAGTTAGTGGCGCTATCTTAAGTGTTAGAAGAGTTAGTTCCTAGATTCTGACCGTCGAGGCCCGTGATGTCAGCGGGAGGATTGAGTATCATCTCTGGAGGGTTGGAAAGCCCATATCGGAACAGTACCCCCTCGCTCTTCATCAGATCCTTGGCCCTGATCCATTTTTTCTCATTTTTCATCACGAGGGCCAGACTCTTCGCCCAGTGCTCGAAGAGCTTATTCGCGGATCTATCCCTAACTAGAGGACCGTCTCCGTGCATTACCCACCCTCGGTGAGCTCCAAAAATCCCCCCGGGTGCCCCCACGAAGAAATATTTCTCTTTTCAATTTTTACCGTACGATGTTGAAGGCGAATCAATCATCTTCAGTCCAAACTTGGCTTGGGCGTAGTAGAACCCATCGGTCGGGGACAAGCGTGGAGAGCGGGCCACTTGGATTAAGCTGTTGAAGTTGTCTATTGAAAGTTCATGGCCCGTAGCCCTCATCAAGATTACAAATGTGTTTATTAGGGCAATACCGTTCAGCAAAATTTGAGTAGGACTGAGGACTAGGTAGTTGCAGATGTTGGCAACAACGGGCGGAATCGGAAACCTTAAACCTCCGGCCAGGACTGAGTCTAAGTATACAGTCATCATCCCCGGGGGCGGGCGGTTGGCCCTCTCACTACTCGAGGGCAGACGGGTCCAGTATACCCCTTCATCGCAATAAACCATGGCCTTCATATTAGCTAAATCCTCCAGCGTCAGGATGCTCTCAATTTCATCAGGCGATCTGTCTGTTTGATGAGGATTGTTCTGCCTCACCTGGGTCACTGGCTCCTTTCCCTTTCTCAGACGTTTGCGGGGGGGCTCACAATTGACTTGACGCCCGGATGGCTCTGCATCACCCTCAGGAGCCGTAATCGCCACCGTAATCCGATGGTCTTGAGGCCGTACAGCGCTTCTCAACACAGGAAACACTCTCTCCCCTTGCCTTTGCATCTCTATCATGTTGTTCATATCTTCAAAGAGGTCATTTACCCCTTCGGGATCTCGCTCGTTCATCCCTTGAATGGCGGCATCAAGCTCTTCCTCCCCAGCCTCCATCGGAGCCCGTGCTACAGGAATAGCGGTGGGGATCGCATCACCTGGTGAGGCCCTCGCCAGGGGTACGGCTATGGGAACATTATCGTGAGGGGAAGAACTCCCAACGGACATCTCATAAGCTTTAGCATTTTTTTCCGCCATGTCTGGTTTTCGATTCTTGAAGATGAAGCTTTTCACAAAAGTTCAGTGGGAAAGAAGGATTCCGGAGTGAATTCAATGGTAGAAAAAGGTTCCTCTCCAAAAGTATCACTCACACACAATCTAAATCTAAAGTTAGTACAAGAAATCAGAGATTACGCGGATGGTACCTAACGATTGAAGGAAGAAACTTGCTCGAGTTTGCAGAAATTAGCAGAACTTTTTGCTGTAGGTTTGCTTAAGAAAGATTGAAGGCGTGAAAAGCTTCAAAGGCTTTCTCTTTCCCTATTTATAGGGGCAAAAGCTGGCATTAACTAGGGTTAGGAATTTGAAAAAGCAATCATTTTCCGCCTTGAAAGTCCCCCCACTTTTGGTAATCGCCTCACGTCTCCCGGAGTACACTCGCCCACGTTCCCACTCAACATTTAAGACGGCTAAGACTTCATTTATGGCCATGTCAGAAAGTGTCCGTTTCTGAAGACAAGCAGTCACTTCATCCCTGAAGCTTGACCCTCAAATATTCAAAAAAGTTCAAAGCTTGCTCCTCTGAAATTCTACAGTGCGCTCGAGCGCTACTATAGAATTTGGGGGCAAAATGATGAGGCATAAACTCACACTCATATCAGAGCCGTCCACGTGTCGCCATCTACTTATTTAGAGCTTGGACACTTGTATTAATAGGCTCGCGAGACGACCCATCCCATTCACTTGCTTGATCGGCCCATTTTTCGAGCAAGGATTCCAACTGTCCAACCCGACGCCTAGGCTGGGACCCTCAAGGCCATCCCATCCCCAGGTAAACGCTTCATGAGGGTCCATCCTTGAACGCGCTCGGGGTGTTGACGTTCGATGGATATCTGCTAGGGCAAACCCCTTTGTGCGTCCCTGGGAGCGTCGCTAATGCTCGGGCAAGGCACACACCAGGGCGCAGGCATCCGCTTGCCTGAACCCCATATCTAAAGCCTTCCCGGACGCTCAACACTCGCCAACAACCTCTGACACAGGGGCAGCGTGCACCTCGTACCTGACACGCCGCCCACTTTTCAGAGGCATCACTTTCATACCATCACAGGTCGCTACGTGTTAGGGAAACACAGGTTTGAGACCACATGGTCAAATTACCTAAACCACCCTCATCCCTAACATATAAATAGAGGGAAGCACGTGCATTCTTCCCAGGTCACCTTCTTCCACAAGAATACTCTGCATAAAACTGGGTATTTTCCCTTGTTTTCCCTTCTTCTGCTTCCCAAGCTCCACATTTCACGCATCACAACTGCATCTCTGTCACGCTTGCATTCTTGGTGTTATCCTAGCTGGAAGAACCCACTGAAACCCAGTTCCTGTGGCACCCTGCCTGTGATGGTCTTTCCCTTTTTAAATAAATCTTGAAAGTGTTGGTGTTTTAATTCCTTTCCAGTTCTTGCACCATCACAATGTATCAGTTAATTCTTTTTGTCTCATCTAACACCTCTTTTCTTTCACCTCAATTTAATTTTTTTTCTTAATAAACTTTTTAAATTTTATTTTATCTCTTTTCCTCATATTTTATAGTTTATATTTTAATATTATTTTTATTAATATAATACTGTCACATTTATTTATATAATTTAATAGTTATAATAAAACTAATTGTAGAATATATTTTAATTTTAATAATAATAATTATTATTTGATTGCACACACATCAAAAGTTGCAGAAAATTACTAGTATTATATTAAGGGAGAGAGAGAGACAAATATGGTGTCATGAACTCTTGGTCTCTTTTTTTTTTTATTTATTTATTTTCCAACGATACAACATGTCAGTTAATTTCCACTTCAAAAACGTGGTAACTCATCTTTTCTCTCACCTCAATTTATTTATTTTTATAAATCTTTCAATATTTATTTTATCTTTTTCCCACATATTTTGTTATCTATATTTTAATATTATTTTTATTAATATAATATTATCACATTTATTTAAATAATTCGATAGTTATATTGTTATAATTTAATGTTTGTTTGATAACCTTAATTTAGTCAAAGCATGCTCTAGACTCGTGGAAATTAGGAGGGTATTCAAAATTTTTAAATTAATGATCCAAAATAATGACGTGATGAAGTGCGTAACGGTATACTGTTGGAAAATTGAATGGTAAAACTATCTGGAAAACATGAATTACCTAATCTACCCCTATGTCGACGCCTATATAACGGACCTGCATGCAAGATCAAATACACACTTCACTTGGAAAAAACAAGAACAAAATAAAACTAGCAAATAATTTTTCTTAACCTAGTGATCATGGCAGGATTAGATGATCGTATCCCAACCGGTGACCGGAAGCACGACAGAATTGAAATCGTGAAGGCTTTCGATGCAACGAAAGCCGGCGTGAAGGGTCTGCTCGATTCAGGTTTGCAGAAAGTTCCTGATATTTTTATCAGGCCGCCTGAGGAGCTTGAGAAAGAACGAACTTACAAAAAGGGCACGATGCAGATCCCCGTTGTCGATCTAAGCGGCATTTTCCAGGGCCCGGAAAGCCGAAAGCAGACTGTTGAACAATTGAGAAGTGCAGCAGAAACGTGGGGATTCTTCAAGGTGCTCAATCACGGGATTCCTCTGAATGTTCTTGATGGAATGATGGATGGTGTCATTAACTTCCATCACATGGATGCTGAGCAGAAAAAACAGTATTATTCACGTGATAGCAAGAAAAGGGTGAATTATATGAGCAGTTACGACCTTCTTACATCGAAAACTGCGAGCTGGAGGGATACTTTAACCATTTCATTTCCAGACAAAATCTGTCCTGAGGAAATCCCACCAATTTGCAGGTTTTTTCTTCTTTTTTCCTCTTTTATATCACCGTCCCATTTCTTCAATTTTTACAGTTGAATTTAAGTGAAAAACTGGAGACTGTCTCAAAACCTTGAGATTAATAATTTGTTGTTTTGATGAAATGATAGGGATACCACGGCGGCATACTTGGAACACCTTAGGGTTCTCGGAAACACTCTTTTTTCACTACTCTCGGAGGCACTTGGACTCGAATCTAACCATCTATATAACATGGATTGCTCGAAAGGGAATCGTGTTAGCAGCCATTATTATCCAGCATGTCCTCAGCCTGAACTGGCTATTGGAGCCCAAAAGCACACGGATCCTGGATTCCTAACAATTCTCCTAACAAACGAAATCAGTGGTCTCCAGGTTATGTATCAGGACCAATGGGTTGATATTGAACCTACTCATGGCGGTTTAGTTGTCAACATCGGTGATCTTCTTCAGGTATTCAAATTTCTTCTCAGATTTATACATTTTTAAGTGATCTTTTTTATCCCTGATTATGATATTTAAGTTAAATTTGGCATAGTTGGTCTCGAACGGGATATTCAAAAGTAGTGTGCACAGAGTGGTGGCAAACATTAAGGGACCTCGAATATCTGTGGCTTGTTTCTTCGCGGGACCAATGGGGGAGGTAAAGTATTATGGCCCCATTAAAGAGCTGATATCAGAAGAAAATCCTCAACAATTTAAAGAGGTCCTCCTGTCTGATTATATCTACACCTTTCTGAACACTGGACTTGATCAGCGTATTGGGGTAGATCTGTACAGGATCGGATCAAGAGTACGATAATTGCATGCAGCAATAAATTTGCTTCCATTGTTGTGTTAAGCAATCATTTGCTCTGTTGTTGTATTACTGGCTTTAATATCAAATCAATAAGTGTATAGTTGACTTTTAGAGCAATAATGAGTTTTGTAAAGCTTATTTACAAACTCTTCTAGTTTTAATTTGAAATAAAATCTTGCTTTTAAAAAATAATTTTATCAAAATAGTCATATGTGAGTATTACCAAAAGCTTAGTTTCATTGAATGATCATTTTGAAAGATAATACTCGCGTCTGAGAAAAGGTGAGGAAAATGCAAAATCGGTATACCAACTCACCCCATTTTGTATTTTTGGTACAAATTTTTTTTCAGTGAAAAAAAAAAAGACACTAACTCCGAAAGTTAGCAATTTCGTGCATTTTTTGCCGGAAATCATTTGACCCGTCGGAATTTGCCACGTGTGCTCACACGTGGCATTTTTTATCCTACGTGGCAAACCAAACCTTACACATCAGATATGCAATTCATCCTACATGGCAATTTTGGTATAGCAACTCATCATAATTCGTAATTTTGGTATAAAAACTTTTTCGATGAAAAAACTAGTCCATAACTCTAAATGTTTGCAATTTCATGCACTATTTGACCCGAATAGATATGATCCGCCAGAAAACCTGTCCGAAGCTCACAAAACCCGCTTCGTGGAGAATTCTCCAACGGACACGTGGAGGTCCGGTGGGTCATATCTATTCGGGTCAAATAGTGCATGAAATTGCGAACTTTTAGAGTTATGGATTAGTTTTTCCACCGAAAAAATTTTTATACAAAAAAAAAATTTCGGTGGAAAAACTAGTCCATAACTCTAAAGGTTTGCAATTCCATGCACTAATTGACCCGAATAGATATGATCCGCCAGAAAACCTACTGAAACTCACAAAACCCGCTTCGTGGAAAATTCTCCAACGGACACGTGGAGGTCCGGTAGGTCATATCTATTCGGGTCAAACAATGCATGAAATTACGAAAGCATATGATCTATACATACGATCTAAACACGCTTGTCACCTTCTGTACATACGAAATGCAACCAGCGTGTTTAATATAATATTTGAAAGTCAGATCTTACAGCTTGCTAAGAGTTCGAAAAATTAATCAACTGACATATGATTGTTGTTGATGTAAATGAAAATATAAACACAATCGAGTACATGGCCTTTAAAATAAAGTTGTTAATTAGGTTTGACGGTTTTGGCTTTGCGCATTTCTCACGAAACAAAATGTAATTTACATATTGTTGAACTTTGTATTGTTCATGATTTGTTTGAATATTTGTTCTTTAGAAAGAATCATATTTTGTATATATTTTGATAATGTTATTTTGTAGGATTTTATCTAAATGGAAATAAAAGTTATTAATCATATCCTAATAAATCTTGATTCCCATCTTCAAGGTGGTTGACAAAGATCAAGAATGGAAAGGATTGTTAACCAAATACCAGTAGGAAGATTAAGGAAAAGAATCACTATTGATCCTAATTGATTGGTTCTAACGGCTTCTTCCATTCACAACACAAGTTTAATTAAGCCATATAAAGTTATACACATATGAAGAGGAAAACATATGTCTACAAGTCCATAAGTGCAGGACAAGTTTATAAGTCCCTAAGAGCAAGATTTTGAGTATTGTATCTGTAAGTCCATAAATACAAAACAAAGTTCGTAAGAACCGTAAGTGTAGGACGAGTATTTTTTTGAGTATTGTAAGAATTTGTAATAATCCTTCTTTGTATTGTGGAGACGATAGTATCGAGGTGTGGTCAAGTAATTTGTGGTACTTCAATGTGTTGATAATAAAGTTGAGGTAATATTTCATGTGTTTGTGAGATAAGTAAGTGAGTAAGACTGACTTATCCCATAAGTATTGCATTGGGTTACATTTTTTTTCTTGTAATCTTGGAACTTAATATATTTTATTTGCAAAACTTCCAAACTCACAACTTGGGGATAAAAGTAAACTTGCCGAACTTGTATAAATTTTGTACATTTTCTTGCCAATATTTATTTCATTTTCTCTTTGTTTCTTATGCAATAATATTTTATTTTATCAAACGCTCCCAAACTGATTAAAGGAATTCGAATCTAGAATTATTGCCCCGGAGAAGTAACACATGTATTTTTTAATATGTTAAAATAAAGTTGTTAATGATAAATTCGAGTGATAATAAGGTTTAGCCAGTCCGCAAAACAATTAGCTAAATAAATTTTACAAATTTCTCGGGTTAAAAAAAACAAAAGCAAATTCGGGATAATGATATTCCAACCTACGTTTTCAGGGTTGCTTTTGTTCTGTCGTCGGTATCCTTAATTTTCACAATAAAGAATTATCACACAATATAGGAAAAGAGAAAATTATTATTTTCCTTCCATAATATAATCAATTTTTTATTTTGGCGTCAATAGTTATCATTTTCTCACATTGTGTTCTATAATATTATATTTTTTTTAATCTTTTTTTTTTTTAAATAAAATTGGGACACACTGTCCCGTATAGTTTTTACCGAGACCTCCACCTCTTATATAAGTCAAAGGAATGCCCTATAACGGGAAGTTAGCAAATTACAGAGTGATAACACCCGGAAAACCATCGGGTAACCCAACAAAGACATCAAAAGCGAATCAACTAAAACATGAAACTTGAGAAACAGCGACAGTAATAGATGAGATGATCCAAATTCCTCCTTTTCTTAATCTTGAAATTTTTTGCCCCACAGCCAACCAAGAAAGAAAGCTGCACAAACCAGGCCAACAATTCTTCATTTCGAAATCCACCCATCCATCCATTCATCACTTTCTGATTAACATAAAGATTGTCTTTCCTGATATCCTTGACGCTATCAAAGTTAAATATATCCCATAGCAGACATAGTCTTGGAAGATCAGGATATCTATTGTGAAGAAATTCATTTCCCACCCGAACGACAAGGATTGACCTCGCCTCTATCCCAATCATTGGTGTGTCACATTGATGATTCCTTGCGGGGATATCTACATCCCAAATGGGGGAAATGGAACCTGCAAACAAAACAGGGGTGGGGATGAACGTTAGTATCCTCCTCAAAGGCATTTCCTTCGGGAAGACGGCTGTATTCTGTAGGATAGATTTGAAAATTCTGAATCTCACTGTGGGCATTACACTCAATTTGTGGGACACCTGATGTTTTTTTTCCACTCTCATCAAGAAAATACAACCTCACGATGGGAGCAACATTAAATGTTGCCAACTGACTTCTTGTACAATTCGGTTGAAACAAAATGTCTCTAACCAAATTATTCATCAAATACCAAAGTGACCAATCTAGCCGCCATAGAAGACTGTTAAGGAATATTGTATTTATGGGATGTTTGACTAAATCCCTAACTAATAGAGATTAGACCTGATTTGTAGGGGTTTGTTCCCTGTAGGATTGATATATACCTCGGATCTCTTATGTACTTTATCACAGAAAAATAATTGACAATGAATACATTCAATCTCTTCCTCGTATACCATGTTTTAACTGTTGGAATAGGAAGAAAACATGGTTTGGGAATTTTCTTTGTATAACGACTCTGTATGAATACGGTTTACAAGGATACATAATTATATAATGTACATGTCTAACAAACTAAAGAAAGTAGATCAATAGGATATATACAAATCCCTAATAAATCGTAATCCCTACCTAACACTCCCCCTCAAGTCGAGTGTCGGATCTCCGATACTCACCTTGCTTAAAATTTCATTGAAGACCCTTCCATTTACTGCTTTCGTTAGAATGTCGGCCAACTGATCCTCAGAACGTACAAATGGAATATCAATTACCCTCTCTTCTAACTTTTCCTTAATAAAGTGTTTTTCCACTTCTACGTGTTTCGTCCGATCGTGCTGCACGGGATTCTCTGATATGCTAATGGCAGCACGGTTATCACACATTAACTTGCAAGCCCTATCTGTCGGGAACCCAATCTCTGCGAGCAACTTTCTTAGCCATAGGACTTCGGTTACTCCTCGTGCAATGCCTCCGCACTCGAGAGCGCCACAACTTTCTGCTTTTTACTTTTCCAAGTTACTAGGTTACCTCCAACTAGTGCAAAATACCCAGAGGTAGACCTTCTATCTACCGGATTTCCTGCCCAATCTGCATCGGTGTACGCTTCAATTTTGAGATGGCCATGTTTTTGAAACAAAACCCCTCTTCCTGGATGTCCTTTTAGGTATCTACACACCCTCAGTGTTGCATCCATATGATCCATCTGCGGTCGATGCATGAACTGGCTAAGGACTCCTACTGCATAAGACACATCGGGCCGAGTGTGGGAAAGTTAGATAAGTTTTCCCACCAACCGTTGGTACTGACCCTTGTCAACTTCTTCTGCCCCTTCCACTATCTGTAGCCCATGATTGACAACCATCGGAGTGTCGGCTGGCTTACACTCAAGAAGCCCAATCTCAACTAAAAGATCAAGAACAAACTTTCGTTGTGAGATGAAGATGCCTTGCTTGGACCTCAAGACTTCAATTCCCAAAAAATATTTCAACTCCCCTAGGTCCTTCATCTCGAACTCCCGAAACAGATTTTCCCTCAGCTGAACAATTTCTTCTATGTCGTCTCCTGTGATAATCATGTCATCTACATAGATGATTAGACATGTTACCAATCCATTTCTTCCTCTGAGGAAGAGTGTGTGATCTGAGTTACTTTGACAGTAGCTATACTTCCTTATAGCAGCTGTGAATCTCCCAAACCAAGCTCGGGGTGACTGCTTCAATCCATATAGAGCTTTCTGTAACTTACATACCTCTCTATCTCCAAAACCTCTGGTGAACCCTGACGGGGGTTCCATATACACTTCTTCTCTGAGGTCTCCGTGAAGAAATGCATTCTTGACATCGAATTGGTGTAGTTTCCAATCTCGGTTGGCTGCTACCGAGAATAACACCCTGATTGTATCTATCTTGGCAACTGGAGAGAACGTCTCTGAATAATCGATGCCATAGGTCTGCGTATACCCTTTTGCCACCAATCTTGCTTTGTACCTCTCAATACTCCCGTCTGCTCGGTGTTTTACAGTGAAAACCCACCGACATCCAACCACCTTCTTTCCTTGGGGAAGTATGCATTTAGTCCACGTTTCATTATTTTCCAGTGCCTCCATTTCAGTTTCCATGGCACGGACCCACTTCTTGTCTTTCAGTGCTTCTTCTACCTTACTTGGCACAGTGATAGAATACACAGAGGTAGCATAAGCACATGCCAGCTGAGATAAGTTCCCTCTAGCTATGTCAGCTATCGGGTATTTAGGTGCCCTTTCCACATACTCTGGTTCATATCTTTTCGGTGGCACCCCACGATTAGTCCTATGAGGCAAAACATATCTCTCTTCCTGTACTGTTTGTTCCTGCAGCTCCCCCTGTACCTGTGTCCCAATTTCTCCAAATTCTCCTACACTGTTAGGCTCACAGTGATCTGGAGAAGAGATACTACTATCTGAATTGGAAGAACCATAAGTACATACCTCAGGATTATCAGTTTGAGTGATTGGGCTAAGTGAATGCGTGGGGAGCTGTACTGTGGGACTAGTCGGCTCGGTGGTTCCGCCTACTTGCTCTGTTTGGACTGTGTCCGGCCAAGAGTGAGATATCCAACCTAGTGGATCCTGTACCTGTGGTGTCTCCCCCTGACCACTGGGTTGGGCGAAGAAATATTCTGTCTCAGGAAAGTCACAGTCCATGGTAGTATAGAGACGGCATGTAGCCGGGTGGTAACACCGATATCCTTTCTGATTAACCCCATAACCTACAAACACACATTTAAGAGAACAAGGATCTAGTTTAGTATGCTCGGACTTCGGAATATGCACAAAGACAGTACACCCAAATACCCGAGGTGGGAGAACTAAGGAGGAAGGTATGCTGACTTTACTATTTAAAAATTGTAGGGGGGGTTTGAAGGTCTAAAGCTTTGGTAGGAAGGAGATTAACAAGATAAACTGAAGTGGCAACTGCCTCGGGCCAGAGAGACTTGGGGCAATTAGACTCAATCATAAGGGCTCTCGACATCTCAAGAAGTTGGCAGTTCTTACGTTCAGCTACCCCATTTTGCTGAGGGGTATGGGGGCAAGAGGTTTGATGAATAATCCCCCGGTCCTGACAAAACTGCTTTAAGGTAGTGTTAACATATTCCCCCCCGTTATCAGATCTAAGGATTTGAATTTGGGACTTATACTGAGTGTGAACCAATTTGCAAAATTCCACAAATTTCAAATGCACATCCGATTTATTCTTGAGAAAGTAAATCCACATCATTCTAGAGCAATCATCAACAAATAATACGAAGTACTTAAATCCATGATCACCAATATACGAGGCAGGTCCCCACACATCAGAATGAATCAAGGCAAAAACATCCTTAGCTCTAGAACTAGACGAAGAAAAATGTTGTCTATGACTCTTCGAAAGCATACAGGTTTCACATGAGAACTGACAATTCTGAGAAAAACTGAAGGAAATAAAAACTGAAGATACCCTAAGGATGGGTGTCCTAACTGACGATGCCAGAGCCACCGTTGGCGATCCACTATCCCATGAGCAAGCGCTGCAGTTCCCTATTGAGCCACCTCGTCCATATAGTACAACCCGCCTCGTTCAGTACCCGTCCAATCACTCTCCCCGACTGAATATCCTGTAAAAGACAAAATGTAGGGAACATCAGCATCACACAATTCAACTCTTTCGTAACATGACTGATGGAGAGTAATTTGCACGACAAATTAGGTACATAAAGACAGTTTTTTAGTTGTAAAGATGGGGACAAGTTAAGAGTTCCAGCGCCTAGAACCGGAGATAATCCACCCTTGGCGTCCCGTATTGATACTGTCTTCGGGACGGTGCAATTGACCAAGTCTGATTGGTCATATGTCATTGTATCGATTGCCCTGCAATCAAAAATCCATCTAGTACTTTTAGTGTCTTGGTGAGTACTAGTCCGGAAGGCAAGACCCTGCTGTTTATCTTTCAAGTTACAATATTTGGAACTACAATTACAACTATGGAGGGCACAATTACATGGAGCATTAAATTGAGGGGTTACATTGCAAATATCATAAATTGGGGACTTAAAAGACATGGAGAAAGAGTGTGGGGGGTAAGATGGGTATTTCACCCTCCTTTCCCCAATACCTAAATTAGCAGCCCCCATTTTCCCTTCTGTGTCAGCTGACACGTTCTCTTCTCCATCTTTTCTCCCCGCGACTGTGTGAGCTGCTGCTATCTTGTCTTCTCTGGCGGCGGCGGCGGCGCGGCGCGGGCGACTCCGCCATCCATCGGGCCACCCGATCAATTCGTTGGAGGTTACTGTAGAATTTCTCGATGCTATCTCCAGCTTGCTTGAGGTTGTTCGCTTGCACGGCGAGATCAAAAATTTGAAGCCTATCCCCGCCTTGGCTGTACGTGGATTCCAGGGCATTCCATTGAGTTGGGTATTCGGCATATGCTGTGATTAGGTCCGGCTCCATGTTTTCGAGAAGCCATGAACATACAATTAGATCTGTTTGTTCCCACTTTGTATATGTCGGACTGTCGGGCGCTGGTGGTGGAGGGGATCCGGTGAGGTGGCTGAGTCTCCCTGCCATCTTCATAAGTCGTGCCCATAGGGAGTAATTGTTTTGATTTAGTTTGATGCTAATCGTAATATTCTGAGGTATATTGGATTGATGATTTTCTGTTTGGGGCTGTAGGTTTTGGAGAATACTGGCTAGTTGGGTGGCCAAGGAGTCGACTGGCTGTTGCAACTCCTTACCAGTGGTACTGCTGCTATCTTCGGCCATGGCCGGGAAAGGTTGAGGTACGTGATGAGCGAGGATCGGATCCGTTTAATGGATCGTCGCCCACTCTGATACCATGTTGGAATAGGAAGAAAACATGGTTTGGGAATTTTCTTTGTATTACGACTCTGTATGAATACGGTTTACAAGGATACATAATTATATAATATACATGTCTAACAAACTAAGGAAAGTAGATCAATAGGATATATACAAATCCCTAATAAATCGTAATCCCTAACTAACATTAACATGGTATCAGAGCAACATTGAAATCCTAGGGACTCAGAATTAATCTCATCATCACCCCATACCCTTCTGAAACCTTACCTAGCCTCAATCAAGATGTCAAAACAAACAAAGACCTCGTACAAAAACCAGAACTTGCACTGCAACTTACCCAGCCAACCATGCTCAACTAGGATAATTTGTCAATTGGGATCAAATTGAACAACGACAATTATCCGGTTTGGGCTAGATTAATGAAGATGGCGATCGGAGGAAAAGGACAATACTAGAAATCTGTCATATAGCAACGGAAATTTAGCAACGGAAATTATTCCTTGCTATTTAACAACGGATATAGCAACGAAAAAAATTCATGGCAAAATGCTTTAGCAACGGAATTTTCGTTGCTAAATCCGTTGCTATATATGAAAAAAAAATAGCAATGGATTTTTCGTTGCTAAACTTAAATAATACAAAAAATAAATAAATTGGTATATATAGCGACGGAAATTTCGTTGCTATTAAAATAAAAACCTAATAAAAAATAATATAATATTTATAAATATTTGCAATGAAAAATCCGTTGCTAAATAGTAACGGATTTTCCGTATATGAAAGAAAAAAAAAAGGAAATAAAAATAAATAAATATAAAAAATATTAGCAACGGATTTTTCGTTGCTATATGGAAGAAAAAAAAGAAATAAAAATAAATAAAAATTTAAAATATTAGCAACGGAATAACAACGGATTTTTCATTGCTATAAAGAAGAAATAAAAAAGAAATAAAATTAAACAAATACAAAAAAGATTAGCAACGGAAAATCCGTTGCTATAAACATATAATTAAAAAAATTAATAAAATATTTATAATTTAGTAACGGATTTTTCGTTGCTATATGGAATAAAAATAAATGAATAGTAAAAAATAGAGCAAATTACATTTTCGGTCCCATAGGATTGTGCCGTTTTCAATTTTGGTCCCTGATAAGGTCAAAATACGCTTGTCCCACGTTCGGACACATGGCAACTCGAGATAGTAACACATGTTCTTTTGTGATTGAGACAGTTATTCACGAGCGTCCAAACCCCCCGGGCGTCAAAGTTCATCAAGGACGTGTCATCTCTGCTACGCACACGCGTAATCAACATTGCCGCTCTTTAACGAGCGCACTCCGCAATACTAGGCTAAGCTCCAATCTATCAAGGTAGCTCTCTTCGAGCGCTACTCTCCCTCAGGGAAGCTTCTACTCCCCCTCATTGCATAAGCCTTGGCCTTCATCCCCCAGGGGATTCCTTGGCCTCCAAGGCGCTCGGTTGACACGAGCGTGCTCTTAGCCCTCGTGACCAACCTTCCCAGAACGGCTCTCTGACACCACTAACTCACCCGCATACCTGCCACTGCTGCCCGCACTACATTGGCACCAGCTTTTGTAGAAGATTCCTCCTAGGTTTATCTCATAACGCAACGTGTTAGGGCAACATTTGGTCAGGACCACATGGTGCAAATGACCAAAGGGTCCCTGACCCTCAACTATAAATAGGCAAGCTCATCTTCTTCACGGTAAGCAAGCTTCCGTACTTGGACTCTGCAATTACTTTTCTTCTCATTCAGTTCCTTAACTGACTTGAGCGTCGGAGAGCCAAACTGGGAATCACCCCCAGTTTCCCCAGCTTGGCCTTCTGACTTTGTTGGTGTTTGTCCTAGCAGGTAGAGCCCAGGAGCTTTTTCGGCAACCCTTTTAAGCTTATCCCGTGTTTCCCCCACTTCAACAAAATAGAGAGTGATAGGAGTTTGACACTTCACGTTCTTACCCAATCATTTTTGGTGCCGTCTGTGGGAAAACCGTTTCCAGCTCATCATTTCCTCTTTTGCTAGTTGATTTACGAACACCCAACGTCTTCTGTAACCATGTTGACGACAAGATTTGGAGTCGTGGGAGGTGGTGATGATCCCCCCCTCCCCCCGGTAATGATAATTCCACCAATATCCCATTAACGGCCGATGGCGGAACACCTCCAGCCGGAGGAGTGCCTCCGCCCAAAGAACAAATAGTTTCGCCAGCAAACTTCCTGAGCCACCTTCTTCTGCCGTCGTTGGAGGGGCCCGACTCTCAGCCCTTCAACACCCTCCTCAGAGCCAATGGATCAACGCTCATGCGAATCCAGGAGGACACCACTACCTGATGCCCCAGCCAGGGTACGCGCTGGCCCCCACCGTCATGATACCGTCGGTGCCTCCATATCATGTCGGACAAATGCAGCTCCCAATGGTGGTTCCAAGGGAGATCGAGGGGGTGGAGTTGCCTCCCTTAACTTCGCAGCAGTTGAGGGCTATTTACACCTAATGCAAGATCCAGGCTGTCCAGGGAGCATGGGAAAAGTTCCATTCCATGTATTTTCCTTCTGGACAAACAAACCAGATGGCCCCCCCTTGGGAGGAGTATAAACCTTTCCGCTTAGGGAGGCTCAGCCCATCTTGAGGGCGCAACCGCCGCCTCCGCCTGCCAAGGAGGTTAACAATCAAGTGGATAACGAGCGTATCCAAGCGGACAGGGGCAGAGAGCCCATTGAGAGAGTCAATATTGAGGAAGAGGCCCACTCACGGGCATCTAAACGAGGGCCACATGCATCCCAACGAGGGAGCCAAATCTGGAGAGAAGAGCCCAATCTCTTCGCGGCTGTGCAAGACCAGCTGCAGGGGTTGCAAGAAATAGTGGGACATCTCTCTCGAGCGAGATCTCAGGTCCCCCACACGTGGGACGAACAAGACAATGCCAGAGACGCTCGTCGTCCAGCCCGTCATCAGCATGTGCCACGCCCTTTGGAGCAAGAAGAAAATTTCGGCTGTTCCTGCTGGGAGGCGGACCCAGAACAGTAGCGGTCCATGACCACATTTTAAAATTTTTATTATAATACAAGTATTAAAATATTTCTAAAACATTTTAATACAAATCGGAAGACTTAGCCTGATCTACTCAAGTATATACATGCAATTGATACTAAATTTTAAATCGCTTAAGCAGATAAATATCTAACATGAAATTAACACTTAAGAGCATATAATTTGTCATGGTTAAAATAAAACAACTGTAAAATATTACCGTACTGCAAACATGGCTATCTAACGGCATTTTTCCAGCTCCCGAATTCACCTCCTGAGAACCCGATACCCGATACCCGATCTTCTCGTAAAACCGGCAGAGCTTCCCTGCAATAACCCCAGGGACACCCTCGGAGTGTGGGCTCCGAAATTATTTCTCTACATACTTAGAGAAAATAAAACTTTAAACTATGAAACCCTTTTCAGGGTTTATTCTCCCGAAATTAGGCGTTTTATACAAACACCTAATTAAAATTAATTCCAAAATAAATCGGAATTAACTAGGAGAAAATGGGATTTGATTTCAAAGCCAAAATTTGGCCAAAACCATCCCCAAAGTGAATGAGAAACGAGGGAGGGGGGTCAGCCTATTTATAGGTAAAAACCGGAGGGCAAAACGGTTATTTTAAGCACAAAAACAAGTGTATAATGGTCATTTCACATCTCCACTTGCGTGTACAACTTGGATACAAAAACCAAGGTAGCCACGTCGTAGGTCTCGTCACCACGAATCCATCGCCGCCGAGAACGCGCCGGTAGCCCACCGGACGCGCCCCCACGTGCCGCCATAAGGCGGCGCGTGTGTTTCACCTGCGGCTAGGGTTTGGAGCTCACGTGGCCGCTTCTGGCTTGGCCACGTGTTCGGGTCCGGTCCGACCCTATCCAAGACCCAGCCCATTAACCCGGTTCTGTGACCCGTTTGATCGGGTTATCCGACCCGTTGACCAACCCGGTTCCGAAGCAAATCTGGCCACTAGTTTTACGATGACGTGTCTCAATCTCGGCCGCACACGTGGTGGCCACGCGGTCGCCCAGTCAGCACCACTTGGGCCCACCCTGCTGATGTGGCGTGACACGTCAGTGCCACATCACCTGCCACGTCAGCCGGGCATTTCCAACTCTTTGGAACTTGATTTATTTTCTTAAAATAAATCACTTGGCTTATTTTCAAACACTTTGAAAATTCATTTCTCTTTCTCTTCTTAATATTTTCTCTTTGGGTTTTCAATTGGGGCTTGCAGGGAGACCTACAGGACTAATTAATTTTAGCTCCAAACGGATTAATATATTATCATCTCATGACAATAATTAATTACCGTTTAACAATATTTAATTCCACTAAATAAATATTGTTGCACTCTAAAATTAATTAAATTATTCACGAATTTCTCGATCTAGAATAATTTTGCATTTTACTCCTCCGTGTTGATATCCATGAAAAATAAATTGCAACTACTATCATTTATTTTTCATCTCTAATTTGAAATTTATTGATTCGCCTTAAGTTCAAATTTTCTGTATGTGAAACACATTCAACATACAACTTCGGTGACGTCATCACTCGAAGTGCTTTGGCTAAAGTCTTAATTCGACCTTTTTCAAATCTATTTCAAGGATATCTTTTACCTTCCAGCAAGGCCACAGATTCCTCGATCAATATAACTCTTTAGCACATTTCATGTTGTCACCGAATCATACAAAGTATTTTGGCCACCCGTTACCGAGACCTCACTTTGAGTATGTTACAGTGACTAACACTACATGTCTAAAGCCGAAACATTATCAGGATTAAGAGTACAATGCTTCCTACGATTTTATTCATTTTAGATAGCAGTATAAAATGAATAATCTCAGTGGTCCAGTTCGATGTTTCCAATCTCATTGAAAATCATCAACGTGTTATAATTGGAATCACCATTCCCTATGACGAAAGACTAATCATCTTATATAACCACGTTATAGTCTTGATAAGAACATATTCTTATCTTACCGACTAGAACTTTAATGACACGTGATTTCGGTATTCAAAGTTTTTTCTTATGAAACACATTTCATATAAGAATACCATCACACGTCATTAAATATTAATATGTGAAATAGTCACAACTCACTGTAAATTCAGTTTAATTAATTCAACAAATTGAATTTTCAGGGCACTATTCCCAACAATCTCCCACTTGCCCTAAATTCAATTTGGCCACACATCAAAGTCTTATTCCTTTCACACGAGTGTCAAAACTCGTTTTGCACTCTTTTGCGCCAATACTTTAGTGAAGGAATCTATTAGATGTTTCTCTGAGCCAACAAATAGGAAATTATGAATCCAGTACATCTAACTGGCTGCTTCTCAAGCTACCATGTATTTGACTTCCATGGTGAAGTAAGCAATATAAGTCTTGCTTAACATTACCCAATTAACGGTTTCTCTTTCTAGAGTAAACACGTATTCTGATGTCAAACATCTAGAATACAAATCAGATTGTAAATCCGAATCTGTGCACTTTATTGAGATGAGCTCATCACTATGGTAGACAAGCATATAATCTCAAGTCCTTCTCAAGTACTCTAATTTATGCTTTCACTACTACCCAGTGTCAGATTCTAGGGTTTGACTAATATCTGCTGACTTAGACCTATTTCATAATAGATAGCTGGCCCTGTACATAATATGACATACATAAAGCTTCGGCTGCGGAACTCTAATCATATTTTCTATCTCTTTAGCTGTCTCAGAACACTGATCCGAGATAGATAAATTCCATATCTAAAAGGTAATGAATCTTTCTTGGAATTTAGCATATTATACCTTGCCAGCATCTTATCTATATATGCTTCTTGTGATAAACCAATCTCCTTATTCCTATGATCACGACAAAAGTTTGATCCTTGGAATATTATTGGTCTTACTTAGGTCTTACTTGTCAAACTGATTTGACATCCGAATCTTGACCCTTGACAAAATTCTTGCATCATTCCCAATTAGCAGAATATTAATTACTTTCAAAGTGAAAATGTTAGAACTCTATCATGATGTTATTTTGTACACTCATGGTTCATCAGGCAATTATGCAAATCCAATGAATTTAAATTGCCTTATAATTCTGATGCTCCATAATCTAGACCCTTGCTTAAGATCATAAATCGATCTATTAAGCTTGCATTATATGCTCCTGATTTCTGGCTGTGAAGCCTTCAGGTTGTAACATGTATCTCTTCTTCTTGAAGTTGCCCATTCAAGAACATAGTCTTTACATTCATTTGTCTAATCTCATAATCGATAATGAGATAAAATGGAGAGGATAATGGACTTAAGCATTGCTATAGGCGAGAAGACCTCATAAATGATTTCTTCTTTCTGGGTAAAATCCCTTGCCATAAGTTTGCTCTAAAGTTTCTAC
Source organism: Lantana camara (assembly GCA_037501455.1). Classification (NCBI taxonomy): domain Eukaryota; kingdom Viridiplantae; phylum Streptophyta; class Magnoliopsida; order Lamiales; family Verbenaceae; genus Lantana; species Lantana camara. Next base: position 118,644,591 of record CM074857.1, read on the forward strand.
TTTTTCATCCATTTTTCCTTTTATCGTCTTGTAGAACCCAATTATATCTAATAGGGTTGAATGCCTTCAGGCGCCTCTACAAGTTCAAGACTTTGTAGAATACAAATATTCTAACTTAGATTTCATGGATATTGACCAAACGTTTAACGTCTATATGTTTTACAGCTTCATTACACGTGATAGGATCAGATATGTTAGATTCAACCACTTGGGTTAATCTTAGGTATCTTGTCAGGTGTCCTGACAATCCTTCCACTACAATGATGCTCTCGTGTACACGTCTCTACATCACATGTTGTATTTGGTACATCACATGTATCCGATATATTTTCAGTTATCACGGGTTTATGGAAATTAGTATCTAATACTGTTATTTCTTTTAACACTACTTTGCTTCTACCCTTTGTGGTTATCTATGTAATTATCTTTGAAATATTCACAAACATCTTTTGTGATTTCTCAAATTACAAAATATACCACCTCTTGTTCTTCTAGGATAACCTTAGAACAAGTAAACCTTTGTTTTTTATTCTAACTTGTCAGGATCTATCATTAACTCGTGGACCAGGCTACCTTAAATCCGAAGATAAAAGATACAGGGTTTTCACCTTAGCTACAGATCCATCAGTGTTTTAGGAACTGACTTAGATAGAACTAGGTTTGTCATTTTGTGTGCAAGACCCTAAAACGAAATTCATTGGGTAGCATGACTCTTCATGAATCTTACCATCATTATCAGAGTTCTATTTCTCCTTTCTGCAATACATCTTTGCTAAGACGTATCTCATATATATAGTTGAGATCTAATCTTATTTGAGAAATTCTATTTAACTCTGAACTTAGATACTTATCACTACTTCGATCTAATCGAAGTACCTTGATGTTTTTTTGATTTGACTATTTGACTTCAATCTTATATTCTTTGAACTCTTCAAAATTACAGACTTAATTCTCATCAAATAAACATATCTGTATCTAGAGTATTCATTCAAATGAATGATGAAGTACGCAAAACTTTCTCTTGTTTGAACATTCATAGTATCATACTTTCATATGAACCAACTCAAGCAAGTTCATGGCTTAATACCCTTTGTCTCCAAAAGGCTTCTTGGTCATTTTAACCTTCTAAATAGGATTCGTAGATTGATACTATTTTCAAGTCAATAGGACTCAACAATCAGTCTTTGGATTCTATTCAGATTCAATTGACCAATAGATAGGTGCCACGTAGAAGTTTTTCCTCTTAGATGGTAAGTCAAGCTTCTTAATGTTAAACTTGAATTAGGGTTTTCATTGAGGTATAAAAGACCATCTTTTATTGTGCCAGAGCAAATAAACCTTTTATTTTGCTTAATGGTAATCTTTTGTTCAAAATAAACTGTTAGACCATTAATTATCAAATAACTTACAGAAATTAAATTTCTATATATGTGGCACGTATAATATTAAAAACCCTATTGCCAAAATACGACTTTATAGTCCTTACTGCTAATACAATTACACTTGTATTATCCCTGAGTAGTAGTTGTGTGTTAGCCGTTTTTTTAAACTTTCTGGTTAGTTTGAATCTTCGCAATGACTTGCAAATATGATTAGTTGATCTCAAGTTCACACACCAGGAGTCCGGTGAATTTTCAACTAAGCATATTTTCAACGAGTAAGATATCTTCATATCTTATCCAAACGGCGTAGCAAATGGACAAACTAAATATTTTAGACATTTTCCTTTTCAAATACCCGTTAACACCGAAACAGAAACACTTTTCCATTATCGGATTTTGACTTTCTATTTCTGAACCTTAGATTGGGAACTTTTCCTTTTCTTTCTTCCACTTACTGGCTTTCTAGGCCATGGATATTGATGTCTGATTAAAGAGAACCTTTCCTTTAGTCTATATCACCATTTCTTCCATATCGAGATCGTTCATTGGTTTTTAAAAAAAATTTATTTAAAATAATCTTGAATGTTCAAACGACTTGGGCAGAGAGTATATGATCGTATCCTATCTGTTAAGATTGTCTCTTTAAGCACAGAGGCTTTCAATCTCGTTCAGATTAGTTATCATAATCATAATATGATTCTGAGCCAGTGATCTTTCAAACATCTTTAACTAACAACCGTTTTCATGGCTCGTACCTTTGTACGACTCTGTCTTCAAAACATGTTCTTATCAGTAGACATCTCATGCGTCTGATGCTCAAGAACTTTTGAGACAGATGTCAGGATATAAGACTAGCCAGATCATCACACTTGATCCATTTAGAATAAGCGTCTTTCTAATCCTGACTGGTTGTAGTTTCGAAAATTTCGGATAAGGTTCAGTGAGTACGTAAACTTTCATGTCTCAACACGGTGTCAAGATACATTTCCTAATCAGCATAGTTGAACCCTTACTAGCCTATTTCCTTATAGACATACAGTTTGGAGTGGGCTAAGAGAGATCGTAATTATAAAACTGAAATAAATAAATAAATACAAGTCATGATTAAGTATTTCACTTTCTTATGCATCCAACCAATAAATGAAATCCACGTAAGCATTTTGATTTACGCAATGGTGACTTAACTAACCACAGTTGACTCCCCGGAGGCGAGGTCGAAAACCTCTTAGAAAAGCAAGAACTATTCTTAATTAGCATGTCATCTAGGTAACTCTTACCAAACAATGTCAATCTACCACGTCAACCCTTGGCCTCTAAGTAAATGTAACAGAGCTCCGAAGGGAGGTTAATACATTACGTAGTCAAGTGTGTACCATTACCTAGAAGTCCATACGAGTAGGTCAAGACACTCCACGGAGGCGTGGTCCAGCTGACTTTCGTCGCATTTCATTCTATCCGTAGAAGTCTAATCTTGTATACCGCGAATACAAACCCGCCGAAGGGAGTAGTATATATTCACTATACTATAGACGGTTAATGGAGGCTGTGAGAATCCAACTCTTTTCATCTCGCTCCCACTTGAATTTTTTTAAAAGGTGTGGATTGTCTGTTGATTATTTAATAATCACTTTTGGCGTCTTATTGTTGGAAGTGATTAATCTTATTAATACCCTCCCACTAGGATTACTAAATCATATTTAAAATCCCAATAATAATATTTTAAGGCAATTTAATAAATATTTATTAATTAGGCCAAAAAATATTAGTTCAATTATGCATCGCGTCTAATCTCTATTAAACAATACTATTTAATCACACTAAATAAAATATGCATAATTGAAATATCATAATATCTCATATTATCATGATCATGCCATAAAATAAAATTAATTAAGCATGCTTTCATATAATTATCACATAATTATCATGCTTAAAATTTTAAATGACATAAAATAAATATGCCATAAATTAAATCAATTAAGCATGCTGGTATAATTATCACATAATTATCATGCTTAAAATAAATGGCATCAAGTAAACATGTTATAAATAAATTATCTCATAATTTAAACCATGTTTACTGATTCGGTAATTAACCAGGAAGATTATTGAAATCGATTCCCCGAAAATTACCATTCCACGTAAATTCCCAGGAAACACTGGAGGGGTCACAACGGTCCCACTTAAAAACCAGTCTGCTTTGACAAAATTTACGTACACAGTAGCAGATTTAAAATTATACATCGCATGCATCATATCAATGCATGTATATATCTAGAGCATGGCTCTGATACCAGTTGCTGGGAGGCGGACCCAGAACAGTAGCGGTCCGTGACCACATTTTAAAATTTTTATTATAATACAAGTATTAAAATATTTCTAAAACATTTTAATACAAAGCAGAAGACTTAGCCGGATCTACTCAAGTATATACATGCAATTGATACTAAATTTTAAATCACTTAAGCAGATAAATATCTAACATGCAATTAACACTTAAGAGCACATAATTTATCATGCTTAAAATAAAACAACTGTAAAATATTATCGTACTGCAAACATGGCTATCTAACAGCATTTTTCCAGCTCTCGAATTCACCTCCTAAGAACCCGATACCCGATCTTCTCCTGAAACCGGCAGAGCTTCCCTGCAATAACCCCAGGGACACCCTCGGAGTGTGGGCTCCGAAAGTATTTCTCTAAATACTTAGAGAAAATAAAACTTTAAACTAGGTAACCCTTTTCAGGGTTTATTTACCCGAAATTAGGCGTTTTATACAAACACCTAATTAAAATTAATTCCAAAATAAATCGGAATTAACTAGGAGAAAATGGGACTTGATTTCAAAGCCAAAATTAGGCCAAAACCATCCCAAAAGTGAATGAGAAACGAGGTAGGGGGTCAGCCTATTTATAGGCAAAAATCGGAGGGCAAAACGGTCATTTTAAGCACAAAAGCAAGGGTATAATGGTCATTTCACATCTCCACTTGCGTGTACAACTTGGACACGAAAAGCAAGGTGACCAGGTCGTAGGTCTCGTCGCCACGAATCCATCGCCGCCTAGAACGTGCCGATAGCCCACCGGACGAGGCCTCATGCCCCGCCACAAGGCGGCGCGTGTGTTTCACCCGCGGCCCTGAACCGGACCCGGTCTGACCCTGAAACGGACCCGGTCCGACCCTATCCGAGACCCGGCCCATTAACCCAATTATGTGACCCGTTTGACCGGGTTATCCGACCTGTTGACCGACCCGGTTCCGAAGCAAATCTGGCCGCTGGTTTTGCGATGACGTATCTCAATCTCGGCCGCACATGTGGCGGCCACGCGGTCATCCAGTCAGCGCCACTTAGGCCCACCCTGCTGATGTGACGTGACACGTCAGTGCCACGTCACCTGCCACGTCAGCCGGGCATTTCCAACTCTTTGGAACTTGATTTATTTTCTTAAAATAAATCACTTGGCTTATTTTCAAACACTTTGAAAATTTATTTCTCTTTCTCCTCTTAATATTTTCTCTTTGGGTTTTCAATTGGGGCTTGCAGGGGGACCTACAGGACTAATTAATTTTAGCTCCAAACGGATTAATATATTATCATCTCATGACAATAATTAATTACCGTTTAACAATATTTAATTCCACTAAATAAATATTATTGCACTCTAAAATTAATTAAATTATTCACGAATTTCTCGATCTAGAATAATTTTGCATTTTACTCCTCCGTGTTGATATCCATGAAAAATAAATTGCAACTACTATCATTTATTTTTCATCTCTAATTTGAAATTTATTGATTCGCCTTAAGTTCAAATTTTCTGTATGTGAAACACATTCAACATACAACTTCGGTGACGTCATCACTCGAAGTGCTTTGGCCAAAGTCTTAATTCGAACTTTTTCAAATCTATTCCAAGGATATCTTTTACCTTCCAGCAAGGCCACAGATTCCTCGATCAATATAACTCTTTAGCACATTTCATGTTGTCACCGAATCATACAAAGTATTTTGGCCACCTGTTACCGAGACCTCACTTTGAGTATGTTACAGTGAATAATACTACATGCCTAAAGCCGAAACATTATCAGGATTAAGAGTACAATGTTTCCTGAGATTTTATTCATTTTAGATAGCAGTATAAAATGAATAATCTCAGTGGTCCAGTTCGATGTTTCCAATCCTATTGAAAATCGTCAACGTGTTATAATTGGAATCACCATTCCCTATGACGAAAGACTAATCATCTTATATAACCACGTTATAGTCTTGATAAGAACATATTCTTATCTTACCGACTAGAACTTTAATGACACGTGATTTCGGTATTCAAAGTCTTTTCCTATGAAACACATTTCATATAAGAATACCATCACACGTCATTAAATATTAATATGTGAAATATTCACAACTCGCTGTAAATTCAGTTTAATTAATTTAACAAATTGAATTTTCAGGGCACTATTACCAACAGTTACAACCACCACCCGCTCGCAAAAGGATCGCCCCTCGTGGAGGAGGTCCTGTTAGCCCAAGCAGGCATGGGCAAGGTGCCAACATCTGTCAATCGTTATGATGGGACCACGGACCCCGCAGAGCATTTGGATCATTTTCCTGCACTTGATGCATCTATACGAGCACTCTAGCCATTATGGGCTAAAGTTTTCGTCACCTCCCTCGTGAGTATGGCCCAGGAATGGTACAAGCGTCTGCTGTCTTGCTCTATCCACTCATATGGAGAACTCACTGATGCCTTCCTAAACCACTTCAATTCCTTGAAGGCTCCGGTCACCGCACCCACTGCCTTGTACAACTTGGTTCAAGGCGAGCATGAATCCCTTCGGTCATTCTTCGCTCATTTCAACAAATAGGTTCTACTAGTAGAGAGACCGTCCATGGATTTTTTGATCCACATTCTTTTCAAAGCCTGCAATCACAAGCAGTATGTGAGTAAGAAATTTACCGATTCTATTGTAAAGAAATGCCCCACCTCCCTCATGGCAATGAGGGAGATAGCAGAGCCCTACTTCGCGCTCGAAGACATGTACGGGTCCAATGCTCCAAGGCACCCTGGGCCCTCTAAAAGTGAACGAGGGCGGGAGGAGCCTCCCCACAGGGAACGCCGCAAGTTGTCGCCTCCCCCACGGAGATTCGAGCGCGTCCTCCTCAACCGGTATATCTCAGAAGTTTACACCTTATCTGACAAGAAGCTCTTCAAAAGGCCCACAAAGATGAAGGACACAGAGGCTTTGAGACGCTCGAATAAATACTGTGCCTTCCACGAGCAAAAGGGACATGACACTGATGAATGCCGACAGTTAGAAGTTGAAATTCAAAGGCTCATCGCAAGGGCCACTTGAAGGAGTTTGTTAAGATGTTGGAGCGTTATGATGAGCATTGCAACGAGCACTCAAGATAGAGAAGAAGGAGCCCCTCGCATTCAAGAAGCCCACGAGGACGAGGCCCCACAAAGAGTAGCCATCGAGGCAAAGGAAAGGCTCCAGACCAAGAGAATACCCCTTTTGCGGTTATCAACATGATAACGGGAGGTTCATCAGGAGGGGATTTCAACGCTTCCCGATGCCGATATATCCGAAGGCACGATCTGCGTCCCTCGGCGCCCAAATCAGTCTATGCCATTCAAAAGGCAAAAAATCAGCGCTCAAAAGAAAATGATGTAATAGGATTTACTGATAAGGATTTAGAACATATTGTAACGCCCCATGGAGTCAGTGAAACCTCTGACTTCCCCATGGTGGTTAGCTTAGATATCCACAATCACATTATAAAGAGGGTGTTAGTGGATAGTGGAAGCTCTGTTAATGTTTTGCCTTACACTACGTTCCAAAAGATGAATGCCACTAATACTCCGCTCGAACCACTCAAGATAACCCTCATTGGCTTTGGAGGTTCTGAGGTTGTCCCGCGGGGACAAATTCGCTTGGCCGCCTCATTTGGTCGTGCCCCACAGCGGAAGACACTCATGGTCACCTATGCGGTTGTGGAAATTGAGATCCCTTATAACATTATAATCGGACGGCCGGCCCTCGTGGATTTCAACGCAATTATCTCTATTTATCATTAGAAAATTAAATTTCCCACCCCCGAGGGTGTCGGAGAGATTTTATGCAACGTCCGTGAGGCCTGGGAATGTTACATGCTATCCCTTAAAAAGCTTAAAGCAGAGAACGCGCTCCAAATGGGATCCACCAAGAAATCTATGGACTTCTCTAATCTGGGCGAAGACGGTCCCATGCGCAAGAGGGCCAAAATGAACAAGAAGAAGAACAAAAAGAAAGATCCCCACACCAAAGATACCCACGAGGCTGCCCTGCCAGGGACAGTTGGAGAATCCTCCTCTGAAGAAAACGAGCGTGGGCAAGGGGAGCCTATGGATGATGGCCACCTGACAGGAAAAAAGAGGGTGCTTGAGCTCCCTCGTCCAGAGATACGGATCGAGCCCACGGAGAAGTTTCTCACTATTGAGTTGGAGCCCTGCAACAAAGATAAAACCACTCAAATTGGATCCAGCTTTCGGGACCCATGCAGATCATGATGATCGACTTCCTCCGAGAAAATATTGATGTCTTTTCATGGAAGCCTCGGATCTTACCGGGATTGACCCAAGCGTCATAATCCACAAACTCAATGTGGACCCATCCTTTAAGCCAATTAAACAGAAGAAGCGAGATGTGCACGGCTTTCGAAAGAAGTTAACAAGCTTCTTGAAGCTCAGTATATCGAGGCCATAATGTATCCAGAATGGTTATGTAACGTGGTACTGGTGCCCAAGAGCACAAATAAGTGGTACGTGCAATGACTTCACGGATCTTAAGAAGGCTTACCCTAAAGATCCTTACTCGTTGCCCCGCATAGACCAGCTAGTGGACTCAACTACGGGCTGCGAACTCACGATTATGATGGATGCCTTTCAAGGGTACTATCAAATCTTTATGGCCCCGGAAGACCGTCCCAAAACCTCATTTTTCATCCACTTAGGTATATATTGCTTCTTGGTCATGCCCTTTGGACTCAAGAACGCTGGGGCCACTTACCAGCTTCTCGTTAACAAAATGTTTGAGAGAGAAATTGGTGGCTCGATGGAGGTCTATGTAGACAACATGATAGTCAAGAGCGAGCGTCAAGACTCGTACCTGAAGGATTTAAAGCGCACCTTCAACATCCTGCGCCAGTACGTTATGAAGTTAAATCCTTCCAAGTGTACGTTCGGGGTGCGAGGAGGAAAATTCCTGGGATACATGGTCAGCCAGAGAGGGATAGAAGCTAATCCTGAGAAAATCAAGGCTATTCTGGATATCCCTTCCCCTCGTAATCTTAGGAAGGTGCAATTACTGGTGGGAAAGATCATCTCTCTGAACAGATTCATATCGCGCTCGGCAGATAGGAACATGTCGTTTTTCAAAATCTTGTGTAACGCCAAAAATTTTGTATGGACTGAAGAATACGAGAAAGCGCTGTAAGACATGAAGGCGTACCTCTCGAGCGCTCCACTACTTACCAAACCGATAGAAGGAGAGAAGTTGTATGTCTATCTTTCTGTCTTCGAGGAAGCAACGAGCACTGTATTGGTCGCTTTGCGTGACCGCAAGCACCTGCCGGTCTATTATTTAAGCAAAACACTGCAAGGGGCAGAGAAGAAATACTTAGAGATCGAGAAGTTCACTTTTGCCCTCATCAACGCATCCAGAAGGTTGAGACCTTATTTTCAAGCCCACTCCATTACAGTGCTCATGGATCAACCACTAAAGCAGGTCCTTTCTAAGCCCGACGTTTCTGGGAGATTAATCAAATGGGCCATTGAACTAAGTCAGTTTGACTTAAACTTCGAGCCTAGAACCGTCGTACAAGCGTAGGTGGTAGCCGATTTGTTGGTTGAGCATTTCGGTCTAGAACCTATAGCTTGTGAGGATATAGGCTTTTGGGTCCTGCACACAGATGGCTCCTCGACCTCTTAAGGGGAAGGGGCAGGAGTGACCATTAGGGATCCACAAGGAACGGAGATAGACTTTGCAATCAGGCTAGATTTCCAAGTTACAAACAACGAGACAGAGTAGGTGGCCCTCATTCAAGGGTTGAAAATTGCTTTTCAAAGCGGAGCTTCCAGGATCATGGCTTATGTGGATTCATACCTGATTGCAAGCTAGATTGAAGGAACTTATGAGGCTCGAGAAACCACCATGATGTAGTACTTAAGAAAAGCCAAAGAAGTTATCCAAGTGTTCAAAGAATTCAACTTGTTGCAGATCCCACGCGCGGAGAACGAGCGAGCTGATGCTCTGTCCAAGTTCGCCTCCGCGCTGGAAAGTAACTGCGAGCGGTCAGTCATATTTCCCAGAACTGAGGAGCCTTTGATTAAAGAGAAAAGCATGACACAAGCGGTACTCATGATTGATCCTGATGAGCCTTGCTGGCTTGATGATATTGTTAAGTTCCCCAGAGATGGAACTTGTCCAACTGACAAGATTGAGGCTCGGAAGGTTAGGAACAAGGCCCCTCGTTTCTCTTTAGACATCGAGGGCAGACTTTTCAAAAAATCATTCCAGGGCCCCCCAATGAGGTGTTTGAGGCCCTCGCAGGCCAAAGAAACCCTTGAGCATGTACATGGAGGGAGTTGTGGGAATCACTCAGGTGGGCGCATTCTTGCTAAGAAAATACTAAGGAGTGGATTTTACTGGCCTACTATTCTACAGGATTCCAGAATTCTCCAAAAGGTGCCCCAAATGTCAATTCCATTCGAATGTACCTCAGTTGCCAGCAGCCCAGATGGTCCCCATAGACGTCTCATGGCCTTTTGACCAGTGGGGTATAGACATTGTGGGTCCATTGCCAATGGCTGTCGGGCAAAAGAAATTTGTCATCTTGGCCGTTGATTATTTTACAAAGTGGGCAGAGGCTGAAGCCGTAGCAAAAATCACCTTCAGGGTTGTAAGGGATTTTATCTGGAAAAATATCATTTGTAGGTATAGAATCCCGAGGGTGCTCATCTCAGATAATGGGTCGCAATTTATTGCAGCAGATACCAAAGAATGGTGCTCAGAGTTAGGAATTGAGCAACGTTTCAATTCTGTGGGCCACCCTCAAGCCAACGGTCAAGCAGAAGTCACCAACAGGATTATTCTCCAACATCTGAAAACCATGCTAGAGAGTAAGAAAAGTGAATGGGCTGAAGAATTACAAGGAGCTATGTGGGCTTATCGCACGACCCCACAAGCAGCAATAGGCGAAACACTGTTTGCCCTCGTTTACGGGGTCGGAAGCGATGATACCTGCGAAAATCACACACGAATCAGCCCGAGTAGCCTACTTCGAGCCCCAGGACAACGAGGCTAGCAGGAGCCTTGAATTGGATTTACTAGAAGAAAGATGAGAGAATGCATGAGCAAAAATGCATAGATATAAAGCGGCAGTGGCACGATAATATAACAAGTGTGTTAAGGAGAGAACCTTCCAACTAGGAGACCTGGTCCTGAAGAAGGTGGAGGTGTCCAAGCATGTGGGAAAATTGGACCCCAACTGGGAAGGTCCATTTAAAATCATACAAGTCAGAGCTAACAACACTTACACACTGGAGACGCTACAAGGCGAGCGCCTTCCTCTCCCTTGGAACGCGTGTAACCTCAGACGGTTCTGTGCTTGAATTCTCTAAAAGTAACAATCCCGCTAATGGGCCCTATGTACCACTTTAAATCTCAAGTAAGTCGTGATGCATTCTCGTAATCATTTTTATATGTCTGATTTTAATTTATGCAAATGGATAAGACCCACGGCCCTCGTTATCACGAGCGTGGTTGGCAATCAATTTAAATGCACACGTCATCATTGCAAATGGGTCACGCTTGCCAGCCACGTGGGAACACCCCTCATAAGGAGAACCTGGTAACGTTCACAACCAACGTGAAGAATTAAAGGAAAATTAGGCTTAAGGAAAGTCCTAGTAGACCTTGGCCATCCGTCACGATGCCTTGCGCTCGAAAATAGGACTCTTGAGGATAACAAGTCCTAGTAGACCTGGTCAACAGCTAGCGCTCGAAAATAGGATTTTTGAAGATAACGTCCTAATAGGCCCGGGACAATACCCAGCGCTCGACAGGGGACCCTTGAAAGTGAGGAAAGAAGACCACGAGCAGCACCCTTGGAATGTGGCCCTCTCGTGCGTCCACGGAATGGCAGAAATTCGTTACACATGAATTTGCACAAGTCCTAGTTACAAGAGTTCCCTCAAGGGGAACACCTACGCTCGATTATGGGACTTAGCCAATCTTTGCAAACTTTCATCAGTTACCAAGCTGGGGTTCACTATTAAATGAACCCTCATGCTCGTTCAAAGCTTGAATTTGAATCCATACTCAGGCAAAATTTTCACAAGTCTTGAAATGGGGGCCACGTGCATAGTAAGGCCCTCATATTTACTCAATGACTTAACAAAATTTTCCAAGTTTTCTTATGTCTTTTAGTTGAGCTTAAAAATTAGCCAGAATCTTATGAGGGATCTCGACAACTACGAGCGTAAACAAGAAAACAAAGACAAGTCATGAAAAAGAAATATTTCCTTCAAGATAAAGAAGGGATTACAATAATTCGAAACGAGGGCATCATGACCCTCGGAAAATACTAAAAGGAAAAATAAATAAAGGCTAAGCTACAGGCACCATATCCTCTTCGAAATTTATAATATTATGCTATGCTGGAGCTGCAGGCTCTTGAGGAGGAGGAGCGGGCTCGTTATTTCTTGGCGCTTAGAGGGTATTGGGCTCATCAGCTTCATTTGCTGGAATAAGGGCATTTTCAGTGATGGGAGCAGGAGCGTTAACAACGGGCACTGAAGACTCATTTGCAGGGAGGACCTCGGAGGAGATAGTGGCAGCATCAACACCCTTATTTTGTTCTACAAGAGGGGCCTCCACCGGAGGATGATCCGCCATGTATTCATCCTGGATGAGCGTAACCAGGAAGTTATACTTTAGCTCGGAGAGGTTTACTCAGGGTCTTCATGATCATCATCTTCCTCGACATAACGCTCGTTGTACATGAGCCCCATGTCCTGCGCCTCACGAACGGATGGATCTGTTAAGCCCTTGTGGATACCCTGCTCAATCGCCAAATTGAAGGCTTTTTTAGCCTCGTCGAGATAATGCAATGAGGCCGTAAAATTGAACGCCTTTGAATGGCAAAACTTGATGAGCGCCTCCTTGACCGATTGATCGATGCGATAAGGAATCTGGTTCATGGTATCCGCATATTTCTTCTCCGCATCAGTAGCCCCTTGTCCTCTATACGTTACGATCATCCATAAGCTTTTGATGGCTCTCATTGAGGTTATTGTATTGTGTGCGCCAACTTCTTACGAGCGGTCTCAACGTTCATAAAATCCTCCTGCAGCTTCTTCATTTCAGCCTCCAACTTCTTATGCTCTGTGTCAAGAGAAAGGAACTTGGCCTTCTCTACATCCAATTCTTCTTGGATTTGAGCGGGGTCATTCGAGCGCGCCATCCTCTTGTATTTGGCCTTCCGGTCAACGTAAACCGTGGTGCGTATTTGGATGTTCTTCGCCCTCGAAAGAACTTGCTGCACAGGCTTTAAAGGGCAGAAAAGTTAATAAAAATCTTGAAGAATAACATCTTCGAAAGATAATAAAATTACAAGGAGGAGGGGGACTTACAGAAATTAGGGCATGTACCATGTCGCTGGTCACCTTTTCCACGGACTCGGAGTACAAGGCCTTATGGTCCGCTGTGAATTGGACCCTCTCAAATAAGCCTTCGCTAATGGTGTTCGAGAGCGATCCGTGCCTCAATAACACGGGGCCTCCATATGCGGAACCCTTATAGCTCCTATCCCCTCGACAATCAAAATCCCACAAATGCTCTTCCTCTGAGGAGGAAGTGTCTCCATCGCCCTTGGGGCCTTCCACAATCTGTTTGCCCTTGCCGGTTATAGAAAAGAAATCTGGCATCCTTTTCCTCTTTCTAGAGGTTAAGACGCTTCCTTCTTGAGTATCTCTGATATTGACGCTTGTCTAAGGCCTTGGCGGCGGAACCGGAGCGAAAATAATGGCTCCACTCGCTTGAGGAGCGACCGGGGCCCTTGGGATCACCCTGGTATCAGGGTTGGGTGCTTGATTATTTCCGCGACCCTGATTGACGCTCGATCCCATAGCTTGTTTGCCACCACGATCGTTACCGCAACCTGCGCCTCGGGGTGGTAGGTTCTGTTGATCTCCTTGGTTGGCTTGACGCCTATTGGCATTGGCGAATCGGGCAGCATTTCTCATTCCTCCTCCCGCCATTATAATGTTGGCTCCTGGAACAAGAAGGGGAGAACGAGGGTCAAAAACCCTTAAAAAATCTTGCAAAATACAAGTTATAAATACAAGGGTACAGTTAGCATCCCAATCTAGAGGTTAGTGCCCTAAAATCTAACCGTCTCTATCCAAATCTCGAGTGGGAGGGTGGCTGAGAAAGTGAGGATCGTTGGAGAGCCCACAAAGGAACATCAGCTCATCGTCATCTATCAACTCCTTAGCTAGAATTAACCAGCCCTCGTCCCTCATCGCTCCAGTCAGATCCTTCCCCCAATTCTCAGGAAAACTGGGGTGTAGGTGATTCTTCACAAGGGAGCCTTTCCCATGCAAAATCCACTTTCGTGCTACCCCAAAATCATCATCCGCTGGGGCTTTGACAAAAATGAATTTCTCTTTCCAATCTGGGCCATAAGTGGATGAAGGGGAGTTGATCAATTTCAGATGAGCCTTCGCTTGAACATAGTAGAAATAACCCACCTCGGGGGACGAGCATGGTGAGCTAACAACTTGTAGAAGAGCATTGAAATTCTGCATTGAGGGCTCGTAGTTGGTTCACTTCATGAGGATAACGAAGCATGTTATCAAAGCAAGGCCGTTGGGCACGATTTACGAGGGGTAAATGTTCAAATTATTTAAGATATTAGCCACCGGAACTAGAATCGGAAACCTTAAGCCCCCAGAGCTGACCGCATCTTAGTAAACCGCCATCTCCCCAGGGGGTGGACGATTGGCACGCTCGTGCTTGGCAGGATTCTCCAGGAGAAGCGCTCGTCCTAGTATATGGGCGCTAGCATAGTCTTTACCTCTCCAAGAGTGATGGTACTGGGAGTCTCGTCCGGAGTGCGCTCGGTCGCTTGCATACCCTCGCCCTCGCCCTCGTTTGGGCCTTGGGATTTCTAGTCCGTTTTAGCTTTTTTGGCCCTTCTCTTCTTTGGGGGCGCCCTCGAGGGCTCACCCTCATCGTTCCCCTCTGTGGCCGGAGCAGGCATCGCCACCATCACCTTATAGCGATGTGGATGAGTGGATCTCTCCGTTACGGCTAAAACTCCCCCTTGCCTTATCGCCTCCAAAGATGTATCCATCTCTTCGAACAAATGTTCAACCCCTCCTGGGTTCCTTTCCTCCATAGCCGATACGGCAGCATGCAATTCTTCATCCCTTGGAGATGAATTCTGACTTGCCATCTCCTCAACCTCCCAGGCAAATTCTTCCACATAATCTCCAGACATGGTTTGAGAAGGATTTTTGAGAAGTGCAAGGGTTTTCTTTTAAGAATCGGAAGGAGATGCAAAATTCAGGGACTTTGGAAAATAAGGGAGATGTATTGAGAACTAAATCCTAATCTGTTCTAAGGTTAGCATAGTTAAAAGATTTCACCAGAAGGTTACCTGGAGTTTTCTGGAAAAACTTGAAAAAAAATTGTGAATGCTCTGAAATTCGTTTTGCAAAGAGTTTTTCGCAAATTTGTGCTCTAAAGATTTGTTCGCGTAAAGGATGATACGGATGCAGAATCCCTAATTTATAGGGATGGAAGTTGGTACGTTTCTGACAAGTAATTCAAAATTGCAATCATTTCCCGCCTAGAAAACTGTTCACTTTATTGAACCGTCACGTACTTCCCAAGAATCACGCGCCCCACGCACATCAGCATTAAATGTATAGACGTTTCGAGCGGTCAGAAGAAAGGACCACATTTATAGCGCGATCAGAAAGATGATTGCCTAACACGCTATATCTTCTACAAGCGCAACACTCGAAGGATTACATTGGTAGAATTCTACAGCCCTTATCACCAAGGCTACAGAATTGGGGGACAAAATGATAGGGTCAAAATACGCTTGTCCCACATTCGGACACGTGGCAACTCGAGATAGTAACACGTGTTCTTTTGTGATTGAGACAGTTATTCACGAGCGCCCAAACCCCCCCCCGGGAGTCAAAGTTCATCAAGGGCGTGCCATCTCTGCTACGCACACGCGTAATCAACACTGCCGCTCTTTAACGAGCGCACTCCGCAATACCAGGCTAAGCTCCAATCTATCAAGGAAGCTCTCTTTGAGTGCTACTCTCCCTTAGGGAAGCTTCCACTCCCCCTCATTGCATAAGCCTTGGCCTTCATCCCCTAGCGGATTCCTTGGTCTCCAAGGCGCTCGGTTGACACGAGCGTGCTCTTAGCCCTCGTGACCAACCTTCCCAGAACGGCTCTCTAACACCACTAACTCACCCACATACCTGCCACTTCTGCCCCACTACATTGGCACCAGCTTTTGCAGAAGATTCCTCCTAGGTTTATCTCATAACGCCACGTGTTAGGGCAACATTTGGTCAGGACCACATGGTGCAAATGAGCAAAGGGTCCCTGACCCTCAACTATAAATAGGCAAGCTCATCTTCTTCACGGTAAGCAAGCTTCCATACTTGGACTCTGCAATTACTTGTCCTCTCTTTCAGTTCCTTAACTGACTTGAGTGTCGGAGAGCCAAACTGGGAATCACCCCCAGTTTCCCCAGCTTGGCCTTCTGACTTTGTTGGTGTTTATCCTAGCAAATAGAGCCCAGGAGCTTTTCCGGCAACCCTTTTGAGCTTATCCTCTGTTTCCCCCACTTCAACAAAATAGAGAGTGATCGGAGTTTGACACTTCACGTTCTTACCCCATCAGTCCCATTCTTTTAGAATTAGACAAAAATAATCCCGTTGGTTTCATTTTGTTACATTTTTTGTCCCAACTGTTAAATTTTGGACGGAACCGTTAAGTGCATTTAAAAGTCAAATAAAATTTCGTTAAAACAAAACATCAACGGATTGTATCCAAGTTGGTTGGATGCTCATTTTCTTTTCATGAGGTCCTGGGTTCAATCCCAGGCTCTCCCTTTTTTATATATGTATATATATATTTATTATATAATATATACATGTATAATATACAAATTATATATTATATATTATTATTATTATTATAATATTATATAATATTTAATATATTGATATTATATATATCGTATATATATTATATAATATTATATAATCTATAATAAATATAATATTATATACATATGTATATTATATATAAATATATAATATTTATAATACATATAACATTATATACATACGTATATTATGTATACATATAAAATATTTATAATATATATATATGTATTAAATATTATATATCTATACATATAATATATAGACATATATATCTTATATCTTAAATATTAAATAATAATTAATATTATATGTTTATATACAATATACGTACATATATATAATATGTGTTTATAATATACATTATAAATCATTAAAAAATGTGCATAACATAATAATTCCTTAAAATTCACATATATAATTCTCGAAATTCACATATAAATACTTCGATATTAAGAGAAATGTTTTTCATTTAACATGTAACGGTTGCATAACACAATAATTTCTTAATATTTAGATTTAATTCTACAAATTTTAATATACATTGATTATATTAAAAGAAAACTTCTTAATTTAACATCTAACGGTTGCGAAACACAATAATTCCTCAATGTATAGATATAATTCTATAAATTCAAATATAAATGTTTCATATTAAGAAAATAATTCTTTATATTAAGTTATTCAACTACGATTGCTAAATAATACAATAGTTCTACAGATGTATAAGTGAATACTTCATATTGACATAAAATTAGTTCTTTATTCAACTACCAACTATATCTAATTATTTAATTATGTAAACTTTCATCTTTTTCTTATATGTCATAAAAACTTATACTTAAGTTAATTTACATTAGTATTATATATATATATATATACATGCTTGGGGTTTATATAGAATTTAACATAATAATTCTTCAATATTTAGATGTAATTCTACAAATTCAAATATAAATATTTCATATTAATAAAATAATTTTTCATTAAATTATTCAACTACGATTGCTAAATAATACAATAGTTTCTCAAAATGCGGATATTGTTCTACAGATGTATAAGTGAATACTTCATATTGACATAAAATTAGTTCATTATTCAACTACCAACTAAATCTAATTATTTAATTATGTAAACTTTCATCTTTTTTTATATGTCATAAAAACTTATACTTAAGTTGATATACATTAGTATTATATATATATATACATGCTTGGGATTTATATAGAATTTAACATAATAATTCTTCAATATTTAGATATAATTCTACAAATTTAAATATAAATGTTTCATATTAATAAAATAATTTTTCATTAAGTTATTCAACTATGATTGCTAAATAATACAACAGTTTCTCAAAATGCAGATATTGTTCTACACATGAATAAGTGAATACTTCATAATGACATAAATTAGTTCTTTATTCAACTACCAACTAAATCTAATTATTTAATTATGTAAACTTTCATCCTTTTTTTATATGTCATAAAAACTTATACTTAAGTTGATATACAGTATTATATATATATATATATATATATATATATATATATATATATATATATATATATATACATGCTTGGGGTTTATATAGAATTTAACACAATAATTCTTCAATATTTAGATATAATTCTACAAATTCAAATATAAATGTTTCATATTAATAAAATAATTCTTCATTAAGTTATTCAACTACGATTGCTAAATAATACAAATGTATAAGTGAATACTTCATATAACATAAAAGTTATTTATTCAACAACCAACTAAATCTAATTATGTAGTTATGTAAAACTTTCATCCTTTTTTTTGTATGTCATAAAAAGTTATACTTAAGTTGATCTACATTATATTCTTATCTCATAACTAAAACATGAGATATGTAGTTAATTAATAAATATTTAAATTTTTAACGGAATATGTATTATAATATAAATAATTATATATTTAAAAATATTTTTATTTAAACTATATGATAACAAGTATTTAATTATTTAAATTAGTATATGCATATTTGATAGTGGTTAAATATAAAAAATGACATCACAATAACAACAATGGAGTTAGCCCAGCTGGTTTGGGGTTCAACCTTCTTCACTTGGGACCAGGGTTCGATTTCTACTCAACGCGAATATGTGGAATTATTGTGTTGGCTCACCGGGGTTAGGTGGGATGATCCGAGCCCCAAAATTAAATTTTAATTTATTAATTTGAATTATTAGTTTTTACAACGGATTTTGCAACGGAAAGGCACAAAATTAATTAATTATTGGTTGGTTAGCAACGGAAAATCCGTTGCTAAATCTATTGCTAAAAAAATCATTGCTAAAATCGTTGCTAATTTTCGTGGGTAGTAATTCATTGCTAAATCCGTTGCTATAAGTTCGTTGCTACTTCCGTTGCTAATAATTCGTTGCTAAATTCGTTGCTACAGATTAGCCACGAGGGTTATAGCAACGGAAAATTTTCGTTGCTAAATCCGCTGCTAAGCCAAAATCCGTTGCTAATAGGGTCAAAATCCATTGCTAAATCCGTTGCTATACGGCGTTTTTCTGGTAATGGGATGTTGTTCGCACATAACCGGCAATCCACCGGCTCCAGACGAATCTGACCCAAAGTACGACCAATGGGAACAGATTGATTACCAGGTGTTCACCTGGATAGTACAGAATATGGAGGTCAGCCTCATCAACAACGTTCTCTAGTATCAGACCGCTAAGGCACTATGGGATGGACTCACCACCACCTACGGAAGTGGTGGAGACCCGTTGCAACTCTTCAACCTACATCGAAAGGCCAACACTCAGAAACAAGGACACGAAAGCTTAGAAGAGTTTTGGAATAAGCTCCAAAACATATAAATGGCTATTGATCGGAGGTAACCAAACCCGATGGAATGCCAGGAAGACATAAAACTGCTCAACCAAATTCCCCAAGAACAAAGGTTGTATCAGTTTCTTACCGGAGTCGACGAGAGATACGACGGGGTTCGGAATGACCTACTGAAATAAGGACCGAAACCTTCCATTGAAGCTACATATGCCGCGATTCGGAAAGAGGCTGCATGCCTCCAAATATTGAGGGCTGCCACTAGCAACGATCGAGGGAACGAGATCCAAGGAATTGGGTCAGGACTTATAGCAAAGAAGAAGAAGAACAGGAGAGGCAACACACGTTCAGACAGTGCCGGTCGCCGCTTCAGCGTCGGTCACCGGCTATCACCACGTGAGGATCAGTCAAAAATCATATGCGGACATTGTGGAAAACCAAGACATACCGCTGAGGAATGTTGTGAGGTAATTGGATACCCCGATTGGTGGGAGGGCCATCTGAAGAAGGACAGCGCCGCCACCGCATCTAAAGGAGGAAGGAAGGAAAATCTCACCGTTAGCGGTGGAATAGGGGAGACCCGCGCGGATGAAGCCCCTGCAGGTGTCATCGGGAGAGACGCCGGTGCAGGGGCCCCTCCGGTGACGGTGGACGGTGGTCACACCTATGTTGTCGTCAGTACCGGCAGAACAGGAGAAAAAACCAACAATGGCAGCAACGGCGTGACAGGTAGAAGGTTTGGGAGTGATGGTCCAAACCCTAATTCACCTATTTATACTTCCCATAAAATTGCTGATTGCCCCTCTTCCCAATTTTGAGAAGTTACAGTTAGGACCCCAGATTTCAAATAAATGTGGCTTTCACACCTAAACAACTTCTAATAGGGTTTCAAAGTGGATATGTGATTGTGGGGCAACTGATTCTATGACTTTTGATTCCTCTTATATAATTGGGCCCATTATTCAGAAAAAATCTCATATTCAAACGGCAAATGGGGAAGTGGCTATAGTTGAAAGCGAGGGACCGGTTCGTGTCACACGTAAATTAAAACTCAGAAATTGTCTTTATGTGCCTTCGTTATCCTACAAATTGCTGTCTCTGAGTCAGATTATGAAAGAACTAAATTGTGTGGTCCTGATATATCCTCGTTTTTGTTTGGTACAGGACATTCATACGAAGGAGATCAGTGGGCATGGTACTGAGAAGGGAGGCATGGAAAATACTCACTCTGGTTATGAATCTGTACTATGTGGATAAAGTGGAAAGTTTATCTACAACTCTTCTTTCAGTAGGCATGGCAAATATTCAAATCTGGTTATGGCACCGCCGTCTTGGTCACCCTTCACTTGGGTATCTGAGATTACTTTTTCCTACTTTATTTCAGAATAATCAGACGATGAATTTAGATTGTCAGACTTGTCTTATTGCTAAAAGTCATCAAACTTCTTTTAAAACCAATAATACAAGGGTTCCGACTGTGTTTTCTTTGGTTCATTCTGATATTTGGGGACCTGCTCCCGTTGCAACTCATAATCAGTTTCGGTATTTTATGTTATTTATGGATGATTTCTCGCGTATAACATAGTTATATTTCTTGAAACACAAGTCTGAGGTTTACGAAACATTTGTGGCATTCTTTAAAATGGTGGAAACTCGGTTTACTCACAGGATTAAAGTACTCAGATTGGATAACGGACGGGAGTTCGTTAATCAGGACATGCACAGGTTCTTCCAACAAAATGGCCTTATACACCAAACCACCTGTCCCAACACCCCTCAACAAAATGGGGTATCAGAGAGAAAAAATCGTACCATACTCGAAATGACCCGAGCCATGCTAACCAAGTCATGTGTCCCGAACCACTTCTGGCCCGAGGCCGTTTCCACTGCAGCGTACCTCATGAACCGGCTAGCTACCAAAATCTTAGACCACAAGACACCCCTCTCAGTTCTCCAAACCCAAACAAACATACCACCACATATGACCTTACCACCTCGGGTCTTTGGATCAACGGTGTTTGTACATGTTCCAAAGTCCGCACGAACCAAACTGGACCCCTGTGCAATCAAGTGCGTTTTCGTGGGATATGCCCCATATCAGAAGGGGTATCGGTGTTATAACCCCACCACCAAGCGCATGTATGTCATTATGGATTGTGACTTTGTGGAGACTGAGTATTTTTTTCTCAACCAGTCAAGTGATCAGGGGGAGATACGAAGTGATTCTCTGTACTGGCTAAATTATCCTGATGATATAAGTCTGAGAGCTACTGAACTGAATACAGAAGATCTTAGTACCACCACCTCAGCACCCAATGATCCTCCTCCGGATGATGTCCGAAATGAGGTAAACGATTCTCTGAACCTTAGCTCTGTTATTTCTGATAATATTGATACCACAGTTGCTGCTGATACTATTTCTAAGGATACCACAGTCAGTCACAGGTATTCCTTACCTTAACGGAGCAACAGAGGAGTTCCCCCACACAGATACTCTCCTGATCATTCTTCCCGAATAGCCAGCTATCATATAGGGAACATGGTCAGGGGGAGTATATCCAGTGTTGCTAAGGCCTTCTTTGGGAATCTGTGCACGAAGGTTATCCCAAGAACAGTGCAGGAAGCCAAGCAACACAAAGAATGGGAAAAAGCCATGAGAACGGAGATGAAAGATCTTATAAAAAATGAGACGTGGGAGAAGTGCAGGTTACCAGAAGGAAAGAGGTCGGTTGGGTGTAGATGGGTGTTTACTATAAAACACAACGCAGACTGCTCAGTTGAAAGGTATAAGGCCAGATTGGTAGCGAAGGGATACACAGAGACCTTCGGGATTGATTACTCCGAGACTTTTTCCCCAGTGGAAAAATTGGATACGGTACGGGTCTTGTTTTCAGTAGTTGCTAATCAGGACTGGCCCCTTCACCAGTTTGATGCAAAGAATGCCTTTCTGCACGGTGGCTTATCAGAGGAAGTCTATATGGAGCCACCTCCGGGATTTACTGATGACTTTGATAGAGACGAAGTGTGCAGGCTTCGTAAGGCGTTGTATGGACTGAAGCAGTCACCACGGGCATGGTTTGGCAGGTTCACCAGTGCAATGAAGCAACATGGATATGTTCAGAGTAACTCCGACCATACTCTATTTCTGAAACGACGAGGGGAACTGATTACGTGTCTGATCGTATATGTGGACGACATGATCATAACAGGGAGTGATATAGAGGAGATATGCTAACTTTGGGAGAATCTCTTCAAGGAATTTGAAATGAAAGACCTTGGAGGATTGAAGTACTTTCTGGGAATTGAAGTATTGAGGTCAAAGAAAGGGATATTTCTCTCACAAAAGAAATACATTCTCGATCTGCTCGCTGAGACCGGAATGCTTGATTGCAAATCAGTTGAAACTTCGATACAGATTAATCACAAGCTGTAAATAGAAGAGAGTGGAGAACCAGCAAAAAAAGAGCGGTACCAACGTTTGGTTGGTAAACTGATCTATTTGTCACATACAAGGCCGGATATTGCTTATGCTGTGGGAGTTATAAGTCAGTTTATGCACTAACTGTAAGAATAAACACATGGAAGTAGTTGTTCGGATTATTCGATACTTGAAAGGTACAGTCGGGACTGGAATAATGTTTGGGAGACATGTGTAGACGAATCATTTTCGTCAAATTGAAACGTGACACGTGTAAATGAATATTAATTATCAAATTTAATTCATTCTATTTTTTATTTATTTTTTGGATAAATATTAAATCGAAGTCCATAAAATATTTAAATAGATTGATTTAATTGATAATTTTAATATTTATTTTGTAATCAAATCAACTATCAACACGTGTTAAAATTGAAGTGTTCTAGTGAATCAAATCAAGCCTTGCAGCTCAATTGGTTATGACCAATCAAATGAAGACAAGTGGCATGTTTCAACAAGTGGACCAATCAAACCAAAACATGTTATTTATTTATTTTCTTTAATATAAATTCATATTAAAGTAATAAATAAATAAATACATTTGAGATTATCCCTTTAAATTAATTAATTAAGGGATAATTATCAAAAAACTCAATCCTACACCTATAAATAGAGGTCATGTGTAAGACTTCAAACACAATGAGATCGACACCAAGGACGATATCGATCAACACTTCGACATCAACATAGAGACACGCGAAGGAGAAGTAGAAGAGAGCGACATCAAAGTGGTCTTCACGCCGTCAAGTCTACATACGTGCTCAAGTCTTCTTCACGTCATCAAGTCTTCGTCAAAGTCTTCTTCTCGCCGTTCTTCAAGTCTTCGACATCAAATCTTCGTGTCGGTCTTCAAGCCTGCAAATTCGTCTTCAAATATGCTTCAAATGTGATCTTCAAATCCGACTACAAAGGTTCTTCAATTTCATCAAAGTATCAAGAGATTGAGATCTTCGCCAAGTAGTCTCCATCCGTCAAATTCGGAAAAGATCAAATTCACGTGTTCGGGAATAAGCTTCACTCCCTCGAATACAAAATTGAGAAGAAGAATCAGAGGAATAGATTTGCTAGGATTTATTCCATTGAATTTGTTAAATTCTTTAAATTTTCATACTTATTGTTCATATTATATTTTGTCATGTAATTTTATTTTGCAGATAATAAGATCGTGTGAACAAATTTTGGCACGCCCAGTGGGACCGATCCTATCTCTCATCTCTTCTCTTCCATATTGAATTCCTACTTCCACGAGTTCTTCATGGCTCCCAAGAAGGATCAACTCGCGCCAAAGAATAAGGAAGTTAACCAAAGTTCGAAATCTTCTACACATGGTCATCTCAACGACTCAAAATCATCTGATGGCTCGACTCCTCTGACCCCTAAGGAAACTAACCCGAAGGAAACTCCCTTTGGAGAGAATACTAAGGGAATGGAAACAATGACAGATGGAGATCAAGTTGCACAAATGGCTCAGGCAATAGCTCATCTGCAACAGGCTTTGGAAGAGAAGGACTTCCAAATCGCCCAACTCATGAGCAAACTAGAAAACAACGATCCTGCTCAGTCTAGTCGCAATCCTCGGACTCCTTCAGTTCAAATCACCGATGGAAAGCAAGTGAATTTTCGTTCTCAAAAACACGACTCTGCGAGGACAAATCACTCTGTCGCCGCTTTATCTGTTCAAGAACTGCAGGACATGATAACCAACACAATACGAGCTCAGTATAGCGCTTCATATCAGAATTCTCCATCATATGCAAAACCATACACTAAGCGCATCGATTCTCTAAGAATGCCAATGGGTTATCAAACAATAAATTTTCAACAGTTCGAGGGTAAAGGTAATCCGAAGCAACATGTCGCCCACTTCATAGAAACTTGCAACAATGCGGGGATATATGGAGATCATTTGGTCAAGCAGTTCGTGCGATCGCTTAAGGGAAACGCGTTTGATTGGTATGTCGACTTAGAGCCCGAATCAATCGACAGTTGGGGTCAGATGGAGAGAGAATTTCTCAATCGGTTCTGTTAGGAATAGTGCCCTAGAAAGCCGATTGTATATCCGCTTTGTATCTTTCCTTATTGTAATCACAGATAATCTTTGAATAAAATAACGAATTGAGGCAACACTTCTTTATATGCTCTTGTTTGGTATGCGTTTACTTTAGTTGTACATGTATGAGAATTCCCCTAATCCTGATGACTTTAGGACCCTACCATTTAGGTGAAATGGTTCATGAAACGAGCCCTATATCACATAAGTCATGATTAGTAAAATACTCCAAGTCGATGAGTCATACTGACAGTGGAAGTGTCAACCTGACTCCTCTAAGGCTTGCTTGTGGGATCATGCCCTTAAGAAGGACCGCCTTGTTTCATGGAGGTGCAAAGTGTATAGTTGATAAGTGTGTGATACATGAGGGTGCTTACTTCCATAAGTAAGTTCACTGAGGTGCCCCGTGTGAGAAGATTCCTAAATAAGAAAGAAAGTTTCTATTTCAGGAAATGAAAACTTCCAGATTAGGAAATATCTCACGAGTCATTGATGTGATTGATTGATCCTTAGACTTGAGGTTCCATGTCACTTTATGAGTTAACTCTCTTGTCTTAGGTATAAGCTTTAAAGGGTGTCGCCTTAGACAACTGATTAATTGTGCTGGGACTGCACAATTGATTCATGAAAGTGAATGAGAATCAAGAAAGGACCTACACTTGTATTTGCAAGGCGATCTCTTATTGTGTAAATCATTCATATGCCATATGGAGTCCTTGGCCAAGGCAGTAGATCAAGACATCAAGAAAAGGGTTTCTTGGATTGAGATCAAATGGATATGAAATGCACTTAGCTTTAAGATCAGATTATTAAGGTTCTGATTATTCCCTTACCCTAGATCTTGGTTGAGAGATAGTAAGTAGGAGGATTGTATCTCACATGAATCAATGATTTAAAGGTTCTGTCGAATCGAGACATTCTAATTCAGCTAGGGGTTAAACACCTGTTGCTAGACTATGGTCGTTTAATCTGTGGACTGATTAATTAATTAGTGAATTAATTAATTAGGGTCACTTCTAATTAAATTGAGAACCTAGAGGGTCACACACAACAACTTGGTTACATGAGTTGGGGCTTTGAAATGATTAAACGAGTTGATCATGCCGAGAGGGTTCCACACGTGTGAAACACACGTGTGGGTCACGTGAGTGACACGTGTTATACATGGACATGTGTGCACCACACGTGTATAATTATTTATGTATTAAATAATTAATGTGTTAATTATTTAATAGACTTTGGTTTAATTTTTGAATTAAAATGAAAGTCTTTATTTTGGAGAAAAAGAATCTATTTAATTAATTACAAATTAATTAATTAGATAAATAAGTTATTTATTTATTAATAAATAAAGTATAATATTATCCAAAAGGGTTTGGATATTTTTAGCTCTCTTGAAAGTTGATTTGAATTAGAATTCAAAAGTCAAAGTTTGGTATTACTTGATAATCAAGTAACAAGAGAGAGGGACTAAAATCCTTAGTCCATAAGGACTAGGATTTCGGCCGCCCCTCTCTACTTATATATAAGGAAGCTCGAGCTCCCCTTAGAGAGTGATTGAATTCTTTTGGTTCATGTGTTGAACACCATCCTTTCTCCAAGATCAAATAAACTCTAGGTTAAACCTAAACACTAACTAGAGAACTAGCATCCTTACTAGTTAGATTGTAATCAAGTTGGTGGACTATCTCTAGAGAGCTTCAAGTTAGAAGTTTTAAATGATTCGAGCTTTAACAAGGAGAGGGGATCAAGCCGCGAGAAGACCGTTCTTGGGTGGCTTGAAACGCTTCAAGAAAGATTATTGAAAAGTAAGTTTCTTTACCTTGTGAATTTGGATTCATGATTGCGAGTTTTCGATCCTTTTGTTGGAAAATTTTAAATTTCCCCTACTTTTTTATTCCTGTTTTCCAACAATGGTATTAAAGCCACCTCATTAATCGTGTTTCTGATTCGTCTCCACTTAACTGAATTTGGTAAAAATTCTTAGGCTTAGATGCGAATTAGGTATTCATGAGTTCTTTTAGAAAGCCTGAATTACGAAACTGTAATTTTTCTTGAATTCCTGAAACTGTTTTCTTAAATTTGTGTTTTTGAAAACCATTTAATTCAAAATCTCTTTAAATCGTAATTTTAATTTTGGATTGAACTGGTTTTGAGAAACCTGAGATACGAAACACGAAATCGCGTTATGAACGAAAGAGGCAAGGCTCGCGCGTGTTAAGGCGTAGCACGCGAGGCCTCGCCAATCGTCACTGCCCACCAGTCCCGTGACCGTGCGGGACTGCCCGCACGAGGCTCCCGTAACCTCGTGGGAGTCACCCCCCACACATCCCGCAACCGCGTGGGACGTCCCGCCTAGCCCCTCCCGCAACCGCGCAGGAGCATCCGTCTAGGGACGTGTGGGACTGCCCGTCCACGCCTCGCGCAATGCGCGCAAGGGCGCACGCCACTGGTGGCAATCGCTGCCGGCTGTGCGCAGCCCTCGCGAGTATCTGCGTGAGGCCATCCACCAACTCAGACAGACGTGATTGTTCTCGCTCGAACGACTCAAGAGTCAACAACATGTTCGAGCCGCTTCGTCATAGTACCTACTTATGGGCTAACAGGTCCCGCGGATCCTGATTGGTTCTTGCTACAACCAGCGAGATGACCAGCCTTAAAAACCAAAGAAGGCCTTTTCCCTAAGGGGAAGTGTAGGCATCAGAGAGGCTCATTGGGATTGGATATAGATGGGGAATCTGATGAATATGATCTTGCCTTTTGGGTTGAAAGGAAGAGAGAGAAAGGCTGAGCGCTGGTACGCGCGCCTAGCGCACGTTGTTGCGCAGGCGGCGGGCGATCCTTCATCGTTCCGGGCCCGTGTTTTCGTGTTTCGTGTTTTCGATCCTTGAAATCTCGATTTAACTTTTCTGTAAATTTTTGTTTGAATTATTTTTGAAATAATTGTTTAAATTGGGATTTTGAAAAATTAAGCGATTTAAAATTTGGAAAAATTGCAAGCTTTATTTTATGAAAATATTGAAAGAATAAAACTATTAATTTTTAAATATTAATTGGAATTTTATTAGTTTATAGTTTTTCGGGTTTTATAGAAAAGACTCTTGAACAAGAATTGCATCTAAGTCGTGTTTTAAGCTAATAGAGCTTAAAGCGAGAATTTTAATTTATTGGTTAAATTTAAATTCTTGCAATTTAAGCATGTTAGGTGATCATGGGTTTAGACTTATGTATGGTTTTAATTTATGCACATGGATGGTTTAAATTGGGGTTGGAGCCCTATAGTTGTATTTTTCAATTGAGGTTGGAGCCTCACTTATGTGCGTACTGTTATGTGATTTATTATGTAGCTTTCCATATTACTGTTTTGAGGCCGGGGTATGCCCCGTGTATTTGTCTAAGGCCAATATGAAGATTGAGCTTTATTACTTTTCAGTACTTTTTTCATTTTTTTCAGAGTAGAATAGGTGGTGAGGTTTTATTTTCATTTTGGAGACAATGCACCCATGGAGTAAGATGAACCACATTCAAGTAACAAGAAGGCCATAAGTGAAGACCCCTCAAAATGTTAGGGAAGGGAATCTCAATTGAAGATGTAATAGAGATAGGGCTCGTATTTTGTTAGTGTTTTCCCTTATGTGATTTAAACTGTTTATGTGGCATGTATGTTAGAACTTGTGATTGTGGAGTGGCTCCCACATATCACGCATAAGATAGGTAGAACCCATGACATCACATGTTAATATCATGCTAGGACATGTTATCTGCTAAGTGCTTGCGTGAAATGCATTTAAGTTGTACTTGCATTAATCAAGACTAATTAAAATTGGATAACATATATGTTGGTGAGGTCGAACCGGACAACTCTCCAGTTGATTCGAAAATTCCCATTAAATATTAAGCTAATTTCGAACAATAGGTGTTTAATTTGAGATGCAAATTTTGAATTAAATTCCTAGCATTCCATCAATAGGTTTTAAGTTATTGTCCGCGAGTCATGGGATAGCTAGTGGAGCTTATTAGTTCTAAGTTACCTAATTGATCATTTTAAATGATCAATATTTCGTGGTCAATTTTAGCAAGGGCGATGTCCACGAGTCGTGGGTCGTTAGAACTAAGTTTTGATCATGATCTTATGATTGATGTGTCTAACTTAACGCCTAAGTAAATATGGATGTCGCACGAGTCGTGGGTCCAATTGAAAGATAGGTGATGCAAAAAACAATTACTAAGAGTTCTAAAGGTGTTAGAATTGGTAAGTTGTACCTACCTAGGGTTCTACTTAGAATGTCCGCGAGTCGTGGATTCGAGGTAAAATGCCTAGGATCTTAGTACCCATTGGGAAACGTGTTCCTCTTAGATCTTTGGGAATTATAGATCTTTGAAAAACAGTGGGAGCTACATTAGATTAAAGACCTTATCTTTTGTATATCGTTATAATTCAGCATGCTTACTAGTTCTCTGTTTTACCATTTAGGTTGTAGATTCTGTGATTCTCTACGTATTTTGAAATGGCAACAAAAAACCCTCTTGTATCGATCCTCGAGTCAAACAACTTGACTGGTCCCAACTATTCTGATTGGCTGAGGAATCTAAAAATCATTTTAGATTCTGAGAAGAGAACTTATGTTCTCTTCGAAGGGGAGCCTAGTCCCGAATGGGAGGCTCCCACTCGGCCGAGCGGGACGCGATCCAGAAGTGGGAGGATGATAATCTCCAAGCCCGTTGCCTTATGTTGGCTAACATGTCTCCGGATTTGCTAAGGCAACAGGACGCCATGGAATTTGCTTGGAAGATTTACGACCACTTAGTGCAACTTTACCGCCCTCATGAACGTGTTACAAGGTATAAGACTTCAAAGGAATTGTTCCACTTGAGAATGAGGGAAGGTTCAAGTGTCCATGAATATGGACTCAAGTTTCTCGCCCTTACTGAGAAACTTACTTCCATGGACATGCCACTGAAAGATGAGCTTTCAGTGGACTTGTTGCTAGCCTCGCTCCCACCATCATTCAATCCATTTGTCCTCAACTTCAATATGAATCATGCTGGTGCTACTGTAGCTGAACTGATTAGTCAGCTTGTGACTGCTGAAAGCACGATTAAGAAGGACAATAAGGTTCTGATGGTGAATGCTCCATCTTCCTCTTCTGGGCCTTCTAAAGGTAAGGGCAAGAAAGCCCAAAAGAAGAAGAAGAAACCCCTTAGGCCCACTGGTGGCATTTCGAAGGAAAAGGCCAAAAGAAGAAGCGTGATCAGAAAGAGGATGTTTGCTTCCATTGTGGCAAAACGGGACACTGGAGGAGAAACTGCCCAGAGTACAAGACTAGTCTAAAGAAAGGTATGTTTCTCGTTGAAGTAAATCTCTCTATTAATTCTAGTTCTTGGGTACTTGATACCGGTTGTGGAGCTCATATCTGTAATGATGTACAGATGCTAAATGAAGTCCAACAACTCAGAGAAGAAGAATGTGTCTTGAAGATTGACGATGGCTCAAATGTTGAAGCTCGAGCTTTAGGCACAATTAGATTAGATTTAGGTAGTTTTGAGTTAGTTTTAAATAAAGTCCTTTATGTACCGAGCATTATTCATAATATAATTTCAGTTCCAATTTTAGATTGTGAAGGTTATGAAACTTATATTAAGAATGGTAAATATTTTATCAAACGGACCAACTCTTCCGTTCACATCGGTACTCTAAGTAATGGAATTCATCTAACTCAGAATATCAATATTATGAATATACAACGAGAAACTAAACGTAAGAGGGATGACAAAGTTTCAGCTCCCTTATGGCACGCTAGATTAGGACATATTTCCAAGAACAGAATTAGCAAGATAAACACTTTAGGTTCATTCTCCAAAAATGATCTCAAAGAGTTAACTTCTTGCGAGTCCTGTCTCAAAGGAAAGATGTCCAAAGGTCCTTTTAAAGGAACTGTAGAACGTGCCACTAAGGTCTTGGATTTGATCTATTTTGATGTTTATGGACCGCTTAGTGTAAGCACAAGAAACGGTCATCAGTATTTCATGACCTTTATCGATGACTTTAGTCGGTATGGTTACGTATACTTAATGAAGTATAAATTTGAAGCTTTTGAGAAATTCCTAGAATTTCTAAAGGAGGTTGAGAACCAAACTGGTCACAAGATCAAAACACTTCAATCTGATCGAGGAGGCGAGTAACTTAGTGAAGAATTCCTTAATCATCTCAAAGATAATGGGATTATCTCTCAGTGGACTCTTCCGGGAACTCCTCAACTCAATGGAGTTTCTGAGAGAAGGAATCGAACTCTACTTGATATAGTTCGTTCCATGATGAGTTTCACTGACTTACCACCTTCTTTCTGGGGTTATGCCCTAGAAAGAGCAGCAAAGATTTTCAATCTAGTTCCCTCTAAGTCAGTCCCTAAAACGCCCTATGAAATGTGGCATGGTAAAATCCCTAGTTATTCTTACTTAAGAATTTGGGGTTGTCCTGTTTACGTGAAGAGGACAGTGGGAGATAAGTTAGAATCTCGTTCTAACTTATGCTACTTTGTAGGTGATCCTAAGGAATCCATAGGATACTACTTCTATGATCAATCTGAGCAAAAGGTGTTTGTTTCCAGAAATGCTACTTTTCTTGAGGAATCGTTCTTTAAAGAAAAGAAAGGCAAGATCATAGAATTAGAGGAAGTATAAAGTGACCCCACGCCACCCACTGAAGAAACGTCCCCTTCTGACCAACCACAACCAATTACGAATTTCGATACACACGCAAATCCTCTTCTAAGGCGTTCTGAACACACTCCTAGACAGCCGGAGAGATGGTATGGATTCTTCCATGAAATCTCTCAAAAGGATAATGATCCTTTAACATATGAGGAGGCACTTTCAGATTCTGACTCTGAACAGTGGATAGAAGCCACGAAATTCGAAATGGATTCCATGAACTCCAACCAAGTTTAGATCTTGGTAGATTTGCCTGATGTGGTCAAACGCATAGGTTGCAAATGGATCTTTAAAAGAAAACTTGGAGTTGATGGAAGCATTGCGGCCTACAAAGCAAGACTGATTGCAAAAGGATTCACTCAAAGACCCGGCGTGGACTTTGATGGAACCTTTTCACCAGTTGCAAAGCAAAAGTCTATTCGGATCATGCTTGCCATTGCTGCATATTATGACTATGAGATATGGCAAATGGATGTGAAAACTGTCTTTCTCAATGTTGACATTGATAAAGACATTTATATGGAGCAACCCATATGTTTCACATTTAGTGGGAGTGAGCAAAAGGTTTGCAAACTCCAAAGATCAATCTATGGATTGAAACAGGCTTCTAGGAATTGGGACATTCGATTTGATGAATCAGTCAAAGCGTTTATCTTCATTCAAATTTCGAATGAATCATGTGTGTATAGAAAGGAATTGGAAACCTCAGTGCAATTCTTAGTACTTTATGTTGATGACATCCTTCTTATTGGGAATTCGAAGGATGACATGAAAGTGACTAAGTTATGGTTATCGAACCAATTCGAGATGAAAGATCTTGGTGATGCATCCTATATCCTTGGAATTAAAATCTATCGAGATAGATCTAGAAGGTTAATAGGACTATCACAGTCGATGTACATTGACAAAGTATTGAAGAGATTCAATATGGAGTCAACTAAGGTTAAGAACCTTCCTATGAGTGTAGGAACATATCTTTCTAAGAAGATGTGTCCTAAGACTAACCTTGAGAAGGAAAGAATGACTCATACACCTTATGCATCAGCAATAGGTAGCATAATGTATGCAATGTTATGTACTCGACTGGATGTGGCTTATGCACTTAGTATAACAAGTCGTTTCCAATCTGACCCTGGAGATGGTCACTAGGCTGCCGTTGTGATACCCCTGTCCCACATCGGGCCTCGTTGCGATTCTGAAGGAGGGGTGATTGTGATACCCCTGTCCCACATCGGGAAAGTATGAGAGTTAAGTTCAGTTTATAAGTTAAAGAGTCCAAGTATAACAAATGGATATCCTTTTTGGGCAGTGGTTTAGGCCCAATTTCAGGTTATACTCGGTGGGCTTGAAGACTTGCACTCATGTCCAACGGGCCCGCGGACCCAGGGCGTGACAGCCTTGAAAAATATTCTTAAGTACTTGAAAAGTACTAAAGATTTATTCTTAGTTTACGAAGGTCAAAAAGATCTTACTGTCGAAGGATACTGCGATGCAAGCTTTGCATCTGACTTAGATGATTTTAAGTTACTGTCAGAATACATTTCTGCCTAAACGGTGGAGCAGTGAGTTGGAAGAGTTCCAAGCAAACGATCACTGCAGATTCGACCACTGAGGCCGAATACTTAGCTGCAAATGATGCAGCTAAGGAAGGTGTTCGGATTAGAAACTTCATTCAAGATTTGAATGTTGTTCCTAGCATGAAAGACCCCATTACTGTGTTTTGTGACAACACTGGGGCGGTTGCTCAAGCGAGAGAACCAAGATCTCACCAATGAACAAATCACATTATGAGAAAGTATCACCTAATCCGTGATATTATCAAAAGAGGAGATGTGCAAATTGAGAGGGTCGCATCAGCAGAGAACGTGGCAGATCCACTTACTAAACTCCTTAGTCGAGAAGCTTTCCAAGGTCATCTTCAGAAGATGGGACTTAGAGTAGCTTTAGAATGGCTTTGACGGGCAAGTGGGAGATTGTTAGGAATAGTGCCCTAGAAAGCCGATTGTATATCCGCTTTGTACCTTTCCTTATTCTAATCACAGACAATCTTTGAATAAAATAACGAATTGAGGCAACATTTCTTTATATGCTCTTGTTTGGTATGCGTTTACGTTAGTTGTGCATGTATGAGAACTACCCTAATCCTGATGATTTTAGGACTCTACTATTTAGGTGAAATGGTTCGTGAAACGAGCCCTATATCACATAAGTCATGATTAGTAAAATACTCCAAGCCGATGAGTCCTTCAGACAATGGGAGTGTCAACCTGACTCCTCTAAGGCTTGCTTGTGGGATCTCGCCCTTAAGAAGGACCACCTTGTTTCAGGGAGGTGCAAAGTGTATAGTTGATACGTGCGTGATACATGAGGGTGCTTACTTCCATAAGTAAGTTCACTGAGGTGCCCTGTGTGAGAAGATTCCTAAATGGGAAAGGAAGTTTCTATTTTAGGAAATGGAAACTTCCAGATTAGGAAATATCTCACGAGTCATTTATGTGATTAATTGATCCTTAGACTTGAGGTTTCATGTCACTTTATGAGTTAACTCTGTAGTCTTAGGTATAAGCTTTAAAGGGTGTAGCCTTAGACAACTGATTCAAGGCTTATGCTGGGGCAACAAAAGTGATTCATGAAAGTGAATGAGAAACAAGAAAGGACCTACACTTGCATTTGCAAGGTGATCTCTTATTGTGTAAGTCATTCATATGTCATATGGAGTCCTTGGCCAAGGCAGTAGATCAAGACATCAAGAAAAGGGTTTCTTGCATTGAGATCAAATAGATATGAAATGTACTTAGCTTTAAGACCAGATTATTAGGGTTCTGATTATTCCCTTACCCTAGAACTTGGTTGAGAGATAGTAAGTAGGAGGATTGTATCTCACATGAATCAATGACTTAAAGGTTCTGTCGAATCGAGACATTCCAATTCAGCTAGGGGTTAAACACCTGTTGCTAGACTATGGTCGTTTAATCTGTGGACTGATTAATTAATTAGTGAATTAATTAATTAGTCACTGCTAATTGAAATGAGAACCTAGAAGGTCACACACAACAACTTGGTTACATAAGTTGGGGTTTTGAAATGATTAAACGAGTTGATCATGTCGAGAGAGTTCCACACATGCGAAACACACGTGTGGGTCACGTGAGTGACACATGTGCACCACACGTGTATAGTTATTTGTGTATTAAATAATTAATGTGTTAATTATTTAATAGACTTTGGTTTAATTTTTGAATTAAAATGAAAGTCTTATTTTACAGAAAAAGAATCTATTTAATTAATTACGAATTAATTAATTAGATAAATAAGTTATTTATTTATTAATAAATAAAGTATAATATTATCCAAAAGGGTTTGGATATTTTTAGCTTTCTTGAAAGTTGATTTGAATTAGAATTCAAAAGTCAAAGTTTGGTATTACTTGATAATCAAGTAATAACAGAGAGAGACTAAAATCCTTAGTCCATAAGGACGAGGATTTTGGCCGCCCCTTTCTACTTATATATAGGGGAGCTCGAGCTCCCTTTAGAGAGTGATTGAATTCTTTTAGTTCATGTGTTGAACACCATCCTTTCTCCAAGATCAAATAAAGCCTAGGTTAAACCTAAACACTAACTAGAGAACTAGCATCCTTACTAGTTAGATTGCAATCAAGTTGGTGGACTATCTCTAGAGAGCTTCAAGTTAGAAGTTTTAAAAGATTCGAGCTTTACCAAGGAGAGGGGATCAAGACGCGAGAAGAGCGTTCTTGGGTGGCTTGAAACGCTTCAAGAAAGATTATTGAAAAGTAAGTTTCTTTACCTTATGAATTTGGATTCACGATTGCGAGTTTTCGATCCTTTTATTGGAAAATTTTAAATTTCCGCTGCTTTCTAATTCCTGTTTTCCAACAGGTTCTACAACACTCGCTGCACAATAAGCATGATCAAGTTGACAAACACGAAATAATGGAAAAATGAACCGGTCGTGGATTACATCAATCGTTGGTGAGCACTGAGTTTGAACCGCAAAGATAGACTCTCCGAAATATCTGCAGTGGAAATGTGTACTCAAGGAATGCATTGGGGGCTCCTCTACATTCTTCAGGGCATCAAACCTCATACTTTTGAAGAGTTAGCTACTCGTGCCCACGATATGGAACTGAGTATTGCAAATCACCGATCTTCATTTTCACTAGGAGAAAAAGAAAGAGAAAGAGAAGATTGCTGGAAGAATGAGAAGTTTTCTAGAGCCTCTACCAAAGAGCCCATGGCCATTTTAGTTGCTACAAACGTGCCTCCAAGTATTGAGAAGAACAGAAATTTTGGAGACCAACACAACTCAAATGACAATCATCGGCTTACTCTCATAGAAAGACAACAAAATGAATACCCTTTCGCTGACGCCGATGTCCCGTGTATTTTCGATGAACTCGTTGAAAGAGGGTTGATCAAATTGGCCGAGCCAAAATGCCCTGAAGAAAGTAGCAAAGTGACTCATCCCAAATATTGTAAATATCATCGAATTATCAGTCATCTTATCGAAAAGTGTTTTGTGGTCAAGGAAAAGATAATGTCATTGGCCAGTGCAGGGAAAATAATTCTCGAAAATGATAACTGTGATAACGGGGAAGATGAAGATGTTGCTGAGGTGCATCATGCCAGTTTGATTGCAACTAGGAACCCTTTGTGCAATTCTCAAAGCAAGAATGTGATCCATCCTCACTCTACTACACTCATTGGGACATCTACGATGCTTCGATTAGGAAGTTTAAATTCAGATTTCGCAAAGGCCTTATGTGCTGACCAAAAAATCAAGCGGATGGAAAATCTTCTCCGTGAAGTTGTTGATAATAGAACCAAGCAAGTAGCTACTCCTCCCAACAAAACCTCTGACGGTGGTAGATGGATTCTTGTGACTCGCCAAAAAAGCCAAAACAATGAGTTGATCAAGCTCATCCGCCAACACCAAAGAAAAAGCCAAAGCAAAGCAAGATCCATAGGCGAAATCCACCAAGAAGTTCGAAGAATTCTCAAGCAACTTGGAAGAAATTAGAAAAGGTATGCAAGCCAAATCCTGCAACTCTTGGGGATTTCTTTCCACCTGCATTTCTTGGAGAAGCCGACAACGTGTTTCCAAGCAAAAACAACGAACTGACGGATAAAGCTAAGTTACGTGTCAATATCGAAAGTCAGATTCCAAAAAAGACCATCATAGATGAAGAAGAATGCTCCTCGACGCACGAGCCTAAACTGCATGTCAACTCCTGACCCATATGAGTATAAACTATGTACGGTAACCACCAATTGTAATGTATGTGGACAAACTACTAACTTACTCCACTGATGGTATTTCGTGTGGCTAAAATAGAAATTCCCGACTCTTGTTCAGGGTGGTTAAACTTTGAATACTCCTGACCCGCATGAGTATAAACTGTGAACGGCCCCCCCTAAATCTTCTCAAAAGAAGTTTTCTTTGAACTACATTATGACTTGATCCCTTTCATTAGGGTATGTAGGCAGCTTAGATTTCTTCTAAGTTCAACCACAACTTTATCATGACCTTATGTTGGTTTTATGTTGAATTGATAATTCTTCATGAAAACTAAGTATAAACGAAAAAAGTCATATAAAGTTATATGTTGGAGGCAAGGTTAGTTTATTTGATTTTGATGCTTTCATGTTATAATGAATTATGTATACATACAAATATAATTCGCTATAGTGACATTAAAAAAAAAAAGTTGACTTTTATTAAGCAAGCTCTAAATGTTCATGACATAAAAAGGGAAGGGGGGGGGGGCAGTTCTAAAGCTACCTTCAAAGGAGCCAAAAAGAAAAAAAAAATCGACTACTCTAAGCTATCTATGAGAAAACATCAAAGTCTATCAAATC
This sequence comes from Lantana camara, assembly GCA_037501455.1. Classification (NCBI taxonomy): domain Eukaryota; kingdom Viridiplantae; phylum Streptophyta; class Magnoliopsida; order Lamiales; family Verbenaceae; genus Lantana; species Lantana camara. The sequence continues at coordinate 118,682,166 of CM074857.1, forward strand.
CTGACGAGTTTCTTCAAGTAGCTCCTCCATCTTCTTAAGTGCTTCATTTTCCTTTTTGGTCATGTAACGGGCATCTTGAAGTTTCAAAAGATCCTCTCGACGAGCATCCACGTCAGCTTGCATTTTGGCTAAGTTCTCTTCTGCTTGACGAAGTTCCACCCTCAAATTCTCCACTACTCCGGTAGACTTATGTTTCTATGCCTCAGCTTCGTCAAAACTTTGTAAAGCAAGAGAGAGAGATTGCTCATGAGCTTCTTTTGTTTACCTATGGATGGAATTTTGCTTAACACTTACGAAGTTCGAGGCATCCTTAAGAAATTGATTCAAGCGATTCTCCAAAAATGACGGGTCTCTCATGTGATTCTTCAGTTTGCCAAAAATGGCTCGTATATCAGATTCTATCTTCGAGAGCGTCTCAAATGAAGTTCTTTCAATCTTGGCCCGAATACTCTTCCAAAGGAAGTTGACCAATATTTTCTCGACTTCACCATAAATAACTTGGGGGCAAAACAAAGAAGGTTCGGGAGTCGTAAGAGGGCAATATGGAACTGTAGACTCCTTTCTAGATGTTTCAAGTGTTTCTATCGGGCGAGCTTTAGGCATCAATTTGGGTGGAGTGATCCTTGATCGTTCACTATCTCCTTTAACTGCTTTAGCTTTATCGCTCGAAGGATGAGAAGAATCCACTTTTGGCAAGTCGAAAAGGTTGAGCTCATTTACAGAATCGCCACTCTGCTCGGAAGTCGCTCGAACTCCATCTTCAAGTTGTGACAGCTGCAAAAAAAAAAAGTTATAATTGATGTAAGTAAAGGATCAAAGAAAATACTAATAATAAGGGGGGGGGGGGGGGAAGGTATTTTCAGCCGATATATACATAGAGTGGTAATTCAGCCAACGGTGGATTAGAACTTGGGCAATCTGCAAAGAAGTTAGAATCAACATTAATGTTGTCTAAGTTGAACACTTTCTGCTTCTTCTTAAGTTGGTGTCGGCTGTCAGAATCTTCGGCCGAACAAGAAAGGGCAGAAAAGACTTCATTGCCTTCCTTAGATACGTTCGCTATCTCGTGTTTTGAGGAAGATGTGTAGAGTAAAGTCATTCGTTTCTTGGGCCTCTCAACTACTTGATAAGCATCCCCAGTTGAACTATCTTCTTTCTCTGCTGGGAGAATAGAGTCGTGAGAAGCCTTCGAAGGGGAAGTTAGCTTCTTCGCAACGGGTTCATGATCGTCGTTTTGTTGTGCAGCTTTAGAAGAATCACCTTTATGCTGTTGTGGCATTGTAGAGTTTGGCTTCGTGTTGTTCTAAGGAAGCTTCAAGACAATCTTAGTGTTGTTTCTCTGGGTAGCATCCCAAGTTGCTTTCCACCAAATTGTGTACTCTTTCATGGCCAATGACAAAACATCATGTTTTCCCGGGCAAACTACTGCAGATGACGAGTTCAGAAAAATGCATGAGCGCCAAAGTCGGACAAGTGCAGATAACCCGCAGGTCAATATTTGCTTCTTCAAGCGACCCAGAATGTGTTGGCAAAGGCCATGTTGTCGGTTGAATCGATGAGGATTGTATGCTTCAACAAGGTGTTTATTCCCACACCGAAAGGTCAAGTAGCTAGATCGTAGAGATATGAAAATACCCTTGAAGGTGAGGGAGAAACAAGTACGATCCATCAGCACTTCCTTGTCTTGATGTTTGGGTTGTAAGTTTCGAAGGTCTGATGAGCTGATGTTATGGAACAAATCACGTGCCGGCTGAATTTCAAAAGATTTAGCCATGTTTTCCCCCAAATGTCTTGCCATCAAAGTATATTTTGAATTGTCCCCAATTTGTTATTCAATGTTGGAAGTAAAGTGAGTGTATCGCGCTATCCAACTATAAAGATAATGAATAGGGAAGACAGCAGTAGACTCGGTTAGATTCGACAAAGTAGATATATCTCTTAAACCGCGATAAATACTTGTCAACACAGGTATAACGAGAGAAAAAAGACGTCCACGAGCCATCTGACTAGCAACTTTGAAGGCAGTAGCACGAATTCGGTTGACTTGTCCATGCGGAAGAACAAAACTGCAAAGCCAACATGTGAGCTTCGATTCCCAAGATCGTGAATGGATTAGTGTGGTAATTGGCGCGAGGTAGAAGAGATACGTCGATACTCCCGCAAGGATTTCGAGAAAATCGTGGCTTGCTGGTTCTCTTTTTTGTAGACCGCGATGGAGAAGGTGCATATCTAACCGTTTCTTTGAACCAGAAGTCTATCCAATCGAAAATCAATATGCCATCAGAAGTCTTAGGCAGCATGTGATAAGCTAAGAACAAGTACTTGCAGCAACGCGGAAGAGTAGAGTCGTTTCGTGAAGAGGTGGAGCTGCGGGCCTGATCGCCTAGAAGTTCATAAGCCGAAGGAATTGCCTCGTCCTAAAAATCTCCAAGTATGGGCAAACCGGAGAATCCACGAAGATCCCATAGAGAGATTGATAATTCCCCAACAACCGTATGTAGAGTATTCGTTGAAGGGTGCCATAACTCGAAGAATGCCTGAAGGACGTTCTTGTCGACAACATACGTGAAGAGAGAAGTGTGAACGGCTACGTAGATGTCTGCTTGGATGAGACGATGTTCGAAGAAGGCCAAGATGTGTTCTGTCCATTCCCAGTAGCCAGCGTGGAAGGATACTTAACCAAACTTTGAAAGAGGAATCTTCTAAGAAGTTCCTTTAGTGACGGGATGCCGATTTGGAAGTGAGAAGCCCGTTGTTGAGTTGTCGACATCATGTAGAGAAGATTTTAATAAGATGGATGGCGAACAAAAGAATTCGTTGATGTGATCATCATATAGTTCTGTAGTGATCTCTTCTGACCAGTCGGCGATATGCAGTGTCGAATCAATAGGCTCGGGAGAGTGAAGATCGATAGCAGACTTGTGGACGGGCAAAGAAGTAGGTTTGACTTTCAAGCTATCATTGTCGAGGCCGATGACAATGCATGGAGATGGTTCGGTGTGATCCTCGATGAACATCTTGAGAGATTCGAATTACCTACAAAGAATCAAAACCAAGCATAAGAATTTGAGATCAATAAATAAAAACAAAGGAACAAATGGCAGCAAGCCGGGTCGATATTAAAAGAGCTTTTTTTTTTTATCTCGCAACTCTTCGAGTAGTTCTTTTTTTTTTTTAATGTCACTATAACGAATTATATTTGCATGTATACATAATTCATTATAACATGAAAGCATCAAAATCAAATAAACTAACTTTGCCTCTAACATATAACTTTATATGACTTTTTTTGTTTATACTTAGTTTTCATGAAGAATTATCAATTCAACATAAAACCAACATAAGGTCATGATAAAGTTGTGACTGAACTTAGAACAAATCTAAGCTGCCTACGTACCCTAATGAAAGGGATCAAGTCATAACGTAGTTCAAAGAAAACTTCTTTTGAGAAGATTTAGGGGGGGGGGGGGGGGAGGCGTTCACAGTTTATACTCGCCAGGACACACGATTTTTTATATTGTCTGCAAAATAAAATTATACTCTACGATATGCAGTGTCGAATCAATAGGCTCGGGAGAGTGAAGATCGATAGCAGACTTGTGGACGGGCAAAGAAGTAGGTTTGACTTTGAAGCTATCATTGTCGCGTCCGATGACAATGCATGGACATGGATCGGTGTGATCCTCGATGAACATCTTGAGAGATTCGAATTACCTACAAAGAATCAAAACCAAGCATAAGAATTCGAGATCAATAAATAAAAATAAAGGAACAAAAGGCAGCAAGCCGGGTCGATATTAAAAGAGTTTTTTTTTTTTTTTCAAATGAATTGATGTAACAAGCAGTTCAACTAAAGTTAAAGCAAATAAGACAAAAAAAAAAAAAAAAACTCAATACATGGTGAAAATCAAATCATGAACTTAACTCGGTACTTTTCCAGCAAGTAAACTTTGGGCAGCCGTAAAACGTGACTAAGACGGATGAAGCCGTGAGTAGATGAAGCCGTGAGTAGAGAAGAGGAAACCTGTGTCGATTTTGATAAATGCCGTTACCAAAGGAGAAAGTTTAATTATGCACGGTCGGGCCTGTCTAAAGGTAAGAGTGCGTGATGGAGATCGAGAGAGTCTAGATGACGAAGCTGGGAGACTCTAGATGACGAAGTCTTACAATAAGTAATTCAGCTGGCGGTTCTATCGAATTCTCCGTAAATCCCTCATCAACTTGATTCCTGGAAAAAAAAAAAGGGTAATAAATCAAAAGCAAGCCAATTAATTGATCTTAACAGATGGAGAATCTTACAAAGTTGACTTTAAGGAGCTTCAAAATAGCAATTGCCTATTGTAATAAATTCGAGAATTAGCTGATGCTCCGAACGCGTACTTACTGTCGTGCAACAATAAATTACCTTTTTCTTGCAAAGAAATTGAGTGCAGTAGGCAGCTTTTCTCTGAGGAAATTTAGCAAACACCTCGTAAGCTTGAGTTCGAGTAAGGGGAATACAATATATTTTGTATCAAGAGTAACCCAAACCGAGCAAGAGGAAAAGAAACGAGACGTATTATGAGGGAGGTGAGTTACCACGATCAGTCGTCTAAATCTGTTTGTGCTCCAAGACGAACGGATTATTTATACGCATGAAGGTCGTGTGAGTCCCTATTCGATCAGGAGTCTGCAAACCATTTTCCATTGTTTTGTTGGAGTCTAATCTGATAGAGTCTGATTCGAATTCCTCCGAACTTCTCTGAAAAAAAAAAAAAAAAAAAAAAAAGGGATGAGGCTAGACTCCTGGACTGACAAGTGACAGGCAACGAAAGTTAGTCCTGCACAATCACGGAATTGGGAAGGCATTGCTAGCCTGGAGAATTCAAAATGAAATTAGGCCAAGGCGTGTTTATTGGGTCAAAGACAAAAAAAAAAAAAAGAGAAAGAGAAAAAGGTAAAGGCCTCAAAAGTTCAATTGTTTGAAAGGGTGATATCTGATTGGGCACATTTGCTAAAGAAACAAAAAGAGGGCCTAAACTATTGTTTGATTCAATAAAAAAAAAAAAAAAAAAAAAGAGGAGCCTTTAAGTCCCGATAAGGGTTGACGTGATTGGGTCATTTATTTCTTATATACTTTGAGTCCCATGATGTAATTTTAAATCCAAGTTCAAATAGTGATTTCTTGAAAACAAATATGAAGATCATTTAAGGAAAAAAAAAAAGGGCATGTGAGTGCTTTGTCGGGCCATATGTTTTCTTCAAATGAGTGGTTACATGCTTTCAAGCCCGTAATGGTGCGATTGTCAAGTTCAAGTTCAAAAGTGGAAATGGGTGTCGTGGTGACTTTAAGTTTTGAAGGTCAAATTAAATACTTCAAATTTCGCCGTGTCGACCATTTGGCATGTCTTTCGCCGAACTTTGAAGTGGGGGCATTTGTAGACGAATCATTTTCGTCAAATTGAAACGTGACATGTGTAAATGAATATTAATTATCAAATTTAATTCATTCTATTTTTTGGATAAATATTAAATCAAAGTCCATAAAATATTTAAATGGATTGATTTAATTGATAATTTTAATATTTATTTTGTAATCAAATCAACTATCGACACGTGTCAAAATTGAAGTGTTCTGGTGAATCAAATCAAGCCTTGCAGCTCAATTGGTTATGACCAATCAAATGAAGACAAGTGGCATGTTTCAACAAGTGGACCAATCAAATCAAAACATGTTATTTATTTATTTTCTTTAATATAAATTCATATTAAAGTAACAAATAAATAAATACATTTGATATTATCCCTTTAAATAAATTAATTAATTAATTAAGGGATAATTATCACAAAACTCAACCCTACACCTATAAATAAAGGTCATGGGTAACACTTCAAACACATTGAGATCGACACCAAGGACGACATCGATCAACACTTCGACATCAACATAGAGACACATGAAGGAGAAGTAGAAGAGAGCGACATCAAAGTGGTCTTCACGCTGTCAAGTCTCCATACGTGCGCAAGTCTTCTTCACGTCATCAAGTCTTCGTCAAAGTCTTCTTCTCGCCGTTCTTCAAGTCTTTGACATCAAATCTTCGTGTCGGTCTTCAAGCCTGCAAATTCGTCTTCAAATATTCTTCAAATGTGATCTTCAAATCCGACTACAAAGGTTCTTCAATTTCATCAAAGTATCAAGAGATTGAGATCTTCGCCAAGTAGTCTCCATCCGTCAAATTCGGAAAAGATCAAATTCACGTGTTCGGGAATAAGCTTCACGCCCTCGAATACAAAATTGAGGAGAAGAATCAGAGGAATAGATTTGCTAGGATTTATTCCATCAAATTTGTTAAATTCTTTAAATTTTCATACTTATTGTTCATATTATATTTTGTCATGCAATTTTATTTTGCAAACAATAAAATCGTGTGAACAACATGGTCACCTTGAAGTAGAGGCCTACACTGATGCAGATTGGGCAAGAAACCCGAATGACAGAAGGTCTACCTCTGGGTTCTTTACACTTGTCGGAGGGAATGTGGAGACATGGAGAAGTAAAAAAGCAAAAGGTGGTAGCGTTATCTAGCGTAGAGGCCAAGTTCAGAGGCATAGCTAAAGGAGTTACTAAGATACTTTGGGTGAGAAAGCTACTGTCAGAAATTGGCATGGGCCCCTCAGGTCCAAGCACTCTAAAATGCGATAACAAAGCTGCCATTAGCATTTCAGAGAACCCGGTCCAACATGATAGAACTAAGCATGTGGAACTAGACCGGCACTTCATAAAAGAGAAGTTGGATAGTGGTATTATTTATATTCCCTTCGTCAGGTCAGAAGATCAGTTTGCCAACATCCTGACCAAGGCAGTCACAGGCCAGACATTTCAGGCAGTATTGAGCAAGTTAAGGATTGGCGACTCCATCACTTAACTTGAGGGGGAGTGTTAAGGAATATTGTATTTATGGGATGTTTGACTAAATCCCTAACTAATAGAGATTAGACCTGATTTGTAGGGGTTTGTTCCCTATAGGATTGATATACACCTCCGACTTACGTACTTTATCACAGAAAAATAATTGACAATGAATACATTCAACCTCTCCCTCGTATACCATGTTTTAACAAAGACAAAGTCTCTGCACCATAATAAGCACCTGCCAACAAAACACAAAACCTTCTCAGCCACTGACCAAATCAAGTTCATTATACGACAACCAATATGAATTGAGATTAAGGCAGCGACCCTGCAACATATATTTTTTTCTAAATTATATCTTATTGACCAATTTCTTCCAAAATAAATGATTGACCGATAAAAAAATTACTTTTTACCTTATTTGATTCATTTATATTTTCCAAACTACCTCAAACTATTTGAAAGGAGTTGCATTATGGGACAAAGAACCATAATTTTTTTCTATAAGAAAATTTTATTTTCTCACAAAACAATTATTTTTTATGATCATTATTACCATCTTCACAGATTGTGGTAATCGAGACCGACATGCTAATCAAGTGAAGTACTAAGAAACTTGGCTATATAATCACAAAACTTTTATTTTTTACGCTTGCTATGTATATAATTGGCTGGATTTCATCCGAGCTCAATCTGCACTAAAATTTTAACAAGGGGAATTAGACTCTATTCCAAGTGATATTATATGTAAGAGTTAATTGCAATTTTTGGTCCCTTGACCTGGCCTGGTTTTTATCGTTTTGTTCCAACTTTACAAATAACTTCCTGCACTTGAAATTTTCTTTTCCAAGGGAAATTAATAAATTGCATTCCGGAGATAAAAATATTAAGTATAGTATTTGCGTTTGAAATGGTATAAGAATGAACTTGATCTTTAAAAAACAAACGTATAAAATTAAACTACTGACAACTCATGGTGTTTGCAAACTCTACTCAATAATCACAAGGTAACGTAGAAGTGAAAGTTGTAAAAAAGTACAATAGTAAAAGCAGTGAATGTTTGGAAAAAAAAATGACAAACAGAAAAATAATCAGTAATGACGTAAAGTGAGATGTCCATCCATAACAAAGTAAAAACAAAAGAAGTGTTTACAGAAAAAAGTTGATAATCACTTTTAACGGTTATTAAGTTACTAATTTACCCTTAAAATATTTTAAATTATCTTTTGGTCTTATAATATGATTAAGTATTATATTAATATAATAAATTATTATAATTTTATGTAAGATTATTTATAGTTAATCAAACATATAATTATTTTATATATTACTTCATTTATAATTTTAATACTCCATTTATAAATAATAATTCTAAATATTCCATTTGTTTTAACATAAATTATTACATTTATATATAACCATAATGTAATATATGAATGTATCTATCAAATAATATATTATATTTGTGCATAGTAGCCTCGATGATAGCATGTATAATAAGTGAAATGCCATTTGGATTTATAAATAGAGTAAAAAAATTTTTCCCATCCGTACTATGGCCGTTTTTGCAATTTACCATCCCGCCCAACTAGGGATGTAAACGAGACGAGCTAGCTCGGTAAAAGCTCGAGCTTGGGTTTGGTGTCTCCGAGCCGAGCCGAGCCGAGCCATAGCTCGGCTCGTGGTCCCTGCAAGCCGAGCCCGAACCAAGTAGTTTGTGGCTCGTAGGCTCGCGAGCTAAGCTATATTAAAAAAAAAAGAAAAAATATATATATATACAAATACGTTATAAGTAATATACTACTTTCAAAACAAATATATATAAAGTATTATGTACCAAATATATATATATATATATATAGAATATGAGATATATTAATATGGCAAAACAGAAAACCCTAACTATCCATTCCCCTTTTCCACAATCAGCCGCCCAAAGTGAGAACCCCAATCAGACGCCAGAATTCAGGAGAAACACCTCGCTTGACGCCAAAATTCAGGAGCAACACCTCGCCGCCTCCAGCCACCACCCTCTCACGCCGCCTCCCACCACCCAAGCGCCGCCATATCAGGCCGCCTACCACCACCACCGCGACTCCTAAGCGCCACTCTCTCTGCCAGTACATTCCAGGCCGCTGCAGCCACGGCGTCGCCTACATCACCAATCATCACTCACCGCTTCTTGCTGCTTGAAGCATTTCATCAAACTTTTGTTTTTTTTTTCCCCAAATCTTTGGTTTACTTACCGTCGTTTTTTTGTGCTTTTTCTATACATGAGAAGACGAATCGAAATTTTTAGTTTCTGTTTTTCCCCCAAATTTTTGGTTCGATTATCGTCTTTTTTTTTTTTTTTTGTGCTTTTTCTATACACAAGAAAACAAATCAGATTCTTAGTTTCTGTTTTGGAGATATATATCAAGGAAAAGAACACATTTGGGGCTAAAAGATTCAGATCTATGGTGAAAATATGTATTTTGAGGGTTTTCTTTTTGGCTCGTGGGCTCGGCTCGCCTCGCCCGAACCTCACTGCGAGCCAAGCCCGAGCCACCTCGGTAAGGGTTCGTTGGCTCGCGAACCGAGCCCGAGCCCGAGCCAGCCAAAAATGTCAAGGCTCGGCTCGGCTCGTTTACACCCCTACGCCCAACTTTTGTTGCAAACCGCCATCTGAACTCTACGTTTCTTACAAACCACCATCTATATTCGAAAATTAGTGGTTTCATTGGCTGAAAACCACACACGTGACTGTCACATGACACGCGTAAGGGCAATTTTATCTTTTCAGATTACATAAGAATTTACCCTTTAATATCCAATCTATTCTCCTCTTTCTCGCATTGAAGATCAATTGACTTAAAATGTGGCACAAAACTGCAGAAATTGCTGTTGGAGATGAAGATTTCTGCCTATGCCACTTGCAAACTGTTCATCGAACTTTGTGGAGAGAAAAGCACGCCAGACGACGTTTTTCCATCTATAGGAAATTCCAGATAAAGATTTAATTTTGTAATCCCCTCATCTCAAAACCATCGCTATTGAATCAGAAAAATTGAACATAAATTTTCTAATCTTGTACAGCAAGCTGGAGGTTGCACTTATTTTAGCTGGATTGATCCACCAATGTGCCCAAGGGCTAAGAAATTTATTCCTGAATTGATGCGGCGTGTGAACAGGTTGGAGGCAGATCTGAAGAAAAAAAGCTGTAGGGAGAAGTGGTTGTTCCTTATGTTGATCATTTCATGGATCATTATTTACTACATGTTGTAATTTTATTTTCCTGCTAATTTATGAACATAAATTCACATTTTCCCTTGTAAGTGAATTATGTTCTGTAGAAATGTAACTTGCCTTTTATGTAGAAATGAATGAAATGTAACCTTCTTTTAGCACCATATGATATCCCAAAACCACCATGCTATACAATAAGTAGAGAATGATCCTTCATAAAAAACATACATTAAAGTAGCTTGACCAATGTTTGTCACACATCATAAGTAATTACAGCATGTCAAAATATTTCACAAATATTCCCAAATGTTTAGTGACTGTGTCCAAAAGATACCAACATCTTAACAACAAAGAAGTGACAAAAACAAGCACATTGGATAAACAATTAGTCTCTTCACGCCACTTCTTCTTCCCCTGCCTTTACAAAATGTCTTCTTAGTAGGAGGCTGCCTGCCACTCCTTGTTGAAAATCTGACATCATGTGTGATTGAGCTTCCTGTTAGTTTCCATGGAAGCTTTCTCTTAACACCCAATGTTTTTGTAGTAATTCTTGCCACAGGAGCTGTTTCAACGTTTAGTGGTTGATTCATTGTTGCAGTTGTACTCCTGGTAACCCTTGACGGACTTGTCACTTGAGATGAACTTTGTACAACAGGTGGTGGATTCATTGATGTAGATTTACTCCTGGTGACCCTTGAAGGGCTGATCACTTAAGGAGAACTTTGAACAGGTGGATCCACAACTTTAGATGATCCAGCAGCTTGACCATTTGGTTTTTTGCAACCTGCAATATGCAACATATATATCAAAGACATTATGTTCCATAAAATCAACTTGTTTATAAACATATAACATACCTTCTTTTTGGATTTAGTAGGCTGTTTCGCTATAGGTACTTCTACACCTTCTCTTTCAGACTCTGGTTTGCTTGGACAACCCTGGCATTATGATTTTCCTTCCCACAGATTGAACATATGATTACAGCACCCTTCCTGCTCATCTTTGTAGGAGCATCACCTTTCTTTTTTGTCTTGGTTTTTTTAACTTCATCATCATCCTTCTTCCTATTGTATTTCTTAGGTCTTCCAGGAAGTCTACTAGGTACTGGAGGTTGTAATGGAGCATGAGGTGTTCTTGGCCACATATCACTGTCATCCAAAGTAGACATCGCATAGCTATATGCATTCAGAAATGTTGTCTTACTGTAACAGGAATCGACATGGTCTTCAGGATTTAAGTTCAAGTTCCATAAGCTACAATTTGCATGTGGACAAGGTATCCCTGTAAGATCCCACCACCTGCATGAACATATTGTTTTAGTGCTTAAGTCCAACTTGTATCTTGTACCATAGCAGCTCTCTATCTCAAATTGATTTAACCCATTCCAGTGTCCTATATACACCATGGACTTCTTTTACAATTCTTCCAGCAGCTTGGTTATCTTAGGACAGTACGCACCACCAGTGTAACTTTTCATTTTATCCCTTCTTGTATGTATTCTCTTCATAAGTGTGTGTCTTATGATTTCTAACATGTTGATAATGGGTCTACTTCTTGCTTTCAAAATCAATGCATTAAAAACCTCAGACATATTATTCAACAACACATCACTCTTTGCTTGAAACCTAAAATAAGACTTAGACCAATGATGAGGAGGTTTAGATGCTAACCATTCAAATGCTTGAAGGTTTCTGTCTTTCATTTCTTTCATGTGTCTTTCAAAATCAACAACTCTTGTGGATCTAGCAGCTTTCCAAAGCAAATCCTTCAGCACCAATCCTTTATGAAGTTGTTTGAAATTTTTGTAAATGTGCATTACACAGAATCTGTGCTCACACTCTGGAAGTAGCTGATTTATTGCTTCTACCAAACCCTTCTGTTTGCCTGAAACAATAGTCTAGGCACCTCTATTGGATGTTCAAGCCTTGGATGACCAAACTTATAAACCAACACCATGATTTGAACTTTTCTTTCTCCACAACAGCATAGGCAAAGGGATATATGTCATCATTTCCATCCATCCTAACAGCGATCAAAAGTACACCACCAGACACTGTTTTCAAATTTCAACCATCCAGAAAAATAATCGGTCTGCATCCTACAATAAATCCCTTCCTCAACGCCCCCCAACATACATAAAACCTTTTGAATTTAGACAATCCATCAATTAGTTTACATTTGATCTTTACCGTATTTCCTAGATCAGCTTTTTTTAATCTCAGCTGCATAACTCCAAAGCATAGCATACTCTTCATTTTCTGTCCCATTACCCATGGAAGCAACAAGCTTCTTAGCTCTGTACAACTGATGTGGCTGAAAGTGAAGTTTGATATCATTCTGGAGAATGTACATCATAGAATCAATAGGCTACCTATGATCACTCCACATCTTATCCTTATATCTATTTGCTATCCACTTAGCATTTGCAGCTTCGACCTTCTGTTTCCTTGGACACTTATGTTTGTCCACAAAAGTCTTCACTTAGAAAGTATCCTCATCTTTAACTTTAAAGGCATAAATAACCCAAGGACAGGTTTTATGCTTACATTTTGCCTGAATCTTCTTAGTGTCATTCAATGGCCATTTCAGTTCCCTTCTCAAATTAATAACATGTTGCCTTACAGCTTTTCTGAATGATGGTCCATCTCGATATTGTTCAGTGATGTCAAATCTAGGGTTTAGTTCTTCCAACCTTTTATTTACCACAGGGAATCCTCTATACAAGTTTGTAATTTTGGTGGAAATTCTTTGTGAACTAGTCCCTTCATCAGCTTGTGGATTGTTGGTACCCACATTAGTTCCCCATTCAGCTTCTTCATCAACAATCTCTTCAAATAGCACATCATCATCACTGACATCATAATCACTATCTAGCAGAACATTTGAATCCTCAGAATCACTCCCCACGAAGCATCTTCATCACTGTCACTAACATTTTGGTCTTGTATACAAAAGTCATTCTAAACGGCTGCTCATCTATCTCACCTTCAATTATGAGAGGATTTGGATTCTCATTGTTATTAGCTTGACTCTCAAACACTACATCATCACCATCTCCAGCATTATTACCAAAAACAAACTGCATACCCTGATTAAAACTGACAGATTCTTCTTCTATTTCATCTTCACTATTAGCAGGATGCTCAGCATAAACACCAATTTCATCTTCACTATTAGCAGGATGCTCAGCATAAATACCAACTAGCCTATTATCATCAACAAAATTTACAAGATTCATCACATCCACATCAGTTTCTAGCAAACTAAGACATTCTGCATCAGTAGACCCAATCTTGCTAAAACGAAATGTCAAGCTTTCTACTTTAGAAATTTCCAATTCTTTAGCCATTGTCCTGAGCTCAAGCATGGAAATCTGATCTAAATGGCAATAGTCAATAAAACCAAACTCACCAGCAAAATATATGGGTTTGCCCAAGTTATGCAAAAAACGCCTAGAATGATACATTTGAATACTGAATTGCCCATCTTCATTGCCTGCCAAAGGGGGAACATTGTTATCTTACTAAACATAAGGAGACGACAGGTAGGGACCAAAAATTGGAATTTAACATGAAAGAATTGAGCTTTAATTAGGCAATAGGGACCACATATTGCACATATCGACACAGTGGGGGACCATTCTTTTTCGAAAACACACAAAAGATATATAAAATCAGGAAAAATACAAGAACCCTAATCAGGCGTCATTGAGTTTGATTAAAAAAATTGGAAAGATTAACATAAACAAATGAAAAAAATTACCGTAATTTGGCGTAGTTCGACCTCTTGGGATCTTCGCCTTGTATTTCGACCTAACAACCCAAACCACTGTGATAAATCTTTAGTGGTAAGTGTTCGTTGCCTTCATGAATTTTTGTAAGGAGAGGATTTTAGGTTGAAAAGAGTGAAAAGTGTGTCTGCTATGAACCTTAATGCAGGGGTTAAATTCTTATGTAATTTGAAAAGACAAAATTGCCCTTACGCGTGTCATGTGAAAGTCACGTGTGTGGTTTTCAGCCAATGAAACCACTAATTTTCGAATGTAGATGGTGGTTTGCAAGAAACGTAGAGTTCAGATGGCGGTTTGCAACAAAAGTTGGGCGGGATGGTAAATTGCAAAAACGGTCATAGTATGGATGAGAATTTTTTTTTTACTCTTATAAATAAGAAGAAAATATATAGATGTTCAATAATAATAATTTCTAACAATAGAAAACAATGAAACCAAACAATTTTAAAATAAATAAATTTATAAGAATTAAGAAAAGAAAAAAAAAATTATCTGGTAATTGCAAAATTTTGAGCTATCTAAATTAGGCAATTTTGATCCAGAACAGAACAAAACAGAAAAAGAGAAGACCTAAGGAATTAAAAAAGAAAAGATGCAAAGAAACCTATAAGCCCTAAAGTTGTATACATATATAAAATTTCAATTTAGGATTATTAATATTTTACGAGGATATTATTATCAAATAGAACTTTAATTAACCGTATAATCTATAAGCAGAATCTAAAAGCATGCCCTATTCTATTCTGGATTCTGACTTATTTCTCCTTAAAAAGCAGAAGTTGAGTTTCCAAACACTCTAAAACCGCTAAAAATAAGCGTTTATCTTATTTTTTTGGTGGAATAAGCGCTTATCTTATAAACGTTTGCAAACACTTCCAAAATCTGGAATTCGAAAAGAATTATATATACATAGTAATGTAATTTTCAAAATAATGTTAATAAAAAAAAAATAATGTTTAAGTTACATAATTGATATTTAGTGATGTACCTATAACAACTTTATAACAATAAATAATTTGTCATTTTCTTTTGGTCAGAAGTCATTGGTGGATTGAAGACTGCCCTCACTTACAAGTTACAATAGACTCGTATGCCCGAACAACACTACCATCAATTTTTCTTATAATGTTTTACTGTAAATATGGGCAGCCGTACGTGGGTGCTTTAGATGTAACGTTTTTCTTTTTTATTAAAAAAATATAATAGATTTAATTAAATGCACTCCATCACGTCCTACCAAAATCATATATTAGGAATTTGGAGATATAAATCATAATTTATGGAGTAAAATCCAATTCACCCTTTTATAATTTATAAAATATCTGAATACTTATTTGTATTAATTTTATTTTAATTAAACTCATCATTCTTATTTTAAATTAATTTCAGATAAACTTGTTACTAATGACGTGTGAATTGCACTCTTCAAAATTGAGAATGTAGCACATATCTAGCTGTACAAATATCTATACAAATATCTAAAATATTATTATTTTAATATAAAAAGTTTTTAAGTCAAATTGTTTTTTTTTTTGGGCATCTTCCTCTTCCTCCTCAGTTTCCGGCCTCTTTTCCACTTGATACAAAACGTTTCTTTCTTCAATTTCATTTCTTTCTTTTTCTTTTTCTTCATTTTGTATTTTAGTTTTTTTTCCTATTATTTTTAGTTAGACAACATCATTTTCTTCAATATTAATAAAAATTTATATTTTTCTTCTCTCAATTTAGGTTCAAATATGCAATTTTAACAACAATTAATAAAAAGTATATTTTTCTTCTCTAAATTCAACTTCAAATAAGTAAATTTTAACAAATATCAAATAACTGCACTAAATAAAAATAAATAAAAGACAATAATTTAAACAAGATAAATATGTCATCAATATCAAATAATTAATACTAACCTAAAGAACATAAAATTAGCGGGTAATGTGGGTGATGAGGCTAAAATACGACTAACCACGAGTACGACACATAGCATAGTCAAAATATGACACCGTGGCATCTCAGGGTCCACACCCCAAGCTCCCCCTCGAAACTGACTGCTCTCCCTCGAAGGAGTATACGCTCCATCATTTGAAGGGAACCCTAATCTACCCACGAGCGGGCGAGCCAGGCTACCTTCCCAAGAGCGAGCGAGCAAGGCTAGAAGTACAACTATGGCACTTTCCTCGAGACCTTCTCAGGGTTCACCCTCGAGATCATTCCATGGTTGTAAAGGCAAATTCATTCCCTCCATGCCACCTCTTTGGCCCCAGGTACCCTTTCGGACCTGCGAGCCCCAAATTTTATACCAACCCCGAGCATGTTTAGCCCTCGGTAACACCCTAGTAACGCTCTCTGACAGATAGTACACAAGCGCACACCTGCCACTGTTGCCCGCCACCAACCTTTTTGCAGGCTTTTGTAGGAGACCCTTCTTGAAGGCTCCTGATTAAGCCACATGTCTAGGGCAACACTAATCCAGGACCACTTGGTGACAATTACTAAAGGGTCCTCACCCTCACCTAAAAATATTCAGAATCTCTCATACTCTGTAAGTAAGCTTTACACATTTGAGCTCTGTTTTATCTTCTTCTTCATCACCTGAAACTGACTTGAGCGTCGGAGAGCCAAACTGGGTTTCACCCCCTATTTCCCCAGCTTAGCCTTCTAACATTCTGTTGTGTTTGTTCGTAGCAGGTAGAACCCACTCACTCTGGCAACCCTCGCCTGAGCACTTGACCCCGTTTGTAGGAAATCATTTTTTCTCTTTTGCTTTTCTTCCACTACTAGTAGAAAAACAAACATCCAGTTCATTATGGTGATGACCACTAGATCAGGAGCTGTGGGGGGTGGAGGTGACCTCCCACTTGGAGGAGATAATAATGTGCCTATCTCTGGCGTTGTTGGGGCTGTACCCACCACTGGAGAGGTTCCCCTTGGGACGAGACCCGGTAGACCAGAGAAAGAGGTTAATCTAGAGCAACCTGCCATCGGTGGAATTAGGGGATCTGGGTCTAATATTCCCTTGACCCAGCCAGCCTGTCGTGGCGAGTATGGCCGGATATCCCATGGTGATGCCCCCACCTGGTTGCATGATCATGCCACTGCCAAATATGATACCCATGATCCAGCCTTACCAAGCAGGCATATGCAACTCTCAGTCTCTGTTCCAAAAGAGATTGAAGGGGTGGAGATGCCCCCTATGACTTACAGGCAGCTCAAAGCGATCTACACCCAATGTGAAGTCCAGGCGGCTCAGAACGGGTGGAAAAATTTCACAGCTACCTTTTTCCCTTCAGGGTTAGGCACGCAGATAGCACCCCCTATGGGTGGATGGCAAGTACATCCTCTGATGGCCGCGCAAGCCGTATTGCAAGCACAACCAACACCGCCTCTGCCAACGCAAGGGAAAAAAGCTCCCCCAAGGGGTGTACAGGGTTGGCCCCCGGTGGATAAAGGAAAAGCGCCTGAAGACAGGATCGTCACTGACGACGAAGTCCATTCAAAAGCCTCGAAGCGAGGTAGCAAGGAAGAAGGAGAGGATTCCAACATACTTGCAGTTTTGCAAGACTAGCTGGAAGGGCTCCAGAACATGGTGGAGTAGCTCTATCGAGCGCGGTCTCAAGTCCCCCATGCTGGGGACGAGAGACCCAAGGCCAAAGACGCTCGCAGCCATGTGAACAGGAATCATATCCCTCGGTACAGGAGAGATGAGGAGAATTATAAAGACTACAACCGGGAAAGGGGATACTATCATCCCCTAGCGAGGGGTTGTCCCCTCGTGGAAGAAGTTTTGATGGCCTAGGCATGAATGGGCAAAGTCCCCACTTCCATCAACCTCTATGATGGAACCACCGACCTCGCAGAGCATTTGAACCATTTTGTACACCTTATGCATCTTTATGGACATTCTTGCCACTATTGGGCTAAGGTGTTTGTCATCTCCCAAGTGGGTATGGCTCAGGAGTGGTACAAGCGACTGCCTTCTTACTCAATTAGGGGTTATGATGAGCTCACCAACGCCTTCTTGAACCAATTAAATTCGTTGAAGGCCACGGTTACTGCACCCACTGCATTGTACAACTTGGTCCAGGGCGAGAATGAGTCCCTCCGTTCTTTTTTTGGTCGGTGTAATAAAGAAGTGCTGCTGGTGGAAAAGCCCTCAATAGATTTCCTTACCCATGTGTTGTTCAAGCCATCAACCACAAGTACTAAATGAGCAATGAGTCACTAAAGTCGTTGTTAAGGGAAGACCCCCATCCCTCATTGCAATGAGGGAGATCGTAGAGCCCTTTTTTACGCTCGAGGACATGTACAGGTCCAATGCTCCGAGACGGTCGGGCCATCACAAGAGTGATCAAGGGCGAGAAGACACTCACAAGGAACGCCGCAAGTCATCTCTGCCACCTTACAAGTATGAGTGTATTCCCCTTAATAGGCCCATTTCTGAGATTTAATCCCTCTCTGATAAGAAGCTCTTTAAGAGGGCCCAGAAAATGAGGGAGACGGAGGCTCAGAGGCACTCGGGAAAGTATTGCACCTTTCACAAGCAGAAAGGATATAACACAGAAGAATGCCAACAGTTGGAAAATGAGATACAAAGACTCATTGTTGGGGGCCACCTGAAAGAATTTGTTAAGATCTTGGAGCACTACGACGAGCATTGCAGCGAGCTAGTAAAAGCTAAGAGAAGGATGTTGGAAAACACGAAAGAGTACGCAGCGAAAGTTTAAAATTTTCCCACAAGTGTAATCGTTTTCTTGTAATTTTCGTACTGTAACGTTAGGAATAACAAGAAACTCACTTTAATTGAAGCTTTCTTGTGATGTTGTTACCGCCTAACGAACACCCTTCAAGCGGAAAGTCCCTCGAACGGTCCTTCGATTTAGACTCCAAAGTAGAAGGCCTCCAAAGCATATCCACACCAGTCCGAGAACACGATCAAGCAAGTGAG
Organism: Lantana camara; assembly: GCA_037501455.1. Taxonomy (NCBI): domain Eukaryota; kingdom Viridiplantae; phylum Streptophyta; class Magnoliopsida; order Lamiales; family Verbenaceae; genus Lantana; species Lantana camara. The sequence continues at coordinate 118,701,012 of CM074857.1, forward strand.
AATGCTAGTTCTATAGCTTGTGTTAATGGCTAGGATAATTTTTTCTTTGAAAACTTTTCTTTTAATTTTTCTAAAAAACTTAACACTTCGTAGGTGTTGGTCTAAAGAATAAGAGAAGAACCACCCCTAGTACTTATACTAGGTGGTTCAAACTCCTAGGGTTTCCCAAACCTATGAGTGTTGTTTTCTTGCTCACTAATTAACCCATTTAATTATTTAATTTAATTAGAGAAAATAAGTTCCCAACTTGTTCTCCAAGTCTTGCAAGAATAACCTTCTCTCTCCTACAATAGAAAGTTGGACTTTTCAACTTTCCCAAAGTTAAAAGCTAATAGTCAATAAATAAATTAATTCCCAATGAATTATTTATTGGGTTAGGTTTATTTGAGAATAGCCTTAACAATTAATTCAATGATCAATTAAGAGACCAAAATTAATTAATTACAATTTAATTAATTAATTCTAGAAAAAGTATTCACGTGTAATATAATTACACGTTAGAGCCACGCATCAGCCATGTGTACATGACATGTGGCAGCCACGCAGGCATACGTGACACGTGGCAGTCACGTGTCTTTGACACGTGGCAATGCCCACATGTTCCAGCCCATTTTTTATCAATAATTTGATCCTTCGTTAATCATATTAACATCCTACCATAACCCTCATGTTCTGGCATTTGTGTGTGACCCTTTAGGTTCATTATTCGATTAGCAGTGACAGTATTAATTAATTCCCTAATTAATTAATTAATCACTTCACAGATCACACTACCGTAATCTAGCAATGGGTGTGTGACCCCTAGCCAAATAACGAAATGAATCGAAGAACCTTTCAGTCAATGACAATCAGTGAAATACGATCCTCCTACTACTCCACCTCTCAATCAAGAACTAAGGCATGAGAATATTCTCAGAGCCCAAATATTCTTGATCTTTAAAGTTAAGTTCGTTTCATATCCATTTCTCAATCCTAGAAAACCCTATTTTCTAGATTTCTTGATCTTTATCCACCTTGGCCAAGGGTTTAATGTTTAATGGACTACGAACAACTCAATCAGTAAGAGATCATTCTTGTTCTTAACAAGTGTAGGTCCTTTGTTGATTCTACTAATTCTCCATATACCACTTGTGTAATCCCAACATAGGTCGTGGTTCAGGTGTCTATATAGCGACACCCTTTTGAGCCTATATCAAAGATTACAGAGTTAGCTCATATGAGACATTACAGAATCTCAAGTCTAAGGATTAATGAATCACGTCATTGACCTGTGAGATATTTCCTAATTTGGAAGTTTAAGGAAACTTCCATTCCCATTTAGGAATGTTCTCAAGCGGGACATCTCAGTGATGAAGTTCTTGTAACAATCACCCTTATGTATTACGAACGCATCAATGTATGCACTTATCACTCCATGAAACTGAGTGATCCTTCCAAAGGACATAATCACATAAGCAAGTCTCAGCAGAGTCAAGGTCGACACTCCCACTGTCTGTCAGACTCATTGACTTGGAGAAGTTTCTAATCCTCTCCTATGGAGTTAAGAACTTGTTTTATGTGTTGTTCCTATAACGACAAAGTTCTTAACGGCCTCATCGGATTAGGGGAGTTCAATACGTGTAAAACACAGTCAACCCAAACAGACATCAATACACACATAAAGAAGTGATTTCCCATGAACAAAATCATCTCGTTTATTATTCAAAGACTGTTTGTGATTTTACAAGGAAATAGTAAAGCAAACATCTGCTTTAGGGCACTATTCCTAACACTCTCCCACTTGCCCGTCAAGGCCACTCAGGTGCTAATCTAAGACCCATCTTCTGAATATGTCCTTCGAAAGCCTGTTGACTAAGGGCTTTAGTAAGTGGATCCGCCATGTTCTCTGTCGATGTGGCCCTTTCAATTCGCACATCTCCTCTCTTGATGATATCACGAATCAAGTGATACTTCTTCAAAATGTGCTTGGTCCTTTGGTGAGATCTTGATTCTCTTATTTGAGCAACCGCCCGGTGTTGTCACAAAACACTATAACGGGGTCTTTAATGCTAGGAACTACACCCAGCTTGTGGATGAAGTTTCTTACCCAAACACCTTCCTTAGTTGCATCGTTTGCAGCTAAGTATTTAGCCTCAGTGGTCGCTTGCTTGGAACTTTTCCAACTCACTGCTCCGCCATTCAGGCAGAATATGTATCCTGACATGGATTTAAAGTCATTCATGCCTGATACAAAGCTTGCATCACAGTATCCTCTAATGACAAGATCTTGCTGGCCTCTGTAAACCAAAAACAAATCCTTAGTTCTTCTTAAGTACTTAAGGATGTTCTTTACAACAGTCCAGTGACCTTCACCAGGGTCAGATTGGAATCGGCTAGTCACGCTAATGCATAAGCCACATCCGGTCGAGTACATAACATCGTATACATTATGCTTCCTATAGCTGATGCATAAGGAATTTTGGGCATCCCGGACTTTTCAAGTTCAGTCTTGGGACACAGCTTCTTCGAAAGAACTGTTCCCGGGCCCATTGGAAGTTTTCCACATTTGGATTCTTCCATACTAAACCTCTTTAGTATTATGTCTATGTAAATCGACTATGATGATCCTAACAATCTCCTAGATCTATCCCGATAGATCTTTATCCCGAGAATGTAAGATACATCACCAAGATCCTTCATCTCAAATTGGTTCAATAACCAAGACTTTGTTACTTTCATATCATCCTTCACATTCCCAATGAGAAGGATGTCATCTACATAGAGTATCAGAAATTGAACCGAAGTTTCCAATTCTTTCTTGTAGACGCAGGATTCATTCGGATTTTGAATAAAGCCAAACGATTTGACTGCTTCATCAAATCGAATGTTCCAATTCCTAGAAGCTTGTTTCAATCCATAGATTGAACGTTGGAGCTTACAAACCTTTTGTTCGCTCCCACTGAATGTGAAACCTATGGGTTGTTCTATGTAAATGTCTTTGTCAATGTCTCCATTGAGAAAGGCAGTTTTTACATCCATTTGCCATATCTCATAGTCATAATATGCTGCAATGGAAAGCAAGATCCGAATGGACTTTTGCATTGCAACCGGGGAGAAGGTTTCATCAAAGTCTACACCTGGTCTTTGAGTGAAACCCTTAGTAACCAATCTTGCTTTAAAGGCTGCCACGCTTCCATCTACTCCAAGCTTACGCTTATATATCCATTTACACCCTATGGGCCTGATCCCATCAGGTAGATCAACCAAGGTCCAAACTTGGTTAGAGTATATGGAATTCATCTCAGATTTCATTGCTTCTTTCTAATGTTCTGAGTCTAAATCCAACAGTACCTCCTCATAAGTTAGTGGATCATTATCCACTTGAGATGTTTGGTGGAGAAAACCATGCCATCTCTCTGGTTGTCTAGGAATGCGTTCAGAACATCTTACTAGTGTATCACTCTCTACGATTGGCTGAGGGACGTTAGTCTCCAAACTTGGCGTGGGACCTTGGTCTCGAACCTCTTCGAGTTTTGCGATCTTGCCTTTCTTTTCTTTAAGGAATGAGTCCTCAAGAAAAGTAGCATTTCTTCACACAAAGACCTTTTGTTCAAGAGGATCGTAGAAATAATATCCTATTGACTCTTTAGGATATCCTACGAAGTTGCATAAGCTTGATCTAGCTTCAAGCTTATCTCCCACTGTCTTATTTACGTAAGCAGGATAACCCAAAATTCTTAAGTAAGAATAGTTAGGGATTTTGCCAAACCACATCTCATATGGGGTTTTGGGTACAGATTTGGAGGGAACAAGATTCAGAATCTTAACTGCTGATTCTAAGGCATAACCCTAGAATGAAGGTGGCAATTCAGTGAAGCTCATCATGGAATGAACCATGTCAAGTAGGGTTTTAATCCTTCTCTCCAAAACTCCATTTAATTTAAGAGTTCCAGAAGGAGTCCACTGAGAGATAATTCCATTATCTCTGAGATGACTAAAGAATTCTTCACTTAGATACTCGTCACCTCGATCAGATCGAAGTGTCTTAATCTTGCGACCAGTTTGGTTCTCAACCTCCTTTTGAAATTCCAAGAATTTCTCAAAGGCTTCGGATTTATACTTCATTAAGTACACATAACCAAAACAACTAAAGTCGTCTATGAAGACTATGAAATACTGATGATTTTTTCTCGTACTTACACTAAGTGGTCCACAGACATCAGTATGGATTAAATCCAACACTTTAGTGGCACGTTCCACTTTACCATTAAAGGGAGTTTTGGTCATCCTTCCTTTAAGACATGATTCACAATGAGTTAACTCTTTAAGTTCATTATCATAGAATGATCCTAAATTGGTTAACTTAGCAATCGTATCTTTAGAAATATGCCCTAAACGTTCGTGCCATAAAGAAGCCGAGATCTTGTCATCTCTTTTGCCTTTGTTTAATTGTTGTATATTCAGAATATTGGTGTCTTTAGTTGTATAAAGTCCATTAGATAATGTACCAAGCAAAACAGAAGTTTTATTCTTCTTAAGATAAAAGTTTCCATTTCTAGAGGAAGTCTCATATCCTTCACAATCTAATATTGGAATGGAAATTATGCTACGAATAATAGAAGGTACATAAAGGACTTTGTTCAAAACCAAAGTAAAGACACCTAAATCTAATCTACACGTCCCAATGGCTTGGGCTTGAACGCTTGATCCATTCCCAACCTTCAAGACGTATTCTCCTTCTTTAAGCTGTCGGACCTCATTTAACATCTGTACATCATTACAGATATGATACTTCAACAATAAACACACCTTTCTTTAGAGTATCCTTGTACTCTCGGCAGTTCCTCTTCCAATGCCCTTTCTTGCCACAATGGTGGCAAACATCCTCTGTTTGATCCTTTCTCTTCCTGGCCTTTCTCTTTTTAACCCCTCCATCGGGTTTAAGAGATCCCTTATTCTTGGGAACTTTCTTCCCTTTGCCTTTAGAAGGCCCAGAAGTGGAAGTGACTATCATTACTTTGGGATCCTTCTTGATCGTGTCTTCAGCAGTCACAAGTTAACTAATCAGCTCAGCTACAGTAGCATGAGGATGATTCATGTTGAAGTTTAGCATGATGGATTGAATGATGGTGGAAGCAATGTGGGCAACAAGTCCACAATGAGTTCTTCACTCAATGGCATTTCCATGGAGGTCAGTTTCTCATTCAAAGTAAAAAACTTAAGACTATGCTCATGGACAATTGTACCTTCTTTCATTCTGAGATGAAAAAGCTTCTTAGAGGTGTTGTACCTTAGAACATGCTCTTTGGGATGGTACAATTGCTCGAGATGGTCGTAAATCTCCCAAGCATTGTCCATTGACTCGTGTTGCCTCTGCATGTCCAGAGATATGGTGGCCAACATGAGGCAACGGGCTTAAAGATTATCTTCAGACCATTTCGCAATCGCGTCCCTTTCAGCCCGAGTTGGAGCCTCACCTTCAGTGGCAGGCTCTCCCTCGAAGAGAACATATCTTCTCTTTTCAGAATCTAAAACTATCTTTAGATTCCGAAGCCAATCAGAGTAATTGGGCCCCGTCAACTTGTTTGATTCGAGGATGGATACCAAAGGGTTTTGGTTGCCATTTCAATTGTAGAGAATCACAGAACTACAACCTAAATGGAAAAACAGAGAAATCATGAGCATGCTGAATAATAACGATTATATATTATCAAGGTCTTTAGAAATATGTTCTCCCACTATTTTTAGAAAGTCTAGAAATCCCAACGACTTTAGAAGAAACTTATTTTCTCAATGGGTACTAGGATCCCAAGCATTCTTAGTTTTGGACCCACGACTCGTGAGACATCCAAAGGTCTAAGAATCTTTAGGTAGGTACAAATTGCCAATTCCATCTCCATGGAATTCCTAGTAATATTTTTGCATCACTAGTCTTTTAATCATGGACCCACGACTCGTGAGACATCTATATCAACTTTAGTGTTGAGCAGGACCCATCAATCATAAGATCTTAACCAAACTTAGTCCGGAACGACCCACGACTCGTGAGACATCGCCCATTCTAAAATGGTCAAGATATATTAATTATTTAAAATAATTAATCAGGAAGCTAAGAGTTAATAAGCTACACTAATTACCCCATGACTCGTGAGATAGCAATTAGTTTCACTTATTAAGTCCTAAATCCTATTGATGGGATGCTAGGAATTTTATTACCGTGATAAAACACCTATTTATTCGAATTTTACTCAATATTTAAATGGGATTTTCGAATGGCCTCACCAACATATAATGTTATCCAAATTTTAATTGTCTTGTTAATGTAGTTTCACATAAAGTGCATCACAGAAGCAATTAGCAGATAACATGTCCTAGCATGATATTAATTATGTGATGATCATAGGTATCCTATCTTATATATGATTTTGGGAGCCACTCCAAAATCACTAGTTCTAACATTCATGCCACATAAGATAATTCATATCACATAGGGGTACAATATTTAATGGAAAAACGCCCTATCTATTACATTAATAGAAACCCTCCTAAATATTTTGAGGGTTCTTCTTATGGCCACCGTTCTTCAAGTGCTCCTTGTGGATCCTTCTTATTCCATGGGTGCTTGTCTCCAAAATGAAAATAAAAACCTAACTTCCTAAGTTCTACTCTCTTTACATAAAGTAATATGGCTCAATTTTCATATTGACCATAGACAAGTATACGAGGCATACCCTGGCCCAAAAACAAAAATAAGAAAAGCCACATAATAAGCACATAACGATATGTACATAAGTAGGGCACCAACCCCAATTTAAAATGAGCAATTATGGGGCTCCAACCCCAATTGAAATCATCCATGTGTAGAATTTAAAACCATACATAAGACTAACCCATGATCACCTAAACTAGCATGCTTCCGCTTAAATTTAAATTTACCAATTCAATTTAAAATTCCCTTGACTTCAAGTTACAATTAACTTAAGTAATTTGAATATAGTTCATTATTCAAGAATTTATTCAAAATCGAATCACCGGATCATGACAAAACCACAATTAATACAAAATTAAATTTTTGTCAAAAATAACATTCAAAGTGATATTTATTATTTTCTCGAAAAATAAGAACTTAACTTTAATTCATAAAATCCCGAATTTATTATTATTTCAAATAAATAATTTTATAAAATTAAAATCAAATTTTAAAATAAAATAAGATTTTACAAAATGGGATTTTAACGAAACCAAAACACGACATAAAATTAGGGTTCCGGAACGCCCAAGCGAGGCGCGCGACACCTGACCGCAAGCGCGCGCACGAGGTGCGCACGAGCAGGCAACGCTCGCGCAAAACAGCCCACAAGGGCCTCCCGGGACGCCCTAGCAATCCCCCGCATAGCTGTGCGCAGGGCCACGTGCGCTGCTTACGGGCGGTCCTAGGCGGGGTGGGCGAAACAAGGTGGGCAGGCGTGCCCGGCCGCTGTGTCCGTACGATGTGCAGTCCGTTCCGGTCTTTGTTTCATAATTTCAAAAATTCCAGTTTTCGTTTAGAATTAAAACAGTTCAAACCAATCTGAATTAAAGCAACTTAAAATCAGATTAATCAGAAAAAATTTTCACGAATTTTTCAAAAAACAGTTTTGATCCGGCAACTTCGTTTTTTAAACAAAAACCATGAGTACATAACATACACTTAAATTCAAGAATTTTCATCAAAATTCCAAAAGTAGTAATGATACAATACGAATGTTGCAAGGTGGCTCTAATACTACTTGTTGGAAAACACGAAAGAGTACGCAGCGGAAGTTTAAAATTTTTCCACAAGTTTAATCGTTGTCTTGCAATTTTCGTACTGTAACGTTGGGAATAACAAGAAACTCACTTTAATTGAAGCTTTCCTGTGATGTTGTTACCACCTAACGAACACCCTTCAAGCGAAAAGTCTCTCGAACGGTCCTTCGATTTAGACTCCAAAGTAGAAGGCCTCCAAAGCGTATCCACACCAGTCCTAGAACACGATCAAGTAAGTGAGAATGCTAGTTCTATAGCTTGTGTTAATGGCTAGGATAATTTTTTCTTTGAAAACTTTTCTTTTAATTTTTCTCAAAAACATAACACTTCGTGAGTGTTGGTCTAAAGAATAAGAGAAGCACCACCCCTAGTACTTATACTAGGTGGTTCGAACTCCTAGGGTTTCCCAAACCTATGGGAGTTGTTTTATTGCTCACCAATTAACCCATTTAATTATTTAATTTAATTATAGAAAATAAGTTCCCAACTTGTTCTCCAAGTCTTGTAAGAATAATCTTCTCTCTCCTACAATAGAAAGTTGGACTTTTCAACTTTCCCAAAGTTAAAAGCCAATATTCAATAAATAAATTAATTCCCAATGAATTATTTATTGAGTTAAGTTTATTTGAGAATAGTCTTAACAATTAATTCAATGATTAATTAAAAGACCAAAATTAATTAATTACAATTTAATTAATTAATTCTAGAAAGAGTATTCACGTGTAATATAATTACACGTTAGAGCCACGCATCAGCCAGTTGTACGTGACACGTGGCAACCACGCAGGCATGCGTGACACGTGGCAGTCACGTGTCTTTGACACGTGGTAATGCCCGCGTGGTCCAGCCCATTTTCGATCAACAATTTGATCCGTCGTTAATCATATTAACATCCTACCATAACCCTCGTGTTCTGGCATTTGTGTGTGACCCCTAGCCAAATAACGAAATGAATCAAAGAACCTTTCAATCAATGACAATCAGTGAAATATGATCCTCCTACAACTCCATTTCTCAATCAAGAACAAAGGCATAGGAATATTCTCAGAGCCCAAATATTCTTGATCTTTAAAGTTAAGTTCGTTTCATATCCAGTTCGAACTCAATCCTAGAAAACCCCATTTTCTAGATGTCTTGATCTTTATCCACCTTGGCTAAGGGTTTAATGTTTAATGGACTACGAACAACTCAATCAGTAAGAGATCATTCTTGTTCTTAACAAGTGTAGGTCCTTTGTTGATTCTACTAATTCTCCAATACCACTTGTGTTATCCCAACATAGGCCGTGGTTCAGGTGTCTATATGGCAACACCCTTTTGAGACTATATCAAAGATTACAGAGTTAGCTCATATGAGACCTTACAGACTCTCAAGTCTAAGGATTAATGAATCACGTCATTGACCTGTGAGATATTTCCTAATTTGGAAGTTTCAGGATGTTAGGAATAGTGCCCTAGAAAGCCGATTGTATATCCGCTTTGTGCTTTTTCTTATTGTAATCACAGACAATCTTTGAATGAAATAACGAATTGAGGCAATACTTCTTTATATGCTCTTGTTTGGTATGCGTTTACTTTAGCTGTGCATGTATGAGAACTCCCCTAATCCTGATGACTTTAGGACTCTACCATTTAGGTGAAATGGTTCATTAAACGAGCCTTATATCACATAAGTCATGATTAGTAAAATACTCCAAGCCGATGAGTCCTACAGACAGTGGGAGTGTCAACCTGACTCCTCTAAGACTTGCTTGTGGGATCACACCCTTAAGAAGGACCACCTTGTTTCATGGAGGTGCAAAGTGTATAGTTGATACGTGCGTGATACATGAGGGTGCTTACTTTAATAAGTAAGTTCACTGAGGTGCCCCGTGTGAGAACATTCCTAAATGGGAAAGGAAGTTTCTATTTCAGGAAATGGAAACTTCCAAATTAGGAAATATCTCACGAGTCATTGATGTGATTAATTGATCCTTAGACTTGAGGTTCCTTGTCACTTTATGAGTTAACTCTGTAGTCTTAGGTATAAGCTTTAAAGGGTGTCGCCTTAGACAACTGATTCAAGGCTTATGCTGGGGCTGCACAAGTGATTCATGAAAGTGAATGAGAATCAAGATAGGACCTACACTTGCATTTGCAAGGTGATCTCTTATTGTGTAAGTCATTCATATGCCATATGGAGTCCTTGGCCAAGGCAGTAGATCAAGACATCAAGAAAAGGGTTTCTTGGATTGAGATCAAATGGATATGAAATGCACTTAGCTTTAAGACCGGATTATTAGGGTTCTGATTATTCCCTTGCCCTAGATCTTGGTTGAGAGATAGTAAGTAGGAGGATTGTATCTCACATGAATCAATGACTTAAAGGTTCTGTCGAATCCGAACATTCCAATTCAGCTAGGGGTTAAACACCTGTTGCTAGACTATGGTCGTTTAATCTGTGGACTGATTAATTAATTAGTGAATTAATTAATTAGGGTCACTGCTAATTGAATTGAGAACCTGGAGGGTCACACACAACAACTTGGTTACATGAGTTGAGGCTTGAAAATGATTAAACGAGTTAATCGGGCCAAGAGGGTTCCACACGTGTGAAGTCACACGTGTGTATATATATATATTATATATATATTAAATAATTAATTAGTTAATTATTTAATAGACTTTGGTTTAATTTTGAATTAAAAAGAAAGTCTAATTTTGGAGAAAATATTTATTTTATAATAAATAAAGTATAAAATTATCCAAAAATAGTTTGGATATTTTTAGCTCTCTTGAAAGTTGATTTGAATTAGAATTCAAAGTCAAAGTCAAAATTACTTGATGATCAAGTAATAGGAGAGAGGGACCAAAATCCTAGCCCATATAGGACTAGGAATTTCGGCACCCCCCTCCCTATAAATAGGGGAGCTCGAGCTCCTTATGGAGCTAATGGACAATTCTTGGTTCATGTGTTGAACACCTTCCTTTCTCCAAGATTAAATTAAACCCTAGGTTAAGCCTAAACACTAACTAGAGAACTAGCATCCTTACTAGTTAGATTGTGATCAAGTTGGTAGACTTTCTCTAGAGACTTCTAGTTAGAAGTTAGAAGTTTGAAGATTCGAGCTTTACCAAGGAGAGGGGATCAAGCCCCGAGAAGAGCGTTCTTGGGTGGCTTGAAACGCTTCAAGAAAGAATAAAAGAAAAGTAAGTTTTCTATCTTTACGAATTTGGTTACACGATTGCGAGTTCAAGGTCCTTTTGTTGGGAAAATTTTTTAAATTCCGCTGCTTTCTGATTCGTGTTTTCCAACAAGTGGTATCAGAGCCAACTCGTTAATCGTGTTTCTGATTCGTCTCAATTATTCTGAATTTGGTAGAAATTCTTAGGCTTAGATGCGAATTAGGTATTCATGAGTTCTTTTAGAAAGCCTGAAATACGAAACTGTAATTTTTCCTGAATTTCTGAAACTGTTTTCTTAAATTGTGATTTTGAAAACCGTTTTGATTGAAATATGTTTAAATCGAATTTTTTAATTTTGGATTGAACCGGGTTTTGGAGAAACCCAAAATACGAAACGGAACACGAAAAAGCAACGAGCCTAGGCGTGCTAGCACGTCGCACGCCCAGGCCCGTCGCCGCCGCCCAGCTCCTCCCGCAACCGCGCGGGAGCCGTCCCGGGCGCGCCTAGGCGCGCCGGCCCAGCCCGTCCCTCAACAGCGCGGGACGCCTGCCCAGGCCACCTAGCCGTGGCGGGCGCTGCTGCGCGCGGCGCACGTATGATGCGCGGCCAGCGCGCGCACACGAGCGACAACTGCCGCGCGTCTGCGTGCGCTGTTGCGCGACGGCGCCTCGCGCGGATAGGCCCTTTTCGGGCTCGCTTTCGTGTTTCGTGTTTTTCGTGTTTTCGGTCCTTAAAATCCCGATTTAATTTAATTTTAATTTTATCTTTTAAAATCAGTTTTGCTAAAATAAAATTATTTTAAAATTTTGATTAAATTGGGATTTTTGAGAAATTAAAGCGATTTGGATTTTGGGAAAATTATGAATTTTATTTTCTGAAAATAATGAAAGAATAAAATTATTAATTTTGGAAATTAATTGGAATTTTATTGGTTTATTGTTTTTCGGGTTTTATTGAAAAGGCTCTTGAACAAGAATTGCATCTAAGTCGTGTTTTAAGTCATTAGGACTTGAAACGAGAATTTTAATTTATTGGCTAAATTTAAATTCTCGCAAAAGCATGTTAGGTGATCATGGGTTTAGATCTATGTATGGTTTTAATTTATGCACATGGATGGTTTAAATTGGGGTTGGAGCCCTATAGTTGAGTTTTTCAATTGAGGTTGGAGCCTCACTTATGTGCGTATTGTTATGTGATTTATTATATGGCTTTCCATATTACTGTTTTTGAGGCCGGGGTATGCCCCGTGTAATTGTCTAAGGCCAATATGAAGATTGAGCCTTATTACTTTATGTCTTTTTCTTTTTATTGTAATTTGAGAGTAGAGATAGGTGGTGAGGTTTTATTTTCATTTTGGAGACAATGCACCCATGGAGTAAGATGGACCACTTTCAAGTAACAAGGAGGCCATAAGTGAAGACCCCTCAAAATGTTAGGGAGGGGAATCTCAATTGTTAAATGTAATAGAGATAGGGCTCGTATTTTGTTACCGCTTTCCCTTATGTGATTTAAACTGTTTATGTGGCATGTATGTTAGAACTTGTGATTGTGGAGTGGCTCCCACACATCACGCATAAGATAGGTAGAACCCATGATCATTACATGTTAGTATCATGCTAGGACATGTTATCTGTTTATGTGCTTGTTTGATATGCATTTAAGTGTACTTGCATTAATCAAGACTAATAAAATTGGATAACATATATGTTGGTGAGGTCGAACCGGACAACTCTCCGGTTGATTCGAAAATTCCCATTAAATATTAAGCTAATTTCGAACAAATAGGTGTTTAATTCGAGATGCAAGTTTTGAATTAATTCCTAGCATTCCATCAATAGGTTTTAAGTTTAGTAAGTAAAGCTAGTTATTGTCCGCGAGTCGTGGGATAGCTAGTGGAGCTTATTAGTTCTTAGTTACCTAATTAATCATTTTAAATGGTCAATATTTCGTGGTCAATTTTAGCAAGGGCGATGTCCGCGAGTCGTGGGTCGTTCGAACTAAGTTTTGGTCATGATCTTATGATTGATGGGTCTAGCTTAACGCCTAAGTAAATATGGATGCCGCACGAGTTGTGGATCCATATTGAAAGATAGGTGATGCAAAAACAATTACTAAGAGTTCTAAAGGTGTTAGAATTGGTAAGTTGTACCTACCTAGGGTTCTTACTTAGAATGTCCGCGAGTCGTGGGTTCGAGGTAAAATGCCTAGGATCTTAGTACCCATTGGGAAACGTGTTCCTCTTAGATCTTTGGGAATTCTAGATCTTTGAAAAACAGTGGGAGCTACATTAGATTAAAGACCTTATCTTTTGTATATCGTTATAATTCAGCATTCTCACTAGTTCTCTGTTTTACCATTTAGGTCGTAGATTCTGTGATTCTCTACGTGTTTTGAAATGGCAACCAAAAACCCTCTTGTATCGATCCTCGAGTCAAACAAGTTGACTGGTCCCAACTATTTTGATTGGCTGAGGAATCTAAAAATCATTTTAGATTCTGAGAAGAGAACTTATGTTCTCTTCGAAGGGGAGCCTGGTCCCGAAGGGGAGGCTCCCACTCGGGCCGAGCGGGACGCGATTCAGAAGTGGAAGGATGATAATCTCCAAGCCCGTTGCCTTATGTTGGCTAACATGTCTCCGGACTTGCAAAGGCAACATGAGGCCATGGAATTTGCTTGGGAGATTTACGACCACTTAGAGCAACTTTACCGCCCTCATGAACGTGTTACAAGGTATAACACTTCAAAGGAATTGTTCCACTTAAGAATGAGGGAAGGTTCAAGTGTCCATGAATATGGACTCAAGTTTCTTGCCCTTACTGAGAAACTTGCTTCCATGGACATGCCACTGAAAGATGAGCTTTCAGTGGATTTGTTGCTAGCTTCGCTCCCACCATCATTCAACCCATTTGTCCTTAACTTCAACATGAATCACGCTGGTGCTACTGTAGCTGAGCTGATTAGTCAGCTTGTGACTACTGAAAGCACGATCAAGAAGGACAATAAGGTTTTGATGGTGAATACTCCATCTTCCTCTTCTGGGCCTTCTAAAGGTAAGGGCAAGAAAGCCCAAAAGAAGAAGAAGAAACCCCTTAGGCCCACTGGTGGCATTTCGAAGGGGAAGGCCCAAAAGAAGAAGCGTGATCAGAAAGAGGATGTTTGCTTCCATTGTGGCAAAGCGGGACATTGGAGGAGAAACTGCCCAGAGTACAAGGCTACTCTAAAGAAAGGTATCTTTCTCGTTGAAGTAAATCTTTCTATTAATTCTAGTTCTTGGGTACTTGATACCGGTTGTGGAACTCATATCTGTAATGATGTACAGATGCTAAGTGAAGTCCAACAACTCAAAGAAGGAGAATGTGTCTTGAAGATCGGCGATGGCTCAAACGTTGAAGCTCGAGTTTTAGGCACAATTAGATTAGATTTAGGTAGTTTTGAGTTAGTATTAAACAAAGTCCTTTATGTACCGAGCATTATTCGTAATATAATTTCAGTTCCAATATTAGATTGTGAAGGTTATGAAACTTATATTAAGAATGGTAAATACTTTATCAAACGGAACAACTCTTCCGTTCATATCGGTACTCTAAGCAATGGACTTTACCTAACTCAAAATATCAATATTATGAATATACAACGAGAAACAAAGCGTAAGAGAGATGACAAAGTTTCAGCTCCCTTATGGCACGCTAGATTAGGACACATTTCCAAGAACAGAATTAGCAAGATAAACACTTTAGGATCATTCTCTGAAAATGATCTCAAAGAGTTAACTTCTTGCGAATCCTGTCTCAAAGGAAAAATGTCCAAAGTCCGTTTTAAAGGAACTGTGGAACGTGCCACTAAGGTTTTGGATTTGATCCATACTGATGTTTGTGGACCGCTTAGTGTAAGCACTAGAAACAATCATCAGTATTTCATAATCTTTACTGATGACTTTAGTCGGTATGGTTATGTATACTTAATGAAGTATAAATCTGAAGCTTTTGAGAAATTCTTAGAATTTCAAAAGGAGGTTGAGAACAAAACTGGTCACAAGATCAAAGCACTTCGATCTGATCGAGGAGGCGAGTATCTTAGTGAAGAATTCCTTAATCATCTCAAAGATAATGGAATTATCTCTCAGTGGACTCCTCCGGGAACTCCTCAGCTTAATGGAGTTTCTGAGAGAAGGAATCGAACCTTACTTGATATGGTTCGTTCCATGATGAGTTTCACTGACTTACCACCTTCTTTCTGGGGTTATGCCCTAGAAAGTGCAGCAAAGATTCTGAATCTAGTTCCCTCTAAGTCAGTCCCCAAGACGCCCTATGAAATGTAGCATGGTAAAATCCCTAGTTATTCTTACTTAAGAATTTGGGGTTGTCCTGCTTACGTGAAGAGGACAGTGGGAGATAAGTTAGAATTTCGTTCTAACTTATGCTACTTTGTAGGTTATCCTAAGGAATCCATAGGATACTATTTCTATGATCAATCTGAGCAAAAGGTGTTTGTTTCCAGAAATGCTACTTTTCTGGAGGAACCGTTCCTTAAAGAAAAGAAAGGCAAGATCATAGAATTAGAAGAAGTACAAAGTGACCCCATACCACCCAATGAAGAAACGTCCCACTCTGATCAACCACAACCAATCACGAATTTCGATACACATGTAAATCCTCCTCTAAGGCGTTCTGAACGCACTCCTAGACAGCCGGAGAGATGGTATGGATTCTTCCATGAAATCTCTCAAAAGGATAATGATCCTTCAACATATGAGGAGGCACTTTCAGATTCTGACTCTGAACAGTGGATAGAAGCCATGAAATCCGAAATGGATTCCATGAACTCCAACCAAGTTTGGACCTTGGTAGATTTGCCTGATGGGGTCAAACCCATAGGTTGCAAATGGATCTTTAAGAGAAAGCTTGGAGTTGATGGAAGCATTGCAGCCTACAAAGCAAGACTGGTTGCAAAAGGATTCACTCAAAGATCGGGCGTGGACTTTGACGAAACTTTTTCACCAGTTGCAATGTAAAAGTCCATTCGAATCATGCTTGCCATTGCTGCATATTATGACTATGAGATATGGCAAATGGATGTGAAAACTGCCTTTCTCAATGGTGACATTGACAAAGACATTTATATGGAGCAACCCATAGGTTTCACATTCAGTGGGATTTGATGAATCAGTCAAAGCGTTTGGCTTCATCCAAATTACGAATGAATCATGTGTGTATAGAAAGGAATTGGAGACCTCAGTGCAATTCTTAGTACTTTATGTTGATGACATCCTTCTTATTGGGAATTCGAAGGATGACATGAAAGTGACTAAGTTATGGTTATCGAACCAATTCGAGATGAAAGATCTTGGTGATGCGTCCTATATCCTTGGAATTAAAATCTATAGAGATAGATCTAGAAGGTTAATAGGACTCTCACAGTCGATGTACATTGACAAAGTATTGAAGAGATTCAATATGGAGTCAGCAAAGGTTAAGAACCTTCCTATGAGTGTAGGAACATGTCTTTCAAAGAAGATGTGTCCTAGGACTAACCTTGAGAAGGAGAGAATGACTCATACACCTTATGCATCAGCAATAGGTAGCATAATGTATGCAATGTTATGTACTCGACCGGATGTGGCTTATGCACTTAGTGTGACAAGTCGTTTCCAAACTGACCCTGGAGATGGTCACTGGGCTGCCGTGAAGAATATTCTTAAGTACTTGAAAAGTATTAAAGATTTATTCTTAGTTTACGGAGGTCAGAAAGATCTTACTGTCGAAGGATACTGCGATGCAAGCTTTGCATCAGACTTAGATGATTTTAAGTCAATGTCAGGATACATTTTCTGCCTAAACGGCGGAGCAGTGAGTTGGAAGAGTTCCAAGCAAACTACCACTGCAGATTCGACCACTGAGGCCCAATACGTAGCTGCAAATGATGCAGCTAAGGAAGGTGTTTGGATTAGAAACTTCATTCAAGAGTTGAATGTTGTTCCTAGCATGAAAGACCCCATTACTGTGTTTTTTGACAACACTGGGGCGGTTCCTCAAGCAAGAGAACCAAGATCTCACCAACGGACCGAGCACATTATGAGGAAGTATCACCTAATCCGTGATATTATCAAAAGAGGTGATGTGCAAATTGAGAGGGTCACATCAGCAGAGAACGTGGCAGATCCACTTACTAAACCCCTTAGTCGAGAAGCTTTCCAAAGTCATCTTCAGAAGATGGGACTTAGAGTAGCTTTAGAATGGCTTTGACGGGCAAGTGGGAGATTGTTAGGAATAGTGCCCTAGAAAGCCGATTGTATATCCGCTTTGTGATTTTCCTTATTGTAATCACAGACAATCTTTGAATGAAATAACGAATTGAGGCAATACTTCTTTATATGCTCTTGTTTGGTATGCGTTTACTTTAGCTGTGCATGTATGAGAACTCCCCTAATCCTGATGACTTTAGGACTCTACCATTTAGGTGAAATGGTTCATGAAACGAGCCCTATATCACATAAGTCATGATTAGTAAAATACTCCAAGCCGATGAGTCCTACAGACAGTGGGAGTGTCAACCTGACTCCTCTAAGGCTTGCTTGTGGGATCACACCCTTAAGAAGGACCACCTTGTTTCATGGAGGTGCAAAGTGTATAGTTGATACGTGCGTGATACATGAGGGTGCTTACTTTAATAAGTAAGTTCACTGAGGTGCCCCGTGTGAGGACATTCCTAAATGGGAAAGGAAGTTTCTATTTCAGGAAATGGAAACTTCCAGATTAGAAAATATCTCACGAGTCATTGATGTGATTAATTGATCCTTAGACTTGAGGTTCCTTGTCACTTTATGAGTTAACTCTGTAGTCTTAGGTATAAGCTTTAAAGGGTGTCGCCTTAGACAACTGATTCAAGGCTTATGTTGGGGCTGCACAAGTGATTCATGAAAGTGAATGAGAATCAAGATAGGACCTACACTTGCATTTGCAAGGTGATCTCTTATTGTGTAAGTCATTCATATGCCATATGGAGTCCTTGGCCAAGGCAGTAGATCAAGACATCAAGAAAAGGGTTTCTTGGATTGAGATCAAATGGATATGAAATGCACTTAGCTTTAAGACCGGATTATTAGGGTTCTGATTATTCCCTTGCCCTAGATCTTGGTTGAGAGATAGTAAGTAGGAGGATTGTATCTCACATGAATCAATGACTTAAAGGTTCTGTCGAATCCGAACATTCCAATTCAGCTAGGGGTTAAACACCTGTTGCTAGACTATGGTCGTTTAATCTGTGGACTGATTAATTAATTAGTGAATTAATTAATTAGGGTCACTGCTAATTGAATTGAGAACCTAGAGGGTCACACACAACAACTTGGTTACATGAGTTGAGGCTTGAAAATGATTAAACGAGTTAATCGGGCCAAGAGGGTTCCACACGTGTGAAGTCACACGTGTGGCTCACGTGAGTGACACGTGTCACTGTGACACGTGTCACTGTGACACGTGTCACACACGTGTGTATATATATATATTATATATATATTAAATAATTAATTAGTTAATTATTTAATAGACTTTGGTTTAATTTTGAATTAAAAAGAAAGTCTAATTTTGGAGAAAATAATCTAGTTAATTAATTACGAATTAATTAATTAGATAAAAATAAGTTATTTATTTTATAATAAATAAAGTATAAAATTATCCAAAAATAGTTTGGATATTTTTAGCTCTCTTGAAAGTTGATTTGAATTAGAATTCAAAGTCAAAGTCAAAATTACTTGATGATCAAGTAATAGTAGAGAGGGACCAAAATCCTAGCCCATATAGGACTAGGAATTTCGGCACCCCCTCCCTATAAATAGGGGAGCTCGAGCTCCTTATGGAGCTAATGGACAATTCTTGGTTCATGTGTTGAACACCTTCCTTTCTCCAAGATTAAATTAAACCCTAGGTTAAGCCTAAACACTA
Source organism: Lantana camara (assembly GCA_037501455.1). NCBI lineage: Eukaryota > Viridiplantae > Streptophyta > Magnoliopsida > Lamiales > Verbenaceae > Lantana > Lantana camara. The sequence continues at coordinate 118,719,884 of CM074857.1, forward strand.
ACTAGAGAACTAGCATCCTTACTAGTTAGATTGTGATCAAGTTGGTGGACTTTCTCTAGAGACTTCAAGTTAGAAGTTAGAAGTTTGAAGATTCGAGCTTTACCAAGGAGAGGGGATAAAGCCGCGAGAAGAGCGTTCTTGGGTGGCTTGTAACGCTTCAAGAAAGAATAAAAGAAAAGTAAGTTTTCTATCTTTACGAATTTGGTTAGACGATTGCGAGTTCAAGGTCCTTTTGTTGGGAAAATTTTTTAAATTCCGCTGCTTTCTGATTCGTGTTTTCCAACACAAGAAACTTCCTTTCCCATTTAGGAATGTTCTCACGCGGGACATCTCAGTGATGAAGTTCTTGTAACAATCACCCTTATGTATTATGAACGCATCAACGTATGCACTTATCACTCCATAAAACTGAGTGATCCTTTAAAAGGACATAATCACATAAGCAAGTCTCAGCAGAGTCAAGGTTGACACTCCCACTGTCTGTCGGACTCATTGACTTGGAGAAGTTTCTAATCCTCTCCTATAGAGTGATTTCCCATGAGCAAAATCATCTCGTTTATTATTCAAAGACTGTTTATGATTTTACAAGAAAATAGTAAAGTAAACATCTGCTTTAAGTGAACTATTCCTAACAAAGGAGTCCCTCTTGCTCGAGAAGCCCCCGAGGGTGCCACTTTGAGGACAGGAATGCAAGGAAGCAGAAGGTGTCCGAGATGGAAAATACCCATTTACGGTGATCAACATGATCGCAAGAGGCTCAACAGGGGGAGATTCCAATGCTTCTCTCCGTCGTTATATCCGAAGCTATGACCAGAGACCCATAGACTCAAAGTAGGTGTACTCCATCAAGGAAGGAAGCACCCCCAACTCGAGGGAGAATGAAGCGATAGAATTCAGTGAAAAGGACCTAAAACACATTGTTACACCTCATGGGGCCAGTGAAACCTCTGACTGCCCTATGGTGGTTAGCTTGGATATTCACAATCATGTTGTAAACAGGGTTCTTGTTGATAGTGGAAGCTCTGTGAATGTTCTCCCTTTCCCCACTTTCCAAAAGATGAATATCACAAACATTCTCCTCGAACCCCTCCAAATAGCCCTCATTGGCTTTGGGGGTTCCGAGGTGGTCCCTCGGGGACAGATTCACTTGGCCACCTCTTTTGGTCGTGCTCCATAGTGGAAGACTTTAATGGTCACTTATGTGGTAGTAGAGATTGAGATCCCTTACAACATCATAATCGGACGACCCGCCCTCGTTGATTTTAAGGCGATCATCTCCACCTGCCGTTAGAAGATCAAGTTTTCCACCCTCGAGGGGATAAGCGAGATTCTATAAAATGTTGAGGAAGCTTGGGAATGCTATATGTTGTCCCTTAGGAAACCCTAATCCGAGAAAACCTTTCAAATAGGATCCACCAAGAAATCTATTGATTTTCTTAATTTGGACGAGGACAACCTGTCTCATAAAAGGGTGAGGTTTAATAAAAAGAAGAACAAAAAGAAAGGCACGCACGGGAAGGATAACCTTGAGGGTGGCCCCCCAGGTACAATAGAAACGTTCTCTTCGGAAGAGGATATGGATGGGAACGAGCCTGAGGGCAGAGAAGAACGCTTTACGGGTCAGAAGAGAGCCCTCGAGGCCCCTCGTCCTGAAGTGTGGATAGAGCCCACAGAGAAATTTCTGACCATTGAGTTAGAGCCTAGCAACAAAGAAAAGACCATGTAAATTGGCGCATGGCTCTCGGGACCCTTGCAAATCATGATGATAGATTTTTTCAGGGAGAACATTGATATTTTCGCATGGAAGACGTCAGATCTCACGGGGATTGGCCCCAGTATCATAGTTCACAGGCACAACGTCGATCCCGGCTTTAAGCCCACTAAACAAAAAAAAAAGAGAGACACCAATGGATTTAGAAGGAAAATCCTCGAGGAAGAGGTGAAGAAGCTCCTCGAGGCTCAGTACATTGAGGAGATCCTGTATCCAAAATGGTTGTGCAATGTTGTTCTCATGCCCAAGAGTTCAAATAAGTGGCGAATATGTAATGATTTTACAGATCTCAATAAAGCCTGTCCAAAAGATCCGTACCCCTTACCTCGAATTGACCAACTAGTGGATTTTACAGCTGGTTGCGAGTTAATAAGCATGATAGATGCATTCTAAGGATATTACCAGATCTTCATGGCTCTTGAGGATGGCCTAAAAACATCATTTGTGGTGCATATAGGAGTCTACTGTTTCTTGGTTGTGCTGTTTGGACTAAAGAACGCGGGTGCTACGTATCAATGCCTCGTTAATAGGATGTTCAAGAAGGAGATAGGGGGTTCAATGGAGGTCTACGTGGGTGACATGATTATCAAAAGTGAGCGAAAACACTATCATTTGGAAGACTTAAAGCGGACTTTTGATGTATTGCGGCGATATGACATGAAATTGAATCCTTCCAAGTGCACATTTGGAGTTCGAGGGGGCAAATTCTTGGGATATATGGTAAGTCAGCGTGGGATCGAGGCCAATCTAAAAAAGATTGAAGCTATCTTGGGGATCCCTTCCCCTTGAAATGTTAGAGAAGTGCAGGTCCTAGTGGGAAAATAATCTCCCCAAACAGATTTATATCCCGCTCGGCAGACAGGAACTTATCATTCTTCAAAATTTTGCGCAGTGCTAAGAACTTCGCTTGGACTAAGGATTGTTAGAAAGCATCGCAAGACATGAAGTCCTATCTTTCATGAGCGCCATTGCTGACCAACCCGATGGAGGGTGAAAACCTCTGTATCTATCTCTCGGTTTCCATGGAGGCAATGAGCGTAGTCTTCATGGCAGTACGAGATCGTAAACACCTGCCCGTCTATTATTTGAGTAAGACCCTACAAGGCGCTGAAAAGAAGTACTTGGACATAGAGAAGTTTGCTTTCACCCTCGTAAATGTGTCTCGAAGATTGACGCCATATTTTCAGGCACACTCTATAATGGTGTCTACAGACCAACCACTGAGGCAAGTTTTATCAAAACCAAATGTTTCTGGAAGGCTGATTAAATGGGCAATTGAGCGTAGCCAATTTGACATCAACTTTGAGCCCAAGACGGCCATCCAAACGTAGGTGGTGGCAAACCTATTAGTCGAGCGCTTTGGCCTGGAGCCCATTACTCCAGAAAATGATAGTTTGTGGATCCTGCACACGGATGGTTCCTCGACCTCTCAAGAGGGAGGAGCAGGGGTGACCCTTAAAGACCCCGATGGAATCGAAATAGATTTTGCGATCAAGCTAGATTTTCAAGTTACCAATAATAAGAAGGAATATAAGGCCCTCGTCCAAGGGCTAAATATTACCCTTTAGAATGGAGTCTCTCGGATCACTGTTTACGTTGATTCACAGCTAATCGCGAGCCAGATTAAAGGAACCTATAAGGCTCAAGAAACCACCATGATGTTGTATCTGGGAAAAGCTAAAGAAGCCATTGGCAAGTTTAAGGAATTTTACCTGCTTCAGATCCTACGAACCGGAGAACGAGCGTGCCAATGCCCTCTTTAAGTTTGTATCCGCCCTCGAAGAATCTTGTAACCCTTCATTACTTTTCTTAGAATAGAGGAGCCTTTGATAAGGTAAAGGGAACGCTCTCAGGAAGTGGTTATGATTGACCCAAGTGAACCTTGCTGGCTCTATGACTTCGTAAGGCTCTTTAAAGAAGACGTCTGCCCTATTGACAAAGTGGAAGCTAGGAAGATCAAATGCAAAGCCCTTCGATTCATACTCAATCACGAGGGGAGACTTTTCAAGCGGTCCTTTCAAGGCCCCCATTGAAATGCTTAAGGCCCTCGCAGTCTAAAGAGGTCCTCGACCATATCCATAGTGGAAGTTATGGAAACCATTCTGGGGGGCGTGTCCTCGCCAAAGAGGTGTTAAGGAGTGGCCCATAGTCCTACAAGATGCAATCGGTTTCTCCAAAAAATATCCCAAGTGTCAGTTCCATTCCAACATTCCACAGTTACCTGCAGCTCAGATGACTCCTATAGATGTTACATGCCCTTTTGATCAGTGGGGCATTGATATCGTGGGGCCATTGCCAATTGCTATAAGACAGAAGAAATTTGTCATCTTGGCAGTGGATTACTTCACAAAATGTGCTGAGGCAGAAGCGATCACCAAGATTACCTTCCACGTTGTTAGAAAATTCATCTGGAGAAATATTATATACAGATATGGCATCTCCAGAGTGCTGGTATCAGATAATGGGTCCCAATTTATTGCTATAGATACCTGAGAGTGGTGCTCGGAATTGGGGATTAAATAACACTTCACTTCCATAGGGCATCCCCAAGCCAACGGTCAAGCTGAAGTCACTAACAGGATCATCTTACAGCATTTGAAGACAATGCTCGAGAGCAAGAAAGGAGAATGGGCTGAAGAGGTACAAGGAGCCTTATGGCTTATCGCATAACCCTCCGCTACGGCAGAGACCTCTTATTCTCTCGTGTATGGCGCAGAAGCTATGATACCTGAGAAAATCGCACAAGAATCCGCATGCGTTACCTACTTCGAGTCTACTACCAATGAGAGGAGTCGTGTGCCCAAATTGGATTTGCTGGAAGAAATGAGGGATAATGCTTAGATGCGTATCCATAAGTACAAAGCCTCAGTGGCCCGTTAATACAACAAGCATGTTAAGGAGAGGACCTTGCAGTTAGGAGATTTAGTTTTAAAGAAAGTTGAAGTATCAAGACATATAGGCAAGCTAGACCCAAACTAGGAAGGACCATTTAAAATCACCCAGGTGAGGGCCAACAACACTTACATGCTTGAAACACTTTAAGGCGAGCGTCTCCCTCGACCATGGAATGCTTGCAACCTCTGAAGGTTTTATGTATAGATTGCACAAGTACAAATATTGTAAGACCCCAACTTTGGGCTCAATGTAACCCCTTTAAAGAGAAAAGTAAAAAAACTTGTTTCTTCAAAATGAAAGGTTCTGTGCAAGGTGTACTTAGAACATGGTACTCAATCCCCTTGGCGGATCCCCCATAAGAGGGTCACATTATTCTTATCAACGCCAACTCCACGTCATTCACACTCCGCGTCGAAAGGCTTAATAATGTAAGTGAAACTTAGTTCTGGGATGGAAAAATAAAAGTAGAGCAACTAGACCTCGCTTCTAGTACACGCTCGTAATCTCAATGGAGCAACTAAGCTTTGCATCTAGCTCACGCTCGCAATTTTAACAAACCAACTACGCTTCGCTTCTAGTTCACGTTTGAAATTTCAAAAGAGTAACTAGACCTCACTTCTAGTTAACGCTCGCGGTTTCAGAACAATTAGCAAATTTTCTTATGGAAAACTCCTTAAGGAAATTTTCTAAGTAACCCCCTAACTTAACCGGGTACCCTCGGAAAAAGGCCCATCGCGTTTCCTTACTTTGCCCAAATAATGCTAACTCTTATACCAATGTTACTTAGCTTTATCTCAGAACCTCTTACGTTAGAGTCAAACTGGGAAAAACAAGCAAAGTAAATGCAGGAAAGAAACAAAAGCATTCATTCAAGGAAATATTCCTTCATTCAAAGACATGAAACATATGTTCAAGTACAAAAGATGGGCTTAGCCTATGACAATGAGAAGATTATAATCAAACTCTAAGAAATATATAGGGATTCAAGGGGTCACTATCTAATTCTTGTTTACGAGATTGAACCCCTTGAAAAGATCATAGGATCACTACAAAAAAACAGCCATTTCCAGACGAACTTTTCAGACGAACTTTCAGACGATTTCGTCTGGAAAATTCAATTTCCGACGAACTTCCGGCGAACTTCCGACGAACTTCAAGTCGTCTGAAAAACCCTCGTCTGAATATATTTCAGACGAACTTTCAGACGAAATTTCCGACGAACATATATTCCGGCGAACTTCCCGGCCAATTTCCGACGAAACATTATGTCATCCGAAATCTATTGACTTCCGACGAACTATTTTTCAGACGAACTTCCGACGAACTTCTCGGCCAATATTCCGACGAATTTCCGACGAAACTTACCACCACAAAATTTCAGACCAATGTCATTCCGACAAACTTTCCGACGAACTTTCCGACGAAATTTTTTTTTCAGACGAACTTTTTAGAATTTTATTTTTTTAATATTATTTTTCAGACGAACTTTCAAAATTTTATTATTTTTATTATAAATCCAGACGAACTTTTTCGTCGCAAATTTAAATTTTTTTTTTTAAATATATTTTATAAATTTTTATTTTTAACCTGTTTTTAAAAATATTTTTTTGTCAATTGTATCCATATAAAAACGATGATTAGAAAATCAATAATATAGATAAATTTGACAACATTATAATTGCAAATCCTTGAACGATAAATCCGTACAAGAACATCCAACAACATTATAATTCCAATTCCTATATAGATAAATTCGTACATGAAAATTGATAAATTCTAACAACTTGAGAGTTTCTAAATAATAAAAGGAGTGCTACAAGTTTCAATCAGATAACCTTTTTTTCAAAACATAAAACAAATACGTCATGGTAGTCTTGTTCCACTTGTAACTGACTTTTCACTTGCTTCTTCTAAATTCCTTTTCACTTTGGTTGTTCACCGATCTGACAGGACATAAAATACAACAAAAAGATAAGCACCAATTCCACTTGAATTTAAGAATTTAAACCAACTCAACAAACGGTCTAGTCCATATCGATTAAAATGCAAAATTGACATAAAACAGAAATCTCGCTGCAACAACATGTTTTAAAAAAAATTACGTTTACCATATCAAACGAAGTCGGATAAATCTGAAATTTTATAGAAATACATTCAACACATTTATAAATATCCATGTAAAACAGTTTTACAAAATTCAAATGTTTACCCACTCTGCTCAAGCTACTAATCCAAATCAGAAAACAGGGGACAACAGGGCGTTTCGTAATTTTTTTTTTTTCAGGTACCAAACGAACTCGGATGGACATGAAATTTGATAGAGATAAACTTTAGCATATTAAAAACTTTCAGTTAAAACAGTTTTCTAAAACGATATCATACGAGTTCAAAATTTCATTTTAAACCCGCTGCAGAAAAGGGGATCTAACGCAGCAGCAGGGGTAGCCATAAATTCCACCTTTCAAGTAGTAGAACAATTCTCTAGCCCTGAACCCAAAACCCCAATCAAAATTTAAAAGAATACGAAAATTATGAATAAATAAATATATCCATCGGAATTTAAAGAACGAATTTGAGAAAAACACAAACCTGTCATATATGCTAGTTAGTGAGCCTAAATCAGGCACAAGAACCCTGTCATCCTTCTTCTCTGCTCCAGCAAAATAAGACAAACCACCCAATCTCTGTAAAAAAGTAAAAAATTCAATCTTGCAAATTTCTCTAACATGAAACAAAATCCCTAAAAATAGAGAAAAACCCAGATTTCAAAAAGCATTCTTTCTTGAAAAAGATACATACCCCTTTACCAAAACCAAAGATTCCATGAACTAAAACAATGGGGGGCAAATCATCAGCGGTGGTGCACTTCCCTGAATCTTCCTCTCTCTTCAATCCAACAAATTAGGCTTGAAAATGCAATCCACCTCCCGATGCAACTCCCTCGTGCCGTGACACATATTAATCCTCGCCACATTCATCCCGCCGACGGCCAGCGCCTCCAGATGCTCCGGAGCACACGTGGCGGGTCCAATCGTGCAGATCAGCTTCGTCCGCCGCGCGCTCCGGAATCCGTTCTCCTTCAGCTCCGCCTCTGTCACGGCGTCAACCTCAATCGAGCTGGAATCAGACACCGCCGGGAAAGAAGCCGCGGTTAGAACTCCTCCGGTACCATTTTTGTAGCTCCGCCGTTAAGAATTTCCGGTGGAGAAATTAGTGGGGAGGTGGAGGAGGGGAGAAGAGCTTAGCTGCAACCATGAGTGATGAAGAATGATGTTTAGTTTTGGGGAGTAAAAGATATTATTATTAGAGTGATGTTTAATTTGGAGGGAAAATAAAATATTTCAATAAAATGGGTGGGAATGAAATTAATTTGAGGGGTAATTGAAATTTTTCAATAGATTATAATTTATTTGTTATATATAATTTAATTCATTTATAAATTATATTATTTAATATATTTATAATTGTATATTATACATTTTGATATATAATTTATATGTATGTATTATATTATTTAATAAAGTGATAAATAACAGTATCTTATTTAATAAATTTATATGTATTATATTATTAATGAGGAAGATATATTGTACTATTTAATAGTTTTATATTTATTTAGCTATTACATCATTTAACATAACTTAATTATATAAAGTAGTATATAATATATATATATATATATATATATATATATATATATATATATATATATTATGATTTAATACTTATCAGTATTACATTATCAATAATAGTATAATATTATTATAGCATATCATATATATATCTATTATAAATATAAATAACTCTATATTATAATATTTAATAAATATATAGTCATCATTATGCTAATTAATAGACTTTTATATATATATATATATATATATATATGTGTGTGTGTATTATTTTAGGATAATAGATTACTTATATCTATTATATCATATTTCTTTTATGACATTTATAAATATGAAAATTTATATGTAATAATATTTAATTGACTTACATTAATCACATCAATCTTATTGAGAATACACTCGTGCATATCTTATACGTTATCATGTGTTATGTCAAATTCTTAAAATATCGTTTGTATTATATAATATCATATCATTATACAAGTATAACATCTTAGTGATTATTTAGTAGACTTACACTTGAATATTATTTCAGTTAATATAACTTATAGCTATCTATAGTATTAGATATTATTATATCTTGTGATATATAATAATCGCAAATGTAAATATTTTTATATTATTTATTTAATAGATATATAGTTCTATTATTCATTTAAAAAACTTATGACTATGTATTATATTATTTTAATAGATCACTTATAGTTATTGTATTATGTCGATCACTTGTAAAGTACATTTGCGCACCTTAAATAATACCACATCTTATGTTACTAACTCAAATTATTGTACATATCATATAATATCATAGCACTATATAAGTATACCATCATAATGATTTATAATGTATATTATATCTATGACACATAATCTTTAATTAGACTTTATTACATAGTTTTCACTAATTACAATAGTACATAAGTTGAAGAAAAAAATTATAATACTATATTACTAATTATTAATTAATACTACTGTAATTAATTAATATGTCACGATATATAAGTAATTATAATTAATTTATTTATTTTCACCTTCAAATTACATATGTGCTACATATTATAACGTTTATTATCATTTTAATTGAAAACAATTTCAGATCAACTTTTTCGTCGGTGTTTCGTCTGAAATCTCAGACGAATTTCAGACCACTTCGTCTGACTAATAACTTATGAAATTAATTTAAAATTTTCAGACGAACTTTTGTCGCAAAAGTTCGTCTGAAATATAAAATATACTTATTTTTAAAATTAAAATATAATTATTTTTTAGAACAATTTCAGACCAAATTTTTCGTCGGTGTTTCGTCTGAAATCTCAGACGGATTTCAGACCACTTCGTCTGACTAATAACTTATGAAATTAATTTTAAATTTTCAGACGAACTTTCGTCGCAAAAGTTCGTCTGAAATATAAATATAATTATTTTTTAAATTAAAATTTTAGTTGGACGGAATTTCGTCGAAATTTCGTCGGAAATTTTGCATCATATGACAAAAGTAAAATTTACTTAGTTTCGTCGAAATTTAGTCGGATTTTCGTCGAAAATTTTCAGACCAAAAATTTTCGTCGGAAAAGTTCGTCTGAGAGTTTCAGACGACCACTTTCGTCGGAATTTCGCCGCAATATCAAATAAAATTCATTTCTTTTATGTATTTTTAGACGAAAATAGTTCGTCGAAAGTTCGTCGGAATTTTCCGACGAACTTCCGACGCATTTTTCGTCTGAGTTCAAATTTACCATAATTATTCTAAATTTCAAGCGAAATGTTCGTCGTAAAGTTCGTCTGAATTATAAAATATAATTTTTTAAGAAAATAAAATTTTAGTTCATCGAAATTTCGTCGCAAATTCGTCGGAAAAGTTGAAGCTCATGAAAAAAACCAAATATTATGAGTTTCGCCGGAAATTCGTCGGAATGTCGTCGGATATTTTCAGACGAAAAGAGTTCGTCGGAAAAGTTCGTCTGAAAATGGCTGTTTTCTTGTAGTGGATGCCTATCTGAACCAGTACCCATGGTGTCAGAGCATAAACAACTTACAGAGCATATGAGATACTAGTGAGGGGCAATGTGTTGTGATACTTCAGACTAAATTTGAGAACCCTTAAGCATTTTGGCCTTGCCTGCTTTCTAAATTCACCACCACAATGTGGGTAGCATTGGTGGGAGCTTGGGGAGCTTGGGCCTCGAGGGCCTCAACCGTGGGAGCAGAAGTCATCTCATTCGTGGGTGGTTGGGGAACCTAGGGCTCATTGGACTCGACCACGGGAGCGGGAGTCGCCTCGACGGCAGGCGCTTGACGAAGATTAGAAGGATGGCCCTCTGAGACAGGTTCAGCATCAATAGCCCCCTCGTTGATTGGCTTCTCGACAGGTTCATGAGCCTTCATAAACTCCCCCTGAAGGAGGGCAACCAAATTAGCATACTCTGGCTCCGTTAAGTTATCTTCAGGGTTCCCCTCCGATGCCACTTGTAAGTTCAGGTCCTTGTCAAACTAGAGACCCATGCGCTCGAGATCAGGAGAAGAAACACCTACTAAGCCCATTGTGATCAGTTGCTCCACAACTAGGTCAAAGGCTTTCTACACCTCCTCAAAGCAATGAAGGGTAGCGGTAAAGCCAAAGGTCTTAGAGTTGCATAATTTCAACCGCACCTCGTCAACCGCTCGAGATAGGTCCTCGGGAAGCTCCCTGTCAAATTCTTCCTGATAGGTCTTCTTGGTAGCTTCAGTGGCCTCCTTCCTAGCGTTACACAGCCGTTGGTTCCTATCCTCCAACTCCTTGGCCAAGTCTGTATTATCTGCCTGGGCTAGGTTTAGCCTGTCGTGAAGTTTCCTACGAGCCTTCTCCTTTTTCTCCACTTCTTTTTTGGCTTTATCAAATTTAGTTTAGAGGGACTCGAGCTGGGCCTTCAGGAGATCATTCTCTTCTTGGAGTTGAGCGGGATAGCCAGCCCGGGCCATCTTCTTGTATTTGGCCTTACGCCCGGCAAAGGTCATAGAGCGTCATCCCAAATTCATCACCCTCGGAAGCACCGCTTGAGAGGAACCAACACCAACACTTAGAGAAAATTTCAAGAAGGAAAGTGAAGGACAATAAGTGAAAATATACATGAAAGCGGAATATGGTGCTTACCCCAATAATGGAGAACCATATGTCATCTATCAGTTGGTTGGTGCTCTGAAAAAACAACTCCCTGTGGTCCCCGAAGAATTACACTTCATTGGAACACGTTGTGCGTTAAGGTCCGAGTAGCTTGGGTGTCCCCCAGGAGGGTGGGACCTGAGGTGGAAGGGCACCGGTAGAAATGGTCACCTTGGTGCTCAAAAGCCCAAATTCTTTCCCCCTCGTAGGAGGAAGTCTCTCCATCACTGGGCTCACCCACCACGACGGCTCTGGCCTTTCCTGTTACCAGAACAGTGCCCGACAGTCTCTTCTTTTTCTTGAAAGGAAGGGTCCGGAATCTCTGGAATAACATCGTCAGTGCGTTGTCCTTGAATCTCGTTGGGAGCAATTTGGAGAAGCTACTCCCCGCCTCGCTGGTTTGAATGGTCCCCCCTGACGAGGGAAGATCCTGTTATCAGGGGTGGCCCCTTGGCCTTCCCGTCGATACCTACTAGGGGTGCTCGAACATTCACCACAGCCGCCCCCGTGACCGTCTGTAATTAAGGATACTCTCCATGGGTACCAAAATAGGAAATCTTAATCCCCCGGTGGATATGGTGTCTCTGTACACTGTCACTTCTCCGGGTGGTGGATTATTGGCTCTCTCATGCGCCTCTTGTAACCAGAATGGGAATTTCTCATCCAAATACCTTGGGGCCCTCAACGAGACCAAATCCCCCATGGTTATGGTACTTTGAATTTTATCTAGGGTCCTATCTGTGGCTTGTATGCCAGAACTCTCCCCTTCCATCGGCGTTTTGGCTTTTTAACTCCTCCTCCGGCGTTTGGCACGAGGTTCTTCTTAGGGTCCAATAGCCATCTCTTCAGGAGGTGAACTCTCTATCGCGACGGTACGGAGCGATGGTGCGGCCTTGTGGAACCCTCCACTAATGGAAGAACAACCCCTTGGCGTTCTTCTTCTATAAGCAAATCCATCTCTTCAAAGAGAAGGGCTACTCCTCTTGGGTTACATTCCCCCATGGCTGACACGGCGGTATCAAGCTCTTCATCCCTGGATTAACTGAATATTTCCTCCACCGTGTGGTGATGGGGTATGGGATTGTGAGGTGAAGAACTAGAACTCGCTATATCCTCTATCTCCCTAACCGGACATAATGGAGAATGTTTGGTGAAATGTAGAAGATGAGACTACCTATTGTTCTAAGGTTAGCGAATGAAAAGGTTAGCAGAAAAGAGCAAAACAATACCTAAGATTCGGAGTCTTGAAATCACTAGAATCCGCCTAAGAATGCAGAGGAGGTTCTGAAGATTTTGGGTGCACTGAAGAAAGTGTTGCATGAAAAGGAATTTGTGAATGGATGTCTCCCTTTTTATAGGAGAGAGTTGGTGGGATTTGGGCAATAAATTCAAAAGTTGTAATCATTCCCGCCTAGGTAACCACCCACTTTTGCGAACCGTCACACACGTCCCCATGATTCACGCGCTCTTTCTTGAAAAGGCACACCCACTCTCTCAGCGGCATTTAATGCCTGACAGTGTGGTCAAGGTGAAGGGACCGCATTAAATGCGTCCTCAGAACAAGTGTCTCAAGGGCATAACTTCCTCGCCAAAGATGACCCTCGATAATTTGAAAGTCTGAATTTTATAGGCCATATTACTGTGACTACAGAATTGGGGGACAAACTGATGAGGCTAAAATATGGCTAACCACGTGTACGACACGTAGCCTAGTCAAAGTATGACACCATGGCATCTCAGTGTCCACACCCTAAGCTCTCCCTCGAAACTAACTGCTTCCCTTCTAAGGAGTATATGCTCCTTCATTTGAAGGGAACCATAACCTATCCTCGAGCGGGCGAGCCAGGCTACCTTCCCTCGAGCGCATGAGAAAGGCTAGAAGTACAACTACGGCATTGCCCTCAAGGCCTTCTCAAGGTTCACCCTCGAGATCATTCCATGGCTGTAAAGGCGAATTCATTCCCTCCATGCCACCTCTTTGGGCCCAGGTACCCTAAAGTTCATACTAACCCGAGCATGCTTAGCCCCCGATAACACCCAAATAATACTCTCTGACTGTTAGTACACAAATGCACACCTGTTACTGTTGCCTGCCACCGATATTTTTGCAGGAGACCCTTCTTGAAGGCTCCTCATTACGCCATGTGTCTAGGGCAACACTAATCCAGGATCACTGGGTGACAATTACTAAAAGGTCCTCACCCTCACCTATAAATATTCAGAATCTTTTATACTCTGTAAGAAAGTTTTACACATTTGAGCTCTGTTTTATATTCTTCTTCATCACCTGAAACTGATTTGAGCGTCAGAGAGCCAAACTGGGTTTCACCCCCCATTTCCCCAGCTTGGCCTTCTAGCATTCTGCTGTGTTTGTTCCTAGCAGGTAGAACCCACTCACTCCGCGACCCTCGCCTAAGCACTTGACCCCTTATTTCCCCATCATATAAATTTTAAAGTGTTGGAGTTTGACAACTAGGATCAGACCCCATCAGTAGGATAAATCCCCAATTGGGCATCATATTTTTACTTAACTCCCCAATTGGGTATCATATTTTTACTTAACTCCCCACGTATAAATTTCACATAATGTAGTACATATATGATATAATGCAGTATTTATATCCTATTATGTAGTATAAATTTAGTAATATGTTGTATCCAAAAGTGTTATAAATATATTCTAACACTCAAAATATGTTGTATAATTTTCACAAAATGTAGTACTAAAACATTCTAATGCAGTATTTATATCCTATTATGTAGTATAAATTTATGGGGAGTTAAGTAAAAATATCCATACTAATAGGGAGTTATTCCCGACTACCCCTAAAATTAGACCAAAAATTATTAAGAGAGAGAGTGTAATTTTTTTTAAAGGAACGGTGGCCGAAGAAACGACCAATTTATTTAATACCAGAATCAACAAAGTCTAAAGTAACAGAATCAGATATAAAAGAAGGATAATCCCTCAAACGTAACAGAATCAGATATAAAAGAAGGATAATCCCTCAAACCAACGCAGGCGTAAGCCGTATTTTTAGCTAATTTGTGGGCAATCATATTGACACGACGTCTAACAAAAGAAAAATTGAAAGAATCAAACACAGAATAAACACGAATGCATTCATTAAGGATATTACCAACAAAAGACTCGTCTTCTTCCCCACTTCTAAGTTGATTAATAATGTTGAGACTATCACCTTCTATGATCACTTTGAGAACAGCCGACGCTTCAGCCTCCACCGAATCAGTGGTATTAAGTTTGCGATCTGTTTCCCAACCAGTCACAATGCCATCCGCATTCCTAGCAACGACCCCAACACCTACCGTATTAGCTTCCTTAAACACCGTACAGTCGTAATTAATTTTAACCCACCCCTTTTTAGGTCTCCGCCACTTGGTGATGGTAGACATTTGCTGTTGTTCTGGCAGAATCTCATGCCCATCGCTATTACAGATATTTTGTTCCTCGTAGTTGATGATTTCATGGGGCTACCTCTCGACACCTTCTGCTTTACAGTGACAGCGAGCTCCCCAAATTGCCCACAAGATCACAACAGTCCTTCTTCCAGCCTCTAAATCCAACCCAGACCATAACTTGTGCAGACCATCCATAAAGAGAATAATTGTCAGAGAAAGTTCGGTTGTTGTACACGGTGTGGCAGCGATTAACACTTGATCAGAAATTGCCCAAGAACACAACCACAGTAAGGTTCGAGAACACCAATAGGAAATATTCAATAGGCTGAAGGAGCAAAAAGACCAATAATTCATGTTCGGGCTTATGCATTTGGGGGGAGAAGAGGAACATATAGATCCAATACAAGTCATAGAAGGTATGTTAAACATTATAGGCATCCCCTCTAGGCTATTATATGATTTGGATGCTCATTTTTGCATATAATATTGCTATGAAAATGTTTATACATGTTGAATGTTACTTTATGTGAATGAGGTTAGATTTCTAGAAAAAAAAGAATTGAAAGTCAGAACAATCAAAACCTTTTACAAAGTTTAGAATGGAATCTGGGGACCAGATTCTATTAAGGGGGAGAGAGTGTAACGACCCAAATTTTGAACTAAAAAAAAATGTATAAATTAATTTTATATTTTTCCAGAACCTACTTGCCGCGTCATTAGTCAGCTAGCTTAGAGTTAGTTGTGTAATTGATCAGCTAAGCTAAGAGTTAGTTAGATCTGTTGGCCACGTGTCTTCCAATTATTGGTGTGCTTGATATATATATGTATTTGTTGCTCTGTTCTCAGAGTTAACCAATTTAAATGTTTCACATTGTATTTTTGATCTCTAATATGGTATCAGTAGACAACACGCTTCTCTGAGTTTTTTTCCCAGCGATTCTTCTTCTTTTTCGGTGTGTTTCCGGCTATCTGCGTCATCTTTAGTCTGGCTTTTTGCATTGATTTCACAGAGTTTACCATGGATTCCGGCAGCACTTCCGGCTTTCCATATTTCCCCTGATGATCCTCATTTTTTGCCTCATTCTGAGAATCTCAATTCCTTCCTTGTTTCTCAACCATTGACAGGGGACAATTATCACACATGGAGCTGATACATGCTCATCTCTTTGTCAGCTAAGAACAAATACGATTTTTTTTTATGGCTCCTTAACTGCTCCTGTGATCCATAAGTCTGGCGCACGATGCAGAGCATGGATTTGCAATAATCATGTGGTTATATCGTGGGTAATTCATTATGTTTCGAAGAAAATCGTGGTGAGCATCTTATTTTCTGACTCTGCTAGAGAGATCTGGCTTGATCTCCGTGATCGTTTCTAGCAATCAAAAGGTCCTCGTGTGTTTTAGCTCCGTCAAGCGCTTAATTCCATTCGCCAGGATTACACTTCAAGCAATATCTACTTCACCAAGATCAAATCCATTTAGGAGGAATTATCAAATTACAGGCCTCTATGCACCTGCAACAAGTGCACCTGCAATGGAGTTCGTGTACTCTGCCTTTTTTACCAATCTGAATAAGCCATGGCATTCCTTATGGGACTCAACGATTCCTATGCTGAGATCCGTAGCCAGGTGCTGATGATGGATCCTTTGCCAACGATTAGTAAGGTTTTCGTGTTGGTCATCGAAGAGGAATGACAGCGCGGCCTGGGTGTTACTTCTACCTCTATTTCTGATACTCATTCCATGGCGTTTGCGGTGAGAAATCAATCTCCATCTTCTAGATCTCGTGCGCCTTCTCAGAGCTTCAATAATGGTCGTTTCTCTTCTTGATTTTCGGGGCGTGGTGCAGGCTCTGGAAGAGGACGAGGCAAACTTGAATGCTCTCATTGCAAGCATGACAACCACACTGTCGATCACTGCTACAAGCTTCATAGTTATCCCCCTGGATACTTCTCTGGTAATAACACTCGTTCCCATTCAATTCATCAACCTACAGCTACTAATCAGGTTTCTCAGGTGAGTGCTACTTCCACCAATGAAAGCATTAACACTCCAAGTTCAGCTCAATCTAATTCCACTACATCTATCAACTAGCTAACTGAACAACAATACCAGTTCTTGTTGTCATTGTTATCTGCACAGATACAGACTTCCAGTGCTTCAGGAGAGGCAAGCACTTCAGGCTTACATCAACCAGCAACAGGTATATTGCTATCTGCATATAGCTCTTCAACTTTTGAGAAATCTGTATGGATATTATATTATGGAGCTAGCAGCTATATTACATGTGATGAGCCTTTGTTAGAGAATGTGGAAGTAGTTCCTAACACATAAGTAATTCTTCCTGATGGATCTAAGTTTCAAGTCAGCTGCAAAGGAAATGTTACATTACATCCTAATCTGGTTTTGCATGATGTAATGTTCATTCCTCAATTTAGATTCAATCTCATCTCTATTAGCCATATGATGAAGTACTCTCATCTCAGCATATCATTTACATCTGAGCAATGCTTGATTCAGGATTCCAGATTGAAGATGATGATTGGCAGGGCTAGGCTTCAAGATGGGTTATATGTTCTGGAAACCTTTCCCAATTCTTGTACTAGTGTTGTTTCAAATTCTATTGCAGTTAATAAAGTGTCAATTTCTTTGTGGCACAAAGGTTAGGACATATACCCTTTCCTGTACTTGATCAGCTTAAACCTTTGTTGGGTTATAGTGACTCTTGTTTGAGTAATTGTCCCTATACAATCTATCCATTAGCTAAACAAAAACGGTTGTCTTTTCCAATTGGTAATCATTAATTAGATCATGCTTTTGAACTTATTCATGCTGAAATATGGGGTCTTTTCAATCACTCCCCTGCAAATCCCTTTAAGTATTTTCTTACCTTAGTGGATGATCATCCATGGTTTACTTGGGTTTTTATGCTTGAAACAAAATCTGATGTCCTGACAATTGTACCTTAGTTCTTCAAGATGATTCACACTCAGTTTGGTGTGACAATTAAGTGCTTCAGGTCAAATAATACACCTGAACTGTCTTTTACAAAGTTTTTCAAGGAGTAAGGGGTCATTCATCAATTTTCTTGTCTAGAGAGACCACAACAAAACTCTATAGTTGAAAGAAACAATCAGTATTTGTTAAATGTAGCAAGGGCTTTGTATTTTCTATCTAGAGTTCCATTGAGATATTGATCAGATTATGTGCTTACAGCTATGTTCCTCATTAATAGAACTACTTCAGCAAATTTGGATCAGCAATCTCCATGTTCAGTTGTTATATAATTCAGATTTTGATTACAGCTTGTTAGGAGTGTTTAGTTGCTTAGCTTTTGCATCAACTCTGCCATCTCAGAGGCACAAATTCTCACCTAGAGTTATACCATGTGTCTTTTTGGGCTATCCCACTGAAGTTAAGGGCTATAGACTACTGAACATGGACACTAAAGAAGTTTTTATTTCAATAGATTTATTTTTCCATGAGAAGACCTTTTCTTTCCAGTATACTCCTATTCAGTCATTTTCAGATATCATTCCTGAGGTCTCTGAAGTGTCTTTACCAGCTCCTGTAATTCTTTCTTCTCTAAATTCAAATGATTTGTTGGACTCAACATCTGATTTAGATCCTGCAGTGCTTAGAAGATCTTCATGATCAGTTAGACAACCCTCATCTTTAAGACTATCACCACAATCAGTTACATGGCAAACAGATTCAAGTCTCTATAAACTTGTATCCCATCTCTTCCTTTCACTCTTATGACAAGTTGTCTCATATATATAAGAAGTTCTGTCTGAATATTTCCACACAAGTTGAACCTGCTTCTTACCAGGAAGCAGCTTCAATCCCTGAATGGAAACAGGCCATGAAAGAAGAATTAGATGCTATGGAACTTAACAATACTTGGACTATAGCATCTCTTCTAGCTAGACATCACTCTATAGGCTGCAAATGGGTTACAGGATCATGTTTAAGTCAGATGGCACTCTGGAAAGACACAACGCAAGGTTATTGGCCAAAGGTTATAGTCAACTTGAAGGAATTGATTTTATGGATACTTATTCACCTGTGGCCAAACTTGCAACTATCAAGACTCTGTTGGCTTTAGCAAGTGCAAATAACAGGGAACTAGCTCAGTTGGATGTAAATAATGCATTCTTAAATGGGGATCTTTTTGAGGAAGTCTACATGGACTTGCCACAGGGATATACACTCCCAGACTCTGCTCATGCCACTTCAGGAAAGTTGGTTTGTAGATTGAACAAATCCATTTATGGATTAAGGCAAGCCTCCAGAAAATAGTATGCTAAATTTTCTACAGCACTCATTCATTATAGTTTTACTCAGTCTAAGGCTGATTACTCATTGTTTAAAAAAGGGTCAGGATCAGATTTCATTGCCCTTTTGGTATATGTTGATGATATCATCATCGCCGGGCCGAATCCATCTGTTATATCTGATCTCAATGAATTTCTTCATACTCAGTTCAAGTTGAAAGATCTTGGTCCCTTAAAATTTTTCTTAGGCCTTGAAATTGCTAGATCAAAAGATGGGATTGTGTTGTGTCAAAGAAAATACACCCTGCAGCTGTTGGAAAAGACAAGTTTCCTTGGTGCCAAACATCTAAACACTCCTATGGATTCTAATATTAAACTGAACACCTTTGATGGCGAGGCTTTGGAGGATGTTACCACCTATAGAAAACTTATTGGGAAACTACTTTACCTCACTTTATCAAGGCCTGATATATGTTTTACAGTTAATTTGTTTCTAAGCCAACTAATCATCACTTAGATGTTGTACATCATTTGTTGAAATATTTGAAAGTAACTTCAGGACAGGGCATTTTCTTCCCTTCAAGAAATGAAATGAAGATAACTGCCTTTGTAGATGCAGATCGGGCATCTTGTCAGGATACACGAAGATCAACATCAGGTTATTGTGTTTTCTTGGGATCAGCTTTGATGTCATGGAAATCTAAGAAGCAGTCAGTTGTATCCAGATCTTCAGCAGAAGTTGAGTACAGGGCTTTAGCAGTTGCCACGAGTGAGTTAGTTTGGATCTCACAGCTGCTTAAGGATCTTCAAGTATCTTGTTCAGGTCCTATAACCATGTTCTGTGACAATCTAGCAGGTGTACATTTAGCTGAAAATCCAATATTCCATGAGAGAACCAAACATATTGAGCTTGATTGTCACTTTGTGAGAGACAAGGTATCTACAGGATTTCTTAAACTCTTGCCAGTTCGGTCCATCCATCAGTTAGTTGATATGTTTACGAAAGCTCTCCCAGCTCCATTGCTCAATGTATTGATGGTTAAGATGGCTCTCGATAACATCTTTCATCCACCTTGGGGGGGAGGGGGGTTTGTATTTTTCCAGAACCTTCTTGCTGCGTCATTAGTCAGCTAGCTCAGAGTTAGTTGCGTAATTGATCAGCTAAGCTGAGAGTCAGTTAGACCAGTTGGCCACGTGTCTTCTAATTATTGGTGTGCTTGATGTAAATATGTATCTGTTGCTCTGTTCTCAGAGTTAACCAATTTGAATGAGAAACAGATTTCACATTGCATTTTTTATCTCTAATAATTAATTAAAATATCATGATATATCTATGAACTTGATCGGCGATTTACGTATTTGAATACTATGTTTAAATAATCTGTAATTTAAATTTAATTAAATTAGCTAATATGCATGAAATTACTTTTAGTTGTTCACTTATTTTAATATTACTAATAATACTATTATCAATTAAATTTTGTTATTCTTATGTTGTTGACCCGTACGTTTTTATTGAATATTATTTTGCTTGAATCTAACTTAGCATTTTATACAGCATTTTATATAATTAATGCATGGACATACATAAATTTACATGCAAATACACACCGTACATATGTGGAATATATGTTCTCCACTAATATATACATCATATCAACACATTAAATAAAGAAGAATAGAAATAGTAGAGGAAGTATGCATCACATATATAATCATTAATGCCTGGATATTCATCTTTGATGGTCATTCCCCAGGTAGCCACTCCCATTATTCCTTGATAATTAAGAATGTCTTTTTATTAATTAAATATGCAACTAACAACATCATTAAACCAATTAGCTATTGGATTGTTGTGATACTATCGCTTCCGATAAGTATTGCTCAAAAGGTAATTGCTTAGTCATTTTTCATTAAGTAGCCAGTAGACAAGTGGCGGCCAAATAAAAGAAGTCATCCGTTATCAAGGTTTACTCAGCTTCTTCAAAATTATGAACCACCACCTCTATATAAATAGAGGGTTTCTCATGAAACATTCAAAAGTTAAATTCTTCGGTTTCGTTCGGTTCGAAATTCCAAGAATTTCACATATCACTTATTGTAAGTACTTCGATCTATTTAAATCTTGATATGGATATAAATTGACAAATTTGGTTTAAGGACTATTATTTATTAAAAGTTACCTGATTTAATGTGGCCTTTGCAAATATAATAGAATTAGCTGAGTTATTTATAAATTTAATTAGTTTAAATTCTTATTCTATTTACATGAGTAGAGATGCTCAAATATTTTATCCGGATCATGAAAGTAAACCCTTACTAGAGTGTTTGATATATTTTATAGAAAATAGGTAATTGAAGAATTGTATAATCAAATCGGCTAAATTCGATTTATCTTCAAACAAAAATAATTTATTATTTATCATGAAAATTTCTCTAATATTATTACATGTGAGATTTTAATTGGTTGCCTAATTCTCTATGAATAGCATGGATTTGTTAGAGATGTTGTTTTGTCATTTGAATTCATTATCTGGATTTAAGTAGAACAAAAGTAGTTATGTATATACAATATTAAATATTGCGCCTCAACTAAATGGATTACGAAATTTATTTGTCTCGACTAATTTTGAGAAATAGATATACTAATGATGAACTAACTCAAAACAGGAATTATTTGCTAAAGTAATTTTATAATCTTTCATTGAGTTCCTTCTGGCCAGTCGTTATAACATACATATTAATATAATTCAAACCACTGCTATAGGTGATGAGACCTAAAATCACGCTCGAATCAGAGCCGTCCACATGTCAGCACATTGCTGGCTAAGGCCAAGACGCTCGCATTGATGGGCTCGTGAGCCTTCCCAGCCCACTCATTTGCCAGCTAATATAAACCGTCAAGCCTCGGACGACAATTCAGGTAAAGGGCCAGAACCGACGAGTTTGACGCTCGCATCTCGGCCCTCAGGGTTACCCTTCTCAGGGAAGCACCCACATGGGGGGTCCCATTAATGACGCTCGGGATTTTGGCGCTCAAGGGTCATCTATCATGGGGAGCCCATCTGTGGATTGTTCGAGCGTCACCAACGCTCGGGAATGATCCTACTTCTCATGCAACGGATCCTAGCCTTCACAAGCGGGTTTTGGTCTATCATCCCGCGCGACCCTCGCCAACAACCTCTGACACAAAGGTGGTGCGCACCATTGTACCTGACACGCCGCCTCCTTTGCAGAAACGTCACTCTCACACCCTCACAGGCTGCCACGTGTTAGCGCAACACAGGTTTGGGACCACACGGTCAATTTACCCATTTACCCTCACCCCTAACATATAAATAAGGGGAGAACACATGCATTCTGCCCCAAGTCATCATCTGCATAAAAACCGCACACATTGTTCTGGGCATTTTCCACTGATCTTCTCAAGCTTTTCATTCACCACAGTAACACTACCCTTGTAGCTTGCACTCTTGGTGTTATCCTAGTTGGAAGAACCCACGCTTAAGAGGAAACCCAGATCCTGAGGCTCTCACGCCTGTGATGGTCTTCCTTTCTACATACAAAATCTAAAGTGATTGGTGTTTAAATCCTTCACAAGTTTCTGCACCATCATTTTTGGCGCCGTCTGTGGGAAATCCATCATCACCGTCTTCATCATCATCAGTTTCTTCCCTAAAAGCTAGTTGAAAAGTGACACCAGCGACTCTCAGCATGGTGACGGCGACAAGGTCAGAAGCGGTAGGAAGTAAAGGTGCTCGTTCCCCTGTCAACGAAGAGAATACAGGGAACGACGCCGCCGCTGTCGGTACGCCGCCTCCACTCACCGGAAATACTGAGGTCGCCGCTGCAACTCTCCCCCCCAGAGGAAACGAAGCAGGAGGATCTGGCTCGAATCCTCCTCCCCCAACCTTCACCCAAAACGTTCCAACCTCCCATCACGGTATGTACTCCATGGCCATGCCCCAGCCGGGATACGTCCATATGCAACCGGGAATGATGCCCGGAATGGTGCCCATGGTCCAGCCATATCCAGTGGGCACACTAAATCTCCCACTGTCACTACCAAGAGAAATACAAGGGGTGGAAATGCCCCAGGTAACAACCCAGCAGCTCCAGGCTCTTTACGCACAGTGTGAAGGGCAGGCGGTACAGAACGCCTGGGAGCACTTCACTGCCGCCTAT
The DNA here is from genome assembly GCA_037501455.1 of Lantana camara. NCBI lineage: Eukaryota > Viridiplantae > Streptophyta > Magnoliopsida > Lamiales > Verbenaceae > Lantana > Lantana camara. The sequence goes on from CM074857.1 coordinate 118,743,203, forward strand.
TTCCCCTCTTTGGCAGGAGCTCGAGCGGCTCCGCCCTTGGGCGGGCTCCCTGCACATCCCTTGACGATGGCCCAAAATGCGTTAAGGGCCCAGCAACCTCACCCTCCCCCGCTTCAAGAAAATGAGGCCGCTCCGAGGGTCCAGCAAGGGCAGCAGCCAGCAGGAAACGAGAGAGCCCCTCAAAATGAAGGGGCTGGAAACAACGACGAGGTCCAGTCGAGGGCCACAGAGAGGGCAAACCGCAGAAATGTCGGTGACCCTCAGCTTGCAGCAGTACAAGACCAAATTCGAGGGCTCCAGAACGTGGTGGAGCAGCTCTCTCGAGCACGATCTCACGCCTCCCGCGATGGGGGCGAGAGGTCCAAGGCCAGAGACGCTCGCCGACCACGTAGCCCCATTTCTCGGCGCAGGAGGGAAACCAGCTACGAGGATCCCGACGACCGGGATTATAGGATCATGACTGGCGACTCGCCCCTCATTGAGGAGGTACTGATGACTCGCGCAGGGAAGGGCAAAATCCCCTCGTCTGTCAATAGGTACGATGGAACCACTGATCCAGCCGAGCACCTGGATCACTTTGTACATTTGATGCATTTATATGATCACCCCAACAACTATTGGGCCAAAGTGTTCGTCACTTCCCTCACTGGAATGGCTCAAGACTGGTACAAAAAACTCCCCCCGCGCTCGATTCGGGGGTATTATGACTTAACAGATGCCTTCGTCAGCCACTTCAACTCCTTAAAAGCACCGGCCCCAGCCGCAACAGCCCTGTACAGCTTGGTCCAGGGGCCGAATGAGACCCTTCGGTCTTTCATGGGAAGGTTCAACAAGGAGATCTTGTTAGTGGAGAAGCCCTCGATGGATTTCTTGAGGCATGTTCTTTTCGGAGCTATAAACATGAAGCAGTACGTCAGCAAAGAATTTGTGGAAGAAGTGGCCAAGAAAAAGCCCCGCTCGTTGATGGAAATAAGGGACATCGCTGACTCGTTTTTCACCCTCGAAGATATGTACCTTGCGAGGGATCAAAAAATGGCGAACGCCCCTCGCACCAACAAATCCTTTGAGGACAGAGGAGATTCAACCAGAGGCCGCCGCCGCAGCCCTATCCCTGCTCGCCGGAACTCTCCCCCTCGAAAATTCGAGCGAGTCCCTCTCAACCGCCCTATAGCTGAAGTGTATGCTATGGCGGACAAAAAGTTGTTCAAAAGGCCGTCGAAGCTAAGGAAAACCGAGGCCCAGAAGCGCTCGGGAAAATATTACACTTTCCACAAGCAGAAAGGGCACGATACCAGCGAGTGCCGGCAGCTTGAGAGTGAAATTCAGAGGCTGATCGTCGGGGGGCATCTTAAGGAGTTCGTTAAGGTGTTGGAACGTTACGACGAGCATTGTGCAGAGCGAGCACGCGCCAGGGGAAGGAGCCGTTCACGCTCACGAAGTCCCCGACACCATCACTCCGTGCCCAGTGACCATGGAAAAGGGAAAGCTCCAGATATGGAAAATCAACCCTTCGCGGTCATTCACATGATTGCTGGAGGACCCTCGGGAGGCGACTCGAACGCTTCCCGACGTCGTTACATTAGGAGCTATGACCAGAGATCTTCTCAACCAAAGCCAGTGCTCTCCATTCGTCAACCCTCAAGCCCAGAGAGAGATGAGAGCGTAGGCTTCACAGAGAAAGACTTAGAGCACATTGTAACACCCCATGGGGTCGGTGAAACCTCTGACTGCCCCATGGTGGTTATCTTAGACGTTCACAATCATGTTGTAAAGAGGGTCTTGATTGATAGTGGAAGCTCCATAAATGTTTTGCCTTACTCCACGTTCCAGAAGATGAACACCACAAACATCCCGCTCGAACCTCTTAGAACAGCCCTTGTCGGCTTTGGGGGTTCCGAGATCGTCCCTCGCGGACAAATTCGCTTGGCCACCTCTTTCGGTCGCGCCCCACAGCGAAAGACTTTAAATGTTCTTTACGTGGTGGTCGAAGTGGACTTACCATACAACATCATCATTGGGCGCCCAGCCCTCGTCGACTTCAAAGCGATAATTTCCACATATCATCAAAAAGTCAAGTTTCCCACTCCCGAGGGAACAGGAGAGGTGCTGTGCAATGTAAAGGAGGCTTGGGAATGCTACGTACTTTCCCTTCGGAGCCACAAGCCCAAACAACCCACCCAGGTAGGCTCCACAAAAAAGTCTGTTGACTTTCCCAAACTGGATGAAGATGGCCCCGAGCGCAAGAGGGCCAAGCTCTATAAGAAGAAGAATAAGAAGAAGGCCACGGACAAACCGGAGGGTGCTGGAAACTCACCCCTCGGTGAGGTTGGGGCTTCCTCCTCGGAAGACGAGGATCCTATACCCTTGGAAGGTACCGACGAGAGGATCACAGGAAAGAAACGGGCACTCGAACTACCGAGGCCTGAAGTAAGAGTGGAACCTACAGAAAACTTCTTGACCATGGAATTGGAGCCGGGGAATCCAGATAAGACCACGCAAATAGGTTCCAGCCTCGACGGTCCCTCTCAGATTATGATGATCGAATTTTTGCGAGGAAATATTGATGTCTTTGCTTGGAAGGCTTCCGACCTCACCGGCATAGATCCGAGCGTTATTGTCCACCGGCTGAACGTGGATCCAGCCTTCAAACCTATAAAGCAGAAAAAGAGGGATGTCCACGGATTCCGAAAGCAGGTCATAGAAGAAGAAGTCAATAAACTGCTTGACGCTCAGTACATAGAAGAAATTTTATATCCCGAATGGCTTTGCAATGTGGTGCTCGTTCCTAAGAGCGCCAACAAGTGGCGTATGTGCAACGATTTCACGGACCTCAACAAGGCATGCCCAAAGGACCCGTACCCGTTACCTAGAATTGATCAATTGGTAGATTCGACCGCTGGGTGTGAACTTATGAGCATGATGGATGCATTCCAAGGATATTATCAGATATTTATGGCCCTTGAGGATCGTCCTAAGACATCGTTCGTAGTCCATATGTGTGTTTATTGCTTCAAGGTTATGCCTTTCGGGCTCAAAAATACGGGAGCAACGTACCAACGCCTCGTCAGTAGAATGTTCGAAGGTGAAATCGGAAAAGCCATGGAAGTATACGTGGATGACATGATCGTCAAGAGCGAACGTCAATATTCTCATTTGGAAGACCTCAAGCGGGTGTTCGATATCCTGCGTCGCTATGGTATGAAACTGAATCCATCCAAATGTACGTTCGGCGTACGGGGCGGCAAGTTTCTAAGGTACATGGTCAGTTAACGCGGCATAGAAGCGAATCCAAAGAAAATTAAGGCAATTCTGGACATACCCTCCCCTCGCAATTTGAGAGAGGTCCAAGTGCTCGTAGGTAAGATCATTTCATTAAACCGGTTCATCTCCCGCTCGGCGGATAGGAATCTGCCCTTCTTCAAAATTTTGCGTAACGCTCGAAACTTTACCTGGAGCGAGGACTGCGAAAAAGCTCTGCGGGACATGAAACAGTACCTTTCGAGCGCGCCCTTGCTGACCAAGCCTAACCCAGGAGAGAACTTGTTTGTTTATCTTTCGGTCTCCTTGGAAGCTACAAGCGCCGTTCTCGTGGCGATCCGCGAGCGTAAGCATATGCCGGTATATTATCTGAGCAAAACTCTACAGGGAGCGGAGAAAAGATACATGGAAATAGAAAAGTTTGCATTCGCGCTCGTTAACGCCTCTCGGAGATTAAGGCCATATTTTCAAGCACATTCTATCGTGGTGCTCACAGATCAGCCCCTCAAACAAGTGCTCGCAAAGCCAGACGTCTCAGGGAGATTGATTAAATGGTCAATTGAGCTCAGTCAATTCGACATCACCTTTGAGCCTCGTACAACGATACAAGCTCAGGCTGTAGCCGACCTATTGGTGGAACGTTTCAACCTAGGTACCGAGCCCTCGGAGGAAGATGGTCTATGGCTGCTACACACAGATAGCTCCTCGACCTCGCAAGGGGGGGGAGCCGGGGTGACCCTCAGGGACCCTCTTGGAGCTGAAGTTGACTACGCCATCAAGTTGGCGTTCCAAGTCACTAACAACGAGGCAGAGTATGAAGCCCTCATTCAGGGGCTCAGAATCGCGCTCCAAAATGGCGCCACTCGGGTTACCGCATATGTGGACTCGCAGTTGATCGCGAGTCAAATCGACGGTTCTTATGAGGCTCGAGAAGCCACTATGGTGCAGTATCTGGCGAGCGCTAAGGAGGTGATAGCCAAGTTCAAGGAATTCCACCTTTTACAAATCCCGAGGGCAGAAAACGAACATGCTGACGCTCTTTCGAAATTTGCGTCCGCCCTGGACGGCCACAGCGAACGCGCTGTTACATTTCTGAGAGCAGAGGAACCGCTGATAAGTAAAGGCGAACCTTCGAAAGAAGTGCACATGATTGACCCCTCCGAGCCTTGTTGGCTTAACGAAATTGTCAGATTCCTCAGGGATGGAACCAGCCCGAGCGACAAAGTTGAGGCTCGGAAGATCAAGAGCAAGGCCCCTCGTTTCTCATTGGACGCCGAGGGTCGATTATTCAAGCGATCCTTCCTGGGCCCACCGTTGAGATGTTTGAGACCCTCGCAGGCTAAAGAAGTTTTAGAGCATGTGCACAGTGGAAGTTGTGGGAATCACTCAGGCGGACGAATCTTGGCAAAGAAAATCTTAAGGAGTGGGTTCTATTGGCCCTCGGTATTGCAAGATGCCATTAGATATTCCAAGAAATGTCCCAAGTGCCAGTTCCATTCCAACACTCCTCAGTTGCCGGCAGCTCAAATGATTCCTATTGATGTTTCATGGCCTTTTGATCAGTGGGGCATTGATATCGTGGGACCTCTCCCAATGGCGGTCGGGCAAAAGAAGTTCGTAATACTTGCTGTGGATTATTTCACTAAGTGGGCTGAGGCAGAAGCGGTCGCTAAGATAACGTTCAAGGTTGTGAGGGATTTCATTTGGAAAAATATCATCTGCAGATACGGCATCCCGAGGGTGCTCATCTCAGATAACGGTTCCTAGTTTATCGTTGCTGACACACGGGATTGGTGCTATGAACTAGGGATCGAACAACGATTCACTTCCGTGGGTCATCCTCAAGCTAATGGTCAAGCTGAAGTGACCAACCGAACCATACTCCAGCACCTGAAAACGATGCTCGAGAGTAAGAAGGGAGAATGGGCTGAAGAACTTCAGGGAGCTCTGTGGGCGTACCGTACTACTCCGTGAGCGGCAACGGGGGAAACCCCTTATTCCCTCGTGTACGGCTCCGAGGCTATGATACCTGCGGAGATTGCTCAAGAATCCGCACGCGTTGCCTATTTCGAGCCTGCTGCCAACGAATCTAATCGAGCGTTCGAGTTAGATTTGTTGGACGAAAGAAGGAATGTTGCGTGGGCACGTATCCACAAATACAAAGCGACCGTAGCCCGCCAATACAACAAACGTGTTAGAGAAAGGACTTTCCAACTGGGGGACTTGGTCCTCAAAAAAGTTGAAGTCTCCAAACATGTAGGTAAGTTGGACCTTAATTGGGAAGGCCCCTTCAAAGTCATCCAGGTACGAGCAAACAATACCTACCTATTGGAAACTTTGCAAGGCGAGCGGCTCCCTAGGCCATGGAATGCATGTAACCTTAGAAGGTTCTACGTATAAACATCATCTTCGTTGTAAATTGCCCGTCTGCGGCATTGAGTGCTTCCCTTCGATGGAAAGCGTGTTGTAATCATTTCCAAAAATGCATCTATATAACAGTAAGTATTTAATTCTTTGTTCTTATTATTTACTTGCTTTCCTATTTGATCTAATGATTCGAGCGATGAGAGGCCTACTCCGTGTCGAGCATCCTCCACGTCGAAAAGCCTATGCGATACTTCAATCGTTCCAAAGCTACACTGTCCAGGTGTTGATAACCATCCACCTAGAACAGTTTGAGCGATTTGTAAGAATAAATCCTAAAAATGAGCGTGTCGAACAACGGGGAGCACAATGCTCAACTTACGCCAGCTGAGTGCTCGCCACTCCAGCTCGTGCTCGTAAGAACCCCAATGACCCTCAACTTATTGAGTAAAAGTACACTCATAGAATATTGGATCCTGGGCCAACCCTTTCATTGGTCCCTCGTATCGACGCTAACCCTATGGTTACGCTCTATCCTCCCCCACACATAGCAAATCCTATTGCTGATTTCTAAGGTGCGTATAACTTATCGGTGCGTCCGAAACGAGGGTGCACGATTATTGGGCCAATACTTAGGCAAATCCCTAGAGGTTTCCTAAGTTCAAATTCGAGCCTAATTGCGAATACGGCCAGGGAACACGCGTGAAACACCCTCGCGCCCGTCTCTACGCCCCTCAAATGGCCAGGTGCTGCCAAACTTTAAACTGATGACGCCTTGCGATGAACGCTAGGGCGCCCTCGAAAATAACGCCCTCGTGCATACACACACTCATTGCAAGCGCTCAAACAACAGACATCGATATAACGGCAGCGAGCGCAATAAAAAAAAATAAAAAAAAAAAAAGAGAAAAACATCATTCTCCATTCAAAAGTATAAGGAAAAGGAGCATAAAGGGATCCAAAGTATTCAGGAAATAACTGAAGGATTAAGTACAGGTGTAAAATTGTTCATAAATGGAAAGAGGAATTCAAACTGACAAAGGCAAGAGATTAGTAGCCACGGGAGCTTCACTGGGCTGGAGCGTCAGGCTCGGGAGGAGCAGTTGCAAGGGGAACAGGGGCCAACACATTGGCGTCAGAAGTTTGGGCCTCGCCAGGTTCCTCGACATCCACTGTGTCCATGACGGTGCCCTCGTCTTCTATCAGGAGGGGCTCGGGATCTACCCTGTTGGCAGCTATAAACTCCCTTTGAAGCGTTTCCACCAACTCCTGGTACTCGGGCTCTGCCAGATTCTCAGTAGGATCGTCAGGGACCATGGGCTCGCAGTTTTCGTCCAACTCCATGCACAACCGTGTGTCAGTGCGAGCGCTATCCGGAGCCAAGCCTAGTCTGACCATTTGCCCGATGGCTTTGTGGAAGAAGCGCCGAGCGTTGTCAAAGCATTGCATGTTGGCCGCGAATACAAAGGCTTTGGAACGCACGAACTTCATCACCGCGTCCCAGGACACCCTCGCTTCCAGGCCCTGTACTTTGCCCTGCAAGTCAGCAAGGGCCTTGTTGGCTGCCTCGTTCTGGCGAGTGCTCTCCGCCAGCTGCTCACCCAGCTCCCCATTTTGTACCCTCAACTGGTCCCGCTCATCCTTCAATTTCCTGTGACGCTCATTTAGGACCAGAAAAGCGTCATCGGACTTCTTCAGGTTTTCCTTCAGCTGAACGTTCTCAAGGTTGGCAGAATTCAGTTGAGCGCTGACATTGTTGTAATCCTCTTGCAATTGGCCCGGGTCCGAGATGCGCAGCAACTTCTTGTACTTGGCCTTATGCTCGGAGTAGGCTTGCGCTCGCCCTTGCAGATTCTTGAGCCTCAGGATTACTTCCTAGAAAGCCATCAGCGAAAAACACCATCAGAATAAAAAGAAAAAGAAGGGGAATTTTACTGAAGGAATCGAGGCCTAACCGTCAGGAGGACGTGGCATGCATCATCTGCGACCCGAGCGGCATCATGCTCGTTCAGTTTGTCATGGTCGGCGGAGAACTGGAGCTTTCCGACAATGTCGGAGACCATGTTGACAGAAAAGACGCTCTTTTTCAGCAGGACAGGACCGTCCTTCCTTTGGCGCTTGTACCGAGCGTCACCCCGGCAGCCAATTCTCCAGAAATCTTCATCCTCGGAGGAGGATGTGTCGCTACCCTCACCGCGGTGGCCTACAACCACCTCCTTTACTTTACCAGAGATTGGGATAGAGTCCGGCATCCTCTTCCTTTTGCCTTGGCGCTCGGCCCTAATCCCTTCTTGGATGCGGACTAACTCCCCGGATCGGTTGTGGGAAGCGCTGGAGCTGAGTGCTATAGGCCCCTCGGGAGCAACGGGAGTAGGGGTAACCTCCCGAGCGCCATCCATGGTGAGATCCTCGAAAGGACCAACAGCTGGAACCTCGTTTCCGGCACCTCTGCCTCCATCGCCTCGCCCTTGCCTTCGCCGAATTCCTCTGCCCCTCGGCGCAGTTGGGGGTCGCTCTTGCTGCTGCTGTTGTTGTTGCTGAGGGTTAGCACCGGCTCCCTGAGCGCCTAACATGCGTGAAAGTGCCTCAGCATTCATGCCTCGCGATAATATTTGGATGCCTGCAAGTAAAGAGGAACGAGCGTCAGAAGATTGATTGCTTGGATCGTATATACAAGAATACAACAATCACTGTAAGTTAGAGGACTATTCTAAAGGTTAGAGTTGTTAGTTCCTAGAATCTAACCATCGAGGGCCATGATGTCAGCTGGAGAGTTGAGTATCATGTCTGGGGGGCAAGATAAACCATAACGGAACAACACTCCCTTATTCTTCATCAGGGTCTCAGCCTTAATCCATTTTTTCTCAGCCCTCATCTCGAAGGCTAACCCCTGTGCCCAATCCTCAAAGGCTTTATTCTTCGTTCTTTCCCTAATCAGAGGACCCTCGCCATGTATCAACCACCCGCGGTGAACCCTGAAAATTCCTCCTGGAGCCCCCACGAAAAAGTACCTCTCCTTCCAATGCTCGCCATAGGAAGTAGATGGGGAATCTATCATCTTAAAGCCTGATTTAGCTTGAGCGTAATAGAATCCATCAGTAGGGGATGAGCGAGTCGAGCGGGCCACCTGTATCAAGCTATCAAAGTTGATGATCGAGGGCTCGCGACCTAGAGCAACCATCATAATCACGAAGGTATTAATCAGGGCTATGCCGTTCGGCAGAATTTGTGAAGGGCAAAGCCTCAAGTGATGGTAGATGTTGGCAACGACGGGTGGAATTGGGAACCTCAAGCCCCCGGCAAGGACCGCATCCCAGTAGACCGTCATCATCCCAGGCGGCGGTCGGTTGGCTCTTTCCCCCTCCTCTGGAAGTCGCATGGGAAATACTGCCTCATCCCAATAAGCATTCGCCCTCAACTCCTCCAAATCATCGAGCGTCAAGATGCTCGCGATCTCATCCGGTGATCTATCTGTTTGATGGCGATTATCTTGCCTCACACGAGTGGCAGGCTCCCTTCCTCTCCTTTGGCGCCTTCTGGAGGGCCCAGCTTCAAATTGACGCCCGGATGGCCCTGCTACGCCCTCGGGGGCCGCCATGGCCACTGTAACCCTGTGATCCTGGGGTCGCGTGGCACTATTCAAAACCGGGAACACTCTCTCCCCTTGTCTCTGCATCTCCATCACATTGTCCATCTCTTCAAAAATATCATCAACCCCCCCTGGCGCACGCTCGTTCATCCCTTGAACAGCGGCATCAACCTCTTCGTCTCTGACAGCGGCCGGAGCCTGGGCCATAGGGATCGCCATGGAAACCCCTTCACCCGAGGACATCCTAGCCAGAGGGACAGCTGTGGGAACATTGCCGTGAGGGGAGGAACTCCCCACCGACATCTCATCAATCTCTCTTACGTAATCTTCAACGGGGTGTCCGGCCATGGCTGCTTTACGATTTTTGAAGATGGGGTTTTTCTCAGAAAACTCAGTCGAAAAGGGGAAGAATTTCTGGAGAAAATTCAGTAGCAGAAAGTGGCTCTTCACTCAAGGATTTCACTCACTCAACCTAAATCTAAAAGTTAGTATCAGAATATTAAGAGTTGTGGAGCTTTACCTAAAGTTTGAAGAACGAAAGCTCGCCGGAGTCTGTAAAGATTGCAGAAAATTCTTTGCTGCTTAAAGGCTGGAAGAAATCTGAGTGCGTGAAAGAGGTTCCAAAGCTCTATAGGACTCTATTTAAAGGGGATAATTTACATGATTTAGGGCTGGAAATTCAAAATGCAATCATTTCCCGCCTAGGGAATCCCCCCACTTTTGGTAACCGCCTCACGTCTCCCGAAGTGCACGCGCCCACGTTCCCACTCAGCATTAAATGCGGACTTGACAGCATTTAATGCGGTGTCAGTTTGTGTCCGTTACGGAAGGCCAACGGTCACATCTCTAGTAAAGGCCTGACCCTCGGATATTCAAAATTCAGGGCTCCTTCTTTATAAATTCTACAGTACGCTCGAAGCGATACTACAGAATTTGGGGGGCAAAATGATGAGACCTAAAATCACGCTCGAATCAGAGCCGTCCACATGTCAGCACATTGCTAGCTAAGGCCAAGACGCTCGCATTGATGGGCTCGTGAGCCTTCCCAGCCCACTCATTTGCCAGCTAATATAAACCGTCAAGCCTTGGACGACAATTCAGGTAAAGGGCCAGAACCGACGAGTTTGACGCTCACATCTCGGCCCTCAGGGTTACCCTTCTCAGGGAAGCACCCACATGGGGGGTCCCATTAATGACGCTCGGGATTTTGGCGCTCAAGGGTCATCTATCATGGGAAGCCCATCTGTGGATTGTTCGAGCGTCACCAACGCTCGGGAATGACCCTACTTCTCATGAAACGGATCCTAGCCTTCACAAGCGGGTTTTGGTCCATCATCCCGCGCGACCCTCGCCAACAACCTCTGACACAAAGGTGGTGCGCATCATTGTACCTGACACGCCGCCTCCTTTGCAGAAACGTCACTCTCACACCCTCACAGGCTGCCACGTGTTAGGGCAACACAGGTTTGGGACCACACGGTCAATTTACCCATTTACCCTCACCCCTAACATATAAATAAGGGGAGAACACATGCATTCTGCCCCAAGTCATCATCTGCATAAAAACCGCACACATTGTTCTGGGCATTTTCCACTGATCTTCTCAAGCTTTTCATTCACCACAGTAACACTACCCTTGTAGTTTGCACTCTTGGTGTTATCCTAGCTGGAAGAACCCACGCTTAAGAGGAAACCCAGATCCTGAGGCTCTCACGCTTGTGATGGTCTTCCTTTCTACATACAAATTCTAAAGTGATTGGTGTTTAAATCCTTCACAAGTTTCTACACCATCAATAGGATCTTGATTAAATTTGAATATTATAATTATTTGAATTTTTATTTATGCTTAATCAACTCGTTTATGCGCTTAATTTTGGTATGATTGGTATGATAGCCGTGCAAGTCAGTTGTGTTGTTTGGTTGTTAGTCGAGTCATAATTTGTACTCATATCATGTGTATCACAGGTGTTCCTAAGGAAGAGTCCTGATCGTGTTAGGCATTGTTCCTTTTGCTGTTGTCGAAGATTTAAGGTGAGGGATTAAAATATTTTCAATTGGATCAAAACATATATTATGTAAATATATATATATTCTTTAAAACCTAGCCCTTATTCATTGAGTTTGATTTTTGACCCATTGATATTATATATTATTAGCTATTTTTATAATATTTTAGTATTTTACTGAAAATTCGATTTTCTTTATAAAAATGGTTCTTGTTATATTATATATAAGAGTGAGTGAATAAAAGTTTGATTCTGAAATGTGAAAATGCTAAGAGATCAAAGAAAGTGTGAAAATGTTTTAAAGAGAGTAGTGATCGACTGAAGAATCCTTGGGGACGCCCTTGGGGAATATGGGCCCGAAGTATCTAGTGGGTGAAGCTCGGAGGTGTGCGCCAAAGGCTGATCTTGCTACGTACTTCTGTGAAGCTCTATACGGGGCGTAGCCAGAGGTTGACTACGATACGTAAGAGTGAGGTTATTGATACAGGGGATATTGCCCTTAAATGATCGAGTGGTTGGTTGGGGGGCACCTCGGCTAACAATTGGAGGGAGAAGGCTAGTTTCTTGTTTTGTATTTCTTTTTTTCAGGGTGTAAAGATTGGAGAACTTACCCATACTCGCCGGGTTATTGTTATTGATTGGTTGTTTTGGTTCACAAGTATGTTTTTGTACAAACTAAAAGTTATCTTTTCTTATATTTTTATACCCTGTTTTTGAAAAGAATAAAACTGTGAACCAAATTTGCGATTTTGTTTATATGTATTTATAACCCTCTCACTTAGTCACTTTGACTAACGTCCCTTCTCTTCTGGTTTTGACTTCAGAAAAGTATAGCTAGTCGGCATGTCGGGTCTAGGTCGACAGGGGCGGTCCAGATAGGTGTCCGAACTCTAATGTTTTTGGAGTTTCTCCCTCGTGAGAAATTTAGTTTGTAAAGATATGTACCTATACTATTGTTGTTCTGTCCTCGGCCTTATCGACCTTGTAATTGAATTATGTGTTTGAGTATTATTGTCTTTACTTTTCCGCTATGCTAGTGTTTATCTATTCTTCGCCGTTCGCTGGGAAAGATCTTGAGTAAAGGCCCAAAGCTAACACTCGAGGTATTTCTTAGTGCGGGATGTGGTAAGGGCGCCACAATATGGGTGCTAAGTTTCGAGTTTTTTTATGGGAATTTGTGGGGACTGTGAAGGAGGAAGTAGGAGGTCTAGTGGCAATAGAATTGAGATAAGAATTATCATAGGGCCTGGCCGAAAATTGAGAAGCCCGTAACCAAGCTCCATATGGGAAGTTAGGAGTCGGATCAATGAATCTTCTTCAAAACACATAGGGAAGTACTTTTCGACATGGTCACACATGCCACATAGGAAGCAAAAATTGGATAATCTCGCATATGAGAACGATACAGTTAGCTCATTGCCAGAGGGGAGCTTCAAGTTCAAGCACCGTAGTAGAGGTTCTGTCATTAGAATTCCAACCTTACCCTTTAAAGAATCAAAATGACGATTTGCATCTAACTCAGGGTCAGAAGCTCTTAAAATCCCGATCTGATTAGCAATAAACTTCCCTATCTCGCGAGTTCAGCGGATCAAAGGAAGCCCATGAATATGGACCGTAAAGTCACACGGATCAAGTTCAACAGTCAGAGGATCATCCGTATCAGAAAGTTATCACAGGATAACCGAATATTTCTCATAATTCTATGGGGATTGATCCCTAATCCGTTGCAAGTCTCCATACCCTAGTAATCTCCATACCTTTGACCGGATTCATGGGCCTCATCATGGTGGAACGAAAGAAATCAAATCTAACTGATCTACGAGAGATAACCCTTCCCACCAGTATAATCTAGATTAGAATAGAATTATCTAGATTATTTTAAATAAATATTGTTAATGTTAGATTAGTCTAGATATTTAAATTAGTCAAAAATGGTTGAATTATCTAGATAGGTATTAATTATAGATAAATATCACATATTAATTAGCAACATAATTATAGACATATCTTGATTAGCAAGTGGCTAATTACCGACATTGTGAGTCGGTTGTTCATCTATATATATATATATATATGCACGCCTTGTATTAGAAATGAGATGATGAGAAATGAAACCATTTCCCAAGCTTCGTCCAATCTCCTCTAATTATTTCTCCTCCACATGTTAGTGTATACCAAATCCTTCATTATCCACTTCTAAGTCCTTCATATTCTATTCATAAACTAGCCGTCCAAACATTGTTTACAAAAAATCCATAACAAAACTATTTTTCAATTTCCAACATCTGGTATCAGAGCCTAGTTCGTTTAGTAACTGGGCGAGCAAAAAACCCCTTCCGCAATGGCTACGACTTTCTCAAGTAACAATATTTCTCTACCAATTTTCAATTGAGAAAATTACGACTATTGGGCGGTCAAAATGAAGACATACTTTTCGTCCCAAAATCTATAGGACATCATTGAAGGAGGAGTTACTACTTCCGAAGAAAATACGTCGGAAGCCAATCAAAAATTATTGAAGGAGCAAAAGAAGAAGGATTACACGGCTTTGTATGACATTCAAATAGTGTTGTCGCATCAAATATTTTTGAGAATTCGAGGTGCCAAAGGTACGCTCGATTAAACTACAAACTCTAAGAAGCGATTTTGAGAATATCAAAATGAAAATTCTGAGACTATAGAAAAATATTATGCTAGATTAACGGAAATGGTAAACCAATTGAGAGCTTATGGAGAAGATATATCAAATAAGAAGGTGGTCAAAAAAAATACTAATTAGTATCACCTAGAAATATGATCCAATAGTTACTACTATAGAAGAAACAAAAGAACTTGCTACTCTATCATTGACGGAGTTAATAGGCTCTCTTGAAGCATATGAAAAAAGGCTGAGTAGGCGAGATGAAGATTCACCAGAAAGTGCCTTTCGGTCTAAATTAAAGTTTCAGTCTCAAAAATCCAAAAATTATGATAAGAAACTTAAAGGGAATTCTCAAAATGGAGAAAGTTCTAGGAAAAATAAATTTGGAGTAGATTTTCAAAAAAAAATAGAAATTACCCGTCATGCTGATATTGCAAAAGTACAAATCATGCTAAAAGAGATTGTTATTTTCATGGAAAATCTCAATGTCAAAAATGCCATGGATTTGGTCATTGAGAAAATGATTGTCCATCTAAAGAAAATCATCAAGCTAATTATTCTGAAGAAGATGGATGCTATCTATTCTATGCAAGTCAACCAAATATAGAAACATCAAGGGATTTACAAGAGAAAGACGTGATGGCTCGAAAAGATGAGTCATTACTTTGGCATAAAAGATTTGGGCACTTTCATTCTCAAGGAATAAGATATCTATCTCAACACAATATGATAAAAGACTTGCCCAAAACACAAGTAAAAGAATATAATTGTGAAGCTTGTCTACGAGGAAAGACACATGCAAAATCTCTTTCCTCTAAAAAATCATGGCGAGCTAAAGAAGCTTTGAAGGTAGTACATACTAAAATATGTGGACCTATGAGGACAACATCCGATGGAGGAAACAGGTACTTTATTCTATTTATTGATGATTATACGAGAATGACGTGGGTCTACTTCATGCGTGAAAGGTCAGAAGTATCCACTATATTCAAAAAGTTCAAAAACTTTGTTGAAAAATAAAGTGGTCGAAAAATCAAGATTCTAAGGAGTGAAAGAGGGAAAGAATATGATTCAACACAGTTTGATAAATTCTGTAAAGATGAGATTCATCACCAACTCGCTGTTGGAAATACTCCTGAACTAAATGGAGTATCTGAAAGAAAAATCAAAATGGTCATAGAAATGGCCAAAACTATGCTAGAGGAAAAAGATATGCCCGAAAAATTTCCTTCAGAAGCTGTCTACACAGCAGTCTATCTACTTAACAGGTGTCCAACAAAAGCAGTTTAAAGTAAAACTCCAGTTTAGGCGTAGAGTGGAAGAAAACCATCTGCAAAACATCTACGAGTTTTTGATAGCATTTGCTATGCAAACACTGCAAAAGGTAAGACTGAGAAAGGAATATTTCTCGGGTACAATTCTCCATCTAAAGGCTACAGAGTCTACATTTTGAAATCTTAAAAGCTCATCGTCACACGAGAAGTGGAATTCGACGAAGATGCAACTTATAGCTGGAAAAATGAAGAAGTTCCAAAGAAGATAATTGCAAGAAGGCCATGACAACATATGAAAGAAGTGAATGACTAGCAACCGAGCTTACCACCGACAACACCAACTTCTAACTCATCTAATGAAGATCAAGAAGAAGAAGAATTAACTCCAGAACCACCGAGAAAAACAAGATTGCTCCGCGATATAATGAATCGTGCAATTTCACAGCATTGAAGTCTATAAATGTTGGGAGTAAATCTAAACACAAGATTCTGATAAAGGCTAACGGAGCTACTCAAGCATCTACAAGCAGAGCAAGAAGACAAATACATTAAGGAGGAGTATTAAAATAATAATGTATTTGTCTAAGATAATTATGCAACTTGTATAATCTAGATTATAATAGAATTGTCTAGATTATTTTAGATAAATATTGTTAATGTTAGATTAGTCTAGATTTTCAAATTAGTCAAAAATGGTTGAATTATCTAGATAGGTATTAATTATAGATAAATATCACATGTTAATTAGCAACATAATTATAGAAATATCTAGATTAGCAAGTGGCTAATTTCCGACATTGTGAGTTGGTTGTTCATCTATATATATATATGCACGTCTTGTATTAGAAATGAGATGATGAGAAATGAAACCATTTCCCAAGCTTCGTCCAATCTCATCTAATTATTTCTCCCCCACATGTTAGTATATACCAAATCCTTCATACACTTTTAAGTCCTTCATATTCTATTCATAAACTAACCGTCCAAACGTTGTTTACAAAAAAATTCCATAATAAAACTATTTTTCAATTCCAACAGTTTTTAGTATTGATGTTCCAAGAGTCATCAGGGATTGAAAAACTGACGGATCCTTAGCTGAAAGAGATAAAGACTCAGTTAACCTAGAAATCTCGCTGTCCACTGTTTCCCCGGAGGCCGACGGATGATAACTCGAGCTAGCCATGAAGGAGGATGATCGAAACAGACTGAAGATTTGCTTGCCCCTTTCTCCCCAAGTAGGAAACCTGCACGCCACAAAATACACAGAGAAACCAGTCAGCAAGGGTTAGGGTTTGGGTAAAAAACGTAGCCTGAAAGAAACCACAATAATAAGGAAAAAGTAGCAGGAACGAAGGAAGGCCCCTGCGGGCGAGCGAGTTGAATGGCAGCACGCGAAACGCTTCCGACCAATCTACCGGAGGATGAAGATTTAGGGTTGACGTTGGTGACCGCGCTCTCATACCAGAAGGGGACTACAATTACGCATTGATCAAATGTTCATTTAAATGTAAATTTTTTAAATGTTACCAGAAACTAGATCAAAATAAAAATTTCAATGATTTTTTTTTCTTAATATTCTATAAATCATGAGGATAAAGTTCACTTGTAACTTATCATTCCCATTAACCTCATCTTGGTTCACATTAGAGAACAAAACTGAGAGAGTTAACTTCAGCAATGAATACAAATGTTACATTTTACATCAACAATAGTCTCCAAACGAGTCAAAGACGAATCAGGCTGCAATAAATTCTTACGAGGTTACTAAAAAGTACAGAATGTATCTTTGAAAAGTCAGGTTGTGGATTCTGAAGACTTTTGGATCCAGTGTCCCTCTTTAAATGATGCATTTTTGGTTTATAGCGAGGGCGCCACCACCTAAGTAGTTGAACTACCTTAATTATAATCTATGATTTGGTCCAGTGTATAATAATTTTTTGTTGGATAATGAAGCAATTAATAAAGAGCTTGATTTTATTATGATTATTACAAATGTCGAGGTAAAGTTAAACTTTCTTTTTTTAAGATAAAATTGTATGCTTACAGATTATCGATAATTGTTTCCCAAGATACAACAATCACTTCTCGTAATAATAGCACAACAAATTTAGAGAATAAGGAATTCTAAGTATTATTCACTATCTTAATACTTCAATGCCTGTACTTGTGTGTGGGAATGAATTAGATGAATGAAATGTGTCAAGTATCCCACATTGAATAATCAAAGATATGGAGCTCAATATATAATGGCTTGGCAACCCTCCCCTCAACAGCTAGCTTTTGGGGGTGAGTAAGACCAAGCACATTATTCATGATGGTATCAGAGCAGGTCCGATTCTAGGCCTGTCTCTCCATCCCGCCGGATGTTCCGATTCCCGGCTTACAGATGTTCCGATTCCTGCAATGTTCACGCTCCAGTTTGTCCCGCATTCCGCGGCCTGGGCGTGACTGGGGTGTGTCAAGTATCCCACATCGAATAAAATAAGATGTGGAGCTCAATATATAATGGCTTGGCTAGCTTTTGGGGGTGAGTAAGGTCAAGCACATTATTCATCAAAATGCATTGTTCAAAATTGATATTGAAATAATATATAGGATTAGCATGAGAATAATATATACGATTAGCAATTTAAATAAAAGGAAAATTTCGAAATCCGAAACAGTCCCGCCAAATTCAAGTACAAAATATGGTTGGAAAAGCGGCGGAGGCCTCATTTCCTTCGCGGCTGGAACGCAGCGTCGCCTCCGTGCTCCTCCTCCCATCGTCGTCTCCTTCGAAAGAAAGGAGCGGTAATAGCAGCAGTCCGGAAAGCTCGGAGTACTGGATTTTGTGCCTCGAAAACGAGCGGCGGATGCTCGCTGGCACAGGCGAGCGTTGATGAGGAATCTTCGCATGATCAGCATCTGACGGTGGTGGCGTTTGTTTGTGGATTGCATGAGCTGAAGCTCAAGATAGCACGAAAGAAACGCTCCAAAAGCATCGGTATCTCGAATGGCAAGAAACTGAAAACCAGCAAGGCAGAGCCCTCTTTTTCTGACCCCTCATCATCTAAGTGTGTTTCTGAAATAGCCACCGCCACCGCGGAGGCTTTGTCTTGCCTATCTAGTAGCTGCAGTGAGCAAATTTATAGTAGTGAAACTAATGCTGATAAGCTGGGAAAGCAAGTCCTTCCAGCTGGTCACATGGGTCACAAAGCTGCTGCAATTCTGAAGGTTCTCTCTAATTGAAGTGCTTCTGACGTGAAGATTCGTCAGTTACTTGGTGATAGCCTTTCCACCAGCAAAGCCTTGAGAATGTTGCTGAAACTACAGGAGGTGAAGAGACTTGGAGCTGGAGGTCGCAAAGATCCTTATATTTACATGATATCATCATAAGTTACATCAAGTTTATAAGTTGAACCCCAGGATAACACGGACATATACGGTCCAGATTTTGCCAAAATTTTAATACGAATTATTTTATTTTTTACTTAGTTATACACACGTTATATCATAGAATTTATGTATAAAAGTAAGTAATTTTGAAGAAATACATCTCTACTTGTAATGGTGGAACTAAATTTTGGATACAAAGTATACGTGTAGGTCTCAATATTCTTTCTTTACCCAGAGAGAGCAACTAAAAGTACTCAAAACATATTCAATCAATAAAATTTTCTCACATTTAAAAGAAAAAAAAGTAAAAGAAAAAAAAAAGAAAAGGCTGATGTTGAACTTTGGAGGTGAAGATCTCAATCTCTTGTTACTTTGATGAAATTGAAGAACCTTCAAAGGTTGTAGCCGGATTTGAAGATCAGATTTAAAGACGAAGTTGAAGAATACTTGAAGATGGAGTATGGAGACTTGAAGACCAACATGAAGAATTGATGTTGAAGATTTGAAGAAGGGCGAGAAGATTTGGAGCTGAAAACTTGAAGACCGATGACGAACTTGAAGAATATTCAAAGACGAATTTGAATAAGTCGTGGCGAAAAGGCGAACTTGAAGGAAACTTGAAAAACGGATTTGAAGACTTGAAGCCAAATCTTGAAGACTTGTAGACCGGCGTTCATATGTCAGATGTCTGTACTTGTGTTCCTCATTGTCAACCTTGGTGTCTTGAATGAACTACCAAGACCCCTTTTTATAGTGAAGATTTTGAGAGTTGGGGCTTATCACAATATTATTTGATATTTATCTCTTGTATATTTTTTTCAATAGATAATATCAAATAAAATTAATTGGTTATTTATCTTAAAAAAATATTTAATTTAATAAAATAATATTAAATTTAATCTTGATTTGGGAAGATAATATATTTGATATTATCCTACTAAATATTTATATTTTTTAAAAATAACCGTGCAAACAGATGCCCCTACTTCAAGTATCGTCAAAAGATATTTGTAAGAGAGACGAAACTTGAAGTACTCGAGTTTGCTCACTTGCCAGAGAAATATTATAAATATTACTTTATTATATATATTAATTATATATTATAACTATATATATATATATATATTTTTTTTTTTTTTTTTTTTTTGGACCTTGGTTTTTCACGTGTTCAGTGTCTATGCCGCCTGACCCCACCGCCGGCATGCCGCAGCCGCCAGCTACTGGCGAGTCTCTCCAGCGCCCGATTTCACCTCTTCAACTTTTAGATGCCTTCCGGCCGCTGCCTGCAGCCGGCCGGGGATCTCACGCGCCACCTACTAAGGCACGTACGACAGTTGCTTTGAGCAAAACGGAAGGTGTTGCGTTGGTGCCGGTGTGCTCATATGCGGCGGCAGTTTCTAACAACGTCGTGCGGGATCCTTTTACCCCTGATGAAATTGAGATTAAGGAAACTTTTGATTTGAAGAAATTAAAGCCGATAGGGACTGTTGCGACTTATAAAGGGGAGTTGGTTGTCCATTTCACACATGAGAGCGGGCACAGTTGAGCGATCACTTCAAGTGCTCCTTAATTGGGAAATTTGATTCTAGATACCCGTCTATGGGTGCACAGAACTTCTATTTTCTTAAGATGAAGCTAAATGGTGAGTTTCAGTTGGGGCTACTTAACCGTACTACGATATTGATCCAATTAAAGGATGCAGAGGATTATGGCCGCCTTTGGATACGTGGCACATGGTAGTTCAATGGTTATCCAATGCGCGTTTCGAAGTGGCATCCGAATTTTGATCCGATGATTGAGTCACTGGTGGCTCCGGTCTGGGTGAATTTGCCAGGGCTCCCAGTGCATTTGTTTTTGAAAGAGTCGTATACTCTGGTGAGTGTGGTTGGTTTACCCCTGCGGTGTGATCAGTCTACGGTTGAGCTTAGGTGGCACGATAATGCACGTGTTTGTGTGGGGATTGATATCTCAAAGCCATTACGCCGGCAGTTGTGGGTGGCGGATGGCGAGAGAGTTTTTTTGTAGGATTTGGTATATGAGACCATCCCTAAATACTGTGTTCGGTGTCGATGTTAGGGACATTTTCTTAAGGAGTGTGATCGCCCGTCGGATCAACATGAGAATGCAGTGGAGGAAGCTCCGCTGGTGGCTGATGCCGCGAGGAATGTCGTACCACAGGGGGCTAGGTTGATGGACAGTGAGGCTAGTGTGCCATCTCACGAGGAGGTTGTAGGTGTTCAGAGTGATCCCGGTACCATCGCGGCTTTAGGAAAAGATGGGTGGGTTACGGTAGATAAATCGCAAGGGCGTGTGGCCAAGGTAAGGCACGCGGAATAGCATTTGGAGTTTGGGAGTGTTCAGCTTTTATGGAGTTCGTCTCGAACGGGGCGTTCGGAGGAGGTGATGGATAATATGCACCGAGCTTTGGTGGCTAAAGATTCTGATGCCTCGGATAGAACGGAGTCGGTGGATGAGGAGATTGAAGTTAGGGATACTGACATTGTGGTTGATAGCCCACAGGCGAAGGGACAAGGGGATAAGGTGTGGGTTAAGAAGAAGAAGCAGACTCTGGTTGTGAGAATAGATTATGTGCCTTTCATTGATGCAGCTGAAGTGGTCCCTAAGACGGACCCATTGGTGCAGGAGCAACCACAAGAACTGGTGGCTTTGGTGGTTAGCTTGTAGGGACCAGTCTCAGGGCAGTTGTCGATGGAGACTTTTCGTCTAGTGGTGGCAGTGAACATTTAAGCAATTTGCAAGAAGAGTACGGTAGGGGACTTGCTAGGAGGGCTCTTGAGGGAGATTCTGGACCCGACTCCGTGTATTCGGAAAAGGATTTGAAGGATGATGGAGAGTCAATTGGGGGTTTATCGATCTCTTCTTATCACGCTCCGTTTCAGGATAAAGGTGGGGATTTTCGACCTTCGATTTCTGACTCGGAAAGGTTGGCGCAGCGTCGTCAGGGGCAGTCTCGAAATAACCGGGATCATGTGAATGTTGCTGGAATTGTTACACGAAGTAGAGCGAGGCATGTGAGTGTGGGGCATAATGCTACAAATTTTCTTGATGATTAGTCTTGTTGTATGGAACTTTAACGGGATTCATAGTCGCCAAAAACAGCGATACCTGATGGAGCTTAAACGGGAGCACAAGGTTCGCATGTTGGTTGTTATTGAGCCTAAGGTGAGGTTGGATGAGTGTTATTTTCTTCGGCATTTCAATTTTGCAGGTGTTGTTGCGAATCCTTCAACCCATATTTGGTGTTTCTTTGATGATAGTTTGAAGATGGAAGCGCTTGCTAATGAGGACCAGTTTGTGCATGTTAAAATTGAATCTAACTTGATACCTTTTAGTTTCCTGGATACGTTTGTGTATGGGCGATGTAATCAGGTGGTTCGGAGGGGGTTGTGGGATGCTTTGCGAGGTTTGGCTATGGTAGAGCCATGGATTATGGCAAATGATTTTAATGTAGTGTTGAAGGTGGAAGAAAGGAGGGGCTGTCGAGCTCCAAAAATGAGGCCAATTGAAGAGTTTGCGGAGTGCATGCAGGATTGTGGCCTTGTTGATTCGGGGTTCAGTGGGAGTCCCTTTACTTGAAAGTCAGGGTCGTCTGGCACACTTGGATAGGGTCTTGGTTTCAATTGGGTGGCATAGGCTCTTCCCAAGTTGTTCGGTGGAGCATTTATCGCGTAATACGTAGGACCACGCGCCTTTGTTGGTGAAATTCAATAATGACATTGCTAAGGGCCAGATGACATTTCATTTTCAAAACATGTGGTGTAAACATCATGGGTTCCGCCAACTTGTAAAAGACAATTAGGAGCAGCCTTTGGAGGGGATAGGAATGGCTCGGGTTCAGAGAAAAATGGATTGGTTGCATTGGTGAACATGAAACGTGCTATTGCTGAGTTTAACCATGTTTTGTCCTCAGAGGAGGAGTTTTGGAGGCAAAAAGCGGCTTGTCGATGGGCCATGGAGGGCGAGTGATGTACGAAATATTTTCATGGCCTGGTACAAAAGAAACGAATGCATGCTCGAATTTATGCCATAGAACATCAAGGCGTGAAGCTAACTAAGTCTGAAGATATCCAACATTCGGTTTCCGCGTTTTTTCAATAGCTCATCACGGCTGAGTTGCCTTTGGGTGAGATGGAGGATTTTGCTCATGTCCCGGCCTTGTTTACGGCTAATATGAATGATCGTTTGTGTACTTACCCCTAGAAAGAGGAGGTTTGTACTGTATTGTTTGGGATTTGCCCAACGTCGGTGGTTGGGCCGGATGGCTATACGTCTCTGTTCTTTTAAGATTGTTGGGAGATTATGGGGGACGATATCTACGGGGCGGTTCAATAATTTTTCGGGGGTAGCCTGATGCCAACAGCCATCACAATTGTCCTTATACCGAAAACAGAGGCTCCTTCGATGTGGAGTGATTTTCGGCCTATAAGCTTGTGTAACGCTATCAATAAGATAATGTCCAAGTTGTTGTACTTGAGACTTGCGAAAATTCTTCCGAGATTGATATCTCCGGCACAGTCAGGATTCGTGGCGGGGCGTGCTATCTCAGACAACATCTTGTTGGCTCAAGAGTGTTGGAAATAGTGCCCTAGAAAGCCGATTAGTCATAATCTGCTTTGGGACTTTCCTTATGTCACAGACGATCTTTGAATAATATACGATTGATTATTATCATAGGCAAACACTTCTTTATGTGCAATACATGTTTTGTGTGTTTCCATTATGTGTGCATGTATTAGAACTCCCCTAATCCATAAGGCTGTTAGGGACTTTGTCATTAGGTGAATGACACATGAAATAAGCCCTAACTCAAGGCCGGATTAAAAACCACTCCAAGTCGATGAGTCCAACAAACAGTGGGAGTGTTGATTAGGCTCGATTGAGACTTGCTCGTGGGATTACATCCTTAAGAATGATCATCTTGTTTCATAGGGTGTAAAGTGTATAAGTTGATGCATACGCAATAGATGAGGGTGCTCGTTATTAGAATGGGTACACTGAGGTGTCCCGCGTGAGAAGATTCCTAAATCGGAAAGGAAGTTTCCACTTCAGAAAGGGAAAACTTCCACATTAGGAAATATCTCACAGGTCAATGGCGTGAGTAAAGTAATCCTTTGACTTGAGATTCCATTGATGCTTTGTGGGCTAACTATGTAGTCTTAGGTATAAGCTTTAAAGGATGTCTCACGAGACAACTGATTCAAGGCTTATAATGGGGCTACATAAGTGGCACATGGAAGCATATGAGAATCAACAAAGGACCTACACTTGCTTTAATGCAACAAGATCTCTTATTGCATAAGTCGTTCATATGTCATCCTAAACCCTCGGCCGAGGTAGTGGATCAAGACATCAAGAAAAGGGTTTCTTGGATTGGGACCAAATGGATATGAAACGAACTTAGCTTTGTGATTGAGATTAGTAGGGCTCTTATTATTCTCATGCCCTAGATCTTAATCGAGAGATGGGATGGTAGGATGATTGTACCTTACAAGTTGCCATTGACTGAAAGGTTCTTTCGAATGTATATTCATTGTTCGGGTAGGGGTTCATACACCTCTTGCTAGACTATGGTCGTGTGATCTGTGAACTAATAAAGCATATTAGTCTCACTGCTAACTGAAAATGAACCTAAAGGGTCACACACAAATGTCATATTCAAAGAGTATTGAAGGAAAGATCAAATAGTTGATCAAAACGAGACCACACGTGTAATGTACACGTATGGCACGTGAGCTCGAGTTGGCGGTATGGTCCAATTGAGAAATTGGACCATATTTTAATTAATTGGAGAATTAACTATAAAGCTCAAGTATAATTAATTAAGAGAATTGATTATAAATCGCTAATATAACTAATTAGGAGAATTAATTATAAAGCCAAATAAAATAATTAGAGAATTAATTTTAGCCCGTTAGAATTAATTCTAAAACCCTTCATGGAATTAATTAGAGAATTAATTCTAAGTATTTGAGTATTTAATTATTTAGTTATTCTAATTTGATTAGAATAAATAAATAAATAAATATTAAATATCTTCTATTTATTATTCTAGTAAATATTAATTCTAATATAATTAGAATAAATATTATTGGAATAAGATATTTAATTATTATTAGAATAATTAAATATTTCTAATTTGATTAGGAACTCTTTTCCAGAAGCAATAGATATCTTATTTTGAATAAGACTCCTATTACTTGAAGAGAAAGAAAATAGAAGAAAAGTGAAAGATGGAATCCGATTCCATCTAGACTTGGGGGTGTTCGAACCTTGCCTATGGATTATTACTCTAGAGGAGACCTGTCGTGGAATCTAGGAGAAAGAATCTTTCGAGGGCGAGGGTTGCCATTACCGCATAAAGTGCATTTGAGGACGGCTCAAAATGTGTTTCTTGTAAGTTCTAAGATTAGAAATAGAAATTGCAAGTCCGATCTTACTTTTTTGGAAAAAATTTTTAAATTCCGTTGCGTTTTCTGGTCGTGTTTTTCCCAACAAAGAGTTAGTTCATTCTCTAAATTCAAAGTGTCCGCCAGGGAATCCTGTTCTTACGCGAGATATGGCAAAGGCGTACGATCGGATTAGTTTGCCTTTTTTGTGTATGATCCTGCGCAAGATGGGTTTTTCGAACCAGTAGGTTCTCCTTATTAGCAACTGTATTGTGTGTTGCTCTTTCTCAGTCTTGGTGAATGGGGTAGGGTCCCCCTCATTCCGGACGACACGTGGTTTGCGTCAAGGCAACCCATTGTCTCCGGCATTGTTGGTGTTGGCTGCTGAATGGCTTTCTCAGGGGTTGGAGTGTTTATTTCACAATAACTCGTCTATGAGATATGTTTCGGGGTCGAAGATGGCGGTCTCACACTTGGCGTAAGCGGATTACGTTATTATTTTCACACGGGCGAACTCTGCGTTGGTCAAGAAGCTGATTCGTTTCTTGGGGAATTACGAGAGCATTTCTGGGCAGAAAGTTAATTCTTCCAAGAGCTCTTTCGTAGTGGGCAAAAAGTGCCCTCGGATTCACATTCGGTGGCTCCAAACGCTCACTGGGTATGCTCAGGTGGGGCTGCCCATTAAGTATTTGGGAGCCCCACTGTTTGTGGGGCACAAAAAGGCTTTTTTATTTGCTAACTTGCTGGAAAGAATGAGAGCCAAGCTTATGGGTTGGGATAAGGCAGTGTTGTCCCATGGCGGGCGCCTGGAATTAATCAAGAGCGTGCTCTACAGTATGCCTTTGTATCTGGTTCAGATTTTGCAACCTACAAAGGGGATGGTGACTCAGATTGATAAGATGTTGAACAAGTTTTTCTGGGGGAGTGTGGGTGGTCAACGGGAGCTGCATTGGGGATTGGAATTCTTTGTGTGGGCCAACGAATAAAGGTGGGCTTGGGCCAAGGAGAATGGATGAATTAATGGAGGTTTTTCTTAAAAATTGTGGCGGGGCTTCAGCAAACAGGAGTCTTTGTGGTCTATTTTTCTCAAGAGTAAGTATGCGTCTGGAGAAATCGCATCTACCTCACCGGTCAGACCTTGGTCATCGCCGATATGGAAGCAGATGCGTAAGGTCTCGACACAGGCAGAGGAGCATATAGTGCGGGCGTTGGGAAGTGGTGAGGTCTCTCTTTGGTTAGATAACTGGCTTGGGGATGGGATACTGGCTAAGAAAGTTGATAGGAATTTCTTCCCCTCTGTCCCGATACGGTTTTACAGGGAGGGGACTTGGGATTTACACAAATTATCGGAGGTCTTGGAGCCCAATTTGGTGGATCGTTTGGTGGACGTGCCAATTCGAGCTCTAGGGCAAGATATCCCCTTGTGGAAATTATCGGACGACGGGCGTTTTTCGGTTAAGAAAACTTGGGATTTTTTGCACCTCGAGAGTCCTGTTCAGAGGGTCTTTTAGAGCATCTAGGCTCGGGCCTTTACGCCAACGGTATCCGTTTCTCTATGGCGACTTTTCCGGCGATGGATTCCAGCGGATGCGGGAAAAGGGTGTGATTTTGTCTTTGCGTTGTCAGTGCTGCAGGAGCAAAGAAACTTTTGCGCATGTTTTCATGATGGCACCCAAGGTGCGGCGGGTTTGGGAGTTCTTTGCCCGTCTCTTTAGGTTGGATTTGCCGGAGACATTGGATATTCAGGCGTGGTTTTGCTTCTGGATTAATTCCATCTCGACACATCCCAAGGGTCACATTCGAGCACTTATTCCGGGTTTTATTCTCTAGTTTGTTTGGGTGGCTAGAAATGATGGTAAGCATAGGGGCATAAATGTGAGTAGTAGTTAGATTATGTTTCGGATTATTCAAAAGTTGCATGTTTTACATGCTTGTGGTTTGTTGACTTTTAATTACTGGAGCGGGGATTTGTCTGTTGCGGGGCACTTTGGTTTGAAATATAAGCCAACTGTTGTGTTGTGCTCTTTTATGGTGTGGTGGGATAAACCGGGGATGGGGACGGTGAAGCTGAACACCGATGGGGCTGTCAAGGGGTCCGAAATTGCTGGAGTAGGTGGGATTATTAGGGATTCCCTTGGGCACGTTTTGTTGGCTTTTGCTTACAATTTGGTGGCTGGATGTACGAATATGTTTGCTGAAGTATATGTGGTGCTTATGGGACTGAAACTGTGTTGGGAAAGGGCTTGGGTATCAGTTTGGCTCGAGGTAGATGCTAAGGCTGTGTTGTCGGTGTTAACTACCCGGAGACAGTGGGTGTATTGGCGGTTACAACCCCTGGTTGGCTAGATTTTGGACCTGATGGATGCTATGACAATCCAATGTTCACAAATTTTTCGCGAAGGCAACGCTCCGGCTGATTGGATGGCGAATTGGGCATGTGAGATGCAGAGATCTCAGGTGTTTGAGAGGCATGAGTTACGGGGACGGGTGGTTGGTTTGGTGCGTATGGACAAACATGGGTTGCCCAGCTTTCACATTCGCAAGAAGGTGTATGCGTGAGAACTTGCTAGTTTGGAGATGGTTCCTTTTGATTGCTATGGTCTAGTGTGGTGTGTTGATGTGGTGGAGTATGTGTAGTTGGTTGTTATGGTGGTTTAGAGCTGTTGTACTACGGGTTTCGGGGTGTTTCTGGCTCCTTTTCTTATCCGTTGCTGCTGCTATGTCTGACTTTCATTTTGCTGTCAAGATGGCTTCTGTTTGTTGCTGTTGTGATGGTTTGAACAATACTCGAGTTATGTTCATTTGTACTCTGCTAATATTAATAAGTGTTGTTGGCTTGGGCTTAGTGATAATTGTGTTAGGCTCGTTGGGATGGGGCTTATTTTTGTGGGTTGGGATCTACTCATTTTTTGGGGCTTGGGGATGGGCTGAGCTCCGCTTTGTTTTCCCACATGCTGCTTACTTTTACTATTTTGGCGATGTACTTCTATAACTTTCCCTTATGATGGAGCCTCAATAAATTGAGGTCGGGATCTCGTTAAAAACCCGATAGGTTGTCTTGATCCGGTTTTTTGGAAGAAAAAAAACATAAATCATTATAATGTTGTAAATCAAACAAAAAAAACACCAGATTCTGCAAGAGTAACAAAGGCTGTAATAGAGATGCAATAAATTAAGAGAATATCTGGAAGAAAGACCTGATAGAACTATACAATTATTATCTTCTAGTCTTTGAAAATAAAAAGATTTGGAAAGAAAACGTGACAGTATTATACAATTGTTACCTTCTTCGGACACATTCCTCACTATCAAATACATGAGGACATACATGTATTCACAATTCACGTTCCTATCCTACCTCACACCCAAAACACACACATGCAAACATTCGATTTAGTACACGCAAACATCTTTCCTTTCCTTTTTTCTTTACAAGGAATAAAAGGCTTATAATAAATTAGTTTAGCTTTTTCCATTAATCAAACAGATTAAAACTATATAATGAAATTCACTATAGAACACCTTAGTATAGGACTTAATCAGGTATAATCAAGTATTTGTACGAGAACGGATATACATCTCAAAACAAAGATAAATAGCTTAAATTAAATTTCTCACACTCTTATCTCGGAGCTTATTCTCAAACAAATTATTTAAAGGTGTGCTACAAGATTGACCCAAAAGTTCATCCATAACAAAGGTTGAAACTTAATTTTATTTTCTTGACATGTAGGAATTTTATAAAGGGGAAATTACATCCAACTACCCTGTAATTAGGCGTAATTACAATCCAGTCCATCATTATCGCGAAATTACAAATAAGTCCCTATATTTCATGTTCCATTAGAGGTCCCTGACGCCGTTAGGGTTCCGTCACATTTTCATCCTGTAGTGCCGAAAATACCCCTGAATATTTTATTATTATTATAATTTTACCAAAATACCCTCAGGGACTGTAATGTAATTATCATATTATACAGGGATCGTTTTGTTAAAAAATGTGTACTATTAGTATCTTTTTGTTCAAATTATATTAATATCATATTTCCTAAAAAATTCAAAAAAAGAAATATATGTAATTAATAAATCTTACTTTTATTGTTTATATTTATATTTTCAATTAGTCATTCTTTTATAAAATCCTATTTCTAATAATGTTACTGAAGAAGAAGGAACTTTGTGCTAATGTATGTATATACTGTAATATATATATGACATATTATAAATAAATATATATATATATATATAACATATTATGTATATATATATATATATAGTATAGATATGTATGTATATCATTATATCCCTCCCACCCCCACACCCCTAAACAAAATGCAGAGATGTCGCCGGCGACCAAATCTGTCTCCTCTTCCCACCCGCGCAGCACAACCACTACACCACGTTTATCACCTTCTCCTCCGCCGATCCATCACCGCGCGCCGCCCCTTCTTCCCCATCACTCCCTCCACTCACAAACAAAAAGAAAGAGCCCCGCCCGTCCCAAATCGCCGTTAAATCTGCCGCGGTGCCGCCTCAAGTCCACCTCCGCCCTATTTTTCTTCAGATCCACATCCGAATCTGGATCTGGGTGTTTGTTTGTGAAAGTATGTGTGTGTTGTTGTGTGACTGTGCGTTTGTGGAGAAGAAGAAGTGGTTGTTGATGGTGATGGAGACACGGGGAAGGGAGGCGATGGATTCGGGGGAAGAGGAAGGGTGGCCGATGGACGGCTGCAGCTGATGGTGGTCTTGGCGTTGAAGGCGGCGATTGGTGGTGGTTCAAGTGAAGACACCATTGCCGTGACTTTGATCTTTCATAGAGCCACCGCCGCTAAAAATCGGGTCACGAAATTGATATCAATGCGATCCTCGTGTCGTGGTGATCGAAAAACACTACCCGTATGTTGAATTCGGCGAAGAAACGAAAAATCCCCAAATCTTGATGTTTCAACTTCTCCGATGAAGAACAGGGGTGGTGGGCCTTTTTTCTTTTTCTTTTTCTTTTGAATTTTGATTTAAATTTAATTTGATTTGAAAATATATGGGGCCTTTTTTAATTAAAAGAATTATTAAAAGTATGAATAAAAGTATTATTAGGTAAAAAAAAAAAAAATTTGTATGAATAAAATTATTAAAAGTATATTAATTTCTTCAAAATACAAACATATGATATATGTTTTTTTTTAATTAGAAATATGATTACATAAAATAACTAATACAAAAATACAAATATGTATAATAAAAATAAGGTTTATTAATTATATATATTTCTCTTTTTAAAAAAATTTTTTTTTGAAGAAATATGATATTAATATAATTTAACACAAAGATACTCATAGTACATATTTTTTAACAAAACGATCCCTCATGAATATGACTTTAACAATGCAGTCCCTAAGGGTATTTTGGTAAAATTACAAAAATAATAAAATATTCAGGGGTATTTTCGGTATTGCTGGACGTAAACCAAACGGAACCCTAACGGTTCGAGGGACCTCAAACGGAACTTGAAATATAAGGACTTATTTGTAATTTCGCGATAATGATGGACTGGATTGTAATTACGCCTAACTACAGGGTAGCTGGATGTAATTTTCCCTTTTATAAATTCAAAAAGTATGCAAAAAAAAAAAAGAAAAAAAAAAAGAAAAAAGGAAGGAGTAGCTTCTTGAGCGCATAGTTGACATGGAAAGGGAAAAATTGAAACCTATACCACCACTCCAAGAATATTCAATCCACTAGACTACAATAGAGGAGAAGATAATTGTAAAATCAAATGCATGATTAGTGATGATTAACTTGGACGAAATCACTTCACCCAGATGGAAAAACATTAATTGAGATGATATTGATATTTACGTACCTTAACTGAAGTCAATTGTGTATCCGAAACAGTTTTTGTACAAGACAAATTTTTCTTCTTGTCCGAACTCAATTCACCTTTCTCCAACAATTTCCCCAACTTTAAAGCTCTTTTTTCCAGCAAGTTCTTTCAATACATCTGCACAATGCAATCTAAAACTCTAAAAGATACCAAACATCTAGAATCGATCACAAACAATTAATCTATAATTTCTCCCACTTCCACACATTTGATGCAGAAAATAGAGTACCTTCAAAGCTGATGAGTTGATAAACTTGTCCAGTTACCAGATTATCACCCCGCCGGAGAAGTTTGTGCAATTTGATTTCTGGAAACCCATATATATCTTGTAGATTTTGTGGAAAATCCAAGTAACGATTTGGTGGAGAAAGGAAGGAGGAGACTTCTGTTGAGGGAAGAGATATCAGAGTGAGAAAAGAGATATTTACACGCATCCGTTTATACACAGCAGAGAAGGGCGGTGAGAAGAAATCTTCGAGAAGACACACGGCATTAAGAGGGAGTTGTTGTGGCAACCTGAGATGGCAAGGCGGGGGGCGAGATGGAGGATGGAGGTGGGGAGAGTGACAAAGAAATCTGATGGAGAAATAAAACATCGTCGTTTTCGATGAGGGAAGAGAATAATCTGATGTGCTTTAAATTCTTACAACCGGACAACGAAATCACAATTAGTGCTCTTGTATATATAGCGTAATAATAGCTGTGAATAATTTTCAACGTCATGCACTAGAACCTTTGGAAAATTCTACACCAAATTTCACTCTTTTTTGCTCACACACTTGAATCTGTCACGCATTCAATTTGAGTTTTTCTATTATATATTATCCTGACAAGTAGCTAACGTACTCTAGTTAGATTAGTAATTAATTAACTAATTATAGGTTAGAAAGAAGAATCCAAAATGTCAATTAATTATATGAATACTGATCATCCATTTAAATCGTTTGTCTTATTGTATTTCTTAAACATAAAATAATGGAGAAAGAAACCAACCCAGACAAGTAAGCCTAAAATTAATGGAGAATTTCACAAACTAAAATCAACACGTGGAAAAATATTTTTTGTACAATTAAATATAGAAATTTTTCTCCCAATTAAAATATATATGCAAATGTTTTTTCACCTGCTGATTGACCTTTAAAGTAGAAAGATTATAACTATAAACCCTCATGTTTTCATACTAACTGAGTATTAATATTGACGAGAAAACTCAAAATAACAATATAATTGTTGCCGGTCAGTTATATTGGGTGATAACTGTTGAAAATTGAAATGTTTTCCAGATATTAATCTAGATTCATTTTCTAGATAAGTTCCTAATTATTTAGTACATGTATTTTTTATTATTCATTGTTTTTAGTTAGTACGTGAATTGGTGTATTCATGCATAGGATATCAAGAGTCTTATTAATTGTAATACATGAACTAAGCTTAAGTTCAGATCTAGAAAATTAAATCCTATATATAACCTATGTATTTGTCATTTTTCATAAATCAATCAAGTCATTTTTATTAAAGTGAAATAGAGTCACTTTCCTTCTACACTTTTATTTTGTGAGTTTGAGTATGTATTTGCTCTCCAATTTCTAACAGAGTGGTATATAGAGCCAATTTTGTTTGGAGACAACGAAAAAATGACGAGTGTTCCTCTTTTCCAAGTTCCAAAACTCATAAAAGAACACTAATGAAGGCTTTACTTGGAACTTATGATGCTTAGGAACCTATCGAGAACAGTGTTGAAGCCACCGATGCCGCTGCAGTGAAGAAAGATCAAAAGGCACTCACTCTTATCCATCAAAGTTTGGATATTGAGAAGATGTTTGAGAAAGTTGCTAGTGCAACCACCTCCAAGCAAGCTTGGGATATTCTCCAAGCCTCATTCAAAGGAGTTGATAAGGTAAAGAAAGTTCGTCTCCAAACCTTAAGATGAGAATTTGAATCTCTACACATGAAGGAATCCGAAACCATTTCGGATTATATTTCACGAATAATGGTGGTGGTTAACCAAATGAGAAGATATGGAGAAGACTTAAAGGATGATCGGGTAGTTGGAAAGATTTTACGATCCTTGGATTCAAAATTTAACTATATTGTTGCGACAATTGAAGAGTCCAAAGATTTGGACACTATGACCATTGAAGAATTAGCCGGATCTTTGCAAGCCCATGAAGAGAGACTAAAGAAACCAAATCAAGAACCGGTGGAGCAAGTTTTGCAAGCAAAATTTTCTTTCAAAGAAAAGCAAGAAAAGCGTAGCACGTTCCAAAGGGGCTGAGGACGTGGACGAGCTGCTCGTGGAAGAGAAAGAGGCAGCTATGTTAACAAAGAGGAGAAGAATCAAAATTTCATTCAAGGAAGAGGTCGCGGACGCGGTCGAGGAAGAAGTAATTGGAGCTCAAATTCGAGAGGGTATGACAAATCAAATATCCAATGTTATAATTGTAATAATTTTGGACATTATCATTGGGAATGCACAAACGAAGTGGAAGAAAAAAAAACTTCGTGGAGAGCAATAATGAAAAAAGGGGTCCCACTTTGCTTCTCGCATGTAAAGGCGAAGATAATCAAGAACAAAACTTGTGGTATCTTGATTCCGGTGCAAGCAGCCATATTTGTGGAAAGAAAAATCTTTTCATGGAGTTTGATGAAACATATGGAGGCAACATCACTTTTGGAGATTCCTCTCGGGTACAAGTGAAAGGAAAAGGTACCATTTTAATCAAATTGAAAGATGGAAGTCATCAATTTATCTCCAATGTTTTCTATGTGCCCAAAATGGAAAGTAATATATTAAGTTTGGGACAATTATTGGAGAAAAATTATGACATTCATTTGAAAAATAAAAGTTTGATTATGAAAGATGAAAATGGGCGTTTGTTAGCAAAAGTTCCAATGACAAGAAATCGAATGTTTATGCTTAACATTCAAAGTGATGTACCAATTAGGTGTTTACAAGCATGTTTCAAAAGTGATTCTTGGCTTTGGCATATGAGATTTGGGCATTTGAATTTTGATGGCCTAAAGGAGATGAGCAAGAAAAAGATGGTGAGAGGATTGCCAAATATTGAGCAACCCAATCAAATTTGTGAAGGTTGTCTTTTTGGTAAGCAAGCTAGAAAAAGCTTCCCGAAAGAATCACTTTCAAGAGCTCAACGTCCATTGGAGTTGATACACTCAGATGTGTGTGGCCCTATCAATCCTTCTTCATTTGGTAAGAATAAATATTTTCTTACATTCATTGATGATTATTCTCGGAAAACTTGGGTGTACTTTTTGAAGGAAAAATCCGAGGTGTTTCAAACTTTCAAAGAGTTCAAAACTATGGTGGAAAAGCAAAGTGGCTACCAAATCAAAGCCCTTCGATCCGATAGAGGAGGAAAAATCACATCAAATGAATTTAACAAGTTTTGTGAACAAAATGGCATTTTGAGGCCGTTGACAGTTCCAAGAACACCGTAACAAAATGGAGTTGCCGAAAGAAAGAATCAGACAATTCTCAACATGACAAGGAGTATGCTAAAGAGCAAAAATGTGCCTAAAGAATTTTGGGCAGAAGCAGTTGCATGTGCGGTTTATTTGATGAACCAGTGTCACACTTAAAGTGTTAATGATAAAACACCTCAAGAAGCTTGGAGCAAAATAAAGCCAAATATTACTCATTTGCGGGTCTTTAGAAGCATTACCTATGCACATATTTTGGATGAAAAGAGAACAAAACTTGATGATAAAAGTGAAAGGTATGTTTTCATTGGTTATGATTCAAATTCCAAAGGATATAAGTTGTATAACCAGCAAAATGGAAAGCTTGTCATTAGTAGAGATGTTGAGTTCGATGAGAAAATTTATTGGGAATGGAATATGTCCCAGGAAGAGCACAATTTGTATCCTCTTCTTGAGGATGATGAAGAGTTGGTGCAACCAAACACTCCACTACAACCACTTTCACCCGTTGGCCAAGAAAGTTCAAATGAAAGGCCTAGGAGGACAAGAAATGTTCGTGAGTTGTATGATGTTACAAATGAGGTAACTTTGGATTTAAGTGAAACATATTTTTGTTTGTTTGCTAATTTCGAGCCTTTGAGTTTTGAAGAAGCGGTTGGTGATAAAAAATGGAGAAGTGCCATGGATGAGGAAATTAAAGCAATAAAAAAGAATGATACTTGGGAGTTGGTGGCACTACCTAAAGGAAAGAACACCATTGGAGTTAAATGGGTATATAAAATAAAGAAAAATTCAAAAGGAGAAGTTGAAAGGTACAAAGCAAGATTGGTAGCAAAAGGCTACAAGCAAAAGGCAAGAATTGACTACGATGAGGTATTTGCACCGGTTGCAAGATTGGAAACTATTCGTTTGATCATTTCCTTGGCAGCTCAGAACAAATAGAAAATCCACCAAATGAATGTCAAATCAACCTTTTTGAATGGCTACTTGGAGGAAGAAGTTTATATTGAACAACCTTTGGGGTATGTTGCAAAAGGGCATGAAGAAAAAGTTTTGAAGTTGAAGAAGGCTCTCTACGGCTTGAAACAAGTCCCTCATGCTTGGAATAGTAGAATTGATAAGTATTTTCAAGAAAATGATTTCTCAAAATGTCCACAAGAACATGCACTCTATGGAAAAACAAACAATAGTGGTGATATTTTACTTGTTTGTTTGTATGTGGATGATTTGATTTTTACAGGAAATGCTCCAAAGATGTTTGATGAATTCAAACAAGCAATGGCGAGGGAGTTTGAAATGACGGACATTGGATTGATGTCCTACTATCTTGGGATTGAAGTGAAACAAAATGATGATGGAATATTTATTTCTCAAGAAGGCTATGCAAAGGAAGTTCTCAAGAAGTTTGAAATGGAGAATTGCAAGCTGGTGAGCACCCCCATTGAATGTGGAGTTAAATTGTCCAAACATGGAGATGGAGAATTGATCAATCACACTCTTTAAAAGTCTTGTTGGAAGCTTGAGGTATACTACCAGAAAAACGTCTTATAGCAACGGAAATTTAGCAACGGAAATTATTCGTTGCTATTTAGCAACAAGATATAGCAACGAAAAAAAATTCATGGCAAAATGCTTTAGAAACGGAATTTTCGTTGCTAAATCCATTGCTATATATGAAAAAAAATAGCAACGGAATTTTTCGTTGCTAAAATTAAATAACACAAAAAATAAACAAATTGGTATATATAGCGACGGAAATTTCGTTGCTATTAAATAAAAACCTAATAAAAAATAATATAATATTTATAAATATTTGCAACGAAAAATCCGTTGCTAAATAGCAACGGATTTTTCGTTGCTATAAGAAAAAAAAAAAGAAATAAAAATAAATAAATATAAAAAATATTAGCAACGAAAAATTCGTTGCTATGATGGGAAAAAAATAAATAAAAATAAATAAATATAAAAGAGATTAGCAACAGAAAATCCATTGCTATAAACATATAATTAAAAAAATCAATAAAATATTTATAATTTAGCAACGGATTTTTCGTTGCTATATGGAATAAAAATAAATGAATAATAAAAAATATTTGCAACGGAAAATCTGTTGCTATAAACAATTGATTAAAATATTGATAAAATATTTATAATTTAGCAACGAAAAATCCGTTTCTATAAATATTTAATTAAAAATTAATAGAATACTTATAATTTAGCAACGAAAAATTTGTTATTATAAATAGTTGATTAAAAATTTAATAGAATTCATATGTTCGGGGATTATATGATCATATATTCGGGGATTATATAGAATTCATATTAGTGTAAAATAACCTTTCATATATAAAAGCCTTGAATATTTTTATTTGGTATAAAATCTGTATTATTTATATATTATAAGGTATAATATACATTATAAATCATTAAAAGAGTGCATAACACAATAATTCTTTAAAATTCACATATATAACGCTTTAAAATTCACATATAAATATTTCGATATTAAGAGAAAAGTTTTTCATTTAACATGTAACGGTTGCATAACACAATAATTTCTTAATATTTAGATATAATTCTATAATTTCTAATATAAATTCATTATATTAAAAGAAAACTTCTTAATTTAACATATAACGGTTGCGTAACACAATAATTCCTCAGTATATAGATATAATTCTATAAATTCAAATATAAATGTTTCATATTAAGAAAATAATTCTTTATATTAAGTTATTCAACTACAATTACTAAATAATACAATAGTTCCTCAAAATACAGATATTGTTCTACAGATGTATAAGTGAATACTTCATATTGACATAAAATTAGTTCTTTATTCAACTACCAACCAAATCTATTTATTTAATTATGTAAACTTTCATCTTTTTTTTATATGTCATAAAAACTTATACTTAAGTTGATATACATTAGTTATGTAAACATTCATCCAAATATATCAAATGTTATTAGATTTTATGGAATATGATAGAAAAACCTATCATATTTTTATTTGATACAAAATTGGATAGAAAAATGTTATTTTGAACTTTATTCTAATTTTTAATTTGTCATATTATACTCTTATTATAAACCAATTAACTAGCTACAAAATTGAATTATTTGTAGTCATATTAATTTAAGTAGATTTACAAGTCCAAGTTAAATTCCTAATAAAATGAAAATATCATATGAAAATTTTAGTACGGACCTAACTCCACTTACTCAGACTAATTATAATGCAAATGTATCACAATTGCTATTAGATTTTGTCACTTTTCTTAAAATTTATGTTAATTATAAGGTATAATATACAATATAAATCATTAAAATATGTCATATTTGTTTAGTAGTATGATATATTATACTTAAAGTACATACATTATAATTAAAATACACAGAAGTGTATATTTTTAACAATGCTTAATGCAATTATTTACGGATATATATGATTATAATTAATATAGAATTATATTTGAAAAATACTTATATTTAAACTTAACATAATAAGTGCTTAAAATTAAGGTATGAATATGTTATTGTTGTTATATATATAAAAAAACCTCATTATACCAACAATGAAGCTAGCCGAGTTGGTTGGGAGTCCAACCTTGTTCCCTGGAGACCCAGGTTCAAATCTTGCCTTGCACAAATTATTCAAAATAATTATGAGCCACGGTTGGGGTGGTGCAGCACTGGTGGTGGGTTGAACCAGGGTGGCTGGGGGCTCCTGTGTAACGCCCCGGTTTTTCTATTAAACTAATGTGTTGTATTTATTTATAAATTGCGCAATTAAAGTATTTAATTATGTGACTAATTGTTTATAAGTGTTTTAAATATTTAATTCTATTATAAATTGTTATAATTTTATTTTATATTATTTTATTTCAATTTAATATTATTCTTATATATTTTTCGTTATTTAGTAATTATTTTAAATTATTAATTTAATGATTAATGCTAATTAAGTATTATGCTAATTAATCATGCTTTAATCAATTAATCACGTTTATGCATGAATTTTAATGTATATGTGCATGAATTGCATGAATATGAGCATAGTTGTTTCAATTGTGTATCGTTCTTATATGAAATGATATCGAAATGTCGTGAAATTGTAGTATGTCATAAATATATGTGTTATGAACATGTCTATATGTTCGTTTTGTGTTTTTGAACTCATTTGACGTGTTAACGAATTTAATTTGAATCGTGGAACCAAAACGGGGGCTAATGAGCAATTAGCGCACCCTTGGTTCCGTGCGTGATATCTTGAGCTCGGGTACTTGGATTCGAGTTCCGTCAACTTCGTTGAACTCGTATCAAAAATTTGAGTTTAGTGAACTTAGCCTTATATTTTTCTAACATCATTTGGACCTCCGAAATCCAACCGTAACGAACAACTCGTGCAAGAATAACCCTTTTGTTGACTAGTCTTCATGGTGGGACCCTTTAAGCCAACCTAAACCTAACCATGCTTTAACCATGACTTGTGTACTTGAGTTAAACCCTTTCTCCTCCCTTTTTAGCAGCAAAAATCGAACCAAACCCCCCCCTTATTGCTGCTGCAACTGATCGAGAGAGAGGGAGAGAAGAAAAGAGGAAGAACCTTGGCTATTCTTGTGATTTTGAGCTCAAATTACTCCCTTTCTTCTCCATATCTTCAAGGTATGAATATTTATGTATCCTCTACTCTTTTATGCTTGATTTCATCCATTTATTTCTTGTTTTGCTTCAGATTTGATAAGGGTTTGATTTAGAACATGTTTAGGATTTTTGAGTGATTCTTGCCTTCTTGGAGTAGCTTAGGTTTGGGGCTGATTTCTTGCATGAAACTTGGTTATATGAACTTGTTTCTCTTCCTTTTTGATACCCAAGCCATGCTAGATGATTTATGGATGCTTTCTTTTTAGAACCCTTAGATGAAATGAGAGTTTTTTAGCATGAAACTTGAGGTTGGATCCCCTCCCCTGTTTTCAAACTGCTGCTGCACACTTTGCCTTTGTTGCTTGATTTCATGCTTGAAAATTGATATTATGAGCTTGTTTCTTTGTCCATTCGATGCCTAAATGATATTAGGTGATGTATGAATGATTTACTCTTTAGATTCTTTGGAGAAATTATGAGATCTTAAGCTTGAAACTTGATTGCAAAACTGCCTACCCTGTTTCGGGACCGCTGTGTGAAATTATGGTTCGTTGCTTGATCAAATGACCTTATTTTCGTGTGAATTTGCATGGATATGATGTACACTCATTGCTTTATATGTTAGCATTCATGTTGCAAGCTTTTGGATCCATTTTAAGCCCCAAAACCGAAATACATGACCTATTCTTATGCATGATCCATGACAGACCTTCTGCTGTTGCGTGTTGTGAATTGTTGGTCATTCTAATGTGTTTCAATTCGTGCCATTTTGCATATATATGATTTATATTAGTTGTTTAGTATGTTAGCATGCATTCCCCAAGGTTTTAGATTCAGATTCAACCCCTAAGTACTTGATCATGGCATGATTGAACAATTGAGCTCATATGTGCGGTTTCGGCGCCCCAGATTTGCTGCATGGTTTTGGTGCTCTTAACGTGTGATTTGGACTTTTCACTCTAAATGAAAAATGTTCCTAACATGATAAATATGTTGTATATTAAGTTTCATAAGATCTGGAGTTGATTTGGTATGTTTCTGGAACTGATTTTGTATAGGGTTTGTTTTGCCGGTAAACTTTGTTTGCATTTTTGGGCCTGTACCGTGGCACCCCCGTGTCTCATTTGTCTTGTAATGTGTGACACCCCCGTGTCACACCCTTTTTGCCTGTCTGTACTGAGACACCCCCATCTCTCAGTATACTTAATTGAGGGACACGGGCGTGTCCCTTCCCCTGCGCATTTCTTGTCTTTTCCTTTTCGATTTTTGATTGTTTCACCTTTTTAATGCCTTTATCTTCAATTGTGTTGAACTATGAACATGTTTTGCTATGTGATGGGAGTATTATGGTTTAATTTCATAACATTTGGATGAGATTTAGGCATGCTTTTGGTGAATTGCTATGACATGGCTTGAATGCTTCTATATGAAATGTTAAGTACATTCTTGTATTCTTTTGATATCTTATGTGATACTCTTTGCCTTTTTATTTATTAGGGCGAATTACATACGGGTCCCTCAGGTATGGCCTAATTACACAGCGGTCCACGTATCTTTGGATTTTACATATAGGTCCCTAAGGTTTGATTCCGTTAGAGGTCCCTAGGGTTCCGTTAGAATTTTGACCAAAATGACCAAAATGCCCCCCAAGGACTGGATTGTAATTAGGCCAAACTTCAGGGACCCGTATGTAATTATGTTTAAATTATATTAAAAATTAGTATTTATAATTAAATATATATGTAATTATGCATATTTTATATAAATTAATCTGTATTTTATAATTAATAAACAATATTAGTATTAATTAAAAGTATTTATTAAAAGTATTAACTTTAAATATTTTAAATTTTAGAACTTGTGATCTCTAATTGTATGTGTATGCATTTTGAAAACAATTTATATTTAAATTAATTAAAGTATTGATATAATATTAGTATATTTTTTTCAAAAAAATAATAATATTAGTATTATTAGTATTTAATAAATAATCATAGAGATAATATTAATAAGATGAGCATTTAATGACTAGTTGAAGTGTTTCTGTAATAATTAACAATATTAGTATATATTAAAATTAAGAATTAATAATAATTTATATTTAATGATTAATTAAAAATATTTATATAATATTAGCAAGATTAGTATTTACTAAATCAATAAAAATTAGTAATTATATATATTAATTATAAATACTAATTTTTTAATATAATTTAAACATAATTACATACGGGTCCCTGAGATTTGGCCTAATTACAATCCAGCCCTTGGGGGTTGGGGGCATTTTGGTCATTTTGGTCAAAATTCTAACGGAATCAAACCTTAGGGACTGTCATGTAAAATCCAAAGTTATGTGGACCGCTGTGTAATTAGGCCATACCTGAGGGACCCGTATGTAATTCGCCCTATTTATTATATTCAATGTAAACATGTTGAAAGGTATAATATAACTATGGTTCCAAGATTTTGTTAGATATTGCTATGAATTACGAAAGATATGAAAAGATTGAACTTGAATGAATATGAATGTATATAATATCAAATGAATGGCTCGTCTATATGATTTAAAGACGTTAATAGTGCACATGAACATGTTCATTACATAATGTTATTTCTTATGCACTTATATCATGTTCATTACATGTCGTGCGTCATATTTGGTTGAGGGACCCGTATGTAATTTGCCCTATTTATTATATTCAATGTAAACATGTTGAAAGGTATAATATAACTATGGTTCCAAGATTTTGTTAGATATTGCTATGAATTACGAAAGATATGAAAAGATTGAACTTGAATGAATATGAATGTATATAATATCAAATGAATGGCTCGTCTATATGATTTAAAGACGTTAATAGTGCACATGAACATGTTCATTACATAATGTTATTTCTTATGCACTTATATCATGTTCATTACATGTCGTGCGTCATATTTGGTTCATTTAGAGTCTTGAGTCTCACGAACACGTTACGTTATCATTTGTACAGTTTATCTCCAGGGTGGAGAGATCTTGATCTTTCAGGCACTCGGTAACTCGTATCCTTGTATCGTCATGTATCAGGTGAGGGTGTTTTCGTTCTAGTTACATATTAAACCCTACAACCTTATGTGAAAAGCTTTGACCAAAAACCTTATGTATATATATATATGTTACTTTTAAAGTAAAGTTATCGAGTAAATGTGATCGAGTAAACCCTTTACAAATGACTTATGAATTATGTTATGTTTCTTATGAATTGATATGTTTTGGCGAGACATGATTATGATTGCACGGGCCCAGGGACTTAGTACATGTGGCTATCCGGGGAGGCATGGGCCAACGGTGATCCCATGTGCTAGTTCCACTATGTTACGGCAAAACGGACCTCGTCAAGGAGTTTTTGACGAGGAAACGCTAACCGGGCTTTGAGGACTCATGAACCTCATAGCCATAATGATATGTTTAGGTGGTCGGACCTTGCAAACCCGTCCACTTCCGGAGGAAGAAGGTTGGAACTTGTTTTATGAATATGATTATGTTATGATATGATTGTTATGCACCGTGCGGGAAGGCCGGGACACGGATTGCCCAAATGAATATGTTTTATGATATGATATATGATATGTGTGTATTATGATATATTACTTGATCACCTATTTAAAGTATTAATGATATGTGTCGTACACAGTCGGAGTTGGTTGGAGATGATGCACGCTCACTCGCCGAGCCTTATGTTTATGTATGATTTATGAACGTGATGAATTAATATGATTAGTCGTAAAATCTGAGTATTGCTTGGTCATTCTCTTGCCCTTTTTGGGAACTAATTTTAAATAAAACCTTACTCGGGATTTATGACTTGCATGTGCATGTTTTATATATATGTATATTGTTCCTGCTCACTCAGTCTTCTAGAGACTGGCCCTCTCCCTCCCCACACTTTAGCGTGCAGGTCTGGCTTTGAAGTTCGAGCCAGACGGAATTGTGTTGAGTTTGAGTCGGTCA
Organism: Lantana camara; assembly: GCA_037501455.1. Lineage (NCBI taxonomy): Eukaryota > Viridiplantae > Streptophyta > Magnoliopsida > Lamiales > Verbenaceae > Lantana > Lantana camara. The sequence continues at coordinate 118,786,077 of CM074857.1, forward strand.
AGTTAAGTTAGAAGCGTCTCTGCATTCACTTATTTATTTAAATTGTGAATGATTCAACCTTGTGAGATTACGGATTTGAATCTTGTATATTCGCTATTAAATTGCTTTTGTTGGGCTTTGATTATGAGTTTAAAAGAGGCCTGAAGAGCCCAAGTCTACTTATGGTTTGTATGTTTGAATTTTAGTTTTCCGATGCATTATATTTTGTTGACTGGTTATTATTGCAGGGTCTAAGTTCCGCCTAGCTTAGGAAGGTTTTTTTTTCTGTTTGTCTCCCGTTCGCTATGGTTTGATACGGGTACGAATTTACCATTTCGTTACTCGTGTTGAGCCTTAGTGCGGGGGATGTGGTGCCTCCCGTGCGGGGTACTACATCCTGGGCCCCACAAGTGAATTTTTAATTATCTGTTGGTTTGCAATGAAAAATCCATTACTAAATCCGTTTGGGTTGGTGATGTTGATGATCGAAAAAATCCGTTACTAAATCCGTCTGGGTTGGTGATGTTGATGATCGAAAGAGTACTACAGGGTTTGTTTTCTTCATGGGAAATTCAGCTTTTACTTGGAATTCTAAAAAGCAACCAATTGTCACTTTATCAACTTGTGAAGTGGAGTTTGTAGAAGCAACTTCTTGTGTTTGTCATGCAATTTGGCTTAGAAATTTGTTGAAGGAGCTTTATCATAAACAAGAAGAGCCAACGAAGATTTTAGTTGATAACAAATCCGTCCTTCAATTGGCGAAATATCCGGTATTCCATGAAAGAAGTAAGATATTGATACTAAGTATCATTTCATTCGAGAAAGTGTGTCCAAGAAAGAGGTTGAGTTGGAATTAGTGAAATCACAAGATCAAATCGCCGATATTTTCACCAAGACATTGAAGTTTGAAGTCTTTCAAAGATTACGAGAATCTCTTGGAGTCATGAATCAAGATTAAGGGGGGATGTTGAAAATTGAAAAGTTTTCAAGATATTAATCTAGATTCATTTTCTAGATAAGTTCCTAATTATTTAGTACATGTATTTTTTATTATTCATTGTTTTTAGTTAGTACATGAATTGGTATATTCATGCATAGGATATCAAGAGTCTTATTAATTGTAAAACATGAACTAAGCTTAAGTTCATGTCTAGCAAATCCTATATATACCCTATGTGTTTTGTTGGGAATAGTGCCCTAGAAAGCCGATTGTATATCCGCTTTGTGCTTTTTCTTATTGTAATCACAGACAATCTTTGAATGAAATAACGAATTGAGGCAACACTTCTTTATATGCTCTTGTTTGGTATGCGTTTACTTTAGTTGTGCATGTATGAGAACTCCCCTAATCCTAATGACTTTAGGACTCTACCATTTAGGTGAAATGGTTCATGAAACGAGCCCTATTTCACATAAGTCATGATTAGTAAAATACTCCAAGCCGATGAGTCCTACAGACAGTGGGAGTGTCAACCTGACTCCTCTAAGGCTTGCTTGTGGGATCACGCCCTTAAGAAGGACCACCTTGTTTCATGGAGGTGCAAAGTGTATAGTTGATACGTGCGTGATACATGAGGTGCTTACTTTAATAAGTAAGTTCACTGAGGTGCCCCGTGTGAGAACATTCCTAAATGGGAAAGAAAGTTTCTATTTCAGGAAATGGAAACTTCCAGATTAGGAAATATCTTACGAGTCATTGATGTGATTAATTGATCCTTAGACTTGAGGTTCCTTGTCACTTTATGAGTTAACTCTGTAGTCTGAGGTATAAGCTTTAAAGGGTGTCGCCTTAGACAACTGATTCAAGGCTTATGCTGGGGCTGCACAAGTGATTCATGAAAGTGAATGAGAATCAAGAAAGGACCTACACTTGCATTTGCAAGGTGATCTCTTATTGTGTAAGTCATTCATATGCCATATGGAGTCCTTGGCCAAGACAGTAGATCAAGACATCAAGAAAAGGGTTTCTTGGATTGAGATCAAATGGATATGAAATGCACTTAGCTTTAAGACCGGATTATTAGGGTTTTGATTATTCCCTTGCCCTAGATCTTGGTTGAGAGATAGTAAGTAGGAGGATTGTATCTCACATGAATCAATGACTTAAAGGTTCTGTCGAATCCGAACATTCCAATTCAGCTAGGGGTTAAACACCTGTTGCTAGACTATGGACGTTTAATTTGTGGACTGATTAATTAATTAGTGAATTAATTAATTAGGGTCACTGCTAATTGAATTGAGAACCTAGAGGGTCACACACAACAACTTGGTTACATGAGTTGAGGCTTAAAAATGATTAAACGAGTTAATCGGGCCTAGAGGGTTCCACACGTGTGAAACCACACGTGTGGCTCACGTGAGTGACACGTGTCCTTGTGACACGTGTCCCACACGTGTGTGTATATATATATATTGTATATATATATATTAAATAATTAAATGTGTTAATTATTTAATAGACTTTGGTTTAATTTTGAATTAAAAAGAAAGTCTAATTTTTGAGAAAAATAATCTAGTTAATTAATTAGATAAAATAAGTTATTTATTTTAAATAAATAAAGTATAAAATTATCCAAAAATAGTTTGGATATTTTTAGCTCTCTTGAAAGTTGATTTGAATTAGAATTCAAAGTCAAAGTCAAAATACTTGATGATCAAGTAATAAGAGAGAGAGAAACCAAAATCCTAGCCCATTAAGGACTAGGAATTTCGGCACCCTCTCTCTATAAATAGGGGAGCTCGAGCTCCTCTAGGAGCAAATTTGCAATTCTTTTGGTTCATGTGTTGAACACCTTCCTTTCTCCAAGATTAAATAAAATCCTAGGTTAAGCATAAACACTAACTAGAGAACTAGCATCCTTACTAGTTAGATTGTGATCAAGTTGGTGGACTATCTCTAGAGAGCTTCAAGTTAGAAGTTTGAAGATTCGAGCTTTACCAAGGAGAGGGGATCAAGCCGCGAGAAGAGCGTTCTTGGGTGGCTTGAAACGCTTCAAGAAAGAATAAAAGAAAAGTAAGTTTTCTATCTTTACGAATTTGGTTACACGATTGCGAGTCCTAGATCCTTTTGTTGGGAAATTTTTTTTAAATTCCGCTGCTTTCTGATTCGTGTTTTCCAACAAGTGGTATCAGAGCCACCTCGTTAATCGTGTTTCTGATTCGTCTCAATTATTATGAATTTGGTAGAAATTCTTAGGCTTAGATGCGAATTAGGTATTCATGAGTTCTTTTAGAAAGCCTGAATTACGAAACTGTAATTTTTCTTGAATTTCTGAAATTGTTTTCTTAAAGTGTGTTTTTGAAAACCGTTTTAATTCAAATCTGTTTAAATCGTATTTAAAATTTTGGATTGTTGTTGGTTTTGAACTGAAACACGAAACACGAAAATCGCGTTACGAAAACGCGAGCCTAGGCGTGCTAGGGTGTCGCACGCCCAGGCCCGCGTGACCGCGCACCATCACCGCGCGCCTGTCCTAGGCACGTCCGGACTGACCCGACAGCTCCTCCCGTAACCGCGCGGGAGCTTCCCGCACCATAGCCCCGCAACCGCGCGGGGCCTTCCGCCATCTCCTCCCGCATCCGCGCGGGAGGGTGTCCGCTCAGCGCCGGCCTGATGGCCTAGGCGCCTGCGCGCGATGCGCGTGAGAAGGCGCGCGCCAGGCGTGCGCAAGCCGGCAGCACTGTTGCTGGCATGTGCGCGCTGTGCGCGCGCGCTTGTGCGCGACGCGTGCGGGCGGCCTGGGCCGTTGGGCGGGCGTGGCGGGCACTCCAATCCGTGGCTGTCTCGTTTTTCGTGTTTAGTCCAATCCGATCCCGATTTAATTTTTTCCTAAAATTTTATTTTATTAAATTTGAATTATTTTTGAAATAATTGTTTAAATTGGGATTTTGAAAATTTAAGCGATTTAAATTTTGGAAAAATTACAAACTTTATTTTTTGAAAATAATGAAAGAATAAAATTATTAATTTTGGAAATTAATTGGAATTTATTGGTTTATTGTTTTTCGGGTTTTATTGAAAAGGCTCTTGAACAAGAATTGCATCTAAGTCGTGTTTTAAGTCATTAGGACTTGAAACGAGAATTTTAATTTATTGGCTAAATTTAAATTCTCGCAAAAGCATGTTAGGTGATCATGGGTTTAGATCTATGTATGGTTTTAATTTATGCACATGGATGGTTTAAATTGGGGTTGGAGCCCTATAGTTGCGTTTTTCAATTGAGGTTGGAGCCTCACTTATGTGCGTACTGTTATGTGATTTATTATGTGGCTTTCCATATTACTGTTTTTTAGGCCGGGGTATGCCCCGTGTAATTGTCTAAGGCCAATATGAAGATTGAGCCTTATTACTTTATGTCTTTTTCTTTTTATTGTAATTTGAGAGTAGAGATAGGTGGTGAGGTTTTATTTTCATTTTGGAGACAATGCACCCATGGAGTAAGATAGACCACATTCAAGTAACAAGGAGGCCATAAGTGAAGACCCCTCAAAATGTTAGGGAGGGGAATCTCAATTGTTAAATGTAATAGAGATAGGGCTCGTATTTTGTTACCGCTTTCCCTTATGTGATTTAAACTGTTTATGTGGCATGTATGTTAGAACTTGTGATTGTGGAGTGGCTCCCACATATCACGCATAAGATAGGTAGAACCCATGATCATTACATGTTAGTATTATGCTAGGACATGTTATCTGTTTATGTGCTTGTTTGAAATGCATTTAAGTGTACTTGCATTAATCAAGACTAATAAAATTGGATAACATATATGTTGGTGAGGTCGAACCGGACAACTCTCCGGTTGATTCGAAAATTCCCATTAAATATTAAGCTAATTTCGAACAAATAGGTATTTAATTCGAGATGCAAATTTTGAATTAAATTCCTAGCATTCCATCAATAGGTTTTAAGTTTAGTAAGTGAAATTAGTTATTGTCCGCGAGTCGTGGGATAGCTACTGGAGCTTATTAGTTCTTAGTTACCTAATTGATCCTTTTAAATGATCAATATTTCATGATCAATTTTAGCAAGGGCGATGTTCGCGAGTCGTGGGTCGTTCGAACTAAGTTTTGGTCATGATCTTATGATTGATGGGTCTAGCTTAACGCCTAAGTAAATATGGATGTCGCACGAGTCGTGGGTCCATATTGAAAGATAGGTGATGCAAAAACAATTACTAAGAGTTCTAAAGGTGTTAGAATTGGTAAGTTGTACCTACCTAGGGTTCTTACTTAGAATGTCCGCGAGTCGTGGGTTCGAGGTAAAATGCCTAGGATCTTAGTACCCATTGGGAAACGTGTTCCTCTTAGATCTTTGGGAATTCTAGATCTTTGAAAAACAGTGGGAGCTACATTAGATTAAAGACCTTATCTTTTGTATATCGTTATAATTCAGCATGCTCACTTAGTTCTCTGTTTTACCATTTAGGTCGTAGATTCTGTGATTCTCTACGTGTTTTGAAATGGCAACCAAAAACCCTCTTGTAACGATCCTCGAGTCAAACAAGTTGACTGGTCCCAACTATTCTGATTGGCTGAGGAATCTAAAAATCATTTTAGATTCTGAGAAGAGAACTTATGTTCTCTTCGAAGGGGAGCCTAGTCCCGAAGGGGAGGCTCCCACTCGGGCCGAGCGGGATGCGATTCAGAAGTGGAAGGATGATAATCTCCAAGCCCGTTGCCTTATGTTGGCTAACATGTCTCCGGACTTGCAAAGACAACATGAGGCCATGGAATATGCTTGGGAGATTTACGACCACTTAGAGCAACTTTACCGCCCTCATGAACGTGTTACAAGGTATAACACTTCAAAGGAATTGTTCCACTTGAGAATGAGGGAAGGTTCAAGTGTCCATGAATATGGACTCAAGTTTCTTGCCCTTACTGAGAAACTTGCTTCCATGGACATGCCCCTGAAAGATGAGCTTTCAGTGGATTTGTTGCTGGCTTCGCTCCCACCATCATTCAACCCATTTGTCCTTAACTTCAACATGAATCATGCTGGTGCTACTGTAGCTGAGCTGATTAGTCAGCTTGTGACTGCTGAAAGCACGATCAAGAAGGACAATCAGGTTATGATGGTGAATGCTCCATCTTCCTCTTCTGGGCCTTCTAAAGGTAAGGGCAAGAAAGCCCAAAAGAAGAAGAAGAAACCCCTTATGCCCACTGGTGGCATTTCGAAGGGGAAGGCCCAAAAGAAGAAGCGTGATCAGAAAGAGGATGTTTGCTTCCATTGTGGCAAAGCGGGACATTGGAGGAGAAACTGCCCAGAGTACAAGGCTACTCTAAAGAAAGGTATCTTTCTCGTTGAAGTAAATCTTTCTATTAATTCTAGTTCTTGGGTACTTGATACCGGTTGTGGAACTCATATCTGTAATGATGTACAGATGCTAAGTGAAGTCCAACAACTCAAAGAAGGAGAATGTGTCTTGAAGATCGGCGATGGCTCAAACGTTGAAGCTCGAGCTTTAGGCACAATTAGATTAGATTTAGGTAGTTTTGAGTTAGTATTAAACAAAGTCCTTTATGTACCGAGCATTATTCGTAATATAATTTCAGTTCCAATATTAGATTGTGAAGGTTATGAAACTTATATTAAGAATGGTAAATACTTTATCAAACGGAACAACTCTTCCGTTCATATCGGTACTCTAAGTAATGGACTTTACCTAACTCAAAATATCAATATTATGAATATACAACGAGAAACAAAGCGTAAGAGAGATGACAAAGTTTCAGCTCCCTTATGGCACGCTAGATTAGGACACATTTCCAAGAACAGAATTAGCAAGATAAACACTTTAGGATCATTCTCTGAAAATGATCTCAAAGAGTTAACTTCTTGCGAATCCTGTCTCAAAGGAAAAATGTCCAAAGTCCCTTTTTAAAGGAACTGTGGAACGTGCCACTGAGGTTTTGGATTTGATCCATACTGATGTTTGTGGACCGCTTAGTGTAAGCACTAGAAACAATCATCAGTACTTCATAACCTTTACTGATGACTTTAGTCGGTATGGTTATGTATACTTAATGAAGTATAAATCTGAAGCTTTTGAGAAATTCTTAGAATTTTAAAAGGAGGTTGAGAACCAAACTGGTCACAAGATCAAAGCACTTCGATCTGATCGAGGAGGCGAGTATCTTAGTGAAGAATTCCTTAATCATCTCAAAGATAATGGGATTATCTCTCAGTGGACTCCTCCGGGAACTCCTCAGCTTAATGGAGGTTCTGAGAGAAGGAATCGAACCTTACTTGATATGGTTCGTTCCATGATGAGTTTCACTGACTTACCACCTTCTTTCTGGGGTTATGCCCTAGAAAGTGCAGCAAAGATTCTGAATCTAGTTCCCTCTAAGTCAGTCCCCAAAACGCCCTATGAAATGTGGCATGGTAAAATCCCTAGTTATTCTTACTTAAGAATTTGGGGTTGTCCTGCTTACGTGAAGAGGACAGTGGGAGATAAGTTAGAATCTCGTTCTAACTTATGCTACTTTGTAGGTTATCCTAAGGAATCCATAGGATACTACTTCTATGATCAATCTGAGCAAAAGGTGTTTGTTTCAAGAAATGCCACTTTTCTTGAGGAACCGTTCCTTAAAGAAAAGAAAGGTAAGATCATAGAATTAGAGGAAGTACAAAGTGATCCCACACCATCCACTGAAGAAACGTCTCCTCCTGATCAACCACAACCAATCACGAATTTCGATACACATGAAAATCCTCCTCTAAGGCGTTCTGAACGCACTCCTAGACAGCCGGAGAGATGGTATGGATTCTTCCATGAAATCTCTCAAAAGGATAATGATCCTTTAACATATGAGGAGGCACTTTCAGATTCTGACTCTGAACAGTGGATAGAAGCCATGAAATCCGAAATGGATTCCATGAACTCCAACCAAGTTTGGACCTTGGTAGATTTGCCTGATGGGGTCAAACCCATAGGTTGCAAATGGATCTTTAAGAGAAAGCTTGGAGTTGATGGAGGCATTGCAGCCTACAAAGCAAGACTGGTTGCAAAAGGATTCACTCAAAGACCCGGCGTGGACTTTGACGAAACCTTCTCACCAGTTGCAATGCAAAAGTCTATTCGGATCATGCTTGCCATTGCTGCATATTATGACTATGAGATATGGCAAATGGATGTGAAAACTGCCTTTCTCAATGGTGACATTGACAAAGACATTTATATGGAGCAACCCATAGGTTTCACGTTCAATGGGAGTGAGCAAAAGGTTTGCAAACTCCAAAGGTCAATCTATGGATTGAAACAGGCTTCTAGGAATTGGAACATTCGATTTGATGAATCGGTCAAAGTGTTTGGCTTCATCCAAATTTCGAATGAATCATGTGTGTATAGAAAGGAATTGGAGACCTCAGTGCAATTCGTAGTACTTTATGTTGATGACATCCTTCTTATTGGGAATTCGAAGGATGACATGAAAGTGACTAAGTTATGGTTATCGAACCAATTCGAGATGAAAGATCTTGGTGATGCGTCCTATATCCTTGGAATTAAAATCTATCGAGATAGATCTAGAAGGTTAATAGGACTATCACAGTCGATGTACATTGACAAAGTATTGAAGAGATTCAATATGGAGTCAGCAAAGGTTAAGAACCTTCCTATGAGTGTAGGAACATGTCTTTCAAGGAAGATGTGTCCTAAGACTAACCTTGAGAAGAAAAGAATGACTCATACACCTTATGCATCAGCAATAGGTAGCATAATGTATGCAATGTTATGTACTCGACCGGATGTGGCTTATGCACTTAGTTTGACAAGTCGTTTCCAATCTGACCCTGGAGATGGTCACTGGGCTGCCGTGAAGAATATTCTTAAGTACTTGAAAAGTACTAAAGATTTATTCTTAGTTTACGGAGGTCAGAAAGATCTTACTGTCGAAGGATACTGCGATGCAAGCTTTGCATCAGACTTAAATGATTTTAAGTCAATGTCAGGATACATTTTCTGCCTAAACGGCGGAGCAGTGAGTTGGAAGAGTTCCAAGCAAACTACCACTGCAGATTCGACCACTGAGGCCGAATACTTAGCTGCAAATGATGCAGCTAAGGAAGGTGTTTGGATTAGAAACTTCATTCAAGAGTTGAATGTTGTTCCTAGCATGAAAGACCCCATTACTGTGTTTTGTGACAACACTGGGGCGGTTGCTCAAGCAAGAGAACCAAGATCTCACCAACGGACCAAGCACATTATGAGGAAGTATCAACTAATCCGTGATATTATCAAAAGAGGAGATGTGCAAATTGAGAGGGTCACATCAACAGAGAACGTGGCAGATCCACTTACTAAACCCCTTAGTTGAGAAGCTTTCCAAGGTCATCTTCAGAAGATGGGACTTATAATAGCTTTAGAATGGTTTTGACGGGCAAGTGGGAGATTGTTGGGAATAGTGCCCTAGAAAGCCGATTGTATATCCGCTTTGTGCTTTTCCTTATTGTAATCACAGACAATCTTTGAATGAAATAATGAATTGAGACAACACTTCTTTATATGCTCTTGTTTGGTATGCGTTTACTTTAGCTGTGCATGTATGAGAACTCCCCTAATCCTGATGACTTTAGGACTCTACCATTTAGGTGAAATGGTTCATGAAACGAGCCCTATTTCACATAAGTCATGATTAGTAAAATACTCCAAGCCGATGAGTCCTATAGACAGTGGGAGTGTCAACCTGACTCCTCTAAGGCTTGCTTGTGGGATCACGCCCTTAAGAAGGACCACCTTGTTTCATGGAGGTGCAAAGTGTATAGTTGATACGTGCGTGATACATGAGGGTGCTTACTTTAATAATTAAGTTCACTGAGGTGCCCCGTGTGAGAACATTCCTAAATGGGAAAGGAAGTTTCTATTTCAGGAAATGGAAACTTCCAGATTAGGAAATATCTCACGAGTCATTGATGTGATTAATTGATCCTTAGACTTGAGGTTCCTTGTCACTTTATGAGTTAACTCTGTAGTTTGAGGTATAAGCTTTAAAGGGTGTCGCCTTAGACAACTGATTCAAGGCTTATGCTGGGGCTGCACAAGTGATTCATGAAAGTGAATGAGAATCAAGAAAGGACCTACACTTGCATTTGCAAGGTGATCTCTTATTGTGTAAGTCATTCATATGCCATATGGAGTCCTTGGCCAAGACAGTAGATCAAGACATCAAGAAAAGGGTTTCTTGAATTGAGATCAAATGGATATGAAATGCACTTAGCTTTAAGACCGGATTATTAGGGTTTTGATTATTCCCTTGCCCTAGATCTTGGTTGAGAGATAGTAAGTAGGAGGATTGTATCTCACATGAATCAATGACTTAAAGGTTCTGTCGAATCCGAACATTCCAATTCAGCTAGGGGTTAAACACCTGTTGCTAGACTATGGTCGTTTAATCTGTGGACTGATTAATTAATTAGTGAATTAATTAATTAGGGTCACTGCTAATTGAATTGAGAACCTAGAGGGTCACGCACAACAACTTGGTTACATGAGTTGAGGCTTAAAAATCATTAAACGAGTTAATCGAGCCTAGAGGGTTCCACACGTGTGAAACCACACGTGTGGCTCACGTGAGTGACACGTGTCCCACACGTGTGTGTATATATATATATTAAATAATTAAATGTGTTAATTATTTAATAGACTTTGGTTTAATTTTGAATTAAAAAGAAAGTCTAATTTTGGAGAAAAATAATCTAGTTAATTAATTATGAATTAATTAATTAGATAAAATAAGTTATTTATTTTAAATAAATAAAGTATAAAATTATCCAAAAATAGTTTGGATATTTTTAGCTCTCTTGAAAGTTGATTTGAATTAGAATTCAAAGTCAAAGTCAAAATACTTGATGATCAAGTAATAAGAGAGAGAGAGACCAAAATCCTAGCCCATTAAGGACTAGGAATTTCGGCACCCTCTCTCTATAAATAGGGGAGCTCGAGCTCCTCTAGGAGCAAATTTGCAATTCTTTTGGTTCATGTGTTGAACACCTTCCTTTCTCCAAGATTAAATAAAACCCTAGGTTAAGCCTAAACACTAACTAGAGAACTAGCATCCTTACTAGTTAGATTGTGATCAAGTTGGTGGACTATCTCTAGAGAGCTTCAAGTTAGAAGTTAGAAGATTCGAGCTTTACCAAGGAGAGGGGATCAAGCCGCGAGAAGAGCGTTCTTGGGTGGCTTGAAACGCTTCAAGAAAGAATAAAAGAAAAGTAAGTTTTCTATCTTTACGAATTTGGTTACACAATTGCGAGTCCTACATCCTTTTGTTGGGAAAATTTTTTTAAATTCCGCTGCTTTCTGATTCGTGTTTTCCAACATGTTTGTCATTTTTCATAAGTCAATCAAGTCATTTTTATTAAATTGAAATAGAGTCACTTTCCTTCTACACTTTTATTTTGTGAGTTTGAGTGTGTATTTGCTCTCCAATTTCTAACAATAACATCTATAACATCTTTTATATTATCACTAATCTCATTTATTTAGTGAAAACAATCTTTTTTGTCAAAAATTAGTGGTAATTTATATCAAAATTTAGTTATAAATTATATAAGCAATAGAAAAAAATAATAATAACTGAACTCCAAGAATGCGTCGCTTCTTATTCCATCAAAATGACGATCCTATAAGTAGAAACCCTTAATCGTTATACACTAACACTATAGTCATACAAGTAATTCTTTATTATGTGATACATAGCTTAGAAATGAAACTTCGTTATTATTCTTCACGAGTACTCTTTGCTGCATGCCGTTATCGCTCGTCTTGATCAGATCCTGTACAGATCAACCCCAATACGCTGATCAAGTCCAGTGTTCAAAAAGGTGTAGATGTAATCAGACAGGAGGACCTCTTTGAATAGTTGAGGATTTTCTTCTGATATCAGCTCTTTAATGGGGCCATAATACTTCACCTCAGCCATTGGCCCCGCGAAGAAACAAGCCACAGATATTCTTGGTCCCTTAACATTTGCCACCACTCTGTGCACACTGCTCTTGAATATCCCGTTCGAGACCAACTATGAGAAATTTAACATAGACATCATAAGCAGGGATAAAAAGGATTAAGTAAAAATGTATAAATCTGAGAAGAAATTTGAATATATACCTGAAGAAGATCTCCGATGTTGACAACTAAACCTCCGTGAGTAGGTTCAATATCAACCCATTGGTCCTGATACATAACCTGGAGACCACTGATTTCGTTTGTCAGAAGAACTGTTAGGAATCCAGGATCCGTGTGCTTTTGGGCTCCAATAGCCAGTTCAGGCTGAGGACATGCTGGATAGTAATGGCTGCTAACACGATTCCCTTTTGCGCATTCCATGTTATATAGATGATCAGATTCGAGCCCAAGTGCCTCCGAGAGTAATGAAAAAAGAGTCTTTCCAAGAACTCCAAGGTGTTCCAAGTATGCCACCGTCGCATCCCTGTCATTTCATCAGAACAACAGATTAACCATACGAAAAGGACTAGCTCAAACCGCCTCAACGGAATCCTAACCAATCAGACGACAAGTAATTTATAAAAGGATGAAAATGGACAGTAGTATATAAAAAGAACCTGTTAACGGCTGGGATTTCTTCAGGGATGATTTTGTCTGGAAATGAAACGGTTAAAGTATCCCTCCAGCTCGCAGTTTTCGATGTAAGAAGATCGTAGCTGCTCATATAGTTCACCCTTCTCTTGCTATCCCGTGAATAGTACTTCATTTTCTCCTCAGTATCCGAGTGGTGGAAGTTAATCACACCTTCAATCATCGCATCAAGAACATTCAGAGGAATCCCGTGATTGAGCACCTTGAAAAATCCCCACGTTTCTGCTGCACTTCTCAATTGTTCGACAGTCCGCTGTCGGCTTTCCAGGCCCTGGAAAATGCCGCTTAGATCGACAACGGGGATTTGCATTGTGCCCTTCTTGTAAGTTCGCTCTTTCTCAAGCTCCTCAGGTGGCCTGATAAAGATATCAGGAAGTTTCTGCAAACCTGAATCCAGCAGACCCTTCACCCCCGCTTTAGTTGCATCGAAAGCCTTCACGATTTCCATTCTGTCCTGCTTATGATCACCATTTCTGATATCAACTAATCCTGCCATGATGATCTCTAAGTTCAGTGATGTTTGTTGCTTGTTTAATTTTCTACTTGCTTTTCTTTTCTTAGTGAATTGTGTGATTGATCTTGCTATCAGGTTCGTTATATAGATATTGTTGTAGGGGTAGATTAGGCAATTCGGTGTTTTCCAGACCATGATTCAAAGAATTATACCAAGTCAATTTTCCTACCGTTTGACGGCGTTACGCACTTGATCACGTCATTATTTTCGACCTTCCTTTTATAATAATTTCCTGATTTTCATTGCCTCTTAATTTTCTAGAGTTTAGAGCATGCTTGACTAAAGGTTATCAAACAAACTTGAAACTCTCATATTTTATACTTCTGCATTTTACAAAACATTAGATGCTACTTTTAACTATAACATGCAATGAGTTATGATTAAACATATAATATCAGAGAAAATTATAAATTTAATATATCAATTCCGTCAACTCAATGTTTTTGATATAATTTATTTTTCAATGATAAAATAGGATCGTATCTTAAAATTTATGTAATTTAATACACATTTTAACTGAAAACCGATTTATCCATAGGGAATCCAAACCAATTTTATATGTGGCGAACTCCTTATTCATCGTGTATAAATATTATTGCCATTTACTGTATAATTATTTCTATTATTTTACCACCGATAAGTTAAATCCGTTGAAACGCAGTCATTTTCGGTATCATGTAGGATCCATTTTTCTGCAAACAAAATCCGTTGCAAATCTTGACTCGATTTCAACAGTGTCAGCATTTTTTTTCTTTTCAATAATGAATGGCTCGGACTCCGCGGTACGATCATATAACTGCAGATGGATAGTAAATATATATGAATAAGTAAATATCATAAATATGAATTATATTTAATTTTTTATTTTAAATAGAGTTAACTGCCAAAATAATCCTATGTTTTACCCAAATAGCCAAAAAAACCCTGTCAAAAAAAAATTAGCACATAAAACCTTGGGTTTTTTATTTTTTGCATACCGCCCCCAGATTTCATTTGGTCAACGAGGAGATGTGATTTATCCAAATTGCCCTTTAATCATTTCAGAGTTAGAGGAAATTGCACCAGGACCCCCTATGTAACACGAAAAAACAAAAAAAAAAAAACCAGGGTTCATTGGGCAACATTACAATAATACAAGGTCTTTCATAGTAAAAATGAGCGGGAAAAGAGCCATTTTTCGAATTAGATTCATTGAGGGGTATAATAGTTTTTTTACAGCTTAGTCGCCAAAAACCCAATCTCAGCCGCAGTCAATGCGCGTGTGCCACACTTATTGGTCGTGGGGTTTTTCATGCAAAAGAAAAAAAACACAAGGTTTATAGGACGAATTTTTTTTGATAGGTGTTTTTTTGGTTTTTTTGTGTTACATAGGGGATTCGGTGCAATTTCCTCATTTTAAATATCTTTTTTTTTTTTTTTTTTTGGTTCAGGATTTTAAATATCTTTTAACTAAATATAACATTACATAAATATTTATATAACATAAGTAAATAATAATGGTAAAACGATTTAAATGTAAAAGAATAAAATATTAAAGAGATCATTTATTTTGAGAGAGATGAGGAAGATATAGTCATTTGATTTTTTTTTTCTTTAATTTTTTAATGTATAAAAAATTAAAATAACTAAATTGCCTTCAAAATCTTGTCTTGGTCAGAATAATTCCTGAATTTTAAAATTGGACACTAAAATAAATATTATTTTAATAATTGAACATGAAATTTTTAAAATTTAAAAATTAATTACTAAAGTACAAAACATTCTAAATATTGGAGTAAAAGAAAATTTAACCCTACTATTTATGCTCATACAATCAAGGTTTAAAATACCTAAACTCATATTTAAATTTTTTATCTGTACTCAAATTCAATTTAACTTTTTAATAGATATCAATACAATTATAGCCTCAAATATACTCATTGCCTAAATAATATCCAAATCATATTCAAATTTGATCAATATTTTTAGAATTTTATTTCACTCAAAAGTCAAATCTCTCATACTCACCCGACATCGCTTTCTCTGGGTCAAATATCAAAAATAATATTTTACTAAAATATTCTTTAAAAAGTACTATTTTATTTATTAAAAATTAAAAAAATGTTATAAAACGCCAATGCACATGGCCACTTTTCAAAATTGATAGACTTTGAGTTTTTCTAGATTGATAAATTACAACAGTTGGTACAATAGTTTCTTGAAATTATATTTCTAACCCAAGACCTTTTTATAAAAAGATCTATATATTTTCTAAAAATATCCAATAGACCCCTAAATTTTTGCAATAAACAAAATATATTTAAAATAAATTGTAATGGACAAAACGTCAATATACCCCCTGTATAGATGGTATCAGAGCCTAGAAGATGATGTCTTTTGGGATAAAAAATAAAAGAATTTAATAAAAATAATTATAACTACTATGTATATATTATTTGAAATAGGAATTATAATATGGTTTCAAATTCTAGATGAAGATAAAAGATTAAATGATCTAGAAGAAGAAATGAATTATCTAGATATTGATGGTTATAATACCGATATATCCTATGATGATACAGATTGACAATATCCTTCACCATGAAAATTTTAAATAAACGTGAGTTAGCTAAATTACATAATTTTTATGAAGAAATGCTAAAATATTTTCTAAAATGAATAAATTAAATCCTTCCAATTATTATAAAAAGAAGATAATGAAGTTTAGAATAAAAAGAAATTATTATTCAAATCTTCTTTCTATATGAATCGTTATTGGAAAGATTGGATTAACAATATAAATAAAATATTAGAATTGGACACTAAACTAGATAAATTAAGAGATGAAATAAAAACCTCAAAGGATAAAGAATTTTGTAATAAAAATAAAAATGAAATAAAGAAATTAAAAAACCTACTTAAAAAGGAAAAGAATAAGGCATTATTAAATAGAACAAAAGCTGGAAAAATATGAAAACGATAAATATAAACCTTCAAGCTATGATAGATTCGATTAATAGAATCAAAGAAGAAATGTTAAATATTCAAAATTCTATAAGAGAATTAAAGAATGAAGTTCAATTAAATAGAATTAATATGAAGCAGCTTGAAATAGCCATTAAAGAAAAAGAAAAAAGATCTAAGGCTGAAAAATTAAAAGATATAGAAAAGCAATAAAAACTCTATTTAAAGTAATAAATTTAGAAAAGGTCAAACCATATGAAAAAGACTCTTTTGATGATTATATGCTAAATACCATAGTTCCAAGAATGCTACAAGAACAAGTAGAGAGTTCTAAAGGAACTCTTGAAAGGCTAAAAGCTAAAGGAACTAATACAGAAAATGAAAATAAACAAGAAGAAAATTAAAATCAAATACAAACATGAATGAAATAAATGATTTAATAGAAGATTTTGAAAAAATAAACTTGGATGATATAGTAGAATATGAAATAAGAATGAATAATGCCGGTTCTTCGGGAACTAAAAGAGAAAATGGATCAACAGTAGAAGATCCAGATGAATCTATGGGATCCAACGAACCTAAAAGTTATCCAACTTATTTTAATACAAAGAAAAATAAGTATCAAGATAAAAGAAATAAAGGCTATAATGCTAAATATCAACTTAATGATGAATATTCAGAACCCATAAATGTAAATGGAAGCAAATTAAATTTGAATAATAAAAGAGATAAAAGAAAAGCCCTAGCCAAATGGATAAATGATATGATTGCATATTTCCTAAATCAAGATGAGATATACGCTACAGCAACTAGAAGAACAGAATATATAATATCTACTTTCGATGGAATTATAAACAGTTGGTGGAAAGGAATTTCTTCTGACGTACAAGGACTAATGAGACTGAAACAGAAACTGGTTTTGATAAAGATATTAGAACTGGAGTAGAGCGAATGGCATACTATATAGCTGATGAATTTTTAGGAGAACCCTGGATAAATGATGCTGAAAAAGAATATTTAAAAGAAAAAGAAGAAGCTAGAAATGATCTTATAAATCTTTCAATATGCTCTATGAAATTCCTTAGAAATTATATAGAAGAATTTCGTGACTATTATTATAGACAATATCGGAGTGGAGAGTCGCAAGACATATATCTTAAAATGTTCTATTCAAAACTCCAAAATCCATGGAATACACATATAAATAAAGTTTGGGAAAAAGAAAAGGAAAATGTAAGTAATAATCTAGGTGGAAGAGTAAGAGTTTTAATAGACGAATTAAAAAGACTATGTCATGAACAAGATTTATACAAGAGATCTAGAAAAATTTTTGGACTTTATTTTTCAAAATTAGAAATGTCAACCCAATAGGGTTGTGTAGAGAAAAATAGGAATAAACCTTATAGAAAAAGAAAAATCAAAAGAAACAAATACAAAAAGTATAAAAAGTTTGATAGAAAAAATATAAAACCAAAAAGAAGGTTTTTCAAAAGAAGGGAAAAAATTAATTAAAAATCTACAAAAAGCAGATGCTGGAATTGTGGCGAAGAAGGTCATAAATCACCAAAATGTCCTAAACCTAAAAAGGTAAGAACAATAGAAGCTAAATTTATAGAAATTATAGACGAACTTGAAGAAGTTTCAGATATAGAAAACATATAGGAAATGAAATATATGTTGAAATAAGTGAAGAAAATTCTTCCGAAAATTCTGAATTTGAATCTGAATCTGATTAAATGGATTCTGAAATACAGAACTATAAGGAAGATGAAATAATAGAAGAAGAGAGTACAGTAGGATTTGCTAAACGAATAACTTTTAGTCAAGAAACACTTGACAAAATAAAAAACTTAAAGTTAAGTACAACAAATCCAACAAATAATATATTCACTGGATTAGCTAATTTACTAAAAAGAAATAAGATAAATATCTATGACTATCATGAGGTAGAAAAAGCTATAAGTATAGAAAATACCTCTGGAAATGTCAAGATAAGTCTTATAACAAGAGGAATAGCTAATAATGCTATAAATAAAGTGAAAAAATCTCTTAAACCAAAAATAAAGTATATATATTTGGGAAGAGTACAATTTCTAGTTAAATCTCTATTTAGATAATGTATCGGTAGTCCATTAGTGTTATCTTTACATGGTCAAAGATTTAGAGATGCTAAAACTAGTCATTTAGGAACAATAGAAGGAAACTTGTTTTATAAACAATTTATTTTTTATGTTTTTCCAAAATATAGTATCAATTTGCAAGATAAAAATATAGATGAAGTTTTAAACTTACACTATAAATTTCTAAAAGATATAGGTTTAAAGGATGGCAGTAAGGCTTTCACTATTTACTATAGAGCACTCTATGTGTTAAGCAATAGCAATTATGGTAAAACTTATAAAGATGAACCATACTTAAAAATAGATGAAGAATGTAAAGATATAGCCACAGCAAAACTGCCGCTTTTGGAAGAAATACAAGAAATAGAACCATATTAAATAGAGATTAATAATAAACCAGAAATGGAAAAGAGATTATTACCCTCTAAACTTAGTTTCCAAGGAAACAGGTTATTAGGAGGTAGTTCTAAATATTCTCTTACTGGAGAAAGTTCTGGAATAAAAATAGAAAGAAAGTTAACTATTAATAAATCTCTAAGATATACAAATTCAATGATTATAGAAGGAGAATATTTTAACGGAACTGATAGAATATATGGACCTAAAATATTGATAGACACAGGAGCTAGTGTTAATCGCTTTGCTCAAGTAAAAAATAAAGGACTAATAGGAATGATTACTAACCTACCAATCCAATATACGACCTTTGATGGATTTAAGGCAACGTGTAATCAAGAGTTATATGTCTCAATTACTCTACAAGGAATAAAATTGAAAGTTAAATGTTGTATAGATACATACCTGAATGGAGAATTCTTTGATATAATTCTAGGAAATCAATTTCTCAATAATTGTGAATATTACAAAATAGAAAAGAATGGAGTTACACTCCAAATACAAGAAAATGAAATATTTTGTCCTAAATATGAAAGGAATTAATTTTCCTTTAAGTGTTTTTATACAATTAACACTTTTAAAAGGAAATATAACAACTTGTGCTTTGATAGATACGGGATCAGAAATAACAATATTTAAAACATTCTTAATCAAAGAATGGAAAACAGATAACAATATAAGAATTAAAGGAATAACGGGACAATCTCAAGCTATTAATAAAGTAGCTAAAGATGTAGAAATAATACTTGGAGTAAGATAATTCTTATTAAACAAGTATATGAATACAATTCTTTAGAAGCAGATATATTATTAGGAAATGATTTCCTTGAACAATTTTAATTTTTTACACAAAACGTATATATGGTAACATTAAAAACATCTTGTGGACATCTTCTTAAAATACCAAGAGTCAATAAACCATTCAGAGTTCAGCCAGCTGAGCGTGGTGGACGACAGGTGTTTGAGAAAATTTCAATACAAATAAATACCATTTCTATAGAAAGAATAAACTTAGATTCTATTAAAAAGAAATTAGAAGAAAATTATAATAATAACCCATTAACTTTTAGGAAAGAAAGTCATCCTAAAGCTAAAATAGAATTAACTAAAAATGTAATTATAAAAGAGAAACCTATGTTATATACTATTGAAAAAAGACAAGAATTTAAAAAACAAATAGAAGAATTAATGAATAAAAAACTCATTCGAAAAAGCTTCAGCCCTTTCTCTAATCCTGCTTTTATGGTTATGAATGAAGCAGAAAAAAAAGAGGAATAAAGCTAGAATGGTAATAAATTTTAAAAGGTTAAATTATTTTACTAAAACAGATAGTTATCCTTTACCAAATAAAGAAGTTATCATAAATCTAGTAAAAAACAAGTCTTTCTATTCTAAATTTGATTGCACATCAGGTTTTTGGCAAATAAAAATGGAAGAAGATAGTATTCAATACACTGCATTTAGTGCTCCTCAAGGACATTACGAATGGCTTGTATTGCCTTTTGGACTAAAAAATGCACCATCAATATACCAAAGAAAAATGGATAACATTTTTTTCAAATATCACAAATTTATGGTGGTATATATAGATGATATCTTAATCTCTTCTGATACCGAAGATGATCATAGAAAGCATCTTTTACTATTCGTTCAAATTTGTAAAGAAAATGAAATTGCACTTTCAGAAAGAAAAGTTATAATAGAGAAAAAGGAAATAGAATTTTTAGGGTTAAAATTGAGTGCTGTAGGAATAAAATTGCAACCTTATATTTCTCGAAAAATCTTAGAATTTCCAGATAAACTAGATAATAGAAATCAAATAGAAAGGTTTCTTGGATGCTTAAATTATGCTGAAGGATTTATTTCAGAATTAGCCAAGAAAAAGCATGAAATACAAAAATTGCTTAGGAAAAACAATACAAATGGATGGAATTCTAAACATACTGATATAGTTGTTAGTCTTAAAGAGGAATGTAAAGCATTACCAGAATTAAGACTACCAGAAGATAAAGACAACCTAATTGTCCAAACTTATGATTCTGATTTATATTGGTCTGCAATTCTAAAAACCGATCTAAATGAAATTTGTAGATATACCAGTGGAACTTTCAGTAAAGCAGAGGTAAATTATACAACACATGAAAAAGAACTACTTGGTATAATAAGAGGAATTGAAAATTTTTCTCTTTTTCTCCTACAAAAACCTTTTGAAGTTCATACAGATAATACTCAAATTCAGAGTTTAATTCAAAATAAACTTCCAAATAAACCACAATACAGGAGACTACATCGTTGGCAAGTTTTCTTATCACATTACAATTTTAAAATTAAATATATCAGAGGAATGGATAATTTCTTAGCAGATTTCCTATCTCGAAATATTGAATTTGGACTTGATTAAAGACGAGTATATGCGTATACATATACCTAGTCCATCTCAAACGGTAGATGGTAAAGACAATATCAAATCCGTTAATGGGTGATGATTTCCCAAAAATCATATTGAGACGAGTATATGCGTATACATATACCTAGTCCATCTCAAACGGTAGATGGTAAAGACGATAGCAAATCCGTTGATGGGTGGTGATTTCACAAAAATCACTTCAAAGCTAATAAAGTTTTAATTTATCTTCATTTTGCAGGATGAAGGACATACAAGAACTAGCTGAAATAAAGACCGAAGTTGATACACTGAGATTGATATAAATGAAGCACTAAATATCTTTGAAGACTCCATACAAGATAGTCTCAAGGTTTTATCTGATCTTGTCATAGAAAATGCAAAAAAAATGGATAATTTATATAAAAGAATTGAAAAATTAGAAAATGATAAAGAAAAGACAGAGTGTTCAGGCAGTAAAAAGCCAGAAATGCCTGTAAAAATAGAAGAAGAAAATAAAAAATAAGAGATAAAAGTCGAGGAAGAGAAAAAGACATCCTCTACAAGAAAAATAAAAATAGAACCACTTCAAAAATCTGGTTCTTTCAAAATTGCGCAAATAAAGGGTGAATATTTACCAAAACACTCTTATGACAAAAAATACAAAAGAATGTTTGATCTGGCATATAACTATCTAGATTGTGAAGAAATCTTTTACTCAAGTGGAAACACAATATACCTAAGGTTAACTGCAATTGATGGGGTGATCCAAACCAAGTTCTAAAACTTGCAGAATTTGGTTTTCTTGATTTAATATATCTGAGCAAAGAACAGAAGGAAATAAGTGGATTTGAGGATACATTCAAGTCCAAGGTTTCCCAACTTGCTAAAGGAAGACAATGTGTCTTGAAATTCTACACCATATCTCCAGAATTTGATGAAATAGATGGTATGAGTCACTTCATATTGTCTCAATAAATCCATTATACAGCAACATCAGCTTAGAAGTTGGAAGGAAAAGCTTCAAGACTGCAATATACTCCCCGGAATGGGTTGTTACAAGAAGAGCTCTTGGGAAAAAAACATACAGAGTATCTCAGAGAATCTTCTAAATAAAGGTTTCCAAACCATCTTTGCTGCTGGTAACTGGTTACTAGTTACTAAAAGCTCTCCAAATGATCCAAGATCTAGATTACTAGAGGAATACTATAGGCGCCTTGTTACCCATAGAACTATTTGCTCCACCGCTACAAGACAAGAGGCGTGCAAATTGATTGGGTGCCATACAGACATCAGAATGTGACTGCATAAAGAAAAGTCCAATAAAGAGATGTAAGCAATGACGTCCGCAACCACTATAAAACTGTCGGCAAGATCTCAGCTGTTGAAGAAAAAGATAGATCGAGTGGCTACAAATACAAGTCAAGATTTCCTTATCTCTAGCGATAGGAATCTTATCTTTTCACGCGGTCTCTCCACTCTATTAATAGACTTTGCTTATAATAGAAAGGGGTATCGAAAAATCAAGAGTCAAGAGGGAGAAAGAGTGTCTGAAAATAGTTCAGAGTTGTAATTTGAGTGCTTTCTTAGTAATGGAAAAATAAACCCTTAAAGGGGAAATAAAATCCTTTCTTTCATAAAAACACAAATTCTATTTTGTTTTGAGCTTATTACCTCTTTTTGCTCCTTTTATCTTTCCAAGAGTGGTTATCTGGTTCCAATAAGCCGTAGTGATTTTTTTGTTGGAGATCGAAGCTTGTTTTCCGATGGAAGTCATATAGGCAGAAGGCCGTCAGGACTATTGGAATGTTGAGCTGATCAAGGAAGGAGAAGACGAGACCTAGAAAAATTCGATAGATCTTTATAGAAGACGAAGGCGATAAAGATAGGTAATAAACTTTACTCAAAATATTTTGTGTATTATGATTTTAGAATGGATTTTAGAGTACTCATGTTAAATACTTGATGAATTTTGCTACTAAAATTGGTTATATATAAATGTTGGTTCACAGTTATAAATTTAATACAAAGATGAATAATGTTTCAGATGGAGATTTTAGAAAAGGATTAACCCTTGCTTATAAATTTGGCAAATGTTTTGATGAAGATACATCTGATAAACATTTTAGACAAATGATAAAACAGCTTTTGAACTCTAAAATGAGATCATTAGTACAAGAGCATACAAATAAACATAAATCTAAAGAAGAAGATTGTGATGAAAATTGCAAAAAAATTGATAAAAAGTTAAATTTCATAAACAAAGTAATATTTGCTATAGAACAAGTCTACGAAGAAGATGAATCCTCATATTCTTAAAATAAGATGAATTCCAAAGAAATAAAAGCAGATATAAAAATGTTAGGATTAAGACTAAAAGCTATAATATCAGGATTTTCAAGTTATTGGATCATGATGAAGATTTTTAAGTTACTTGACAAAGAAAATAGATTATCAGAATATGCAAAAGAAGATTATAAAAAAATTAAAACAATAAACAAAAAGTTAGTAGAAAAAATACATCAAAGGGAAATAAATGGTTAAAAATGGATCTATTTGAAAAGCAAAATAATAGACACCAAAGAATAAAGGCATGAAAAGCGATAAAATACAACAAGAAAAAGTTAAAAAATATAGATAACCCGTTTCAAAAAATTATGCATAAAAAGGTATTTGAAAATTTAAGAATACAAGAACAATATCTTATGAAAGAGATAATAAATTCTAAAAATACTTTGCTACGGTTAGAAGATGGTATTAATTTTATTAAAAGACAAAATAAAGAAATAATATGGTCAATGCAAAATATACCTCGTTATAATATAATGGATAAACGAATATTAGAAGAAAATAATGATACAATAGAATTGTATAAAAATAAAATAAGAAAAATTTATATACTTTCATCTGCTTGAACTATGATTCATAAAGAAAAAATATCAATTGATAGTATAACAAAAGAAAAACAACAAATAAAGACAATTATGAATACTAAAAATGTTAAACAAATGGGAAAAAACTTAGAAACATCCTTACAAAAGGAAGAAATATACAAGAAAAATTATGAACGAACATTAAATAAAAATGTAATAAATAAGGATACAATTATGCAAGGTATAAAAGAACAAAGAAAAATAATAAATAATATAGATAACAAATATGTGGAAAAAATACAAGAAAGAGAAATAAATGGACCAAATTGAAACTATTAGGGTCTTCATAAAATTAAAATCTAACTTTATATACTTTTTAAAATATTCTAAAAAGTTTTGGGGTTAAAACTATAAATAATACAAAATCTAGGACAATAAAGCAAAATAGTACTATTTTGTCATATTATTAAACGCCAATACCTATGGCAATTTATAACAAAAAATAAAATCTTTTTATAATAATATTATTTTATAAAGAATATAAAAATTAAATAATAATTTTGAAAAAAGCCCCTTTCTCTGGCATACTCACGAATGATTAGAAAAAGGTAAAAATATAATTTTGATCATGTAAGTTTATAATTTTAGTAATTTAGTCATGTTTATTTTAAAATTTGTAATTAAGTCCCGTGAATTTGTAATTTTGGCAATTTCGGTCCTGTCCATTTTGAAATTTGCAGTTAAGTCTTGTAAGTTCTAAAATTTTGTAATTTATATCCGATTTTCACAGAAAATTTATTAGTTGCAAGAATTGGCTACATGAATCATTTCTTTGCTGACTTGGTCGGATAACATGACGAAAATATTTGATTTGTATAAAAAAATTATTATACATGTGGTTTATCTAATAAAAAAATTTTAATAAAAATAATAATTATATTTGAATGAAAATATCGTGTCGTCTAGCGGAGCCTATAAGAAGGTGAGTCGCTTAGATAACCAACTCCTTTTCAATAGAAAATAGGCCAACCAACCCAACTTGTTAGTCAATTTAAGAGATATTATCGACTGATAAATCGAAAAAGGACAATTACACGGTCCAACGAAAATCTCTATGTACCTATTTCAGTTCAGGACAAGTGAGATCTTTCAGTTTGCGCGCATGGAACAGCTCAAACAAAGAAGAGTCTGTCTCGATTTGAATTCAGACACGACCGCACCATCTGAATTCGGACATAAATTACAAAATTTTAGAACTAATAGGGACTTAATTGCGAATTTTGAAACGAACAAGACCAAAATTACTAAAATTACAAACTTATAAGACTTAATTATAAATTTTAGAACGAATAGGATTAAATTGTCAAAATTACAAATTTACATAATCAAATTTATATTTTTGCCATTAGAAAAATACTTTCAATCACATATCGTTGCCTCACGATTCCCCTTTATTTCAACAGAAAGCACTTTCTTAAAATGTGTGCCAAACCAGAGCGTAATGAAATATCTTTAGATTCTATATGTTTGGAAATATTTATAGTAATCATATGTCAAAAAAGGAGACGCGAGTATTTTATTGTATATGTTTTGAAGTTGATTTCTACTTGAATGAATTTTTTAGAAAAAATTATAAAAATAATCTAAGTAATAATATAATATTAACTCAAGCGAATTAAAATTATTGTTTTAGTTAATTAAATTTACCATTGACGATCTTTTTACACTATCAACAGCGTACGTTTTAAAATAAAATTAAATTTTTGAATAGTCTGGATAAATTTGGCATGTATATTTATTTTGAACAGAAAAATTATTTAAAAACAAAAAAAAAATGAAATATATTTCCGAAGACATTTTCAATGAAAAATATGTTTTTTATATTTTATTTTTGTTTAATTTTCCGAGGGAATTCTGATGGAAATTCCTTCGGAAAATATATTTTTTTAATTTTCTTCATTTAATTTTTTGACGGAATTCCAACAGAAACCCCGTAAGACAATATTTTTTTATTTATTTTCATTTAACTTTGGAATTCCGTAGAAAAATATATATTTTTATATTTTTTCTTTTAATTTTCCAATGAACTTCCGTCAGTAATTCTTCGAAATTTTGAAACAATTTATTTCCAATTTTCAATCTACCGACGGAATTCCCGTCGAAAGAGTCGATTTTTTTTTTCATTGTTTTTCGTCGGAACCACGTCGAAAAAATTTTCCGAGAATCATTTTTGGGACAGACAACTTCTGTCAAAAACTCATCAGTTTTCTGTTTTCCGACGGGTTTCCGAGGAATCTTGCCATTGAGAAATCGTAAACTTTTTGTAGTATTTGAACCTTCCGTAATGATACACAATTAAATTTACTTGACTAATCAGTGAATGTGATCTCTTAAACTGTTTAGCCATTAGTGTAAATCAAGATAATCATACTCATGCAATAACCACTCTTAACACTTTTGGTTTCATGATTGTGTCTGTTTCGATCTTGGACAACATATGGGCGGATTCATAAGTGATTTTATCTGAACCGGCCACTTCCGTACTTACATAGGTGACCTAATCCTAATTAAAGAGTATCCTGCTATGCTCCACCTTATAGGTATAAGAATAATTAAAAATTTTAGCTTAGCCTCTTACCTTTTGTAGGCACACTACAAGAAAACAGGTGAATTCCGAGGGAAATTTCTGAGGGAATTTCGAGGGAATTCACCAAATTAATTTCCAAGGGAACATTCCCTCGGAAATCCCTCGGAAATGTTAGCGCCAAGGTAAGGCGCCAAGTTTTCCGAGGGATTTCCGAGGGAAATCTCCCTCGGAAATATAAATTTTATTTAATTTTTAAATTATAATTAATTTCCGAGGGAAGATTCCATCGGAAAATTGAAACTTATTTATTTTTTAAATTAAAATTACTTTCCGATGGAAATATTCCCTCGGAAATGTTCACATAATTAAATTTAATATATTCCGAGGGAATTTCCGAGGGAAAATTCCCTCGGAAAATTGAAACTTATTTAATTTTAAAATTAAAATTACTTTCCGAGGGATTTCCGAGGGAAATACTCCTCGGAAATGTTCACATAATTAAATTTAGTATATTCCGAGGGAATTTCCGAGGGAAAATTCCCTCGAAAAATTGAAACTTATTTAATTTTTAAATTAAAATTACTTTCCGAGGGATTTCCGAAGGAAATATTCCCTCGGAAATGTTCACATAAGTAAATTTATTATATTCCGAGGGAATTTCTGAGGTAAAATTCCCTCGGAAAATTGAAACTTATTTAATTTTTAAATTAAAATTAACTTCCGAACGATTTCAAAGGGAATTTTTGTCCCACATCAATTTTTTTTAATTAATTCATATATAAACAAAACTTTGTGTTATTAAATTGAATTTTTAAAAGAATGATTTTCTCTCGCCCTTTTATTTTTTTAATTTTTTTATATTAAATTCCGAGGGAATCCCTCGGAATTCCCTCGGAATTTTCCATAATAATTTTAAAAATTGAAGAATTATTATAATTTATTAACTTTAACTATAATCAATGGTAATTATATGTATTTTTAGTGCATTAAATATGATAATGATATGTATTAAATTAGTAATTGCTAGTTATACATATGTAATCAAACTTCTGATTAGTAATTCCAACTATATCATCGAAGATGTTCATGCTCGTTTAAGTTGAAATCGAATTTCGTATTCAAATATTTGTATCACATCAATTTTTTTTTATTTAGTTCATTTATAAAAAAAACTTTGTGTTATTAAATTGAATTTTTAAAAGAATGATTTTCTCTCGCTCTTTTTTTTATTTTTTTTATTAAATTCCGAGGGAATTTAACCATAATTATATTTAAAATTGAAGAATTATTTTAATTTATTAACTTTAACTATAATTAATGATAATTATATGTATTATTAGTGCATTAATTAATTATGATAATGATATGTATTAAATTAGTAATTGCTAGTTATACATATGTAATCAAACTTTCGATAAGTAATTCCAATTATATCATCGAAGATGTTGATGCTCGTTTAAGTTGAAATCGAATTTTGTATTCAAATATTTGTGTCACATCAATTTTTTTTTTTATTTAATTCATATATAAACAAAACTTTGTGTTATTAGATTGAATATTTAAAAGAATGATTTTCTCTTTTTTGTAATTTTTTTATATTAAATTCCGAGGGAATTCAAATTCCCTTGGCAATCCCTCGGCAATCCCTTGGAATTTAACCACAATTATTTTTAAAATTGAAGAATTATTATAATTTATTAAGTTTAACTATAATCAATGATAATTATATGTATTATTAGTTCATTAAATATGATAATGATATGTTTTAAATTAGTAATTGCTAGTTATACATATATAATCAAACTTTCGATAAGTAATTCCAACTATATCATCGAAGATGTTCAGGCTCGTTTAAATTGAAATCGAATTTCGTATTCAAATATTTGTGCCACATCAATTTTTTTTTATTTAATTCATTTATAAACAAAACTTTGTGTTATTAGATTGAAATTTTAAAAGAATGATTTTCTCTCGCTCTTTTTTTTTATTTTTTTATATTAAATTTCGAGGGGATTCCGAGAGATTTCCGATGGAATTAGAAATTCCCTGGGAATTTTCCATAATTATTTTTAAAATTGAAGAATTTTAATAATTTTCCATAATTATTTTTAAAATATATAATAATTTTTAATATTAGCTACAAATTAAAAAAACTAATCAATAATTTCTATAATATCTTAAAAGTTTAACAATTAATATTAAGTTTCTTTATGAGTTCAAAAATAGACTCAAATATACAGCAAAACCCAGCGCACACAAATCATTTCAAAGTGTTTCAAATTTCATGCCCTAACGTCCATATCTAATCCGCCGCCCTCCTCAGCCATTGCCCCTGCTGGGAGGTGGGCCTAGAACAGTAGCAGTCCGGGACCACATTTTAAAATTTTACTTTAATATACAAGTATCAAAATATTTCTAAAATATTTAAATACAAACAACGGAAGACTAACCGGAACTACTCAAGTATATACATGCAATTGATAATAAATTTTAAATCACAATGCAGATAAATAAAGCATACAATTAACACTTAAGAGCACGTAATTCATCATGCTTAAATAAAGAAAAACAATATAAAATACCTTTCACCGAAGATGGCTACTGCTCCCGGAATTCGCCTCCCGAGGACCCGATATCCGATCTCCTCGCGAAACCGGCAGAACTTCCCTGCAATTACCCCAGAGACACCCTCGGAGTGTGGGCTCCGAAAGTATTTCTCTAAATACTTAGAGAAAATAAAACTTTAAACTAAAAACCCTTTTCAGGGTTTATTCTCCCGAAATCAGGCGTTTATATATAAACACCTAATTAAATTAATTCCAAAATAAATCGGAATTAACTAGGAGAATGGGATATGGTTTCAAAGCTTAAACTCAGCCAAAACCACTCCCCAAAGTTGGATGGAAAAAATGAAATGCTAAGGCCCCTATTTATAGGGGAAAAACCGAGGGTAAAATAGTAATTTCACCCCCCACTTGCGTGTATAACTTGGACACGAAAACCAAGGTGACTACATCGTTGATCTCTCAGCCACGAGTCCAACGCCGCCGGCCGATCGCCGATCTGAGCTTTCAAGCGCCCACACGCGCGGCCACAAGGCGGCGTGTGTGATCACTTGCGGTTTAGGGTTTCCGGCGACGTGGCTTGCTTCTGTTCTGCCACGTGTCCGGGTCCGGTCCGACCCGGACCCGGTTGGCCCTATTCGAAAATCTGACCCGTTGACCAACCCGTGACCCGTTTAACCGACCCGGTCCAGACAAATCTGGACCGTTGATGCATGATGACGTGGTGCAATCTGGGCCGTCCACATGTCGCACACGTGGCGTGCCACGCGGCTGCCCAGTCAACGCCACCTGGGCCCACTTACTGACGTGGCGTGACACGTCAGTGCCACGTCACCTGCCACGTCAGCATTTTTTTTTTTTTTTTTTTTTTAAAATTTTATTTTCTCCAAAATAAAATTCTGGGCATTTCCAACTCTTTGGAATTATAATTTATTTTCTTAAAATAAATTTCTTGGCTATTTTCAAACACTTTGAAAATTTATTTCTTTCATTCCTTTTAACGTTTTATCTTCGGGTTTTCGATTGGGGCTTGCAGGAGGACCTACAGGACTAATTAATTTTAGCTCCAAACGGGTTAATATATTATCATCCCATGATAATAATTAATTACCGTTTAACAATATTTAATTCCACTAAATAAATATTGTTGCACTCTAAAATTAATTAAATTACTCACGAAATTTTCGATCTAGAATAATTTTGCATTTTACTCCTCCGTGAAGATATCCATGAAAAATAAATTAATACTACTATCATTTATTTTTCACTTCTAATCTGAAATCTCCTGATTTGCCTTAAGTTCAAATTTCTTGTACGTGAAACACATTCAACATACAACTTCAGTGACGCATCACAACGAAGTACTTTGGCCAAAGTTTTAATTCGAACTTTGCAAATCTATCTCAGGAATATCTTTTAACTTTCCAGCAAAGCCACAGATTCCTCGATCAATATTTCTCTTTAGCACATTTTATGTAATCACTGAACGTACAAAGGTTTTGGTCAATCGATGTCGAGACCTCACTTATGAGCAGGTTACAATGATTAACACTACATGCCTAAAGTCGAAATACTACCAGGATTAAGAGTTCAATGCTCCATAAGATTTGTTAATTTTAGATAGTAGTTTAAAATTGAACTATCTTAGTGGTCCAGTTCGATGTTTCCAAATCTATTAAAAATCATCAATGTGTTATAACTGGAAACTCCATTTCCCTATGAAGAAAGACTAATCATCTTATATAACACATTATAGTCTCGATAAGCACTTATTCTTATCTTACTGACTAGAACTTTAATAACATGTGATTTCGATATCCAAAGTCCTTTCCTATGAAACACATTTCATATAAGAATATAATCACACGTTATCAATTATGTTAATATACTCATAACTTGCAATGATTTCAGTTTTATTAATCCAACAAAATACGATGTATTTACAAGAAATTGGATTTTCAGGGCACTAATCCCAACATCCCCAACCCTAGAATCGCCGCCACCATCAACCACGAGCCCACCACCACATCGCCGCCACCATCAACCACGAGCCCACCACCACATCGCCGCTACCGTAAGCGCTCCGTCTTCACTCGCCACCACCATCGCCGCTACATGGCCACTCTCCACCATCCCATCTTCCCCGTTGCTACTTCATGGTGTTTTTTTTTTTCTGGGAGAGGCAGATAGACATGCAACTGATCTCAACGGTCCCTCCCACCACTACTTCTTCCCTCCCAACACAGGTACCTTAATTTGCTCTCCTTGTTGTTCAATTACTCGTTTCCTCGGTTTAATTCCGACAATGTTTGTAGATTTTTCAGCAGAAGAAGATTAAGGTTTTAGGCGAGTATGCATCAGTTGGAAAATGTCAAAAAGAAGATAAGAAGCTCTTCAAACTCTTGGCTCCACCGCTCATGTCAAAATTTCGCCGGAGCTGAAAATTCTGCATGATTTTGCAAAATTTTTGAAACTGTGGGGTTTTGATGTCGCCGGAAAACATTTTGTACCAAAGTTGCAAAATGACCAAGTTGGTATACCATTTTTGTAATTTTCCCAAATTCTTCTTATCATTGTTCCCCAAGTGCCTCAAGCCTGCATTAGCCTCTTTATCAGCATATCTTCATGACCTAAAAAAGTGGGGGGGAAGGGAAACAATTAAAATTAATCTATTACAAAACTTGTTACGATTCACGAAGATCAGCTGCATCTGGCACTTGGCATTCCCCATTTATTCAAGATAACGAAACCTCTTAATTGTCTTTCTATCGAGGCGTTCGGATAATCCCAGGAACTTCGAGTTTCGCCCCCCCCCCCCCCCCCCCCCCCCCCCCCCCGTTTGGCAAGAAAATCTGCCACTTGATTTCCCTCTCGGTAGATATGAGTAATAATCACTCTCATATCACGCACCGTCTTGTAAAATTCCATAATCAACTGATTCACCTTAAGATCGCCCGACCGTCTACGGCGTAAGATATATAAAACAACCTGCGAATCTATCTCAATCCAGAGGTTGTCACAGCCCATATCTGTTGTCATTTTAGTACCTTGGAGGAGGGCCATAAGCTTAGCCGTAGTATTAGTAGTCATTCCGATACCCCTACTAAAAGCTCTCACAACTGATCCTGTTCAATCCCGAATAACTCCTCCCGTACCAGCTAATCCCGGATTACCTCTAGAAGCACCATCTGTGTTGAGGTTCAATTGGCCCCGTTGAGGCCGTATCCATTTAACTATCACATACTTTCTACTTAGAGATTGTTTAAGTCGGATTCCAAACAATTTGGCTCGTAAATATCTCCTTTCCATGTATCACGTTTCATACGGAAAGTCTTACTCCAATGTACCAGGTGAGTACGAACTTGCTAGATGATGTTATAGGTGTTGAATCTGGCTCCATTGTGTTTTGCTCTATTCCGTTCAGCCCATATATACTAGCAAATTGGGAAAATTACAAAAATGGTATACCAACTCGGCCATTTTACAATTTTGGTACAAAATGTTTTCCGACGACATCAAAACGCCCACATCTCCAAAAATTTTGCAAAATCATGCAAAATTTTCAGCTGGGCGTTTTGATGTCGCCGGAAAACATTTTGTACCAAAATTGCAAAATGGCCCGAGTTGGTATACCATTTTTGTAATTTTCCCTTATATCTTCGTATAGAGTTTCTCTAATTATCTGATTTTTACAGTTTTACTCCTAAAACTTAAATGTACTGGTACTAATATCAACCAGAATGAAAAGGTTTAATATCTTAATGAAAACTTAAGGACAAAACTTCGGTATTCATACCAAATCTGCATAAACCGTCATGTCATTTATTTGCTTTACATGCTTTCATTATTAATGCACTAGTCTCATACTTACATATTTCATACTAATAAGTATTTTAAGTAAATCAATGAACACTATGAATAATTTTTCTGAAACCTTAATTATTTCTGCTATGTTTTATAAATTTAAAAAGATAATTTAAACCTAATTCATGATTTCCCTTCCTCTGAGGCAAACCACAGTCATTAGGGAAAGAGTGGAGCTAGCTTAACCAGCGTAAGGGCTGAAAGAGAGAGAGAGAGAAAAAGAGTAGAGGAGCAAACTTGAGTATATTTATGTAAGAGAAAAGAGAAAGAGAGGGAGGAGAGAACCAAATGAACTTGAGTAGTGTAAGAGTTTAGAGAGAGGAGGAAGACAAAAACGAATTTAAATATGTTTTTGTAGAAACATATAAGGTGAAACACTTTCTTTCCTAACTCAGAAAGAAAAATATTACTATTATTTTTTTATATTTTCTTTTTCTTTCTAAAACATCAAAAGTTGTTTTTCTTATATACTTTATTCTTTTCTCTTCTATATTTTCTGAAAGTGTGATTTCTATTTTCACCTACAACACCAAGAGAGGGTCAATTGGTACTTTGTAAAACTTTTGTTTTTAATTTTGTAAAACCAACACATAACCAAAACAGTGATAATAATAAAAATAAGGGAAAACCTACCGAAATAATGTGAGAGAATCCACCGCCTCTCTCCAGTGAAGAAACCGACCAAATGAGGAGAAGCATGAAGAAATTCAAATATGGGAATGAGAGAAATACTACGAAGACATGGAACGGATCGAAAGTAGGACTGAAGACAGACCTCAAGGAGGTTCGACACCTAGGGGTTCTTACCTGGATTCACTTATGGGCAGACAACCTGAAGATATCTGAAGTTCAAGGAAAAAGAACTGCCAGATTTGAGCAGAATTCATATCGAGGAAGCTACAGAGGATTACCTCTACCCCAAAATAACGTTGGTGGAAGATTACAGAGAGGAGATTCGTAGACCTTGGCACAATGCAATCATACTTCGCATCCTAGGACAAATCATGAATGTTAACATATTTTCGGCACAAATCGATGAGATGTGGCAACTATAGGGGAAATTTATCCTAATCGAGCTAGGAAATGGTTGATATACGTTAAAGGTTCATGATCAGGAAAAGGCTGGGAAATCCTCACTGGAGGCCCCTGGGTCATCAATGGGAACTATTTAGTCGTGAAGAAATGGATACCTCAATTCAACGCTGCCACTGATTGCATCATGACAACCATCTCATGGGTTCGGATTAAAGGTCTTGCCACCGAGTACTACAAGAAGACAGTGTTGTCTGGTATCACGACAGCCATCAGTATACCGATCAAAATTGATAATAACACTTATTGGGGCGAAAAGGGCAAATATGCCATGGTTTTTGTAAAAATTAATCTCGATAAACCCCTCCAAAGTGGGGTAGACGTGGAAGGTCGATTGTTGCCAGTTGGATATGAAAGTCCTTTCAATTTTCTTTCACTGTTGAAAAGTTGGGAAACGCATTATACAGCTGCCCGCAGAAAACGATGGCACAAACTAAGGATGCTCCCGAGAATCCTACCCAACTAAGGAATCATATGCCAGAATCTGGTATTGTTAAACCCCGGTAGGGTCGTGTATGCTAGCCACTCATGGTTGGAATGCAAGGTTAGGGAGAGAAAAAATCGGTAGAGAAGGGAACACCAGCGGTGGAACAAGGTGGACCAGAGGAGACGGCGGTGGATCAACTAGTAATGTAGGGGACAGAGATGTGAACCCTACGCATACCAACAGGTTTGAGATCTTCAAAAATCCCTTGATTAGGGAAACTGACGCAACTGAAGGTGATCCCCCCCCCCCTCTCCCCCCGGATCATGAGGGAACTGGAGCGAAATCCATACAGCACGTTTCAAAAATAAGGATCATGAGGGAACTGGAACTGGAACTGGAGCGAAATCCATGGCGATGGAATCAAAGAAGGATTTCAAAAACCTGGAACTAACTCGTCCATTCGGCAACATCATGTACTTGAATCCACACTTTCACCAAGCGGAGATACGGGCGACCCTAACCCCGTTGGCGAACCAACAATTTATTGGGCATATAGATATAGAAGTTTCGGAGAGCGCAGTACGGAGACACATCCAATGGATGAGGGAATTAGTTACTCAGGTACAGGGTATTTCCCATCGTCGGATTGAGCATCTGATTATCTCAGACTATCTTACTGTTATTCCGATGAAGGTACTATCTTGGAATTATAATGGTACGGATAACAATGAGTTTAGGCGCACCGTAAACAATTTTATACATGACTACAAATTGGATATTATATTCCTACTTGAAACTAGAGTTTTCACAGTCAGAGCGAAGAGGTCTCGACGAATCTAAGTTTTACAAATGTTTGTAGAGCCCCAATTCAGGGACGTAAAGGGAGGATTTGGATGCTCTGGAACCCTGCTGAGATTCATGTGGAGATCTTGGAAACTACCTCACAACTAATCTATGCTAGAATAGGACCTCGGCTAGGTGATGACTGGTGTTGTACTGGTATCTACGCTAGTGCTTCAACTCGGAAAAGGGACGACCTTTGGAGGGATCTTCGTAACATCAATATCAATACTGCGTCTTCATGGCTCCTCACTGGAGACTTTAACGACATCAAAGGGCCTAGCGAGAAAAGTGGTGGCAGACCTGTTTCGTGGAGCAGATGTTGTAAATTCTCAGAAGCTATTGAGAGTTATGATCTGATCGATCTCGAAACCAAGGGCTCGCGCTTCACTTGGGAGTACACGGTCCATGGAGGGAGGTGAGTCAAGGAAAAATTAGACCGAGCTTTAGCTACACAGGGATGGTTGAGAAATTCCCAAATAGTATGACTAGAGTCTTACCGAAAATCCATTCGGACCATCACTCTATCTTAACTGATACCGAGGGCGGATCATCCGGATTACTTCAATCTGATTACGATTTATTAGAATGTAGGTGTAAATCTAAAAGAAGTTGCCCATAACTTGCAAGAGGGGATTAAAGAGTGGAATTGGAACGTTTTTGGAAATATTTTTCACGGTAAAAGACTCCTCAGTGCGCATATTGGAGAAATCCATAAAATTCCTATAGAACGCCTCAATGACGACTTACGCACTTTGGAGATTTAGCTTATTAAAGAATTCAACGATGTCTTGAAGCAAGAAGAGTCCCCGTGGTTCCAAAAATCCTGGATTAATTGGTTGAGACTAAGAGAAAGCAATACAAGGTTCTTCCAAGTGATGACCATAGCTAGAAGAAGGCGCAACAAAATCGCTTCTCTAAAATTGGAAAGAATTGGTGCTCTGACCCTGTAATTCTTAAAGCTCAGGTGCCTGGCTATGTTTCACAACTATTTGACACAATATGCAACGTTGCCTTACCGTAGAGAACATTGAAAATCTTCAGTCAACCATCACTGTAGAAGAGGTTCGCTAGGTAATTCTGTCTATAAATGCTTTAAAATCCCCCGGACCAGTAGGGCTACAGGTTTATTTTTATCGTAAGCACTGGGATGTGGCGGGGCAAACACTATTTGATTACTTAAGGAACTGCTTTGATACGCAAGCGATATCGAAGAAAATGGGGGCGACATTCATCTGCCTTATGCCTAAAATCGATAGCCTGAAAGATGCTAGCGAATCTCGGCCTATAGCCCTACTAAATATTACTCTCAAGGTGCTAAATAAAATCTTAGTGAAGAGAATGAAACCTTTTATTTCAAAGATTGTGGGTCCCTATCAGAGTTCGTTCATACCGGGAAGAACAACTCACAGCAATATCTTGGTCCTAAAGGAGCTAGTTCATACAATGTACAACTCTAAAATGAAACCTTTTAGTGTTTTCCCCTAAAAATAATGTAATGCAAGGAATATAAGGATTTATACAAATTCGGTATCAGGAGTCTAATGCACTTACATCCTCTCTCTATATTTTACTTTGAGAGTTTTTCAAATACTTTTACTCTGATTTTGGAAATCACAAATAAAATGTTGTGATCTTTTACGACATACACCTTGTAAGATAGAGAAACTACACTTATTTTTCTATCTTGGCCAACACAATAAGTAGTAATAACCTAACCAACTACCACTGAAGTTCCACCTCGAAGTACAGCAAAACACTTAACATTTTAGAGACCTAATATACTGTCTCCTTCACTCATAGATGTTTATCACAAAAACCCTTAAAAGTAACTCTCAATAGAATTTAGGCACCACCGTCACAGACGTTCTTCTCTTGCCTTGTACGTACATCGTCTTTTATTGGCTATATAAGCTTTGTGTCAAAAATGGAAGAAATCCGTTAGAGAAAATCCCAGCAGTATTGTTTGATAATTCCTTCCTTGTATAATTGACTCCTGACTAAATTACGCATAGACACACAAGAAAATCGGATCATGCATATGAAT
The DNA here is from genome assembly GCA_037501455.1 of Lantana camara. Taxonomy (NCBI): domain Eukaryota; kingdom Viridiplantae; phylum Streptophyta; class Magnoliopsida; order Lamiales; family Verbenaceae; genus Lantana; species Lantana camara. The sequence continues at coordinate 118,823,305 of CM074857.1, forward strand.
TGAGGTACTTAAAATTATATTCCCATTAATGAAAATCGTACGAGATATCTCAGTAACTTATATTAAAAGTACGGGTTAATGCAAAGGATGATATATATATATATATAAATAATTTTCAACGTCATGCATTTGGAAATTTCTACAAAAAAATTCACTCATTTTTGCTCACACACTTGAATATGACGCGCATTCAATTTGAGTTTTTCTTCTATATATGATCATGACAAGTAACTAACGTACTCTAGTTAGATTAGTAATTAATTAACTAATTATAGTTTAGAAAGAAGAATCCAAAATGGCAATTAATTATCTAAATACTGATCAACCCTTTAAATCGTTTGTCTTATTATATTTGTTAAACATAAAATAATGGAGAAAGAAACCAACCCAGACAAGTAAACCCAAAATTAATGGAGAATTTCATAAACTAGAATCAACACGTGGAAAAATATTTTTTGTACAATTAAATATAGAACTTTTTCTCCCAATTAAAAATATATATGCAAATGTTTTTGCACCTGCTGATTGACCTTTAAACTAGAAAGATTATAACATGTTAATATTGGTGAGAAAACTCAAAATAACAATATAATTGTTGCCTGTGAGTTATATTGAGTGATAACATCTTTTATATTATCACTAATCTTATTTATTTAGTGAAAATTTATTTATTACTAATTAATGGTAAATTTTATATCAAAATTTAGTTACAAATATATAAACAATAGAAAAAAAAATAAAAATACTGAACTCCAAGAATGCGCCGCTTCTTATTCCATCAAAATGACGATCCTTTACGTAAATCGGTAAATGTAGAAACCCTTAATCATTATACATTATAGTAATACAAGCAATACTTTATTATGTAGAACCAAAAAAAAAAAAAGAACAAAAAACTTTATTAAATATGTGATACATAGCTTAGAAATGGAACTTCTGTTAATAATATTCTTCCCGAGCTGCATGCCATTATCGTCTTGATCAGATCCTGTACAGATCAACCCCAATACGCTGATCAAGTCCAGTGTTCAGAAAGGTGTAGATGTAATCAGACAGGAGGACCTCTTTGAATTGTTGAGGATTTTCTTCTGATATCAGCTCTTTAATGGGGGCATAATACTTCACCTCAGCCATTGGTCCCGCGAAGAAACAAGCCACAGATATTCTTGGTCCCTTAACATTTGCCACCACTCTGTGCACACTGCTCTTGAATATCCCGTTCGAGACCAACTATGAGAAATTTAACATAAATATCATAATCAGGGATAAAAAAGATGACGTAAAAATGTATAAATCTGAGAAGAAATTTGAATACCTGAAGAAGATCGCCGATGTTGACAACTAAACCTCCGTGAGTAGGTTCAATATCAACCCATTGGTCCTGATACATAACCTGGAGACCACTGATTTCGTTTGTCAGAAGAACTGTTAGGAATCCAGGATCCGTGTGCTTTTGGGCTCCAATAGCCAGTTCAGGCTGAGGACATGCTGGGTAATAATGGCTGCTAACACGATTCCCTTTCGCGCACTCCATGTTGTATAGATGATCAGATTCGAGCCCAAGTGCCTCCGAGAGTAACGAAAAAAGAGTCTTTCCAAGAACTCCAAGGTGTTCCAAGTATGCCACCGTCGCATCCCTGTCATTTCATCATAACAACGATTAACCATATGAAAAGGAAATTTTCTAGCTCAAACCGCCTCAACGGAATCCTAACCAATCAGACGACAAGTAATTTATAAAAGGACGAAAATGGACAGCAGTATATAAAAAAGAACCTGTTAACGGCTGGGATTTCTTCAGGGATGATTTTGTCTGGAAATGAAACGGTTAAAGTATCCCTCCAGCTCGCAGTTTTCGACGTAAGAAGATCGTAGCTGCTCATATAGTTCACCCGTCTCTTGCTATCGCGTGAATAGTACTTCATTTTCTCCCCAGTATCCGAGTGGTGGAATTTAATGACTCCTTCAATCATCGCATCAAGAACATTCAGAGGAATCCCGTGATTGAGCACCTTGAAAAATCCCCACGTTTCTGCTGCACTTCTCAATTGTTCGACAGTCCGCTGTCGGCTTTCCGGGCCCTGGAAAATGCCGCTTAGATCGACAACGGGGATTTGCATTGTGCCCTTCTTGTAAGTTCGCTCTTTCTCAAGCTCCTCAGGTGGCCTGATAAAGATATCAGGAAGTTTCTGCAAACCTGAATCCAGCAGACCCTTCACCCCCGCTTTAGTTGCATCGAAAGCCTTCACGATTTCCATTCTGTCCTGCTTATGATCACCATTTCTGATATCAACTAATCCTGCCATGATGATCTCTAAGTTTAGTGATGTTTGTTGCTTGTTTAATTTTCTACTTGCTTTTCTTTTCTTAGTGAATTGTGTGATTGATCTTGCTATCAGGTTCGTTATATAGATATTGCTGTAGGGGTAGATTAGGCAATTCGTGTTTTCCAGACCTTGATTCAAAGAATTATACCAGTCAATTTTCCTACCGTTTGACGGCGTTACGCACTTGATCACGTCATTATTTTCGACCTTTTTTTCTAATAATTTCCTGATTTTCATTGCCTCTTAATTTTCAAGAGTCTAGAGCATGCTTGACTGAAAGGTTATCAAACAAACTTGAAACTCTCATATTTTATACTTCTGTATTTACAAAACATTAGATGCTACTTTAAACTATAACATGTAATGGGTTATGATTAAACATAATATCATAGAAAATTATAAATTTAGTATACCAACTCTACCAATTTATTGATACATTTCATTTTCTAGCGACAAAATAAGACCGCATCTTAAAAATCATACAATTTAATACATTTTTTGGGCGGAAACCGATTTATCGGCCGAAAATCCTGTCCCGATTTTACATGTGGCAAACTCCTAACTAGTTCGTCATGTGTAAATATTGTTGTCATACTGTGTAATTATTTTTATTATTTTACTACCGATAAATTAAATCGCTTGAAACACAGTCATTTTTGGTATTTTGTAAGATTGATTTTTCTGCAAAGAAAATTCGTTGCAAACCTTGACTCGATTTCAACAGTGTTTACTTCACAAGTTTGCTATGTGTATACATTCGATTACAAGAAGGGCACGATTAATAGCGAAATACAAGTCTTTGTCCATCTTAGGGCGTCAGGTTAAAGAACAAAAAAGTAACGAACAGTTTTAGCATTCAAATTAGTAAACAAATGAATGGCGATTTCATAAACAAAAGCAACGTTTTATTCTCAACAGATCATAGTCACTTTTGCCCGAAATTGGTTCAAGCAAATCAATATAATGAGAAGTAAGTATTTTATACTTATGGTATGATTTGTGAAAAAATTAAAAAGGATAATAAATTAAATGACAATTATAATTAATTAGATTTGATAGAACTAAATTTGTATTAGAATTTCCCTTTTTCCAATAATGAACGGTTTCGACTCTGCCATACGATCATATAACTGTAGATTATATCAGTAGATGGATAGTTAAAATATATGAATAAGTAAATATCATAAATATTAATTATATTTAGTTTCTAATTTACGTATCTTTTGAATAAATGTAATATTACATAAATATTTATATAAAATAAGTAAATAATAATGATAAAATAATTTAAAAGTAACAGAATAAAATATTTAAGAAATGAAAAAGAGCTAATTTATTTTGAAAGAGATGAGGAAGATATAGTGATTTTTTTTCCTTTTTTCTAATATTTTAATGTATAAAAAATTAAAATAACTGAATTGCCTTAAAAATCTCATTTTGGTCGGAATATTTTACCAAACTTTAAAATTGACACTAAAATGAACATTATTTCAATGATTAGGCATGAAATTTTTTAAAATTCAAAGATTAAGTATTAAAGTGCAAAACGTCCTAAATGTAAGAGTGTATGAAAAATTTAACCCTAATATTTATCCTCATACAATCAAGGTTTAAGATGCCTAAACTTATATTTAAAATTTTTATTTGTACTCAAATTCAATTTAAATTTTTAATAGGTATAAATACAATTATAGCACCAAATTATACTCATTGCCTAAATTATATCCAAGTCATATTCAAATTTGATAAATGTTTTTAAAATTTTATTTTACCCAAATCTCTCGTACTCACCCGAGATCGGAAATATTTATAGCAATCATATGTCAAAAAAGGAGACACATGTATTTTACTTTATATGTTTCGAAGTTGATTTTTATTTGAATGAATTTTAGTAAAAAATATAAAACTAATTTATGTAATATTATAAAATTAATTCAAGAAAATTAAAATAATTTTAATTAATTAAATTTACCGTGGACTATCTTTTTACACTATTAATAGCATATGTTTAAAAAGAAATTAAGTAAATAAATACAGAAAACGTGGTTGGTTCAAGTGGTTAAAGAATTTTTTTTGTAAGATAATAATTTTGAGTTTGAATATATGTTATCATTCTAGGGATGTGTATTTAAAGAATAAATAAATAAACACAGATATAGACATACAACTGCGCATTGGGTGCTTACAACTCAATACAATATATAATGATATAATTTTTTTACGGAAAAAATGTAAATTTGGTCTTGTAAGTTTGCAATTTTGGCAATTTAGTTCTCTCCGTTTTAAAATTTACAATTAAGTTCTGTAAGTTTGTAATTTTGACAACTTAATCCTATCTGTTTCGAAATTTGTAATTAAGTTTTGTAAGTTATAAAATTTTGCAATTTACGTCAATTTTCACTGGAAAATTATATAAAAAAATATAATTATATTTGAAGGATAATGTCGTGTCATCCAGCGAAACCTATAAGAAGGCAGCTCACTCATATAGCTGACTCTTCTTCAATAGAAAAGAATAGCTAATCAACCTATCTAGTTGGTCAATTTCAAACATTTTCTCGGCCGGCAAATTGGAGGCGGACGACTATGGTCCCACGAAAATTTATACGTACTTGTTCCAATTCAAAACAAATGAGATTCCAAGGAACGTACAACTAAATAAATGGACTTATTCATCTTTCTACATCAAAGATACGTTTCCGTTTTGCGTGTGTGGGAGCAGCTCAAACAAAGAAAAGTTTGGCCCGCTCTGAATTTAGCCACGCCCCGCCCGTCTGCTTTAGAATACGGACTGATTGGATGGAGACAAATATATAAAAAACGGGCGAAGGGTCAAAAGGACACGTAACTGGGAGCAAGCTTGATTTTGAAATTCAAATGAAAGAGTAAGCCAAAAAATTGAAGTGTTCATCGGACACAGAAAGGAAATCATTTCATCTGTAAAAGATTTTTATTAACATAAAAAAAATATTAAATATGTTTTTTTATTTATATTTTTTCATTATTAGATACGACACATGTATAATAATTTTTTGTACAAGTCAGATATTTTTATCATAAAATCCCACCAAGTCAACAAAGAAATGAGACACGTAGCCAATTCTGGCAATTAATAAATTTTCCTGTGAAAATCGGAAATAAATTGCAAAATTTTAGAACTACAAATTTTAAAATAGATAGGGCTAAATTGTCAAAATTACAAACTTACAGAACTTAATTATAAATTTCAAAACGAACATGACTAAATTACCAAAATTACAAATTTAAAGACTTAATTATAAATTTCAAAACGAACAAAATTAAATTACCAAAATTTCAAACTTCAACTTTATATTTTTATCATTTTTTAAGTTTGAGTGCTTACAATTCAATACAAATATAATAATATAAATTTTTTTAAAATTTTTTACATGATACAGCTTACATATTTAATGTACATGGATGATGACAAAGTGGTCTGGAACGAGCCTTCTCAAGGCATTCATGTGACGTGATTGTGTTTGCTGCCTTTTGGTTCTGGTGCACCAAAAAAAATAATAAATTAAAGACAAATGATGACTGTAACCAGCGTCTCATTGTAGGAACTTTCCAATCCACGCAATTCGTAAAGAGTAAGCGTTTGGTAAGTCATATTAAGGTTTATTACGATTTGTTAGCAGATTTAATTTTGTGTTTGGTAACCCCTATTAGCTCATGAGGGCTTAATGAATTTAGTAGCTGGTTCGGTAGAAGCCTACTACTGTTCACACAATAAGTTCAGACTCTCATATCTGAACAGGGGTGATATTAAATCTAGTTATTCTTATCTTTTTTTACTGTTCACATTTTATTTTCAATATTTGCCCCTGTTCACATTTTATTTCTAATATTTTATATCTAATTGAAGGGCAAATATGTAAAAACAACAATAAAAGTGGTAATGAGGACTACCGAACATGAAATTAGATTTGACTGTCTAAGTTAATATTTAAAATTGGGTACCAAACAGAACATTATTTCTTTTTATTAATAGCTAATATGGCTTAATAAGCCATATTAAAAAATATGGAAAGCTACCAAAGGCTACTTCAGAACCAAACAAGTCCAAATTCACGTGGAGTATTCAAAGTTCCCAATATTGGAAAAGTCTGTTGGAGGACACCCTTTAAGTCTTTGTTTTGTTCCCTTTTTAACTTTATAAAATTATGGAAAAATTGCATTTTTATCATATAAATATTCCACTAATGCATTTAATCATTTAATCTCAACACAGTTAGTCCTGTAAAAAAGTTAAAGAAGTGAAGATCGTGTATTTATAGGAACAAATAATTAACATAAAATCAAATGTATAATATGGACTAAATATACTAAAATTAATATGATATAGAACTAAATGTGATAGTGAAATACTTCAAAGACTAAAATTAGATTCGGGCTGTATTTATAGGACTAAAAGTGCAATTTTTTACTTTAAGTTTGAACATTTGACAACATTGTGAAGAAAAAAAAAAAAAGAATCTTCGTATATGTATACGTGCTGGGACTTTGATTAGTATAGTGATCTATTAAATGGTAATGTACAATATATATATATATATATATTAAGTCTATGCAATATTCAACATTCAATTAATCAGGTCATTGTCTGCGACTCTGCGCATATTTTTCCCCCGGTGAAAAGCTTATAGAAACAAACAAGAAAATTGGTATTAGAAGTGCAAATTAAATTTGATTAAATGATATGATTTAAAACTCCAGAAAAATGTAATCATTTGCAGCGTTAATAAAGGCAAATATGACTTGAAGTAATTCATGCTTTAATTTCAACTTTGGCTAGAAATAGTTAAAGAAAATAAAATTGAAAAAATAATGAGAAAAGAGACTAAATTTGTATGTATTTAAACGGGATAATTGTCGATAAAACATTGTGAAAATATCGAAAATGCAAAATAAACCCTATGTTTTAAAAATTAACATAATTTACCCTTTGTCAAATAAAAATGAGCAACAAAAAGCCTCGCACGTCATACGTGTCAGGAAATTCATTTTTAAAAATAATAATTACATTCTTGTCCTTTTTTAACTAAATAAAGGTAAAAATTAGACAACAAAATATTTATACGTAAAATTTTCAAAGAATCACGAAGGAATATAAAAGAAAATGTTGAAAATAATATATAAAAGAAATTAATGAAGAATACAAATACTAAAAAAGTTTTTTGGGTAGTAAAAAATAAGGGATGATGGTTTAGGGTGAAATATCATCAAGAATGGACAATATTATAAAAAATAGATACAAAAATTTACTTTATTAATGCGTGGGGGTTTTGTTACTCATTTTTATAAACACATGATGACTTATGCTAATTTTTTAAAACATAGGTTTATTTCGCATTTTTTATATATTATAGGGTTTTTCCAATAATTTTTTCATATTTAAACATGTAAGTTTTTATTTTGAGTATTCTAAGAACAAAGCACTACACATCAATTATGTAAATTTTAATATATTTTCTATAGAAATTGTGAAAGTGGTAAATTATGATATACCCTGTAGACTCGTAAACGAAACCAACTTTGATTAGGTATCCTCCTTTGATCTCTCTTTACGGCCTTTATTATCATTCTCCAATTTTCAACATATAATACATTATCTAGACTCTCGAGTAAAAATTGTCATCTGTGGTGGTCTTGACTGTTGACACAGAAAAGAATGATATGAACAATGTATTAAAACTTAGGAATTTTGGAGATTGTATAGAACTACAAACTCTACTGTTTCACAAAATACAAATCACTTCATTATATTTTATTAGGGTTTACATGAACTTATAAGCTGACTATTTAACTTTAAACTTAATAATAAAAAATTATTTTTATCCGAAACACCCGATTTAAATACTTTAAAAAAACTTATTTTTCCTTTGAATTAAAATTTTGAGTAGTTCAATTTTTTATTCTTAATTTTTAAATCAATGTTTAAACGTCACTTCACTTATAAATTGAGATAAACCTTAATAAAACTGCATAATTTGTAATTTTCAAACCTCACAGGGTAGAGTTTGTAATGTTTAAACCCCTAAAACTTAATTATAATATATGTCCTTTTCTTTTTATTTGGAATTGGGCTGAAGCCCTTTTGCGAGGTGCGCCCCTCATATTATTGCAATCCGAACAAAAAGTTTATAAAGGAGTTTTTGACCCTAAGTATAACAACACAATCTAAGCTCGCTAACATGTTGGGTTAGTATTAAAGCCAAAACCAAAGAAAAAACACTCAAGTCCAAAACAATCTTGGACTGGAAAATCAAAACCAACTAAAAAATAAATTCTACAAAAACAGAGCGAACACAACCAAACATAGAGTCGAGCCGCACCGATTCCACCTAGGCAATCCCGCTTCCGATGCAGGCTAAAAATCTCTAGGGTGCCTACCTCCATAGCGTCCACCTCGATAGTATCCATATCTTCCTCTTCTATATCGATTTCCTCTAGATTATGCTCCTCGTGAATCACTTCGCGTCATACACGGTGAAAATTGACTCGTATCCTCTCTAGATGAACCTCTTGCCTTTCTAGCCGTAGATTCATCACTGGAATGCGAAATATAATCATCGTTCTCATCACTTGCATCCTCTTGAGCATCCTCCTTATGCTCATTATCCTCACTAGTACCTTCCTTGATCGAAAAAGGAATAGAAAAGTTACCCTCCATAGTTTTTTTAACCGTCTTCGCGCAATAATAACCTTGAGGGAATTTTCAACACCACGATTATCAGGCTTATCACTAACATCCATGTTTGCGACCGAAACGGTCTGGGAAGAAACCGTATCGGAGCTATCCAAAGGGCAATCCTCAACTACTTTCTGATTAGCTTGTACAATAGCTACTTTAGCTTGTTGGATCGCCCTCTCAAAAGAACCCAAATAAATGGGTTGAATCTTCTCTTTCCTCACCTTGTTCTGTGAGGCTTTTTCATCCTTACTTTCTATAACAGAATAATGTCATGCGTGTGTGTGAAATCTCACGGACATTTTCTCACAGACATTTTTTTTTCCCTCAAATATAATTCTTTATTAAATAGTGGGTTATATAATGTAGAAAATCAATTATTAATACTATCATAAAGGCCACAATAATTTTAAAACTTTAATGATATAAAATAATGACTAGGAAAATAAAATCATTAAATTTCTTGGGAGTTCAATGCAAAGTAAATCAAGATTCACAGCAAAACTAAAAGTAAATTAAAATTTTCACAAAAATTTCACCGTAAAATTAAGTAAAATAAGAATTCACAACTAAGTACAAAAATCAAGAACATAACTGTAACGCCCCAATTTTCAGACAGATAGGTACGCTCGACACGTGTGAGTTTCGAGCGTTAGGATTTATTTTATTATTTTGTTTATTCAATTTACACGTGTTATGCTAATTTATAAATTATATCTCAAACGTGATTACATGAAAATATGTGAAAACGTATTAATTTGCGAATTGGTGTATAACTGGAATTCAATTATTGCATGAATTAATTGTCCAACTTGTTTAATTGTTTAATTGGCCTTAATTGACATTTATTCAAATTAAAGGACCCAATTGCATGGAAACATTATGGGACCTAAGTGATCATATCTAAACCTTTGGTACTTGATTGCATAATTTATGAACTTGGAGGATTTAGTTAGAAATATCATATTTTCCCAAAATATATTACGGTATATGCATCTCTCCCACATTCTTCATTTCATTTTCATCAAATCCATCCCCATGATTGCTCCTTTTCCCACCAAACTTAAAACCCTCAAGAAGGAGGAGGAAATTTATCACTCAAGCTAAAATTGTGAAGAAATTATGGTCTTGGGAGCTCAATCATCATCTTAACTTCATCTTCTTCTTCTATTTTCTTCTAAGGTAAAGATGGAGATATATGTTGGATTTCTTGATAATTAGATATAGCTAGGGTTCATGATTTAGGCTTGAGAATTGGAATATTTATTGTTAGCACTATGATTTCATGTTTGTAATTTGAATTTCATGTTCAAATCTTGGGATTTATGAAGATATATGATGAGTTCTTATTTGGGGTAAAGTTTATGATTTTGATGATCAAGACATGAAATGAGTGTTTAAGTTGAGTTTTATTGCATTTTAAGTATGCTAGCATGATTCTTTCATGAAGTTATGCATTTAGGGATGAAATTATGAGTGTTTTGTGAGGTTTTGTTGATGATCCGTGCCTCTCCTGTTTCGTCCCCTGCTTCTGTACCAGCTGCATGGCGGGAACGACCCTTCCCGTCCCAGTTCATTCTGGGAACGGCCGTTCCCACCCATTTGAAAATGACAGGCGCGCGAGTATGGGAACGACCCTTCCCAGTTTTGGCCTGTGGCCGGAATGGCCGTTCCCAGCCTGCTGCGTATGCTTGAACAGTTCTGGGAACGGCCCTTCCCATTTTTAACTATGGGCCGGAACGGCCGTTCCCAGCTGTCTGATCAGGCAGAAACTTTCTGCACAAAATTGAGAATTTCATTTCCTTTTCTTTACCCTTAATTCACACCAACATGCTATTATATGATCAATTACATGTCATAACATGATAATTAAATGCTACATTGTTCATGCCATGATATCTCGTTATGTGGTCATGTCGTGCATCATATTTGGTACCATTGTCGAGTATTATCTCACGAATACACGTATGTCTCTATTTTCTTGTCCAATTCTTCTCCAGGGTGGAGATTATTGATCATGATCAAGTTCACACATCCACGAGTCCTTGTATCGCCTGTCAGGTGAGGTTTAATTCTAGTTATATATAACCTATACAACCCTTACGTGAGCTTTCGGCCAAAAAGGTATTTCTATTTATAATTTTCCATGAAAACACTCATGATTACAAGCAAGTTATTTCATGCAAGCAAGTCATGTCCATGAAAAGCAAGCAAGTCATATATCGTGCATGTTTTAGGCGAGTAGCATGACCGTTCACATTGGGCTCGAGGGTAGTGGCTAGAGCCAACCGGGAAAACAAGGGCTGACAGGTAACTCTGGCGCTATCCTCACCACATTGGGATGACCCCTGAATCCGCTAGGAGATTAGTGGAGGAAGGAGTTCCGGGCTTAGGGATTCATATACCCTCTGCTCAATGAGCATGGATGGTGGGGCCTTGCAATCCCATCATCAACTGGAGGAAGAAGGAGACTGGGGACGGGTCCGACACCACGGATTGTCCTCGGGTTATTGCATGATTTTCATTCCATGAATGTGTTACTTGATTACACTGTCGCACGATTGCACGATAATTAAGTTGTATGATCACCTATTGATTAACTATCAAGCAAGCATGTTTCATGTACATTGGAGTAAGGTTGGAGACTGCCCTCACTCGCCGGGGCCATGTATTGACTGCATGAAAATGATCAAATATTTAATAGTGATAGTTGTATTCTAGGGTGAAGATATCTTATTATTGAACTTATATTCTTATCTTTTCTAAACCTTTACCCGAGAATATAGCTTGCATGTTATCTGCGCTAATATCTATTTAAACCCCTCACTCGGTCTTCACAGACTGACGCCTTCACCTTTTAGGTTATTGCAGGTGCACGCTAGGCGGGAAGTGAGTCGAGTCCAGTCCTTGTAGTCGAGTCAAGCACGGTGCATGTTATTTAATTGTTTATTTATTGTTCAAAGGAATTATGCTTAATGTTATTTATTATATATTGTAGGAGATGATAATGTATTGACATGTAAATTTGAGTTTTGGTTTACTTGTTAAATGTTCTTCAAGTCATGCTTCCGCTTATTACATTTTGCATTATGATATTTAAATTGCGAGTAGTCCCGCCTAGCAGGTCCTTTTATTTTATTATCACCCGTTCGCTGCAGGTTGGTTCATGTACGGACTATCCATTTCGTGCAGGGGTGTAGCATCTCCACGTCAAGGGGTGCTACAATAACAAAATCAAAAGTAATTAAGAACTTCACTGCAAAATTAAGTAAATCAAGATTCATTGTAAAATTAAATAAATCAATAATTCACAACAACATATACAAAAAATCAAGAACAAAGCAAAATTAAAAATAAATCAAGAATCCAAAACAAGATACACGTATTTAGTGAGAAGAAAATCATTCGGTAAATTATTAACAAACCGACAAATTATTCAATATTTATATTTCTTCAAAACTCTTGTCCCAACCATGTTACTCATATAATTAGGCACTCTCTGTCACTCTTTTCTTCTCTTTGGTTCTTTTAAAAGTTGTGATCGATAAAATTACTTTCTTAATGGACGATAAAAGAAGAATTAAGAAAATTAAATATCAAAATAAAAAATTTAAAAACATGAGGATTAATTATAAATTTAAATTAATTAGTCAAATATTAGAGAAAATTTAATAATTAATTTTATGATTGAGTGATGGTGCAGGAAATAGAATCCTAATGAATCACCAACACTTTCAAGATTTGTTTGTGAAAGGGAAGACCATCACAGGTGAGAGCCTCAGGAACTGGGTTTCCAAGTGAGCGTGGGTTCTTCCAGCTACGATAACACCAAAAAATGCAGTGGGGATGCAGTGAAAAATGTCGAAATGCAGGGAGCTTGGAGAAGATGAAGTTCAGAGGAAAAAACCCAATTTTTGTGTGTGGTGTCTGTAGAGAAGATGACTTAGAGAGAAATGAGCTGATTTTCCCTATTTATATGTTGAGGGTAGGGGTGTTTTGGTAATAGTGACCATATGGTCCTAAACTTGTGTTGCCCTAAACACGTGGCGCATGTGAGGGCATAAGAGTGACATCCCTGACTTATTCCCTTGCACGGGGTTAGTGGGTATCAGGAATTGGTGTGGGCACTACCTACATGTTTCAGTGGCAGTTGCACAGCAACAATGTGAGCGCTAGGAGGCTCGAAGATTGCCTCGCGGGCGTAAGGAGGTTTGGGAGGGTGTTCCAAAGATAACCCAATTACCAATGCTTGACAGGGATGATTCCCTGGATCGATGTGGCCGATCGTTAGGACGTTCGGGTGGGATTTCCACCGCGTGTCGTGGGTTCCCTCGAGGGGCCTTGTGGCTCGTCGGGGTGGAGCTGTGTGGACAAGACGCTTTGATGATCTCCTGAGCGCTGTGTGGGAAACGAGCGTCGGGATGGTGTTGAGCATGAAGTAGGCGAGGGAGCATCCCGGGCCAGTGACACGAGATGGATTGATCTGACCCTGCAAAATGAAATTACGGGCATCGGGAGGGCCAGTGAAGGAGGCCCATGCTGTAGGGTTGTTCCTCGTTAGACGCGCTTTAGGCTGTGAATCTGCAAGTCGATGGGCTGGATTCGCTGTTACGAGCCCATCTTCTCGAGCGTCTAAGCCCAAGTGTTCCCAGTTGTTCTGAATGAGCCGTCCGAATCCCGACACGTGTACGAGGATGACTCAAGCGCTATTTAGCCCCATCATTTTGCCCCCTAAATTCTGTAGTTGCACTTGAGCGTACTATAGAATTTTGAAACCTGATCCCTGACTTTGAATATATGAGGGTTAAGCTTTTGGAGGGAAGCGACTGTTCATCTTCTGTAACGGATGCCCTCTGACAGGGCATTAAATGAAGTCATGTCCACATTAAATGCTGAGTGGCGATGTGGGTACGTGTTTGTTGGGAGACGTGTGACGGTTACCAAAAGTGGGAGTCTTCCAAGATGAGAATGATTACGGTTTGAATCCCAAACCCTAATTAATGCAAACTTTTTCCCTATAAATAAGGATTTGGAAGGCTTTTCTTTCTTTTACGCTTTCAGAACTCTCCCAAGCAAAACAACAGCCACAACTCTGCAATTCCTTGCGATTTCCAGCAAGTCTTACAGCAACCTTCTTCTCTAACTTAGGTAAATCTCTGATACTTCTGACTTTTCTCGTACTAACCCTATATCTAGGTTGTGCCGAGCGATACCCTTGAGTGAGGTATGTTGGAAAACACGAATCAGAAAGCAGCGGAATTTAAAAAATTTTCCCAACAAAAGGACCTTGAACTCGCTATCGTGTAATCAAATTCGTAAAGATAGAAAACTTACTTTTCTTTTATTCTTTCTTGAAGCGTTTCAAGCCACCCAAGAACGCTTTTCTCGCGGCTTGATCCCCTCTCCTTGGTAAAGCTCGAATCTTCAAACTTCTAACTTGAAGTCTCTAGAGAAAGTCCACCAACTTGATCACAATCTAACTAGTAAGGATGCTAGTTCTCTAGTTAGTGTTTAGGCTTAACCTAGGGTTTAATTTAATCTTGGAGAAACGAAGGTGTTCAACACATGAACCAAGAATTGTCCATTAGCTCTAAAGGGGAGCTCGAGCTCCCCTATATATAAGAGGGGAGTGCCTATCCAAATCCTTGTTGGACAAGGATTTGGTTCCTCTCTCTCCTATTACTTGATCATCAAGTATTTTCCAACTTTGACTTTGAATTCTAATTCAAGTCAACTTTTAAGAGAACTAAAAATATCTAAACTATTTTTGGATAATTTTATACTTTATTTAAAATAAATACCTTATTTTTATCTAATTAATTAATTCATAATTAATTAACTAGATTATTTTCTCCAAAATTAGACTTTCTTTTTAATTCAAAATTAAACCAAAGTCTATTAAATAATTAACTAATTAATTATTTAATATATATATAATATATATATATACACACGTGTGTGACACGTGTCACTCACGTGAGCCACACGTGTGACTTCACACGTGTGGAACCCTCTTGGCCCGATTAACTCGTTTAATCATTTTCAAGCCTCAACTCATGTAACCAAGTTGTTGTGTGTGACCCTCTAGGTTCTCAATTCAATTAGCAGTGACCCTAATTAATTAATTCACTAATTAATTAATCAGTCCACAGATTAAACGACCATAGTCTAGCAACAGGTGTTTAACCCCTAGCTGAATTGGAATGTTCGGATTCGATAGAACCTTTAAGTCATTGATTCATGTGAGATACAATCCTCCTACTTACTATCTCTCAACCAAGATCTAGGGCAAGGGAATAATCAGAACCCTAATAATCCGGTCTTAAAGCTAAGTGCATTTCATATCCATTTGATCTCAATCCAAGAAACCCTTTTCTTGATGTCTTGATCTACTGCCTTGGCCAAGGACTCCATATGGCATATGAATGACTTACACAATAAGAGATCACCTTGCAAATGCAAGTGTAGGTCCTATCTTGATTCTCATTCACTTTCATGAATCACTTGTGCAGCCCCAGCATAAGCCTTGAGTCAGTTGTCTAAGGCGACACCCTTTAAAGCTTATACCTAAGACTACAGAGTTAACTCATAAAGTGACAAGGAACCTCAAGTCTAAGGATCAATTAATCACATCAATGACTCGTGAGATATTTCCTAATCTGGAAGTTTCCATTTCCTGAAATAGAAACTTCCTTTCCCATTTAGGAATGTTCTCACACGGGGCACCTCAGTGAACTTACTTATTAAAGTAAGCACCCTCATGTATCACGCACGTATCAACTATACACTTTGCACCTCCATGAAACAAGGTGGTCCTTCTTAAGGGCGTGATCCCACAAGCAAGCCTTAGAGGAGTCAGGTTGACACTCCCACTGTCTGTAGGACTCATCGGCTTGGAGTATTTTACTAATCATGACTTATGTGATATAGGGCTCGTTTCATGAACCATTTCACCTAAATGGTAGAGTCCTAAAGTCATCAGGATTAGGGGAGTTCTCATACATGCACAGCTAAAGTAAACGCATACCAAACAAGAGCATATAAAGAAGTGTTGCCTCAATTCGTTATTTTATTCAAAGATTATCTGTGATTACAATAAGGAAAAGCACAAAGCGGATATACAATCGGCTTTCTAGGGCACTATTCCTAACAATCTCCCACTTGCCCGTCAAAGCCATTCTAAAGCTACTCTAAGTCCCATCTTCTGAAGATGACTTTGGAAAGCTTCTCGACTAAGGGGTTTAGTAAGTGGATCTGCCACGTTCTCTGCTGATGTGACCCTCTCAATTTGCACATCACCTCTTTTGATAATATCACGGATTAGGTGATACTTCCTCACAATGTGCTTGGTCCGTTGGTGAGATCTTGGTTCTCTTGCTTGAGCAACCGCCCCAGTGTTGTCACAAAACACAGTAATGGGGTCTTTCATGCTAGGAACAACATTCAACTCTTGAATGAAGTTTCTAATCCAAACACCTTCCTTAGCTGCATCATTTGCAGCTAAGTATTCGGCCTCAGTGGTCGAATCTGCAGTGGTAGTTTGCTTGGAACTCTTCCAACTCACTGCTCCGCCGTTTAGGCAAAAAATGTATCCTGACATTGACTTAAAATCATCTAAGTCTGATGCAAAGCTTGCATCGCAGTATCCTTCGACAGTAAGATCTTTCTGACCTCCGTAAACTAAGAATAAATCTTTAGTACTTTTCAAGTACTTAAGAATATTCTTCACGGCAGCCCAGTGACCATCTCCAGGGTCAGTTTGGAAACGACTTGTCACACTAAGTGCATAAGCCACATCCGGTCGAGTACATAACATTGCATACATTATGCTACCTATTGCTGATGCATAAGGTGTATGAGTCATTCTCTCCTTCTCAAGGTTAGTCTTAGGACACATCTTCTTTGAAAGACATGTTCCTACACTCATAGGAAGGTTCTTAACCTTTGGTGACTCCATATTGAATCTCTTCAATACTTTGTCAATGTACATCGACTGTGAGAGTCCTATTAACCTTCTAGATCTATCTCTATAGATTTTAATTCCAAGGATATAGGACGCATCACCAAGATCTTTCATCTCGAATTGGTTCGATAACCATAACTTAGTCACTTTCATGTCATCCTTCGAATTCCCAATAAGAAGGATGTCATCAACATAAAGTACTAAGAATTGCACTGAGGTCTCCAATTCCTTTCTATACACACATGATTCATTCGTAATTTGGATGAAGCCAAACGCTTTGACTGATTCATCAAATCGAATGTTCCAATTCCTAGAAGCCTGTTTCAATCCATAGATTGATCTTTGGAGTTTGCAAACCTTTTGCTCACTCCCACTGAATGTGAAACCTATGGGTTGCTCCATATAAATGTCTTTGTCAATGTCACCATTGAGAAAGGCAGTTTTCACATCCATTTGCCATATCTCATAGTCATAATATGCAGCAATGGCAAGCATGATTCGAATGGACTTTTGCATTGCAACTGGTGAAAAGGTTTCGTCAAAGTTCACGCCGGGTCTTTGAGTGAATCCTTTTGCAACCAGTCTTGCTTTGTAGGCTGCAATGCTTCCATCAACTCCAAGCTTTCTCTTAAAGATCCATTTGCAACCTATGGGTTTGACCCCATCAGGCAAATCTACCAAGGTCCAAACTTGGTTGGAGTTCATGGAATCCATTTCGGATTTCATGGCTTCTATCCACTGTTCAGAGTCAGAATCTGAAAGTGCCTCCTCATATGTTGAAGGATCATTATCCTTTTGAGAGATTTCATGGAAGAATCCATACCATCTCTCCGGCTGTCTAGGAGTGCGTTCAGAACGCCTTAGAGGAGGATTTACATGTGTATCGAAATTCGTGATTGGTTGTGGTTGATCAGAGTGGGACGTTTCTTCAGTGGGTGGTATGGGGTCACTTTGTACTTCTTCTAATTCTATGATCTTGCCTTTCTTTTCTTTAAGGAACGGTTCCTCCAGAAAAGTAGCATTTCTGGAAACAAACACCTTTTGCTCAGATTGATCATAGAAATAGTATCCTATGGATTCCTTAGGATAACCTACAAAGTAGCATAAGTTAGAACGAGATTCTAACTTATCTCCCACTGTCCTCTTCACGTAAGCAGGACAACCCCAAATTCTTAAGTAAGAATAACTAGGGATTTTACCATGCCACATTTCATAGGGCGTTTTGGGGACTGACTTAGAGGGAACTAGATTCAGAATCTTTGCTGCACTTTCTAGGGCATAACCCTAGAAAGAAGGTGGTAAGTCAGTGAAACTCATCATGGAACGAACCATATCAAGTAAGGTTCGATTCCTTCTCTCAGAACCTCCATTAAGCTGAGGAGTTCCCGGAGGAGTCCACTGAGAGATAATCCCATTATCTTTGAGATGATTAAGGAATTCTTCACTAAGATACTCGCCTCCTCGATCAGATCGAAGTGCTTTGATCTTGTGACCAGTTTGGTTCTCAACCTCCTTTTGAAATTCTACGAATTTCTCAAAAGCTTCAGATTTATACTTCATTAAGTATACATAACCATACCGACTAAAGTCATCAGTAAAGGTTATGAAGTACTGATGATTGTTTCTAGTGCTTACACTAAGCGGTCCACAAACATCAGTATGGATCAAATCCAAAACCTCAGTGGCATGTTCCACAGTTCCTTTAAAAAGGGACTTTGGACATTTTTCCTTTGAGACAGGATTCGCAAGAAGTTAACTCTTTGAGATCATTTTCATAGAATGATCCTAAAGTGTTTATCTTGCTAATTCTGTTCTTGGAAATGTGTCCTAATCTAGCGTGCCATAAGGGAGCTGAAACTTTGTCATCTCTCTTACGCTTTGTTTCTCGTTGTATATTCATAATATTGATATTTTGAGTTAGGTAAAGTCCATTACTTAGAGTACCGATATGAACGGAAGAGTTGTTCCGTTTGATAAAGTATTTACCATTCTTAATATAAGTTTCATAACCTTCACAATCTAATATTGGAACTGAAATTATATTACGAATAATGCTCGGTACATAAAGGACTTTGTTTAATACTAACTCAAAACTACCTAAATCTAATCTAATTGTGCCTAAAGCTCGAGCTTCAACGTTTGAGCCATCGCCGATCTTCAAGACACATTCTCCTTCTTTGAGTTGTTGGACTTCACTTAGCATCTGTACATCATTACAGATATGAGTTCCACAACCGGTATCAAGTACCCAAGAACTAGAATTAATAGAAAGATTTACTTCAACGAGAAAGATACCTTTCTTTAGAGTAGCCTTGTACCCTGGGCAGTTTCTCCTCCAATGTCCCGCTTTGCCACAATGGAAGCAAACATCCTCTTTCTGATCACGCTTCTTCTTTTGGGCCTTCCCCTTCGAAATGCCACCAGTGGGCATAAGGGGTTTCTTCTTCTTCTTTTGGGCTTTCTTGCCCTTACCTTTAGAAGGCCCAGAAGAGGAAGATGGAGTATTCACCATCAAAACCTTATTGTCCTTCTTGATCGTGCTTTCAGCAGTCACAAGCTGACTAATCAGCTCAGCTACAGTAGCACCAGCATGATTCATGTTGAAGTTAAGGACAAATGGGTTGAATGATGGTGGGAGCGAAGCTAGCAACAAATCCACTGAAAGCTCATCTTTCAGTGGCATGTCCATGGAAGCAAGTTTCTCAGTAAGGGCAAGAAACTTGAGTCCATATTCATGGACACTTGAACCTTCCCTCATTCTTAAGTGGAACAATTCCTTTGAAGTGTTATACCTTGTAACACGTTCATGAGGGCGGTAAAGTTGCTCTAAGTGGTCGTAAATCTCCCAAGCAAATTCCATGGCCTCATGTTGCCTTTGCAAGTCCGGAGACATGTTAGCCAACATAAGGCAACGGGCTTGGAGATTATCATCCTTCCACTTCTGAATCGCGTCCCGCTCGGCCCGAGTGGGAGCCTCCCCTTCGGGACCAGGCTCCCCTTCAAAGAGAACATAAGTTCTCTTCTCAGAATCTAAAATGATTTTTAGATTCCTCAGCCAATTAGAATAGTTGGGACCAGTCAACTTGTTTGACTCGAGGATCGATACAAGAGGGTTTTTGGTTGCCATTTCAAAACACGTAGAGAATCACAGAATCTACGACCTAAATGGTAAAACAGAGAACTAGTGAGCATGCTGAATTATAACGATATACAAAAGATAAGGTCTTTAATCTAATGTAGCTCCCACTGTTTTTCAAAGATCTAGAATTCCCAAAGATCTAAGAGGAACACGTTTCCCAATGGGTACTAAGATCCTAGGCATTTTACCTCGAACCCACGACTCGCGGACATTCTAAGTAAGAACCCTAGGTAGGTAAAACTTACCAATTCTAACACCTTTAGAACTCTTAGTAATTGTTTTTGCATCACCTATCTTTCAATATGGACCCACGACTCGAGCGACATCCATATTTACTTAGGCGTTAAGCTAGACCCATCAATCATAAGATCATGACCAAAACTTAGTTCGAACGACCCACGACTCGCGGACATCGCCCTTGCTAAAATTGACCACGAAATATTGACCATTTAAAATGATTAATTAGGTAACTAAGAACTAATAAGCTCCACTAGCTATCCCACGACTCGCGGACAATAACTAGCTTTACTTACTAAACTTAAAACCTATTGATGGAATGCTAGGAATTTAATTCAAAACTTGCATCTCGAATTAAACACCTATTTGTTCGAAATTAGCTTAATATTTAATGGGAATTTTCGAATCAACCGGAGAGTTGTCCGGTTCGACCTCACCAACATATATGTTATCCAATTTTATTAGTCTTGATTAATGCAAGTACACTTAAATGCATATCAAACAAGCACATAAACAGATAACATGTCCTAACATGATACTAACATGTAATGATCATGGGTTCTACCTATCTTATGCGTGATGTGTGGGAGCCACTCCACAATCACAAGTTCTAACATACATGCCACATAAACAGTTTAAATCACATAAGGGAAAGTGGTAACAAAATACGAGCCCTATCTCTATTACATTTAACAATTGAGATTCCCCTCCCTAACATTTTGAGGGGTCTTCACTTATGGCCTCCTTGTTACTTGAATGTGGTCCATCTTACTCCATGGGTGCATTGTCTCCAAAATGAAAATAAAACCTCACCACCTATCTCTACTCTCAAATTACAATAAAAAGAAAAAGACATAAAGTAATAAGGCTCAATCTTCATATTGGCCTTAGACAATTACACGGGGCATACCCCGGCCTCAAAACCAGTAATATGGAAAGCCACATAATAAATCACATAACAGTACGCACATAAGTGAGGCTCCAACCTCAATTGAAAAACGCAACTATAGGGCTCCAACCCCAATTTAAACCATCCATGTGCATAAATTAAAACCATACATAGATCTAAACCCATGATCACCTAACATGCTTTTGCGAGAATTTAAATTTAGCCAATAAAATAAAATTCTCGTTTCAAGTCCTAATGACTTAAAACACGACTTAGATGTAATTCTTGTTCAAGAGCCTTTTCAATAAAACCCGAAAAATAATAAACCAATAAAATTCCAATTAATTTCCAAAATTAATAATTTTATTCTTTCATTATTTTCAAAAAATAAAATTCATAATTTTCCCAAAATCCAAATCGCTTTAATTTCTCAAAAATCCCAATTTAATCAAAATTTTAAAATAATTTTATTTTAGCAAAACTGATTTTAAAAGATAAAATTAAAATAAAATTAAATCGGGATTTTAAGGACCGAAAACACGAAAAACACGAAACACGAAAGCGAGCCCGAAAAGGGCCTATCCGCGCGAGGTGCCGTCGTGCAACAGCGCGCGTCTGCCAGCAGCGCGCACAGCGCGCGACAGTTGCCCCTCGCGTGCGCGCGCTAGCCGCGCATCATGCGTGCGCCGCGCGCATCTTTGTCAAGTGGTCAAGATTCGAAAGTCAAATCATTTTGACAAGAAAAGACCTATGTGAGACCAATGTTATTCCAAGGATCAGACTTTTTTCGTGATCATAGGAAGAAGGAGATTGGTTTATCACAAGAAGCATATATAGATAAGACCACGGCTAGACGGGCTGGGTAGGCGTCCCGCGCTGTTGGGGGACGGGCTGGGCGGCGCGCCTGGGACGGCTCCCCCGCGGTTGCGGGAGGAGCTGGGCGGCGGCGACGGGCCTGGGCGTGCGACGTGCTAGCACGCCTAGGCTCGTTGCTTTTTCGTGTTCCGTTTCGTATTTTGGGTTTCTCCAAAACCCGGTTCAATCCAAAATTAAAAAATTCGATTTAAACATATTTCAATCAAAACGGTTTTCAAAATCACAATTTAAGAAAACAGTTTCAGAAATTCAGGAAAAATTACAGTTTCGTATTTCAGGCTTTCTAAAAGAACTCATGAATACCCAATTCGCATCTAAGCCTAAGAATTTCTACCAACTTCAGAATAATTGAGACGAATCAGAAAACACGATTAACGAGGTGGCTCTGATACCACTTGTTGGAAAACACGAATCAGAAAGCAGCGGAATTTAAAAAATTTTCCCAACAAAAGGACCTTGAACTCGCAATCGTGTAACCAAATTCGTAAAGATAGAAAACTTACTTTTCTTTTATTCTTTCTTGAAGCGTTTCAAGCCACCCAAGAATGCTCTTCTCGCGCCTTGATCCCCTCTCCTTGGTAAAGCTCGAATCTTCAAACTTCTAACTTGAAGTCTCTAGAGAAAGTCCACCAACTTGATCACAATCTAACTAGTAAGGATGCTAGTTCTCTAGTTAGTGTTTAGGCTTAACCTAGGGTTTAATTTAATCTTGGAGAAAGGAAGGTGTTCAACACATGAACCAAGAATTGTCCATTAGCTCTAAAGGGGAGCTCGAGCTCCCCTATATATAAGAGGGGAGTGCCGATCCAAATCCTTGTTGGACAAGGATTTGGTTCCTCTCTCTCCTATTACTTGATCATCAAGTATTTTCCAACTTTGACTTTGAATTCTAATTCAAGTCAACTTTTAAGAGAGCTAAAAATATCCAAACTATTTTTGGATAATTTTATACTTTATTTAAAATAAATACCTTATTTTTATCTAATTAATTAATTCATAATTAATTAACTAGATTATTTTCTCCAAAATTAGACTTTCTTTTTAATTCAAAATTAAACCAAAGTCTATTAAATAATTAACTAATTAATTATTTAATATATATATAATATATATATATACACACGTGTGTGACACGTGTCACTCACGTGAGCCACACGTGTGACTTCACACGTGTGGAACCCTCTTGGCCCGATTAACTCGTTTAATCATTTTCAAGCCTCAACTCATGTAACCAAGTTGTTGTGTGTGACCCTCTAGGTTCTCAATTCAATTAGCAGTGACCCTAATTAATTAATTCACTAATTAATTAATCAGTCCACAGATTAAACGACCATAGTCTAGCAACAGGTGTTTAACCCCTAGCTGAATTGGAATGTTCGGATTCGATAGAACCTTTAAGTCATTGATTCATGTGAGATACAATCCTCCTACTTACTATCTCTCAACCAAGATCTAGGGCAAGGGAATAATCAGAACCCTAATAATCCGGTCTTAAAGCTAAGTGCATTTCATATCCATTTGATCTCAATCCAAGAAACCCTTTTCTTGATGTCTTGATCTACTGCCTTGGCCAAGGACTCCATATGGCATATGAATGACTTACACAATAAGAGATCACCTTGCAAATGCAAGTGTAGGTCCTATCTTGATTCACATTCACTTTCATGAATCACTTGTGCAGCCCCAGCATAAGCCTTGAATCAGTTGTCTAAGGCGACACCCTTTAAAGCTTATACCTAAGACTACAGAGTTAACTCATAAAGTGACAAGGAACCTCAAGTCTAAGGATCAATTAATCACATCAATGACTCGTGAGATATTTCCTAATCTGGAAGTTTCCATTTCCTGAAATAGAAACTTCCTTTCCCATTTA
Source organism: Lantana camara (assembly GCA_037501455.1). Taxonomy (NCBI): domain Eukaryota; kingdom Viridiplantae; phylum Streptophyta; class Magnoliopsida; order Lamiales; family Verbenaceae; genus Lantana; species Lantana camara. The sequence continues at coordinate 118,847,321 of CM074857.1, forward strand.
GGAATGTTCTCACACGGGGCACCTCAGTGAACTTACTTATTAAAGTAAGCACCCTCATGTATCACGCACGTATCAACTATACACTTTGCACCTCCATGAAACAAGGTGGTCCTTCTTAAGGGCGTGATCCCACAAGCAAGCCTTAGAGGAGTCAGGTTGACACTCCCACTGTCTGTAGGACTCATCGGCTTGGAGTATTTTACTAATCATGACTTATGTGATATAGGGCTCGTTTCATGAACCATTTCACCTAAATGGTAGAGTCCTAAAGTCATCAGGATTAGGGGAGTTCTCATACATGCACAACTAAAGTAAACGCATACCAAACAAGAGCATATAAAGAAGTGTTGCCTCAATTCGTTATTTTATTCAAAGATTGTCTGTGATTACAATAAGGAAAAGCACAAAGCGGATATACAATCGGCTTTCTAGGGCACTATTCCTAACAAGGTAGCCTTCTTAGCCGTCAAATTTGTACCAAAATTCTCCTTCTCCGTAGAACTTCTGTTAAGAGTTTCATCTTCAAAAGCAAGGTCCAATAGTGGCGGAAAACATCATAGATGAAATGGTGAGAGAGATAGACGAGATGTCTGTTGCAAGCTCTCCTCCTCAAGATGATATCCCGTTTGCTGTTCCGATAGAGGAGTCCCGTGAGGAGGCTGAGAATGAGGAGTTGGACGACACCGTTCAAGGGATGAACGAGCGTAATCCGGAAGGCGTGGATCACCTTTTTGAAGAGATGGATTTATCCCTCAGGATGCAGTAGCAAGGTGAAAGGGTTTTTCCCTTGTTAAATAGTGTAGTGAGGCCACAGGATCACCAAGTTTCAATAACAATTGCTGGTCCCCAAGGGGAGTAAGGGACCTCTGAGCGTCGGGCAGATGGAGAGTCTCCCCGTAAACGTCGCCGACAGGGAAAGGAGCTAATGACCCAAGTAAGGAAAAACAACCCCCATCAAACAGATAGATCTCCGGATGAGATTGAAAGTACCTTTGTTGGGATTAGTGCCCTGAAAATCCAATTTCTTTGTAAATACATCGTATTTTGTTGGATTAATAAAACTGAAATTATTGCAAGTTATAAGTATATTAACATAATTAATAAATGTGTGATGATATTCTTGTATGAAATGTGTTTCATAGGAAAGGACTTTGGATATCGAAATCACATGTTATTAAAGTTCTAGTCGGTAAGATAAGAATAAGTTCTTAGCGAGACTATAATGTGTTATATAAGATGATTAGTCTTTCGTCATAGGGAAATGGGGTTTCCAGTTATAACACATTGATGATTTTCAATAGATTTGGAAACATCGAACTGGACCACCAAGATAGTTCATTTTAAACTACTATCTAAATGAACAAATCTTATGGAGCATTGAACTCTTAATCCTGGTAGTATTTGTACTTTAGGCATGTAGTGTTAATCATTGTAACTTGCTCATAAGTGAGGTCTCGATATCGATTGACCAAAACCTTTGTACGTTCAGTGATTACATGAAATGTGCTGAAGAGAAATATTGATCGAGGAATCTGTGGCTTTGCTGGAAAGTTAAAAGATATTCCTGAAATAGATTTGTAAAGTTCGAATTAAAACTTTGGCCAAAGTACTTCATGTGATGCATCACTGAAGTTGTATGTTGAATATGTTTCACGTACAAGAGATTTGAACTTAAGGGGAATCAGGAAATTTCATATTAGAAATGAAACATAAATGATAGTAGTATTAATTTATTTTTCATGGATATCTACACGGAAGAGTAAATGCAAAATTATTCTAGATCGAGAAATTTGTGAATAATTTAATTAATTTTAGAGTGCAACAATATTTATTTAGTGGAATTAAATATTGTTAAACGATAATTAATTATTATAATGGGATGATAATATATTAACCCGTTTGGAGCTAAAATTAATTAACCCTGCAGGTCCCCCTGTAAGCCCCAATCGAAAACGTGAAGATAAAACGTTAAAAGGAATGAAAGAAAGAAATTTTCAAAGTGTTTGAAAATAGCCCATAAATTTATTTTATGATAACATGTGTATTTACATAGTTATTGTGTTCTGGGGGCTGCGCTTTTGAGCTTTAAATTGTCTTTATATGGGTGCTTTTAATAGATTTTGTGTTTTAAGAAATGCAGGGGTCCAGTAGCAATTTTTGGGTTGTTTTGGAGGAATTTAGCATCTTTTTGGGCTGAAACTTTCTTTGTCATGTGTGGAGCTTGTTCTTAGAAGTTAATTGTATGGACTTTGGTTATAAGTGGTGGCGTGGTTGATTTTGGTTGGGCTTTATAGCTGGGCCTTATGTGCATGTTGGCGCTGATTTAATTGGTGAGGTCCAGCTTCTTTGAGGAGCCTTGCGCGTCAAGATGGGCAAGAAGAATCCAAGTCCTTTTTGGACAATGATTTAGGGTGTCAATTGTTGGTTATAAAAGATCCTTTTTCCGGACCAATTGGAGAGACTTTTTCGGAGAGAGACGCAGACTACTCAGCAGTTGGGCAGAAGACTATTGGCAGCCAGAGTTGAAGATTCGGCCGAGAGCAACAATCCTTCCTTATTCCTCTTAGTTAGCTTATGTTTTCCTTTTATTTTGCGTTTCCAATCATGTCTATGCAAAACTAATTCCATAGTACTTAGCTAGGAGTTTTCAATTCATGTTTGCTACATCGTGAGACCTAATTAGTTTTATAATTCAGTTTAATTCAAGTATTTCTTAATTCCCCGTTTGCCGTGTTTATTGCTAATTATTTGCTTAGTCAATTCAGGCCCGATTTTCTAAGTGGTTAGTTGCATATTGCTAATCTTGATTGCATGAAGTATATATAGTGCTTGATAGATAATTAGTAGCACGTTAGTGATAGGAAGTCGTAAAGTCGAATCTAATTTACTAAGGGAATTAATAATCAAACTTGAATCTTGCGCGTGTCGCGACTTGGTTAGTTTGGGCTAGTGTTTTCTTGAATCTCAATGCTGTTGACTTATTGAATCCTGTCGAGTGTCTCTAGGGGTTGTAAGTTGATTAGGGAGTAACTGTCGAGTGTCTCGAGGTTATTCTACACTTAAGAGAAAACGAGATGGAGTCGAGAGTCTCTATCCACCATAGCTAGTCTATTTGAAAAACTGAGTTTATCCTTGCGTCTGTGATCGATGTTAAAAACTGAATTGTGACTCTTAGCTAGGTATTGTCTCTCCAATTGTTTTAAACAAGTACCAAATATCCTTCTTCAAGTGTTTTATTATTTTTACCTGTTTTATTTATTTGTTTTTATTTAGTTTAGCAACTTCAACAACCCCCCCCCCCCCCCAAAAAAAAACTTTTCTCGTTAATTTAGTGAACTCCTTTGTGATTAGAGCAGAATTATTTTCATCCAATCCCTGAGGAATCGACCCGTTCGCACTTTACTATAATTTTTAGCTGTGAATAGGATACTATTTATTTTGACAATTTCGACACTTGTCATTTTAAGAAAATAAATTGTAATAAATTGTAATTCCAAAGAGTTGGAAATGCTCGGAATTTTATTTTGGAGAAAATAAAATTTTAATTTTTTTTATTAAAAAAAAATGTTGATGTGGCACTGACGTGTCATGCCATGTCAACAAGGTGGGCCCAGGTGGCGCTGACTGGGCAACCGCATGGCACACCACGTGTGCGACACGTGGACGGCCTAGATCGTGCCACGTCATCATGAATCAACGGTCTAGATTTGTCTGGACCGGGTCGATCAAACGGGTCACGGGTCTGGTCAAATGGGTCGATTCTCGGTCAGGGTCGGAACGGGTCCGATTTCGGGTCGGACCAGACCCGGACACGTGGCAGCTTCAGAAGAGGCCATGTCACCCAAACCCTAGACCGAAGGTGCATCACACGCGCCACCTTGTGGCCATGCGTGAGGGCGCGTGTGATCTCCGATCGGGGCGTTCTCGGCGGCGTTGGACTCGTGGCGATGACAGCTTCAACATAGTCACCTTATTTTTCGTGTCCAAGTTGCACACGCAAGTGGGAGGTGAAATTACTATTTTGCCCTCGATTTTTTCCCTATAAATAGGGGCCTTGGCATTTCATTTTTCCATCCAACTTTGGGAGAGGTTTTGGCTGAGCTCTCGGCTTTGAAACCATATCCCATTCTCCTAGTTAATTTCGATTTATTTTGGAATTAATTTTAATTAGGTATTTATATATAAACGCCTAATTTCGGGAGAATAAACCCTGAAAAGGGTTTTTAGTTTAAGTTTTATTTTCTCTAGGTATTTAGAGAAATTCTTTTGGAGCCCACACTCCGAGGGTGTCCCTGGGTAATTGCAGGGAAGTTCTGACGATTTTTTGAGGAGATCGGGTATCTGGTCCTCAGGAGGTGAATTCCGGGAGCAGTAGCCATCTTCGGTGAAAGGTATTTTTATATTTAAGCATGATGAATTAGGTGCTCTTAAGTGTTAATTGCATGCTTTATATATCTGCTTTGTGATTTAAAATTTATTATCAATTGCATGTATATACTTGAGTAATTCCGGCTAGTCTTCCGCTGTTTGTATTTAAATATTTTAGAAATATTTTGATACCTGTATATTAGGAAAAGTTTTTAAAGTACGGTCCCGGACTGATATTATTCTGGGTCCACCTCCCAGCAACTGGTATCAGAGCCAGGCTCTAGATATATACATGCATTGATATGATGTATGCGATGCATAATTTTAAATCCGCTACTGTGCACGTAAATTCTGTCAAGGAAGGCTGGTTTTTAAGTGGGACCGTTGTGACCCCTCCAGTGTTTCCTGGGAATTTATGTGGAATGGTAATTTCCTGGGAATCGATTTCAATAATCTTCCTGGTTAATTGCCGAATCAGTAAATATGATTTAAATTATGTGATAATTTATAACATATTTACTTAAAGTGCCATTTAATTTTAAGCATGATAATTATGTGATAATTATTTGCAAGCATATATGCTTAATTATTTTATTTTATGGCATGATCATGATAATATGAGATATTATGCTATTTTCAATTATGCATATTTTATTTGATATGATTAAATAAATAATGTTTAATAGAGATTGAACGTGATGCATAATTGGATTAATATTTTTCGGCCTAATTAATAAAGAGTTATTAAGTAGACTTGAAAATATTATTAGGATTATAAATGTGATTTATTATTCCTAGTGGGAGCATATTAATTAGATTAATCACTTCCGATTATAAGACGCCAAATAAATTATGTGATAATCAAAGATAATCCACAACTTTAAAAAAAAAAAATTCAAGTGGGAGCAAGATGAAACAGATGGATTCTTACTGTCTCCATTGCCCGTCTATAGTATAGTGGATACATACTACTCCCTTCGGCGGGTATGTGTTCGTTGTATACAAGATTAGACTTCTTCGGTTAGAATGAAATACGGGGAAAGTCAAGCACAACCATGCTTCCGTGGAGTGTCTTGACCTACTAGTATGAATTTCTAGGTAATGGTGTACACTTGACTGAGTGATGTATTAACCTTCCTTCGGAGCTCTGTTACACTCACTTAGAGACCAAAGGTTGACGTGGTAAATTAACATAGTTTGGTAAGAGTTGCCTTGATAACATGTTAATTAAGAATAATTCTTGCCTTTCTTAGTAGTTTTCGACCTCGCTTCCGGGAAGCTAACTGCGGTTAGTTAAGTCATCATTGCGTAAACCAAAATGCATTCTGTGGATTTCATTTAATGGTTAGACGCTAAAGAAGTAATATACAGATTCATAACTTGCGCATATTTTAAATATTTCAGTTTTAAAACAATGACGTCCGGTAGCCCGCTTCAATCGATGATTAAGGAAAATAGGCTTGAAGGTTCAAACTATACTGATTGGAAAATGAATCTTGATATCGTGTTTGGACACGAGGGTTTGAAATATGTGCTCACTGAACCTTATCCGGGAGTACCAGAAACCACAGCCACCCAGGCTTTGAAAGATAACTATGCCAAGTGGATCAAGCATAATGATCTGGCTATGTCTTACATCCTGGCATCTGTCTCAAATGTTCTTAAGCATCAAATGCATGATATGCCTACTGCTAAGAACATGATGGAACATCTTCATCAGATGTTCGGTGGACAGAATCGTGCACGTAGGCACGAGCTGATGAGAAGGTTGGTGGTAACTAAGATGTCTGAAGGATCACCTGTTCAGGATCATGTTATGAACATGATGGCTTATCTGAATGAAATTGAGAGCCTCGGTGCTAAGATGGATAATCTCAGCAAACAAGACATGATCCTGTGCTCTCTGCCAAAATCATTCAATACGTTCAGGCAGAACTATTCTATGAATAAGTTGGATTTTACTTTGCCTGAACTAATGAATGAACTCAAGGTGACAAAAGGGGTAATGAAAGCTAAGGGAACGGTTCTCCTGGCACAGGCATCGACTTCCACAGCTCCAAAAGCCAATAAGTGGAAGAAAGGAAAGGGAAAAGTCTCAAATCCTAAAGGTAAGGTTCAGAAGAAGAAAGCTAAGCCAAGCAAAGGAAAATGTTTCCATTATGGAGGTAATGGGCACTGGAAAAGGAATTGCCCAAAATACTTAGCCAGTCTTCCTGCTAAGTTGTCTGCACAAGGTATGATGATGTCTTGTTTATTAGAAGTATGTTTAGTTGGAAGTCCACTAGATTCCTGGTGTGTGGACTCAGGTTCAACTAATCATATCTGCAATTCATTGTAGGGATTCAAGCTAACCAGGAAGCTTGAAGACGGCGAGATGCAGCTACTGCTCGGAGATAATACTAGTATATCTGTATTAGCAGTAGGGACTGTAGAACTATATTTTGGCATAAGGGTTTTGATTTTGAAAGATACTTTATATGTACCGTCTATACGCAGAAATCTGATTTCTGTTAGTTGTTTAATGAATAATGGTTTTAATGTTTATTTTGAACAATGTTTAACCATTAAGCATAATAAAAGGTTTATTTGCTCTGGTACAGTAAGCGATGGTCTTTTCTTATTATACCCTGATAAAAACCCTAATTCCGAACTTAACACTACTAAACTTGACTTACCATCCAAAAGAAAAGCTCCTATGCCCAACGAGGCTTATAAGTGGGACCTACGGCTTAGTCATATTAATTCGAATAGGATCCAAATACTAATTTCAGATGGACTATTGAATCCTTTGGACTTGACAGAACTTCCAGTCTGCGAATCCTGTTTAGAAGGAAAAATGACCAAGAGGTCTTTCAAGACTAAATGTAATCGAGCCACAGAGTTGCTTGAATTAATTCATACGGATGTGTGTGGTCCTATGAGTGTTCAAGCAAGAGGAGGTTTTGAGTATTTCATCACTTTTACGGATGATTATTCCAGATATGGATACGTTTATTTGATGAGACATAAGTCTGAAGCTTTTGAAAAGTTCAAAGAATATAAGGCTGAAGTCGAGAATCAAATTGGAAAACGTATCAAGGCACTTCGATCGGATCATGGTGGAGAGTATTTATCTGCAGAGTTTCTAGAATTTCTCACTGTAAATGGGATTAAATCTCAGTTATCTGCACCGGGTACACCCCAATAGAATGGTGTTGCAGAAAGGAGAAATAGAACTCTAATGGAAATGGTAAGATCCATGATGAGTCATGCTACCCTACCGAGTTCATTTTGGGGCTTTGCTCTCGAAACGGCAGCTCACATAATAAACCATGTTCCATCTAAGTCAGTTCCTAAAACACCAATGGAACTGGGGAGGGCGGAAGCCCAGTGTCTACTATCTTCGGATATGGGGAAGCCCAGCCCAAGTGTTAAGAAAGGATCTTGACAAGTTGGAATCAAGAACAGAGGTTTGTTTATTCATAGGTTATCCTAAAGGAACAAGAGGTGGGATATTTTACGATTCGAGAGATCACAAAGTGTTTGTAAGCACTAATGCTAAATATCTCGAAGACGATTTCGTAAATGACCATAAGGGTAGAAGCAAAATAGTGTTAGAAGAAATGACAGTATCAGATACTGAACTCCAAGAACCCATAACAACTGAAAATGTGATGGATACATATGATGTAGGGATAAGTACACAATAACCTCGTCATAGTGGGAGGATTGTCAGGACACCTGACAGATACTTAGGATTAACCCAAGTGGTTGAATCTGACATATCTGATCCTATCACATATGATGAAGCTATAAAAGATATAGACAGTGACCGTTGGGTCAAAGCCATGGAATCTGAGTTAGATTCAATGTATTCTAATAAAGTCTGGGAACTTGTAAAGGCGCCTGAGGGCATTAAACCTATTGGATGCAAATGGGTTTACAAGCGAAAAAGAGGAGTGGACGGAAAGGTTGAAACCTTTAAAGCAAGGCTTGTGCCAAAGGGTTATACCCAGAAAGAAGGTATCGATTATGATGAAACCTTCTCGCCCGTAGCAATGCTTAAGTCCATAAGAATTCTTCTCTCCATTGCCTCTTATTATGATTATGAAATCTGGCAAATGGATGTAAAGACTGCCTTCTTGAATGGGCACCTTCAAGAAGAGATATACATGGCTCAACCTGAGGGCTTTATAGCCAGAAATCAGGAGCATATGGTATGCAAACTTAATAGATCAATCTATGGTCTTAAACAAGCGTCTAGATCATGGAACATCATATTTAATGAAGCAATTAAATCCTTAGGATTTGTTCAGTTGCCTGATGAACCATATGTGTACAAAAGACATCAGAGTAGTATTGTAACATTTTTAGTTTTATATGTAGACGATATTTTGCTCATTGGGAATGACACAGGAGTATTGTCAGTAGTCAAGATTTTGTTATCAAATCAGTTTGACATGAAAGACCTAGGTGAGGCCAGTTATATTTTAGGTATCAGACTTTGTCGTGATCATAAGAATAAAATGATTGGTTTATCACAAGTAGCATATATAGATAAGATGCTGGCAAGGTACAATATGGCTGACTCTAAGAAAGGTTCATTACCTTTTCGACATGGAGTTCATCTGTCTCGAGATCAGTGTCCCAAGACAGCTGAAGAGACAGAGGAAATGAAAAATGTTCCATATGCTTCGGCAGTCGGAAGCCTCACGTATGACATGTTATGTACAAGGCCAGATATCTGTTATGCTGTGGGTATGGTCAGCAGATATCAGTCAAACCCTGGACCCCAACACTGGATAGCTGTAAAGCATATATTGAAGTACTTGAGAAGAACTCGTGATTATATGCTTATTTATCGCAGTGATGAGCTCATTCCTATAGGGTACACAGATTCAAATTTTCAATCTGACTTAGATTCTAGACGTTCGACGTCGGGATACGTGTTTACTCTGGGAGGAGCAGCCGTAAGTTGGAGGAGTATTAAGCAAAGTTGCATTGCTGACTCCACCATGGAAGCCGAATACGTGGCAGCTTCGGAAGCAGCCAAAGAAGCGTATTGGTTTAGAAATTTCCTAATAGATTTGGAAGTCATCAAAGATGGACTTACACCAATCACATTGTACTATGACAATGCTGGAGCGGTGGCCAACTCCAAGGAACCTCGACGTCATAAACGTGCAAAGCACATTGAGAGAAAGTTCCACATTATTCGAGATTATGTGGAACGTGGAGAAGTGGCAGTATAAAGATTGACTCGGTAAACAATCTGGCAGATCCCTTCACTAAGACTTTGGCGTAAAAGAGTTTTAATACTCATGTAGAAGGAAAGGGGCTTAGATGTGTAGCCAATTGGATTTAGGGCAAGTGGGAGATTTTAGGATTAGTGCCCTGAAAATCCAATTTCTTTGTAAATACATCGTATTTTGTTGGATTAATAAAACTGAAATTATTGCAAGTTATGAGTATATTAACATAATTAATAAACGTTTGATGATATTCTTATATGAAATGTGTTTCATAGGAAAGGACTTTGGATATCGAAATCACATGTTATTAAAGTTCTAGTCGGTAAGATAAGAATAAGTTCTTATCGAGACTATAATGTGTTATATAAGATGATTAGTCTTTCATCATAGGGAAATGGGGTTTCCAGTTATAACACATTGAAGATTTTCAATAGATTTGAAAACATCGAACTGGACCACCAAGATAGTTCATTTTAAACTACTATCTAAAATGAACAAATCTTATGGAGCATTGAACTCTTAATCCTGGTAGTATTTCAACTTTAGGCATGTAGTGTTAATCATTGTAACTTGCTCATAAGTGAGGTCTCCATATCGATTGACCAAAACCTTTGTACGTTCAGTGATTACATGAAATGTGCTGAAGAGAAATATTGATCGAGTAATCTGTAACTTTGCTGAAAAGTTAAAAGATATTCCTGAAATAGATTTGTAAAGTTCGAATTAAAACTTTGGTCAAAGTACTTCGTGTGATGCGTCACTGAAGTTGTATGTTGAATGTGTTTCACGTACAAGAGATTTGAACTTAAGGTGAATCAGGAAATTTCATATTACAAATAAAAAATAAATGATAGTAGTATTAATTTATTTTTCATGGATATCTACACGGAAGAGTAAAATACAAAATTATTCTAGATCGAGAAATTCGTGAATAATTTAATTAATTTTAGAGTGCAACAATATTTATTTAGTGGAATTAAATATTTTTAAACGGTAATTAATTATTATCATGGGATGATAATATATTAACCCGTTTGGAGCTAAAATTAATTAATCCTGCAGGTCCCCCTGTAAGCCCAATCGAAAACCCGAAGATAAAACGTTAAAAGGAATGAAAGAAATAAATTTTCAAAGTGTTTGAAAATAGCCAAGAAATTTATTTTAAGAAAATAAATTGTAATTCCAAATAGTTGGAAATGCCCAGAATTTTATTTTGGAGTAAAATTTTAATTTTAAAAAAAAAAAAAAAATGCTGACGTGGCAGGTGACGTGGCACTGACGTGTCATGCCACGTCAGCAAGGTGGGCCCAGGTGGCACTGGCTGGGCAGTCGCGTGGCACGCCACGTATGCGGCACGTGGACGGCCCAGATCGCACCACGTCATCATGAATCAACGGTACATATTTGTCTGGACCAGGTCGGTCAAACGTGTCATGGGTCGATTCTCGGACAGGGTCGGAACGGGTCCGGTTCCGAGTCGGACCAGACCCGGACACATGGCAGCTTCAGAAAAGGCTACGTCACCCAAACTCTAGACCGAAGGTGCATCACGCGCGCCACCTTGTGGCCGTGCGTGAGGGCATGTGTGATCTCCGATCGGGGCGTTCTCGGCGGCGTTGGACTCGTGGCGATGAGAGCTTAAATGTAGTGACCTTATTTTTCGTGTCCAAGTTGCACACCCAAGTGGGAGGTGAAATTAATATTTTACCCTCTGTTTTTCCCCTATAAATAGGGGCCTTGGCATTTCATTTTTTCTATCCAACTTTGGGAGAGGTTTTGGCTGAGCTCTCGGCTTTGAAACCATATCCCATTCTCCTTGTTAATTCCGATTTATTTTGGAATTAATTTTAATTAGGTGTTTATATATAAACGCCTAATTTCGGGAGAATAAACCCTGAAAAGGGTTTTTAGTTTAAATTTTTGTTTTCTCTAAGTATTTAGAGAAATACTTTCGGAGCCCACACTCCGAGGGTGTCCCTGGGGTAATTGCAGGGAAGTTCTACCGGTTTCACGTGGAGATCGGGTATCGGGTCCTTGGGAGGCGAATTCCGGGAGCAGTACCTATCTTCGGTGAAAGGTATTTCTATATTGTTTTTATTTAAGCATGATGAATTAGGTGCTCTTAAGTGTTAATTGCATGATTTATTTATCTGCTTTGTGATTTAAAATTTATTATCAATTGCATGTATATACTTGAATAGTTACGGCTAGTCTTCCGCTGTTTGTATTTAAATATTTTAGAAATATTTTGATACCTGTATATTAGGAAAAGTTTTTAAAGTACGATCCCGGACTGATACTGTTCTGGGCCCACCTCCCAGCAACCTTAACGCTCGCGGAGTTGGCCACGCTGAAGACTCAGGTTTATTGAGATAGTGTCTACACAACCCGTTTACCTTCAGACCGCGAGCGTGCCAACCATCCCCCTGCCGGGATGATGACCGTCTATAGAGACGTTGTTCATGTTGGGGGCTTAAGGTTTCCGATTCCAGCCCCAGTCGCCAATATCTTGAACTCCATAAATCTCTGCCCTTCACAGATCCTGCCCAATGGAATAGCTCTGATAAATACCTTTGTAATATTGATGAGGGCTATCGGTCATGAGCCCTTGTTCAATAATTTCAACAGTTTGATTCAGGTTGCTCGCTCTCCCCGTTTGTCTCCGAGGGATGGATATTACTATGCCCAAGCCAAGTCCGGTTTAAAGATGATTGCTTCACCCTCCACCTCTTATGGAGAGAACTGAAAGGAAAAATTCTTCTTCATGGGGGTGCCCGGAGGAGTGTTTCATGTTCCTCGAGAGTGGGTGATGCATGGAGAAGGACCCCTCGCGAGGCACAAATCTGGTGACAAATTCTTCGAGCAATGGGCTAAGGGGTTAGCCCTAGTGATGAAGAACGAGAAATGGCTGATTAAAGCCAAGGATCTGATGCTCAATGAGGAAGTGTTGTTCCGCTATGGGCTCGTGAGCCCTCCAGAAATGATAGTTAACCCTCCCGCTCGAACAATGGACCGAGACGGTTAGATTCTAGGAACTGACTTTGCTAACACTTGAATAGGAGTGCTAACTTCTTTTACTTCAGTTGCATTATAATAGTATTGGATATGACCATTTGATGCTCGCTTATTTTCTTGCTTACAGATACAGATCCTGATGGTGGGAACAAGTGCTGAAAGCATTGCATCCATGATGCGCGCTCGTAGAGCGGGCAACGCTCAACAGCAACAACAGCAACAAATATCTCCTTGAGAAGGCCGTGGGACCCGTCTTGGGGTAGGTAGAGACGATGGCAGCCGGGGTGAAGGCCGCGGTGACGGGAGCAGTGGCCGCTCGCGGAGCCACTCCTCCCGGCGGAGAACAAGTACAAGCGGGCTCTAATGTCTCCCGCAACCGCTCGGGGATCATAGTTAGGGCCGTCGATGAGGAGAGAGCCCAACATTCACGGAAAAGGAAGAGGATGGTCGATTCTATCCCTATTTCGGGGAAGGAGGTGGTCGTTGGCGAACGAGGGAAAGACGGTGATACTTCATCCTCCGAGGATGAAAGCTTCTAGAAATTCGAGCGGGGTGGAGATGCCCACTACAAACGCTCGATGGAGGATGATCCAGTTCTTCTAAGTAAGCGCTCGTCCTCCGGAACATAGTTGCTCGGCTTGTTCACCGGCTTCAGTTCTCAGGGGACCATCAAAAGTTGAACGAGTAGGACGCCGCTCAAGTCGCGGATGACACCTGCCAAGTCCTGCTGAGGGTAAGTGTTTAAGTTCCTTCTAAGAGCTTTAGTCTTTCCTGAGTAAATTTTGTTCTTGACATTATTTCTGTTGGTTCAGGAGGTGGTTCCCAGGTTAAAGAATCTGCAAAGGCGCTCGAAAACTTACTCTGAGCGTAAAGCCAAATACAAGAAGCTGTTGCGCATCTCTGACCTCGGCTAGTTGCAGGAAGATTATGATATGGCCACTGCGGAGCTTACAGCCCTCAGATCGAGCATGAGAAAGTGAAGAAATCGCTCGAAGATCAAGAGGAAGCATCGCAGAGGTTGGACGAGCGATACAAGGACCTGAAGGAGGAGCGGAATAAACTGAGGGATGACAATAAGAACCTCACCCAAGTGCTGAACGAGCATGACCAGCTGTTGGAGTCAGTGAGGAAAGAGCTTGCTGGACTTCAGGGCCAGGTTGCAGACTTGGAAATGAGGGTAGCTTGGGACGCTGTCCTCAAATTCGTGCGCTCAAAAGCCTTCAGCTTCACAGCCAACCTCCACTGCTTCGCAAACGCCAAACGGTTCTTTTGTAAATCAGTGGGCCACCTGATCACACTAGGTGTGGTGCCCCCTGTCCCCCAGCACTTGCGATGACACTCGCTTACATATGGATTTAGATGAGAACTTGAAGCCTGTGGTTGCTACTGGGGACCCTTCTGACGACTTGACGAAGCCCGAATACAATAACTTGGTCATCCTGCTCCAAGACGAATTCATAGCTGCCAACCCCGTCCCCTCCCCCCCGATCCTGAGCCCATAGTGATAGATGAGGGTGTCCAAAGTAACGCTCAGGCTGTGGGTCATAAAGTGTTGGCACCTGTTCCCATATCTACTGCTCCTCCTGAGCCCGATAATCAATCCTCATGAAGTCTCCACCCTCAGTTCCAGAACCTAGCTTTCCTGTTTCCTCTTGTGAACTCTATGTTTTGCTAAACTTTCTCGATATTTTGTTTCTGCAATGTATTTTTCCCACATTCAATAGTGTAATTTCCTTTTTTAATGGTAATGCAACTTGTTTCTTTCACTCTGTGGTGTGACGCTTTGGGGGTCGCTTGTTGATTTCCTGTTGATGCTTGGATTTTTGTGATATGTGAATGTATGGGTGCGAGGGTGTTTCATGCGAGGGGTACCCAGGCCATATTCAATATAGAGTTTGAACTTTAGAAGAAATAACTTTGATGAAAGCTATTCTAAGTGTTGAGTAATAACGAGCGTAACTACAGTGTACACTGGAACTTAGAAATCAACAGTGAGATTTGCTAAGTGTTTCCTCTTTAAGTATTTGTTATGTTTCTTTGCTTTGAGCGTAGCGGTAGTGTAAATTGAACTCAGAAATCAACAAATGGATTTGCTAAGTGTTCAATTACTACGAGCGCACATCAAGGGAGGGACCCTCATTCAGGAGATGTTGAGCGCAACTAGTAATTTGAACTTGAACTTAGAAATCAACAAAGGGGTTTGCTAAGTGTTCATTTACTACGTGCATACGTTAAAGGTGGGATCCGTTCAAGGACCGCGAGCGCGAACTAGTGAGGAATCTAGTTGACCTTAACAAAAATGACAACATCTCGCTGGGATCCGCTCGTTTTAAGAGGGATCCGCATGAGTGAAACACTAAGTTGAATCATCACAAGATAACAGTTAAATAAAATTGTATGTGAAATGCATACTGATACGTAATCTGTGTTTCTGTCAAAAGAGAATACACAGTTCCTTGAGCGAGGGTTTTATAGTGTTTGCAATTACACATAGAACCTTCTGAGGTTGCACGTATTCCATGGCCAAGGGAGACGCTCGCCTTGCAAAGTCTCCAACAGGTAGGTATTGCTCGCTCGAACCTGAGTGACTTTGAAGGGGTCTTCCCAATTGGGGTCTAACTTACCCACATGCTTGGATACTTCAACTTTCTTGAGGACCAAGTCTCCCAGCTGAAAGGTCCTCTCTTTGACACGCTTGTTGTATTGATGGGCCACTGATGCCTTGTACTTGTGCATCTGGGCACATGCAGTGTTTCTCTTCTCGTCCAGCAAGTCTAATTCGAGCGCCTGGTTATTTTAGTTTGCTGCGGGCTCGAAATATGCAATGCGTGCGGACTCTTGAGCGATTTCTGCATGTATCATGGCCTCGGAGCCATAGACGAGGGAGTAGGGGGTCTCCCCTGTTGCCGCTCGTGGGGTAGTACGATACGCCCAGAGGGTACCTTGAAGCTCTTCAGCCCATTCGCACTTTTTACTCTCGAGCATCATTTTTAGGTGTTGGAGTATGGTCCGGTTCGTGACTTCAGCTTGACCGTTGGCCTGAGGGTGGCTCAGGGAAGTGAAGCGTTGCTCAATGCCAAGCTCTAAACACCACTCTCGAGTGTCAACGGCGATGAATTAAGAGCCATTGTCTGAGATTAACACCCTCGGGATGCCATACCGACAGATGATGTTTTTCCAAATGAAGTCTCTCACCGCCTTTAATGTTATATTCGAGACCGCTCCGGCTTCTGCCCACTTAGTGAAGTAATTCACAGTGAGGATCACAAATTTCTTTTACCAGACCGCCATGGGTAGGGGTCCCACTATGTCAATACCCCACTGGTCAAAGGGCCAGGATACGTCAATGGGGATCATTTGGGTTGCTGGCAATTGAGGGATGTTGGAGTGGAATTGACACTTAGAGCATTTCTTGGAGTAATTGATGGCATCCTGCAACACCGAGGGCCAATAAAATCCACTCCTCAATACCTTTTTGGCCAGGATACAACCGCCAGAATGATTCCCACAACTCCCACTATGCACGTGTTCCAGTACTTCCTCGGCTTGCGAGGGTCTCAGGTACCTTAATGGTGGACCTTGAAATGACCGCTTGAAGAGCCTGCCCTCATTATCAAGTGAAAAATGAGGGGCCTTACTCCTAATTTTCCGCTCTTCCACTCTGTTGCTCGGGCAAGTACCATCCCTTAGGAATCTGATGATGTCATCAAGCCAACAGGGCTCGGATGGATCAATCATGTTCACTTCGCCAGAGGGTTTCTCCTCGCTTATCAACGGTTCCTCTGTCCTCAGGAACGTGACCGAAAGCTCGCAGGAGCCTTCAAGAACAAATGCAAATTTAGAGAGTGCATCAACACGTTCGTTTTTCGCTCGCAGAACCTGTAGTAAATGAAACTCCTTGAATTCGGTGATTATCTCTTTAACCTTTGCCAGATACTGCACCATGGTGGTTTCTCGAGCCTCATAAGTGTCGTCAACCTGACTAGCAATCAATTGGGAGTCAACGTAAGCAGTGACTCGAGAGGCTCCGTTCTGAAAGGCAATTCTAAGTCCCTAGATGAGGGCTTCATATTCAGCTTCATTGTTGGTGACTTGGAAGGCCAGTCTGATCGCATAATCAATTTTAATTCCCCGAGGGCCCCTGAGGGTTACCCCGGCTCCCCCCCTTGGAAGGTCGAGGAACCATCTGTGTGTAAAAGCCAAAGACCGTCATCTGGCGAGGGTGTAGGCTCTAAACCAAATCTCTCAACCAAGAGATCCGACACGGCTTGAGCCTGTATAGCTATTCTAAGCTCGAAGTTGATATCAAATTGGCTGAGTTCTATTGACCATTTGATCAGTCTGCCTAAGACGTCCTACTTCGAGAGTACTTGTCTGAGCGGTTGATCCGTAAGCATAGTGATGGAATGAGCTTGAAAATAAGGCCTCAACCTTCTGGAGGCGTTGACGAGGGCGAAAGCGAACTTCTCTATTTCCATATATCTCTTTTCTGTCCCTTGTAAAGTTTTGCTTAAGTAGTACACCGGTAAGTGTTTATGCTCGCGGATTGCGATAAGGACTGCACTCGTGGCCTCTGTAGAAACGGAGAGGTAAACGAACAGATTTTCTCCTGGAACTGGCTTCGTCAGTAAGGGTGCGCTCAAGAGATACTATTTCATATCCTGCAGTGCTCTTTCACATTCCTCGATCCAGTCGAAGTTTCGAGCGTTGCGCAGGATCTTGAAGAAGGGCAAATTCCTGTCAGCTGAGCGAGAAATAAACCTGTTCAGGGAGATGATTTTACCCACTAGCACTTGGACCTTTCTAACATTTCGTGGGAAGGAATGTTTACGATTGCCTTGATTTTCTCTGGGTTGGCCTCAATGCCTCTCTGACTGACCACATACCCCAAGAATTTTCCCCTCGAATGCCAAAAGTACACTTGTAAGGGTTTAGTTTCATACTATAGTGACGCAGAATGTCAAACGCTCACCTGAGGCCATCCAGGTGCGAATGTTGGCACTCACTTTTGACGATCATGTCATCCACGTAAACCTCTATAGACCTTCCAATCTCACGCTCAAACATACTATTCACGAGGCGTTGGTACGTGGCTCCAGCGTTTTTGAGCCCAAATGGCATGACCAAGAAACAGTAAACTCCTACGTAAACCACAAAGGACGTCTTGGAGCGATCAAGATCTGATAATAGCCTTGAAAGGCATCCATCATACTCATAAGTTCGCAACCCGCCGTCGAATCTACCAGCTGATCAATCCTTGGTAGAAGGTAAGGATCCTTGGGACACGCCTTGTTGAGGTCCATGAAGTCATTGCACAAGCGCCATTTATTAGCGCTCTTGGGTACGAGGACCACGTTACAGAGCCATTCAGGATACAGGATTTCTTCAATGTACTGAGCCTCGAGGAGTTTGTTGATTTTCTCCTCTATGACTTGTCTTCTGAATCCATGAATGTCTCTTTTCTTCTGCTTAATAGGTTTGAATGTGGGATCGACGTTCAACCTATGGACAATAATGCTGGGGTCTATGCCAGTTAGGTCAGAGGCTTTCCAGGCAAAGATGTCCAGATTTTCTCGTAAAAAGTCGATCATCATGATCTGAGAGGGGTCGTCGATATTGGAGCCTATTTGTCTGGTCTTATCTGGATTCCCAGGCTCCAATTCGATGGTCAGAAAATTTTCGATAGGCTCAATCCACAGTTCTGGCCTCGGGCTTCGAGCGTCCGCTTTCTGCCGATTAGTCAGTCAGTTGTCCCTTCTGTGGGCCTGTCCCCCTCGCTGTCCGAGGAAGACCCTCCTACGGTGCCCGGGGGATTGCTTTCTGTACCCTGGGCGGCGCTTGCCTCTCGCCTCTTGTTCTTCTTCTTGTAAAGCTTGGCCATCTTGCGCTTGGGACCATCTTCATCAAGCTTGGGAAAATCCACAACTTTTTTGGTGGATCCAGCTTGGACGGCCTGCTTGGGGTTGTGACTGCGGAGGGAGAGGATGTAGCATTCCCAGGCTTCCTTAACATTGCAAAGTACTTCCCCCGTTCCCTCGGGGGTGGGGAACTTGACCTTCTGATGATAGGTAGAGATGATTGCCTTAAAGTCTACGAGGGCTGGACGCCCAATGATGATGTTGTAAGGCAGATCTATCTCAGCGATGGTATACAGGAGGCTCAAAGTCTTCCACTGTGGGGCACGACCAAAGAGGTGGCCAAGCGAATTTGTCCAGGAGGGACAATCTCGGAACCCCCAAAGCCAACGAGGGCTGTTCTAAGGGATTCGAGGGGAGTGTTAGTGATATTCATCTTTTGAAATGTTGAGTAAGGGAGAACATTCACAAAGCTTCCACTATCAATTAAGACCCTCTTTACAACGTGATTGTGAACGTCAAAACTAACCACCTTGGGGCAGTTAGAGGTTTCACCGACCCCATGGGGTGTTACAATGTGCGCTAGGCCTTTCTCAGTGAATCCTACAACCTCATTCTCCTTCGAGTGCGAGGATTCCTCCAGAGCATACACTGGTTTGGACCTTGAGGATCTCTGGTCATAGCTGCGGACGTGGCGACATCGAGAGGCATTGGAGTCTCCTCCCGAGGGTCCGCCAGTGATCATGTGGATGACGGCAAAGGGTTGGTTCTCCAATTCAGTGGCTTTCTATTTGGCACGGTCACTGGACTTGGCGTGGCGGTGGCAAGGACTTCTTGAGCGCGAGCGGCTTCTTCCCCTCGCCTTGATATGGTCGGCGCAGCGCTCATCATATCTTTCCAGCGCCCTCACAAACTCCTTGAGGTGCCCCCCAGCGATGCGCCTCTGGATCTCGCTTTCCAGCTGGCGGCATTCATTGGTGTCATGCCCCTTTTGCTTGTGGAAAGCACAATATTTACCCGAGCTTTTCTGAGCCTTGGTTTCCCTCATCTTGGGTGGCCTTTTGAATAGCTTCTTGTCCGCCATAGAATAGACCTCCGTAATAGGTCTATTGCGGGGGATACGCTCGAATCGGCAAGGGGGTGGGGAGTTTCTTCGAGTGGGTACGGGGCTGCGGCGGCGGTTCTTGGATTCTTCTCTGTCTTCTGGGCCCTTATTGGTTCGAGGGGTATTCGCAAGTTTTTGCTCCCTCGCGATATACATGCCTTCGAGGGTGAAGAAGGAGTCAGCTATATCTCTGATTTCCATCAGTGAGCGGGGCTTTTTCTTAGCCACTTCCTCCACGAACTCCTTACTGACGTAGTTCTTTATATTGATTACCCCGAAGAGTACGTGCCTCAGGAAATCCATCAAAGGCTTCTCCACCAGCAGGATCTCTTTGATGAACTGGCCCATGAAGGACCTGAGAGTCTCGCTCGGTCCCTGCACCAAGCTGTAGAGAGCCGTAGCTGTAGGTGTTGGTGCCTTCAAAGAATTAAAGTAACTCATGAAGGCCCCAGCCAAATCTTCATACCCACGAATGGAGCGAGGGGGCAGCTTTTTGTACCACTCTTGTACCATTCCCGTGAGGGAAGTGATAAAAATCTTCGTCCACTAATGACTGGAATGCTCATATAAGTGCATCAAGTGTACAAAGTGATCCAGATGCTCGGCAGGATCAGTGGTTCCGCTATACCGGTTCAAGGACGTGGGGATTTTGCCCATCCCGACGTGGGCCATCAAAACTTCATCGACGAGGGGTGAACCGCCTATCAGTGGCCTGAGGTTGCCACCCTCGTGGTCGTGCTCTTCATAGTCTTTTTCTCTCCAGCCGTGAGGGATTTGATTGCATGGGTTGTGAGCGTCTCTGGCCTTGGACCTCTCGTCCCCAGCATGGGGGACTTGAGACCGTGCTCGAGAAAGCTGCTACACCATCTGCTGCAAACCTTCGAGTTGGTTTTGGACAACAGCCAAATGAGGGTCGTTTTCTTCCCTCCTACTCGTTCTTCCGGTGGCCCTGGATTGGACCTCCTCCTCCACATCTTCCCTCACCCGGGGACCTTTTTCTTCTCTATGGGATGTTGTTCCTCGTCGGGGGGGGGGGGGGGGGAGGGAGGGGGCCTCTTTCCCCTGTGCTGGTGGCGGTGGTGGTGGCTGAGCCCTCAATACTTTCTAGGCAGCAGTTAATAGGTGAACTTGAAGTCCGCCCATAGGGGGAGCCATCTGGGCGCCTGCTCCCGAGGGGAAGTAGACGGATGTAAAGTGCTTCCAAGCATTCTGAGCAGCCTATACCTCGCACTGAGCGTAGAGCGCCTGGAGCTGCTACGAGGTCATCTGAGGCATTTCCACTTCTTGAATCTCCCTAGGAATGGAAACTGGAAGTTGCAATGTGCCCAACTGATAAGGCTGTATCATTGGCACCATGTCTGGCATCACTCCAAGCAGCATGCCAGGTTGCATATACATGTACTCTGGCGGTGACATCGCTGTCGGAAGTACTCCGGCGTTGGCGGCGTTGGTGAATATCATGGGAGGACCTGCAGAACTTCCAGCTTGAGCTCCGACAACTGGAAGAGACCCCACCTGAACTTCTATATCTTTATTTCCTCCGGCGGCTGGTGGCGTATTCACATCCACTGGGGTGTTTCCGGCATGGGCAGGGATGATATCAACGATGATAGCTCCGTCTCCAGGGTTCTCCTCATTCACCGGAGGAAGAGTGCCCCTATTGTCCAAAACTCCAGATCTTGTAGCCGTCACCATAATTGAAACTGCTGATGTTATTTCTCAACTATCTTAAAGAGGAAGAATCTAATAAAGGTGATGAAGATGATGATGGTTTCCCACAGACGGTGCCAAAAAATGACGGTGCAGGAAATAGAATCCTAATTAATCACCAACACTTTCAAGATTTGTTTGTGAAAGGAAAGACCATCACAGGCGTGAGAGCCTCAGGAACTAGGTTTCCAAGTGAGCGTGGGTTCTTCCAGCTAGGATAACATCAGAAAATAAGTGGGGATGCAGTGAAAAATGGTGAAATGCAGGGAGCTTTGAGTATATGAAGTTCAGAGAAAAAAACCCAGTTTTTGTGTGTGGTGTCTGTAGAGAAGATGACTTAGGGAGAAATGAGCTGATTTTCCCTATTTATATGTTGAGGGTAGGGGTGTTTTGGTAATAGCGACTATGTGGTCCTAAACTTGTGTTGCCCTAGACACGTGGCGGCATGTGAGGGCATGAGAGTGACATCCCTAACTTATTCCCTTGTACGGGGTTAGCGGGTGTCAGGAATTGGTGTGGGCACTACCTGCATGTGTCAGTGGCAGTTACACAGCAACAGTGTGAGCGCTAGGAGGCTCGAAGATGGCATCGCGGGCGTAAGGAGGTTTGGAAGGGTGTCCCAAAGATGACCCAATTCGAGCATTGGTGACGTTCGACGGGGATGATTCCCTGGACCGATGTGGCCGATCGTTGGGACGTTCGGGTGGGATTTCGACCGCGAGGTCGTGGGTTCCCTCGAGGGGCTTGTGGCTCGCCGGGGCGGAGCTGGGTGGACAAGATGCTTTGATGATCTCCTGAGCGCTGAGTGGGAAACGAGCGTCAGGATGGTTTTGAGCATGGAGTAGGTGAGGGAGCATCCCAGGCCGGTGACACGAGATGGATTGATTTGACCCTGCGAAATGAAATTACGGGCGTCGGGAGGGCCATTGAAGGAGGTCCATGCTCGAGTGTTGTGCCTCGTCAGGCGCGCTTTAGGCTACGAGTCTGCAAGTCGATGGGCCGGAATCGCTGTTGCGAGCCCATCTTCTCGAGCGTCTAAGTCCAAGTGTTCCCAGTTGTTCTGAATGAGCCGTCCTGATCCTGACACGTGTCAGGAGATGATTCGAGCGCGATTTAGCCCCATCACTGAGATTTGTCTATACAAAAACTCATTCTTATATATATATAATTTTGAAATATTTATTAAAATAATTCTAAATAAAACTAGCAATTTGAAATATAAAAAAAGGAAATTAAATCATTATATAGTCAAAGTTTTAACACTACCTAACTTAGTTTGCACATGAATTTTAAATTAATTTCAGAAAAGTAGTAATGGCTTAGGTACCTCAGTATGTTTCACCAAGTATGTTCAAAGAATCAAAGTCAACATGATAGATGATTCTATAGACCAAATTCAAACCAAGTCGACAGTATGTTGAGATTAATTAATAACCTGGAATATTCAAAGTTTTGAAAACGTACGTACCCTGATTACTTATTGAACTCAAAATTAATTAGGTTATTGATTCAATTGATAAGTGAATGGGGACTTTTATCAAATTTACGGTCGTAATTTATAATGTCGAAATCAATGTCGCTGTATATAGCAAAAGGGTATTTGAACAATTAAGAGTGTTTTGAGCCAAGCCAATCGAGCTTGAACAAAAAGACCGCGCTGGAAAATTGATTGGTTGGCTCGAGTTCGTTGAGCTCAATAACGGAGGGGGCACCTTTGGTGGCCCTGCCCTCCCTAAATTTTGATTTTTTTTTTAATTTTTTTATATATTTTTTTATCCCTTAATTTTTTGATATTTTAACTTTTCGTTCCTCCTAATTAAAAATTTTGCCCCTTTATTTTTGATATTTTAAATTTTCACCCCTCCCCCTCAAACATTAAATCCTGACTCTATCCCTGGTTTAGCTCATCTTCTGGGGGCTCAAGAACGGCTCAATGAGTCAGATAAGTTTTCGTTGGGCTTGTTTTAGTTCAAGTTGAAACTTTATCTCGAGCTCGGATCGATTCTGAACTCCAAATCAAGTTTAAACTCATCTTAAATTTGAAAATTAACTATCGTTTTCTAGTAAACTCATCACAATCACAAGATATATATAATCAAACTTCTAGATAAATTCATTAAAAGGTAATAATTATTCTTTAAAATAACTCATTCAAACAATGCAAATGCCTAGATAATTCATTATAAAATAGTTTATTCAATTAATCCAAACTAATGCATCATATAGAAGACATGCGAATTTCAAAAGAATCTCATTCCCTCACAATTCTCTTGGAAAAAGCATCATCGGAATTCGTTGCAAGGGAATTATCTCGAAAATATATTTTTGAAAAAATTCCCACGAAAATCCTTCTGAAAATTCAATATTTAAATATGTGAATATTTCTGAGGGAATATTTCCCTCGGGAAATTCCCTCCAAAAATTAGTTTAAATTTAAAAATTAAATAAATTCTATTTTTCCGAGGGAGTTTTTCTTCAAAATTAAACCACTCGAAAATTTTGGTGGCTAATCTTGACGTTAACATTTTCGAGAGATTTCCAAGACAATGTTCCCTTGAAAATTAATTTGATGAAATATCTCGAAATTCCCTCGGTTCCCTCGAAAATTTCTGAAGGAAATATTCCCTCAGAAATCTTTCAGAATTCCCTTGGAAGTTCTGAGGAATTTATAAGGAAAATTTTCCCTCGAAAATCTACTATTTTCTTGTAGGGATAAAATAAGTAAACAATCCTTTTAAAGTTCAAAAAATCCAAAATAATCTATAATAAACAATCATAGTGATTAATAAGTACATATTTCTAGTAAAACATTCTAGAACAATTCATAATAAACAATCATAATGATTGATATAAGTATACATTTCTAGTATAATATGATATTATTAAATTGTACGTACATTATTAAATAATATTATACATGGATATTGAAATATAGTAAATGTTATTATAGAATAGGAATCTAACTATATATCATGTTATTAAGTCATACAAATTATTAATCAATATTAATTTTACTAAAACACATACTTATGTTATTAATTTATTATAATATATGATATCTATTATTTCATTAAATCTTGTATTTGGTGAAAATTATATGATTATATTGCTACATTAATTAGTAGTATTACATGATATATTGTTGTAATCATTAAAAATTTAAATATATCGTATACATTGTTAAACTTAAACCATGTATGTTATTTTATGTCATTGTGAAATAATATGTTATTAAAACATAATATAATACAAAATTATTTATAATATAGCTAGTACAAGTTATGTTGCGGTAAATTATATACTATGTAATTACACCATACAAATTATTAACAAATATTTTATTTAGAAACATACTTACATTATTAAACTATACGCAGTAAGACAATTCCAAAACTTATATATTGATGTCATACACCATACAAATTATTAACAAATAATTTATTTAAATATGTCTTTATATTATTAAATCATATTATTAATAATATATATTTATTTATATAAAATATTAAACAATACAAATATATAATACAATATATATAATATAAAAAAAATACCTTTTTTTTTTTTTTTGTGAAACCGGCCAGCAAGCTGTGGGAATTTATATAGGGAAAATTACAAAAATGGTATACCAACTCGGGCCATTTTGCAATTTTGGTACAAAATGTTTTCCGGTTACACGAAAACCCCGCAGCTCCAAAAATTTTGCAAAATCATGCAAAATTTCGCCGGAGCTGAGAAACCCGACGGAAAACCGCTCCATTTTAATTAAACCGCTGATGACGTGGCCTCTAGTCCTGCGTGGGGCTGACGTGTTCAACACATAGGACTAACATTGCCAACAAGCTCATGAAATGTTTGCCACCTATTTTTATACTTAAAAAAAAAAATTAAAATACTAAACACTGCATCATTTCTTTCAAAAGGGCGACGGTTCAATTTCAAAAGACTAACTCCACAGATATTGAATATATCTTGCATACCTTTGATAACCGAAGTGGTAAAGAACCCCAAATCTGATAATCTTAAACCCTAAACAACGACACTTAATCTCTGTAATTTGTGCCGCGATTATTGCTCCGGTGTGAAACTGGGTGGTGAAGAGGGCTGTCATGGTGGAGATCCGCAGCCACGCCAGGCGAAAGAAACCCAGGCCTGCATATGGTAAGTGACTCTTTTCCCAAGTTAAAGTTTTTGTTCGTTTCTTGAGTTTTGATGTGGGGGCTGAGTTTATTTATGTTAATGTGTGGAGAAAGTGGGGAACTTTTTGAATATTGTGTGGGTGTTGTCAGCTTCAATGGTCCCCCATGGTCCCTCTATGTCTTGTTCTTTTTTTTTTTTTTTATTGTGGTGGTTGATTGCATTAAAGAAATGGGTAAAGTCTGAATAGTTTATTGTATCCCCTTTCTCGTTTATTATGTACAGATCCAAAGTCTTCCCTTTGGACATTGGCAATATATTATAATGGAAAACTAGAAGTTGACCGTTATGTGGGTGGTAGACAACGTAAGGTTGACTACGTTGACATAGATAAGCTGAGTTTCGCCTCATTTGAAGAATATGTGCAAGATTTGTTTGCAGAAGGCACCAAAAAGTTGGTTTATACTCCTCTCATGGGTGGCAACAGACTCATCGAAACTGATGAAGATCTTAGGCGACATGGGAGGAACTTTAAGTTAGGGGGTTGGGAGTACAGATT
Source organism: Lantana camara (assembly GCA_037501455.1). Classification (NCBI taxonomy): domain Eukaryota; kingdom Viridiplantae; phylum Streptophyta; class Magnoliopsida; order Lamiales; family Verbenaceae; genus Lantana; species Lantana camara. The sequence goes on from CM074857.1 coordinate 118,873,301, forward strand.
GTATATTGATCATGAAGGGGTAGCTACTGAAACAGTTAAGGATACAAATGCAATAGTAGATGACCAGGGCATTGTACCTAATGAAAATGATGCTCCAGTTGAAGATAATGTTGCCATGGAACAACCTACTGAAAATGAGGAGTTAGTAAAATCAATTGATTCTGTATCAGTAAATGAATTTTTTAATAGGTTTGACAACACTGATGAATGGCTAAATGAGTATGAGCGTAGGTTTGGCAAGAAAAACACTGGTAATCCACCTGAGAATGAATCTGATAGTGGTGATGTAGAGTTCTGTGTGGGTGATGATTACAATTTTGCTGATGATGAGAATCTACTGAATGAGGTTTATAAGGAATTTGAGAAAGAGCCTTCCTACACTGTGCATAGAGCTGTGGTAGATGGTAATGAGTTAGAATGGTTAAACTTTGACAGTGATGGAAATGGGGATGACGATTTTGTAATACCTAGCTCACCTAATGTGTCTGATGATGATAGTCTTTTTGAAGATAATGTCAGTGACAATGCTGAGTTGGGAAAGGATGAAGCCAATGATGGAGGTGATGATATGAGTGATATGGGGTATGTAGGTGAGGATGTGGTGGGTTGTGAGGAAGATGGACTAAACATGAATAGAGTGTCTGATGATGAAGGTGAGGATGTAGAATCTTTTCTTGAGTTCAATGAGAAGAATAGATTTGATCCTGAATTTGATATAGGGCAAACTTGGAAAAGTAAAGACAGTTTCAAATTTTGTGTAGACTCATATGCTATCAAGACTAGAAGAAGTTTACCTTGTAGCAGATCTGATAGTAAGAGAGTCTATGTTAGATGTGCGGAAAGGGGATGCCCCTTCAAGATGAATACTATTAAAATCACCAATTCTTCACCAGACATGGAAGAAGCTTGGGTGCTTAGAGAGTTGTGCTTAGAACACACATGTGAGGAAAGCTGGTATGTATCTAATGTTAATGTCAACTGGTTGGCTGAGAAGTACATTGCCTTGTTTAAGTCAGATCCCAAGAGGAATATACAGGGTTTTAAGAGAGATGTTGAGAAAGCCCTCGATGTTGAAGTGTCCAACATGAAAGCATATAGAGCTAAAGCTTTAGCATTGGAGAAGCTGCAAGGTGACCCTGATCTGCAATATACAAAGCTTTGGGATTATGCAAAGGAATTGAGAAGTACTAACCCAGGATCCACAATCATTTTAGGCACTGATGATGTAGATGGTGAGTTGAAATTTGCCAAGTTTTATGTGTGCTTCAGTGCAATGAAAGTTGGGTTCAAGAGCTGTAGGCCAATCATAGGAGTTGATGGGTGCCACCTGAAAGGGCCACATGGTGGAATATTGTTAACTGCTGTCAGTGTAGACCCTGATAATGGAAATTTTCCAATAGCATATGCAATTGTGTCAGTTGAAAACAAGGTAAATTGGTCATGGTTCTTTACTGTGCTGAAGACTGATTTGGATCTTGGAAATGGAATGGGATACACCTTTGTCTCAGACAAGCAAAAGGGTCTGATTTCTTGTATCCCTGAGGTTTTTCCAGCTGCAGAGCACAGATTCTGTGTGAGACACATGGTATTGAATATGATGTCAGCTGGCCACCAAGGAATTGTGCTAAAAAATGCAGTGTGGAAGGCAGCTAATTCCTGTACTGTAACTGAATTTAAGACTGCAATGAGGGCCATTAAAGACAAGTTCCCAGATGCTGCAACATGGCTACAAGACAAACATCCATCAGAATGGTCAAAGAGCCATTTTCTGGAGTATTGCAAATGTGATATGAACCTTAACAACTGTTGTGAGTCATTCAACAGTTGTATTCTTGAAGCAAGAAGCAAGCCCATTATAACCATGCTCGAGTGGATCAGAGAGTACTTAATGAAAAAGTGGAACTTGGCAAGAGAGACAGCTGAAACTTGGGAAGGTAATTGCATTGTAAGTATTCTTGCTTAATGTTCACTAATTTGAGAAGTTTCTGACCTTATTTTTATTTTTATCAGGTATAATTTGTCCTCAAATTTCTGCAATTCTACCAAGGAATGGCAAACATGTAGGTGGTTTCAGGCCCTTGAAATCATCAAGAACTCATTACCAGATTCAATGCGGTGATGGTGGACAACATGCAGTTGATCTGGGAGCAAAGACTTGCAGTTGAAGAAGCTGGAGTTCACTGGAATACCCTGCCCACATGCTCTCAGTGCTATTAATCACTCCAAGTTGCAAGCTGTAGATTTTGTGGATGAATTTTATCATGTCAGTGTTAGGAATAGTGCCCTAGAAAGCCGATTGTATATCCGCTTTGTGCTTTTCCTTATTGTAATCACAGACAATCTTTGAATGAAATAACGAATTGAGGCAACACTTCTTTATATGCTCTTGTTTGGTACTTTAGTTGTGCATGTATGAGAACTCCCCTAATCCTGATGACTTTAGGACTCTACCATTTAGGTGAAATGGTTCATGAAACGAGCCCTATATCACATAAGTCATGATTAGTAAAATACTCCAAGCCGATGAGTCCTACAGACAGTGGGAGTGTCAACCTGACTCCTCTAAAGCTTGCTTGTGGGATCACGCCCTTAAGAAGGACCACCTTGTTTCATGGAGGTGCAAAGTGTATAGTTGATACGTGCGTGATACATGAGGGTGCTTACTTTAATAAGTAAGTTCACTGAGGTGCCCTGTGTGAGAACATTCCTAAATGGGAAAGGAAGTTTCTATTTCAGGAAATGAAAATTTCCAGATTAGGAAATATCTCACGAGTCATTGATGTGATTAATTGATCCTTAGACTTGAGGTTCCTTGTCACTTTATGAGTTAACTCTGTAGTCTTTGGTATAAGCTTTAAAGGGTGTCGCCTTAGACAACTGATTCAAAGCTTATGCTGGGGCTGCACAAGTGATTCATGAAAGTGAATGAGAATCAAGAAAGGACCTACACTTGCATTTGCAAGGTGATCTCTTATTGTGTAAGACATTCATATGCCATATGGAGTCCTTGGCCAAGGCAGTAGATCAAGACATCAAGAAAAGGGTTTCTTGGATTGAGATCAAATGGATATGAAATGCACTTAGCTTTAAGACCGGATTATTAGGGTTTTGATTATTCCCTTGCCCTAGATCTTGGTTGAGAGATAGTAAGTAGGAGGATTGTATCTCACATGAATCAATGACTTAAAGGTTCTATCGAATCCGAACATTCCAATTCAGCTAGGGGTTAAACACCTGTTGCTAGACTATGGTCGTTTAATATGTGGACTGATTAATTAATTAGTGAATTAATTAATTAGGGTCACTGCTAATTGAATTGAGAACCTAGAGGGTCACACACAACAACTTGGTTACATGAGTTGAGGCTTGAAAATTATTAAACGAGTTAATCGGGCCAAGAGGGTTCCACACGTGTGAAATCACACGTGTGGCTCACGTGAGTGACACGTGTCACTGTGACACGTGTCACACACGTGTGAATATATATATATATATATATTGTATATATATATGTATTAAATAATTAAATGTGTTAATTATTTAATAGACTTTGGTTTAATTTTGAATTAAAAAGAAAGTCTTATTTTGGAGAAAATAATCTAGTAAATTAATTACGAATTAATTAATTAGATAAAAAATAAGTTATTTATTTTAAATAAATAAAGTATAAAATTATCCAAAAATAGTTTGGATATTTTTAGCTCTCTTGAAAGTTGATTTGAATTAGAATTCAAAGTCAAAGTCAAAATTACTTGATGATCAAGTAATAGGAGAGAGGGACCAAAATCCTAGCCCATAAAGGACTAGGAATTTCGGCACTCCCCTCTCTATAAATAAGGGAGCTCGAGCTCCTTATGGAGCTAATAGGCAATTCTTTTGGTTCATGTGTTGAACACCTTCCTTTCTCCAAGATAAAATAAAACCCTAGGTTAAGCCTAAACACTAACTAGAGAACTAGCATCCTTACTAGTTAGATTGTGATCAAGTTGGTGGACTTTCTCTAGAGACTTCAAGTTAGAAGTTTGAAGATTCGAGCTTTGCCAAGGAGAGGGGATCAAGCCGCGAGAAGAGCGTTCTTGGGTGGCTTGAAACGCTTCAAGAAAGAACAAAAGAAAAGTAAGTTTTCTATCTCTACGAATTTGGTTACACGATTGAGAGTCCAAGGTCCTTTTGTTGGAAAAATTTTTTAAATTCCGCTGCTTTCTGATTCGTGTTTTTCCAACAAGTGGTATCAGAGCCACCTCGTTAATCGTGTTTCTGATTCGTCTCAATTATTCTGAATTTGGTAGAAATTCTTAGGCTTAGATGCGAATTAGGCATTCTTGAGTTCTTTTAGAAAGCCTGAAATACGAAACTGTAATTTTTTCCTGAATTTCTAAAACTGTTTTCTCAAATCGTGTTTTTGAAAATTGTTTTAGTTGAAATTAATTTAAATCGTGTTTTTTGAATTTGGGTTGTTTTGGTTTTTGAACTAAAAGTACGAAACACGAAATCGCGTTACGAAACGCGAGCCTGGACGTGCTAAGGCGTAGCACGCCAGGCCCGCCCAGCAGTCCCGCCACCGCGCGGGACTGCCCGCCACTGCCGTCCGCCAGCGCCTAGGCGCGCGCCTAGGCGTGCCCGCACATCCCTCCCGCAGCCGCGCGGGAGCCTGCCGGTCACGACCGCCTGTCCCCGCCCAGTTGATGCGCGGCGTCCATGCGCGCAATGCTGCGCATCTGCCGGGCTTGGTCTCGGGCGGGCGTGCAGTCCGTTCCGGGCCCTTCGTTTCGCGATCTTGATTTTCGTGTTTAGTCCAATCCAATCCCGATTTAATTTTTCTGAAAAATTTTATAATTATTAAAATTGAATTATTTTTGAAATAATTGTTTAAATTGGGATTTTGGAAAATTAAGAGATTTAAATTTTGAAAAAATTACAATCTTTATTTTTTGAAAATAATGAAAGAATAAAATTATTAATTTTGGAAATTAATTGGAATTTTATTGGTTTATTGTTTTTCGGGTTTTATTGAAAAGGCTCTTGAACAAGAATTGCATCTAAGTCGTGTTTTAAGTCATTAGGACTTGAAACGAGAATTTTAATTTATTGGTTTAATTTAAATTCTCGCAAAAGCATGTTAGGTGATCATGGGTTTAGATCTATGTATGGTTTTAATTTATGCACATGGATGGTTTAAATTGGGGTTGGAGCCCTATAGTTGCATTTTTCAATTGAGGTTGGAGCCTCACTTATGTGCGTACTGTTATGTGATTTATTATGTGGCTTTCCATATTACTGTTTGAGGCCGGGGTATGCCCCGTGTAATTGTCTAAGGCCAATATGAAGATTGAGCCTTATTACTTTATGTCTTTTTCCTTTTATTGTAATTTGAGAGTAGAGATAGGTGGTGAGGTTTTATTTTTATTTTGGAGACAATGCACCCATGGAGTAAGATGGACCACATTCAAGTAACAAGGAGGCCATAAGTGAAGACCCCTCAAAATGTTAGGGAGTGGAATCTCAATTGTTAAATGTAATAGAGATAGGGCTCGTATTTTGTTACCGCTTTCCCTTATGTGATTTAAACTGTTTATGTGGCATGTATGTTAGAACTTGTGATTGTGGAGTGGCTCCCACATATCACGCATAAGATAGGTAGAACCCATGATCATTACATGTTAGTATCATGCTAGGACATGTTATCTGTTTATGTGCTTGTTTGAAATGCATTTATGTGTACTTGCATTAATCAAGACTAATAAAATTGGATAACATATATGTTGGTGAGGTCGAACCGGACAACTCTCCGGTTGATTCGAAAATTCCCATTAAATATTAAGCTAATTTCGAACAAATAGGTGTTTAATTCGAGATGCAAATTTTGAATTAAATTCCTAGCATTCCATCAATAGGTTTTAAGTTTAGTAAGTGAAGCTAGTTATTGTCCGCGAGTCGTGGGATAGCTAGTGGAGCTTATTAGTTCTTAGTTACCTAATTGATCATTTTTAAATGATCAATATTTCATGGTCCTCGAGTCAAACAAGTTGACTGGTCCCAACTATTCTGATTGGCTGAGGAATCTAAAAATTATTTTAGATTCTGAGAAGAGAACTTACGTTCTCTTCGAAGGGGAGCCCAGTCCCGAAGGGGAGGCTCCCACTCGGGCCGAGCGGGATGCGATTCAAAAGTGGAAGGATGATAATCTCCAAGCCCGTTGCCTTATGTTAGCCATGTCTCCGGACTTGCAAAGACAACATGAGGCCATGGAATTTGCTTGGGAGATTTACGACCACTTAGAGCAACTTTACCGCCCTCATGAACGTGTTACAAGGTATAACACTTCAAAGGAATTGTTCCACTTGAGAATGAGGGAAGGTTCAAGTGTCCATGAATATGGACTCAAGTTTCTTGCCCTTACTGAGAAACTTGCTTCCATGGATATGCCACTAAAAGATGAGCTTTCAGTGGATTTGTTGCTGGCTTCGGTCCCACCATCATTCAACCCATTTGTCCTTAACTTCAACATGAATCATGCTGGTGCTACTGTAGCTGAGCTGATTAGTCAGCTTGTGACTGCTGAAAGTACGATCAAGAAGGACAATAAGGTTTTGATGGTGAATGCTCCATCTTCCTCTTCTGGGCCTTCTAAAGGTAAGGGCAAGAAAGTCCAAAAGAAGAAGAAGAAACCCCTTAGGCCCACTGGTGGTATTTCGAAGGGAAAGGCCCAAAAGAAGAAGCGTGATCAGAAAGAGGATGTTTGCTTCCATTGTGGCAAAGCGGGACATTGGAGGAGAAACTGCCCAGAGTACAAGGCTACTCTAAAGAAAGGTATCTTTCTCGTTGAAGTAAATCTTTCTATTAATTCTAGTTCTTGGATACTTGATACCGGTTGTGGAACTCATATCTGTAATGATGTACAGATGCTAAGTGAAGTCCAACAACTAAAAGAAAGAGAATGTGTCTTGAAGATCGGCGATGACTCAAGCGTTGAAGCTCGAGCTTTAGGCACAATTAGATTAGATTTAGGTAGTTTTGAGTTAGTCCTAAATAAAGTCCTTTATGTACCGAGCATTATTCGTAATATAATTTCAGTTCCAATATTAGATTGTGAAGGTTTTGAAACTTATATTAAGAATGGTAAATACTTTATCAAACGGAACAACTCTTCCGTTCACATCGGTACTCTAAGTAATGGACTTTATCTAACTCAGAATATCAATATTATGAATATACAACGAGAAACGAAGCGTAAGAGAGATGACAAAGTTTCAGCTCCCTTATGGCACGCTAGATTAGGACATATTTCCAAGAACAGAATTAGCATGATAAACACTTTAGGATCATTCTCTGAAAATGATCTCAAAGAGTTAACTTCTTGCGAATCCTGTCTCAAAGGAAAAATGTCCAAAGTCCCTTTTAAAGGAACTGTGGAACGTGCCACTAAGGTTTTGGATTTGATCCATACTGATGTTTGTGGACCGCTTAGTGTAAGCACTAGAAACAATCATTAGTATTTCATAACCTTTACTGATGACTTTAGTCGATATGGTTATGTATACTTAATGAAGTATAAATCTGAAGCTTTTGAGAAATTCTTAGAATTTCAAAAGGAGGTTGAGAACCAAACTGGTCACAAGATCAAAGCACTTCGATCTGATCGAGGTGGCGAGTATCTTAGTGAAGAATTCCTTAATCATCTCAAAGATAATGGGATTATCTCTCAGTGGACTCCTCCGGGAACTCCTCAGCTTAATGGAGTTTCTGAGAGAAGGAATCGAACCCTACTTGATATGGTTCGTTCCATGATGAGTTTCACTGACTTACCACCTTCTTTCTGGGGTTATGCCCTAGAAAGTGCAGCAAAGATTCTGAATCTAGTTCCCTCTAAGTCAGTCCCCAAAACGCCCTATGAAATGTGGCATGATAAAATCCCTAGTTATTCTTACTTAAGAATTTGGGGTTGTCCTGCTTACGTGAAGAGGACAGTGGGAGATAAGTTAGAATCTCGTCCTAACTTATGCTACTTTGTAGGTTATCCTAAGGAATCCATAGGATACTACTTCTATGATCAATCTGAGCAAAAGGTGTTTGTTTCCAGAAATGCCACTTTTCTTGAGGAACCGTTCCTTAAAGAAAAGAAAGGGAAGATCATAGAATTAGAAGAAGTACAAAGTAACCCCACGCCACCCACTGAAGAAACGTCCCCTACTGATCAACCACAACCAATCACGAATTTCGATACACATGTAAATCCTCCTCTAAGGCGTTCTGAACGCACTCCTAGACAGCCGGAGAGATGGTATGGATTCTTCCATGAAATCTCTCAAAAGGATAATGATCCTTCAACATATGAGGAGGCACTTTCAGATTCTGACTCTGAACAGTGGATAGAAGCCATGAAATCCGAAATGGATTCCATGAACTCCAACCAAGTTTGGACCTTGGTAGATTTGCCTGATGGGGTCAAACCCATAGGTTGCAAATGGATCTTTAAGAGAAAGCTTGGAGTTGATGGAAGCATTGCAGCCTACAAAGCAAGACTGGTTGCAAAAGGATTCACTCAAAGACCCGGCGTGGACTTTGACGAAACTTTTTCACCAGTTGCAATGCAAAAGTCTATTCGAATCATGCTTGCCATTGCTGCATATTATGACTATGAGATATGGCAAATGGATGTGAAAACTGCCTTTCTCAATGGTGACATTGACAAAGACATTTATATGGAGCAACCCATAGGTTTCACATTCAGTGGGAGTCAGCAAAAGGTTTGCAAACTCCAAAGATCAATCTATGGATTGAAACAGGCTTCTAGGAATTGGAACATTCGATTTGATGAATCGGTCAAAGCGTTTGGCTTCATCCAAATTTCGAATGAATCATGTGTGTATAGAAAGGAATTGGAGACCTCAGTGCAATTCTTAGTACTTTATGTTGATGACATGCTTCTTATTGGGAATTCGAAGGATGACATGAAAGTGACTAAGTTATGGTTATCGAACCAATTCGAGATGAAAGATCTTGGTGATGCGTCCTATATCCTTGGAATTAAAATCTATCGAGATAGATCTAGAAGGTTGATAGGACTATCACAGTCGATGTACATTGACAAAGTATTGAAGAGATTCAATATGGAGTCAGCAAAGGTTAAGAACCTTCCTATGAGTGTAGGAACATGTCTTTCAAAGAAGATGTGTCCTAAGACTAACCTTGAGAAGGAAAGAATGACTCATACACCTTATGCGTCAGCAATAGGTAGCATAATGTATGCAATGTTATGTACTCGACCGGATGTGGCTTATGCACTTAGTGTAACAAGTCGTTTCCAATCTGACCCTGGAGATGGTCACTGGGCTGCCGTGAAGAATATTCTTAAGTACTTGAAAAGTACTAAAGATTTATTCTTAGTTTACGGAGGTCAGAAAGATCTTAATGTCGAAGGATACTGCGATGCAAGCTTTGCATCAGACTTAGATGATTTTAAGTCAATGTCAGGATACATTTTCTGCCTAAACGGCGGAGCAGTGAGTTGGAAGAGTTCCAAGCAAACCACCACTGCAGATTCGACCACTGAGGCCGAATACTTAGCTGCAAATGATGCAGCTAAGGAAGGTGTTTGGATTAGAAACTTCATTCAAGAGTTGAATGTTGTTCCTAGCATGATAGACCCCATTACTGTGTTTTGTGACAACACTGGGGCGGTTGCTCAAGCAAGAGAACCAAGATCTCACCAACGGACCAAGCACATTATGAGGAAGTATCACCTAATCCGTGATATTATCAAAAGAGGAGATGTGCAAATTGAGAGGGTCACATCAGCAGAGAACGTGGCAGATCCACTTACTAAACCCCTTTGTCGAGAAGCTTTCCAAGGTCATCTTCAGAAGATGGGACTTAGAATAGCTTGAGAATGGCTTTGACGGGCAAGTGGGAGATTGTTAGGAATAGTGCCCTAGAAAGCCGATTGTATATCCGTTTTGTGCTTTTCCTTATTGTAATCACAGACAATCTTTGAATGAAATAACGAATTGAGGCAACACTGCTTTATATGCTCTTGTTTGGTATGCGTTTACTTTAGTTGTGCATGTATGAGAACTCCCCTAATCCTGATGACTTTAGGACTCTACCATTTAGGTGAAATGGTTCATGAAACGAGCCCTATATCACATAAGTCATGATTAGTAAAATACTCCAAGCCGATGAGTCCTACAGACAGTGGGAGTGTCAACCTGACTCCTCTAAGGCTTGCTTGTGGGATCACGCCCTTAAGAAGGACCACCTTGTTTCATGGAGGTGCAAAGTGTATAGTTGATACGTGCGTGATACATGAGGGTGCTTACTTTAATAAGTAAGTTCACTGAGGTGCCCCGTGTGAGAACATTCCTAAATGGGAAAGGAAGTTTTTATTTCAGGAAATGGAAACTTCCAGATTAGGAAATATCTCATGAGTCATTGATGTGATTAATTGTTCCTTAGACTTGAGGTTCCTTGTCACTTTATGAGTTAACTCTGTAGTCTTTGGTATAAGCTTTAAAGGGTGTCGCCTTAGACAACTGATTCAAGGCTTATGCTGGGGCTGCACAAGTGATTCATGAAAGTGAATGAGAATCAAGAAAGGACCTACACTTGCATTTGCAAGGTGATCTCTTATTGTGTAAGACATTCACATGCCATATGGAGTCCTTGGCCAAGGCAGTAGATCAAGACATCAAGAAAAGGGTTTCTTGGATTGAGATCAAATGGATATGAAATGCACTTAGCTTTAAGACCAGATTATTAGGGTTCTGATTATTCCCTTGCCCTAGATCTTGGTTGAGAGATAGTAAGTAGGAGGATTGTATCTCACATGAATCAATGACTTAAAGGTTCTGTCGAATCCGAACATTCCAATTCAGCTAGGGGTTAAACACCTGTTGCTAGACTATGGTCGTTTAATATGTGGACTGATTAATTAATTAGTGAATTAATTAATTAGGGTCACTGCTAATTGAATTGAGAACCTAGAGGGTCACACACAACAACTTAGTTACATGAGTTGAGGCTTGAAAATGATTAAACGAGTTAATCGGGCCAAGAGGGTTCCACACGTGTGAAATCACACGTGTGGCTCACGTGAGTGACACGTGTCACACACGTGTGAATATATATATATATATTGTATATATATATGTATTAAATAATTAAATATGTTAATTATTTAATAGACTTTGGTTTAATTTTGAATTAAAAAGAAAGTCTTATTTTGGAGAAAATAATCTAGTTAATTAAATACGAATTAATTAATTAGATAAAAAATAAGTTATTTATTTTAAATAAATAAAGTATAAAATTATCCAAAAATAGTTTGGATATTTTTAGCTCTCTTGAAAGTTGATTTGAATTAGAATTCAAAGTCAAAGTCAAAATTACTTGATGATCAAGTAATAGGAGAGAGGGACCAAAATCCTAGCCCATAAAGGACTAGGAATTTCGGCACTCCCCTCTCTATAAATAGGGGAGCTCGAGCTCCTTATGGAGCTAATTGGCAATTCTTTTGGTTCATGTGTTGAACACCTTCTTTTCTCCAAGATAAAATAAAACCCTAGGTTAAGCCTAAACACTAACTAGAGAACTAGCATCCTTACTAGTTAGATTGTGATCAAGTTGGTGGACTTTCTCTAGAGACTTCAAGTTAGAAGTTTGAAGATTTGAGCTTTGCCAAGGAGAGGGGATCAAGCCGCGAGAAGAGCGTTCTTGGGTGGCTTGAAACGCTTCAAGAAAGAACAAAAGAAAAGTAAGTTTTCTATCTCTACGAATTTGGTTACACGATTGCGAGTCCAAGGTCCTTTTGTTGGAAAAATTTTTTAAATTCCGCTGCTTTCTGATTCGTGTTTTTCCAACAGTCAGCACCTTCAATGAGGCATATGCAGGAGTGATCATGCCCATCAGTGGTCAAAATGTTTGGGGACACACACTCTTTATTCCTCCTATGCCACCTAATTTTGGTAGACAGCCAGGTAGGCCTGCTAGACTAAGAAAGAGGGGGATTGATGAGCCAAGGGCTTCAAAGAAGAAAAAAAAAGTGGGCCGGTCACAAGAAAGCTTAGGAGATTCCAGAAGACAATAAAATGTGGTCATTGTGGCCAACCTGGCCACAATGCACTTTTCTGTGAACAGCTTCCTGAGAGTGCAAAAATCAAAAGGGACAGACTCATGAGAAGAGCTATGAGTGTAAGTATTTCAATTAAAAAATATTTACTTATAAGTTCATTTTTATACTTATAAGTTTATTTTCATACAGGGTCCTGGTGAAACTTCCAATGCACATGCTGTTAATACAAGCTCCAATGAGGATGAAGGTCAAAGGGTTAATGAACAGGAGCAGGGAGGTAACAATGATCATGCAGAGGAAATCAATTTAACTCAGGTAATATGATTTACTTATGTGGATCACAAATAATATTTTGGATGTACATTTTGTAACAAATAATATTTTGGATGTACATTTGTAGGTCATCCATCCCCCATTGGTGGTTCAGCAAGAAGAAATTTCTATCAGTCAACCTATGCAGAATGATGCAGCTAACTATAGCATCTCAGATGAACCCACTCTACAAGGGCCTTCTATGTTTCAACAACTGAGTATGGGCAACAATATAGAGATAGCACCAAGAAAGAAGAGCTGCTACAACGGTTGTGAACAGAGGCAAGAAGGCAAACCAGACCAGCAGGGTTAAATTGAGAGTCCCTCCAAGCTTGGTTGATGAAGACATTACACTGACTCAGCAGAGTGTTAGTGGTCCTATGACTACTAAAAATATTGTAATAGAGGGTGGGAAGAAGTTCTTGAGTTTGAGTTGATGATGTGGCTTATATGTTCTTTGGATTATCTTTGGATTAACTAGGCACTTTTGATGACTCTTTAGAATATGCACTTTTGCTGCATCTTTTGGTATGTAACTTTTGAAACAATGGATATATTTGCCTACTATGAATCCAGGATTTAGGTACTTTGGATATATTTGCGTACTTTGGATATATTTAGTTACCGTTTAGTATGACCATTTCCTTTGATATTATTTCATCCAGAATCCACAAAAGCTAGGATAAAGGGAGGAATATACAAATGCAATTAGTAGATAACAATAATTTCATTGATGACAGAGGATTTACAACACAGGACTCCAACCATAAATAGTAGGTAACCATAATTTCATTGATGAAAAGGACTTAACAACAGAAAAACAACAACAATGACAACTGCATTCATCTAACCAACAGGACTCCAACCAATATAAACACAACAATAACGGCTGCCTTCAAGTAACGTTCTTGTCTCTCCATTTTCTTAGTCACCTCTGCAAGGTGAACGTCCATCTTCTCAGCATCTTCCTCAAGTTTGTTGATTTTCTTCTGCAATCCTGGTATGATAATCTTCGATCTCTCACACATGGGTTGGTCAAACCAACAAAAAAATTTGCAAACCTAAAGAATAAAATGGAAAAAGGAAACAATGTTTTCCATGATTATGAATTCCTTAAAACATTATGTTGTGGACATGGTTATTCCAACCAAGAAATTACATGACATCGGCATCCCAAGAAACGACGTCCTGGGTGTTCTCCTCTCCAAGCAGTCCGCAGACTAGCTTCCTCCCCAAAGTAGCATGGAACTCTTCCCTTAGCTTGGTAGCAATCCTGGGCGTCGGTGCTTGAAGAAGCCATGAAAGTCTAGAAGATGGGATGTAGCTAGGGTTTTAAAGAGGTGAATCAAATTTCTTCCCAACACGTTAAGAAATTTAGGGCTAACATATGCCTAATATATTCAATCGATGGGATGGGAATGGGAGGAAAATTTCCCCCCAAATTTTTTTTTTTTTTTTAATTTGATAATATAATCCATGTGTGCAGTGGTTTGTGACATGTTATAGTGGTTTTGCCACATTCTACAAATTCTGGCCACGTGGGATGCCATGTCAGCTTTCCGTCCGGTTTTCTCAGCTCCGGCGAAATTTTGCATGATTTTGCAAAATTTTTGGAGCTGCGGGGTTTTCGTGTAACCGGAAAACATTTTGTAGCAAAATTACAAAATGGCCCGAGTTGGTATACCATTTTTGTAATTTTTCCATTTATATATATATCCTGAACCACGAGCCTCAAAGTTAACCGCACGAGCTTGGCTCGGAGCACATTCCTTCACCAAATTATGTATATTTTGATCAAATACTAATTTCCGATATATTTGAATATTTTGAATTAGTAAAATAAGTAATTTCTTAATTTACGAAATTATTTATCATTGGCAACTTAATTATTCACATATTTATTTTTAGCTTCCCTTTTTATTTAAAATTTAGACGCTCCGTGTAATTTTAGTTGAATTAGTTCTTCTCTCAATTTTTTTTTATAGTAATAATATACGATTTGATACATACTTTGTAATAATCCGTGTTTTCTATTTTTTTAATATTTTTTAAATATTTCTTTTTTATTCTAATTAACACACATCTTCAAGTGAGATTTGAACCCGCTTCACTGTCTTGGAGAATGAACCTATTAATCCCTTGGACAAATAGGAATTGGTCCAAGTAGTTTTTTTCATGGCAATGACCCGGGTTCGAATATCACTTGGAGTTGTGTGTGTTAAAAAAAATATATATCTGAAGACGAGCATATGATTTCAGTGGTAAGTATATATATATGCCTGTGAATTAATAGGTCATGGGTTTGAGTCTTATATAGTGTAGTTGAGAAACCAATATTGATCTTAAAAAAAAAAAAAAAAAAAAAAAAAAAGAAAGGAAAACGGGAAACCTTTTAGTAAGGGACTAGGCCTATGATCTCTGTGTGTGAGTTTTCAAAAATGCATGGCATCAGAATTTGAAATGAGCTCAATTTGTGAACTCAACTTCTGAGGTGGCAAATTTTTTAAATATTTCTTGTTTCATGATGAAGAGTTTGTTTGATTCGTTTTATTTGTTGCTCTGCTTTTATTTTAATTAATCTTCATTCCGATTCTTTCGAGTCCTATATTTTAATCATAGTTTCTTGGTTGAAAATTTTGGCTTTATGTTTTTATCAAATGTTAAATTTAGACGAAAATTGGTTAATAGGATCAAATTTAAGAAAAATATGATATTATAGGACACAATGTGAAAACATGATAACTGTTGAGATCAAAATTAAAAAGTGATTACATTATGGGAAAAATTATTGTTAAGAATTTGATTACATATCATAAAGGTGAACTCGGATGGAGCCATTTTCGAGGAGGAAGATGGAGTGGGGCTAGGTAGTGGCACGAAATCATTTGGGTGATCATTGTGTTGCTTGGCGTGGTGTTCATTGACACAGGATGTTGGAACTAGAGGCAGCGTAGGCGATGTCACTGTTAGAAGCGATTGATTTGGCCAAAATCTATGATGCACGAACACTTCTAAAAATATTATTTTGCCATGTCGTATCGTGTCGGACACTCGTGTCCGACACTCCTTATATGGAAAATTTAAAAAAAAATTCATCTCGCCGTATCCGTATCGTGTCGTGTCCGTGTCGCCGTGTCCGTATCCATGCATCATAGGCCAAAATAAGAGGTTTCGGCAAAGTAATATTCAAAAAAGACCGTTTAAATTTGGTTACGTGAATTTGACTTATTGTCTACGAGCACTTTGATTGATTATATCCAACGGAATGTCTCCCAGCTTATAGACAAAGGAGTTTGCTTTTATTCGACGCGAAGGGAATCGCCTAGCATATAATTTAGCGCAATTAGCGTTAGATGCCAGTGATCAGGATTTAGAGTTCCGTGATTGTGTTATTTCTTGTTTATTAAACGATGTGATCGATGGGTAATTTCTGACTTTCCTTAAAAAAAAAAAAAAAACTTGATTACAAACATATACATTTTGAAACAATATTTCTATTACTCAAACTCTCTATTCTATCTCGAGTAAAATGTACCCTATATATTTTAATATAATTTTTTAGTTTATAAGAGGAAGGAGTTTTAAATCTCCTGATCAGTCGTCTCACTCTTTGAAGTGTCTATAATTTAATTAGGGGACTAGTCACTGTAATCAACCGACGATTATAAATATCCTAATCTAAATAAAAAAATAATAAATAAATAAATATCACATTTAATATATAATATCATGAGTTATATATATACTATAATTTTTAAATTAATGCATCCATAGCGCAGAATATATACTAATATCTTCATATGATAAATTCTCTAAGACACTTTATAAAGAATTTCAATATATTGGGAGTTAGAATATCATTAAATTCAAATGAATGATATATTCACATCATATATTGGTCATATTTATTGATAATATGACAATTCGTATATGGTTCATTGTATCCAGTAATTATATTTGATAAGAAGTTCGAGGATTCTCCCCCTACTAGGATGCATACAAGGGTTAGAAGGCCAAGTTGGGGTTCCAAACTCGGCAAAAACTTGAGCGGGAAAGAAAAAAGAAACGGCCGTTACAGCTTCTTATTATGACATAGTATTCGGAGAAGACATAGATAATTGTATTCATATGGTTTTTCTGTATATTGATTTACATGGGAGCAAGGATATATAGCCAAACATAAGGGAAACAAGATCACTTCAAATCGGGGCTAATCACTACCAAACCGGGCAAAGTCGACTATACCATATATATGTGATCTTCAACACTCCCCCTCAAGTTAAGTGATGGAGTCGCCAATCCTTAACTTGCTCAACGTTGTTTGAAATATCTGGCCTGTGACTGCCTTGGTCAAAATATCGGCTAGCTGATCCTATGACCTGACAAACGGGATCGTGATGATACCACTTTCAAGCTTTTCTTTAATGAAATATCGATCAACTTCCACATGCTTTGTCCGGTCATGTTGAATGGGGTTCTCTGAGATGGTGATGACAGCTCTGTTATCGCACCAAAGTGGTGTTGGTTCATCGGGAGTTATGCCAATCTCAGTTAACAGCTTCCTTGGCCAAATTATTTCAGTTACTCCTTTTGCTATGCCTCTGAACTCCGTCTCTGCACTAGATAAGGCAACAACTTTCTATTTCTTTCTCCATCATGTCACCACATTTCCCCCAACCAATGTGAAGAACCTGGAGGTGGACCTTCTGTCATTTGGGTTCCCTACCCAATCTGCGTCAGTGTAGGCTTCAATATTTAAGTGGCCATGCCTGCCAAACATGATTCCTGTCCCGACCGATCCTTTAAGATACCAAATGACCCGTATAACTGCATCCATATGTTCTTTTTGTGGCTGATGCATAAACTGCATCCATCATGTCACCATATTTCCCCCAACCAATGTGAAGAACCCGGAGGTAGACCTTATGTCATTTGGGTTCCCTGCCCAATCTGCGTCAGTGTAGGCTTCAATATTTAAGTGGCCATTCCTGCCAAACATGATTCCTATCCCGACCGATCCTTTGAGATATCGAATGATCCGTATAACTGCATCCATATGTTCTTTCTATGGATGATGCATAAACTGGCTTATAATCCCCACGGCATACGCAATATCTGGTCTCGTATGAGACAAGTTAATCAGCTTCCCAACTAGGCGTTGGTACCGTTGCTCTTCAGTTGGTTCCCCACTCTTATCTATCCTTAGCTTGTGATTTATCTGTATTGGAGTTTCAACTGGTTTGCAATCAATCATACCAGTTTCGGCAAGTAAATCAAGGACATACTTTCTTTGAGATATGAAGATTCCCCGTTTCGACTGCAGGACTTCAATCCCGAGGAAGTACTTCAAACCCCCAAGATCCTTCATTTCGAATTCCCTGTAGAGATTCTCTCTGAGCTGATTTATCTCTTCTGTATCACTCCCCATTATGATCATGTCGTCCACATAAATAATTAGGCACGTGATCAGTTCCCCTCTTCGTTTTAGAAACAAGGTATGATCTAAGTTACTCTGAACATATCCATGTCGCTGCATGCCAATGTAAATATGCTAAACCACACCCGAGGTGATTGTTTTAGTCCGTACAGGGCCTTACGGAGTTTGCAGACTTCATTTCTCTCAAAGCTTCCTGCGAACCCTGGAAGGGGTTCCATGTAGACTTCTTCTGACAGATCCCCGTGTAGAAATGCGTTTTTCACATCGAACTGATGTAGTGGCCATTCTAATTTAGCAGCAACAGATCGTAGTACTCGAACTGTATCTAGCTTCGCCACTGGGGAAAAAGTCTCAGAGTAGTCAATTCCAAAAGTCTGAGTGTACCCCTTTGCCACCAGCTGGGCTTTGTATCTTTCGACCAACCTATCTGCCTTGTGCTTCACCGTGAACACCCATCTGCACCCAACTGTTTTTTTTTTTTCCTGTGGGTAGTTGACAGTTTTCCCAAGTATTGTTTTTCATCAGAGCCTCCATCTCTGTATTCATAGCATGTTCCCATTCTATATTTTGTCTAGCTTCTTCCATAGTCTTCGGAATGGTTTTTGCACAGAGATTTTCAAAGAAGGCTTTGGCAACTCCAGACATGCTCCCCCTGACCAAGTTACTTATGGGTACTTGGATGATTTAGAAACTTTCTCCGGAGAATATCTGTGTGAGGGAACTCCTCTGTTGCTTCGCTATGGTAAAGTGTACCTGTGACTCACTGTAGCAACCTCAGGAATAACCATATCAGCAGCATTTGTGATATTAGTATCATGGATATCAGAAGTAGAGTTCAGAGATTCTGTTACCTCGATTTGAACATCATGCTGAGGAGGATCATTGGGCATTTGAGGAGAAGCGGTACTGAGATCTTCTATGCGTGGTTCAGATTCAGGTGCCACCACTGTATCTGTATCATCGGGGTGTAGTGATTCATTCTGTGTCTCCCCCTGATCACTAGACTGGGTGAGAAAGTAGTATTCAGTCTCCACGAACTCACAATCCATAGTAACATGAAACCGTTTGCTGGCTAGGTTATAACACCGATACCCCTTCTGTTGGGGTGCATAACCGATGAAAACACACTTCACTGCACAAGGTTCCAACTTCGTTCGCTCATGCTTAGAAACGTGAACGAATACCGTGCAACCAAAGATCCAAGGTGGCATGGTAAGGTAGGAGGGTATTGTGACTTGTGTTTGGAAAACTGATAAGGGTGTTTTGTAGTTGAGGATTTTTGTGGGTTAGCGGTTGGTTAAGTAGGTAGCAGTAGCAACCGCATCAGGCCAAAAGTGATTCGAGACATGAGATTCGGTCAATAGGGCCCAGGTCATTTCAAGGATGGTACGGTTTTTTCTTTTGGTAACACAGTTTTGCTGAGGGGTGTTGGGACAAGAGGTTTGATGTAGAAGACCCTGTTCAATAAAAAAACTGCTCATTTCTCGATTAACAAACTCTCTTCCATTATCAGATTGAAGAATTTTGATATTTTGGTTGAACTGGGTTTGTACCATCTTGTAGAGTGCAATGAAAGTTGTATAAACCTCAGACTTCTGATGCAAAAAATAAACCCAGGTCATGCTTGAGAAATCATCAATAAACAACACGAGGTATCGAAACTGATTCTGATTTGCCACGGGGGCTGGTCCCCAAACATCTGAATGTACCAGTGAGAAAACTGACTCAACCCGAGTATTAGTAGGTTTAAATGAGACCCTATGACTTTTAGCAGTAAGGTAAGTCTGACATGACCAATTCAAAGACTGATTATGCGAGAAGAGTGTAGGAAATAACATTCTTAGATACCCGAGTGAGGGATGACCAAGACGTCTATGCCAACCAGAGTTGTGTATTTTCTGTCCCCGCTGAGAGAAGAGCCTTGGAGGGTTTTTCCACTTCGTCAACATAATATAATCCGTCACGCTCAGTACCACGCCTGATGATCTCCTTCGTATGAATGTCCTGTATCAAGCAAAAAGAGGGTATATCAGCACCGTACAGTTCAATTCTTTCGTGATATGGCTCAACGACAGTAATTTACACGATAAAGAAGGAACTTAAAGATAATTTTTTAATTTCAGTTTTGGTGTCACTGATATCGAGCCTTCTTTTTCAACTACTTCCGAGTCCCCATTTGCAGTGTAGATATGAGGTTGTTTTGGTGTGACTGGGTCAATTATATCAGAGGGATCAAAGGTCATTGTATCAGTAGCCCCGCAATCTAAAATCCACTGATGCAATTTTCCTGAATTGGTTTGGGTATGAAGGACACAATTTTCAGTTAACCAGTGGGGTTAGTTTCAGAAACTCCACAAATCTGGGGTTCATTGTGCAATTGCCCAAGAATTTGGGGGTTTTTATAATGGCTAAAATCAGGGTTTGGGCCATTACCCCCAAACCCATTATCTTAGTCGTCTTCTCCGTTTCTCTATCCAGCTTCTCTGCTGCCGACGCTCGAGTCACCTGTCCGGCTAACATCTATTGCCGTTGCACCGGCGTCTCTACTGACGATGCCTATAGCGGCGGTTTCCCATCGCAGCCTGTTCTCTGTAATTTCGGCGTCCTCATGCCGGTTTGCCCTTTTTGCCGCTGTGCTGATTTTTCAGTCGTTTTCCCCCCAATCTGGACAGCCTGCTACCTTGGACGTGTCCTCACGCGGTGATGAACGAGGGCCGACGCCATCAAGGCATATGGAGCCATCTGAGCGTGCTCCATGTCGCCCTTATTTCTCCTTTTCCGTTATCAGTCCAGATCCAAAAGTTTGTGGACCGGAGTCGTCTTTGCCTTCGATTTCCGTTTTTCCCAGCCTAGCCCACACCGGGTAATCGTCATTGTTCAATTTTGTCCTGGTTGACAAATCATCCGGGTTGGTCATGGTTGATTGGGTTTGGTGATTGTTGCGCAGAAAATCTGCAATCTATATTGAGAGGTTTTGTTTGTCATATGTTAGTTTTTCCATATTCGGTTGGGGACAATGATGTTATGGCTGAGTTCCTAAGATCTCAACACCGCTCTGATACCATGTTATGACATAGTATTCAGAGAAGATATAGATAATTTTATTCATTGTATGGTTTTCCTGTATATTGATTTACATGGGAGCAAGGATATATAGCCAAACATAAGGGAAACAAGATCACTACAAATCAGGGCTAATCACTACCAAATCAGACAAAATCAACTATACCATATATATGTGATCTTCAACACTTCTATTGTTAGCCATAATAATTGAACTCCGCGACAGGAGCAGAGGAAAACAAGCCATACACAAGAAATTCGTGGTCCAATACTGTTTGCCACCACCCTATGAACACTGCTTTTGAATCTCCCATTTATATATGCCAAAATCAACATAAGATCATAATCGAGAAGAGAAAGAGTATGACCATAATGTTTTTTAGGTCCAAAAAAGTTGGGGATAATTGCAATCAGGTCTTGGAGTTTGACATAATTACACAAACTTCCCTTAAAGTTTGAGAAATTACAAAAATTTCACTGTCAAAAAATTTATATAACGTCTAGATCTTATCCGTTTTGGTGATTTCATGTTTAATTATTTTTTTTGAATATCATGTTTCGTCCTCGGAAATTTACTGATTAATATTTTCACTTTAAATTCACGACCCATAATAGCATGCGTGAGGCCAAATTTTAGAGCATGGCAGGGAAAAGTTTTTATATTTAGGCCAAACATTAGGGTATGTATTTGTAATTATCCAATAAAGTTATACACCTGGAGAACATTCCCAATGTTTATAACTATACTTCCTGGAGTAGTTCAATATAAACCCATTGGCCCTGATACAAAACCTGGAGGCTAATTGATTTGGTTTTGATCAATAAGAACGTGAGAAACCCAGCAGGATCAGAATGCTTAGTACATTTCAAGAGTCGGTTTTGGCTCGGGGCGTGATGGATAATAGCGACATCGAAAACAGTGTGTTTTTGTGCGCTCCATGTTTTTTAGGTGATCAGGTTGGAGACCAAGAATATTAGAAAGTAGCCAAAAAAGAGTATTTCGCAGAACCTCAGCATGTTTCGAGTATTCCATTGTGATTTCGCTGTGTAGTCGAGTACAGGAATATACGATCGAGCTTTGAGTTTTTCGTATGATCACTCAATCATCTCCACTGATATAGTTGCAACTAAAGCAGGTATATCTTGATGCATTCCAGGTTACATAGGTGATCACGTTGGAAACCAAGACCCTCGGAAAATAGCGAAAAGAAGAGTGTTCCACAAAACTTTAACATGTTCCGAGTATTCCATTGTGCTATCCCTGTCAAGTGAGGGGACAAAGTACAGAGAAATTTTGCTATCTGGTCTCTGTGAATCTCTCCTTCTCTCTCCCATTTTTATTTTTTTAATCTATCCCCGTTAGCTTAAAGATGGAGTCTGAAACTGTCATGTAAGAAAGCCAGTTTAATGTGCTTATATATAGGAACATAGATCTGAAACCGAAGGCGATAGAACATCAAATGGCATGATTCACATCAAGCCCAGTATTCAGAAACTTGATCAAATATTCAGTTAAGAGAAGCTCTTTATACTTGGCAGGATTTTGTTCTGAAAATCAGCTCTTTAATGGGGCCATAATGCTTGACTTGATCAGTGACGGGACCAGATATAAAGCATGCCACGGAAATTCTAGGTCCGACTGAGTTAGCCACCACTCTATGCACACTGCTTCTGAATTTCCCATTCGACACCAGCTTCGCCAAAATTAATACATCATAATCACAATCACAAAATTGGGAGACAATAATGGTTCCTTAATTAGTTGACTGTTTCGACCATAATTAGATAAGTTGCATCGTGACTATGCTAAGTCTCATGTTTCAACAATTTTGGAACTAACTTAAAGAAAAACCCTTACTTCCAGGCTCGAGCCTGAATTCTGCGCTTGCTAGTCCGTATTAATGACACACGAAAACAACTTAATTATTTTCACTTATAAATGTTGAGCTGATATATGAAAATTAAATAGTTATTTTAGTATGTCACGTGACTGATACACGCATGATTTAGATCAGAGATCGAGCTCGGGGCTTCCACTAAAATTGGTTCCAAAATTGTCATAAATTAGAGTTAGTACGACCACAATACAAATTATTGATCAAAAAGGCAACCACAGGTCAGTTAGCGTCCAAATTTTTACAATTATCGTCATGATAAAGATAAAAATTGGAAAAAGTATAATAATCATATTTTAGATGGAAAAAAATGATAAATACCTGGAGGAGATCAGCAACGTTGATAACTAATCCTCCTGGAATGGGCTCTACTCCTATCCATTGGCCCTGGTGTAAAACCTGGAGGCCATTGACATGATTTTGCAGAAGAATTGTGAGAAATCCAGGATCAGAATGCTGAGTAGTTCCCATAGTCAGGTGTGGCTGAGGGCATGCTGGATAATAGTGGCTGCTAAATCGATACCCTTTCGAGCATTTCATGTTATGAAGGTGATCAGGTTGCAACCCAAGTGCCTCAGAAAGCAGCGAAAACAGAGTGTCCCCAACAACTGCAACATGTTTGAAGTATTCCACCGTCGTATCCCTGTCATGAAATGGATCAAACAAGAATATGAATAAAAAATTTTATTCCTTTTTAATCAAGAAAGAAAATATTTGTTATTTTGTCTTGAACTTTTTTTTTTGGATCCAAATTGTAATCCGACCCTATAATCGGGCAGTGGGACTCAAAAAGAAGAAAAAATAAAAATTAATGCTCGGCTATGGATTCGAAAAATTATTTTTATTTTTATTGGGTTAAAACACACAAGGGATTTATTATTTAGGCTAGAGTCATCTTTATTGTCTTTTTTTTTTTAAGTAAAAATTCTAATTGCTCTTGCCCGTAGACGTAGGTATTATTGGCTGGCTAACTCTAATTCAAACCTAATTCGACCAAACCTATGTTTTGAAACCCGGATCGGACCGGCCGGTCGGACCGGTTCGATCGGTGACCGGCCGCCTCTGCGGTCCGGTTATACCCTTAAATCCAGTCATTGGTCGGATCAGTTTGAATCGGTAGAAACCGGACCAAACCCGCTTAACGAACCGGATCTGCCTGTTTAACAGGCCCGATGGACCGATTTTTCTGGTTGAAAATTTAAAAAATCCCAATTTTGTGAGAAACGCAGGAGTCGAACCTGCATCCCTGAGATTGTCAATCAATGCTTCAACCAATTGGGACATCTTATTTGTTGGTACATATTGTTCAAATTAAATATTAGTACTTAATTGTTGGTACATGTGATATTTTTTATTCTTTAAAGTATAATATTTGTTAAATTAATCTTTTATCTATATTGTTAATTTGCTAAATATTGATTATTTTGCTATTTAGTTAGATAATTTATCTATATATTTGTAGATTTATAATTTGAAATATTATTATTAGTGATATTGTTTGAAAATTAATAAATAGTTCAAAGTAATTTAAAATTATATTTAATTTTCCATATTAATTAGCTTATCTAGTTATTTTTAATTAATATTTATGATATTATATAAATATATATAATTAAATATTATTATTACGTAATTATGACGTCATACCGGTTCGATCGATGGTTCGACCGGTCGAACCAGTAAAACCAGTAACCAGTAAGATGTCCCGATTTGATGTCCGGTCCGGGTTTCAAAACATATGACCAAGCCAGTGTAACGAGATACGAGTGTTTTATATTTGTGGTATGATTGATAAAAAATTCAATGAGAATGACCAATTAATCAAATAAAAAGTATAATACATTTGCCATTATAATCGGTTAAATTCGACTGAACTCGAGTTTTGTGTATGCTCGTAGAGTATAAATAGCTGCATTGATTTCTAGCAATATTCAAAGAAATACCTGCAAGAATCTGGCAATCCATCTCCAGAAATTTTGTCCGAGAACGAGATGCTCAGAGTATCCCTCCAGTTAGCAGTCATTGAACTGAACAAGTCATAATTGCTGTGATACTTAACCCTTTCTCGGTAATCCCGAGTGTAATACCTGCTCTTCTCCTCGACATCCATCTCATTAAATCATCGAACGCCGTCAATCATCCCGTCGAGCATAGTTTGAGGAATCCCATGATTCACAACCTGGAAAAATCCCCATGTTTCCGATGCAATTCTCACTTGTTCGACAATATATTTTCGCCTGTCGGGATCCTGGAAAATGCCGCTCAGATCTATGACTGGGATTTGAAATTGAGTGTTTACGTGATTCCATTGTTCTTCTTCCTCTGCGAGCTCCTCGGATGGTCTGACAAAAATCTTGGGGACTCTGAGAATTCCTGCATCTACTAAACCTTTGACACCGGCGTGTATTTCATCAAAAGCTTTGAGCATTTCAGCTCGATCCTGATCTTCTGGGGAATCATCAATTTCTTCAGCCATCAATTATTAGAATATTAATGTTTTTTTCTTAAAGAATTTTCTAGATATTATGATAAGATATTTTGTAACAATTAGATTCTAGATTAGTCTAGGTTATTAGAGAAAAAGATGAAAAATCTAGAATTAAGAAAAGTAATAAACCGACATTAGAATGTCGGTAATCTAGATGCTTCCTTTAAGCTTATAAATACTTGTAGTCCTTTACATTTGGAATGAATGGAAACCATTTCCAAAAAGCTCCCACTAATCCTTGTCTCCTCCATTGTTTCCGCCAATCAACCACTTTCATTATTTCCTTCAATTAATTACTATATTACAAAACAAAGTCCCAAGTCTTCCTAATTAATCCATCAATATAAGTCTTCCCTTTCTCCATTTTTTACTAAAATCTTTTTTTTCTAAATTCCAACATCAATATGTGTTGAAATTGAATTGCGTTATTACAAAGATCGGTTTGGGGTTTTACAAAGATCGATCCTCTTCTGGGGAATCATCAATTTCTTCAGCCATCAATATGTGTTGAAATTGAATTGCGTTATTACAAAGATCGGTTTGGGGTTTTATTGTTCTGTAAACTGAGGAAATTTGTGTATTTGTGTCACCCAAGTTTCCATTTAACAAAATAACCCTCAATTTTATTTTGTAATCCTTTTTAATGTAATAAATATGAATTTAATTATTTAATTATATAATGGGAGCACTTTGTAAATATTTATTGTTTGAAGGATTAAATTGAAAATAAACCAAAAAGAATCAAAATTAAAATTAAAAGGGGAAAGAAAAATAACCCAGGAGTCACTGCCCCCCCCCCCCCCAACCCAATCGCTTTTTTCAAGCTTCCTCGCTTTTACGTCTCTTCGTCCTTCCGCTACCACCCCTCCGCTGTAGCTACCGCCGCCGCCGCCGCCCCGTGCAAATTCTCTCCTCCATCTTCTCAGTGTCGCCACTGTTTGTCTCAATCCTGAGGACCATTGTCACCATCTACTCTTTCTTCCTCCTTCCACCACTGTCGCCGCCGCAGCTAGGCGACCGCATTACCACCTCCGCCGCCGCATTACCACCTCCTTCCTCCTTAGGTATTTTATGCTTGTTTTTACTTTTAAAGCAAGGGTTTTTTCGATTACTTCTTTAAGCTCTGATTTTGGATTATGATGCAAGTGTGTGTGTGAAAAAAATAAGCTATTGACTTCCTAAGGAGCGTGGTGTTCTGATTTGTCCAACGTTGTCAACCCATGTCTGACAGAATTGTTTATCAATTTTTTTTTTCTCTCAGCTGCTTGTCACTGCTTCTTCGAGTTTTGACTCATAATGCCTAATTACAAGCAAAACTCTACACGAAAGTTTCGTCAAGAACACCAACATGAGGTATGAAATTGTAGTATGAAGTATGGTTTGTACATTTTGGTTGATTTTGAACTCTTCAATCAATGCAACCTCTTTTTATTAGTTGTTGCTTTTGGTAGAATCGCTTTTTTTTTATGTTATTGTATAAGCGATCGATTTCAATATAAAAGCGATCGTTTGAATACCATGTTGATTTTGGTTATTGTTTAAGCGATAGATTTCAATATAAAATGATAATTGATCCTATCTTGTTGAATATGAGAGTGGTTATGTTGATTATGAGATATTATGGAATGCCCTTCTCTCATGGTTCCTCTGTTTTTATTTTCCTTTTCATTCAGATTTCTTCTCTATACATATTCTTGAATTTCCCATTTTGATCTCTAAATATATTGAAGTTTTATAATTTTCAGCATTCATGTGAAATCTGATGCATTCTTGCAAGATTTTGAGATGGTTTGAGTTCTAAAAGTAATGGTCTTGCTCGCATCTTGGGAAAATATGTTTGAATTTTTGTTTGTTGACCGATTGAATCATGTTTTGGAGCATCAAAGATTCAGAGGGTGGAGCAGCGTTTTCCTTTTTGAGTTTGAATCAAGAACAAGAAGTTTGGGATAATTTGGATGGATTGGTTTAGTTATTCAGGCTTGTAGTATGGGGGGAAGGACCATGTTCAGTATTGTGTATGAATGTTTTTGTGACAGCATATTGATAATACATTAGCAACCATTTTAATAAAAAAAAATATAAAAAAATAATGGAATGCCCTTAGCAGATTGAAATGGGAAAAACTGAAATTGTGGAATCTATATGAAGTTCCATGGAGGATTGCATAATAGCGTTGGCGTAATTTCACTTAATATGTTGATTGACCATAATTTATTTTCTTGAAACATGTTCACTATCCATTTTGACTGGATATATTTTGATACGACAAATGTAATATTTAATCTCTTTTTTGAATAGGATGAGGCAAATGAGCATAACGATGTGCCGGAGAAAGGAAAAAAGAGACAAAAAGTTACAAGCAAAGAGTTCGAACCTACCCAAAAGTTTGAAGAATGCATTGAAACAGAGGTTTAATTTGATGTTTAATTTTGACTAAATTTAAGTTAGATGTTATTTGCTTTTTATTGATAAACCTTTTAAGTTTCTAAAATTTAGTTTCTAATATTTATACTATTTTTTTGCCAGGACGAGGCGAATGAGCATAGTGGCATGTTGGCGAAAGAGATGATAGCCGTTGAAAACATGGTATAATCTTTTTATTATTATTATTATTATTATTATTATTATTATTATTATTATTATTATTATTATTATTATTATTATTATTATTTCAATTTTGTTTCACTTCTAAAAATAAACCAATTAGGATCATTTTTGCATATAATTATAAAAATCTTGTTTATGTATGTATATGTGAAGATATCATGTAATATTTATTAAATCAGTTTTTTTGAAGAAAAATAATTATTTAAACGGTATTGATCATTGTCGCTTCATGGTGTATCGATAATCATTGATTGGATTAGCTGAATTTGATGGTATCTGGCAAGGGGTTAATCACAAGCCAGGAAGATGAGGTACCTCTTTTGAGTTGGGAATATGAAGGTTAATATATTTTTTTAACTGCAAGAGAATTTATTTTTATTTCTTTATTGTAGGAGAATAAGAAGGAGAGCGAAGACCCGGAGAAGCTCTCAATGCCCGAATGTTCGCGATCGATAGACCTACATGGTTTTAATCTGCATCCATTGGTAGACGAGATTGAATACTTTCCTGCAAACTATACGGTGAGATCCACTTGGTCTAAGTTTAAAAATGTAATTAAGAGGTATCTTGAAGACGGTGAAGAAGAAGGTAATGCGGGAGTGCAGTCTGTGGTCCGGAAGACCTGCTTCGGTCATTTTCTAGACCTATCGGAGGATTGGACATTTAATGGGATGTCATGTCATTATTTATTGCTTCATTTTGTCGAGAGTAGAAAAGATCGAGAGATGTGGTTTATTGTGGATAATAAGCCACTACCGTTTGGGATGAAAGAATTTGCCATTGTGACGGGGCTGAATTGCGGACCTTTTCCGAATGCAGCTGATAGGGAAAAAGTTAAAAAAAAGAACAAGAATTATTTGGAGCACATTTTGGGGAAAAAAAGAAAGAGTCTTGTAGGCGTAGATTTGGAAGAAATGTTGCAAGAGAAGCGTTATGACAGAGATAACAAGATAATATTTGTCTTGTATATTTTCTGCATTCGATTCTCATGGCAAGGGATGCAAGCAAGAAGGTTGATCTCGATTGGTTCCTCTTCGTGAAAGATAAAAAAATTTTCAATGCCTATCCGTGGGGGAGACTATCATTCCGTACAACGATTCGCTCGCTCCAAACCAGAAAGTTAAAACAAGCATACAAGCAGTGGACAAGCAGCCGCAAATCTACCAAATTCAATCTTTATGGTTTTCCATGGGCATTTCTGGTAATAATAGTATCATGTTTTTTTGGTACTCTTTTATTCGTTTATGTATTTTTCTAATTTATTGTATAATTTATTTTTATATTTTTTAGGTGTGGGCGTATGAGGCAATTTCAGTTTTTCACAATGCTGGAATTCGGATTTCTCCATCAAATGGAGATGCACTTCCTATCCCAAGGATTTTGCAATGGCATCCTAAAAGAAGTGCACAGTGGGACTACGATATGATTGAGTCAGTGTTGAAAGATAATGAGGTTAGTTGAAAAAAATTCCAAGAATTACAAATTAATGTTTGTAGTATAAAAATATTTATATTCTAAGCTAATCTGCTATGTACTTTAAACTAATTTGTCCAAATCCATATTGTAGGTGGTTGTGTCTCCATTTTTTATTCCTACAAATCGTGAAATGCAAGAAGAATATATGCGGTCATTTCAAGAGCCTGAAGATAATCCAGACGAAAACATTGACCGATTGACGAAGGAATTGGCTGGAGTTACGCATTTAACAACACATATTGACCAATTTGCGGATTTACAAAAAGGAAAAGCACAAAGTGAAGATATGGGCGATGAAAACACTCCACCGCCATTGCATTCTCTTGTTAGAATCAACACACCACCGCCGCTACTTTCTCTTGTTAGAAGCAGCACACCACAGCCACGACATTCTTATGTTCACGATTGTAACGAGATGGAATGCTTGAAAGGTCTGGAAAAGAAAATGACGAAATGGTTTAAGGATTTAGAAAAGAAATTTGACGGGCTCAAAGGGACTGTGGAGAAGTTAGAGAAGAGGATTGAATTGGTTGAAAATATTGTTGACAAAAGACCAGAAAGAGAAAAAAAACGAAGTCATTTTTTAATATCGCCGTACACTGCTGATGGTATGCTGAAGAAAGTCAGAGTTGCCGAGAAACAAGGAGAACAACCACAAGATATATTCCGGCCGGCAGAAGACAGAAAACGAGCATTCTACGACTGGTACGAGAAAAATGACAAGTTGACTCTTGGAAACAGTTTCACTGGACAATACAAGCGGGACTTTTATTCCGCTATTTTGACTAAAGGGTTTTGGCTTGATGATTCGGTACGTTTTTATCAATTTATTAAATTTACGTAGTGTAATTACTCATATTTTTTATATATAATTACTAATGAGTATTTCTTTTTAATGCAGCACATATATGAGGGGCTAAATCTTTTAAGATTTAAACAACGAAATACTCCTTATTTGTATGATCAAGCATGTGCAGTCGTTGATGCTTATTTTGGCCAATATCTTTCGAAACAATGCGAACGTATTTTTGAGTGGCAGAATGGTCATAAAGAAGGAGACAATAAGGAACAACCGAAGAAAGAGAAAAGGAAAAGGGGTACCTTGCATGACAACAAGCCGAGGTACGGAAAAAAGATTGATATGGACGAAGTTGAGAAGATATTATGCGAAAATGGCTATAATACTGTTTTTAATGAGTATTTCGAAGGAAACAGGCCACATGACGGACATAATTGGTGCGAAGTAAACAAAGTTTATTGTGTGTTGAATGTGTTTGACAAGCATTGGATTACAGTTGTGTGGATGTTGGACGAGGGGCGAATTGAAATTCTTGATTGCAATACAGAAGCATACAAGCAGCATGAACTTGAAGAAGTGATGTGGGGTCCATGTGTGGTTTTACCAAAGTTTCTAAAACTTTCTGGTAAATTTTCTCATTTAAAAGAGGAGATTTTTTACAGGTCGTGGTCATATCGTTATGTTCCCAACCTACCAACCAATCCAGGAGGGTTAGTGTCTTCAACCCCTTTTATATTTAATTTATCCAAAAGGTCATTTTTTAATTTCTTATTATTTTTAAATTGCAGCGGAGACTGTGGGCCTTATGCATTGAGTTTTGTGGAATTTCACATGACTAATTCTCCTATGGATGAACTTAATGATGTAACAATTCAAGGTTTGCGAGAACGTTTCGCTATAGAATGTTTTTTAGGGGAATCCCATTGTGATGAAAATTAAAACTTTTATATTAGATTTTGTTGTATCTTTTAGTGTAGAGCTAAATGTTGTTTTGTTGGTAGTTGGATTTCTGTATAATGTCTTCACATTTTTTTTCCTAAGCAGCTATTTGTGAGTTGTGGCTTTCGTTGTATGATAATGGTAAAAAGCGATCGCGTATTTCATTTGAAATCGCTTTTTTCCGTTGGCCAAATGAACAAGCTGAAAAAAGCGATTGCAAAGGAAAAAAGCGATGGCTTATTTTCGAGGGGATGAAAAACAAGGCAAAAAAAGCGATCGCTTATTTCATTTGAAATCGCTTTTTTCCGTTGGCCAAGTGAACAAGCTGAAAAAAGCGATTGCAAATGAAAAAAGCGATAGCTTATTTTCGAGTTGATGAAAAGCAAGACAAAAAAATTTGAAAGCGCTTTTTTCCGTTGGCCAAGTGAACAAGCTGAAAAAAGCGATCGCTTATTTTCGAGTTGATGAAAAGCAAGGCAAAAAAAAGCGATCGCTTATTTTATTTGAAATCGCTTTTTTTCCGTTGGCCAAGTGAACAAGTTGAAAAAAGCAATTGCAAAGGAAAAAAGCGATCGCTTATTTTCGACTTGATGAAAAGCAAGGCAAAAAAAAGCGATCGCTTATTTCATTTGAAATCGTTTTTTTCCGTTGGCCAAGTGAACAAGCTGAAAAAAGCGATCGCTTATTTTCGAGGTGATGAAAACCAAGTCCAAACAAAGCGATCGCTTATTTACCTTGAAATCGCTTTTTTTCACTTTAGAAAAGAAACCTATGGAAAAAGCGATTGCAAAGGAAAAAAGCGATCGCTTATTTTCGAGGTGATGAAAACCAAGTCCAAAAAAAGCGATCGCTTATTTACATTGAAATCGCTTTTTTTCATTTTACAAAAGAACCATATGGAAAAAGCGATTGCAAAGGAAAAAAGCGATCGCTTATTTTCGAGGTGATGAAAACCAAGTCCAAAAAAAGCGATCGCTTATTTACCTTGAAATCGCTTTTTTTGGGTTTACAGAAGAACCATATGGAAAAAGCGATTGCAAAGGAAAAAAAGCGATCGCTTATTTTCGAGGTGATGAAAACCAAGTCCAAAAAAAGCGATCGCTTATTTACCTTGAAATCGCTTTTTCTCACTTTAGAAAAGAAACCTATGGAAAAAGCGATTGTCCTAAAAAAAAAAGCGATCGCTTATTTTCGAGGTGATGAAAACCAAGTCCAAAAAAAGCGATCGCTTATTTACCTTGAAATCGTTTTTTTGGGTTTTCGCTTAAGCGATTTAGTGAAAAACATGAACCGTCAGTTAAGCGATTTGGGTTTTCGCTTAAGCGATTTAGTTCATTCAAGCGATTGTGTTAAAAACATGAACAATCATTTAAGCGATTGTCACAATCGGTTGGAGTTCCAATTAAATATACCCGAGTTCTTTCACTTTAACTTTAATACTTATGATTTTCACTTTAACTTTAACACTTATATATATATTCAACTACTATAATTTTATATCGTCATTTTGTATTTCATGTAAAACTAATAACACATTCCATGACGCATCAAAGATGTACACATATTAACCAAAAATAATATTTATTTAACGTAAACTCCAACATCAATGTTTGTCATTTCGTCAATTAAATATAATTCATGTAATTTTTAATTACACTGGTTAATAGTTGTTTGAGCTGTAATTCACACATCACGTTTCTGCAATCACTTATTGATTGAGTATCCCGTGAAACAAAGTATTTCAACAAGTGTCCTTCTTGGTTACTAAAACAGGATAAATGGCACAATTTCCATTAAAATATTAATAATTCACTCGATTTAGTTAAAAACAAGATTTACTTAAAAACACGCGGAATCATGTAAGCGCTTTAGTTAAAAACATGCGGAATTATATAAGCGATTGAGTTTGTCGCTTAAGTGATTTAGTTGAAACTACAAGGAATCACTTAAGCGATGTCACAATCGGTTGGAATTACAATTAAATATGAAATATGTGCACATGCTAACGAAAAATATGAGTTATTTAATGTAAACTTAGCATTAATGTTTGTTGTTTCATCAATTAAATATAATTTATATAAACCGAACCAAAAATCTAACTCCTAAAAAAAACGATCGCTTATTTTCCTTGAAATAACTTTTTCCGAGGGATAAGTCAAACTCTTGGAAAAAGCGATTTCAAAGTAAATAAGCGATCGATTTTTTTAAGGTTATGCAAACTGATCTAAAAATCTAACTCCTAAAAAAAGCGATCGCTTATTTACCTTGAAACGCTTTTTCCAAGGGATAAGTCAAACTCTTGGAAAAAACGATTTCAAGGAAAATAAGCGATCGCTTTTTTTAAGGTTATGCAAACCGAACCAAAAATCTAACTCCTCAAAAAAGTGATCGCTTATTTACCTTGAAATCGCTTTTTCCAAGGGATAAGTCAAACTCTTCGAAAAAGCGATTTCAAGGTAAATAAGCGATCGCTTTTTTTAAGGTTATGCAAACCGAACCACAAATCTAACTCCTAAACAAAGCGATTGCTTATTTACCATCAAATTGCTTTTTCCAAGGGACTAGTCTAACTCCTACAAAAAGCGATTTGAAAGAAAGTTAAGCGATCGCTTTTTTTAAGGTTATGCAAACCGAACCAAAAAACTAACTCCTAAAAAAAAACGATCGCTTATTTACCATCAAATCGCTTTTTCCAAGGGACTAGTCTAACTCCTACAAAAAGCAATTTGAAAGAAAGTTAAGCGATTTGAAAGAAAGTTAAGCGATCGCTTTTTTTAAGGTTATGCAAACCGAACCAAAAAACTAACTCCTAAAAAAAAGCGATCGCTTATTTACCATCAAATCGCTTTTTCCAAGGGACTAGTCTAACTCCTACAAAAAGCGATTTGAAAGAAAGTTAAGCGATCGCTTTTTTTAAGGTTATGCAAACCGAACCAAAAATCTAACTCCTAAAAAAAAGCGATCGCTTATTTACCTTGAAATCGCTTTTTCCAAGGGATAAGTCAAACTCTTCGAAAAAGCGATTTCAAGGTAAATAAGCGATCGCTTTTTTTAAGGTTATGCAAACCGAACCAAAAAACTAACTCCTAAAAAAAAGCGATCGCTTATTTACCATCAAATCGCTTTTTCCAAGGGACTAGTCTAACTCCTACAAAAAGCGATTTGAAAGAAAGTTAAGCGATCACTTTTTTTAAGGTTATGCAAACCGAACCAAAAATCTAACTCCTAAAAAAAAGCAATCGCTTATTTACCTTGAAATCGCTTTTTCCAAGGGATAAGTCAAACTCTTCGAAAAAGCTATTTCACGGTAAATAAGCGATCGCTTTTTTTATGGTTATGCAAACCGAACCACAAATCTAACTCCTAAACAAAGCGATCGCTTATTTACCATCAAATCGCTTTTTCCAAGGGACTAGTCTAACTACAAAAAGCGATTTGAAAGAAAGTTAAGCGATCGCTTTTTTTAAGGTTATGCAAACCGAACCAAAAATCTAACTCCTAAAAAAAGCGATCGCTTATTTCATTTGAAATCGCTTTTTTCTGTTGGCCAAATGAACAAGCTGGAAAAAGCGATTGCAAAGGAAAAAAGCGATCGCTTATTTTCGAGGGGATGAAAAAGAAGGCAAAAAAAAAAGCGATCGCTTATTTCATTTGAAATCACTTTTTTCCGTTGGCCAAGTGAACAAGCTGAAAAAAGTGATTGCAAAAGAAAAAAGCGATCGCTTATTTTCGTGGTGATGAGAAACAACTCCAAAAAAAGCGATCTCTTATTTCGTGAATAAACTAGTATATACGAATAAACGATATTACCCATTGTAACAAAAGATGCATAGAACAATAGATTACACATTTCTAACAATCAATATCCACATTTGCAAAAGTAAACTATGAACAAAGATGTATCAATTTGATCTTTGAGGACCAAGAGGTTGCTTGCAAGTGTTTTTCTTGTGATCCGATTGCTTACATTTTGAGCATTTGTTCTTCTTTCTTTGGACCTCACATGTGGAAGGAAGCCTCTTGACTCGCTTTCTGCCCTTTTTTGGCTTGATGTTTGGTGGATCAATGATAGCATTTGCTATTGATTCGGGTACCTCCCATTGTTCCTCTGGTGGAATTGGATATATCGACTCTACATAGGCATGCAAGAATGATTCGGCCTTATAAGTTGGAGAGCAAAATGTATAGATTCTCTTGCCGAAATCGGGGAGCTTTTATTCTCTCAAAGCAGCCAAAGCATGAGAACATGGAATCTTGTCGATATTAAAAACTCTACAACTGCATTCTTTTTTGTTAAGATCAACAACAACGTCCGAACCAACACCACGCACAATGAATTCATGCACATTAATTGGAGTTGCCAAAAGCGAATTAGAAAGTTCCAATTTTTTTCGTAGTGCAACTTCCTTTGATGGAACTAGTATTGTTGTGCAATCCACAATTTGCATACGGCGCTCATAAAACCACTGAGAAAGTATTATTTGAATTGAATCACATAGCGCAGTAATTGGATATTCTCTTTCTACTAAAATTCTTGAATTAAAAGACTCCGCAATGTTGGTTGTCATAATATTATACCTATTTATGGGAGAATGAGCTCTACTCCATCGGTGGAATCCTATATCATGCTCAAGGTAATCAGCCGCGTTACTGTGGATTTGCCGAATTTGGCGAAAGTGCTCATCGAACTCATCAACCCTATAAGCTTTGGCTGCCAAAAAATAAGGGCCAATAATTTCACCGCACTTGTATTTTTGCGTTAAATTATCGCAGAGGTGATTTATGCAATACCCATGATGCGCTGTGGGGTAAACTTTTGCAACTGCATTCTTAATAGAAATGTGTCTGTCGGATATTATGCACAACTCATCACTGTCAGGAACTAAGTCTTGCAAATGTTCCAAAAACCACCCCCCATGATCGGTCATTCTCAGAATTGACCACTGCCCATGCAATTGGATATATATGGTTCTCACCATCTTGTGTCGTGGCAACTAATAATGTACCACCAAACTTCCCCGTCAAAAAGCAACCATCAAGAGCTATAACTTTTCTCATTAATGCAAAACCCCTTAGGCAAGGTCCAAAAGCTACGAAAAAATAAAAAAATCTATTTTTTTCGTCAACCTCTAAATGTGTCTTGGTTCCTTCGTTGCTTAACTCTAACATATAGCGATAAGCTTCAAGGACTGCATAACCATGTTCTGGTGTTCCCCTCACAAAATCCTTTGCATGTTGTCTCCCTTTCCAACATTTCCAATAGCTCACCACACAACCCAATTGTGATTGTACATAATTCTTCATATCCTTGGGTGTAGGACCTTTTCCATCTACAAATAGAGGTTTCGCAAATTCTCCAATAACATCAGCCGATGCTTGACGATGTTCTCCTGATATAAATTCCAAACCGCATGTGTGCTCCCGAATGTATTTCTTAATTACAAATTTACTTGATCCAGGATAGTTAACACAACGAATCCACCACTTACAATTGGGGGAAGGACATGCAACAACAAACAATGATTTTGTAGATCTTTTAGTTTGCAACTCAAACTTTCCTTTCACAGCAACAAATTTTATCTTCCTTATTGCATCCTTCTTGTCATTGAAGACGTATCCTTTATATAAATCTGATCCATCATCGAATGTGTGGCATGCTCGACTTACATTCGCACCTGTTGTTTTTCCCCTTGAAATTTCTTCAGCCAACATAATTTCTTCGTTGCCATCACCATTCTCTAGATATAGTTGATCGTTTGCAGTATTATCTTCATCCATCATGATATTAGGGTCTTCGTTAAGTTCTTCCGCTGTATTGTCTTCCTCTACGTCCTCAATCTCATCTTCAGCATTATAGTTATAATTAAATATTATATCATCATTTGGTAAACAAATATCATCCTTATTAAAATTGAAATCAATATTCAGTGACTCCAATTCATTGTTTTCTCCAGCATCAGCTATAGAGACTTTCAAAATAGGCCTCCAACCACCACAACCAACATCACTCATGTATATCTTTAGATCTTCATCCGACGTTATTTCAGTTGGAGGTACTTTTTCATTCGGAGGTGCATTTGTTATAATATACTTTATATGTATTTGAGAACGTGAGCAGCTCAATTCGCGCTTGTTGATAACTTTATCGACAAGCATCTCAAAGGTAATATCCTTACTTACAAGAAGTGGTGTAGTTACATTACTTGTTGGATTCCACTCCCAACAACTATCTTTCTCCACGCACTCGCCGTATACGACACCTATAACAAATTCTGGCATTGATGCAATTAAGTTAAAATGTACCTGCACCGTAACAAACACATATTAATTTTTACAATTTGTACTAGTTAAAAAGCGATCGCTTTTTTTCTTTAGCCAGGAAAAAGCGATCGCTTTCTGGGCAGAAATCGCTTTTCCACTAAGCGATCAATCTGATTTTTTCCTTTAGAGTCAAACTCCGATCATTAAGCTAACACCCAAAAAAACCGATAAAAGAACATGCCCAAGATCTCTATATCCAACATTCAGCGTATATATATATATATATATATACACACACACACACACAAATCTTGTTCAAGATGCACATAATAGCTATCTCTAATATCCTGGCTCAATGATAGAAATACAAATACTTGTTACCTTCAATGTACTTTTCACAAGATTTCTTCCAACAATACAAGTTGAGCTCTTGAACCACTTTTTCTTATATGAACTATCTTGAAGACTTCCTTTATCATATAAATAATCTCGATTCTTGAATAAATTAGTGCTTGGATGAACAATCAATCCCTAGAGAAGTGAAGAGAATAGAAAATTTTCAGTAAGAAAAAGACGGGCCTCATGGAGAAGAAAGCGTTTCATCGTAGGAGAGAGAGAATAAATGGGTTTGTAGTGAGAGAAAAATCTTGGCTGAATAATTTTTGGAGGGTTTATTTGCATTATATATAAATTTTTGGGCTAAAATGCAATTCCTAAAAGTGTGTGGAATGCCTTTTTTATATTAATTAATGAAAAGGGCTATCCATTAACTAAACTCAAACTTGTGGGTTATTTAATTAAAAAAGTTCTTAAAAGGTCTTTTTAATCGATCCCCCCAACCTGTAAACTTTAATGGAGCTCGAATCTGGACAAAGTAGCTTTATTGGCCATTTAGGGCTGTCAAAATCGAACCCGACCCGAACCCACCCGCTTTTTTTCAGGTTAGGGTTGAGGGTTTTTGGGTTTGGATCAAATCGGGTCGGACCCGATTCCAACCTGGAGAGGAGAGAGAAAAAAGGGTCAGGGTTAGGGTCAACCCGGGTTGACCTGAAAAACTAAACGGGTGACCCTGTAACCCGGACCCGACACGAAAGACCCGACCCACCCGAAAATATGGATAGTATATATAGCAGAAAACCCTAATTTCCCTTATTTCTTCATCGTTTCTTTTCTTTCCTCCGAACAGAAACAGCGGCGCATTCTCTCTCTCTGCTCCAAGAATTCCACCACTCACCGCCACCTTCACCGTCGACCACCGGACATCACCGTCGACCGCCGGACATCAGGTATGTTCAAGTTCTTCAGGCATTTTCTCTTCTCTCTCTCTCTCTCTCTTTTTTTTTTCTAATTTTTTAGTTAAGTAATAGCTACTTTGTTCCGTAAAATCTTTTCTAATTACTTAAAAATGAAAGAAAGGCTTTAATAATCCTGCCGTTGTTGTGCTTTAATTTGTCATTGTCGAGGAATAGAATAATAATTTTTCATATTTATGATGGAATTTTTTGTTAAAGATGGAGACAAGCCAGTGAAGAACAACCAGCAGAAGTTGGGATCTGTTGGACTTGATATTGCACAGATAGACACACTCGTGAGTTCATTAATCCTTATTTTCTCGGTTACATTCTTCTCTAGCGTTGTTCTTATTATTCCCCTTTCTTTTTCATTTTATTGGCTTCGTGTACTGAAAGAAGGTAATGTTGGTAAAACAGAATATTTGTAGCTTAATTTTGAACTAAGGCTTGACTTTAATCAGGTAACTAGATCAGGTTCAGTTCCATCGAGTACAAGAGATGCTCTATACCAGGGATTGCCACCAGGCGTAAAGTTGGTTTTGTGTACCAGATTACAATCTTTTCAACCAAGGAAGAGGTAAGTGTTCTTTCTACTCAGATTAATCGAGTTACACACAAACACACACGTGTGTGAGTGCATATATTTGTGATTTGCCATATACAATATGTGATGCTTTTGCTTCTTCTGATTTGTTCTTTCTACTCAGATAAGAATATTGATGTACGAATATAAATAGAAATGGCAATATAAACACGACATCAGGGGCGGATCCAGGATTTTTCGTCATTCGGGATTGAAAATTCTTGTGGCGAAATATATCAATTAATACGAGCAAGATCTCTTAGATATATATTCTCTTCGAATGCGGCCTCCGGAAGAGACATCATAACTTTCAATAGTTTTTTGTAGCCCCAAATTATTAATTATGTTTTCAGAATTAAATTCTATACTACCAACATTGATTCTTTCTTGGTTGACAATCGAACTTGATGATTCAATAAAACTTTTCAATCTTTTATTAAAATACCGATGTATAATTACAAACTACGATACAAACTCAAAAAAAAAAATAATAATAATTAATGAGTTTGCACTCTCAATAAACATATAAAGATTAAACATTTTATAAATATACAAAACTTAAACATTCAATAAGAATTTACAAAAAATAATTCATCACTTCAAAAAAATTAAGAACTAAGTAACTTATTTTACAAAAATTTTCAAAAAAATTAAGAATTAAAAACTAAATTTTTTTTTTTTTGGGTGCAGCCTAATGTGGGGTGGGGTGGGGTGGAGGAATTGGGATCCCCTGTTATGTTATTATGTTTCAATTTTCATCTTCTGTTGCACCGTTAGATTATTGACACGGGTCCATGAAAATATCACGCCGTTTTAGGAGATAATTTTCTGACTTGGGGACTTAACTCCGTTATCTTTCACTAATCTCTCTCTCTCTCTCTCTCTGAATCCATCCGCCGAACGTATAATTTTTCTTCTCCAGGTTCCACTTTCCGACTCCCTCCGGCAATTGAAATTCATATATTCCTAAAAGCTTTTGATTTTTAAGCTCCAATTAAACCAATCAATGGCGGCCCCAACTCCATCCACAAAGTTTCAACTTTCCTCCCACATGTTGATACTCCCTGCTGCAGCAATTCAACAACTAGGTGAAAGAAAAACTTAATCCGCATCCAAGACGGAAGCAAAACCCTCCATTTTCCCCACCCTGCAAAAACTGGTATGGTTCTTCCATGAGATCTCTCTCCAAGACTCCGACGACTGGTCGGAATATTCCAGTGATACCCTATTTCATAGTTTTTCGGCCAGGCTCTGTATCCGAAGCTCAAAAGCAGGAGATCTTTTATCTAAGAGTGGGGATTTGAGCATATCACTCACAGGGTTATTCATTATACCGGTGATTCCTGAGAAAGTGAGGCACACCACGAGCTATCGAAGTTTCTCGGTACCGGAGACAATTCTGGGTTATCGAAAGAGTCCGATTTTGTCGGATCTTGTGATTGAAGTTATTGATACGGGGATATTGCAGTTTTCACGATCGGGAATTAGGCCCAATTCCGGCTAGGTAAACAGGCAAATAAGACGATGGAGAGAATTTTCTTTTAATTTATCACCCCTTTAAGTATGTGTGTTTGAAAAAATTTAGAATCAATCTTGATTGGGAAGTGGAGAATTTCCTTCTTGTCCGACTTTTCAATTGATAGGGAAGATTAATTCTGGTTTTATTGGATGTGGTGAGAGATGAGAAATAACAGATGTTAAAGCCCAAGCCAGAAAATTACTCGTTTATTAAGGGTGTGATATTTTCATTGACAGGGGATCCCAAACCAGGGTGGAGGCTAATTTTTTTTTTTCAGACGCATCGGGTATTAGTTCAACTTTAATTTTCACTGTGCGTCTATTTCCTTTTTCCCATAAAGCCCAATACCTAATCTCCTAAGGCCAGGCCCGAAATATACTTTGAGTAACCCAATTTGTAATCAAATTTTATTCGAACTTTCGGCCCAATTTGCCTAAAAAATAAATCAAAATTTGTTTAGTTAGAAATCTAGAATGTACTGGCATTTTTTTTTTTTAAAAACCGTATTTTTTTCATTCCATATATTCATGTGACACACTATAAGGAATTGGGGGGCATATTTTTTGTTTTAGTTTGGGGAATTTGGTGGAACAGCAATAATTTTGTGTCCAATATTGGAAAACATCTGTGGAGGTGAAAGTGGAGTGTAACATGTCGAGTGTTGCCCAGAGGGGGTGGTGGCGCGCTCGTTTGACAAGAAGGGGACGGTCTCTCTCTCTCAGGTGACAATTGAGGGTCATTCATAAATTTCAAGATTTATGCGAAAATCTCTCTTTGATTAGGATTACTTGCAGTTATATTCTTTACTAGCATGTTAACTTTATGAGATTGAAGATGATTAGATTAATAATTTTACTTAAATATATGTTTATTAATATTTTTGTATGTTTGGAATTGATGACACAACTCGAGATTATATTGGATAAAATATTGATTATTCATCCCACATTTCTCATAGAATGATCAATCCACCAACACAGTCCACAACTCATCTATCCCATGTCATCTCAACCAACAAAGTAAACATCCCCAATAAGATATTGTCACTTATTCCTAATGCTAACTTCTGTAGTGCGTGTGTGTACGTAGAGTAATTTGTGTTGTTCATGTATTGACTAGAAAATCTAGTTTATTTAAAAATGAGATATTGATATTTCTAATTATACTTCGGAATTGATGTCATGACATTATAATTCTGATCGATTTTTATAAAATCATTACTTGATTCAAAGAAAAATTTAGAAAAAGAGAAGTTGATAAATTATCAAAGGATTAGTCGAGGGTACCTTATATTAACAACAGTACAACCAAAGATTATTTTTCAGTCTTATATTACGCTTATTTCAAAAGAAAATATTCCCTTGTGCCATGATCATCTTCACAACTTGTAGTCTTCCAGGACACGTTTCACGTCAAGCCCAGTATTCAGAAACTTCACCAAATATTCAGGCAAGAATACCTCTCTGTATTTCGCTGGATTTTCTTCCGAAATCAGCTCTTTAATGGGACCATAACACTTAGCTTCACCAACAGGACCATTTATGAAGTAAGCCACAGAAATTCTCGGCCCGACGGGGTTGGCCACCACTCTATGAATGCTGCTTCTGAATTTCCCATTCGACACCAACTACGCCACAATCAACACAATGAAATCAGAATGTGGAAAGGAGACACAACAATACAATAAACAACATGAAGATGCAAATTTTAGCTTGAAAATTCAAACACCTGGAGGAGATCGGCAATGTTTATAACCAGTCCTCCTGGAGTGGGCTCAACATCGACCCACTGGCCCTGATAGAAAACCTGGAGGGCACTGATGTGGTTTTGTAGAAGGATTGTGAGAAATCCAACATCAGAGTGCTTGGTGGTTCCCATAGTGAGCTGTGGCTCGGGGCATGCTGGATAATAGTGGCTGGTGATCCGATGCCCTTTCAAGCATTCCATGTTGTATAGGTGATCGCTTTGGAGACCGAGCGCCTCGGAGAGCAGCGAAAGAAGTGTGTCTCCGAGAACAGCAACGTGTTTCAAGTATTCCACCGTGCTATCCCTGTCAATTATGAAGTTCCAACACGCTTATATATATTTATATCGATTAGTCATGATGAGGGACTAGTCATGAGCCAGGATTTGGACGATGAAGTTGGGACGAGGTTAAAAGTTATATTTTAATTTACGAGCGGTGAAATTACAATTTTTAACAATTTATACATAAAACTGAAAGATTTAAAGATTATCTTGAAAAGGAAAGAAGTTTTTCTTTAAAAAGATCATGGTTCCCCAACTGCCCATTACATTCGAACCCGTGACCTATGTTCACAAATTCACATATGTAGATGCTCTTCACTAACTAAATCATCTATCTATCTGTCAGGCCTAAAAAAAGTTGAATGAACTTAGGACAGCAAAAGTCAACACTCAACAGAAAATCAGTTGACAAACCAGAAGTAGAAATACCTGCAAGATTCTGGCAATTCCTCTCCACGAATTTTGTCAGGAAAGGAGATGCTCACGGTATCCCTCCAGTTAGCAGTCTTTGAAGTGAACAAATCATAATTGGACTGATACCTTACAGTTCTCCTGAAATCCCGTGTGTAATACTTACTCTTCTCCTCAACATCCATCTCATTAAATTTTCGGACACCATCAATCACCCCGTCAAGGACTGTTTGAGGAATCCCATGATTGACCACCTGGAAAAATCCGCAGGTTCCTGACGCAGTTTCCACTTGTTCAACGATCTCTCTTCGCCTGTCGGGGTCCTGGAGTACGCCGTTCAGATCTATAACAGGAACTTGAATTCTCTGAGTCTTTTTGTGATTCAATTCTTCTTCCTCCGCGAGCTCCTCGGGTGGCCTGACGAAAATCTTGGGAACTTTGAGGAATCCTGAATCAACCAAACCTTTGACGCCGGCGTGAGTTTCGTCGAAAGCTTTGAGCATTTCTGCTCTGTCTTGATGTTCGTCAATTGCTGAGAGATCAATCCCCCCTGCCATTAGAAGTTGAGATCTGTTAATACAAAAGATGGGCTAATCCTAATTTGCTGCTGCTCTTGAGGTCTGCAGAGATCGAAACTGAAGTGGTGCGGTTTGACTTGGTGGCAAGATATCTTGTAAGAGAGAGAGAGAGAGATGATAGTGTGACTGTGAGAGAGAGAGAGAGAGTTTAATTTATGGTCATTACAGTTAGAGTGTTAGACCCCTGGAATTTGACTGGGTCGTGTTTCTTTTCTTTTTTTTCTTTTTTTTCCCCTTCGATCTGAGAATATATTTTTTCCGGTCAGAGACGAACCAGAAAAAACGCCGGCAGCAGAGATTCTTTGGCCCAATCACCTGCAGTCCTGCACGTTGTAGAAGTTTTTAACTAAACTCTTAAACACTGCCAACGTCCTGTACGCAAAGTTGAGCTTTTTTAATAATAATTAATCACGCATGCCACAACTCATTTAGCTTTAGTGATTTAAATTGACTTTATGTTTAGTTCCACATCAAATTCGTTCGAATCGGTGTAATGAGAGTACGAGTTTTTATACTTATCGTACGATTGGTGAAAAATTTAGCAAGAGTGATAAATCAAACGGTAAATATAATACACTTATTCTTTTAATTAATTAAATTTGCTTGAGTCAGATTTGTATTAAAATTTTCATTATATTTATAACTAGCAATTAGCGGGGTTTTCTACAGGAACAAGTTCGCTAGCATAAATTGATTTTATTTTTTCTGATCTTTTGTTTGGTTTTAAACCTTATTTTTTCCTGTATATTTGATTTTAATATTTTCTTTGATATGCATGGAGGATTGATTTTTCGGGTCCTAACACTTAATTTCTCAGCATGACGCTATTGATGCATACTTTTTTTTTTGCCCCCCAACCATCACTATTCATGTATACCATTCACAAGTTTTTACCTAACTTTTAACGTTATTCTTAGGGATGAGATTAAGTTTCACTTACATAAATGAACTATCTTATATGTTAAATATGATACATAATTTGGTCAAAAATACTTAATTTCGTTTAATTAGTGCAAACCAAATTAAATTTGCCAAACTCAAATCTTTTATCGAACACTCCCTAACTTATTTGAGTCAGACAAGAACTAAAAATTACTGAATTA
The DNA here is from genome assembly GCA_037501455.1 of Lantana camara. Classification (NCBI taxonomy): domain Eukaryota; kingdom Viridiplantae; phylum Streptophyta; class Magnoliopsida; order Lamiales; family Verbenaceae; genus Lantana; species Lantana camara. The sequence goes on from CM074857.1 coordinate 118,918,162, forward strand.
TCTCCTTTAAGCACGTAGTTAAAATGTATAATATTGAATTTTAGGTCATTTTCTCTGTCACGTACATATAATTAAATAAATAAAATCGTTTGAGTTTTAAGGGTTCATTATTTTCTTACGTCCCATTCCTTAATTGTTGAACTTGGGTTTTGAAACTTCAGCTACATATTAAATTGAACAAAAACATGGCGTTATTGAAACATTGTCGTCAGTGATCTATAATGTGTTTGGTAGCTAGTCATCCATTATCTAAACCAATTTGTACCGACAAAAATAATAAAGAAGATTATCTAAACAATGAATATTTGATTAATGGTTTTAACTTTAGAATAAATATATCTCCATCTATTTACTATTCATCATGTAAAACACGTGACTGTTTGACTTTTGTTTTACATTGTGATAACTTTTGAGTGAGCCATGTGTTTTATCCTATATTTTGAAATCCGGATCGGATCGGTCGGTCGGCCGGACGGGGTCAATCGATGAGCGGCCGCCACTCCAGTCCGATTGACCCTCAAAATCAGTTGTCTCACAAACCAATCAGTTGTCTCACAAACCAATCTGACCCGCTAAAAACCGATCAAGAACCGACGGTCGGTCGGACGGGGTCAATCGATGAGCGGCCGCCACTCCAGTCCGATTGACCCTCAAAATCAGTTGTCTCACAAACCAATCTGACCCGCTAAAAACCGATCAAGAACCGATGTTGAAACCTGACCGGACCAACCGATGTTGAAACCTGACCGGACCAATTAACGGGTCGGATGGCCCGGATTTTTAATTTTTTTTCTTTTTTTTTTTTCAAAAATTAATGTTTTGAGTTTGGATTGCAAGGAATCGAACCCCAGACCTTTAGGATAGAAGGAGAGCAGTACAACCATGTCCGCTGCTTCAATTGTTGTTAACTTACTTTCAAAGTAAAATATATATAATGCTTTTCATCACTACAAAAAAATTGCTTATTACCTACGGAAAAATTCGTAGATAATCAGTAAATAAACTCATTTACCGACAGATTTTCTACGGATTATCTATGGAATACATTCTGTAGGTAAAGACCCCGTAGCAAAATATATCTACGGATTATTTACAGATCACCGACAATATTTTTCCACAATTATATTTCGTAGGAAAATTGTAGAAAATATGTCAAAAACATTGTCGAATTGATTTTGTCAATTATTGATATTGTTTTACGGATTATTTACTGAAAATCTATAGAAAATATTTTTCTTTTGTTTAATTGTTTAAATATTATTTCTACTAAAAATTTGTAAATAATTTTATTAATTTATTTATGAATGTTTTTAGTTACGAAAATTTTATGTAAAATTTGTATAAATATTTTTTTATAATGGATTATTTCATAAATTCATGCAATTATCTTTAGTTTGTTTATTATTTTTTTACTTATTCGGGGATTTTGTTAAAAAAATTTCAAAATAACAAAACTAAAAAAATCACAATTTCTAACAATTAAACATGATCATCAATAAATTTAAATTTATTTCCAAATTCAAGGCATTAATAATACAAATCAAAGAATTTACATAATTGGTACTGAAAGAAACTATAAAATAACAAAACCACAATCTTATAATCTGAAAAACTCTATTACTTCTTTATTGTACATGGCCAGAACACTATTACTTCATACATTGCCAAAACTCTATTGGTTCTTCCATTGTCTCGTACTACTTCCTCCTTCTTGGTAGTTCCTTCTCATTTTACCAGAATCTTCAATCTATAAAACAAAAACAAAAAAGTATAACGAGTAAATTCGCTTAATAACTTAATTTGAGATTAGCCGATCAATAAATACGGAAAAATAATTTAAATGTTACAAGTTCACCTTACATATTTCTTTGCTGGTCGGTCTTGAGAAACTTCTCAATGCTTGCATATTCATATGAGAATTCTATCTTTCTGAAATATTATCACCAGAAGTTTTATATTGTTCTTGAAATAAGTGAGTGTAAAAGAGTTTTGAAGAAGTTAAATATCTCATGTTGTACGTGGGTCTAGTGGATAGAAGATTTGTTAGTTTTAGTTTTAATAATAATAAAAATTTTAACTAATAAAGATATTATTAAAGAAAATAAATTTTTTAGTACGTGATAGAGTTTTATTAATACTAAATATCTTTTACTAATAGTAATTTGTTAATAATATTAGATAATATAAAAATAAAAGATCGTGTAGTGGGTAGTGGAGTGGTTAATAACACTAAATCTGTGGGAATAAGAGAGGATAGAAGAAATAGAATTTTCTAGAATAAAATTGAATACAAAATACTTTTATATTACCAATAAAATTTATTAAAATAAAATTGAAACTTAAATATTTCACGTGACTAAAGGAAACCTACAATTTAGAAATTTTATAGGGGATTTGTGGATAATTTGCTCATACATTTTTAACATATTTGTTAATATATTTTAAACATTAAAAAATAATATATTTTTGCAACTTAGAATTTTATATTTTTAATGGATAGAATCGTAAAATAAAAAAAAACTTTTTTTTTCAACTTAAAATTATATATTTTAATATTATTTTGACTAAAATTTTTGTTGGTATTTTGTTAGAAAATTTTAAATTAAATTTACCGATGATCTATATCGTAGCTAATTTGTAGACAAGATTTTAAACTAAATTTACTAACGGGATATATTGTAGCTAATTCGTAGGCAAAACTATAGCTACACATATCTTACTCTTAATAAATTATTGACAGAAATATTGGTAGATAATCTGTCTGCAAGTCTTACCGACACTATATTTTGTAAGTAATCTGTCTGCAAATTTTATCGACAATATACTTTGTAAGTAATTCGTCAGTAAAAATAAAAATTTAATCTGTCAATAAATTATCAGAAATCCGTGGCTATTTATTGGAAATTACCTACGGAAAATTTCCGTAGAAAGAATCCGTAGGTAATTAAACATTTTCTTGTAGTGCATGTGCCAAAATATCATATTGGAGAAAAAAATTTGAATTCATTTAAGAAAACGAGAAACTAATGTTTAATATTTCTTTTGTTTTTTATAATATATATTTATATAAAAATATGGTGATATTCTTTTTTTTTTATGACTCTATAATAAAAGTATGATATTGTTGAATTAATCTTTTATTTACATTCTTAATTAGTTAATTTGTTAGATGTTGATTATTTTTCTATTTAGTTAGATATTGTATTATATTTGTACATTTATAATTTGAAATTTTATTATTAGAGATGTTATATGAAAATTAATAAAAAACTGAAAGTATTTAAAATTATAATTTCTTTTATATTGATACGTCACATATTTGTTTAATTTTAGAGCTTAGATTGATATATTTTACCATACTATTTGAATTTAATTTTGGATCAGTGATTGGATTTTATGTTTTTTGTAGAGGAATGTGATGAAAGAATATTGGCAACAAGAATGGAGCAACCACACGTTTTTTTACGAAGCCCACTTCTTGGGTTAATTGGAGACAAGCAATTATGGCCCATTGCAACCTTATGTAGGAGGCCCAATTCCTAAATTAATTACCACGATTAGAGGAAGTTACAACCCTCAGCGTTATTTTTTGGAGAATTAAAATCACCTAGGAGGGGGCAGCACGTTCTTGGAGTAATAACAGTGCTTGATGAAGAGTTAGTGGGCGTTTAATGTGGAGAGACAGTGAAGAAGCTTACCTGAGGTCACGGTCAGCATTCCTGACCCTTTTTTCGTGCAGAAACTTGGGTACACTCATTGAGAACGTGTGGATAACATGGCTTTTATGATGGCAGATCGTGGAGGAAGAGTGGGGGAAGAATTCAAGTCTTAGCACTACATAAAAGGAGAAGAACCGAGATTGGGGAGAGCATCACACTAGTTTATTCTTCTTTCCTTTGTTTTGTTGAAACTATTTTATTTTCATGCTTTGAATTTTGTTAAGAATTTCTAGTTCGTTTATAGTTGGGATTTTCCAAGCATGCTTTAGATGTCGTGAGACAATTTCTTTGGGTTGATTAATCAAAGTTATCCGTTTTATTTCCTATTTCATGTCATTGAGTGTTGGTTTATTCTTTGGTTAGTGCACAAATCCTTGAATTATCAATACACATACAGCTAGTTAATTCGTTTGGTGGAGTCTAGCCGGGCAATTAACGAAGTGGCAATCAACACTAGGTTGTTAAGTTCGGCTGATTTTGTGTTGTGGAATATTACGGTCTAATTAGGCGAAGTAGGAGTTTCTACTAAGTCGGTTAGGGTTAGTGTTTCTTTAGCTCGTAAAGCAATTAGCTAATTGAATCATTGAAGGAGTTTCTGATAAGGGTTATTAGTTAGTTAGGGAATAGTGTTTAGGAGTTTCTTCAGATTATTCTAAAAAGTAAGAAGAAACGAGGGAGCCTAAGGTAACTGGTAACTATAACTAGCCTAACGAGGAATTAATCACCCTGTCCGTGATCATAGTCTGATGCATGCATAGGAAAATCCCAGCTATCTGTCATCTATTGAATTTGTCCAGGTTTAATCTAATTTTACTTCTCGTTCTTGCCAGTTTAATCGTTTATTTTAAGTTAAATTTTTATTAGTTTAATCTAAAACTTGACAAACCCCCCTATTTTAATTGTTCGTTTTATTTCCTTGGCATATTAAAACAGTACAAACTCGTCCAATCCCCGTGGATCGATACCCATTGCCACTATTTTACAATTTAATCGTGTGCAATATTTGGGATTTATTATTAGTGGTCTCGACACCCATCAATTTTTTGGCGCCGTTGCCGGGGATTGGTAACTAATTTTGTTTCTTTTTCTTATGCTTAGGAACCTTGGTGAGCAAGCAGCAGTTGGCGAAAGTTCAGAATTGTTTGAAGCTGAAAACTGATACTAATTCTGAGCAGGAGTTTGCAGTTGCACAGCTTACTGACAAGAAGCCTGACAGTGATCACAGTCAGGATATGGCTCAGAACAGAACGCTTCGGGACCTTGCCAGACCTATTGAAGCACAACAACCACTATGTATTACCTTTCCAGAACTGCAAGAGGGCTTCGAACTGAAGTCAGGCCTCATCCATTTGTTGCCAACCTTTCGCGGGTTGGAGAATGAAGATCCAAATAAGCATTTGAAGGAATTCCACCTTCTGTGCACATCCATGAAGCCACACAATGTGACAGAGGATCAAATCAAGCTAAGGGCTTTTCCCTTCTCATTGCAAGATGCGGCTAAAGAGTGGCTATATTACTTACCTTCGGGTACGGTCACTACTTGGGCGGAAATGTCAAGACAATTCCTTGAGAGGTACTTTCCGGCTTCTCATGCTACCAACATTAGGCGAGAAATTTGTGGCGTGAAGCAAAGAGATTTCGAAAGCCTTTATGAGTATTGGGAGAAGTTCAAGAGATTGCTAGCAAGCTGCCCCCAACATGGTATCTCGGATCAATTGGTCATTCAATACTTCTATGAAGGACTAACTCCGATGGAACGTAGAATGATGGATGCCGCGAGTGGCGGAGCAATTGTTAGCAAGACACCAGCCGAAGCTAGAGAGCTCATATCGACCATGGCTGTAAATTCTCAACAATTTGAAGCTCGGCAGGACACCCCCCGAAGGGTGAATGAGGTAAATACTAATTCACTTGATAAAATTGAGTCTTTGCTAACAACCTTGGTGCAGAAAATGAATGTAAGTCCTACTCCACCGGCAAGAGTTTGTGGCATTTGCACTAGCCCCGCTCACTTCACTGATGCATGCCCAACTCTACACGAAGAGGCACCTCGGAATGTGAATACCACTGGATACCAATAAATGAAGTCTGACCCTTATTCATACACCTACAACCTTGGATGGCGAAGTTACCCAAGCCACAGCTATGTAAACAACCAACCGATCAATCAGAACTTCCATCAGATACCACCACCACAACACCCTCAGGGTTCAGGTACGCCTCTTAGTGAAATTGTTCATTTGTTGGCTACTAATACCGAGAAATATCAACAGGACACGACGAACAGAATTCAAAAGATGGAGGATACTATAATGGTTTTGGCGACTCATATGGGACAAATTGCATCGTCGGTGAGCAAATTGGAGAGTCGAGGCAAACTATCATCGTAAACACACAATTTGAGTGTGATTGTGTTGCGAAACGGGAAGGAATTACAGCCTCCAGTCAACAGGATTTCAAAACGTGATCAGGAACAAGTATCTGATGCAGAAACTGAAAAAGAGATTGAGAAGGAGCTTGTCCATGATCACGGCCAGAACCCCAGTCCATCTGAAATCATTCAGAAGCCGAAGCCGCTGGTAGTTCCACCACCATTCCCTGAAAGGTTAGTTCAGAGTAAGAAGGGCAGAGAAGATAAGAGCATCTTGGCTCTTTTTGAAAAAGTTGAAGTAAACATCCCACTTCTCGAGACCATCAAACAGGTTCCACGCTACGCCAAATTTCTTAAGGAATTGTGCACCAACAAGCGTAAGTTGACAGGTAATGAGAAGGTGAGTGTTAGTGAAAATGTTTCGGCCGTCTTACAAAGGAAATTACCTCCTAAGCGTCACGACAAAGGTATGTTTTCCATCCCATGCAAGATTGGACATGTTGGTATTGGTAAGGCTATGTGTGATTTAGGTTCTTCTATCAATGTGATGCCTTTATCTGTCTATAATTCTTTGGGTCTTGGTCCATTAGCTAGTACGGGAGTTATTATTCAATTAGCGGATCGATCAATTGTCTATCCTGAAGGTGTTTTAGAGGATGTGTTAGTTCAAGTTAATGAACTGATTTTTCCTGCTGATTTTTTTGTGATTGATATGGAAAACAATTATTCATCCGAGTCCTCTGGTATCTTGTTTGGTAGACCTTTCCTTAGTACAGCTAAAGCTAAAATTGATGTGCATGATGGTTCACTGACTTTAGAGTTTGATGGTGAAGTAGTGAAATTCAATGTTTATGATTCCACTAAGCATGTTGATCATGTGTCTTGCATTTGTAGTGTTGGTGTCATTGAGAATTTGACTTATGAGGATTTTGGTTCAAATAATGATGTTGAGTTGAATTATGCTATTTGTTATGACATATCTGTTGATTGGCTGAAGAGATTTTCTAATCGGTTTAAGTCTTTTGATGATGTTTTTGATAAGTTCCATGCATTACAAGGGCTTAATGATATTACAAGTTCAAAGTCTGTGCCTATTGAGTTAACTAGATCAGAATCTAAGCTTTTACCTTCATTTTTGCAGGATCTAAAGCTAGAAATCGAAAAGCTACCTGAGTTTTTAAAACACGCATATCTGGACGACTGTGAGACCCTACCTGTGATCATAGCCAACATGCTTGACAGTCTGGAAGAGGAAAAACTGATCAGAGTACTTCAAAAATACAAAGAGGCAGTTGAATGGACCATCACAAATGTCAAGGGACTGACGCCTTTTGGGAGCATGCATGATATTGTTTTGGAACGAGGAGCCAAGTCCCGTAGAGCAGCCCGACGTAGGCTAGACCCACCTATAATGGAGACGGTGAAAACGAAGATCCTTAAGCCTCCTGATCGAAGAACTGAAAATTTGGACAGTGAGGTGAACGGGCGTAGACTTAAGCCATTTTATGAAGGATTCGAGCCACACACGGTTGAAAAGATGAAACTAGAGGATCCTCCTCTAGGGGCTTGAGTGTGAAACAAAAACTCGTCGAGTCCATGACGTTAAACAAGGGCGCTGTATGGGAGGCAACCCATATTTCTTTCCCTTGCTTTTGTTTTTTTTAGTTTTTCGTTTTCTTTCTTTGCTCGTTTTCCTCGCCCCGACGTAATCTCTTCTCTTCTCGTATTTTGCAGGTACCAGAATTAGATAAGTGTGGGGGAGGCACAAGAGCGGAACCATTGTTGATCAATTGCATTAACTAGTGAACTTGCTATTGAGCTACTGTGAGGAAACTTGTCTGAGGTCACGGACAAGGGTTCTGGGTCCATTTTTGGTAATCAGAGCTTAACCCACATACCTGAACCACCCGTCTCCCTACCCGCATCATGATCCGCGCGTAATGCTCCGACCCGTCCAACCAACCCGGATCGTCCCACTTGCACCATACAAATCAACCACCGATACAAAACTCCCAAACCCTACATATCAGCCGAAGAAACCAAAAATCCCCAATTGCAAGTTCATCTTTCCTTCTCAGCCACCAAACTCCAATTGCAAGAACTACCAACACTAAGACCACCATGGGTAACGGGATGATTCTCCGGCCAAACAACCGCTTCCATCAAGTCTCCCACAGCAGGAACAGACTCCACGGGCCTGAAACCTCTCACAACAATCAAGGCCAACGCACAGTCAGAGCAAAATTGAAGAAGCTGGCAGAATTCTACTGATGGGAGGCTGTTCGTGATCATAGACAGGGTTCTCCGAGTCTGAATATCAACCATCACACCCCCCGAGATCAGGGAAGTCCTCTATTTACATTTGATTTTCATTTTATGTTGAGGACAACATGTGCTTCGAGTGTGTGTGTGTGTGTGGGGGGGGGGTATTAGGGCTGTATGAGAAAAATTTTGCATTTTTGCATGATTTCGGGGCATTTTTGAGTTGATAATGGGCTGAAAATATGCGAATTTGCTTCTATAGTTGCATGTTTATGGCCCTGAGTAGTGAATTCAGGGTTGTGCCCTCTTTATGTATGATTAGGAGATACGATGTGGCTTAATTTGATTCTTATTTGATGAATTATTACAATTTAGGCAATGATGGATTAATTTTAAAAGGATATGAAGCATGGTTGAGTCTTGTATGCTAAATATTGGCTAAGTGTTGGTGATATTCTCACATTTTTGGAAATAGCGTGCCTGGTTTTTAAAGGATAGAACATTAAATTGTGTGATTAAAATGACACCATTCTTGAATAGAAACTTATGAAGCTTAGAAGTTGAATTTGGTATGCACTTGAATTTTCACTTGTTTATTGGGAAATTGTGGTGGAGCTAGGGATTTAATTTAAGCTTGGAAATTACGTGGTATGATCTATTATGTGCAGCGCAAAAAATCTGTTGAAATGATTAAATGGGGCTTAGTAACCGGGTGACATTCATCACAAATGTTTGTGCTCGCGTCAAACGGTCCCAAATAATCTCGATGAGTGAGGCAATTTATGAATACTTCGCTAATTACCCAACTAAATAAGTGATTTATCACAATAAAACGGGTAATTATGAGTAAGGCAAAGCCACTTGAGGTTGTGAATGGTTGAGTAACCGGATAGCATTCATCACAAATGTTTGCGTTCGCGTCAAAAGGCCAATGACAAGTCAAGCAATTCCTAGCTAAAGTGTCTTAACGTATTAATTGTGAATAACCCGAATTCCCCACAACTATCAATTCACTTGAACCTTCCTTGTGCATGCCGATCATCTCATAAGTTGAATATGATTTCTAGGATTAAAATGGTTTATAATTCAACTTGGGTAAATCATGCATGTTCCGGGCGTTGTGTTTTCTTATGTGAGACTCTCATTGCATTTGGTTCAATGTTTGGTAGTGTAGGGCGAAAATTATACTTTCACTCCTAGTTTACATTGCCCTTTTGTGTTTTCATTGAATGGAGTCGAATTTCTCCCTTATCTTTGATCTTAGTTTATGCTTGAGGGCAAGCATTGCCTAAGTGTGGGGGGATTTGATACGTCACATATTTGTTTAATTTTAGAGCTTAGATTGATATATTTTACCATACTATTTGAATTTAATTTTGGATCAGTGATTGGATTTTAAGTTTTTTGTAGAGGAATGTGATGAAAGAATATTAGCAACAAGAATGGAGCAACCACACGTTTTTTTTACGAAGCCCACTTCTTGGGTTAATTGGAGACAAGCATTTATGGCACATTGCAACCTTATGTAGGAGGCCCAATTCCAAAATTAATTACCACGATTAGAGGAAGTTACAACCCTCAGCGTTATTTTTTGGAGAATTAAAATCACCTAGGAGGGGGCAACACGTTCTTGGAGTAATAACAGTGCTTGATGAAGAGTTAGTGTGCGTTTAATGTGGAGAGACAGTGAAGAAGCTTACCTGAGGTCACGGTCAGCATTCCTGACCCTTTTTTCGTGCAGAAACTTGGGCACACTCATTGAGAACGTGTGGATAACATGGCTTTTATGATGGCAGATCGTGGAGGAAGAGTGGGGGAAGAATTCAAGTCTTAGCACTACATAAAAGGAGAAGAACCGAGAGTGGGGAGAGCATCACACTAGTTTATTCTTCTTTCCTTTGTTTTGTTGAAACTATTTTATTTTCATGCTTTGAATTTTGTTATGAATTTCTAGTTCGTTTATAGTTGGGATTTTTCAAGCATGCTTTAGATGTCGTGAGACAATTTCTTTGGGTTGATTAATCAAAGTTATCCGTTTTATTTCCGATTTCATGTCATTGAGTGTTGGTTTATTCTTTGGTTAGTGCACGAATCCTTGAATTATCAATACACATACAGCTAGTTAATTCGTTTGGTGGAGTCTAGCCGGGCAATTAACGAAGTGGCAATCAACACTAGGTTGTTAAGTTCGGCTGATTTTGTGTTGTGGAATATTACGGTCTAATTAGGCGAAGTAGGAGTTTCTACTAAGTCGGTTAGGGTTAGTGTTTCTTTAGCTCGTAAAGCAATTAGCTAATTGAATCATTGAAGTAGTTTCTGATAAGGGTTATTAGTTAGTTAGGGAATAGTCTTTAGGAGTTTCTTCAGATTATTCTAAAAAGTAAGAAGAAACGAGGGAGCCTAAGGTAACTGGTAACTATAGCTAGCCTAACGAGGAATTAATCACCCTGTCCGTGATCATAGTCTGATGCATGCATAGGAAAATCCCAGCTATCTGTCATCTATTGAATTTGTCCAGGTTTAATCTAATTTTACTTCTCGTTCTTGCCAGTTTAATCGTTTATTAGTTAAATTTTTATTAGTTTAATCTAAAACTTGACAAACCCCCCTATTTTAATTGTTCGTTTTATTTCCTTGGCATATTAAAAGAGTACAAACTCGTCCAATCCCCGTGGATCGATACTCGTTGCTACTATTTTACAATTTAATCGTGTGCAATATTTGAGATTTATTATTGGTGGTCTCGACACCCATCATATATAATTTAGTTTATTTGGTTATTTTTCATTCATATTTATAATATTATATAATATATATAATTAAATATAAATATTATTTAATTATGACGTCATACCGGTCTGATCGGTGGTCGAACCTGTAAAATCAGTAACCAGTAAGCCTTCCCAGTTCGACGTCTGATCCGGATTTCAAAACATAGGTTTTATCCAAATCTTGGCCAATATGTGTGACACGCGTACTCGAGATATGAGATTCTTGGCCCAATCACCTGCACGTTGTAGAAGTTTAAATTTTATACCTAATAAAAATGTGATATGTGTAGATTAATTTAAATATATATTAAATATTAAAAATATGTAGTTTCTATTTTAATTTTCAGAACTTAAACAAATAATATTTTTGTAATTAACTAGTTAATTAATTAATATTTCAATGTATATTTAAATATGATAAAATTCAAGTTTGGTAATAAAATCTAGAGCAAATTAGATTTTTGATCCCATAGTATATATTAAGTTTTTTGTAATTTTAGTCTCTTATCTTTAAAATTACTCAAAAAGTTGTAATTTTGGTCTCATCCATCAAATAATGGATAGAGAATGCATTTTTTCCTGTTTAAGTGCAATTTGCTAATTTGTTTTTTTTTGCGGGCATTTGTTTATTAATACCCCATTTTAGCACCTTGAATTAATTTTGAAGCATTACTCTAAATCACTTTTATTAAGGTAATGTGATGTTAATATGAGGTATTAATAAGCAAACTCCTTCAAAAAGAACGTAATGAATAATAACTTTTTCCCTAAATTGCACTTAACGACAAAAAAATACATTTTTCATCAATTATTTGACGGATGAGACCAGAATTACAACTTTTTGAAAATAATATGACTAAATATGTCTAATTTCAAAAAATTTTGACTAAAAAATTACAAAAGGTCTAATCCTATAGTTTTTTCACTAAAAACTATTCCTAAAAAATGTCTTTACATTAATTTTAATTTCTAATGGTGCACGTGATTTACATGTTCCATTTTTTTTATTAAATTGAGGATGGAGCCATTGTTGTAATGATTTCTTAAAATGTGATTTTTATTTTATTTTTAAATAAATTAAATTATTATTACAACGATTTATTAAGTATAAGACTTTTTAAAAAAAATTTAAAACAAATTGGACCATTATGACAATGATCTCAAAGGAATGGACAGGTTTTTTCCACCCCTTAATACTACAAAATTAGGCAAAAATAGTTTGAAAAGCATCGTTAATAAATAATATTTTTTTGTTCCCGCACAAAAAGAATGCCAAACACTGGCCAGAAAAACAGCAGCACACAATCATTGATCTTCATCCGGCAGGTCTTCGCAAACCGTGCAATCCATCTAAACTCTATTATGTCCAACCTCACGAGTATGTCGGAAAAGGGTGTTCCCCTCTATGTGCATATATATGTTCTATCGTGATCTCCCAGGATTTGCCGAGTAGTTTTCGGCTATCATCGATCACACTTTTCATAGGATGATCTTCAATCTTGCCTCGTAGACCTATTAAGTATGATCTCAAAGTCTGTTTCAACCTCAATTTTTAAGAACGTCTATGCCAAGCAAGCGTCAACCCCATTCGTAGACCGAGTTAAATTATGCTTATTCTGAAAGTAAAAAGGACGACGTCTCTACAACAACAATTGCTTCTTATTGCCTCAATATTTAGAAAATTCTAATCCAAATTGATACTAGAGGAAAATAACATGTCCAGGCCCAAATGGATGACCAATTCGTTTTGGCAAACAACTGGGTTTAGGAGTATCTATTGGGAACAACAACCCGTTTCAAGCCTACTCACCAGCCGGTCAGCCGGCCCTGCAGGTAGGCCCACTAGGATGCAGCCCTAACTGCTCTCCCTAATTTTGGGGGATGGCTGCAGCTGGTAGAGATGTGGGAAGCTGCTGGGGAGGGATTCAAATTTCAAAAGACCCAGCCTCCCCTAAAAAAGGCCTCCAATAACCTAAAATCTCTCAATCGGCTGCCTGGCTAGTACCCACTTGCCCCAGCTCGCACCTCCCAACTCCTCATTGCTATGAAAAAGACCCCTAACAACTCCATTCTCCCACTTTTTTGACATACCATCAGCTTGTATACGTTTTACAGCATCTGGCATACTTGTTTCCTTAAGCGTGAAGCTCTTAGCAGGCTGCAATACCACCTGTTCAAGCACCCAGCAGCTCTTACATTTACTATAAGCTTTCAAAATCATTCTCTAATATACTCTTATTTACATTGTAATTCTTTCCATTATTAATACAATTTTTCCTTCTTAATCTCTTATATTAGTGGTGTTAAAATCGACAAGCATCACTTGGCGCCATCTGTGGGAAACATTTCAGTTGAGTGGTGAGAATTCCATCAAGTCACACATGGCTTCCAACGGGCTGAACAACGTTCCTACTATAACCGGGCAGCTCCAATCTCGAATGGGTGCCGGGAGCAAATCTAGGAATCATATGACTAAGACTCCTGCGAATCACTGCAGCCAAATGCTCAGGGCATCGGACAACCAGCCGGTGGTCAGCCTACTCGCTGGTAACCCACCCGCTATAGGAGGCGATGCCTTGCAGCTTTTAGTGGATACTATTCGGGTATCCGCAGCCAGGAATGCTTCTCAGGGAGATGCACCCGGAAGCGGCTTTGAAGCAGGCCAAGGCGGTGGTGTTGGTGGATCCTGTAATCAGGATACACAGTCGGTGGGTAGGAGCTCATCCTCCACCCCGCCTGTCGCTCCAGGTTCTAGAAGCCAATCATTGGAAAGAGTGTTACCACCAGGAGGACCTCCGCTGTCCATCCGGGACGGACACTCGCCAACCCTGGAAGAGCTGGAGAGGCTCGTAGCCCAGGCCCGCAACCATCTCCAGGCCATCAGGACATCGAAGGCTGCCGAAGAATTACACTTGCCTGTTGGATCCGAGCTACAGTTGCCATCTCCACTTCAACAAATTCAAGTGATCGAATTAGGATTCAAGATCCGACCTTTGATCAAGATTTTGGCTCGATCAAAAAAATATATATATATCTTGCTCACGAACGGCGAGCCTCAAATTAACGGCACGAGCTTGGCTCCGAGCACATTCCTTCACCAAATCATGTATATTTTGATCAAATACTAATTTCCGATATCTTTGAATATTTTGAATTAGTAAAATAATTAATTTCTTAATTTACAAAATTATTTATCATTTGCAACTTAATTATGCAAATATTTATCTTTAGCTTCCCTTTTTTATTTTAAATTTAGACGCTCCGTGTAGTTTTAGTTGAATTAGTTTTTTTCTCAATTTTTTATATTAATAATATACGATTTGGTTCATACTTTGTAATAATCCGTGTTTTCTGTTTTTTATATAATTTTTTTTTAATATTTCTCTTTTTTTTTAAATATTAACACACATATGCAAGTGAGATTCGAACTCGAGTCATTGTCCTGGAGAATGAACCTAGTAACCTCTTGAATTAAGGGTTGATTCAAATGGCTTTCTCCATAGCAATGACCCAAGTTCCAATTTCACTTGGAGTTGTGTGTGTTAAAAAAAATAAAATCTGAAGACGAACAGATAATTTCAGTGGTAAGCATATGTACCCATGAATTAATAAGTTACGGGTTAGAGTCTAATTGAGTGTAGTTGAGGAACCAATACTGATTCTCTTTTAAAGGAAAAAGAAAAACCTTTAGTAAGGGACTAGGCCGATGATCTCTGATGTCGAGTTTTCAAAATGCATGGCATCAGAATTTGAAATGAGCTCAAATTTTGAACTCAACCTCTTCCGGGGGTTGCAAATTTTTTAAATATTTCTTGATTCATGATGAAGAGTTTGTTTGATTGGTTTTATTTGTTGACCTGTTTTTATTTTAATTAATCTTCATTCCGATTCTTTCGAGTCCTATATTTTAACCATAGCTTCTTTGTCGAAAATTTTGGCTTTATATTTTTAAATTTTTTTTTAATTGTCAAACATTAAATTTAGACGAAAATTGGTTAATAGGACCAAATTTAAAAAAATATATATGACAATATGGGATCCAATGTGAAAACATGACAATGGTTGAAATTAAAATTGAAAGTGATTACATTATAAGACGAAAATTATAATTTTCTATATATTATTATTAACAATTTGATTACATATCATGCATAAAGGTGAACTCGGATGGAGCCATTTTGGAGGAGGAAGACAGAGTGGGGCGAGGTGTTCATCAACACCGGATGTTGGAACTAGAGGCAGCGGAGGGGATGGCACTATTAGAAGCGATTGATTTGGCCAAAATAAGAGGTTTCGGCAAAGTGATATTCGAAAACGACCGTTTAAATTTGGTTTGTAAGCTTCAATCACGTAAATTTGGCATCCATCGATACTTTGATTGATGATATCCACCGGAATGTCTCCCAGCTTATGGACAAGGAGTTTGCTTTTGTTTGACGCGAAGGGAATCACCTAGCAAATAACTTAGTGCAATTAGCGTTAGATACGAGTGATTAGGACTTAGACCTACCTGATTGTGTTATTACTTGTTTATTAAACGATGTCATCGATGAGTAATTTCTGACTTTCTTTAAAAAAAAAAAACTTTTACAACCATATACATTTTGAAACGAAATTTCTATTACTCAAACTCTATTCTATCTCGAGTAAAATGTACACTATTTATTTTAATATAATTTTAGTTTATAAAAGGTCGGAGTTTCGAATTTTCGGACCAGTCGTCTCACCTTTTGAAGTGTCTACAATTTAACTAGGGGACTAGTTACTGTAATCAGTCTGCGGTGAATGTCCTAATCTAAATAAAAAATAATAAACAAATAAATATCACATTTAATGTATAGTATCACGAGTTATATATATATTATAACTTTTAAATTAAGGCATCCATAGCGCCCAATATATACTAATCTATATATCTTATAAAAGCACGAATAGTTTCTTACAAAATACGGATCGCCTAAAATATCCTCACAACAATTACTTCAATAATTATTAGTCAAGGATAATAATGTAAATACATGTTATAGATTATTAGTTAATTATATTTAAAAAGCACATATTAACATAAAATAGGACTTTTGTAGAAGTAAAATTTCTCCAATTTACCTAGAAAAGATATATAGTTCAACAAGGATTGTTTTAATATTACTATATTAATTAATTGTATTCAAATTTTATATTATAAGTTGTCTATTTTTTTAATTTTATGGCCTATAATTTAAAATGTTATAATAAGATATATCTAATGAATTGAAAAACAACAAATTGATTCACTTTATTTTAATAAATTTTTGTAATTATGTAAAATAAAATATTATTTAGATAAGTTACATAAAATAATTTTCAATAAATCAAGCATAATGTAAGTTTAATTATATAAGTCCATAGTTCTATTTATCTAAATCAATAAATTTTCTTAAAATATAATCATATTGACGGGTCCAGAAATGGATGGGTCCGAATCCGATCACTTTACGATTTGTATTTTGTGGAGGAAACCACCGGAGCTTCGCCGGAAAAGAGAAAGGGGTTCAACCTGTTGGGACAAGCACAAGAAAGTCAGAAGGCCAAGCTGGGGGAACTGGGGGTGATACCCAGTTTGGCTCTCCGACGCTCAAGTCAGTTCAGTGTATGAAGAAAGGTAAGTTCAGTCACAGTTGCAGCGGTGAAGAATGCTTACCTGTGTAGAAGATGACTTTGGCTATTTATAGTTGAGGGTCAAGGGCCCTTTGGTCATTTGCCTCAAGTGGTCCTGGCCGAATGTTGCCCTAACACGTGGCGCCATGAGAAAGAAACCTAGGAGGAATCTTCTGCAAAAGTGGCCGAAAGTTAGTGCTGGCAACAGTGGCAGGTGCGCGGGCATGTACGTTGTGTCAGAGAGCCATTTGGGCGGTTGGCGACGAGGGCTTAAGAGCGCGCTCGTGACAACCTTGAGTATTGGAGGCCAAGATATCCGCTGAGGGGAATGAGGGCTCCAGTTCAAATGACGAGTCAAAGGAGAGGCCACTCTGAGGGAGTGTGACGCTCGAAGAGGGCTCCTTTGGCATGTGGACGTACCAACCGTTCTGCTTGTTGGACGCTCGTGGGAGTGATAGCGCTCGTTGGGCTTAACTCCCTGAAGTGGGATTGCGTTCATTGGCTTAACGCTCGTGTGCTAATGAGTGCACCCTTGGGGATGACTGGCTTAGCGCATGGCTTAGCGCTCGTGCGCTGATGGGTGCAGCCTTGTGGAGACAGATGTCATCATCTCGGTGATGCCACGTGTCCTGATGTGGAACGATCGTATTTTGACCCCATCATTTTGTCCCCCAATTCTGTAGTCCTTAGTGATAAGGACTGTAGAATTTTGTCACGCTCTATCTCTTGTTTATAGCGCTCGTGTAAAGCTTGGCGTGTTGAGCAATTTTTCCTCTGATGGTGCCATTAATGCGGTCTTTTCAACTGACCGCTCGTAACCCTTCCGCATTAAATGTTTGTACTATTCTGAAGCCCTTGAAACGTCAGAGCATTAAATGCGGGTGCGCGTGGGGCGCGTGAGCATTGGGAAGCATGTGCCGGTTCCATAAAGTGGGCGGTTTCCTAGGCGGGAAATGATTGCCATTTTGAATTTATTGCCGAAAACGGTACCAACTTCCATCCCTATAAATACGGGATTCTGAGATCTTGTCACTCTTTACGCATTCAAAACTTCCAAGTCTCCTTTGCAAGAAAAATTCTCTCGCATCTCCAGCATCTTCAACCTCTTCTCCAGTTTTCTCCAAAACTTTCAAGGTAAATTTCCAGTGTAACTTTCTAACTTTGCTAACCGTAGATTTGGACTTTAGGATTTCCTAACCCCTTAGATTTTCGCCTTTCTGAACCTTAAACTCTTCTCCAAGAAAAACCTTCAAAACCTCAGTTTCTGCCATGGCCGACCAACACATTGAAGAATTTGCCCGTGAAATCCAAGAGATGGCCACTGAGAGTTCCTCTTCCCACAATTCCCCCAGAGATGAAGAGTTGGGGGCGGCAGTAATGGCTATGGAAGATAGAAACCCAGGCGGAGTGGATCCTCTTTTTGAGGAGATGGATCTGGTGATGGAGGCAGAACGGCAAGGGACTGTTCTCCCCATAACTCAAAGTGCCACCCATCCCCACCGCCATACCGTGACCGTGGCGGTTGCAAACCCGCTTCCAGTGGCGGAAGCCGTAACCGGGCCTTCAGAAAGGGCCCGTGACAAGGGCAAAAGTAAGAATACCCAAAAATCCAAAGGACCCAACGAGGGCGAAGGGTCAGGCTACCGAGCGCACGCCTGGTGAAACTCCCAGCACTGTCACCGTGGGAGATGTAAAGACGATGATGGCCCCCATTTACTGGGACGAGCGGTATACATGGAGAATCCCACAGAGCCACGAGCGTGCGAATAATCCGCCTCCCGGGGAAATGGCAGTGTACGTGGACACCGTGAGGTCAGGAGGCTTGAGGTTCCCTATTTCAGTCTCAATGGCCCATTTGCTGAATGACCTGGGCCTGTGTCCGTCCCAAATTGTGCCCAACGGCTTGGCCCTCTTGACGTGCTTCATAATTCTGATGAGGAGTATGGGTTACGAGCCCTACTTGCGGAACTTCAACGCCCTATTTCAGGTGGTCAGTTCATCCCGCTCATCCCCCGAGGCCGGTTTTTATTATATTCAAGCGAAGGCCCATATGAAGCTGATCAATTCACCCTCGAGCACTTATGGCATTGATTGGAAAGAAAAGTTTATCTTTGTCAAAGCTCCATCAGAAGAGGGCTTTGGGGTGATCACGGAATGGGGCTCGTACTCAAAGAGCCGTTTGCCACCCTCACTCCCCAGAGATTGGGCCAAAAGCCTGGCAACAACCCTAAGGGACGAGGGTCACCTTATACAAGCAAAGGACTGGATAGACGATGCGGAACTCATGTTCTTGTGTGGTCTTTCCAACGACCCTCATTTCCTTGACAACCCTCCGGCTCGTGACATAGAGAGAGACGGTTAGATTCTTAGGGCACTAACTTTAGATAGGAATAAATACTAACTTCTTTTCTGTAATTGTAACTTGTAATTTGAGTAGATGATTTGAATATTTCTGACCCTTACAGATTTCATTCTTGCAGGAGTCGCTATACTTGAAATGGCTGGCGGAATCAGACAAGCGGCTCGTTTTGCTCATGCGAACAGGAACCAGACCCCACAGGGGGACCAACAACGTGAACAACAACGCCCTCGCAACCGCAACATCCGCGGGGACGCTCGTAGTGGCGCCAGTTCGAGCGCCAATCCTGAAGTCCAGCCCCCTCGTGGCCGAGGGGAACGTAGATTGGTCCCGAGAGAGACCAGGCGGTCGGAGAGAGCAGGAGATGTTCAACCCCCCATTCCTGCAGAACCAACGAGGCCAATAACCACTCTGGCGATTACTGAGGCTCCTCCGAGCGCGAGCGCAAGTAGACCTTCCCGCAAGAGGAAGAGAATGCCCGATTCTGCCGCAATCAAGGGCAAAGGAAGCAAGTTGTCGAGGGCCCCAGGGGCGAGGGGGACACTTCCTCTTCAGAGGAAGAACACTTGTGGGAGTTCCCCCGTCGAGGGGACAGAGACTTTACTGGCGCCCCTGACGGCGGGCCGGTTTTGCTGAGGCCGGGCTCGGTCGCCCAGACTATTACCGGGGATTTGTTCAGTAGGGCTCAATTCTCAGCAGACCATAGGCATCTCTACAGTGAGTCTGTGGAGAAGGTGACCATCGACGCGGCCCACGCCCTAATTTCCGTAAGTCTTCAATCCTGGCTTCCTTTGTTTATTTCTGTAAATTACCAACTTTCTGGCTAACACTTTTCCCCTCGTTTACGCAGCAAGTTCTTCCCCGGCTCCGGAATGTGCAAATGCGAGCCTCCATCTACGCCGATCGGAAAGCTAAATATAAGAAGATGGCGCGCTCGAATGACCCGGCTCAAATCCAATATGAGCTGGATGCAGAGATTGCCAAGTATGAGTCCCTCAAGGGCTTGTTCGAAACAACGGAAGAGGAATTGGGGAAGCTGAAGGAAGATTTTGTAGCGGTTGACGGCGCTCGAATTAATTTGGGCAACCAGCTGGCCCAGGCCAACGAGCGGTGCAAGAAGGCCGAGGCGGACAGGGAAAGCTGGAAAGCAAGGGCTCTTGAGGCCGAGCGCAAATTCAACGATGCCATGAACGAGTGGCCTCGGAGCCTAGAGCGCGCAAATAAGGAGGCTCTCATCAAGTTCTGCCATTCCAAGGCTTTCAATTTCGCTGCTTCCCTGCATTGCTTAGAAGAGGCTCAGAAGGCTTTTAATCTGGCCATCGAGCAAGGCATACATAAGGGGCTGACGGATCCTGCTATGAAAGAGGCCGAGGGCACGGGGCTCATGTTTAACGAGCGCTGTGAGGAGGAAGATGACGAGGGCGATAACCCTGCTGATTCCATCGCGGAGCCTGAGAATGGGTTCTTGGTCAAGCTCCTTCAAGATGAGTACATGGATGCTCATCCGGCGGGTAATGCTGCTCAAAACGACGATCCCGAGAACGAGCCACAAGCGCCGGTCGTAGAGGATGCCCCAATCCCAATTGATAAAGGTGCCAACGCCCCCGCTCCAGATGCCAATGCGCCTGCTCTAGATGCCAATGCCCCCAACGATCCGCAAGCCCATCCGCAAGAGCCTGAGGGTCCAGTTCACGGCCCAGTTCATGGCCCAGTTCTGGTGATTGTTGATGAGGACGTCGCCCCAGCCGCTTGAAACTTCTTCCTTTATAGCTTTTCCTTGTATTTTCCTGTTTTCCTGTCTTTCGTAATGGTATTTCCTGGGCTTTTGAGCCCTTTACTTTGTAACAACTCCTCTGCAATGAATGAATATCTCTTTTTTCATGACTTTGCTCTTCTGTTTATTTATAAGTCACATAATAAGACTGTGTAGCATATTCCGTGGACGTTTTACTTCTGTAATGCAATGAAAATTTTGTCTAAGTCTTGAGCGATCGTAGGGGTCTTATTGTGAGATTGCCCCCCCACTCGAGACTTGTATAAATTTTTCCTTTGTAAATTTTGTCTAAGTCTTGAGCGATCGTGAGGGTCTTATGGTGAGATTGCCCCCCCCGCTCAAGACTTGTATAAATTTCGTTTTGCCTTTGGGGGAATTTTGCTAAGTCCTGAGTGTGTGCGAGGGTCTTACTGAGTGGTTGCCCTCGTTCAAGACTTGTGACATTCTTTCTGCCCTTGGGGGATTTTGCTAGGTCTTGAGTATTTGCGAGGGTCTTACTGAGTGGTTGCCCTCGTTCAAGACTTGTGCAATTCCTTTTTGATTCTGAAACCATCGTTCGAGCGCTCTGGCTTTTATCGTTTTTTGGGTTCTGCAAGAAATCCCATTTTCGAGCGCAAGGCGTTTTAAGAAACGACCAAGGCCTACTAGGACTTTTTCTGAGGGAGATCCCACTTTCGAGCGCAAGGCGTTTTAAGAAACAGCCAAGGCCTACTAGGATTCGTTCTTGTAGGAGATCCTGTTTTTGAGCGCAAGGCGTTGTAAGAAACAGCCAAGGCCTACTAGGATTTTCTTCGCGATCCTCTTCCAACTTGCCTAATTGGTTGTGAGCGTAACCAGTCTATCCTTATGAGGGCGTCCCCCCATGCGGAGTAGATTGCTGGCCAGCGTAACCCATAAGAGAAAACAGCATTCATATTGGAATGGGTTGCCAACCACGCTCGCGAAGACGAGGGACGTGGGACTTATCCATTCAAGCAACCAAAGAAACAGGAATATTAAAGAAATTAAAAAGATTATGTTACCTTTTACTTTGATTTGAAGTACATAGAACCCGTCAAAGAGGGTTGTTACATCAGAGTTTGCAAAGAGCTTTTAAACATAAAACCGCCGGAGGTTACATGCATTCCAAGGGCGAGGCAAGCGCTCACCTTGAGGCGTCTCCAGGGTGTAAGTGTTGTTAGCTCTGAGTTGTACGACTTTGAATGGGCCTTCCCAATTGGGGTCCAACTTGCCCACGTGCCTGGATACTTCCACTTTCTTCAAAACCAAGTCTCCCAACTGGAAAGTTCTTTCCCTCACACGCTTGTTGTACTGTTGGGCCACGGAGGCTTTATAATGGTGAATCTTAGCCCACGCTCGGTCTCTCCTTTCATCCAGCAAGTCCAACTCCAAGCTCCTATTGCCATCGTTGAGCTGAGGCTCGAAATAGCCTACTCGAGCGGATTCATTTACTATCTCCGCTGGTATCATCGCTTCTGACCCATAAACGAGCGCGTATGGTGTTTCTCCAGTGGCCGCTCGTGGGGTTGTGCGATAAGCCCAAAGCGCTCCTTGCAGCTCCTCAGCCCACTCACTCTTCTTGCTTTCAAGCATGGTTTTCAGATGCTGCAAGATGATTCTATTGGTGACTTCTGCTTGCCCATTGGATTGTGGATGTCCTACAGAGGTAAACCGCTGTTCTATACCCAACTCAGAACACCATTCTCGTGTGTCGGCCGCTATGAACTGGGACCTGTTGTCAGAAATGAGCACTCTCGGTATGCCGTACCTGCAAATGATGTTCTTCCAAATGAAGTCCCTCACAACCTTGAAAGTGATTTTTGCAACAGCTTCAGCCTCGGCCCACTTGGTGAAGTAGTCGACGGCTAAAATGACAAACTTCCTTTGTCCCGCAGCCATGGGCAAGGGGCCCACAATGTCTATTCCCCATTGGTCAAAAGGCCAAGAGACGTCTATTGGGATCATCTGCGCTGCTGGCAGTTGAGGGAGATTTGAATGAAATTGGCATTTGGGGCACTTCCTTGAAAATTCAATGGCATCTTGGAGAATTGTAGGCCAATAAAACCCACTTCTCAGAATCTTTTTTGCCAAGACACGCCCTCCGGAATGATTCCCACAACTTCCATTGTGGATGAGCTCGAGTGTCTCCTTCGCTTGTGAGGGCCTTAGGCATCTCATTGGGGGTCCTTGAAATGATTTCTTGAACAATCTCCCCTCGGGATCCAGAGCGAAGCGAGGGGCCTTATTTCTGACTTTCCTGGCTTCCACCTTGTCAGCGGGAGTGACTCCATCCCTAAGGAAAATGATGATGTCGTCAAGCCAACAGGGCTCGTTTGGATCAATCATGGATATCATCTTGGTGGTGATCCTTTCTTTGATCAAAGGTTCCTCAGTTCTAAGGAACGTAACAGAACGCTCGGAAGTGCCTTCTAAAGCTGAAGCAAACTTTGAGAGAGCGTCCGCACGCTCGTTTTCTCCTCGCGGCACTTGAAGTAGATGAAATTCCTTGAACTTCCCAATGATTTCTCTGGCTTTATTTAAGTACTGTATCATGGTGGTTTCTCGAGCCTCATAAGTTCCTTCAATCTGGCTCTCTATTAATTGTGAATCCACATAAGCAGTGATTCTGGAGGCTCCATTCTGAAAAGCGATATTCAACCCTTGCACGAGGGCTTCATATTCTGCTTCATTATTAGTGACTTGGAAATCCAGCTTGATCGCAAAGTCCAGTTCAATCCCATCGGGGTTTCTGAGGGCCACTCCTATTCCTCCCCTTTGAGAGGTTGAGGAACCATCTGTGTGCAGTACCCATAACCCCTCATTCTCCGCAACGGCGGGCTCGAAACCAAAACGCTCAACCAACAGATCCGCCATAACCTGAGCTTGTATCGCGGTCCTGGGCTCGAAGCATAGATCGAACTGGCTCAATTCGATGGCCCACTTGATTAATCTGCCAGATACGTCCGGCTTGGACAACACTTGCTTCAAGGGTTGGTCAGTGAGAACCGTTATGGAGTGCGCTTGAAAGTATGGCCTTAGCCTTCTTGAGGCATTAATAAGAGCGAACGCGAATTTCTCAATCTCCAAATATTTCTTTTCGGCTCCTTGTAATGTTTTGCTCAGATAATAAACGGGTAGGTGTTTCCGCTCCCGCACAGCGATCAGAACCGCGCTCGTGGCTTCTGGAGAAACGGAAAGATACATGAATAATCTCTCGCCTTCGACAGGCTTGGTTAGCAGGGGTGCGCTTGATAAGTAAGCCTTCATATCCTGCAGCGCTCTTTCACATTCCTCAGTCCAAGCAAAGTTACGTGCGTTCCTCAAAATCTTGAAAAAGGGAAGGTTCCTGTTCGCCGAGCGCGAAATAAACCTGTTTAATGAGATGATTTTGCCTACGAGGACTTGCACTTCCCGCAGATTTCGAGGGGAGGGAATTTCCAAAATGGCCTTGATCTTCTCCGGATTGGCCTCGATTCCCCTCTGACTGACCATGTACCCCAAGAACTTTCCCCCCTGTACTCCAAAGGTGCACTTCGAGGGATTCAACTTCATCCCATACTGACGCAGGATTGAAAAGGTGCGCTTGAGGTCTTCCAAGTGGGAATCCTGGCGCTCGCTTTTGACAATCATATCATCAACATAAACCTCCATGGACCTCCCAATTTCACTTTCAAACATCTTGTTGACGAGCCGTTGATATGTAGCTCCGGCGTTCTTAAGTCCAAAGGGCATGACTAGGAAGCAGTACACCCCCCAGATGGACAACGAACGAGGTTTTGGGGCGGTCTTCCGGGGCCATAAAGATCTGATAGTATCCCTGGAAAGCATCCATCATGCTCATGAGCTCGCAGCCAGCGGTCGAATCCACTAACTGATCAATCCGGGGCAGCGGGTATGGATCTTTAGGGCAGGCTTTGTTGAGATCCGTGAAATCATTGCACATGCGCCATTTATTTGCGCTCTTGGGCACCAAGACGACGTTGCACAACCATTCCGGATACAAGATGGGCTCGATATATTGAGCCTCCAAGAGTTTATTAACTTCCTCTTCAATGACTTTTTTCCGAAAACCATGTACATCCCGCTTTTTCTGCTTGATGGGTTTGAAAGAGGGATCTACATTAAGTCTATGGACGATGACGCTCGGGTCAATTCCTGTGAGATCAGAGGCTTTCCACGCAAATACATCCTTGTTCTCCCTTAGAAAATCAATCATCATGATCTGAGAAGGCCCTGAGAGGTTCGAGCCTATCTGTGTAGTCTTATCCTTGTTTCCGGGCTCCAGCTCAATGGTAAGGAACTTTTCCGAGGGTTCGATCCTTACCTCAGGGCGAGGAAGTTCGAGCGCACTCTTCTTTCCTGTCAAACGATCACCGGGTGCTGGTTCATTCTCTCCCGGCTCGTCTCCTTCTGAGGACGATCCACCAACGGTCCCTGGGGGAACATTCTCGAGGGGATTCTCCTCGTTGTTTCCCCTCTTCTTTTTGTTCTTCTTCTTGTTCAATTTTGCCCTTTTCCGTGCTGGGCTGTCTTCATCTAGATTGGGGAAATCCACTGACTTCTTGGTGGAGCCAATTTGGAAGGTTTTCTCCGCTTTTGGCTTTCTGAGGGACAGCATGTAACATTCCCAAGCCTCTCGCACATTGCACAGTACTTCTCCCACGCCCTCGGAAGTTGGGAATTTAATCTTCTGGTGGTAGGTGGAGATGATGGCTTTGAAATCCACGAGGGCTGGGCGCCCGATTATGATGTTGTAAGGGATGTCAATCTCCACCACCGCGTACGTCACCAAGAGTGTTTTGCATTGAGGGGCTCGGCCGAACGAAGTAGCTAGGCGTATTTGCCCTCGTGGGACAACTTCTGAGCCTCCAAAGCCAATGAGGGCTGTTTTGAGAGGCTCGAGCGGGAGATCAACCTTCATTTTTACGAATGTAGAGTAGGGCAAAACATTAACGGAGCTTCCACTATCTACCAATACCCTTTTTACAACATGATTATGAACATCTAAACTAACCACCATGGGGCAATCTGAGGTTATACCCTCCCCATGGGGCGTTACAATGTGTTCTAAATCCCTATCATCAAAGCCTATTACATCATTTTCTCTTGATCTTTGAGCGCTTGATCTCTGGAAGGCGTAGATAGGCTTGGGCACTGCTGGGCGTTGATTGTAGCTCCGAACATACCTCCGTCGGGAGGCGTTTGAATCCCCCCTGATGAACCTCCTGCAATCATATTTATGACTGCGAAGGGCTCGTTCTCTTGCTCAGGGGCTTTGCCTTTATTGCTTCGGCAGCTGCTGCTTTCAGGGGGTCCTCTACCCCTCGGGCTCTTTGACCGGGAAGGACTCCTTCTTCTCCTTCCGGAGCGCTCGTTGCATTGTTCATCGTAGCGCTCGAGCACTCGGACAAACTCCTTCAGATGGCCCCCCGCAACGAGCCTTTGGATTTCAGCCTCCAACTGCCGACATTCATCCGTGTCGTGCCCTCTCTACTTGTGGAAGGCGCAATATTTGTTCGAGCGCCTGAGTGAGTCTGTTTCTCTCATTTTGATGGGTCTTTTGAAGAGCTTCTTATCAGAGAGATTATAGACTTCTGAGTTTGGCCTGGTGAGCGGAATGCGCTCGAATCGACGAGGGGGTGGTGGCGACCTCCTGCGCTCTTGAGGGCGCTCTTTCTTAACAGCCACTTCTCGTCCCCGCTCGTGATGAGGTCGCTCGTTCCTGGCCGGGCTGTGATGCCGGGGACCATTCGTCCCGTACATATCTTCGAGCGCGAAGAACGGCTCGGCTATTTCCCTTAGGCCCATGAGGGTCCCTGGCCTTCTCTCCACGATGGCATCAGCAAATTTTTTGCTCACATATTGTTTGTGATCCACATCCTGAAAGAGCACTGGGATCAAAAAATCCATTGAAGGCCTCTCCACCTACAGGATTTCCTTGTTGAAACCGGCAAAGAACGAGCGCAGAGATTCGCTCTTGCCCTGCACCACGTTGTATAAGGCAGTGGGTGCGGTGACTGGCGCTTTCAAGGAATTGAAGTGGTTGAGGAAAGCATCGGCCAGTTCTTCATATGAGTGGATCGAGCGCGGCGGCAGTCGCTTGTACCACTCTTGAGCCATTCCTACCAAGGAAGTGACAAACACTTTTGCCCAGTAATGGCTGGAATGCTCGTAGAGGTGCATTAGATGCACAAAGTGATCCAAGTGTTCAGCTGGATCAGTTGTCCCGTCGTAACGGTTGATGGAGGTGGGGACTTTGGCCATGCCTGCTTGGGCCATCAGAACTTCTTCCACGAGGGGTGAACCCCTCGCCAATGGATGGTATTCATAGGTGCCGAAGTTTTCCTCCGGCTCTTTGCGACGGGGGACCCTTGGAGGAGGGTCCTTGGTGCGGGTGCTTCTGGCGTCAACCCGTTCATCCCGACTATGGGAGATCTGAGTTGAGCGCCCTCGTGAGAGCTGTCCCACAATTTCCTTGAGACCCTGCAGCTGGTCTTGCACAGCCGCGAGGATGTCAGGATTTACGTCAACTTGCTTGTCCTTATGGGCTCGTGAGCCCCTCCTGGAGACATGAGAGTCTCCTTCATTTTCGTTCACTCGCTCCGTGGGCTCTTTATTCCTGCCCACGGAGGCACGCTCGTTGCCCTCCTGCTGGGGCACTTCTCTCGCTGCTGGTGGTGGTGGTTGTGCCCTCAGGACAGCCTGGGCTTCTCTGAGGGGAAAGTTTTGCTGTCCGCCTAAAGGGGCCGCAACCTGAGTGGCCTGCCCAGAGGGGAAGTACATGGAGTGAAACCTCTCCCATGCTCCCTGGGCCGCCTGAACCTCACATTGGGCGTAGAGAGCCCTTAACTGTTGTGTGGTAAGTGGAGGTAACTCCACTCCTTCAATTTCCCTGGGGATGGCCACCGGAAGCTGGATCTGACCAACTTGATATGGCGGGACCGGCGGCATCATGACAGATGGGGTGAGGGTGTATCCCGGTGGGGGCATCATATAGCCCTGTAATCCGAGATTCATCTGGGGATGGACCCAGGGAGTCTGCGCAAGCTGCGGAGGAACAGAGAGAGAGGCTCCTCCAGCGGTGGTGGGAATCTGCGGTGCCGGCGGTGCGAGTGGTGGTGCAGAAGATTCTGCCTGTGGAGTCACTCCTGCGGCGGGAGGTGCTCCACCAGCGGCGACGGAAGGTGGCGGCGCTCCACCAGTGGCGGTGGAGGGAAGAACGATATTTGCATCCTGGGAGGTGTTTTCTCCTCCTCCCACAGCTCCAGATCTCGTTGCAACCATGGCTGTTAAGGATAAGGATGTGCTTGTTTCTCTACCAACAAAAAGAAAGGAAGTAGATGAAAGACTGGTTTCCCACAGACGGCGCCAAAAATGACGGGTCCAGAAATGGATGGGTCCGAATCCGATCACTTTACGATTTGTATTTTGTGGAGGAAACCACCGGAGCTTCGCCGGAAAAGAGAAAGGGGTTCAACCTGTTGGGACAAGCACAAGAAAGTCAGAAGGCCAAGCTGGGGGAACTGGGGGTGATACCCAGTTTGGCTCTCCGACGCTCAAGTCAGTTCAGTGTATGAAGAAAGGTAAGTTCAGTCACAGTTGCAGCGGTGAAGAATGCTTACCTGTGTAGAAGATGACTTTGGCTATTTATAGTTGAGGGTCAAGGGCCCTTTGGTCATTTGCCTCAAGTGGTCCTGGCCGAATGTTGCCCTAACACGTGGCGCCATGAGAAAGAAACCTAGGAGGAATCTTCTGCAAAAGTGGCCGAAAGTTAGTGCTGGCAACAGTGGCAGGTGCGCGGGCATGTACGTTGTGTCAGAGAGTCATTTGGGCGGTTGGCGACGAGGGCTTAAGAGCGCGCTCGTGACAACCTTGAGTATTGGAGGCCAAGATATCCGCTGAGGGGAATGAGGGCTCCAGTTCAAATGACGAGTCAAAGGAGAGGCCACTCTGAGGGAGTGTGACGCTCGAAGAGGGCTCCTTTGGCATGTGGACGTACCAACCGTTCTGCTTGTTGGACGCTCGTGGGAGTGATAGCGCTCGTTGGGCTTAACTCCCTGAAGTGGGATTGCGTTCATTGGCTTAACGCTCGTGTGCTAATGAGTGCACCCTTGGGGATGACTGGCTTAGCGCATGGGTTAGCGCTCGTGCGCTGATGGGTGCAGCCTTGTGGAGACAGATGTCATCATCTCGGTGATGCCACGTGTCCTGATGTGGAACGATCGTATTTTGACCCCATCACATATTATAATTCTATAAATTTATCTAATTAACAAAATAATATAATTTAATGATTTATATAAAATATTTTTCAATAAATTAATTAATCCTAATGTAATATTTTTAATTAACTAATACTAATATAATTTTAATTATTTAAATCTAATTAATCATATAATCTTCCTTTAGTTTATATGATAAAATATAAACTAAATACTTCAAAGCGTGAATAGCATTTTTGGTTTCTTAATTCTATAATTTTAATTAATTGTATTCAAATTTTATAATATAAGTTGCCTGTTTTTTAATTTTGAGGCCTATAATTTAAAATGTTATAATAAGATATATCTAATGAATTGAAAAACAACAAATTGATTCACTTTATAAAATTTTGTAATTATGTAAAATAAAATATTATTTAAATAAGTTACGTAGAATAACTTTCAATAAATCAATCATAATGTAAGTCTAATTATATAAGTCCATAGTTCTAATTATCTAAATCCATATCTTAAATTATAATCATATTATAATTCTATAAACTTATCTAATTAACAAAATAATATAATTTATGATTTACATGAAATATTTTTCAATAAATTAATTAATCCTAATATAATAATTTTTATAACTAATACTAATATAATTTTAATTATCTAAATCCAACTAACCATATAATCTTCCTTTAGTTTATATGATAAAATATAAACTAAATTCTTCAAAAGATGAATAGCGTTTTTGGTTTCTTAATTCTACAATTTAGAATTGTAGGTTCTCAGACCAAAGTTACTTTAAATTAAGAATACTAAGAAAACTCAATATGTGTGCATATAAAAATAAGATATAAACTAATTTTATACATAATTTTTACAATATTCGATTAAACATTTATATAAATATACTCTTTTAATTATTTCTACTATATATATAAAATCAATTATAAAAAAAATAAACATAAATCTGAAATAATACTCACTAGAAGATTACAAATAAAAAAATAGAATGCAAGATCAAATGACAAAGAGAATATAAAAAAGAGATAAATTAAATAAAAACGAAATAAAGAATAGTTGGTTTAAAAAAAAGAATTACTTGATTTTAATGTATATGCACATGCATACCAAAATTAAGAACGAGTTGAAATATCTTTACAAATATATGCGAGAATTAATATAGCGTAATGGTAACAAAATTTCGAAGATTAGATTAAAAATTTCAAGATATTAGATTGGGTGTCAGTTCAAGAAAGATATGAGATTTTTTTTTAATTTAAACTAAATGAGATTGATCAAATAGTTATCAATTTATTTTTACATTCTCCAAAGTAGCAATATACAACTTATTGGCCGAATGATTAGATTAAAAATTTCAAGATATTAGATTGGGTGTCAGTTCAAGAAAGATATGGAATTTTTTTTAATTTAAACTAAATGAGATTGATCCAATAGTTATCAATTTATTTTTACATTCTCCAAAGTAGCAATATACAACTTATTGGCCGAATCTAAACTTGAAGGACATTTTGAATTGGGATCATTACTCAGAAACAATGGTTCTTGAACAGTTTTCAATGTGCTCGAAAAGCGAAAAAATAAAACAAAAACACAAAGAATTTCTAAAGCATTATGCATGAGACAAACAAGGTAAATATTCAAATGATTTGGAGGAAGAATTGAGGGCAGAATATAACAAACTATGGCAACAACAAGATATTATTTGGCTTTAAGTGTTGAGAATTAATTGGCTCAAATTTAGGGATAAACAAACAAGTTTCTTTTATCTGTCAGCCATAATGAGAAGAAGAAGGAATCAGATGAATGCTCTGAAAATAGACAATAAATAAGCAACCAACAAAGATTATCAGGTGTGTATTTGTCTAATTTCAAAAATTAACACTCTACAAAAAAAAAAAAAAAAACGAGTTTTAGCCCATTACATTGTGCAACATATTGCTCAAATTAATACTCACTAGAAGAATACAAATAAAAAAATAGAATGCAAGATCAAATGACAAAGAGAATATAAAAAAGGGATAAATTAAATAAAAAAGAGATAAAGAATAGTTGGTTAAAAAAAAGAATCACTTGATTTTAATGTATATGCACATGCATACCAAAATTAAGAACGACTGTGAAATATCTTTACAAATATATGTGAATAAAGCGTAATGGTAACAAAATTTTGAAGATTAGATTAAAAATTTCAAGATGTTAGATTTGGTGTGAGTTCAAGAAATGATATGGAATTTTTTTTAATTTAATCTAAATGAGATTGATCCAATAGTTATCAATTTATTTTTACATTCTCCAAAGTAGCAATATACAACTTATTGACCGAATCAAAATTTGAAGGACATTTTGACTTGGGATCATTGCCCAGAAACAATGGTTCTTGAATAGTTTTCAATGTGCTCGAAAAACAAAAAAAAAAATAAAACAAAAATACAAAGAATTTCTAAAGCATTATGCATGATACACACAAGGTAAATATTCAAATGATTTGGAGGAAGAATTGAGGGCAGAATATAATAAACTATTACAACAAAAAGAGATTATTCGGTTTAAGAGTTGAGAATTAATTGGCTCAAATTTAGGGATAAACAAACAAGTTTCTTTCATCTATCAGCCATAATGAGAAGAAGAAGGAATCAGATGAATGCTCTGAAAATAGACAATGAATGAGCAACCAACAAAGATTATCGGGTGTTTATTTGTCTAATTTCAAAAATTAATGCTCGACAAAAATAAACGAGTTTTAGCCAATTACGTTGTGCAGCATATTGCTCAAAATAATCACCATGATGATTATACTTCGTTCAAACCGTATATTAAAAAAATTGAGGGATCGAACTAGAATAGCTTCATTCCCGACCAAGGCACCTATTACAATATTTTGATGCCTGAATAAGTGTTACGAATGCTACATCACTCCAACGATAAAAAAGGGGCATGGTGCTGAAATTGAATATTGAAACAGCGTACAAAAAAACCCAGTGAAATTTCTAAAAAGACTTTTAACTTTCTTCAAATTCCCGACGAAAATCATCAATATCATTATGAGCAGAATGTAGCGGATACAATCGGAGACTCTATAGAATGGTGAACCAACGGAGGTTGTACGGATGTGTGGCATTAGATAAGGTAATCACGTTCGGTTTATTTGTTTGTAATATGCATGGAACAACTTACATATATAATTGAAGAGACCATTTCGGCCGGACCTGGAAGCCAATTATGGTATATTAGATAAGCTCTTACATGATCTCACACTTGCCTTTTGCGGATGACTTAATATTGGGAGTCAAACCTATCGTGGATGGAGCAAACTGCATTAAAAGTGTGGTTGAGACGTTTTGCAAGGAGTTGGGCCTCAAATTAAACTTATACAAATCACATGTGTTGTTTGCACCTTATATGACAAATGATTTAAAGCAGTAGGTTAGTAGAATTCTGGGTATGGAAAATACAGACAACTTAAGGAACTATTTGGGGGGTACAAATGAACTTTAGTTGTAATTATAATGAGCATTTCCCGATTGTGATTAATAGAGTCGAAAAGCATCTCTTGGGATAGAAAGCCAAAATGACAAATATTTGTTGAAGAATGACACTTATTAAGTCCATCACTATCTCGATCTCCATCAACCACATGCACACAAATTGGCTCCCTAATCAGATGTACGATAAACTTGATCCACTCAAGCACAACTTTCTTTAGGCGATTAATATAACAAGGAACGAACCCATCTTGTAGAGTGAAAGAAGGTGACTGCAAAGAAGTAAGAATGTGGATTGGGTTTTAGAGAAGCCCAAAAGAAAATATAGTGATGCTAACTAAAACGGGATGAAGAATGCTTAACAAGGAGATGGCGTT
This sequence comes from Lantana camara, assembly GCA_037501455.1. Taxonomy (NCBI): domain Eukaryota; kingdom Viridiplantae; phylum Streptophyta; class Magnoliopsida; order Lamiales; family Verbenaceae; genus Lantana; species Lantana camara. Next base: position 118,951,148 of record CM074857.1, read on the forward strand.
ATACATCAAAAAAATATTTAAAAAGGGATAACATTCTTGATCGAATATAAGCCTCGACTTATGGGTTTCCCGAGCATGGAAGGGGATAATTAAAAACATTTGGATGGTGGAACCATTTTAAAAATGGAGGATTGGGAACGGTGAAGGGACATCTTTATGGAATGATAGATGGTTATCACAAGGTAAACTGACGGACATCTTTGGAGATAACATTCATGAGGAGGATAAAGATCTTATGGAATGTAATCTCATTGGAAAAGATAAAAATTGAAACCTAAATAAGTTGAAAACATCACCGTCCAAAGAGGTGGTGAATGAGGTTCTTAGTATCCTAACGCGCTGCATGATAATGGAGATAAGAGAGAATGAATTGTGTCAACTAAAGATAAATTCTCCTATAAAATGACAATACTCTACTTTATGGCGTCGGATGAGACATGCAAGAAAAAACTTTAAAGGTAATTTTCACCCCAAAAATTCAAGATTTTCCTGTGGCTTTGCCACTATGATAGCTTGCTTACAAATGTATTAGAGTATGATAGAAAATTTAGGGAAAACTTGCGAGTGTCGGATGGGCTCAAAGAGAGCTTTAGTAGCAAAATACTGAGTAATATGCTCCTAAAATATCCTGGGTGGGTTGCGTTGATCTTGACGCTCTAAAATTTTTGGAAAACATGGAACCGATGGAGCTATCAAAATGTTATGAAGCTTAGAAATGTTATTATTCGCCACATAAAAGAGTTATCTACGACCTTAGTAATAATCAATAAGAACACAAAACACAGGCAAAAGAAAATCTGCACTTAGTTGTCGTGAAATAAATTCGAGAAGTGATGGGTAAAACTAAAATCGGATTGAAGCTTTTATAACTACACCAACAGGGGCATCATTCGAGATGGCAATTGGAGATGAATGCTAGGATATATATGTTACGAGTCTTAGTATAGTTTCAATAATGTAGCAAAGTTATTGAACTTACCTAAAAGATTAAAACTAACTTTGGAGAGATACTTTTCAAAAATTAATGTGGAGATTGATTTGGAGACGGTCGTTAAATGAATAACAATGAAGGATACTCAAAAACAACTAATGAGAAATGTAATATTTGATTGGCGAAGGTTACTCCAAAGATTTTGAGAAACTTTGATTAAATAAATCTCGAGAGAAAGAAACATGATGATGGATAAATTGGCGAGGATAGGTCATAAGGTTCAAGATGGTTATTGCTGCTAGGATGTTCTCATTCTTGAACATAAGCTTCCACTTATGGCTTCCTGAGCATGCAAGGGGATAGTTAGAACCAGTTGAATGGACGTCTCTATGGAATGATAGATGGTTATCACAAGCAAACTAGCGGACATCTTTGGAGATAAGATTCATGAGAAGGATAAAGATCTGATGGTATGTAATCCACTGCACAAATAAAAACTGAAACTTACATAAGTTGAAAACGTTATTGCATAAGGAGGTGGTGGATGAGATACTTAATGTCCTAATTGCATTGCATGATAACGGAGATAAGAGAGTTTTGATTGGGTCAACTAACGACAAATTGTCCTATAAATCGGTTATAGTCTACTTATGGTGTCGGATGAGACATGGGAGAAAAATTGGAAATGAGTTTGAAAATTACTTTGTCCCCAAAAGTTTAAGATTTTCTTGTGGCTTGCTAACATGATAGCTTGCTCATGAATGTACTGAAATATGACAAAAAATTTAGAAAAAGTGATGTATGTACACGCTGCTATATAGGACATGAATATGTGGACTACATGCTCAGAAGTTGTCTATTCGCATTTCGGGTGTCAGATAAGATTATTGATGCACAAACTGAACGAAATTTCCATGGCATGCGAGTGTCGAACGGTCTCAAAGAGAGCTTTTATAACAAAATTCAGAGTAATATGTTATCTGATTATCATGCATGGATTGTCTTGATCTTGACGCTTTAAAATCTTTGAAAAATATGGAACCGATGGAGCTATCAAAATGTTATGAAACTTAGAAGTTCCACTCTTTGTCACATAAAAGAGTTAATGAAACCTCAACACTAATTAGTGTGGACAAAAAATACGGATAAAAGAAAAATGTGCACTGAGTTATCGTGGAATAAACCCGAGAAAGGATTGATGAAACTAAACTCTGAGGTGAGCTTTTATAACCAGGGGAATCATTTGAGATGACAGGGCCGTCATTCTAGACGACAGCTGAATATGGGTGTTAGGATACGCTATGGATATTAGTAGAGTTTAAATAATATAGTGGATTTATTGAGCTTACGCGGAGTATTAACACTAACTTGGGAAAGACACTTTTCGATGACTAAAGTGGGTATTGACTCGAAGATGGTAATGAAATGGATAAGAATGAAGGATATTGAAATGGAACAAATGAGAAATGTAATTTAATTGATAAAGTTTACTCCAAAGGCCATACGAAAGTTGAATTAAATAAATCTCTAGAAAAAGAAACTAACATGATGACCGATAAACTGATGAGAATATGTCATAAGTTTCAAGATGATTACTACGTTTAGGATGATCTACCGGCAAAATTGGGTGATCTTTTAGGTTTTGTTCTATATTTTTTACATGTCTTTTCATTTTATTAAATATATTTGAAAGTTATGAACTATTACTTATGCTTAAAAGCGAGAATTATTTGGCCAAATTACTATACACTTAAATATATATTTTTTTATATAATAACAAAATTTCAAATATTTTTATTGCTTATTTATTTGGATGTTCTCTACTTCGAATTTCTACTTATCGTAGATGATTTGAAAGAGAAATTTCATATAAATATTTTTGTATGTGTATATTTATTTAATCAAAATAAATATTTTTAATCTCTTAATTTGTTCAATAAATATAATAACTAAATTTATTTAAAAAAATTAAATGATAAACGTGCAACGCACGTTCACCTCACTAGTACCTTCATATGACTAAATCTCTAAGTACGAAGTTAACATTCTAACTAAAATAAAAAAAAAAAATAGGAGCAAATGGACAAATATAATTACATTAATGAACCATATATGAATTGTTATATTATTAATACATATGACCAATTTATTCTATCATGATGTGAATATATCATTCATTTAAATTAAAGCAAATACACAGCCATTACTTCAAGCGATCATATGTTTAAGAGGGAAAAGAATGAAAAAGAGGGAAATTATGCATATTGTAGACATCAATTGGTAAATAATTTATGTAATTTATATTTCAAAAGAAGACATCAATTAATGTAATTTTATATAAAAAATCACTGAGAATAATAAATAATAATTATCAATTGCACATTGTTCACAAAATACACAAGAGTCTTGAAAAAGGAAAAATTGCACATATTGTTATAGCGATATACATCTTCACTAACCATTGTCAAGGTATCCTAACCTTACTCAAAATTATTTGCATTTTATTTCACGCACAAACTGGTTGACATGACCCATATTCGTCCGCTGCAGCACAACGATCGTGCCCTAAAATAGTCAAGGATACGGTGACTCATAATTCATATTTGTGAGAGGAAGTTAATCAAACGTCAGACTTGAAAGTTGAGTGGTACAAAATTCTATGTATATCTGAGGAGACGAGTTTCGAGGATTCTCCCCCTACTAGGATGAATACGAGGGTTAGAAGATCAAGTTGGGGTTCTGAACTACACAAGAAATTTGTGGTTCGATACTGTCAGCCACCACTCTATGAACAATGCTTTTGAATCTCCCATTTATATATGCCAAAAATTAACATAAGATCATAATCACAAAGAGAAAGAGTGTGACCATATATATTTTTTTTTTAGCTCCAAAAAAGTTAGGGATAATTGGAAACATGCCTTTGAATTTGACGTAATTACACAAACTTCCATCAAAGTTTGAGAAATTACAAAAACTTCCCTGTCAAAAAATTTATGTAACGTCTAGATCTTATCCTTTTTGGTGATTTCATGTTTAATTTTTTTTATGAATATCACGCCCTTGGAAATTACTGATTAATAATTTCACTTTAACTTCATGACTATAATACCGCGAGGCCAAATTTGAGAGCATGGCAGGGAAGTTTTTATAATTAGGCCAAACCTTAGGGTATGTATGTGTAATTATCCCATAAAGTTATATACCTGGAGAAGATTCCCAATGTTTATAACTATACTTCCTCGAGTGGTTCAATATAAACCCATTGGCCCTGATACAAAACCTGGAGGCCAACTGAATTGGTTTTGAATAAGCACTGTGAGAAATCCAATATCAGAATGATTAGTGGTAGTGGACATTCCAAGAGTCGGTTTTGGCTCGGGGCGTAATGGATAATAGCGACACCTAAAACAGTGTGTTTTTGTGCGCTCCATGTTTTTTAGGTGATCAGGTTGGAGTATTTCGCAAAAACAGAGTATTTCACAGAACTTCAACATGTTTCAAGTATTCCATTGTGATGTCGCTGTGTAGTCGAGTGCAGGAATATACAAGCTTTGAGTTTTTTGTTGGATCACTCAATTATTTCCAGATATAGTTGCAACTAATTCGGTATATCTTGATGCATTCTAGGTTATATAGTTGATCACATTGGAGACCAAGACCCTCGGAAAATACCGAAAACTGAAAAGAAGAGTGTTCCACTAAATTTTAACATGTTCCGAGTATTCCATTGTGCTATCCCTGTCAAGTGAGGGGACAAAGTACAAAATTTGCTTTTGCTAATCTGGTCTCTCTGAATCTCTCCTTCTCTCTCCCATTTTTATTTTTTTTCAATCTATCTGCGTTAGCTTAAAGATGGAGTCTGAAACTGTCGCGTAAAAAAGCTATCTGAATGTGCTTATGTATGGGTAGATAGATCTGAAACCGAATGCGATAGAACGTCAAATGATAGAAATTACACTAAAACCAGTATTCAGAAACATAAACAATATTGTCTGCTGTCATTACCATCTTCATAACTTGTAGTGATCAAGTCCACGATTCACATCAAGCCCAGTATTCAGAAACTTGAGCAAATATTCAGTTAAGAGAATCTCTTTGTACTTGGCAGGATTTTGTTCTGAAATCAGCTCTTTAATGGGGCCATAATACTTGACTTGATCAGTGAAGGGACCTAATATAAAGCATGCCACGGAAATTCTAGGTCCGACCGAGTTAGCCACCACTCTATGCACACTGCTTCTGAATTTCCCATTCGACACCAACTACGCCAAAATCAATACATTATAATCACAATCACAAAATTGGGAGACAATAATAGCTCCTTAACTAGTTGACTGTTTCGATAATAGTTCGGTAAGTTGCATCATGACTATTCTAATTCTCATATTTCAACAATTTTGGAACTAACTTGAGGAAAAATCCTTACTTCCAGCGTGAATTCTGCGCACGCTAGTCCGTAATGACACACGAAAACAACTTAATTATTTTCACTTATAAATGTTGAGCTGATATATGAAAATTAAATAGTTATTTTAGTATGTCACCCGACTGATACACGCATGATTTAGATCAGAGATCGAGCTGGGGGCCTCCACTAAAATTGGTTCCAAAATTGTCATAAATTAGTGTTAGTACGATTGGAATACAAATTATTGATCAAAAAGTCGACCACAGGTCAGTTAGTGTCCAACTTTTAATATTTTCGTCACGATAAAAAGACAAATTAAAAACTGGAAAAAGGATAACAGTCATATTTCAGATGGAAAAAAATAATGAATACCTGGAGGAGATCAGCAATGTTGATTACCAATCCTCCTGGAATTGGCTCAACGCCGATCCACTGGCCCTGGTGTAAAACCTGGAGGCCATTGACATGATTTTGCAGAAGAATTGTGAGAAATCCAGGATCAGAATGCTGAGTAGTTCCCATAGTCAAGTGTGGCTCAGGGCATGCTGGATAATAGTGGCTGCTAACTCGATACCCTTTCGAGCATTTCATGTTATGAAGGTGATCAGGTTGCAGCCCAAGTGCCTCAGAAAGCAGCGAAAACAGAGTGTCCCCAACAACTGCAACATGTTTGAAGTATTCCACCGTCGAATCCCTGTCATGAAATGGATCAAACAAGAATATGAATAAAAATTATTATTCCTTTTTAATCAAGAAAGAAAATATTTATTATTTTGTCTTGAACTTTTTTATGGATCCAAATTGTAATCCGACCCGATAAACCCTCCATGCGACTCGAAAAGAAAAGAAAAAAAGTTAGTGTTGGACTACCTGTGGAAACTTATTTTTATTTTTGTTGGATTGGAAGTTGAAACACACGACCCAATGAGTTTATTATTTGAACTTTTATCGTAGTGAAAATTCTCTCTGCTCTTCACTTAACCGAGTACATGGGCATTACTACTCGGGTAATTCTAGCCTGAATTTAGTTCCACTAAACTAGTGTAACAACGACCAATTGTTTTATATTTGTGTTGTGGTTGGTTGATGAAAATAACAAGTGTAATATATTTGTCGTTATAATTGATGGTATTCCATTGATTGTATTCCATTAAATTTCATATTTAACCGAACCTCGTTAAATTTTGATTTTCTATTTCGTTCTGGGTTGGTACAAGATATACTGCATTTATTTCTAACAATATTCAAAGAAATATTCACCTGCAAGAATCTGGCAATCCATCTCCACAAACTTTGTCCGAGAACGAGATGCTCAGGGTATCCCTCCAGTTAGCAGTCTTTGAACTGAACAGATCATAATTGCTGTGATACTTAACGCTTTCTCTGTAATCCCGAGTGTAATACCTGCTCTTCTCCTCAGCATCCATCTCATTAAATCTTCGGACGCCGTCAATCATCCCGTCGAGTACAGTTTGAGGAATCCCATGATTCACAACCTGGAAAAATCCCCATGTTTCCGATGCAATTCTCATGTGTTCGACGATCTCTTTTCGCCTGTCGGGATCCTGGAAAATGCCGCTCAGATCTATAACAGGGACTTGAATTTGAGTGTTTATGTGATTCCATTGTTCTTCTTCGTCTGCGAGCTCCTCGGATGCCCTGACAAAAATTTTGGGAACTTTGAGAATTCCAGAATCTACTAAACCTTTGACACCGGCGTGTGTTGCATCAAAAGCTTTCAGCATTTCAGCTCGATTATCTCCTAAGAAATCATCAATTTCTTCAGCCATGATCAATATGTATTGAAAATTGAAATGCGTTCGTACAAAGATCGGTTTGGGGTTTTATTGTTCTTTAAAGTTTAATGGAGCTCGAATCTGGACAAAGTAGCTTTATTGGCCATTATATATTGTCTGTTCTGTGTCTGCATGGGTTATGGTTTTTCTTACTTTCGCTGTTTCGCATCATTACCAGAAACGAGAAATGAGAAATTAATGTGGATAATGACGTGGCTCTGATCCACCATACCTTCGGACCAATCACTACACGTCACCTGTCTGGTCGAATAATCCACTTCGATCTTCAGGTCGGCCTCCCAGTTACTGCTCCAGATTTTACTGCCCCATACTTCGACCCGGTGAACGCCGCTCCGAATCGAATCGGTCGATCCATATCCCTCGACCATTATCGAGCCGGCCCACTATCCCTCTCCGGGCTGAGTGGCCGACCACGTATTTAATGTAAGGCAATAATGGGGCATCTGTCAGCTTCCTGCGCCGACACGTCGAGGCGGTCATTCCTCTCTCTTCATCCTATATAAAGGCTCTGTATTTATTACAACAGTAAGTCTTCTCACCTACCACTTTTACTGCTCAATCATTTGATCCCTGTCACAAGATCCTGACTTGAGCGTTGGAGTGCCAACCCAGGTATCACCCCCACCTTCCCCGAGTTGGCCTCGAACTCACGTTTCCTTCGATCCTCACAGATTTCGGGCAGCAGTACGGCGATTCCCCAATCAACAAATTTAAGTGATCGAAAGGATACTCGGTTCGACCCGTCAGCCGGGTTTTAGCTCGATCATTTTGGTGCCATCTGTGGGAACATGCAACAACAAGCCATTAAGTATGACTTCTCGCAATCTGATCAGCGCTCGCATCTTCGATGAGAATGACCAGGAAATCTTCCCTCAAATTCCTGTACACGTTACTACCCTGGCTATTGTCCCGCCTCAACTTGTGTACTCGATGCCCGAGTTAGACAAGTACCTAAAAGCTTGCAGGGACGAGGCCGCAGAGGGAAGAGAACCTCGGATATCCAAGTGTCCTCAAACTCGACCCATCGAAGTGATTCAACCTGTGACAAACTACCCAGGCTATGTTCAGCAAGTACCCTATCATCAGCCTATTGGATATTGGGCTGGGGTCGGACACCCCACCTATCAGCCCTCCCAGTACCGACCGCCACCCCCTGTCCAAGGGAACGCACGAAGATCTGTCCAAGAGTGACTTTCCTTTCGAGTGGATGACGAAGCTGACTCTCGAATCCCCACGGATACCCACATACACAGAGCCGCTGATCCAAGGGGTCGAGAGGATTCTCGGCAAAAATCTCGACACACCAAATCCCGGAGAAGGAATGATGGCTCCCGACGACTTGAATCGAGGAGAGAGCATAATAGCCGTCGAAGTAGTGCTTCACGTCGTGGCTCGAGCGAGGTTTTCGACCGCCTTGGGCCCAATGGCCGACCCAACTAGATCCGAAGGTCTAACAGGGGCCAAATTGTGAAATCAGATGACCTAAGGAATCAAATCCCTCCTCGTGACAGTCAACAGAACCCTAGACATTATGAAGAAGGTCAAGGGTCTCACAGCCAATCTCGCAGTCGATCCCGATCGCCCTGCCACGAACGCTCTGGGCAGCATCATGATCGACCTTGGAGATACCGCAGCGAAAGGGAAGCTCAATCACCTTTTTGTGACGAGATCATAGAGACGACCACTGAGGAAAAGATTCCTACTGGACTGCGGACGTATAATGGGTCAACCGATCCTGAAAAGCATGTGTCCAGGCTCAAAATGCAGCTCAGCATGTTTGGGCACTCTCCCAACATTTGGGCCAAAATCTTTGTTACCACCCTGGATGGGCCTACTCAAGACTGGTTCTCAAGACTCCCCCCTCGATCCATCCCCAGTTACAAGAAACTGGTCGAGAAATTTTTCGCCCACTTCTCTTCGATGAAGGGAGATAAACAGCCGTCAACATATCTCTATACCATCAAGCAAGCACCGAGCGAATCTCTCCGAGATTTCTTCACCCGGTTTTCTCAAGCTGTGATCAAGACAGATGAGCCTAGCATCGACCTTTTGGTACCCATAATATATCAGGCTTTGATTAGCAACGATTGCGCTCGATATATCTTTTTGCAAAAGCCTAAGAACCTGGCCGACATACAAGCAGCGGTTTGCAATTGGATGTAGCTCGAAGAACTCGAGAACTCTCGAGTCAATCCTCTACGGAGCAGGAAGAATAAACCAAGTCATTTTGCTAAACCCGATCCCCGACCAAAGATCGATGCTCCCGTAGGACCAACTCCCCGGAAGCACTACACGTAGCTAACTCATCCGATCGATGAGATTTACAACGTCATCGATTCTAAACTTCTCAAAAAACCCAAGCCAATGAGAGAAACTCCCAAGACCCGAGAAAGCAACAAGTTCTGTAACTTCCATCAGCAAAAAGGACACAACACCTTCGAGTGCAATGTTTTACGCGAAGAAATTGAGTGACTTATCAAAGGCGGGCATTTGCTCGAATTCGTCAAAAAGATCGACGACAACGCGCGAAACAGGGATAATAATGACATGTCGCCACCAAGATAGTGTCAGGCTAAGCCACCTACCGACCGTGGTCCCCACAATCGATGATGCCTCAGTCGTATTGATATGATTACTGGGGGACCCTCGGGCTGAGATTCGACGTCAGCTCGAAAGAAGACAAGGCGAGAGGCATCACAGAGCTTCTATGGCTCTGGAGAAGTGATGAACGTCCGACCTGCAGACTCCTTACACGATGAAGAAGTGGTCTTTAGTGAAAATGATGTAATCGATGTACCCACGCACTCGAGTGAGACACCTAGTTATCCTATGGTCGTCACGTTCGATGTCACTAACTTTGTTGTATCCCGTACTTTGATTGATAATGGAAGTTCAAGCAATATTATCGTTTACGTTCGAATGAATTTACATGATAAATTATTGTTAGATCATATTCCTTCTACAGGTTTTGGCGGAGCTGAAGTCTACACAAAAGGCCGCGTTCGACTCATGACCTCGATGGGTACACTCACCCGATGTGCCACTCGGGAGATCAAATACCTTGTGGTCGAAATGCCATCCGCCTACAACATCATTTTTGGTCGACCAGACTTAATCGAATTCTGAGCCATCATTTCAACTTACCACCAAATGGTAAAACTACCCACCCCACTGTGGTCGGAGAGTTACGATGTGACATTCCAACAACATGGACCTGTTATTCGATATCGATGGAAAAGCCTCGACCACCCAGCGGGAAACAAGTCCCAATCGTCATCAATGATCTGATGATCGAAGACGAGTTCGGTGATCCCGACGCAATTGACCCAAAAAACTCAAAGAAAATGAGCTCGTCCCACACAGCGAAAAGGAAAAAACAAGAAAAGAAAATCGAACCCGCAGAAGAGCTCGAGGAAATTCAGTTAATCCCTGGACAGACCGAGAAAATCACTCGCATCAGTGCTGGTCGAAAAGGCAAGGAGCAATGCATGCTAATACTATTCCTCCGAGACAACATCGATGTATTCGCCTAGAGCGCTTCCGATCTTGTAGGAGTCGACAGGAAGGTGATCGAACATCACCTAAATGTCGGCCCATCCTACAAGCCGATCAAACAAAAGCTCCGCCCACAAAGTGAATCCCGAAACGCCATCATCGAACAAGAGGTGAACAAGCTGCTCGACGCTCGATACATTATGCCGATTCAATACGTTGAATGGTTATGCAACGTGGTGGTCATACCAAAACCAGGTGGAAAATGGTGTATGTGCAATGATTTCACCGACTTAAACAAAGCATGCTCAATGGATCCATATCCGCTGCCCAGGATTGATCAACTGGTCGACTCCACAGCAGGATGCGAACGACTGAGCATGATGGACGCCTTTCAAGGTTACTACCAAATCTTCATGGCCCTCGAAGATCAGCCAAAAACAGCATTTGTAGTCTTCAATGGAATATACTGCTTTAAGGTTATGTCATTCGGACTAAAAAATGCAGTAGCAACATACCAAAGGATGATGAACAAGGTTTTCGAGTCTGAGATCGGTAACACAGTTGAAGTCTATGTTGATGACATGCTCGTCAAGAGTGAGAAAGCTGCTGACCCATCTCGATCACTTGAAACGGACTTTCAACCTTCTTAGGAAATACAACCTCAAGCTCAATCCCGCAAAGTGCACATTCGGAGTCGATGGGGGGAAATTTCTTGGTTTCATGGTGAGTCAAAGAGGAATCAAAGCCAACCCCGCGAATATATAGGTTATACAACTCTTCCCGAAACCCAAATCGATTCGCGATGTACAACGCCTGGTTGGTCGATTCATATCCCTGAATCGATTTATATCACGGTCATCCGAAAAGAACTTGTCATTCTTCAAAATCCTCTGCAACATCAAAAATTTCGAGTGGACTGCCGAATGTGATCTAGCCCTTGAAGATCTCAAGAAATACCTAACTTCTCCGTCTTTGCCAGCAAAACCGGTCGATGGAGAAACTCTGTACCTGTATTTGGCTGTCTCACCCGAAATGATCAGCCCGGTGCTTGTCATAGTAAGGGATCAAAAACATCTTTTCGTATACTATGTTAGCAAGATTCTCCATGGACCGGAAGTCTGATACCTCAAGATCAAGAAGTTCGCCCTCGCAGTGGTTCACATTTCCCGGAAGCTTCGACCGTACTTCCAAGCTCACCCCATTGTAGTCCTAACTGATCAGCCACTCAGAACGGTTATGGAAAAACCAAAAGTATCAGGAAGACTCACCAAGTGGGCGATCGAACTCGGGCAATTCGAGGTCTCGTACCGCCCTCGGATATCGTATCATGCTCAAATCCTGTCTAATTTCTTGGTCAGAAGAACCTCCCTCTTGCACCAGAACATGATGATACAGTATGGGCCTTAGTAGTCAATGGCTCTTCGACTTCTTTCGGGGGAGGGGGGGAGAGGGAGCCGGTGTATCCCTCTCAAGCACCAACGGACAAGAGATCGAATACGCGATCGACCATCCCACAAAGCGGTGCCTTCGACCATCCCAAGGCCAAGAAGTACTCGCTGAAATCCATGAAGGAACATGTGGGAATTATGCTGGTGGTTGATCCCTAGCTCAGAAGATATCTCGAGCTGGTTTCTTTTGGCCCACCTTACGCAAGGACGCATTCGAATTTGTGAAGAAATGTGATCGATGCCAGAAGCATGCCAACCTAACCCATCAGCATCCCGCTGAGATGATCCCGATCGAGTCAGCGTGGCCATTCTAACAGTGGGTTATAGATATCATTGGGCCCTTTTTGATCGCCACTCGATAAAGACAGTTCGCTATTATCGCGATCGATTATTTCTCCAAATGGGTCGAAGCCCTTGCGGTCCCAAAGATCACATTCCATGTTATTCGAGATTTTCTCTCGAAACACATCACCACTCAATTTGGAATTCCTCGAATCCTCGTATGTGATAATGGTCCCCAATTTTGAAGCTCACAACTACGAGCATATTGCTCCGACTTCAGGATCGACCAGAGGTTGACGTCAGTAAAACATCCTCAAGGTAACGGACAAGTCGAAGTTACAAATCGAACTATCATTAAGAACCTTAGTATACGGCTTGAAGCAAAGAAGGAACTCTGGGTCGATGAACTAGAAGGAGTCCTTTGGGCTTATCGAACCACCCCGAGAGTTCTAACAGGTCTAACTCCATTGGCCATGGTATACGGTTCGGAAGCCATGATACCAGCTGAGATCCTTTATCAATCCCCTTGAGTCGCCCAATTTCAACTCGAAAGGAACAGCGAGCAAAGAGCGTTTGACCTCGACACCATAGAAGAAACCGGAGAAAAGGGATATCAAAGAATTCAACAATATCAAGCCACGAAAGCTCGAGCTTACAACAAGAATATCCGACCACTCCACTTCCAGACCAGAGATTTGGTGCTCAAGAAGGTTGAAGTCACTAAACATGTTGGCAAGCTTGATGCAAATTGGGAAGGACCATATCGGATATCCAAAATAGGTAAAAACCGTCTTATCATCTCGAAGACCTTGATCGAAAGTCTCTACCTCGATCTTGGAACGTACATAACTTGAAGAAATACTGCTTATAAATTTCTTGAATGTACATCGCTTGATCAATGAAATAAAATTGTTTCTCTTTTGATTTATAATGTTTTATTCGACCACATACTCAAACATTTTTTTTTATATATTACGTCGCTCGTAACCAATAAACGTTACCAACTCAAAAGATAAGGGATCTTTATCTCGACATCTTCTCGATAATCAACATGCATCAAATAATAAAAAGAACACATATCTGGAACATTAAAAGAAAACACTTCATTGACTCGAATTTAAAAAGATTACATAAAGAAATTGTGCATACTTCTCGAACTGAACTATATTCGATCGTACACTTGAAACAAATTTGGATTTTCATAACATAAGTGGCCAATGCTCGAATCCCTACCTATTTACAACGGATTCCGAGCTAACAACTAAGGAAACTCACCCTAACAGTCAAGTTTCTAAAACATTACATAGACTCGACCCCAACAGTCGAGCCCAAAGAAAGGAGATTGACATTCAACTAAATTCCGGAGCACAGAGATAGGGCTGACACATTTTCTCTGGCTCAATTCTGGTTGGGACCTGGGCCGGTTCCTTCCTCTTTGGGTACAAGCGCCGCCTCGCCAAAATATTCCGGGCACATATCTTTTGGGTCGAAGGAGGCGTCTAGATCGAGCTCGGGCACTGTTACATCCTCTGGCTCCCCTGCGTACCTGGATCGAGCCACATTCACAGTGAACCCGAATCCATCCTTGGACCAATCTGGCTCTGGAGAAGGAAGTCAGGTAATAGGGTCGACAGGGCGAGGATCGTCTTGGTACAGGCCGACCTTTTCTTGATCGTAATCCATTGGGAGATAGTTAGCCGTCTGTAATTGAGCCAGGCACAAGTTGAAGCCCTCCTCGAGATCCTTGAAGCTTTTGATCGAGCAGGTCTTAGCGTACGTTTTTGAATTCATAAAGTGGTATATGCCCCTTCTCTCCAGGTCGGAAACTGACTCCTTGGGCCCCTGCTTGCACCTTTTAATCGCCAAGGCTACCCTTTTTCTCTCCCCCTCGACCTGCCCCCGTCTCTTCGCATCGAGCTCTTCCTGGTTTACCCGGGTGACCCGATCCTCGGTGCTCTTAAGTTTCTTCTCGGTGTCAGATAATTTTTTAATTGCCTCGAGAAGATTCTTGTCGAGCTCCTCCTTGTCCTTATTGGCCGCCACCAGTTTCTTATCTTTCTCGGCGAGCTCTGCCCTCATCCTTTCGACCGCTTGCTCGGCCCGCTTCCTTTGCTGCCGCTGAACCCATCCCTATCGAGCAACATGGAAGAAGTCCTGGCCCACCTGAAAAGAATAGATCGGTTATCAAATTCTCAAAAACAGTTTCTGGATCGAAAACACTTACTGCTTTGTATTTTTGGACCCATGAGGCCTCGATCTCATCATCCGAGGGCACCCACCGCTCCTTGTGGTCGACCACCATTTGGATCGAGCTGTACAATGCTTCGATTGCTGGATAGTCTCGGGGGGCTGTGCCTATCCGTTGAGGCTCATCTTGGTTGTTCAGGCTTTGAATTCCACCCGGAAAGTGGGGCTCCTGGATGGTCGGATAATCAAAGAAGATCCTCATGTCCTCTTCATCGGGCTTCCAGGGGACCGTTGTAGCAGATCGAGCACCATGAACGGGCTTTCGAACCCCAGCCAGAACACTTGCCACGTTCCGGGGGACGATCACCCCTCGACCTTGGTTCGGGGGCTTAGAGAATTCGCCGGCCTGTACCTCGACTATAGGTCCCATGAAGGGCGGAATCGAAAGCATTAGGGATTTCTCTCGACCTTTACCCCTAGGCTTGTCCGCCTCGACCCTGGACTTAGAAGATTAGGAAGAATGGCGGCCCGATTGTGTCTTCTGCCTTTTGGAATTTGGGGGGGGGGGGGGGGCTTCTGGGTCATCCCCACCGTTCGAAGCTACCCCACGTTTTTCAGGGGCATTGGACGTCCTCTTTTCAAGGACCTTTGTCTACGCCTCAACCGTGGCATTGGTTACTGCAGTGATCTCCGCCTCGATCGGAGGGGGCAAGCGTTTCTTCTCAGCGGCCTTCTTTAACTCGGCCATCTCTTTCCTTCGAGCTGATAGTGCGGTAGATATGATGTACTTCTCTGTAGAAAAGAAAGAAAAATCGATCAAACACTTGTACAAAACACAAGAAATCTGAAATGAAAACTACGTCGAAAAGGTCACTCGATGTACCGGGATCGAAATATTTACGGACCCCTGGGGCCACTCGATAAGCATTTGGGGGTCGATCATGTCCTTCGACTCGACACTCCCCATGTCTCTCAGCGCGGCCATCAACGTATTCGGCTATCCTGGATTCCCTCTCGAAAGGTTGGCTCAAGGAACCCAACTCCATCCCGGATACTTCAAACGGGGCCATCCCTTCTCGCATTTGATATATACAAATCTTTGTTTCCAACCCTTACCATTCAAGGTGGTTGGAGACCTCACCAGTCGAAAATTATTCTTTAACTGAAGTTGCACATACCCCGGCCCTGGCGCCGAGGTCTCGGTCATTACTGAAGCCTGAAGACCTCCGACAAGCAAAAAATGTTGGTCTTCATCCCCAGGCACTTCAACAAGGCCCTTAGCCCATTCACTATCGCTTAGGAGTTGGGCATCAACTGAAGTGGGCTGATCCTGAGGGTATTAAGGAACTCGAGCATCTCCTCGGGGATAGGGACCCTAAACCCATTTTAGACCGCCTTGTAATTGACCGTGATGCAGTTCTTGGGCGGGTTTGTCATTCTATCTCCTGGCTTGGGCTTTATGACTCGATAACCCCCCAAACTCCGGTACCCCGCTAAACAGCCAATCTTGAATCTCCCTAACCTTATCCCAGGAGATATCAGGGGTAATGGCTCGAGGGGTCTTTAACCAACCGACCCTCCGATTCAACATTTTCCTCCCCTTCCTCCTCTTCACTGTCTCCTTCCTCTTCCCGACCTGAAGCGAGGCCTCCTCACCTCTTGCTCGAGGCATTACCTACTTTTCCCTCTCTACCTCGGGAACCGGATCAGAATTCCCCTCAATATCGACATCCTCAACCTTTCCTTGGAGGTTTGTTGATCTAATCTAGTCTCTATAGAGACCCCCGAATCAGAAGAATCTGAGCTCGAACCCGAGCTGGAACTTGACCCGCATTAACGGTTCCCACTTCCATCCCTACAGGCTCGACTTCCTCTCGATTTGTCGACATCTTACATGTAACGCCCCAATTTCAGGTACGCACGACACGTGTGATTTTCCGAGAGTTAGGATTTATTTAATCCTTTCGTTTATTAAATTCCTACATTTTAATATAAATAATATAAATTATATTTCAATATGATTATGTGAAAATGCGTCAATTCGGGATTTTGGTGTTACGGGAATTAATTGTCTAGACATGATTTAATTACCTAATTGTCCTTAATTGCTCATTTCCTTTTATTTAAGGACTAAATTGCATGAAAGTTTCTTGGACTAAATTGATCACTTTCCAAACCTTTGTACTTGATTGCATGACTTATAAACTTTAAGGATTTAATTACAAATATTACATTTTTCCCAAGATATATCGGTATGCATCTCTTCCACAAGCTTCATTTCTCATTTTCATGCTAAACACCCAAATTTGCTTCCTCTTTCTACCGAGCCAAAAATATCAAGAAGGCAAAGGAAGATTTCATCAAATTCATCAACTCTTTCCAAGAAAATAAGGAGTTTTGGAGCTTGGTCATTCATTTCATCATCTTCTTCCATTTATATTCACCTCAAGGTATTTATGAGCATCTATATGATTTCTTGGAATTTATGTATGAAGCTAGGGTTCATGATTTGAGCTTGATAATTGAGGTGTTGGTGCTAGAAGTATGATTACATGCTTAAAGCTTGAATTTCAGGTGTAATTCTTGAGAATTAGGATGAGTTCATGTGTAAGCCAAAGTTGGGAATCATGATGATGGAAGCATGAGTTGTGTGTTTATATTGAGTTTTATTGTACCAAAAGCATGTATATATGTTTAGTTCATGGAGTTATGCAATTAGAGATTGAATTATAAGAGATTGGATGCTTTGAAGATGTATTTCGTCCCTCCCCTGTTCTTCATCCTCTGTTCTGCATCTTCTGCGTAACGGGAATGGCCCTTCCCATTCCCTTTGTAATTGGGGAACGACCGTTCCCACATTTTGAATAGTGTGTTTGGCGACGAGGACGGGAACGACCATTCCCACTTTGTCTCACATACGGGAACGGCCGTTCCCATCTTCGGGGAGCCCGACAGGCGGGAACGGCCCTTCCCACCTTGAACTAAAACCTAGAACGGCCGTTCCTAGCCCTCTGGAAGTGCAGAAACATTCTGCATAAAATTAGATTTTTGGGACCCAATCCCGATGGCTTATTTGACCCCAATTTGTTATTATATGAATGATTACATGCCAAAACGTGATATGTGCATGCTACATTGTTTATTGCATGATGTCTCGTACTTGATCAAGTCGTGCGTCCTATTTGGTAACATTGATGAGTTATTATCTCACGAGTACACCATGTCCTGTTTCTTGTCCAGTTATTCTCCCGGGGTGGAGATTGTGATCAACAGAGCATGTTCACGCATCCATGAGTCGTCGTGTCGCCTGTCAGGTGAGGTTTAATTACTAGTTACTTAGAACCTGTATAACCTTATGTGACTTTTGGGCCAAAAGAGATATAAATATATAATGATAAGTGTTTCTAAACTATCAAGTCATGTTCTTTAAAAGTAAACTGTGTTCCTAGCAAGCAAGTCATGTTTATGAAAGCAAGTCGTGTATCGTGTTACAATCAAGTCGTGTATCGTGTTACAAACAAGTCGCGTATCGTGTTACAAGCAAGCCATGTATCGTGTTACCTTGATCGTGTTTGGCGAACTATCGTGTACCGTGTATTATGGGCCCGAGGGTGAGTGTTTGAGCCAACCGGGAAAGCATAGGGCTGACGGGTAACTCACACACCTCTCTCAAACCGTAGGGATGCCCCCTGAATCCACCAGGAGGTTTGGTGGAGGAAGGAGTCCCGTACGTGGGAGTCATGTTCCCGACATGCAACGTGATATCGTGGGTGGTTCGGGCCTTGCAAACCCACCACCATTGGAGAAAGGAGAATTTCGTGTTATTGATCGTGTGCACTATAATGACTTGTGTGATAACCTAATTAAATGAAAGAGTAATTCTTGTTCACTGTCAAGGTTGGTTGGAGATCGTGCACGCCCTCGCCAGGGCCACTGAATGTTATAGTAACCGTGATTATCGTGATAAACTTGATAGTTGTAATCTCGGGCAAGTCCTTGATATTCTTGCACTTATATTATTGTTATTATTATTTTAGTTACAAAACCTTACCCGAGGTTATAACTTGCATGTTATTTGCGCATATATATATCTATACCCCTCACTCAGTCTTCCACAGACTGACCCCTCCACCTTTCAGGTTCTTGCAGGAGCACACTAGGCGGGAGTCGAGTCGTGTCAAGTCCAGTCCATGTAGTCGAGTCAATCACGGTGCATATTATTTATCGTTGCTTTAGAATTGTTATTATAGTTACTTGTTATTTATACTCGGAGATGATAATGTATTGATATGTAAAGCTGGAACATATTTGACTTGGTGAATGAGAAATGTCGTGACGTGTTTAATAATTATATTTGATAGTGAATAGTTTATGCTTCCGCTTTCACTCGTTGCATGTATACATTAATCCCGCCTAGCTTGTCGTTTATTGCATTGTCACCCGTTCGCTATAGGTTAGTTCATGTACGGATTGTCCGTTTCGTATGTGGACTGACCTATAGTGCGGGGGTGTGGCACCTCCACGTGTAAAAGGGTGCTACACTACAGTTGGCAGAAAATGGTTAAGACTTACACTTTGTTGAAACGGATTCGAGCAAATCGAGAGAGAGGGAGCTTTCGAAGAAGGAAGTTGCGAACCTCTCCCTCGAAGCAGTCGAAAAACAAAACGAAGCAAAGAGGATTGAATCGACATAAGAGTTGAAATAGTCCCTTTTATGTATAAAGGAGGGTCGAAATTTATTTCCTCTGAGACGAATGGCCGAAATTCGATGCACAAAGACGCTAAAATGGCTCGGAGCAGCTCAGAACTCTTCTTCAATTCTTTTTCAAATAATTGAATGAATTTACAGAGAAAACTATTTATAGGGGTGAATTTGGCAGGAATCGAGAAGGTGAAAAGTTACAATGATTACGGTGGGTCCCACCCTTGGGATCTGAAACGACACTGCCACGTTAGCCCTAGCAGATGACGTTTCGGGGGGCTTATGACGTGGCTTGGACCCGCCATACCTTCGGACCAATCACTACACGCCACCTGTTCGGTTGAATAATCCACTTCGATCGTCAGATCGGCCTTCCAGTTCCTGCTCCAGATTTTACTACCCCATACTTTGACCCAGCGACTGCCGCTCCGAATCGAATCGGTCGATTCATATCCCTCGACCATTATCGAGCCGACCCACTATCCCTCTCCGGGCTGAGTGGCCGACCACGCATTTAATGCAAGGCGATAATGGGGCACCTGTCAGCTTCCTGCGCCGACACGTGGAGGCGGTCATTCCTCTCTCTTCACCCTATATAAAGGCTCTGCATTTATTACAACAGTAAGTCTTCTCACCTACCACTTTTACCACTCAATCATTTGATCCCTGTCACATGATCCTGACTTGAGCGTCGGAGTGCCAACCCGAGTATCACCCCCACCAATCAGAAACTAGAAGAGATCATGACAATCGTCACAACACTGTTACTCAATGTAGCTCAAGCAGGGTCTTCGATCGTCTCAGCCTTGAAAGACGACCCAACCAGGTTCGTCGTCGATCGAATCGGGGGTGCATTGTAAGGTCAGATGACCTCAGGAACCAAATCCCACTACGTTACAGTCGACAGGGCACCCGACACCGCGAAGAGAGCCAAGGATCCCATAGCCGCTCTCCCAGCCGATCCCACTCTCCCAGGCATGACCGGTCTAGGTCCCCTCGACATACACGATCGACGCAACATTTGGGGCGACCCTGCAGATATCACAGTGATAGGGAAGTACAATCCCCATTCCGCGATGAGATAATCGAAGCTACTACAGAGGAGAAGAACCCTACTGGTTTACCCATCTACAACGGGTCAACTGACCCTGAAAAACACGTCTCAAGGCTCGAAATGCAACTCAGCATGTTCGGACATTCTCCCCTCATTTGGGCCAAAATCTTTGTCACCACCCTTGACGGGCCTGCGCTAGATTGGTTCTCAAGACTACCTCCTCGATCCATACCATCGTACAAGGCCTTAGTCGAGCGATTTGTTGCCCAATTCTCCTCCATGAAGGGAGACAAGCTCTCATCGACCTACCTGTACACCATAAGGCAAGGTCTCAATGAATCCCTCCGAGACTTCTTTACTCGTTTTTTACAAGCAGTGGTCAAAACAGAGGAGCCAAGCATCGATCTGCTGAAACCGATTGTCCACAAGGCCCTAATCAGCAATGAATGTGCTCGGTATATCTTCTTGCAGAAACCTCAAAATTTGGCCGACATAGAAGTAGCAGCATGCGACTGGATGCAGCTCGAAGAGCTCGAGAATTCTCAGCGTAGTCCGGTCCAAGGCAGGAAAACAGAACCCAGCCGACCGACCAAACAGGACTTTCACCCCAAGAATGATGCTCCCGATGCCCAGAAAGCACTGTACACAAACCAATTGATGAGATTTACAACGTTATCGATCCATCACTGCTCAAGAAACCCAAACCAATGAGGGACACGATAAAAAATCGGGAGAGCAACAAGTTCTGCAATTTCCACCAACAGAAAGGACACCACACTTCCGAATACAATGCCTTGTAGGAGAAAATAGAGCGACTCATCAAAGGAGGGCACCTGCTCGAGTTCGTCAAGAAGATCGACGAACATGCTCGAAACAAGGACCACAACGACAGATCTCCGGCAAGACAGCGTCAGGCAAAGCCACCAACCGAACATGACCCACACAATCAACCATGTCTTGGTCGAATCGACATGATTGCGGGAGGACCTTCAGGCGGGGACTCAAGGTCAGCTCCAAAGAAGACGCATCGCGCAGTTTCTATAACCTCCATGAAGTGATGCACAACCGACCAGAAGACTCCTGGCTCAACGAAGAAGTAGTCTTTAGTGAAAATGATGTAGTTGATGTACCCGCTCACTTGAGCGAGACACCTAGCTGTCCTATGGTTGTCACGCTCGGCGTCGCTCACTTTGTTGTATTACGTACCTTAATTGATAATGGAAGCTCTAGCAATATTATCGTTTACTCGACTCTTGTGCGAATGAATTTACACGATAAATTGCTCCTAGATCCTATTCGAACTCCTCTTATAGGTTTTGGTGGAGCAGAGGTCTACATCAAAGGACGTGTTCAACTCGTGACCTCAATGGGTACACTCTCTCGGCGCGCCACGCGCGAGATCGAATACCTCGTGGTCGAGATGCCATCTGCCTACAACATCATCCTCGGTCGACCCGGTTTGAAGGAAATCCAAGCAGTCATCTCAACTTACCACCGAATGGTAAAATTGCCCACTCCCGTCGGAGTTGGAGAGTTACGGTGTGACATCCCAACTGCATGGAGCTGCTACTCGATATCAATGGAAAAACCCAAACCACACAGCGAGAAGCAAGTACCCCTCACCATCAATGACCCCATGTTGGAAGACATTTTCGAGGATCCCGATTCGATCGACCCCGAAAACTCCAAAAAGATGGGCTCATCCCATGCAACCAAGTGAAAGAAACAGAAAGATAAGAAGCTCGAACCCGTTGAAGATCTAGAGGAAATCCAATCGATCCCTGGGCAGGTTGAAAAGATCACTCGCATAGGATCCAGTCAAAAGGGCAAAGAACAGTGCATGGTGATACGATTCCTTCGCGATAACCTCGATGTATTCGCATGGAGTGCTTCCGACCTCGTAGGAGTTGACAGGAAAGTGATCGAACATCACCTGAATGTTGATCCATCCTATAAACCGATCAAGCAAAAGCTTCACCCTCAAAGTGATTCTCGGAATACTATTATTGAACAGAAAGTCAACAAACTTCTTGGCGCAAAGTACATAATGCCAATCCAATACGTCGAGTGCCTATATAATGTTGTACTTGTCCCGAAACCAAGCGGAAAGTGGCACATGTGCAACGATTTCACCGACCTGAACAAAGCATGCCCAACGGACCCCTACCCAATACCGAGGTTCGACCAGCTAGTCGATTCCACAGCGGGATGCGAACGATTAAGCATGATGGATGTCTTCCAGGGCTATTATCAGATCTTCATGGCTATCGAGGATCAGCCCAAGACGGCCTTCATAGTCTTCAATGGAATATACTGTTTCAAAGTCATGCCTTTTGGGCTCAAGAACGCTGGAGCTACTTATCAGAGAATGATGAACACCGTCTTCGAGCCTGACATCGGCAACATTATCGAGGTATATGTCGATGATATGCTAGTCAAGAGCGAACAGGCCGTCGACCACCTCGGTCACCTGAAATGAACTTTTGACCTCCTTCGGAAATACAATCATAAACTCAACCCGACGAAGTGTATGTTTGGAGTCGACGGAGGAAAATTCGTAGGCTGCATGGTGAGCCAAAGGGGAATCGAGGCTAACCCGACAAAAATACAAGCCATACAGCTTTTTCCGAAACCCAACTCGATTCGCGATGTCCAGCGACTTGTTGGTAGGATCATCTCACTGAATCGATTTATATCGCGATCATCCGAGGAGAACCTACCATTCTTCAAGATCCTCCGCAACATCAAAGAATTCGAATGGACTCCCGAGTGCGACCAAGCGCTCGACGAACTCAAAAGCTACCTTACTTCCCCACCTCTTCTGGCGAAACAGATCGATGGAGAGACCCTATACTTATACCTGGCGGTCTCTTTCGAAACAATTAGCTCGGTGCTTGTTGCAATAAGGGATCGAAAACACCTCCCTTTTACTATGTTAGTAAAATCCTCCATGGCCCGAAGGTCTGATACCTAGAGATCAAAAAGTTCGCTCTTGTCGTAGTCCACACCTTACGAAAACTCTGACCGTATTTCCAAGCTTATCCGGTCGCCGTCCTTACAGATCAACCACTCAGAGCGGTCATAGAAAAGCCCAAAATCTCGGGAAGACTCACCAAGTGGACAATCAAACTCGGCCAGTTTGAGATATCCTACCGTCCTCGAATATCGTACCAAGCACAAATCTTGGCCGACTTCCTTGTCGAAAAACACACTCCTACCGAAGTAGAAAATATTGACCGAGCATAGACTTTACCCGTCGATGGCTCCTCGACCTCTTCCAGGGGGGAGCCGGTGTATCCTTCTCCAATACGAACGGTGACCAGATCGAGTAGGCCATCGCCCTCTAGTTTCCAGTAATGAACAACGAAGAACGAAGCCCTCTTAGCAGGATTGAAGATCGCGCGTCTACAAAACATCAAAAAACTCACGGTCAAGACCGACTCGCAACTAGTCACCGGACAAGTTGGTGGAGATTATGAGGCGCGAGAAGAGTCTATGATCAAATATCTCACTTTAGCCAAGAAGGCTATCGCAGAATTCGAAGAACTCAGGCTCTACCAAGTTCCTCGAGAGGAAAACCTTCGAGCAGATGCTCTTTCTAAGTTTGCCAGTGGGTCTTTGAGCACACGAGGTCGATGCATAACCTTCATGACATCCCCCCCGGAAGATCAATTGATCTGCCCACCACAAAATCAGCTCTATCGATGCCACCGAACCATACTGGCTAGATGGAATCGTCCTCTATCTCCAAGAGGGCACACTACCTGAAGACCCTACCGAGACCAAGAAAGCTCAAACACCAAGCTCTGAGCTATTCTCTCGATCAAGAAGATCCTTCCTCGGCCCTACCAAATGCTGCCTCCGACCCTCCCAGGGCCAGGAGGTGCTAGACGAAATCCATGAAGGATCGTGTGGGAACCACGCTGGAGGTCGGTCACGTGCGCTGAAAACATCTCGAGCTGGTTTCTTCTGGCTAACATTACGTAAGGATGTATTCGAATTCGTCAAAAAATATGATCGATGTCAGAAGCACGCGAACTTGACTCATCAACACCCCACTAAAATGATCCCAATTGAGTCAGCTTGGCCCTTCGACCAATAGAGGATCGACATCATTGGGCCCTTTCTGATGGCCACGAGACAAAGATAGTTCGTTGTCGTCACGATCGATTATTTCTCTAAGTGGGTCGAAGCTCTGGCAGTCCCGAGGATCAATTTTCACGTTATACATGACTTCATCTGGAAGCACATTATCACTCGATTTAGGGTCCCTCGAGTACTCGTATGCGACAATGGTCCGCAATTTTGAAGCTCACAATTTAGGGCATATTGCTCTGATTTCAAGATCAGCCTAAGATTTACATCGGTCGGACATCCCCAAGCTAATGGGCAGGTCGAGGTTACGAATCGCACTATCATCCAAAACCTATGTACTCGGCTCGAGGCCAAAAAAGAGCTTTGGGCCGATGAGCTAGAAAGAGTCCTTTGGGCTTATCGAACCACCCCTAGAGTTCCAACAGGGCTAACACCCTTCGCCATGGTGTACGGCTTGGGGGGCCATGATACCTGCTGATATCCTTCACCAGTCCCCCCGAGCCACCCAGTTTCAGCTGGAAAAGAACAATGAACAGAGAGCTCTCGATCTCAACACCATAGAAGAAACCAGAGAAAAGGAATATCAGAGAATGCAGCAGTACTGAGCCACCACAACTCGCACTTATAACAAGAATATACGATCGGCCCACTTCCATGTCGGAGATCTGGTACTCAAAAAAGGCAGAGGTCACCTAGCATGTCGGCAAACTCGACGCAAACTGGGAAGACCCCTTCCGAGTGTCCAAAATAGGCAAGAACCATTGCTATCATCTTGAAGACCTTGATCGAAAGCCCTTACCTTGATCTTGGAACGCTCGCAACTTGAAAAAATACTACTTGTAAGAGTATTAAATGTAAATCTTTTTGAACGATGAATAAACAAGTGTTTCCTTTTCAATACAAATATCTTGTTCGATTGTACACTTGAATGTTTTACTTTACGATGCTCGTATCCATTAAAGCATCATGCACTCGAAAGATTAGAGAACCCGCTCGATATCGACTCGATCGCATACATCAAATTAACACAAGAACATTTATCCATAATTGGCAAAGGAAAATTCAAGTTTAAACTTCATTGATCCAAGAAATTGAAAGATTACATGATGATTCAAAACAAAAGTGTGTCGATTACATTGTTTTCGATCATACACTTAACTAAAATTTGGATTTTCCCAATGGGAGCAACAAACACTCGGATTCCTACCTATTTACAATGAATCCCGAGTCGACAACTAGATGAACTCACCCTAATAGTCGAGTTTTTAAAAACGAACAAAGACTCGACCCCAACAGTCGAAACCCTAGAAAAATGGATCTCCATTCAGCTAAAATTCTCGAGCGTAGAGATAGGGCTGGTACATTCTCTCAGGCTCAATTTCTGATCGAAATATCTCCGGTCCCCTACTCGATTGGCACCAACGCTGTTTCACCAAAATACTCAAGGCAGATATCCTTTAGCTCGAAAGAGGCGTCCAGATCGAGCTCCATTATTGACAAATTATCTGGCTCTCATCTTGTGACCAATCAGGCTCGGGAGAGGGAGGTCGGGTTATAGGCTCGGTAGGTCGTGGTTCATCTTGGTACAGGCCAACCTTCTCTTGATCATAATCCATTGGAAGGTACTTGGCCGCCTGCACTTGGGCTAGGCACAAATTAAAGCCCTCTTCAAGATCTTTAAAGCTCGTGATCGAAACGGCCTTGGCGTAGGCTTTCGAGTACATAAATCGGTACAAGCCTCGTTTTTCCATGTTGAAAACAGATTCTTCGAGGCCTCGCTTGCACCTGCTTATAGCCAAGGCCGCTCCTTTCCTTTCTCCCTCAATCAGACCCTGGTTCTTAGCATCGAGCTCTTCCTGCACCGCCCTAGCAACTCGAGCCTCCGCCGCCTTTAGCTGCTTCTCAGTATCTGACAGCTTTTGGATCACGTCGATGAGGTTTTTATCGAGCTTCTTCTTGTCTTTGTTAGCCTCTGCCAACTTCTTGTCTTTATCCTCTAGCTCGATCCTCATTTGTTCGACCTGCTGCTCATCCCTCGCTCTCATTTGGCGGTGGACCCAACTCCTCCGAGCCACATAGAAGAAATATTGACCCACCTGAAGAAGACAATTCGATCATTAAAATTCGAGCAACAACTTAACGCAAGAATAAGTTGAACAGTATCTTTCTAGTGTGTACTTAAGGCAAAATACTTCTGAACCCAGGACATCTCGATCTCATCATCCGCGAGCGCCCACCATTCCCTGTGGTCAACCTCAATTTGGATTGAGCTATAAAAAGCTCCGATCGCAGTGTAATCTTTAGGGACCGTCCCAATCCGTCGGGGCTCGCCCTGATCATTCAGGCTCTGAATGCCATTCAAAAATGAGGCTCTTTGACACTAGGATAGTCGGAAAAGAGTCGCTTATCTTCTTCGCTGGCTTTCCAGGGGATGGCGGTTGCCGGTCGAGTGCCTTGCGGAGGCCTTCGGACCCCGGCCAGGACGCTGGCGGCGTTCCGGGGCACGATTGCCCCACGACGCTGGTTCAGAGGATTGGAAAACTCACCGACCTGGACCTCGACAACGGGCCCAATTGATGGAGGCATCGGAAGCATGGGGGTCTTCTCTCAACCCCTTCCCTTTTGCTTGTCTGCCTCGACCGCAGACTTCGAAGAATGGCGATGTGGTTTTTGTTTCTTGGATTGGGGGCCTTCCGCGTTTTTGACCCCAATCGGAGCGTTCCCCCGCTTTCCAGGGGCATCAGCTGTCCTCATCTCAAGGACCTTTGGTAACGCCTCGACCGTAGCATTCTGTGCTACAATGGCCTTAGCCTCGGTCGGAGGGGGCAACCTTTTCTCTTCAACTGCCTTCTTCAGGTCGGCCATTTCCTTCCTTCAAGCGGCAAGTGAGGCAGACATGATGTATTTTTCTGCAAAAGGAATTGAATCGATCAAACGCTTGCCCAAAAACAAAACAAACACACGTAAACAGAAAACAAACAAAAATCCTGCTTCGAAGGAGTCGCTCGATATACCAGGGTTGAAGTACTTGCGGACCCTTGGCGCCATTCCCAACTCGATTAACATCTGGGGATCGATCATGTTTTTCGACTCCAAACTCCCTAGATCTCTCAAAGTGTCCATCAAAGTGTTTGGCCAACCTGGATTCCCTCTCGGAAGGTCAGCTCGAGAAATCCAACTCCAGCCCGGATACTTCAAACCCGGCCACCCCTTTTCAAACTCGATGAAAACGAATCTTTGTTTCCACCCCACGCCATTCGAGCTAGTTGGCGACCTTATCACTCGATAATTACTCTTCGATTGGAGCTGGATGTATCCCGGACCTGGCGCCGAGGTCTCAGTCATTAAGGAGGCTTGGAAATTTTCTGAGAGGCAAAAAATGTTGGTCCTCATTCCCAAGCACCTCAACAGAGCTCTCAACCCATTCACCATCGCATACGAGTTGGGCATCAATTGAAGTGGGCTGATCCTCAGAGTGTTGAAAAACTCGAGCAACTCCTCGGAAATGGGCACTCGAAATCCGTTCTCGACCGTCTTGGAATTGACCCCGATATAGTTCTTAGGCGGGTTTGCCATCCTATCCCCTGGCTTGGGCTTTATGACTCGATAGCCCCCAAACTCTGGCGCTCCACCAAACAGCCAACCCTGGATCTCCCTAAATTTCTCCCTGGATACCTCCGGTGTAATAGCTCGGGGATCCTTCACCAGTCGACCTTCCGGCTCGACATTCTCTACATTTTCTTCCTCCTCTTCTTCCTCTTCTACCCGACCTGAGGTCGACCTTTCCTTCCTAGCAGCTCGGGACACGATAACCTCTTCCCATTCCGTCTCGGGTGGAGAGTCGCATACTGCCACCACGTCCACATCCTCATCCCTCCCCTGAGGATTGGTCGATCTTGTCTCTATGGAGACCCCGAAATCTGACGAGTTTTAGCTCGAGTCGGAGCTGGAGCTCGACCCCACACTCACGGTTCCCATGTCCATCCCCACAAGCTCGGTCTCACCTCGATTTGTTGACATCTTACAATTTAACAAGAAAGGGCTAAAGTTTCCACTTTTGAAAGATCGGATTCGAACAAATCGAGAGAAAGGGAGCCTTCGAAGAGGGAAGTGGTTAACCTCTCCCTCGAAGTAGTCGAGAAAAATAAAACAAAAAAAAAGAAAACTGAATCGAGTAAGAAGTCGAAATAGTACCTTTGGGTATTCGGAAACTCGAAGTTCACTTCTTTTGGAATGAACGGTCGAAAATCGATGCGCTAAGACACTAGAAAGACTTTGAATAGCTCGGTGCTTTTCTTTAGAAATCTCTCGCAAAGTAACAAATGGATTTACTGAGGGAACTATTTATAAGAGTGAATTTGGAGGGATTCGAGAAGGCAAAACATCGCCATGACTACGACGGGTCCCACCCTCGGGAACTGAAACGCCACTGCCACATCAGCCCTAGCAGATGACGTTTCAGGGGGCTTATGACGTGGCTCGTACCTGTCATTCCACTGAACCAATCACCACGCGCCACCTGTCCGGTCGAAGAGCAGGTCGGTCTTCCAATTATCGCCCCTAGTTTTACTACCTTGGTCTTCGACCTAGAAACAGTCTCTCCGATCAATTCGCTCGGCTCAAACCCTTCGAGCCGCCCCGGACCAGTCCACTATCTTACTCTCAGTTGAGTTACCAACCACACAATAAATGCAGGGCGATAGTGGGGCACTTGTCAGCTCCTGGCGGTGACGCATCGAGGCGGTGCACTCTCTCTCTTCACCCTATATAAAGGGTCCGCATTTATTACAACAGTAAGTTCTTCTCCTACCACATTTTTACCGCTCAATCTATCGACCATTATCGTTCGATCCTGACTTGAGTGTCAGAGTGCCAATCTGGGTATCACTCCCACATTTCCCGAGTTGGCCTCGAGCTCACGTTTTCCTTCGATCCCCGCAGATTTCGAGTAGTCAGGCGGCGATTCCCCAATCAAGAAATAGAGTGTTCGAAGGCTCGATTTCCCGGTTGAACAGCAAGTGGAGATTTAGCTAGACCACTAAGTAACATGGTGATCGGGTGGTGCTGCGGTTGTTTGAAAGGAACTTTGTGGGGGTGGTGTGATCATCGGGGGAAGGGACTTTTTGGTCCAATTGTAGCTGAAGCTATTGTAGTGTTGGAAGTGACGAGATTGGCAACAAGAAGGGAGGAATGGTCTCATGTGATTATTGAGGGTGATTGACAAGATCTCATTCATAAATTTCAAGATTTATGCGAAGATCTGCCTTTGATTAGGATTATTTGTAGCGATATTTGTTACTAGTACTTTTGTAAGTTCGGGATTGATGACTTTACCTAAGATTATATTGGATAAAATTGTTGATTATTCATCCCACATTTTCCATCTCTAATGCACGGACACTCCAAAAAATGATCCCGTGCAGTGTCCGACACGTGTCGGACACGGACACGCCTTGGACACGGCTCCGACACGTGTCGGACACGTCTGAGCCGTGTCTTAAATTAAAAAAAAAAATTAATTTGGACACGGTGTCGGACACTCCGCGGTTTGGATCCGTATTGAGCCGACTTTGGATTTCTGAAAGGAAGACGCCGCACGACTTTGGATTTCTGGAAGGAAGACGCCGCATTGAGGGATATCTTGTTGACTCACATGGTAAAAGCTACGGATCTACTGTGGTAATGGTGGTGGCGGAATAAATTAAGGTGGCTCCGATTTGATGTGGTGGAAGAAATTGAAATGGCTGCTTGAAGATATTGAAATGGCTGCTTACTGTAAAAAAAAAAAAAAAGTAGATGTGAATTGTTTCTGATTTCAAACTTTTGCCCATTTGGATCTTGAAGAATCCACCTCCACGGCGATGAAAGGGGCAATGAAAGTAGTCATGGTGTGAGTATTTTTCATGTTTTGAGAAGAAAATTAGATGAATTGGCGGCTGGGTAATTAGGGTCAGAATAAGGTAGACATAATTTTTCTAACCCTTCAACTTTGTAGATTAACGGTTTGGGCCTCTTGGCCCACAACACTCCAAAATATGTCTTAATTTGTTTCGTTTCTTTTTTTCTTTATCTAACTTCTTTCAAATGTAATAACTAATATACATGACATCAGTAAATACTAAACCAAAGTATATAAATTCACTTTGTACTAATAGCTTTTTATCTTAGTATTAGAAATAATTTACGTAATTCAAAGAATATTTTATATTTATAAAATAAAGAATATATTATTGTTAAATAAATTAATAAGTATATAATATATTTATTATATAAATATAATAGCCGTATCGTGGCCTAAAATTTTAAAAAAATCCGTGTTATCGTGTCGTATTCGTATCGTCATATCCGTGTCTGTGCATCATAGTTTTCCATGGGATGAGCAATTCACTACTATATTCTACAACACATCCCATTACTTATTATGTCATCTCAACCAACAAAGTAAAGTATTGTGACTTATTTCTAATGTTAACTTCTCCAGCGCGTGTATATCGAGTAATTCGTGTTGTTCATGTATTGACTAGAAAGTTTAGTTTATTTAATAATGAGATATTGATATTTCTATTTATACTTGGGCATTGATCTCACTCATCACATTGTAATTCTGATCGATTCTTATAACATCCTTACAACAGTACGACTACAAATTGTTTTTCAGTCTTATATTAATACGCTTATTTCAAAAGAAAATACTCCCTTCTTCCATGATCATCTTCACAACTTGTAGTCATCCAGGACACGTTTCACGTCAAGCCCAGTATTCAGAAACTTCACCAAATATTCATGCAAGAATACCTCTCTGTATTTCGCTGGATTTTCTTCCGAAATCAGCTCTTTAATGGGACCATAACACTTAGCTTCACCAACAGGACCAGATATGAAGTAAGCCACAGAAATTCTCGGCCCGACAGGGTTAGCCACCACTCTATGAATACTGCTTCTGAATTTCCCATTCGACACCAACTATGCCACAATCAACACAATGAAATCAGAATCAGGAAAGGAGACACAACAATACAATATACAACATGATGATGCAAATTTTAGCTTGAAAATTCAAACACCTGGAGGAGATCGGCAATGTTTATAACCAATCCTCCTGGAGTGGGCTCAACATCGATCCACTGGCCCTGGTAGAAAACCTGGAGGGCACTGATGTGGTTTTGTAGAAGGATTGTGAGAAATCCAGCATCAGAGTGCTTGGTGGTTCCCATAGTGAGCTGTGGCTCGGGGCATGCTGGATAATAGTGGCTGGTGATCCGATGCCCTTTCGAGCATTCCATGTTGTATAGGTGATCGCTTTGGAGACCGACCGCCTCGGAGAGCAGCGAAAGAAGTGTGTCTCCGAGAACAGCAACGTGTTTCAAGTATTCCACGGTGCTATCCCTGTCAATTATGAAGTTCGAACACGCTTATATATATTTATATCGATTAGTCATGATGAGGGACAGAGCCAGGATTTGGCACAACGTCACATATGTAGATTCTCATCACTAACTAAATCATCTATCTATCTGTCAGGCCTCAAAAAAGTTGAATGAACTTAGGACAGCAAAAGTCAACACTCAACAGAAAATCAGTTGACAAACCAGAAGTAGAAATACCTGCAAGATTCTGGCAATTCCTCTCCACGAATTTTGTCAGGAAAGGAGATGCTCACGGTATCCCTCCAGTTAGCAGTCTTTGAAGTGAACAAATCATAATTGGACTGATACCTTACAGTTCTCCTGAAATCCCGTCTGTAATACTTACTCTTCTCCTCAACATCCATCTCATTAAATTTTCGGACACCATCAATCACCCCGTCAAGGACTGTTTGAGGAATCCCATGATTGACCACCTGGAAAAATCCGCAGGTTCCTGACGCAGTTTCCACTTGTTCAACGATCTCTCTTCGCCTGTCGGGGTCCTGGAGTACGCCGTTCAGATCTATAACAGGAACTTGAATTCTCTGAGTCTTTTTGTGATTCAATTCTTCTTCCTCCGCGAGCTCCTCGGGTGGCCTGACGAAAATCTTGGGAACTTTGAGGAATCCTGAATCAACCAAACCTTTGACGCCGGCGTGAGTTTCGTCGAAAGCTTTGAGCATTTCTGCTCTGTCTTGATGTTCGTCAATTGCTGAGAGATCAATCCCCCCTGCCATTAGAAGTTGAGATCTGTTAATACAAAAGATGGGCTAATCCTAATTTGCTGCTGCTCTTGAGGTCTGCAGAGATCGAAACTGAAGTGGTGCGGTTTGACTTGGTGGCAAGATATCTTGTAAGAGAGAGAGAGAGAGAGAGATGATAGTGTGACTGTGAGAGAGAGAGAGAGTTTAATTTATGGTCATTACAGTTAGAGTGTTAGACCCCTGGAATTTGACTGGGTCGTCTTTCTTTTCTTTTTTTCTTTTTTTCCCCTTCGATCTGAGAATATATTTTTTCCGGTCAGAGACGAACCAGAAAAAACGCCGGCAGCAGAGATTCTTTGGCCCAATCACCTGCAGTCCTGCACGTTGTAGAAGTTTTTAACTAAACTCTTAAACACTGCCAACGTCCTGTACCCAAAGTTGAGCTTTTTTAATAATAATTAATCACGCATGCCACAACTCATTTAGCTTTAGTGATTTAAATTGACTTTATGTTTAGTTCCACATCAAATTCGTTCGAATCGGTGTAACGAGAGTATGAGTTTTTATACTTATCGTACGATTGGTGAAAAATTTAGCAAGAGTGATAAATCAAACGGTAAATATAATACACTTATTCTTTTAATTAATTAAATTTGCTTGAGTCAGATTTGTATTAAAATTCTCATTATATTTATAACTAGCAATTAGCGGGGTTTTCTACAGGAACAAGTTCGCTAGCATAAATTGATTTTATTTTTTCTGATCTTTTGTTTGGTTTTAAACCTTATTTTTTCCTGTATATTTGATTTTAATATTTTCTTTGATATGCATGGAGGATTGATTTTTCGGGTCCTAACACTTAATTTCTCAGCATGACGCTATTGATGCATACTTTTTTTTTTGCCCCCCAACCATCACTATTCATGTATACCATTCACAAGTTTTTACCTAACTTTTAACGTTATTCTTAGGGATGAGATTAAGTTTCACTTGCATAAATGAACTATCTTATATGTTAAATATGATACATAATTTGGTCAAAAATACTTAATTTCGTTTAATTAGTGCAAACCAAATTAAATTTGCCAAACTCAAATCTTTTATCGAACACTCCCTAACTTATTTGAGTCAGGCAAGAACTAAAAATTACTGAATTATCTCCTTCAAGCACGTAGTTAAAATGTATAATATTGAATTTTAGGTCATTTTCTCTGTCACGTACATATAATTAAATAAATAAAATCGTTTGAGTTTGAAGGGTTCATTATTTTCTTACGTCCCATTCCTTAATTGTTGAACTTGGGTTTTGAAACTTCAGCTTACATATTAAATTGAACAAAAACATGGCGTTATTGAAACATTGTCGTCAGTGATCTATAATGTGTTTGGTAGCTAGTCATCCATTATCTAAACCAATTTGTACCGACAAAAATAATAAAGAAGATTATCTAAACAATGAATATTTGATTAATGGTTTTAACTTTAGAATAAATATATCTCCATCTATTTACTATTTAATATTCACCATGTAAAACACGTGACTGTTTGACTTTTGTTTTACATTGTGATAACTTTTGAGTGAGCCATGTGTTTTTTCCTATATTTTGAAATCCGGATCGGATCGATCGATCGGTCGGACGGGGTCAATCGATGAGCGGCCGCCACTCCAGTCCGATTGACCCTCAAAATCAGTTGTCTCACAAACCAATCTGACCCGCTAAAAACCGATCAAGAACCGATGTTGAAACCTGACCGGACCGATTAACGGGCCGAATGGCCCGGATTTTTAATTTTTTTTCTTTTTTTTTTTTTTTTCAAAAATTAATGTTTTGAGTTTGGATTGCAAGGAATCGAACCCCAGACCTTTAGGATAGAAGGAGAGCAGTACAACCATGTCCGCTGCTTCAATTGTTGTTAACTTACTTTCAAAGTAAAATATATATAATGTTTTTCATGTGCCAAAATATCATATTGGAGAAAAAAATTTGAATTCATTTAAGAAAACGAGAAACTAATGTTTAATATTTCTTGTGTTTTTTATAATATATATTTATATAAAAATATGGTGATATTCTTTTTTTTTTATGACTCTATAATAAAAGTATGATATTGTTGAATTAATCTTTTATTTACATTCTTAATTAGTTAATTTGTTAGATGTTGATTATTTTTCTATTTAGTTAGATATTATATTATATTTGTACATTTATAATTTGAAATTTTATTATTAGAGATGTTATATGAAAATTAATAAAAAACTGAAAGTATTTAAAATTATAATTTCTTTTATATTGATACGTCACATATTTGTTTAATTTTAGAGCTTAGATTGATATATTTTACCATACTATTTGAATTTAATTTTGGATCAGTGATTGGATTTTATGTTTTTTGTAGAGGAATGTGATGAAAGAATATTGGCAACAAGAATGGAGCAACCACACGTTTTTTTACAAAGCCCACTTCTTGGGTTAATTGGAGACAAGCAATTATGGCCCATTGCAACCTTATGTAGGAGGCCCAATTCCTAAATTAATTACCACGATTAGAGGAAGTTACAACCCTCAGCGTTATTTTTTGGAGAATTAAAATCACCTAGGAGGGGGCAGCATGTTCTTGGAGTAATAACAGTGCTTGATGAAGAGTTAGTGGGCGTTTAATGTGGAGAGACAGTGAAGAAGCTTACCTGAGGTCATGGTCAGCATTCCTGACCCTTTTTTCGTGCAGAAACTTGGGCACACTCATTGAGAACGTGTGGATAACATGGCTTTTATGATGGCAGATCGTGGAGGAAGAGTGGGGGAAGAATTCAAGTCTTAGCACTACATAAAAGGAGAAGAACCGAGATTGGGGAGAGCATCACACTAGTTTATTCTTCTTTCCTTTGTTTTGTTGAAACTATTTTATTTTCATGCTTTGAATTTTGTTATGAATTTCTAGTTCGTTTATAGTTGGGATTTTCCAAGCATGCTTTAGATGTCGTGAGACAATTTCTTTGGGTTGATTAATCAAAGTTATCCGTTTTATTTCCGATTTCATGTCATTGAGTGTTGGTTTATTCTTTGGTTAGTGCACGAATCCTTGAATTATCAATACACATACAGCTAGTTAATTCGTTTGGTGGAGTCTAGCCGGGCAATTAACGAAGTGGCAATCAACACTAGGTTGTTAAGTTCGGCTGATTTTGTGTTGTGGAATATTACGGTCTAATTAGGCGAAGTAGGAGTTTCTACTAAGTCGGTTAGGGTTAGTGTTTCTTTAGCTCGTAAAGCAATTAGCTAATTGAATCATTGAAGGAGTTTCTGATAAGGGTTATTAGTTAGTTAGGGAATAGTCTTTAGAAGTTTCTTCAGATTTTTCTAAAAAGTAAGAAGAAACGAGGGAGTCTAAGGTAACTGGTAACTATAGCTAGCCTAACGAGGAATTAATCACCCTGTCCGTGATCATAGTCCGATGCATGCGTAGGAAAATCCCAGCTATCTGTCATCTATTGAATTTGTCCAGGTTTAATCTAATTTTACTTCTCGTTCTTGCCAGTTTAATCGTTTATTTTAAGTTAAATTTTTATTAGTTTAATCTAAAACTTGACAAACCGCCCTATTTTAATTGTTCGTTTTATTTCCTTGGCATATTAAAAGAGTACAAACTCGTCCAATCCCCGTGGATCGATACCCATTGCCACTATTTTACAATTTAATCGTGTGCAATATTTGGGATTTATTATTGGTGGTCTCGACACCCATCAATTTTTTGGCGCCGTTACCGGGGATTGGTAACTAATTTTGTTTCTTTTTCTTATGCTTAGGAACCTTGGTGAGCAAGCAGCAGTTGGCGAAAGTTCAGAATTGTTTGAAGCTGAAAATTGATACTAATTCTGAGCAGGAGTTTGCAGTTGCACATCTTACTGACAAGAAGCCTGACAGTGATCATAGTCAGGATATGGCTCAGAACAGAACGCTTCGGGACCTTGCCAGACCTATTGAAGCACAACAGCCACTGTGTATTACCTTTCCAGAACTGCAAGAGGGCTTCGAACTGAAGTCAGGCCTCATCCATTTGTTGCCAATCTTTCGCGGGTTGGAGAATGAAGATCCAAATAAGCATTTGAAGGAATTCCACCTTGTGTGCACATCCATGAAGCCACACAATGTGACAGAGGATCAAATCAAGCTAAGGGCTTTTCCCTTCTCATTGCAAGATGCGGCTAAAGAGTGGCTATATTACTTACCTTCGGGTACGGTCACTACTTGGGCGGAAATGTCAAGACAATTCCGTGAGAGGTACTTTCCGGCTTCTCGTGCTACCAACATTAGGCGAGAAATTTGTGGCGTGAAGAAAAGAGATTTCGAAAGCCTTTATGAGTATTGGGAGAGGTTCAAGAGATTGCTAGCAAGCTGCCCCCAACATGGTATCTCGGATCAATTGGTCATTCAATACTTCTATGAAGGACTAACTCCGATGGAACGTAAAATGATGGATGCCGCGAGTGGCGGAGCAATTGTTAGCAAGACACCAGCCGAAGCTAGAGAGCTCATATCGACCATGGCTGTAAATTCTCAACAATTTGAAGCTCGGCAGGACACCCCCCGAAGGGTGAATGAGGTAAATACTAATTCACTTGATAAAATTGAGTTTTTGCTAACAACCTTGGTGCAGAAAATGAATGTAAGTCCTACTCCACCGGCAAGAGTTTGTGGCATTTGCACTAGCCCCGCTCACTTCACTGATGCATGCCCAACTCTATACGAAGAGGCACCTCGGAATGTGAATACCACTGGATACCAACAAATGAAGTCTGACCCTTATTCATACACCTACAACCTTGGATGGCGAAGTTACCCAAGCCACAGCTATGTAAACAACCAACCGATCAATCAGAACTTCCATCAGATACTACCACCACAACACCCTCAGGGTTCAGGTACGCCTCTTAGTGAAATTGTTCGTTTGTTGGCTACTAATATCGAGAAATATCAACAGGACACGACGAACAGAATTCAAAAGATGGAGGATACTATAATGGTTTTGGCGACTCATATGGGACAAATTGCATCGTCGGTGAGCAAATTGGAGAGTCGAGGCAAACTATCATCGCAAACACACAATGTGAGTGCGATTGTGTTGCGAAACGGGAAGGAATTACAGCCTCCAGTCAACAGGATTTCAAAACGTGATCAGGAATAGGTATCTGATGCAGAAACTGAAAAAGAGATTGAGAAGGAGCTTGTCCATGATCACGGCCAGAACCCCAGTCCATCTGAAATCATTCAGAAGCCGAAGCCGCTGGTAGTTCCACCACCATTCCCTGAAAGGTTAGTTCAGAGTAAGAAGGGCAGAGAAGATAAGAGCATCTTGGCTCTTTTTTAAAAAGTTGAAGTAAACATCCCACTTCTCGAGACCATCAAACAGGTTCCACGCTACGCCAAATTTCTTAAGGAATTGTGCACCAACAAGCGTAAGTTGACAGGTAATGAGAAGATGAGTGTTAGTGAAAATGTTTCGGCCGTCTTACAAAGGAAATTACCTCTTAAGTGTCACGACAAAGGTATGTTTTCCATCCCATGCAAGATTGGACATGTTGGTATTGGTAAGGCTATGTGTGATTTAGGTTCTTCTATCAATGTGATGCCTTTATCTGTCTATAATTCTTTGGGTCTTGGTCCATTAGCTAGTACGGGAGTTATTATTCAATTAGCGGATCGATCAATTGTCTATCCTGAAGGTGTTTTAGAGGATGTGTTAGTTCAAGTTAATGAACTGATTTTTCCTGCTGATTTTTTTGTGATTGATATGGAAAACAATTATTCATCCGAGTCCTCTGGTATCTTGTTTGGTAGACCTTTCCTTAGTACAGCTAAAGCTAAAATTGATGTGCATGATGGTTCACTGACTTTAGAGTTTGATGGTGAAGTAGTGAAATTCAATGTTTATGATTCCACTAAGCATGTTGATCATGTGTCTTGCATTTGTAGTGTTGGTGTCATTGAGAATTTGACTTATGAGGATTTTGGTTCAAATAATGATGTTGAGTTGAATTATGCTATTTGTTATGACATATCTGTTGATTGGCTGAAGAGATTTTCTAATCGGTTTAAGTCTTTTGATGATGTTTTTGATAAGTTCCATGCATTACAAGGGCTTAATGATATTACAAGTTCAAAGTCTGTGCCTATTGAGTTAACTAGATCAGAATCTAAGCTTTTACCTTCATTTTTGCAGGATCTAAAGCTAGAAATCGAAAAGCTACCTGAGTTTTTAAAACACGCATATCTGGACGACTGTGAGACCCTACCTGTGATCATAGCCAACATGCTTGACAGTCTGGAAGAGGAAAAACTGATCAGAGTACTTCAAAAATACAAAGAGGCAGTTGAATGGACCATCACAAATGTCAAGGGACTGACGCCTTTTGGGAGCATGCATGATATTGTTTTGGAACGAGGAGCCAAGTCCCGTAGAGCAGCCCGACGTAGGCTAGACCCACCTATAATGGAGACTGTGAAAAAGAAGATCCTTAAGCCTCCTGATCGAAGAACTGAAAATTTGGACAGTGAGGTGAACGGGCCTAGACTTAAGCCATTTTATGAAGGATTCGAGCCACACACGGTTGAAAAGATGAAACTAGAGGATCCTCCTCTAGGGGCTTGAGTGTGAAACAAAAACTCGTCGAGTCCATGACGTTAAACAAGGGCGCTGTATGGGAGGCAACCCATATTTCTTTCCCTTGCTTTTGTTTTTTTTAGTTTTTCGTTTTCTTTCTTTGCTCGTTTTCCTCGCCCCGACGTAATCTCTTCTCTTCTCGTGTTTTGTAGGAAAATGTGCAGGTACCAAAATTAGATAAGTGTGGGGTAGGCACAAGAGCGGAACCATTGTTGATCAATTGCATTAACTAGTGAACTTGCTATTGAGCTACTGTGAGGAAACTTGTCTGAGGTCACGGACAAGGGTTCTGGGTCCATTTTTGGTAATCAGAGCTTAACCCACATACCTGAACCACCCGTCTCCCTACCCGCATCATGATCCGCGCGTAATGCTCCGACCCGTCCAACCAACCCGGACCGCCCCACTTACACCATACAAATCAACCACCGATAGAAAACTCCCAAACCCTACATATCAGCCAAAGAAACCAAAAATCCCCAATTGCAAGTTCATCTTTCCTTCTCAGCCACCAAACTCCAATTGCAAGAACTACCAACACTAAGACCACCATGGGTAATGGGATGATTCTCCGGCCAAACAACCGCTGCCATCAAGTCTCCCACAGCAGGAACAGACTCCACGGGCCTGAAACCTCTCACAACAATCAAGGCCAACGCACAGTCAGAGCAAAATTGAAGAAGCTGGCAGAATTCTACTGATGGGAGGCTGTTCGTGATCATAGACAGGGTTCTCCGAGTCTGAATACCAACCATTACACCCCCCGAGATCAGGGAAGTCCTCTATTTACATTTGATTTTCATTTTATGTTGAGGACAACATGTGCTTCGAGTGTGTGTGGGGGGGGGGAGGGAGGGGTATTAGGGCTGTATGAGAAAAATTTTGCATTTTTGCATGATTTCGGGGCATTTTTGAGTTGATAATGGGCTGAAAATATGCGAATTTGCTTCTATAGTTGCATGTTTATGGCCCTGAGTAGTGAATTCAGGGTTGTGCCCTCTTTATGTATGATTAGGAGATACGATGTGGCTTAATTTGATTCTTATTTGATGAATTATTACGATTTAGGCAATGATGGATTAATTTTAAAAGGATATGAAGCATGGTTGAGTCTTGTATGCTAAATATTGGCTAAGTGTTGGTGATATTCTCACATTTTTGGAAATAGCGTGCCTGGTTTTTAAAGGATAGAACATTAAATTGTGTGATTAAAATGACACCATTCTTGAATAGAAACTTATGAAGCTTAGAAGTTGAATTTGGTATGCACTTGAATTTTCACTTGTTTATTGGGAAATTGTGGTGGAGCTAGGGATTTAATTTAAGCTTGGAAATTACGTGGTATGATCTATTATGTGCAGCGCAAAAAATCTGTTGAAATGATTAAATGGGGCTTAGTAACCGGGTGACATTCATCACAAATGTTTGTGCTCGCGTCAAACGGTCCCAAATAATCTCGATGAGTGAGGCAATTTATGAATACTCCGCTAATTACCCAACTAAATAAGTGATTTATCACAATAAAACGGGTAATTATGAGTAAGGCAAAGCCACTTGAGGTTGTGAATGGTTGAGTAACCGGATGGCATTCATCACAAATGTTTGCGTTCGCGTCAAAAGGCCAATGACAAGTCAAGCAATTCCTAGCTAAAGTGTCTTAACGTATTAATTGTGAATAACCCGAATTCCCCACAACTATCAATTCACTTGAACCTTCCTTGTGCATGCCGATCATCTCATAAGTTGAATATGATTTCTAGGATTAAAATGGTTTATAATTCAACTTGGGTAAATCATGCATATTTTTAAGATGGTGACCGGGCGTTGTGTTTTCTTATGTGAGACTCTCATTGCATTTGGTTCAATGTTTGGTAGTGTAGGGCGAAAATTATGCTTTCACTCCTAGTTTACATTGCCCTTTTGTGTTTTCATTGAATGGAGTCGAATTTCTCCCTTATCTTTGATCTTAGTTTATGCTTGAGGGCAAGCATTGCCTAAGTGTGGGGGGATCTGATACGTCACATATTTGTTTAATTTTAGAGCTTAGATTGATATATTTTACCATACTATTTGAATTTAATTTTGGATCAGTGATTGGATTTTATGTTTTTTGTAGAGGAATGTGATGAAAGAATATTGGCAACAAGAATGGAGCAACCACACGTCTTTTTACGAAGCCCACTTCTTGGGTTAATTGGAGACAAGCATTTATGGCCCATTGCAAATTTATGTAGGAGGCCCAATTCCTAAATTAATTACCACGATTAGAGGAAGTTACAACCCTCAGCGTTAGTTTTTGGAGAATTAAAATCACCTAGGAGGGGGCAGCACGTTCTTGGAGTAATAACAGTGCTTGATGAAGAGTTAGTGGGCGTTTAATGTGGAGAGACAGTGAAGAAGCTTACCTGAGATCACGGTCAGCATTCCTGACCCTTTTTTCGTGCAGAAACTTGGGCACACTCATTGAGAACGTGTGGATAACATGACTTTTATGATGGCAGATCGTGGAGGAAGAGTGGGGGAAGAATTCAAGTCTTAGCACTACATAAAAGGAGAAGAACCGAGAGTGGGGAGAGCATCACACTAGTTTATTCTTTGTTTTGTTGAAACTATTTTATTTTCATGCTTTGAATTTTGTTATGAATTTCTAGTTCGTTTATAGTTGGGATTTTTCAAGCATGCTTTAGATGTCGTGAGACAATTTCTTTGGGTTGATTAATCAAAGTTATCCGTTTTATTTCCGATTTCATGTCATTGAGTGTTGGTTTATTCTTTGGTTAGTGCACGAATCCTTGAATTATCAATACACATACAGCTAGTTAATTCGTTTGGTGGAGTCTAGCCGGGCAATTAACGAAGTGGCAATCAACACTAGGTTGTTAAGTTCGGCTGATTTTGTGTTGTGGAATATTACGGTCTAATTAGGCGAAGTAGGAGTTTCTAATAAGTCGGTTAGGGTTAGTGTTTCTTTAGCTCGTAAAACAATTAGCTAATTGAATCATTGAAGGAGTTTCTGATAAGGGTTATTAGTTAGTTAGGGAATAGTCTTTAGGAGTTTCTTCAGATTATTCTAAAAAGTAAGAAGAAACGAGGGAGCCTAAGGTAACTGGTAACTATAGCTAGCCTAACGAGGAATTAATCACCCTGTCCGTGATCATAGTCTGATGCATGCGTAGGAAAATCCCAGCTATCTGTCATCTATTGAATTTGTCCAGGTTTAATCTAATTTTACTTCTCGTTCTTGCCAGTTTAATCGTTTATTTTAAGTTAAATTTTTATTAGTTTAATCTAAAACTTGACAAACCGCCCTATGTTAATTGTTCGTTTTATTTCCTTGGCATATTAAAAGAGTACAAACTCGTCCAATCCCCGTGGATCGATACTCGTTGCTACTATTTTACAATTTAATCGTGTGCAATATTTGGGATTTATTATTGGTGGTCTCGACACCCATCATATATAATTTAGTTTATTTGGTTATTTTTCATTCATATTTATAATATTATATAATATATATAATTAAATATAAATATTATTTAATTATGACGTCATACCGGTCTGATCGGTGGTCGAACCTGTAAAATCAGTAACCAGTAAGCCTTCCCAGTTCGACGTCCGATCCGGATTTCAAAACATAGGTTTTATCCAAATCTTGGCCAATATGTGTGACACGCGTACTCGAGATATGAGATTCTTGGCCCAATCACCTGCACGTTGTAGAAGTTTAAATTTTATACCTAATAAAAATGTGATATGTGTAGATTAATTTAAATATATATTAAATATTAAAAATATGTAATTTCTATTTTAATTTTAAGAACTTAAACAAATAATATTTTTGTAATTAACTAGTTATTTAATTAATATTTCAATGTATAT
Source organism: Lantana camara (assembly GCA_037501455.1). NCBI lineage: Eukaryota > Viridiplantae > Streptophyta > Magnoliopsida > Lamiales > Verbenaceae > Lantana > Lantana camara. The sequence goes on from CM074857.1 coordinate 118,994,219, forward strand.
TTAAATATGATAAAATTCAAGTTTGGTAATAAAATCTAGAGCAAATTAGATTTTTGATCCCATAGTATATATTAAGTTTTTTGTAATTTTAGTCTCTTATCTTTAAAATTACTCAAAAAGTTGTAATTTTGGTCTCATCCATCAAATAATGGATAGAGAATGCATTTTTTCCTGTTTAAGTGCAATTTGCTAATTTGGTTTTTTTTTGCGGGCATTTGTTTATTAATACCCCATTTTAGCACCTTGAATTAATTTTGAAGCATTACTCTAAATCACTTTTATTAAGGTAATGTGATGTTAATATGAGGTATTAATAAGCAAACTCCTTCCAAAAGAACGTAATGAATAATAACTTTTTCCCTAAATTGCACTTAACGACAAAAAAATACATTTTTCATCAATTATTTGACGGATGAGACCAGAATTACAACTTTTTGAAAATAATATGACTAAATATGTCTAATTTCAAAAAATTTTGACTAAAAAATTACAAAAGGTCTAATCCTATAGTTTTTTCACTAAAAACTATGCCTAAAAAATGTCTTTACATTAATTTTAATTTCTAATGGTGCACGTGATTTACATGTTCCATTTTTTTTTATTAAATTGAGGATGGAGCCATTGTTGTAATGATTTTTTAAAATGTGATTTTTATTTTATTTTTAAATAAATTAAATTATTATTACAACGATTTATTAAGTATAAGACTTTTTAAAAAAAATTTAAAACAAATTGGACCATTATGACAATGATCTCAAAGGAATGGAACTAAAAACAGGTTTTTTCCACCCCTTAATACTACAAAATTAGGCAAAAATAGTTTGAAAAGCATCGTTAATAAATAATATTTTTTTGTTCCCGCACAAAATGAATGCCAAACACTGGCCAGAAAAACAGCAGCACTCAATCATTGATCTTCATCCGGCAGGTCTTCGCAAACCGTGCAATCCATCTAAACTCTATTATGTCCAACCTCACGAGTATGTCGGAAAAGGGTGTTCCCCTCTATGTGCATATATATGTTCTATCGTGATCTCCCAGGATTTGCCGAGTAGTTTTCGGCTATCATCGATCACACTTTTCATAGGATGATCTTCAATCTTGCCTCGTAGACCTATTAAGTATGATCTCAAAGTCTGTTTGAACCTCAATTTTTAAGAACGTCTATGCCAAGCAAGCGTCAACCCCATTCGTAGACCGAGTTAAATTATGCTTATTCTGAAGTAAAAAGGACGACGTCTCTACAACAACAATTGCTTCTTATTGCCTCAATATTTAGAAAATTCTAATCCAAATTGATACTAGAGGAAAATAACATGTCCAGGCCCAAATGGATGACCAATTCGTTTTGGCAAACAACTGGGTTTAGGAGTATCTATTGGGAACAACAACCCGTTTCAAGCCTACTCACCAGCCGGTAAGCCGGCCCTGCAGGTAGGCCCACTAGGATGCAGCCCTAACTGCTCTCCCTAATTTTGGGGGATGGCTGCAGCTGGTAGAGATGTGGGAAGCTGCTGGGGAGGGATTCAAATTTCAAAAGACCCAGCCTCCCCTAAAAAAAGCCTCCAATAACCTAAAATCTCTCAATCGGCTGCCTGGCTAGTACCCACTTGCCCCAGCTCGCACCTCCCAACTCCTCATTGCTATGAAAAAGACCCCTAACAACTCCATTCTCCCACTTTTTTGACATACCATCAGCTTGTATACGTTTTACAGCATCTGGCATACTTGTTTCCTTAAGCGTGAAGCTCTTAGCAGGCTGCAATACCACCTGTTCAAGCACCCAGCAGCTCTTACATTTACTATAAGCTTTCAAAATCATTCTCTAATATACTCTTATTTACATTGTAATTCTTTCCATTATTAATACAATTTTTCCTTCTTAATCTCTTATATTAGTGGTGTTAAAATCGACAAGCATCACTTGGCACCATCTGTGGGAAACATTTTAGTTGAGTGGTGAGAATTCCATCAAGTCACACATGGCTTCCAACGGGCTGAACAACGTTCCTACTATAACCGGGCAGCTCCAATCTCGAATGGGTGCCGGGAGCAAATCTGGGAATCATATGACTAAGACTCCTGCGAATCACTGCAGCCAAATGCTCAGGGCATCGGACAACCAGCCGGTGGTCAGCCTACTCGCTGGTAACCCACCCGCTATAGGAGGCGATGCCTTGCAGCTTTTAGTGGATACTATTCGGGTATCCGCAGCCAGGAATGCTTCTCAGGGAGATGCACCCGGAAGCGGCTTTGAAGCAGGCCAAGGCGGTGGTGTTGGTTGATCCTGTAATCAGGATACACAGTCGGTGGGTAGGAGCTCATCCTCCACCCCGCCTGTCGCTCCAGGTTCTAGAAGCCAATCATTGGAAAGAGTGTTACCACCAGGAGGACCTCCGATGTCCATCCGGGACGGACACTCGCCAACCCTGGAAGAGCTGGAGAGGCTCGTAGCCTAGGCCCGCAACCATCTCCAGGCCATCAGGACATCGAAGGCTGCCGAAGAATTACACTTGCCTGTTGGATCCGAGCTACAGTTGCCATCTCCACTTCAACAAATTCAAGTGATCGAACTAGGATTCAAGATCCGACCTTTGATCAAGATTTTGGCTCGATCAAAAAAATATATATATATCTTGCTCACGAACGGCGAGCCTCAAATTAACGGCACGAGCTTGGCTCCGAGCACATTCCTTCACCAAATCATGTATATTTTGATCAAATACTAATTTCCGATATCTTTGAATATTTTGAATTAGTAAAATAATTAATTTCTTAATTTACAAAATTATTTATCATTTGCAACTTAATTATGCTAATATTTATCTTTAGCTTCCCTTTTTTATTTTAAATTTAGACGCTCCGTGTAGTTTTAGTTGAATTAGTTTTTTTCTCAATTTTTTATATTAATAATATACGATTTGGTTCATACTTTGTAATAATCCGTGTTTTCTGTTTTTTATATAATTTTTTTTTAATATTTCTCTTTTTTTTTAAATATTAACACACATATGCAAGTGAGATTCGAACTCGAGTCATTGTCCTGGAGAATGAACCTAGTAACCTCTTGAATTAAGGGTTGATTCAAATGGTTTTCTCCATAGCAATGACCCAAGTTCCAATTTCACTTGGAGTTGTGTGTGTTAAAAAAAATAAAATCTGAAGACGAACAGATAATTTCAGTGGTAAGCATATGTACCTATGAATTAATAAGTTACGGGTTAGAGTCTAATTGAGTGTAATTGAGGAACCAATACTGATTCTCTTTTAAAGGAAAAAGAAAAACCTTTAGTAAGGGACTAGGCCGATGATCTCTGATGTCGAGTTTTCAAAATGCATGGCATCAGAATTTGAAATGAGCTCAAATTTTGAACTCAACCTCTTCCGGGGGTTGCAAATTTTTTAAATATTTCTTGATTCATGATGAAGAGTTTGTTTGATTGGTTTTATTTGTTGACCTGTTTTTATTTTAATTAATCTTCATTCCGATTCTTTCGAGTCCTATATTTTAACCATAGCTTCTTTGTCGAAAATTTTGGCTTCATATTTTTAAATTTTTTTTTAATTGTCAAACATTAAATTTAGACGAAAATTGGTTAATAGGACCAAATTTAAAAAAATATATATGACAATATGGGATCCAATGTGAAAACATGGCAATGGTTGAAATTAAAATTGAAAGTGATTACATTATAAGATGAAAATTATAATTTTCTATATATTATTATTAACAATTTGATTACATATCATGCATAAAGGTGAACTCGGATGGAGCCATTTTGGAGGAGGAAGACAGAGTGGGGCGAGGTGTTCATCAACACCGGATGTTGGAACTAGAGGCAGCGGAGGGGATGGCACTATTAGAAGCGATTGATTTGGCCAAAATAAGAGGTTTCGGCAAAGTGATATTCGAAAACGACCGTTTAAATTTGGTTTGTAAGCTTCAATCACGTAAATTTGGCATCCATCGATACTTTGATTGATGATATCCACCGGAATGTCTCCCAGCTTATGGACAAGGAGTTTGCTTTTGTTTGACGCGAAGGGAATCACCTAGCAAATAACTTAGTGCAATTAGCGTTAGATACGAGTGATTAGGACTTAGACCTACCTGATTGTGTTATTACTTGTTTATTAAACGATGTCATCGATGAGTAATTTCTGACTTTCTTTAAAAAAAAAAAAAACTGTTACAACCATATACATTTTGAAACGAAATTTCTATTACTCAAACTCTATTCTATCTCGAGTAAAATGTACACTATTTATTTTAATATAATTTTAGTTTATAAAAGGTCGGAGTTTCGAATTTTCGGACCAGTCGTCTCACCTTTTGAAGTGTCTACAATTTAACTAGGGGACTAGTTACTGTAATCAGTCCGCGGTGAATGTCCTAATCTAAATAAAAAATAATAAACAAATAAATATCACATTTAATGTATAGTATCACGAGTTATATATATATTATAACTTTTAAATTAAGGCATCCATAGCGCCCAATATATACTAATACCTTCATATGACTAAATCTCTAAGTACGAAGTTAACATTCTAACTAAAAAAAAAAAAAAAAAAAAAGGAGCAAATGGACAAATATAATTACATTAATGAACCATATATGAATTGTTATATTATTAATACATATGACCAATTTATTCTATAATGATGTGAATATATCATTCATTTAAATTAAAGCAAATACACAGCCATTACTTCAAGCGATCATATGTTTAAGAGGGAAAAGAATGAAAAAGAGGGAAATTATGCATATTGTAGACATCAATTGATAAATAATTTATGTAATTTATATTTCAAAAGAAGACATCAATTAATGTAATTTTATATAAAAAATCACTGAGAATAATAAATAATAATTATCAATTGCACATTGTTCACAAAATACACAAGAGTCTTGAAAAAGGAAAAATTGCACATATTGTTATAGCGATATACATCTTCACTAACCATTGTCAAGGTATCCTAACCTTACTCAAAATTATTTGCATTTTATTTCACGCACAAACTGGTTGACATGACCCATATTCGTCCGCTGCAGCACAACGATCGTGCCCTAAAATAGTCAAGGATACGGTGACTCATAATTCATATTCGTGAGAGGAAGTTAATCAAACGTCAGACTTGAAAGTTGAGTGGTACAAAATTCTATGTATATCTGAGGAGACGAGTTTCGAGGATTCTCCCCCTACTAGGATGAATACGAGGGTTAGAAGATCAAGTTGGGGTTTTGAACTACACAAGAAATTTGTGGTTCGATACTGTCAGCCACCACTCTATGAACAATGCTTTTGAATCTCCCATTTATATATGCCAAAAATTAACATAAGATCATAATCACAAAGAGAAAGAGTGTGACCATATATTTTTTTTTTTAGCTCCAAAAAAGTTAGGGATAATTGGAAACATGCCTTTGAGTTTGACGTAATTACACAAACTTCCATCAAAGTTTGAGAAATTACAAAAACTTCCCTGTCAAAAAATTTATATAACGTCTAGATCTTATCCTTTTTGGTGATTTCATGTTTAATTTTTTTTATGAATATCACGTCCTTGGAAATTACTGATCAATAATTTCACTTTAACTTCATGACTATAATACCGCGAGGCCAAATTTGAGAGCATGGCAGGGAAGTTTTTATAATTAGGCCAAACTTTAGGGTATGTATGTGTAATTATCCCATAAAGTTATATACCTGGAGAAGATTCCCAATGTTTATAACTATACTTCCTCGAGTGGTTCAATATAAACCCATTGGCCCTGATACAAAACCTGGAGGTGACAAGTGTCGAATCCGTCAAAATAAATTATAATCCGGTTTACAACTAAAATAGAGTATAGTGCAAACTGGTCGAATCCACAGAGATTGGTTGAAAATAATTCTAATTAATCACAGGAAAACTCGCAAGAATTAACAAGTAAAAGTAAGGGGGGCTTTGGATTTAACTAAACTAATTAAACTAAACTAATAAAGCAATTAAATTAAACTAGAGAAACAATAGATAACTTGAAAGTAGGTTTTGATAAATCAGTGGGAAGACAACACCTAGCTAGGAATTACAATTCAGTTTAGGACATCGATCATAGACGCAAAAATAAATTCAGTTATTCAAATAGACTAGCTATAGCAGATAGATCCACTCGACTCCGCCTCGTTTTCTCGTACATAATAGAATAACCTAGATACACTCGACAGTTATTCCCTAATCAACTCACAAACCCTAGAGACACTCGACAGGATTCAATGAATCGATAGCATTAAGAATTAAGAAAACACTAATCCAAATTAACCTAGTCACGACACGTGCAAGATTCAAATTTGATTATTAATTCCCTTAGTGAATTAGATTCGACTTTACGACTTCCTATCACTAACGCACCATTAATTATCTATCAAGCACTACGTATACTTCATGCAATCAAGATTGTCAATATGCAATTAAATCTACTTAGATGATCGTGCACTATCACTAAGCAAACAAATCACAATAAACACGACACTCAGAGAATTAATAAATACTTGAAATAAAACTGAATTATAAAAACCAATTAGGTCTCACGATGTCAAAAACATAAATTGTAAATTCCTAACTAGATACTAAGAAATTAGCTACTCATAATCATGTCAAAAACATAAAATTAATAAAAAGTATAATCCAACTAAAAACAAGAATTAAAAAGAACTGGTGGACGAAAGATTTTGCTCTTGAATATCTCCAAGCGGGTGCCTCAATCCCCCAATTTCTCGAACTGCTGCATCTCCAAAAAGTGGCGTGTTTCAAATTTATCTCCCCAAAGTCATTTAAATAGCATGCACTTCATGTTTACCCTCCAGGCCGAATTCAAGTCCAAAAAGGACTTAATTAGCTTGATGACCAAGTTTATTTCAATCATAGGCTAAACTAATTAATTCCTCAATCTCCAATTCTCTCGGCCCAAAGCAAATAAAAGCCCACAACAACGATTCCCTTCAATGAAACAAATCCTTCCCAAGTATTAGCCTCACGAACGGCCCAACGCATTCTTAGACAAGAAATTAGCCCAAACTTCTCCTAATTAGCCCCAAAAGTCTCCAAAATAATAAAATTGGCTCAGGTGCACTAGAAACACGAAAATACATCACGACACCAATTTAGATCAATTATAAACACTTAAAACGTGGCTATTAAAACACAAATATTAGAGAATAATGCATGTTATCAAATCCCCCCACACTTATCCATTCACTCGTCCTCGAGGGAAATAAAAATCAAATGAAACATTACTCCCATCAAACATATTCACCAAAGCGAACCTCGAAATTTTGCCTAAACAAATCTAGCAAATTAAACATATTACTCAATCACATAAAATTCAACCAATTAGTACAAAAATCATACCCTCGTGTGTAGTGTGAATTGAACAAAAGAATGTACAAAAATTAGACAAATAAGTTAACATTTTTCGCATAAGAACCAATTATCAACTTCGAATACACCCTTCACTCCAATCTCCACTAATTTGATCAACTCATAACTCGGGATCGAAAGGTCTTTCGAGCTTGTAATGTAGGCTTGGGTCAAGGTAGGAAAAGGTAAATCAAAGGCTAACACACCAAGCTTACACATTTAAAATAAATCCCAAGTGTTTCCCTTTTTATTTCTTCCCAAAAGACTCCCTTTTTCAATCTCCCAACCCCTTATTGAATTTTCAACAAGGCTCATACTCTTTCTTTTTTTCCTTTGTTTTTCACTCTTGCTTTTTTTTTCCAGCTCAATTTTTTTCTTCTCTCATTTCTCTTTTCTTTTCTTCTTGACTTCTTTTTTTCCTTTTTTTTTTTTTGGTTTTTTTTTTTTCATCACTCTCACAATTTTTTCTATTCCAAACATAATGAAACTTTTCTCTTCAAACCAAGGAAAAAGGAGTCTAGACAACAATCAATACAATCCTCAAAAGAAAATGAGTAAGCAAGGTGTGAATAAGATAAGGGTAGGAAATTGTATTGTGCAGTCGGCTTGTAACGCGGCTAAGAAAGAAATTTTGCACAATACTAAGGCTCAGCGGGGTCAATCGGGCTATGTTATTTAGTGAAAATCAATGAAAAGGCTAGAAACACCGACAAGAATGCCTAAGTCATTTCCCGAATTACTCGTCAACCAATCTATTTCGCCTCGAATGGAGTTAAAGTGCATTCTAATCAATTTTCAGAACTTAGTTGAAAAATATAACCAACCTATCTAAGCAAAGTACATAAACTGTTCAATTAGTGCGCAAGAAATAAGGGTATAACAAAGTACTAATTAATCAAATTTCACACAATCTTTCATGTATTCAATTGCCTAATACGTTCTAGCAAAAATTCAAGGCTCAAGCTTAAGCAAACACGTTCAAAACAGGAATAAATTATTCATAATTGCTAACATCCTCAAATTCAAGTAAAGACAAGTAAAAACAGTTAATGCAGAAAAAAAAATAGAAAAATCGAATTTCAAACACGTAAGCACAAACAGTAAATTGGCTTATCCCTCTCCCCCACACTTAAATCATGCATTGTCCTCAAGGCATAAAAAAAAAATCGAGAGAAAAAAGGACTTCCCTGAAGCGCAGATCTGGGTTTTTTTTTTTTTTTTCGCAAAAAAAATGTATGGGATCCAGGTATGGCCAAACCTTTCTATCAAACCTGTATAGATGCATCAACAGTGTAACAACAATAAATCGACAAAATTTGGGCAAACAAGACGTGCCTGAAAGACAACCAAGAGCAGTGACCAACACCAACTCAAATGGATGTAGAACCTCCATATAGATCCCCTCGACTATGTGGTGCTGAATCTTCTAATCCATTACGCCCTCTAGATTAGGGATGATGACTCCTAGAGGTTCTCAACACTATTCGACACTTTCTCAGTACAAACTTCATTAACCATTTACAAAAAAATTTCCCACAATCCCTCATAATGGCTCTTGGGTTCCTGAACTCAAAAAATATGTGAGATCTGAAGAAAATAGTGGTTAAGTAGTCAATAATACCTGCATACCAGCGTATGACCGTTAGATATGGCCAAATCATACGGTAAAACCCTGGGAAACGTTGTTCGTCAGTGAACTCATCATGTATGGGGCTTGAATCTGCAAATTTTCCTCCTCCTTTGAATGCAGAACTCAGATCGTCCAAAAAGTTCTTGATTTCCAAAATAGGTGCCTGAAACACGAAGGACTTTAGTTCAGTCATAGCATTAGGCACATCAAGAATCAGAACATCCCTATCCATAGACTTAAAAGTCTCTAATGGTAAAACCATCCCACAAGGATCAACAGACAGCCCAATATATTTTGGCTTACTCTTAAGATTTTTAAAACTTAGTTCCTCTACATTGTTCAGCTCATTAGGCAGGTTCTCTATCACATCAATGCTAAAAATACTAGAAAATTTATTAGGACCTTTACTTGACTCATAAACATTAAACTGCACAATATCACCATCAAATTCTAGAGTCAATAAGCCTTTTTTAACATCTATTTTAGCATTAGCAGTGCTAAAAAAGGGACGACCCAAAAGGATATCAGAGGATTTCTCAGAATAATTATCCTCCATGTCCAACACGAAGAAATCAGCCGCGAAAGCTAAATCGTTGACTTGAATGAGGACATCTTCCAGAACACCTACTGGATAAACAATAAAGCGATCCGCCAACTGAATGATGACACCTGTACCTTTCAAGGGGCCAAAATTGAGTGCATTATATACAGAAAGTGGCATAACATTAATACTTGCACCCAAATCACACATCGCCTTTTTAATTCCCAAATTGCCAATTTTGCACGGAATGGAAAACATACCTTGATCATGGCATTTGGGGGGAAGTTGTTGGGAATAGTGCCCTGAAAATTCAATTTGTTGAATTAATAAAACTGAATTTACAGCAAGTTATGAGTATTTCACATATTAATGATTAATGAAGTGTGATGGTATTCTTATATGAAATGTGTTTCATAGGAAAAGACTTTGAATACCGAAATCACGTGTCATTAAAGTTCTAGTCGGTAAGATAAGAATATGTTCTTATCGTGACTATAACGTGGTTATATAAGATGATTAGTCTTTCGTCATAGGGAATGGTGATTCCAATTATAACACGTTGATGATTTTCAATAGGATTGGAAACATCGAACTGGACCACTGAGATTATTTATTTTATACTGCTATCTAAAATGAATAAAATCTCAGGAAGCATTGTACTCTTAATCCTGATAATATTTCGGCTTTAGCCATGTAGTGTTAGTCACTGTAACATACTCGAAGTGAGGTCTCGGTAACGGGTGGCCAAAATACTTTGTATGATTCGGTGATAGCATGAAATGTGCTAAAGAGTTATATTGATCGAGGAATCTGTGGCCTTGCTGGAAGGTAAGAGGTATCCTTGAAATAGATTTGCAAAAGTTCGAATTAAGACTTTGGCCAAAGCACTTCGAGTGATACGTCACCGAAGTTGTATGATGAATGTGTTTCACATACAGAGAATTTGAACTTAAGGCGAATCAATAAATTTCAAATTGGAAATGAAAAATAAATGATAGTAGTTACAATTTATTTTTCATGGATATCTACACGGAGGAGTAAAATGCGAAATTATTCTAGATCGATAAATTCGTGAATAATTTAATTAATTTTAGAGTGCAACAATATTTATTTAGTGGAATTAAATATTGTTAAACGGTAATTAATTATTATCATGGGATGATAATATATTAATCCGTTTGGAGCTAAAATTAATTAGTCCTGTAGGTTCCCCTGCAAGCCCCAGTTGAAAACCCAAAGAGAAAATATTAAAAGGAGAAAGAGAAATGAATTTTTCAAAGTGTTTGAAAATAGCCAAGGGATTTATTTTAAGAAAATAAATCAAGTTCCAAAGAGTTGGAAATGCCCGGAATTTTATTTTGGAGAAAATAAAATTTTAATTTAAAAAAAAAAATATAAAAAAATGACGTGGCATTTTGCTGACGTGGCGCTGACGTGTCACGCCACGTTAGCGGGTTGGGTCCCAGTTGACGCTGATGCAGCGCCGCGTGGCGCGCCAAGTGGACGGCGTAGATCGTGCCGCGTCAGCACCGCGAACAGCCCAGATTTGTTCTGGGCCGGGCCGGTCAACGGATAGGATGGTCCGAGTTAAACCGTGTTAACGGGCCGGATCTTGGATAGGGTCGGGCGGACCGGGTCTGGGCAGGGCCAGACCCGGACACGTGGCGCGATCTGGATGCCTGCGCGTGTTTAACACGCGCCAATACACAGGCGCCATGTGGCGGCGCGTGAGGGCGCGTACGTGGCGCGTTTGGCGCGTGCCACGTGGCGTTGTGTTCACGGTAGAATGCTCTACCACGTGGCGTGTTTCGATTGGCCGAAGTGTACGCGGTTTGTACGCGGGATGGTGAAATGACGATTTTGCCCTTTCTTTTATGCCCAAAAAGACCATAATACCCTTACATATTTGGCTATAAATAGGCTGCATCCTTGCTCATTTTTTCCACAACTTTTTCGGCCATTTTGAGCTGAAAAAGATTAGAGAGCTTCTCTCTCTTTTAATTAATCTTTTAATTAAAGATTAATTAATATAGTTAAGTGGTTATATAATTAATATATAATCCACTTAATTATTAGAAAATAGGGATTTTCTAATTTCTTAGAAAAATGAGTTTTTCTAGAAAATATTTTCTCGAGTATTTAGGGAAATACTCGCGGAGCCCACACTCCGAGGGTTGAGTCGGCGATATTGCGGGGAAGCTCTGTCGGTCTCACGAAAGGGAAATAAGCTGGAAAAATGCCGTTAGATAACCATGTTTGCAGTACGGTAATATTTTACAGTGGTTTTATTTTAAGCAAGATAAATTATATGCTATTAAGTGTTAATTGCATGTTAGATATTTATCTGCTTAATTGATTTAAAATTTATTATCAATTGCATGTATATACTTGAGTAGATCCGGCTAAGTCTTCCGCTTTGTATTAAATTGTTTTAGAAATATTTTAATACTTGGATTATAAATAAAAATTTTAAAATGTGGTCCCGGACCGCTACTGTTCTGGGCCCGCCTCCCAGCAACTGGTATCAGAGCCATGCTCTAGATATATACATGCATTGATATGATGCATGCGATGCATAATTTTAAATATGCTACTGTGCACGTAAATTCTGTCAAAGGAGGCTGGTTTTTAAGTGGGACCGTTGTGACCCCTCCAGTGTTTTCTGGGAATTTACGTGGAATGGCAATTTTCTGGGAATCGATTTCAATAATCTTCCTGGTTAATTACCGAATCAGTAAACATGATTTAAATTATGAGATAATTTATTTATAACATGTTTACTTTATGCCATTTATTTTAAGCATGATAATTATGTGGTAATTATACCAGCATGATTAATTGATTTAATTTATGGCATATTTATTTTGTGTCATTTAAAATTTTAAGCATGATAATTATGTGATAATTATATGAAAGCATGCTTAATTATTTTATTTTATGGCATGATCATGATAATATGAGATATTATGATATTTCAATTGTGCATATTTTATTTAATGTGATTAAATAGTATTGTTTAATAGAGATTAGACGTGATGCATAATTGAACTAATATTTTTCGGCCTAATTAATAAATAGTTATTAAATTGCCTTAAAATATTATTATTGGGATTTTAAATATGATTTAGTAATCCTAGTGGGAGGGTTTTAATTAGATTAATTACTTCCAATAATAAGACGCCAAAAGTGATTATTAAATAATCAAAAGATAATCCACACATTTTAAAAATTCAAGTGGGAGCGAGATGAAAAGAGTTGGATTCTCACGGCCTCCATTACCCGTCTATAGTATAGTGAATATATACTACTCCCTTCGGCGGGTATGTATTCACGGTATACAAGATTAGACTTCTACGGATAGATTGAAATACGGGAAAGTCAGCTCGACCACGCCTCCGTGGAGTGTCTTGACCTACTCGTACGGACTTCTAGGTAATGGTGCACACTTGACTGAGTAATGTATTAACCTCCCTTCGGAGCTCTGTTACATTTACTTAGAGGCCAAGGGTTGACGTGGTGAATTAACATTGTTTTGTAAGAGTTGTCTAGATGACATGTTAATTAAGAATAGTTATTGCTTTTCTAAGCGGTTTTTCGACCTCGCCTCCGGGGAGTCAACTGCAGTTAGTTAAGTCACCATTGCGTAAATCAAAATGCTTACGTGGATTTCATTTATTGGTTGGACGCAGAAGAAAGTGAAATACATAATCATAACTTGCATTTATTTATTTCAGTTTTGTAATTACGATCTCTCTTAGCCCACTCCAAACTGTATGTCTATAACGAAATAGGCTAGTAAGGGTTCAACTATGCTGACTAATTAATAAATCTTGACATCGTGTTGAGACACGAAAGTTTACGTACTCACTGAACCTTATCCGAAAATTTCAAAAACTACAACCAGTCAGGATTAGAAAGACGTTTATCCCAAATGGATCAAGTGTGATGATCTGGTTAGTCTTATATCCTGACATCTGTTCTAAAATGTTCTTGAGCATCAGACGCATGAGATGTCCAATGATAAGAACATGTGTTGAAGACAGAGTCGTACGAAGGTACGAGCCATGAAAACGGTTGTCAGTTAAAGATGTTTGAAGGATCACTATTTCAGAATCATATTATGAATATGATAGCTAATCTGAACGAGATTGAAAGCCTCTGTGCTTAAAGAGACAATCTTAATAGATAGGATACGATCCTATACTCTCTGCCTAAGTCGTTTGAACGTTCAAGAATAATTTTAAATTTTTATAAAACCAATGAACGACCTCAATATGGCAGAAAGGATGATATAGACTAAGGGAAAAGTTCTCTTTAATCAGACATCAATATCCACGGCCTAAAAGGCCAGTAAGTGGAAGAAAGAAAAAGGAAAAAGTTCCCAATCTAAGGTTCAGAAATAGAAAGTCAAATCCGACAATGGAAAAGTGTTTCTATTTCGGTGGTAACGGGTATTGGAAAAAGAGATTGTCCAAAATACTTAGTCTGTCTATTTGCTACGCCGTTTAGATAAGATATGAAGATATCTTACTCGTTGAAAATATGTTTAGTTGGAAATTCCCCAGACTCCTGGTGTGTGAACTTGAGATCAACTAATCATATTTGCAAGTAGTTGCGAAGATTCAAACTAATCAGGAAGTTTGAAAAACGGCTAACATGCAACTACTGCTAAAGGATAATACAAGTCTATTTGTATTAGCAGTAAGGACTATAAAGTCGTATTTTGGCAATAGGGTTTTAATATTATACGTGTCATATATACAGAAATTTGATTTCTGTAAATTATTTGATAATCAATGGTCTAACAATTTATTTTGAATAAAAGTTTACCATTAAACAGAATAAAAGGTTTATTTGCTCTGGCACAATAAAAGATGGTCTTTTATACCTCAATAAAAAACCCTAATTTAAGTTTAACATTAAGACGCTTGACTTACCATCTGAGAGGAAAAACTTCAACGTGGCACCTATCTATTGGTCAATTGAATCTGAATAGGATCCAAAGACTGATTGTTGAGTCTTATTGACTTGAAAACAGTATCAATCTACGAATCCTATTTAGAAGGTTAAAATGACCAAAAAGAATCCTTTTGAGACAAAAGGTATTAAGCCATGAACTTGCTTAAGTTAGTTCATACGGACATATGATACTATGAATGTTCAAGCAAGAGAAAGTTTTTGGGTACTTTATCATTCATTTGAATGAATACTCTAGATACAGATATGTTTATTTGATAAGACTTAAGTCTATAATTTTGAAGAGTTCAAAGAATATAAGACTGAAGTCAAAGAGTCAAATTAGAAAACATATCAAGGCACTTCGATTAGATCGAAGTAGTGATAAGTATCTAAGTTCAGAGTTGAATAAAATTTCTCAAATGAGATTAGATCTCAACCATATATATGAGATACGTCTTAGCAAAGATGTATTGCAGAAAGGAGAAATAGAACTCTGATAATGATGGTAAGATTCATGAAGAGTCATGCTACCCTATGAATTTCGTTTTGGGGTCTTACACACAAAACGACAAACCTAGTTCTATCTAAGTCGGTTCCTAAGACACTGATGGATCTGTAGCTAGGGTGAAAACCCTGTATTTTTTATCTTCGGATTTAAGGTAGCCTGGTCCACGAGTAAAGGATGGATCCTGACAAGTCAGAATAAAGAACAAAGGTTTACTTGTTCTAAGGTTATCCTAGAAGAACAAGAGGTGGTATATTTTGTAATTTGAGAAATCACAAAAGATGTTTGTGAAGGTTTCAAATATAATTACATAGACAACCACAAAGGGTGGAAGCAAAGTAGTGTTAAAAGAAATAACAGTATTAGATACTGATTTCCATGAACCCGTGATAACTGAAAATGTATTAGATACATGTGATGTACCAAATACAACATGTGA
Organism: Lantana camara; assembly: GCA_037501455.1. Lineage (NCBI taxonomy): Eukaryota > Viridiplantae > Streptophyta > Magnoliopsida > Lamiales > Verbenaceae > Lantana > Lantana camara. Next base: position 119,009,697 of record CM074857.1, read on the forward strand.
TGTGGAGACGTGTACACGAGAGCATCATTGTAGTGGGAGGATTGTCAGGACACCTGACAAGATACCTAAGATTAACCCAAGTGGTTGAATCTAACGTATCTGATCCTATCACGTGTAATGAAGCTGTGGAAGATATAGACGCTGACCATTTGGTCAAAAGCCATGTAATCTAAGTTAGAATCTCTATATTCTAACAAAGTCTTGAACTTGTAGAGGCGCCTGAAGGCATTAAACCCTATTAGATACAATTGGGTTCTACAAAACAATAACAGGAGAAATGGACAAAAGTAGAGACTTTGAAGCAAAACTTATGGCAAGGGATTTTACCCAGAAAGAAGAAATCATTTATGAGGTCTTCTCGCCTATAACAATGCTTAAGTTCATTATCCTCTCCATTTTATCTCATTATCGATTATGAGATTAGATAAATGGATGTAAAGACTATGTTCTTGAACGGGCAACTTCAAGAAGAAGAGATACATGGTACAACCTGAAGGCTTCACAGTCAGAGATCAGGTGCATATAATGCAAGCTTAATAGATCGATTTATGATCTTAAACAAGCGTCTAGATTATGGAGCATCAGAATTATAAAGCAATTTAGATCCTTTGGATTTGTATAATTGCCTGATGAACCATGAAGTGTACAAAATAACATCATGATAGCATTGTAACATTTTCATTTTGTACGTAAACGATATTCTGCTCGTTGGGAATGATGCAAGAATTTTGTCAGTGGTCACGATTCGATTGTCAAATCATTTTGACAAGAAAAGACCTAAGTGAGACCAATAACATTCCAAGGATCAGACTTTTGTCGTGATCATAGGAATAAGGAGATTGGTTTATCACAAGAAGCATATATAGATAAGATGCTGGCAAGGTATAATATGACAAATTCCTAGAAAGGTTCATTACCTTTTAGATATGGAAATTATCTATCTCGGGATCAGTGTCTTGAGACAACTGAAAAGACAGAAGACACAATTAGAGTTCCGCAGCGGAAGCTTTATGTGTATCATATTATGTACAGGGCCAGATGTCTATTATGAAATAGGTCTAAGTCAGCAGATATTAGTCAAACCCTAGAATCTGACACTGGGTAGTAGTGAAAGCATATATTGGAGTACTTGAGAAGGACTTGAGATTATATGCTTGTCTACCACAGTGGTGAGCTCATTTTAATAGAGTACACAGGTTCGGATATACAATCTGATTTGTATTCTAGATGTTTGACATCAGAACACGTGTTTACTCTAGAAAGAGCAACTGTTAATTGGAGAATGTTCAGCAGACTTGTATTGCTTACACAACCATGGAAGTCAAATACATGGTAGCTTGAGAAGCAGCCAGTTAGATGTATTGGATTTATGATTTCCTAGTTGTTGGCTCAGAGAAACATCTAAAAGATTCCTTCATTAAAGTATTGGCGTAAAAGAGTGCAAAACGAGTTTTGACACTCGTGTGAAAGGAGTAAGACTTAGATGTATGGCCAAATTGAATTTAGGGCAAGTGGGAGATTGTTGGGAATAGTGCCCTGAAAATTCAATTTGTTGAATTAATAAAACTGAATTTACAGCAAGTTATGAGTATTTCACATATTAATGATTAATGACGTGTGATGGTATTCTTATATGAAATGTGTTTCGTAGGAAAAGACTTTGAATACCGAAATCACGTGTCATTAAAGTTCTAGTCGGTAAGATAAGAATATGTTCTTAACGTGACTATAACGTGGTTATATAAGATGATTAGTCTTTCGTCATAGGGAATGGTGATTCCAATTATAACACGTTGATGATTTTCAATAGGATTGGAAACATCGAACTGGACCACTGAGATTATTTATTTTATACTGCTATCTAAAATGAATAAAATCTCAGGAAGCATTGTACTCTTAATCCTGATAATATTTCGGCTTTAGCCATGTAGTGTTAGTCACTGTAACATAGTCGAAGTGAGGTCTCGGTAACGGGTGGCCAAAATACTTTGTATGATTCGGTGATAGCATGAAATGTGCTAAAGAGTTATATTGATCGAGGAATCTGTGGCCTTGCTGGAAGGTAAGAGGTATCCTTGAAATAGATTTGCAAAAGTTCGAATTAAGACTTTGGCCAAAGCACTTCGAGTGATACGTCACCGAAGTTGTATGATGAATGTGTTTCACATACAGAGAATTTGAACTTAAGGCGAATCAATAAATTTCAAATTGGAAATGAAAAATAAATGATAGTAGTTACAATTTATTTTTCATGGATATCTACACGGAGGAGTAAAATGCGAAATTATTCTAGATCGATAAATTCGTGAATAATTTAATTAATTTTAGAGTGCAACAATATTTATTTAGTGGAATTAAATATTGTTAAACGGTAATTAATTATTATCATGGGATGATAATATATTAATCCGTTTGGAGCTAAAATTAATTAGTCTTGTAGGTTCCCCTGCAAGCCCCAGTTGAAAACCCAAAGAGAAAATATTAAAAGGAGAAAGAGAAATGAATTTTTCAAAGTGTTTGAAAATAGCCAAGGGATTTATTTTAAGAAAATAAATCAAGTTCCAAAGAGTTGGAAATGCCCGGAATTTTATTTTGGAGAAAATAAAATTTTAATTTAAAAAAAAAAATAAAAAAATGACGTGGCATTTTGCTGACGTGGCGCTGACGTGTCACGCCACGTTAGCGGGTTGGGTCCCAGTTGACGCTGATGCAGCGCCGCGTGGCGCGCCAAGTGGACGGCGTAGATCGTGCCGCGTCAGCACCGCGAACGGCCCAGATTTGTTCTGGGCCGGGCCGGTCAACGGATAGGATGGTCCGAGTTAAACCGTGTTAACGGGCCGGATCTTGGATAGGGTCGGGCGGACCGGGTCTGGGCAGGGCCAGACCCGGACACGTGGCGCGATCTGGATGCCTGCGCGTGTTTAACACGCGCCAATACACAGGCGCCATGTGGCGGCGCGTGAGGGCGCGTACGTGGCGCGTTTGGCGCGTGCCACGTGGCGTTGTGTTCACGGTAGAATGCTCTACCACGTGGCGTGTTTCGATTGGCCGAAGTGTACGCGGTTTGTACGCGGGATGGTGAAATGACGATTTTGCCCTTTCTTTTATGCCCAAAAAGACCATAATACCCTTACATATTTGGCTATAAATAGGCTGCATCCTTGCTCATTTTTTCCACAACTTTTTCGGCCATTTTGAGCTGAAAAAGATTAGAGAGCTTCTCTCTCTTTTAATTAATCTTTTAATTAAAGATTAATTAATATAGTTAAGTGGTTATATAATTAATATATAATCCACTTAATTATTAGAAAATAGGGATTTTCTAATTTCTTAGAAAAATGAGTTTTTCTAGAAAATATTTTCTCGAGTATTTAGGGAAATACTCGCGGAGCCCACACTCCGGGGGTTGAGTCGGGGATATTGCGGGGAAGCTCTGTCGGTCTCACGAAAGGGAAATAAGCTGGAAAAATGCCGTTAGATAACCATGTTTGCAGTACGGTAATATTTTACAGTGGTTTTATTTTAAGCAAGATAAATTATATGCTATTAAGTGTTAATTGCATGTTAGATATTTATCTGCTTAATTGATTTAAAATTTATTATCAATTGCATGTATATACTTGAGTAGATCCGGCTAAGTCTTCCGCTTTGTATTAAATTGTTTTAGAAATATTTTAATACTTGGATTATAAATAAAAATTTTAAAATGTGGTCCCGGACCGCTACTGTTCTGGGCCCGCCTCCCAGCAACTGGTATCAGAGCCATGCTCTAGATATATACATGCATTGATATGATGCATGCGATGCATAATTTTAAATATGCTACTGTGCACGTAAATTCTGTCAAAGGAGGCTGGTTTTTAAGTGGGACCGTTGTGACCCCTCCAGTGTTTCCTGGGAATTTACGTGGAATGGCAATTTTCTGGGAATCGATTTCAATAATCTTCCTGGTTAATTACCGAATCAGTAAACATGATTTAAATTATGAGATAATTTATTTATAACATGTTTACTTTATGCCATTTATTTTAAGCATGATAATTATGTGGTAATTATACCAGCATGATTAATTGATTTAATTTATGGCATATTTATTTTGTGTCATTTAAAATTTTAAGCATGATAATTATGTGATAATTATATGAAAGCATGCTTAATTATTTTATTTTATGGCATGATCATGATAATATGAGATATTATGATATTTCAATTGTGCATATTTTATTTAATGTGATTAAATAGTATTGTTTAATAGAGATTAGACGTGATGCATAATTGAACTAATATTTTTCGGCCTAATTAATAAATAGTTATTAAATTGCCTTAAAATATTATTATTGGGATTTTAAATATGATTTAGTAATCCTAGTGGGAGGGTTTTAATTAGATTAATTACTTCCAATAATAAGACGCCAAAAGTGATTATTAAATAATCAAAAGATAATCCACACATTTTAAAAATTCAAGTGGGAGCGAGATGAAAAGAGTTGGATTCTCACGGCCTCCATTACCCGTCTATAGTATAGTGAATATATACTACTCCCTTCGGCGGGTATGTATTCACGGTATACAAGATTAGACTTCTACGGATAGATTGAAATACGGGAAAGTCAGCTCGACCACGCCTCCGTGGAGTGTCTTGACCTACTCGTACGGACTTCTAGGTAATGGTGCACACTTGACTGAGTAATGTATTAACCTCCCTTCGGAGCTCTGTTACATTTACTTAGAGGCCAAGGGTTGACGTGGTGAATTAACATTGTTTTGTAAGAGTTGTCTAGATGACATGTTAATTAAGAATAGTTATTGCTTTTCTAAGCGGTTTTTCGACCTCGCCTCCGGGGAGTCAACTGCAGTTAGTTAAGTCACCATTGCGTAAATCAAAATGCTTACGTGGATTTCATTTATTGGTTGGACGCAGAAGAAAGTGAAATACATAATCATAACTTGCATTTATTTATTTCAGTTTTGTAATTACGATCTCTCTTAGCCCACTCCAAACTGTATGTCTATAACGAAATAGGCTAGTAAGGGTTCAACTATGCTGACTAATTAATAAATCTTGACATCGTGTTGAGACACGAAAGTTTACGTACTCACTGAACCTTATCCGAAAATTTCAAAAACTACAACCAGTCAGGATTAGAAAGACGTTTATCCCAAATGGATCAAGTGTGATGATCTGGCTAGTCTTATATCCTGACATCTGTTCTAAAATGTTCTTGAGCATCAGACGCATGAGATGTCCAATGATAAGAACATGTGTTGAAGACAGAGTCGTACGAAGGTACGAGCCATGAAAACGGTTGTCAGTTAAAGATGTTTGAAGGATCACTATTTCAGAATCATATTATGAATATGATAGCTAATCTGAACGAGATTGAAAGCCTCTGTGCTTAAAGAGACAATCTTAATAGATAGGATACGATCCTATACTCTCTGCCTAAGTCGTTTGAACGTTCAAGAATAATTTTAAATTTTTATAAAACCAATGAACGACCTCAATATGGCAGAAAGGATGATATAGACTAAGGGAAAAGTTCTCTTTAATCAGACATCAATATCCACGGCCTAAAAGGCCAGTAAGTGGAAGAAAGAAAAAGGAAAAAGTTCCCAATCTAAGGTTCAGAAATAGAAAGTCAAATCCGACAATGGAAAAGTGTTTCTATTTCGGTGGTAACGGGTATTGGAAAAAGAGATTGTCCAAAATACTTAGTCTGTCTATTTGCTACGCCGTTTAGATAAGATATGAAGATATCTTACTCGTTGAAAATATGTTTAGTTGGAAATTCCCCAGACTCCTGGTGTGTGAACTTGAGATCAACTAATCATATTTGCAAGTAGTTGCGAAGATTCAAACTAATCAGGAAGTTTGAAAAACGGCTAACATGCAACTACTGCTAAAGGATAATACAAGTCTATTTGTATTAGCAGTAAGGACTATAAAGTCGTATTTTGGCAATAGGGTTTTAATATTATACGTGCCATATATACAGAAATTTGATTTCTGTAAGTTATTTGATAATCAATGGTCTAACAATTTATTTTGAATAAAAGTTTACCATTAAACAGAATAAAAGGTTTATTTGCTCTGGCACAATAAAAGATGGTCTTTTATACCTCAATAAAAAACCCTAATTTAAGTTTAACATTAAGACGCTTGACTTACCATCTGAGAGGAAAAACTTCAACGTGGCACCTATCTATTGGTCAATTGAATCTGAATAGGATCCAAAGACTGATTGTTGAGTCTTATTGACTTGAAAACAGTATCAATCTACGAATCCTATTTAGAAGGTTAAAATGACCAAAAAGAATCCTTTTGAGACAAAAGGTATTAAGCCATGAACTTGCTTAAGTTAGTTCATACGGACATATGATACTCTGAATGTTCAAGCAAGAGAAAGTTTTTGGGTACTTTATCATTCATTTGAATGAATACTCTAGATACAGATATGTTTATTTGATAAGACTTAAGTCTATAATTTTGAAGAGTTCAAAGAATATAAGACTGAAGTCAAAGAATCAAATTAGAAAACATATCAAGGCACTTCGATTAGATCGAAGTAGTGATAAGTATCTAAGTTCAGAGTTGAATAAAATTTCTCAAATGAGATTAGATCTCAACCATATATATGAGATACGTCTTAGCAAAGATGTATTGCAGAAAGGAGAAATAGAACTCTGATAATGATGGTAAGATTCATGAAGAGTCATGCTACCCTATGAATTTCGTTTTGGGGTCTTACACACAAAACGACAAACCTAGTTCTATCTAAGTCGGTTCCTAAGACACTGATGGATCTGTAGCTAGGGTGAAAACCCTGTATTTTTTATCTTCGGATTTAAGGTAGCCTGGTCCACGAGTAAAGGATGGATCCTGACAAGTCAGAATAAAGAACAAAGGTTTACTTGTTCTAAGGTTATCCTAGAAGAACAAGAGGTGGTATATTTTGTAATTTGAGAAATCACAAAAGATGTTTGTGAAGGTTTCAAATATAATTACATAGACAACCACAAAGGGTGGAAGCAAAGTAGTGTTAAAAGAAATAATAGTATTAGATACTGATTTCCATGAACCCGTGATAACTGAAAATGTATTAGATACATGTGATGTACCAAATACAACATGTGATGTGGAGACGTGTACACGAGAGCATCATTGTAGTGGGAGGATTGTCAGGACACCTGACAAGATACCTAAGATTAACCCAAGTGGTTGAATCTAACGTATCTGATCCTATCACGTGTAATGAAGCTGTGGAAGATATAGACGCTGACCATTTGGTCAAAAGCCATGTAATCTAAGTTAGAATCTCTATATTCTAACAAAGTCTTGAACTTGTAGAGGCGCCTGAAGGCATTAAACCCTATTAGATACAATTGGGTTCTACAAAACAATAACAGGAGAAATGGACAAAAGTAGAGACTTTGAAGCAAAACTTATGGCAAGGGATTTTACCCAGAAAGAAGAAATCATTTATGAGGTATTCTCGCCTATAGCAATGCTTAAGTTCATTATCCTCTCCATTTTATCTCATTATCGATTATGAGATTAGATAAATGGATGTAAAGACTATGTTCTTGAACGGGCAACTTCAAGAAGAAGAGATACATGGTACAACCTGAAGGCTTCACAGTCAGAGATCAGGTGCATATAATGCAAGCTTAATAGATCGATTTATGATCTTAAACAAGCGTCTAGATTATGGAGCATCAGAATTATAAAGCAATTTAGATCCTTTGGATTTGTATAATTGCCTGATGAACCATGAAGTGTACAAAATAACATCATGATAGCATTGTAACATTTTCATTTTGTACGTAAACGATATTCTGCTCGTTGGGAATGATGCAAGAATTTTGTCAGTGGTCACGATTCGATTGTCAAATCATTTTGACAAGAAAAGACCTAAGTGAGACCAATAACATTCCAAGGATCAGACTTTTGTCGTGATCATAGGAATAAGGCGATTGGTTTATCACAAGAAGCATATATAGATAAGATGCTGGCAAGGTATAATATGACAAATTCCTAGAAAGGTTCATTACCTTTTAGATATGGAAATTATCTATCTCGGGATCAGTGTCTTGAGACAACTGAAAAGACAGAAGACACAATTAGAGTTCCGCAGCGGAAGCTTTATGTGTATCATATTATGTACAGGGCCAGATGTCTATTATGAAATAGGTCTAAGTCAGCAGATATTAGTCAAACCCTAGAATCTGACACTGGGTAGTAGTGAAAGCATATATTGGAGTACTTGAGAAGGACTTGAGATTATATGCTTATCTACCACAGTGGTGAGCTCATTTTAATAGAGTACACAGGTTCGGATATACAATCTGATTTGTATTCTAGATGTTTGACATCAGAACACGTGTTTACTCTAGAAAGAGCAACTGTTAATTGGAGAATGTTCAGCAGACTTGTATTGCTTACACCGCCATGGAAGTCAAATACATGGTAGCTTGAGAAGCAGCCAGTTAGATGTATTGGATTTATGATTTCCTAGTTGTTGGCTCAGAGAAACATCTAAAAGATTCCTTCATTAAAGTATTGGCGTAAAAGAGTGCAAAACGAGTTTTGACACTCGTGTGAAAGGAGTAAGACTTAGATGTATGGCCAAATTGAATTTAGGGCAAGTGGGAGATTGTTGGGAATAGTGCCCTGAAAATTCAATTTGTTGAATTAATAAAACTGAATTTACAGCAAGTTATGAGTATTTCACATATTAATGATTAATGACGTGTGATGGTATTCTTATATGAAATGTGTTTCGTAGGAAAAGACTTTGAATACCGAAATCACGTGTCATTAAAGTTCTAGTCGGTAAGATAAGAATATGTTCTTATCGTGACTATAACGTGGTTATATAAGATGATTAGTCTTTCGTCATAGGGAATGGTGATTCCAATTATAACACGTTGATGATTTTCAATAGGATTTGAAACATCGAACTGGACCACTGAGATTATTTATTTTATACTGCTATCTAAAATGAATAAAATCTCAGGAAGCATTGTACTCTTAATCCTGATAATATTTCGGCTTTAGCCATGTAGTGTTAGTCACTGTAACATACTCGAAGTGAGGTCTCGGTAACGGGTGGCCAAAATACTTTGTATGATTCGGTGATAGCATGAAATGTGCTAAAGAGTTATATTGATCGAGGAATCTGTGGCCTTGCTGGAAGGTAAGAGGTATCCTTGAAATAGATTTGCAAAAGTTCGAATTAAGACTTTGGCCAAAGCACTTCGAGTGATACGTCACCGAAGTTGTATGATGAATGTGTTTCACATACAGAGAATTTGAACTTAAGGCGAATCAATAAATTTCAAATTGGAAATGAAAAATAAATGATAGTAGTTACAATTTATTTTTCATGGATATCTACACGGAGGAGTAAAATGCGAAATTATTCTAGATCGATAAATTCGTGAATAATTTAATTAATTTTAGAGTGCAACAATATTTATTTAGTGGAATTAAATATTGTTAAACGGTAATTAATTATTATCATGGGATGATAATATATTAATCCGTTTGGAGCTAAAATTAATTAGTCCTGCAGGTCCCCCTGCAAGCCCCAATTGAAAACCCAAAGAGAAAATATTAAAAGGAGAAAGAGAAATGAATTTTTCAAAGTGTTTGAAAATAGCCAAGGGATTTATTTTAAGAAAATAAATCAAGTTCCAAAGAGTTGGAAATGCCCGGAATTTTATTTTGGAGAAAATAAAATTTTAATTTTTAAAAAAAAAATAAAAAAATGACGTGGCATTTTGCTGACGTGTCGCTGACGTGTCACGCCACGTTAGCGGGTTGGGTCCCAGTTGACGTTGACGCAGCGCCGCGTGGCGCGCCAAGTGGACGGCGTAGATCGTGCCGCGTCAGCACCGCGAACAGCCCAGATTTGTTCTGGGCCGGGCCGGTCAACGGATAGGATGGTCCGAGTTAAACCGGGTTAACGGGCCGGATCTTGGATAGGATCGGGCGGACCGGGTCTGGGCAGGGCCAGACCCGGACACGTGGCTCGATCTGGATGCCTGCGCGTGTTTAACACGCGCCAATACACAGGCGCCATGTGGCGGCGCGTGAGGGCGCGTACGTGGCGCGTTTGGCGCGTGCCACGTGGCGTTGTGTTCACGGTAGAATGCTCTACCACGTGGCGTGTTCCGATTGGCCGAAGTGTACGCGGTTTGTACGCGGGATGGTGAAATGACGATTTTGCCCTTTCTTTTATGCCCAAAAAGACCACAATACCCTTACATATTTGGCTATAAATAGGCTGCATCCTTGCTCATTTTTTCCACAACTTTTTCGGCCATTTTGAGTTGAAAAAGATTAGAGAGCTTCTCTCTCTTTTAATTAATCTTTTAATTAAAGATTAATTAATATAGTTAAGTGGTTATATAATTAATATATAATCCACTTAATTATTAGAAAATAGGGATTTTCTAATTTCTTAGAAAAATGAGTTTTTCTAGAAAATATTTTCTCGAGTATTTAGGGAAATACTCGCGGAGCCCACACTCCAAGGGTTGAGTCGGGGATATTGCGGGGAAGCTCTGTCGGTCTCACGAAAGGGAAATAAGCTGGAAAAATGCCGTTAGATAGCCATGTTTGCAGTACGGTAATATTTTACAGTGATTTATTTTAAGCAAGATAAATTATATGCTATTAAGTGTTAATTGCATGTTAGATATTTATCTGCTTAATTGATTTAAAATTTATTATCAATTGCATGTATATACTTGAGTAGATCCGGCTAAGTCTTCCGCTTTGTATTAAAATGTTTTAGAAATATTTTAATACTTGTATTATAAATAAAAATTTTAAAATGTGGTCCCGGACCGCTACTGTTCTGGGCCCGTCTCCCAGCAGAAGTTTCTTTTGTAAAACGGCGGACACGTTTTCCCCCACACTTACCTTTTCATTTCCTTTCAATTTCCTCTTATTCGTGCAGAGCTCCTTGAGGACTTTTGCATACCTGGGAATTTGTTGGATTGCATCCAACAAGGGAATATTCACCTCAACCTTGCGAAACGTGTAGAGAATACTCTTTTCTTCTTTTAGTTTCTTCGTTTCTGCTAAACGTTGAGGGAATGGAGGCGGGACCATCAGGGGTTTAGGTTTCACGACAAGTTCCGACTCGCTATCGCGGCGTGAGTTTAGAGTAAGGTCATATCCAAAAGTCTTACCCTTTTCCTGATCGCCTTCGGACCCAGATTTCCGTCCCTTATCTTTATCCAGAGGTGGTGGCAGTTCTTTACCACTTCGAAGCGTGATGGCGCTGACATTATGCCTCGGATCCTCGGTTTGCGAGGGTAATTTTCGTTGATTCTCCAGCCTACTTAACGCAGCAGCAATCTGTCCTAATTGGGTTTCCAAGTTTTTAACCGAGGAGCCCAAGTTTTGAACGGTGGACTCCAAGTTGTTGAATCGGATAGCTTGGGGGTTAAGGGGTGGGTTCTGAGGTTATGGGGGCCTAGGTACAAATTTCTGAAAATAGGTATTTTAATAAGGATTATAGTTCTGTTGTTGGTACCCTGCAGTGTTAACATTCTCCAACGTGCCCTCTTGAAAGGAGGGGCATGCATCAGTGGGGTGTAAGGTTAGAGGCCAAAGCAGTTATCATACTCTTGAGTTCATCAAACTAGGAAGAATTTACCTCTTTTACTTGTCTCGTCATGTTGGACTTAGCATAGTATTTTTGTGAGGCTCTAGAGATTCTGCTAATCATGTCCGTCAATTCTGCAGGCGTTTTGATCATAATGGAACCTCCACTCGAAGCATCCAACTGCCTTTTGTCAGCAGGCATCAGGCCCCTATAAAAGTTATGGACGACTGAATTTTCCGGCAGGTTGTGATGTGGGCACATTGCAAGCAAGTTCCGGTATCGTTCCCAATACTCATGCAGGCCTTCATGTTCCTTTTGCTTGATGGTAATTATCTCCTGAAGGAAATCCAAGTATCGCTCAGCTGGGAAAAACCTGTCCAAGAATTTATCGTTCATTTGCTGCCAAGTAGTAATGGTCGCTGACGGTAGAGAGTACAACCATTTTTTTGCTGCATCTTGCAGGGAGAACGGGAAGGCACGGAGCTTGATTTGGTCCTCGGTAACTCCATGAGGTTTTGTTGAGCAGCAAACCGTGTGGAATTTACTCAGATGTTGGTGAGGGTTTTCATTTTCCAAACCGCGAAACACGGGGAGTAGGTGAATTGTACCCGTCTTTAGCTCGAAGCCAGCACCCACCTCCGGAAAAGTGATACTGAGGGGTTGTTGTGCGTTATCAGGGCGCACCAGGGCTTCCATGGTCCTATGTTCTGCTGCTGGTGGCACTGCCATCGTTAGGGTACGATCAAATTTCGCAGTCAATCCTTTCTGTTCGTCTTCTGGGTATTCTGACTCAGTGCTGGATTCTTCAGATTGGACCAGATTGGAACTTCCCGCTAAGTTCGTGCGTTTCTTAGCTTGTTTCCTTAACGATTTTGTTGTTTTTTCGATCTCGGGATCGAAAATTGGCTCATCAACTCCGCGAATGCTCCTGTTCATAAAAAGGAATTAAATTCGATTAGTACCAATCCCCGGCAACGGCGCCAAAATTTGACAGGTGTCGAATCCGTCAAAATAAATTATAATCCGGTTTACAACTAAAATAGAGTATAGTGCAAACGGGTCGAATCCACAGAGATTGGTTGAAAATAATTCTAATTAATCACAGGAAAACTCGCAAGAATTAACAAGTAAAAGTAAGGGGGGTTTTGGATTTAACTAAGCTAATTAAACTAAACTAATAAAGCAATTAAATTAAACTAGAGAAACAATAGATAACTTGAAAGTAGGTTTTGATAAATCAGTGGGAAGACAACACCTAACAAGGAATTACAATTCAGTTTGGGACATCGATCATAGACACAAAAATAAATTCAGTTATTCAAATAGACTAGCTATAGCAGATAGAGACACTCGACTCCGCCTCGTTTTCTCGTACATAATAGAATAACCTAGAGACACTCGACAGTTATTCCCTAATCAACTCACAACCCCTAGAGACACTCGACAGGATTCAATGAATCGATAGCATTAAGAATTAAGAAAACACTAATCCAAATTAACCTAGTCACGACACGTGCAAGATTCAAATTTGATTATTAATTCCCTTAGTGAATTAGATTCGACTTTACGACTTCCTATCACTAACGCACCACTAATTATCTATCAAGCACTACGTATACTTCTTGCAATCAAGATTGGCAATATGCAATTAAATCTACTTAGATGATCGTGCACTATCACTAAGCAAACAAATCACAATAAACACGACACTCAGAGAATTAATAAATACTTGAAATAAAACTGAATTATAAAAACCAATTAGGTCTCACGATGTCAAAAACATAAATTGTAAATTCCTAACTAGATACTGAGAAATTAGCTACTCATAATCATGTCCAAAACATAAAATTAATAAAAAGTATAATCCAACTAAAAACAAGAATTAAAAAGAACTGGTGGACGAAAGATCTTGCTCTTGAATATCTCCAAGTGGCTGCCTCAATCCCCCAATTTCTCGAACTGCTGCATCTCCAAAAAGTGGCGTGTTTCAAATTTGTCTCCCCAAAGTCATTTAAATAGCATGCACTTCATGTTTACCCTCCAGGCCGAATTCAAGTCCAAAAAGAACTTAATTAGCTTGCTGACCAAGTTTATTTCAATCATAGGCTAAACTAATTAATTCCTCAATCTCCAATTCTCTCGGCCCAAAGCAAATAAAAGCCCACAACAACATTTCCCTTCAATGAAACAAATCCTTCCCAAGTATTAGCCTCACGAACGGCCCAACGCATTCTTAGACAAGAAATTAGCCCAAACTTCTCCTAATTAGCCCCAAAAGTCTCCAAAATAATAAAATTGGCTCAGCTGCACTAGAACCACGAAAATACATCACGATACCAATTTAGATCAATTATAAATACTTAAAACGTGGCTATTAAAATACAAATATTAGAGAATAATGCATGTTATCAGGAGGCCAACTGAATTGGTTTTGAATAAGAACTGTGAGAAATCCAAGATCAGAATGCTTAGTGGTAGTGGACATTCCAAGAGTCGGTTTTGGCTCGGGGCGTAATGGATAATAGGGACACCTAAAACAGTGTGTTTTGGTGCGCTCCATGTTTTCTAGGTGATCAGGTTGGAGTATTTCGCAAAAACAGAGTATTTCACAGAACTTCAACATGTTTCAAGTATTCCATTGTGACGTCGCTGTGTAGTCGAGTGCAGGAATATACAAGCTTTGAGTTTTTTGTTGGATCACTCAATTATTTCCAGATATAGTTGCAACTAATTCGGTATATCTTGATGCATTCTAGGTTATATAGTTGATCACATTGGAGACCAAGACCCTCGGAAAATACCGAAAACTGAAAAGAAGAGTGTTCCACTAAACTTTAACATGTTCCGAGTATTCCATTGTGCTATCCCTGTCAAGTGAGGGGACAAAGTACAAAATTTGTTTTTGCTAATCTGGTCTCTCTGAATCTCTCCTTCTCTCTCCCATTTTTATTTTTTTTCAATCTATCTGCGTTAGCTTAAAGATGGAGTCTGAAACTGTCGTGTAAAAAAGCTATCTGAATGTGCTTATGTATAGGTAGATAGATCTGAAACCGAATGCGATAGAACGTCAAATGATAGAAATTACACTAAAACCCAGTATTCAGAAACATAAACAATATTGTCTGCTGTCATTACCATCTTCATAATTTGTAGTGATCAAGTCCACGATTCACATCAAGCCCAGTATTCAGAAACTTGAGCAAATATTCAGTTAAGAGAATCTCTTTGTACTTGGCAGGATTTTGTTCTGAAATCAGCTCTTTAATGGGGCCATAATGCTTGACTTGATCAGTGACGGGACCAGATATAAAGCATGCCACGGAAATTCTAGGTCCGACCGAGTTAGCCACCACTCTATGCACACTGCTTCTGAATTTCCCATTCGACACCAACTACGCCAAAATCAATACATTATAATCACAATCACAAAATTGGGAGACAATAATAGCTCCTTAACTAGCTGACTGTTTCGATAATAGTTCGGTAAGTTGCATCATGACTATTCTAATATATTTCAACAATTTTGGAACTAACTTGAGGAAAAATCCTTACTTCCAGCGTGAATTCTGCGCACGCTAGTCCGTAATGACACACGAAAACAACTTAATTATTTTCACTTATAAATGTTGAGCTGATATATGAAAATTAAATAGTTATTTTAGTATGTCACCCGACTGATACACGCATGATTTAGATCAGAGATCGAGCTGGGGGCCTCCACTAAAATTGGTTCCAAAATTGTCATAAATTAGAGTTAGTACGATTGGAATACAAATTATTGATCAAAAAGTCGACCACAGGTCAGTTAGTGTCCAACTTTTAATATTTTCGTCACGATAAAAAGACAAATTAAAAACTGGAAAAAGGATAACAGTCATATTTCAGATGGAAAAAAATAATGAATACCTGGAGGAGATCAGCAATGTTGATTACCAATCCTCCTGGAATTGGCTCAACGCCGATCCACTGGCCCTGGTGTAAAACCTGGAGGCCATTGACATGATTTTGCAGAAGAATTGTGAGAAATCCAGGATCAGAATGCTGAGTAGTTCCCATAGTCATGTGTGGCTCAGGGCATGCTGGATAATAGTGGCTGCTAACTCGATACCCTTTCGAGCATTTCATGTTATGAAGGTGATCAGGTTGCAGCCCAAGTGCCTCAGAAAGCAGCGAAAACAGAGTGTCCCCAACAACTGCAACATGTTTGAAGTATTCCACCGTCGAATCCCTGTCATGAAATGGATCAAACAAGAATATGAATAAAAATTATTATTCCTTTTTAATCAAGAAAGAAAATATTTATTATTTTGTCTTGAACTTTTTTATGGATCCAAATTGTAATCCGACCCGATAAACCCTCCATGCGACTCGAAAAGAAAAGAAAAAAAGTTAGTGTTGGACTACCTGTGGAAACTTATTTTTATTTTTGTTGGATTGGAAGTTGAAACACACGACCCAATGAGTTTATTATTTGAACTTTTATTGTAGTGAAAATTCTCTCTGCTCTTCACTTAACCGAGTACATGGGCATTACTACTCGGGTAATTCTAGCCTGAATTTAGTTCCACTAAACTAGTGTAACAACGACCAATTGTTTTATATTTGTGTTGTGGTTGATGAAAATAACAAGTGCAATACATTTGTCATTATAATTGATGGTATTCCATTGATTGTATTCCATTAAATTTCATATTTAACCGAACCTCGTTAAATTTTGATTTTCTATTTCGTTCTGGGTTGGTACAAGATATACTGCATTTATTTCTAACAATATTCAAAGAAATATTCACCTGCAAGAATCTGGCAATCCATCTCCACAAACTTTGTCCGAGAACGAGATGCTCAGGGTATCCCTCCAGTTAGCAGTCTTTGAACTGAACAGATCATAATTGCTGTGATACTTAACGCTTTCTCTGTAATCCCGAGTGTAATACCTGCTCTTCTCCTCAGCATCCATCTCATTAAATCTTCGGACGCCGTCAATCATCCCGTCGAGTACAGTTTGAGGAATCCCATGATTCACAACCTGGAAAAATCCCCATGTTTCCGATGCAATTCTCATTTGTTCGACGATCTCTTTTCGCCTGTCGGGATCCTGGAAAATGCCGCTCAGATCTATAACAGGGACTTGAATTTGAGTGTTTATGTGATTCCATTGTTCTTCTTCCTCTGCGAGCTCCTCGGATGGCCTGACAAAAATTTTGGGAACTTTGAGAATTCCAGAATCTACTAAACCTTTGACACCGGCGTGTGTTGCATCAAAAGCTTTCAGCATTTCAGCTCGATTATCTCCTAAGAAATCATCAATTTCTTCAGCCATGATCAATATGTATTGAAAATTGAAATGCGTTCGTACAAAGATCGGTTTGGGGTTTTATTGTTCTTTAAAGTTTAATGGAGCTCGAATCTGGACAAAGTAGCTTTATTGGCCATTATATATTGTCTGTTCTGTGTCTGCATGGGTTATGGTTTTTCTTACTTTCGCTGTTTCGCATCATTACCAGAAACGAGAAATGAGAAATTAATGTGGATAATGACGTGGCTCTGATCCACCATACCTTCGGACCAATCACTACACGTCACCTGTCTGGTCGAATAATCCACTTCGATCTTCAGGTCGGCCTCCCAGTTACCGCTCCAGATTTTACTGCCCCATACTTCGACCCGGCGAACGCCGCTCCGAATCGAATCGGTCGATCCATATCCCTCGACCATTATCGAGCCGGCCCACTATCCCTCTCCGGACTGAGTGGCCGACCACGTATTTAATGTAAGGCAATAATGGGGCATCTGTCAGCTTCCTGCGCCGACACGTCGAGGCGGTCATTCCTCTCTCTTCATCCTATATAAAGGCTCTGTATTTATTACAACAGTAAGTCTTCTCACCTACCACTTTTACTGCTCAATCATTTGATCCCTGTCACAAGATCCTGACTTGAGCGTTGGAGTGTCAACCCAGGTATCACCCCCACCTTCCCCGAGTTGGCCTCGAACTCACGTTTCCTTCGATCCTCACAGATTTCGGGCAGCAGTGCGGCGATTCCCCAATCAACAAATTTAAGTGATCGAAAGGATACTCGGTTCGACCCGTCAGCCGGGTTTTAGCTCGATCATTTTGGTGCCGTCTGTGGGAACATGCAACAACAAGCCATTAAGTATGACTTCTCGCAATCTGATCAGAGCTCGCATCTTCGATGAGAATGACCAGGAAATCTTCCCTCAAATTCCTGTACACGTTACTACCCTGGCTATTGTCCCGCCTCAACTTGTGTACTCGATGCCCGAGTTAGACAAGTACCTAAAAGCTTGCAGGGACGAGGCCGCAGAGGGAAGAGAACCTCGGATATCCAAGTGTCCTCAAACTCGACCCATCGAAGTGATTCAACCTGTGACAAACTACCCAGGCTATGTTCAGCAAGTACCCTATCATCAGCCTATTGGATATTGGGCTGGGGTCGGACACCCCACCTATCAGCCCTCCCAGTACCGACCGCCACCCCCTGTCCAAGGGAACGCACGAAGATCTGTCCAAGAGCGACTTTCCTTTCGAGTGGATGACGAAGCTGACTCTCGAATCCCCACGGATACCCACATACACAGAGCCGCTGATCCAAGGGGTCGAGAGGATTCTCGGCAAAAATCTCGACACACCAAATCCCGGAGAAGGAATGATGGCTCCCGACGACTTGAATCGAGGAGAGAGCATAATAGCCGTCGAAGTAGTGCTTCACGTCGTGGCTCGAGCGAGGTTTTCGACCGCCTTGGGCCCAATGGCCGACCCAACTAGATCCGAAGGTCTAACAGGGGCCAAATTGTGAAATCAGATGACCTAAGGAATCAAATCCCTCCTCGTGACAGTCAGCAGAACCCTAGACATTATGAAGAAGGTCAAGGGTCTCACAGCCAATCTCGCAGTCGATCCCGATCGCCCTGCCACGAACGCTCTGGGCAGCATCATGATCGACCTTGGAGATACCGCAGCGAAAGGGAAGCTCAATCACCTTTTTGTGACGAGATCATAGAGACGACCACTGAGGAAAAGATTCCTACTGGACTGCGGACGTATAATGGGTCAACCGATCCTGAAAAGCATGTGTCCAGGCTCAAAATGCAGCTCAGCATGTTTGAGCACTCTCCCAACATTTGGGCCAAAATCTTTGTTACCACCCTGGATGGGCCTACTCAAGACTGGTTCTCAAGACTCCCCCCTCGATCCATCCCCAGTTACAAGAAACTGGTCGAGAAATTTTTCGCCCACTTCTCTTCGATGAAGGGAGATAAACAGCCGTCAACATATCTCTATACCATCAAGCAAGCACCGAGCGAATCTCTCCGAGATTTCTTCACCCGGTTTTCTCAAGCTGTGATCAAGACAGATGAGCCTAGCATCGACCTTTTGGTACCCATAATATATCAGGCTTTGATTAGCAACGATTGCACTCGATATATCTTTTTGCAAAAGCCTAAGAACCTGGCCGACATACAAGCGGCGGCTTGCAATTGGATATAGCTCGAAGAACTCGAGAACTCTCGAGTCAATCCTCTACGGAGCAGGAAGAATAAACCAAGTCGTTTTCCTAAACCCGATCCCCGACCAAAGATCGATGCTCCCGTAGGACCAACTCCCCGAAAGCACTACACGTAGCTAACTCATCCGATCGATGAGATTTACAACGTCATCGATTCTAAACTTCTCAAAAAACCCAAGCCAATGAGAGAAACTCCCAAGACCCGAGAAAGCAACAAGTTCTGTAACTTCCATCAGCAAAAAGGGCACAATACCTTCGAGTGCAATGTTTTACGCGAAGAAATTGAGTGACTTATCAAAGGCGGGCATTTGGTCGAATTCGTCAAAAAGATCGACGACAACGCGCGAAACAGGGACAATAATGACATGTCGCCGCCAAGATAGTGTCAGGCTAAGCCACCTACCGAGCGTGGTCCCCACAATCGATGATGCCTCAGTCGTATTGATATGATTACTGGGGGACCCTCGGGCGGAGATTCGACGTCAGCTCGAAAGAAGACAAGGCGAGAGGCATCACAGAGCTTCTATGGCTCTGGAGAAGTGATGAACGTCCGACCTGCAGACTCCTTACTCGATGAAGAAGTGGTCTTTAGTGAAAATGATGTAATCGATGTACCCACGCACTCGAGTGAGACACCTAGTTATCCTATGGTCGTCACGTTCGATGTCACTAACTTTGTTGTATCCCGTACTTTGATTGATAATGGAAGTTCAAGCAATATTATCGTTTACGTTCGAATGAATTTACATGATAAATTATTGTTAGATCATATTCGAACTCCTCCTACAGGTTTTGGCGGAGCTGAAGTCTACACAAAAGGCCGCGTTCGACTCATGACCTCGATGGGTACACTCCCTCGATGTGCCACTCGGGAGATCAAATACCTTGTGGTCGAAATGCCATCCGCCTACAACATCATTTTTGGTCGACCAGACTTAATCGAATTCTGAGCCATCATTTCAACTTACCACCAAATGGTAAAACTACCCACCCCCGCTATGGTCGGAGAGTTACGATGTGACATTCCAACAACATGGACCTATTATTCGATATCGATGGAAAAGCCTCGGCCACCCAGCGGAAAACAAGTCCCAATCGTCATCAATGATCTGATGATCGAAGACGAGTTCGGTGATCCCGACGCAATTGACCCAAAAAACTCAAAGAAAATGAGCTCGTCCCACACAGCGAAAAGGAAAAAACAAGAAGATAAGAAAATCGAACCTGCAGAAGAGCTCGAGGAAATTCAGTTAATCCTTGGACAGACCGAGAAAATCACTCGCATCGGTGCTGGTCGAAAAGGCAAGGAGCAATGCATGCTAATACTATTCCTCCGAGACAACATCGATGTATTCGCCTAGAGCGCTTCCGATCTTGTAGGAGTCGACAGGAAGGTGATCGAACATCACCTAAATGTCGGCCCATCCTACAAGCCGGTCAAACAAAAGCTCCGCCCACAAAGTGAATCCCGAAACGCCATCATCGAACAAGAGGTGAACAAGCTGCTCGACGCTCGATACATTATGCCGGTTCAATACGTTGAATGGTTATGCAACGTGGTGGTCATACCAAAACCAGGTGAAAAATGGTGTATGTGTAATGATTTCACCGACTTAAACAAAGCATGCTCAATGGATCCATATCCGCTGCCCAGGATTGATCAACTGGTCGACTCCACAGCAGGATGCGAATGACTGAGCATGATGGACGCCTTTCAAGGTTACTACCAAATCTTCATGGCCCTCGAAGATCAGCCAAAAACAGCATTTGTAGTCTTCAATGGAATATACTGCTTTAAGGTTATGTCATTCGGACTAAAAAATGCAGGAGCAACATACCAAAGGATGATGAACAAGGTTTTCGAGTCTGAGATCGGTAACACAGTTGAAGTCTATGTTGATGACATGCTCGTCAAGAGTGAGAAAGCTGCTGACCCATCTCGATCACTTGAAACGGACTTTCAACCTTCTTAGGAAATACAACCTCAAGCTCAATCCCGCAAAGTGCACATTCGGAGTCGATGGGGGGCAATTTCTTGGTTTCATGGTGAGTCAAAGAGGAATCAAAGCCAACCCCGCGAATATATAGGTTATACAACTCTTCCCGAAACCCAAATCGATTCGTGATGTACAACGCCTGGTTGGTCGATTCATATCCCTGAATCGATTTATATCACGGTCATCCGAAAAGAACTTGTCATTCTTCAAAATCCTCTGCAACATCAAAAATTTTGAGTGGACTGCCGAATGTGATCTAGCCCTTGAAGATCTCAAGAAATACCTAACTTCTCCGTCTTTGCCAGCAAAACCGGTCGATGGAGAAACTCTGTACCTGTATTTGGCTGTCTCACCCGAAATGGTCAGCCCGGTGCTTGTCATAGTAAGGGATCAAAAACATCTTTTCGTATACTATGTTAGCAAGATTCTCCATGGACCGGAAGTCTGATACCTCAAGATCAAGAAGTTCGCCCTCGCAGTGGTTCACATTTCCCGGAAGCTTTGACCGTACTTCCAAGCTCACCCCATTGTAGTCCTAACTGATCAGCCACTCGGAACGGTTATGGAAAAACCAAAAGTATCAGGAAGACTCACCAAGTGGGCGATCGAACTCGGGCAATTCGAGGTCTCTTACCGCCCTCGGATATCGTATCATGCTCAAATCCTGGCTAATTTCTTGGTCAGAAGAACCTCCCTCTTGCACCAGAACATGATGATACAGTATGGGCCTTAGTAGTCGATGGCTCTTCGACTTCTTTCGGGGGGAGGGGGGGGGAGGGAGCCGGTGTATCCCTCTCAAGCACCAACGGATAAGAGATCGAATACGCGATCGACCATCCCACAAAGCGATGCCTTCGACCATCCCAAGGCCAAGAAGTACTCGCTGAAATCCATGAAGGAACATGTGGGAATTATGCTGGTGGTTGATCCCTAGCTCAGAAGATATCTCGAGCTGGTTTCTTTTGGCCCACCTTGCGCAAGGACGCATTCGAATTTGTGAAGAAATATGATCGATGCCAGAAGCATGCCAACCTAACCCATCAGCATCCCGCTGAGATGATCCCGATCGAGTCAGCGTGGCCATTCTAACAGTGGGTTATAGATATCATTGGGCCCTTTTTGATCGCCACTCGATAAAGACAGTTCGCTATTATCGCGATCGATTATTTCTCCAAATGGGTCGAAGCCCTTGCGGTCCCAAAGATCACATTCCATGTTATTCGAGATTTTCTCTCGAAACACATCACCACTCAATTTGGAATTCCTCGAATCCTCGTATGTGATAATGGTCCCCAATTTTGAAGCTCACAACTACGAGGATATTGCTCCGACTTCAGGATCGACCAGAGGTTGACGTCAGTAAAACATCCTCAAGCTAACGGACAAGTCGAAGTTAGAAATCGAACTATCATTATGAACCTTAGTATACGGCTTGAAGCAAAGAAGGAACTCTGGGTTGATGAACTAGAAGGAGTCCTTTGGGCTTATCGAACCACCCCGAGAGTTCTAACAGGTCTAACTCCATTGGCCATGGTATACGGTTCGGAAGCCATGATACCAGCTGAGATCCTTTATCAATCCCCTTGAGTCACCCAATTTCAACTCGAAAGGAACAGCGAGCAAAGAGCGTTTGACCTCGACACCATAGAAGAAACCGAAGAAAAGGGATATCAAAGAATTCAACAATATCAAGCCACGACAGCTCGAGCTTACAACAAGAATATCCGACCACTCCACTTCCAGACCAGAGATTTGGTGCTCAAGAAGGTTGAAGTCACTAAACATGTTGGCAAGCTTGATGCAAATTGGGAAGGACCATATCGGATATCCAAAATAGGTAAAAACCGTCTTATCATCTCGAAGACCTTGATCGAAAGTCTCTACCTCGATCTTGGAACGCACATCACTTGAACAAATACTGCTTATAAATTTCTTGAATGTACATCGCTTGATCAATGAAATAAAATTGTTTCTCTTTTGATTTATAATGTTTTATTCGACCACATACTCAAACATTTTTTTTTATATATTACGTCGCTCGTAACCAATAAACGTTACCAACTCAAAAGATAAGGGATCTTTATCTCGACATCTTCTCGATAATCAACATGCATCAAATAATAAAAAGAACACATATCTGGAACATTAAAAGAAAACACTTCATTGACTCGAATTTAAAAAGATTACATAAAGAAATTGTGCATACTTCTCGAACTGAACTATATTCGATAGTACACTTGAAACAAATTTGGATTTTCATAACAGAAGTGGCCAATGCTCGAATCCCTACCTATTTACAACGGATTCCGAGATAACAACTAAGGAAACTCACCCTAACAGTCAAGTTTCTAAAACATTACATAGACTCGACCCCAACAGTCGAGCCCAAAGAAAGGAGATTGACATTCAGCTAAATTCCGGAGCACAGAGATAGGGCTGACACATTTTCTCTGGCTCAATTCTGGTTGGGACCTGGGCCGGTTCCTTCCTCTTTTGGTACAAGCGCCGCCTCGCCAAAATATTCCGGGCAGATATCTTTTGGGTCGAAGGAGGCATCTAGATCGAGCTCGGACACTGTTACATCCTCTGGCTCCCCTGCGTACCTGGATCGAGCCAGATTCACAGTGAACCCGAATCCATCCTTGGACCAATCTGGCTCTGGAGAAGGAAGTCAGGTAATAGGGTCGACAGGGCGAGGATCGTCTTGGTACAGGCCGACCTTTTCTTGATCGTAATCCATTGGGAGATAGTTAGCCGCCTGTACTTGAGCCAGGCACAAGTTGAAGCCCTCCTCGAGATCCTTGAAGCTTTTGATCGAGCAGGTCTTAGCGTACGTTTTTGAATTCATAAAGTGGTATATGCCCCTTCTCTCCAGGTCGGAAACTGACTCCTTGGGCCCCTGCTTGCACCTTTTAATCGCCAAGGCTGCCCTTTTTCTCTCCCCCTAGACCTGCCCCCGTCTCTTCGCATCGAGCTCTTCCTGGTTTACCCGGGTGACCCGATCCTCGGTGCTCTTAAGTTTCTTCTCGGTGTCAGATAATTTTTTAATTGCCTCGAGAAGATTCTTGTCGAGCTCCTCCTTGTCCTTATTGGCCGCCACCAGTTTCTTATCTTTCTCGGCGAGCTCTGCCCTCATCCTTTCGACCGTTTGCTCGGCCCGCTTCCTTTGGTGCCACTGAACCCATCCCCATCGAGCAACATGGAAGAAGTCCTGGCCCACCTGAAAAGAATAGATCGGTTATCAAATTCGAGTTACAACTTAGATAGATGCAAGAGTGAGTCAAAAACAGTTTCTGGATCGAAAACACTTACCGCTTTGTATATTTGGACCCATGAGGCCTCGATCTCGTCATCCGAGGGCACCCACTGCTCCTTGTGGTCGACCACCATTTGGATCGAGCTGTACAATGCTTCGATTGCTGGATAGTCTCGGGGGGCTGTGCCTATCTGTTGAGGCTCACCTTGGTTGTTCAGGCTTTGAATTCCACCCGGAAAGTGGGGCTCCTGGATGGTCGGATAATCAAAGAAGATCCTCATGTCCTCTTCATCAGGCTTCCAGGGGACCGTTGTAGCAGATCGGGCACCATGAACGGGCTTTCGAACCCCAGCCAGAACACTTGCCACGTTCCGGGGGACGATCACCCCTCGACCTTGGTTCGGGGGCTTAGAGAATTCGCCGGCCTGTACCTCGACTATAGGTCCCATGAAGGGCGGAATCGGAAGCATTAGGGATTTCTCTCGACCTTTACCCCTAAGCTTGTCCGCCTCGACCCTGGACTTAGAAGATTGGGAAGAATGGCGGCCCGATTGTGTCTTCTGCCTTTTCGAATTGGGGGGCTTCTGGGTCATCCCCACCGCTCGAAGCTACCCCACGTTTTTCAGGGGCATTGGACGTCCTCTTTTCAAGGACCTTTGTCTACGCTTCAACCGTGGTATTGGTTGCTGCAGTGATCTCCGCCTAGGTCGGAGGGGGCAAGCGTTTCTTCTCAGCGGCCTTCTACAACTCGGCCACCTCCTTCCTTCGAGCTGATAGTGCGGTAGATATGATGTACTTCTCTGTAGAAAAGAAAGAAAAATCGATCAAACACTTGTACAAAACACAAGAAATCTGAAATGAAGACTGCGTCGAAAAGGTCACTCGATGTACCGGGATCAAAATATTTACGGACCCCTGGGGCCACTCGATAAGCATTTGGGGGTCGATCATGTCCTTCGACTCGACACTCCCCATGTCTCTCAGCGCGGCCATCAACGTATTCGGCTATCCTGGATTCCCTCTCAAAAGGTTGGCTCAAGGAACCCAACTCCATCCCGGATACTTCAAACCGGGCCATCCCTTCTCGCACTTGATATATACAAATCTTTGTTTCCAACCCTTACCATTCAAGGTGGTTGGAGACCTCACTAGTCGAAAATTATTCTTTAACTGAAGTTGCACATACCCCGGCCCTGGCGCCGAGGTCTCGGTCATTATTGAAGCCTGAAGACCTCCGACAAGCAAAAAATGTTGGTCTTCATCCCCAGGCACTTCAACAAGGCCCTTAGCCCATTCACTATCGCTTAGGTGTTGGGCATCAACTGAAGTGGGCTAATCCTGAGGGTATTAAGGAACTCGAGCATCACCTCGGGGATAGGGACCCTAAACCCATTTTAGACCGCCTTGTAATTGACCGTGATGCAGTTCTTGGGCGGGTTTGTCATTCTATCTCCCGGCTTGGGCTTTATGACTCGATAACCCCCCAAACTCCGGTACCCCGCTAAACAGCCAATCTTGAATCTCCCTAACCTTATCCCAGGAGATATCAGGGGTAATGGCTCGAGGGGTCTTTAACCAACCGACCCTCCGATTCAACATTTTCCTCCCCTTCCTCCTCTTCACTGTCTCCTTCCTCTTCCCGACCTGAAGCGAGGCCTCCTCACCTCTTGCTCGAGGCATTACCTACTTTTCCCTCTCTACCTCGAGAACCGGATCAGAATTCCCCTCAATATCGACATCCTCAACCTTTCCTTGGAGGTTTGTTGATCTAATCTAGTCTCTATAAAGACCCCCGAATCAGAAGAATCTGAGCTCGAACCCGAGCTGGAACTTGACCCGCATTAACGGTTCCCACTTCCATCCCTACAGGCTCGACTTCCTCTCGATTTGTCGACATCCTACATGTAACGCCCCAATTTCAGGTACGCACGACACGTGTGATTTTCCGAGAGTTAGGATTTATTTAATCCTTTCGTTTATTAAATTCCTACATTTTAATATAAATAATATAAATTATATTTCAATATGATTATGTGAAAATGCGTCAATTCGGGATTTTGGTGTTACGGGAATTAATTGTCTAGACATGATCTAATTACCTAATTGTCCTTAATTGCTCATTTCCTTTTATTTAAGGACTAAATTGCATGAAAGTTTCTTGGACTAAATTGATCACTTTCCAAACCTTTGTACTTGATTGCATGACTTATAAACTTTAAGGATTTAATTACAAATATTACATTTTTCCCAAGATATATCGGTATGCATCTCTTCCACAAGCTTCATTTCTCATTTTCATGCTAAACACCCAAATTTGCTTCCTCTTTCTACCGAGCCAAAAATATCAAGAAGGCAAAGGAAGATTTCATCAAATTCATCAACTCTTTCCAAGAAAATAAGGAGTTTTGGAGCTTGGTCATTCATTTCATCATCTTCTTCCATTTATATTCACCTCATGGTATTTATGAGCATCTATATGATTTCTTGGAATTTATGTATGGAGCTAGGGTTCATGATTTGAGCTTGATAATTGAGGTGTTGGTGCTAGAAGTATGATTACATGCTTAAAGCTTGAATTTCAGGTGTAATTCTTGAGAATTAGGATGAGTTCATGTGTAAGCCAAAGTTGGGAATCATGATGATGGAAGCATGAGTTGTGTGTTTATATTGAGTTTTATTGTACCAAAAGCATGTATATATGTTTAGTTCATGGAGTTATGCAATTAGAGATTGAATTATAAGAGATTGGATGCTTTGAAGATGTATTTCGTGCCTCCCCTGTTCTTCATCCTCTGTTCTGCATCTTCTACGTAACGGGAATGGCCCTTCCCGTTCCCTTTGTAATTGGGGAACGACCGTTCCCACATTTTGAATAGTGTGCTTGGCGGCGAGGACGGGAACGACGTTCCCACTTTGTCTCACAGACGGGAACGGCCGTTCCCATCTTCGGGGAGCCCGACAGGCGGGAACGGCCCTTCCCACCTTGAACTAAAACCTAGAACGACCGTTCCCAGCCCTCTGGAAGTGCAGAAACATTCTGCATAAAATTAGATTTTTGGGACCCAATCCCGATGGCTTATTTGACCCCAATTTGTTATTATATGAATGATTACATGCCAAAACGTGATATGTGCATGCTACATTGTTTATTGCATGATGTCTCGTACTTGATCAAGCCGTGCGTCCTATTTGGTAACATTGATGAGTTATTGTCTCACGAGTACACCATGTCCTGTTTCTTGTCCAGTTATTCTCCCGGGGCGGAGATTGTGATCAACAGAGCATGTTCACGCATCCATGAGTCGTCGTGTCGCCTGTCAGGTGAGGTTTAATTACTAGTTACTTAGAACCCGTATAACCTTATTTGACTTTTGGGCCAAAAGAGATATAAATATATAATGATAAGTGTTTCTAAACAATCAAGTCGTGTTCTTTAAAAGTAAACTGTGTTCCTAGCAAGCAAGTCATGTTTATGAAAGCAAGTCGTGTATCGTGTTACAATCAAGTCGTGTATCGTGTTACAAACAAGTCGTGTATCGTGTTACAAGCAAGCCATGTATCGTGTTACCTTGATCGTGTTTGGCGAACTATCGTGTACCGTGTATTATGGGCCCGAGGGTGAGTGTTTGAGCCAACCGGGAAAGCATAGGGCTGACGGGTAACTCACACACCTCTCTCAAACCGTGGGGATGCCCCCTGAATCCACCAGGAGGTTTGGTGGAGGAAGGAGTCCCGTACGTGGGAGTCATGTTCCCGACATGCAACGTGATATCATGGGTGGTTCGAGCCTTGCAAACCCACCACCATTGGAGAAAGGAGAATTTCGTGTTATTGATCGTGTGCACTATAATGACTTGTGTGATAACCTAATTAAATGAAAGAGTAATTCTTGTTCACTGTCAAGGTTGGTTGGAGATCGTGCACGCCCTCGCCAGGGCCACTGAATGTTATAGTAACCGTGATTATCGTGATAAACTTGATAGTTGTAATCTCGGGCAAGTCCTTGATATTCTTGCACTTATATTATTGTTATTATTATTTTAGTTACAAAACCTTACCCGAGGTTATAACTTGCATGTTATTTGCGCATATATATATCTATACCCCTCACTCAGTCTTCCACAGACTGACCTCTCCACCTTTCAGGTTCTTGCAGGAGCACACTAGGCGGGAGTCGAGTCGTGTCAAGTCCAGTCCATGTAGTCGAGTCAATCACGGTGCATATTATTTATCGTTGCTTTAGAATTGTTATTATAGACTCGGAGATGATAATGTATTGATATGTAAAGCTGGAACATATTTGACTTGGTGAATGAGAAATGTCGTGACGTGTTTAATAATTATATTTGATAGTGAATAGTTTATGCTTCCGCTTTCACTCGTTGCATGTATACATTAATCCCGCCTAGCTTGTCGTTTATTGCATTGTCACCCGTTCGCTATAGGTTAGTTCATGTACGGATTGTCCGTTTCGTATGTGGACTGACCTATAGTGGGGGGGTGTGGCACCTCCACGTGTAAAAGGGTGCTACACTACAGTTGGTAGAAAACGGCTAAGACTTACACTTTGTTGAAACGAATTCGAGCAAATCGAGAGAGAGGGAGCTTTCGAAGAAGGAAGTTGCGAACCTCTCCCTCGAAGCAGTCGAAAAACAAAATGAAGCAAAGAGGATTGAATCGAGATAAGAGTTGAAATAGTACCTTTTATGTATAAAGGAGGGTCGAAAATTATTTCCTCTGAGACGAATGGCCGAAATTCGATGCACAAAGACGCTAAAATGGCTCGGAGCAGCTCAGAACTCTTCTTCAATTCTTTTTCAAAGTAATTGAATGAATTTACAGAGAAAACTATTTATAGGGGTGAATTTGGCAGGAATCGAGAAGGTGAAAAGTTACAATGATTAAGGTGGGTCCCACCCTTGGGATCTGAAACGGCACTGCCACGTTAGCCCTAGCAGATGACGTTTCGGGGGGCTTATGACGTGACTTGGACCCGCCATACCTTCGGACCAATCACTACACGCCACCTGTCCGGTTGAATAATCCACTTCGATCGTCAGGTCGGCCTCCCAGTTCCTGCTCCAGATTTTACTACCCCATACTTTGACCCAGCGACTGCCGCTCCGAATCGAATCGGTCGATTCATATCCCTCGACCATTATCGAGCCGACCCACTATCCCTCTCCGGGCTGAGTGGCCGACCACGCATTTAATGCAAGGCGATAATGGGGCACCTGTCAGCTTCCTGCGCCGACACGTGGAGGCGGTCATTCCTCTCTCTTCACCCTATATAAAGGCTCTGCATTTATTACAACAGTAAGTCTTCTCACCTACCACTTTTACCACTCAATCATTTGATCCCTGTCACATGATCCTGACTTGAGCGTCGGAGTGCCAACCCGAGTATCACCCCCACCAATCAGAAACTAGAAGAGGTCATGACAATCGTCACAACACTGTTACTCAATGTAGCTCAAGCAGGGTCTTCGATCGTCTCAGCCTTGAAAGACGACCCAACCAGGTTCGTCGTCGATCGAATCGGGGGTGCATTGTAAGGTCAGATGACCTTAGGAACCAAATCCCACTACGTCACAGTCGACAGGGCACCCGACACCGCGAAGAGAGCCAAGGATCCCATAGCCGCTCTCCCAGCCGATCCCACTCTCCCAGGCATGACCGGTCTAGGTCCCCTCGACATACACGATCGACGCAACACTTGGGGCAACCCTGCAGATATCACAGTGATAGGGAAGCACAATCCCCTTTCCGCGATGAGATAATCGAAGCTACTACAGAGGAGAAGAACCCTACTGGTTTACCCATCTACAACGGGTCAACTGACCCTGAAAAACACGTCTCAAGGCTCGAAATGCAACTCAGCATGTTCGGACATTCTCCCCTCATTTGGGCCAAAATCTTTGTCACCACCCTTGACGGGCCTGCGCTAGATTGGTTCTCAAGACTACCTCCTCGATCTATACCATCGTACAAGGCCTTAGTCGAGCGATTTGTTGCCCAATTCTCCTCCATGAAGGGAGACAAGCTCTCATCGACCTACCTGTACACCATAAGGCAAGGTCTCAATGAATCCCTCCGAGACTTTTTTACTCATTTTTTGTAAGCAGTGGTCAAAACAGAGGAACCAAGCATCGATCTGTTGAAACCGATTGTCCACAATGCCCTAATCAGCAATGAATGTGCTCGGTATATCTTCTTGCAGAAACCTCAAAATTTGGCCGACATAGAAGTAGCAGCATGCGACTGGATGCAGCTCGAAGAGCTCGAGAATTCTCAGCGTAGTCCGGTCCAAGGCAGGAAAGCAGAACCCAGCCGACCGACCAAACAGGATTTTCACCCCAAGAATGATGCTCCCGATGCCCAGAAAGCACTATACACAACTTACGCGACCAATTGATGAGATTTACAACGTTATCGATCCATCACTGCTCAAGAAACCCAAACCAATGAGGGACACGATAAAAAATCGGGAGAGCAACAAGTTCTGCAATTTCCACCAACAGAAAGGACACCACACTTCCGAAAACAATGCCTTGTAGGAGAAAATAGAGCGACTCATCAAAGGAGGGCACCTGCTCGAGTTCGTCAAGAAGATCGACGAACATGCTCGAAACAGGGACCACAACGACAGATCTCCAGCAAGACAGCGTCAGGCAAAGCCACCAACCGAAAGTGACCCACACAATCAACCATGTCTTGGTCGAATCGACATGATTGCGGGAGGACCTTCAGGCGGGGACTCAAGGTCAGCTCCAAAGAAGACGCATCGCGTAGTTTCTATAGCCTCCATGAAGTGATGCACAACCGACCGGAAGACTCCTGGCTCAACGAAGAAGTAGTCTTTAGTGAAAATGATGTAGTTGATGTACCCGCTCACTTGAACGAGACACCTAGCTGTCCTATGGTTGTCACGCTCGGCGTCGCTCACTTTGTTGTATTACGTACCTTAATTGATAATGGAAGCTCTAGCAATATTATCGTTTACTCGACTCTTGTACGAATGAATTTACACGATAAATTGCTCCTAGATCCTATTCGAACTCCTCTTATAGGTTTTGGTGGAGCAGAGGTCTACATCAAAGGACGTGTTCAACTCGTGACCTCAATGGGTACACTCTCTCGGTGTGCCACGCGCGAGATCGAATACCTCGTGGTCGAGATGCCATCTGCCTACAACATCATCCTCGGTCGACCCGGTTTGAAGGAAATCCAAGCAGTCATCTCAACTTACCACCGAATGGTAAAATTGCCCACTCCCGTCGGAGTTGGAGAGTTACAGTGTGACATCCCAACTGCATGGAGCTGCTACTCGATATCAATGGAAAAACCCAAACCACACAGCGAGAAGCAAGTACCCCTCACCATCAATGACCCCATGTTCGAAGATACTTTCGAGGATCCCGATTCGATCGACCCCGAAAACTCCAAAAAGATGAGCTCATCCCATGCAACCAAGTGAAAGAAACAGAAAGATAAGAAGCTCGAACCCGTTGAAGATCTAGAGGAAATCCAATCGATCCCTGGGCAGGTTGAAAAGATCACTCGCATAGGATCCAGTCGAAAGGGCAAAGAACAGTGCATGGTGATACGATTCCTTCGCGATAACCTCGACGTATTCCCATGGAGTGCTTCCGACCTCGTAGGAGTTGACAGGAAAGTGATCGAACATCACCTGAATGTCGATCCATCCTATAAACCGATCAAGCAAAAGCTTCACCCTCAAAGTGATTCTCGGAATACTATTATTGAACAAGAAGTCAACAAACTTCTTGGCGCAAAGTACATAATGCCAATCCAATACGTCGAGTGCCTATATAATGTTGTACTTGTCCCGAAACCAAGCGGAAAGTGGCACATGTGCAACGATTTCACCGACCTGAACAAAGCATGCCCAACGGACCCCTACCCAATACCGAGGTTCGACCAGCTAGTCGATTCCACAGCGGGATGCGAACGATTAAGCATGATGGATGCCTTCCAGGGCTATTATCAGATCTTCATGGCTATCGAGGATCAGCCCAAGACGACCTTCATAGTCTTCAATGGAATATACTGTTTCAAAGTCATGCCTTTTGGGCTCAAGAACGCTGGAGCTACTTATCAGAGAATGATGAACACCGTCTTCGAGCCTGACATCGGCAACATTGTCGAGGTATATGTCGATGATATGCTAGTCAAGAGGGAACAGGCCGTCGACCACCTCGGTCACCTGAAACGAACTTTTGACCTCCTCCGGAAATACAATCATAAACTCAACCCGACGAAGTGTATGTTTGGAGTCGACGGAGGAAAATTCGTAGGCTGCATGGTGAGCCAAAGGGGAATCGAGGCTAACCCGACGAAAATACAAGCCATACAGCTTTTTCTGAAACCCAACTCGATTCGCGATGTCCAGCGACTTGTTGGTAGGATCATCTCACTGAATCGATTTATATCGCGATCATCCGAGAAGAACCTACCATTCTTCAAGATCCTCCGCAAAATCAAAGAATTCGAATGGACTCCCGAGTGCGACCAAGCGCTCGACGAACTCAAAAGCTACCTCACTTCCCCACCTCTTCTGGCGAAACCGATCGATGGAGAGACCCTATACTTATACCTGGCGGTCTCTTTCGAAATAATTAGCTCGGTGCTTGTAGCAATAAGGGATCGAAAACACCTCCCTTTTACTATATCAGTAAAATCTTCCATGGCCCGAAGGTCTGATACCTAGAGATCGAAAAGTTCGCTCTTGTCGTAGTCCACACCTTACGAAAACTCTGACCGTATTTCCAAGCTTATCCGGTCGCCGTCCTTACAGATCAGCCACTCAAAGCGGTCATAGAAAAGCCCAAAATCTCGGGAAGACTCACCAAGTGGACAATCAAACTCGGGTAGTTTGAGATATCCTACCGTCCTCGAATATCGTACCAAGCACAAATCTTGGCCGACTTCCTTGTCGAAAAACACACTCCTACCGAAGTAGAAAATATTGACTGAGCATGGACTTTACCCGTCGATGGCTCCTCGACCTCTTCCAGGGGGGAGCCGGCGTATCCTTCTCCAATACGAACGGTGACCAGATCGAGTAGGCCATCGCCCTCGAGTTTCCAGTAACGGACAACGAAGAACGAAGCCCTCTTAGCAGGATTGAAGATCGCGCGTCTACAAAACATCAAAAAACTCACGGTCAAGACCGACTCGTAACTAGTCACCGGACAAGTTGGTGGAGATTATAAGGCGCGAGAAGAGTCTATGATCAAATATCTCACTTTAGCCAAGAAGGTTATCGCAGAATTCGAAGAACTCAGGCTCTACCAAGTTCCTCGAGAGGAAAACCTTCGAGCATATGCTCTTTCTAAGTTTGCCAGTGGGTCTTTGAGCACACGAGGTCGATGCATAACCTTCATGACATCCCCCCGAAGATCAATTGATCTGCCCACCACAAAAATCAGCTCTATCGATGCCACCGAACCATACTAGCTAGATGGAATCGTCCTCTATCTCCAAGAGGGCACACTACCTGAAGACCCTACCGAGACCAAGAAAGCTCAAACACCAAGCTCTGAGCTATTCTCTCGATCAAGAAGATCGACTATATAAACGATCCTTCCTCGGCCCTACCAAATGCTGCCTCCGACCCTCCCAGGGCCAGGAGGTGCTAGACGAAATCCATGAAGGATCGTGTGGGAACCACGCTGGAGGTCGGTCACGTGCGCTGAAAACATCTCGAGTTGGTTTCTTCTGGCTAACATTACGTAAGGATGTATTCGAATTCGTCAAAAAATATGATCGATGTCAGAAGCACGCGAACTTGACTCATCAACACCCCACTAAAATGATCCCAATTGAGTCAGCTTGGCCCTTCGACCAATAGAGGATCGACATCATTGGGCCCTTTCTGATGGCCACGAGACAAAGATAGTTCGTTGTCGTCACGATCGATTATTTCTCTAAGTGGGTCGAAGCTCTGGCAGTCCCGAGGATCAATTTTCACGTTATGCAAGACTTCATCTGGAAGCACATTATCACTCGATTTGGGGTCCCTCGAGTACTCGTATGCGACAATGGTCCACAATTTCGAAGCTCACAATTTAGGGCATATTGCTCTAATTTCAAGATCAGCCTAAGATTTACATCGGTCGGACATCCCCAAGCTAATGGGCAGGTCGAGGTTACGAATCGCACTATCATCCAAAACCTATGTACTCGGCTCGAGGCCAAAAAAGAGCTTTGGGCCGATGAGCTAGAAAGAGTCCTTTGTGCTTATCGAACCACCCCTAGAGTTCCAACAGGGCTAACACCCTTCGCCATGGTGTACGGCTTGGGGGGCCATGATACCTGCTGATATCCTTCACCAGTCCCCCCGAGCCACCCAGTTTCAGCTGGAAAAGAACAATGAACAGAGAGCTCTCGATCTCAACACCATAGAAGAAACCAGAGAAAAGGAATATCAGAGAATGCAGCAGTACTGAGCCACCACAACTCGCGCTTATAACAAGAATATACGATCGGCCCACTTCCATGTCGGAGATCTGGTACTCAAAAAAGGCAGAGGTCACCTAGCATGTCGGCAAACTCGACGCAAACTGGGAAGACCCCTTCCGAGTGTCCAAAATAGGCAAGAACCATTGCTATCATCTTGAAGACCTTGATCGAAAGCCCTTACCTTGATCTTGGAACGCTCACAACTTGAAAAAATACTACTTGTAAGAGTATTAAATGTAAATCTTTTTGAACGATGAATAAACAAGTTTTTCCTTTTCAATACAAATATCTTGTTCGATTGTACACTTGAATATTTTACTTTACGATGCTCGTATCCATTAAAGCATCATGCACTCGAAAGATTAGAGAACCCGCTCGATATCGACTCGATCGCATACATCAAATTAACACAAGAACATTTATCCATAATTGGCAAAGGAAAATTCAAGTTTAAACTTCATTGATCCAAGAAATTGAAAGATTACATGATGATTCAAAACAAAAGTGTGTCGATTACATTGTTTTCGATCATACACTTAACTAAAATTTGGATTTTCCCAATGGGAGCAACAAACACTCGGATTCCTACCTATTTAAAATGAATCCCGAGTCGACAACTAGATGAACTCACCCTAATAGTCGAGTTCTTAAAAACGAACAAAGGCTCGACCCCAACAGTCGAAACCCTAGAAAAATGGATCTCCATTCAGCTAAAATTCTCGAGCGCAGAGATAGGGCTGGCACATTCTCTCAGGCTCAATTTCTGGTCGAAACATCTCCGGTCCCCTACTCGATTGGCACCAACGCTGTTTCACCAAAATACTCAAGGCAGATATCCTTTAGCTCGAGAGAGGCATCCAGATCGAGCTCCATTATTGACAAATTATCTGGCTCTCATCTTGTGACCAATCAGGCTCGGGAGAGGGAGGTCGGGTTATAGGCTCGGTAGGTCGTGGTTCATCTTGGTACAGGCCAACCTTCTCTTGACCATAATCCATTGGAAGGTACTTGGCCGCCTGCACTTGGGCTAGGCACAAATTAAAGCCCTCTTCGAGATCTTTAAAGATCGTGATCGACACGGCCTTGGCGTAGGCTTTCGAGTTCATAAATCGGTACAAGCCTCGTTTTTTCAGGTTGAAAACAGATTCTTCGAGGCCTCGCTTGCACCTGCTTATAGCCAAGGCCGCTCCTTTCCTTTCTTCCTCGATTAGACCCCGGTTCTTAGCATCGAGCTCTTCCTGCACCGCCCTAGCAACTCGAGCCTCCGCCGCCTTTAGCTGCTTCTCAGTATCTGACAGCTTTTGGATCACGTCGATGAGGTTTTTATCGAGCTTCTTCTTGTCTTTGTTAGCCTCTGCCAACTTCTTGTCTTTATCCTCTAGCTCGATCCTCATTTGTTCGACCTGCTGCTCATCCCTGGCTCTCATTTGGCGGTGGACCCAACTCCTCCGAGCCACATAGAAGAAATCTTGACCCACCTGAAGAAGACAATTCGATCATTAAAATTCGAGCAACAATTTAACTCAAGAATAAGTTGAACAGTATCTTTCTAGTGTGTACTTAAGGCAAAATACTTCTGAACCCAGGACGCCTCGATCTCATTGTCCGCGAGCGCCCACCATTCCCTGTGGTCAACCTCAATTTGGATTGAGCTATAAAAAGCTCCGATCGCAGTGTAATCTTTAGGGACCTTCCCAATCCGTCGGGGCTCGCCCTGATCATTCAGGCTCTGAATGCCATTCGAAAAATGAGGCTCTTTGACACTAGGATAGTCGGAAAAGAGTCGCTTATCTTCTTCGCTGGCTTTCCAGGGGATGGCGGTTGCCGGTCGAGTGCCTTGCGGAGGCCTTCGGACCCCGGCCAGGACGCTGGCGGCGTTCCGGGGCACGATTGCCCCACGACGCTGGTTCAGAGGATTGGAAAACTCACCGACCTGGACCTCGACGACGGGCCCAATTGATGGAGGCATCGGAAGCATGGGGGTCTTCTCTCAACCCCTTCCCTTTTGCTTGTCTGCCTCGACCGCAGACTTCGAAGAATGGCGATGTGGTTTTTGTTTCTTGGATTGGGGGCCTTCCGCGTTTTCGACCCCAATCGGAGCGTTCCCCCGCTTTCCAAGGGCATCAGCTGTCCTCATCTCAAGGACCTTTGGTAACGGCTCGACCGTAGCGTTCTGTGCTACAATGGCCTCAGCCTCGGTCGGAGGGGGCAACCTTTTCTCTTCAACTGCCTTCTTCAGGTCGGCCATTTCCTTCCTTCAAGCGGCAAGTGAGGCAGACATGATGTATTTTTCTGCAAAAGGAATTGAATCGATCAAACACTTGCCTAAAAACAAAACAAACACACGTAAACAGAAAACAAACAAAAATCCTGCTTCGAAGGATTCGCTCGATATACCAGGGTTAAAGTACTTGCGGACCCTTGGCGCCATTCCCAACTCGATTAACATCTGGGGATCGATCATGTTTTTCGACTCCAAACTCCCTAGATCTCTCAAAGTGGCCATCAAAGTGTTTGGCCAACCTGGATTCCCTCTCGAAAGGTCAGCTCGAGAAATCCAACTCCAGCCCGGATACTTCAAACCCGGCCACCCCTTTTCACACTCGATGAAAACGAATCTTTGTTTCCACCCCACGCCATTCGAGCTAGTTGGCGACCTTATCACTCGATAATTACTCTTCGATTGGAGCTGGATGTATCCCGGACCCGGCGCCGAGGTCTCGGTCATTAAGGAGGCTTGGAAAATTTCTGAGAGGCAAAAAATGTTGGTCCTCATTCCCAAGCACCTCAACAGAGCTCTCAACCCATTCACCATCGCATACGAGTTGGGCATCAATTGAAGTGGGCTGATCCTCAGAGTGTTGAAAAACTCGAGCAACTCCTCGGAAATGGGCACTCGAAACCCGTTCTCGACCGTCTTGGAATTGACCGCGATACAGTTCTTAGGCGGGTTTGCCATCCTATCTCCTGGCTTGGGCTTTATGACTAGATAGCCCCCAAACTCTGGCGCTCCACCAAACAGCCAACCCTGGATCTCCCTAAATTTCTCCCTAGATACCTCCGGTGTAATAGCTCGGGGATCCTTCACCAGTCGACCTTCCGGCTTGACATTCTCTACGTTTTCTTCCTCCTCTTCTTCCTCTTCTACCCGACCTGAGGTCGACCTTTCCTTCCTAGCAGCTCGGGGCACGATAACCTCTTCCCATTCCATCTCGGGTGGAGAGTCGCATACCGCCACCACGTCCACATCCTCATCCCTCCCCTGAGGATTGGTCGATCTTGTCTCTATGGAGACCCCGAAATCTAACGAGTTTTAGCTCGAGTCGGAGCTGGAGCTCGACCCCACACTCACGGTTCCCATGTCCATCCCCACAGGCTCGGTCTCACCTCGATTTGTTGACATCTTACAATTTAACAAGAAAGGGCTAAAGTTTCCACTTTTGAAAGATCGGATTCGAACAAATCGAGAGAAAGGGAGCCTTCGAAGAGGGAAGTGGTTAACCTCTCCCTCGAAGTAGTCGAGAAAAATAAAACAAAAAAAAAAAAACTGAATCGAGTAAGAAGTCGAAATAGTACCTTTGGGTATTCGGAAACTCGAAGTTCACTTCTTTTGGAATGAACGGTCGAAAATCGATGCGCTAAGACACTAGAAAGACTTTGAATAGCTCGGTGCTTTTCTTTAGAAATCTCTTGCAAAGTAACAAATGGATTTACTGAGGGAACTATTTATAAGAGTGAATTTGGAGGGATTCGAGAAGGCAAAACATCGCCATGACTACGACGGGTCCCACCCTCGGGAACTGAAACGCCACTGCCACATCAGCCCTAGCAGATGACGTTTCAGGGGGCTTATGACGTGGCTCGTACCTGTCGTTCCACTGAACCAATCACCACGCGCCACCTGTCCGGTCGAAGAGCAGGTCGGTCTTCCAATTATCGCCCCTAGTTTTACTACCTTGGTCTTCGACCTAGAAACAGTCTCTCCGATCAATTCGCTCGGCTCAAACCCTTCGAGCCGCCCCGGACCAGTCCACTATCTTACTCTCAGTTGAGTTACCGACCACACAATAAATGCAGGACGATAGTGGGGCACTTGTCAGCTCCTGGCGGTGACGCATCGAGGCGGTGCACTCTCTCTCTTCACCCTATATAAAGGGTCCGCATTTATTACAACAGTAAGTTCTTCTCCTACCACATTTTTATCGCTCAATCTATCGACCATTATCGTTCGATCCTGACTTGAGTGTCAGAGTGCCAATCTGGGTATCACTCCCACATTTCCCGAGTTGGCCTCGAGCTCACGTTTTCCTTCGATCCCCGCAGATTTCGAGTAGTCAGGCGGCGATTCCCCAATCAAGAAATAGAGTGTTCGAAGGCTCGATTTCCCGGTTGAACAGCAAGTGGAGATTTAGCTAGACCACTAAGTAACATGGTGATCGGGTGGTGCTGCGGTTGTTTGAAAGGAACTTTGTGGGGGTGGTGTGATCATCGGGGGAAGGGACTTTTTGGTCCAATTGTAGCTGAAGCTATTGTAGTGTTGGAAGTGACAAGATTGGCAACAAGAAGGGAGGAATGGTCTCATGTGATTATTGAGGGTGATTGACAAGATCTCATTCATAAATTTCAAGGTTTATGCGAAGATCTGCCTTTGATTAGGATTATTTGTAGCGATATTTATTACTAGTACTTTTGTAAGTTCGGGATTGATGACTTTACCTAAGATTATATTGGATAAAATTGTTGATTATTCATCCCACATTTTCCATCTCTAATGCACGGACACTCCGAAAAATGATCCCGTGCAGTGTCCGACACGTGTCGGACACGGACACGCCTTGGACACGGCTCCGACACATGTCGGACACGTCTGAGCCGTGTCTTAAATTAAAAAAAAAAATTTAATTTGGACACGGTGTCGGACACTCCGCGGTTTGGATCCGTATTGAGCCGACTTTGGATTTCTGAAAGGAAGACGCCGCACGACTTTGGATTTCTGGAAGGAAGACGCCGCATCGAGGGATATCTTGTTGACTCACATGGTAAAAGCTACAGATCTACTGTGGTAATGGTGGTGGCGGAATAAATTAAGGTGGCTCCGATTTGATGTGGTGGAAGAAATTTAAATGGCTGCTTGAAGTTATTGAAATGGCTGCTTACTGTAAAAAAAAAAAAAAAAGTAGATGTGAATTGTTTCTGATTTCAAACTTTTGCCCATTTGGATCTTGAAGAATCCACCTCCACGGCGATGAAAGGGGCAATGAAAGTAGTCATGGTGTGAGTATTTTTCATGTTTTGAGAAGAAAATTAGATGAATTGGCGGCTGGGTAATTAGGGTCAGAATAAGGTAGACATAATTTTTCTAACCCTTCAACTTTGTAGATTAACAGTTTGGGCCTCTTGGCCCACAACACTCCAAAATATGTCTTAATTTGTTTCGTTTCTTTTTTTCTTTATCTAACTTCTTTCAAATGTAATAACTAATATACATGACATCAGTAAATACTAAACCAAAGTATATAAATTCACTTTGTGGTAATAGCTTTTTATCTTAGTATTAGAAATAATTTACGTAATTCAAAGAATATTTTATATTTATAAAATAAAGAATATATTATTGTTAAATAAATTAATAAGTATATAATATATTTATTATATAAATATAATAGCCGTATCGTGGCCAAAAATTTTAAAAAAATCCATGTTATCGTGTCGTATCCGTATCGTCATATCCGTGTCTGTGCATCATAGTTTTCCATGGGATGAGCAATTCACTACTATATTCTACAACACATCCCATTACTTATTATGTCATCTCAACCAACAAAGTAAAGTATTGTGACTTATTTCTAATGTTAACTTCTCCAGCGCGTGTATATCGAGTAATTCGTGTTGTTCATGTATTGACTAGAAAGTTTAGTTTATTTAATAATGAGATATTGATATTTCTATTTATACTTGGGCATTGATCTCACTCATCACATTGTAATTCTGATCGATTCTTATAACATCATTACAACAGTACGACTACAAATTGTTTTTCAGTCTTATATTAATACGCTTATTTCAAAAGAAAATACTCCCTTCTTCCATGATCATCTTCACAACTTGTAGTCATCCAGGACACGTTTCACGTCAAGCCCAGTATTCAGAAACTTCACCAAATATTCATGCAAGAATACCTCTCTGTATTTCGCTGGATTTTCTTCCGAAATCAGCTCTTTAATGGGACCATAACACTTAGCTTCACCAACAGGACCAGATATGAAGTAAGCCACAGAAATTCTCGGCCCGACAGGGTTAGCCACCACTCTATGAATACTAGGGGTGTCAATTTTGAACCCGACCCGCCAACCTGATACGACCCACCCGATAAAATATCAGGTTAGGGTTGGGATATTTCGGGTTCGGGTCAAATCGGGTCGGACCCGATAACGACCCGAGCAAGAGAGAGAAAAATAGGTCAGGTTCGGGTCCAACCCGTAATTGACCTGAAAACAAGAAACCCTAACATAAATCCACTTTGTTTTTTAGGTCTCTGCTTGTGCGCCGTTCTCACAACTCACGCTCCCCACCCAGATTTCTCTCTCACTTCCAAGTTTCTCTGTCACTTCGCCTGAAAATTGAAATCTCACCGCCTTTCACGGTCTTCAGCGCCACCAACACCACCGCAATGCCAGCGCCACCCACCGCTACTATCTCCACCGCCAAAAAAACGCCACCCACTGCTACTATCTCCACCGCCTTCACCGCCACCAACGCCACCCACCGCTACTATCTCCGCTACCATCTCAGCGCCGCTCACGGACATCATCTCTGCGCCTCTTAGGCTTTCCGCTGGCGCCACTTACCACAATCTCTGCAAGAAAGCGACACCATTTTTAGAATTTGGGCGATTTTACTGCGGCCC
This sequence comes from Lantana camara, assembly GCA_037501455.1. Classification (NCBI taxonomy): domain Eukaryota; kingdom Viridiplantae; phylum Streptophyta; class Magnoliopsida; order Lamiales; family Verbenaceae; genus Lantana; species Lantana camara. The sequence continues at coordinate 119,051,492 of CM074857.1, forward strand.
GCCGTCATTGTTGTTGTTTCCATATAAGTTTCTCAACCGTGTTTCCATATATGTGAGTGTGTTTAAGAAATTTGGTGCTTTGTATTTGAAAATTTTGGGAAAGAATTTGGTTTTAGTTTGTTTTGTTTGTGGGCAAGTTTCCAGATCTGTACTTGGGAATTTTGGAAAAGAAAAGAATTTGATATGTACTTGTGGGCAAGAATTTGATTTTAGGTTGTTTTCTTTGTGGCAATTTTCTCAGATCTGGGAAATTAGTATGAGTTTGTGGGAATTTTGGAAAATTTTTTATTTTAGGTTGTTTTCCTTGTGGCAAGTTTCTCAGATCTGGAATTGTGTGAAATTTTGCTTCGTAAATTTTGACAATTTCTTGCTTGATAGTGAGATCTGCAACTCGTTTCAGGCCGGGTGGGTCGGGTCAATGCGGGTGGGTCGGGTTATAAGGTGACCTGAAAAGTTTTCAGGTCAACCCGATTCCAACCCGAACCCGTAGATTCAGGTTAGGGTTGAAGTATTCAGGTTCATTTCGGGTTCGGGTTGGGTTCGGGTTGAATATTTTCATATAATACCCTTACATCAACCCGACCCGAACCCACCCGACCCACCCGAATTGACACCCCTATAATGAATACTGCTTCTGAATTTCCCATTCGACACCAACTATGCCACAATCAACACAATGAAATCAGAATCAGGAAAGGAGACACAACAATACAATATACAACATGATGATGCAAATTTTAGCTTGAAAATTCAAACACCTGGAGGAGATCGGCAATGTTTATAACCAATCCTCCTGGAGTGGGCTCAACATCGATCCACTGGCCCTGGTAGAAAACCTGGAGGGCACTGATGTGGTTTTGTAGAAGGATTGTGAGAAATCCAGCATCAGAGTGCTTGGTGGTTCCCATAGTGAGCTGTGGCTCGGGGCATGCTGGATAATAGTGGCTGGTGATCCGATGCCCTTTCAAGCATTCCATGTTGTATAGGTGATCGCTTTGGAGACCGAGCGCCTCGGAGAGCAGCGAAAGAAGTGTGTCTCCGAGAACAGCAACGTGTTTCAAGTATTCCACGGTGCTATCCCTGTCAATTATGAAGTTCGAACACGCTTATATATATTTATATCGATTAGTCATGATGAGGGACAGAGCCAGGATTTGGCACAACGTCACATATGTAGATTCTCATCACTAACTAAATCATCTATCTATCTGTCAGGCCTCAAAAAAGTTGAATGAACTTAGGACAGCAAAAGTCAACACTCAACAGAAAATCAGTTGACAAACCAGAAGTAGAAATACCTGCAAGATTCTGGCAATTCCTCTCCACGAATTTTGTCAGGAAAAAAGATGCTCACGGTATCCCTCCAGTTGGCAGTCTTTGAAGTGAACAAATCATAATTGGTCTGATACCTTACAGTTCTCCTGAAATCCCGTGTGTAATACTTACTCTTCTCCTCAACATCCATCTCATTAAATTTTCGGACACCATCAATCATCCCGTCAAGGACTGTTTGAGGAATCCCATGATTGACCACCTGGAAAAATCCCCAGGTTCCTGACGCAGTTCCCACTTGTTCAACGATCTCTCTTCGCCTGTCCGGGTCCTGGAGTATGCCATTCAGATCTATAACAGGAACTTGAATTCTCTGAGATTTTTTGTGATTCAACTCTTCTTCCTCCGCGAGCTCCTCGGGTGGCCTGACGAAAATCTTGGGAACTTTGAGGAATCCTGAATCAACCAAACCTTTGACACCGGCATGAGTTTCGTCGAAAGCTTTGAGCATTTCTGCTCTGTCTTGGTGTTCGTCAATTGCTGAGAGATCAATCCCCCCTGCCATTAGAAGTTGAGATCTGTTAATACAAAAGATGGGCTAATCCTAATTTGCTGCTGCTCTTGAGTAGGGGTGTCAATTTTAGACCCGACCCGATAACCCGACACGACCCACCCGTTAAAATATCAGGTTAGGGTTGAGAGATTTCGGGTTCGGGTCAAATCGGGTCGGACCCGAAATCAACCCGAAGAAGAGAGAGAAAATCAGGTCGGGTTTCGGGTCAACCCAGATCAACCCGAAAATGAAGCATTATAAAAGAAATAAAACCCTAATACCCCTTCATTCCATTCCCAGAACAGCCATAGCCTCTCTGCGCCGTTTCTCACCACCCATCTCCTCTTCTCATCGCCATCGCCATCACCTCCTCTCCGTTGTCTCGTCTTCCCCCACCAGTGCCTCCTCTCATCGCCACTTCCTCCACCACCATCCCCTTCCCCTGTCACCTCATCCTCTCGTTACCTTGCTCAAAAGCGATCGATCCATCACCACCTCATCCGCTGCCGATAGCCTCCGCCTCGCCACTCCCAAGTGTCTGCAAATCCGAAACAAATATAGGGTCTAGATGGGCTTATCCATGGATGAAACCCCCAAATTCCGTCCGAGGATGAAGCTTTTCCTCCACAAAATAATGGAGTTCAGGAATATCCCAAGTGGTGTGTGCATGCAGAAGTTGGTGTTCGTAGAGTCAAGAAGTTGCCGGCGGTGAGATCCAAGAATTAAGAGAGAGAAAGAGGGAATAAGGTCAGGAATTAGCTTTCTCATACAAAGAAAAGCCTTGAAAACCAAAAAATGGAGAGAAATTTTTAATTTTTCTTTTCTCCAGAAGTTTGGGGTTCGTAGAGTCAAGAAGTTACCGGCGGTGGGATCCAAGAATTGAGAGAGAGAAAGAGGCAATAAGGTGATTGTCAGGAATTAGATTTCTCATACAAGAAAAGCCTTGAAAACCAAAAAATGGAGAGAAATTTTTTTTTTCTGTTCTGCATAAGTTTCCAACTTCTTTCTTCTTTTTTTTTGCGTAATTTTTTTATTTTTCTTTTTTGTTTTCTGAAGGAAACATAAAAAAATTCAAAAAAAAAATAAAGTGGGTGGGTCAGGTTACCGGGTTAAATCGGGTTAATGGGTGACTCGAAAATGTATCGGGTTAACCCGAACCATATATATCAGGTTAGGGTTGGAGATATCGGGTTCAATTTCGGGTTCGGATCGTGTTCGGGTTACAATATTTGGTATTATACCCCTATTACAACCCGACCCACCCGAATTGACAACCCTACTCTTGAGGTCTGCAGAGATCGAAACTGAAGTGGTGCGGTTTGACTTGGTGGCAAGATATGTTGTAAGAGAGAGAGAGAGAGATGATAGTGTGACTGTGAGAGAGAGAGAGAGAGAGTTTAATTTATGGTCATTACAGTTAGAGTGTTAGACCCCTGGAATTTGACTGGGTCGTCTTTCTTTTCTTTTTTTCTTTTTTTCCCCTTCGATCTGAGAATATATTTTTTCCGGTCAGAGACGAACCAGAAAAAACGCCGGCAGCAGAGATTCTTTGGCCCAATCACCTGCAGTCCTGCACGTTGTAGAAGTTTTTAACTAAACTCTTAAACACTGCCAACGTCCTGTACACAAAGTTGAGCTTTTTTAATAATAATTAATCACGCATGCCACAACTCATTTAGCTTTAGTGATTTAAATTGACTTTATGTTTAGTTCCACATCAAATTCGTTCGAATCGGTGTAACGAGAGTATGAGTTTTTATACTTATAGTACGATTGGTGAAAAATTTAGCAAGAGTGATAAATCAAACGGTGAATATAATACACTTATTCTTTTAATTAATTAAATTTGCTTGAGTCAGATTTGTATTAAAATTTTCATTATATTTATAACTAGCAATTAGCGGGGTTTTCTACAGGAACAAGTTCGCTAGCATAAATTGATTTTATTTTTTCTGATCTTTTGTTTGGTTTTAAACCTTATTTTTTCCTGTATATTTGATTTTAATATTTTCTTTGATATGCATGGAGGATTGATTTTTCGGGTCCTAACACTTAATTTCTCAGCATGACGCTATTGATGCATACTTTTTTTTTTTGCCCCCCAACCATCACTATTCATGTATACCATTCACAAGTTTTTACCTAACTTTTAACGTTATTCTTAGGGATGAGATTAAGTTTCACTTGCATAAATGAACTATCTTATATGTTAAATATGATACATAATTTGGTCAAAAATACTTAATTTCGTTTAATTAGTGCAAACCAAATTAAATTTGCCAAACTCAAATCTTTTATCGAACACTCCCTAACTTATTTGAGTCAGGCAAGAACTAAAAATTACTGAATTATCTCCTTCAAACACGTAGTTAAAATGTATAATATTGAATTTTAGGTCATTTTCTCTGTCACGTACATATAATTAAATAAATAAAATCGTTTGAGTTTGAAGGGTTCATTATTTTCTTACGTCCCATTCCTTAATTGTTGAACTTGGGTTTTGAAACTTCAGCTTACATATTAAATTGAACAAAAACATGGCGTTATTGAAACATTGTCGTCAGTGATCTATAATGTGTTTGGTAGCTAGTCATCCATTATCTAAACCAATTTGTACCGACAAAAATAATAAAGAAGATTATCTAAACAATGAATATTTGATTAATGGTTTTAACTTTAGAATAAATATATCTCCATCTATTTACTATTTAATATTCATCATGTAAAACACGTGACTGTTTGACTTTTGTTTTACATTGTGATAACTTTTGAGTGAGCCATGTGTTTTTTCCTATATTTTGAAATCCGGATCGGATCGATCGGTCGGTCGGACGGGGTCAATCGATGAGCGGCCGCCACTCCAGTCCGATTGACCCTCAAAATCAGTTGTCTCACAAACCAATCTGACCCGCTAAAAACCGATCAAGAACCGATGTTGAAACCTGACCGGACCGATTAACGGGCCGGATGGCCCGGATTTTTAATTTTTTTTCTTTTTTTTTTTTTCAAAAATTAATGTTTTGAGTTTGGATTGCAAGGAATCGAACCCCAGACCTTTAGGATAGAAGGAGAGTAGTACAACCATGTCCGCTGCTTCAATTGTTGTTAACTTACTTTCAAAGTAAAATATATATAATGTTTTTCATGTGCCAAAATATCATATTGGAGAAAAAAATTTGAATTCATTTAAGAAAACGAGAAACTAATGTTTAATATTTCTTTTGTTTTTTATAATATATATTTATATAAAAATATGGTGATATTCTTTTTTTTTTATGACTCTATAATAAAAGTATGATATTGTTGAATTAATCTTTTATTTACATTCTTAATTAGTTAATTTGTTAGATGTTGATTATTTTTCTATTTAGTTAGATATTGTATTATATTTGTACATTTATAATTTGAAATTTTATTATTAGAGATGTTATATGAAAATTAATAAAAAACTGAAAGTATTTAAAATTATAATTTCTTTTATATTGATACGTCACATATTTGTTTAATTTTAGAGCTTAGATTGATATATTTTACCATACTATTTGAATTTAATTTTGGATCAGTGATTGGATTTTATGTTTTTTGTAGAGGAATGTGATGAAAGAATATTGGCAACAAGAATGGAGCAACCACACGTTTTTTTACGAAGCCCACTTCTTGGGTTAATTGGAGACAAGCAATTATGGCCCATTGCAACCTTATGTAGGAGGCCCAATTCCTAAATTAATTACCATGATTAGAGGAAGTTACAACCCTCAGCGTTATTTTTTGGAGAATTAAAATCACCTAGGAGGGGGCAGCACGTTCTTGGAGTAATAACAGTGCTTGATGAAGAGTTAGTGGGCGTTTAATGTGGAGAGACAGTGAAGAAGCTTACCTGAGGTCACGGTCAGCATTCCTGACCCTTTTTTCGTGCAGAAACTTGGGCACACTCATTGAGAACGTGTGGATAACATGGCTTTTATGATGGCAGATCGTGGAGGAAGAGTGGGGGAAGAATTCAAGTCTTAGCACTACATAAAAGGAGAAGAACCGAGATTGGGGAGAGCATCACACTAGTTTATTCTTCTTTCCTTTGTTTTGTTGAAACTATTTTATTTTCATGCTTTGAATTTTGTTATGAATTTCTAGTTCGTTTATAGTTGGGATTTTCCAAGCATGCTTTAGATGTCGTGAGACAATTTCTTTGGGTTGATTAATCAAAGTTATCCGTTTTATTTCCGATTTCATGTCATTGAGTGTTGGTTTATTCTTTGGTTAGTGCACGAATCCTTGAATTATCAATACACATACAGCTAGTTAATTCGTTTGGTGGAGTCTAGCCGGGCAATTAACGAAGTGGCAATCAACACTAGGTTGTTAAGTTCGGCTGATTTTGTGTTGTGGAATATTACGGTCTAATTAGGCGAAGTAGGAGTTTCTACTAAGTCGGTTAGGGTTAGTGTTTCTTAGCTAATTGAATCATTGAAGGAGTTTCTGAGAAGGGTTATTAGTTAGTTAGGGAATAGTCTTTAGGAGTTTCTTCAGATTATTCTAAAAAGTAAGAAGAAACGAGGGAGCCTAAGGTAACTGGTAACTATAGCTAGCCTAACGAGGAATTAATCACCCTGTCCGTGATCATAGTCCGATGCATGCGTAGGAAAATCCCAGCTATCTGTCATCTATTGAATTTGTCCAGGTTTAATCTAATTTTACTTCTCGTTCTTGCCAGTTTAATCGTTTATTTTAAGTTAAATTTTTATTAGTTTAATCTAAAACTTGACAAACCCCCCTATTTTAATTGTTCGTTTTATTTCCTTGGCATATTAAAAGAGTACAAACTCGTCCAATCCCCGTGGATCGATACCCATTGCCACTATTTTACAATTTAATCGTGTGCAATATTTGGGATTTATTATTGGTGGTCTCGACACCCATCAATTTTTTGGCGCCGTTACCGGGGATTGGTAACTAATTTTGTTTCTTTTTCTTATGCTTAGGAACCTTGGTGAGCAAGCAGCAGTTGGCGAAAGTTCAGAATTGTTTGAAGCTGAAAACTGATACTAATTCTGAGCAGGAGTTTGCAGTTGCACATCTTAATGACAAGAAGCCTGACAGTGATCATAGTCAGGATATGGCTCAGAACAGAACGCTTCGGGACCTTGCCAGACTTATTGAAGCACAACAGCCACTGTGTATTACCTTTCCAGAACTGCAAGAGGGCTTTGAACTGAAGTCAGGCCTCATCCATTTGTTGCCAATCTTTCGCGGGTTGGAGAATGAAGATCCAAATAAGCATTTGAAGGAATTCCACCTTGTGTGCACATCCATGAAGCCACACAATGTGACAGAGGATCAAATCAAGCTAAGGGCTTTTCCCTTCTCATTGCAAGATGCGGCTAAAGAGTGGCTATATTACTTACCTTCGGGTACGGTCACTACTTGGGCGGAAATGTCAAGACAATTCCTTGAGAGGTACTTTCCGGCTTCTCGTGCTACCAACATTAGGCGAGAAATTTGTGGCGTGAAGCAAAGAGATTTCGAAAGCCATTATGAGTATTGGGAGAGGTTCAAGAGATTGCTAGCAAGCTGCCCCCAACATGGTATCTCGGATCAATTGGTCATTCAATACTTCTATGAAGGACTAACTCCGATGGAACGTAGAATGATGGATGCCGCGAGTGGCGGAGCAATTGTTAGCAAGACACCAGCCGAAGCTAGAGAGCTCATATCGACCATGGCTATAAATTCTCAACAATTTGAAGCTCGGCAGGACACCCCCCGAAGGGTGAATGAGGTAAATACTAATTCACTTGATAAAATTGAGTCTTTGCTAACAACCTTGGTGCAGAAAATGAATGTAAGTCCTACTCCACCGGCAAGAGTTTGTGGCATTTGCACTAGCCCCGCTCACTTCACTGATGCATGCCCAACTCTACACGAAGAGGCACCTCGGAATGTGAATACCACTGGATACCAACAAATGAAGTCTGACCCTTATTCATACACCTACAACCTTGGATGGCGAAGTTACCCAAGCCACAGCTATGTAAACAACCAACCGATCAATCAGAACTTCCATCAGATACTACCACCACAACACCCTCAGGGTTCAGGTACGCCTCTTAGTGAAATTGTTCGTTTGTTGGCTACTAATATCGAGAAATATCAACAGGACACGACGAACAGAATTCAAAAGATGGAGGATACTATAATGGTTTTGGCGACTCATATGGGACAAATTGCATCGTCGGTGAGCAAATTGGAGAGTCGAGGCAAACTATCATCGCAAACACACAATGTGAGTGCGATTGTGTTGCGAAACGGGAAGGAATTACAGCCTCCAGTCAACAGGATTTCAAAACGTGATCAGGAACAGGTATCTGATGCAGAAACTGAAAAAGAGATTGAGAAGGAGCTTGTCCATAATCACGGCCAGAACCCCAGTCCATCTGAAATCATTCAGAAGCCGAAGCCGCTGGTAGTTCCACCACCATTCCCTGAAAGGTTAGTTCAGAGTAAGAAGGGCAGAGAAGATAAGAGCATCTTGGCTCTTTTTGAAAAAGTTGAAGTAAACATCCCACTTCTCGAGACCATCAAACAGGTTCCACGCTACGCCAAATTTCTTAAGGAATTGTGCACCAACAAGCGTAAGTTGACAGGTAATGAGAAGGTGAGTGTTAGTGAAAATGTTTCGGCCGTCTTACAAAGGAAATTACCTCCTAAGTGTCACGACAAAGGTATGTTTTCCATCCCATGCAAGATTGGACATGTTGGTATTGGTAAGGCTATGTGTGATTTAGGTTCTTCTATCAATGTAATGCCTTTATCTGTCTATAATTCTTTGGGTCTTGGTCCATTAGCTAGTACGGGAGTTATTATTCAATTAGCGGATCGATCAATTGTCTATCCTGAAGGTGTTTTAGAGGATGTGTTAGTTCAAGTTAATGAACTGATTTTTCCTGCTGATTTTTTTGTGATTGATATGGAAAACAGTTATTCATCCGAGTCCTCTGGTATCTTGTTTGGTAGACCTTTCCTTAGTACAGCTAAAGCTAAAATTGATGTGCATGATGGTTCACTGACTTTAGAGTTTGATGGTGAAGTAGTGAAATTCAATGTTTATGATTCCACTAAGCATGTTGATCATGTGTCTTGCATTTGTAGTGTTGGTGTCATTGAGAATTTGACTTATGAGGATTTTGGTTCAAATAATGATGTTGAGTTGAATTATGCTATTTGTTATGACATATCTGTTGATTGGCTGAAGAGATTTTCTAATCGGTTTAAGTCTTTTGATGATGTTTTTGATAAGTTCCATGCATTACAAGGGCTTAATGATATTACAAGTTCAAAGTCTGTGCCTATTGAGTTAACTAGATCAGAATCTAAGCTTTTACCTTCATTTTTGCAGGATCTAAAGCTAGAAATCGAAAAGCTACCTGAGTTTTTAAAACACGCATATCTGGACGACTGTGAGACCCTACCTGTGATCATAGCCAACATGCTTGACAGTCTGGAAGAGGAAAAACTGATCAGAGTACTTCAAAAATACAAAGAGGCAGTTGAATGGACCATCACAAATGTCAAGGGACTGACGCCTTTTGGGAGCATGCATGATATTGTTTTGGAACGAGGAACCAAGTCCCGTAGAGCAGCCCGACGTAGGCTAGACCCACCTATAATGGAGACTGTGAAAAAGAAGATCCTTAAGCCTCCTGATCGAAGAACTGAAAATTTGGACAATGAGGTGAACGGGCGTAGACTTAAGCCATTTTATGAAGGATTCGAGCCACACACGGTTGAAAAGATGAAACTAGAGGATCCTCCTCTAGGGGCTTGAGTGTGAAACAAAAACTCGTCGAGTCCATGACGTTAAACAAGGGCGCTATATGGGAGGCAACCCATATTTCTTTCCCTTGCTTTTGTTTTTTTTAGTTTTTCGTTTTCTTTCTTTGCTCGTTTTCCTCGCCCCGACGTAATCTCTTCTCTTCTCGTGTTTTGTAGGAAAATGTGCAGGTACCAGAATTAGATAAGTGTGGGGTAGGCACAAGAGCGGAACCATTGTTGATCAATTGCATTAACTAGTGAACTTGCTATTGAGCTACTGTGAGGAAACTTGTCTGAGGTCACGGACAAGGGTTCTGGGTCCATTTTTGGTAATCAGAGCTTAACCCACATACCTGAACCACCCGTCTCCCTACCCGCATCATGATCCGCGCGTAATGCTCCGACCCGTCCAACCAACCCGGACCGCCCCACTTACACCATACAAATCAACCACCGATACAAAACTCCCAAACCCTACATATCAACCAAAGAAACCAAAAATCCCCAATTGCAAGTTCATCTTTCCTTCTCAGCCACCAAACTCCAATTGCAAGAACTACCAACACTAAGACCACCATGGGTAATGGGATGATTCTCCGGCCAAACAACCGCTGCCATCAAGTCTCCCACAGCAGGAACAGACTCCACGGGCCTGAAACCTCTCACAACAATCAAGGCCAACGCATAGTCAGAGCAAAATTGAAGAAGCTGGCAGAATTCTACTGATGGGAGGCTGTTCGTGATCATAGACAGGGTTCTCCGAGTCTGAATACCAACCATTACACCCCCCGAGATCAGGGAAGTCCTCTATTTACATTTGATTTTCATTTTATGTTGAGGACAACATGTGCTTCGAGTGTGTGTGGGGGGGGGGGGAGGGAGGGGTATTAGGGCTGTATGAGAAAAATTTTGCATTTTTGCATGATTTCGGGGCATTTTTGAGTTGATAATGGGCTGAAAATATGCGAATTTGCTTCTATAGTTGCATGTTTATGGCCCTGAGTAGTGAATTCAGGGTTGTGCCCTCTTTATGTATGATTAGGAGATACGATGTGGCTTAATTTGATTCTTATTTGATGAATTATTACGATTTAGGCAATGATGGATTAATTTTAAAAGGATATGAAGCATGGTTGAGTCTTGTATGCTAAATATTGGCTAAGTGTTGGTGATATTCTCACATTTTTGGAAATAGCGTGCCTGGTTTTTAAAGGATAGAACATTAAATTGTGTGATTAAAATGATACCATTCTTGAATAGAAACTTATGAAGCTTAGAAGTTGAATTTGGTATGCACTTGAATTTTCACTTGTTTATTGGGAAATTGTGGTGGTGCTAGGGATTTAATTTAAGCTTGGAAATTACGTGGTATGATCTATTATGTGCAGCGCCAAAAATCTGTTGAAATGATTAAATGGGGCTTAGTAACCGGGTGACATTCATCACAAATGTTTGTGCTCACGTCAAACGGTCCCAAATAATCTCGATGAGTGAGGCAATTTATGAATACTCCGCTAATTACCCAACTAAATAAGTGATTTATCACAATAAAACGGGTAATTATGAGTAAGGCAAAGCCACTTGAGGTTGTGAATGGTTGAGTAACCGGATGGCATTCATCACAAATGTTTGCGTTCGCGTCAAAAGGCCAATGACAAGTCAAGCAATTCCTAGCTAAAGTGTCTTAACGTATTAATTGTGAATAACCCGAATTCCCCACAACTATCAATTCACTTGAACCTTCCTTGTGCATGCCGATCATCTCATAAGTTGAATATGATTTCTAGGATTAAAATGGTTTATAATTCAACTTGGGTAAATCATGCATGTTCTTAAGATGGTGACCGGGCGTTGTGTTTTCTTATGTGAGACTCTCATTGCATTTGGTTCAATGTTTGGTAGTGTAGGGCGAAAATTATACTTTCACTCCTAGTTTACATTGCCCATTTTGTGTTTTCATTGAATGGAGTCGAATTTCTCCCTTATCTTTGATCTTAGTTTATGCTCGAGGGCAAGCATTGCCTAAGTGTGGGGGGATTTGATACGTCACATATTTGTTTAATTTTAGAGCTTAGATTGATATATTTTACCATACTATTTGAATTTAATTTTGGATCAGTGATTGGATTTTATGTTTTTTGTAGAGGAATGTGATGAAAGAATATTGGCAACAAGAATGGAGCAACCACACGTTTTTTTATGAAGCCCACTTCTTGGGTTAATTGGAGACAAGCATTTATGGCCCATTGCAACCTTATGTAGGAGGCCCAATTCCTAAATTAATTACCACGATTAGAGGAAGTTACAACCCTCAGCGTTAGTTTTTGGAGAATTAAAATCACCTAGGAGGGGGCAGCACGTTCTTGGAGTAATAACAGTGCTTGATGAAGAGTTAGTGGGCGTTTAATGTGGAGAGACAGTGAAGAAGCTTACCTGAGATCACGGTCAGCATTCCTGACCCTTTTTTCGTGCAGAAACTTGGGCACACTCATTGAGAACGTGTGGATAACATGACTTTTATGATGGCAGATCGTGGAGGAAGAGTGGGGGAAGAATTCAAGTCATAGCACTACGTAAAAGGAGAAGAACCGAGAGTGGGGAGAGCATCACACTAGTTTATTCTTTGTTTTGTTGAAACTATTTTATTTTCATGCTTTGAATTTTGTTATGAATTTCTAGTTCGTTTATAGTTGGGATTTTTCAAGCATGCTTTAGATGTCGTGAGACAATTTCTTTGGGTTGATTAATCAAAGTTATCCGTTTTATTTCCGATTTCATGTCATTGAGTGTTGGTTTATTCTTTGGTTAGTGCACGAATCCTTGAATTATCAATACACATACAGCTAGTTAATTCGTTTGGTGGAGTCTAGCCGGACAATTAACGAAGTGGCAATCAACACTAGGTTGTTAAGTTCGGCTGATTTTGTGTTGTGGAATATTACGGTCTAATTAGGCGAAGTAGGAGTTTCTACTAAGTCGGTTAGGGTTAGTGTTTCTTTAGCTCGTAAAACAATTAGCTAATTGAATCATTGAAGGGGTTTCTGATAAGGGTTATTAGTTAGTTAGGGAATAGTCTTTAGGAGTTTCTTCAGATTATTCTAAAAAGTAAGAAGAAACGAGGGAGCCTAAGGTAACTGGTAACTATAGCTAGCCTAACGAGGAATTAATCACCCTGTCCGTGATCATAGTCTGATGCATGCGTAGGAAAATCCCAGCTATCTGTCATCTATTGAATTTGTCCAGGTTTAATCTAATTTTACTTCTCGTTCTTGCCAGTTTAATCGTTTATTTTAAGTTAAATTTTTATTAGTTTAATCTAAAACTTGACAAACCGCCCTATGTTAATTGTTCGTTTTATTTCCTTGGCATATTAAAAGAGTACAAACTCGTCCAATCCCCGTGGATCGATACTCGTTGCTACTATTTTACAATTTAATCGTGTGCAATATTTGGGATTTATTATTGGTGGTCTCGACACCCATCATATATAATTTAGTTTATTTGGTTATTTTTCATTCATATTTATAATATTATATAATATATATAATTAAATATAAATATTATTTAATTATGACGTCATACCGGTCTGATCGGTGGTCGAACCTGTAAAATCAGTAACCAGTAAGCCTTCCCAGTTCGACGTCCGATCCGGATTTCAAAACATAGGTTTTATCCAAATCTTGGCCAATATGTGTGACGTGCGTACTCGAGATATGAGATTCTTGGCCCAATCACCTGCACGTTGTAGAAGTTTAAATTTTATACCTAATAAAAATGTGATATGTGTAGATTAATTTAAATATATATTAAATATTAAAAATATGTAATTTCTATTTTAATTTTAAGAACTTAAACAAATAATATTTTTGTAATTAACTAGTTAATTAATTAATATTTCAATGTATATTTAAATATGATAAAATTCAAGTTTGGTAATAAAATCTAGAGCAAATTAGATTTTTGATCCCATAGTATATATTAAGTTTTTTGTAATTTTAGTCTCTTATCTTTAAAATTACTCAAAAAGTTGTAATTTTGGTCTCATCCATCAAATAATGGATAGAGAATGCATTTTTTCCTGTTTAAGTGCAATTTGCTAATTTGGTTTTTTTTGCGGGCATTTGTTTATTAATACCCCATTTTAGCACCTTGAATTAATTTTGAAGCATTACTCTAAATCACTTTTATTAAGGTAATGTGATGTTAATATGAGGTATTAATAAGCAAACTCCTTCAAAAAGAACGTAATGAATAATAACTTTTTCCCTAAATTGCACTTAACGACAAAAAAATACATTTTTCATCAATTATTTGACGGATGAGACCAGAATTACAACTTTTTGAAAATAATATGACTAAATATGTCTAATTTCAAAAAATTTTGACTAAAAAATTACAAAAGGTCTAATCCTATAGTTTTTTCACTAAAAACTATTCCTAAAAAATGTCTTTACATTAATTTTAATTTCATATGGTGCACGTGATTTACATGTTCCATTTTTTTTATTAAATTGAGGATGGAGCCATTGTTGTAATGATTTCTTAAAATGTGATTTTTATTTTATTTTTAAATAAATTAAATTATTATTACAACGATTTATTAAGTATAAGACTTTTTAAAAAAAATTTAAAACAAATTGGACCATTATGACAATGATCTCAAAGGAATGGAACTAAAAACAGGTTTTTTCCACCCCTTAATACTACAAAATTAGGCAAAAATAGTTTGAAAAGCATCGTTAATAAATAATATTTTTTTGTTCCCGCACAAAAAGAATGCCAAACACTGGCCAGAAAAACAGCAGCACTCAATCATTGATCTTCATCCGGCAGGTCTTCGCAAACCGTGCAATCCATCTAAACTCTATTATGTCCAACCTCACGAGTATGTCGGAAAAGGGTGTTCCCCTCTATGTGCATATATATGTTCTATCGTGATCTCCCAGGATTTGCCGAGTAGTTTTCGGCTATCATCGATCACACTTTTCATAGGATGATCTTCAATCTTGCCTCGTAGACCTATTAAGTATGATCTCAAAGTTTGTTTCAACCTCAATTTTTAAGAACGTCTATGCCAAGCAAGCGTCAACCCCATTCGTAGACCGAGTTAAATTATGCTTATTCTGAAAGTAAAAAGGACGACGTCTCTACAACAACAATTGCTTCTTATTGCCTCAATATTTAGAAAATTCTAATCCAAATTGATACTAGAGGAAAATAACATGTCCAGGCCCAAATGGATGACCAATTCGTTTTGGCAAACAATTGGGTTTAGGAGTATCTATTGGGAACAACAACCCGTTTCAAGCCTACTCACCAGCCGATAAGCCGGCCCTGCAGGTAGGCCCACTAGGATGCAGCCCTAACTGCTCTCCCTAATTTTGGGGGATGGCTGCAGCTGGTAGAGATGTGGGAAGCTGCTGGGGAGGGATTCAAATTTCAAAAGACCCAGCCTCCCCTAAAAAAAGCCTCCAATAACCTAAAATCTCTCAATCGGCTGCCTGGCTAGTACCCACTTGCCCCAGCTCGCACCTCCCAACTCCTCATTGCTATGAAAAAGACCCCTAACAACTCCATTCTCCCACTTTTTTGACATACCATCAGCTTGTATACGTTTTATAGCATCTGGCATACTTGTTTCCTTAAGCGTGAAGCTCTTAGCAGGCTGCAATACCACCTGTTCAAGCACCCAGCAGCTCTTACATTTACTATAAGCTTTCAAAATCATTCTCTAATATACTCTTATTTACATTGTAATTCTTTCCATTATTAATACAATTTTTCCTTCTTAATCTCTTATATTAGTGGTGTTAAAATCGACAAGCATCACTTGGCGCCATCTGTGGGAAACATTTTAGTTGAGTGGTGAGAATTCCATCAAGTCACACATGGCTTCCAACGGGCTGAACAACGTTTCCTACTATAACCGGGCAGCTCCAATCTCGAATGGGTGCCGGGAGCAAATCTGGGAATCATATGACTAAGACTCCTGCGAATCACTGCAGCCAAATGCTCAGGGCATCGGACAACCAGCCGGTGGTCAGCCTACTCGCTGGTAACCCACCCGCTATAGGAGGCGATGCCTTGCAGCTTTTAGTGGATACTATTCGGGTATCCGCAGCCAGGAATGCTTCTCAGGGATATGCACCCGGAAGCGGCTTTGAAGCAGGCCAAGGCGGTGGTGTTGGTGGATCCTGTAATCAGGATACACAGTCGGTGGGTAGGAGCTCATCCTCCACCCCGCCTGTCGCTCCAGGTTCTAGAAGCCAATCATTGGAAAGAGTGTTACCTCCAGGAGGACCTCCGCTGTCCATCCGGGACGGACACTCGCCAACCCTGGAAGAGCTGGAGAGGCTCGTAGCCTAGGCCCGCAACCATCTCCAGGCCATCAGGACATCGAAGGCTGCCGAAGAATTACACTTGCCTGTTGGATCCGAGCTACAGTTGCCATCTCCACTTCAACAAATTCAAGTGATCGAACTAGGATTCAAGATCCGACCTTTGATCAAGATTTTGGCTCGATCAAAAAAATATATATATATCTTGCTCACGAACGGCGAGCCTCAAATTAACGGCACGAGCTTGGCTCCGAGCACATTCCTTCACCAAATCATGTATATTTTGATCAAATACTAATTTCCGATATCTTTGAATATTTTGAATTAGTAAAATAATTAATTTCTTAATTTACAAAATTATTTATCATTTGCAACTTAATTATGCAAATATTTATCTTTAGCTTCCCTTTTTTATTTTAAATTTAGACGCTCCGTGTAGTTTTAGTTGAATTAGTTTTTTTCTCAATTTTTTATATTAATAATATACGATTTGGTTCATACTTTGTAATAATCCGTGTTTTCTGTTTTTTATATAATTTTTTTTTAATATTTCTCTTTTTTTTTTAAATATTAACACACATATGCAAGTGAGATTCGAACTCGAGTCATTGTCCTGGAGAATGAACCTAGTAACCTCTTGAATTAAGGGTTGATTCAAATGGTTTTCTCCATAGCAATGACCCAAGTTCCAATTTCACTTGGAGTTGTGTGTGTTAAAAAAAATAAAATCTGAAGACGAACAGATAATTTCAGTGGTAAGCATATGTACCTATGAATTAATAAGTTACGGGTTAGAGTCTAATTGAGTGTAGTTGAGGAACCAATACTGATTCTCTTTTAAAGGAAAAAGAAAAACCTTTAGTAAGGGACTAGGCCGATGATCTCTGATGTCGAGTTTTCAAAATGCATGGCATCAGAATTTGAAATGAGCTCAAATTTTGAACTCAACCTCTTCCGGGGGTTGCAAATTTTTTAAATATTTCTTGATTCATGATGAAGAGTTTGTTTGATTGGTTTTATTTGTTGACCTGTTTTTATTTTAATTAATCTTCATTCCGATTCTTTCGAGTCCTATATTTTAACCATAGCTTCTTTGTCGAAAATTTTGGCTTTATATTTTTAAATTTTTTTTTAATTGTCAAACATTAAATTTAAACGAAAATTGGTTAATAGGACCAAATTTAAAAAAATATATATGACAATATGGGATCCAATGTGAAAACATGACAATGGTTGAAATTAAAATTGAAAGTGATTAAATTATAAGATGAAAATTATAATTTTCTATATATTATTATTAACAATTTGATTACATATCATGCATAAAGGTGAACTCGGATGGAGCCATATTGGAGGAGGAAGACAGAGTGGGGCGAGGTGTTCATCAACACCGGATGTTGGAACTAGAGGCAGCGGAGGGGATGGCACTATTAGAAGCGATTGATTTGGCCAAAATAAGAGGTTTCGGCAAAGTGATATTCGAAAACGACCGTTTAAATTTGGTTTGTAAGCTTCAATCACGTAAATTTGGCATCCATCGATACTTTGATTGATGATATCCACCGGAATGTCTCCCAGCTTATGGACAAGGAGTTTGCTTTTGTTTGACGCGAAGGGAATCACCTAGCAAATAACTTAGTGCAATTAGCGTTAGATACGAGTGATTAGGACTTAGACCTACCTGATTGTGTTATTACTTGTTTATTAAACGATGTCATCGATGAGTAATTTCTGACTTTCTTTAAAAAAAAAAAAAACTTTTACAACCATATACATTTTGAAACGAAATTTCTATTACTCAAACTCTATTCTATCTCGAGTAAATGTACACTGTTTATTTTAATATAATTTTAGTTTATAAAAGGTCGGAGTTTCGAATTTTCGGACCAGTCGTCTCACCTTTTGAAGTGTCTACAATTTAACTAGGGGACTAGTTACTGTAATCAGTCCGCGGTGAATGTCCTAATCTAAATAAAAAATAATAAACAAATAAATATCACATTTAATGTATAGTATCACGAGTTATATATATATTATAACTTTTAAATTAAGGCATCCATAGCGCCCAATATATACTAATACCTTCATATGACTAAATCTCTAAGTACGAAGTTATAACATTCTAACTAAAATAAAAAAAAAAATAGGAGCAAATGGACAAATATAATTACATTAATGAACCATATATGAATTGTTATATTATTAATAAATATGACCAATTTATTCTATAATGATGTGAATATATCATTCATTTAAATTAAAGCAAATACACAGCCATTACTTCAAGCGATCATATGTTTAAGAGGGAAAAGAATGAAAAAGAGGGAAATTATGCATATTGTAGACATCAATTGATAAATAATTTATGTAATTTATATTTCAAAAGAAGACATCAATTAATGTAATTTTATATAAAAAATCACTGAGAATAATAAATAATAATTATCAATTGCACATTGTTCACAAAATACACAAGAGTCTTGAAAAAGGAAAAATTGCACATATTGTTATAGCGATATACATCTTCACTAACCATTGTCAAGGTATCCTAACCTTACTCAAAATTATTTGCATTTTATTTCACGCACAAACTGGTTGACATGACCCATATTCGTCCGCTGCAGCACAACGATCGTGCCCTAAAATAGTCAAGGATACGGTGACTCATAATTCATATTCGTGAGAGGAAGTTAATCAAACGTCAGACTTGAAAGTTGAGTGGTACAAAATTCTATGTATATCTGAGGAGACGAGTTTCGAGGATTCTCCCCCTACTAGGATGAATACGAGGGTTAGAAGATCAAGTTGGGGTTCTGAACTACACAAGAAATTTGTGGTTCGATACTGTCAGCCACCACTCTATGAACAATGCTTTTGAATCTCCCATTTATATATGCCAAAAATTAACATAAGATCATAATCACAAAGAGAAAGAGTGTGACCATATATTTTTTTTTTTAGCTCCAAAAAAGTTAGGGATAATTGGAAACATGCCTTTGAGTTTGACGTAATTACACAAACTTCCATCAAAGTTTGAGAAATTACAAAAACTTCCCTGTCAAAAAATTTATATAACGTCTAGATCTTATCCTTTTTGGTGATTTCATGTTTAATTTTTTTTATGAATATCACGTCCTTGGAAATTACTGATCAATAATTTCACTTTAACTTCATGACTATAATACCGCGAGGCCAAATTTGAGAGCATGGCAGGGAAGTTTTTATAATTAAGCCAAACTTTAGGGTATGTATGTGTAATTATCCCATAAAGTTATATACCTGGAGAAGATTCCCAATGTTTATAACTATACTTCCTCGAGTGGTTCAATATAAACCCATTGGCCCTGATACAAAACCTGGAGGTGACAAGTGTCGAATCCGTCAAAATAAATTATAATCCGGTTTACAACTAAAATAGAGTATAGTGCAAACTGGTCGAATCCACAGAGATTGGTTGAAAATAATTCTAATTAATCACAGGAAAACTCGCAAGAATTAACAAGTAAAAGTAAGGGGGGTTTTGGATTTAACTAAACTAATTAAACTAAACTAATAAAGCAATTAAATTAAACTAGAGAAACAATAGATAACTTGAAAGTAGGTTTTGATAAATCAGTGGGAAGACAACACCTAGCTAGGAATTACAATTCAGTTTAGGACATCGATCATAGACGCAAAAATAAATTCAGTTATTCAAATAGACTAGCTATAGCAGATAGAGACACTCGACTCCGTCTCGTTTTCTCGTACATAATAGAATAACCTAGAGACACTCGACAGTTATTCCCTAATCAACTCACAAACCCTAGAGACACTCGACAGGATTCAATGAATCGATAGCATTAAGAATTAAGAAAACACTAATCCAAATTAACCTAGTCACGACACGTGCAAGATTCAAATTTGATTATTAATTCCCTTAGTGAATTAGATTCGACTTTACGACTTCCTATCACTAACGCACCATTAATTATCTATCAAGCACTACGTATACTTCATGCAATCAAGATTGTCAATATGCAATTAAATCTACTTAGATGATCGTGCACTATCACTAAGCAAACAAATCACAATAAACACGACACTCAGAGAATTAATAAATACTTGAAATAAAACTGAATTATAAAAACCAATTAGGTCTCACGATGTCAAAAACATAAATTGTAAATTCCTAACTAGATACTAAGAAATTAGCTACTCATAATCATGTCAAAAACATAAAATTAATAAAAAGTATAATCCAACTAAAAACAAGAATTAAAAAGAACTGGTGGACGAAAGATTTTGCTCTTGAATATCTCCAAGCGGGTGCCTCAATCCCCCAATTTCTCGAACTGCTGCATCTCCAAAAAGTGGCGTGTTTCAAATTTGTCTCCCCAAAGTCATTTAAATAGCACGCACTTCATGTTTACCCTCCAGGCCGAATTCAAGTCCAAAAAGGACTTAATTAGCTTGATGACCAAGTTTATTTCAATCATAGGCTAAACTAATTAATTCCTCAATCTCCAATTCTCTCGGCCCAAAGCAAATAAAAGCCCACAACAACAATTCCCTTCAATGAAACAAATCCTTCCCAAGTATTAGCCTCACGAACGGCCCAACGCATTCTTAGACAAGAAATTAGCCCAAACTTCTCCTAATTAGCCCCAAAAGTCTCCAAAATAATAAAATTGACTCAGGTGCACTAGAAACACGAAAATACATCACGACACCAATTTAGATCAATTATAAACACTTAAAACGTGGCTATTAAAACACAAATATTAGAGAATAATGCATGTTATCAAATCCCCCCACACTTATCCATTCACTCGTCCTCGAGGGAGATAAAAATCAAATGAAACATTACTCCCATCAAACATATTCACCAAAGCGAACCTCGAAATTTTGCCTAAACAAATCTAGCAAATTAAACATATTACTCAATCACATAAAATTCAACCAATTAGTACAAAAATCATACCCTCGTGTGTAGTGTGAATTGAACAAAAGAATGTACAAAAATTAGACAAATAAGTTAACATTTTTCGCATAAGAACCAATTATCAACTTCGAATACACCCTTCACTCCAATCTCCACTAATTTGATCAACTCATAACTCGGGATCGAAAGGTCTTTCGAGCTTGTAATGTAGGCTTGGGTCAAGGTAGGAAAAGGTAAATCAAAGGCTAACACACCAAGCTTACACATTTAAAATAAATCCCAAGTGTTTCCCTTTTTATTTCTTCCCAAAAGACTCCCTTTTTCAATCTCCCAACCCCTTATTGAATTTTCAACAAGGCTCATACTCTTTCTTTTTTTCCTTTGTTTTTCACTCTTGCTTTTTTTTTCCAGCTCAATTTTTTTCTTCTCTCATTTCTCTTTTCTTTTCTTCTTGACTTCTTTTTTTCCTTTTTTTTTTTTGGTTTTTTTTTTTTTTCATCACTCTCACAATTTTTTCTATTCCAAACATAATGAAACTTTTCTCTTCAAACCAAGGAAAAATGAGTCTAGACATCAATCAATACAATCCTCAAAAGAAAATGAGTAAGCAAGGTGTGAATAAGATAAGGGTAGGAAATTGTATTGTGCAGTCGGCTTGTAACGCGGCTAAGAAAGAAATTTCGCACAATACTAAGGCTCAGCGGGGTCAATCGGGCTATGTTATTTAGTGAAAATCAATGAAAAGGCTAGAAACACCGACAAGAATGCCTAAGTCATTTCCCGAATTACTCGTCAACCAATCTATTTCGCCTCGAATGGAGTTAAAGTGCATTCTAATCAATTTTCAGAACTTAGTTGAAAAATATAACCAACCTATCTAAGCAAAGTACATAAACTGTTCAATTAGTGCGCAAGAAATAAGGGTATAACAAAGTACTAATTAATCAAATTTCACACAATCTTTCATGTATTCAATTGCCTAATACGTTCTAGCAAAAATTCAAGGCTCAAGCTTAAGCAAACACGTTCAAAACAGGAATAAATTATTCATAATTGCTAACATCCTCAAATTCAAGTAAAGACAAGTAAAAACAGTTAATGCAGAAAAAAAATAGAAAAATCGAATTTCAAGCACGTAAGCACAAACAGTAAATTGGCTTATCCCTCTCCCCCACACTTAAATCATGCATTGTCCTCAAGGCATAAAAAAAAAATCGAGAGAAAAAAGGACTTCCCTGAAGCGCAGATCTGGGTTTTTTTTTTTTTTTTCGCAAAAAAAATGTATGGGATCCAGGTATGGCCAAACCTTTCTATCAAACCTGTACAGATGCATCAACAGTGTAACAACAGTAAATCGACAAAATTTGGGCAAACAAGACGTGCCTGAAAGACAACCAAGAGCAGTGACCAACACCAACTCAAATGGATGTAGAACCTCCATATAGATCCCCTCGACTATGTGGTGCTGAATCTTCTAATCCATTACACCCTCTAGATTAGGGATGATGACTCCTAGAGGTTCTCAACACTATTCGACACTTTCTCAGTACAAACTTCATTAACCATTTATAAAAAAATTTCCCACAATCCCTCATAATGGCTCTTGGGTTCCTGAACTCAAAAAATATGTGAGATCTGAAGAAAATAGTGGTTAAGTAGTCAATAATACCTGCATACCAGCGTATGACCGTTAGATATGGCCAAATCATATGGTAAAACCCTGGGAAACGTTGTTCGTCAGTGAACACATCATGTATGGGGCTTGAATCTGCAAATTTTCCTCCTCCTTTGAATGCAGAACTCAGATCGTCCAAAAAGTTCTTGATTTCCAAAATAGGTGCCTGAAACACGAAGGACTTTAGTTCAGTCATAGCATTAGGCACATCAAGAATCAGAACATCCCTATTCATAGACTTAAAAGTCTCTAATGGTAAAACCATCCCACAAGGATCAACAGACAGCCCAATATATTTTGGCTTACTCTTAAGATTTTTAAAACTTAGTTCCTCTACATTGTTCAGCTCATTAGGCAGGTTCTCTATCACATCAATGCTAAAAATACTAGAAAATTTATTAGGACCTTTACTTGACTCATAAACATTAAACTGCACAATATCACCATCAAATTCTAGAGTCAATAAGCCTTTTTTAACATCTATTTTAGCATTAGCAGTGCTCAAAAAGGGACGACCCAAAAGGATATCAGAGGATTTCTCAGAATAATTATCCTCCATGTCCAACACGAAGAAATCAGCCGGGAAAGCTAAATCGTTGACTTGAATGAGGACATCTTCCAGAACACCTTCTGGATAAACAATAGAGCGATCCGCCAACTGAATGATGACACCTGTACCTTTCAAGAGGCCAAAATTGAGTGCATTATATACAGAAAGTGGCATAACATTAATACTTGCACCTAAATCACACATCGCCTTTTTAGTTCCCAAATTGCCAATTTTGCACGGAATGGAAAACATACCTTGATCATGGCATTTGGGGGGAAGTTGTTGGGAATAGTGCCCTGAAAATTCAATTTGTTGAATTAATAAAATTGAATTTACAGCAAGTTATAAGTATTTCACATATTAATGATTAATGATATGTGATGGTATTCTTATATGAAATGTGTTTCATAGGAAAAGACTTTGAATACCGAAATCACGTGTCATTAAAGTTCTAGTCGGTAAGATAAGAATATGTTCTTATCGTGACTATAACGTGGTTGTATAAGATGATTAGTCTTTCGTCATAGGGAATGGTGATTCCAATTATAACACGTTGATGATTTTCAATAGGATTGGAAACATCGAACTGGACCACTGAGATTATTTATTTTATACTGCTATCTAAAATGAATAAAATCTCAGGAAGCATTGTACTCTTAATCCTGATAATATTTCGGCTTTAGCCATGTAGTGTTAGTCACTGTAACATACTCGAAGTAAGGTCTCGGTAACGGGTGGCCAAAATACTTTGTATGATTCGGTGATAGCATGAAATGTGCTAAAGAGTTATATTGATCGAGGAATCTGTGGCCTTGCTGGAAGGTAAGAGGTATCCTTGAAATAGATTTGCAAAAGTTCGAATTAAGACTTTGGCCAAAGCACTTCAAGTGATACGTCACCGAAGTTGTATGATGAATGTGTTTCACATACAGAGAATTTGAACTTAAGGCGAATCAATAAATTTCAAATTGGAAATGAAAAATAAATGATAGTAGTTACAATTTATTTTTCATGGATATCTACACGGAGGAGTAAAATGCGAAATTATTCTAGATCGATAAATTCGTGAATAATTTAATTAATTTTAGAGTGCAACAATATTTATTTAGTGGAATTAAATATTGTTAAACGATAATTAATTATTATCATGGGATGATAATATATTAATCCGTTTGGAGCTAAAATTAATTAGTCCTGCAGGTCCCCCTGCAAGCCCCAATTGAAAACCCAAAGAGAAAATATTAAAAGGAGAAAGAGAAATGAATTTTTCAAAGTGTTTGAAAATAGCCAAGGGATTTATTTTAAGAAAATAAATCAAGTTCCAAAGAGTTGGAAATGCCCGGAATTTTATTTTGGAGAAAATAAAATTTTAATTTTAAAAAATATATATATAAAAAAATGACGTGGCATTTTGCTGACGTGGCGCTGACGTGTCACGCCACGTTAGCGGGTTGGGTCCCAGTTGACGCTGACGCAGCGCCGCGTGGCGCGCCAAGTGGACGGCGTAGATCATGCCGCGTCAGCACCGCGAACGGCCCAGATTTGTTCTGGGCCGGGCCGGTCAACGGATAGGATGGTCCGAATTAAACCGGGTTAACGGGCCGGATCTTGGATAGGGTCGGGCGGACCGGGTCTGGGCAGGGCCAGACCCGGACACGTGGCGCGATCTGGATGCCTGCGCGTGTTTAACACGCGCCAATACACAGCCGCCATGTGGCGGCGCGTGAGGGCGCGTACGTGGCGCGTTTGGCGCGTGCCACGTGGCGTTGTGTTCACGGTAGAATGCTCTACCACGTGGCGTGTTCCGATTGGCCGAAGTGTACGCGGTTTGTACGCGGGATGGTGAAATGACGATTTTACCCTTTTTTTTATGCCCAAAAAGACCACAATACCCTTACATATTTGGCTATAAATAGGATGCATCCTTGCTCATTTTTTCCACAACTTTTTCGGCCATTTTGAGCTGAAAAAGATTAGAGAGCTTCTCTCTCTTTTAATTAATCTTTTAATTAAAGATTAATTAATATAGTTAAGTGGTTATATAATTAATATATAATCCACTTAATTATTAGAAAATAGGGATTTTCTAATTTCTTAGAAAAATGAGTTTTTCTAGAAAATATTTTCTCGAGTATTTAGGGAAATACTCGCGGAGCCTACACTCCGAGGGTTGAGTCGGGGATATTGCGGGGAAGCTCTGTCAGTCTCACGAAAGGGAAATAAGCTGGAAAAATGCCGTTAGATAACCATGTTTGCAGTACGGTAATATTTTACAGTGGTTTTATTTTAAGCAAGATAAATTATATGCTATTAAGTGTTAATTGCATGTTAGATATTTATCTGCTTAATTGATTTAAAATTTATTATCAATTGCATGTATATACTTGAGTAGATCCGGCTAAGTCTTCCGCTTTGTATTAAATTGTTTTAGAAATATTTTAATACTTGGATTATAAATAAAAATTTTAAAATGTGGTCCCGGACCGCTACTGTTCTGGGCCCGCCTCCCAACAACTGGTATCAGAGCCGTGCTCTAGATATATACATGCATTGATATGATGCATGCGATGCATAATTTTAAATCTGCTACTGTGCACGTAAATTCTGTCAAAGGAGGCTGGTTTTTAAGTGGGACCGTTGTGACCCCTCCAGTGTTTCCTGGGAATTTACGTGGAATGGCAATTTTCTGGGAATCGATTTCAATAATCTTCCTGGTTAATTACCGAATCAGTAAACATGATTTAAATTATGAGATAATTTATTTATAACATGTTTACTTTATGCCATTTATTTTAAGCATGATAATTATGTGGTAATTATACCAGCATGATTAATTGATTTAATTTATGGCATATTTATTTTGTGTCATTTAAAATTTTAAGCATGATAATTATGTGATAATTATATGAAAGCATGCTTAATTATTTTATTTTATGGCATGATCATGATAATATGAGATATTATGATATTTCAATTGTGCATAGTTTATTTAATGTGATTAAATAGTATTGTTTAATAGAGATTAGACGCGATGCATAATTGAACTAATATTTTTCGGCCTAATTAATAAATAGTTATTAAATTACCTTAAAATAATATTATTGGGATTTTAAATATGATTTAGTAATCCTAGTGGGAGGGTTTTGATTAGATTAATTACTTCCAACAATAAGACGCCAAAAGTGATTACTAAATAATCAAAAGATAATCCACACATTTTAAAAATTCAAGTGGGAGCGAGATGAAAAGAGTTGGATTCTCACGGCCTCCATTACCCGTCTATAGTATAGTGAATATATACTACTCCCTTCGGCGGGTATGTATTCACGGTATACAAGATTAGACTTCTATGGATAGATTGAAATACGGGAAAGTCAGCTCGACCACGCCTCCGTGGAGTGTCTTGACCTACTCGTACGGACTTCTAGGTAATGGTGCACACTTGACTGAGTAATGTATTAACCTCCCTTCGGAGCTCTGTTACATTTACTTAGAGGCCAAGGGTTGACGTGGTGAATTAACATTGTTTTGTAAGAGTTGTCTAGATGACATGTTAATTAAGAATAGTTATTGCTTTTCTATGCGGTTTTTCGACCTCGCCTCCGGGGAGTCAACTGCAGTTAGTTAAGTCACCATTGCGTAAATCAAAATGCTTACGTGGATTTCATTTATTGGTTGGACGCAGAAGAAAGTGAAATACATAATCATAACTTGCATTTATTTATTTCAGTTTTGTAATTACGATCTCTCTTAGCCCACTCCAAACTGTATGTCTATAACGAAATAGGCTAGTAAGGGTTCAACTATGCTGACTAATTAATAAATCTTGACATCGTGTTGAGACACGAAAGTTTACGTACTCACTGAACCTTATCCGAAAATTTCAAAAACTACAACCAGTCAGGATTAGAAAGACGTTTATCCCAAATGGATCAAGTGTGATGATCTGGCTAGTCTTATATCCTGACATCTGTTCTAAAATGTTCTTGAGCATCAGACGCATGAGATGTCCAATGATAAGAACATGTGTTGAAGACAGAGTCGTACGAAGGTACGAGCCATGAAAACGGTTGTCAGTTAAAGATGTTTGAAGGATCACTATTTCAGAATCATATTATGAATATGATAGCTAATCTGAACGAGATTGAAAGCCTCTGTGCTTAAAGAGACAATCTTAATAGATAGGATACGATCCTATACTCTCTGCCTAAGTCATTTGAACGTTCAAGAATAATTTTAAATTTTTATAAAACCAATGAACGACCTCAATATGGCAGAAAGGATGATATAGACTAAGGGAAAAGTTCTCTTTAATCAGACATCAATATCCACGGCCTAAAAGGCCAGTAAGTGGAAGAAAGAAAAAGGAAAAAGTTCCCAATCTAAGGTTCAGAAATAGAAAGCCAAATCCGACAATGGAAAAGTGTTTCTATTTCGGTGGTAACGGGTATTGGAAAAAGAGATTGTCCAAAATACTTAGTCTGTCTATTTGCTACGCCGTTTAGATAAGATATGAAGATATCTTACTCGTTGAAAATATGTTTAGTTGGAAATTCCCCAGACTCCTGGTGTGTGAACTTGAGATCAACTAATCATATTTGCAAGTAGTTGCGAAGATTCAAACTAATCAGGAAGTTTGAAAAACGGCTAACATGCAACTACTGCTAAAGGATAATACAAGTCTATTTGTATTAGCAGTAAGGACTATAAAGTCGTATTTTGGCAATAGGGTTTTAATATTATACGTGCCATATATATAGAAATTTGATTTCTGTAAGTTATTTGATAATCAATGGTCTAACAATTTATTTTGAATAAAAGTTTACCATTAAACAGAATAAAAGGTTTATTTGCTCTGGCACAATAAAAGATGGTCTTTTATACCTCAATAAAAAACCCTAATTTAAGTTTAACATTAAGACGCTTGACTTACCATCTGAGAGGAAAAACTTCAACGTGGCACCTATCTATTGGTCAATTGAATCTGAATAGGATCCAAAGACTGATTGTTGAGTCTTATTGACTTGAAAACAGTATCAATCTATGAATCCTATTTAGAAGGTTAAAATGACCAAAAAGAATCCTTTTGAGACAAAAGGTATTAAGCCATGAACTTGCTTAAGTTAGTTCATACGGACATATGATACTATGAATGTTCAAGCAAGAGAAAGTTTTTGGGTACTTTATCATTCATTTGAATGAATACTCTAGATACAGATATGTTTATTTGATAAGACTTAAGTCTATAATTTTGAAGAGTTCAAAGAATTTAAGACTGAAGTCAAAGAGTCAAATTAGAAAACATATCAAGGCACTTCGATTAGATTTAAGTAGTGATAAGTATCTAAGTTCAGAGTTGAATAAAATTTCTCAAATGAGATTAGATCTCAACCATATATATGAGATACGTCTTAGCAAAGATGTATTGCAGAAAGGAGAAATAGAACTCTGATAATAATGGTAAGATTCATGAAGAGTCATGCTACCCTATGAATTTCGTTTTGGGGTCTTACACACAAAACGACAAACCTAGTTCTATCTAAGTCGGTTCCTAAGACACTGATGGATCTGTAGCTAGGGTGAAAACCCTGTATTTTTTATCTTCGGATTTAAGGTAGCCTGGTCCACGAGTAAAGGATGGATCCTGACAAGTCAGAATAAAGAACAAAGGTTTACTTGTTCTAAGGTTATCCTAGAAGAACAAGAGGTGGTATATTTTGTAATTTGAGAAATCACAAAAGATGTTTGTGAAGGTTTCAAATATAATTACATAGACAACCACAAAGGGTGGAAGCAAAGTAGTGTTAAAAGAAATAACAGTATTAGATACTGATTTCCATGAACCCGTGATAACTGAAAATGTATTAGATACATGTGATGTACCAAATACAACATGTGATGTGGAGACGTGTACACGAGAGCATCATTGTAGTGGGAGGATTGTCAGGACACCTGACAAGATACCTAAGGTTAACCCAAGTGGTTGAATCTAACGTATCTGATCCTATCACATGTAATGAAGCTGTGGAAGATATAGACGCTGACCATTTGGTCAAAAGCCATGTAATCTAAGTTAGAATCTCTATATTCTAACAAAGTCTTGAACTTGTAGAGGCGCCTGAAGGCATTAAACCCTATTAGATACAATTGGGTTCTACAAAACAATAACAGGAGAAATGGACAAAAGTAGAGACTTTGAAGCAAAACTTATGGCAAGGGATTTTACCCAGAAAGAAGAAATCATTTATGAGGTCTTCTCGCCTATAGCAATGCTTAAGTTCATTATCCTCTCCATTTTATCTCATTATCGATTATGAGATTAGATAAATGGATGTAAAGACTATGTTCTTGAACGGGCAACTTCAAGAAGAAGAGATACATGGTACAACCTGAAGGCTTCACAGTCAGAGATCAGGTGCATATAATGCAAGCTTAATAGATCGATTTATGATCTTAAACAAGCGTCTAGATTATGGAGCATCAGAATTATAAAGCAATTTAGATCCTTTGGATTTGTATAATTGCCTGATGAACCATGAAGTGTACAAAATAACATCATGATAGCATTGTAACATTTTCATTTTGTACGTAAACGATATTCTGCTCGTTGGGAATGATGCAAGAATTTTGTTAGTGGTCACGATTCGATTGTCAAATCATTTTGACAAGAAAAGACCTAAGTGAGACCAATAACATTCCAAGGATCAGACTTTTGTCGTGATCATAGGAATAAGGAGATTGGTTTATCACAAGAAGCATATATAGATAAGATGCTGGCAAGGTATAATATGACAAATTCCTAGAAAGGTTCATTACCTTTTAGATATGGAAATTATCTATCTCGGGATCAGTGTCTTGAGACAACTGAAAAGACAGAAGACACAATTAGAGTTCCGCAGCGGAAGCTTTATGTGTATCATTTTATGTACAGGGCCAGATGTCTATTATGAAATAGGTCTAAGTCAGCAGATATTAGTCAAACCCTAGAATCTGACACTGGGTAGTAGTGAAAGCATATATTGGAGTACTTGAGAAGGACTTGAGATTATATGCTTGTCTACCACAGTGGTGAGCTCATTTTAATAGAGT
This sequence comes from Lantana camara, assembly GCA_037501455.1. Taxonomy (NCBI): domain Eukaryota; kingdom Viridiplantae; phylum Streptophyta; class Magnoliopsida; order Lamiales; family Verbenaceae; genus Lantana; species Lantana camara. The sequence continues at coordinate 119,081,702 of CM074857.1, forward strand.
ACACAGGTTCGGATATACAATCTGATTTGTATTCTAGATGTTTGACATCAGAACACGTGTTTACTCTAGAAAGAGCAACTGTTAATTGGAGAATGTTCAGCAGACTTGTATTGCTTACACCGCCATGGAAGTCAAATACATGGTAGCTTGAGAAGCAGCCAGTTAGATGTATTGGATTTATGATTTCCTAGTTGTTGGCTCAGAGAAACATCTAAAAGATTCCTTCATTAAAGTATTGGCGTAAAAGAGTGCAAAACGAGTTTTGACACTCGTGTGAAAGGAGTAAGACTTAGATGTATGGCCAAATTGAATTTAGGGCAAGTGGGAGATTGTTGGGAATAGTGCCCTGAAAATTCAATTTGTTGAATTAATAAAACTGAATTTACAGCAAGTTATGAGTATTTCACATATTAATGATTAGTGACGTGTGATGGTATTCTTATATGAAATGTGTTTCATAGGAAAAGACTTTGAATACCGAAATCACGTGTCATTAAAGTTCTAGTCGGTAAGATAAGAATATGTTCTTATCGTGACTATAATGTGGTTATATAAGATGATTAGTCTTTCGTCATAGGGAATGGTGATTCCAATTATAACACGTTGATGATTTTCAATAGGATTGGAAACATCGAACTGGACCACTGAGATTATTTATTTTATACTGCTATCTAAAATGAATAAAATCTCAGGAAGCATTGTACTCTTAATCCTGATAATATTTCGGCTTTAGCCATGTAGTGTTAGTCACTGTAACATACTCGAAGTGAGGTCTCGGTAACGGGTGGCCAAAATACTTTGTATGATTCGGTGATAGCATGAAATGTGCTAAAGAGTTATATTGATCGAGGAATCTGTGGCCTTGCTGGAAGGTAAGAGGTATCCTTGAAATAGATTTGCAAAAGTTCGAATTAAGACTTTGGCCAAAGCACTTCGAGTGATACGTCACCGAAGTTGTATGATGAATGTGTTTCACATACAGAGAATTTGAACTTAAGGCGAATCAATAAATTTCAAATTGGAAATGAAAAATAAATGATAGTAGTTACAATTTATTTTTCATGGATATCTACACGGAGGATTAAAATGCGAAATTATTCTAGATCGATAAATTCGTGAATAATTTAATTAATTTTAGAGTGCAACAATATTTATTTAGTGGAACTAAATATTGTTAAACGGTAATTAATTATTATCATGGGATGATAATATATTAATCCGTTTGGAGCTAAAATTAATTAGTCCTGCAGGTCCCCCTGCAAGCCCCAATTGAAAACCCAAAGAGAAAATATTAAAAGGAGAAAGAGAAATGAATTTTTCAAAGTGTTTGAAAATAGCCAAGGGATTTATTTTAAGAAAATAAATCAAGTTCCAAAGAGTTGGAAATGCCCGGAATTTTATTTTGGAGAAAATAAAATTTTAATTTTAAAAAAAAAAAATAAAAAAATGACGTGGCATTTTGCTGACGTGGCGCTGACGTGTCACGCCACGTTAGCGGGTTGGGTCCCAGTTGACGCTGATGCAGCGCCGCGTGGCGCGCCAAGTGGACGGCGTAGATCGTGCCGCGTCAGCACCGCGAACGGCCCAGATTTGTTCTGGGCCGGGCCGGTCAACGGATAGGATGGTCCGAGTTAAACCGTGTTAACGGGCCGGATCTTGGATAGGGTCGGGCGGACCGGGTCTGGGCAGGGCCAGACCCGGACACGTGGCGCGATCTGGATGCCTGCGCGTGTTTAACACGCGCCAATACACAGCCGCCATGTGGCGGCGCGTGAGGGCGCGTACGTGGCGCGTTTGGCGCGTGCCACGTGGCGTTGTGTTCACGGTAGAATGCTCTACCACGTGGCGTGTTCCGATTGGCCGAAGTGTACGCGGTTTGTACGCGGGATGGTGAAATGACGATTTTGCCCTTTTTTTTATGCCCAAAAAGACCACAATACCCTTACATATTTGGCTATAAATAGGATGCATCCTTGCTCATTTTTTCCACAACTTTTTCGGCCATTTTGAGCTGAAAAAGATTAGAGAGCTTCTCTCTCTTTTAATTAATCTTTTAATTAAAGATTAATTAATATAGTTAAGTGGTTATATAATTAATATATAATCCACTTAATTATTAGAAAATAGGGATTTTCTAATTTCTTAGAAAAATGAGTTTTTCTAGAAAATATTTTCTCGAGTATTTAGGGAAATACTCGCGGAGCCCACACTCCAAGGGTTGAGTCGGGGATATTGCGGGGAAGCTCTGTCGGTCTCACGAAAGGGAAATAAGCTGGAAAAATGCCGTTAGATAGCCATGTTTGCAGTACGGTAATATTTTACAGTGGTTTTATTTTAAGCAAGATAAATTATATGCTATTAAGTGTTAATTGCATGTTAGATATTTATCTGCTTAATTGATTTAAAATTTATTATCAATTGCATGTATATACTTGAGTAGATCCGGCTAAGTCTTCCGCTTTGTATTAAAATGTTTTAGAAATATTTTAATACTTGTATTATAAATAAAAATTTTAAAATGTGGTCCCGGACCGCTACTGTTCTGGGCCCGCCTCCCAGCAGAAGTTTCTTTTGTAAAACGGCGGACACGTTTTCCCCCACACTTACCTTTTCGTTTCCTTTCAATTTCCTCTTATTCGTGCAGAGCTCCTTGAGGACTTTTGCATACCTGGGAATTTGTTGGATTGCATCCAACAAGGGAATATTCACCTCAACCTTGTGAAACGTGTAGAGAATACTCTTTTCTTCTTTTAGTTTCTTCGTTTCTGCTAAACGTTGAGGGAATGGAGGCGGGACCATCAGGGGTTTAGGTTTCACGACAAGTTCCGACTCGCTATCGCGGCGTGAGTTTAGAGTAAGGTCATATCCAAAAGTCTTACCCTTTTCCTGATCGCCTTCGGACCCAGATTTCCGTCCCTTATCTTTATCCAGAGGTGGTGGCAGTTCTTTACCACTTCGAAGCGTGATGGCACTGACATTATGCCTCGGATCCTCGGTTTGTGAGGGTAATTTTCATTGATTCTCCAGCCTACTTAACGCAGCAGCAATCTGTCCTAATTGGGTTTCCAAGTTTTTAACCGAGGAGCCCAAGTTTTGAACGGTGGACTCCAAGTTGTTGAATCGGATAGCTTGGGGGTTAAGGGGTGGGTTCTGAGGTTATGGGGGCCTAGGTACAAATTTCTGAAAATAGGTATTTGAGTAAGGATTATAGTTCTGTTGTTGGTACCCTGCAGTGTTAACATTCTCCAACGTGCCCTCTTGAAAGGAGGGGTATGCATCAGTGGGGTGTAAGGTTAGAGGCCAAAGCAGTTATCATACTCTTGAGTTCATCAAACTAGGAAGAATTTACCTCTTTTACTTGTCTCGTCATGTTGGACTTAGCATAGTATTTTTGTGAGGCTCTAGAGATTCTGCTAATCATGTCCGTCAATTCTGCAGGCGTTTTGATCATAATGGAACCTCCACTCGAAGCATCCAACTGCCTTTTGTCAGCAGGCATCAGGCCCCTATAAAAGTTATGGACGACTGAATTTTCCAGCAGGTTGTGATGTGGGCACATTGCAAGCAAGTTCCGGTATCGTTCCCAATACTCATGCAGGCCTTCATGTTCCTTTTGCTTGATGGTAATTATCTCCTGAAGGAAATCCAAGTATCGCTTAGCTGGGAAAAACCTGTCCAAGAATTTACCGTTCATTTGCTGCCAAGTAGTAATGGTCGCTGACGGTAGAGAGTACAACCATTTTTTTGCTGCATCTTGCAGGGAGAACGGGAAGGCACGGAGCTTGATTTGGTCCTCGGTAACTCCATGAGGTTTTGTTGAGCAGCAAACCGTGTGGAATTTACTCAGATGTTGGTGAGGGTTTTCGTTTTCCAAACCGCGAAACACGGGGAGTAGGTGAATTGTACCCGTCTTTAGCTCGAAGCCAGCACCCACCTCCGGAAAAGTGATACTGAGGGGTTGTTGTGCGTTATCAGGGCGCACCAGGGCTTCCATGGTCCTATGTTCTGCTGCTGGTGGCACTGCCATCGTTAGGGTACGATCAAATTTCGCAGTCAATCCTTTCTGTTCGTCTTCTGGGTATTCTGACTCAGTGCTGGATTCTTCATATTGGACCAGATTGGAACTTCCCGCTAAGTTCGTGCGTTTCTTAGCTTGTTTCCTTAACGATTTCGTTGTTTTTTCGATCTCGGGATCGAAAATTGGCTCATCAACTCCGCGAATGCTCCTGTTCATAAAAAGGAATTAAATTCGATTAGCACCAATCCCCGGCAACGGCGCCAAAATTTGACAGGTGTCGAATCCGTCAAAATAAATTATAATCCGGTTTACAACTAAAATAGAGTATAATGCAAACGGGTCGAATCCACAGAGATTGGTTGAAAATAATTCTAATTAATCACAGGAAAACTCGCAAGAATTAACAAGTAAAAGTAAAGGGGGTTTTGGATTTAACTAAGCTAATTAAACTAAACTAATAAAGCAATTAAATTAAACTAGAGAAACAATAGATAACTTGAAAGTAGGTTTTGATAAATCAGTGGGAAGACAGCACCTAGCAAGGAATTACAATTCAGTTTGGGACATCGATCATAGACACAAAAATAAATTCAGTTATTCAAATAGACTAGCTATAGCAGATAGAGACACTCGACTCCGCCTCGTTTTCTCGTACATAATAGAATAACCTAGAGACAATCGACAGTTATTCCCTAATCAACTCACAACCCCTAGAGACACTCGACAGGATTCAATGAATCGATAGCATTAAGAATTAAGAAAACACTAATCCAAATTAACCTAGTCACGACAAGTGCAAGATTCAAATTTGATTATTAATTCCCTTAGTGAATTAGATTCGACTTTACGACTTCCTATCACTAACGCACCACTAATTATCTATCAAGCACTACGTATACTTCTTGCAATCAAGATTGGCAATATGCAATTAAATCTACTTAGACGATCGTGCACTATCACTAAGCAAACAAATCACAATAAACACGACACTCAGAGAATTAATAAATACTTGAAATAAAACTGAATTATAAAAACCAATTAGGTCTCACGATGTCAAAAATATAAATTGTAAATTCCTAACTAGATACTGAGAAATTAGCTACTCATAATCATGTCCAAAACATAAAATTAATAAAAAGTATAATCCAACTAAAAACAAGAATTAAAAAGAACTGGTGGACGAAAGATTTTGCTCTTGAATATCTCCAAGTGGCTGCCTCAATGCCCCAATTTCTCGAACTGCTGCATCTCCAAAAAGTGGCGTGTTTCAAATTTGTCTCCCCAAAGTCATTTAAATAGCATGCACTTCATGTTTACCCTCCAGGCCGAATTCAAGTCCAAAAAGAACTTAATTAGCTTGCTGACCAAGTTTATTTCAATCATAGGCTAAACTAATTAATTCCTCAATCTCCAATTCTCTCGGCCCAAAGCAAATAAAAGCCCACAACAACAATTCCCTTCAATGAAACAAATCCTTCCCAAGTATTAGCCTCACGAACGGCCCAACGCATTCTTAGACAAGAAATTAGCCCAAACTTCTCCTAATTAGCCCCAAAAGTCTCCAAAATAATAAATTGGCTCAGCTGCACTAGAAACACGAAAATACATCACGATACCAATTTAGATCAATTATAAACACTTAAAACGTGGCTATTAAAATACAAATATTAGAGAATAATGCATGTTATCAGGAGGCCAACTGAATTGGTTTTGAATAAGAACTGTGAGAAATCCAAGATCAGAATGCTTAGTGGTAGTGGACATTCCAAGAGTCGGTTTTGGCTCGGGGCGTAATGGATAATAGGGACACCTAAAACAGTGTGTTTTTGTGCGCTCCATGTTTTTTAGGTGATCAGGTTGGAGTATTTCGCAAAAACAGAGTATTTCACAGAACTTCAACATGTTTCAAGTATTCCATTGTGATGTCGCTGTGTAGTCGAGTGCAGGAATATACAAGCTTTGAGTTTTTTGTTGGATCACTCAATTATTTCCAGATATAGTTGCAACTAATTCGGTATATCTTGATGCATTCTAGGTTATATAGTTGATCACATTGGAGACCAAGACCCTCGGAAAATACCGAAAACTGAAAAGAACAGTGTTCCACTAAACTTTAACATGTTCCGAGTATTCCATTGTGCTATCCCTGTCAAGTGAGGGGACAAAGTACAAAATTTGTTTTTGCTAATCTGGTCTCTCTGAATCTCTCCTTCTCTCTCCCATTTTTATTTTTTTTCAATCTATCTGCGTTAGCTTAAAGATGGAGTCTGAAACTGTCGTGTAAAAAAGCTATCTGAATGTGCTTATGTATAGGTAGATAGATCTGAAACCGAATGCGATAGAACGTCAAATGATAGAAATTACACTAAAACCCAGTATTCAAAAACATAAACAATATTGTCTGCTGTCATTACCATCTTCATAATTTGTAGTGATCAAGTCCACGATTCACATCAAGCCCAGTATTCAGAAACTTGAGCAAATATTCAGTTAAGAGAATCTCTTTGTACTTGGCAGGATTTTGTTCTGAAATCAGCTCTTTAATGGGGCCATAATGCTTGACTTGATCAGTGACGGGACCAGATATAAAGCATGCCACGGAAATTCTAGGTCCGACCGAGTTAGCCACCACTCTATGCACACTGCTTCTGAATTTCCCATTCGACACCAACTACGCCAAAATCAATACATTATAATCACAATCACAAAATTGGGAGACAATAATAGCTCCTTAACTAGCTGACTGTTTCGATAATAGTTCGGTAAGTTGCATCATGACTATTCTAATATATTTCAACAATTTTGGAACTAACTTGAGGAAAAATCCTTACTTCCAGCGTGAATTCTGCGCACGCTAGTCCGTAATGACACACGAAAACAACTTAATTATTTTCACTTATAAATGTTGAGCTGATATATGAAAATTAAATAGTTATTTTAGTATGTCACCCGACAGATACACGCATGATTTAGATCAGAGATCGAGCTGGGGGCCTCCATTAAAATTGGTTCCAAAATTGTCATAAATTAGAGTTAGTACGATTGGAATACAAATTATTGATCAAAAAGTCGACCACAGGTCAGTTAGTGTCCAACTTTTAATATTTTCGTCACGATAAAAAGACAAATTAAAAACTGGAAAAAGGATAACAGTCATATTTCAGATGGAAAAAAATAATGAATACCTGGAGGAGATCAGCAATGTTGATTACCAATCCTCCTGGAATTGGCTCAACGCCGATCCACTGGCCCTGGTGTAAAACCTGGAGGCCATTGACATGATTTTGCAGAAGAATTGTGAGAAATCCAGGATCAGAATGCTGAGTAGTTCCCATAGTCAAGTGTGGCTCAGGGCATGCTGGATAATAGTGGCTACTAACTCGATACCCTTTCGAGCATTTCATGTTATGAAGGTGATCAGGTTGCAGCCCAAGTGCCTCAGAAAGCAGCGAAAACAGAGTGTCCCCAACAACTGCAACATGTTTGAAGTATTCCACCGTCGAATCCCTGTCATGAAATGGATCAAACAAGAATATGAATAAAAATTATTATTCCTTTTTAATCAAGAAAGAAAATATTTATTATTTTGTCTTGAACTTTTGTATGGATCCAAATTGTAATCCGACCCGATAAACCCTCCATGCGACTCGAAAAGAAAAGAAAAAAAGTTAGTGTTGGACTACCTGTGGAAACTTATTTTTATTTTTGTTGGATTGGAAGTTGAAACACACGACCCAATGAGTTTATTATTTGAACTTTTATTGTAGTGAAAATTCTCTCTGCTCTTCACTTAACCGAGTACATGGGCATTACTACTCGGGTAATTCTAGCCTGAATTTAGTTCCACTAAACTAGTGTAACAACGACCAATTGTTTTATATTTGTGTTGTGGTTGATGAAAATAACAAGTGTAATACATTTGTCATTATAATTGATGGTATTCCATTGATTGTATTCCATTAAATTTCATATTTAACCGAACCTCGTTAAATTTTGATTTTCTATTTCGTTCTGGGTTGGTACAAGATATACTGCATTTATTTCTAACAATATTCAAAGAAATATTCACCTGCAAGAATCTGGCAATCCATCTCCACAAACTTTGTCCGAGAACGAGATGCTCAGGGTATCCCTCCAGTTAGCAGTCTTTGAACTGAACAGATCATAATTGCTGTGATACTTAACGCTTTCTCTGTAATCCCGAGTGTAATACCTGCTCTTCTCCTCAGCATCCATCTCATTAAATCTTCGGACGCCGTCAATCATCCCGTCGAGTACAGTTTGAGGAATCCCATGATTCACAACCTGGAAAAATCCCCATGTTTCCGATGCAATTCTCATTTGTTCGACGATCTCTTTTCGCCTGTCGGGATCCTGGAAAATGCCGCTCAGATCTATAACAGGGACTTGAATTTGAGTGTTTATGTGATTCCATTGTTCTTCTTCCTCTGCGAGCTCCTCGGATGGCCTGACAAAAATTTTGGGAACTTTGAGAATTTCAGAATCTACTAAACCTTTGACACCGGCGTGTGTTGCATCAAAAGCTTTCAGCATTTCAGCTCGATTATCTCCTAAGAAATCATCAATTTCTTCAGCCATGATCAATATGTATTGAAAATTGAAATGCGTTCGTACAAAGATCGGTTTGGGGTTTTATTGTTCTTTAAAGTTTAATGGAGCTCGAATCTGGACAAAGTAGCTTTATTGGCCATTATATATTGTCTGTTCTGTGTCTGCATGGGTTATGGTTTTTCTTACTTTCGCTGTTTCGCATCATTACCAGAAACGAGAAATGAGAAATTAATGTGGATAATGACGTGGCTCTGATCCACCATACCTTCGGACCAATCACTACACGTCACCTGTCTGGTCGAATAATCCACTTCGATCTTCAGGTCGGCCTCCCAGTTACCGCTCCAGATTTTACTGCCCCATACTTCGACCCGGCGAACGCCGCTCCGAATCGAATCGGTCGATCCATATCCCTCGACCATTATCGAGCCGTCCCACTATCCCTCTCCGGACTGAGTGGCCGACCACGTATTTAATGTAAGGCAATAATGGGGCATCTGTCAGCTTCCTGCGCCGACACGTCGAGGCGGTCATTCCTCTCTCTTCATCCTATATAAAGGCTCTGTATTTATTACAACAGTAAGTTTTCTCACCTACCACTTTTACTGCTCAATCATTTGATCCCTGTCACAAGATCCTGACTTGAGCGTTGGAGTGTCAACCCAGGTATCACCCCCACCTTCCCCGAGTTGGCCTCGAACTCACGTTTCCTTCGATCCTCACAGATTTCGGGCAGCAGTGCGGCGATTCCCCAATCAACAAATTTAAGTGATCGAAAGGATACTCGGTTCGACCCGTCAGCCGGGTTTTAGCTCGATCATTTTGGTGCCGTCTGTGGGAACATGCAACAACAAGCCATTAAATATGACTTCTCGCAATCTGATCAGAGCTCGCATCTTCGATGAGAATGACCAGGAAATCTTCCCTCAAATTCCTGTACACGTTACTACCCTGGCTATTGTCCCGCCTCAACTTGTGTACTCGATGCCCGAGTTAGACAAGTACCTAAAAGCTTGCAGGGACGAGGCCGCAGAGGGAAGAGAACCTCGGATATCCAAGTGTCCTCAAACTCGACCCATCGAAGCGATTCAACCTGTGACAAACTACCCAGGCTATGTTCAGCAAGTACCCTATCATCAGCCTATTGGATATTGGGCTGGGGTCGGACACCCCACCTATCAGCCCTCCCAGTACCGACCGCCACCCCCTGTCCAAGGGAACGCACGAAGATCTGTCCAAGAGCGACTTTCCTTTCGAGTGGATGACGAAGCTGACTCTCGAATCCCCACGGATACCCACATACACAGAGCCGCTGATCCAAGGGGTCGAGAGGATTCTCGGCAAAAATCTCGACACACCAAATCCCGGAGAAGGAATGATGGCTCCCGACGACTTGAATCGAGGAGAGAGCATAATAGCCGTCGAAGTAGTGCTTCACGTCGTGGCTCGAGCGAGGTTTTCGACCGCCTTGGGCCCAATGGCCGACCCAACTAGATCCGAAGGTCTAACAGGGGCCAAATTGTGAAATCAGATGACCTAAGGAATCAAATCCCTCCTCGTGACAGTCAGCAGAACCCTACACATTATGAAGAAGGTCAAGGGTCTCACAGCCAATCTCGCAGTCGATCCCGATCGCCCTGCCACGAACGCTCTGGGCAGCATCATGATCGACCTTGGAGATACCGCAGCGAAAGGGAAGCTCAATCACCTTTTTGTGACGAGATCATAGAGACGACCACTGAGGAAAAGATTCCTACTGGACTGCGGACGTATAATGGGTCAACCGATCCTGAAAAGCATGTGTCCAGGCTCAAAATGCAGCTCAGCATGTTTGGGCACTCTCCCAACATTTGGGCCAAAATCTTTGTTACCACCCTGGATGGGCCTACTCAAGACTGGTTCTCAAGACTCCCCCCTCGATCCATCCCCAGTTACAAGAAACTGGTCGAGAAATTTTTCGCCCACTTCTCTTCGATGAAGGGAGATAAACAGCCGTCAACATATCTCTATACCATCAAGCAAGCACCGAGCGAATCTCTCCGAGATTTCTTCACCCGGTTTTCTCAAGCTGTGATCAAGACAGATGAGCCTAGCATCGACCTTTTGGTACCCATAATATATCAGGCTTAGATTAGCAACGATTGCACTCGATATATCTTTTTGCAAAAGCCTAAGAACCTGGCCGACATACAAGCGGCGGCTTGCAATTGGATGTAGCTCGAAGAACTCGAGAACTCTCGAGTCAATCCTCTACGGAGCAGGAAGAATAAACCAAGTCGTTTTGCTAAACCCGATCCCCGACCAAAGATCGATGCTCCCGTAGGACCAACTCCCCGAAAGCACTACACGTAGCTAACTCATCCGATCGATGAGATTTACAACGTCATCGATTCTAAACTTCTCAAAAAACCCAAGCCAATGAGAGAAACTCCCAAGACCTGAGAAAGCAACAAGTTCTGTAACTTCCATCAGCAAAAAGGGCACAATACCTTCGAGTGCAATGTTTTACGCGAAGAAATTGAGTGACTTATCAAAGGCGGGCATTTGGTCGAATTCGTCAAAAAGATCGACGACAACGCGCGAAACAGGGACAATAATGACATGTCGCCGCCAAGATAGTGTCAGGCTAAGCCACCTACCGAGCGTGGTCCCCACAATCGATGATGCCTCAGTCGTATTGATATGATTACTGGGGGACCCTCGGGCGGAGATTCGACGTCAGCTCGAAAGAAGACAAGGCGAGAGGCATCATAGAGCTTCTATGGCTCTGGAGAAGTGATGAACGTCCGACCTGCAGACTCCTTACTCGATGAAGAAGTGGTCTTTAGTGAAAATGATGTAATCGATGTACCCACGCACTCGAGTGAGACACCTAGTTATCCTATGGTCGTCACGTTCGATGTCACTAACTTTGTTGTATCCCGTACTTTGATTGATAATGGAAGTTCAAGCAATATTATCGTTTACGTTCGAATGAATTTACATGATAAATTATTGTTAGATCATATTCGAACTCCTCCTACAGGTTTTGGTGGAGCTGAAGTCTACACAAAAGGCCGCGTTCGACTCATGACCTCGATGGGTACACTCCCTCGATGTGCCACTCGGGAGATCAAATACCTTGTGGTCGAAATGCCATCCGCCTACAACATCATTTTTGGTCGACCAGACTTAATCGAATTCTGAGCCATCATTTCAACTTACCACCAAATGGTAAAACTACCCACCCCCGCTGTGGTCGGAAAGTTACGATGTGACATTCCAACAACATGGACCTATTATTCGATATCGATGGAAAAGCCTCGGCCACCCAGCGGAAAACAAGTCCCAATCGTCATCAATGATCTGATGATCGAAGACGAGTTCGGTGATCCCGACGCAATTGACCCAAAAAACTCAAAGAAAATGAGCTCGTCCCACACAGCAAAAAGGAAAAAAACAAGAAGATAAGAAAATCGAACCCGCAGAAGAGCTCGAGGAAATTCAGTTAATCCCTGGACAGACCGAGAAAATCACTCGCATCGGTGCTGGTCGAAAAGGCAAGGAGCAATGCATGCTAATACTATTCCTCCGAGACAACATCGATGTATTCGCCTAGAGCGCTTCCGATCTTGTAGGAGTCGACAGGAAGGTGATCGAACATCACCTAAATGTCGGCCCATCCTACAAGCCGGTCAAACAAAAGCTCCGCCCACAAAGTGAATCCCGAAACGCCATCATCGAACAAGAGGTGAACAAGCTGCTCGACGCTCGATACATTATGCCGATTCAATACGTTGAATGGTTATGCAACGTGGTGGTCATACCAAAACCAGGTGGAAAATGGTGTATGTGCAATGATTTCACCGACTTAAACAAAGCATACTCAATGGATCCATATCCGCTGCCTAGGATTGATCAACTGGTCGACTCCACAGCAGGATGCGAACGACTGAGCATGATGGACGCCTTTCAAGGTTACTACCAAATCTTCATGGCCCTCGAAGATCAGCCAAAAACAGCATTTGTAGTCTTCAATGGAATATACTGCTTTAAGGTTATGTCATTCGGACTAAAAAATGCAGGAGCAACATACCAAAGGATGATGAACAAGGTTTTCGAGTCTGAGATCGGTAACACAGTTGAAGTCTATGTTGATGACATGCTCGTCAAGAGTGAGAAAGCTGCTGACCCATCTCGATCACTTGAAACGGACTTTCAACCTTCTTAGGAAATACAACCTCAAGCTCAATCCCGCAAAGTGCACATTCGGAGTCGATGGGGGGAAATTTCTTGGTTTCATGGTGAGTCAAAGAGGAATCAAAGCCAACCCCGCGAATATATAGGTTATACAACTCTTCCCGAAACCCAAATCGATTCGTGATGTACAACGCCTGGTTGGTCGATTCATATCCCTGAATCGATTTATATCACGGTCATCCGAAAAGAACTTGTCATTCTTCAAAATCCTCTGCAACATCAAAAATTTCGAGTGGACTGCCGAATGTGATCTAGCCCTTGAAGATCTCAAGAAATACCTAACTTCTCCGTCTTTGCCAGCAAAACCGGTCGCTGGAGAAACTCTGTACCTGTATTTGGCTGTCTCACCCGAAATGATCAGCCCGGTGCTTGTCATAGTAAGGGATCAAAAACATCTTTTCGTATACTATGTTAGCAAGATTCTCCATGGACCGGAAGTCTGATACCTCAAGATCAAGAAGTTCGCCCTCGCAGTGGTTCACATTTCCCGGAAGCTTCGACCGTACTTCCAAGCTCACCCCATTGTAGTCCTAACTGATCAACCACTCAGAACGGTTATGGAAAAACCAAAAGTATCAGGAAGACTCACCAAGTGGGCGATCGAACTCGGGCAATTCGAGGTCTCTTACCGCCCTCGGATATCGTATCATGCTCAAATCCTGGCTAATTTCTTGGTCAGAAGAACCTCCCTCTTGCACCAGAACATGATGATACAGTATGGGCCTTAGTAGTCGATGGCTCTTCGACTTCTTTCGGGGGGAGGGAGCCGGTGTATCCCTCTCAAGCACCAACGGATAAGAGATCGAATACGCGATCGACCATCCCACAAAGCGATGCCTTCGACCATCCCAAGGCCAAGAAGTACTCGCTGAAATCCATGAAGGAACATGTGGGAATTATGCTGGTGGTTGATCCCTAGCTCAGAAGATATCTCGAGCTGGTTTCTTTTGGCCCACCTTGCGCAAGGACGCATTCGAATTTGTGAAGAAATATGATCGATGCCAGAAGCATGCCAACCTAACCCATCAGCATCCCGCTGAGATGATCCCGATCGAGTCAGCGTGGCCATTTTAACAGTGGGTTATAGATATCATTGGGACCTTTTTGATCGCCACTCGATAAAGACAGTTCGCTATTATCGCGATCGATTATTTCTCCAAATGGGTCGAAGCCCTTGCGGTCCCAAAGATCACATTCCATGTTATTCGAGATTTTCTCTCGAAACACATCACCACTCAATTTGGAATTCCTCGAATCCTCGTATGTGATAATGGTCCCCAATTTTGAAGCTCACAACTACGACCATATTGCTCCGACTTCAGGATCGACCAGAGGTTGACGTCAGTAAAACATCCTCAAGCTAACGGACAAGTCGAAGTTAGAAATCGAACTATCATTATGAACCTTAGTATACGGCTTGAAGCAAAGAAGGAACTCTGGGTTGATGAACTAGATAGAGTCCTTTGGGCTTATCGAACCACCCCGAGAGTTCTAACAGGTCTAACTCCATTGGCCATGGTATACGGTTCGGAAGCCATGATACCAGCTGAGATCCTTTATCAATCCCCTTGAGTCGTCCAATTTCAACTCGAAAGGAACAGCGAGCAAAGAGCGTTTGACCTCGACACCATAGAAGAAACCGGAGAAAAGGGATATCAAAGAATTCAACAATATCAAGCCATGACAGCTCGAGCTTACAACAAGAATATCCGACCACTCCACTTCCAGACCAGAGATTTGGTGCTCAAGAAGGTTGAAGTCACTAAACATGTTGGCAAGCTTGATGCAAATTGGGAAGGACCATATCAGATATCCAAAATAGGTAAAAACCGTCTTATCATCTCGAAGACCTTGATCGAAAGTCTCTACCTCGATCTTGGAACGCACATCACTTGAACAAATACTGCTTATAAATTTCTTGAATGTACATCGCTTGATCAATGAAATAAAATTGTTTCTCTTTTGATTTATAATGTTTTATTCGACCACATACTCAAACATTTTTTTTTATATATTACGTCGCTCGTAACCAATAAACGTTACCAACTCAAAAGGTAAGGGATCTTTATCTTGACATCTTCTCGATAATCAACATGCATCAAATAATAAAAAGAACACATATCTGGAACATTAAAAGAAAACACTTCATTGACTCGAATTTAAAAAGATTACATAAAGAAATTGTGCATACTTCTCGAACTGAACTATATTCGATCGTACACTTGAAACAAATTTGGATTTTCATAACAGAAGTGGCCAATGCTCGAATCCCTATCTATTTACAACGGATTCCGAGCTAACAACTAAGGAAACTCACCCTAACAGTCAAGTTTCTAAAACATTACATAGACTCGACCCCAACAGTCGAGCCCAAAGAAAGGAGATTGACATTCAACTAAATTCCGGAGCACAGAGATAGGGCTGACACATTTTCTCTGGCTCAATTCTGGTTGGGACCTGGGTCGGTTCCTTCCTCTTTGGGTACAAGCGCCGCCTCACCAAAATATTCCGGGCAGATATCTTTTGGGTCGAAGGAGGCGTCTAGATCGAGCTCGGACACTGTTACATTCTCTGGCTCCCCTGCGTACCTGGATCGAGCCAGATTCACAGTGAACCCGAATCCATCCTTGGACCAATCTGGCTCTGGAGAAGGAAGTCAGGTAATAGGGTCGACAGGGCGAGGATCGTCTTGGTACAGGCCGACCTTTTCTTGATCGTAATCCATTGGGAGATAGTTAGCCGCCTGTACTTGAGCCAGGCACAAGTTGAAGCCCTCCTCGAGATCCTTGAAGCTTTTGATCGAGCAGGTCTTCGCGTACGTTTTTGAATTCATAAAGTGGTATATGCCCCTTCTCTCCAGGTCGGAAACTGACTCCTTGGGCCCCTGCTTGCACCTTTTAATCGCCAAGGCTGCCCTTTTTCTCTCCCCCTCGACCTGCCCCCGTCTCTTCGCATCGAGCTCTTCCTGGTTTACCCGGGTGACCCGATCCTCGGTGCTCTTAAGTTTCTTCTCGGTGTCAGATAATTTTTTAATTGCCTCGAGAAGATTCTTGTCGAGCTCCTCCTTGTCCTTATTGGCCGCCACCAGTTTCTTATCTTTCTCGGCGAGCTCTGCCCTCATCCTTTCGACCGCTTGCTCGGCCCGCTTCCTTTGCTGCCACTGAACCCATCCCCATCGAGCAACATGGAAGAAGTCCTGGCCCACCTGAAAAGAATAGATCGATTATCAAATTCGAGTTACAACTTAGATAGATGCAAGAGTGAGTCAAAAACAGTTTCTGGATCGAAAACACTTACCGCTTTGTATATTTGGACCCATGAGGCCTCGATCTCGTCATCCGAGGGCACCCACCGCTCCTTGTGGTCGACCACCATTTGGATCGAGCTGTACAATGCTTCGATTGCTGGATAGTCTCGGGGGGCTGTACCTATCCGTTGAGGCTCACCTTGGTTGTTCAGGCTTTGAATTCCACCCGGAAAGTGGGGCTCCTGGATGGTCGGATAATCAAAGAAGATCCTCATGTCCTCTTCATCAGGCTTCCAGGGGACCGTTGTAGCAGATCGGGCACCATGAACGGGCTTTCGAACCCCAGCCAGAACACTTGCCACGTTCCGGGGGACGATCACCCCTCGACCTTGGTTCGGGGGCTTAGAGAATTCGCCGGCCTGTACCTCGACTATAGGTCCCATGAAGGGCGGAATCGGAAGCATTAGGGATTTCTCTCGACCTTTACCCCTAAGCTTGTCCGCCTCGACCCTGGACTTAGAAGATTGGGAAGAATGGCGGCCCGATTGTGTCTTCTGCCTTTTGGAATGGGGGGGCTTCTGGGTCATCCCCACCGCTCGAAGCTACCCCACGTTTTTCAGGGGCATTGGACGTCCTCTTTTCAAGGACCTTTGTCTACGCCTCAACCGTGGCATTGGTTGCTGCAGTGATCTCCGCCTAGGTCGGAGGGGGCAAGCGTTTCTTCTCAGCGGCCTTCTCCAACTCGGCCATCTCCTTCCTTCGAGCTGATAGTGCGGTAGATATGATGTACTTCTCTGTAGAAAAGAAAGAAAAATCGATCAAACACTTGTACAAAACACAAGAAATCTGAAATGAAGACTGCGTCGAAAAGGTCACTCGATGTACCGGGATCGAAATATTTACGGACCCCTGGGGCCACTCGATAAGCATTTGGGGGTCGATCATGTCCTTCGACTCGACACTCCCCATGTCTCTCAGCGCGGCCATCAACGTATTCGGCTATCCTGGATTCCCTCTCGAAAGGTTGGCTCAAGGAACCCAACTCCATCCCGGATACTTCAAACCGGGCCATCCCTTCTCCCACTTGATATATACAAATCTTTGTTTCCAACCCTTACCATTCAAGGTGGTTGGAGACCTCACTAGTCGAAAATTATTCTTTAACTGAAGTTGCACATACCCCGGCCCTGGCGCCGAGGTCTCGGTCATTACTGAAGCCTGAAGACCTCCGACAAGCAAAAAATGTTGGTCTTCATCCCCAGGCACTTCAACAAGGCCCTTAGCCCATTCACTATCGCTTAGGAGTTGGGCATCAACTGAAGTGGGCTGATCCTGAGGGTATTAAGGAACTCGAGCATCTCCTCGGGGATAGGGACCCTAAACCCATTTTAGACCGCCTTGTAATTGACCGTGATGCAGTTCTTGGGCGGGTTTGTCATTCTATCTCCCGGCTTGGGCTTTATGACTCGATAACCCCCCAAACTCCGGTACCCCGCTAAACAGCCAATCTTGAATCTCCCTAACCTTATCCCAGGAGATATCAGGGGTAATGGCTCGAGGGGTCTTTAACCAACCGACCCTCCGATTCAACATTTTCCTCCCCTTCCTCCTCTTCACTGTCTCCTTCCTCTTTCCGACCTGAAGCGAGGCCTCCTCACCTCTTGCTCGAGGCATTACCTACTTTTCCCTCTCTACCTCGGGAACCGGATCAGAATTCCCCTCAATATCGACATCCTCAACCTTTCCTTGGAGGTTTGTTGACCTAATCTAGTCTCTATAAAGACCCCCGAATCAGAAGAATCTGAGCTCGAACCCGAGCTGGAACTTGACCCGCATTAACGGTTCCCACTTCCATCCCTACCGGCTCGACTTCCTCTCGATTTGTCGACATCCTACATGTAACGCCCCAATTTCAGGTACGCACGACACGTGTGATTTTCCGAGAGTTAGGATTTATTTAATCCTTTCGTTTATTAAATTCCTACATTTTAATATAAATAATATAAATTATATTTCAATATGATTATGTGAAAATACGTCAATTCGGGATTTTGGTGTTACGGGAATTAATTGTCTAGACATGATCTAATTACCTAATTGTCCTTAATTGCTCATTTCCTTTTATTTAAGGACTAAATTGCATGAAAGTTTCTTGGACTAAATTGATCACTTTCCAAACCTTTGTACTTGATTGCATGACTTATAAACTTTAAGGATTTAATTACAAATATTACATTTTTCCCAAGATATATCGGTATGCATCTCTTCCACAAGCTTCATTTCTCATTTTCATGCTAAACACCCAAATTTGCTTCCTCTTTCTACCGAGCCAAAAATATCAAGAAGGCAAAGGAAGATTTCATCAAATTCATCAACTCTTTCCAAGAAAATAAGGAGTTTTGGAGCTTGGTCATTCATTTCATCATCTTCTTCCATTTATATTCACCTCATGGTATTTATGAGCATCTATATGATTTCTTGGAATTTATGTATGAAGCTAGGGTTCATGATTTGAGCTTGATAATTGAGGTGTTGGTGCTAGAAGTATGATTACATGCTTAAAGCTTGAATTTCAGGTGTAATTCTTGAGAATTAGGATGAGTTCATGTGTAAGCCAAAGTTGGGAATCATGATGATGGAAGCATGAGTTGTGTGTTTATATTGAGTTTTATTGTACCAAAAGCATGTATATATGTTTAGTTCATGGAGTTATGCAATTAGAGATTGAATTATAAGAGATTGGATGCTTTGAAGATGTATTTCGTGCCTCCCCTGTTCTTCATCCTCTGTTCTGCATCTTCTGCGTAACGGGAATGACCCTTCCCGTTCCCTTTGTAATTGGGGAACGACCGTTCCCACATTTTGAATAGTGTGCTTGGCGGCGAGGACGGGAACGACCGTTCCCACTTTGTCTCATAGACGGGAACGGCCGTCCCCATCTTCGGGGAGCCCGACAGGCGGGAACGGCCCTTCCCACCTTGAACTAAAACCTAGAACGGCCGTTCCCAGCCCTCTGGAAGTGCAGAAACATTCTGCATAAAATTAGATTTTTGGGACCCAATCCCGATGGCTTATTTGACCCCAATTTGTTATTATATGAATGATTACATGCCAAAACGTGATATGTGCATGCTACATTGTTTATTGCATGATGTCTCGTACTTGATCAAGCCGTGCGTCCTATTTGGTAACATTGATGAGTTATTGTCTCACGAGTACACCATGTCCTGTTTCTTGTCCAGTTATTCTCCCGGGGCGGAGATTGTGATCAACAGAGCATGTTCACGCATCCATGAGTCGTCGTGTCGCCTGTCAGGTGAGGTTTAATTACTAGTTACTTAGAACCCGTATAACCTTATTTGACTTTTGGGCCAAAAGAGATATAAATATATAATGATAAGTGTTTCTAAACTATCAAGTCGTGTTCTTTAAAAGTAAACTGTGTTCCTAGCAAGCAAGTCATGTTTATGAAAGCAAGTCGTGTATCGTGTTACAATCAAGTCCTGTATCGTGTTACAAACAAGCCGTGTATCGTGTTACAAGCAAGCCATGTATCGTGTTACCTTGATCGTGTTTGGCGAACTATCGTGTACCGTGTATTATGGGCCCGAGGGTGAGTGTTTGAGCCAACCGGGAAAGCATAGGGCTGACGGGTAACTCACACACCTCTCTCAAACCGTGGGGATGCCCCCTGAATCCACCAGGAGGTTTGGTGGAGGAAGGAGTCCCGTACGTGGGAGTCATGTTCCCGACATGCAACGTGATATCGTGGGTGGTTCGGGCCTTGCAAACCCACCACCATTGGAGAATGGAGAATTTCGTGTTATTGATCGTGTGCACTATAATGACTTGTGTGATAACCTAATTAAATGAAAGAGTAATTCTTGTTCACTGTCAAGGTTGGTTGGAGATCGTGCACGCCCTCGCCAGGGCCACTGAATGTTATAGTAACCGTGATTATCGTGATAAACTTGATAGTTGTAATCTCGGGCAAGTCCTTGATATTCTTGCACTTATATTATTGTTATTATTATTTTAGTTACAAAACCTTACCCAAGGTTATAACTTGCATGTTATTTGCGCATATATATATCTATACCCCTCACTCAGTCTTCCACAGACTGACCTCTCCACCTTTCAGGTTCTTGCAGGAGCACACTAGGCGGGAGTCGAGTCGTGTCAAGTCCAGTCCATGTAGTCGAGTCAATCACGGTGCATATTATTTATCGTTGCTTTAGAATTGTTATTATAGTTACTTGTTATTTATACTCGGAGATGATAATGTATTGATATGTAAAGCTGGAACATATTTGACTTGGTGAATGAGAAATGTCGTGACGTGTTTAATAATTATATTTAATAGTGAATAGTTTATGCTTCCGCTTTCACTCGTTGCATGTATACATTAATCCCGCCTAGCTTGTCGTTTATTGCATTGTCACCCGTTAGCTATAGGTTAGTTCATGTACGGATTGTCCGTTTCGTATGTGGACTGACCTATAGTGCGGGGGTGTGGCACCTCCACGTGTAAAAGGGTGCTACACTACAGTTGGCAGAAAACGGCTAAGACTTACACTTTGTTGAAACGAATTTGAGCAAATCGAGAGAGAGGGAGCTTTCGAAGAAGGAAGTTGCGAACCTCTCCCTCGAAGCAGTCGAAAAACAAAACGAAGCAAAGAGGATTGAATCGAGATAAGAGTTGAAATAGTACCTTTTATGTATAAAGGAGGGTCGAAATTTATTTCCTCTGAGACGAATGGCCGAAATTCGATGCACAAAGACGCTAAAATGGCTCGGAGCAGCTCAGAACTCTTCTTCAATTCTTTTTCAAAGTAATTGAATGAATTTACAGAGAAAACTATTTATAGGGGTGAATTTGGCAGGAATCGAGAAGGTGAAAAGTTACAATGATTACGGTGGGTCCCACCCTTGGGATCTGAAACGGCACTGCCACGTTAGCCCTAGCAGATGACAATTCGGGGGGCTTATGACGTGACTTGGACCCGCCATACCTTCGGACCAATCACTACACGCCACCTGTCCGGTTGAATAATCCACTTCGATCGTCAGGTCGGCCTCCCAGTTCCTGCTCCAGATTTTACTACCCCATACTTTGACCCAGCGACTGCCGCTCCGAATCGAATCGGTCGATTCATATCCCTCGACCATTATCGAGCCGACCCACTATCCCTCTCCGGGCTTAGTGGCTGACCACGCATTTAATGCAAGGCGATAATGGGGCACCTGTCAGCTTCCTGCGCCGACACGTGGAGGCGGTCATTCCTCTCTCTTCACCCTATATAAAGGCTCTGCATTTATTACAACAGTAAGTCTTCTCACCTACCACTTTTACCACTCAATCATTTGATCCCTGTCACATGATCCTGACTTGAGCGTCGGAGTGCCAACCCGAGTATCACCCCCACCAATCAGAAACTAGAAAAGGTCATGACAATCGTCACAACACTGTTACTCAATGTAGCTCAAGCAGGGTCTTCGATCGTCTCAGCCTTGAAAGACGACCCAACCAGGTTCGTCGTCGATCGAATCGGGGGTGCATTGTAAGGTCAGATGACCTTAGGAACCAAATCCCACTACGTCACAGTCGACAGGGCACCCGACACCGCGAAGAGAGCCAAGGATCCCATAGCCGCTCTCCCAGACGATCCCACTCTCCCAGGCATGACCGGTCTAGGTCCCCTCGACATACACGATCGACGCAACACTTGGGGCGACCCTGCAGATATCATAGTGATAGGGAAGCACAATCCCCATTCCGCGATGAGATAATCGAAGCTACTACAGAGGAGAAGAACCCTACTGGTTTACCCATCTACAACGGGTCAACTGACCTTGAAAAACACGTCTCAAGGCTCGAAATGCAACTCAGCATGTTCGGACATTCTCCCCTCATTTGGGCCAAAATCTTTGTCACCACCCTTGACGGCCCTGCGCTAGATTGGTTCTCAAGACTACCTCCTCGATCCATACCATCGTACAAGGCCTTAGTCGAGCGCTTTGTTGCCCAATTCTCCTCCATGAAGGGAGACAAGCTCTCATCGAC
The DNA here is from genome assembly GCA_037501455.1 of Lantana camara. Classification (NCBI taxonomy): domain Eukaryota; kingdom Viridiplantae; phylum Streptophyta; class Magnoliopsida; order Lamiales; family Verbenaceae; genus Lantana; species Lantana camara. The sequence continues at coordinate 119,103,842 of CM074857.1, forward strand.
CTACCTGTACACCATAAGGCAAGGTCTCAATGAATCCCTCCGAGACTTTTTTACTCGTTTTTTGCAAGCAGTGGTCAAAACAGAGGAGCCAAGCATCGATCTGCTGAAACCGATTGTCCACAAGGCCCTAATCAGCAATGAATGTGCTCGGTATATCTTCTTGCAGAAACCTCAAAATTTGGCCGACATAGAAGTAGCAGCATGCGACTGGATGCAGCTCGAAGAGCTCGAGAATTCTCAGCATAGTCCGGTCCAAGGCAGGAAAGCAGAACCCAGCCGACCGACCAAACAGGACTTTCACCCCAAGAATGATGCTCCCGATGCCCAGAAAGCACTATACACAACTTACGCGACCAATTGATGAGATTTACAACGTTATCGATCCATCACTGCTCAAGAAACCCAAACCAATGAGGGACACGATAAAAAATCGGGAGAGCAACAAGTTCTGCAATTTCCACCAACAGAAAGGACACCACACTTCCGAATACAATGCCTTGTAGGAGAAAATAGAGCGATTCATCAAAGGAGGGCACCTGCTCGAGTTCGTCAAGAAGATCGACGAACATGCTCGAAACAGGGACCACAACGACAGATCTCCGGCAAGACAGCGTCAGGCAAAGCCACCAACCGAAAGTGACCCACACAATCAACCATGTCTTGGTCGAATCGACATGATTGCGGGAGGACCTTCAGGCGGGGACTCAAGGTCAGCTCCAAAGAAGACGCATCGCGCAGTTTCTATAACCTCCATGAAGTGATGCACAACCGACCGGAAGACTCCTGGCTCAACGAAGAAGTAGTCTTTAGTGAAAATGATGTAGTTGATGTACCCGCTCACTTGAGCGAGACACCTAGCTGTCCTATGATTGTCACGCTCGGCGTCGCTCACTTTGTTGTATTATGTACCTTAATTGATAATGGAAGCTCTAGCAATATTATCGTTTACTCGACTCTTGTGCGAATGAATTTACACGATAAATTGCTCCTAGATCCTATTCGAACTCCTCTTATAGGTTTTGGTGGAGCAGAGGTCTACATCAAAGGACGTGTTCAACTCGTGACCTCAATGGGTACACTCTCTCGGCGCGCCACGCGCGAGATCGAATACCTCGTGGTCGAGATGCCATCTGCCTACAACATCATCCTCGGTCGACCCGGTTTGAAGGAAATCCAAGCAGTCATCTCAACTTACCACCGAATGGTAAAATTGCCCACTCCCGTCGGAGTTGGAGAGTTACAGTGTGACATCCCAACTGCATGGAGCTGCTACTCGATATCAATGGAAAAACCCAAACCACACAGCGAGAAGCAAGTACCCCTCACCATCAATGACCCCATGTTGGAAGACACTTTCGAGGATCCCGATTCGATCGACCCCGAAAACTCCAAAAAGATGAGCTCATCCCATGCAACCAAGTGAAAGAAACAGAAAGATAAGAAGCTCGAACCCGTTGAAGATCTAGAGGAAATCCAATCGATCCCTGGGCAGGTTGAAAAGATCACTCGCATAGGATCCAGTCGAAAGGGCAAAGAACAGTGCATGGTGATACGATTCCTTCGCGATAACCTCGACGTATTCGCATGGAGTGCTTCCGACCTCGTAGGAGTTGACAGGAAAGTGATCGAACATCACCTGAATGTCGATCCATCCTATAAACCGATCAAGCAAAAGCTTCACCCTCAAAGTGATTCTCGGAATACTATTATTGAACAGTGGCGCAAAGTACATAATGCCAATCCAATACGTCGAGTGCCTATATAATGTTGTACTTGTCCCGAAACCAAGCGGAAAGTGGCACATGTGCAACGATTTCACCGACCTGAACAAAGCATGCCCAACGGACCCCTACCCAATACCGAGGTTCGACCAGCTAGTCGATTCCACAACGGGATGCGAACGATTAAGCATGATGGATGCCTTCCAGGGCTATTATCAGATCTTCATGGCTATCGAGGATCAGCCCAAGACGGCCTTCATAGTCTTCAATGGAATATATTGTTTCAAAGTCATGCCTTTTGGGCTCAAGAACGCTGGAGCTACTTATCAGAGAATGATGAACACCGTCTTCGAGCCTGACATCGGCAACATTGTCGAGGTATATGTCGATGATATGCTAGTCAAGAGCGAACAGGCCGTCGACCACCTCGGTCACCTGAAACGAACTTTTGACCTCCTCCGGAAATACAATCATAAACTCAACCCGACGAAGTGTATGTTTGGAGTCGACGGAGGAAAATTCGTAGGCTGCATGGTGAGCCAAAGGGGAATCGAGGCTAACCCGACGAAAATACAAGCCATACAGCTTTTTCTGAAACCCAACTCGATTCGCGATGTCCAGCGACTTGTTGGTAGGATCATCTCACTGAATCGATTTATATCGCGATCATCCGAGAAGAACCTACCATTCTTCAAGATCCTCCGCAAAATCAAAGAATTCGAATGGACTCCCGAGTGCGACCAAGCGCTCGACGAACTCAAAAGCTACCTCACTTCCCCACCTCTTCTGGCGAAACCGATCGATGGAGAGACCCTATACTTATACCTGGTGGTCTCTTTCGAAATAATTAGCTCGATGCTTGTTGCAATAAGAGATCGAAAACACCTCCCTTTTACTATGTCAGTAAAATCCTCCATGGCCCGAAGGTCTGATACCTAGAGATCGAAAAGTTCGCTCTTGTCGTAGTCCACACCTTACGAAAACTCTGACTGTATTTCCAAGCTTATCCGGTCGCCGTCCTTACAGATCAGCCACTCAGAGCGGTCATAGAAAAGCCCAAAATCTCGGGAAGACTCACCAAGTGGACAATCAAACTCGGGCAGTTTGAGATATCCTACCGTCCTCGAATATCGTACCAAGCACAAATCTTGGCCGACTTCCTTGTCGAAAAACACACTCCTACCGAAGTAGAAAATATTGACTGAGCATGGACTTTACCCGTCGATGGCTCATCGACCTCTTCCAGGGGGGAGCCGGCGTATCCTTCTCCAATACGAACGGTGACCAGATCGAGTAGGCTATCGCCCTCGAGTTTCCAGTAACGAACAACGAAGAACGAAGCCCTCTTAGCAGGATTGAAGATCGCGCGTCTACAAAACATCAAAAAACTCACGGTCAAGACCGACTCGTAACTAGTCACCGGACAAGTTGGTGGAGATTATAAGGCACGAGAAGAGTCTATGATCAAATATCTCACTTTAGCCAAGAAGGCTATCGCAGAATTCGAAGAACTAAGGCTCTACCAAGTTCCTCGAGAGGAAAACCTTCGAGCAGATGCTCTTTCTAAGTTTGCCAGTGGGTCTTTGAGCACACGAGGTCGATGCATAACCTTCATGACATCCCCCCGAAGATCAATTGATCTGCCCACCACAAAAATCAGCTCTATCGATGCCACCGAACCATACTGGCTAGATGGAATCGTCCTCTATCTCCAAGAGGGCACACTACCTGAAGACCCTACCGAGACCAAGAAAGCTCAAACACCAAGCTCTGAGCTATTCTCTCAATCAAGAAGATCGACTATATAAACGATCCTTCCTCGGCCCTACCAAATGCTGCCTCCGACCCTCCCAGGGCCAGGAGGTGCTAGACGAAATCCATGAAGGATCGTGTGGGAACCACGCTGGAGGTCGGTCACGTGCGCTGAAAACATCTCGAGTTGGTTTCTTCTGGCTAACATTACGTAAGGATGTATTCGAATTCGTCAAAAAATATGATCAATGTCAGAAGCACGCGAACTTGACTCATCAACACCCCACTAAAATGATCCCAATTGAGTCAGCTTGGTCCTTCGACCAATAGAGGATCGACATCATTGGGCCCTTTCTGATGGCCACGAGACAAAGATAATTCGTTGTCGTCACGATCGATTATTTCTCTAAGTGGGTCGAAGCTCTGGCAGTCCCGAGGATCAATTTTCACGTTATGCAAGACTTCATCTGGAAGCACATTATCACTCGATTTGGGGTCCCTCGAGTACTCGTATGCGACAATGGTCCACAATTTCGAAGCTCACAATTTAGGGCATATTGCTCTAATTTCAAGATCAGCCTAAGATTTACATCGGTCGGACATCCCCAAGCTAATGGGCAGGTCGAGGTTACGAATCGCACTATCATCCAAAACCTATGTACTCGGCTCGAGGCCAAAAAAGAGCTTTGGGCCGATGAGCTAGAAAGAGTCCTTTGGGCTTATCGAACCACCCCTAGAGTTCCAACAGGGCTAACACCCTTCGCCATGGTGTACGGCTTGGGGGGCCATGATACCTGCTGATATCCTTCACCAGTCCCCCCGAGCCACCCAGTTTCAGCTGGAAAAGAACAATGAACAGAGAGCTCTCGATCTCAACACCATAGAAGAAACCAGAGAAAAGGAATATCAGAGAATGCAGCAGTACTGAGCCACCACAACTCGCGCTTATAACAAGAATATACGATCGGCCCACTTCCATGTCGGAGATCTGGTACTCAAAAAAGGCAGAGGTCACCTAGCATGTCGGCAAACTCGACGCAAACTGGGAAGACCCCTTCCGAGTGTCCAAAATAGGCAAGAACCATTGCTATCATCTTGAAGACCTTGATCGAAAGCCCTTACCTTGATCTTGGAACGCTCACAACTTGAAAAAATACTACTTGTAAGAGTATTAAATGTAAATCTTTTTGAACGATGAATAAACAAGTGTTTCCTTTTCAATACAAATATCTTGTTCGATTGTACACTTGAATGTTTTACTTTACGATGCTCGTATCCATTAAAGCATCATGCACTCGAAAGATTAAAGAACCCGCTCGATATCGACTCGATCGCATACATCAAATTAACACAAGAACATTTATCCATAATTGGCAAAGGAAAATTCAAGTTTAAACTTCATTGATCCAAGAAATTGAAAGATTACATGATGATTCAAAACAAAAGTGTGTCGATTACATTGTTTTCGATCATACACTTAACTAAAATTTGGATTTTCCCAATGGGAGCAACAAACACTCGGATTCCTACCTATTTAAAATGAATCCCGAGTCGACAACTAGATGAACTCACCCTAATAGTCGAGTTCTTAAAAACGAACAAAGGCTCGACCCCAACAGTCGAAACCCTAGAAAAATGGATCTCCATTCAGCTAAAATTCTCGAGCGCAGAGATAGGGCTGGCACATTCTCTCAGGCTCAATTTCTGGTCGAAACATCTCCGGTCCCCTACTCGATTGGCACCAACGCTGTTTCACCAAAATACTCAAGGCAGATATCCTTTAGCTCGAGAGAGGCGTCCAGATCGAGCTCCATTATTGACAAATTATCTGGCTCTCATCTTGTGACCAATCAGGCTCGGGAGAGGGAGGTCGGGTTATAGGCTCAGTAGGTCGTGGTTCATCTTGGTACAGGCCAACCTTCTCTTGACCATAATCCATTGGAAGGTACTTGGCCGCCTGCACTTGGGCTAGGCACAAATTAAAGCCCTCTTCGAGATCTTTAAAGCTCGTGATCGACACGGCCTTGGCGTAGGCTTTCGAGTTCATAAATTGGTACAAGCCTCGTTTTTTCAGGTTGAAAACAGATTCTTCGAGGCCTCGCTTGCACCTGCTTATAGCCAAGGCCGCTCCTTTCCTTTCTCCCTCGATCAGACCCCGGTTCTTAGCATCGAGCTCTTCCTGCACCGCCCTAGCAACTCGAGCCTCCGCCGCCTTTAGCTACTTCTCAGTATCTGACAGCTTTTGGATCACGTCGATGAGGTTTTTATCGAGCTTCTTCTTGTCTTTGTTAGCCTCTGCCAACTTCTTGTCTTTATCCTCTAGCTCGATCCTCATTTGTTCGACCTGCTGCTCATCCCTCGCTCTCATTTGGCGGTGGACCCAACTCCTCCGAGCCACATAGAAGAAATCTTGACCCACCTGAAGAAGACAATTCGATCATTAAAATTCGAGCAACAATTTAACGCAAGAATAAGTTGAACAGTATCTTTCTAGTGTGTACTTAAGGCAAAATACTTCTGAACCCAGGACGCCTCGATCTCATCGTCCGCGAGGGCCCACCATTCCCTGTGGTCAATCTCAATTTGGATTGAGCTATAAAAAGCTCCGATCGCAGTGTAATCTTTAGGGACCGTCCCAATCCGTCGGGGCTCGCCCTGATCATTCAGGCTCTGAATGCCATTCGAAAAATGAGGCTCTTTGACACTAGGATAGTCGGAAAAGAGTCGCTTATCTTCTTCGCTGGCTTTCCAAGGGATGGCGGTTGCCGGTCGAGTGCCTTGCGGAGGCCTTCGGACCCCGGCCAGGACGCTGGCGGCGTTCCGGGGCATGATTGCCCCACGACGCTAGTTCAGAGGATTGGAAAACTCACCGACGTGGACCTCGACGACGGGCCCAATTGATGGAGGCATCGGAAGCATGGGGGTCTTCTCTCAACCCCTTCCCTTTTGCTTGTCTGCCTCGACCACAGACTTCGAAGAATGGCGATGTGGTTTTTGTTTCTTGGATTGGGGGCCTTCCGCGTTTTCGACCCCAATCGGAGCGTTCCCCCGCTTTCCAAGGGCATCAGCTGTCCTCATCTCAAGGACCTTTGGTAACGCCTCGACCGTAGCGTTCTGTGCTACAATGGCCTCAGCCTCGGTCGGAGGGGGCAACCTTTTCTCTTCAACTGCCTTCTTCAGGTCGGCCATTTCCTTCCTTCAAGCGGCAAGTGAGGCAGACATGATGTATTTTTCTGCAAAAGGAATTGAATCGATCAAACACTTGCCCAAAAACAAAACAAACACACGTAAACAGAAAACAAACAAAAATCCTACTTCGAAGGATTCGCTCGATATACCAGGGTTAAAGTACTTGCGGACCCTTGGCGCCATTCCCAACTCGATTAACATCTGGGGATCGATCATGTTTTTTGACTCCAAACTCCCTAGATCTCTCAAAGTGGCCATCAAAGTGTTTGGCCAACCTGGATTCCCTCTCGGAAGGTCAGCTCGAGAAATCCAACTCCAGCCCGGATACTTCAAACCCGGCCACCCCTTTTCACACTCGATGAAAACGATTCTTTGTTTCCACCCCACGCCATTCGAGCTAGTTGGCGACCTTATCACTCGATAATTACTCTTCGATTGGAGCTGGATGTATCCCGGACCCGGCGCCGAGGTCTCGGTCATTAAGGAGGCTTGGAAAATTTCTGAGAGGCAAAAAATGTTGGTCCTCATTCCCAAGCACCTCAACAGAGCTCTCAACCCATTCACCATCGCATACGAGTTGGGCATCAATTGAAGTGGGCTGATCCTCAGAGTGTTGAAAAACTCGAGCAACTCCTCGGAAATGGGCACTCGAAACCCGTTCTCGACCGTCTTGGAATTGACCGCGATACAGTTCTTAGGCGGGTTTGCCATCCTATCTCCTGGCTTGGGCTTTATGACTCGATAGCCCCCAAACTCTGGCGCTCCACCAAACAGCCAACCCTGGATCTCCCTAAATTTCTCCCTGGATACCTCCGGTGTAATAGCTCGGGGATCCTTCACCAGTCGACCTTCCGGCTCGACATTCTCTACGTTTTCTTCCTCCTCTTCTTCCTCTTCTACCCGACCTGAGGTCGACCTTTCCTTCCTAGCAGCTCGGGGCACGATAACCTCTTCCCATTCCATCTCGGGTGGAGAGTCGCATACCGCCACCACGTCCACATCCTCATCCCTCCCCTGAGGATTGGTCGATCTTGTCTCTATGGAGACCCCAAAATCTGACGAGTTTTAGCTCGAGTCGGAGCTGGAGCTCGACCCCACACTCACGGTTCCCATGTCCATCCCCACAGGCTCGGTCTCACCTCGATTTGTTGACATCTTACAATTTAACAAGAAAGGGCTAAAGTTTCCACTTTTGAAAGATCGAATTCGAACAAATCGAGAGAAAGGGAGCCTTCAAAGAGGGAAGTGGTTAACCTCTCCCTCGAAGTAGTCGAGAAAAATAAAACAAAAAAAAGAAAACTGAATCGAGTAAGAAGTCGAAATAGTACCTTTAGGTATTCGGAAACTCGAAGTTCACTTCTTTTGGAATGAACGGTCGAAAATCGATGCGCTAAGACACTAGAAAGACTTTGAATAGCTCGGTGCTTTTCTTTAGAAATCTCTCGCAAAGTAACAAATGGATTTACTGAGGGAACTATTTATAAGAGTGAATTTGGAGGGATTCGAGAAGGCAAAACATCGCCATGACTACGACGGGTCCCACCCTCGGGAACTGAAACGCCACTGCCACATCAGCCCTAGCAGATGACGTTTCAGGGGGCTTATGACGTGGCTCGTACCTGTCGTTCCACTGAACCAATCACCACGCGCCACCTGTCCGGTCGAAGAGTAGGTCGGTCTTCCAATTATCGCCCCTAGTTTTACTACCTTGGTCTTCGACCTAGAAACAGTCTCTCCGATCAATTCGCTCGGCTCAAACCCTTCGAGCCGCCCCGGACCAGTCCACTATCTTACTCTCAGTTGAGTTACCGACCACACAATAAATGCAGGACGATAGTGGGCCACTTGTCAGCTCCTGGCGGTGACGCATCGAGGCGGTGCACTCTCTCTCTTCACCCTATATAAAGGGTCCGCATTTATTACAACAGTAAGTTCTTCTCCTACCACATTTTTATCGCTCAATCTATCGACCATTATCGTTCGATCCTGACTTGAGTGTCAGAGTGCCAATCTGGGTATCACTCCCACATTTCCCGAGTTGGCCTCGAGCTCACGTTTTCCTTCGATCCCCGCAGATTTCGAGTAGTCAGGCGGCGATTCTCCAATCAAGAAATAGAGTGTTCGAAGGCTCGATTTCCCGATTGAACAGCAAGTGGAGATTTAGCTAGACCACTAAGTAACATGGTGATCGTGTGGTGCTGCGGTTGTTTGAAAGGAACTTTGTGGGGGTGGTGTGATCATCGGGGGAAGGGACTTTTTGGTCCAATTGTAGCTGAAGCTATTGTAGTGTTGGAAGTGACAAGATTGGCAACGAGAAGGGAGGAATGGTCTCATGTGATTATTGAGGGTGATTGACAAGATCTCATTCATAAATTTCAAGTTTTATGCGAAGATCTGCCTTTGATTAGGATTATTTGTAGCGATATTTATTACTAGTACTTTTGTAAGTTCGGGATTGATGACTTTACCTAAGATTATATTGGATAAAATTGTTGATTATTCATCCCACATTTTCCATCTCTAATGCATGGACACTCCGAAAAATGATCCCGTGCAGTGCCCGACACGTGTCGGACACGGACACGCCTTGGACACGGCTCCGACACATGTCGGACACGTCTGAGCCGTGTCTTAAATTAAAAAAAAAAATTAATTTGGACACGGTGTCGGACACTCCGCGGTTTGGATCCGTATTGAGCCGACTTTGGATTTCTGAAAGGAAGACGCCGCACGACTTTGGATTTCTGGAAGGAAGACGCCGCATCGAGGGATATCTTGTTGACTCACATGGTAAAAGCTACGGATCTACTGTGGTAATGGTGGTGGCGGAATAAATTAAGGTGGCTCCGATTTGATGTGGTGGAAGAAATTTAAATGGCTGCTTGAAGATATTGAAATGGCTGCTTACTGTAAAAAAAAAAAAAAAGTAGATGTGAATTGTTTCTGATTTCAAACTTTTGCCCATTTGGATCTTGAAGAATCCATCTCCACGGCGATGAAAGGGGCAATGAAAGTAGTCATGGTGTGAGTATTTTTCATGTTTTGAGAAGAAAATTAGATGAATTGGCGGCTGGGTAATTAGGGTCAGAATAAGGTAGACATAATTTTTCTAACCCTTCAACTTTGTAGATTAACGGTTTGGGCCTCTTGGCCCACAACACTCCAAAATATGTCTTAATTTGTTTCGTTTCTTTTTTTCTTTATCTAACTTCTTTCAAATGTAATAACTAATATACATGACACCAGTAAATACTAAACCAAAGTATATAAATTCACTTTGTGGTAATAGCTTTTTATCTTAGTATTAGAAATAATTTACGTAATTCAAAGAATATTTTATATTTATAAAATAAAGAATATATTATTGTTAAATAAATTAATAAGTATATAATATATTTATTATATAAATATAATAGCCGTATCGTGGCCAAAAATTTTAAAAAAATCCATGTTATCGTGTCGTATCCGTATCGTGTCGTATCCGTATCGTCATATCCGTGTCTGTGCATCATAGTTTTCCATGGGATGAGCAATTCACTACTATATTCTACAACACATCCCATTACTTATTATGTCATCTCAACCAACAAAGTAAAGTATTGTGACTTATTTCTAATGTTAACTTCTCCAGCGCGTGTATATCGAGTAATTCGTGTTGTTCATGTATTGACTAGAAAGTTTAGTTTATTTAATAATGAGATATTGATATTTCTATTTATACTTGGGCATTGATCTCACTCATCACATTGTAATTCTGATCGATTCTTATAACATCATTACAACAGTACGACTACAAATTGTTTTTCAGTCTTATATTAATACGCTTATTTCAAAAGAAAATACTCCCTTCTTCCATGATCATCTTCACAACTTGTAGTCATCCAGGACACGTTTCACGTCAAGCCCAGTATTCAGAAACTTCACCAAATATTCATGCAAGAATACCTCTCTGTATTTCGCTGGATTTTCTTCCGAAATCAGCTCTTTAATGGGACCATAACACTTAGCTTCACCAACAGGACCAGATATGAAGTAAGCCACAGAAATTCTCGGCCCGACAGGGTTAGCCACCACTCTATGAATACTGCTTCTGAATTTCCCATTCGACACCAACTATGCCACAATCAACACAATGAAATCAGAATCAGGAAAGGAGACACAACAATACAATATACAACATGATGATGCAAATTTTAGCTTGAAAATTCAAACACCTGGAGGAGATCGGCAATGTTTATAACCAATCCTCCTGGAGTGGGCTCAACATCGATCCACTGGCCCTGGTAGAAAACCTGGAGGGCACTGATGTGGTTTTGTAGAAGGATTGTGAGAAATCCAGCATCAGAGTGCTTGGTGGTTCCCATAGTGAGCTGTGGCTCGGGGCATGCTGGATAATAGTGGCTGGTGATCCGATGCCCTTTCGAGCATTCCATGTTGTATAGGTGATCGCTTTGGAGACCGAGCGCCTCGGAGAGCAGCGAAAGAAGTGTGTCTCCGAGAACAGCAACGTGTTTCAAGTATTCCACGGTGCTATCCCTGTCAATTATGAAGTTCGAACACGCTTATATATATTTATATCGATTAGTCATGATGAGGGACAGAGCCAGGATTTGGCACAACGTCACATATGTAGATTCTCATCACTAACTAAATCATCTATCTATAATCTATCTGTCAGGCCTCAAAAAAGTTGAATGAACTTAGGACAGCAAAAGTCAACACTCAACAGAAAATCAGTTGACAAACCAGAAGTAGAAATACCTGCAAGATTCTGGCAATTCCTCTCCACGAATTTTGTCAGGAAAAAAGATGCTCACGGTATCCCTCCAGTTGGCAGTCTTTGAAGTGAACAAATCATAATTGGTCTGATACCTTACAGTTCTCCTGAAATCCCGTGTGTAATACTTACTCTTCTCCTCAACATCCATCTCATTAAATTTTCGGACACCATCAATCATCCCGTCAAGGACTGTTTGAGGAATCCCATGATTCACCACCTGGAAAAATCCCCAGGTTCCTGACGCAGTTCCCACTTGTTCAACGATCTCTCTTCGCCTGTCCGGGTCCTGGAGTACGCCGTTCAGATCTATAACAGGAACTTGAATTCTCTGAGATTTTTTGTGATTCAACTCTTCTTCTTCGGCGAGCTCCTCAGGGGGCCTGACGAAAATCTTGGGAACTTTGAGGAATCCTGAATCAACCAAACCTTTGACACCGGCGTGAGTTTCGTCGAAAGCTTTGAGCATTTCTGCTCTGTCTTGGTGTTGGTCAATTGTTGAGAATTCAATCCCCCCTGCCATTAGAAGTTGAGATCTGCTAATACAAAAGATGGGCTAATTTGCTGCTGTTCTTGAGGTCTGCAGAGATTGAAACTGAAGTGGTGAGGTTTGACTTGGTGGCAAGATATTTTGCAAGAGAGAGGCTGAGTGTGTGAGAGAGAGGTCAATTGTGGGCAGCAGTCCACAAGAGTTTGATTTTATGGTAATTACAGTTAAACCAGTGGAATTTGACTGGGTTGTCTTTCTTTTTACTTTTGTTATGGAAAATTTAGAGCAAGTGTGACTACCCCATCTACAAGACCAGTGCATACAACCGACTCTCCGAGATTTATGGGACGCTAATTTTTTTTTTTTTTTTGAAATCTTTTATGGGACGCTATTTGAACTATTAACTTTTTAGAATTTACAAATGACCTATATTTGAACCCAAAACCACTTGGGTCATCCCCTGTTCCGGGTGGATCTTCTTTCTAAATTAGAGAAACAATCGGTTATACCCTTGTATCTTTATAAATATAACATTAGCATAACTTCTTGTAGTAATGAAGTTTATACAAATGCAGAGTATTTCATATACTAAATACAGGATCAGATCATCCCATCCCATCTTTATTCACATTAACATGAGATGTTCTAGTTTATTGATTTCCTTCAAAAGAAAAACAGTAATGAAGGAAAAACTGTCAGCAAACTAAATTACATTTACACCACATTGTGCAACGGGTTGGTTTCGGCTTGCATCCGGAAGTCATCAAGCCCGGATTTATCAATCGGCCGTGCGAAAAACTTGTTAATGTAATCCCTCACGGTAAACTCCATATACTTGGGTGGATTCTCTTCGGATATCAATTCTTTGATCGGACCATATATTTTTCCAGGCAAGGATGAACCAGAGAAAAAGCCTGCGACAGAGATTCTCGGGCCGACCTTGTTGGCAACAACTCTATGATCTGTACTTATGAATTCATCGTTCGAGATCATCTGCACGCAGTTATCATAATAAAAAGATTAGCTTCAATATAACATACTGAATTATTTGTTGTTCAATTTTGTTAGGATATTTACACTGACATCTCCTGAGATTTGACCTAATTATACAAACTTACCCTAGCTTTGAGAATTACAGATATGTCCATGACAAGGAATTTACATTACATTTGGATCGATCTCTAATCTTTTGAGTACCCTATTTCGCCCTTGGAACTTGCTGATAAATTTAAATTCATGACTATTATAACATGTGTTAGGGCCTTAGGCGGGTATGCGCAGGGGAAGTTTTAGTATATTTTTAAAGCTCAAGAGAAGTTTGTGGAATTATGCCGAACTTCAGAATATGCCTGTGTAATTATTCCTAGAAAAGCATTTACAAACCTGTAACATGTCTCCAATGTTGACAACCAGACTTCCGGGCAGGGGCTGTACGTTGACGTACTGTTCTTGATGCAGGACTTGAAGGCCACCAATTTGGTCTTGAAGAAGAACAGTTAAAAAGGAAGGATCTGTGTGCTTGCTTGTGCCCATTGTTAGCTCGGGCTCGGGGCAGGGGGGGTAGTAGTGGCCAATGAAAGTTCGCCCTTTGGCACATTCGATGGATCCAAGGTGGTCGGATTTGAGACCAAGAGCTTCGGATAGTAGCTCGAAGAGCGTATCTCCTAGCTTCGTGACTTCATTGAGATAGTTGATTGTTGAATCCCTGTTTGTTTAGCAGTAATTAGCTGTGGAGATAATCTACTTCAAGTATTGCTCAATTTTCCATTTTAGTGAAATTTACACTAATACAACCTGATTTATAGTCTAATCACACAATTTTTTCTTAAGGTTAAGAAATTACATAAAACATACCCTGTAAGATTACATATTACATTCATTGAGCGTATTTCGATGACTTAATCTCAAAAAATATTTCAATTTTGGAAAATCCTATTTTTTTTCCCCAGATGCTTATTTGTTGAAGTTTTATTTTCCAGCAAAAATAACAGGGCATTGTGTTTTCATTCGGGTTTTCCAACAGGCGGTTAGAGGAGCTTAGGGGATGTTTCTGTAATTTTTCCAAAACTTCCAATGAAATCATTTCCAAATCCATTTTTCAATCACATAAAACATCAATCAAATTCAAGGTTCTGATCAAATCTGGAAAACCAAAGAAACAAATCAACCCTTACCTGCAAATTTCCGGCAACTCCTCCGGCTCAACACGATCAGACATTTGCAGAGCAACAGTCAAAGAGTCCCTCCAATTGGCAGCACGAGACCTGTACAAGTCAACATTGCTACCATACTTCACCTTCTGCACAGCATCCCTCGAGTGAAACTTCTTCTTCTCCTCAACATCCTGCTCGTGAAACCTCCTAACTCCATCAATCATGCCATCAAGAACACCCGATTCTATCCCATGATTCACCACCTGGAAGAACCCCCATTCCTTCGATGCCCTTTTGACTTCGCTCACGATCCTCCTACGCCCATCTCCCGATTCATTGATCCTGGCAAGATCTATCACGGGAACTCGAAGATTCGACTCGACATAACTCAACTCCTCAACGAGCTCATGAGGAGGCCTGATGAATATCTTGGGAACATGAACTGCGCCGGAATCGACCAACCCTTTGACGCCGGCTTTCGACTCGTCGAAAGCCTTGAGTTCCGTCTCACGGTCGTAGTGTTCATGGGATTCTGGTAAGGAATCATTCAGGGTGGACATATAATCCATTTTCTTGATGCTATTGCAATGTTTTGGTGGAGTTGTGATGGGATTGCGATGTTCTATGTTTGTAGTTAGAAATTAAGGAGGTTGTTATTACAAGTTGATGTGGACAAGATATGACAGTTTATACAGTAATCTTGAGATATTAAAATTTATCGGTGTTTTCGAGGGGTTATTAATTTATTTGAGTAGGGGAGATGTATGAATTGCGTCTGCAAGTGGGTTTCCTAACTTTATAGTTATCTTATTAAAATGTTGTTTTGAAATTTGAATGTTGGCTGCAATTGTGTTGAATGACTTTTTATCATGTTATTTCGCTTCTTTTTTCTTTTCTTTTTTTTTTCTTTTTGTTGTATTTTGAACTCGAAAATTACATAAAGAATTACTTAGGCCTAATCTCGGTTGTCCCCCCGTCTTTGGGGGGTTTGCATATTCCCTCTTATTCTTTAAATTTTTATAATTTTTTTCCTAATTTTTGGAAAAATATCACACTTAACCTCTTTAATAAAATAAATTTATACAAAGTTGATTTCAAATGTGTTGATATTATATATCAAATTGAAACTCTCGACGCAAGGAACACAACAATAGTTTCGAAATTAAAATCCGACAACCGAACAAGCAGAATCATCGGTCAAAGACCACACAAGACGAACGAAACTTTATAATAACGGCTTTTGGTGGCTAATAGGATCGACTGGGTATGGGCTTTGTTCACCTTGGAGAGACGAACACGATCGTGGTGGTCTTGAACCTTGGGTCGTCGTGACGGAGGAGAAATCGACAGTCAAAGTTTGTTAAAAGAAATTAAGTGTGGTATTTTTCAAATATTAGAGAGTAAATTGCAAAAATTCAAAAATTAAGGAAAAAAATGCAAAACCCTCCGAAGTACAGGGACCGACCGAGATTAGCCCAATTACTTATTCATACTGTAATGTGAATGGATATATTGAAAATCGTTTTAAATAAAATAAATTAGATTTTAGAAGCATCTAGGGATTAATTTTTATTAAATTTTGAAATATTTTTATAAATAAGATAGAATTCTATTTAGTCCAATAAAAGTACTTCTTAATGTTTTTTTAATTTTGACATTTTTTTATATACCATGAGTAATATATTTGACCTAACTCAACCCCAAAAACTATTTTTTTGGATGAATTGGGTCAAACACATTATTTAATATGGTATTAGAGCAGTTTCTATTATAGGTCTATCTCTTCAACCTCAAATATTTCGATTCTTACAAATATTCCACATCGAAATTTTAAAGATGGCGTGTTCAATTCATATGTTTTGACAATTTTCTCCAAATAACTAACTTTTGGGTTGAGTTAGACGTAGTCAAACACATTATTCAACCATATAATTGACTAATTTTCAGATTTTAACTTTTAATTTTACATTTTTAAACATTGTTTCTGCAAATGCATAAAATTCCCTTTTTTAAAAGGCCTGTAAATGGGTAGGTAATATCTAGGCCCAGGCCCAATAAATTCTAAAAATACCCAGGCCCATGCCCAAGCTTTAGGCCCGAACCCAGGCCCAAAACCAGACCCAATTTAATTTTTTGATGGGCATGAATATGGGCATAGACCCAAATAAGGCCCAATTGCCCATATCTAAATCTAGGGCTGTCAATGGGTCGGATTCGGACCGGGTCAGGAGATTCCGGATCCGAATCCTATAGGATTCAGACTCATTGTTTTTGAGTCCATGTTTAATCGAATCGGATCAGATCCGATAAAAGATCCGACCCGATTAGCAATAAAATCTAATTTTTTAAATAATAAATTTAATATAAAAAATAAATATAATTACATAATATTTAATAAATAATTATTATTTAATGGATTATTTGATGATTTTATTTATATTTATTTAAAATAAGTTGATTTAAACTCATTATTAAAGAAAAGTATATACTTTTAGAGTAAACATTTCAAATTTTATTATTTTGTAAAGTGATAAAAGTGTCAAAATACTAATCTTAGTCATTTTACTTAATATTATGTACTAGTAAATAATTTATTTAATTATTATATATAAAATCGAATTTGGATTCTTAACGAATCGGATTCCTTAATTCCATATTTGATCCATTTATTTCGGATAATGAATCTTTATAATCGGATATGATCCATTGGATATTTTTATCGAACGAATATACTAAAACTCGGATCGGATTCGGATTAAAATCCGACCCATTGACAGCCCTATCTAAATCGTACCCATATTTGAAAATGGTACAATTATATATCTAACTAGGAATTATACCGAGTGTACTAACTTGGATCATTTAACCCCTACATTTTTGTTTTCATGGAATTTTTCTAAACAATATTCCAAAAAACAAAATTTTAATAATATTTCTAAATATATATATATTATTTCCTGATTTATTTATTTATATTTGCTTCTCTATTTCGTTTCCTTTTTCGATATCATCAATTAGTTTTATTATTTTATATATATTTTATAATATTGATCTCAATACCCATGACATTTAAGTAATAAAACTTACATTCAAAATTAATTAGTCTATTCCTTTTTATGATTCAAAACTAGGGGTATGCAAAATTGGTAAAATTGACCGTACCTGATGGGTAAAAATCTGTGGTGTCAAACTCCGATCACTTTAGAATTTGTTTGATGTGGGGAAACCAGATTGGACTCGCCGAAAAAGATGAAGGGTTCAACCTACTAGGACAAACACCAAGAGCAGAGAAAGGTCAGAAGGCCAAGCTGGGGGACTGGGGGTGATTCCCAGTTTTGCTCTCCGACGCTCAAGTCAGATGATGATCTGAGAAGTTGAAGCTAAGTAATTGCGGAGTAACAGTAATGAAGATTGCTTACAAAGATGGAGATGAAGACTCCTATTTATAGTTGAGGGTCAGGGATCCTTTGGTAATTTACCCCTTGTGGTCCTGCCCTAATGTCACCTCGACACGTGGCGCAATGAGGAGAAACCTAGGAGGAATCTCCTGCAAAAGCTGGCGAAAAGGTGGTGCGGGCAACAATGACAGGTGTGTTGGGGCGTACGGGATGTCAGAGAGCCGTTTTAGGGGTTGGTAACGAGGGCCATGAGCGCGCTCGTGTCAACCATGAGCCTGATGGGCTCGCGGACCCGAGGGTGGATCCAGGCCAAGGCTGGAAGGTGAGGGGGAGCCTGGTTCCTTGGTCTGCTTACATACGGGCACGTGTCAATCTCTTGGTCTCTTAGTCTGAGCGCTCGAGGGTCAATCCCTTGGCGGAATCAAGGCACACTGGGAGGCCGGGATGGCGCTCGTGCTTGAGTAATTATGAGGGCCACGTGTCTTGCGATGATGACAACACCTGTCACTTGGATCTTAGCACCCGAGGGTGGAGGACATTCGGAGGAAGGCTGTTTTGGGGGAATGAAAGGCCACGTGTCATTCAATGGTGGCACCACGTATCGAAACATGGGCCGGGCGTATTTTGGCCCCATCATTTTGCCCCCCAATTCTGTAGTCCTTAGTGATAAGGGTTGTAGAATTTTAAATCTTTACAAATCTCGAGGGCGACGCTCGTGAGGGAAGATTGCGTACGGTGAAATATTCTTCTGAGCATGCATTAAATGCTGTTCTTTCAACTGACCGCTCGTATAGGCCCGATTTAAATGCTGATGGGCGAGTGGGTATGACTTTTCAGGAAACGGCGCATGAATCTCGGGATGTGGGTGACGGTTCACAAAAGTGGGCAGTTACCTAGGCGGGAAATGATTGCACTTTGAAATTAAATTCCAGAAATGTAACAACCTTTTCCCCTATAAATAGGGGATCCTAAATCATTCTAATCTTTTACGCATCCAAAACTTTCATAGCATATTTCCAAGCTTCCAAAGCAATCTGTAGAGAAATTTCCAGCAACAAGACTTCCCAAGAACTTTTTCGCCGTAAGTAATCTTCTTCACCTTCTAACTTCTTCCTGCTAACCTTAGAGTAATAGGATCAATCTTTCCCAAAACTCCATTTGCTTCTGAAAATCTTCAAATCCCCAATCTTTCCGTATCTTCTCTAAATTCCCCAAAACCATGTCTGGAGACCATGTTGAAGAATTCGCCTGTGAAGTGGAGGAGATGGCCACTCAAAGCTCATCCCACCCTAACTCTCCAAGGGATGAGGAATTAGATACGGCGGTTTCCTCCATGGAAGAGAGAAATCCAGGGGGCGTTGAGCATCTCTTCGAAGAGATGGATTTGGTGATGGAGGCGGAGAGACAAGGGGTGGTTCTCCCAATAACTAGGAGCGCAACCCACCCTCATTGTCATACGGTAACAGTAGCCCTACCGTCCCCGGCCCTCGAGGAGGAGGTCGCGGGACCATCAGAAGAACCACCATCCAAGCGCAAGAAAAAGTCCAAGAAAGCCAAGAAAACCAAAGGACTAGCCGAGGGTGAGGGCTCCGATATGCAGGCCACCGAGAGGCCCCCCCGAGGAGACTCCAAGCACAATTACCTTGGGGGAGATAACCTCTATGATGGCCCCAATATTCTGGGACGAGCGCTTCAGATGGAGGATCCCAGCCGATCACGAGCGGGCTAACAACCCTCCCCCCAGAGAAATGGCGATTTTCAAAGACTCAGTGACGTTTGGGGGTTTAAGATTCCCCATTTCTGTCCCAGTAGCCAGTATACTCAATGATCTCAACCTGAGCCCCTCGCAGATCGTTACCAATGGCCTGGCGCTCATAACCACCTTCATCATTCTCATGAAGTGCACAGGAAACCAGCCCTCAATGCGCAACTTCAACGCTTTATTCCAAGTTGCCCGCTCGCCTCGCTCGTCTCCGAGGGCGGGTTTCTTTTATATTCAAGTGAAGGTTAGCTTGAAGTTGATTAATTCCCCGTCGTCAACTTATGGAGTGGAATGGAAAGAAAAGTTCTTCTTTGTAAGGGCCCCGGAGGATGACGATTTTGGGGTCCCACGAGAGTGGGTTCCGCATGGGGAAGGTCCCCTCATGAGGCATCGTTTGGAACCCACTTTTCCTGAAAACTGGGCTCAAGATTTGGCGGGTGGCCTGAGAGACGAGGGCTGGTTGATACAAGCCAAGGATTTGATAGATAACGCAGAGGTCATGTTCCTGTGTGGACTTACAAATGACCATCACTTCTCCAGAAATCCTCCCGCTCGGAACTTGGAGAGAGATGGTTAGATCTTAGGGCACTAACTCTAGATAGGGCTACTAACTTCATAATTGTGCTTGCACTTTGTGGATTTCACACAAAAGCTTAACCCTTGTCTTCTTTCACTTTCCAGGAGCAAACATCATAATGGCAGGAGGAAACATGCGCAATGTCGCCAATTTTGTCAACGCTCGCAACCGCCAACAACGCCTGCAACCCCAAGACAACCAACAAAACCCACGTGGCCGAGGGGCTGGTTACGGTAATAGCCGTGGGGGTCATCAGGGAGCAAGTTCAAGTACTGCTCAACAACCCCACGGCCGCGGGGATAACCGTGCGCCAAACACTGAAACGAGGATAATCCCCAGGCAGGCCGATACAACTAACACAACGGGAGCCACACCTCCAACCATTGAGTCAACGAGGCCGCGCCCGAACGTGGTCATCAGGGAGCACCAAGGGGATAATGTCCAAGTCTCCCAAAAAAGAAAAATGATGCCTGATGCCATCCCTATACTGGGCAAGGGCAAACAAGTGGTCGAGGGTACCCGAGGCGACATTCTGAATACATACACTTCCCCCTGTAAATGCAGCAAGTGCTTCCGAGGGCGTAGAATCTCCAGATGCGCGCCACTGTTTATTCTGAGCGCAAAGCGAAGTACAAGAAAATGGTGCTCGCGAACGATCCTGCCCAAATCCAAGAGGAACTTGATGTGGAAAAGGCCAAGTTTTCCTCCCTCGTAACCGAGCATGATAAAATGAAGGCGTACGTGAAGAAGCTGTTTGAGGATTTTAAGAAGTCAGAGACCGCTCGGACCATAATACCCTCAATGAGAGCCATAAGAAGTTGACGGAGGAAACGAACGAGTGGATTTATAGACACAACAACATCCAAAGGCAAACCTCCGAGGCCGCCAAGAAGGCTTGTGAGGAGGAGTTCGAGCGGTTGCTCCCCGACCGCTTGGAGAGGGCTAGTAAGGAGGCCATCATAAAATTCTGCCACTCCAAGGCATTCTCATTTGCTGCCTCGCTCCATTGCTACGATGAGGCTCAGAAGGCTTTTAACTTGGCCATCGAGCAGCTGATCCACTTGGGTTTGACGGCTGCTTCTTCACGAGGGAGGAAGGATATGGGGCTAGCCCTCGATGAGCATTGCGCAGAGTCCAAGGAGGTCGTGGAAGATCCAGAGGCCAACATCAGCGAGCCAGAATATAATTATATAGTTGAACTTCTTCAAGACGAATACATAGCCGCTCACCCGCCGGAGGAGAGCCTCGCGTGGATGCTCAGAATGAGGGGACTAACAATGCTGTAATCGTCCCCGAGGGACCCCAGGGAAACGTGCCCCAAGCACCAATGGTTGATGACACTCCTGCTCAGGCCAGTGAGAATACTCCCGCTCCAGCGGTTGAGGCAACTGACCCATCTCCCAACGCTCAGGATTCAAACGTGCCTGTCCCCCAAGCGCAAGAACCCGTAGCTCCCGCTCAACATGAAGTGGTGAATCTAGAGGAGGACGCCGCCGCTGCTGCTTGAAATTTCCTTTTGTTTCTTTGAGAAAACTTCCTTGTATCTTCTTTGCTTTCTGATAAATTCCATGGGCCATGGTGCCCTTGCTTTGCAGCCTTGTATGTTTTGCTCCCTATTAATGAAAGTTTCCTTTTCATGATTGGGTGTCTTTTACCTCTTGTAATATTATGCCATGAATTCTTACTTTGTGCTTGTTTTATCAAAATCTTGTGATGTTAAGATTTCGAGTAATAAGCTAAGTAAACGACATAAAACTTGGAAAATTTTGCTAAGTCTTTGAGTAAACACAAGGGTCTTACTTTGAGAATGCCCTAATTCAAGACTTGTGAAAATTTTCCTAAGTAGGGTAAAAGGGTTTGCGGTGAGCCTTTGAGGCTTCGAGGGTACCCTGGCTAGGGACTTGCAGAAACTTGTCTAAAAGTTTCTTCCCTTGTAGGATGTAGCTGACCCTTTCGCAGATGATCCTGAGTACGAGGGGCCTCATTCAAGGACCCTCGGTTTTCCCTCGATGCTTGATCAAGGTATGCGACGAGCCCCAATTTCGAGCGCTGGGTGCTTGTTTGGTAAGCAACCCCGGGCCTACTAGGACATTCGTGTATGCACATTAGGTTCTTCACAAATTTTTCCAAGTGTTGTATAGGTACGCTCGTGAGCTGGTTGCGAACGCTACCAGTCTTTCTAACGAGGGCATACCGCTATCCGGAGTAAGCACTTAGGTAAATACAGCCTCAAGCCTTGAGACAAGGTGAGATTCGCGCGCCTTGGGCCCATATAGCTTACGTTCACGGTCCCAAGAAACCTCTATGTCCTGCATAACTAAAAATAGATAAATTCGTCTTTGAAGCAAATCTATTGTAACTTACCTGAGGAATAGTAAATACATTGGGTCCGGAGGCAAGTTTGTACAAAGCCATATCTGGCAAATTCAAACATAAAACCGTCTAAGATTGCAGGTGTTCCAAGGGCGAGGGAGACGCTCACCTTGTAGTGTTTCGAGCGTATAAGTGTTGTTGGACCTGACTTGTATAATTTTGAAGGGTCCGTCCCAGTTTAGATCCAACTTCCCCACATGCTTGGACACCTCTACTTTTTTCAAGACCAAATCCCTCATTTGGAATGTTCTCTCCTTGACGCGCTTGTTATACTGTTGCGCTACGGATGCCTTATACTTGTGTATTTTTGCCCATGCGTTGTTTCTTTTTTCCTCTAATAGATCCTGCTCCAAAGTTCTGTTGCCCTCGTTGGTTCCTGGCTCGAAATGAGCAACGCGTTCAGACTCTTGCATAACTTCTGCTATTATCATGGCTTCCGAGCTATAGACGAGCCCGAAGGGAGTTTCACCTGTGGCCGCTTGTGGAGTGGTGTGATAAGCCCACAAAGCCACTTGTAACTCCTCGGCCCACTCGCTCTTTTTGCTCTCGAGCATGGTTTTTAGATGTTGTAAAATGACCCTGTTGGTGACTTCAGCTTAACCGTTGGCCTGAGGGTGGCCCACGGAAGTGAAGCGTTGCTCAATACCCAACTCTGAGCACCACTCTCGAGTATCAGCTGCTATGAATTAGGATCCGTTATCCAAAATAAGCACCCTCGGAATGCCATACCTGCAAATGATGTTTTTCCGTATGAAATCCCGTACCACCCTAAAGGTGATTTTCACTACGGCCTCGGCCTCAACCCACTTGGTGAAGTAATCAACGGCTATGATGATGAACTTTCTCTGTCCGACCGCCATAGGCAGGGGGCCAACAATATCAATACCCCACTGATCAAAGGGCCACGAGACGTCTATGGTGATCATTTGAGCCGCTGGCAATTGGGGAACATTAGAGTGAAATTGGCACTTAGGACATTTCCTGGAAAATGCTATGGAATCTTGGAGGACTGTGGGCCAATAGAATCCACTTCTCAGTATCGTCTTGGCAAGAATGCGCCCCCCAGAGTGATTCCCACAACTCCCTCCGTTAATGTGTTTTAATAAAAAATATCCCAACTCCTAGCATAAGTTGCCGTAGAGACGTAAAACCTTTATAGTAACTCAATTGGTTATTGAAGAGCAGAATTGTTTTTAGGTATAAGGTTCAATTCCCACAATGTGCAGTGTTGGGGGGTTTATTCTTTGGTCTATTATGAGCTTTAAGGATGATCTTCTTGTAGGTTGTGGAAGACACATCTCTCCCTTAACGAACCGTTGAATACCTAATTCACTTCCTCTAAATTATTTCATCGGATCGGAATGTAGATGACACTTAAGGTTGGAAATTCAATTTAATTTACTTTCTTTCGATTACTTTGTCAGGTCGAAATGTCGGGTAGCTCGTAAGATTGAAAATTCAACCTTTTTTTCTTGACACCCAATGGTCCGAAGGCCGATTAGTTCAAATCAGAAGAAATAAAACGCAACAGAACATTAAACGAGTCAACGCAGGCCGAAGCCACATTCCTAGCAATAGTGTGAGCCTCAATATTGGTTCCATGATGAATAAAAGAAAAACGAACTGCCTCAAACACCGAACTAGTCATCTTCACATCATTTTGAATGTTCCCCATGGGAGAGCAATATTCTTCTTCACTCTGAAGGCTCTTAATTATACTTAAAAAATCGCCTTCGATAATAACTTTATGCCATCCAAAATCTCTCGCAAGCCTGATAGCCGACAGAGCCGCTAGGGCCTCCGCCACTATCGGGTCCGAACAATGTTTTTTTTTATCAGATTCCCAACTAATGCCCTCACCTTCCTTGTCCCTAGCGATCACCCCAATACCTATCTCGTTCGTATTCTTAAACACCACTCCATCAAAGTTCACTTTAATCCAGCTACGATCCGGTTTACACCACTTCATAGCTTCAATCGGAGGTGTAAAAGTCGCCACTTCCTTGTCTATACAGCGTAAGTTCTGACGACAGTGGATGGGAAAGTCCGACACCTAATGGGTTTGTTGTCTATTCCCTTCAGCCTTGAATTATCGCGGTGGCCCCACAAGGCCCACATGATGTGTACCAATTTAGTAGCATCCTCCACATTAAGAGTCTCCGGCGCCTTTAGTAACCCATCCTACAAATTGGTTTCAATCCAATGAGTCACGGTCCAAGGGATGTGTGAAATAGCCCAAACCTGTCTTGCAAAGTGGCAGCTGAATAAAGAATAGGTTGCATTTTCCGTTTGTCCTCCACACAAACTGCATCTCATCTCAGACCCACAATGTCGCCGTGCTAAATTCACTCCTATCGGTAAAATATCCCGACAACACCGCCATAAGAAGCTACGCACCTTAGGTTGTGCCTCAAGGCACCAGATCTTCCTCTAAATGCCGTGAGTATCAGAGGAAAACGACGAGGCCCGGTGTCTATTAGCCAAATCCCTAGCTAAGAAGTAGGCACTTCTCACTGAGAATTTTCCATTTGAATTAAAGTGCCATATAAGAGAATGCTCGCAACGATTAACCCCTAACAGAATACTAAGGATAGCCCGTGCATTACGATCATAAAACATATTCCTAGCGAGTTCCTCATTCCACTTTAAGAGATCCGCCAACATCAATTCTTCCACCCATTCTAGATTGATCAAAGCTGTCTGATTAAATTTTGGCCTAAAATTGGGACTCAACGGGAGGCACCTATCACGCCATATGTGGACTTTAGTGCCATCTCACTTCGCTATCTAGAACAAGCAGCTACAAGAAAAATTGCTTCCCGGAGACTCCGCCAAGTTTATGAGGGAGATCTCCCTAATGGTGCATCCCAAACTGCCGAATTCAGAAAGTATTTAGCCTTGAGCACACGACTAATGAGAGAATTCGGCAGTTTATGAATACGCCACAGTTGTTTTGCGAGCATCGCTAAGTTGAAGGCCTTAAAGGAATTGAACCCCAAAGCCACTACTATATATACTTTCACACAATTTATCTCACGCCAACCAGTGAATTTTACGTTGATCCTTATTAATCCACCAAAACCGGGAAGAGATGAAATCAATCTCACGAATAATATTAACCGACATCAAGAAATAGTTTAAAGAATACGATGGAATCACCTGAAGGACTAACTTGATCAACACCTCCTTGCCCGCCTTTGAGAACTTCTCTGGGCAACCCCTGACTCGATCTTTAATTTTGTTCATGACCCCCACGAAGATTTCTTTCTTAGACCGTCCCACCATCGAGGGTAACACCAGATAAAGGTCAAGTTTTCCAACTCTTCTAACACCAAGAACCTAGGCTAGCTCTTCCTTTCTATTCTCCGGACAATTACTACTGAAAACCAAGGAGAATTTTTGTAAATTTACCACCTGCCTCAAAATGCGACCATAAGTTGCTAGAACCCCTTTATACCTTCTATTGCTTCAGTTGTCACATTCCCTCAAATCATAGTATCGTCTGCAAAGAGAAGATGCAAGATCGGGGAAGCTCTACGACAAACTTTAACTCCCGAGAGAATGCCTCTATTCTCTAAATCATGCAGAAAACAAGAGAGAACCTCTGCACAAATTAGAAACAGATAAGGGAAAATGGGGTCGCCTAAACGAATACCCCTTTCTGGCACCAAGGAATCAAATTCACCACCATCTAGTAAAAATGAGAAAGACACTGAGGAAATACAGGTCATGATACGCTCAATAAATAAAGAAGAAAAGCCTAACCTGACCCTTACCCGTTCGAGAAGTCACCATTCGACACTGTCATACGTTTTACTCATATCGAGTTTTAGGTTGAAAAAACTTTCCTTTCCTATACTTTTCCGCTTAATAAAATAGTTAACCTTGAAAGCTACTAATACATTATCACAGATAAATCGATTCAGAATAAAGGCAGATTGACTCTGAGAAATAATGAAATCCATTATAGGTTTTAGATGCAAAGCAAGGACTTTCAAGGTGATTTTGTAAACAAAATTACACAAACTAATGGGACGAAATTATGTAATAAGTTCGGGGGATTTGCATTTAGAAATCAATACCACGTGAGAAAAGTTAAGCTTCTTATCAAATCTCCCACAATTTAAAAAATCCAAAACACAAGCAATGATATTACGACCCACAATATCCCATAAATGTTGAAAAAAGTAAGGGGAAAGGCCATCTGGCCAGGGGGATTTCAGATGATACATGTCTTTTACAGCAAGGATTACCTCGTCGGTTCGGAATGGAGAAAACAACTGTCGGTGCATGTCATCTGTGACCTTCCTTGTGATACCCCGAATCCCCTCATCAATCTCCGCAACCCTACAACCATTAGAAAGAGAGCCCCAAAACAATCCTCTATCACCTCTCGAATTCCCTCCTCCGAGGTCTGGGGACTACTGCTACTATCTTTCAGAGCTTCAATATGATTTATCTGTTCTTTTTGTTTTGCTTGCATTTGAAAGAATCTGATGTTACGATCACCTTCCCAAAGCCACTGCATCTTTGCTTTTTGTTTCCACGTAATTTTCTCTTTAAGAAGTAAATCCTCCAATTTAGTCCTCACCGTATACTCTTCTTGTCTGGATTCAAGAAATATCCTACCCTCCCTCAGGATTCGAATTCTTTTCTCTAGCTCAGCAATAGTATCATTATCATGGTTACGTGCAAATTTTCTACAACGAAGTAAGCCCATCTAGCACTTTTCACTGCTTTCTAAGACCGCCTTAGCCGAAGTTTCAGCTAAACTGCCTTCCCAAGAATCTTGAATAATTTTTCTGCAATCATCGGACTTAACTCGACATGCCTCAAAATGAAATGGTCGATGATTTAGACGTTGCTGTTTTATATTACTATGCAAAATGGTGATGATGGGAGAGTGATCGAAACAAAAAGCTGAGAAATGTTGGACCTTGGCTTTGGGAAAAAGGCTGCGCTACGCATCCGACGCTACAGTCCTATGTAAACGAGTGCGGAGAGTATTGGGATCAACTCTATTTTTCATCCAAGTAAATAGAAATCCAGAATAACCCAAATCGGTCAAACCTGTATCTACTAACGCATTATCAAAATCAGGCATTTGATTCCAAGACCTATCATTCCCACCTTCCTTTTCATCATTCGAGACGATTTCATTGAAATTACCACTAACCAACTACGGAAGATGAGAACGGCCATCCAAGTTCCGGAGTAACTCCCACATGACCGATCGATTTTGCCTTTCTGGCACACCATAGAAACCCGTACACCTCCACTTGTATGTATTACCATCGGCCTCCACAACTACATGGATGTGTTTTTTAGAATAACTAAGCAAAGAAATCCCTAAGGCCTTACGCCACAATAATGCGAGCCTACCTCATTTACCAATCAAGTCAACATTAAAACCATCCCAATTTAACTGTAATTTCAGATATTCAAACTTCTGCCGTTTACATCTTATGTCCAACATAAATATGATCGAGGGGTTATGGTCTCGAATCAGAGGCCGAAGGTCAGTTCTAACTAATGTAACTCATTGATCACAGCCGCCGCCGATCCATTAGTGATGTCTTGAAGGGCAAGGGTAGTGTTAGGATTATTTTATACCTTCATTTGAGCATGTTTTATGTCATGATTGGGTTGATTCTATGCTTTACATTGTCATAATTGCTCTTATTTCAGGTATATTTTACGTGGAGATGAGTTTTGGTGAAAACGAACGAGACACGGACCTTTAGAATCTAAAGAAAATCAAAATGTGTGAAAGAAAGAGACTTGCTTCATAATTCAACCTTCTATCGCACAAGAACGGCCATTCCGTGCCTTGTGTATTATGGGAATGGCCGTTTTGAGTAGTTAAGCGCAGACCCATTGACTGGGGATGGGAACGGCCGTTCTCGCCTCAAGCCTTTTCTGGGAACGACCGTTCCCAGTGGCGCTGGAGGAAATTTAAGAAGGGCCATTTTGGAGGCCGTTCCGAAGGCTAATTTGTGGCTTTATAAGGAAGTTTCAGCATCTTCATTAGGGCGACTCGTTTTAGGGCTTAATTTAGGGTTAATTAGGAGTCTCTTCTTGCTTAATCTTTGATCCTTAGAGCTTTGTTTAGATTGTAGTTGTTAATTCCTTTCTAGAATAATTTCTTCTCTTTACTTTATTCCTAGTTAGATTTAATTGCTTTAAGTTTTGATACTAATGTCTCTAGTTTTGAGATTTGATCATGTTTTTTAGAATTTTGTCCTTGATACTTGATGTTTGGTTCAATTTAATGAATATGCATGTTTTTGGTATGATCTCTATTATTTCCTTGTTTTTTAGTGTTAATATGAGTGGCTAATTTCTTAGGCAAATGGGGGTGATGAATTATGTAGGGTAAGTGTTTCGTTAAATGCCTAGGTGGGACTACTTGATCTTATGCTTGTAAAATTGATTTATTTGCATATTTAAGCTTGGTCACCTTATATATGAACCTAGATTTGCATATTAATTGATAGATTGTATGTGAATTGGATGATATTTCACAACACTTAAGGTCTAAGTGTAAAGAGATTTAGGTTAGACTTGAACAATTAAGCAAGTGATTAACAATGCCAAGCCGCTAGTTAGGTGTTTACACTAATCTTGATTGATTGATCTAATTATTAAGCTAATGATCACGAGAACGATGTTAGACGTAATTAGGTACACGCATTCGACTTCGAGAGGAGCTTTTGCATACTTTAGTGATTATATTTGTGAGATCCTTGTTCCAACAAAGCACTAATCGAATACGAACCCTGCATGATCGTTACTTCCCCTTGCCACTCGGTTATTCTTGTTACTTGCTACTCTACCCGCTTTCTAGTTTGTTAATTCTAGTTAACTTTCCTTTCCGTTATTAGTAATTCACTCTTGCACTTGATTTGGTCTATAGATTGGTGAATACATTAGGTGATTGATTGATTTACTCCTCCTCTTGGATTCGACCCTTTTTGCTATATTGATTTATTAATGTTTGCACTTGGGCTTTACTAAAACAAATTAATACAACAGGTAGAGTCGGGTTGGGGGTTGATAGAGGTATGAGAAGGGGTGAGGTTCTGTAGTAAGGTAGTTTTTGAGTGAGTTTTACCGGTTTTGCTTCTGAATTTTTGGTTCTTTCCTGGCAGTGGGGGCGGAGGTTTCGGGATATTAAGTTCAAAAGGAACATTAATCAGACGTTGTTCCAAGAAAGATGGTAGGATAGGGTCATTTTGGTAATGAGGGGAGCTCAGGTTGGAGGAAGTTTCTAAGGGTGAAAGTAGAATGTTGGGATTTATATGAACTGTCTCATTTAGCTTTGGGCATTGGCGGGAAGGGCTGAGGTTCTCATTGTTGTCGTGTGGGCGGGAATGATGTGTTACTATTCTCGGTTAGTAGCGAGGAGTAGCAGGGACTGGTTAGCTGGTGTGTTTGGTGGTTGTTTAGTGAAATGATAGACAATAGAGTGAGTTGAATTTCAGGCTCGAGAGGATTATGCTGCTGGTAGTCAGGTGTATCATTGGAGAGGGGTTTAGTTATTAAGACTGGATGAGGCGGAATAGGTTGGTAAGGTATGATAGGGAAGGAGTTGGTCTGTGAGGAAGGAATTGGACTAGTTCCACCTGGGTTGGGGGAACCTTTGGAGTTGGTAAGAGGATTATTGGAGGGTTGTGGGGAGAGATGAGAGTGAGTTTGAGGAGAGGGGGACAACAAGTTTGATTGAGAAATAATGCCTTTCTCAATCTGTAAAGCGCCCGGTGGAAAGGCTCGAGCCAAGGACCATAGAGAAAGTGAGGGGCGGGGTCAGAAAATCCGTCTTCATATCCTAACAAGCAAAATTTATCGACGTGATTGCATTTTCCACACAGGTAATAGAAATTAGATAGCCTCTCATAGGTGAAAGAAACTGTGATATCACGCCCTGAAGGCACTTTTAGAGTCAGATATCGGAATAAAGGTTCCATCATGAGCATTCCAACTCGGATCCGAAAGAAACCCCCCCACTGGCTCCTACCGGAACTGGTGGCATACTGCGGAAAATCCCTATCCTATCCGTTACAATACTCGCAATCTCCTTGTTTCGGCAGTTTGGAGGAAGACCATGACACTGAACATTGAAGTCGCACCAATTCAAATTTATAGCAAGTGGGTATGTATCTTCCGGAATAGAACTCAGAATAAGGGGTATTTATCATAATTCCAAGGTGAACTCTCCGGTACCCTTTGTAAATCCAAAATACATGATTAAAATTCAAGAGAAATTTGTCCTCACCTAGTTTAGATATCTCCATTCCCTTTACCGGATTCATAGAACGATAATAGCTTAGCAGAAAAAATCGAAACGGATTGATTTCCTTGTGAACATCTTACCAACCAAAGAGAGGGCGAAATCCGTTTTATCTTCTTCTCACGAAGACCATGGGATTTGTAGTTGTTCTGATTCTTTTTGTTTGAGCAATATTGTGCGTGTGCGCCTTACCAAATCTTCCTCCAGACAATCCTCGACTTATTTCGTTAGGTTACTAGTTGAACCCATCACCGGCAGATGACAATCGATAGTTGCTTCCGTTGAGACCAAACAAATGAGGGAATCCTGAGAGGAAGAACATAGAGAACGATACAACAACAACACGGAAAGAGATTAACCAAAAAAATAAGTGACAAAGTAAGGAATAGAGAAAAGCCCCAACGTTGACGACCAGCGAGGAGCGATTGTTGTGGCGGGCTCTTCCAAATCAGCAAGCAGGAATTAGGGTTAGGGTTTGGGTAAAGCTCTCATATGAGGAGGGGCACAGCTCTCATGCTAGAAGTTTTAATGTATCAAATAGTTTAAATATACAAAATAAAATTCAACGTTTTGTTCACCGTAGAGGCATAAAAGCGACCTCTAGGAAATGAGTGAATGACACGGCTTCCCTATAATTTAATTGTGAATTGGGATTATACAATTCCATGTTGTGTAGCGAGCAAATCACGTCCCAACGGCTACGTACCCACTAATTAATACCTTCTAGAAGCCACTTGAGTTCTTGCTATTTTTGTTTCTTTTTTTCTTTTTCCGTTTATTTCTTATTTCTTTAGATTATTATATTTTAATTCAATTTTTTTATCCAATTATAATATTTATAAAAAAAAATTAATTACTTATATTACTTTTTAAATTTAATATATTACTTAATTTCTATTTTTTATATGAAACCACAGCTCCTTCGACATATATTATTATATATTAATTACATCATATTTATATTTATTTGATTTATATTTTCTCAACATATAATTCAACTATAAGATGATAATAGCTATTTAAAAAAGACAACCAACATGAACTCTATTAAATTGAATTGTTACAACATAACAAAAACATATTAATTTAAAATATGTAATAAATGTTATAGATAATGACGGCTAAGTATGTAGTAGTGAGTGAAAATTTAATTTACTCCTTACTGCTAAAATTTTTGTGCTAGCTCTTTATTTTCAAATGATTAAAAAGTTCTTATATTAGGATAATAACTTGGTACGAATCCTTTTGGACATTATGTATTTATTTATTTTTTTTAAAAATACAATAAGCTGAACGAATCATTAATTTAAAAAACATATATTATTTCTAATCGAATTAGATTTTAATGCGTAAGCCATTCTAACCGTATATATAGTTTCTGATCGAATTAGATTTTAATCGAAAAGGTATTTAATAACTTTTTCATATGAAAATTATTTGAATTAAATCATTGAAATACTAAAGTAGTTAATTTTTTTCTTTTTCTTTTTACACAAGCACACCCAAGTGGAACTCAGAATTTTCTCTTCGAGAATAAACCCATTAACCACTTGGATCAACTCATTAAAATAGTTAGTGTTTCTTTTTTTAACAAACGGACCCCAAGTGACCAAAGGGATTCGAACCCGGGGTCATTGCCTTCGAAAAAGAATCCTCAAACCAGTGGCTGGCCATTAAAATAGTTAGTTGACTAGGATAATTTAAAATTTTTAAATATATTAAAATAAATAAATCTAAAATTAAATATTAAACTATTTAATAAATCTAAAATAATTGGATTATTACTGCATATAAATAAACCCCTCTCAAATTTTCAATCATTTTCTTAAAAGTATTTATTTATTTAATTTGTTCTCTACTTGTTTGTGAAGAGTCCTTGTCAGGAAATAATCTGTGGACAATGGATATTAATGTCAAATTCGAAGTACCAGGATAATATATAAAAATGAACACAACAGGTTTAATGGGTTTGGATCGAGTCTCGATCCATTTATGCCTTAATAGATCTGGATTGGATCCAGAGCGTCGGATCCAACCCAAACCGCCAACCCTAGGTGCTACGATAGTCAAACAAATAAATGTGTGGTTTATAACATTCTTAAACATATATAGTTACAACTTCCCAACTAGGGATATAAATGAACTGAGTGGAGCCGAACCCTCCCTTTTTTGTAGGTTTGAGTTCATGTTCGTTCACATTTTCATGAAGCCGAACTCGAACTCGAGCCTAAAGAATCTAAGAAAGATAGGTTCGTGTTCGGTTCGAATCAGGATTCGTGTTTGGTTCGTCTCAGGTTTGAATAGCAGGTTCGCAAGATTCACATCTAAGAAATTAAAAAGAAAGAAAAGGAGGGAGTACGGTGGAGTTGGTTGTCGGCCCGAGATCTGAGCTTTGGGTTGGTGGCACGGCGAACAGGCGGAGTTGTGGTGGCGCGGAATGGTGGTGACGCTGTAGAAAGGAGAAGAAAACCTCTGTAAAAATCAAGGTAAGGAAGAAAGAGAATAGGGTGGTGGGTGGCGTTGTCGACGAGCTGCGGTGGGTGGCTTTGCTGTCGGCAGGCGATCGGTGGGTGGCTTTGCTATCAGCGGGCAGCAGTGGGCTATGGGTGAAAGGTGGGACTTGAGCGACTGGATTTGAGAGAGAAAAGATGGTACTGGCGCCTAGGGTTTTGAGAGGAAGTTTTGAGTTTTCTGAGAATAGAGTTTTAGTTTTAGAGCGTTAACACGTTTTTTTATTTCAATAAAAATATATATATTAGATATTCAGATATAATATATTATAGTATTATAATTTTAAAAAATATATAATATATTAAATAATTAGTAATATATATAATAAATATTATATTTTTTATTAAAATATTAGGGTTCGAGTTCGGTTCGTGAAGGTCACGAATCGAGCCAGGGTTTAGTTCGGGTTCGATTACCTCGAACTCGAACCTGAACTTTTATTGATTCGCTTCGTTAGACTCGCGAACGGACTCGTCTCGTTTACATCCCTATTCCCAACCACAAATTGAAACTAAAAATTGCATGCTTATAGTTGCAACTATGTTTAAGAAAATCTCATTCAGTAAAAAAAAAAAGAAGAAAAAAACAAATTATAACATAATTGTATTATTTTGACTATTTAATTTAATTTAATTTTTTTAATTTTCATTAACCATTAGCACCAAAAATTATTAGTTGTGTGTACAAATATTGAAATAAGGAACTACTATCAAGTGATGTGTTGCTATTAACAGAAAAGGAACCAATGGGGGCAGGGTTGGCGCTCGACCCCTTATATTTTATTATTATTATTATTATTATTATTATTATTATTATTATTATTTATATATTCTTATAATTGATATGAAACTCAATAATAAATATGCGAAATAAGACAAGAGATATGAAGGGAAATATTACTATCTGTAGGAATATGTATTACTGATACTCAATTGATTTCAGCGTAGAATGAACGAAATTAACTACTATTTATAGGCAAAAATTTACAATGTGCACAATACTTTTACTGTGCATTACGCGTAGTAATAAATGAGGCATCCCACATTTGTCAAATTTGGTGATTTTTGGCACCAGCAACGCAGCTAAGGTTGAGTAGCAGTGTAGCCGCCAAAGTTGACATATTGCAATACTCCCTCGTGGGATGCTATGTGATTGTCTCTTTGTACATGTCTTTCAGTGCTACCTCATTAAAAACCTTATCAGGAAAACCCAATGGGACAAAAGCCTGAAGAAGGAAAAGAGTGCAGCTGCGTATGCTCCTCCTATTGTTAACATCGGTAGATCTTTTCATAAATCTCAAAGATGACGCATTCCAATGTCATGGATATGTTTTCTGAAAGTGGTAGTGGGAAGTGCCTTTGTAAAAAGATTCGCTAAGTTGTTACATGATTGAACATATTGAATGTTAATCTCTTTGTTCTTCTCAAGATCTTGTGTATACTGGAAAAACTTCGATGGGATATGTTTGGTTCTATCAGTTTTGATATATCTCTCCTTCAGTTGAGCAATACATGCGGCTTCATATATCCTTGTTGGACTTTTATCAATTGATACGCCGCAGGAGGTCAAGATGTGTTGCGTCATAAATCTTAATCAAACACATTCTCGATTTGCTTCATGAAGTACAATGACTTCAGCATGGTTGGAAGAAGTAGCAACAAGTGTTTGTTTCTGTGATCTCCAAGAGATCGCAGTGCCTCCAAGTGTAAATACGTAACCCGTAACCTATTTGGAATCTAGCTTTGTGTGGATCTGATAAATATCCTGCATCTACATAACCAACCAAAATATGTTTTGCTTTTTTAGAATAATATATTCCCACATCAATTGTACCTCGAAGATATCGGAATAGGTGTTTAACCCCGTTCCAATGACTTTTGGTTGGGGATGAGCTAAACCTTGCCAGTAAGTTAACTGCAAAAGATATGTCAGGTCTGGTACAATTAGCAAGATACATAGGAGCCCCAATTACACTGAGGTATGGTATTTCAGATCCAAGAACTTTTTCATTTTCTTCGCGGGGGGTGAAATGGATCTATTTCAACAGTTAGCGATCTCCCAATCATTAGAGTGCTCAAAAGGTTTGCTTTATCCATATTAAAGTGTTTCAAAACCCTTTCAGTATAAGCTAATTGATGCACAAAAATTCCATTTTGTTTATGCTCAATCTGTAAACAAAGACAAAATTTGGTTTTCCCAAGATCTTTCATTTCAAATTCATTCTTTAAATGTACTGTCGTTTCATAGATTTCTTTGGCAATTCTGATAATGTTCAAATCATCAACATAGACAACAATAATAACATATCCTGATATTATTTTCTTAATATATACGCATGCACAAATTGGATTATTCACATATCCTTTCTTTGATACAAATTCGCTCAAGCGATTGTACCACATGCATTCTGACTACTTTAATCAGTAAAGAAATCTTTGTAATTTGATCGAATATTTCTCTTTAGGTTTTGATTCTAATCAAGCATTTTAAATCCTTCAGGGACTTTCATATAAATATCACTATCAAGTGATCCATACAAATAAGCTGTAACAACATCCATTAGACGCATTTGCAATTCTTGGGAAACTATAAGGTTGATTAAATATCTAAATGTAATTGCATCAATAACAAGAGAATACGTTTCCTCATAATCAATTTCGGGTCTTTGAGAAAAACCTTGGGCAACAAGCCTTGCTTTATATCTTGTGATTTCATTTTTCTCATTTCGTTTTCGTACAAAAACCCATTTGTATCCTATAGGTTTTACACCTTCAAGTGTGAAGACAACAGGTCCAAACACACTTCTTTTATTCAAAGAATTTAAATTAGCCTGAATAACTTCTTTCCATTTATTCCAATCATGTCTATTTTGAAATTCAATGATAGATCTTGGCTCAGGATCTTCATTTTCATAAATGATATCTACGACATAAGAAAATATTTCATCAATGTTGATATCACTTCGATTCCATATCTTTCTTGAATACAAGTAATTAATTGAGATTTCTTCATTGATCTCACTTTGTGTCTCTTCAGAAACACTTTCCTCGTTTTGTGTCTCTACTGGGACGCTTTCCTTATTCAAAAATTTTTTTGTGACATCTTTCTTATTTGGTGTCTTTTCTGGGACACTTTTTTCTATACTGAGTTCATCATTCATATTAGCTCATTTTCTTTTATGAGGATTCTTATCCTTCAATCCAGGTGGTCTACCACGCTTCTGGCGTGTCGTAGATTCATGAGCAACGTTTTCTCAAATTAACCTTTTGGAATTTCAGTCCGAGCAGGAGCATTAACAGCTGGTATATGCAATTAGTTACTCTTTTAGCATTTGTAAAAGCATCTGGTAATTGATTTGCAATACTTTGCAAGTGTATAATCTTTTGTACTTCCATTTCGCACTGCTTTGTGCATGGATCAAGATGCAGTAATGATGGTTCATACCATATAATGTCCTTTTCCAACTGTTTGCTTTCTCCCCCCAATGCTGGGAAAACTTTTTCATCAAAATGACAGTCAGCAAAACATACTCTAAGCATATCACCCGTTTGAAGTTCAAGATATCTGATAATGGATGGCCTTTCATATCCAACATAAGTTCCCAACCTTCTTTGAGGTCCCATTTTACTATGTTGTGGTGGTACTACAGGTACATATACTGCATAGCCAAAAATTCTTAGGTGGAAAATATTTAGTTCTTGACCATATGTAAGTTGAAACCGAGAGTATTTATGATAAGCACTTGGTCTAATGCGAATTAATGTCTCTGCATGTAAAATCGCATGTCCCCATACTGAAATCGGAAGCTTTGTTCTCATTATCATTGGTCTAGCAATGAGCAGAAGACGTTTAATTAATGATTCGTCTAAACCATTCTATGTATGGACATGAGTAACACGATGCTCAACAGTAATTCCAGTTACCATACAATAATCATTAAATGTTTGGGATGTGAACTCATAAGCATTATCCAATCGAATTTTCTTAATTGTGTTATCAGGAAATTGTACTTGTAAAGCAATCTTGCGAATGCCATATTACGAGTTGATAACAAACAAACATATAACCATCTGGTAGATGCATTGATCAATACCATAAAATATCGAAATGGTCCACATGGTGGATGAATTGGTCCACATATATCATCTTGAATACGTTCACGAAAAGTAGGTGATTCATATTTTATTTTAACTGGTGATGGTCTTAGAATCAATTTCCTAAGAGAACAAGCTGTACATAGATCATTCCTTATTTGAGGAATCTTCTGGTTCCTTAAAAGATGCCCTTGTGTACTTTCAATGATCTTTCGCGTCATTGTTAAACCGGGGTTACCCAATCGATCATGCGAAATAATAAAGTCTTATAGATCTACAAACTTCTGGTTTGTGATGGCATGTACTTCAATAGCACTTAAGCGTGTATAATATAAACCTGATGAGAAAGCAAATAGTTTTTCCAAAATAGGACTTTTGTTAGATTCAATACTTGTTATATTCAATTATTCAATATTTCTCTCATTTCCAGTTTCAATGTGATATTCATTAAGACTGATATCTCTATTTTACCAAAGGACAGTTGAGAACATGAGAAAGAACTCCTCGCCTCTCTCCAATGAGGAAGCCGACCACATGAAAAGAAGCATGAAGAAACTCAAATCCGGCATTGAAAATCAACAAGAGAAAATGGAAGGTATGGAGACATATACAGAGGATGTTCATCAAGAGAAATCTCTGGCAAAAGGCTCATACTTGGCGACCCTGTTAGGCCTGCAATTGGAGGAGGAATATCTCAAATTCAAAGAGAATATGATTACTGATCTAGAGAAAATTCGGTTTGAGGAATCGACGGAGGCATACCCCTACCCCAAGATCACGTTGGCCGACGAGTATAGGGAAGAAATCTGTAGGCCTTGGCACAAGGCCATCATAATAAGCATTCTAGGCAGAAACATGAACGTACTTTTATTCTCAGCACGTATTGATAAGATGTGGCAACTCCGGGAGAGTTCGATCTGATTGAACTCGGGAATGCTTGCTACACACTGAAGGTGCATGATGAAGAAAAGGCTACGACAATCCTTATAGGCGGACCCTGGGTTTTAGGGGGCAATTACCTCGTGGTTAGGAAATGGATCCCTCAATTCAACGCCGCCACCTATAGAATCACGACAACCATCTCTTGGATTAGAATAAGGGGTTTAGCCACAGAATACTATAAGGAAACAATTTGTATGGAATTGCTACAACTATTGGCTCACCAATTAAGATCGATAAGAACACCTACTTTAGGGAGAAAGGCAAATTTGCGAGAGTTTGTGTGGAAATCAATCTTGATAAACCCCTGAGAAGTGGAATTGACGTCGAAGGACTGCTTCTAGCGGTGGAGTATGAGAATCTCCCGTCCATTTGCTACCACCGTGGTAGGGTAGGTCACCGTATTAACACTTGTTCGAGTAAGCCACAAGAGGTCGAAACTCAACACCAGGATCAACCAGTGCAGCAGGAGTTAGGACAGCCTAGTGCTGATGTAGAAGGTCCGCAATTTGGACCGTGGATGATGGCTAGACGAGGACGTAACAAAAAATCGGCCGGGAAGCCGGCAAGCATGAGATCACACTGGAGTGCGGATGGAGGCAGTGAGGAATCACGTGGCCGGGGAGACAAGGTTCCGAGCCCTAAGCCATCAAACCGATTTGAGATCTTTGAAACCCCGCTGATGGAGGAAACTTACCCAATTGAGCCGCGAGATCATGTTTATTCGGTTACAGAAGGAAATTTCCTTCAGAAGGACTCGTAAGGTAAGGAAGGTACTAATGTTATTAATAATGCTTCCCAGAAATCTCGAGTGCGCACTAAAAAGAATCCGCAAAAAATGGATAATTCAAACAACCAAACAAATCTGAGCAACGGCCCATCTGAGACTCAGAGAGTCCCACTGAAAGAAATTAACACCAACCGAGTGAAGAAAAGGAGGTTGGACTCCAATGGGAAAAATTCCATTAACTTGGAATCCGAGGAACATTATGGACATTGAGGAATTTATACTGAAGGAAGAGTGAGTTATTCAGGCTGGGAACCTCATGCACCTGAGTCCGTATTTTCTCCTAGTAGAGACACGGGTGATCCTCATGAGGTTACTGAACCAGGAATGCTTTGGCCGGATAAACACAGAACTGCTAGTGGAAGAGATGTGTCACCATTGTGCATGGATGAAGGAACCAGTGATACAGGTCCTGCAGGGTATTCCCCACCGTCGGATTGTTAATCTGATCACTACTTAACCGTTGATCCGATGAAGATTATATCTTAAAACTATAATGGAACAGGTTACGAGGAATTTAGACGTACTTTGCGAGACCTTATTCGGGAGTACAGTCCGGATATTGTGTACTTACTTGAAACCAGGTTGTCTGAGAGTAGAGCCGAAGAAATCTCTTATCGCCTTAGCTTCAACAATGTATGCCGAGCCCCGATTACGAGAAGAGAGGAAAAAATCTGGATGCTTTGGAATGAGAAGAACGTTCATGTTGAGATCCTTCAGACCACGACACAACTCATCCATGCCCAGATTAGACCCCGTTTGGGATAAGACTGGTGTTGTACGGGAATTTATGCTAGCCCTTCCCCGAGCAAAAGAGATGATCTTTAGCGAGACCTCCATAAAATCTGGTCTCAAACTTCGAATGCTTGGTTTCTAACAGGAGATTTCAATGACATAAAAGGACCGAGCGAGAAGAGTGGAGGTAAACAGGCCTCTTAGAGTAGATATTTGAAATTCAATGAAGCGATCGACAATTATGAACTCATTGATCTTGAAGCGAAGGGAACCCGGTTTACTTGGATGGGCACGGTAACTAGCGGAAGACGAGTTAAAGAACGGCTGGATAGAGCCCTTACTTCATCAGTGTGGGCGAGGAGGTTTCCGGACAGCGTGGCACGGGTTCTTCCAAGCACGTATTCGGATCATCATCTATTACTAACTGACACGGAAGGCGGGCATCGTAACAGAAGTTCTAAACTTTTTCGATTTGAAGCAGCATGGGCTTCTCACTGGGATTGTGTAGAGACAGTCAAGAAAAATTGGAGCCCGGGTGTGAAACATCAAGAAGCATGCCACAGTCTTCAAGATGAGCTTTGGGAATGGAACTGGAACACTTTTGGTAATATTTTTCGCCGGAAGAGACTGCTGCATGCTAGAATTGGGGGTATCCAAAAAATCCCCATAGAGAGACTTCATGATGACCTGCGGAAAATGGAATTGGAGCTTATTAAGGAATTTAACGAGGTTTTAAAGCAAGAGGAAGCGTTGTGGTATCAAAAGTCACGTGTTAATTGGCTGAGGTTGTGTGATAACAATACAAGGTTTTTTCACATGACAACTCTTGTGAGAAGACCGCGGAACAGAATCGATATGTTAAAGATTAATGGAATTTGGTGTACCGATCCTGAGCAGTTGCAAGCCCATGTGTTTGGATTCTTTAAGGAGCTGTTCTCTCCAGAAGTTCTTCCTTATGAAGGGACCTTCAAATCAGCTGATTCCAGAGAGAATTAAAAGAAGAGAATCTAGAGATACTCAATAAGGAGTTGTCTAAAGAAGAGGTCTGGGACGCGATCCGAACGATGAATGGGTTTAAAGCCCCGGGCCCGGACAGTCTTCAAGCTTTCTTCAACCACACCTACTGGGATATAGTGGGAGGAACTACCTTTGAATACATTAAGACTTGTTTTGATAATCAAGCCATCCCGGAGAAAATGGGATCAGCCTTTATTTACTTAGTTCCGAAAATGACAGCCCGAAAGATGCTAGCGAGTTCCGGCCGATTGCCCTCTTGAACGTCACACTTAAGATTCTTACTAAAATCTTAGTAAGGCGTCTCAAACCTTTCATCTCGGAGCTTGTTGGACCATTCCAGAGCTCTTTCATTCCAGGAAGGATGACACATGACAACATCTTGGTCCACACCAAGTATAACTCTAAGAGTATAAAAGGAAGTATGCTGTTAAAACTGGACTTGGAGAAGGCCTACGACAAACTCAATTGGGACTTCCTCAGGGAGACTCTTGGCTATTTCAAATTCCCTGAGAACATCACAAACCTTATTATGAGTTGTGTTACTCAAGTGAAACCCCGTATTCTGTGGAACAGGGATCCCACGGACGAGATCAGCCCCACGTGTGGCATACTTCAAGGCGATCCGATCTCTCCCTACCTATTTGTTCTGTGCATGGAATGGTTGGGGTACATGATTGATGAGGTGGTGAGTTCGAAGGCCTGGAGGCCGGTTACCATGTGCAGAAAAGGCCCAAAAATTAGCCATCTTCTTTTCGCGGATGATATAATGTTGATGGCGGAAGCCACCAAAGAAAATGCAGAAGTTATTAAAGGTATTCTCACCAGATTCTGCAAAGCCTCGGGTCTTCGGGTTAGTCTCCAGAAATCAAAGATTTGGTTTGCACCTCATAGGGATGTTGGGAAGAGGCAGACTATTATCGACACTATCGAGATTGGGAAAATGAATTCCATTGGCAAGTATTTGGGTATCAATCTGGGCAATGGAAAACATTCGAATGCCGTTTATAATGAAGTGTTGGAACGGGTCCAAAAGTGCCTCACACTCCGGAAAGCCAAGAATCTTAATTTGGCCGGCCGTATGACCTTGATTCAGTCGGTTACCTCGTCTATACCGATTTACCATATGCACATTAGCTGGTTCCTGAAAAGTTATTGCGATAAGCTTGATCAAATTAATCGCAACTTCTTGTGGTCCTCTGATCCGGAAAAAAGGAAGACACATTTGGTGGGTCGGAATAAGGTTATCCGCATGAAAACGGAAGGGGGTCTTGGTCTCAAGGAAGCCCGGAAGAGCAACATCAGCATGCTTGCTTCGACTGGTTGGTGGGTGCTGAAGGAAAGGGATACGACTTGGTGCAAGATCTTCAAGAATAAATATCTCACCGGGAGCGATATTATGGATACTGCCTCTTTGGAAGGGGATTGTTAAAAACGTCAAGAGTGTAGGCCACAAGGTTCATTGGAGAGTGGGAAGGGGCATGGAAGTGAGTTTTCGGAACGATGTATGGCTTGGGGGTAACTCTCTAAGGAGATACATGCAGAACCCCATACATAAGGAAGAGGAAAGCCTACGGGTCTGTGATGTCCTCGATAGCAATGGGATGTGAAAGTTAGATGATTTGAGAACAGTTATTTTGGATGAGCTGAAGAACATAATTAGAGGAACACAACTGGCCTTGGACCCGGAAGTGATGGATATTCGGTACTGGGGAGGCCATACTCTAGGACGATTCACTTGCTGATGGATTTTTGCAACATGAGTAGCTAAAAAATAAAAGGAATTAAACTAAGATGAGGAACTGTGACGAAATCTTGCTCCTTGATGTGTCTACGGAATCTCGAACTGCTGCTCCCAAGACTGGTCCGAATCTGCTCAAAAGTATGTATTATATGTTGCTCTTGCGCAGGTGTTGTCCCACGAGATATAAATATAGGGCAAAGTCAACCCCTACTTCAATTGGACTCCCAATCCTTATGCAAATTGGAATCTACTCCTTGTCCCCCCAAGTCTTCAACTACTGGACCTCTTCCCAATTAATTCCAAATAAGCGGCAGACCCATCACAAGGCAAATTGGGCTTCTCCAATAAACTCCGTGCACGTGGCCCACAAACAAATAGCTTCTTTCATCTAATTAATTTAATTCTTCCAAATATCCACATGCATGCATGTCCCCCTAAATCCCCATGCATCATAAATCAAGTCCAATTCTCACCAAGTTGTGCTGCGCATCTAGACTCCAATGCGGAAGGTCTCGAGCATCAATGTGGGTTGCCTCGTTACGTTGGTTTTCTTATCAAAATGATCAAATTTATTCCAATTTCGCATTCAAGACCCCGACTCTACAATATAAACAACAAAGCATCAATTCCTTTCAAAATAATATCAACTAAAGCATAATTGAGGACATAATTCAATTAAAAAGATGACGAATTAACAAGTTATCACTTGCAAATCTGCTTATGATGCACTATGCCCAGCCTTTTCTAATCCCGACAAATCATGGAAGATGATCTGGGCTCGTGCGCTTCCAAATAAATTGAAGTGCTTTCTTTGGAAAATTAATCACAAGAGTCTAATGTGCCATGCTTTGAGAGTTGATAGAAACATGAGTTCGGACGCCAGCTGCAGAAAATGCCAAGCCCCTAGAGAAGACATTATGCACATCTTTAGGCAATGCCTGGTGGATGTGGCACTGTGGAGAAAGGTGATTGCTGACAACAATTGGCCACGGTTTACTGAGATTGCTAAAGAAGACTGGTGGAGCAAGGTTTGAAGTTACAACTCTGCAATACTTTAGTCCCAGTAGGGGACTGGAAACTGATCTTCGTTGTTGGTCTTTGGGGACTGTGGAAACACAGAAACAAAAGAGAATATCAAGGGTGCAATGATCCTCTTAATCTTACCATTAGTAGCATGAAGACTCTTATTGTTGATTTGATGGCGCTGCAACGTACTAAGGAACGCAACAAAGAGCCAAGACAGCCAGCTAAGTGGCTAGCCCCGTCGCCGGGGTGGGTTAAGTTAAACATAGATGGAAGTTACTTTGCTAAGACAAGTGCGGCAACTGTTGGAGGGGTTGTCTGGAATTCAGACGGGACATGGCTGCTGGGGTTTGCTGTCAAGTTTGGAAGATGTGATATTTTAACGGCCAAGTTGCTGGGATTACGTGAAGGTTTGAGGCTAGCGTGGGAGCGACGCTATGAGAATATTAAAGTGGAATGTGATTCTTCTGTGTTGGTGGAACTGATTAAGAATGCCAGCATTGATGAACATCCTCTGGGGCACATTGTGGAGGAATGCAGGAGCCTTGTTCGAAGGCCTAGGAATTGTCTGCTATCCCACATTCGTAGGGAAGGGAAAGACAGGTTAGCGAGGAAGGGGCAGCAGATGGTTGCTGAGAAATTGGTTTGGGAGAGCCCGCCGGACACTTTTGCTGCTGAGAGTTAGTGCTTGGGGTTGTTTCTGCTACACCAAAAAAAATAAATTTAAGACGAATATCTCTGAAGTTTAATAAATTTCTTTGGGACTTAGAGCAACACAATGCATCATTAATAATAAACTTTGTCCCACGGAGTAGTAATATTGTTGCTCTTCCGGAGCCTTCGATTAACTTTGCACTACCTCGATATAGTATTGGCATTTGCTTCATTTTTTATCAAATGAGAGAAATACTTTCTATTATTTAAGATTGTGTGCGTGGTGGCACTGTCTGCAAGACATATATCTTCTTTATTTGAGTCGGTCTCATATGACTGCAGTAATGTATCCATTTCTTCATAGTCAAATAAAATTCATAATAAGAGAATGAAAATAACATGTGTGATAATAATAGTAAAACAAAGTACATAATGATAGGAAGGAAAAGTCAGAATAAAGTACAAATAGAGAATTCAAATAACATACTATTAATAATCAACTATAAAGCTAGAGTTCGTAAGTCATGAGAAAATCAGCCGTATCAAGATGCGTGATACCAGCAAGGCTATCAAATTTATCATCCTTGAGAGCCATATTTGCTTCAATCTCATAATTTGGATTATCAAAATTAGGGATATCATCATTATTTGCAAAGTTTGCTTCAACCTTCTTTTCCTTTCTTTTGATTGAAGCTTGATATAGCTTAACAAAGTGGTCAGGCGTACGACAGGTACGTGTTCAGTGGCCCTTTTAACCACACCAAAAACATGGGTTTTCTGAACCCTTCTGATGATCATTTTGGGCAAATTTGCCTTATCTTTGTTTGCTTTCGTGATTATTCTTTTTATTTAGAGGACCACCAGGATGATTATAATTGTAGTTTCCAAGGCCTCATCCATGTCCACGCCTACGGCCACGACCTCGTCCATGACCACGACTACCTCTTTCGGGGTAGTTGTGCACTGCTGTATTTGTTTTTGGCAAAGGAGCAGATCCAGTGGGG
The DNA here is from genome assembly GCA_037501455.1 of Lantana camara. Lineage (NCBI taxonomy): Eukaryota > Viridiplantae > Streptophyta > Magnoliopsida > Lamiales > Verbenaceae > Lantana > Lantana camara. The sequence continues at coordinate 119,148,829 of CM074857.1, forward strand.
CGACTTTCATGATTTTTCAATGAAAAATCATTATTCATTTCAGCTACCAAGAGGCATGAGATTAACTAAGAATATTTTGTAAAACCCTTCTCACGATATTGCTGTTGGAGGAGCAAATTTGAGGTGTGAAAAGTAGAGTAGGTTTTCTCAAGTAAATCATTATCAGTGAGAAGTTCACCACACAATTTCAACTTAGAACTGATTTTGAAAACCATTGAGTTATACTCAGATACAGTTTTGAAATCTTGTAGCCTCAAATGAATCCACTTATAACGAGCCTTAGGGAGGATAACAGTTTTCTGATGATCACACCGCTCCCTTAAGTTGTCCCACAATTCAAGTGGATCCTCTACAGTTAAATATTCAACTTTCAATGCTTCATCAAGGTGATGACGGATAAAAATCATGGACTTAGCCTTATCTTGGCTTGATACATCATTTTCTTTTATAATTGTTTCACCGAGAACTTTTGCATTAAATGAATCTTTGCATCAAGAACCCATAACAAATATTTTTTTCCAATGAGATCTAGAGCTGTGAACTCAAGCTTCGTAAGATTCGACATACTTGCAATTAATATAAGATAAAGAAAATAATTAGTACATTTATTTGATCAAATTATACGTACAATAATTTAAATTCCAAGTTCAAATCCTATTCCTATGAGCAACAAGGGAATCATGAATACAATAAGCATGATGAATATATCCCGTTCAAGTTTTGAGATATCTACACTAAGAATAAATATAGTGAAAGCAATTAGTATAATTATCATGGAAATTCACACAGCTGATAACAACTTGATATATGAAACTTGATTTTTTTTTTTTGGAGTAAGAAATATGGTATAGAAGTGAATGAATTGTTTTTACCCAAAATTATCTATTTATAGAAATTTTTTGTTAACTAGCTGTCACATATATATTTAGAGCATAAATAAATATAAATGCAAGAATTAATTATAATAATTTATGCATGCTTAGAGTTCATAAAAATATATGCAAAGCAATAAACATATAAACATAAATATTAACAGTTAGATAAAAAAATTAGTGCACATAATTATTCGTTGCATAAATGAGTAAATAGGAGGCACGGTTTTCCATTTGTAGGTAAATAAATATAATAAGGAGGTTTAATCCTTTATTACATAAGTAAATATTATTAGGGGATTTAGTCCTCCATTAAATATAAATACGTAATATTAGAAGGCTTTAGCCATTCATTATATATAAAAATATGTATTAAGAGAAGGCCTTAACCATTCGTAATAATACTATAATTTAATTAGATATATATAATATGTATTAAGAGAAGGTTTAGCCATTCGTAATAATAGTATATATGAGAATGTAAATAAATAGATAATATAGGAATGTAAATAAATGGGTAGGGGATATTACTCTTGTCTTCTTGGTTGATTTTTTTGGAGAAATTAGAACGATCGTGCTGATAACGTGATATGAAACTGAATAGTAAATATACGAAATAAGACAAGAGATATGAAGGGAAATATTACTATCTGTAGGAATATGTATTACTGATACTCAATTGATTTCCGCGTACAAAATGAACGAAATCAACTACTGTTTATAGACGAAAATTTACAATGTACACAGTATTTTTACTGTGCATTATGCGTAGTAATAATTGAAGCATCCCACATTTGTCAAATTTGGTGATTTTTGGCAACAATAATTGAAGCATCCCACATTTTTCAAATTTGGTGATTTTTGGCAACAATGAAGCATCCCATATTTGTCAAATTTGGTGATTTTTGGCAGCCACATTTGTCAAATTTGGTGATTTTGGGCAACAACCAACCCAGCTAAGGTTCAATAGCAGTGTAGCCGCCATTTTGATTCCTCCTAACTCATATTTTGACTCCATCCCTTACGTTATACTAATTTAATCAAATCTCGTATTCGAATTTTGAGAATACAACTATTATTGATTTGAATAACTCTACAGCTAAGTGATTCTACTCGACTCAAACTAAAATAAATGAGACATCATATATATATATATTTGAATTAAAACGCTTAAAGATACCACAAAATGGTGTAGGTTAACGGTTCGACGCTATGCTAACTTAACCCATTCGCCGACATGATTACTCCGTAGTCTGTAGGCTCTTTAGTCTTTACCAAAAGCGTGAGCGTGCTATGTTTTCAGTCATCTGGGTCCAACTGTTTGTAAAGCCAAACATAGTGCAGACAGAAGCAATAATTCAACATCCTTCACTGACTAAATTAAAGAAATCCAACACTACACGTGATATGCTTACTTAAACCACATTACTCTTCACTCTTCAGTTCATCACAACACAGAGGATGGAAATTCAGACAGCAAAACCTCCTCAATACGACCGGCGGAGCGAACTAATAGCATTCGACGAATCAAAGGCCGGCGTGAAGGGACTCGTTGATGCCGGTATAACAAAGATCCCACGAATCTTCATCAATGAAAAAGATAAGCCTGAAATCAGTGTCGCCAATGGCAACTCCAATCTGTGCTTTCCAGTCATAGATTTGCAGGGCTTGGATGATCCGGACGTGAGGGGTGAAGTTGTCAAGAAAGTGAAAGAGGCCTGTGAGCTGTGGGGATTCTTTCAGATAATCAACCATGAGTTGCCTGTTCCTGTAATGGATCAAATGATTGAAGGGGTGAAGAGATTTCATGAGCAAGAAACGGAGGTGAAAAAGAAATATTACAGTCGTGATCACACTAAACCGTTTCAATACAACAGCAACTTTGATCTTTACAAAACATCAGCAGCTATGTGGAGGGATACCATTGTCTGTGCCATGAATCCTCATCCACCTGATCCACAAGAATTGCCAGAAGTATGCAGGTAACCAAGTCGATTTTGATTCTTGTCAAGTTTATATGGTTCTTTTGAACTGTTGATTATATCTAAACGGGGCGAAAACCAAACATCGGTTACTCTCTGTTTCATGGTGTTGACATAACAATTTATGTTTTCTTTTCGATGCAGAGATATAATGTTTGAGTACTCTAAACATGTCATGCAAGTGGGGCATACTGTATATGAATTGTTGTCTGAGGCTTTAGGGCTCAATCCCAGTTACCTGAAAGACATAGGCTGCGTTGAATCAAATATGTTCGTTGGCCATTATTATCCACCATGCCCAGAACCGGATCTGACCTTTGGCATCAGAAGCCATGTCGATTTTGGGCTGCTTACAATACTTTTGCAGGACCAAATTGGTGGTCTCCAAGTTCTGCACCAAGATCAATGGGTCAATGTTCCTCCAATGCCTGGAGGCCTAATCATAAATGTGGGAGATTTTATACAGGCAAGTCTTTAAAAAAATAATTAATTAATTATCAACACCGTTATACCGTGAGGTTTGAGCTAATTACAGAAACTTCCCATGTGCTTTGGTTTAATTACAAAACCTTCCCCTCCCAAAGCTATGATTTGGTTTGATGCATGCTATAATATTCATAAATTTAAATTCAAGTACAGATCAGTAAGTGTCTAGAGTAAACTAGGATATTCATGGAGATGATAAATCAAAATTCATTGATTCAAGTGTAGTGTAAATTCTTTGATAGGGGAAGTTTTTGTAATTTCCGAACCTCAGTGGAAGTCTCTGCAATTAGGCCAAACTCAAGTTATGTCAATGCAATTATCCAAAAGAAAGAAAGGAAGAACAAAAAAATGAAAAGAGATTTTGTTAGGAATGACTTGAATTAATCTAAACTTTTTGCAGCTCATCACGAACGATAAGTTCAAAAGCGTGAAACACAAAGCGCTCTCCAAGAGGGAAGGACCAAGAATTTCGGTTGCTAATTTCATAAAACCGTATTGCTCAGATGGAGAAGAACCACGGTTGTATGGGCCAATAAAGGAGCTATTAACAGAAGAAGAGCCTGCAATATACAGGGAAACAAGTTACCAAGATTATGAAGCTTTTTACTTCGCGAAATGTGATGATGGAACCACCAAACTACCATACTTTAAGCTCTGAGTTATCTTTCACCCATAATCTACTGTACTGTTATGTTGCAACGAGAGAAATAAGTTTGCAAAAACTTAGTAATTTGGCAGCAGTAATAGTGCACTTATCCTTAGTTTTCTGTTTGTTCTAAAAACCTATGTGATCCTTATGTAATATTGCAAACTAGCAACTCTACTTGGTTTTTTGTTTCTCTTACATTCCCTGCAAATAGAGTAGCATTATATTTGCCGAAACATGATCAGAAACCGGGCATCAAGAAAAATATATTAGAAAAGTAGAAAAACAGTTCATCACATTGTTTAAACTGCATACCAGGAAAATGGAGAGAAATCCTTGGCCTGGAGCAAAGAAACATGAACTGGGAAAAGACACAACTTAGCATCTTCTGAATCAAATGAGATCTTCCATAATAAGATGAGGTTCTTTTGTTTTAAAGAGGATAAAGGACAAACATGCACAGAATAGAAAACCATCTACATATTGCAACGATAATTACCTTCGTCAATTTCAGCGACAAAGCAGGGCGGTAAACGAAAATAAACCTGTTTCCGTAGGAAATTGAAGCAGGATATATATATTCTATTTGTAAACACCAACAGTACTTTGTCATAACAACAACATGCTGAAGATCAACTCTTCTAAAAGCTTAAACTTTCTGATAAGCAGAAATCAACTACCTCAATAATTTTTCATGAATGGACACAACTAAATCCCATTAGAAAATGAACTTCTGCTTCAGCTTCTTGTCCTTACCGTAATATCGTATCGTTCCTCTCTTGCTACGAGGCTTATTAATCAAATTCAATCCAAAAACAAAGTTTATGACATGATATTATTGAAAAGAAACAAAGAATACAAGTTATATTTCTAGGGAATACAAGTTATCAACGAACACCATATTGACATAGCTCTAAAGAAATACACAAGATCTTCCTACAAACACTAAAACAAAAATAAAAATCAAATTTTACACAAAACTGAATTCCTTCAAATTTGACAAAGAAAGGGAAACCTGTTGATATTTCACTGTACACATTATCATGCCCCCCAAAGCGAATGGCTAATGCAACGAAAATAATCAAATTTTGGGCCTTAGTTCAATCCCTTCAACAATAAGACCTTCTTTCCAATTACCATTTTCAATTTCAAAAAATCGTATTCGGACATCAAATTCATTTTCATCACCAATATAAAATTCCCCCAACTCAAGTTCCTTCCAACCATCTGCTCTATTGCATGGAACCCTCCCACTCATACTTGCTTGAGCCAAACGGGCCCACCTCCTTCGTCCTCTCACACGCCCAAATCTTGGAGGTACTAAGTAAACGGTCCTCGTCTCCCCTTCAAACTCAGTTATAAAATCTTTAACAAACTTAACCGATGCCTTGGAGTCAGTCTGTAGCCCAGAATTACCTTCCGTGACTTTAAACACAAGATATGCTGCATAATTGGTCTTAGGTGATAGGATTTGAGCTGGAATTACTGCACATATTTCAAGCCACCACACACCTTCCAGTACAGCAACCTCATTAAATCTGGGGACATTGTTCCAAGAATTCATAACATCATTGTACAATTTGAAGCTATGACTATGTTCCATGTCTGTGATATATGATGAAACGTGATTGAAAATTTATTAAGCAAGCGATAGATACCTCGACTCCGGTAAAGATGTCCATGTCCAGTAGCTTGGGGTGTCTCCCCATGCTATTTCGAGTTCTCTTGCGCATAACATATAACATTTTTTCCCAGTTGGTTTGCTCAATCTGAAACTCTGTTCAACAAATTCCACATTTGCCTTAGAAATCTATGTTACTGGTTTCTATTGAATAACAAAGCAAAACAGAGTGAAAATGGCGTGCGTGTATAAACGTTTGACAAGAAATGAAAAACTCCATTTTTGGTATAGTAACTTGATCATTTCAGCGATTTTGGGACATTTCATTTTCCGGCAACAAATAAGCTCATATCTTCAAAATTAAGATATTTAGTGTCAAATTTGACTAGACATGCCTTTTGCCTACCGGAACCCCACCCCAATTTTACACGTGACCCAAATTTGCTTGGACAAGTTGTTTTTGACAGATATTTGGGGGCTCCAGTCAAATTTGGTACTAAATTACTTAATTTTGAAGAAATGAGCTTATGTTGTCGCCAGAAAATAAACGTCCCAAAATTATTCAAATGGTCCCAATTTCCCCCCTATAATCATTGATCATTTTAAGCAAGAATTACAGAAAACAATCCCCAAACAAACAAAAACAAAATCAAATTGCAGGAAAGAAAATTGATATTCTAAAAACCAGAAAAATCGACAATCATAGGAAACAATGGGATGAGAACCCACAATTTCAATAACGGAACAAATGCCACAAAAATGGAAAACAACACAAGAGTCATTCACCTTTCTGCCACCATCAAGAAGAAGACCAGGATCACAGAGCACGAAATAGAGCTCCTTTTTCGTGGGCGCCACCGCCGGCGAATTGGAGGCTGCTATGATTTCTTCGTAATCAGGCGGCAGCAATCGGTCCCAAACGGTGTCGGACTCGGAGGCGGATTTGAATTCCGACGAGACCGCCGCGGCGATGCATGCATCTTTTGGGGACGTCAAGGAGATGATGCTTGATACACACGCCTCTGGTAAGAAAGCGAAAGGGAAAACTTCCTCATTCTCAATCTCATCCGCCATGGCTGCCTCTGTAATCAAAATTCATTTGGATTCAGTTTTTTGATTTATTTGAAAATGGAAGAGAGATAAAAATAGACACTAATTATAATTGCTTTGATTAAAAATTAATTAATGGGACATTTCTAAAAAAATAAAATAAAATTAATTAATGGGAAAATATTATGAACATTTATGATTTAACACGATAAATCTCGTCGCCAAATATAATTAAAATAGATTTATCATACTAAGCGAGATGCAAATTTCTTTAATTAAGAAATAATTTAATTGAAATAATGTGACTAAAGTATTCTATATGTCATTTGACTAATACCTATGAAAGGAAATAAATTAAAATAAATCAAAAGTCATATCTATACCACCTTCAAGTGCCTTCAACTAAACTTCATAACAACAGCAGCAAATATTATATGTACTAGTTACAAACCCGCGCCCAATTTTTAATAAAAATATAACCAAAAAAAATCAATTAAAATATATTATTAAGATTATAATTATTAAATCAAAATTTTTATTTAAAATATTTAAATAGCATATAAAAATAGTAATTTATAAAAAGATACTACTAAAATTTTGAAAAAATTTTACAATAAACTTTTATATGAAAAGAAATATAAATATATCATGTCAAATCAAAATATGTCATATTTGATTGTGCAGAAACTTAGAAGGTTGCTTTACCACCAAACACTTTAAAATTTGTTTAAGAAAGGGAAGATCAGCACAGGCGTTTGAGCCTCAGGAACTGAGTTTCCTTTTAAGTGTGGGTTCTTCCAGCTAGGATAACACCAAGAGTGCAAGTGCAACAATGACGCAGCTGAGGTGAAGGTGACGCAGAGCTTGGGAAGAGGAGAATGGAGGAAGTGTGCCCAGTTTGAGAATGCAGTCTATTGTGAGGAAGATGACTTGAGGAAGAAAGCATGGGTTTCTCCCTATTTATATGTTAGGGGTGATGGTGCTTTGGGTATTTTGACCAACTGGTCCCAAACCTGTGTTGACCTAACACGTGGCAATCTGTGACGGTAAAGTGATGGCCCTGAAAGTGGGCGTGTCAGGTACGAGGCGCGCACTGCCACTGTGTCAGAGGTTGTTGGCGAGAGTCGTGCGTTGGTAGGCTCAAGATCTATCATGCAGACATACGGATGCTTCTCTTGGGGTAGAGCTTACCCGAGCGAGGGTGACGCTCGAAGGGATGCACGAGAGGGTTTCCTCTTGCAGATGACCCACGAGCGTCAAATACTCGAGCGTAAGAGAGAGAGGAACCCTCGTGGAGTGTTTCCCTAGGAAGGGTTGCTTTGAGGGACCGTAGCACGAGCATCGGGTTTGTCAGTTAGAACTCCGCTCGAAGAGTGGGCTGGGGCTCACGGGCCTGGGTCCGTAACCATCTCTGAATGGGCCAGGGTAGTCCCACGGGCCCTATAATACGAGCACCCAAACCCTAAGTCTGTAGATGGCGACACGTGGACGACCCTGATCTGAACGTGATTTTGGGTCTCATCATTTTGCCCCCCAAATTCTGTAGTAGCGTCCGAGCGTACTGTAGAATTTCAGAGAAGCGAGCTTTGAATTTTTGAATACCCGAGCATCAAATCTCAAAGGCGGAGTGACTGTCCGTCTTCAGTAACGGTCACTCCCTGACACAGCTATAAATGAAGTCCCATCCGCATTTAATGTAGAGTGGGGTTGTGGGCTCGTGTGCTGGTGAGTGGGCGCATGTTCACCGGAATGCGTGAGGCGGTTGCCAAAAGGTGGGGGTTTTCAAGGCGGGAAATGATTGCTTTTTCGAATCTCAATCCCCAATTTAATGTTGATTTATCTCTTATAAGTAGGGATTTGGAGAGCCTTGAGACCTTTTACACCTTTCGTCTTCATAAGCTATTAGCAGTAGAATTTCTGCAATTTCTTTGTAATTCTCAACAGTTCTCCGGCGAGTTTTCTTCCAAACCCAGGTAATCCTCCGCAACTCTTGGTTCTAACCCTAGATTTAGGTCACGACCGAACGTTACCTTCGAAAGAGAGTCATCTCTAAGGAACCTAACACACCTAAAATTCCCCCATCCTTTCTCAGGCTCTTTCTGCAAAGGAAACTTAATTTTCCACCCTAAGGTTTTGCGATGGCCGGGAATATTGTAGATGAGACGGTGAGGGAAATAGATGCAATGTCTGTAGGGAGTTATTCTCCTCATGATGATATACCCGTTGCCATCCCTTTGCCCGAGATCCATGGTGACGCCGCAGATGAGGAACTGGGGGAGGCCGTTCAGGGTATGAACGAGCGCAATCCAATCGGAGTGGATCAATTATTCGAGGAGATGGATCTATCCCTCCGGATGCAACAGCAAGGGGAAAGGGTTTTCCCGGTGTTGAACAGTGCCGTTAGGCCACAGGATCATCAAGTAACGGTAGCCATAGCGGGACCCCAAGGGGAAGAAGGGCCCTCGGGGCATGGTGCGAGAGATGAGCCTCTCCGCAAACGCCGTCGAAAAGGGAAGGAACCCATGACGCAGGTGAGGGTAAACAACCCCCACCAAACTGACAGATCTCCGGATGAGATAGAGGGTACTATGACGCTCGTAGAATTAACAGATCTGAAGTCCAGGGTGTTAGGAATAGTGCCCTAGAAAGCCGATTGTATATCCGCTTTGTACTTTTCCTTATAGTAATCACAGACAATCTTTGAAACGAATTGAGGCAACACTTCTTTATATGCTCTTGTTTGGTATGCGTTTACTTTAGCTGTGCATGTATGAGAACTTCCCTAATCCTGATGACTTTAGGACTCTACCATTTAGGTGAAATGGTTCATGAAACGAGCCCTATATCACATAAGTCATGATTAGTAAAATACTCCAAGCTGATGAGTCCTACAGACCGTGGGAGTGTCAACCTGACTCCTCTAAGGCTTGCTTGTGGGATCACGCCCTTAAGAAGGACCACCTTGTTTCATGGAGGTGCAAAGTGTATAGTTGATATGTGCGTGATACATGAGGGTGCTTACTTCCATAAGTAAGTTCACTGAGGTGCCCCGTGTGAGAAGATTCCTAAATGGGAAAGGAAGTTTCTATTTCAGGAAATGGAAACTTCCAAATTAGGAAATATCTCACGAGTCATTGATGTGATTAATTGATCCTTAGACTTGAGGTTCCATATCACTTTATGAGTTAACTCTGTAGTCTTAGGTATAAGCTTTAAAGGGTGTCGCCTTAGACAACTGATTCAAGGCTTATGCTGGGGCTGCACAAGTGACTCATGAAAGTGAATGAGAATCAAGAAAGGACCTACACTTGCTTTTGCAAGGTGATCTCTTATTGTGTAAGCCATTCATATGCCATATGGAGTCCTTGGCCAAGGTAGTAGATCAAGACATCAAGAAAAGGGTTTCTTGGATTGAGATCAAATGGATATGAAATGCACTTAGCTTTAAGACCAGATTATTAGGGTTCTGATTATTCCCTTACCCTAGATCTTGGTTGAGAGATAGTAAGTAGGAGGATTGTATCTCACATGAATCAATGACTTAAAGGTTCTGTCGAATCGAGACATTCCAATTCAGCTAGGGGTTAAACACCTGTTGCTAGACTATGGTCGTTTAATCTGTGGACTGATCAATTAATTAGTGAATTAATTAATTAGGGTCACTGCTAATTGAATTGAGAACCTAGAGGGTCACACACAACAACTTGGTTACATGAGTTAAGGCTTTGAAATGATTAAACGAGTTAATCGAGCCAAAAAGGTTCCACACATGTGAAGCACACGTGTGGGTCACGTGCGTGACACGTGTCCTATATGGACACGTGTGCATCGTGCGTGTATGTTTATTTATGTAGTAAATAATTAATGTGTTAATTATTTAATAGACTTTGGTTTAATTTTGAATTAAAATGAAAGTCTTATTTTGGAGAAATTAATCTATTTAATTAATTATGAATTAATTAATTAGATAAATAAGTTATTTATTTATTAATAAATAAAGTATAATATTATCCAAAAGGAGTTTGGATATTTTTAGCTCTCTTAAAAGTTGATTTGAATTAGAATTCAAAGTCAAAGTTTGGAATTACTTGATGATCAAGTAATAAGAGAGAGGGACCAAATCCTTAGTCCAATAGGACTAAGTTTCGGACGCCCCTCCCTATGTTATATATAGGGGAACTCGAGCTCCCCTTAGAAATTAATTGACAATTCTTTTGGTTCATGTGTTGAACACCATCCTTTCTCCAAGATAAAATAAACCCTAGGTTAAGCCTAAACACTAACTAGAGAATTAACATCCTCACTAGTTAGATTGTAGTCAAGTTGGTGGACTATCTCTAGAGAGCTTCAAGTTAGAAGTTTTTAAAGATTCGACCTTTACCAAGGAGAAGGGATCAAGCCGCGAGAAGAGCGTTCTTGGGTGGCTTGAAACGCTTCAAGAAAGATTATTGAAAAGTAAGTTTCTTTACCTTACGAATTTGGATTCATGATTGCGAGTTTCGATCATTTTGTTGGAAAATTTTTAAATTTTCGCTGCTTTCTGATTTCGTTTTTCCAACAAGTGGTATCAGAGCTACCTCGTTAATCGTGTTTCTGATTCGTCTCGATTATTCTGAATTTGGTAGAAATTCCTAAGCTTGATGCGATTGAGTATTTGCAACTGTTTTAGAAAGCCTGAATTACGAAACTGTATTTTTCCTGAAAGTTTCTGAAAACTGTTTTTGTTAAAATTTGATTTTGAAAACCGTTTTAGATTTGAAACTGTATAAACTGTTTTGGGATTTCTTGGATTGGTTTTGCTCTTGAACGAAAACACGAATCGAAAACCCGGATTACGACGAACACTCGACGTGCCCTCGCTCGCCGCCGCCCGCCTGACCTAGGCGTGCGCAGGCCTTGCGCCTAGTCCCTCCCGTAACCGAGCGGGAGGCGTTCCGGGCGCCGCTGACAGGATCGCCCGCCACAGGTCGAGAGGGCCGCGCGCAGCGTCCGCACTCGAGCGCGCCTGCGACGCGTGCAGCCCTCTTCGCTTACGGGCCCCGTTTTTCCCTCGTAATCCGTTTTCGTATCTCGTGCAATCTAGTCCCAATTTTATTTATTTTATTAAAACTTGTTTTTAATTAAATTAATTTATTTTGAATAAGAGTTAAAATTGAGATTTTTTGAGAAATAGAAACGGTTTATAATTTGGGAAATTACACCTTTAATAAAACTATTAATTTTCAAAAATTAATTGGAATTTTATTTGTTTTAGTAATTTGGGATTTATTGAAAACTTTTATAAATAAGACTCGCATCAAGTCGTGTTCCAAGTCATTAGGACTTGAAACGGGAATTTTAATTTATTGACTAAATTTAAATTCTCGCAAGAAGCATGTTAGGTGATCATGAGTTTAGACTTATGTATGGTTTTAATTTATGCACATGGATGGTTTAAATTGGGGTTGGAGGCCTATAGTTGCGTTTTTCAATTGAGGTTGGAGCCTCACTTATGTGCGTACTGTTATGTGATTTATTATGTGGCTTTCCATATTACTGTTTTGAGGCCGAGGTATGCCCCGTGTATTTGTCTAAGGCCAATATGAAGATTGAGCCTTATTACTTTTCAGTAATTTTTCATTTTTTTTTAGAGTAGAATAGGTGGTGAGGTTTTCATTTTCATTTTGGAGACAATGCACCCATGGAGTAAGATGTACCACATTCAAGTAACAAGGAGGCCATAAGTGAAGACCCCTCAAAATGTTAGGGAGGGGAATCTCAATTGAAAATGTAATAGAGGTAGGGCTCGTATTTTGTTACTGCTTTCCCTTATGTGATTTAAACTGTTTATGTGTCATGTATGTTAGAACTTGTGATTGTGGAGTGGCTCCCACATATCACGCATAAGATAGGTAGAACCCATGATCATCATCACATGTTAGTATCATGCTAGGACATGTTATCTGCTAAGTGCTTGTGTGAAATGCATTTAAGTTGTACTTGCATTAATCAAGACTAATTAAAATTGGATAACATATATGTTGGTGAGGTCGAACCGGACAACTCTCCGGTTGATTTGAAAATTCCCGTTAAATATTAAGCTAATTTCGAATAATAGGTGTTTAATTCGAGATGCAAATTTTGAATTAAATTCCTAGCATTCCATCAATAGGTTTTAAGGTTAGTAAGTGAAGCTAGTTATTGTCCGCGAGTCGTGGGATAGCTAGTGGAGCTTATTAGTTCTTAGTTACCTAATTGATTATTTTAAATGATCAATATTTCATGGTCAATTTTGGCAAGGGCGATGTCCGCGAGTCGTGGGTCGTTCGAACTAAGTTTTGATCATGATCTTATGATTGATGGGTCTAGCTTAACGCCTAAGTAAATATGGATGTCGCACGAGTCGTGGGTCCATATTGAAAGATAGGTGATGCAAAAACAATTACTAAGAGTTCTAAAGGTGTTAGAATTGGTAAGTTGTACCTACCTAGGGTTTTACTTAGAATGTTCGTGAGTCGTGGGTTCCAGGTAAAATGCTTAGGATCTTAGTATCCATTGGGAAACGTGTTCCTCTTAGATCTTTGGGAATTGTAGATCTTTGAAAAACAGTGGGAGCTACATTAGATTAAAGACCTTATCTTTTGTATATCGTTATAATTTAGCATGCTCACTAGTTCTCTGTTTTACCATTTAGGTCGTAGATTCTGTGATTCTCTACGTGTTTTGAAATGGCAACCAAAAACCCTCTTGTATCGATTCTCGAGTCAAACAAGTTGATTGGTCCCAACTATTCTGATTGGCTGAGGAATCTGAAAATCATTTTAGATTCTGAGAAGAGAACTTATGTTCTTTTCGAAGGGGAGCCTAGTCCCGAAGGGGACGCTCCCACTCGGGCCGAGCGGGATGCGATCCAGAAGTGGAAGGATGATAATCTCCAAGCCCGTTGCCTTATGTTGGCTAACATGTCTCCGGACTTGCAAAGGCAATATGAGGCCATGGAATTTTCTTGGGAGATTTACGACCACTTAGAGCAACTTTACCGCCCTCATGAACGTGTTACAAGGTATAACACTTCAAAGGAATTGTTCCACTTGAGAATGAGGGAAGGTTCCAGTGTCCATGAATATGGACTCAAGTTTCTCGCCCTTATTGAGAAACTTGCTTCCATGGATATGCCACTGAAAGATGAGCTTTCAGTGGACTTGTTGCTAGCCTCGCTCCCACCATCATTCAACCTATTTGTCCTTAACTTCAAAATGAATCATGCTGGTGCTACTGTAGCTGAGCTGATTAGTCAGCTTGTGACTGCTGAAAGCACGATCAAGAAGGACAATAAGGTTCTGATGGTGAATGCTCCATCTTCCTCTTCTGGGCCTTCTAAAGGTAAGGGCAAGAAAGCCCAAAAGAAGAAGAAGAAACCCCTTAGGCCCACTTGTGGCATATTGAAGGGGAAGGCCCAAAAGAAGAAGCGTGATCAGAAAGAGGATGTTTGCTTCCATTGTGGCAAAGCGGGACATTGGAGGAGAAACTGCCCAGAGTACAAGGCTACTCTAAAGAAAGGTATGTTTCTCGTTGAAGTAAATCTTTCTATTAATTCTAGTTCTTGGGTACTTGATACCGGTTGTGGAGCTCATATTTGTAACGATATACAGATGCTAAATGAAGTCCGACAACTCAGAGAAGGAGAATGTGCCTTGAAGATCGGCGATGACTCAAATGTTGAAGCTCGAGCTTTAGGCACAATTAGATTAGATTTCGGTAGTTTTGAGTTAGTTTTAAATAAAGTCCTTTATGTACCGAGCATTATTCATAATATAATTTCAGTTCCAATTTTAGATTGTGAAGGTTATGAAACTTATATTAAGAATGGTAAGTACTTTATCAAACGGAACAACTCTTCCGTTCACATCGGTACTCTAAGTAATGGACTTTATCTAACTCAGAATATCAATATTATGAATATACAACGAGAAACTAAACGTAAGAGAGATGACAAAGTTTCAGCTCCCTTATGGAATGCTAGATTAGGACACATTCCCGAGAACAGAATTAGCAAGACAAACACTTTAGGATCGTTCTCTGAGAATGATCTCAAAGAGTTAACTTCTTGCGAGTCCTGTCTCAAAGGAAAGATGTCCAAAGTTCCTTTTAGAGGAAATATGGAACGTGCCACTAAGGTCTTGAATTTGATCCATTCTGATGTTTGTGGACCACTTAGTGTAAGCACAAGAAATAGTCATCAGTATTTCATAACCTTTACCGATGACTTTAGTCGGTATGGTTATGTATACTTAATGAAGTATAAATCTGAAGCTTTTGAGAAATTCCTAGAATTTCAAAAGGAGGTTGAGAACCAAACTGGTCACAAAATCAATGCACTTCGATCTGATCGAGGAGGCGAATATCTTAGTGAAGAATTCCTTAATCATCTCAAAGATAATGGGATAATCTCTCAGTGGACTCCTCCGGGAACTCCTCAACTCAATGGAGTTTCTGAGAGAAGGAACTGAACTCTACTCGATATGGTTCGTTCCATGATGAGTTTCACTGACTTACCACCTTCTTTCTGGGGTTATGCCCTAGAAAGTGCAGCAATGATTTTGAATCTAGTTCCCTCTAAGTCAGTCCCTAAAACGCCCTATGAAATGTGGCATGGTAAAATCCCTAGTTATTCTTACTTAAGGATTTGGGGTTGTCCTGCTTACATGAAGAGGACAGTGGGAGATAAGTTAGAATCTCGTTCTAACCTATGCTAGTTTGTAGGTTATCCTAAGGAATCCATAGGGTACTACTTCTATGATCAATCTGAGCAAAAGGTGTTTGTTTCCAGAAATGCTACTTTTCTTGAGGAACCGTTCCTTAAAGAAAAGAAAGGCCAGATCATAGAATTAGAGGAAGTACAAAGTGACCCCACTCCACCCACCGAAGAAACATCCCCTTCTGATCAACCACAACCAATCACGAATTTCGATACACACGTAAATCCTCCTCTAAGGCGTTCTGAACGCACTTCTACACAGCCGAAGAGATGGTATGGATTCTTCCATGAGATCTCTTAAAAGGATAATGATCCTTTAACATATGAGGAGGCACTTTCAGATTCTGACTCTGAACATTGGATAGAAGCCATGAAATCCGAAATGGATTCCATGAACTCCAATCAAGTTTGGACCTTGGTAGATTTGCCTGATGGGGTCAAACCCATAGGTTGCAAATGGATCTTTAAGAGAAAGCTTGGAGTTGATGGAAGCATTGCAGTCTACAAAGCAAGACTGGTTGCAAAAGGATTCACTCAAAGACCCCGCGTGGACTTTGATGAAACCTTTTCATCAGTTACAATGCAAAAGTCTATTCGGATCATGCTTGCCATTGATGCATATTATGACTATGAGATATGGCAAATGGATGTGAAAACTGCCTTTCTCAATGGTGATATTGATAAAGACATTTATATGGATCAACCCATAGGTTTCACATTCAGTGGGAGTGAGCAAAAGGTTTGCAAACTCCAAAGGTCAATCTATGGATTGAAACAGGCTTCTAGGAATTGGAACATTCGATTTGATGAGTCAGTCAAAGCGTTTGGCTTCATTTAAATTTCGAATGAATCATGTGATGGGTGCCGAATCCACCAAATAATATTCCTAAACTACCAAACACAATAAATTGTGTATAGTGGTAAAGGGTCGATCCCACAGAGATTGGTTGGTCTCGTGAATCTCCTAATAGCCAAGCAAACAACAACAAAAATAAAACGGCGGGGGGGGGGGGGGTGGTTAATGCAATAACTAAAGTGCTGAAAATTAAAGGACAAGATGAAATTAAATAAACTAACTAAAGAACATAAACTTAAAGGATTAGGAAAATACAACTCTAGTTAAGTTATTCTCCCGATTCATAATTTGATCATTGATGTATAAATAAGCTTAAAATCCATTAATAGACCGGCTAGAGCGTCAACAAGCTCTGACAACCTCGTCCTTTCTAACTTATTCAGTGGTCAAGATACGATCATTAACCAACTCCCTAACCAATAAACAACCTCGTAGATACGATCTCAAGATTTAATTTGATGGCAGCCTTGAGCACGAAAAGGACACTGATCCTAGCCAACAAACTCAAGAAGCTTGGAATGTTTAAACTATTGTGCATGCACCCTATCATACGCAAGTAAACATGGAGGTAAGCCCCGATGATAGTTAACCCTTAGCATACTTAAATTGATAATTACGGATCAATTCAGTTTATGCGGTTTGCAAGGTAAGTTTCAAGATAATAAATTGGCCAAATCAATCATCTATTGACATACCTATATCAATAAAATCAGATGCATACAACATACCAAGGATCGAAAGCATGGAAAGCAATTAGATCTCACAAATCATAGCATGAATCTTGGAAATAACTTAACTAGAACAAGAGGTTCAACTGCTGTTCATATTATAGAATATAAATAGCTAATAAACTGACTAAGAACTGAATTTAAACCAACTAAGCTTGTCTACAAATCATAGATTAAAATACTTCATAAACTATCTATGAAATTCAAGTAAAAGAGGGAAAGAATGAGGAATTGTTGCTCTGATCGAAACAGGGGATGCAGCCCCCTATTCTTGCTCTGTTCCAGCAGCAAGAGCTGCTGCGTAACTTCCTCTCCAGCCCCCAAGATGAATAATCCCTTTTGCCTTCTAAATCTAGCTTATATCTCCAAGTTCGCAAGTTGGGCACATATTTTAAGGTAAAGATTCCTCTTGAAAGTCTAAGTATGGTAATTGCATGCCTTGAGACACACAAAACTGAATAAAGCTGATGCAAGTTGGCTCAATTCGCCAAAAATAGAAAGTCAGCCGCCATTGTTGACTTGGTGTCTGCTGCGTCACCCTTAGCTTAAGGGATGATCATGGCTTAAGGTCATGACTCAGTTCATTTTCTGCACTTGGAGATTCTTTTAGTCCAAATTTGCATTAATTCTCCATTTTAGCTCCAGTAGACCTATAAAGCCATATTTAAGCATAATTAAGGACATTTACAGTTAATCACAAGGGGGAAAATCAAAGCAATTGTAGCTCAAATTACACACTAACATCATGTGTGTATAGAAAGGAATTGGAGACCTCAGTGCAATTCTTACTTTATGTTGATGACATCCTTCTTATTGGGAATTCGAAGGATGACATGAAAGTAACTAAGTTATGGTTATCGAACCAATTTGAGATGAAAGATCTTGGTGATGCGTCCTATATACTTGGAATTAAAATCTATCGAGATAGATCTAGAAGGTTAATAGGACTATCACAGTCGATGTACATTGACAAAGTATTGAAGAGATTCAATATGGAGTCAGCAAAGGTTAAGAACCTTCCTACGAGTGTAGGAACATGTCTTTCTAAGAAGATGTGTCCTAAGACTAACCTTGAGAAGGAAAGAATGACTCATACACCTTATGCATCAGCAATAGGTAGCATAATGTATGCAATGTTATGTACTCGACCGGATGTGGCTTATGCACTTAGTGTAACAAGTCGTTTCCAATCTGACCCTGGAGATGGTCACTGGGCTGTCGTGAAGAATATTCTTAAGTACTTGAAAAGTACTAAAGATTTACTCTTAGTTTACGGAGGTCAGAAAGATCTTACTGTCGAAGGATACTGCGATGCAAGCTTTGCATCTGACTTAGATGATTTTCAGTCAATGTCAGGATACATTTTCTGCCTAAACGACGGAGCAGTGGGTTGGAAGAGTTCCAAGCAACCGACCACTGCAGATTCGACCACTGAGGCCGAATACTTAGCTACAAATGATGCAGCTAAGGAAGGTGTTTGGATTAGAAACTTCATTCAAGAGTTGAATGTTGTTCCTAACATGAAAGACCCCATTACTGTGTTTTGTGACAACACTGGGACGGTTGCTCAAGCAAGAGAACCAAGATCTCACCAACGGACCAAGCACATTATGAGGAAGTATCACCTAATCCGTGATATTATCAAAAGAGGAGATGTGCAAATTGAGAGGGCCGCATCAATAGAGAACGTGGCAGATCCACTTACTAAACCCCTTAGTCGAGAAGCTTTCCAAGGTCATCTTCAAAAGATGAGACTTAGAGTAGCTTTAGAATGGCTTTGACGGGCAAGTGGGAGATTGTTAGGAATAGTGCCCTAGAAAGCCGATTGTATATCCGCTTTGTACTTTTCCTTATAATAATCACAGATAATCTTTGAATAAAATAACGAATTGAGGCAACACTTCTTTATATGCTCTTGTTTGGTATGCGTTTACTTTAGTTGTGCATGTATG
Organism: Lantana camara; assembly: GCA_037501455.1. Classification (NCBI taxonomy): domain Eukaryota; kingdom Viridiplantae; phylum Streptophyta; class Magnoliopsida; order Lamiales; family Verbenaceae; genus Lantana; species Lantana camara. The sequence continues at coordinate 119,167,759 of CM074857.1, forward strand.
AGAACTCCCCTAATCCTGATGACTTTAGGACTCTACCATTTAGGTGAAATGGTTCATGAAATGAGCCCTATATCACATAAGTCATTATTACTAAAATACTCCAAGCCGATGAGTCCTACAGACAGTGGGAGTGTCAACCTGACTCCTCTAAGGCTTGCTTGTGGGATCACGCCCTTAAGAAGGGCCACCTTGTTTCATGGAGGTGCAAAGTGTATAGTTGATACGTGCGTGATACATGAGGGTGCTTACTTCCATAAGTAAGTTCACTGAGATGCCCCGTGTGAGAAGATTCCTAAATGGGAAAGGAAGTTTCTATTTCAGGAAATGGAAACTTCCAGATTAGGAAATATCTCACGAGTCATTGATGTGATTAATTGATCCTTAGACTTGAGGTTCCATATCACTTTATGAGTTAACTCTGTAGTCTTAGGTATAAGCTTTAAAAGGTGTCGCCTTAGACAACTGATTCAAGGCTTATGCTGGGGCTGCACAAGTGACTCATGAAAGTGAATGAGAATCAAGAAAGGACCTACACTTGCTTTTTCAAGGTGATCTCTTATTGTGTAAGTCATTCATATGCCATATGGAGTCCTTGGCCAAGGCAGTAGATCAAGACATCAAGAAAAGGGTTTCTTGGATTGAGTTCAAATGGATATGAAATGCACTTAGCTTTAAGACCAGATTATTAGGGTTCTGATTATTCCCTTACCCTAGATCTTGGTTGAGAGATAGTAAGTAGGAGGATTGTATCTCACATGAATCAATGACTTAAAGGTTTTGTCGAATCGAGACATTCCAATTCAGCTAGGGGTTAAACACCTGTTGCTAGACTATGGTCGTTTAATCTGTGGACTGATCATTTAATTAGTGAATTAATTAATTAGGGTCACTGCTAATTGAATTGAGAACCTAGAGGGTCACACACAACAACTTGGTTACATGAGTTAAGGCTTTGAAATGATTAAACGAGTTAATCGAGCCAAAAGGGTTCCACACGTGTGAAGCACACGTGTGGGTCACGTGCGTGACACGTGTCCTATATGGACACGTGTGCATCGTGCGTGTATGTTTATTTATGTATTAAATAATTTATGTGTTAATTATTTAATAGACTTTGGTTTAATTTTGAATTAAAATGAAAGTCTTATTTTGGAGAAATTAATCTATTTAATTAATTATGAATTAATTAATTAGATAAATAAGTTATTTATTTATTAATAAATAAAGTATAATATTATCCAAAAGGAGTTTGGATATTTTTAGCTCTCTTAAAAGTTGATTTGAATTAGAATTCAAAGTCAAAGTTTGGAATTACTTGATGATCAAGTAATAAGAGAGAGGGACCAAATCCTTAGTCCAATAGGACTAAGTTTCGGCCGCCCCTCCCTATGTTATATATCGAGCTTCCCTTAGAAATTAATTGAAAATTCTTTTGGTTCATGTGTTGAACACCATCCTGTCTCCAAGATAAAATAAACCCTAGGTTAAGCCTAAACACTAACTAGAGAACTAGCATCCTCACTAGTTAGATTGTAGTCAAGTTGGTGGACTATCTCTAGAGAGCTTCAAGTTAGAAGTTTTTAAAGATTCGGGCTTTACCAAGGAGAGGGGATCAAGCCGCGAGAAGAGCGTTCTTGGGTGGCTTGAAACGCTTCAAGAAAGATTATTGAAAAGTAAGTTTCTTTACCTTACAAATTTGGATTCATGATTGCAAGTATCGATCCGTTTGTTGGAAAATTTTTAAATTTCCCCTGCTTTCTGATTTCGTTTTTCCAACACAGGGTATATTGGGATAAGGCTGTGCACAAGACACGCCTCCCAATGGAGTGCGAGCGCGCTAACAACCTGCCATCTGGGATGATGACTGTGTATAGCGCCGTCGTTCTCGCCGGGGGTCTGAGGTTTCCAATTCCGACTCCAATCGTTGATATCCTGAACTTCCTCAATCTCTGCCCATCTTAAATTTTGCCCAACGGGATTGCCTTCCTAAATACCTTTGTGATCTTGATGAAAGCCACAGGCCATGAACCCTTGGTTGATAACTTCAACAGTCTAATCCAAGTATCCCGGTCCCCCCCTCATCTCCGAGGGACGGCTTCTATTACTTGCAAGCCAAGTCAGGCCTGAAAATGATAGATTCTCCTTCAACGTCATATGGAGAAAATTGGAAGGAAAATATTTTCTTTATGGGAGCGCCCGGGGAGTTCTTTAGGGTTCCGCGAGAATGGGTGACACACGGCGAGGGGCCCCTTGTGAGGCAAAGGCATGGGGATAAGTTGTTCGAGCAATGGGCAAAGAGCTTGGCTCTCGTGATGAAGAATGAGAAGTGGTTAATCAAGGCCAAACATTTGATGCAGCATGAGGGGGTGTTGTTCCGGTATGGGCTCGTGAGTCCCCCCCGAGATGGTTTCTCGTCCTCCCGCCGGGATAATGAACATGGACGGTTAGACTCTAGGAACTAACTCTGCTAACATTTAGGATAGAAACGTTAACTCTCTGAAATGCTTGTTGTTGTTGTCGTTTTCCTGATAAGTGCTCTGGGCATAAGACCTAACGCTCGTTTATCTTTTTGTTAGTAGGCGTGGACATACTTATGGCCGGCTCAAGCATCGACAGTATTGCCGCAATGATGCGTGCTCGTAGGGCGAGCGGCCAGCAGAAGCAACATCAGCAACAACCAACCCAACCCTCGAATGCCCCCCGAGGAGGCAGAGGTTCCCGATGAGGGCCAGGGAGAGGCGATGGGGGTCGAAGGAGAGGCCCTGAGGCCCACATCGAGGACCTGACGCTGGACGATGTTCAGGATCCCATCATACCGACAGCTCCAGAGGGTTCGGTCTAACAGGGGTCTGGCGGTTCCCGCGTTAACCGCTCGGGGACTCTGGCTCAGATGATGGAGGAGGTTCGGGCTCAGCGCTCGCGAAAGAGGAAGAGGATGCCAGACTCACTCTCTATATCCGGTAAAGGGAAAGAGGTTATAGTGGGCCCGAGGGGCGAGGAAGGTGACACTTCGTCCTCCGAAAAAGAGGACTTCTGGAAGTTCGAGCGCACCGGGGATGAGCGTTACCGCCGCTCGCTGGGGGAGGGCCCGGTACTCCTGAAAAAGAGCCCTTCCACCCATAACCTAGTTACGGGCATTGTCAACAGGCTTCAGTTCTCCGGGGACCATGAGAAATTGAACAAGTATGAGGTCTCTCGGGTTGCTGGAGATGCATGCCACGCCCTTCTGACGGTGGGTGTTTACTTTTCCTGGACCCATTTTCACTTTTTCCCTACAGCTGAAAAGACTAACATATTTGATGTCTTTAGGAGGTGATTCCCCGGCTCAAAAATTTGGAGAGGCGAGCGGAGATCTACTATGTTCATAAGGACAAGTACAAGAAGCTGTTGCGCGTCTCCGACCCTGGCCAACTGCAAGAGGACTACAACAATGTCTCTGCAGAGCTCTCCGCGCTCAGGCTCGAAAAAGGCGAAGTGAAAACGGCACTTAAAAACCGAGAGGAGGCCTGGCTGAAGCTGGACGAGCGCCATAAGGAACTGAAGGAGGGGCACAATAAGTTGAAAGCCAATTATGAGGAGTTGAGCAAGCACTCGACAGAGCGTAACCGAGAGTTTGAAGTGCTGAGGAAGGAACTTGCTGATCTCTAGGGCCAGACTGCGGACCTGGAAACGAGGGTTGCCCAGGAGACTCTTCATAAGTTTATGCACTCCAAAGCCTTCGCCTTCGCCGCTAACCTCCATAGCTTCCCCAACATCGAGCGGTTTTTCTGGAGGTCCGTTGGTCAGCTGATCAAGCTGGGAGAAGTGCCTGCCAGCACCCTCAATGACCCTCGCCTACGTATGGACCTTGATGAGAATCTAGAGCCTCCACACCAGGATAGGGATCCGAGCGAGGATCTGACGGAGCCGGAGTACAATGACCTGGTTGTCATGCTCCAGAATGAGTTCATAGAAGCTAACCCCCGGGATCTTGAGCTTATAACGGTCGACGACCGACGTGAGGAAGACGTCCGGGGGTTGAAGACTATGGAGATGCTCAACCTTCAGCATCGAATGTCCTTGCCCCAGTGCCCTTAGCTACCTCGCCCCCCGAGCCCAGCAACCCCAGTGTGTCAAACGCCAATGCTGTAGATGGTCCTCAAGAAGCCTCCTGAAGCCAGCTCTCAAGATTCTTCTGCCCTCCACCACCAACTCTGCCTGTCCACTGTTTTATCCTCATTTCCGTTTATGAACATCTTTTGAAATTTTTTGAACTCTTGAAACTAATTCTTGTACTCTTAGGGATGTATTTTCTTCTAACTTCATCTTTTGCAATAGAGACTATTTTCCTTTTAGATTGTGCTAAGTTTTGAATGCTGTCCCTTGGTTTCTTTTGATGCTTGATTGTTTGCAATGTGAATGTTTAGGCACGAGGGTGTTTTTTCGAGTGTACCCTGGCTATATTCATAGTGAGGCTCGAATTAGAGCTTAAGAATCCACTAAGGATTTAGCTAAGTATTAGCCCTAAGAGCGTGATGCATACTCCTGATCTGAGCGCCCCAGCAGCTTGAGAGGGCTTAGGAATGAACTTTATGACTTGTTAAGTGTTGGATTAAAGCGAGCGTGGCTGCTATGTTAGCTTCATACTTAGGTATCTGCAAGAGGGTTAGCCCATCGTTAGCTGTTTACGAGCGTACCCATACCTAAGAGGATAAGGGTCATAGGGGGTTTACGAGCGCGAACTGGTGTGATCAGCATCCAGTTGGTGTAAATTAAGCATTTAGCAACCCGTCTTTCCACGCCCATTCTTAGGGTTTACCTGCTTATGAGTGGTAAACTATTCCGTGCGGGGGGTTCTTGACACAGATAGCGTTAATTTGGAGATAGATTGGGCGGTCATCAAGTCGTTCATCGTGGAGGATGCTTGACACGGGGTGGGCGTTGATGCAACGGATTACTCCAGTCATTAATTAAAGAAAAACAAGTAAATGACAAATAATAATTGGAAAAATGCTAACTGTTGTGCTTGCATTTCTATCAAAAGAAAGTACAAAGTGCCACGAGCGGGCAATTACAAAGGTTGACGTTTACACATAGAACCGTCTAAGGTTACATGCATTCCATGGTCTAGGGAGAGGCTCGCCCTGCAAAGTCTCTAGCAGGTAGGTATTGTTCGCACGCACCTAAATGACTTTGAAGGGGCCTTCCCAATTGGGGTCCAACTTACCTACATGTTTGGAGACTTCAACTTTTTTGAGGACCAAGTCCCCTAGCTGGAAGGTCCTCTCTTTAACGCGTTTGTTATACTGGTGGGCTACGGTCGCCTTGCACTTATGGATCCGAGCCCAAGCAGTGTTTCTTCTCTCGTCTAGAAAATCCAATTCGAACGTGCGGTTACCCTCGTTGGCTGTAGGCTCGAAGTAGGCGACGCGTGCTGATTCTTAGGCAATTTCCGCAGGTATCATAGCCTCGGAGCCGTACATGAGGGCGTAAGGGGTCTCCCCTGTTACTGCTCGTGGCGTAGTACGGTACGCCCAGAAGGCACCTTGAAGTTCTTCTGCCCATTCCCCCTTTTTACTTTCGAGCATTGTTTTCGGATGCTGGAGTATGGTACGGTTCGTCACCGCAGCTTGACCGTTGGCCTGAGGGTGGTCCACGGAAGTGAAACGTTGCTCAATCCCAAGTTCGTAGCACCAATCTCGCGTGTCAGCGGCGAGGAATTGGGAACCGTTATCCAAGATGAGCACCCTCGGGACGCCATACCTGCAGATGATGTTCTTCCAAATGAAATCCCTCACCACTTTGAACGTTATCTTTGCGACGGCTTCAGCTTCGGCCCACTTGGTGAAATAGTCGACAGCGAGGACTACAAATTTCTTTTGTCCGACCGCCATTGGAAGGGGTCCCACTATATTGATGCCCCACTGGTCGAAGGGCATGAAACGTCAACAGGGATCATTTGAGTTGCCGACAGTTGAGGGGTGTTGGAATGAAACTGGCACTTAGGACATTTCTTGGAGTAGCTGATGGCATCATGCAGTAGCGAGGGCTAGTAGAACCCACTCCTCAATACTTTCTTAGCCAAGATTCGACCGCCATAGTGATTCCCACAACTTCCATTGTGTACATGCTCTAGCTGTTAGGAATAGTGCCCTAGAAAGCCGATTGTATATCCGCTTTGTGCTTTTCCTTATTGTAATCACAAACAATCTTTGAATAAAATAACGAATTGAGGCAACACTTCTTTATATGCTCTTGTTTGGTATGCGTTCACTTTAGTTGTGCATGTATGAGAACTCCCCTAATCCTGATGACTTTAGGAGTCTACCATTTAGGTGAAATGGTTCATGAAACGAGCCCTATATCACATAAGTCATGATTAGTAAAATACTCCAAGCCGATGAGTCTTACAGACAGTGGGAGTGTCAACTTGACTCCTCTAAGGCTTGCTTGTGGGATCACGCCCTTAAGAAGGACCACCTTGTTTCATGGAGGTGCAAAGTGTATAGCTGATACGTGCGTGATACATGAGGGTGCTTACTTTAATAAGTAAGTTCACTGAGGTGCCCCGTGTGAGAACATTCGTAAATGGGAAAGGAAGTTTCTATTTTAGGAAATGGAAATTTCCAGATTAGGAAATATCTCACAAGTCATTGATGTGATTAATTGATCCTTAGACTTGAGGTTCCTTGTCACTTTATGAGTTAACTCTGTAGTCTTAGGTATAAGCTTTAAAGGGTGTCGCCATAGACAACTGATTCAAGGCTTATGCTGGGGCTGCACAAGTGACTCATGAAAGTGAATGAGAATCAAGAAAGGACCTACACTTGCATTTGCAAGGTGATCTCTTATTGTGTAAGTCATTCATATGCCATATGGAGTCCTTGGCTAAGGCAGTAGATCAAGACATCAAGAAAAGGGTTTCTTGGATTGAGACCAAATGGATATGAAATGCACTTAGCTTTAAGACCGCATTATTAGGGTTCTGATTATTCCCTTGCCCTAGATCTTGGTTGAGAGATAGTAAGTAGGAGGATTGTATCACACATGAATCAATGACTTAAAGGTTCTGTCGAATCCGAACATTCCAATTCAGCTAGGGGTTAAACACCTGTTGCTAGACTATGGTCGTTTAATCTGTGGACTGATTAATTAATTAGTGAATTAATTAATTAGGGTCACTGCTAATTGAATTGAGAACCTAGAGGGTCACACACAACAACTTGGTTACATGAGTTGAGGCTTGAAAATGATTAAACGAGTTAATCGGGCCAAGAGGGTTCCACACGTGTGAAGTCACACGTGTGGCTCACGTGAGTGACACGTGTCACTGTGACACGTGTCACACACGTGTGTATATATATATATATGTTAAATAATTAATTAGTTAATTATTTAATAGACTTTGGTTTAATTTTGAATTAAAAAGAAAGTCTAATTTTGGAGAAAATAATCTAGTTAATTAATTACGAATTAATTAATTAGATAAAAATAAGTTATTTATTTTATAATAAATAAAGTATAAAATTATCCAAAAATAGTTTGGATATTTTTAGCTCTCTTAAAAGTTGACTTGAATTAGAATTCAAAGTCAAAGTTGGAAAATACTTGATCATCAAGTAATAGGAGAGAGAGGGGCCAAATCCTTTGTCCATTAGGACTAGGTTCGGCCGCCCCTCCCCTTTCCTATATATAGGGGAGCTCATGCTCCCCTTTAGAGCTAATTGACAATTCTTGGTTCATGTGTTGAACACCTTCCTTTCTCCAAGATTAAATTAAACCCTAGGTTAAGCCTAAACACTAACTAGAGAACTAGCATCCTTACTAGTTAGATTGTGATCAAGTTGGTGGACTTTCTCTAGAGACTTCAAGTTAGAAGTTTGAAGATTCGAGCTTTACCAAGGAGAGGGGATCAAGCGGCGAGAAGAGCGTTCTTGGGTGGCTTGAAACGCTTCAAGAAAGAATAAAAGAAAAGTAAGTTTTCTATCTTTACGAATTTGGTTACACGATTGCGAGTTCAAGGTCCTTTTGTTGGGAAAATTTTTTAAATTCCGCTGCTTTCTGATTCGTGTTTTCCAACACTAGCACTTCCTTGGCTTGTGAGGGTCTCAGGCACCTCAACGGTGGACCGTGGAAAGACCGCTTGAATAATCGACCATCACTGTCAAGAGAGAAACGAGGGGCCTTACTCCTAACCTTCCTTGCTTCCACTTTATCGCCCGAGCAAGTTCCATCCCTCAAAAATTTAATGATGTCGTCGAGCCAACAAGGTTCGGAGGGATCGATCATGCTCACCTCACCCGAGGGTCCCGCCTCTCGAATCAGTGGCTTCTCCGTTCTAAGGAATGTGATTGAACGCTCGCAGGAATCTTCCAGAGCGGATGCGAACTTGGAAAGAGCATCCGCATGCTCGTTTTCCGTTCTTGGGATCTGCAACAGGTGGAACTCTTTGAATTTGGAGATCGCTTCCTTAGCACTGGCCAAGTATTGCACCATAGTGGCTTCTCGAGCCTCAAAAGTGCCATCAATTTGACTTGCAATCAGCTAGGAGTCGACATATGCAGTGACCCGAGCGACGCCATTCTGAAGGGCTATCCTGAACCCTTGTATTAGAGCCTCATATTCAGCCTCGTTGTTGGTGACCTGGAACCCCAGTTTGATAGCGTAGTCTACTTCAGTTCCATGAGGATCCCTGAGGGTCACCCGGCTTCCCCCCCCCCTCCTTTTGAGGTCGAGGAGCCATCTGTGTGTAGAAGCCATAACCCGTCCTCAACCGAGGACGCGACATCCAGGTTGAAGCGTTCTACCAGCAGATCTGCCACCACCTGAGTCTGTATTGCCGTACGAGGCTCGAAGGTGATGTCAAATTGGCTGAGCTCAATAGACCACTTGATTAGCCTCCCCGAGAAGTCCGGTTTCAAGAGCACTTGTTTGAGGGGCTGGTCTGTAAGTACCGTGATGGAGTGAGCTTGGAAATACGGTCTTAACCTCCGGGAGGCATTAACGAGCGCAAAGGAGAATTTCTCTATCTCCATATATCTTTTCTCCGCCCCCTGCAAAGTCTTGCTTAAGTAATACACCGGTAGATGCTTTCGCTCGCGTACAGCTACGAGGATGGCGCTCGTGGCTTCTGAGGAGACGAAAAGGTAAATGAGCAAGTTTTCCCCTGGATTGGGCTTGGCCAACAATGGGGCGCTCGAGAGATAAGCCTTCTTGTCATGCAAGGATTTCTCGCATTCGTCCCTCCAAGTGAAGTTACGAGTGTTGCTCAAGATTTTGAATAAAGGCAAATTTCTGTCCGCCGAGCAAGAAATGAACCTGTTTAATGAAATGATCTTTCCCACTAGCACCTGGACCTCTCTCACATTTCGAGGGGAGGGGATATCTAGGATCACTTTAATCTTCTCCGGATTGGCCTCTATGCCTCGTTGGCTGACCATGTACCCCAAGAACTTACCCTCCCGAACACCAAATGTGCACTTGGAAGGGTTCAATTTCATACCACAATGACGAAGGATGCCGAATGCCCGCCTGAGATCCTCCGGATGGAAATACTGGCGCTCGCTCTTGACGATCATGTCATCCACATATACTTCCATGGACCTTCCAATTTCACGCTCGAACATTCTATTGATGAGGCGTTGATAGGTTGCGCCTGCGTTCTTGAGTCCAAACGGCATAACCTTGAAACAATAGACGCCCACATGGACCACGAACGAGGTTTTTGGACGATCTTCGGGTGCCATGAAGATCTGATAATACCCTTGGAAGGCATCTATCATACTCATAAGCTCACATCCAGCAGTCGAATCCACCAATTGGTCGATCCTCAGTAGAGGGTAGGGATCCTTTGGGCATGCCTTGTTGAGGTCTGTGAAGTCATTGCATATGCGCCATTTAGTAGCGCTCTTGGGCACGAGAACAAAGTTACAGAGCCATTCCGGGTATAAGATCTCTTCAATGTATTGAGCCTCGAGGAGCTTATTGACTTCCTCCTCGATGACTTGCCTTTGGAACCCAAGGACGTCCCTCTTCTTTTGTTTGATGGGTTTGAAGGCTGGATCCACGTTGAGCCTGTGGACAATGACATTCGGATCTATCCCAGTGAGGTCAGAAGCCTTCCATGCAAACACATCAATGTTCTCTCCAAGAAAGTCAATCATCATGATTTGTGAGGGACCGTCGAGGTTGGAGCCTATCTGGGTGGTCTTGTCAGGGTTCCCCGGTTCCAATTCGATGGTCAGAAAGTTTTCTGTAGGCTCAATACGTACCTCAGGCCTCGGAAGTTCGAGCGCTCGCTTCTTGCCTATGAGTTTTTCATCGGGATTCCCCGAGGATGTAAGACCTTCATCCTCTGAGGATAATTCTCCAATGACTCCGAAGGGTGCACTCCCGGCATCCTTGAGTATGCCCCTAGCCTTCTTTTTGTTTTTCTTTTTGTAAAGTTTGACCCTCTTGCGCTCGAGGCCATCCTCATCTAATTTTGGGAAGTCGACTGACTTTTTGGTGGAACCTGCTTGAATGGTTTGTTTGGGTTTGTAGCTTCGAAGGAAAAGGATGTAACATTCCCAAGCCTCTTTAACATTGCATAGTACTTCGCCCATTCCCTCGGGGGTGGGGAACTTGACCTTCTGGTGATATGTTGAGATTACTGCTTTGAAGTCAACGAGCGCTGGACGTCCAATGATGATGTTGTAGGGGAGGTCCACTTCAACCACTACGTAAAGGTCGCTCAAAGTCTTCCGCTGTGGGGCACGACCAAAAGAGGTGGCCAAGCGGATTTTTCCGCGAGGGACGATCTCGGAACCCCCAAAGCCAACGAGGGCTATTCTGAGGGGTTCGAGGGGAATGTTTGTTATATTCATTTTTTGAAATGTTGAGTACGGGAGAACGTTCACAGAACTTCCACTATCAATTAAAACCCTCTTTACAACATGGTTATGGATGTCTAAACTAACCACCATGGGGCAGTCAGAGGTTTCACCGACCCCATGGGGTCTTACAATATGTTCTAGGTCTTTTTCTGTGAACCCTACTATGTCATTCTCCTTCTAGCATGAAGAGCTATTGACAGAAAGTACAGGCTTGGGTTGGGAAGGTCTTTGATCATAGCTTTGGATATGGCGGCGCCGGGAGGCATTGGAATCTCCTCCCGAGGGTCCCCCAGCAATCATATGGATGACCGCAAAGGGTTGGTTTTCCACATCAGCGGCTTTCTGCTTGTTGCGCTCGCTAGTCTCTGGACAGTGATGGCGCGGGCTTCTTGAGCGCGACCGGCTCCTTCCTCTGGTTCTTGCACGCTCGAAGCAATGTTCGTCATACCTCTCCAGCAGCTTCACAAATTCTTTGAGGTGCCCCCCGGCGATGAGCCTCTGAATCTCGCTTTCCAGTTGGCGACACTCATTTGTGTTGTGTTCCTTCTACTTGTGGAAGGCGCAGTACTTTCCCGAGCGTTTTTTAGCCTCGGTTTCCCTCATTTTTGGCGGCCTTTTGAACAGTTTTTTGTCGTCCATGGAGTAGACTTCCGCAATTGGACGGTTGAGGGGGATGCGCTCGTATCCGAGAGGGGGCGGAGAATTTCTTCTAGCGGGCGCCGGGCTTCGGCGACGATTCTTGGACTCGATCCTATCCTCCGTGCCCCGACTGGTTCGAGGGGCGTTGGCAAGTTTCTGATCCCTCGCAATGTACATATCTTCGAGGGTGAAGAAAGAGTCAACTATATCCCGGATTTCTATCAGTGAGCGAGGCTTTCTCTTTGCCACCTCCTCCACGAACTCCTTGCTGACATAGTTCTTCATATTGATGGCTCCAAAGAGCACGTGCCTCAAAAAGTCCATTGAGGGCTTTTCCACCAGCAAAATCTCCTTATTAAACCTGCCCATGAAGGACCTGAGCGTCTCGTGAGGTCCTTGTACCAGGCTATAAAGAGTCGTGGCAGCGGGTGCCGGAGCCTTCAAGGAACTGAAGTGGCTTATGAAGGCGTCAGTCAAGTCGTTGTACCCTAGGATGGAGTGAGGAGGCAGTTTCTTATACCATTCCTGGGCCATTCCCACGAGGGAAGTAACAAACAACTTGGTCCAGTAATGACTGGAATGCTCATAAAGGTGCATCAAGTGCACGAAGTGATCCAGGTGCTCGGCCGGATCAGTGGTTCCGTCGTAACGATTGACGGACGTGAGAATCTTGCCCTTCCTGGCACGGGCCATCAAAACATCGTCAATGAGGGGCAAACCGCCTGTTAAATGCCTGTGGTCCCCACCCTCGCGGTCATGCTCATCGTAGTCTTCCTCCCTCCAGCGGCGGGGGACTTGATGGCGTGGAGGGCGAGCGTCTCTGGCCTTGGACCTCTCATCCCCCTCGTGGGGGATTTGAGACAACGCTCGAGAGAGCTGCCCCACTATGTGCTGTAGGTCCTCTAGCTGGTCTTGTACCACAGCTATCCGAGGGTCACCCCCTCCCTCCTGTTAGCTCTTCTAGTGGTCCTGGACTGGACCTCCTCTTCAACATCTCCCCTCGCGGGGAGATCTTTCTCCTTTTCTCCTGGTCGCAACTCCGGATCCACCCTAGTGGGGACATCTTTTCCTTGCGCTGGAGGCGGTGGAGGGGGCTGGGCTCCTAAAACATTCTGAGCCATCATAAGGGGGTGGACGGGGAGGCCTCCAAGTGGGGGGGCCACCCGTGAGCCCCCGGCCTGGGGGAAGTTAGCAGAAGTAAAGTGACTCCAGGCGTTTTGAACGGCCTGTGCCTCGCATTGAGCGTAGAGCGCCTGGAGTTGCTGCCGGGTTATTGATGGCATCTCCACTCCTTGGATCTCCGTGGGCATGGAAATGGGAAGCTGCAACGTGCCCACTTGGTAGGGCTGGATCATGGGCATCATGCCCGGCATCATTCCGGGCACCATTCCCGGTTGAACGTTAGTGTAACCCGATGGCGGCACGGGCATGGGGTATGCGCCTGGATTGGCGGCAGGAACGGTGGGGATGAGCGTCGGGGTAGGAGGAACAGAACCAGATCCTCCCGCCACATTTTTGTTGGTAGGGAGTGTTGCAGCTGCTGCCTCTGTGCCTCCGGCCCCATTTCCGGCAGCAGGTGCGGGCACACCTCCGGCGGGGACATCGTTCTCCATGTTCTCCTTATTTACTGGTGGGAGAGCGCCTCTGTTATCCACAACTCCAGATCTCGTTGCAGTTACCATGGCTGGAGCTGCTGGTGTTACTGTTCACTAGCTCAGGAAGGAAGAAACTGAAGAAGAAGAAGAAGATGCAGATGATGGTTTCCCACAGACGGCACCAAAAATGATGGTGCAGAAACTTAGAAGGTTGCTTTACCACCAAACACTTTAAAATTTATTTAAGAAAGTGAAGACCATCACAGGCGTTTGAGCCTCAGGAACTGGGTTTCCTTTTAAGCGTGGGTTCTTCCGGCTAGGATAACACCAAGAGTGCAAGTGCAACAAGGACACCGCTGAGGTGAATGTGACGCAGAGCTTGGGAAGAGGAGAATGGAGGAAGTGTGCCCAGTTTTTGAATGCATTGTATTGTGAGGAAGAAAGCATGGGTTTCTCCCTATTTATATGTTAGGGGTGAGGGTGCTTTGGGTATTTTGACCAAGTGGTCCCAAACCTGTGTTGCCCTAACACGTGGCAATCTGTAATGGTATGAAAGTGATGGCTCAGAAAGTGGGCGGCGTGTCAGGTACTAGGAGCGCACTGCCACTGTGTCAGAGGTTGTTGGCGAGAGTCGTGCGTTGGTAGGCTCAAGATCTATCGTGCAGACATACGGATGCTTTTCTTGGGGTAGAGTTTACCCGAGCGAGGGTGACGCTCGAAGGGATGCACGAGAGGGTTTTCTCTGGCAGATGACCCACGAGCGTCAAATACTCGAGCATAAGAGAGGGAGGAACCCTCGTGTAGTGTTTCCCTATGAAGGGTGGCTTTGAGGGACCGTAACACCGCTCGAAGAGTGGGCCGGGGCTCACGGGCCTGGGTCCGTAACCATCTCTGAATGGGCCAGGGTAGTCCCACGGGCCCTATAATACGAGCACCGAAACCCTAAGTCTGTAGATAGCGACACGTGGACGGCCCTGATCTGAGCGTAATTTTGGGTCTCATCAATATTATAATTGTCTAAATTTAATATATTTTAATAAAATATAATAAGATATTTCTGTAATATATTACAATCAAATAATAAAAGAGAAAAAAATTTAATTAATAAATATAAAAAATAAATTTAATGAGCAAAATAATGAATAAAAAAATATTTTTTAAAATATAAAATATCAACTATTAAAAGCTAAATTAATAATTTTGACATAATTACAATTTACATGGATATTGATGAGGCCAAATTGTGCTCAGATCAGCACCGCACACGTGTCACGATCTAAAGGATCCAGAGCTCTAACGCTCGTCATAATGGGCTCGTGGAATTGGCCCGGCCCACTCCCTCATCACCTATACGTTCCAGACTTGCGTGCCTCGGCCCAAGTTACGAGCACAGGATCGGTCCACCAATTCCCTTGGATGCTCGCACTACGGTCCCAAGGGACGCTCCATGCCCAGATTCCCCCTCTTCTACTCCAGGGGCCCTGCTGTAATTACGCTCGGGCCCTACACGCTTTACGCTCGGACCCCTAGCGCTCGTGATCACATCCCAGGGGAACCTCTCCCGAGCGTGGCCAGCGCTCGGGTTCAGTGTCAAAGGGCGCTATTCACCTCGAGGACCAATCCCACCGCGGTAAGGAGTCCCTCTCGAAAGCCCTTTCAGAGGTACAGGGAGCGTAGCGGAGAAGAATTCCACGCTCGCCCCTCGCCAACAACCTCTGACACAATGGTAGTGCGCACCTCGTACCTGGCACCCCACAGGCTTTTTAGAGCTATCACTTTCACACCATCACATGACGCCACGCGTCTAGGGCAGCACAGGATTTGGGACCACTTGGTCAGATTACCCAAAATACCCTGGCCCCTAACATATAAATATGGGAATGCATGTACACATTCTCGAGGTCATCTTCCCCACATACACTACACAACATAAACTGGACATTTCCTCTGCATTTCGTCTTCCCCAAGCTCCCTGCATTTCACCACTTTCATTGCTTCCCTACTGCACTTTCTGGTGTTATCCTAGCTGGAAGAACACACGCTCACTTGGAAACCCAGTTCCTGAGGCTCAACGCCTGTGATGGTCTTCCTTTCCATAAACAAATCTTAAAGTGTTTGGTGTTTAAATCCCTTCAAAGTTTATGCACCATCAAATATGAGAAGAGATATGCCATTAATAAGAAAATACAATACTGATGACATGCACTCTAAATACCTATAATTGATTATCAAACTAACAAAACATTTTGAATCGAATAAAAAAACTTACCTTGAGAAAGAATGATCCTGTATTAAAAAAGAAATTTTATATATGATATAAAAAAACTTACCTTGAAGAAGAATCATTTTGCATGAAAAAAAAAATATATGTATGGATATCAAAGAGAATTGAAAAAAAAAACATACTTGATTAGAATAAGATTTACCTTTCACAAAGAATGATCCTGAGTGGAAAAAACAAAATCATATATGATTAAAATAAAATTTATCTTGATGAAGAATAATCCTGTGGGGAAAAAAAAAACTTTAAATACTAATTAGAGGAAGAAAATAGTTGAGAATTGGGTGTGACAATAAAACTTTAAATACAAATTGTTTATGGTGTGTGATGTATCCAAAATTTTAAATTTGACTATCTTTCGTAACAAACTTATCTATAAATGAATTGATTTGAATTTGAATTGATAACTACAATATCTATACAACTATACAAAATCCTTTGGATAAAGGTGATTTGTTAGAGAAAACAAAATTTTACATTGATATACATATTTTGAATTTAAACCTTTAGTAATAGAATTTGAGAAATATTTAATTTAAAATCGTATTTAAAATTTTTTTAGACTATCCACATGTATACTTACCTGAATAGCTTCAAGGATTCTGAATTAAAACTTAACTTGAAAAAAAAAATAACCCTGTAAAAATCATATATGATTAGAACAAGAATTATCTTGATAAAGAATGATCGTGGAAAAAAAAAATCATATATAGAGACATTAAAACATTAAATACTAATTTTTTAATGGTGTGTGATGTATCCAAAATTTTAAATTTAAATATTTTTCATAACAAACTTATTGAAAAGCATAGAGATATATTTGGACCTGATTTGAATTTGAATTCGTTACTACACAAAATCTTTAATTATTTTGGATATAGTTGATTTGTTAGAGAAAACATAATTTTATATTGATATGCGTATTTTGAATTTAAACATTTAGTAACAGAATTTGAGAAATATTTCAAAACGTTTAGCAACAGAATTTGAGAAATATTAATTTAAAATCTATTGAGACATTTCAAATTTTTAGAGACTATCCATGTGTATACATACGTGGATAGCCTCAAGGGTTCTAAATTATATATATATAGATGTGATGGGGAGTGGGGATCACCCACCCGGGGACATGTGTCAATTTTCGAACCGTAGGATACGAGGGGTGAGTCTGTTGATTGTATAACACCTTAAAGAGAAGTCCACGGGCGAATAATTCTTAGCAGAAGAAAGAGTCTCCCTCGATAGGGAGACAAACCCTATAAGGACTTATTTCTTTCACGAATAGTAAAATTCTAATCGAACTCTCGCCAATATTTACCTATATTAGATCAAGAGAGAGACTCATTTAGTGTCATCGATTCGTTTTTTTTTTCTTTTTTTTTTTATTTTTTAATATAAATTCTAGCCACGGACTTTTATAGTTTTCTGTTTAACCCTTTTTTTTGGAAAAACCGATCAGGGAGACCATAGGGTTATTACCGAGGCCCCCCATCTCATATATAGTAGCCGAAAGAACCAGAAATACGTCTAGTGGGAAACAATCCACAAGTCCCCAAGAGAAAAGCTACAAAAGTACCCAACAAAATAACAGTAAATGATATGCAACTCATGGGCATAATAAGTAAGACGATCCCTCATCCTAATCGACTCATATGGAGCCCATGTTGGCCTACATAGGCGGCCAGACATCCGGGCAGCAACACTAGTCGGAGTAACATCATGCTTACAACACGAGCTCTCAACTATGTCTAGGGTGTCCACAGGATCAATGCGCCTGACCTCTATAAGAATAGAGTTAATATTGAAGGCGCGGTTCTTGTAATTCGGTTGCCATTTAATCCGAAATCTGTCAATTTCCTTGTTCATATCTAGTAGTTCAGAGTTTGCCCAGTATTCTCCTGCATGTTGTCTCCAAACAGGTCCAGACTAACCTGCATCCAAGGAAAGCATAGCCTTCCGCACCCTTATCAGCCATAACCTTATAGTTGTTATTCAGAAAATTAATATCTAAATTCATATTGAAAGTATAGTGTTGACACTACATATTAAAAGCTAACCCAAAGTCTCTGTCATCATCCATGTCTTTTATTTGACCAGCAACCGCTAATCCTACAACTTTTATCATACAAACACCTTATTCTAAAATTATGCACAACTACAATATACCTGAACCGAAAGATCTCCATTAAAATCGGATTGAAAGGAGCTCCCATTTGTCCATCCTTAGTAAACCCCCAAGTTCCCCATCATTGGCTTTTTTGGGAAATTCCATTGCTGTTGAAGCTCCGATCCCTTATTTGCCAAGAAGTCCGCTAGCGCATTTCCTTCCCAAAAGATATGGGATATCCAAATCCTCATATCTTTCGCATAATTCTTCAAATTAGTGATAAGATGTTGAGTTATAATGCAACCAAAAACTCCGCGGTTTATAATATCAATCACCACTTTCGCGTCTATTTCGATCCATAAATGTTGGCTGGTAAGGGACCTAGCCTTATGTATCCCTTCCACCAAAGCCAAAATTTCTGCTACCATATTTGTGCTCTCTCCAATTTCTTGGTTGTATGCTAGTACCACATTTCCTTATTGATTTCGAATCACTCCTCCTATTCCGGCCGGACCTGGATTTCCTCTAGAAGACCCATCTGAATTGAGTTTGAGCCTACCTTTTGGTGGACTTTGCCACTTCACAATTTGTGGACATTTCTTTCTCTTTTTCATCACTGTTATACCAAGTTTATTTGCCACTTGCATATCTCGTCGCCACCATGTATATTGAAGCCTCTTAGCCCTGCAGAGCTTAAAGACATGGTTACTGACTTTGTGAATAATGTTACAAGAGGAAAATGTACCTCCATTGTGTCTGATGGCGTTTCGTTCAAGCCATGTGCCAGAACTACAACACGAATCTGCTTCGAGATACTATACGGAGAAGAGCTTATCCAGTGATCCAACATCTCAGCAGACTCTGTTATACTATCCGTGAAAATGTCAAACATAGCTCCAAAGTGCTCCCAAACTCGCTTCACTTTCAGTGACTCCACAAATAAATGCTGGCAATTTTCGCCACTGGAGCAACACACACACTTTGATACCAACTAGATACCTTTTCTCTGTAGTCGGTCATCTAGCGACAACTGTTAGGAATAGTGCCCTGAAAGCCGATGTAATAGTCAGCTTTAGTACTTTTCTTTTGTAAATCACAGACAATCTTTGAATAACACGAATTGAGGCAACACTTCTTTATATGCTCTTGTTTGATTGTATGTTTCCTTTTGACTTATAGGACTCATCCATTTAGGTGAAGTGGTTCATGAGACAAGCCCTATATCACCTAAGTCATGATTAGAAATCACTCCAAGCCAATGAGTCCGAAAGACAGTGGGAGTGTCAACCTGACTCGTTCGAGGCTTGCTCGTGTGATCACGCACTTAAGAAGGACCACCTTGTTTCATGGGGTGCAAAGTGCATAATTGATAGGTGCGTGATACATGGGGGTGCTTACTTATTCTAAGTAGGTACACTGAGGTGTCCCGTGTGAGAAAATTCCTAAATATAAAAGGAAGTTTCTATATCTGGAAATAGAAACTTTCATATTAGGAAATATCTCACGAGTCATTGATATGATTAAGTGATCCTTAAACTTGAGGTTCCATTGATACTTTATGAGCTCACTCTGTAGTCTTAGGTGTAAGCTTTAAAGGGTGTCGCCTTAGACAACTGATTCAAGGCTTGTGCTGGGGCTGTACAAGTGGTACATGAAAGTATATGAGAATCAATAAAGGACCTACGCTTGCATTAGCAAGATGATGATCTCTTATTATGTAAGTCATTCATATGCCATTTGGGAGTCCTTGGCCAAGGCAGTGGATCAAGACATCAAGAAAGGAGTTTCTTGGATTGAGATCAAATGGATATGAAATGCACTTAGCATTAAGATCAAGACTATTAGGGTTCTAATTATTCCCTTGCCCTAGATCTTGATTGAGAGATGGGACGTAGGAGGATTGTATCTCACATATGTCAATGATTTAAAGGTTCTGTCGAATCGAGACATTCTTATTCAGCTAGGGGTCAAACACCTGTTGCTAGACTATGGTCGTTTGATCTGTGGACTAACTAATTAATTAATTAGAGAATTAATTAATTAGGGTCACTGCTAATTGAATTAAGAACCTAGAGGGTCACACACAACAACCCGGTCACGTGGGTTAAGGCTTGAATCGATTAAACGAGTTGATCAAACCATTAAGAGAATGGTGGGGCCCACACGTGTGGAACACGTGGATGACACGTGTCCTTGTGACACGTGTTTATGTGTATATATATTAAATAATTAATTTGTTAATTATTTAATGGACTTTGATTTAATTTTGAATTAATATTAAAGTTCTAATTTGGAGAAATAAAGTCTAATAAATAATTAATTATGAATTAATTAATTATTAGTCTTCAAGTTATTTATTATTTAATAAATAAAGTAAAATAAAATATCTAAGAGAGTTAGATATTATTCTTGCCCAACAACTTGGTCAAAAGGTGGACTTTTGGTCAAAGTAAGAAACTTAGTCTCCAAGCAAGAAATCCCTTTCCAAAAGAGTTTGGAATTCCTTGTCCAACAAGGAGTGGGGTTCGAACCCTAGCCTCATAAATAGAGGGGTTCGATCCCCATAGGGAGATGATCCACAATTCTCCTTCTCTATAATTATACACTAAACCCTAGAGCCTAAACACTAAATATAGAACTAGCATCCTCCCTATTCGGATTGTGGTCGTGGTTACTATTTCTCTAGAGGGCTACTATCGTGAAGTCTTGAAAGATTCGAAGGAGCTTTTGGGGATCAAGCCGCGAGAAGAGCGTTCTTGGGCGGCTAGAACGTGTCAAGAAAGCTACTAACTAAGTGAGTTTCTTGATCTCTACGAATTTGGGAATAGGAATTGCAAGATTCGATCCTTGCTTAGTTGGGAAAATTTTTAAATTTCCTCTGCGTTTCTGTTCGTTTTTCCCAACAAGTGGTATCAGAGCCACCTTGGAAGGCTTATTTCTGGTTCGTCTCGTTTATTCTGAATTTGGTAGAAATTCTTAGGCTTAGATGCGAATTGAGTATTCTTTAGTTCTTTTAGAAAGCCTGAAATACGAAACTGTGTTTTTCCTAAAACTTTCTGAAAATTGTTTTCTTAAATCTGTTTTGAAAAGTTGTTTTAGTTTAAATTCGTTTAAATCGTAAATTTTAATTTTGGATTGAATTGGGTTTTGGAGAAACCTGAGATACGAATAACGAAACGCGAAACGAACAAGTGGATTGGGACGTGCCAATGTGTAGTACGCCCCAACCCATGAACACCTCCCGCAACCGCACGGGAGCGCACGCGCACTGTCGTGCGACGGTGCTTCGCGATTCCGGGGTTCTGGGCCGTTTTTCGTGTTTTCGTGCTTTTTGTATTTTCGGTCCTTGAAATCCCGATTTAATTTTTCTGTAAATTTTTTTTTATTAAATTTGAATTATTTTTGAAATAATTTTTTTAATTGGGATTTTGAGAAATTAAGACGATTTACATTTTGGGAAAATTACGAACTTTATTTTCTGAAAATATTGAAAGAATAAAATTATTAATTTTCAGAAATTAATTGGAATTTTATTAGTTTATTGTTTTTCGGGTTTTATAGAAAAGGCTCTTGAACAATAATTGCATCTAAGTCGTGTTTTAAGCTATTAGAGCTTAAAGCGAGAATTTTAATTTATTAGTTAAATTTAAATTCTCGTAATTTATACATGTTAGGTGATCATGGGTTTAGACTTATGTGTGGTTTTAATTTATGCACATAGATGGTTTAAATTGGGGTTGGAGCCCCATAGTTGCGTTTTTCAATTGGGGTCGGTGCCCCACTTATGTGTTTATTGTTATGTGTTTATTATGTGGCTTTCCATATTACTGTTTTTGAGGTCTGGGTATGCCCCGTGTAACTGTCTAAGGTCAATATGAAGATTGAGCCTTATTACTTTATGACTTTTTCCTTTTATTGTAATTTGAGAGTAGAGATAGGTGGTGAGGTCTTTTTTTTTTCATTTTGGAGACAATGCACCCACGGAGTAAGATGGATCCACACACAACAAGTAACAAGATGGAGGCCATAAGTGAAGACCTCTCAAAGTGTTAGAGAGGATTTTCTATTATTGTAATAGATAGGGCATCGTTTTATTTCCAATTCCCTTATGTGATTTGAACTATTTTATGTGGCATGTATGTTAGAACTTGTGATTGTGGAGTGGCTCCCACATATCACGCATAAGATAGGTTGAACCCATGATCATCACATGTTAGTATCATGATAGGACATGTTATCTACTAAGTGCTTGTGTGAAATGCATTTAAGTTATACTTGTATTAATCAAGACTAATTAAATTGGATAACATATATGTTGGTGAGGCCGAACCGGACAACTCTCCGGTTACATCGAAAATTCCCATTAAATATTAAGCTAATTTTCGAAAATAGGTGTTTAATTCAAGGTGCAAGCTTTGAATTAAATCCCTAGCATTCCATCAATAGGATTTAAGTTTAATAGGGGAAGCTAGATGCTGGCCACGAGTCGTGGGGTGTCTATGTGAAACATATTAGTTCTTAGTTTCCTAATTGATCTTAAATGATCAATATTTCGTGATCAATTTAGCAAGGGCGATGCCCGCGAGTCGTGGGTCGTTCGAACTAAGTTTTGATCATGATCTTATGATTGATGGGTCTAGCTTAACTCCTAAGTAAATATGGATGTCGCACGAGTCGTGGGTCCATATTGAAAGATAGGTGATGCAAAAACATTACTAAGAATTCCACAGTGTTGGAATTGGTAAGTTGTACCTACCTTAGGCTTAATTGAGAATGGCCACGAGTCGTGGGTTCAAGGTTAAGTGCTTAGGATCTTAGTTCCCATTGGGATAACAAGTATCCTCTAATATCTTTGGGAATTATAGATCTTTGAAAAACAGTAGGAGCTACATAGATTAAAGACCTAATCTCATGTATATCGTTATTATTCAGCATGCTCACTAGTTCTCTGTTGTTCCATTTAGGTCGTAGATTCTGTGATTCTCTACGTGTTTTGAAATGGAAACCAAAAACCCTCTAGTATCGATCCTCGAGTCAAACAAGTTGACTGGTCCCAACTATTCTGATTGGATTTGGAATCTAAAAATCGTTCTTGATTCCGATAAGAGAACTTATATTCGCTACGAGGCGGAGCCAGTTCCCGAAGGGGACGCTCCGACCCGGACTGAGCAGGATATGATCCAGAAGTCGAAGGATGACAATCTCCAAGCCCGTTGTCTCATGCTTGCTAACATGTCTCCGGACATGCAAAGACAGCATGAGTCCATGGAATTCGCTTGGGAGATTTACGACCATTTAGAGCAACTTTACCGCCCTCATGAGCGTGTTACAAGGTATAACACCTCAAAGGAATTGTTCCATTTGAGAATGAACGAAGGTACAAGTGTCCATGAATATGGACTCAAGTTTCTTGCTCTTACTGAGAAACTTACTTCCATGGACATGCCACTGAGGGATGACCTTTCAGTGGATTTGTTACTAGCCTCGCTCCCACCATTATTCAATCCTTTTGTCCTTAACTTCAACATGAATCATGCAAATGCTAGTGTAGCTGAGCTGATTAGTCAGCTTGTGACTGCTGAAAGCACGATCAAGAAGGACAACAAGGTTATGATGGTCACTGCTCCATCTTCTTCTAAGTCTTCTAAAGGCAAGTGCAAGAAAGCCCCAAAGAAGAAGAAGTCCCTTAGGCCCAATGGAGGCATCACGAAGGGAAAAGTCCAAAAGAAGAAACGTGATCAGAAAGAGGACGTTTGCTTCCATTGTGGCAAACCGGGGCATTGGAGAAAAAACTGCCAAGAGTACAAAGTTACTCTAAAGAAAGGTATGTTTCTCGTTGAAGTAAATCTTTCTATTAATTCTAACTCTTGAGTACTTGATACCGGTTATGGATCTCATATATGTAATTATGTACATATGCTAAGTGAGGTCCGACAGCTAAAAGGAGGAGAATGTGTCTTGAAGATTGGGGACGGCTCAACGGTCGAAGCTCAAGCTTTAGACACAATTAGATTAGATTTAGGTCATTCTGTTTTAGTTTTAAATAAAGTCCTTTGTGTACCAGACATCATTCGTAATATTATTTCAGTTCCAATACTTGATTGCGAAGGTTATGAAATTGATATTAAGAATGTTAACTTTTTCCTCAAAAAGAACAATTTTTCAATAAATCTTGGTATATTAAACAATGGACTTTATCTAACTCAAAACCGTAATATTTTGAATATACAACGAGAAACAAAACGTAAGAGAGATGACGAAGTCTCAGCTACTTTGCGGCACGCTAGATTAGGACATATTTCTAAGAACAGAATTAGCAAGTTAACTACCTTAGGGACATTCTCTGAAAATGACCTTAAACAGTTGACTTCCTGCGAATCCTGTCTCAAAGGAAAGATGTCCAAAACTCCTTTCAAAGGAAGTGTGGAACGAGCCACGAAGACCTTGGATTTGATCCATTCTGATGTTTGTGGACCGCTTAGTGTAAGCACTCGAAACAATCATCAGTACAACATAACCTTCACTGATGACTTTAGTCGTTATGGTTATGTGTACTTAATGAAGTAAAAACCTGAGGCTTTTCAGAAATTCGTAGAATTTCAAAAGGAGGTTGAGAACCAAACTGGTCACAAGATCAAGACACTTCGATCTGATCAAGGTGGTGAGTATCTTAGTGAAGAGTTCCTTAATCATCTCAGAGATAATGGAATTATCTCTCAGTGGACTCCTTCAGGAACTCCTCAGCTTAATGGAGTTTCTGAGATAAGGAATCAAACCCTACTTGATATGGTTCGTTCCATGATGAGTTTCACTGACTTACCACCTTCTTTCTGGGGTTATGCTCTAGAAAGTGCAGCCAAGATTTTGAATCTTGTTCCTTCTAAGTCAGTCCCCAAAATGCCCTGTGAAATGTGGCATGGTAAAATCCCTAGTTATTCTTACTTAAGAATTTGGGGTTGTCCTGCTTATGTGAAGAGGACAGTGGGAGATAAGTTAGAAGCTCGTTCTAACTTATGCTACTTTGTTGGCTATCCTAAGGAATCCATAGGATACTACTTCTATGATCAAACTGAATAAAAGGTGCTTGTTTCAAGAAATATAACTTTTCTTGAGGAATCGTTCCTAGAAGAAAAGAAAGGTAAGATCACAGAACTCGAAAAAATTCGAGATATTCCCACGCCACATTTAGAGGACACTGATACCCCACAACCAATCATGAACTTCGATACACGTAAAAATCCTCCTTTAAGGCGTTTTGAACACACTCCTAGACAGCCGGAGAGATGGTATGGTTTTCTCCATGAAATCTCTCAAGAGGATAATGATCCTCTAACATATGAGGAGACATTGTCAGACTCGGATTCTGAACAGTGGAAACAAGCCATGAAATCCGAAATGGATTCTATGTACTCCAACCAAGTTTGGACCTTGGTAGATTTGCCTGATGAGGTCAAACCCATAGGTTGCAGATGGAACTTTAAGAGAAAGCTTGGAGTAGATGGAAGCATTGCAGCCTATAAGGCAAGACTGGTTGCAAAAGGATTCACTCAAAGGCCCCGTGTGGACTTTGATGAAACCTTCTCACCCGTTGTAATGCAAAAGTCCATTCGGATCATGCTTGCCATAGCTGCATATTACAACTATGAGATATGGCAAATGGATTTGAAAACTGCCTTTCTCAATGGAGACATTATTAAAGACATTTATATGGATCAACCCATAGGTTTCACATTCAGTGGGAGTGAGCAAAAGGTTTGCAAACTCCAAAGATCAATCTACGGATTGAAACAGGTTTCTAGGAATTGGAACATTCGTTTTGATGAAGCAGTCAAAGCGTTTGGCTTCGTTCAAAATTCGAATGAGTCCTGCGTGTATAGAAAAGAGTTGGAGACATCAGTGTAATTCTTGGTACTTTATGTTGATGATATCCTCCTAATTGGGAATTCGAAGGATGACATGAAAGTTACCAAATCTTGGTTATCGAACCAATTCGAGATGAAGGATCTTGGTGATGCGTCCTACATTCTTGGGATAAAGATCTATAGGGATAGATCTAAGAGATTGATAGGACTATCACAATCGATGTACGTAGACAAAGTACTGAAATGGTTCAGTATGGAGAATGCGAAGAACAAAGTTCTTGCCATGAGTGTAGGAACATCTCTTTCGAAGAAGATGTGTCCTAAGACAAACCTCGAGAAGGAAATAATGACTCATGTGCCTTATGCCTCGGCAATAGGTAGCATAATGTGTGCAATGCTGTGTACTCGACCGGATGTGGCATATGCACTTAGTGTAACAAGCCAATTCCAATCAGACCCTGGAGAAGGTCACTGGACTGCCGTGAAGAATATCCCAAAGTACTTACGAAGCACTAAGGATTTATTCTTAGTAGACGGAGGACAGAAAGATCTAGTAATCGGAGGATACTATGATGCAAGCTTTGCATCTAACCTAGATGACTTTAAGTCAATGTCAGGATATATTTTCTGCCTTAAAGGCGGAGCAGTGAGTTGAAAAAGTTCCAAGTAGACAACCACTACAGATTTGACCACTGAGGCCGAATACTTAGCTGCAAATGATGCAACTAAGGAAGGTGTTTGGATTAGAAACTTCATTCAAGATTCGAATGTCGTTCCTAGTATGAAAGACCCCATTACTGTGTTTTGCGACAACACTGGGGCGGTTGCTCAAGCAAGAGAACCAAGATCTCACCAACGAACCAAGCACATTATGAGGAAGTATCACCTAATCCGTGATATCATCAAACGAGGTGATGTGCAAATTGAGAGGGTCGCATCAGCAGAGAACGTGGCAGACCCGCTTACTAAACCCCTTAGTCGAGAAGCTTTCGAAGGTTATCTTACGAAGATGAGACTTAGATTAGCTCCTGAATGGCTTTGACGGGTAAGTGGGAGATTGTTAGGAATAGTGCCCTGAAAGCCGATGTAATAGTCTGCTTTAGTACTTTCCTTTTGTAAATCACAAACAATCTTTGAATAATATGAATTGAGGCAACACTTCTTTATACGCTCTTGTTTTATTGTGTGTTTCCTTTTGACTGCGTATGTATAAGAATTCCCCTAATCAATATGACTTATAGGACTCAACCATGTAGGTGAAGTGGTTCATGAGACGAGCCCTATATCACATAAGTCATGATTAGAAATCACTCCAAGCCGATGAGTCCGAAAGACAGTGGGAGTGTCAACCTGACTCGTTCGAGGCTTGCTCGTGTGATCACGCCCTTAAGAAGGACCACCTTGTTTCATGGGGTGCAAAGTGTATAGTTGATATGTGCGTGATACATGGGGGTGCTTACTTATTCTAAGTAGGTACACTGAGGTGTCCCGTGTGAGAAAATTCCTAAATGGGAAATGAAGTTTCTATATCTGGAAATAGAAACTTTCAGATTAGGAACTATCTCACGAGTCATTGATGTGATTAAGTGATCCTTAAACTTGAGGTTCCATTGATACTTTATGAGCTAACTCTGTAGTCTATGGTGTAAGCTTTAAAGGGTGTCGCCTTAGACAACTGATTCAAGGCTTATGCTGGGGCTACACAAGTGGTACATGAAAGTATATGAGAATCAATAAAGGACCTACGCTTGCATTAGGAAGATGATGATCTCTTATTGTGTAAGTCATTCATATGCCATCTAGGAGTCCTTGGCCAAGGCAGTGGATCAAGACATCAAGAAAGGAGTTTCTTGGATTGAGATCAAATGGATATGAAATGCACTTAGCATTAAGATCAAGATTATTAGGGTTCTAATTATTCCCTTACCCTAGATCTTGATTGAGAGATGGGACGTAGGAGGATTGTATCTCACATATGTCAATGACTTAAAGGTTCTGTCGAATCGAGACATTCTTATTCAGCTAGGGGTCAAACACCTGTTGCTAGACTATGGTCGTTTGATCTGTGGACTAACTAATTAATTAATTAGAGAATTAATTAATTAGGGTCACTGCTAATTGAATTAAGAACCTAGAGGGTCACACACAACAACCCGGTTACGTGGGTTAAGGCTTGAATCGATTAAACGATCACACGTGTGGATCACACGTGTGGAACACGTGGATGACACGTGTCCTTGTAACACGTGTAGTCACGTGTTTATGTGTATATATTATTTAATGGACTTTGATTTAATTTTAAATTAATATTAAAGTTCTAATTTGGAGAAATAAAGTCTAATAAATAATTAATTATGGATTAATTAATTATTAGTCTTCAAGTTATTTATTATTTAATAAATAAAATAAAATAAAATATCTAAGAGAGTTAGATATTATTCTTGCCTAACAAGTTGGGCAAAAGGTGGACTTTTGGTCAAAGTAAGAGACTTAGTCTCCAAGCAAGAAATCTCTTTCCAAAAGAGTTTGGAATTCCTTGTCCAACAAGGAGTGGGGTTCGAACCATAGCCTCATAAATAGAGGGGTTCGAACCCCATAGGGAGATGATACACAATTCTCCTTCTCCATAATTATACACTAAGCCCTAGAGCCTAACACCGAATATAGAACTAGGATCCTCCCTATTCGGATCGTGGTCGTGGTTACTATTTCTCTAGAGGGCTACTATCGTGAAGTCTTGAAAGATTCGAAGGAGCTTTTGGGGATCAAGCCGCGAGAAGAGCGTTCTTCGGCGGCTAGAACGTGTCAAGAAAGCTACTAACTAAGTGAGTTTATTGATCTCTACGAATTTGGGAATAGGAATTGCAAGATTCGATCCTTGCTTAGTTGGGAAAATTTTTAAATTTTCGCTGCGTTTCTGTTCGTTTTTCCCAACAACAACCACTCAAATGCCATTCTCCAAATAAAATTGTGTATAGTGGGCATCAAGTTTGCCAACCAAACTGCCCGTAGTGTCTCCGATGGCTCCCGTCTCTATCTTATAATCTCCAAGGCTGACTTTACGGAGAAGAAACATGTCTGTTCCTTCTCCAGAATGGCGCTGTCTCTGAGATCACCACTGATAGGAACTTGCAATACCGACTGTCCTAGTTGCATTCCTACCTTATCATTAATCTTTTATTTCACCGAACTCCTCCGCAAACAAAATTCATTGACCATTTTATCCTGATTACATCCACCCAATAGATCTCTTAGCTTACTTTTATTCATCCACCTATCATGAAAGACAAATATATCTCCAGGCCCTATATTTCACGTAATATGTGTCTCCACCTCATTACGGACAGCACACATCCTTCTCCATATTGCCGAATGATATGGTTTCACTTCAGCAGGTATTGGGTGAGTCTCTTTGCAATATTTAAGTTTCATAAAATCTTCCCAAAGATAACTAACTGTTCGAAATCTCCACCACAGTTTCCAAACTCCAACCCTAAAAATGTCATTTATATTTCACATTCCCAGGTCTCCCTCCGTCATCGGATAGCAAACGTGCTCCCACGTTACCCAATGTGACCTTCTAATCTCTGAGTCAGATCCCCATAAAATTTATTGCAGGTTCTCTGAATCATTTGTAAAACCGTAACTGGAGGTTCCATGACCTGCAGCAATTGCATAGGCATCGAGTAAATGATGGCATGGAGCAATTGTAAGCACCCTCCAAAAGACAACATTTTTGCGTCCTACCCCTAAATGCGAGCTCTGATCTTACTAATCATACCATCAAACAACCAAATCTGTTTTCTGCCTTCATGTAATGGTACCCCTAAGTAGGTAATGGGCAGATTCCTTCCCCCCTCTCCCTAAAACCCAAAATCTGACGGACTCTCTCTTTTTCCACCTCTGAATTGTTCCCAACTAAGTATTCACTCTTCTCAACATTAATTTTTTGACCAGATAGCTGTTCATAAGAGTGTATGACTTCCCTGATCAGGTATAAAGAGCTAAGTCTAGTGTTGGTGAACACTATTGTGCTATCCGCATAGGCTAAGTGAGATATCTGAGCTAATGGCCGAGAATTATACGCTGTCTCCAAATTCTCTTCTATCAACCTGTTAAAATCAAAAGACAAATAATCAGCAGCTAATCTCAGCCCTCTAGTGGACTGAAAAAAACCTAACGTCGCCCCATTAACCATTATCGAGAACCTGCAATTTGAGATACATTTGTACATCCAAGCAATCCATTTTTCCGGAAATCCTTTTGTCACATCACCTGTATATATAAGAAAGTCCCAATCAAACCTATCATAGGCCTTTGCCATGTACAACTTCAAAATCACATTCTTCTCTTTCCTTCTGCTATTCAAAGTATACACCAATTCCTGAGCAAGATGAATGTTGTCTGTTATCAACCTTCCTTTAACAAAACCACACTGGTTTGTCGATATGATCCTCGGTAAGATATTAGTCAATCTATTATTCAGGACCTTCTAGATGATTTTGTTTGATACATTGCATAAACTGATCAGACGATTGTCGCCCCAATAGGCAGGACCATCTTTCTTTGGTATTAAGGCAATCGACGCTGATGTATATGCAATTGGAAGCGTGTCCCCATTAAAAACTCCCAAACAGCCTCACACACATCTTACGATAAAATGGCCCAAAACCTTTGATAGAGCCTAGCTCTATACCCATCCGGACCTGCTGCACTATATGGTGATATTGAGAAAACAATCGTCTTTATCTTCTCTTCTGAAGGCATCTCGCATATCTTGTCCCCTTCGGCCTACATTAGCTACTGACATTGTATTTGAAATTTTGGTTTGTCTTGAACTTGAGTAACATCTTTTGAATGGATCTTCTCAAAGTATCTCGTTGTAGAGTCTCTAATTTGTCACATATCCTTAATTTCGCTTCCTCCTTCTAGAATAGTTCTTATCGTCAATCTAGTTCGTTTCTTCTTGACAAGAGAATGAAAGTAACGCGTATTCCTTTCTCCCTCATCAATCCATTTGCAGGCTGATTTTTTTCTCTAAAAATCCTCTTCCATGGCCAACACGTTATTTAACACAGTTGTGCGTCTATTCAACTCCGCAAGCGAGTCATCTGAATGTTCCCTATCATAATTTCTTTCCGCCTCTTCCACTTCTCCCTCAGCCGTTTTTACCCGGTTAAAGGCGTTTCCGAAAATCTCTTTGTTCCAAGCTTTAAGGGTCTATTTGAGTCTGTACAATTTGTGATGCAATTTCCGAAGGCCAAAGCTCTGTGTCGGTAAGCTCCAATTCTCACGCACAATGCTTTCAATATTGGAATGCCTGAACCACATATCCTGAAAGTGAAATGAGGACGCCATATTTGTAATTCCATCTTCACAAGTTATTAGCATAGGCACATGATCATAGGTGTTCCGGGAAAGACGTCCGATAGATGTTTGTGACCAACTCCCATTCCAGTTCTCAAAAACTAATACCCTATCTAATCTTTTCCATAGGGATTTATTTGTCCAAGTGAACATCAATCCCCAAAAAGGAGGTTTAACAAAACCGCAATCTTGAATAAACCCATTGAAATCACTCATACCTCGTATGTCAAGGGTAACCCGACCACCTTTTCTCTCTTCTAGCTTGGCTACGATGTTGAAATCCCCTCCAATGAGCCAGGGAAATATGTCATCCAAGTTTTCTTGAAGCTGGTCCCAAAGATGCTGCCTCTCCACAGTCTCACAATTGATGCGTATACTTTGGTTAAAGTAAGAGGAGTGTTCCAGTCAGCACAAGTTAAACGCATGTGGAAAAACTAACGATCATTCACCAATATCTTCGCTTCAATCCCCTCACAACAAAAAAACCATATATGGTTAGATACGTTACTGATAACAGAGTTAAATCTAAGCTTATGACACATGTATTTAGCATCTAACGTAATAAACGGTTCAATAACAACAAGGAATTTAAACTTATTTCTTTTACAAAAATTCTTAAGGGTTTTGAATCTCCCTTTATTCCCCGCTCCCCTTATGTTCCAAATTAGGCCGTTAAAAATCATTGGACACCAGAATTGGAGGCCGACGATCTAAACGCCCTTTTAATGGCCTTATCAGTTGCAACCTGCCTAACATTTCCCAATAGCTCTTTCTTCTTATTTTGATTCTTTCCCAAAGCTAATTTGTCATTCTCCCTCTCCATTGATACTGGTTTCCGAAACAGAGCTTTTTCCTTGATCGTTTCTATATCGTCTTCTAGCAATGTCTCTTGCTCATTTTCCTCCTCCAATATGTTCTTTAAGCTTCCAATTGATTGTTGTGTCTCTTGTGCATTCACTAGCAAAGCAATTCCGTCATAACTCTCTACTAGAGCCCTTCGTATTTTCGCATCCTCTTCTGTATCCTTGACTATAGCTTCTATTATAGAGTCTTCAGCCCTGACCACCAATTCTCATCCCAGATTTTCATTTGCAGGTTGTTCTTGTCCACATCCCGTTGATCCTAGATCATCGCCAGAGATGCTTTCATTGTTCTTTGAATCAATTTTCTTCGTGTTCTCAGTCTGCTCTTCATTCGCCCCTGCTTGTCCCTCCATATCCTCTGTTTGTTGCAGGATTTTAATCATCATGCCTTTTCCCTTATCATTTTGATCATTTGTTTCCTCATCTTCTTGGGCTTCTAGTGCATCATACCTATTGCTCTGTTTTAAGCCTTCTGCCACTTGTTTGTTGATCTCTTTGCTGCTCGATGTGCCCCTATCTCCGACTTCTATCCACTCTTTACGCTGCTTGTTCTTACCTTTGATCCACCGTGATTGAGGAGCCTCTACAAGTCTGCTCTGATCCTCTGTCTTTGAATCATCCTCTTCCTGACCTAGATGACACTTTTTCGCTTTATGATATAGCTTATTGCATCGTTTACAGTAATCTGGTACACGTTCGTATTTAACCTCCTGCTCAACGTAACTTGTCCCTTTTAAAAATTGATTTTTGTAGAGGTTTTTCTACGTCAATCTCTACACACACCCTTGGTTCAATTATGTTTTTTCCATTTGTGGTTGCTTCATCTGATCGTAATGGAGTCCCTAATGCAGAAGCAATTGTGTATAATCCCCTTTTCTTAATTATTTGTGCTTTAATCCTGGGAAGAAAATCCAAACTGGGACAATTGAGGACTCAATCTCCAGATCAAAGTCTGTAGTTCACTTGAGCACACGCATAGGGAAGTCCTTGATATACCATGTTTTCTTTGAGAACAACTTGGCATAATCATCATGGTCTTCACACTTAATTAGTACGTGTGTTTTATTTAATAGGCTCAACTTGACTTCTTTCACAAAAGCCATCTGTTGGAAGCAGTATCCAAGAAACTTCATCGTAGGATAACCCCGAGTCAATTTCCCTCCCGGAGAAAATCTGAAATCTTTACATAATTTTGCTTTCTTCTTCCACGGAGAAAACCACAGCTGGTCTACCTCGATATTCTGTTACATGCCCTAGCGGGTTGAAGGTATCAAGATCAAGACTTTTCGATTTCGCTCTCTCATCCGGAAGTTGAAAGTCTTTCGGCTTAGCGGCTACCACCCTAGCATAAGATAAGTTCGGTGGCTTGTTGGCCGCAGGTAGTTCTCTCGGATCTCCCATGACAAATTCCGGTGACGCCGCGGAAGAAAGCCCTAGATAGAAAAAAGCTATATTGAAAAAATATATATAGAAAAGTATGACTCTGAGTTTTCTATTTAACCTATTCTTTTTTTATATTCACGAGACTCTCAAATTCTTTTCTTTTTTTATTTATATCACTTATTTATTATTATTTTTTTAATTTAATATTATCTTATTTAATTTATTCATTTAGTTATTATAAAATTATAATAATATTAAAAATAATTATAAATTAAATAATAACATAAACAATTCAATTTAATAATTTTCTTTTTACACATGAATTAGGTGTGTAGGGTTGCTAGTCTATATAAAAGAAGCGACTCATACTCATCAATATGTATAGAGCATTTGACTTATAAAACCCCATTAAGGGAATTAAATAAATAAAAAGTCATATCTATATATTCTTTGTAATTATCACTTAAATACTTATAAACCTCATAACAACCACAACATTAATTATATTCTCTATTCATATACCTCTTGAATTTATTTTAAAGATTAAAAAAAAAGAATGTATTAGTACGATATGGATCTTGTCGTTATCACTAACAGCGGTCTCATTCAACAATATTATATTTGAACCAAAAATAAAAATAAAAATTCAATATTGATGCGCACAAAACTTGTGGCAACACTAAACTTATAGAAACTATGTTGAAATTATTTGATAAACGAGAAGCTTGAGAGAGATAAGGAAAATAAGTATATTATTATTGATGGTGAGAAGAAAAAATATAGAGAGAATGAAAGATAGCAATATCACAAGTACGTTAATAAAGAACTATTCTCCTCTTTCCATAGACCTTTTCCCTATTTTATATGTGTTTCTCCCCTACATTCTAGCAAAATTGGTTTAGTTGGAGAGAAATGTGGGTGGGTGGGTGGGTGGGTGGGTGGGTGTCTTGGGGGGAGGGGGGGGGGGGGGGGTATCCCATGTTGGATTTGAGTCCTCCTCTCTCTCCACTTCCTCTAACAAACATAATAGGACCTAAACTGATAAACCTTGATCTAGGCTCGTATAAGCTGATCTTGGGCTCGGCCCAACTTCCTGCTTCGTACGTTCCAGTTGGAACGTAAATTTATCTTTCTGTTGGCTGGAACGTGAGTTTGTCCTTCCTGTTTCCTACTTTGGACATGTGTCAGTTTTATGATACATCATTCACTCCCCCACTCTCATAGTTAGAGAGAGAGAGGTCTGACTGTGAGAGTAGCCTGATGACTTCGGGGTACCAGCCTGGAATGTCTGAGCTGTATTCCTGTTTATTCTGCACGCACCCTTCTGCTTTGTTCAATTTCCCCCGTCTTGACAAACTTTTCCCGTTTCTCATTCAGCGTGGTTGCCTCGTTAAAAACCTTATGAGGGAAAACCTCGTGGGAAAAACCCCATAAGGAAAAGAGTGCAACTGAGGCATTGTGTTGGCTATGATGCCTTGAAATGCTCCTTTGACTACCCCCTGTAGGGTTGTCCACCCCACCTTCCTGCTCCAGGTGACGGCCCAGCTTGAACGCCTTCAGTAGCAACTACTCGATCCACAGATGTGTGAAGAGCCTGAAGCTTCTTCTTCAGCAGGCCTTCATCTTCTGATATCTTCTTCCTTTCCTGCTGTTTGGACAACTATTTTGCATAGTCTCATTGCTTGAATTTATGAACCTGTTTTGCCATCTGGTTGGCTTCAGTTTTTGGACACCTTTGATGGATGCTTCCTTACTCCTTGTTTTTGGGTTGATGTTTGCGAGCATTTGTTATTAATTATGAACATGAAATTGCTGAATTTTCTCCATTCTTGTCACTTTGTTTGCTTGATTTACTGTATTTTCTATTTTCTATGAGATAATGAGTAGAGAAAAATATTTCTATCAGGATGACCAGGAGGTCAGACCTGGCAGAACCGTTCCTAGAACGTGCCTGCCTGCCCGCAGGAACGAAACAATAGCTTTTGCAATCCAAGGTGGGATTTGAACCCGACCTTCCCTAAAGGTCGCTCGGATCTCTTCCCAAGGAGCTTCGCCACACTCCTTCCCAATACATGTTTCCTCCGGAGATAACACTTTAATAATATTTTATTGCAATCATACAATCAAGGAGTACTAATCTGACTCCTTCCCAAGGGGATGTTCCCTCTCCCCCTCGACGGGTACCTGAGGTGAAATATTTTTGCTCAATGCCGAAATCATCGGGCTTTGCAAAATCACATTACCATATCCATATATCATGTCACTTTGCAATTTCATGCATTCCAATACATCAAATATTTTCACTTCCATCACATATAACTACTCACAATCACATGCATTTCATATATGTCAACGGATCAAGCACCGTTATTTCTAATATACACATAAGACCAGTTTATTTATTCATAAAAATGCTTTATTTATTCACAATAGTGGTAAAAAGAGAAATGAAATAAGTAATTTACTTGCTAGGTGGCAACGCATCCACCCTTCCTGCTGGTCTTCTCCAGGTGGAGCCCGATCCAGTCACTCCAGGTGGTGGCAACGTTCCAGCTTCTTCCCTTGGAAATATCTCCTACCCTTTTGCTTGGACCTTACAAATTAGTTCTTCGAGATATCCTTCTCGTGTTAGTCTTTCGATCTCATCTCTGAGGTGGCAGGATTCATTCGTATCATCCCCGTATTCGTTGTGGAACCGATAAAACTACCCCGAAGGCGCCTTACGGGGGTCGTTCTCAGATCCCTTAGGCCAACTAACTAAACCTGTGTTGTGTATCTGCATCAAAGTCTGCGAGGGTGTGGTACGTAATGTGGTATACTCATCGAATCTTGGCCCTAATGTCAAGGGCCTCTCACACATTTCGGCCCATCTGGTTCGTTTGAGCGGTCCCGGGACACAGCCATCCTCTTTCCATTCCCTTCGTCTCTCGTTGGTCTCCATACACTTACTTATATCGGCTTCTTCCAAATTCACCTCCTTCTCGGCGCGTGTTAAGAGTTCATCCCATCTTCAAACGGGGTCTCTAGATAGCGATCTATAGAGCTCTCCTCATTGCAATCCTTGCTCAAATGCACTAGCGCGAACCTCTGGGGTGGCTAATGGAACATCTAGACTAGCCACAGTAAATCTCGCTATCTAACTTCTCAAGGGTTCATTTTCTTGTTGCCTAATAGCGAATAAGGTCATGTATCCCCTTTGTTGCTGCTTGCTACTAGTGAATTGATGGAGAAATAGAGCTGAGAACTCGTTGAACGATTATATGGATCCCGGAGGCATTTAACTCAACCATTCTTGCACGGTGTTCATGATCGTTGTCAAAAATACCCTGCATTTGACTTCATTCATGTACTGGTATAAAAGAGCGAGGTTCTCGAAGCGAGTAAGGTGATGTTGGGGATCCGTGGTCCCCTCGTACTCGGGAAGGCCTGACGTCTTGCAATCCGCGGGCAGGTAATCGACCATCACTCCTGGACTGAACGGGCATCCTCTTCTCACCGCCCGATGCGGCCTCGCGTGGACCTTTCTCTCTACTTCTAATAGTCTCTGCTGCAATCGGACAGCCCAATCTGTGAGCTACTTTATCTCTTTCCCCTTCTTGGTGCCTTGCCAGTTTGACAGTCCTGGTTCACCAGCAGCTCTGCTGTTACCCCTGTTTTGGCGTTTATTCCACCTTGCACGCTAACATTCGGGCCGATGTTGATGCCCACTACAGACGTACCGCTAGGGTCCCTAGCCCATTTGGGATGACCGGGGGGGGGGAGGAGGGGGGGGGGGGGGAACTGTGTGGGGTGTCCCTCCTCCTGATCTAGGACGATCAATCATCCGTGGCTAGGTACCTGAGCCGCTACTTCCACCTTCCTGGTGGATCAGCATTGAGGGAGCTATTATCGAAGTGATGGGTCGGTTGACACCCGGGAAAGTAGGCACCTGCACCGGGGGTGGAGTAACATGGTTATGCACCTCTTGGCACGAATTGGGGTTGCCACTTGCTTCCGGATGCCAGTGCGGCATACAACCGGTCAATACCCCCATTACCCACTCTGCCGCTGTCGTGCGAATCACATCCTGTACGGCTCCCTCAATCTGTGTCGGTGGGAGCGGAGCCCTTCAAAGTTTCCTGCACCACCTTCATAGCAGACTCCGTATCAAATCTATAGCCCTTCGATTGAATTCTTCCCATGTCAGGTACAAGGATGCCTCAGCGGGTCCTGCACGCCTGCTAGTGGTATCTCCAAGCAAACCTGTTCCTCGGGAAGGTGTACCGCGTCCTCCACCTCCCTGAGTAATAGAAGGGATTCAGCTCCCTCCTCCTAGTAGTAACACCCTGGTAGGGAGGGTACCTCCTCCTACCTGTTGGTTGGTTATCGGATCGGAGACTCTGCCACGCGCATCCTGTTCTCCGGTGGATGGTCTGTGTGTTAGCCCCATCTGACTGCTTTCAGGCCTCCTTCCTAAGCTTTTGACCCCTAGGCCGTTATTCCCTGTAGACCTGGTAGCAACCCGGCTTATCGCTTCCTGGTCACTCGATGTTCCTGCCGCCAAAAACTCATGTACTTCCTGAGCGGTCAAGATTCCCGATGCTATAAGGCTTTGCACGTCTTGGCCATTCAACATTCTAGCAGATAGTAGGCTTCTCGCATCCCGACCGGTTAAAGTTCCAGCAACCACAAGGTCACGCACTTCGCGGCTAGTTAGGGTTCCGACAGCCAGGCGGGCCTGCATTTCCTGGTTGTCCGGTGTTCTGACAGCCGCAGTGTTATTCTTCTCGGTAGCCATGTCAATTGTAGAACGATTGTCTCACGCCTTAACTCAAGTTTCCCACAGACGCCGTCAATTGATATGCACAAAAATTATGGCAACACTAAACTTATAAAAACTAGGTTGAAATTAATTGATAAACGAGAAGCTTGAGAGAGATAAGGAAAATTAGTATATTATTATTGATGCAGAGAAGAAAAAATACAGAGAGAATGAAAGATAGCAATATCATAAGTACATAATTAAAGAACTATTCTCCCCTTTCCATAGGCCTTTTCCCTCTTTTATATGTGTTTTTTCCCTACATTCTAGCAAAAATGGTTTAGTTGGAGAGAAAAAATGGGTGGTTATCCCATGTCAAATTTGAGTCCCCCCCCCCCCCCCTTTCTCCACTTCCTCTAACAAACATAATATGACCTAAACTGATAAACTTGATCTGGGCTCGTATGGGCTAATCTCGGGCTCGACCCAACTTGCATTAGGCCCAAACACTTGTCAGGAAGTCAATGGCTTTCCTCCTTCTTCGTACGTTCCAGTTGGAACGTAAATTTATCCTTCCTGCTGGTTGGAACGTGAGTTCGTCCTTCCTATTTCCTACTTTGGACATATGTCACTTTTATGATACATCAAATACTATTGTAGAGTTGTAATTAAGTTTGGATAATTTAATATTTGTTATATATATGAACATAACTAAAATTATAATAAAGTTAAAATCTCTCGGAACAATATCATGCATATATCCAATAATTCTTTCCGCAATATTTGAGCGTAACAACTAAAACAAATGACCCTTTTAACTCATCCGGCGACCACTACCACCTCCAACAAATCTGCTCACCACTACCAAGCCTGCCGCGGTGCCGCCACACCAAACCAATGTTTCCACCACCTCCACCAGTCCCTCCAACTAGAACCGCCACCATCAACATAACCCACCATCGTTTCCACCACTTAATCCCTCATCATCACTTCACTCATCGCCTCCCTTCTCCCCTGTGTCTCCATCGTCGTCAACAACCACAACCAAGACACCACCCTTTCTTCTTCTCCACAACACACAGTCATAGAATCATATACACGTACAAATGCTTTCATAAACACACACTCAGATCTAGATTCGGATTTGGATCTGACGAAGAGAGAAAATTGTGAATTAAATGGGACGAAATAGGGCGTAGGTGGACTTGAGATGCCGTGATTTAGGATGGGTGGCGGCGGCTTTGGGAATTTTAGATGGACGGTGGTGGCGGCGGATTTGATGAGGGAAGAAGTGGCGTGGTGGGGTGGGGGCGGGACGAGATGGTTATCGTGTGGCTATGGCGACAGATTTGGTCCCCAGCGGTGCAACCCTACATTTTGTTTAGGGGTGGTGGTGGGGAAGGGATTATATATATATATATAAAGTGAATTTTTAATTATATATACATAAAGGGCAACATTGTCATTTCCAATTTTTAACATTTAAGTAAAAAATAAAAAAAAAGGTTAACATTCCGTCAAGGACATGGGGGTATATTTGCATTTTCTGTCAGGGACCTCAATCCAAACAACACTTATAAGGATTTATTTGTAATTTTTCTATAATGATGGATTGCATTGTAATTGTGAACGTAATATTAATATTACGTATATTTGGTAGAAGATATTGTGTATATCTTGCTATTCTGTTATTATCTTTAGGATATTCTTTTGTATTATATTTAGGATATAATTAATTGTAATTATCTTATAGAATTTTCTAGAATACTTTTGTATTGGTTGTTATGGTTTTTTGTACTCTATATATTCCGTTGTTGTCTGATGTTATTAAATGGAGAAAACAATTTAGACTTTCATGGTATCATAACTTAGGTTTTTCTCTAAATGATATCTACAAGATATACAAAATATTTACCATGCCCGCACCCGCGCAAGCTCTAGTCGGGTAGAAGGCGTAGAGACCGACGCTCTAATACCATGAAAGTGTAAATTATTTTCTCCATTTAATAATATCAGAGTACGTACAATGGAATATATAGAGTATAGAAAACCCTAACAATCTATACAAAATATTTTAGACGATTCTATAAGATACAATTAATTATATCCTAAATATAATACAAAAGAATATCCTAAAGATAATAACAGAATAACAAAACTCTACAAGATATACACAATATCTTCTACCAAATATGCTTAATATTAATATTAAATTCACCCTTGACATGGATCTCGTGTCATGTAGAGAGAATTCCAGCAAGTTGACGAAGTACCAGTCCAACCCGTGGAACTTCCAGATGACACAAATGTTCCAGACGAGATCCTGGTGGAACTACAAGAAAAGGTTCCAGACAAACTTCCAGAGAGTTCCAGAGAAATACCAGAGAGAGCGATCTGATGTTGTTGGTGAAGGGCGTACCGAAGTTCAAAACCAAGCAGCAAAACGTCATTTTGACGGTCAGGCCGTATACCAAACAGAGAGTCAAAAGGTGACGGTAGTGACGGTCGACAGAGCATCACATGAGGTGATGGTCGACTGGGCATCACAAGATCCCAACGGAGCTGAAGTGATGGTCGACAAAGCATTGGTGACGGTCGACAGAGCATTGGTGACGGTCGACAGAGCATCACAAACAGAAGATTGGTGATGGTCGACAAAGCGTCACAGGAGAGATGGTCGACAGAGCATCACAACAGAATCCCAATTTCAAAAGACAAAACTTGGGAGGGAGAAAAACCTAAGCATAGAGTAAAGAAAACCCTAACAACCTATAAGTACAATTAATTATATCCTAAATATAATACAAAAGATTATCCTAAAGATAATAACAAAATAACAAAACTCTACAAGATATACACAATATCTTCTACCAAATATACGTAATATTTAATATTAGGTTCACAGTAATTAGACCTAAATGCAAGGTAGTTGGACATAATTTTTCCTAATTTTTATTATAAAAGTATTATTTCACTTTACAATGTACACATTATCATGCTCCCCAAAGCGAACGGCTAATGCAACGAAAATAATCAAATTTTGGGCCTTAGTTCAATCCCTTCAACAATAAGACCTCCCTTCCGATTACCACTTTCAATTTCAAAAAATCGTATGTGGACATCAAATTCATTGCCATCACCAATAAAAAACTCTCCCAACTGAAGTTCCTTCCAACCATCTGCTCTATTGCATGGAAACCTCCCACTCATACTTGCTTGAGCCAAACGGGCCCTCCTCGTTCGTCCTCTCATCACACGCCCAAATCTTGGAGGTACCATGTAAACAGTCCTCGTCTCCCCTTCAAACTCAGTTATGAAATCTTTAACAAACTTAACCGATGCCTTTGAGTCAGTCTGTAGCCCAGAATTACCTTCCGTGACTTTAAACACAAGATATGCTGCATAATTGGTCTTAGGTGATAGGATTTGAGCTGGAATTACTGCACATATTTCAAGCCAGCACACCCATTCCAGTACAGCAACCTCAGTAAATCTGGGGACAGTGTTTCAAGAATTCATAACATCATTTTACAATTTGAAACTATGACTTTGTTCCATGCCTGTGATATATGATGAAGCGAGATTGAAAATTTATTAACCAAGTGATATATACCTCGACTCCGGTAAAGATGTCCATGTCCAGTAGCGTGGGGTGTCTCCCCACGCTATTTCGAGTTCTCTTGCGCATAACATATAACATTTTTTCCCAGTAGGTCTGCTCAATGTGAAACTCTGTTCAACAAATTCCACATTTGTCTTAGAAATCCATGTTACTCATACAGTCATTGGTTTCTATTGAATAACAAAGCAAAACAGGATGAAAATGGCGTGCACGTATAAAAGTTTGACAAGAAATGGAAAACTTCATTTTTGGTATATCAACTTGATCATTTTAGCAATTTTGGGACGTTTCATTTTCCGCCAACAAAATAAGTCTATGTCTTCAAAATTAAGCAATTTAGTGTCAAATTTGATCAGAATCACTTTTTGCCGGATGGAAACCCACCCCAATTTTACACATGACTAATTTTGCTTGGACACATGAAAAATCGGGGTTGTTTTCCTACAGATATTTGGGCGCTCCGGTCAAATTTGATATTAAATTACTTTATTTTGAAGATATAGACTTATTTTGTCGTAAGAAAATAACGTCCCTAGATTACTCAAATGTTCTCAATTTCCCCCCTATAATCATTGATCATTTTAAGCAAGAAATTACACGAAACAATCCCCCAAACAAACAAAACAAAATAAATCGCAGTAAAGAAAATTGATATTCTAAAAACTAGAGAAATCCATAACCATCGAAAGCAATGGGATGAGAACCCACAATTTCAATATAGGAACAAATGCCACAAAAATGGAAAACAACACCATCAAGAGTTATTCACCTTTCCACCCCCATCAAGAAGAAGACCAGGATCACAGAGCACGAAATACAGCGCCTTTTTGGTGGGTGCCACCGCGGTCGAGTTGGAGGCTGATATGATTTCTTCGTAATCAGGCGGCAGCAATCGGTCCCAAACGGTGTCGGACTCGGAAGCGGATTTGAATTCCGACGAGACCGCCGCCGCGATGCATGCATCTTTTGGGGACGTCAAGGAGATGATGCTTGATACACACGCCTCTGGTAAGAAAGCGAAAGGGAAAACTTCCTCATTCTCATTCTCAATCTCAACCGCCATGGCTGCCTCTGTAATCAACATTCATTTGAAATTTGGATTCAGGTTTTTTGATTTATTTGAAAACGGTAGAGAGATAAATATAGACACTAATTATATAATTACTTTGATTAAAAATTAATTAATGGGAAAATATTATGGAATTTATCACGTTAAATCTCGTTGCCAAATATAATTAAAATAGATTTATTATAGGAAATTTTTTTCTATCTGGTCTGTATCATACAGACAAATCATAATCATTCAATTAATGATTAGCCTATCCACAATATTTCACTAAGTACTTTGTTTACCGTTTTTTTCGCTGGTGATAAATATAGACACTAATTATAATTACTTTGATTAAAAATTAATTAATGGGAAAATATTATGGAATTTATCACGTTAAATCTCGTCGCCAAATATAATTAAAATAGATTTATTATAGGGAATTTTTTTTTCTATTTGATCCGTAAGAAATAGATTTTCATACAGACAAATCATAATCATTGAATTAATGATTAGCTTATCCACAATATTTACATACTTTGTTTACCGTTTTTTTTTTTCCTTTTTTTCCTTTTTTTTAATTAATTTGTTTATTGTTATTCTTAAGTTCTTAAAAATTATATTTTTGCTACTTAATCTTTTGAATCTATTTTTGCTGCTCATTACCAATTAGATAAATAATTATAATAATTACTAACTAGATATAATATAATGTAACATCTAAATACACCAAAAAAAAAAAAAATTGGAATCAAAGAAAAAAATATATAACTTAAAAAAAAAAAAAATCATGTCGAAATATTACAAAGTAATAGTTTTAGACTCTGTAATATAATCTCATCATAACTTGTTCATCTTTTTACATTATTTTTAGAGTCTTGTACTCAATAAATATAATTCTTAATATTTTTTTTTTTTATCAAAATCTAAAATTTCAATAATAACTCCTTTAGCTATATATCAATTTACCAAGATTATCCAACGTGATCCTTACCATTGCTAGACAATCAATTCTTTTTCCGGGTTTAGGATTAGCCACTTTATTTTCTTCTTTATATCCTTAATAGGCACAATAACAAAATACAACATCTTGTTTTTCATCACTTTTTATTCTTTTATAAGAATTTTTTGCTTTAATTACGAAAACCAAATTTTGGCATAAATGTTATAGAAATCACAAGTATCACTACAATATTCAAATTCCATACCTACACAAGGTGGAATTGATAGCTACTTTGTTGGTGTAAGTAAATTACCATATCAAATCTCGATGGTTTTACTATTTAAAGGTAAATCTTATATCTGGAAATTTAACTAAAGAAAATCAAAAATTTCAAATAGTATAAATATATGTGAATGAGAAAATATAGATATATTATTGATAGGGCTGAATTCGGTGTTGATGACGTGGGTGCCACGTGCTTACATGTGTAGGCTCTTATCAGTCAACCCTATCCACGTCACCTATAGACCACTAGTTCGCCTCATCGACCCAACACTTGAAGCCTAATTTGTGAAGCCTTGTCTTGATCGCTTGCTCGTCCGTACACGCCTCGACTCGTACACTCTATCTTATCGGGAGGTATTTCGAGCCAGGTATTTTATCGACCCAAGTCACACAGGCACAAGCACATTAAATGCGTCCCTCTCTCCCTGTAAGATGCATTAAATGCAGCCCATGCATAGTACCACGTACACAGTGCTTTCGGTAGGTGAGTACAGTGCTTTACTGGAAAGCACTGTATATCTCAGGCCACACTGCCAAGTAAGGGGGCCGGATCCACACCTCTCTCGCGAGGTGTACTGTCACACACATGGCTCCAGACTATAAATGCCTCCTTCTCCATCAACATGGTAAGCAACTACATTGGTAATCACTGCACTTCTTCCTTCTCCATACCAACAACTCAGATCATCATCTGACTTGAGCCTCGTAGTGGCAAAATGGGCCGGTACAACGCCCATATTTTTCCCTTTTTGCCTTGAAGCTCACGTTTGTTCTTCCTCACTACAACAAAATGTAAATATTAGGACACTTAATTTGAGATATTTATTTATTAATGTCCCAAAAGTGTGATATTAGGATACTTAGTTAATTATGTCCTAATAATTATAGTAATAGAGATACTTATATTCAAAATTACTTAATTAATCGTGGAAGTTGAAGAATCCAACCTCTCACCACTTCTTTTTTTCCAACTTCTCACCACTTCTCTTTTTTTATTTTTATCCTACGGTTATTCTATCTTATTCATAATCCACTCTTCTCTCCCTCTTCTTCTTTTCTAAACTGATCGGTAGATTTATTTTCTCAAAATCAAGCAAATTATTCAATTTATTTTGCCAAGGTAATCTCTTCCTAATCACTATTCCCAATTTTTCATGTCAAGATAATCTCTTCTCTCTATTTTCAATTTCCTATCAAT
The DNA here is from genome assembly GCA_037501455.1 of Lantana camara. NCBI lineage: Eukaryota > Viridiplantae > Streptophyta > Magnoliopsida > Lamiales > Verbenaceae > Lantana > Lantana camara. The sequence continues at coordinate 119,212,546 of CM074857.1, forward strand.
ATCTTTATTCCCAATTTTAATTTTTGGATATATTATAAGTAGGTTCAGATCCGTTCGATTCTTCTATGAATAATCTAAAAACCAAGAATCTTTGTTTTTAGTACTTGTGTTTTTGGTTTACTAATATTTTCTCATTGTTTTGGCTTTTAGAAAAGGAGTTGGTGATGATAGATGAATGATTTCAAGAGATAACATAATTTGGGTAATTTTGAGTTATTTCTCTACTTATATGCGAACTGATTATATTGAATATTTGATTGTTTGTCCTTATGGGAGTAAGATATCAATTCTGTTGGGATTAAGTCTGGGATTGAGAGAAAATTTATTTCTTACTTCATTGATTTATTTGTTACTGCAGATTATACAACTACTAGGTAAGATGAATTCTTCTTATATAAAATTGTGTCATAAAAAATTTACTTTTATACATATATTCTTGCAAAGAGATTAATGTATATTTTGTAAATGCAAGTTGTTTGGATGACAAATTACATTGGTAAATTATGTTAGATCTTGTCGAGAATCCAGGCTTCAAAATATAGAAATTGAGTTTGTACTATTAGAGAGTTAGAATAAGTTTGTAATATATAGAAATTGAGTTTGTAATATTAGAGAGTTAGAATAATTTTCTTGTATACAGATCAATCTTGGATTGACTACAACTTGTGTAATATATAAAATTATTGGCGTCTTGATGAGTTTTATTAAAGAATTCATTTTTTGATTGAATGTCCATTATTTTGTTGCTTTAATTGAAAAAATTAAAGTGCAAGTAAAAATACAAATAGTGACATTTGTCAAAAGATATCATCAAAATAATAAAATGTATAATTGGAAAAAAAAATATAAATTTACGACATAAATAAGTGTCCCAACATTAATTATAGGGACATTTATTTGTGTCTTATCAATGCACTAAAAAGACAAATATAAGTATCTCAATAAAATTAGTTATTGAGGCATTTTAAGTGTCCCAAAACTTTATGCGACACCAATATATGCGACATTTATATTAAGTATCCCTAAAACTAAAAGTGTCTCAATATGTACCATATAAGGATGCTTTCTTGTGTCCTATTAACCAAATTTTGTTGTAGTTCCAACTAGGGGGACCAGAGTTCATCCCCTTTTACAAATTCTTAGATGATTGAGAGTCCAAATCTAGCGTTCCGTACATAGCCAAATTTAGACACCGTCAATTATGATTGTTTACACAAATTTTCGTTGGAATCTGCAATAAATGAATGCAAAATACAAGAAAATAGCGAAACATAGAATTTATTGATTTAATGTAAAAAAGAGTGTTACAATCTCTGTAAAATCCTCTGATTCTTCTCTACTAGTGGATTCGAGGGCTTGAAGCTTGATCTCGAATCAAATGAAGAACTTGGTGATTAATTTGGAAGACTTGATGATTTAAGCCTTGAAGAAGTGTTGAGTCTTTATGGCGGCAGCACTTCGCCGTGGCAAGAACTCGGGAACTTGAGAGCTTTTTCCCTTGATTTGATTTGTTGATAGTGTTCTCTTCATCCCTGATTTGTGAGCTCCGGTGCTTTATTTATAAGCACGTGTTGGGCTCGCTTGACTTCATGGGCCTTGACTTGGGCTTGAACTTAAGAGCCCATTTGATAATCTAAAATAATAATTTATGCTTATTATTTTAGATCAAATTGTAATAAAGTCCAAATTTGATAATAAAGCCCAAATTTGATACGGACTTAAATTAAAAATAATTAATTAGTAGCCAATTTTGTTGGGCCATTAATTAATTATTAATCGTCGAATTTTCGGTGTCAACAATGATATAAAATTATTTTACAATATAAAATTTAGTGTTCCAAGTAATATCTCTCACACATAAATATATTATGATATAAAGTTATTTTATAATATAAAATTTAGTGTTCCAAATAATATTTGTTCACAAAATAGGTTTGTTTTACGTATACTGTGAATTTTTTATTTACTTTGCATTTCGTTGGATTTTTTATAAAAAAATCGGTGATTATATTTTTCTTTTACGATTTTCTTCAACAAGTTTTGGTAAGTTTTATAAAAATCGTAATCATATAGATTAGTCTTTGTCTTATATCTTTAAAGTTTTAAATTTATTGAAAATTTTTATGATAGGGATAAATACAGTCACCCCCCTATCCTTTAGGGGCATGTGCACTTTCCCCCCTATGCTTCAAATCGGTGCACATTGCCCCCTCACCTTTGCAAAATGGAACACTTCACCCCTTTGAACACACTTTGACCGTCGATTTCTTTTTCGTCACGGAGACCCAAGCTTCAAGACCACCGCCATCGTGTTCGTCTCTCTAAGGAGAACAAAACTCATACCCCGCTTGACTCTATTAGCCGCTACAAGCTTAGTTCATCGTGCGTCGTCTTTAACTGATGATTTCTGCTTCGTCGGTTGTCGGATTTTGATTTCGAGATCATTGCTGTGTTCCTTGCGTCGAGAGCTTCAGTTTGATATATAATATCAACACATTTGAAATCGGATTTGTACATATTTACTTTGTTAAAGTTTATTGAAAGGGGTGAAGTGTTCCATTTTGAAAAGGTGAGGGGGCAATGTGCACCGATTTGAAACATAGGGGGGAAAGTGCAAATGCCCCCAAAGGATGGGGGGGGTGACTGTATTTATCCCTTTATGATAATATTAATATTTAGAGTTCTAATTTATATAAATTACTATCTAAGAGAAAGAAAATAATTAATTATCAATGAAAAAAATAAAAGATAATTAATTGTCTGTAACAAAAAATCTTAGGGACGTCCGGAAGATAAGAAGAACCTTTATCATATTAAGGGAGATGCAAATTATAGATTTGATTAATACCTATGAAAGGAATTAAATAGAAATAAATAAAAATTACTACAACAAAATGTAAATATTAGGACACTTAATTTGAGATACTTATTTATTAATATTCCAAAAGTGTGATATTAGGATACTTAATTAATTGTGTCCTAATAATTATATTTGTAGAGACACTTATAATTAAAACCACTTTCTTAGTCGTGGGAGTTAAGAATCCAACCTCTCACCACTTCTTTCTTTTTTATTATTTTTATTCTACACTTATTCACAATCCACTCTTCTCTCCCTCTTCTTCTTTTCTGAACCGATTCTTAGATCACTTTTCTCATTACCAAGCAAATTATTCAATTTATCGGTGTCCAGGTAATCTCTTCTTATTCTCTATTCTCAATTTCTTATCAATATCTTTGTTTATAGTACTTATATTTTTAGTATATTAATATTCTCTCATTTTCCCTATCTTACGCAGAGAATTAAGAGTTGTTTTGGCTTTCAAGAAAGGTGTTGGTGATGATATATAGATGAAGGATTTCAAGAGATGGCATAATTTGGGTAATTTTGAATTATTTTTCTATTTATATATGAACTGATTATATTGAATATTTAATTGTTTGTTCTTATGGGAGTAATATATGATTGTTCGTTCTTATGAGAATAAGATATTACTCAATTTGCAGATTATGCTCCTTAATAGCGACTAGGTAAGTTGAATTCTTCTTACTGTGTTGTGTAAAAATTATTTTTATACATATATTCTTACAAAAGAGATTAAAGTATATTTTGTGAATGCAGGTTGTTTGTTTGATGAATTACATTGGTAAATTATGTTAGATCCTGTGGAGAATCAAGACTAGACTTCAAAGAATAGAATTCAGACTAGACTTCAAAGTATAAAAATTGCATTTGTAATATTAGAGAGTTAGAATGATTTTCTTGTATACAGATTATTCTCCTTATGTAATATAAAATTATTGTTATTTTGATGAGTTTTGTTAAAGAATTCATTTTTTATTGGATGTTCATTTTGTTTTTGTTTTAACTGAAAAAATTAAAGTATAATTTTTTAGCATGTTACGGAAGAAAAAATAACAAAAAGTGACATTTTGTCAAAAGATATTATCAAAATAACAAAATACATAATTAGAAATAATATAAATTTAATACATAAATAAGTATCCCAACATTAATTATAGGGACATTTATATGTGTCTTATAAATTCACTAATAGGACAAATATAAGTATCTCAATAAAATAACTTATTGAAGCATTTTAAGTGTCCCAAAACTTTATGCGACACCAATATATGCGATATTTATATTAAGTGTCCCTAAAATTAAAAGTGTCTCAATATATACCATATAAGGATGCTTTATTGTGTTCCAATAACCAAATTTTGTTGTAGTTAAAGTCATATCTATACCTTCAACTAAACTTCATAACAACTGCAGCAAATATTATATGTATGCGATGGGGAGTGGGGACCACCTACCCGGGGACACGTGTCAATCTTCAAGTCGCACAATACGAGAGGTGAGTCTTTTGGTTCTATAACACCTCAAAGAGTCTCGATAGAGAGACGAACCCTACAAAAACTTATTTTTTTCACGAATAGTAAATTTTAGTTGAACTCTCGCCAGTATTTACCTATACAAGGAGACGGATAAACTTAAATATCACACACGGAATAAAAAAAAAAAAAGGAAAGGAGAAAAAACGGAGCGGCTCCTCTTCATACTCATCAATATGTATAGAGCATTTGACTTAGAAAAACCCATTAAAGGAATTAAATAAATAAAAAGTCATATCTATATATTCTTCTAATTATCACTTAAATACTTATAAACCTCGTAACAACCACAACATTAATTATATTCTCTATTCATATACCTCTTGAATTTATTTTAAAGATTAAAAAAGAAGAATGTAGTTAGTACGATATGGATCACTTCGTTATCGCTAACAGCGATCTCATTCAACAGTATTGTATTCCAACCAAAAATAAAAATAAAAATTCAATATTATTGTAGATTTGTAATTAAGTTTGAATAATTTAATAATTGCTACACATATACGACCATAACTCAAATTAAAACAAAATTAAAATCTGTCGGAATAATATCATACATATATCCAATAATTCTTTCTGCAACATTTGAGCGTAACAACAATAACAAATGGCCCTTTTCAAAAAAAAAAAAAAAAAACTATAACAAATGGTAGTGGAGCTACAACAAAAATATACGTGCAGGTCCCGGGTTCGAACCCCGCTTGGATGCGTGTGTTAACAAAAAAAACAAATAATAAAAATATATATATATATATGGGTCTGATTTACGCCCGCATCGGACCCGTACACGTGTCGTGATCCAGGGGACCCACCTGGGCTTAGACGCTTATAGATGCAGGTTCGGGAACAAGTCCAGCCCATGTTGCCCATTGCCCCGGTCCTTAAGGCCCAACTACCAACCCCTGTCTCTTCCTCGTGCATGGGGTTGACGCTCATCTTCCCTGGAGTTCTTACGAAGGCCTAACAGAGATGATCACTACCCTTACGGAGATTCTCCTCCTTGCGCCAAATAGTTCTCCCTCGGGGGCCACACCCAGTCATGCCCCGAGCGTCCCCAGCGCTCGAAGAAAGTTACAGGGAGAACCCCTTATCTGAGCCTATGGCGCTCGGGTTGCCCCTCAGGAACCTGCTTACACTCGCGCCACCCCCGATGCCCCTGCCATCACTATTGCAAGGTGTCCGCCAGCCCTCATGGCTAGCTATTCCCTCCTCCACGCTGAGCTCCCGTCAGGGACGCATCCAATGGAGTAAGGAGCAAGTTACGCTTAGCGCTCTAACGCTCACCAACAACCTTGTAACCACCTCTGACACACTGTAGTAGTGCGCACACATTCTTCTGACACACTGTTGCCACCTACCCGCAGGTACCTTTCACAGGTGTCATTCTCACACCATCACACGCTGCCACGTGTCTAGGGCAACGCGGATTTGGGACCAGTTGGTTGCATTTACCAAACTGCCCACACCCTTTATATATATGAGAATTTACCTTCATATTCTCTAAGCCATCTTCTTCACATACACTGCACTCCGCAAGGACTGGGCATCTTTCTGAACTTCGTCTTCCCTAAGCTCCCAGCAGTTCACCATTTTCCATTGCATCCTCACTGCATTTTTTGGTGTTATCCTAGCTGGAAGAACCCACGCTCTTTGGGAAACCCAATTCCTGAGGCTCAAACGCCTATGATGGTCTTCTCTTCTTCATAAAAACTCTAAAGTGGTTGGTTGATTTAAGGATGCTGATTCCTACACCATGATTTTTGGCGCCGTCTGTGGGAAACCATCGTCGTCTTCATCATCTTCGTCAGATTCTTCCTCTTTAAGCTAGTTGAGAAACAACACCAACAGTTCTAATCATGGTGACAGCTACCAGATCCGGAGCTTTGGACAACAGAGGCGTTCTTCCTCCAGTGAATGCGGAAAATCAGGGGGACGGATCTATCATCATTGATATCACCCCTGCCCCAGCCGGAAATGCTCCAGCTGCCGGAGGGGATAGAAACAAAGAAGTTTAGGTGGGGTCTCTTCCAATTGTAGGAGCCCAAGTTGGAGGTTCTGTAGGTCCTGTGACATTCGTTCCCACTGTCAACACCACCAACGCCGGGGCATTTCCGGCAACGATGCCGCCCCCTGGGTACGCATACGTGCAGCCCGCCATGATGCCCGGAATGATGCTGGGCATGGTACTCATGATACAACCCTATCAGGTGGGTATATTACAGCTTCCAGTTTCCATTCCTAAGGAAATCCAAGGAGTGGAAATGCCTCAGATGACCACGCAACAGCTACAGGCGCTCTACGCTTAGTGCGAGGTGCAGGCTGCACAGAATGCATGGAGGCACTTCACCTCCGCCTACTTCCCCTCAGGAGTGGGCGCTTAGATGGCTCCCCTGTTGGGAAGGCTACAAACTCATCCCCTAGGGGCCCAGCCACCACCACCATCTCCAACACAGGGAAAAGATGTGCCTCCGAAGGCGGATCAAGAACTGCGCCCAGTAGAGAAGGAGAAAGTCCCCTCCTACGAGGGGAGATGCTGAAGAGGAGGTCCAATCTAGGGCCACTGGAAGAACGAATAGGAGGGAAGGAAATGACCCTCGGATAGATGCAGTCCAAGATCAACTGGAGGAGCTACAACACATTGTGGAGCAGCTCTCTCGACTGCGGTCTCAAATCCCCCACGAGGGGGATGAGAGGTCCAACGCCAGAGACGCTCGCAACCCAAGCAACCAAGTCCCTCGACGCTGGAGAGAAAAAGACTATGAGGAGTATGACCACGAGGGCGGGAACCACAGGCCTCTGACAGGCGGTTCACCCCTCATAGATGAAGTTTTGATGGCTCGCACGGGAAAGGGCAAAATCCCCACCTTTGTCAACCGCTACGATGGAACCACCGATCCAGCTGAACACCTGGATCACTTCCTGCACTTGATGCACCTGTACGAGCACTCCAGTCACTACCGGACAAAGATCTTTGTCACCTCCCTCGTGGGGATGACACAGGAGTGGTAGAAGAAGCTACCCCCTCGTTCCATTCGAGGGTATGAAGACTTGACTAATGCCTTCATGAGTCACTTCAATTCTTTGAAGGCACCAGCACCCGCGGCCACGGCTCTCTACAGCTTGGTGCAGGGACCGAGCGAGACTCTCAGGTCCTTCATAGGCAGGTTCAACAAGGAGATACTACTAGTTGAAAAACCCTCTATGGATTTCCTTAGGCACGTGCTTTTTGGGGTGGTCAACATGAAAAACTACATCAGCAAGGAGTTTGTGGAAGAGGTGGCGAAGAAAAAGCCTCGCTCCTTGATGGAAATTAGAGACATAGCGGATTCCTTCTTCACCGTCAAAGACATGTATATCACAAGGGAACAAAAGCTTGCGAATACCCCTCGAACCAATAGGGGTCCGGAGGATAAAGGAGAGTCCAAAAACCACCGCCGCAGTCCAGTGCTCGCTCAAAGAAACTCTCCAGCCCCTCGTCGACACGAGTGCATTCTCCTCAATAAACCTATCGCGGAGGTCTATTCTATGGCAGACAAGAAGCTATTCAAAAGGCCGCCCAAGATGAGGGAAATCGAGGCTCAAAAACGCTCGGGGAAGTACTGTGCCTTTCACAAACAGAAGGGACATGATACCAATGAGTGCCGCCAGCTCGAGAGTGAGATCCAGAGGCTCATCGCAGGGGGGCACCTTAAAGAATTCGTGAGGGTGCTGGAGAGGTATGATGAGCATTATGCCGAGCACGCTAGAGCAAGAAGGAGAAGCTGCTAGCGCTCAAGGAGTCCCCACCACCATCACACTGATACGAGCGACCGCGGCAAACAGAAGGCCACTGAAATGGAAGATCAACCCTTTATCGTCATCCACATGATTGCTGGTGGATCATCGGGGGGAGACTCCCACGCCTCTCGACGTCGCCATGTCCGCAGCTATGACCAGAGAACCTCACGCTCAAAGGAGAACGAGATTGTAGGATTCACTGAAAAAGATTTAGAGCATATTGTAACACCCCATGGGGTCGATGAAACCTCTGACTGCCCCATGATGGTTAGTTTAGACGTTCATAACCACATTGTAAAGAGGGCCTTAATTGATAGAGGAAGCTCAGTAAATGTTATCCCCTACTCAACGTTTCAAAAGACGAGCATAACAAACATTCCCCTCGAACCCCTCAGGTTCAGAGATCGTCCCTCGCGACAAATTCGCTTGGCCACCTCTTTTGGTCGCGCCTTACAGCGAAAAACTATGAGCGTTCTCTATGCAGTGGTCGAGGTGGATCTCCCATACAACCTCATCATTGGACGCCCGACTATCGTAGACTTCAAATCCGTAATTTCAACTTACCATCAAAAGGTTAAGTTTCCTACCCCCGAGGGCACGGGCGAGGTACTCTGTAATGTCAAGAAGGTTAGCGGAGTGTTATATCCTATCTCTAAGAAGTCACAAGCCCAAGCAAGCAGTCCAAGCGGGATCCACCAAGAAATCTGTGGATTTCCCCAAATTGGATGAGGACGGCCCCGAGCGCAAGAGGGCCAAGCTTTACAAGAAAAAGAACAAGAAAAGAGGAGCGAGCGCTACCCAAGGGGCAGCAGATGGTCCACCAGGGGCTGTGGAAGGTTCCTCCTCAGAAGATGAGGGCGGTATACCCTCAGAGACACCCAATGATGGGCTTGTAGGAAAGAAGCGAGCGCTCGAACAGCCGAGACCCAACGTACGGATTGAGCCCACTGAAAATTTCCTTACCATCGAGTTAGAACCCGAAAACCCAGAAAAGACCACTCAGATTGGCTCAAGTCTTGATGGTCCTTCTCAGATCATGATGATCGACTTTCTGCATGAAAACATTGATCTTTTTGCTTGGAAAGCTTCTGACCTCACTGGCATAGATCCGAGCGTCATAGTCCACAGGTTAAACGTTAACCCAGCGTTCAAGCCCATCAAGCAAAAGAAGAGGGACGTTCATGGGTTCAGGAAGCAAGTTATTGAGGAGGAAGTCAACAAGCTCCTCAAAGCTCAGTACATTGAAGAGATACTATACCCAGAATGGCTTTGCAACGTGGTCCTCGTGCCCAAGAGCGCTAACAAGTGGCGCATGTGCAATGATTTCACCGATCTTAACAAAGCATGTCCCAAAGATCCTTACCCTCTACCCAGGATTGACCAGCTAGTGGATTCAACGCCCGGGTGTGAACTTATGAGCATGATGGACGTATTTCAGGGGTATTACCAAATTTCATGGCACCTGAGGATCGCCCAAAAACATCTTTCGTGGTCCACGTGGGAGTCTATTGTTTCCTAGTCATGTCGTTTGGGCTCAAGAATGCTGGGGCCACCTATCAGCGCCTGGTAAACAAGATGTTCGAGCGTGAAATTGGGAAATCCATGGAGGTATACGTGGACGACATGATCATCAAAGGCGAACGCCAACACTCACACTTGGATGACCTCCGACGAGCCTTCAATATTTTGCGCCATTACAGTATGAAGCTTAATCCTTCTAAGTGTACATTTGGCGTGCGAGGAGGGAAATTCTTAGGATATGTGGTTAGTCAGAGAGGCATTGAGGCCAATCCGGAGAAAATCAAGGCAATCATAGACATTCCCTCCCCTCGAAACGTTAGAGAACTCCAGGTACTGGTGGGCAAAATCATTTCTCTCAATAGATTCATTTCACGTTCGGCTGATAGAAACCTGCCATTCTTCAAGATCCTACGCAACGCTCGAAATTTTTCCTGGAGCGAGGAGTGTGAAAGAGCGTTGCAGGATATGAAAAAATATCTCTCATGCGCGCCATTGTTGACGAAACCGACCTCGGGGAAAAATCTATTTATTTACCTTTCTGTTTCCTTGGAAACCACGAGCGCAGTCCTCGTAGCAGTATGCGAGCGTAAACACTTACCAGTGTACTACCTCAGCAAAACTTTGCAAGGCGCTGAAAAGCGGTACATGGAGATTGAGAAATTCGCCTTTGCCCTCATTAACGCTTGAAGAAGGTTGAGACCATATTTCCAAGCTCATTCCATTACTATGCTTATAGACCAACCACTCAAGTAGGTACTCTCCAAACCAGACGTCTCAGGAAGGCTGATCAAATGGTTAATAGAACTCAACCAATTTGACATCAGTTTTGAGCCTAGAACAGCAATACAGGCTCAAGCAGTAGCAGACCTCCTGACGAAACGTTTCAGTCTGGAGTCCACACCCTCGGAGGAGGGATTATGGCTCTTACACACGGATGGTTCCTCGACCTCACAGGGGGAACGAGCCGGGGTGACCCTCAGAGACCCCCGTGGGATCGAAGTTGATTACGCAATCAAGCTGGCTTTTCAGGTCACTAACAACGAGGCTGAGTATGAGGCTTTCATCCAGGGGCTCAGAATTGCCCTTCAAAATGGGGCCTCACGAGTCACTACATATGTTGATTCTCAATTGATCGCAAGTCAGATTGACGGCACTTATGAGGCTCGAGAAACCACCATGGTGCAATACCTAGCGAAGGCCAAGGAAATAATTACCAGGTTCAAGGAATTCCATTTGCTGCAGATTCCACAAGCGGAGAATGAGCGTGCTGATGCTCTCTCCAAATTTGCATCTGCTCTGGGGGGCTCTTGCGAGCGTTCTGTCACGTTCCTCAGAACAGAGGAACCACTGTTAAACGAGGGAAAACCCGCGGGTAAAGTAAACATGATCGACCCATCTGAGCCTTGTTGGCTTGATGATATCATCAGATTCCTAAGGGACGGAACTTGCCCGAGCGACAAAGTGGAGGCACGGAAGATTAGGAATAAAGCCCCTCGTTTCTCGCTTAACGATGAAGGTAGGCTCTTCAAGCGGTCCTTTCAAGGTCCACCATTGAGATGCTTGAGACCCTCGCAAGCTAAGGAGGTATTAGAGCATGTGCACAGTGGGAGTTGTGGGAATCATTCTGGCGGTCGAATTTTGGCCAGAAAGGTACTAACGAGCGGATTTTACTGGCCCACGGTGTTACAGGATGCCATCAATTACTGCAAGAAATTCCCCAAGTGTCAGTTTCACTCCAACACCCCTCAACTGCCAGCAGCCCAAATGATCCCAATTGACGATTCGTGGCCCTTTGACCAGTGGGGCATTGATATAGTGGGACCCCTTCCAATAGCGGTCGAACAAAAGAAATTCGTGATCCTCGCTGTAGACTACTTTACCAAATGGGTCGAGGCCAAAGCGGTCGCAAAAGTCACGTTCAAGGTTGTAAGGGTCTTCATTTAGAAAAACATCATCAGCCGGTATGGTATCCCGAGGGTACCAATCTCAGACAATGGTTTGCAATTCATTGCTGCTGATACTCGGGAGTGGTGTTTAGAACTTGGCATTGAGCAGCCCTTCACTTCCGTGGGCCACCCTCAGGCCAACGGTCAAGTTGAGGTCACCATAGAACCATACTCCAGCATCTGAAAACGATGTTCAAGAGTAAGAAAGACGAATGGAATGAAGAGCTTCAGGGAGCCCTCTGGGCATATCGCACTACCCCACGAGCGGTAACCGGTGAGACCCCTTACTCCCTCGTTTACGGCTCTGAGGCTATGATACTTGCAGAAATCGCCCAATAATCCGTGCGCGTTGCCTATTTCAAGCCTACAGCCAACGAGAGTAGCAGGGCGCTCGAACTGGACCTGCTAGACGAAAAGAGAAACGCTGCTTGGGCTCGGATCCAAAAGTACAAAGCGACAGTAGCCCGTCAGTACAACAAGCGTGTCAAGGAAAGGACCTTCCAGTTAGGGGATCTGGTCCTCAAGAAAGTTGAAGTATCCAGGCACGTGGGTAAGTTAGACCCCAGTTGGGAAGGCCCCTTCAAAGTCACTCAGGTACGAGCGAACAATACTTACCTGCTGGAGACCTTGCAAGGTGAGCGTCTCCCTCGGTCGTGGAATGCATGCAACCTCAGGAGGTTCTATGTGTAATTGCAAACATTGTACAACCCTCACTCGAGGCGTAGTGTACTTTCTTTTGACAGAAATATAAATTACATACGACAGTATGTACTTCTCATGCGAGCTTTACTTAACTATTCTTTTGTGATGATCTACTTTGCAAAACTTCGTGTTGAGGGTGCTCCACGTCGAATGGCTTAAGGTTACCCTTGCGGATCCCTCTTAAAATGAGCGAATCCCCGAGGGACGCTGTCATAATCAATAGGGTCAACTAGACTCATCGTTCTGGTTAGCGCTCGCGATCCACAAAAGGGATCCCACCTCTGATGCATGTGCACAGTAAATAAACACTTAGCAAATCCCTTCGCTGATTTCTAAGTTCAAGTTTGAATTACCTGCCACGCTCAACATCCTTTAAATACAAGTCCCTCTCTCGACGTACGCTCTTAGTGATTAAACATTTAGCGAACCCCTTTTGTTGGATTCTGGGGTTCCATATGTACTACAGCTGTGTTCGAAAATACATTAAACGCTTAAGGCAATCCTTACGTAAGTTATTACCTTCCTATCTAAGTTTGATGGTGTTCGTAACCAGTATATCCCTCATATGGAACGTCATCGCGCCAATACTTTCACGTATTACAAGACTCCAAGCATCAAAATAGAATCAATAACAAGCACTCAAAACATCCCATCACAAAAGAGAAAACGTTGAAATTCCATTAATTCGAAAGGAAAATTACAAGTACCAGGAAGAGAACTACATTGCAAAATGAGGGAAGCAAGGCAGAATTACAAGTTAATAAAGAGCACAGATGAAAGATAGCCTCACGAAGGCTGATCCTCGGGAGCGGAAGCTACAGGCGTAGAATTCTGAGCGCTGGGGTTGGAATCTCCCTCCAAATCCACCACCTCGGTATTGGGAGTTTGAGCCTGAGGGGCAGGGGGCGATGGACAGGGGGATGGGCGCGAAGACACGAGGATCGACTGGCCCTTGGGGGGCATCTTGAACGGTGCCCTGATCTCCGAAAACCAGTGTACTGGCTTGGCCATCGGTAAGAGGGGCGTTGGATTGGCCGCCGTCAGTCTCCATGGGCTCTGGCTCAACCGGACGGGCGTCCATGAACTCATCCTGTAGCATCAGAACCAGATCGCTGTATTTCGGCTCCCTCAAGTCGTCTGTTGGGTCTCCAACCCTCACCATCGGTTCCAGGTTCTCGTCTAAGTCCATCCGCAGATGCTCATCAGTACGAGCGGAAGGTGGCGCCATCCCCAGTTTCATCATCTGCCCTACTGCCTTCTTGAAGAAGCGCTCAGTGTTGTCAAAACAGTGGAGGTTAGCAGCAAAGTGGAAGGCCTTGGAGCGGACAAATTTGAGAGTCACCTCACAAGCGGCCGCAGCTTGAATCTCTGGAATTTACCCTCCCTCGAAGGTCCTCGAGTTCCTTTTTGGCATTCTCCCGTTGCCGAGCGTGATCAGACACCTCCTGGGACAACTTCTTCTTGTTCTCTTTCAGAGCGTTCCGCTCCTCCTTCAACTGAGTGTGGCGGTCATTTAGCTTCTCCCAAGCTGCTTCACGGTCTTCAAGCACTTTCTTAACCTTGTCATAATCCATCTTGAGGGAGTTGTATTGGGCCAGGGACATATCCAAGTCCTCTTGCAACCGCCCTTGATCCGCGTACCGCATCAGCTTCTTATACTTAGCTTTGCACTCGGAAAAGGCTTCTGAGCGCCGCTGAAGATTCTTCAGCCTTGGGATCACCTCTTGCACAATAATTGGATCGCCATGGGCCTTAAGCAATGAGGAAGAAACTAGGGATGATCAAAGAACAGACCAAAAACTTATCGCTAAGAGAGTGTAGCAAGCGTCCCCTGCGACCTGAGCAGCGCTCTGCTTGAACAGTTTCCGGTGATCGCCGGAGAATTGGAGATTATGGACTATTCCGTGTACAAAATTACGGGTGGAAGGAGAGCCGACTAGAAGGGTAGGGCCAGAGTCTGCCGACCGCTTGTAACGAACGTCTCTCCCCCCCTCCCCCCCCGCGCTCCAATTTCCACAAGCTTTCCTCCTCGGACGAGGAAGTATCTCCATCTTCCCCGGGCACCCCCACCATCACCTCCTTTCCTTTGCCCTCGACGGGGAAAGAGTCCGCCAACCTTTTTCTTTTTCTCGAGGCCTGGGCTCTTTCCTCTTCCATAGTTCTGATGATTACTTCCGTACGGATACTGCGGGAGCTGTCAGGGCCAAGTTGAACGAGCCCATCTATGGGCACAGGAACCACAGGGCCCGGCCGGGGGGAGGAGGGAGGTGCCTATAATCGTTTCGCTTATCTGATTGGAGGCTCGTTCCCCGGCCTCGACCGTCACCACGACCTTCTCCTCGGCCACCGTCTCTGCGGCCATTCCCACATCCGTCTCTTCGGCCCCCTCGAGGGTTCACTTATTGGGGCTGTTGTTGGCGATTAGCCGGTCTGCGAGTGTGTTGAGCGGCGATATCTTCAGCGTCTCCTCCAGCCATGAGTATGTCAATCTCTGCATAAAAGGGATTCAAGGGTAAGTTCATCCTTTTGCAACTATCGATAAAGCAGAATTAGCAACCCTATCCTAAGGTGTTAGTAAAGTTAGTACCTAGAATCTAACCATCTTTGTTTATTGTACGAGCGGGTAGGTGAGCAACCATGTCAGGAGGGCTCACGAGACCAAAACGGAACAAAATCTCCTCATCATCCATCAAATCTTTGGCCTCAGTAAGCCAGTTAGCATTCTTCTTGGCGAGGGCCAGATCCTTGGCCCAATCTACATAAGCTAGTAAGGAAAATCTGGACTTCACTATGGGACCCTCGTCATGCACTATCCATTCTCGAGGAATCCCGAAGTCACTGTTATCAGGCGCCCTCAGGAAAAAGAATTTCTCTTTTCAATCTGTGTCGTACGAAGACGAGGGAGAGTCTATCATTCTCAGACCAGACTTGGCCTAGATATAGTAAAAGCCATTGTTAGGAGATGAGCGGGGCGATCGCAATACTTGGAGCAAACTGTTGAAGTGGGAAATAGAGGGCTCGTGGCCGGTACACCTCATCAGAATTACGAAGGCATTCAACAGAGCAACGCCGTTGGGGCAGATTTGTGAGGGGCACAAGTTAAGGTAGTTCAAAATTTCGGCTATGGGAGTAGGAATTGGGAATCTTAGACCTCCTGCACCTACGGCATCTTTGTAGACCGTCATCATACCAAGAGAAGGGTTATTAGCACGCTCGTGTGGCTCAAGACGACGGTAAGTAAAAGCTTCATCCCAGTAAATAGGGGCCCTCTTGGCAGCTAATTCCCCAACCGTTAGGCTACTGGGGATTTCCTCTGGAGGCTTATCTGTCTTATGGGGATCTGAGCCTTCCCCTCAAACTGTGGACTTTTTCTGAGCGGCTGGTTTCTTCCCTTTTCGACGATGCTTATGGGGAAGGTTCCCGTACACGTGTCGTGATCCAGTGGACCCACCTGGGCTTAGACACTCATGGATGCAGGTTCGGGAACAGGTCCATCGCATGCTGCCCATTGCCCCGGTCCTTAAGGCCCAACTACCAACCCCTGACTCTTCCTCGAGCAAGGGGTTGACGCTCATCTTCCCCGGAGTTCTTACGAAGGCCTAACAGAGATGATCACTACCCTCGCGGAGATTCTCCTTTTTGCGCTAAATAGTTCTCCCTCGGGGGCCTCACCCAGTCATGCCCGAGCGTCCCCAGCGCTCGAAAAAAGTTACAGGGAGAACCCCTTATCTGAGCCTATGGCGCTCGGGTTGCCCCTCAGGAACCTGCTTAAACTCGCGCCACCCCCGATGCCCTTGCCATCACTATTGGTGTCCGCCAGCCCTCATGGCTAGCTATTCCCTCCTCCACGCTGAGCTCCCGTCAGGGACGCATCCAATGGAGTAAGGAGCAAGTTACGCTTAGCGCTCTAACGCTCACCAACAACCTTGTAACCACCTCTGACACACTGTGGTAGTGCGCACACATTCTTCTGACACACTGTTGTCACCTACCCGTAGGTACCTTTCAGAGGTGTCATTCTCACACCATCGCAAGCTGCCACGTGTCTAGGGCAACGCGGATTTAGGACCACATGGTTGCATTTACCAAACTGCCCACACCCTCAACTTATACATATGAGAATTTACCTTCACATTCTCTAAGTCATCTTCTTCACATACACTACACTCCGCAAGGACCGGGCATCTTTCTGAACTTCGTCTTCCCCAAGCTCCTAGCAGTTAACCATTTTCCATTGCATCCTCACAGCATTTTCTGGTGTTATCCTAGCTGGAAGAACCCACGCTCTTTGGGTAACCCAGTTCCTGAGGCTCAAACGCCTATGTGTTAGGAATAGTGCCCTAGAAAGCCGATTGTATATCCGCTTTGTGCTTTTCCTTATTGTAATCGCAGACAATCTTTGAATGAAATAACGAATTGAGGCAACACTTCTTTATATGCTCTTGTTTGGTATGCGTTTACTTTAGCCGTGCATGTATGAGAACTCCCCTAATCCTGATGACTTTAGGACTCTACCATTTAGGTGAAATGGTTCATGAAACGAGCCCTATATCACATAAGTCATGATTAGTAAAATACTCCAAGCCGATGAGTCCTACAGACAGTGGGAGTGTCAACCTGACTCCTCTAAGGCTTACTTGTGGGATCACGCCCTTAAGAAGGACCACCTTGTTTCATGGAGGTGCAAAGTGTATAGTTGATACGTGCGTGATACATGAGGGTGCTTACTTTAATAAGTAAGTTCACTGAGGTGCCCCGTGTGAGAACATTGCTAAATGGGAAAGGAAGTTTCTATTTCAGGAAATCGAAACTTCCAGATTAGGAAATATCTCATGAGTCATTGATGTGATTAATTGATCCTTAGACTTGAGGTTCCTTGTCACTTTATTAGTTAACTCTGTAGTCTTAGGTATAAGCTTTAAAGGGTGTCGCCTTAGACAACTGATTCAAGGCTTATGCTGGGGCTGCACCAGTGATTCATGAAAGTGAATGAGAATCAAGAAAGGACCTACACTTGCATTTGCAAGGTGATCTCTTATTGTGTAAGTCATTCATATGCCATATGGAGTCCTTGGCCAAGGCAGTAGATCAAGACATCAAGAAAAGAGTTTCTTGGATTGAGATCAAATGGATATGAAATGCACTTAGCTTTAAGACCGGATCATTAGGGTTCTGATTATTCCCTTACCCTAGATCTTGGTTGAGAGATAGTAAGTAGGAGGATTGTATCTCACATGAATCAATGACTTAAAGGTTCTGTCGAATCCGAACATTCCAATTCAGCTAGGGGTTAAACACCTGTTGCTAGACTATGGTCGTTTAATCTGTGGACTGATTTATTAATTGGTGAATTAATTAATTAGGGTCACTGCTAATTGAATTGAGAACCTAGAGGGTCACACACAACAACTTGGTTACATGAGTTGAGGCTTAAAAATGATTAAACGAGTTAATCGGGCCTAGAGGGTTCTACACGTGTGAAACCACACGTGTGGCTCACGTGAGTGACACGTGTCCTTGTGACACGTGTCCCACACGTGTGTGTATATATATATTAAATAATTAAATGTGTTAATTATTTAATAGACTTTGGTTTAATTTTGAATTAAAAAGAAAGTCTAATTTTGGAGAAAAATAATCTAGTTAATTAATTATGAATTAATTAATTAGATAAAATAAGTTATTTATTTTAAATAAATAAAGTATAAAATTATCCAAAAATAGTTTGGATATTTTTAGCTCTCTTGAAAGTTGATTTGAATTAGAATTCAAAGTCAAAGTCAAAATTACTTGATGATCAAGTAATAGGAGAGAGAGAGACCAAAATCCTAGCCCATTAAGGACTAGGAATTTCGGCACTCCCCCTCTTATAAATAGGGGAGCTCAAGCTCCTCTAGGAGCTAATTGGCAATTCTTTTGGTTCATGTGTTGAACACCTTCCTTTCTCCAAGATCAAATAAACCCTAGGTTAAGCCTAAACACTAACTAGAGAACTAGCATCCTTACTAGTTAGATTGTGATCAAGTTGGTGGACTATCTCTAGAGAGCTTCAAGTTAGAAGTTTGAAGATTCGAGCTTTACCAAGGAGAGGGGATCAAGCCGCGAGAAGAGCGTTCTTGGATGGCTTGAAACGCTTCAAGAAAGAATAAAAGAAAAGTAAGTTTTCTATCTCTACGAATTTGGTTACACGATTGCGAGTCCAAGGTCCTTTTGTTGGGAAAATTTTTAAATTCCGCTACTTTCTGATTCGTGTTTTCCAACACTATGATGGTCTTCCCTTCTTCAAAAAAATTCTAAAGTGATTGGTTGATTTAAGGATGCTGATTCCTACACTATCATATATATAGGTGCTAACACTATTAAATCTTTTTGAGTTAATTAGTTAGGGTTTTTATTTAAATGTTCAATTTCAATCCCATGGATATGAGGATGAAAAATGGTCCTGACGAATGACGATGTTGTTGACGAGCCGGTCATTTGTTGTGACAAGCACTCACCTGATAGCTTAAAAGCTCGGGAGATTGGCGTCCGTTTATATATGGGACCAGTGAATATTGATCATTAAATGCCAGATAGAAATAGGGATCTTTATTGTTTTAATGGCCCTTCGTGCTTTTATGCGTTAAGTTTTGGGCAATTTTTTTTTATGTTTAGCATGATAGTTGGATCATAATTATTTATTTATACATTTGATTTTTCAATTAACTATATATGAGGAAGGGATTTCGATAATTATCCAACGACCAGTTTAACCGATTTATATATATATACCTCCTAATTGTCATTGACATATATATATATATATATATATGTATGTATGTATCAACCCCAACCAAATACATATATGTATCAACCCCAACCAAATATGACTATCAATTGGTGGATTTTAATCCAATTCACATTTGTTTCGAACAATAATATTTCAACTGACTAAAATAGTCAATGGATCACATCCGATTATAAATATTCATAATTCAACATTATTTTCTAATGAAATATGTCAATTTCTATTAATTTTTTTGTTTTTAAATTTCTTTTATCAACATACTTAAAATGAATATTGGGAAAAAAAAAATAATACATTACTCTTTAAATAGTAATAATTTTGGGATAAGTAGTAGACGGTGTTCACTTTTTATTTTTATACTTTTATACTTTTTATTATATTTTTCTACTAAACTACCGGAATTTTATTAATGAATTATCAATTGAAATTAATTGTAATTTGGTATTGACGAATTCGAACTCAGATATGATTATCAAACGTGTATCTAAATTTCCTAAATTCAATCCGATTTGAATTCGATGACAGCCCCACAATCTATGGTACTCAAAAGTTTGAGGTGAGGTGAGGTGAGGCATTTTGTAGAACATGTGATGAGAGTGAGTTGATGGGAGAGACTCCAGTCTCAAAGGTAAAGTTCTAAAATTTTAGTGGCATTTTGGCATGAGCAAGGAGTGCTAATTGAGTATCTACAACATGTCTTGTTTTTCGTACAACAACACTATTTTGTGCATGAGTGTAAGGACAAGCTATGCGATGGGTAATTCGCATGAACTTGAAGTATTTGTTT
This sequence comes from Lantana camara, assembly GCA_037501455.1. Lineage (NCBI taxonomy): Eukaryota > Viridiplantae > Streptophyta > Magnoliopsida > Lamiales > Verbenaceae > Lantana > Lantana camara. The sequence goes on from CM074857.1 coordinate 119,232,464, forward strand.
AGTTTCTAGTATTCCCCTCCCCAATTCGAGTGAAAGGCTTTTATATTTCCCTGGAACTAACAATTAATCAATTTTTCAAAATTTAGGAACAATGAGTACACCTCACTTTTGTTTTTCAGGAAAAAAATCCAAGTATAACGGGTAAAATTCTACGAAGAGCAACATGTAACAGAATCCATTGCTGAAAGCAATACTTGGCTGGACCCCAAACAACAGAGTAAATTATATCAAAGGGAGCAGTGCTCATATGTCCAACAGAAGTTAAAGTAATTTGACTCATTTTACCAAGTAAACAAGATGAACAAGGTTCTAAACTACTGCTAGATGACTCAAGACTGGAACTTCGAATAACAGATCTCAAAGCCCTCTAATTTAGGTGACCCAACCGAGCATGCTAATCAGTTATGCTACGGACTTCAGCAACCTTTGCTTGTTTCTTCGATGGGCACAATACATACATTCCCTACTCACTAGGACCTCGGAGCAATACCGTCTTGGTTACGTGGTCCTTGATTAGAAAATGAGTATGCCAAAATTCAAAAAACACACCATTACCAGATGTAAATTTTTGAACAAATAATAAGTTCTTAGTGAGAGACGACACTCGTAGTGTGTAATTTAATGAAAGGACCCCTTTAGTTGAAGAAGCACCAGCTTCACATGTATATGTAATAGGTAGCCCTTAACCATCACTAGCATGAAGTTGATCATTACCTCGATAAGGCGTTGTATTACTTAGAGAACTGAGATTTGGCGTGGCATGAAAATTTGCAATGATATCAGGGTACGACTGCTAGAATTGCAGTTGGTGCGACCCCTGGTATAAGGGATGGTATGCTGGCTGGTACTGGTGTGCTGGAACAAAGGCAGGAGTAGCTTCATATACAAAATAGATATGATTAGCCTGAGGTGGGAATGAGGGTCGAAAACTAGGTGGGGACGGCTGGTAACGGCAACGACAAGTAGAAGCAAAGTGGTTCTTCCAGTCATAGATATGACACGGTCCTCGAGGTCTGGAACTTCTACCAGGATACCAACTGGTTGCGGCAGTTGTTGCCATGAGTGAAGTTGGTAGTGGGAGAGGGCCATGAGTGAATTGTGGCCTGGGATTTGTCACATGAGAGGTATTAGAGATTGGAACTTCCAAAGCGCTTTTAAAGAGAATTTCTTAGGTAACCAGTTGACCGTGCAGTTCATGGAACGAGAATGGTTCTAATCTTAAGTTTAGCATGGTGATGATGATTTGGTATTCAATACGAATGTTTTGCTAGATGCTAGCATTGAATTCGGTTGCAGAGAGAGAGGTCGCCCGGCAGCAGAGAGTTCATTGGATAAAGCTTTTGCTTTCTGCAGAAGCTGTGACAATGTCATATCATTGCGTTGAGTTCCTGAAGTTCAATATGTTAGGAATAGTGCCCTTAAAACTGACTTGTTATGTCCACTTTATCTATTTTCTCATAAAACATAAATAATTTTTGAATAATAACAAATGAAATGATTTGATCAAACGCAATAACTTCTTTATATGTGCTCTTGTATGTTCTAGGCATTTACTTTAATGTGTGCATGTATTAGAACCCCCTAGTCTATAAAGCTTTTAGGGTTTTGTCATTATGAAGTAATGACATATGGAACAAACCCTAATCTAAGGTGGACTATAAACTACTTAAAGTGGATGAGCCAACAAACAATGAAAGTGTTGATTTGACTCGATTGAGTCTTGCATGTGAGATTGCGTACTTAAGAAGGAATCATCTTGTTTCATGCGATGAGAAAGTGCACGGTGAATTTGTACACAATATACGAGGGTGCTCACTGTTGAGTGAAGAATTCGCATGGATTTAAACATCGATTACAGTATATTTTTGTGCCGTTTGATGTGTTTATGTGTTTATTTTGCTCCATTTAGGTGTTTAAGGAGTTGGAGTTAAGAAACGGTGATGCGAGGCGAATTCTCATACTTTTTGGAGGAAAAAGGGGTAACGGGGCGTGCATTATTGTTAACCCCCGTTAAAGGACACAAGAGCATAACCTTTTGGCGAAGTATGGGATTAACGCCCGTTACTCCCTGGCAGAACAACTCTGGTAACGCCCGTTGCTAGAGGCAGTAAGAGGAGATCTTTGGTGCAGGAGGGGTAACGCCCGTTACCCCTGGGCAGAAGGAAAGTCTTACAATCTGGATTCTGGTGGCCTTCGCTGCGTAAGGATGCACACGACTTTGTTACTAAGTGTGATTCATTTCAGAGGACGGGAAATATAGGGAAGAGACATGAAATGCTTCTGAGATATATTCTGGAGATTAAGCTCTTCGACGTATGGGGCATTGACTTCATGGGTCCGTTCCAGCCATCACTTGGAAATAGGTACATCTTGGTGGGGGTGGATTACGTATCTAAGTGGGTTGAAGCCATAACAACACCCACTAACGATGCCAAGGTTGTGCTGAGATTTCTAAAGAAAAATATTTTCAGTCGATTTGGAGTCCCGCGAGCTCTCGTTAGTGATGGAGGCTCTCACTTTTGCAATAAACCTCTTGAAATTCTTTTGAAAAAGTACGGAGTTCACCATAGAGTGGCTACTCCGTATCATCCCCAATCGAGCGGGCAAGTTGAAATTTCCAATAGGGAGATTAAGCAAATTCTGGAGAAAACAATGAGTAGATCAAGGAAAGATTGGGCATCCAAGTTGGATGATGCATTATGGACGTACAGAACTGCTTTTAAGACGCCTATCGGAACATCACCATATAAGTTAGTTTATGGAAAAGCATACCATCTTCCGCTTGAGCTTGAGCATAAGGCGTATTGGGCCATTAGATCCATTAATTTTGATCTTAAGCAAGCCGACGAGAAGAGAGCGCTGCAATTACATGAGTTAGAGGAGTTCCGACTCACCGCGTATGAAAATGCCAAGCTTTATAAGGAAAGAACGAAGAAATGGCATGATAAGCATATCCGGGTTAAGGAGTTCGAAGTGGGACAATTGATTCTGTTGTTCAACTCTCGATTGAAGTTGTTCCCAGGGAAATTGAAATTCCGTTGGTCCGATCCGTTTCGGGTTATTAAGGTAATGCCAAATGGGGCCGTGGAAATAGAAAACGAAGCTTCTGGCACGTTTGTGGTGAATGGTCAGAGGTTGAAGTCGTATCTAGTTGGCGAGCCCATCGAAAAACACACTTCACGTGTGTCACTGGATCCCACGAATTAATCCCGTTTCAGCAGTCAAGCTAACGACTATAACTTAGAACTACCTTCTCATTTCTCTTCTTTTCTTTCCTTGTGTTCTTTTTGTTTCTCTCGTTCTTCTCGTACTTATTTGTGGGTATCTCCCTCGTTTTGCAGGTATTTGAGGCGTTGTTGGAGTTTGGAGTTTAGTATGACATCAAGGACTGTGATTTGAGATTTAATGTCTATATTGAGGTCCATTTATTTTGTGCATTGCGTATGCATGATATTGAGTTGTTTGTGTGGAGAATGAATTAATATGATTAATTGTAATATATGTTGAGATGATACGTATTTCGAGATTGGTGCACTATGGTTTGATTGATTTATATGAGTTAATTTGTGTTAATTAACGTGATTAAGCACCATCCGAATTGTGTCTGTGTCTAACTTAAGCTTTTGGGCGAAATCTATAGTAACGGATGTTACACCCTTCTAAGTGTTTTACGGTAACACCCGTTAATGGAGTCAGGAGGTTTGGGCAGAATTGGTAACGTTCATTACACCTTCAAAGGTCATTTTCAGTAACGCCCATCAACCTGTATAGGGGTTCAAGGCAGGTTAGTAACGGGCGTTACCTATAACACGTTTTATTTTAGTAACGCCCGTTACCTTGGGAAATCGCGAATTTTAGAGTTTTTGTATCGCGTTTTTAAGTATAACATTCCAAAATTTTAAACCTAAACCTCACCCCCTCCCTCCAAACACAAAGACACAGAGCAGCAGTTCTCACACCACCACCACTCGCATGCCACCGCCTCAAGCTGCCGCCACCACTGGTTGTCCGGTAAGTCTCCCCCACCCACACACGCACGCTCACCTCCCCTTTAGTAGTTGGTAAGTTTCCCTTTCTTTAGTAATATTGAAGTGTTTCCCTAGTTCAGACTTTGAACCCTAGGTTTAGTTATTCCACCTCTTGGACGAATTTTGGGTTGAATTTGATGATTTTGGGGAACTTATACATGATAGAATTAGGGTTGATGAATTGGAACAATTTTCACTTGAATTTAGTTGAGTTTTAGGACAGCCCTGATCTTTCATATCACTTTGCTACCTTGACTCCGAATTTGGGATGGTATGTGGGTGATTTTGAGCTTAGATTTTGCTAATGTAGGGTAATGTTGCTTTGGGATTGGTAGACTGAAGAAATTGAGCTAAAACTCATACCCTATGTTCATGCCCACAATGTGTTTGATGTATTGTCTGAGTGAACTTTAATTGATATTTTTGTACTTTGCCTTGGTACATTGCTATATTTCAAGTAATATGGGGCGTTCTAAACGTGCTCGCATTGATGGAGCCTCGAGTTCGGGAGTTTCTAGGGCCCGTCCCCAAAGTGAGTCTCGGTAAGTAGTCGTTGAAGGGGTTGGGAATCCATATGATCGGGTCCTTTCCAGAATAGTCTTTCCCACTAAATTTTTTAAACAGGATGTCTTGATACGCATGGAAGTGTGGGATGAGGTACGGACATTGTTTGATAATATTGGATGGTTGTAGTAATTGGAGGAATTTGTGTACACGTATCCCGAACTCACTGCTGCATTTTTCACCACCATGAAGTGGGATCTTGGGTTGCATAAGTCACTCTCCTTTGCCTTGGATGACACTAGGACTTTTACCTATCGAACTCATATGTTGAGGAGGGTGTTTGGGTTTCCTGTTGACTGTGATGACCGGCTCCCCAATTGGAGGCCTGATCAGCGAGAGTGTGTTTGGAGATCTTTCCCGCTGAAACCGAATGCACCCAACTATCATGTCAAGAACACGAAGGCTACCTATTTGGATAGTTTGGTATGGAGGATAGTGCATAAGATTCTCAATACTAGCTTCTGTGCCCGGAGTGAGAGTGAAGGTAACATCCAAGTGACTGAGTTGGGCATTATGTGGATGATGAAGGAGGGGAAGAAGTTGGATGGCACGAGAGACTTGATGGAGCGGATGCAGGATGTGGCAAACCGGTCCACGGGTGCGATAGGCCACGGGGCGTATGTCACCATGATTGCTAGAAGTGTGGGATGGAAGCCCAGAAAGGCTGAGCCACTGACTATGTATCCGTTTTTAGATGAGACTAATTGGAAGCACATGCAATTGGTTATGGAGTGGCAGGAGGGGCCTCTACAAGGAAGGTTTTTGCCGTGGTGGCCGAAGAGGGCGAGAGATAGGTTTCAGCAGATGTATACCTGGGGTTATGCTACGTATGATGAGCTGCCAGATGAGCTTAAGGCTTCGGTTGACCAAATTTCGGATGTGCGTGAGGAGAGGAATGACGCTCCTAGACATGTTCCCCAGGAGGAGGGTGATGAGCCTATGTTGAATATTAGTATGGCCGCATTGAGGATGGATTTGGAAGCCTCCAATGCTCGCCTTGAAAGGATCGAGACAGAGATGACAGAGTGGAGGACTAAGATGGGGGATTTCAGGGCTCATGTTGATCAGAGGTTTGATGATTAGACGACTCATGTTGATGAGCAGTTTCAGGGCCTCCATTATGCTTGGATAGGTATTTCGGTGGCCAGGCGCATCCTCCTGAGCAGTGATCTTGTGCCCTTGGTTATGTTGTTTTTCTTAATTTGTCTTTGGGTTTGTATTATTGATACTTCTGAATACTTTTCATACTTTTGCTACCTGTCTCTTTGCTTGTGTCTATACTCTTTTAATTTTGATGCAATGTGCCCCTCCTTGACTTGAATTTGTGACTTGTGTGTGATACTTGTTGGATGCATGTTGATTGTCATTTGTCTTTGCACTTTATCCGTGTTTTCTAGTCACTAATTTCAGGTTTTGGAAGTTTTGTTGCACGTTGTCGGGTCTTCGATTGTTGAGGGAGTTTTCTTGATCTTTAACTCTTTATTTTGCATGAGGACATTGCAAAGTTTAAGTGTGGGGGAGGAGTATATGTTTGATTGAGAATTATATGGATGCGTGATGCTTAGGGTCATGTTTTTAAACTTGTGAGTTCTTAGGAATTGAGAAATTTTGAGAATTTTGAAAATTTTCCCCTATTCTGAACTTTTTCTTTGAAGTTTGATTGTTAAGCTTTTGCTAGAATGAGTTAGGCTAGTTGAATAGAGGAAAATTTGCATGAGATTGGATAATTTAGTGTGTTAGAATGCCCTTATACGTTGAGCACTTTTGAACGGGATGATGTACTTTGCTTAGAAAGCTGAATTGATGATTTCCAAATAAGTCTAAGATTTGATTAGGATGCATTTCAGCCCTATTGAGGCGAAATTTTAAGTTAATGAAAGATTAAGGAAGTGAAGTAGGCATTCGTTGTCGGAGGATTATAAGCTTTTCTTTTTAGCCGCTTTTCACTAAATAACGTGATCTTATCGACCCCGCTGAGCCTAATTGTTGTGAAAAGATTTTTGTAGCCACATTATAAGCCTAATGCACAACAAAAGAACCCACCTTATTAATTCTACACCAAGGCTTGCTCGTGTGATTTTATAGTGAATATTTATCTGTGGATCCCTTTTGATTGTTGTTGTGAGTGAAATTGAGAGATATGTACAAGAAAGAAAAAGAATGAGAAAAAGTTGTGAAAAAGAAAAGATATGAAAAAGAGAGGATAGAGCAAAAGAAAAGAAAAGAAAAATTGTGCAGAGTGTGGAATTGAAAGAGTGGGATACAAATGTCCAAGTGTGGGGGAAGTGTTTAAAGGCGAAGGAAAGTGCCATGTTTTGTAAAGATTAAATGATGTAAGCTTGGTAAGTAGTCAGTTGATCCAAAACTTCCATAACCTTACCCAAAGCCTACATTACAAGCTCGAAAGACCTACCGATCCTGAGTTTTGATTTAATTCCATTAGTGGAGATAGGTGCGAAGAGTGTACTTCGAAGTTGATGATTGGAACTTAGGAGAAAATTGTGAATTTGTCATTCTAATCTTTATACATTGTTTCGTTCGAATCACACACTACACAAGGGTATACTTTTCATACTATTTTTTATGATCTTGTGTTTACGAGTGTTGTAAGGTTTACTACAGTTAAAAACCAATCGTGCAAGTGTACACTAACATACCCGTAGCACAATAGGATCGAACCCACAGGGAAGGGAAATCAATCACTGCTCTATATTCTTCTCTAATCTAAAGACCTGACGAAAAGCAATTGTTGTTTCTATTAACCTACTAAACCAGAAATTAACAATTAACTAGAATTAAACACTAGTAATACTAAAACATACGAATTAACTTCAGTAAACTAAACAGGCAGGGGAAAAGTAATGAATCATACAATCAAGAGCTGATGTGATACTCGTCTGACAAGTGTAATTCTACAACCTAGTCACTTATATTTGTATTACCCTCTCTCAAGGTGTAACCAAGTGCTTAATTAGTGTTCAATGTTGCTCTCGCAATCACCAATAGTTAATTAAACCATAGGAACAAGACTAGTGCAATTCAGTATTCTAGTGGCTCGGCATGGAATAAGATTACTGTTGTATAAGCTAGGACCAAATCTCTTTGTACCCTACAACTTACAAGTTCTGAAAACCATCTAAATTACCATCACTCTTTCGATCTATAGGCAATTATGACACATGCTAAGGGTGATCAGGCCATCGCAAGTCAATTCAAACCTGTTTTCAAACTAAAAATTAACACAAGTCATTCAAGCATCTCATCAAACATCTATCATGCAATCATCATCACTCCCCCTAGCCCTAGAGAATTAGCTATTCATAATTAAAACAAAACTCATAAAACTAAAGGAAATTGCATTAAAATAAATCATAGTTATCAAATCTAAACAAAATCTCCAAAACCAAAGCATAAACATTCAGCAGTATCTAAAACGAATCTAGCATACGAAACTAAAACTAAATTCAAAGGGATTAGTTTGTAAATTAAAGCAACAATAAAACCAAAGATCGTTCTCGGAATTCAATCCTCCTTCTTCTCGAATTCTCTGAAAATCTCTGAAAAATCTTAGTCTTCTCTCCAAACCCTAGGTCTTGACCTGGAAGAAAAAGCTCTCGAAAAGACTCCAAAAACGCACTAATATAGCAGCCCAAAATAATTCTCGCCGCCCTAGGTAATGGGCGTTACCTATCCATGTGTAATTGTTTTTAACACCTGTTACTGCCTGAAATCGCCATAACGTTTTTATTAATGGTAACGGGCGTTACTACGTTCCTTCTGCACAGGGGTAACGGGCGTTACCCCTCCTTTCTCGCCAAACACTCCCCTCCTGTGGCCAGTAACAGGGGTTACTTCTTTTATACTCCTAAGTGGTAACGGGAGTTACCATATTTTCCTCCAAAAATGCGTGAATTCGCCTTGCTTCACCGTTTCATAACTCCAACTCGGAGCAAAATAAACACACAAACGCATTAAACGGCACCAAAATATACTCTAATTAAAGCTCAAAATCATGTAATTTCTACACACAACAAAATCCCCCACACTTGAATATTGCTCGTCCCCGAGTAATACGGAAATCAAGAAAACACATCCTCATCAAACCATCTCCTCAAGCAATCATCAAACCTTTGCCTAAACAAGTCTGGCTACTTAATTCAAGTACTCGTTATCATAAGATCCTCAAAACTTAGTATGAAAAGTATACCCTTGTGTAGTGTGTGAATCAAACGAAACAATGTACAAAAATTAGAATGACAAATTCACCATTCCCTCCTAACTCTAATCATCAACTTCAGAATACACTCTTCGCACCTATCTCCACTAATGGAATTAAATTGAGACTTAGGATCAGTAGGTCTTTCGGGCTTGTAATGTAGGCTTAGGGTAAGGTTATGGAAATTTGGATCAAGTGACTACTCACCAAGCTCACATAATTTAATCTATTCAATACACGAAACACTTCCATTCATCATTAATACGAAAATTACCCCAACTCTTCAATTGAATCCTACACTCTCAAATTCACACTTTGCATAGTTTTCTTTTCTTTTCTCTTTTGCTCTTTCTTTCTTTTTTTTTTTTTCTTTTTTCTCTATCTTTCTTTATTTCACACTTTTCTCGTTCTTTTTCTTTACAATATCCTCTAAATTTCAATCACAAGAACAATAAAAAGGGGTCAAGAGATAGATCATTACCATACAAATCAAACGAGTAAGCCTTGGTGTAAAAATTATCAAGGTAGGTATTTCTATGTTGTGCATTGGCTTATAATGCGGCTACAAAAAATCTTTGCACAACAATTAGGCTCAGCGGGGTCAATAAGATTACGTTATTTAGTGAAAAACGGCTAAAATAGAAAAACTTAAAATCCTCCGACAATGAATTCCTACTTCACTTCCTCAATCCTTCATTAACTCAAAATTTCGCCTCAATAGGACTAAAATGCATCCTAATCGAATCTTAGACTCATTTGGAAATTATCAACTCATCTTTCTAAGCAAAGTACATTATCTCGTGCAATTTTCCTCAATTCAAAAAGTCTAAATTATTCTAGCAAAAGCTCAACAATCAAACTTCAAAGAAAAAGTTCAAAATGAGGGAAAATTTTCAAAAAATTTCAAAATTACTCGAATTTTAGCAAATCACAAGTGGAACTACATCTAAACATGCAAGTATTTAATAAAACTCATAGCAAACATGCAACTTCCTCCCCCACACTTAAACTTTGCAATGTCCTCATGCAAATGAAAGAATTAAAGTTCAAGAAAACTCTCTGATTAAATGAAGAACTGACAATGTGCTTGCAAAGCTTCCAAAACCTGAAAAAGTGACTAGAAAACACGGATCAAGTGCACAGGCAATTGACAGTCAACATGCATCCAACAATTAACACACAAGTCACAAATTCACGAAAAGAAAAGCACCATTGCATAAACAAAATCAGGAATCCAAAATTATGCAAAAACTTAAGTGTAGTCGAATATCCAAACATAGCAATGAATAAACAAAACAATAATGTCTAGAAATCTGGGGAGAAACAAAGTAACAGAATCAGGGTGATGGGGGTCCTCCAAAATACTGATCAACACGAGCACAGAACCCGTAAAACTTGGCCTCCCACGCATCGAATCGCTCATCTACATATTGTGCTAAATCCTCAACTCTAGCGATCACGGTGGTCAAATTAGTCCTCAATCCTGCTAACTCTGCACGCACGCCTCTCAAAGTTACAGGAGCTACATCACTGGCCTCAGCAACAACAGGCACGGTATTGCGAAGAATCGCAAACTCATCATCTGGCCGGTCAGGTATCCGAGCTAACAGCTCCTTCTGCCTCTCAGAAAACTCATCAAACCGGGCCTTAACCTATCTGTACATCTGCCAGAGACGATCTCTATCTCGAATGGGCCACCCTGGCAAATTGCAGTTCTTCAGCTCTCCACTCTGCCAAGTTATAACCAAGCCCACAGCTTCCTTCGTTGGGCTTGGCCAACAGCGGTGGAGATGCCAGGTACTCTTTAAGTTGTCCAAAGGCTCTATCGCAATCTTCATTCCATTCGAACTTTTTTAAGTTTCTCAATATCTTGAAGAAAGGCAGGTTCCGCTCGGACGATCGGGATATGAATCGGTTGAGGGAGATGATCCGACCGACCAAAGATTGAACCTGGCTGATGCATTGGGATCGAGGTATGACCTGGATGGCTTTGATCTTGGCCGGGTTCGCTTCGATCCCATGCTGACTGACCATGTATCCGAGGAACTTTCCCCCTTCAACCCCAAAAGTGCATTTGTCCGGGTTGAGCTTCATGTTGTATCTCCTGAGGATTTCGAACGCTTGACCTAGGTGGGCGAGGTAATGGCATGCCCGTTTGCTCTTCACGATCATATCGTCCACATAGACTTCCATCGTTTTGCCCATCTCTTCTTCGAACATCTTGTTTACCAATCTCTGGTAGGTCGCCCTGGCATTCTTGAGACCGAATGGCATCACTTTAAAGCAATAGATGCCTTTAACTGTTATGAAGGTTGTGTGGGGTCGATCTTCGGGTGCCATGGAGATTTGGTAGTAACCTTGAAAGGCGTCCATCATGCTCAGCATCTCACAACCAGCTATCGAGTCGACGAGCTGATCGATCCGAGTGAGCGGGTATGGGTCCTTCAAACATGCCTTATTTAGATCTGTAAAATCGTTACACATTCTCCACTTACCCCCGGTTTTCTGTACCAGGACTATATTGTTGGGTTTAGTGCCCTGAAAAATCCAATTTCTTTGTAAATACATCGTATTTTGTTGGATTAATAAAACTGAAATTATCGCAAGTTATGAGTATATTAACATAATTAATAACGTGTGATGATATTCTTATATGAAATGTGTTTCATAGGAAAGGACTTTGGATATCGAAATCACGTGTTATTAAAGTTCTAGTCGGTAAGATAAGAATAAGTTCTTATCGAGACTATAATGTGTTATATAAGATGATTAGTCTTTCGTCATAGGGAAATGGAGTTTCCAGTTATAACACATTGATGATTTTCAATAGATTTGGAAACATCGAACTGGACCACTAAGATAGTTCATTTTAAACTACTATCTAAAATGAACAAATCCTATGGAGCATTGAACTCTTAATCCTGGTAGTATTTCGACTTTAGGCATGTAGTGTTAATCATTGTAACTTGCTCATAAGTGAGGTCTCGATATCGAATGACCGAAACCTTTGTACGTTCAGTGATTACATGAAATGTGCTAAAGAGAAATATTGATCGAGGAATCTGTGGCTTTGCTGGAAAGTTAAAAGATATTCCTGAAATAGATTTGCAAAGTTCGAATTAAAACTTTGGCCAAAGTACTTCGTGTGATGCGTCACTGAAGTTGTATGTTGAATGTGTTTCACGTACAAGAGATTTGAACTTAAGGCGAATCAGGAAATTTCAGATTAGAAATGAAAAAATAAATGATAGTAGTATTAATTTATTTTTCATGGATATCTACACGGAGGAGTAAAATGCAAAATTATTCTAGATCGAAAAATTCGTGAGTAATTTAATTAATTTTAGAGTGCAACAAATATTTATTTAGTGGAATTAAATATTGTTAAACGGTAATTAATTATTATCATGGGATGATAATATATTAATCCGTTTGGAGCTAAAATTAATTAGTCCTGCAGGTCCCCCTGCAAGCCCCAATTAAAAACCCGAAGAGAAAATATTAAAAGGAGAAAGAGAAATGATTTTTCAAAGTATTTGAAAATAGGCAAGGGATTTATTTTGAGAAAATAAATCAAGTTCCAAAGAGTTGGAAATACCCGGAATTTTATTTTGGAGAAAATAAAAGTTTAAATTTTTTTTATAAAAAAAAAAATATATATATATTTTGCTGACGTGGCAGCTGACGTGGCAATCCACGTGGCATGCCACGTCAGCAAGTGGGTCCAGGTGGCGCTGACTGGGCAGCCGCGTGGCACGCCGCGTGTGCGACACGTGGATGGCTCAGATCGCACCACGTCATCGTGGAGTAACGGTCCAGATTTGGTCTGAAAACGGGTCGGTCAAAGCGGGTCAAACGAATAGGGTTGGATCCTATTCGGATAGGGTCAAATCGGGTCCGGTCCGGGTAGGATCAGACCCGGACACGTGTCGGCGTCTGGTGGTACTACGCGTTTTCACACGCGCCAACCACTTGGCCGACTTGTGGCGGCGCGTGGGGCCGCGTGCGTCCACGTGTCGGCGCGTGGTTGGTGGCGTTGGATCCGCGGCGACGAGACCTTCAACGTGGTCACCTCGGTTTGCGTGTCCAAGTTGTACACGCAAGTGGGGATGTGAAATGACCATTTTGCCCTTGCTTTTGTAACCAAAATGACCGTTTTGCCCTCGAGTTTTTGCCTATAAATAGGCTGATCCCCTCCCTCATTTCTCATAACACTTTGGGATGATTTTGGCTAATTCTTGGCTTTGAAATCGTCCCATCTTCTCCTAGTTAATTCCGATTTATTTTGGAATTAATTTAATTAGGTGTTTATATATAAACGCCTGATTTCGGGAGAAAAAACCCTGAAAAGGGTTTTTAGTTTAAAGTTTTATTTTCTCTAAGTATTTAGAGAAATACTTTCAGAGCCCACACTCCGAGGGTGTCCCTGAGGAAATTGCAGGGAAGCTCTGCCGATTTCGCGAGGAGGTCGGGAATCGGGTTCTCGGGAGGCGAGCTCCGGGTGCAGTAGCCATCTTCGGTGAAAGGAATTTTATATTGTTTTTATTTAAGCATGATGAATTAGGTGCTCTTAAGTGTTAATTGCATGCTTTATTTATCTGCTTTATGATTTAAAATTTATTATCAATTGCATGTATATACTTGAGTAGTTCCGGCTAGTCTTCCGCTGTTTGTATTTAAATATTTTAGAAATATTTTGATACCCGTATATTAGGAAAAATTTTAAAGTACGGTCCCGGACTGCTACTGTTCTGGGCCCACCTCCCAGCATATATTATACAACCAATCAACGTATTGGGCTGAGGTCACATAACCCGCATCGAGCAACTTGTTGACCTCAACCTCGATGATCTCGTTCCTTTCTTTGCTTTGAGTTCTCAGCTTCTGCTTTATGGCTCTGTAAGTCGGATCGAGATCGAGACGATAACAGATCACCTTCGGGTCGATCCCAACGAGGGCTTTAGCAGTCCAGGCGAAAACACCAGCGTTTTCTTGTAGAAACTCGATCATTAGGACTTCATGTTGGGGGTTCATGATCGTCCCGATCTTTGTTAACTTGTTGCTTCCTTCTGATGAAAGGGGCACTTCTTTCAATGAATCCGATGGTTCGATCCGACCGATAGTCTTTCTTTTCTGGGCCACCCGCGAGCCCTCGGCTTCGACCACTGGAGTCGCGAGGTCGAGATCTCCGCTCGCGTAAGTTTGGAGATCAAGGCTTTCGCTTGCGTCCTTCTCCTTCTCCTTGGGATCCTTGAGAGTGATAGCATAACATGCCCAACTATCTGGTACGTCGCAACCCACCTCTCCGACCCCATTTGGTGTCGACATCTTCAAAGGCGTTCGGATCGGGTCTAGTTTCAAGTTATTCAATTTTATTTTTACAAGCGTAGAGTAAAGGATAATGTTTGTGCTACTTCCAATGTCAACAAGGCATTTGGTTACATTGTAGTTAGCCACTCCCAAGGTCACCACCATCAAACACCTAGGCATTTCGCCCTCCCGATGTAGGCCCGTGTGGCTGTCATTTTCACTAAAGCTAACCTCCTACCTTTCCCACTCTCTATCCTGCTCGATCTGGAGGACCTCCTCGCGGGGTCCGTTGTACTCTCGAGCCGCTTTTCGGATATTCTTCTTCCTTGCAGCATTGGAGTCACCACCTTCATGCCCCCCAACGATCATATAGCTAGTGTCATTGGTTGGGGGGTTGTCCTCGGTCCTTTCGAGAGGTTGTGTCCCAGACCTCCTGGGTGGCGATCTCGATCAATCCTAGGGTAGGTCTTAGTGGTCTATTTTGCGAACAAAGTCCTTCAAGTGTCCTCCACGGATGAGTCTCTCGTTCTCATCGCGGAGGGCATTGCATTCCTCAGTGGTGTGTCCCCACTGCTGGTGATACCCACAAACCTTCCCTGATTTTTGGGCCTTGTGACCTTCTCGGATGGTTTTAGGCTTGTTCAGAAGTTTCTTGTCCATGACCGTGAAAATTTGTTCGACGGTCGTGTTGAAGGGAATATAATTTCGTCGGTCGATCTAGGTCGGTTGATCGACTTTCCCCTTGGACTTCTTGGGCTCGCTCCCCTTACGGTTCGGGGTCGAGCCCGACCCAAAGTGTTGCGTGTCGGGTCGAGACGTCGGCGGTGGAGGCCTGTGCGCAAGCTGAATCTCCTCGACCCTCATGAATCCGCGGGCGATATCTTGGATTTCAGTCAGGTTCCGGGGTTCTGTCCGGACGATCTCATCCGTCCATAGTCGATTTCGGAGCACTCGATGAACGACCGACAGCAAGGTGTCCATCGTTGGGTCCTCGACCCGAACTACTTCCCTCGAGAATCTGGTGAAGAAGTCTCGCAGGGATTCGCCCTCCTCTTGACGGAGGTTGTTGAGGTAGAAGGGCGGCAGCTTCTCTCCAGACATGGAGGAAAAGTGCGCTAGAAATCAATCCACAAATCGGTTGTAGGTCGAGATGCATCGAGGCGGCAGATGGATAAACCAATCCTGCGCCGGGCCCGTCAGTGTGGTGACGAATATTTTAGCCCAAATCTGCTGAGGGTGAGGGTGGAGCAGCATTCTGTTTTCGAAGGCTGTCACGTGTTTTTCGGGATCGATCGTCCCGTTGTAGAGATGTAGCCCGGTAGGGATTCGATCTCCGTTATAGGTCGTGCGGAGGATGTCTTCGGATAAAAGCGAAGCCTCTTCCCTATCACTTCGGTAGCGCATGGGGCGATGGTGTAACCCGTCGCGCAGGTCAACCTGCCTCCGGGAGATCACAAATCCTCGATCTCCCAGGCGGTCTTGGATCCTCCTCCTTGGGGGGTCGACGTAATGACTTGGCTCGTCATCTTGGTGAGCCACTGCTAGTCTTGCCGCCTCATCCCGGGTCGATCGAACAGGGGTCCGGGTTCGGAGGTCGTCGAACTCCCTGTTCTGTTCATCCACCGCGCGTTTGCTTCGATTGGCGCGGCTTGGGTGGTCGTATTTCGTCCTATCCCTCATATGGGACCTGTTTGCTGTCTCCTGCTGGTGGTGGAGGAGGCATTGACCCCTGAGGTTGGACCAATCCTGGCTGAGGGGTAAGTCCCCAAATAATCTGGGTTGGTCCGCCGTTGAGCGGCTGGAAGTAGTAGGGGACAGGGGGTCCATAGCCCTGGGCGACGGGCCCTTGGGCGCTAACCATCATCGGACTGGGCATGGTGACGGGGCCTGCCCTTGGCAGTTCAGGGTGTCTAGGTTCGCGGCCCTCGACCCGGGCTCTCTCGATCTCGACCTTCCATTGGTTGAGGAACGCGTCCAAGTCCGCCTGAGAGATGGTGATCCTTGGAGCAGTCTCCAGTTGAGGCAAAATGATGCTGGCGCTGGCGCCAATGTTCCCAACGACCGGGGGAACAGCGGAGGGGTTACCAAGTGGTGCGTTGATGTCGTGCCTACCTTTGATGACCTCCTCCATATCCTCGTTGTGTCGGGTCATACGAGTGTTCACCATGTTTTATTTTTAAAAGAAGGGAGGGTGTTGAAGTTTTTATCAAGATCGATGGAAAGAGTGTAAGCTTTCCCATAGACCGCGCTAAACTGATCCGGCTCAAAAATGGTTTTAGCTGAAGTGGAGGTCGAGCTGGCAAATCCGGGTCGAATCAGTCAAGAATTTGTAAAAGTGGGTTCTTTCTCGACTTGGAAACACAACACACGTGAGCTCAAAGGCCAAATTGCGAACTTGGGGTTTGACCCAAGTTTGGCTCTCCGACGCTCAAGTCAGTTGGAGGAACGGATTTTTAGAGGGAGAAATAACGCAAGAGAATGCTATTAAATGCTCATAAATTCGCTTACCAACTATTGTTCAAGTCATGGGTATTTCTAGCCTTTGCAATTAACACAGTAGTGCGTGTACCGCGACTATGCATTAATTACTCTGCAGGCGATCGGTCCGTTTATGGATGCATGAGTAGCCTGTGCTTGGGGTTGGGGGTACCTTGTTTTCCTTTTTGGCGTAGACATGTACCGTGGCCATTAAATGCATTGTAGCATGCCTGATGCTGGGGAATGAGGGAGCTCCACGTACCCCGACAAAGATACTTTACGGCATCTTGATGCCGGGTGACGTAAGATCTCGACCCATGAGATTGAAACCAGGCATTTCGTGCTGAAACATGTCCGCGATAGGGAGCATGTGGCTGGGATCAAGTTCGATCCCTCAGCGGGGTTAGAGGTCGAGTTCGATCCCTCTGCCTGGTGCGGGCAAGGCATGTTCCAGTGTCCAAGTCCCATTCCGGGATCGATAAGGGACCCGGGGTCGGGGTCGACAAAGGGGACCCTGGGGTCGGGGTCGACCCGGGTGCGGTAGGATGCTATTTGGAGTGTGTATGATTCTCGCGCCGTAGTCCCATACATGTGATACCGAGGTCGGGGTCGACGTGGGAAACCCGGACCCGGGATCAATATGTGAGCCTTGGACCCCGGATTGACAAGGTGCTACCCGAAGTCAATGTGTCCGGTGGAGGGGGTCGATATTGATCCGACGTGGGCAGTGGATAGGGTCGAACTCGATCCGATATGGCCAGTGGATGGGGTCGAGCTCGATCCTTCGTGGTCAGTGGATAGGGTCGAACTCGAACATGCGTGGAGCGCCACCTTGGTGATCCACATGGCAGATCGACAGTCGTCTGAGGTGGCGAGATTGCCACGTGGTCCATCCGTTTTGTGGCATATCATATATATAAATATATATATATATATGATTTAAAAATTATTATTATTATTAATATTAGAAAATAGCTATTGGAAAAAGTATATATATGATTTAAAAATAATTATTATTATTAATATTAGGAAATAGCTGTTGGAAAAAGTATATATATATGATATATACTTTTTCCAACAGCTATTTCCTAATATTAATAATAATTATTATTTTTAAATCACTTTTTCCAACAGCTATTTCCTAATATTAATAACAATTATTATTTTTAAATCATATATATATATATATATATATATATATATATATATATATATATGATTTAAAAATAATTATTATTATAATTTTATTTAGAGCATAAATAAATCTAAATGCAAGAATTAATGATAATAATTTATGCATACTCAAAGTTGATAAAAATATATGCAAAGTAATAAACATATAAGCATAAATATTAACAGTTAATTTAAAATTAATTGATCATGATTATACGTTATATAAATAAATAAGTAGGAGGCACGACCTTCCATCTGCAAGTAAATAAATATAATAAGGGGGTTTAACCCTCTATTATATAAGTAAATATTATTAGGGGGTTTAGTCCTCCATTAAATATTAATAAATAATATCAAAAGGCTTTAACCATTCGTTATATATATAGGTTTGTATTAAGAAAAGGGTTTAGCTATTCGTAATAATATTATAATGTAATTATATATATATATATATATATATATATATATATATATATATATATATATATATATATAATATGTATTAAGAGAAGGCTTTAGTCATTCGTAATAATACTATATTTAAAAATGTAAATAAATAGATAGTATAGGAATGTATATAAATGGTTAAGAAATATTACCCTTATCTTCTGATTGATTTGCCTGGAAAATATTAGGAGTATCGTGCTGATAACGTGATATGAAACTTAATAATAAATATGCAAAACAAGACAAGAGATAAAGAGAAAATTATTGTTATTGATAGTAATTTGTATTACTGAATTTATTTATTGAATTGTATGTACAAAACAAACTGAATGAGGCACTATTTATAAGAAAAGTTTTATAGCGCACAAAGTACTTTTACTGTGCACGTACGCACTACAATAAATGATGAATGCCGGTGTACTGCATCTTTCTACAATTGATTGTCAATGTTGGCAGCTAGGCTCATGGACAGCCCACAATATTGATGTGTAAGTTTGACATGTTAACAGTTTGAACTCCTAAATTATTTTCATAATCATGCTATTGCCAAGGGAATTAACTGTAGCTTAATTAAACCAATGTGTGCATGGTTTCACGTTGATATAATTAGGGCTTGGTAATCCCAAACTGGACCATACTGCTAATATAAAAAATTAGCACATGTTTATTTAATCTATCACATAGTTTTTTTTTTTTTTTTTTTTTTTTTTTTTTTTAACATACATACATCCAAGTGGTTAGAGGGGTTTGAATCCGAGACATTGTCTTCGAAAAATAACCCTCGAACCACTTGGACCAACCCATGTTGGCATTTAATCTATCACATAGTTAATTAAGTTGTTTGTGTCAATATTTTGATCAATTCTACGAATTAATATCTCAATCATCCGTCAATTGACCTATATGCATCCAAAACCCTGTGGTTTTTAAAAGTGATATAAAAAACCCCGAACTTTAAAATATAATCCATAAAACCTCATACTTTTAAACTTTTGCTCACAGCCCCTTAATATCACTAAGGTATGTTTTGAAGGGTGAAATCCCTTAATTGCCCCTACACTATTGTAACCATCTTTTTATTGTATATCTAACAAAATTAACACTAAATCAAATCAATATTTACACCATTTATTTTTTGGGAGTTTTTGAGTAAACTTCATGTTTGACTAAAAATTTTTAGTTCACTCTCCGATTCAAATAAAATTTTAGTTTGCTCCCTATTAATATAAATTATCTATTTTACCCTTAATTTTCTTAATATGAAGTACTGACATTTGAGTTTGTAGAATTATATCTAAAATTTGAAGAACTATTGTATTACGCAATAGTATGTTATTGAATAAAAAACTTTTATGTTAATATGAAGTATTTATTTATACATTTGTGGAGTAATATCTATATTTTTAGGAACTATTGTATTATTTAGCAATTAGTAGTTGAATGACTTAATAAAGAATTTTTTTCTTAATATGAAGTATTATTTAGCAATTGGTATTTATTTTTTTCTTAATATGAAGTGGTGATTTTTGTCCATGGTTTCTTCTTCCTTGTACCATCTTCTTGGTGATTTTTGTCCATGGTTTCGTCTCAATGTAGCTTATACGAGGAAAAGTGGAGCGGCAGGCCTTGGGGTTGTGGTGGGCTAGAAAGCACGGACAAGCCTAAAAAAGTGTTCATGCAGTGTCTGATACGTGTCGGACATGGCTCCGACACGTGTCGAACACGGCTGAAATGTGTCCGAAAAAAAAAATTAATAGGACACGGTGTCGGATACGGCGGGACAAATTTTATAATTTTGTATGCATTTGTTTATATTTTTAGAATTTTTTTGGGGAGAAAATTGAAATAACAAAAATTATTTCTAGTTTTTAACTATACATAATTTTTTAAATATTTTATTTTACCTAGATTACACTTATAAAATATTTTTATTTTTATATAAATATTTTTATTTACATATAAAATATATTTATTTATATAAAATATAGCCGTGTCGTGTTCTTAAATTTTTAAAAAATTCGTGTCGCCGTGTCCGTGACGTGTCGTATCCGTGTCGTCGTGTCCATGTCCATGCAACATAGGCACGTGGTGGTGGAACAAAGGCGGTGGTGGGTGTCGGGGCTCGCACCGGTGGTGGTTGAAGGAAAGAATCCCTTCAAAATAATATATATATATATATATATATATGATAACATAAAAGATAATAAAATATAGAATAATATTATAATAAGGGCACAAAGGTCATTTCACCGTTAATTATGTAGAAAAATAGTACCCCCATTCTCAATCAAGGCGCGTGAAGTATCTATTATCAATTTAAGGTTTTATATACTTTCTTTTTTAAAAACATTCGAGAGATCACAAGGGATCTAGGTGCAAATACCCCTCCCTCAATGTTTATGAAACTAAGACAAAGGACAAGCAGAAAAGAAAAACTTTTTTGATAATTCCAAACTAATTTAACATTACAAATTCGATAGATTATAGGTGATTTCGCACATCATATGCAACATACGTGCACTTTTTCTGATGAGCAAACTATATATCTACTTATTGAGTGGAGATTATGTAGATGCAGATACATATACTTACACCCACGAGCATACACATGAGATAACGGAGCAAAAACGACCTCCTGCGTGGTTACCTCATACGAAAACCTCACATGTTCTTGTAGGACTGGTATAGTTTATCTGGGAGGACATATTTCATGTCAAGGCCTTCCATCTCCCACATAATAAACTGCAGAAGTGTGTTACCCCATACCTTCCTCACCGGCTTCGACAGAATTCGAACAATCTTGCTTATAACTCGATATAACAATACGATGATAACATAAATTAAAAACAGTAGACCCTTCTTCATTTTTTTTAGGGGGATGGGGGGGTTTGGTATATTGCTCTTGATATTGCAGAAGGTTTGTTGTTGTTACATGTGTATATATAAAGGGAGATGAAGGAGTTATGTGCGTAGTATGAAGGGGTGATTTGTAATTTGTGGTAATGAAAATGGCCTGATTCAGACTAAGAGCCACAAATATATGAAAATTGAAGATAATTATTTCACTAGAGCTGCGTGAATTGGATGGAGACATGTAAATCACAAATTTTCAAGAAATGAATATGGCAAAGAGACAAGAATAAAATATTTAATTTTACAGGGAAAGGTGACACCAAAACGGAATTGGATGGAGACATGTAAATCACAAATTTTCAAGAAATGAATATGGCAAAGAGACGAGAATAAAATATTTAATTTTACAGGGAAAGGTGACACCAAGAGGAGAATTATTGTCCTCCACTTTAATATAAATTTAAGTATAACTAAAAAAGTAACACTCCAAAAAACTTATAATTAGTTTATAATTGGCTCCATTGTTCCTGTATATATGTGGAAATTGCTGTCTCATTATCCGAAAATTTTAGTCCAAACTCGACTCGACAACCATACATTAAGTGTAAAACACTTGCTCCATCGTTATACCGTTGGCCAAGATAGGCTTGAACTAGAATTACTTTGTGATTACCTCGTGTTAATTAAGCCTAGTAACTTGAGACCTTGCCTTCGAGAATGAACTCATTAACCACTTGAACCAACCCTTCTTGGCAGCCTAGTTACAACTTAACAACTCTTTTATTTGTAATTTTTTTTTTATCATATAGTAGCTGAAATTTGATTTGTTCTTACAAAAAACGGTAAAAGAATAACTAAGATAGTCCTAACATTTTATATTTACTATAGTAATTACGCGCACTTAATGCATGTGTCGGGAAAAAAATTATTACTATTAAAATATATTAAAATTACAATTTTTATATCAATAAAAATTATATAATTACTAAATTATAATAAATAGATTTGATGGTATCATATTGGTAAAAGGAAAAAGATAATAAAGTTATAAAAATTTATTAATAGAAAAAAATTAACATGATGCGAAAGAAAAGGTGAGTTAAGAGATAATATGTCAATAAAATAATAAAATAAATAAATAATAATAATAGAATAATTCAAAAGAAACGGCGGTTATTTAGGAGCATAAAAAAAATAGTCCAAAAGTCGAAAACACCAAGTCAGTTTTTATTCGTACCTAATACTTAATAAAACAGTACATGAATGATAAATTAAAAGAAAAAAGTAAAAATTATGATTTAGCTTTAGGTGACCAATCACAAGGATGATTTAACACCTAAAATATTTAGGAATAATTTAATTTTAATAAATTTGATGTCCCATGTTCAAACTCCATAATTTGCAAAACTATGCAATTCATAATGGTATAAATTATTGAAAATTCATATATAAGGTCAAATTAATTAATGCAGATAAATCCAAAAACATTAAATTATAAAATATTTTCGTATGTAATCCAATATAATAAACTTTCATAAATGTAAAATGAAATTAAATAAGTGGTTTCTTTTACCTCTTAATTTATAAATAGCATTTATTATTGGTCACTGAAATAAGTGGAAGAAATGAAACGCCCTAACTGGAGAAGTCTCTGAAAGACACGGCTTCCTCAGACAATTACAAGTTTATAACCAACGACAATACAGATTTCCACATCAACAACTTAGTCCTGAAACTTCTGGTATTTATGAAGCTGAAAATTTAAGAATATGATCGAGTCAATGTGCTTTCTCACCAGTTGTTCGAGAGTGACGTGAGCGGTCGAGAGGCATATGAGTTAAGAGTGTCGATAACTCTACGATTTCAAATACCCTTGTTATATGGTACCAATAGCATACATCCCGGATTATTCGATCGTAACTTTTTTTTGTCGTGACTCTTGATTCTGGTTTTGGCTGGGTTGATATAGTAGTGTATCTGAATGTTATTTTGAAATCAAATTCATTTCGGTCTCAATCCCTTCGATTCCACATATTTTGACCAGTTGAACTAACCGAAACTTATGTATCTATACTATTATATTAAGGGAGAGGACCAAGTTTGATCTCTGACACTGTCCATTTCTTTTTAATTTTTTTTTATTTGATTTGATTTTTTTTTATTTTTTTTTTAAAACCCCACCTACAATACGTACCAACCGATCTCAAACTATTTTCTTGCACTTTTCATTTCTTTTTAATTTTATTTTAATTTAGAAAAAAAAAACACCCCAGGTACAAAACTAACTAATTTCAAACATATAAAGTACTATGTAGATAACTCATCTCAAATAACATGTAAAATATTATGTAGATAATCCGTTTCAAATAATATTCACATATTTTTTAGGTTTTCTGCTTAAAATCTTAAATTTTATCCATTTAGAATCTAAATTTTTTACGTGCACACTTATTGAATATGCAGAGTTACTAGTATTTATTATTATTCCGATCATTGTTTGGTTGGAGATTAATTTATGCACAATTAATGTTTGTTCTTCATAGGAACCCGTTCTTTTTTTTTTTTTTTTTTTTTAAGAAGTATGTTAATCCTCCAAATTCAAGAATAGTGAGCGATCTTTAATTTAAAAAATTGCTAAAACACCTCTCCCCCAACCCCCAAAAAAAAATTAAATAAATAAAAAATAATAATAGTGTAATTATTATTTTTTTTAGAGTTTAGAAAAAAAAAAATAATAATAGTGTAATTATTTTTTTTTAAAAAAAGAAATTAGTGTAATTACGAGTTCAAATGACTACGATATTATTAATTATCAATTAATACAATGATAGACTTGAAAGAAAAGGTTTTGTTGTCCCTTCTAAATGTGCGTGCTGCGCTGAAAGAGAAACAATAAATCATGTGTTTCTAACCAGGCATGAGATCCCCTGTTCTATAAGCCTGTTTCATCTCCTGTGAACACCTTTAGATTTGTGACATGTAGAAAAAAAACATTACACGACTGGCCCCTTAAACAGAATGAGTTTTCTGTTATTTTATTTAACTGATGTTAACGTTATCTATCAATTCTCTCTCTCTTCAACACATGCACAAAAAGACCACAGATTTGTTCTTTCTTATTTCACAAAACTAACGAACAGATAAATCTTCTCAAAACAGACGAAGATCGAAATTATTTTCCAATAACCTCACAAAACTCAAGAACCGAATAAATCTTTTTCTTAATCTCATCTTCCCTAACCTCACAAGGCACACAAACATAATAACTCTTTTTCTTAATCTCGAAAGCTCACGTATCACTCAGAATCATCACTAAACACACATACGAAATAACAGAATTCTTCTTCCTTAGAAAGTCCTCTTCCCAATTAAAAATGAATTCTAAATTTTTCGGAGTTGGATAATTAAGAAGGTAGATAATTTTAAAAAAAAAAAAAAAAAGATAGACAACGATCAAAAACAAACAGACAAATTGAGAACTAATAGCGGAAAAATTTAGAACACAAAGCTAATAGCAGAGAAAATTCAGAGAATAACACATGAGTAGTTTTAGCACCTTAACACATGAGTAGTTTTTGCATCTCAATTATATG
Source organism: Lantana camara (assembly GCA_037501455.1). Classification (NCBI taxonomy): domain Eukaryota; kingdom Viridiplantae; phylum Streptophyta; class Magnoliopsida; order Lamiales; family Verbenaceae; genus Lantana; species Lantana camara. Next base: position 119,257,126 of record CM074857.1, read on the forward strand.
ATGAAATTGAGTTTATATGATGAAATTGAATAGAGATGCGGGGGATCGAACCCCATGCCTCTCACTTATAAAGTGAGAGCGCCCTACAATTTGAGCTACATCTCTTTATTATTTAAAGAATAGTAACAAACAAATGGAGAAAACATTTAAGCATCGCAAACATTTGAAGTGAGGTACTTAGGGAGTAACAATACTAAGATTAAACAAACTTCAAATGATTTTAAATGAAAGAATTCCAAATCACAAATTATGTAGCTTTGACAATAAACACAAAAGATTACTCAAGACCAGTATTCCAGTGCACCATTATTTAACAGTGCATTAACAATCTGGAGAAAAATATTGAACCGCCTACAATCGACTTGTTTTGTTTGCAAGAAATTTAGAGAGGTGTTTAGTTATTTGAATTCAGAGTTTCACTATTTCTGAAGTGCAACCCTCACCTAATATTTGGAGTTAGAGCTTGTAAAATGCGCACAGTTATATCCACAATTTAAAAAGTTGTTTCTAGTGCAAGAAAACTTGTTTTTATTTGGTTCAATTAATTCCACCAAAGTGTTCTTCTAAACAGAGGCCAAGCTTAAGGAGCTATCATTCTTTATGGTATTTTGTTCGGGGCAAAATGACAAACACTTGGAGCTCATGTTCTCTAGGGAACCATGAAATGCAATCCGACCCAATATTATAAACTAAAAAGGTAAAAAACAACAATAATTTCTATAACTAAAAAGCTATTGCCAGTATACTCTCACCCAAAAAACATAGAACTGAAATCAGAAGAAAAAATAGAAAAAAGGGATACACTGCTCTCCAATGCTTGAATTAAACAAAAAAACAAAAGGATTTTGGAAAAAAGAAAATCCCTACCTCAAAACCGTAATAGATGGCGACGTCAACAAGGGATTGAATTTGGAAACAGAGGTGTATTATACATTTATATAACTGCTCCTCCGTTAGGGCTTACGACTGAGGAGGCGGACGACGGCGCCAGAGACGGTAGGTAACCTCACCCATCTGATTGAGGCTGAGATAAGGGAATAGATTTTTGTGCATGAGTTTTCTAAGATTTTTCTGATATTAGAGACACCGTCCGTGAGTTCTCTATATGAAGATTACTAACCATTTCATTCTCTATGAGTTAGGGAGAAGTTAGAGATTTTCGGGGAGAAAAGAAAAAAAGAGAGAGAAGACGTTAGAACTAACGTCACTAACAGAAAACTCATTATGTTTAAGCCGTTAGCGGTGTAATGTTGTTTTTGCCACATGTCACAAATCTAAAGGTGTACACAGGAGATGAAACAGGTTTATAAAACAGGGGATCTCATGCAACGGCATTTTCGGAATTAAGCCAATGGTGGCATGGCAACTTCTCCTGCCAATGCTTTCCTCAATTGGTTTATTCCTTTCAGCACACAAAAACATATCCGCATTGTCATCCCGATCTTGATCTTTTGGTACACTTGGCTTGAGCGTAGCAACAGCAAGCATCAAGGGAGTTACTTTTCCTATCTTAACATTATATATCGTGTTAAAAAGCACAGATTTCAGCTTAAAATAATTGGTGGCTTGTGCAGGTCCTGGTGGACTGGAGATATTCATGTTCCGAATTTACGACACAAATATCGTTGATGATCTTTAACCTTTTATTTTGGAGTAACAGTTTTGCAATATTAGCTAAAAAGTCCGTCAATGGAGTTAGCTTGATAAAATGGACGGAAATCAGGAGTACTCTGAAATACGCTGTGTGTGAGAATGTTTCTTGAGACTAAGCTTATACATGTTATGAGTAATCTTAGTTGTAACATTATAGTCAGCCTTGTAAATACAATGTTTATATTGCTTATGACCTTAGTTGTTGGCTGTGGAAAGGCATGTTTTTTTGGCAGGATATTACTCATTGCGGCTGGGCAGATGTGGAATGCTACATGCTATGATTTTCATGAATTAAGTGTGCAGGAGACACGAGACGATTTGATCTGGACTAAGTGTGAGGAGCATTTTTTGGGCCTAGTCAGATACTTGGAAATTGACAGTTTTGTACATAATGTCCGATGCCAATCTAATACCAACATCAATAGCCCTGTAGACGCTAACAACATAGATACTATTTTCTTGCTGGATGTGGGTCACGCAGACACACATCAATGCCCGGAAGACTGGGTGCCTATGTCACACGCCAGCGGAGGATCCGATAGCTTTGCTTAGCATGAGGGGTTACAATTTGCTTATGGGCAACTCTTTTAGGTCTAGTAACTTCTCGAGATATCTTAGATATTGGTGGTTTTTTGCCTACTTGCTGTACTTTTTTATTATTTTTCGTGGGCACGAGCTTGAACAGTACGAATGATCCTTGGATCATGAACATCAGTATCTTCACTTGGGTTTTGATTGGTTATATATGGGGTGGGTCTCGTTAATAAACCTAGGTCTTATTACCGGTTTCCATTTAAAATAAAAAATAAAAAAATTATCAAATACAATGAAAATCTACGTCAAAACAAATTCTTGGTAGGGATGGATCCTCAACCAATGGCCCATTGGACATTTGGAGTTTGGACCCAACAAATGCTATTACAACAGACCATGCGCTGGGTGGGTGGGCCCAAAAAGAATATTAGTTAGCTCAAAGCCCAACCAATAAGTCCATTCAAATTCGATTTCTCCATAGATCCAAATCGTGACACAAAGCTACCTTTTTTTTTTTTTTTTTTTTTGGGGTCAACAAGAGCCCAGAAAACGGGTGAAAAACGAACAAAACAACTCAACTAACTCCCTCCGAGGCGAGTCCCACACTAAGTATCGGCTTTGAATTTTGTGGTTCATCTTTGCTAACGTATTAGCCAAACCATTTCTTTCACGATACACGTATCGAATTTTTGCTTCCCGCGGCATTCGACAATCGCTAATGATGTTCATTAGAGGGTGAACATAGCTACCTATGAGAGACGTACCAAAAGCACTATATATAGACTATAGTACATAAATACTCCACAAGTCAAATCAGAAAAGGTCGCTTCATTTTTTCAGTTTATTTATTTGGATTAATTACACCTACTACAACTCGTGATCATTTTTATGTCAAATTACGAATATTATTTTTTAGAAAATAAATAATTATATTTAACATGATTTTCGTTAAAAAATTGATGATGAAAATTTATTGAAAATTCGAAAATATTTTTCATTGACTTTGATTAATTTTTTTATTCTCATGTATTTTTGTAGGAGTTGATTGTAATTGACTATATTAATTTGAGGGTTAAGTGTTATATTTTTCAAAAAAAAAATTCAACTGTCATTTTAGATATAATATAACCGTTATAACATTAATTATATTTTTCTTTCAGTTACAATTAACTATACAATCTGTTCATATTTTCATTTGATTTATATATTTAGTTTGATCTATAAAATTCGCACATATTTTTTTAGATTAAATAAGTCTTATTTTTAAGCAATTAATTATCCTAATGTACTTAAATAAATATTTTGAAGGAAATTAATACCTTATAATAAACACTTACTGGTATCTATTTTTGAACTAATTGTGAAATATGAAAATTACAATTCGCACAATGTTGTCAAAGTTGTAAATTGTTCTCACCAAATTAAAAAATTATAAATTTAAACAAAACGAATCTAAATCTAACGGAAACTATTCAACATTGGATGTTTTACTAATTATGTATCTATAGAAGAATTTGTTTATACTTATATAAAAATTTTAACCTATATATTACGAATTGAAAGTTTGTAATTTCAATTTATAATTCATTGTTATTTAATAATTATTAGTAACTAACTTATATTTATATAAAAAATAATTTAACTTCTAATTTTGGATTAGTATATTCTCTTTTCATTAAGTTAAGTAAATAAAAGATATTAATATTAAAGTCACCACAATGAATATGTTTTCTAATTGATGCTTAATCATAATTTTTTTTTTTTTTGAAAAAAATTAATTAAACCTTTACTTTTTATCTTAACAATAATAATAAAATAAATATTTAGTCAATATTAACAAGTTGTAGCTGAAAAAGAAATATAGTCGTTATAATGGCTATATTTTATCCCAAAATGACAATTAGAAAATTGTGTTAAAAATATTAGACTTAATCCGCAAATTAATATAGTCAATTACATTCAACCTCCAAGAGTAATATCGAATTAAAAAAATTGACCAAAATCAACAGAGGATATTTTGGAATTTTCATTAAAAATTTTCTTGATTTCAGCGATTTTTTAATAGAAATGGGAGTTAAGTATAATTACTTTTTTCCCAAAAGATGATATCTATAATTTAATATAAAAATGGTGATAAATTATAATTATCATATTAATTATATGAGGTTAGATGTAACTAACCCTATTTATTTTTGCTTTAAGTTAATTGTTTTACAATTTGGGTTAGATAGGTCTACGTTGACAAACTTTTTAATGTGTACTTATAACATGTATTCGTGCATTCAGATAGGAATGGCAGGATTTCGCTCTACGACCTGTTGAGGATACGGGTATTTCTATCCGGAATTTGGGGTGGGTTTTTATATTAGTCGTGTGGTTGGTGGAAAATTTAGAGAGAGTGACCAATCAAAATAGCAAATTTAATATACTTATCATTTTAGTTGATCATTAGGTCCGACCAAATCGGATTTAGAATAAAATTCTTCGACACAGGTACATGGTGGGAATGCAGTCAATACGATCAAAAATTACCATGTCATGTATACACATAAAACTTTACATAACGAGTGGACTCAAATTCACATCCTTCAAGTGACCAAAACCATATAATGTATCAGTCGCATATCTTCAGTGTAGATATAATTTATACCGAGAGATCTAAGTATTAATTTTATTTGGCTATATCTAGGCTAGATTTTTACGCTCATCTTGTGGTTCTAATTTCAACCAAATGTAGATTTTGCCCCACTTCCCTATCGAGCTCTAAATTCCACATGCTTCTAAAATTCACATTTTATCTGTCGAATACTCGTATCCAATATGCATCACGTGGTGAATTCAGAAGGGAAAAAGTAGTACCAGGATTCATACTGTTTGCAACCGTACATCACTAAAGCATACCGACACGCGACCAACACAACAACAACAAAATGGTGGTTGTCAACAGTACGACCAATGGAGAAATCCAGGCAGCAACCACGACCGAGTCCAACTTCGACCGGAAAAGCCAACTAAAAGCCTTCGACGACACGAAAACCGGTGTCAAAGGGCTCGTCGACGCCGGCGTCGCCACGCTGCCGGCGATATTCATCCATCCACCCGAAGATCTCGAAGACATCACGAGAGGCAGCAATTGGCAGTTCAAATTCCCCATAATCGACCTCGCCGGCGTCGATACAGATCCCGAAAAACGTAAGGCTGTAATCGGTCAGATTCTGGATGCATCGGAGACGTGGGGCTTCTTCCAAGTGGTGAATCATGGAATACCGATTGGTGTTCTTGAGGAAATGTTGAATGGGGCTCGAAGGTTCCATGAAGAAGATGCTGAGTTTAAGAAGCAGTATTATATGCGGGATTTCACGAAAAAGATGATTTATTTCAGCAACTTTAATTTGTATGGTGAGGCGGCGACTTGCTGGAGGGACTCCTTTAACTTCATAGCGGCTCCTGATCCGCCGCCACCGGAGGAGTTACCCACTGCTTGCAGGTAACAACTCAGTCTAGTATAATGTACACATTCCCAGAGTGTGTTTAAAAATATAATGTTGTTTTAGCTATATGCTCAAATTAAATTATCAAATAAATATATTATTTTTCACGATAAAAAATTGTTTTAAATTTTTTTTTTAATAAAGAAATTAAGGAGTGAATAGTGATGACAAATACAAAAAAAAGAGATTAGAAAGAGAAATAGATTTTGGATTTCCTGTTTTAAGTTTGTGGTTTGGGATCACCGTCCCAATTATAGAAGATAATCTTTTGATTTTTTCATATTTTAATTGTTTCTTTTTCCTAATATTAATCGTCTATGAATACACGTGACTATGTATATAAGTAAAACAGTAGATGAAAGACAAAATTAAAATAGGAGATCCAAACCCGGAAAATATATTGGAATGATTCCCAACTAATAAGAAAAATATGAATAATATGTGATAAATGAATCTGGATTTGGATCGGTATTGATCGTATTCAAATGGAATCGGGTCGGATAAATTTGGTGTAAAAAAAATATATATTGAACCTATTAACAGTGAAATATAATATTTTTAAAAAAATTAATATAATAAAGTAAACATAAATATATAATATTTAATAATTTATTTATTGCTTTTACTTATATCTATTTGAAATATGTTTGTTTAAAGTTATTAATAAATGATGACATATTTTTTATAACAAATAGAAATATATATTATATTAATAAAATATATACTTGTTGACATTTTAGTGTTAACTTCTTATTGTGATTGTCGTTTACTTATAAAATAATTCTTTTAAAAAAATCATGAAAAGTCAGATTCAAATATTTAACGGATCCAATTCATTAAATACATGTTCGATCTATTTATTTTGAATAATGAATATTAATCGAATATGACTCATCAAATTTTTTATCAGTCAAATATACCAAAATTTGTATCAAGTTCAAATTAAAATCCAACCCTATCGACAAACACAAACATTTGGAGGGGGGCCTTGTTGTTTTCTCATCCAAAGAGCTGAACATCCTTTTGAGTTATTAAGGAGTGTGATTTTTGGTATTGCAGAGACATATTGATGGAGTACTCAAAGCAAGTAATGGAGTTAGGGATCTCTTTATTCAAGTTGCTCTCAGAGGCTCTCGGTCTCAACTCCGACCACCTAATAGACATAGATTGTGAGAAAACAGTCGCACTTTTCGGGCATTACTACCCCGCCTGTCCCCAGCCCGAACTCACTATAGGCACGATGCCACACTCCGACTATTGTTTCTTGACTCTTCTCCTGCAAGACAATTTGGGAGGGCTTCAAGTGCTGCGCCGGAACCAGTGGGTTGATGTTCCACCGTTGCCGGGGGCTTTAGTAGTCAATATTGGAGATCTTCTGCAGGCAAGTTTCCATTTTTATCAGTATTTATAAAATTTCAGTAACCTCCCCTATGGTTATGCAAAATTACGTAAACCTCCCTTGTCAGTTTTGATATTGTATATAACTTTGCTTCTTGTAACTTATATAAAACTTATGGTTGTGCCCTTTTCTGAGGGGTTATCGCTATTGCGCATAAGGAAACCAAGTTTATGAAGAAAACTAAATGGATATAATTAGCGATTTACTTACAGGTTGTCATCGAATATTATCTACCCTGTTCTTGTACTGGTCGGGCCGAACAATTATTATTTGTACATTATTTCCCTAAAGAACTGATACACACGTTTGGTTGGTTTTTGAAATTTCAGGTAGTGTCAAATGACAAACTGAAAAGCGCGGAACACCGAGTTTTGGTTAGTCGTTCGGGCCCAAGAGTATCGGTGGTTGCCTTCTTTGGCAGAGACACTTGCAAGGTGAACTCAAGACTCTACGGACCTATTGAAGAGCTCTTATCAGAAAACAATCCTCCAAAATACCGTGCCACGACAATAGAGCAGTATACAACGTACATTCGTAATAGGGGCATAAACGGAAAATCTGGTTTGCAGAGTCTTCAAATTTAAGCACATACTATAATCAGCCATCAAAAGTTGAACATTATTATGTAAAGTATTTGGTCCTGTAATAAATTTCAGTTCAAATCCTGAAATGCGACAGAGCTGAAGTTCCATCCAAGCCCTTCATGTTGTAGTAAGTGACGTACTCTCCGACTGTGGTTGGTCTGTATTTTGGCGGACTGTCTTCAGACACAAGCTCCTCAATCGGCTTATACAATTCCGTTGAAGTAAAATCACTTATGAAAAAACACGCAACTGAAATCCTCGGACTCACGGTATTCACAAGCACTCTGTGTTGTGCACTGATGAACTTGTCATTTGACACAATCTGCCATGAAAAGAAGAAAAGAAACAATCACTTTTATGACATATGTTCAAAACATTTTGTGGTAATTACCAAAACCCGCCTAACATTTGCTTAAGGGCTCATGCCATTCCTCGGTTGGAAGCAACTCTCGAGGGTGGTTACCGTAGTTCAATAGATAGATTGGGGGGGGGGGGGGGGGGGGGGGTTTGAGGGGAATAATTTCTTGCCTGAAGAAGATCTCCTATATTGACCACGAGCGATCCAGGCACGGAGGGGACATCAACCCATTGGTTCTGGTGAAGAACTTGAAGCCCGTTTATTTCGTCGTTCAGCAAAATCGTAAGAAAATCGCTATCGGCATGTTGGCTAGCGCCGACAGTTAAGTGGGACTGAGGGCAAACAGGATAGTAATGCAGTAAGAGAGCAAGGCCTTCTCCACATTTCATGTCTTCAAGATGACTGGCTTTGAGGCCAAGTGCCTCTGATAATATCTTATATAAACTACTTCCAAGTTTCAAGACTTGCTTTGTGTACTCCACCATCATATCTCTACAGAAATACCATCGGGTCATACAAAAATATAAACGGATTCGACTCATTTGCATTTCTAGTTCAAACACCAAACCATCAATATAGGGTTTTTAGGCTCCTTTTTTAGTAGTGATAAAAAAAAAATTTAATTTTGATCAATCGGATATGTTATGGGTTAACCTGAATTGAAACAGGGTTTAAAACAGGTTTAAATCCAACGTTTCCTCCTACATTTCTTTTCTTGCCTTTTTATTCAATGTGCTTTCTGTAAACTAAACAGACACACCCCCTGGCACCACCCACGACCCACCACATCACCACCGCTGGCGACACAAATTAACCTGCCACTATTAACAATTTAAAGATAAAGGGGCTAGTTATATACATGTACAGATCCATAAGAACACGCGCATATACATAATATTTTCTGTACCTGTGATCATTAATCGGCATAACACCACTTGCATGCACAGTGGTGACAATAACTCTAAATTCGAATCTCTCTAACCACTTTGGGAGTATATGTTAAAATTGAAAAAAAAAAAACAGTACTTAATTACCTGCACGGTGGTGCCAATTCCTCAGGTTCTGGAAACTCAGGCGCCATTTGACAGTAAACAGTGTCCCTCCAATTAGCCGCCGGTGCAGAAAACAAATCAAAGTTGCTGTTGTAAACAAACCTTCTCTTCTGATCTCGTGTGTACCATCTCTTCTTCTCCTCATCATCTTGTTCGAAGAACTTCCGCACACAGTTTAACATTTCCTCCAAAACAGGGCCTGGAATCCCATGGTTTACCACTTGGAAGAACCCCCACGAGCTTGATGCTTCTCGAACCTCATTGATGACCTCCTCACGTCTGATCTGATCTTCATCGATGCCTTTGAGATCAATCAATGGAAATTTCAGCTGTGAATTCGTGGGAGGGGCTTTTTCATCTAAATCACTTAGTCGGGTGATGAAGATTCTTGGAACTTCGGTTAGGCCGCAATCGACTAGGCCCTTGACGCCGGTTTTGGTGTCATCGAAAGCTTTCAGTTCCGTTGCTCTTTCGTCGTAGTTCGACTCTGCTGCAGTTGGGCTCTTCGCCATCTTTCTTAGGGTGGATTTCAATCTTCAGATGCAGCTAGTTTTGGCTTTATTACCGGATTTCTGGACTATGGTAATTCTAGACTGGACTTGCCTCACTGTCTCAGTGCTATATCAATATAATAAAACTAGGGATAATTACCAACGCCCCCCTGAGGTTTGTCGTTACTACAGAATACCCCCCGAGGTTTCGGAAATTACGAACTCCCCCATGAATAGTACACCCTCGCTTACAAATAGCACCGGCCGTTAATTACACCGTTAAATTCAAATTTAAATTCCAAAAACACCCTCAGGGGGTATATTGTAATTTTACTTAGAGTTTAACGATATAATTGTAATATTAGTTAATTTTAAATTTTTTGTATTTAAAAAGTTGTTATTTAATTTAATATTTTATATTTTATCTATAAATATAAATTGAATTAGATATTCCATGCATATTTATTTTTATAAAATATGATAAGTTATAAATTTCCATTCATATTTATTTCTTAGTTTTAAATATATTTTGTACAAGTCCATTTAAAGTTAATTTAAAATAATTTATTTGCAATTATAAAAAAATTTCCCTCAAAATAAAAATTCATATAAAAAAACCCACACAAAGATCAACTAGTGCATTATCAATTTTTTTCCTCAAAATTGAAAATCATAACAAATACACTAATATCAACAAATGCATTAGCAAATTCACAAAAATATCCGCCAGCCGTTTAAACAATTATTTCAAACATTGAACATGTATGGTCAATATCTACAGAAAATATTAAGCATTCATAAACTGTAGGTATGAAATTAGTCTATCATAAAAATATTAAAATAACATTAAGTAGCATTTTATTAAAAAAAAAAATGCTAGGTAGACACAAAACTCAAGTACTTACATCAAACCCCCTTAACAATTTCAGTTCTTGCATTAGTCCCCTTACCTTTGGCTTTTTATTACATATACCCCCCTGAGTTTCAACATAGTAGGGGTAAAATAGTAAATTTCACACAATCCGTTAAATTTAACGGAGGAGATAACGGCACAGGGGGGAGTTCGTAATTTCCGAAACCTCAGGGGGTATTCTGTAATAACACCAAACCTCAGGGGAGCGTTGGTAATTATCCCATAAAACTATAAAAGAGATCGTGTTTTATACCTATCGTTTGTAAAAATTCTAGAAGAGGTGATCCACGATGAAAGAATAAGTGTAATTCATTTGTCTGTATGATTAGTTGAGCTTGAAATTTGCACCCGCACCCGCTCGCGCATTCGCAATATGTGACCTAGGTATGTACTATATAGTAAGGTAGATAAAGACATGAAGAGTACCTACTCTCAAAGTCTCAATCATTTTGTGTCTTCTATTGCCCTAACTATGTAAGCTTAGTTACCACTCAAGTTTATACAAATATCCACAATGATTTTTGTTTTTTATTCTTGGAACTTGTGGATGGCAAGTAGTTGTTTTGTTTTGTTTTTTCTTTTTTTTTGAGATGTGTAGTTTTCCCATCTTGACGACTCAATGTCTATACTCTATAATAATAGCCTTTCTAGATTCTAGTGGTGAAGTTGTTGAAGTTTCAAGACTGTATAGGCCTGAGAGTTTAGGTTTTGTGGTTCTTGTTTGAATTTTGCACTAGCTTTTTTCCGTTTTGATATTTTGAGAGTTTTGTTGGTTTCAGTTCTCCTGAATATGGGACTTGCTCTAATTGTATACTAATTTTTATGTATTTGTTTGATAATTGGAGATTCTGAATTCGAATTTTACTGGATGTGAGTTGAACCTAATTGTAATTTTATACTGGCTTTGGGCATTTGTTTGCTAGTTGAAAATTACTATTTACTAACTAATATAATATTGTTCTTAACGATTTTCTTATTTGGAATACTATCGATGCTCGGTTCCTCATTCGCAGCGATAGGATTTGAGTACTCAATAGGAATAATTACGAACATGTTGAAGTATAGCAAAAATATGGATTTTTCTTTGAGATTTGAGAAATTACGAATACCTCCTGATATTTACATTTTCTCTCATAAATTACTCCAACCGTTAATAATAGTGTTAAATTTTGATGAAGTTAGCAAAATTATTTTTAAAAATTCCAATGCTACCCTTAGGAGATTATCTGCTTTTTTTCCAAGATTTTTGCACAAATCTTTCTTGGACAACCGAGCTTCATCCTTACCTAGTTCACCAAGATTGATGACATCTGCATCCGTGTGGGTAGCCTCGCGGACATCATCCTTTCTGCACCCCCTCTTAGTACCGTCACCACCATCTTTGGGGTGATCTCCATCATCATTATCATCCCCATTCTCATCGCCATCACCGTGATCATCGCTGCTTTTACACGCATGACTTGCGTGACCCAAACGACAACACCTAGTACAGAACTCCAAAGTTTTCTCATAACGAATTTCTTGCAAAAACATCCAACCTCCGTATCTAACCCAAACTGATTTCTTAGGTATTTTAGAAACATCCAACTCGACACAAACCCTAGGTACATAGGTGTTCTCAATTTTCGCAGTCAATTCATCACATCTAATTGGGTTCTCAATTAACGCTGTAATTTTCCATAGGCCTTCTTTAAGAACAAGCTGAGACGGGAGCCTAAGGAACGAGACCCAAACAGGAACTATAGGCCACAACGCTGTCACGCCACCCGCCATCATCGTGGCACCACTCGCCGTTCGGCATGCGGGTGCTATGCCAAACACCATCGCAACGCACGCCACTGCTACCCAGCCACCATCAAACGCTGCGGCGGTTACAGAGAAAAAACACGACACGTTCCTGCTCTCTGACGAGAAGGCACGTATCAAGAATTTTGGCCTCTCCACGTTTAGACCTTTTGGTACCATCACCAAATACAAGGGCTTACCTGTTGTGGTGTTCTCGCACGAGGAGTGTGAGATTAATAATCAACGTTTTGGTAAGTTTTCTTAAGGGTATCCGTCTATGGCTCAATTTAGGTTTTATTTTTCGAAGATTGATTTTAAGGGTGATGTGCGGGTCACCTTATTGAACAAAACTCACACTAATATCAATCAATGTATTAGTAAATTCACATAAATATCCATTAGAGTTATTGAAACAAATATTTCAAGTGTTGGTGATCTCTAATGCATCTATATCTACCTTACATACAAAGAATAACATCCGAAATAAACATGCATGCTCAATATAAATATTGATAGTACTGAAAAATGACTAAGTAACCTCCTCGTATTTTAGACTATCCATGATCCTCGTGTTCCTAAAATTGACTAAGGCAAGGGCTCGTCACACCAAGTACTCACCTCGTAAGTGCTTAGCATATCCCTTAAAATTCACTAAGGCAAGGGCTCGTCATACCAAGTGCTCACCACCTAAGTGCTTAGTACATCCCTTAAAATTGGCTAAGGCAAGCCCTCATTCTAACAAGGGCTCAGCTCGTAAGTGCTTGACATAATCTCTAAGAATTGGCTAAGGGAAGCGCTCGGCTTGTAAGTGCTCGGCGTGTAAGCGCTCGCCCCTTAAGCGCTTAGCACGAGCCCAACGTCGACGGTTGTCCCCACTCGCCAATCACCCCACGATCTAAGTACGTGGTCCTCAATTCTCGTGCCCACTAAGTCAAATCGAGCTCGAGCCTACTCCAACTGAGAGTATAAATATCATTTCTTTTACCAAAATGGGGGACACACAAAATTACACACCGAAACTCTGCCAAAATTTCGACTCAACTCCCTTCAATCCAAACACTCGGATTTGGTAAAAGAACCCACACTTAATTGATTCGTCGGAGATTCGAAACCGATCACACACTTTCAAAGGCGACCAATTTCCGGTGTTATCAAATATGCATGTCTAATATTAAAAATAAAATAAAAAATTAACATTCATAAACTCTAAGTATGAAATTAGTTCATCATAAAAATATTAAAATATCATTAAGTATCATTCTTTGAAAAAAAATATATTAGATAATTACAAAACTCGAGTACTTACATAAAACTCCCCAAAAATTTCAATAGTTACATTAACCCCCAAAAAATCTCTGAGGCTCTTGGTCACAACTCCGACCACTTAATAGACATAGATTGTGAGAAAACAGTCACACTTTTCGAGCATTACTACCCCGCCTGTCCCCAGCCCGAACTCACTATAGCCACGATACCACACTTCGACCATTGTTTCTTGACTCTTCTCCTGCAAGACAATTTGGGAGGGCTTCAAGTGCTGCATCAGAACTAGTGGGTTGATGTTCCGCCATCGTCGGGGGGGCTTTAGTAGTCAATATTGGAGATCTTCTGCAGGCAAGTTTACCTTCTTTATCAGTATTTAGAAAATTAAAGTAGCCTCCCCTATGGCTATGAAAAATTACATAAACCTCCCTTCTCGGTTTTTGAGATTGTATGTATCTTTGCTTCTTGTAACTTATCTAAAACTTATGGTTGTGCCATTTTGTGAGGGGTTATCGCTATTGCGTATAAGGAAAACCAAGTTTATGATGAAAACTAAATGGATATAGTTATTTACTTACATGTTGTCATCGAATATTATCTACCCGTTTCTAGTACTGGTTCGGCCGAACAATTATTATTGTACATTATTTCCCTAAAGAACTGATACACACCTTTGATTGGTTTTTGAAATTTTAGGTACTGTCAAATGAAAAACTGAAAAGTGCGGAACACCGAGTTTTGGTTAGTCGTTCTGGCCCAAGAGTATCGGTGGTTGCCTTCTTTGGCAGAGACACTTGCGAGGTGAACTCAAGACTCTACAGACCTATTGAAGAGCTCTTATCAGAAAATAATCCTCCAAAATACCTTGCCACGACAATAGAGCAGTATACCACGTACATTCGTAATAGGGGAATAAATGGCAAATCCGGTTTGCAAAGTCTTCAAATTTAAGAACATACTATAATCAGTCATTAAACATTGAACATTATTATGTAAAGTATTTGGTCCTGTAATAAATTCAGTTCAAATCCTGAAATGCGACAAAGCTGAAGTTCCATCCAAGCCCTTCGTGTTGTAATAACTAACATACTCTCCCACTGTAGTTGGTCTGTAATTTGGCGGGCTGTCTTCAGACACGAGCTCCTCAATCGGGTTATACACTTCCTTTGAAGTAAAATCACCTCTGAAAAAACATGCAACTGAAATCCTCGGACTCACGGTATTCACAAGCACTCTATGTTGTGCACTGATGAACTTGTCATTTGACACAATCTGCCATGGAAAGTAGAAAAGAAACAATCAATTTTATGACATATGTTCAAACATTTGTGAAATTACTAAAACCCCCATAACATTTGCTTCAGGGCTCGTGCCATTCATCGGATGGAAGCAAATCTCGAGGGTGGTTAACCGTAGTTTAATAGATGGATCAGGTCAGGGAGGTAATTTCTTGCCTGAAGAAGATCTCCGATGTTGACCACAAGCGATCCGGGCACGGAGGGGACATCAACCCATTGGTTCTGGTGAAGAACTTGAAGCCCGTTTATTTCGTCATTCAGAAGAACCGTAAGAAAATCGCTATCTGCATGTTGGCTAGCGCCGACAGTCAAGTGGGGCTGAGGGCAAACAGGATAGTAATGCAGTAAGAGAGCAAGGACTTCTCCACACTTCATTTCCTCAAGATGACTGGCTTTGAGGCCAAGAGCCTCTGATAATATCTTATATAAACTACTTCCAAGTTTCAACACTTGCTTTGTGTACTCCACCATCATATCTCTGAAATAATACGATTCAGGTCATACAAAAATAGGGATAATTATGAATAACCCCCTGAGATATCACAAAATTACATATTCCCCCCTTAGGTTTGAGAAATTACGAATTCCCCCCACCCAGTTATTTTCTCTGTTAAATTTAACAAAATATGCGATTTTACAATTTTACTCTTCATATGCTGAGACTCAAGGGGGTATATGTAAGAAAAATTCAAAGACAATGGTTTTAATGCAAATATTGAAATTTTTAGGGGTCTGATGTAAATACTTGAGTTTTGTAACTATCTAATTTTTTTTTTTTCAAAAAATTTTACTTAATAATATTTTAATATTTTTATGATCGATAAACTAATTTCATACTTAAGTTTATGAATGTTAATTTTTATTTTTTTATATTGGGCATGTATGTTTATAGACTATAGTGAGATGTTATTCTTTACATGTAAGATAGATGTATTGGAGATCACCAATACTTAAAATATTTGTTTAAATAAATCTGATGGATATTTATGTGAATTTACTAATGCATTGATCCATGTTGGTGTGTTTGTTATGGTTTTCTATTCCTGAGGAAAATTTTGTTATTCTCAAACAAACAAGTTTAAATAAACTTATGCAAAATATACATAAAACTAAAACATAAACATAAGGTATGAAATAAATATACATGAAATATTTATTTCGACTTATACTTATAGATAAAATATAAATATTATATTAAATTATATTTTTTTAATTCAAAATTATAAATTTAACAAATATTACAAATATATCATCATATTTTCAATATTATTACAATTCACCCCTATGGGTAGGATCAAAATTTTTAAAAATAATTTTGCTGATGACATCAAAATTTATCACCATTATTAACAGTTGAGGCAATTTGTGGAAGATAGTGTAAACCTCAGGGGGATATTCGTAGTTTCTCAAACCTCAGAGGCCGGGAATTTGTAATGCCATACCTCAAGGGGCTATTCTTAATTATTCCTATAAAAATATAAAAATAAACTCAGCTTGTGAGGTGAACCGATTCGACTCATTTGCATTTCTAGTTCTAACACCAAAACATCAATATAGGGTTTTTAGGCTACTTTTTTAGTAGTGATAATTTTTTGAGCAAATTACATTTTTGGTCTCATAGGATTAGGCCTTTTGTAATTTTAGTCTCATTTCTTTGAAATTAGATACATTTAGTCCCATTATTTTCAAAAAGTTACAATTCTAGTCTCATCCGTCAAATAATCGATGGAAAATGTATTTTTTTGCAGTTAAGTCCAATTTGGGGAAAAATTATTGTTTATTAGGTTTTTTTTGTGAGAATTCACTTATTAATATCTCATTTTAGCACCACATTATCTTAATAAAAGTGATTCAGGGTAATGCTTCAAAGTTGATTCAGGATGCCAAAATGGGGTATTAAAAAAAAAAAAAACTAATGAACAGTAACCCCCCCCCCCCCCCAAAAAAAAATGCACTTAACGGAAAAAATGCATTTTTCAATCAATTAATTGACAGATGAGATCAAAATTGCAACTTTTTGAAAATAATGGAACTAAATGTATCTAATTTCAAAATTATGGGACTAAAATTGTAAAAGGCCTAATCCTATGGGACCAAAAATATAATTTGCTCTAATTCTTTTGTTAATTTTGATCAATCCATATGTTAGGGGTTAACCCAAACTGAGTACAGTGTAAATCTCTCTCTAATATTAAGCTAATATAATAAATATTAATTCCTTTTGGCCACGGAGATAGAGACAGAGGATTTGAATTTCTCGTTTTAAATTTATATTTCATCTTCAATTTCACTTATTTATACATGCCACGTGCATTAATATGTGGTCAAAATTATAGGATAGAATCTTCTAATTTTTTTTATATCTTTATTGATTTTCTCTCTTAATCTTAACGGTGTATCAATACGCATAGTTTATGTATATATAACCAAGACAGAAGACCCCAGAAAAAATTGCATTTTTGGTATATCAACTCATCCAATGAAAAATGTAATTCATAATTCTAAAAGTTCACAATTTCATATACTATCTGATCTGAATATATTTGACACATCAGAAAACTCACCCGAACCTCCACGTGTCCGTTGGAGAATTTGCCAGAAAACGGGTTTTGCGAGTTTCAGGTGGGTTTTCCATAGGTCATATCTATTCGGGGCGAATTATATTTAGGTCCCCTGAGGTTTGCCCTAATTACAAATCAGTCCCTCTTGTTTAAAAAATTACATATTAGTCCCTAAAAACATTGTTTCAATTGAGGTCCCTAGACGCCGTTAGGGTTTCGTTAATTTTGACAGGACTACATTGTTGATGTGATTTAGTTAAGGAGTCGTTTTGTAAGAAAATTCATAGTTCAGGGACTTTTTTGTAATATTTTTCGGAAATTCAAATGTCAAAATTAACGGAACCCTAACGGGCGTAGGACCTCAATTGAAACAGTGTTTTTAGGGACTAATATGTAATTTTTGAAACAAGAGGGACTGATTTGTAATTAGGGCAAACCTCAGGGGACTTAAATGTAATTCGCCCTATCTATTCGAAATCAAATAGTACATAAATTTGTGAACTTTTATTCCACCGAAAAAAATTTTGTACCAAAATTACGAATTAGGATGAATTGGTATACCAAAATTACAATTTCCTCCTGAGGGCCGGACCCTACACATTACATATTTTCGATCCCCTTATCTTAAATTCCCCTTTCTTTTTCCTCCTACATTTCTTTTCTTGCCTTCTTATTCAATGTGCTTTCTGTAAACTAAACAGACACACCCCCGTGGCACCACCCACGACCCACCACATCACCACCGCCGGCGACATCAAACCTGCCACTATTAAATTTAAAGATAAAGGGGCTAGTTATATACATG
Source organism: Lantana camara (assembly GCA_037501455.1). NCBI lineage: Eukaryota > Viridiplantae > Streptophyta > Magnoliopsida > Lamiales > Verbenaceae > Lantana > Lantana camara. The sequence goes on from CM074857.1 coordinate 119,275,313, forward strand.
TACAGATCCATAAGAACACTCACATATACATAATATTTTCTGTGATCATTAATCGGCATATAACACCACTTACCTGCACAGTAGCGGCAATTCCTCAGGTTCTGGAAACTCCGGCGCCATTTGACAGTAAACAGTTCCCTCCAATTAGCTGCCGGTGCACTAAACAAATCAAAGTTGCTGTTATAAACAAACCTTCTCTTCCGATCTCGTGTGTACCATCTCTTCTTCACCTCATCATCTTGTTCGAAGAACTTTCGCACACTGCCCAACATTTCCTCCAGAACAGGGCCTGGAATCCCATGGTTTACCACTTGGAAGAACCCCCACGAGCCTGATGCTTCACGAACCTGATCGATGACCTCCTCACGCCTGATCTGATCCTCATCGATGCCTTTGAGATCAATCAACGGAAATTTCAGTTGTGAATTGGTGGGAGGGGTTTCTTCGTCTAAATCATTTTGTGGGTTGATGAAGATTCTTGGAACTTCGGTTACGCCGCGATCGACTAGGCCTTTGACGCCGGTTTTGGTGCCGTCGAAAGCTTTCAGTTCCGTTGCTCTTTCATCGTAGTTCAACTCTGCTGCAGTTGGGCTCTTCACCATCTTTCTTAGGATGGATTTCAATCTTCAGACGTTACCGGATTTCTGGACTAAGGTAATTCTAGACTGACTGTAGTCTGGAACTGTCGTGGAAGTTAATAACTCAAAATATTTTAGTCCAAGTCTTTTTTTGCGTGCTGCCGTATCTATGTCCCACTTTTTAACATTTAGTGGAATATTATGCATACAGATTAAGCAAACCTTACGCATAAAAAAAAGAGAGATAATTGTTGGGGTATTATTCTTTGGTATAAAACCAATCAAAAACGCAAGACCCAAATACGACTATGATTGGCCTAATCCAGTTCTTTTTGAATATTCGAATAATTTAATTTATTTTATGGTTGGTGTTGTGTGATTACTATCCAACTAATACACCATTAAGATTTAAGACTTTGGAATAATGTGCTAATCACGGGTTTATTATATTGAAATTAACCGCTTTAATTTGTTTAAGTAAAGTGAGATCGGATTAAGAGCTTGAAGCCAATGACCTATCGAAAGCTATCATAATATTTTTTTTAAAATTTTTACCATGATAAATATCTTTCGATGCAATTATTGGCCATATAATATTAATAAATACTTTAATTACAATATGTCAAATTTAACATAGTTACAAACTTTTGTTGGAAACGCCCAAACTTTGAAGGTCTATTACAAAAAAATATCGACATTCATAAACTCTGAGTATGAAATTAGTTTATCATAAAAATATTAAAATATCATTAAATAGTATTCTTTGAAATATATATATATATATATATATATATATATATATATATATATATATATTGTTACAAAATTTAAGTACTTACATCAACCACCCAAAAATTTCAATACTTGCATCGATCCCAATACCATTGTCCCCATTGTTTTTGAAATTTTCTTACATATATCCCCTTAGTTTCAGCAAATGAAGAGTAAAATAATAAAATCACACATTCTGTTAAATTTAACGGAGGAAATAATAGATTAAGGAAAAATTCGTAATTTTTTAAATCTCAAGAGAATATGTAATTTCATCGGACGGATAATTATTATCCCTAGATATAGATAGTATGTGCTATATAGTGAGGTAGAGAAAGACACGACGAGTACCTACCCTCAAAGTCTCAATCATTTTGTGCCTTTTATTGCCCTTACGGTGTAAGCTTTGTTACCACTAAAGTTTATACAAATTTCCACAATGACTTTTGTTTTTTATTCTTGGAACTTGTGGATGGCAAGTTTTGAGCTGTGTAGTTTTCCCATTTTCACTAATCAATTTCTGCAGTACTAGCCTTTCTAGATTCTAGTGGTGAAGTTGTTGAAGTTTCAAAACTTGTATAGGCCTGAGAATTTAGGTTTTGTGGTTCTTGTTTGAATTTTGCATTAGCTTTTTTTGTTTTGATATTTTGAGAGTTTTGTTGGTTTCGCTTCTCCTGAATATGGGACTTGCTCTAATCTATTTTCTGGCAAGAGGAGTCGTATCAAGAAAGTCTCGCTCTTAACCAAGAGTGGACCTAGCGGTCCCACAAAGTCGGTCAACGGGAGCTAAGCTACGGCTATGTTTGTCTAACAAAAGACAGAAAGAAAGCAGAAATTCGATGAAGATAGAGATATAGAAAGTGTGCCACGAGTGAATAGTTCTATGGTCGTTGGGAGCGATTCTTTACTCAAAAACTATAACCAGCAAGAGGATATATATATTATGATAAGACATTCGATCCAGTTATCAAGATGGCCATAAAGGATATAGAACACGTTGCCCTGAGATCTCCTATTGTATACTAATTGTTAACAATGTTGATTTTTTTTTTTTTTGGCTAATCCTAGATACCCCCCTTTAGCACCCGGAGCGACAGGTCACCACATCCCCCGCACTTAGACCCGAACCCACATATGAAATAGAAGTCCCTACGTGAGCCCAAGTCTAAGCGAACGGGGACCTACACACACACACTAGGCTAAGCAGGGTTAAGACACAAACAGAGCGCGCCAAACAGTTAAATAAATATGCAGAAGCAAGAAACAGGATCCATAAAAGAGCTCAACAAACGCATACTAACATTTATACAATGGCCACACGGCCCAAAATAACATCAAGTACTCATAAAGCTCCATCATATACAAATTTCATATTCATATACATAATGAGAGTATCCAAAATGCAACATAATAAATATGCTGACTCGACCTATCCAAGCTAGAGCGACCTCAAGACATACTTCCCCGCCTAACTCGAGTCACCTGCAACTAAAGTGGTAAGGAGAGGGTCAGTCTAAACTCGACTGAGTGAGGGGGCTAACGCACACCCGCACCTATACATATTGAGCATAGCAAATAACAAAAGGGGATGGTCATGAACCAAGCTAAGGTTTTGTATACCAAATCAGTTTCAAAACTTAACATATAATACATAAAAGGAATCCTAACTCGATTCATAATCCACCAATACATAACATAAACATATGTCCGGCGAGTTCGGACCTCAATCAACTCCTCATAACACACATAAATACGAAAAAATACCAATCCACCCCCACATCATTGGTGTTTCGGGAATCAAACCCTCTCCACCTACAATACCAACACATACGGGGTAGCTAACCTACAATATACCTTCCTCGGCTATCCACCGAGGGCTCAAAGTATCACGCTTTCTCAACCTCCAAGAGTCGCACGTGAATACCTCAAAAGAGAACTATGAACAGGCCAAACCCAACGGCCCTCACCATCCAGGGCATCTCTTACCCATAATTCCCAGGGCCCAACATACCAAATCAAACCAACTTCCCATCTTTCAGGGCATACCTCGCTCATACCATACATAAACGTACAAAGGGATTCAAAACTCAAGCTTACGTAAGCTCATACTTATACCGGTTTCATAAACTCAAATGGGGATTCATAAGACCATAAACATATCTTAAACACGCATATTTAACTATATAATTAGTATATAGTCGCATGCGGGGTGAGAAATAATCACATAAAGGTCATAGGATTCATAGCTAAAACAAAATTCCTAAACCTCACCTTGTAGCAAAAGTAGGAGTAGAGATCGGGCCAAAACAAGCAACAGACATCTAAACCTCGGGCTCGTTGACTTCCAGAAGGGGCTCTAAAATAAAAGAACACAACACCCGAGACTTAGACTCAATCATGAACCAATTAGACGCCCAAAAATGCTCATAAATGCAATGTATGCATATGAAGTGCATAAACATACCACTTAAGACATATCAAATCATAACTCGTTCAAATCATATCAAATTGATCCAAAAATCTAGTACAAGAAAGTTAACACATAATGTAGCACGTTAATATCAATTAGAATTCATATACGAAGCAAGAGAATAACGAAACAAGCAAACGAAAATGGAAAAATACAGCAGTCACACAAAAGTGCTGAGTCACGGTCATGTCTCCCCCGAAGAACAAAATGAGATACGGCCATGTATCAATACAGAACCAAAATGGTTCGAAACCAGGGTTTAGACATGACCGTGTCTCTCCCTAAGTGAAAAAGGAGACATGGACGTGTCTCAGTACAGAAAATTCGGGCTAAGAAACACGCCCGTGTCTGCTCGCGGGAGGGAAAAGCTAACACCAAATTGCTTCGGTTTCTCCATAACCCCTGTTCCACCTTCACAACTCAAGGAACAACAAAAAAGGATACAAAGGAGCAATAAAGCCACAAAAACAAAGCACAAAATCACCCCAAAACAGCTCTATACATGCAAGCTCCAAATCGGCAAGAAGAAAGAGCAAAGAAGCAAGAGTTTCATCCAAAACCTCCAAGAACTTAAAAGAGCATTAATGGCAAAATATACGACAACCAACTACCATAAAAAAGGAGCAATTACAAGTAATAAATGAGTCATGTTGATGAACATATAAGTTCCAAATCTCAAAATAAGCAAGAGATGCACCAGTTCTTCAAAAATCTCAACATAACCTAACTATTCATCATGTATAGCAAATCCAACAATCTCTAATATCAAAGCATGCTTAATTAGGTGCAAAATAATCCCAAGAACAAGGAGATCAAGATTCCTAACTTACCTCAAAATTTGGAGCAAGAAAAGGTCTAAACTTGAGCTTGAAGGGGTCACAACAATGGATGTTGGCTTGAGCTTCTTTCTCTTGGGGTTTGGTTTGATCAGAAGCAACTTGGAAGATAGAGGGATGGATTTGGTTGGCTTAAGGTCAAAGAGAGTACAAATATAGGGTCTAAAAGCTCTCAAGTGGCTCTAGGTACGTTTTAGGTACACGTGGCCGAAATCTGCATCGTCGGGGGTCAAAACAGCATCGAAAAGTTACAAGGCTTGTTCCATTAGCTCCGAATCGTCGGTTTGAGTCCAATGGCAAGGACGAAACTCGAATCCGAGTTCCCGAGCTCAAGTTATGAAGAAATGACTCAAGAGTGGCGAATTTACAAAATGACCCAAAATTTTGAACAAAAGTTCAATTGAGTCCAAACAAGTCCAAAACAAGTTTAAAGCATACAATTAAGTCCAAAATCATATATATCACATAATTCACGAATATAGCATGCTCGGCGTTCAAATTCATACTTCAAAACTTACACGTGTATCGAAAGAATTCATTACGTACATTCAAATAGGGCATATTCTTATCACTTAATTCAAATATTCGCAAAAGAATTGAATAAAAGAAATATAATTCAAATAGAAATGCATCAATTAATATGAAAATAAATGCAAATACAAAAATTAAACTCACACGTGGCACAAACCTGTACGTGCGGGCTGACGGGGTGTCACACCCCCCTATCCTTTGGGGGGTTTTGCCCTTTCTCCCCAATGCTTTGATTTTTAGCATTTACCCCCCTAACATTTAAAAAATATCATACTTAACCACTTGTAACAAACTTTAACAAAGCAAATTTGAACAAAGTTGATCTTAAATGTGTTGATATTATATATCAAATTGAAGCTCTCGACGCAAGGAACACAACAATGGTCTTGAAATCAAAATCCGACAACCGATAAAGCAGAAATCACTGATTAAAAATGACGCACGACGAACGAAGCTTTTGGCGCCTAATAGGATAGGTTGGGGTATGGGTTTTGTTCTCCTTGGAGAGATGAACACGATGGCGGTGGTCTAGAAACTTAGGTCGCCATAACGGAGGAGAAATCGACGGTCAAAGTTTTTTAAAGGGGTTAAGTGTAATATTTTTCAAAGATTAGGAGGGTAAATGCTAAAAATCAAAGCATAAGGGGAAAAACGCAACCCCCCCCCCCCCCCCCCCCGACAGACCGGGATTAACCCTTTCTTTTTAAAAAAAAAAATTGGCAACGCCTTAGGGTTATTAAGGAGGCCTGCACCTCATATATAAATCAACCAAACACCAAGTAAAATTACATTTGTTTATGATCCACATATCAAATGACTTCCTCTAAAAGGAGCAACAAAGGAAAGCAATTGGACAAATCTCCAAAACCAACAAGTAAAGGCTTCCACGCTCACTAGCCAAGGATAAACTAATATGGCAATAGAACAATTTGCTGCCCCTCATGCTAAGCAACTCTATCGGATCCCTCGTTGGCCTCTTCAAGAGATGCCCAGGCTCCCGGACAACGAAGGTGAGCATCGGCGTGATACACTTCAAGCAATGGGAGAACTCGATCATCTATGTCGCTTGCATCGTCAGAACTCTCTTCAGTGGCATTTGGTTGATATCGGACATCATGTACAATGTAACTGTCAATAACAAAGTGACTAACTTGCCACATGAAGTGACTCCCACCAATCAAGCAAAGTTCCAGGAAACTATAGTTCTCATTATGAATCTGCACATGAATACACCAAACCCTCTCGACAAGTTGGGTGTCAAGAATCATATGTGTCCTCCTCTTGAAAAACAACAATAAAGAATAACCATACCAATTAATCCAAATAGAAAATTGTATCACAGTGGGATAAAAATGTTTCAGAAGAATCCAAGAATTACGAATTAAAATGATTTTACCTTCTTGTTTCCCCCCTATAGTTTATATTGAGTGAATGTTGTCCCGAATTTTATTCTAAATTATCTCGTAATATTCCTTAAACATCCCAAGGAACAGGCTGTAAGAGCGAGATAATTTCTACTCAGAGTTTAACACATGGTTCGTCTAAAGCACTAAATAAAACACATCTACACAGTATCTTTAAATGGCAAGTTCAGATCTTTAAATGCAGCAATCGGGATACACCATCAAGACCTTTATTGTACGAGTACGTAAAGAACTCCTGCACAATAGTTTCTTTGTATTTCCGGGGATTATCTTCTGATATCAATTCCGGGATTGGCCCATAGACCCTCGAGGATGGCATCAGAGACGTGCTAAAGAAGCACGCCACTGATACTCTTGGACCTTCCCGATTCGCCAAAACTCTATGCTCCACACTTCTGAACTTGTCATTAGATATAAGCTGAAACAAAATAATAAAGGTAACTAGAGAATGTAATATGCTACGATCATAACTAGAAGTAGGGATAGTTACATTGGCATATTTTAAAGGTTTGGCATAATTACACAAACTCCCCTTAAGAATTCAGATATTACGAAAACTACCCCTAACAGACTACCCTAGGTTTGGCCTAATGCATGTTGTTGTTACAGTTATAGACTTGAATTCAAATTTTTTTTTTTTTTTTTATCAACATTCATCGATCAGGAATGTAACAGTTAAATACTTGAATTCTTTGATATGGAACATTTTTGTAATTTCTCAAACGTCAAGGGAAGTTTGTGTAATCAGTCCAAATCGACAAGGTATGTTAGCGTAATTACCCCTTAGAAGTATAAAAATTTGTATCTTCACACACATTGATGCCAAAATAGGTCAGAATTTCAACAGAGCATGAATTAGATCAACTTACCTGCAGAAGATCACCAATGTTAATTACTAGAGCACCAGGAACTGGCGGAACATCAATCCACTCATTCTCCACCAGAATTTGGAGGCCTCCAATTTGGTCTTGCAGCAGCACGGTGAGGAAGCCACCATCCGTGTGCTTGCTTGTTCCCAACGTTAACTCCGGTTGTGGACACGCCGGGTAGTAATGGCCCAAGAAAGTTAGACCATGCGCACATTCCATGTCTATTAGGCGGTTATGTTTGAGACCAAGAGCCTCTGAGAGCAAGCCGAAGAGCACAGTCCCTAAGCTCATTACGTGCCTCGAGTACTCAATTTGTATGTCTCTGCTGATAAGATTCATGAGTTCAAAATTACACCGTATTTACATTTACACTCAGATAAAAATTTATGATACCTGCACGAGTCCGGCAGTTCTTCAGGGGCCGGAGGGTATGGAGACATGAGGCAAAGGTCCCTCCAATTAGCAGCTGGTATGGTGTACAAATCAAAGTTGCTGTTGTACACAACTTTTTTCGTCGTATCACGTGTGTATAATTGCTTCTTCACCTCGGTGTCTTGCTCGTTGAATCTACGAACACCAGAAAGCATCTCATCCATTACATTAATTGGGATCCCATGATTCGTTACCTGGAAGAAGCCCCAGGTTTCAGAGGCATGCCTGATTTTCTGCACAATCTCTTGGTGGAGTCTCGTGTCATTCTGAATACCTTCAAGATCAATTATGGGAATACTAAAATCCTCAATCTTCATGCTCTTACCTGTTTTGTGGATGTTATATTGGGGGATATGGAATATTCGGGGGACCGCTTTGGTTCCTGCGTTGACTACTCCCTTGACGCCAGCTTTAGTGTCATCAAAAGCTTTAAGTTCTCTAGCACGATCGAAGTTGGATGCAGCTTAATCTGTGTTTTCTGTGATGGCTTTCATTTTTGGTTAATTTTAACTTCTTCTTGGTGCTGTTGCTGGATTTCAGAAGATGTTGGATCCGAGTCCGACTTTGCCTGAGGAAGGATAACTGTATATGTGGTACTGATAAAAGCTAGAATGCAATTCTTTGACACTTGAAGTGGTCCCATTACCAAGTTGATGAAAAAGACAAGAGATCTAGGGCCCTCATGCTGTAGATTATCATAGGCTTGTAAATGAATGAATCAAGATGGAGCTTGTTCAACTCACAAATTCGAGCTCATTTCAGAAACTTTTTCTGACATAGATTGCGCAAAAACACTTGCACTTTTCGGACATTACTACCCCGCCTGTCCCCAGCCTGAACTCACTATAGGCACGACGCCACACTCCGACTATTGTTTCTTGACTCTTCTCCTGCAAGACAATTTGGGAGGACTTCAAGTGCTGCATCAGAACCAGTGGGTTGATGTTCCGCCATCGCCAGGGGCTTTAGTAGTCAATATTGGAAATCTTCTGCAGGCAAGTTTCCTTATTTGTCAGTATATATAAAATTACAGTGGGCTCCCCTGTCGTTACGCAAGATTACATAAACCTCCCTTCTCGGTTTTTGAAATTCAATATATCTTTACATAAACCTCCCCTGTAGGTGTGCCCCTTCTATGAGGGGTTATCACTATTACGCATGACGAAAACCAAGTTTCCGACAAAAACTAAATGAATATAGTTAGCAATTTACTTCCATATTGTCATCGATATAGTCTACTCGTTTCTGGTACTTCTTGGCAGAAAGAGTTATTATTTCCCTGAAGAACTGATACACTCGTTTGATTCATTTTTGAAATTCCAAGTACTGTCAAATGACAAACTGAAAAGCATAGAACACCGAGTTTTGGTTAGTCGTTCGGGCCCAAGAGTATTTGTAGCTGCCTTCTTTGGCAGAGACACTTGCAAGGTGAACCCAAAACTCTATGAACCTATTGAAGAGCTCTCCCCCAAAATACCGTGCTACGACCCTGGAACAGTATACCACGTACATTCGTAATAGGGGCATAAACGGTAAATCCGGTTTTCAGAGTCTTCAAATTTAAGCACATACTATAAACAGTTATCAAATGTTGAACATTATTATGTAAAGTATTCGGTCCCGTAAAAAATTTCAGTTCAAATCCTGAAATGTGAGAGAGCTGAAGTTCCATCCAAGCCCTTCGTGTTGTAGTAAGTGACGTACTCTCCAACTGTGGTTGGTCTGTATTTTGGCGGACTGTCTTCAGACACGAGTTCCTCAATCGGTTTATACACTTCCGTTGAAGTAAAATCACTTCTGAAGAAACACGCAACTGAAATCCTCGGAGACACGGTATTCACGCGCACTCTGTGTTGTGCACTGACAAACTTGTCATTTGACACAATCTGCCATGAAAAGAAGAAAAGAAACAATCAGTTTCATGACATATGTTCAAGACATTTTCTGATAATTACCAAAACCCCCCTAATATTTGCTTAATCGCTCATGCCATTTGTGGGTACTTGGAAGCAAATATCGAGGGTGGTAATGGTAGTTTAATAGATTGGAGGCTGTCATTTCTTGCCTGAAGAAGATCTCCAATATTGACCACAAGGGATCCAGGCACGGAGGGTACATCAACCCATTGGTTTCGATAAAGAACTTGAAGCCCGTTTATTTCGTCGTTCAGCAAAACGGTAAGAAAATCGCTATCGGCGTGTTGGCTAGCGCCAACGGTTAAGTGGGGCTGAGGGCAAGCAGGATAGTAATGCAGTAAGAGAAAAAGGCCTTCTCCACACTTCATATCTTCAAGATGACTGGCTCTGAGGCCAATAGCCTCTGATAATATCTTACATAAACTACTCCCAAGTTTCAACACTTGCTTTGTGTACTCCACCATTATATCTCTGCAGATATATGATCGGATCATACAAAAATATAAAAAATAATACTCAGCTTGCGAGGCTCGTGAACCGATTTGACTCATTTGCACTCCTAGTTGTAACACCAAAACATCAACATAGGGTAAAGGCACTTTTTTAGTAGTGAATTTTTTTTTTTTAATTTTGGTCAATCCCATATATTACGGGTTAACTTGAATTGAGTAAGGTGTAAAACTCACTCTAACATTACGTTAATATAACACTGAACTGCTAATCGAAAAACATTAATTCATTTTTACTATTATTATATTTATATTTTGGAATATTCTCATTTTTGCCCCCAACTTACATATCTCCGACCCCCTTATCTTAAATTCTGATTCGGTTCTTTTTTTGGGTACGTCTATATTTCCTTGTTTTTCCTCTTCTTTTCTTGCCTTCTTATTCAATGTGCTTTCTATAAACTAAACCGACACATCCCATGACATTGAGTAATCCTCAGGCTCGATCAAATCGACGTAACGAGAGGGTGAATGTTTTATATTTGTTGTTTGACAAATCAAGTAACAAGTGTAATACATTTATCTTTTTAATTGGTTGGGTTCGGATTTGGGCTAGAATTTTTCCATGGCACCACCAGTGACCCACCACACCACCACCGGCGACACCAAACCGGCCACTATTACCAATTTAAAGATAGACGGAGCAGTTATATACATGTACAGATCCATAAGAAGACGCATATATAACACCACTTACCTGCATATTGGTGGCAATTTCTCAGGTTCTGGAAACTCCGGCGCCATTTGACAATAACCAGTGTCCCTCCAATTAGCTGCTGGTGCTCTAAACAAATCAAAGTTGCTATTATAAACAAACCTTCTCTTCTCATCTCTCGTGTACCATTTCTTCTTCTCCTCATCATCTTGTTCGAAGAACTTTCGCACACTGCCCAACATTTCCTCCAAAACAGGGCCTGGAATCCCATGGTTTACCACTTGGAAGAACCCCCACGAACATGATGCTTCACGAACCTGATCGATGACCTCCTCACGCCTGATCTGATCCTCATCGATGCCTTTGAGATCAATCAATGGAAATTTCAGCTGTGAATTTGTGGGAGGGGTTTCTTCGTCTAAATCATTTTGTGGGGTGATGAAGATTCTTGGAACTTGGGTTACGCCGCGATCGATTGTTGAATATGCTGTGCACAAACACAATTAATTGTTGGAGAATTAATATATATATATGATTAATTGTTGGAGAATTAATCAATAATTGTGCAAAGGCATATCAAAAGTTGTTTGGAAAATGTGCATTGGTTAATGTGTCCCACATTGGAAAAATAACACCAAGCAGACAGCTTTATATATTATAATGCTGTATGTGTTATTAAATTATGGGACCCAAGAGAGGACTAATGGGCTCACACGCGGTGCGGTGCACCGCACAGCCCGCGCACGGGCACGGGCATGGGCGAATGTGGCGTTTGATGGCGCACTTTGCACTTCCCACGTGCACATCGTCGCTAGGAGCTTGGAGCCGAGCCCAGAGCCTTACTTTTTGAGCCAGAATCGGTCTGATTTAGTCCAAAATTCAAATTACGAACCAATGTCCAAGTACATCCGCTAAGGGATGTCTAGGTACATCCGAATCTGATTCAACAGTCAGATCCGTTGAGGGATGTAACGTGCGCATCGTCGCTAGGAGCTTGGAGCCGAGCCCAGAGCCTTACTTTTTGAGCCAAAGTCGGTCTGATTTAGTCCAAAATTCAAATTACGAACCAATGTCCAAGTACATCCGCTAAGGGATGTCTAGGTACATCCGAATCTGATTCAACAGTCAGATCCGTTGAGGGATGTAACAGTCAGGTAGTGGGCATTAAAAGGGGTGTAATTCAGGCCATTAACACCTGAATTTGACCTATTCAAATTCCCACATTTAAACCTGCCAAACTCCTGACACCTATAAATAGACAATCCAACACCTGAAAATATACAGCAAAATTCACCTGAATTCTGGCAAATTGCTATTGTCTGAATTCATCTTTTTCAGCTTGACATATATCCTAAAAGTAAATCGTCTGCAACCTTTAGCAAACTCAGAGAGTAAGGGCGATTAACACTTTAAGGACAGGGACTACCCGTGTCATTCTGATTCCATTTCTCCCATTTTTCTCAACAATCTTAAAGTGTTAATCCGTGTGAAGATGGAATCAGAATCCTTCCGTATCATGAACCAGTAGAAATTGGATCGCTTCGATGGAAACAATTTCAGCCGCTGGCAAGACAAGATGAAGTTCCTGCTTACCGTTTTGAAGCTAGCCTATGTTCTGGATCCCAGCCTGCCACCAATTCCAGAAGATCCTCCTGCTCCCCAGCAGCCTGTTGATGTGGATCCACCAACCACTGACGCCGGTGGTGCACCTCCTGCCAATCCTCCGACAACAGGAGTTGCTGCTCCTCCCAACATTGCAGCAACAGGTCCTTCCAGGAATGCTGTGCAGATCCATCAGGAGATCGTAGAGCCTCTTCAACAACAAAGGAGGAAAAGGGCTGAAGATGAAGAGTTGGCTCGTGGTCACATCCTCAACACGCTTTCTGACAGGCTGTATGATCTATACACAAACGTGAAGTCGCCTAGAGAGCTGTGGGAGGCCTTGGAATACAAATACAAAGCTGAGGAAGAAGGTACTAACAAATATTTAGTTTCTAAATATTTGGATTTCAAGATGGTTGACAACAAACCGATTCTGGAGCAAGTGCATGAGCTCCAAGTAATCGTTAACAAACTCAGAATGGTTAAAATTATCCTTCCAGAGACATTCCAGGTTGGTGCAATCATTGCAAAACTTCCTCCAGCCTGGAAAGATTATGCAAAACGTTTGATGCATAAATCTGAGGATTTGTCCTTGGAACAAATTCAAAAACATCTGCGTATTGAAGAGGAGGCTCGGAAACGCGATGGAAAGAATTTGGTTCAAGGACAATCGAGTGTGAACTTTGTTGAATCTGGAAATTCTTCTAAAAAGAAACATTTCGGTGTTAAAAAGAATTCTGGACAAATTAAGAAAACCATACAGAAGCCTAAACATTCTACTGTTGTTAACAAAAGAAAAGATAAGTGTCATGTTTGTGGAGAAACAGGACATTATGCGAGAGAATGCCCACAACGGAAGAGTGGATCCGGAGTTGCAAACATGGTTGAGGAGAACCTAGTTGCCATGGTGACTGATCTTAGCCTCGATGTGGCTATGATTTCTGAAATCAACATGGCAAGTGAACTTTCTGGCTGGTGGTTAGATTCTGGAGCTACCGTTCACATTTGCAACGATCGAAGGCTTTTCAAGACCTTTGAAGAAACTGTTGGGCAAGAGGTTCAGATGGGAAATAACTCCAAAGCCAGTGTTGGAGGCAAAGGATCTGTCGAGCTCAACTTTACCTCCGGAAAGAAATTAACTTTGATTAATGTCTTGTTTGTACCAGATGTTAGGAAAAGTTTAATTTCTGTTGATTTGTTAGACAAGAAAGGTTTTAAGATTTCTGTTGAATCTGGCAAAGTCATCATCATGAAAAATGGTGAATTTGTTGGAAAAGGCTATACTTGTAATGGGATGTATAAGATGTCTATCAATAATATGAATCTTGTTTCTGCTTACATGATTTCTTCAATTTCTTTATGGCATAGTCGATTAGGACATGTTAGTGCAAAGAATTTGAAAAATATGCATGCAATGGGATTAATTGATATTGGTAAAAACGAACTTGATAAGTGTGAAATTTGTGCAAAATCAAAAAGTGTAAGAAAGCCTTTTCCGAGTGTTAAAAGAGAATCACAAATATTAGATTTAATTCATACTGATATTTGTGAGTTAAATGGAATTTTAACTAGAGGTGGTAAAAGGTATTTTATTACTTTTATTGATGATGCTAGTCGTTTTTGCTATGTGTATTTGTTAAGAACTAAAGATGAAGCTCTTAGTTCTTTTGTGAAATACAAATCAGAAGTAGAAACCCAACTTGAGAAGAAGATTAAGGTTCTACGTTCTGATCGAGGCATGGAATATTGTTTGAATGCTTTTGATACACTTTGCGAAGAAAGTGGTATCATACATCAAACAACTGCCGGTTATACACCCCAGCAGAACGGTGTAGCTGAAAGGAAAAATCGTACCTTTCTGGACATGATAAATTGCATGTTAAATCATGCAAATTTACCTCACAACTTATGGGGTGAAGCTCTTCTATCTGCGTGCCATATTCTAAATAGGATGCCTAGTACTGTTGTGAAGTCTAGTCCCTATGAAATATGGAAAGGCAAAAAACCCAACATAAGTTATTTTAAAGTGTGGGGGTATGTGGCTTATTTTCGGGTTCCTGATCCCAAACGGACTAAGTTAGGAGCCAGAGCTATTAAAAGTGTGTTCGTTGGGTATGCTCTTAATAGCAAGGCTTATAGACTTCTTGATTTGGAGTCTAATGTGATATCTGAGTCCAGGGATGTTGAATTCTTCGAAAATACATTTTCAAAAGATGTTGAAAATGATTCTGAGCCATCCCAAATTGAGCCTAGAGATCCTATAAGGCCGGTTGAGGAAAATAATATTCCTACACAACCAATTGAACCTAGAAGGAGTACTAGAGCAAGAAAAGAGAAAAGCCTAGACAAAGACTTTATCTCTTCTGAGGCTTTATTGTTCTTGGTGGAGGGGGACCAGGATAATAAAGTGGTAAGTGAAATACCGTTTGTATTTTCACTTGAGACGGATCCTAAAACATTTTTAGAAGCTATGGCTTCTCGAGATGCTTCCTTCTGGAAGGAAGCTGTGAACGATGAAATGGATTCGATCTTGGGTAATAATACTTGGGTATTAGCAGACTTACCTCGTGGTTCTAAACCCATTGGGTACAAGTGGGTATTTAGAAGAAAACGAAACACTGACGGCACTATATCAGCTTTTAAAGCTAGATTAGTTGCCAAAGGGTTTAGACAAGTAGAAGGGATTGACTACTTTGACACTTATGCACCGGTGGCTCGAGTTGCTTCCATTAGAATTCTTCTTGCCTTAGCCTCTCTTTACGATCTGTTTGTTCATCAAATGGACGTAAAGACAGCTTTTTTAAATGGAAATTTAAAAGAATAAATCTATATGGAACAACCTGAGGGTTTTGTAGCACCGGGAACAGAAAACAAAGTGTGTAAGTTAGTAAAATCTCTGTATGGTCTAAAACAAGCACCAAAACAGTGGCATGAGAAGTTTGACACTGCTATCTTGAAATTCGGATTCAAGTATAACAGTGCTGACAGGTGCATTTATTCCAAAAGTACGACTGACTATATGGTGATAGTCTGTCTATATGTCGATGATATGTTGATCATCGGGACGAATATGATTGGAGTAAACGAGACTAAAAAGTATCTATCCTCGGTCTTTAAGATGAAAGACTTAGGTGAAGTAGATACTATTTTAGGCATTAAAGTTAAAAAACATAGTGGGGGTTTTTCACTAAACCAATCTCACTATATTGAGAAAGTTCTGACTAAGTTTAATCACCTTGAGATCAAGGAGGTGAATACTCCGTTTGACAACGGACTGAAACTTAAAGAAAATACTGGTAGAGCTATTGCACAGCTTGAGTATGCAAGTGCTATTGGCAGCCTTATGTACGCAATGCATTGCACTAGACCAGATATTTCCTTTGCAGTTTCAAAACTTAGCAGATACACGAGCAGTCCCAATGCTGATCATTGGAAAGCTATTAGTAGGGTACTTGGGTACCTTAAGAGAACTATTAGCTTTAGTTTGTTCTATAACAAATTCCCTAGTGTGTTGGAAGGGTACTCAGACGCAAGTTGGATAACTAGCGTGGGAGATAATAAATCCACAAGTGGGTGGGTTTTCACTCTTGCCGGTGGGGCTGTTTCTTGGGCAAGCAAGAAACAGACAATAATTTCTCACTCTACCATGGAATCTGAGTTCATAGCTTTGGCACAAGCTGGACAAGAGGCTGATTGGATTAGAAATATGTTGTTAGACATAGATCTATGGCCGAGTCCAATGCCTCCAATTTCGTTGTATTGTGACAGCGAAGCTACGCTTACAAAAGCGTATAGTGGCACCTATAATGGCAAGTCTAGACATATTGGTCTTAGACATGCATTTGTGAGACAATTGATACAAGATGGTATCATAACAATTGTCTATGTGAGGTCAAATAAGAATTTGGCTGATCCATTTACTAAGCCTCTGACGAGAGACTTAGTAGCTACAACTACTAGAGATATGGGACTTAAACCACCCGAACCATAAGTGATGGTAACCCTACCTATAATCTAGGTTACCCCTGGTTATAGGTTCAAAGGGAAAAACAATTCACGAGTTGGTTAGAGCTGTCAAAGTGGTCTCATATGTAATAAAAGATAGCTCAGTGAGTTGCAAAGTGACAAGGTTGAGCTATGCTCCTAACAAAATGCTGCACTAATGCAACTAGTGCTAGAGAAACATTTTGCCTATATGAACAAGAAGTGAAGCCGCTTCTTATAGAGAGTTGTGGTTTACTCTCTTAAAGGTTCATGAAATGGGATATCGCGTATGGCTTTATAAGCGCAAAGCAGTGGAGTGCTTGTTGTATGAGAAAGAAAACATGTGTGTGATAACTCCGATTGCATCACGAAGGAGTTGAGGTTCAATCTACGGACACCTTCAACTTCGATGCAATTTTGAGTTATTTACACTAAGGGAAGGTTCAATGTTCGTCACACCTTCCTCTAGGCATGTGATCTTTGACAAAATCTTCAGGGACTTGTATGGCAAAAGAGTAGTTTTCCAAACAAGTGGGGGATTGTTGAATATGCTGTGCACAAACACAATTAATTGTTGGAGAATTAATATATATATATGATTAATTGTTGGAGAATTAATCAATAATTGTGCAAAGGCATATCAAAGGTTGTTTGGAAAATGTGCATTGGTTAATGTGTCCCACATTGGAAAAATAACACCAAGCAGACAGCTTTATATATTATAATGCTGTATGTGTTATTAAATTATGGGACCCAAGAGAGGACTAATGGGCTCACACGCGGTGCGGTGCACCGCACGGGCACGCGCGCACGGGCTCGGGCCGGGGCCGGGGCCGGGCATGGACGAATGTGGCGTTTGATGGCGCACTTTGCACTTCGCACGTGCGCATCGTCGCTAGGAGCTTGGAGCCTCCCCTCCGAGCCCAGAGTCTTACTTTTTGAGCCAGAGTCGGTCTGATTTAGTCCAAAATTCAAATTACGAACCAATGTCCAAGTACATCCGCTAAGGGATGTCTAGGTACATCCGAATCTGATTCAACAGTCAGATCCGTTGAGGGATGTAACAGTCAGGTAGTGGGCATTAAAAGGGGTGTAATTCAGGCCATTAACACCTGAATTTGACCTATTCAAATTCCCACATTTAAATCTGCCAAACTCCTGACGCCTATAAATAGACAATACAACACCTGAAAATATACAGCAAAATTCACCTGAATTCTGGAAAATTGATATTGTCTGAATTCATCTTTTTCAGCTTGACATATATCCTAAAAGTAAATCGTCTGCAACCTTTAGCAAACTCAGAGAGTAGGGGCGATTAACACTTTAAGGACAGGGACTACCCGTGTCATTCTGATTCCATTTCTCCCATTTTTCTCAACATCGACTAGGCCTTTGACGCCGGTTTTGGTGTCGTCGAGAGCTTTTAGCTCCGTTGCTCTTCCGGGGTTTGACGCTGCTACAGTTGGGCTCGTCGCCGTCTTTCTTAGGAAGGATTTCAGTTTCAGAAGCAACTAGTTTTGATTTTTTACTTTTATGACAATTGACAGGATTTAAGGGTATGCAGAATGATGATAGCTTTAGCTGTCTGGATCAGTATAATAAAGTCGACACATATTTTAATGAGAGATTTTCAAAAATAATATTATTTTTATAAAAAGTTTGAAATTGTAACATAAATCATGGATCAGATCCGTGATTCTTATTATTTTAATATTATTTATGTCGGAATCACGGAGATCATCCACGATTCCTAATTTTTTATATTATTTTAATCGGAGTCGTGGTGAGCACGACTCCAAAAATTTTGACTTCAATTTGTTTTTTTGTTTTTCTTAATTTTTCATTTCTTTCTATATTTAATGTAATTACTTGATGTATTTTTTCCGTGGTCTAAATTATATTGAAAAAATACGAAGTTTATTTCGTTGGATCCGAATCTTCAAGGCAAAGATGGAATTTGAATCTGAATCTCGTAACTCAAGTTATAGCTGGAAAACAAATCAAATAGGGTAAATGAGTCATATGTACTGAAATTTGTTTTATCGGAGGTTCAAACGGCATCGAAAAAATACGAAATTTATTTCATTGGATCCGAATCGTCAAAACAAGTCCAATGAAAAAGACGGAATTCGAATCCGAATCCCGTAGCTCAAGTTATAGCTGAAAAACGAATCAGAAAGGGTAAATGAGTCATATGGACTGAAATTTGCTTCGTCGGAGGTCCAAACAGCATCAAAAAAATACGAAATTTAGTTCATTGGATCCGAATTGTCAAAACAAGTCCAACCAAAAAGACGGAATTCGAATTCGAATCCTGTAGCTCAAGTTATAGCTGAAAAACGAATCAAATAGGGTAAATGGGTCATATGGACTGAAATTTGCTTCGTCGGAGGTTCAAACATCATCGAAAAATACGAAGTTTGATTCATTGGATCCGAATCGCCAAAACGAGTCCAATAGAAAAGACGGAATTCGAATCCGAATCCCGTAGCTCAAGTTATAGCTGAAAAACGAATCAAATAGGGTAAATGGGTCATATGGACTGAAATTTGTTTCGTCGGAGGTCCAAACAGCATCGAAAAAATACGAAGTTTGGTTCATTGGATCCGAATCGTCAAAACGATTCCAACTAAAAAGATGAAATTCGAATCCGAATCTCATAACTCAAGTTATAGCTGAAAAACAAATCAAATAGGGTAAATGGGTCATATGGACAGAAATTTGCTTCATTTTTCAGCTATAACTTGAGCTACGGGATTCGGATTGGACTCATTTTGACGATTCGGATCCAATGAGCTAAAATTCGTATTTTTTCGGTGTTGTTTGAACATCCGACGAAGCAAATTTCAGTCCATATGACTCATTTACCCTATGTGATTGGTTTTTCAGCTATAACTTGAGCTACAGGATTCGGATTCGGATTCGGATTTGAATTTTGTCTCTTTGGTTGGACTCGTTTGACGATTCGGATCCAATAAACTAAATTTTGTATTTTTTCGATGTTGTTTGAACCTCCGACGAAGTAAAATTCAGTCCATATGACCCATTTACTCTATTTGATTTGTTTTTCAGCTATTACTTGAGCTACGGGATTCGGATTTGAATTCCATCTTTTTTGTTGGACTCATTTTGACGATTCGGATCCAATGAAACAAATCTCGTATTTTTTCGATGCCGTTGGAACCTCCGATGAATGAAATTTCAGTCCATATGACTCATTTACCCTATTTGATTTATTTTTCAGCTATAACTTGAGTTACGGGATTCGGATTCAAATTCCGTCTTTGCCTTTGAACTCGTTTCGATGATTCGAATCCAACAAAATAAACTTTGTATTTTTTCGATATCATTTAGACCTCGAAAAAATACATGACGTAATTACATTAAATATAGAAAGAAATGGAAAATTAAAAAAATAAAATCAAATTGGACAATTAAAATGATTAAAAAATTGTGGAGTCGTGCTTGATCTCCACGATTCCGATTAAAATAATATATAAAATTGGAGTCGTGGATGATATCCGCGACTCCGTCCTAAATATTATTAAAATAATAGGAGTCGCGGATCTCATCCGCGACTTGTATTAAAATTTTAAACTTTCCCAAAACGGTACTATTTTATTAAATCAGAATAAAAAAATATTATTTTGAAAAATCTCTCTATTTTATATGATTAGTTGTGTTTGATGGAGACGCTCTTGCTAATATCCATCCTTTTCACGAGAAATTCTAACTCAAATTGAACTTCAATTAATTAAAGGATAATTATATTATATTTATTAGTTATTTAGTTTATCACTCTTTCTAAAATTTTTATCAATTACACTATAAATATAAAATACTCACTCTTATTATACCAGTTTGATCAAGTCAAATTCGGATTAAAATTACCCCTTTACAAGTACATTGTGTACACTATCTAGTAAGGTAGAGAGGAGTATATATACTAAGGGAAAATTACATTGTACTATCCTAAGGTTTGTTATAATTACAAATAGGTCCCTATTCTTTGCATAATTATCATCAAGTCCTTATACTTTCATTTCCGTCTGAGGTCCATGACGGATATTAGTGTCTTCAGGGTCAATGGTTGACCGGTCCGAAATACCCCTGAATATTAAATTATTATTACAAATAGGTCCTTGGGGTTTAAATTTACCAACAAAGTGATCCCTGTAGTTTAATCAATAACAAATAAGTCCCTGTATCTCGGATCGGCCAACCGTTGACCCTGATGGCACACTAACGTCCATTATGGACTTCAGACGGAAATAAAAGTATAAAGACTTAACAGTAATTATATAAAGAATAGGGACCTATTTATAATTATGGTAAACCTCATAGTAGTACAATGTAATTATCCCTATATATTAATTACTATATATTGGGGTAGAGCATACCTACATTTTGTGCCTTTTATTGCCCTTGCGACATAAGCTTAGTCTACACAAATTTCAAATCAATTTCCACAATGAGTTTTTTGGGTACTTTTAAACTTGTGGATGGCAAGTTTCAGATGTGTCGAGTTCCCATCTTCTGGAAGGGAAATTCTTGCATGCACCGGGGCAAGTTTCAGATGTGTCGAGTTCCCATCTTCTGGAAGGGAAATTCTTGCATGCACCGGGTGTGGGCCCCGATGCATGCACCCTCCCTTTTTTTATTCAAGAAAAATAATAAAACAATGAAAAAAAATTCAAAAATAAATAAAAAAATAATTTTTTTCTATTTTTTTAATGAAGGATGTATACAACACCCGGTGTACCCAAGAATTTTCCATTCAGGAATCAATGGTTATGTAATAATACCCTTTCTAGCCCATTAGATTAGCGTGGTGAAATAGCTAGAGTTTCGAGACAGGTTTTGTGGTTCTTAATCTGTGGTTCTTTATTTCATTATTTGCCGATTGAAAATTACTAGTATGATATTTGTTCTTAATTTGTGATTTGGAATACTGCCCACGTTCAATTCCTGATCATTCAATAAATTCAACTTCATTTAAATTTCAATTTTTTTTTTATGTTTCTCGTTTTTTATATTCCAAGTGGTTTTTTCCAAGATAAAGACTTAAGTTCGAATCTCACTTAAGGGGGTGTGTGTTAAAAGAAAACTATTCTCTTTCAATATTATTTACACAAAATTTTATTGGATCTACAATTAATGAATGCAAAATACAAGAAAATAGCGAAACAAAAATAATATTTGATTTAAATCAAATAGTGGTACAATCTCTAAAATTCCTCTGATTCTTCTCTACTAGTGGATTCGAGGGCTTGATGCTTGATCTCGAATCGAACGTAGGATTTGGTAGAATTGAATGTAGGACTTGGCCGAAAGTGTTGGATCGTTGCACGGACAGAGACTTGAGAGTTTGGATGCTTGATCTTCGATTTGAAAGACTTAGGATTGATTTGGAGGATTTGGAGAGCTTCTTTAATTTTGGAAGGAGCTCGGGAATTTGAGAGCTTCTTTAATTTTGGTTTACGGATGATATGTTCTCTTGATGATGTAATTTGTGAGTTCTGATACTTTATTTATAGGCACGTGTTGGGCTTTCTTGACTTCACGGGTTTGGACTTGGATTTGGGTCTGAAATCACTAATAATTTGTTAATGAACTTATATGTTAGTCCATTTAGTTAACTCAAATAACAATAAATTTATATTTATTAATTTGGATAAAATAATAATAAAATTTAAATTTCGTATGAACTTATTATCGAGATTCATAATTAACAATCGTTTTATTTGGACCATTAATTAATAATAATTTCCAATTTTTCATTGTGAATAAATATTATATGAAATAATATTTAATGTTTCATACTTCGTGTGAGCTTTAAATGCCAACCATTATATATACAAAGTGTGGGTTGGACTATAATTCTATATTTTTATAATTTCTTTATGAATTTCTTTTCGTAGCTTTTTAAGCTAATTTTATGAATAGTGATATATATTAAACTATAAGTGATCGAGGTTGAAATTGGTTATGCTGATTGGGCTCGACTCCAACTGCTCGGTCACTTGAATTTGTTTAGTGTGGGGATCGAACGATACCTGTCAAGGTCGAACAAACGTGAGCTCGAGGCTAAACCGGGGGGACTTGGGATGTTGCCCAATTTTGACGCTCCGACGCTCAAGTTAGGTACTTGTTCCTTTTGAAAAGTGAGATAGTATTGACAACCGAATGAATAGTGAAAATAGCTTACCTAGTGCCATAAATACTGTAGATACTTATAGGCCAAAGGAAATGTGCATGACACACGCTCACACACTAATGGTGCATTAAATGCAAAACTAGGTTGTTAGGGGACAAGAGGTACGTCAAAGTACCACGGTGTCAGACTTTATCTCCCGGGTTTAGTTGTACTTGACCCAGGATCGACCCAGGAGGCCGTACGGTATCATTAGGTCGAACCTTGCCCCAGGTCGATGTGCAAACCGACCATCATACCTGACTGGTCGATTTACTTTGTGCCTGAGTGGAGCTTGGAGGCCGCACTTGACTAACATCTCTCGAGCGGGTGTGGTTGAGTGACAGATGAATGGGCTTAGCTCTTGTGGTCGAAGGCCTCGACCCGCGGGTGGGGTGACATGTCAGCGAGGCCACGTCATCCTCCACGTGGCTAGGTCCGTAAATTCGCCACTTGAGTTTGGTTGCACATGGCTACATGTGGCTTAACGGTTAGTGCCCCGTCAATAAGAAAATAAAATTTATCAATCTGAGCAATATAAATAAACAAGTTAATGATAGAGAAAGTAATAAATATTTTTACATATTTAATTTTGGTTTTTTATCAAGTTGGTTTAAAAACTTGATAATTCTTTTTTTTTTTTCAACTGTTGAATATGCCTTGTATTTATATTAATTGTTGGAGAATTAATAAATGAATACACGA
Organism: Lantana camara; assembly: GCA_037501455.1. Taxonomy (NCBI): domain Eukaryota; kingdom Viridiplantae; phylum Streptophyta; class Magnoliopsida; order Lamiales; family Verbenaceae; genus Lantana; species Lantana camara. The sequence continues at coordinate 119,298,791 of CM074857.1, forward strand.
AGGCATATCAAAGGTTGTTTGGAAATTGTGCATTGGGTTTTGTGTCCCACATTGAAAAATTAACACTAAGTAGGCAGCCTTATATATTAAAATGTTGTATGTGTTATTAAATTGTGAAACCCAAGAGAGGACTAATGGGCCTACTTTTTCTATTCTCCTGCTTGGACTTCTCAAAAATTCGGTGTCGGTGGATGAGCAAATGAAAGGCAAAGGTTTTTCAATGGTGTTGAAATGCTACTGTTGCTTTTCGGAAGAAACGGTTAGTCACCTTTTCCTTTCTAGTGACAAAGCGCAGCGGATTTGGACATTCTTTTGCCTGAAACTTTAAATGTATTGAGTACTTTTTTTTTGGATACTTGATGATGTTGGGAATTAGTCGGGTGGGTTGTTGTTTATGGGATGGTGAGTTTTGGCAATGCCATGTCCTGTTGCTGTATATAGTTGCTGCCATTTTCATGTTGCTGTAGATTTTGTTGTTGAATATTCACTTTCAATATAAATATTTGATTTATACTTATAGATCAAACATAAATATTATATTAAATTATAAAATTTTAAATTAAAACAATATAAATTTAACTAACATTATGAATATTTTCATACTTTCACTATTATTACAATATATAGCTTAAGGGTAGAATTACAACTTTTAAAAATAATTTTGCTGATGTCATCAAAATACTTTCACTATTATTCCAATGAGCAAATTATATTTTTGGCCCCATAAGATTAGGTCTTTTGCAATTTTAGTCCCATATCTTTGAAATTAGATGCTTTTAGTCCCATTATTTTCAAAAAACTACAATTTTGATCACATCCGCCAAATAATCGACAAAAAATGTACGTTTTTGTTGTTAAGCGCAATTTGGGGGGAAAATTATTATTCATTAAATTTTTTTTGTAGGAGTTTGCTTATTAATACCTCATTTAGCACCATATTACTTAATGAAAGTGATTTAGAGTAATGCTTCAAAGTTGAGTTAGGGTGTTAAAATGGGGTATTAATAAACAAACTCCTGCAAAAAATAACCTAATGAACAGTAACTTTTTCCCCCCAAATTGCACTTAGAGAAAAAAATGCATTTTTTCGTCCAGTATTTGACGGATGGGACCAGAATTGAACTTTTAAAAATAATGGGATTAAATGTGTCTAATTTTAAAGATATGAGACTAAAATTGCAAAAGGTTTAATCCTATGGGATCAAAAATGTAATTTGCTCTTATTCCAATATACCCCTCAAGGGTAGAATTGAAAATTTTAAAAATAATTTTGCTGATGTCATCAAAATTTAACACCCCGTTATTAACGGTTGGGACAATTTATGAAAGAGTGTGTAAATCTTATGAGGATGTTCATAATTTCTTAAATCTTAGGGGAGAATCTGTATTTTCATCGTATATCAGGTTGTTCGTAATTATCTCTTAAATATAAAAATGTAAAGTTTCCGAGTATTAGAAGAATCCAAGAATTAGGAATTAAAAAGATTTTTTCCTTTTCCTTTTCCTTTTCCTTTTCCTTTTTTATTTTGTTCATGGTTTCTATTAAATGAATGTTGGCCCATTTTTTGTTCTAAATCATCTCAAAAAGATTATTTAAACTTCCAAGGAAACAGAGGCTGTCAGAGAGACATTTCTGCCCAAAGTCTTAACAAATAATACGTCTTGAAGCAGTAAATAAAGCAGATTGCAGACTATATCCATTTAAGGATCAATGGCAAGTTCAGATCTTGAAATGCAGCAATGCGGATACACCATCAAGACCTTTGTTATACGAATGCGTAACGTATTCCTGTACAGTAGTTTCTCTGTATTTCGGTGGATTATCTTCAGATATCAAGTCCCGGATTGGCCCATACACCTTTGAAGATGGCATCAGAGACGTGCTAAAGAAGCACGCCACTGATACTCTTGGACCTTCCCGATTCGCCAAAACTCTATGTTCGACACTTCTGAACTTGTCATTAGATATAAGCTGGAAAAAATATAATAATAAGTAACTGTAAAATGTAAGATTCTACAATAATAATTAGAAGTAGGAATAATCACGCTGGTATACCCTAAGATTTGACATAATTACACAAACTTCCCTTAAGTTTTTGAAATATTACAGGAACTTCCCCTGACATACTCCGGGTTTGGCCTAATGCAAGCTGTTATAGTTCTATTCTTAAATTCGAATATATTCAGTATGTGCTAATGGTTAAATAGAGTATTTATTAAAAAAAAAAATGGTATGATCAAAATTTATTGATCATGATGTATATGTGGATTCTTCGATATGGGAAGTTTTTGTATTTTCTCAAACCTCAAGGGAAGTTTGTGTAATCAGTCCAAAACCTCAAGATATATCAGGCATAATTATCGATAAAATTTTGTATAGGTAAAATTTTCAACAGAACACAAACTTGATCAATTTACCTGCAGAAGATCACCAATGTTAATTACTAGAGCACCAGGAATGGACGGAACATCAATCCACTCATCGTTGACCAGAACTTGGAGGCCTCCAATTTGGTCTTGCAGCAGCACGGTGAGGAAGCTATCGTCCGCATGTTTGCTTGCTCCCAAAGTCAACTCTGGTTGTGGACATGCCGGATAGTAATGGCCCACAAAAGCTAGCCCGTGCGCACATTCCATGTCTATCAGGCGGCTACATTCGAGACCAAGAGCCTCCGAGAGCAAACCGAAGAGCACAGTCCCTAAGCTCATTACGTGCCTCGAGTACTCAATTTGTATGTCTCTGCTGATCAAAATTCGTGAGTTCAAAATTACACAGTATTTACAATCAGATATAAATTTACGATACCTGCAAGCATCCGGCAGGTCTTCAGGGGCTGGAGGGTGTGGAGCCATGAAGCAGAAGAAAGTGTCCCTCCAGTTAGCTGCTGGTGAAGTGTACAAATCATAGTTGCTGTTGTACACAACTTTTTTTGTCGCATCACGCGTGTAGAATCGCTTCTTCACCTCTGTGTCTTGCTCGTTGAACCTACGCACACCAGAAAGCATCTCGTCCATTACATTAACTGGGATCCCGTGATTTGTTACCTGGAAGAAGCCCCAGGTCTCAGAAGCATGCCTGATCTTGTTCACGGTCTCTTGGTGGAGTCTTGTGTCATTTTGAATGCCTTCGAGGTCGATTATGGGAATACTGAAATTCTTGGTCTTGGTGGTGTTACCTCTTTTCTGGATGTCATACTGGGGGAGATGGAATAATCGAGCGACCGTTTTGGTTCCGGCATCGACTAATCCCTTGACGCCAGCTTTAGTGTCATCAAAAGCTTTAAGCTCACTTGCACGATCGAAGGTGAATGCAGCTGAAACTGTGGCTTTCATTTTTTGTTATTCTTTTCTTCTTCTTCTTGATGTTGTGTAGCTGAATTTCAGAAGATGTTGGATCTGACTTTGAAAGGATAAGTATATGTTGTATCGGTATAAAACTAGAATTTTCAAGTTGCTGTCAAATTGGGCAATTCTTGACTTTTGACTTTTGAGTTTTGAGGTGGTCCCTTTATCAAGTTGATGAAGAAGAAAATAGCAATTTGGGGCAATTTGGGGCCTCACACTTGAGATTCACTAGAGTTATCATATTCGATATCATTTGCCGATATTGATAGAAATAACTTTACACCAAAATAATATGACCCGACTCGAACTCAAATGAATAAACTATAGATCCTAAATAAATAAAGATCAAGCTTGTTCAATTCACAAATTCGAGATCGTTTCAGAAATCTCTAAATCAGTTGGCAAAGTGGTGGAAGAGAGTTGTTGCAAGAAGCAAATAATGATTTAAACATGAACTCAAGTACTCAACTTAGGTCAATAACAGACAACGAAACTACTCAAATTCATCGGCGACAGAAAACTGCAACAGAAGAACAAATTTTCGACATCTGAATTAAAATTATATGCTGATTCCATAATGTAATCCAATACACAAAGCAATTGATCCTAGAAAATCGCCAGAAGAATCAACGTTGTCCCATTTCTCGCTTAAATTTAAATGTAGCTAAGTTTTAAGAATTTCACAAGGTAAAAGAGGCATGAAAATGAAGACCTCATAATGCTTCTGGAGTACAATCTTACAAAAACAGATCCGCATAATGATCAGGTAAATAGTAACAAACCAACTAAATCTGGGTATTGGGTATTGGTGGTCCTCTTAATTTGTTTTCGCTTTTGGAGCCTTCTTCTTTGATTTCCTCGGCATTGAGTTCTTCATGCCAATGAAGAAGAGTAGTGCTCCAAGCAAAGCCAAACTCTACAAAAAGATTCAATGATATGGTGAAGTCACCGATAAACCCAAGACATTTAAATTTTCTCTCTTTTCTTTTTTTTTTTTTTTTTTTTTTAATTTTAACAATTTACGGGGAAACAAAATTCATATTCGATAATCACCTGTGCAAACTTAGTAAAGAGCTGATGGAACTCTTTCTTGTCAGCATCGTAGTTATAGAAGTCATACAAGATGGGGCTCGTGACTGCTTGATGCAGAAGCTGAATTTCGGTTGGACAAGAGAATCCATTAGAAATGAAAAAACTCACTTGATAACTCATAAAAGAATGGAGGATTAATGCACATACCAGGATTAGGGCTCCAAGAGAGCTGCCAAAGACAAACAGGAAGCTTCCGAGAGCTTTCATGATGATGGCACCCAATATCAAATGTTTCATCTGAAGAAGACACAATTTTCCAAGTTACTGAAAGTCTTACGGTGGCATGTGGCTAAGACCTATTATGTGAATTTAAGTAAATATGCAAAAGAGCCTTACATCAACATGTGGAACTTGAAATCCAGTTTGGGCTGTAACATGCTTGCAGAAAACACTGAATTTTGGGGTTAAATTCTTTGCTGCTGGCCCACCATCAACCCCAAATTCATTGAACCTGCAAACAGAAATATCTAATTTAGGATACACGGGAAAATGGAACAAATGGAGGGTTCAGATTATAGAGTCCAGAACTTAACAGTTATTTGAGCATTCTCGTATATAACAAAGTGAATGAACAAGGTGCAATAGTCAGGGTTGAGTAGTTAACAGATCCTTGGAATTCCTATTTTGTGTTTGGAAGTACAATTTAAATGGCAATTCTGGACAAATATAGCAGAAAGAAAAGGAATCGACTCACTTCTTAGATAAATTCTAAATTAAGCAACTGAAACACATACAAAAGAAAATGAGTCTCGAATATTCCAAGTAACCTGTGGTGGCAAAACTTGTAGGCCAAGATCTATGTTGCACGGATACGGACACGGCGACACGGACACGACACGACACAGATACGGCGATACGGATTTTTTTATAAATTTTCCACGTGAGAAGGGTCCGACACGACACGACACGGTAAAATGATATTTTTAGAAGTGTCGGTGCATTAGAAGCCAAGATACTACTACCAACTATAGTAGCAAGACTCCAGCAAAATACTGTTGTATCTGTACACCAACCAATACAAGGTTCTCATAAACTAATCCATTATCACACTTGACAAATGGGTTGAAAACATCCCGCTTAAGACTAGAGGACCAAACACCACTTCTTATGATTATAGTACTGCATCTAGTCTAACAGATCTCAACTTTTCTGCAACAAACTAAGTCTAGATAAACTAATCCATTATTACATTCGATAAATAAATTGGAAACATCCGGCTAAAAGACTTGAGGACCAAACACCACTTCTTATGAATCTAGTACTGCATCTAATCTAACAGATCTCGACATTTCTGCAACAAACTATCTAAAAGGATCATCGTAGTTCGGTAAGATGAAAAGATCCCTAACCACTTAAACCCCTATCTCACCTTGTCCTGCAACAAGGTGACATTACTAAAGCATGTTGTACGGAATTGCACAAAACCCAAATTCGCAGACAAGTCACAGATTATCATAAAAAAGCAGTAGATCCTTCACAAAGAATAGGCAACAAAACATGAACTTGAACTGTACAGCGTCTGCTAATTCTAAAGTAAATCATGTCCATTTCACTAATCTTAAGGCCAGATTAATCAAATGCAACCAATAAGCACATAATTAAACTATTCTCGAAGCCACCAGATCCAAGTTCCAACCATACAAATCACCCGAAATCTCAACCTAAAAGGTCGTCAATCCATCATATTTCCTGTTTCTCCTTACTCTCCAACACTCACCGAACCCACAAATCAAAACAATACACGAAAAAGGGAAACAAAATGGCGCATAGTAAAGCACACAACGTAGATCTGAGCGATAGAAAGAAGCAGGAGGTCTTACTCTTGGTAGGCGGAGAGAACGAAGACCGAGACGAAGAGCAGTCTACCGAGGAAAGACACGAACGCCATAGCAACAAGGAGCTCAGAAATGGAAGTTGCTCTCTTTCTCTCTCTAGAGCTTGAGTCTGGTCTCTCTGTCTAGATTTGGGGTTAATTCAAAAAGACAGAGATTCAAAAGAGGGAGGAGGGAGAGAATCAAGGAGCCTCGTAGTCGTACTTGATTGATAATTGCAAGAGTCCCACGCTATTTATACCTCAACAGAAATACAAAGAAAATGTAAGAAAATATTTTCGTATTTTATTTTAGGGTTTTTTAACCTCTACAGTACTCGTCAAATTGGATACTCGTCCCTCTTAAATAAAAATATTACACAATTTATTATTTTAAGTTTAAAATATTATAAATAAACTCATTCCGATAAATTTTTAGTGAAATTATTCTTCTTTTCTTTTTTTAAGTGGATAGAATAATTTTTGAATTGATTATATTTCACCATTCATTGAAAAACACACTCAAACAAGATTCGAGAATGAACTCATTAACCACTTGTACCAATCCTGTTGGCAAAAAGATGTGTTAGTTGTTTTGAAAAATTAATTAGTGGTAAAATATAATCATTTTAAGAATAATTTCGGCGGAACCCTACTAAACTAAATTTATATGTAAATTTGAAAGTATAAGTTGTGCAACGTTTTTATTTAAAGAAATATAAATTATAATTACTCAATCTCACATGAAATACAGATGTAAATTAATGTTTATTTTATTTTTACCTTTATGTGAGTTTCCAATTTGTAATACGTCACGAATGAGTCATGCGATTGCTAGTACGAATGCGTAAATATTTTTAAAAATATTTTTTTTCTTATCTTGACAATTTTTTAAAACATTGCATTGCGTTTTGTTCATACCGCGCGCGTTCCTTTCCATTTTCGTGCATTATAATTATTAGTTAATACCTAATAATTAAGTTATCAATTTTAGTTTTAAAAAAAAAATTAAGAGCAATAATTGTTTATTGCTTGTGTGTTGTCATTATTGCTATTTTCTTCCTCTTTATTTAACAAATAAATTGCCAATTATAATGTCACAAATTAATTGTATCATACCATTTTGTATAGAAAAATAAGAGTAATATTATTTTTGTTTTTAATTCTCTCTTTTATGTGTATTAGTGTATATATACTTTTTATATCTGTTTCATCTTTTTTTTTTTTTTCCCTTCTATCAAAAAAATCTTTTCGTTTTTTTTTTTCCCCTCGAGTTCGTGTATATATACTTTTTATATCTGTTTCATCTTTTTTTTTTTTTTCCCTTCTATCAAAAAAATCTTTTCGTTTTTTTTTTTCCCTCGAGTTCGGGTATCAAGAGACTTAATACAAAATGATCAAATGTAAATCTTACCAAATAAATTTAGTGGATTTAATTTTCTAGGATAGGTATACGTATATTATATTTGCTTATTATTGTACTATTGAAAATTGATTCGTCCAGCACGAAGACACAGCTCAAGGGACACGTCTAACCAACCAATCAAATTGTTGTGCCAAGTAATTGGTCTGACTGGTAGGTATAATATTAAACACTTCTTAATATGGGCATTACGCGAGAACTTTAAAAATATATATATATATATATATTATTGTATTTGTATTTATATATGTACATAATAATATGGACGACACCATGTTTAATAATATGGGATCAAATAACCTCACTATTTCTTTTTTACTTTACATATCTAATGGAAGTATATATTTTCTTTCATTTTTTATTTTAATTTTAAATTTTTCGATCCCATATAAAATTGAAAAATATCAATGTAACTGATCCTCAAATTTTATTCTGGCCCCATTAGTTGAGAATTTTGAAATCGTCCATGATCATAAGATGTGGTGGTATGCTTAATACTGCCTCTTGATAACTTACGAATTGACAAAATGTGGTTCGATATCAATCAGCTAAATCCCAAAAACAACGCCCTGGTCAAGAACCATATATGTTGATACTCCATCCAACTTTATCAAGTAGTGTATGTGTTTGGATCCTATGGACGCCTCTAATAGGGTTGCGAGCTCGTGTTGTAAACATGGTGTTGGAAAGATTGAGGGTCATGTTAGGCCAGCATGGGCTCCGATAGAGTTGGTTAGGATGAGGGATCGTGAGATTCACTATAAGGCTCAAATTTTGTATAGTACTTCGTTCTGGTTATTGAATATTTTTGTAACTTTTCATTTGAGGAATACTCGTCGATGGTTTTCCACGCTCTCTACACTTGACTCTTTCTACTGCTATATATAAGAGGATACTCAATAATAATTGTATGGTCATATGGATCTGTCATCTGTGTTAATTAACAAAAGAACCGTGCACTGTGATAGGCCTTTTTCTTTTTCTTTTTCTTTTTCTCCACCTATTTTCCAATTCATTTATTGTCAATACACACGTGCTCTCTCACACAATTTTAAGAACTAATACCCAAAACAAGAAGAAGAATAGCAACAATCCACTGGGCATGCAGGAAATTTCCTTGTAATTATTGTGTAATAATTAATATCATATAGTCCAAGGATTAATCATAATTAAATTTTATCGAGAAGAAAGTAATGCATGTAGTCTAAACTTTGATAATTCCAAGGAAGCTGATGTTTATGTCACAGGATTATCTTAGTCGTATGATATGGGTCAGAAATATTAGTGCAGTGAATAAAAACGACAAGGACTAAACTAGTTTATGTCGTTATTTGACCTAATATTCAAATTTAATTGAGAAAAAGGATGTATTTCCCTGCAAAATATCTTTCTACTTTTATTACATAGTTTAAAATTTGGGTTGATTTTGAAATTGTTTATTAATTAATTGATTTTTCATGCGAAAATAAGAAAGTATTTAGGTTATTTTTGTTAGAAATTAATAAAATTAAGAAAATATGAGTTTTATTAATTTTTAATAAAATTGTTTTTTTACCACAACTTTTTCATTATATATAAAAGACCCAAGAATATGTAACCAATAAGTTTTAGCCCAAATGCAATTTGATCAAACTCAATTAATTAAAAAGATAAATTTATTAATTTGTCATTTAGTTTGTTACTCAGTCTAAAATTTTCACTAATGACATGATAATTAAGTGTAAAGCACTTGATTCCTCATTATATCAACTTAGTCGAACTAGACACGAATTAGAATTTTTTGCTGTCAGTAGACATAATAGGTTTTGACCGTTATTTATTTACCAAGATTATGGAACGTTGATGCCTTAATGGCATTAAGATGAAGTTTAATTGTATTATCATATCATTGGATGCCTTTGCCTTGAAAGCTTAAACCTAAGAAGAGAAGCTAAGTTTATTTATTGAACATTGTTGGCCTGATATGATTGAATTGAAGACGTGATTAAATTTTACCCAGACTATAAACAGGCATTAGAGCCGCCTACGACCACGACTGCCTTTTTGCTAAACTAGACAAGCAACATTAAGTCATTAACCTAATGAAAAACCTATATTATAAATTGTAATCTTTTACTTATCCGTTAATTTCCAATATTTACGTCAATATTTTATAAAGGATGCAAACTGTAAAATAATCAATAAACATATGAATTAATCAACAATCGAAACTAACTGAACCATGTATTATTATCGGTTATTAAATGTTATACAATTCAAACTATACCTACGCTTAAATAAATTCAAACACGTGAACTCAAAGGTTTAAATTTACGAGATTAAGAGATCTTCAAGTACCATAGGCAAGCTCTCATATAAAACTGTGATCTATAATGCACGTCTGAACATTTCTAAAAATATTATTTTATCGCATTGCACTGTGTTGGATACTGTATCATACACTCCTCACATGAGAAATTAAAAAAAAAAATCCGTATTACCATATTCATATTGTGTCGTGTCCGTATCACCGTATCCATACATCATAAACTATGATTTTTAATTTTTTATGTAATACTATTGCGTTATTTAGGAGAAAAAGAGTGACGAGGACTTGCATTAAATTTTCAAAATCCTATAAAATCCTTCACACTCTCTTTGAGTGGTTATATTAATTACTCAATTTAATAATCGATTTAAGAAGATTAAGAATTCACCAAACTTCCAACATTAAAAGATTTCTTCAAACTTGGGCATGAAAATATAGCAAAAACGATGAGAAGAAGTGAGGAGTAGTTGTTCACTATTTATCTTTGATGATAGCCACCAACCACCCTAAAATAATTACAACTAGCATGCATAAATTTAATTCTTTTTCCCATCTGTCTCATGTGTCTTCTTTTTATTCCATATCTCATTATAATTTCGAGTCGTGTGGGACTTAAAATATAAAATTCTCTCTATTAATAGTAATTACATATCCGGACATTCACAATACACTTTCTATATCTCTATCTCTATTTTCATCGAATTTCTCCTTTATTTCTTTCTTTAGACAAGTATAACTGTATTTTAGCTCCTGTTGATTGGTTTTGCGGGATCGGTATATAGGTTCATTCTTAGCTAAGGGCTGAATTTTCTCCATACGACTTCTCTTGCCAAAAGAAAGACGGACTTGGTACGATCTTTCTAGTTTTAAAGATTTAAACTGAACAATTCATAAACTAAAGTATAGTAGTAGTTACATATTCGAACAACTAAAGTATAAAATTCTCTTTACTAATTGTAGTTGTATAATATGATACCTCTCATTAAATTAATATAACGTTGAACTATAAAATTACACCACTTATTTATATATGCCGTTCATTATGAATTTAAATCGAATCGTACCACTAGACTACCAAGTTCTCTTACTAATACCGGTTATGTATTTACAAACTTAAGTATTAAATGTCTATTATAAAGATAGCAATACCTAATCACTAAATTATGCTGGCAAAAAGTAATTTCATTATTGTTTAATTTTAATTTATCTTGCATTTTTTTATTATCACTCTAAATAATGTGAAAAATTAAAAGGATTCAAAATCCTATGAAAAACGTGAGATGTCCAACTTATATATATATATATATATGATAAACCAACACATAAAATTTTTACGTTTTCAATAATTAGCATAACATCCCTTACATAATAATATTGTAGCACCCACACGTAGGGCCACATCCCCCGCACTATAATCCAAACCCGAATACGAAATGGAATGTCCGTACCCGAATCCGAATCATAGCGAACGGGAGACCTAACACACCCTCTAGGCTAGGCGGAGCTAAACACACCAAACCAGAGTACGCGGAAGCGAATAAATAAAAGCAACAACGAAAGATCATCACATATATATACTTATAGGTACCATCACTTACATATTCACATTATTTACATATAGGTACCAACACTCCCTTCCTGTACAAGCGCCATCCCAACTCAAGCAAAATATAAGTACCCAAACTATACATATACAAAATGATATAATATGCAGGTGAGTAAAAGCTACTAGCAAAACCTAGACCGACAAGTGTAACAACGACACACTTCTCCGCCTAGCTCAAGCCCCAAAAGAACCTGCAACTAAGAGAGTAAACGAGGGTCAGTCAACTGACTGAGTGAGGAGGCTAACGCACACCCACACCCTATATAAATATCAAGCATAGCACGTAACAAAAGGTGGACCTATGAACCGGAATAGGTTTTACAAACCAAACTTTCAAAACAACATATTATACTTGAAATCATTTCACAACTCTATCCCGATTCATATTTCCCAAACATAACATAACATAATGCTCGGCGAGAACGAGCTTCCAACCTTTACTCCTCAAAACATAAAACATAAAGCATAATACACATCCTCTCCTCCAATGATGGAAGAGCCACCCGTTGGCCCTAACCATCCATATCATAACAAACCCCCGAGAGGTAGCTAACCTACAACGGGTCCTCCCCGGTAAACCGAAGGCATCGGAATATCACGCCTTCCCTAGCTCCCGAGGTCGCACGTGATACTCCGGATGGAGACTATGCACAGGTTTAACCTCGACGGCCCAATGCCGTCCCGAGGGCTCCTTACCCATAGCTCCTCGAGCTCACAATCACATAGCATACCATATAACCAATCTTTCATGGTTCCACTCGCTAACAACATAAATAAACTCTTTTCCAAATGGCTTACATATACCTTCATATTACTTTTCGAAATCAAAGATGGTTCACAACTCATGAACATGTATTACATAACACTTATTTACATATACATATACTTTATCCACATGCGGGGCAAGAAAACGACATATAAAGGTTATAGGTCGAATAGCTATACAAACACCTAATCCTCACCTTGTGCGTAGGAAGTAAAGAAAGTGATCACACTAAGCCTCGGGCTTGACCCCGGCCGCTCCGTCTGAAAAGGAAACAAAAGCCCACGACTTAGACACTAAATGAACCAACTAAGACGCTCGGCATATGCTTGACTCATGCTTGGATGTGAAACAATTGTGCAATGAAACATATAAATCACAAAACATAACATATAGCAATTATTCCCAATTAATTAAGCAATTAAAATTAAATTACAACCTTAAACAAACAAAAGAAAAGCAAAGAAATGCTTAAGTAAGCACAAAATGGAAAATGGAAAGCAGTAGCAGCTCCCAGGATTCGACTGGGCTGGGAACGGCCCTTTCACTGTAGGGAACGGCCGTTCCTGGCCTCGCTAAAAGTTTCTGGAAGATGGGAACGGCCGTTCCTAGTTTGTACTGGGGACGGGAAGGGCCGTTCCCAACTACCCGAACTTCTCCCCGCGCGTCTGTAACTTGAACTAAAAATTTTGATCATGGGAACGGTCGTTCCCACTCTCGGCAGAAGTCATGAACAGGGCCCGGAAGGGCCGTTCCCAGTTTATAACTGGGACGGGAACGGCCGTTCCGGCCTGGTTCGAATTATAGAAGCAAAATCAGAACAGGGGAAGCTTCAACAAAGGCCAAAAATGGCGAAATTCAAGGCCTAAGGGCTGCAACAACTTACCATTATGCACAAACAATGCACAAATAATACATAAAATCATGCTTGACATAAACCACTCATAAAACTCAAGGAAAACGGAATTAAACATCAATGATCCAAGAATGAAAAAGTTAAGCATAAACACATGATCACATTGAATGTTCAACTAACACGTGCTTTCAAGTAATAAATGCGACATATACCACATATATAACTCATATGTAAAGCTAAAATTCAAATAAAACAATTATAAGACTCATATATCAAAATTGAACTAAACCCTTACTATTCACATAAAATTCAAAGAGAATCAACTAAGGCTCCAAGAGAAAAATTTAAACCGTAGAAATGACGAGCATGACGGGAGGTTTCCGAAACTTACTTAAGCTCGAAGATTGGTCAAGAAACGGGGAAGATATGGTGGATAGAAGCTTGAATCACCAATGAGAGGGTTTGTTTCTCTTTCTTGGCCAAGAGCTGCTGCTATTACGTGAAAAGGAAAGAAAGGAGGAAATGGTTCACTCTTAAGGCTTAACCGGGTTCGGTTCACGGGTTTGGTTCCAGGTTTCCGGTTCGGTTTTAATTTTGGTTGAATGAAGTTATGGTTCAACAAGCTCAAACACCAAAATCACATAATCAATTAAGGGAAAAATGTCTGATTCATCCGGTTGGATGGTCCGATTTGAAATCTTTGGACAGCATTTTGGGTTTTGGCAATTTGAATCCTTCAATTTTGGAATTTGTGAAATTAATGGACACAGCCCCGCCGGAAGTCTTTGTTGGACGCCGGAGAATCCATGTGGCGACGTTTATGAACACGTTAGCAGCCAGATGTCATCTTGTTGCCATGTAGGATTACATGTCATACTTTCCATCAACAATTGAAAATTAAAATTAAAAAAAAAAAAAAGTAAAAATCACGTGACAATGGTGTGGCATCATTTTTTATGCTGAAATTGGGAGGGAATATTCCCCCCAAAACTTCATTCTTGTAATAACCCTAATTATTGTTCCTTCCTTTTTCTTAGTTCACGAAAAAACTCCATAGAAGAAAAATGGAGGAAATCCAAGCCGTTGAAGAATGCTACTGCAGAGTCATCGTTCCTGGTCTTCTGTGTAATATCGAGGGTTGGATGAAGAGATTTTGGATCTTTAAAAGCAGCTAAAGGCCTTCAAGTCTTGGGTGCTAACCTTATGCCTACTCTTTTCAAAGTTCACGCCTGCTCCAGATTTGAAGAAAACAGGGGCCTGACTTTATGTTATTTATGAAGGTTGTATGTTTGTAGGTTGTATTTTATTGTATATAAGTCCTGAAACTAGCCATCGCCATTTTGTGTACCCTGAAGGTATGATCATGGATCTTTTGTTGTAGCTTCTATGTTCTGAAAATATGAATATATTGAAGTGTTGCTTCTGTTTTATATAATGGATTTGATGGTATTGCCTAATAGTTTGTGTAAGAATCCTTTGTTTATTGAGTGTTTGTAGAGCAGTTTGCTGTAATTTTGAGAAACATGTAAGCTGTGTAAAATTCTGAAACTCAAACGTGCAAGGGATGTTACTGTAATTTGGTGAAACCTGAGGGGGAGACTACTGAAATTCTATGGAGCCATTAATATACAATACACAACTGGAACCTGTGATTGAAAGATATGTGCATGTAGTTCTGTTGTGTGTTCAATAAATGGCGGAAGACAGGCCTAACATATCAACTTCTTTGTTAATGCTTAGCAGTGAGATTGTGGAGCTTCCTCATACAAAGCTTCCAGGATTTATTGTGCTCCAAAGGCCTTCATGCATTACAATGAATAACATATAGTGAACATCTACTATGTATTAATAATACTAATTAATTGATGAACTAAAAACAATAAAATACATATTAGATACAGAAGTTCCCAACCAAACATTGTTGCCTCACATGTGCAACAGTATAACAACATAACCATCCCTAAATAACTAGGTCCTAATGAGTCAATGTTTTGCATCTCGGATGCATCGAAAATATACAAACATTACATATCCAGACCATACATCTCAGATGCATAACACCATGACGGTTAACAAAATCAAACACCAATATTGTTTGTCCAAAAGCAGTTCTTTAATTCATCACATACAACCCAAAACACTTAACTTTCCTCCAACCTACTTTTTCTTTCAAGCACTTGCTTGAGTAGGTTGTGAATCCTGCACAATGAGATCACTCAAGCTCACATGCTTCTGTGCTTCTTCAATTCGAATGTCTGCTGCCCTTCTTTGTGGTGTAGGCAATAGGATTTTCTTTAATCCTATCATCAACAAATTCAGTAAAGAGGAAGTCATCATCAGACAACTCCTCTTCTTCTTCACAAGACTCATTATCATCCTCCAAAGGCCATAACTCGCCAACGAAATTCTCAACTTCACGGACTACATTCTCAATTGCATTATCAAAATTATCTTCAACTTGACTAGGACTGACGTACACAGCATCAACGAACAATGGCATATATAGCAATAGAACCTCCTGCAAATAACATCGCCTGAGCAACAAGGATTCCATCGTTCTGCAACAATACAAATCCTTTACCGTCATATGACTCAATGTAAAATCTTCTCTCATCAGACTTCTACGTACTGTACCAGCAACCATTTTTTCGAATAAATTACCAGGTAAAAACATTACCCAACTGTAACTCCAAAAATTGCTATGAGGATGAATTTTGTTTAAAGAAAAATGGAATTTGATATAAAAAAACCCACACATGTTGAGAACGAGATAAATGCAACCAGAAATTGAACAAAGAATCTACCAAGGGGACAACAATTCTTCAAAATACTAAAAATTACACATTCCGCCAAGGACTCTATAAAATCAAACCAAAAAGCAAAAACCCACAAACTAATAGAGGTAAAATAGCTGAAACTCAAGCAAAAACACAAAGAATCTTAGCAGACTTACGATATTGAGGCGGTGTTCATGAACGGTCTCCATCTAGCCTTCTCCAAAACCATGGCTGCTGTTAAAAAGGAAGGGTTTCAACACCAAATCTACTGCATTCTTCAGATTTTAGGTTGGGTAAAAGGAAAAAGTGAATGAATATGAAGTGGGTTCAAGCTTCAATTGTAAGTGTGTGTTCATTTTTTATTTTGCAAAAACGGGTTGGATACTTCATTTTTTTAATTTTGAAAAATGGCGTAGGTATCAAGACAAGCACGTGCCTCGTGTGTGTGTTTTTTTTCAATTTTTTTTTTTTAAAATTCCACATGGCAAAATTATTCCACGTGGCCGCCAGCTGTTGGGCTCCGATCGCCATGTGGATTCTCCGGCGTCCAACAAAGACTTCCGGCGGGCCTGTGTCCATTAATTTCACAAATTCCAAAATTGAAGGATTCAAATTGCCAAAACCCAAAATGCTGTCCAAAGATTTCAAATCGGACCATCCAACCGGATGAATCGAACATTTTTCCCATCAATTAATTCAACCAAGTCCAAATAAATTCACATAATACAAATACAATTAATTAAAACGCAATTAATATTAAATCACATAATCTACCTGTACCGACTGTAGGTCGGGGTGTCACAAATATAATATACATCGACCAAGAACCCTATCAAAAAAAAAAAAAAATGATAATCTCATTCGCTTACTGAAAAAATATAAATCCGCCTTGCATAATTTTTTTTAACATTTTGATTTATACCGAATTATTTTTATTTAATGATTTGTGTAAATAATTTATAATAATGTTTGTTGTTAAAAAAAATGATAACAACATTGAGTAAATACAAATTTTCAAATTATTTTGAGTGAAAAAAACAAACAATATAATTAATAACTGTAAATGATCCAAAAATGTTAATTATGTGGACATGTTTAGTGTGTTATAACAACATTGAGTAAATACAAAATTTCAAATTATTTTGAGTAAAAAAAACAAACAATATAAGTAATAACTGTAAATGATCCAAAATTGTTAATTATGTGGACATGTTTAGTGTGTTATAAATTCATATAATCACGTAATTCATATATATATATATATATATATATATATATATATATATATATATATATATATATATATATATGAGATAATCATAAACATAACATGCGACTGATTTAAGTTTAATACTAAAATTTTCCCAAGATATAGATAGGACTATTATAGTTCAATTCGTCTCCATTTCCGTCGATGAAATCCAACCAATTATACCGATAAGAATTATATTATTTATTTGATTGATCAATTGTTTTAAAATTAATTTACACTAATAACGTGATAAATATAAAATATTCTTTCTCTTGTTAAATTAAAAATTTTCTTAAAATTTACACTAAATGCATGATAAAAGTAAAATACTATCATTTACGTTACACTATCATAACTGAATCACATTCGAATTAAAATTTCAATGCTTGGTGTCGCTTTTATGCTGGAAGACTGGCGTCATATTGACGGGCTAGCGCTTGCTCTTTTGCGTGCGGTGTGTAATATGGATCAAAATAGAAAATATGCCATTGTGCTTAGTCATTGTTGTTTTATTTCGTTGAGGCATTTCCATTGTAATGGTCTTCTTGGATTATGGCTTATTGTCTATACTCTTGAGTCTCAGTTTGAATAATATATATGAGGGGAGCCTCAATAAATAACATACGGTCGTTGTGGCTGCTAGGGGTGTACATAAATTCGAACAACCCATCATATCCGCGGAACTGTATCAAACTGTCCAAAAACTGCCGATTGAAATAAATAAATAAATAAATAAATAAAACGTGGTTGGAAAATATATTAAAATCGTAACTTTCGGGTCAGGTGGTGGGTCTAATAATTCAATTCGTCTAACTACAACCCGACCGTTATATATATATTTATATTTTATTTGTAACCATAAATACATAAATATATGATACACAATACAATTGTCATAGGTATTATACATATATATAATATATATTTTGGTATTGAACTAATATTGTACAAATTTTTTGATAAAATATAAAATTATACTACATGATTTATATTTATATGATTTTATTATTTATTTAATAATGTGTATATATTTTTTTTTGTTTCATCTACTTTGAAATAATTATGTATTAGTATTGAAATAGATTATTAAATTAGAATAAATTTTCATATGCTTTGTATCTTTTTGGTTATTGTGTTACTTAAAATTATGAGTATAAAATATTTTTATTATATATATATATATATATATATATATATATATATATATATATATATATATATATATATATATATAATCAATCAATCAAGCCGTTAATTCGCCCGTTATATAACCGTACCCGCTCAACTAGAACCGTTCGATTAAAAAATATAATTATACATTTACAGTTTATATTTTTATAAACCCGCATACTTCAGGTCGAATGATATTTTATTTATAAAACCGCTCATATACGACCGCTTACACCCCTAGTGGTTGCTTAAAAAAAAAATATAGTAACACAAACGAACTGCATGTAACTATTGGAAAGGAATACAGGAGCCCCAAGGCATAATTTAATTGATTCCGAATGGATAAATTTACTTCAAGATATAAGATTCAATTTCTATCGTGCATAGTATGAAAACTTTATTATTGAGTCCATCATGATATTTACAAGTGGACTCCTTATAAATCGTGAGAGACTAACACTTTTCCTTAATGGACCGTTAAATACCTAATTTATAACCTCGTAACTGTTTTATCGACCAAGATGTGAGGCCCAATAGGGATGGGGATTTAATTTTTTCATGAAAGGAAGGAATACCCGACCTAACCCTCTTCAAACAAGCACTGTGCCGATTCAAACCCATTAACCTTAATTAACCCAAATTATCCCAATTTAATCATTAATCAAACCAAACTTCGCAGAAACCCAGAAAAAAAAAAAATAGCAGCAGACACCTACATCAACGGTACAGTCAAGAATCAATCCTACCCAAATTCAATTTCGTCTGCGTCCCTTCTCCACCTCTTATACTCGCCATTCTTCAATCCTCGCAGACTGTGGAAAAACACGCACATCGCGCAGTGGAAGGGGCGCAGCAGACATGGGCTTCTCTTCTTTCCTCGGAAGAGTTCTCTTTGCTTCTATCTTCATCCTCTCTGCATGGCAAATGTAATCCCGCAGTTACTTTCCTTCTTTTTCGCTGTTTTCTGCAGTCAGATCTGTTGTGTGTTTACTTTTGTCTGAAAATGTCAACGCTTCTTGATGCTGTTTAGCCTCTACGCCTTATGCGTAGACTTTGTTACGTGTTTCAGATCTAGCTCTTTTGGTGAGGTCTCTGTTTTCCTGTTTTACGAGTGTAAACGCTGTTGGAATAGTATGTAACTGAGAGGGCTGCGATAGTATTGGTAATTTGACATTTACATGTGGTTTTGCCCTTTTGGGATTGGTTAATGGTGGACGAAATTGTGATGGGGACGTCGTGCTTGGTGGGTTTTTGGGTAATGGCGAAATATACTTCTTTTTCTGTTTGGGATACTGTATTAGCCTTGCTTTCTCCTTTCTGGAGTTGAGTTGTTAAGCGTTATGTGGTGGGTTTCTGTGTATGGGGTTGTTCTCTTTTCAGTGTTCTTGGTAGACATGCTTTCAATACATTTAACTTGGATTTAACCCATTTTGGTTATGGAGTATCCCGGGAGCTTAATTTAGTCTGAGCTTGAGTTCCTTGCAGCTGCTAATTTCTACTGTACTATCCATGCATTGGACACTCTTGTTTTTTTTTTTACCTTTTTTGAAAACATTTGTAGGTTGAGGTGATGAGAAGTGTTCGATCTGTAAGGAAAGAAACTGTGATTAAACTGCTCGTTGCCCTTACCTTTCTTGTCACTGCCTGAGTGAAATCATGGAACATTGTTTCTCTTGCGCTTTAGAAATGTGTTACTTGTTTTGGATCTCGACTAGTAGATAATGCTGTTTGTATTTATATCAAATTTTCTGTAGATTTGAGTTGCCCATTGAACTCAAGGTAATTTTATAAGAAATCTTGGCATAGATTCCCCTTTGGCGGTTATAGGAAGATGGCAGTTTTGAAATTTTTATGAGATGCTGGAGTGCATTCACTATCTGTGTTGGATACTAATAAACTATAGTATCATAATAGTACTATGTTTAGGATGCTAGTTGCGAGAATCAAGTGATCTTTTATTTTAGAATCCTTGCCACTATCATAGTGGGGAGAGAAGTAGATGAATGAGCTTTAAATTCAAATCAGTTTCTGTCTGCTATCAGAATACTTGTCCAAATATTCATATATCAATTATCCCATGAACATAGTTTGTTCTTGTAAAATTCATTGTGCTTATGGTTCATTCATCTATTGTCTTCGCATCTTTATCAAATCTTAACTAGAAAAACTTCCAAAACCGCTCGGCTGACGAGATGGCAGCTCTCTGAAACATTCGTGTTCGTTGTTTTGGCTGGTTGACAATCTAAGAACTCTAGTTTTCTAAATAATTATCATAAAAGAGCCTATCATCTCCTTTAATTAATCGGTTGTGAGTATTTGGATATTAGCCAAATCTTGCTTCTGGCATCCTCAACCACCTTAAGTACTCCTGATTTATTGTGTCTTGATTGTTATAAGCTGGATATCTAAGACATATTTCCTTGACGTATTTTTTATGTGTCTGCAAAGCTGACATGTGGCGTTTTTCGCTTTAGCGAAAACCTTTTAAAAGTTTTTTGCTGATTATATCAGCTGATACTTGGTGAAATCTCATTTGCTCTTTAGACACATGAGAGTTCTTCAAATAATCCCCGCTCGTATATACGTGTATATTTGTCTTTCTTTGTGAAAGTGGAGAAGTTTTTACAACTTCTCAATCTACAGTACCAAACTCAACATCGTACATGCTTGTTTCATTTTCAGGTTCAATGAATTTGGAGATGATGGTGGACCTGCTGCAAAAGAATGGGCTCCAAAATTAGCTCTTGCTAAGAACTATGTTGATGGAATAGTCGGCAAAAATGATTTGTACATTGATGTAAGTTCTGAATGGATTTCTTTAATCTTCCCTTTCTCACTAACAGTAAAACGTAACGTCTGACTTCTACACATGCATTTTGCAGGCTAGGACTTTCGTTGCTGCCTGTATCTTCTTGAAGGGCTTGGGTGGTCTTTTGTTTGTGATCGGCAGCACTTTTGGTGCTTTTCTTCTGGTTAGAACTCCTAAACATTTCTACACACTATGTTTTTAAAACTGAAATTGACAAAAACATTCTCATTCTTTTCTGCTCAATGCTGCAGATATATTACTTGATATTGACCACTCCTCTGTTGTATAACTTTTACAACTATCATCCCTACGAGCCAGAATTTTTCACACTCTTGCAAGATTTCCTTCAGGTACAACCTATGCTCGAAAATTTGTCACCTTTTTTTC
The DNA here is from genome assembly GCA_037501455.1 of Lantana camara. NCBI lineage: Eukaryota > Viridiplantae > Streptophyta > Magnoliopsida > Lamiales > Verbenaceae > Lantana > Lantana camara. The sequence goes on from CM074857.1 coordinate 119,320,389, forward strand.
CCCACCTTTTTAAAAAGAAAAAACATTAACTTGTTTTCAACCTATTTGGAAGTGTGTGGCGCTTGTTGGTGCATTGCTATTTTTCCTGGGGATGAAGAGCTCTATATCGAGGAGGCAGCCGAAGAAGAAGACAACCAAATCAAAAACGGCTTGAAATGCAGCGAGATAAGAGGCTTCCGGAAATAGTTTGGTGAATTATGATTGGGGAAATAGAAAAACTTAGGACTATTTTGTGTTGTATTCTTGTTTTCATTTTAGTTAAAACTTTTTGGCCTTACAGAACAATTCATTAAGGGTATAAGACTTTGTTCGGATATGTTGAGGATGCTTGTTGTCTCGATGAGGATGTTTCAGGACTTTCCTGCTTATGCTGTTCTTGCACAATCTGCTTGTTCGACTGTTACTATATGCTATATTGCAACTTGCAAGAGAATGCATTTTTGGACATTATTAAAACTTGTATCTCTACAAATAAGTTCCCGACTATTGATGTAGTTCAGATGTTTGATGCTAAACTAGTTTAACCAAATGTCCCGTTCTTTCCAAAAATTAGACATTTTCAAAAATTAGAGCAAAATTCGCAAAACTGAAAATTTTAACCTGATATCTTTTTTTGTTCTTGGTAATCAATTGACTAATGCAGTCGTATGATTTTTACGGAGATCTCCCCTCATAGGAAACGAGACTAACCAACAAAGGTCTTATATGCTTTAGCAACTCTCTAACCTCTTCCGGGTGAGTCTCCTACACCATGTAGGATTTTTACGGAGGTCTCCCCTCATCAGGGACGTAGCCAGAATTTACGGAGAGGGGGTCGAAACTAAAATTTTTAAAATAAAAGGGCTAAAATATATAATTAGGGGGGGCAAAAATCTAAAATTAAGGGGGTAAAATAAAAATTTTTCTAAAATTTATAGGGGGTAAACATAATTTTTCAAAATTTAGGGGGGGCGGGGGCCACCGGCCACCCCCAGCCCCCCCTGTAGCTCCGTCCCTGCCCCTCATAGGAAACGAGACTAACGAACAAAGGTCTTATATGCTTTAAAAACTCTCTAACCTCTTCCGGGTGAGTCTCCTACACCATGCAACCGTGATAGATATCACGACCTATCATCGCCAAAGCTTAGCTTTCCAAGATTTATGAAATAGTTTTCGACAATCCAAAATGACATTATTCAAAGGGTAATTTTCAATGCCATTTTCGAGAACTCATTTAACCACAGCCTTCGAGTCCACCTCGACTTCCATTTTCTTGTGATCTTCCAAAAGAAGTGGAAATCAATGAATACAAAGAAGAAAGGAAAAAACGAATAATAAATAAGTAGAGTCGCGGGCACGTTTAATCGCTCGAAACAATTTGTACCAAAAACTTCGTCACTGCGCGCACTATACCTGTTCTTCGTCACTGTTCCTCACTGCTGCTCTAAGCTCTGAAACTTCGTCTGCCATGGTAAGCACAAAATTGCACACACTACACACACTAAATTTCGCTGGAGGAAAACATTATCTCACGGTTCATTGTTTGGGTTATACTTTGCTGCTCGCAGGACTACCTTAAGACAGTAGTCCCCTCTCAGCTCCTAGCCGAACGCGGCTCCAACCTCGTCGTCATCAACCCAGGTTTGGATAATTTGAATTGTTCTGTGTGTTCTCAATAATTGGCTATTAAGTATTGTAAATTTCTGTGTTTTCTGTTATTTGTTTTGTGGGTCAATTTTAGGTTCGGCGAACGTAAGAATAGGATTAGCGCTGCAAGATGCTCCAATTAGTGTTCCCCATTGCATTGCTAGACGCACATCTCAAGTGCCTAAGAAGAACGTTCAAGACCAGGTTAATGTTTTTTTTCATTTTCAGGTTTCCCTCAATTTTCAGGTTTGAATTTTATTAATCTTTTCTGATTTCTCCTTTCCTTTGTTTGTTTGTTTTGGAATGCACTGTGTAGATGCTTAATTCTCAGGTTACCACGGTGCAGCACATGGAGCGTGAAAGGGCTTACGACATTGTTAGTTTGATAACTTAAATATAAGCATTGAATTGATTGAACATGGAGTGAATGAACCACATTTGTTTAAGTGCTTTCGGGAGTTTTGTATTTAAGAAATGGTTCTTGTGTATTGTAATCATCAGATTGCATCCTTGTTGAAGATCCGGTTTTTAGATGAAGAGGTGACAAACAATCAATACCCACAAAAGGTAAATCTATCGTATGTGGAGAATGCAAGGTGCGGTCTTCAATTTAGCATTTATTGGAAGATTTGTGTCTCCAATTACTAGTGATAATAGTTTGGGAGTATTTTTGCAGATGGGTCGCATTGATACAATTCCTCCTCAAAATAACAGCAAGAAAGAGACGGTCATCCCATGGGCTGATGTGTTTGATACACAGACATCTTTAACTTCAGCAGAAGGTATGTAGAATTTTAGGGTGATTCACATCCATGTTTCTGTATGAAGCCCTTGATGCTAATTATCAATCTAGCAGTTTTGTTTGAGGTGTTCCATTTATGCTTGTTGCTTGGAAACTTAACCATCCACTAAACATTTGACTATTTTCTGAATTCTTTCTTCTGTTTAGTTTCTTAGCTAAATGAAATTAGTACTTTTCATAGTATTTCTGTAGTTTAGCCTGCATGTCTCTTGACTGTTACTATTTACTGCTAGCTTTGTTGCTAAAAACTTACAGTTCGTTTAGAATCTCATGCGCTAATCAATCACTTACGCATTTGAAACACCTTGATCTCTTTTTGTTTCTTCTTTAATGACAAGGGCAATTTGAAGGTTTGCTGAGTTATTAAGTTTTGATAATGGACTTGTTAATATAATTTCAGCAACATTAACAATGTTTTTACAGGAAGTTCACTGACACCTGGGGAGTCTTTAGTTGAGAGCGAAGGTAGCGTTAAGGAGGAACCTAGTTCAAGTGAGCCTAAATACAGGGAGTATATATGTGGTGAAGAAGCTCTCAGAATTTCAATGAATGAACCATATTGTTTGCACCGACCTGTTCGAAGAGGTCACCTCAATATTTCGCTGCACTATCCTATGCAGCAGGTACCATTTATCAATTCCTTCTCCCACTTTTGTTTGATATTTATATCCATCTACTTCCCTATGATCTTTTCATGAGCATTTATCTGCAATTGATTGAGTTCTGGAGGTAGAATTGGTTGATCTGTTAGTTAAGGTTTCTTTCTGCCTGCTATATCTGCCAGATTATCAAGATTGCTTACATTTGTCTGTATTATTACTTGAGAATTTCAACTCTTTTTTGCATTTGTCCTTGAAAATGTGTTTGGCCAAGCCTGCTAAAAATTAGTTCAGTTGTGCTTAAACTTCAGAAGATCGTTAAAAAGTTGTTTTGAAGTTTAGTATTATGCTCGGAGCATCCACAGTACAATTTATTAATTTCTCAGGTGATTGAAGACATTCATGCTATCTGGGATTGGGTTTTGCTCGAAAAGCTGCACATCGCTCGTAGTGAAAGGCATATGTATTCTGCTATTCTTGTTGTTCCAGAGACTTTTGACAATCGCGGTAATTGATATATTTTATGTCTGAAAAAGATATGAAAGTCCGACTAAGATGTTAATGTGTATAAGTTGCTGGAATCCCTTTCTCTCTCCCCAGGAATATTTATAATGAGATCTCTATCTTGCACTCAATATATAGAATATTTGCCTTGCTTTTAAGTTTTTCAATTCATTGTCCATTTCATGAGTGGTTACTTCCCTATAACCTGCAGACAAGTATTTGCATGTGCATTTGACACGTTTGTACACATTGGATATTTTGAGCAGAAATAAAGGAACTTCTGTCTATTGTACTTCGAGATTTGTGCTTCGGCACAACAGTAGTTCACCAGGTAGAAATTCCGTTCAAATCTTCACCACTTCCACTATAATCTTTGAGATGCTTCTGGACTTCACTAGTTCAGCTAGGAGAGACCTGCTATTCTCTCCAACTACAGAAAATGTCATAGGATGTTAACTCTTAACCTGCATTCTTGACATCTGTTTTCTGAGTTATTTCATTTTTTCTTTACTTCTCTATCTTAGTTCTATTTTACCTGGCGGCTGGTGTTCATCTTGCTCTTTTTCTTTTGATACATAATGCAGGAAGGGCTTGCTGCGGTCTTTGGAAATGGCTTATCAACAGCGTGTGTTGTGAATATTGGTGCACAAGTGACATCAGTTATGTGCATTGAGGTGTGTTCTTTATACATCAGTTCTATAGTTCTTTTCGATCTATTACTAGGACTTTGATTCTCAATAGATTCTAGCATTCATCCTAGGGCAACTATACCATAGTTGCTGTCATAACTTTCATCTGTCCCAAACTATGATGTTCATGTTTTATGTCCTTATCATCATCATTATCAAACTCGAGATGTTCTCTCTATGTTAGGGTTGTCAAGTAAGAAATGCTGCATCAACAATCAAAGAAGACAACACAATTATTGTTTCTCCCAGCACTGCTACAACTGCATTTCTTTTTTCTGTGACAATTGTATTAGAAGTTGGGTTTTGTGCTTTATTCCCTAGTTTCTCGATAAAGATAAATGTTCTGATACTTCTGGCTCATGGAAAATGCGAACAAACGCAAGCATGTGTGTCTTGATTATAGTTTCTATACATATCAGTTTCTACTTTATCCTGATTTGTTTCCCTTTGATATTTAGGACGGAGTTACTCTACCTACAACTCAGGTTACTCTACGATATGGTGGAGAGGTGAGGATCAGGTTCCTGATGGAAAAGCTCTACAAGAAACTTTGGGATGCTTAGGCACAAGTGGAGCCACATAGGCTTCAGGGGGATCTGTTGACCCACCTCACAATTTTATAATCCTATATATGCATATAATATGCATAAAAAATTGATAATCGCATTTAAATTTATGGTGATAATTATGTTATTGATCCCAGTGAAATAATATAAATTACATCAGAAGGGTCTTCATTCTTCAATATCACTGAAAGGTCTTGGTAACCTGATCATCTGAACTATTACATGGAATATTGTACCTCTAATAGATTAGATTCTATCTGCGGGTTTTGCTTTAGGTAAATTATATTTTAATGCAATTCTCGATCCATGTGAATTAATTGTTCTACTGTTTCAGGATATATCAAGATGTCTTCTTTGGACTCAGAGGCATCATCAGACATGGCCACCTATTCGTACTGATGCTCTAACAAAGCCCATAGATTTGTTGATGCTGAATAGACTCAAAGAGTCTCACTGCCAGATCAGAGTGAGTCCACCACAATTTCTCCTTGTGGCTATCTAGCTTATCTTGTATGAGATATTAATGAAGACTATTTTTCTGACAGTATTGATAGTGCTATTATGCTGTATCAATCTGGTTTCCTTAAGAGAACCAAAAAAAAAAAATCTGGTTTCCTTAAGTTTCCTGAAGGTACTTGTAATTGAACATGATGAAGCACTTGTCAACATAAACAGGGAAATGAAACGACAGGGAAATTTATAGTTGGAAATTTGGGAGCTCTTTCACAAGTGACATATCATGAAGAAAAGAAACCATGGCATTGTAACACATTTAGGTGTTGGATCTTGTATCTTAGCAAAATTCTCCTATTTGAATTTTAGCTTCTACATTAGCTATCTCATGAGAATTTCATTTCCTCTGTTATGTCCTTATGATAAGGTATTTCTCATGGGGATTTGCAAAAGACAGTTATCTAGTTTATCAACTAAAGTTGGTGTATGCTTTTCCATAAATATGATTTTGAGGTTTAACACATGTAAATTTGCTTAATACTTTACGGGAAACATATAATTTTTCTTCTATTCTATGTTCAGGAAGGAGAAGTTGAAGCTGTCGCTACCGTACATTCATATGAAGATGGTGATCCACCTGGGTCACACAAGACTAGATTGACTGCTCTTAATGTATGTGAGCCAAACGTATGATGCAATGATGTTCAATGAAACAGAATCTTGCTCAATTGATATATCGTTTCATGCTTACTTCAATTCCGTATTGAGGTTTACCGCATGTGCTGTATATTTCTCTCTAGTCATCATTGGTTTCTTATTGCCATTCGATATTTAGTACTAATTTATGATAATGTTCTCACATTAAACCAATACGACAATACAATTTAACTTCTTAACTAGGAAAGATCCTTCTCTTTATTCATAATGAGAAATAATTGCAATAAATATGCTGGACTTTATTGCTTAAACAGGTTCCTCCCATGGGTTTGTTCTACCCAATGCTTTTGGTTCCAGATGTTTACCCTCCCCCACCTCGAACTTGGTGAGTTATAAGTTCTATAGTATTTTATCTCATTTTGTTCTGTTGGATTATTCCTTCCAATTCTCTTCTCAATCGCCTACGGAATAAGTGTGCATCCATCCCCAGGTTCAGTGATAATGAGGATATGCTGGAAGATACTTGGGATTTTCCCAGGAGACCAGACCTATCAGATGGTTATTTCCCTGGGAATAGTGGATATTATCCTATGTGGGAAAACTACCCAGTCTTTCAATCAAGGCCTAAAAAGCAGGACATTATTGGACTTGCTGATGCTATTACAAAAAGTATTCTTTCAACAGGTATATATATTTTACATTCCTCTCAGCTATGATGTTGTAATCTTGACTGCCCTTTTTCACATTGCATTTTAAAAAAATGTCAGGGCGCATAGACCTGCAGAGGAAGCTGTTCTGTAGCATGCAGCTGGTGAGTTTTACTCTCCACCGAAGCTAGTCAAAATTATGACCAAGTTGGAATTTGTGAGTTATGATTTAATTCTTCAGATAGGTGGAGTGGCTTTAACTGAGGGTCTCATTTCTGCTGTTGAAGAGAGGTTTGTTGCACTCTAGCTTGAAATTGGTATTTTTTACTTGTAAGTAATGTTTTAGTTGAATGAATGTGCATAAAAGAAAATTGTTTCAGTCATCGACATACTTTTGGTTTCCCTGCCAATGTGGCAATGTCTTTTCAGTAGTAATCTTTTCCATATGAGGATGTTGTTGTATAAATCTTGAATTACATGAACATATGTTTCTGTTTCTGTTTCTGTTTCATCTGTTTTCTCTTGCAGAGTATTGCATGCAATACCTTCTAATGAAGCAATTGATACTGTGGAGGTTAGCTTTTCTGGTTCATGTAATTTGATCTATTATAATATGTGAGCATTTTCTCTGTATGTGAAATACTTGACTATCTGACAATTTAATCATGTGATTTCGTCTAAAATCTACATTGCATGAGTTAGATACCTGACATTATCTGGATATCGTTTTGACAATTTTTATAGACCTTTGTTACTTCAATTGTCTGTGTTGCCAAAGAATTCATTAAACTTAACTTCTGATAATTTTAGGGTATTGAATGCTACTAACGTTATCCAACAAAGGAAACATCTCTGGTGTCATATACTATCCAATTTCTCATGCGACTCATGTATTATTTTCTTCTTTCATGAGTGGTACATAAGAAGTTCTTGACAAGCTTCAATGTAATTAGTGGATGATGTGGCATGTTTTGATTGGCTTAGATTCTTTCAATATAAGTATGAGAACTGAAAAGCTAGACCGAGGTTTCGGCCTAAGTTTGAGAAGATATCATTTCAATTGCCTTGATTTGCCCGTCTATTGGGTATCTTATGTAATCCAAGAAACCAGTGTCGAAGATTCGAGAGAACAGATGTGCATATAAAATTGATCAAGAAAAAGAATATGTATATATATATATATATATATAGCAGAGATATACTGTCATAATTTGTTGATTTGACTTGACAGGTTTTGCAATCTAGAACAAATCCAGCCTCTGTATCATGGAAAGGAGGAGCTGTAAGTATTTTCCCTTTGGAGTGACTTTGTTTTGTGCAAAAAACTCTATATTTTGGGACTGAAACTTGTTCTGATGCAGTTTGAGAGCTCTTTCGATCCAATAAAAACTTACATTTATGTATAATTGTATATTAATAAGAATCTACTCAGCTTGTTGTTTTTAAGGCATAATTACACTGTCTTATTTGGAGGTTTGACCTATTACACAAACTTTCCTTAAGTTTCGTGAGAAATTACAAAAACTTCCCCTGGCATATCCCGAGTTTTGTTTCTATGTGTGGTATTATAGTCTGTAATTCAAAATCAAATATTGATCAGTAAGTGTTGAGGGCGAAACAGGGAGTTCATAAAAAAATAGTGATGATGTAATCAATCCACATGTAACGTCAACAATTATATTCTATGCTATTTCCCAAACCCCAGGGGAAGTTTCTGTAATTAGGCAAAATCTTAGGGTATGTTAGTGTAATCATCACTATTTTTGACGTTGAGCGAAATGTTTGTCGCTGCAGATACTAGGCATCCTTGATTTTTCCCGTGATGCTTGGATACATCGTGAGGACTGGATCAAAAACGGGATTCATGTCGGCAGTGGTAGAAAGTACAAGGATTCTTATTTTCTTCAAGCACAGGCCATGTGTTACATAAACAACTAGGTACAACTTCTTTGCTCTTCAAGCACACCCCATTTTGTCATATAAATAACTAGTTTAAAACTGCACGACTTCACATTTTAACCACTCTTGTCTTTTGGGCGATTCGTTATGTTTCAGATCGTCTTGTGAAAAGCTCGAAACATCGAAGCGTGGAGCGTTTGAAGCATCTATTACTATATCGAACTGATCAACTGGTCTGAGAATTGTTCCTGACCAAATTCTATGCCGTTTCGGGGCCTTGTAAATGGTCAAAACTGTGCATTAACGATGAAGAAATAACTATGATTGTATAAATCTGTTGAAATGTTTATGGTTTTGTCTTTTGCTGTTTTCATACCCTTAACACCCCCTATGAGTACCTACCAACATATTAATACCATCATCATTTATAATATATCTTCAAGAGAAGTACTACGAAAAGAAATAACTCGGGTTCACGAACATTTATTTTTCGAATTGGGCCTTGCTCGAGCCGACTCATTGTTCGGGTTTTGGGTCCGAATAAAAGTTCAAAATAACTTATCAAATTCAAGTTTAGATCATTTAATCTTGGTTCAAATCCAATCAATTCACAAACAGTGACAAATATATCCAAATTCTCTCATCGGATTTTCTTACTAGATCCGGATTCACAATATCCTGATCCGATCCATATCCGACCGGTTGACAACCCTCTTGATCAAATCTGAATCTAAATCCGGATCTGGTAAGAAAATCCATTAATCGGATACGGATCCGAATCCTTTCATTGTTTTTTAATCCATGCATAATCGGGTTGGATTAGATCTAAAAAAATATTCAACCCGATTAGGAATAAAATCTAATTTTTTAAATTACAAATTTAATGTAAAAAAAATAAATGCAATTACATAATATCTAATAAATAATTGCTATTTAATGGATTATTTGATGGTTTTGTATATATTTATTTAAAATAGACTAATTTAAACTTATTATAAAAGAAAATATATACTTTTAGAGTAAATAATTTAAATTTTATATTGTTTATAGTGATAAATATGTAAAAATTTTAATTTTAATTATTTTACTTAATATTATGTACTAGTAAATAATTAATTTAATTAAATATTGTATATAAAATCAATTTTGGATTCTTTAATTCCACATTCGATCTATTTATTTCGAATAATGAATATTTATAATCGGATATAATCTATCAGACATTTTTATCGATCTAATATGTAAAAATTGGATCGAGTTTGGATCAGATTCGGATTAAAATTTGACCCATTTACAGCCAATCAAACATATATCCAATCCAACATAAGTTTGACCCAACTTGATTGGATCACAAAACCTTGAGCGGCCCAATCAAGTTTGAGTCTCTATACGACGTCGTTGGTCGTCTTCATACAGTAAAAATTTTTGGCTCTTCTTTTCAGAATTTTTTACTCTTGTTCGCGCCAAAACAGAATATACCGCGAATTTCTGCCACTCTCAAAATCCTTGGCGCCAAGAATGTCCTCATTTTCACCCCCTTAAGGCTTAAACCCCACCACTCTCCTCTCTCACTCTTCAATTCCAGAGGTTTTCTGGGCTGTTTTCCTTTTTCTGAGAAATCAATTACAGTTCTACCTTTATTTTTTTTCTTCGTTTTCGTTTGGGTGGAGGGGAAGGAGCTATGGAAGCTTCACTAGATGAATTTAAACTTAGGGAAAGGGTAAAGAGGGTGAAATCGATGGTGGGTTCCGGGGTATCAGAATCTATTATCATTGAAGCTCTATCGCGATCAATGAACGATACCCGTGCTGCCGTTAATCTCATTCTCGATTCGCCTTTGTTAGATTCACCAAATCCCGATTTTACTACGCAGAAAATCGTTACTTCTACCGGTGGGGCGAGAATTTCCACTTTCCAGATGAACTTACCGAAGAATCTTGGAGATGGGGTGGAGGAAGGTGATGGTAAATCTGTTGTTGGGATGAGTGTGGTGAAGGAAGAACCAATGGGTGATGTTGGAGAGAGTGTTTTGAAAAAGTGCGAAATGGGTGTTGGGTTGGGGAGAGAGATGGTGAAGGAAGAATCTGATGTGGGTACCGTGAGAGATGAGGTTTGTGAAGATAAAAAGGGAATTATAAATTGTGAAAGATCGTTGGGTTCGGTGGGAAGGAGTGGCCTTAGTTTTGATCAGTGGCTAAATTTGCAGAATCCGGGCAAAGAAGAAGAAGAAAAGAAGGAAATAACTAGTGTTGTAAAGGCTGAAACCAGAGTGAAAGAAGAGCCAACCATGGAGATTAATGAAAATAAAAGTTTGATAGTTATAAAGGAAGAACCGAAGGAGTTGATCTGTGTTGAACCATTAAATGCAAGAAAATTGTCTGATAATGAGTACACAAGAATCCAAATGAGAGGTAATGATGTAAAACCTAAAAGGCTCGAAGAAATGGCGCTAAGCACTGTGGTGATCGAGGATGGGGATTTCCCTGAGGATCCCGATTGGGTGTTGGTTGGGAGGACAGTGATTGTTGGACTTTCAACTACAAAAGGGAGAAAACTGGAGAATAATGAGATTGTGCATTTTGCTTTTCCTAATCTGAATGCGAGGAGTAAGAGTAGCACTCATTTCATGAGCTCCAAGGCTCTTCATGCTGCCTCGAGTATTGTTCGTTTTTCAACAAGAAGATCCGGAGAGGTATTATTTGAGAACATGAGTAATTTGGTTCTTGATAATTTAATGTTTGACTTAAATTATGGCTTTTATGCTTTCTATGAACTGTATTCATGCCATCAAGCATCACTTTTAGCATAGTATATTGTGTTTGCTGATTAACTTGAGCAAATTATTCTAATTTATTTCATATTGAATTATTGGTGCTAATGGAGATAGTATCTATTTTAGTTAAAGCTTGGCTATTGCTTGGTTGGAGTTGTTTCATTTTCTGAAAACATTTGCAGTTTGTTGTGGTGTTGTGTTTTTATCATTTGAAGATTTGAGTAGAGAAATGAGTCTGTGATGTTATAAATTGTGCTTTGGTTGTTGTCAGATTGGACGTTTGCCAATGGAATGGGCAAAATGTCTTGTTCCACTCGTAAATTCCTCAAAGGTGAAAGTTCTTGGTCGATGTGTTGCTGCTCCATTTAATCTTAGGTTGATGCAAGAGATTATGTTGTATGTGAGGTAATAACTTCAAAAATTACTTTTGCACTTGATATGTTGATAAAAAAAGCTTTCATGCATGTATATGATGATATTTACCCATGTTCTTGCTGCTTGGTTTGCAGCTTCTACATTCATCGTTCTGTCTTTACGGGAGGTGATAGTTCATCTTGGAAGCTGGAGCAGACAAATATTGATACCACCACATATCCTCTCTTGACATTGTTTAAATTGCTGAAAATCAATCCTTCTCAAAAGGTACTAAGTTTGTCTAAATCATTATCATCTTTTTATCTCAATGCAGAGCAATTTATTGTCTGGTTTTAATCTTTATTGTTCTTTTGATGGTGGATTTCAATAGGCAGATTTCACACCAGAAGAACTTAATTCTCGGAAGCGCTCGCTCCATTTAGATGTATGTCTAAATAAAGTTTTGTTGTTTTTCTTGGAGCTTGGGTTGATTTTATTTACCCTTTTATGTAGTATAACGTCTTAAAAAATCATTCTTCAGGATGATTCAGGTGAGGTTGCTTCCCTGTTGCCTTCCGTGAAGAAAGGAAAGGGTTGCCAACAAATACTAGATCACAGCAACAAAGACGAACAAGCTATTTCAGAATCATCATTGAATAAGCTTGTTGGTGCTGTAGATACTTATAATTTAGAGGTATAACTGATGACTATTTGTTTTTCATTTTCATTTTCACTGATATTTAAAGCGTAACTGTCAAACCCATTTCTAAGTTATGTATTCTTAACGTCTTAGGAAATGGAGCCTCCGATGACTCTTACTTGTGATTTGAGGCCATACCAGAAGCAAGCTCTTTATTGGATGTCTGAACTGGAGAAAGGTGCAAATGTGAAAGACACAGAGAAGACTCTTCATCCATGCTGGGCGGCTTATCGTGTCTGCGATGAGTATGAACTTTACCAGTATTTTTTTTTAATGAAAATCAAATTAGCAGCATATGTTTTTCATGTCAATTCATCTTTTTTTCCTACAGGAGAGCTCCAGCAATTTATGTGAACATTTTTTCAGGGGAAGCAACCACTCAGTTTCCAACTGCAAGCCAGATGGCAAGAGGAGGGGTAAGTCTTATCATTCCAATTTACAATTTTAAATTTGTATTGAAAAATAAAGAATGCAATTTTTTGAGATGCATGTTTATCCATTTCAGTGTTATTTCAACATTTCTTGTGGAAATATTGCATTTTTATTACATTCCACTTGACATGGGCCTATGCAGATTTTGGCAGATGCAATGGGACTCGGGAAAACTGTGATGACAATTGCTTTGATACTGGCAAGAAGGGGCCGAGGTGTAATTGAGGATCAAGAAGTTGTCGCTGAACATAAGAACAAAGAGAGAAGTAGGAAAGCAAAAGGTGGAACACTCATTGTTTGTCCAATGGCTTTACTTAGCCAGTGGAAGGATGAGCTCGAAACACATTCAAAGGCAGACAGCATTTCTGTCTTTGTTCATTATGGTGGGGATCGAACCAACAATCCTAAGGTGATGGCAGAACATGATGTTGTCTTGACCACATATGGTGTGCTGTCGTCGGCTTACAAATATGTAAGAACTCGTAGCTTTCTTCTCTGATCCTGTAATTCTTACAAATTTGTATAATTCAATCAAGTTTTTTGTCGTGTTATCCAGGATTCTGTTGAAAGCATTTTCCACAAAGTTGAATGGCATCGTGTGGTGTTAGATGAAGCTCACACAATTAAATCCTCAAAGACTCAAGCTGCTCAGGCTGCTTTTGCACTGTCATCATATTGCCGGTGGTGCCTCACCGGCACTCCTCTTCAGGTGAGTTATTTTCTGATTTTTTTTTTATTATCTTCTTTTGTGGGTTTGAATACTTTTAACTCTCTGATGAAATATTTATGAGAAAATTATTGATGCAGAATAATTTGGAAGATCTCTTTAGTCTTTTGTGCTTCTTGCGTGTTGAGCCTTGGTGCAACTGGGCATGGTATGCAGTCAATACCTATACTAAACTTTATCAAAATTATTCAGGGTTTCAATATGCTGTAACTTTTATACTCTTAGGTGGAATAAGCTGATTCAGAGGCCTTATGACAATGGCGATCAGAGAGGTCTGAAATTGGTTAAGGCAATTCTGAGGCCACTAATGCTGAGGAGAACAAAAGAGTCTAAAGATAAAGAAGGAAGGCCGATTCTTGTGCTCCCACCAACTGATATCCAAGTTATTGAATGTGAACAATCTGAAGCTGAACATGATTTTTACAGTGCCCTTTTCAAGAGATCTAAAGTAAGTCCACTGCATTATGTAATGATTCTCCTGTTTGTCCTTTTACATATTGAATGAATTTGAATGTTTTGTTTGTGAAAAAAACAGGTTCAATTTGACCAATTTGTAGCTCAAGGCAAAGTTCTTCATAACTATGCAAATATTCTGGAGCTTCTCCTTCGGCTGAGGCAATGCTGCAACCATCCGTTCCTTGTTATGAGGTAAAATGAAAGAATCATTCTTTTATTGAGTTAATTGCACACAATACCCTAATAAGGCTAATGAGCATGAAAAAACTTATGATAAAGAATCTAACTTCAGTTTTATCTGTTTAGACTTTCATGTATGATAAATAATTTCATCATTAAAACTTGTCTACAGTCGAGGCGACACACAACAATATGCAGACCTGAGCAAACTTGCGAGAAGATTTCTAGATACCCATCAAGAAACAAGCAGCCAAATAGTCCCTTCCCGTGCATACATTGAAGAAGTCGTGGAGGGCATCAGAAACGGAGAAAGTTCAGAATGTCCTATTTGCCTCGAGTCTGCAGATGATCCCGTGCTGACACCATGTGCCCACAGGATGTGCCGGGAGTGTCTCCTGTCGAGCTGGCGAACTCCTGTTGGTGGACTCTGCCCCATTTGCAGGCAGGAGATCAAGAAAGCTGAACTAATCACGTGCCCGTCTGCAACCCGCTTCAGAATCGATGTGGAAAAGAATTGGAAAGAATCATCAAAGGTGTCAAAGCTCATGGATTGCTTAGAACAAATAAGGAGCTCGGGTTCTGGTGAAAAGAGCATAGTCTTCAGCCAGTGGACTTCGTTTTTGGATCTTTTGGAGATTCCCCTAAAGAGGAGGAATTTTGGGTTCTTGAGGTTCGATGGGAAGTTGGCACAGAAACAAAGAGGGAAAGTCTTGCATGAGTTTGCTGAAACTAAGGATAAAATGGTAATAATTTGCATGGGTGCTGTAATTCAGCTACAAATTCCTACAATTGTTAGCATTACTGAAACTGAGCATTTCTTTTAATGATTTTAGGTACTATTGATGTCTCTTAAAGCTGGTGGTGTGGGCTTGAACTTGACTGCTGCCTCAAATGTCTTTCTAATGGTATGCACAGCTTCATCTTCTCTATAAGAAACTTTACATTTTCAGTTAACTTTGTGGGGGTAACTGTAATTTCCAAATTCTCTAAAGTGTATACTGTACAGACATAACCAAACTTTCATTTCCTCCCTCTTGATGACTGAATCTTCTTGTATTATATGCAATTATGCATGCAGGATCCATGGTGGAATCCAGCAGTTGAGGAGCAAGCAATCATGCGAATTCATCGTATCGGCCAGAAACGAACTGTTCGTGTCAGAAGATTCATCGTCAAGGTACAAACCTTGCATCTTTCCTTCTTCACCTACCTTTCTTTGGCACCTGAATGAAATGGTACATCATTTCATGCTCTTAGTAGCTGGGCTGTGGTAGAGTAGGAGTTTATTTGATGGGGTAGTGCGTTCAATAAAATGAAAAATCGAAAATTAAGTAATTTTGTTTTTCGTAACAGGATACAGTGGAAGAACGAATGCAGCAAGTGCAGGCGAGGAAGCAACGGATGGTGGCCGGAGCCTTAACCGACGAGGAAGTCCGATCGGCCCGGCTCGAGGAGCTGAAAATGCTTTTCCGTTAATTCAGTTGTAATTATTGATTCTGTTATTTTGCTTAAGAATCATGCTCAAGTGGGTAGTAATCGAATGTGAGCAAATTTTGTAAAGAATGAACTAATGCCATGGTTCCTCAATGTATATTCCAAACTTTGGGTTGTTTTGAGTCATTCCCTATTCCTTGCACATTCTTGGTGTTCCTTGGTCGTTGAATTCATTGCAAAATGACAATTATTACTTTGGTTGCTAAATTTACAAGAAATAAATTTATAATTTTTTTTTTTGATAAAAATTAAAATAATATTTTTAAAAGTATTTGTGATATACTCATATACTTTGAAAAGTCTTAAATGTTCAAATTTGGTCCTAGTCACTTCATATTTTGTGTCTCTTAGTCGTTGAAATCATGTGCTAAATTAATAGATTTGAAAAGGACAATAAAGCACACAATAATATGCGTAATTGATAATTCATTAGTAAAAGTTTGACAATACCTATCCAAAGGTGGCCCCTTTTAGTCAAGATATAGATGGTGCACTTATTTTTCATAATTGTCACAATCATAAGCCTACGTACCAAGTATTAAACTCTACCCAAATTACTATCATTATTTTAAGAGCATGGGCTTTATTTCATAATTGACAATGTTTTCATAATAGCAAGCTTAATTTAATGTAAATTGGGTAATATGCATGTCAAATTTGATATTTTATGTTTTAAAATTGATTTGTTGAGGCTTTGAGTTAATCTCTAATGCACGATATGACAATGGATGTCGTGTCTAACACTCTTCATATAAAAAATTCAAAAAAAAAATTTATTTATCATCATAATACATATCATGTCGTGTCTGTAGCATTGTATTCACATCCGAACATGATAAAATTTAATATAAGTTGGAAAAACTCGGTGTTTCTATATTTTCATATAAGCGGATAATTGTAATAATCATAGTTCTTACAATAATGATATAAATAATTACACAATTCTTGGCAGCATATTACATATACATGTTATATCCATGTCATGTCGTATTTTTTTTTTTTTTTGGTCCTAACGAAACAGCTCACAGAGGCAAGCAAAGGCTAAATCCCCTCCAGAGGAAGGTCTTCCCAAATCAAAAAGTTCTCAGCAACCGAGTGCCCCATTTTCGCAAGCGCATCCGCCGTAGTGTTCCTCTCGCGCGGCACATGACGAAGGACAGCATCCCACGGCTTGTGCAGCAGCCTTTTGCAGTCCATGATGACGTCCATAAGTGGATGGTTACTCACTTCCTCTGTAAGAATCCAGTTTACCACCACTTCGGAATCCGTCTCTACTTCAATACATGGGAGCCGACGCTCCCAAGCAAGCTGCAGCCCCGCCCGCAGGCCTAAAAGCTCTGCGACATTTATTGAGTTACCTCGGACCTTCATCATATATCCGACCACCCATTTCCCTATGTCATCGCGAATCACACCCCCTGCTGCTGCCGAGTTGCGTTGGTGGTTGAAGCTCCCATCACAATTGAGCTTTAACCAGCCCGACGCTGGTTTGATCCATGGTGTGGTTCGATCCAGCTTCCTGCAAGTCTTGACTGCATTAATAAATCCCAACTTCAGGTCCGCCATTAGATGTAAGATGTTGTCCACCATTACTGAAGTAACTTCGTTGATGTGCTGATACTCCACTTTGTTCCTAGCCTTCCGGATGCTCCAAAGGCCTGCCAAGAGAAGCATCCACCAAGGACCGCAAATGTCAGAAGCTGGACGAATATCTTTCTTGAGCAGCACTTCTATCCAATTGACACCCTTTGTTCCGCTAAAGATAAGCCAATCTTCTGTGTGTATCACTCTTTTCCAGACCTTCTGTGAATTTGGATAGCTCCGCAGGAGGTGTTCGATGGTTTCCCGGTCATTCCAGCATCTGATACAAGTGTCGCTGACTCCGAAGTTTCTGTCATGCTTTAAAGCATTGGTAAGCAGGTTGTTGTGATTTGTGAGCCACAGGAAGAATTTGAATTTATGAGGGCATTTCAGTCCCCATATCCAGTTCCAAGCTCTGTTCTGAATTGAGCACTTCGGAGTTAAAAATCTGTATCCCGAACTGCAGGAGTACTTGTCGTTAGAGGTTCCGCTCCAGATGCGTCTGTCCTCGGTTCTCTCCATTGGGATAGGTATCGCTTTGATTTCCTCTATGACCTCGTCCGGGAGTTTAGTCTGGAGGTGATCAACGCACCAACTGCCTTCCAAGTCAATAATGTCGCTCACTCTCAAGTTATCCTCGTTGTCATGAACCTGACCGTCAATGGAAGCTCGTAGCTTGCCCCTGGATAACCATTTGTCGTCCCATAGTGACACGGAGTCCCCTTTTCCTATCCGCCAATTGAACATAGGCTCCATCAAGTGGGTGCTCTTTACAATCCCTTTCCATAACCGAGAAGCAGATTGCTTAGGTGTATGCTCCATGAGGTCTTCCTCTTTCAAATATTTGCTCTTGAAAATATGGTTCCATGGGGTGTTGTCGTTCTGTATCACCCGCCACCCAACTTTTGCTAGCATTGCCACGTTGTTCTTACGTGATTCCCGTATTCCCAAGCCACCATCCTCCTTCCTCTTAATCACCTTATCCCATCCGACGAGGTGGGTTCGTTTCTTGGTAATGTCTGTAGCCCAGAGGAAGTTGCGGTTGAGTCAGTCTAGCTTGTCGCATACGTGTTCGGGGAGCCAATTCGAGTGTATGTGGTACACCGGAATTGAATTAGTAACAGATTGGATGAGAGTGGCCCGACCCGCAAGGTTTAAGTTTTTCGCTTTCCATCCCGCGAGCCTCCTCTCCACCTTCTCAATAACCGCCGCAAAGATACTTTGGTTGTTGCCATTGTGCTCCATTTTCACGCCGAGATAAGTTCCTATCGATTGGGAAGCTTCAATTCTGAGTTGCTCCGAGATGATGTCTCGAGTCTCCTGGTTGACTTTGGGAGCGAAAACTACTTTGGACTTGCTTAAATTCAACTTAAGACCAGAGGCTTTACAAAAGTTCTGCATGATCTCTCGAATGCAAGCTGCTTCTGTAATCGTAGCACTAGCACAAAGAATGATATCGTCGGCGAACAAGAGATGAGATATGGCCGGTCCGCGACGACACACACTGATAGGTTTCCACCTTCCCCTATTCACCGCCTCCTCAATCAGATAAGATAGGCGTTCCATACAAAGTACGAAAAGATACGGTGAAAGTGGGTCGCCTTGTCGGATGCCACAGTTCGGTGTGATCTTGTCTGATGGCTCTCCGTTCCATAGAATTTTTGGTTGTATGACTTCAATGCACCGCATGATCAAGTTAACGGTTCCCTCCGGGATCTCGAAAAAAGTTAACGTTTCTCTAAGAAAATCCCAACGTATCTTATCATAGGCTTTCTCGAGATCAAGTTTTAGAACCATGCCAGCCTTTGTGCTTTTCGAGGAGTGGAGAGTGTGTAAAACCTCTTGCAACACTAAGTCGTATTATAGTTCTTGTCATATCGTATAAAAAGTTATCGTATTAGTCATAGTTCTTGTTATAAGTATATCCAAATTGTATTTGTATTGCTGTATCTATATTCGTGTTTCATAAAATTATTGTTAATTAGAAAAACTTGATGGTTCTATATTTTCTTATAAACGAATAAATGTAATAACCATAGTTCTTGCAATAATGATATAAATAACTACATCACGCCAATAACATTATGACTTATGTTTCTCAAAACCTATCAATGCATATTGGATATATTAAATCTTATAATTTTTTTATATTCAAATATAGATTTCTTATACAAGAAAAATAATCTATGTATTGCGTAATAAATATAAATCATTCAAATTTTGGCGTCACGATAAAAACAATACCGCTAGTAAAAAAACTCTCGTCTGATTTTGTGAATTCTTCGTAAATTTTGGAACAAATTGAAATTAACATTAGATTTTTATTTTTTTTTCATTTTCACACCTAATTTTTTCTTTCTTTCTCCAATTCGTATTGTGACCGTTTTTTTTTTTGACTTTTTTTATTTGAATTCTCAATCTATTTCAAATTATCATCTTAATCATCTAAGTGTTAACACTGTCTCATTTTTCATCGAATAATATCAAAATTACTATTTATTGATCAGTAAAATATAAACAAAAACAACCAAAGAAATAAAATAAAAAAACAATTAGTCCTTTTAAACATTGGGGAATTCCCGACAAATCCCAAAATGGGGACTCAAATGTTTGTTTGCTCCCCATTTTTAAAAAAATTTGCGTTTGCTCATCAGATGAGAGGCAAAATGTTTGTTTACTCCCAATTTTTTGCAAACGTGGTATAAAAACTCAAGGATCACGTAACTAAATCCCCAAATGTTGTATATTTTTCGCAGTATGATGTATAATGTTACATATTTTTTGCAATATGATGTATATATACATCATACTGCGAAAAATATACAACATTTGGGGATTTAGTTACGTGATCCTTGAGTTTTTATATCATATTTGCAAAAAATGGGGAGTAAACAAACATTTTGCCTCTCATCTGAGGAGCAAACGAATTTTTTTTTAAAAATAGAGAGTAAACAAATATTTTTTCAAACTCATATGTACTATTAAAAAAAACCCTTTAAATATTGAATAAATAATTCTTTTCAATTTAAATTAAAATATTTGATATTGATTACAATAATTAATCTTCTTTTGACTCTATCTAATATCGACTACAACGATTAATCCTCTTCCCTCCGTATCAAATTAAAGAAATTGGTGCCCCATTTAAACATGATAAAGAGGTTTCATCAGTCATCACTCGCAGAAGCAGACAAGAGCGATAAAAACAAGCACATCCCACGCCTAACATGCATTTAATACGCACCCTGTGTTTTTTTAATGGACAATAATCTGCCACGTGGATGCATTCCAGCCGTCAGATCTCCTTAATCCGAAGATTAACGGCGAAAGTAACGTCCGTTGGCTTATCATCGTGCTTTCCCGGTGAGAAAGTGGGTGCGCCGTTGAGATTCCGTCGGAATAAAGATTGTAAGGGATTTTGTTCTGGTCAAACCAAATTTAGGTCTTGGGTTGGAAAGTAGCTGGGATTCGGTGGCTTAGCCCTATCGCTCCCATTTAAACACCATTAATTTTTTTTATTTTAAATGTTCTTTTTTTTCAAAAATGGAATATATTTTTGAAAGTTGCATGGTCAAATATTTGGGGAATAATTATTTTTTTGACTGATTTTGTGAATCTATTAATATTAGTTATATGGTTCTTTATGATAAAGCAATAATGAAAAGTATTGATATAATTTGTTTTGGCTTTACGCAAAAAAATTTCTTTTAAATGAGCGATGATGATCTAACCTTGCACGTGAAATTTTCTTTTTAATTGGGTAACGGTAATGATTTGATTATAGAAAATCTTTGTCTCAGTCTCTAATATCATAGTAAATGGCTACCAAAACTTAAAATTTAATCAGTTAGATAAAATATTATTAAATATTTGGATATTTCTAATATCATATTAAATGATTATCAAATTTAAAAGTTTAACTCGTTAGAAAAAAATATTTTTAAATATTTTAAATATTTCCTTCTAACATTACTGACAAGAATAAAATAAAGCTTATTTCAGGAGAATACTTTGACGAGAAAGAAATAAAAAAATGTCAATCTTTCAAGGATAGATATTATGACTAGACATTTTACCTAAAATTTGATGGAATTAAATTCATTCAATTATACAGTAAAGTGTATCACACTATAATATATAAATACGAATAGGGTAACACAGATATAATATGTTATGATACGAATATAATGCTATAAATTTTTTTTTGCATTTTCTACAAGAGAAGTATCAGATACGATGTTTGACATGATAAGATATTATTAAATGATATTTTTAGAAATATCTATGCATCATAAGTATCGTATGAATTACATTATGAATGAAATACTAATCATGAAATTAATGTTGATTTAATTAAACGTGACATGAATTATGCCATCTATCTTTCAATTGTGACAAATTGATCTCATATTTGCTTTGAAAGTTGTAAATCTTGAAAAAATTTTTTTGTCAAATTCAGGTTATCAACTATATATCGATTACATTACAATGACTCAAAACAAATAAACAATTTAATAATAAATATATGAATATCTGAATAGATAAATTACATATTAGCATTTTATTAAGAATAATTGTGGAATCCACGTAAATTCTTTTTATGGAAAATATCATTTTTAGTCCTCCAAAGATAGTGTTGTTCGCTTTTGGTCCCAAACTTTTCACTTTTCTCACATTGCATCCTTTATGTTTCAAAAAATCTCAATTTCAGTCCTTTTACTAACGGATGTTAAAAAATTAATGGAAAAGTCACGCGCCACTCACATTAAAAGGGAAAATATCATTTTTGGTCATCTAAAGATGCTCTTGTTCGATCTTGGTCCTGATCTTTTAACTTTTCTCATATTGTATCCTTTTTTATTTCATATTTTTCAATTTTAGTCCTACGCATCATACATGGCAGAAATTTAGGGATTTTTTTTTCTAATTTTTCCTCGAAAATTTGAGTTGGCACGTGGCGTGGATTATTAATATTTAAGAAAAAAATAAAAAATACCACGTAATTATTGAAAATAGAAAATAGGTCGTTTCTCGACGGAATTTTGCAAATGAATAGTGTAAACCGAACACCGCGACACAAGGAACATGATGACACAAACGAGATTGAAATCTGACCAATAGTTTAAGAAATATGGTCGGTTAAACATGGCTGATCGCGACTCTAATCAGCAAAAACTTTGAACTAGTCGTGCAGCCAGCTCCGATAACAGAATTCGGTGAATGAAGTATGAAAATTCATCTACTCGACGAGAGCTACAACTTGGGAGTGGTTTCATGGCCTGAAACAGCCGGATGACGGAGATATTGACTAGTAAATTTGCGGCCGACGACACTCGCAACAGGCGCGGGTTTCAAACTTCATTTCTGGCAATTTCAGAGGTTAATCGGAGCACCCACGGCACGAGCATTGTAGTATGATTCAGGATGAATCTATTGGGATTGGTCTCGAGGATTGACGTGCTGTTTTGGCGGAGATATCGTCCTTTCAAGACGACACGGTGGCTTGACTTTTAGGACCTCGAACGAGCGTTTCCGACGATGGAATGGGGTCAATAGGTACGCGTTTCGAATGTCACAATGAGACGAGTTGAACAGTGGGGGTCATATCGTCCAATTCATCCGAATAACGAAACAACAACTGTAAAATAGAAAATTTGGGGTAAAATTAGGAAAAAAAACTATAATAGGGCGGTATTTTGTTAAATAAAAATAGTTTATGTAATTACGTGACCTTTTTATTTTTTTTTTAATAATCCACATCATATGCCAACTCAGATTTTGCAGGAAAAATTCCCAAAATTTTGCCACATAGGATGCGGAGAACTAAAATTGAAAAATAGGAAATAAAAAAGGATAAAATGTGAGAAAAGTTAAAAGATCAGGACCAAAATCGAAAAAGAGCATCTTTAGCGGACCAAAAATGACATTTTCCCAAAAATGTGAGTGGCGCGTGAGTGACAAGCGTATTTTTCTGTCAATTTTTTAACGTCTGTTAGTAAAAAGACTAAAATTGAGATTTTTTGAAATATAAAGAATACAATGTGAGAAAAATGAAAAGTTCGGGATCAAAAGCGAACATGGCTATATTTAGAGTATTAAAAATGACATTTTCCCTTCTTTTTAAAAAAACATAATAGCTCGATAACTCGGAATACAATAGCTAATCAAAAAATTTAATCGGACCAAATATTTGATTTTGGATAAACGAGTCTCTTCGTATAATTTTAAATTTTGATGGTGTTCAAAATTTAGACGAGTTTAATGATGGGCCCGGCAGAATTATTTCCGGAAAACCAGGTTAAGCGTGCATTCCACGTGCCCCCTATTTATACCCTATTTCCCTTTCCCTCTCTCTCCATCAACAAACCCTCCTGTTCACACATCTCCCTCTCTTTCTCTCCCCATGTTCTAGCTATTTGTTTTCTTCACAAAACTGTAATTCAATCTCAGATACATGGCAGGCGTCGGCAATCGGAAATCGGCGGCGGTGCCGCGGCAGCCCAGCAGATTGCAGCGGAGGGCGCCGGCGTCGATACAGGTCAATCCGCTGCCGCAATGGAACGCGGCGATACCGCTCCTATCGCCGTTGATCCAGTCGCCGGTTTCTGATAATCCGATGGTCGAGATCAAGCCTTGTTCGAATATTAACAAGGATTCCTCCGGTCGTCCGTCCGGCGCCG
This sequence comes from Lantana camara, assembly GCA_037501455.1. Lineage (NCBI taxonomy): Eukaryota > Viridiplantae > Streptophyta > Magnoliopsida > Lamiales > Verbenaceae > Lantana > Lantana camara. The sequence continues at coordinate 119,344,208 of CM074857.1, forward strand.
CGGCGGAGAAGCCGTCGCCGGCGGTGGTTATGAAGAAGTGGCAGCACCCGGCGGCGCCGTTCTGCTACGAGCAGGCGCCGCTGCGGCCGTTTGTGTGTACAGGAAGTTTAGACAGATAATGATTTGTGTGAAATAATTTTGGTTATCGTATCATCAATGTAGTTCTTCCTTCCATTTGTAAGGGTGTCTTTTCCTCTTTTGTGTATATAATAATGATATATATATATACTGCATGATTTTGGGTAATACTTAATTGATGCCATATTTTTTCACGTTTATGTTTCTTCCAATTTTTTTTCTGCCCTGCCCTTTTTGAGATTGGTGGCTCTTTCGCAAATTTCAGCATTAATGTATTTTTGTAATTATTTTAATGTTTTTCGGGTCGGGAATTGGTATGCTGATATGGATCGAATTCAACTGAACAAACACCCAAGAATTCATGATGAGACACAACACCAAACACATATGCCTTATATTCAAATGACATCAATTGGGAATTAGTATGATGATATGGATTGAATTCGACCGTACGAACACTCAAGAATTCATGATGACTAAATACATACGTCTTATATTCTAATGATATCAATCGGGAATTGGTATGCTGATATGGATTGAATTTGACCGCACGAACACTCAAGAATTCATGACAACTGTTCTAATGATGCTTTATATTTTAATGATATCAATGGCGAATTAGTATGCTGATATAAATCCAATTTGACCGGACAAACACTCAAAAATTCTATGTTTTAAAATCCGGACCGGAGGTCGAACCGGAACCCTTACTGGTTACTGGTTTTACTGGTTCGAATGGTCGGATCGGTATGACGTCATAATTATATAATAATTATATATATTTATATAATATTATAAATATTAATTAAAAATAATTAAATTAGTTAAATAATATGGAAAAATGGATATATAAATAAATTTTAACTACTCATTGATTTTTTAATAACATATGCTATAATAAAATTTCAAATTATAACTCTAAACAATAGAAATAAAAGATTAATTTAACAAATAACATACTTTTTATTGTATAAAAAATAATATTACACATACTTTTATGTTTTTATAAATATATATTATAGATTATAATTTAAAATTAAGTTCTAAGAAAATATAATTATAATATATGCTATATTATAATTATATTTTCTTAGAACTCAATTTTTAATTATAACTTAGTGGTTTAATAAGCTCATAAGTCTACCCTTATAACTATTTTATTTACCATAATAGACCAACAAGTGATGTAGTCTAGCTGGGTGGTGCTTTTCTCTTCTACAGCAATGGTCCTGGGTTCAATTCCCCCAACCCACCAATAAACTTTTACAATTTTGGAGGTAAAAAAAAAATGAAAATTCCGGTCCAACTGGCCCGAGAAGCAGTCCGGTCCGGGTTTTAAACCGGTTTTCGACCGATTCGCCCCGGGCCAGACTGATCCGTGAGGGGAGTGGTTTTAAGGGGTCAGTCCGGTCCGGGTTTTAAAACATAGCAAAAATTCAAGCGGTGCCACACAGCATCAAGCACACAATATGCCTTATATTCTAATGATTATACCATTTATCATCAGAATTTTAATAATTAAAATGCATCAACAACCTTATGGTATCTCTGCGCTCTATTTCTTTTCGAAAATTTTAATATTAGCCCTATGATTTTGTCATTTTTGAGAAACATAGAATTCTTTTCTTTTTGAGAATTTTACAAGTGTGCTCGATTATGTAATGGCCAATGGGCCTCGTTTTGCAGATGTACTGTTTCTGTGCATATGTTATCAAAATTGATCCCAACTTGGGGCTCAATAAAGACCAAAAAAGGTCAATCTTAATGTAAGCCCAATTAGGAGTCGTTCAATGGTTCCCAAAGTTTACTACTTTTTTGATTAATTAATAGGGAAAATTAACATCAAGAACCATATTACATTTGGACATTTCCTTCCTCAGATTTGCAAATTATACATTGGGATTTGCTAATGTATTATAAACTTCACGGGATAAATATTTTTAGCCATCCGAACTATGCCCATTTTTACAATTTACCATCCAAACAAAGTTTCATTGCAAACCGCCATCCAATCTTTGCGTTTGTGATAAAACGCCATCTAAACCATTTTTTTTGGTGGTTTTGGGAAAAATATTTGACACGTGGCATTTCCTAAAATATACACGTCACACCAAACCACCTTCAAATGGTAGTTTGTCACAAAATGCAAAGATTGGATGGCGGTTTGTAATGAAAGTTTGTTTGGATGGTAAATTGTAAAAATGGGCATAGTTCGGATGGCTAAAAATATTTATCCCTAAACTTCACCTTAAAGCATTCTGTTAGATTGCATTACTAGCACCTTCAGTTTCATACCTTTTGACATTGGCAAAAACTTTATACTAATTTTGATAAGATTTTACAGTTTCGATTATTTAATATGGGTTACTTTTAGAAGTCTTGATAGCTTCGACATCTACATAAAAATAAGTGTGAGAACCTTTATTGGACTACATACCACAATTTTAAGGGAAAAAAATTAAAAAGTTCCTATCAAGCTTAATGGATTGAGATGTTTGTAATATTAAACGCATTGCATTTAAATGTAATTTACCCTAACTTATACAAACGAAGGTTTTAGAGAAATACTTTTATTAAATTTAAAGATAAATTACATTTAAACCTCTTACAGCTTGATATATCAGTGAACTCCCCTTGGTGTGAAATTACAATTTCACCCCTTAGAGTTTGCTATAGATTATAGAAGTTATGAGCCTTAAGTCTTGTTAGTTAGATAGTACCAGTGGTGTAATTTAATAGTTCGACGCTATACTATCTTAATTAAAGATTTCGAGTTCGAGTTTTTATAAAAACAGAAGTTTCGAGTTTGATTTCCTAGAAAAACAGCTATCATTAGTAGGAAAATTTTTATCCTAGGTAATCCGACTCAACTTCCACCCATAAAAATCTATAACCTTCGTCACTAAAAAAGGTGTTAGTACGTGAATACTTTCTCTGAGTAGTTCAAATATTTAGACACTTTAAATTTGTGGATTGTAAACTTTCTAGTTTCTACCTTTTTCTTTCCCTCATTATTACCATCTGTAAAAAAGAAAGACAACAAATCTTATAAGCCCCAGTCCTAAAAGAATGTGCAACAACTAATCTTGCTATGACTGTTTTGTTCTCCGTTTTGGATAATGGTAATATTTTTTACTTCTAATTACACACTTTTTAACCTTTTCTTTTGATTATTTAAAAGAAATCGGGATTCTTGAGATTGTCCCTTTTGCTTTGTTGACGAAAAGTTACCACTGGTTCAAAGCCTTTAACCAAAAGATGCTAAAAAATAAGCTAATAATTTGGCCCAAAAAGATTTGGCATAAAGTGCTAATAATTGCAAAGATAATTCAATTGTGAAAGAGTCATATCATAATGATCTATATTTTTAGAGGGCAAAATGAATATAAATCCTTATTTAAAATTAAGATATCTTGTTTATTATATATTTGATTCATTTATGGGCAAAGTGAATTTATTAATAAATATAAACAAATATTTTATTTGTTATAGATATATTTTAAAACCATTCAAACGAACCGTAAGATTATTAACGAGGTCCCTCTCGTATATAAAACCGAGAAATCGTACATAAATACATTTTATTTGTTACATATAATTAAGCACAACTGTTTAATTTGTAGAATGACCACAAATTTGGGTTTAGCATATATATATTAGTAGGTTAATAAAGGAATCGTGGTTTATAATTAAAAAAATTGTGTCAAAAATTCAAGATTGTCGCTTTCGCTATAGCCTATAAGACTTTTCGAAAGGGAATAAACGGATTAATTCTAATTTCTACCTTTGAAACTATAAATTCTCCACCAGTTTTGGCGACTCCCACAACTAAATGAATTACTTTCTTCATTTATCCATGTATATATAGTAGCCTAGTAGGTGAAACTTGTTATAACTCACGTTTACTTTTTAAACTATTATTTTATTATATCTTGTTAGGTTGATATTAGTGAAAGCATTTTTTAAATAACTTTAATATAATAAATTTAAAAAGACATTCATATTATTATGTTTATATTGTATATATGCGTGCATCATAAATAAACTATTTATATGCATATATATATAGACTTATTTATATTTAGACCCCAAACGAATTTAAAATAACAAGAGACACCCACATTTTGATCTATTAACATTGAACACCCAAATGAATTTTAAAATTACAAACGACTCCATCTCCATTAGAAAAATTATTAAAAACCTATTGTATTGATTTGTGATTTAGATGTAAAAACTCATTTATAAGTGTATTATGTGTTTTAGAAATTCATTTAGAATAAAAATTTTGACAAAATTATCAAGAATTCTAACGGGAGAGGGGGTCATTTGCAATTTTCAAAATCATTTGGGTGTCTCATGTTATTTAATCTAAATGTGAGGATATTCTGTTATTTAAAAACTCAATCAGGGTCTACAAGTATCACTCGCTATATATATATATATATATATATATATATATGTTGGAGTCAAGCCTAGAGGCTCATCAGGACCCGACCCCAAAGATTGAGAATCGGGGAATAGAAAAGCATGATAAGAATATAATCTTTTATAACGTGAGAAAACATGTTGAGAAAATGGGAGAAATTGGATCAGAATGACACGGGTAGTCCCTGTCCTTAAAGTGTTAATCGCCCCTATTCTCTCAGTTTGCTAAAGGTTGCAGACGATTTACTTTTAGGATATATGTCAAGCTGGAAAATTGAATTTCGTGCAATAGCAATTTGCCAGAAATTCTGTGAATGTTGCTATGTTTCAGGTGTGAGGGATGAGTTCATTTTAAAGGTTTCAGATGTTTGGCAGCCATAAAGTGGGCCACTACCTGACTGTTACATCCCTCAACGGATCTGACTTTTGAATCAGATTCGGATGTACCTGGACACCCCTCAGCGGATGTACCTAGACATTGGTTCTCAATTTGAATTTTGGACTGAACCAAGAAGGCTCTGGCTCAAAAATAAGGCTCTTGGCTCGGAGGCGTGGCTCCAAGCTCCTAGCGACGATGCGTACATGCGAAGTGCAAAGTGCGCCATCAAACGCCACATTCGGCCATGCCCGGCCCCGGCCCGAGTCCGTGCGCGTGCGCATGCGTGGGCGGTGCACCGCACCGCGAATGAGCCCATTAGTCCTCTCTTGGGCCCCATAATTTAATAATACATACAACATTTTAATATATAAAGCTGCCTACTTAGTGTTATTTCTTCAATGTGGGACACAATAACCAATGCACATTTCCAAACAACCTTTGATATGCCTTTGTGTATTTATTTATTAATTCTCCAATAATTAATATATAAATACATGGCATATTCAACAATCCCCCACTTGTTTGGAAAACTACTCTTTTGCCAGACAAGTCCCTGAAGATTTTAGTCAAAGATCACGTGCCTAGAGGAAGGTGTGACGAACATTGAACCTTCCCTTAGTGTAAATAACTCAAAACTGCATCGAAGTTGACGGTTTCCGTAGATTGAACCTCAACTCCTTCGTGATGCAATCAGAGTTATCACACACACGTTTTCTTTCTCATACAACAAGCACTCCACTGCTTTGTGCTTATAAAGCCATACGCCATATCTCGTTTCATGAACCTTTAAGAGCGTAAACCACAACTCTCTATAAGAAGCGGCTTCACTTCTTGTTCATATAGGCAAAATGTTTCTCGAGCACTAGTTGCATTAGTGCAACATTTTGTTAAGAGCATAACTCAACCTTGTCACTTTGCAACTCACTGAGCTATCTTCGACTACATATGAGACCACTTGATAGCTCTAACCAACTCATGACTTGTTTTTCCCTTTGAACCTATAACCAGGGGTAACCTAGATTATAGGTAGGGTTACCATCACTTATGGTTCGGGTGGTTTAAGTCCCATATCTCTAGTAGTTGTAGCTACTAAGTCTCTCGTCAGAGGCTTAGTAAATGGATCAGCCAAATTCTTATTTGACCTCACATAGACAATTGTTATGATACCATCTTGTATCAATTGTCTCACAAATGCATGTCTAAGACCAATATGTCTAGACTTACCATTATAGGTACCACTGTACGCTTTTGTAAGCGTAGTTTCGCTGTAATAATACAACGAAATTGGAGGCATTGGACTCGGCCATAGATCTATATCTAACAACATATTTCTAATCCAATCAGCCTCTTGTCCAGCTTGTGCTAAAGCTATGAACTCAGATTCCATGGTAGAGTGAGAGATTATTGTCTGTTTCTTGCTTGCCCAAGAAACAGCCCCACCGACAAGAGTGAAAATCCACCCATTTTTGGATTTGTTATCTCCCACGCTAGTTATCCAACTCGAGTCTGAGTACCCTTCCAACACACTAGGGAATTTGTTATAGAACAAACCGAAGCTAATAGTTCTCTTAAGGTATCCGAGTACCCTACTAATAGCTTTCCAATGATCAGCATTGGGACTGCTCGTGTATCTGCTAAGTTTTGAAACTGCAAAGGAAATATCTGGTCTAGTGCAATGCATTGCGTACATAAGGCTGCCAATAGCACTTGCATACTCAAGCTGTGCAATGGCTCTACCAGTATTTTCTTTAAGTTTCAGTCCGTTGTCAAACAGAGTATTCACTTCCTTGATCTCGAGGTGATTAAACTTAGTCAGAACTTTCTCAATATAGTGAGATTGGTTTAATGAAAAACCCTCACTATGTTTTTTAACTTTAATGCCTAAAATAGTATCTACTTCACCTAAGTCTTTTATCTTAAAGACCGAGGATAGGTACTTTTTAGTCTCATTTACTCCAATCATGTTCGTCCCGATGATCAACATATCATCGACATATAAACAGACTATCACCATATAGTCAGTTGTAGTTTTGGAGTAAATGCACCTATCAGCACTGTTATACTTGAACCCAAAGCTCAAGATAGCAGTGTCAAACTTCTCGTGCCACTGTTTTGGTGCTTGCTTTAGACCATACAGAGATTTAACTAACTTACACACTTTGTTTTCTGTTCTCGGTACTACAAAACCCTCAGGTTGTTCCATATAGATTTCTTCTTTCAAATTTCCATTTAAAAAGGCTATCTTTACGTCCATTTGATGAACAAACAGATCGTAAAGAGGGGCCAAGGCAAGAAGAATTCTAATGGAAGCAACTCGAGCCACCGGTGCGTAAGTGTCAAAGTAGTCAATCCCTTCAACTTGTCTGAACCCTTTGGCAACTAATCTAGCTTTAAAAGCTGAGATAGTGCCATCGGTGTTCCGTTTTCTTCTAAATACCCACTTGCACCCAATGGGTTTAGAACCAGGAGGTAAATCTGCTAATACCCAAGTATAATTACCCAAGATCGAATCCATTTCATCGTTTAAAGCTTCCTTCCAAAAGGAAGCATCTCGAGATGCCATAGCTTCTGCAAATGTTTTAGGATCCGTCTCAAGTGTAAATACAAACAGTATTTCACTTACCATTTTATTATCCTGGTCCCCCTCCACCAAAAATAATAAAGCATCAGAAGAGATAAAGTCTTTATCCAAACTTTTATCTTTTCTTGCTCTAGTACTCCTTCTAGGCTCAATTTGTTGTTTAAGAACATTGTTTTCGACAACCGTCCTTATAGGACCTCTAGGCTCAATCTGGGGTGGCTCAGATTCGTTTCCAACATCTTTTGAAAACGTATCTTCGAAGAATTCCACGTCCCTGGACTCAGTTATCACGTTAGACTCCAAATCAAGAAGTATATAGGTCTTGCTATTAAGAGCATATCCAACAAATATACTTTTAATAGCTCTGGCCCCTAACTTAGTCCGTTTAGGATCAGGAACCCGAAAGTAGGCCACACACCCCCACACTTTGAAATAGCTTATGTTGGGTTTTCTGCCTTTCCATATTTCATAAGGACAAGTCTTCACAACAGTACTAGGCATCCTATTCAGAATATGGCACGCAGACAGAAGGGCTTCACCCCACAAGTTGTGAGGTAAATTTGCATGATTTAACATGCAATTTATCATGTCTAGAAAGGTTCGATTTTTCCTTTCTGCTACACCATTCTGCTGGGGTGTATATCCGGCAGTTGTTTGATGTATGATACCACTTTCTTCACAAAGTGTATCAAAAGCCTTCAAACAATATTCCATGCCTCGATGAGAACGTAGAACCTTAATCTTCTTCTCAAGTTGGGTTTCTACTTCTGATTTGTATTTCACAAAAGAACTAAGGGCTTCATCTTTAGTTCTTAACAAATACACATAACAAAAACGACTAGCATCATCAATAAAAATAATAAAATACCTTTTACCACCTCTAGTTAAAATTCCATTTAACTCATAAACATCTGTATGAATTAAATCTAATATTTGTGATTCTCTTTTAACACTTGGAAAATGTTTCCTTACAATTTTTGATTTTGCACATACTTCACACTTATCAAGTTCGTTTTTACCAATATCAATTAATCCCATTGCATGCATATTTTTCAAGTTCTTTGCACTAACATGTCCTAATCGACTATGCCATAAAGAAATTGAAGAAATCATGTAAGCAGAAACAAAATTCATATTATTGATAGACATCTTATACATCTCATTACAAGCAAAACCTTTTCCAACAAATTCATCATTTTTCATGATGATAACTTTCCCAGATTCAACAGAAACTTTAGAACCTTTCTTATCTAACAAATCAACAGAAATTAAACTTTTCCTAACATCTGGTACAAACAAGACATTGATCAAAGTTAACTTCTTCCCTGAGGTAAAGGTGAGTTCAACGGATCCTTTGCCTCCAACATTGGCTTTGGAGTTGTTTCCCATCTGAACCTCTTGCCCAACAGTTTCTTCAAAGGTCTTGAAAAGCCTTCGATCGTTGCAAATGTGAACGGTAGCTCCAGAATCTAACCACCAGCCAGAAAGTTCACTTGCCATGTTGATTTCAGAAATCATAGCCACATCGAGGCTAAGATCAGTCACCATGGCAACTAGGTTCTCCTCAACCATATTTGCAACTCCAGATCCACTCTTCTGTTGTGGGCATTCTCTCGCATAATGTCCTGTTTCTCCACAAACATGACACTTGCCTTTTCTTTTGTTAGCAGTATTAGAAGGTTTAGGCTTCTGTATGGTTTTCTTAAATTGTCCAGAATTCTTTTTAACACCAAAATGTTTCTTTTTAGAAGAATTTCCAAATTCAACAAAGTTCACACTCGATTGTCCTTGAACCAAATTCTTTCCATCGCGTTTCTGAGCCTCCTCTTCAATACGCAGATGTTTTTGAATTTGTTCCAAGGACAAATCCTCAGATTTATGCATCAAACGCTTTGCATAATCTTTCCAGGCTGGAGGAAGTTTTGCAATGATTGCACCAACCTGGAATGTCTCTGGAAGGACAATTTTAACCATTCTGAGTTTGTTAACGATTACCTGGAGCTCATGCACTTGCTCTAGAATCGGTTTGTTGTCAACCATCTTGAAATCCAAATATTTAGAAACTAAATATTTGTTAGTACCTTTTTTCCTCCGCCTTGTATTTGTATTCCAAGGCCTCCCAAAGCTCTCTAGGCGACTTCACGTTTGTGTATAGAACATACAGCCTGTCAGAAAGCGTGTTAAGGATGTGACCACGAGCCAACTCTTCATCTTCAGCCGTTTTCCTCCTTTGTTGTTGAAGAGTCTCTACGATCTCTTGATGGATCTGCAAGGCATTCCTGGAGGGACTTGCGCCTGCAGTACTTGCAGGAGGAGCACCACCTGCTGTAGTGGGATTGGCAGGAGGAACAACACCTGTTGCAGTGGTTGGTGGATCCAAATCAACAGGCTGCTGGGGAGCAGGAGGATCTTCTGGAATTGATGGCAGGCTGGGATCCAGAACATAGGCCAGCTTCAAAACGGTAAGCAGGAACTTTATCTTGTCTTGCCAACGGCTGAAATTGTTTCCATCGAAGCGATCCAATTTCTGCTGGTTCATGATGCGGAAGGATTCTGATTCCATCTTCACACGGATTAACACTTTAAGATTGTTGAGAAAATGGGAGAAATGAGATCAGAATGGCACGGGTAGTCCCTGTCCTTAAAGTGTTAATTGCCCATACTCTCTGAGTTTGCTAAAGGTTGCAGACGATTTACTTTTAGGATATATGTCAAGCTGAAAAATTGAATTTCGTGCAATAGCAATTTGCTGTGTTTCAGGTGTGAGGGATGAGTTCATTTTAAAGGTTTCAGATGTTTGGCAGCCATAAAGTGGGAATTTGAAATGGTCAAATTCAGGTGTTAATGACCTGAAATTAACTCCATAATTGCCCACTACCTGACTGTTACATCCCTTAACGGATTTGACTTTTGAATCAGATTCGGATGTACCTGGACACCCCTCAGCGAAGTGCAAAGTGCGCCATCAAACGCCGCATTCGCCCATGCCCGGCCCCGGCCCCGTGCCCGTGCGTGGGCGGTGCACCGCACCGTGAGTGAGCCCATTGGTCCTCTCTTGGGTCCCATAATTTAATAACACATACAACATTTTAATATATAAAGCTGTCTACTTAGTGTTATTTTTCCAATGTGGGACACAATAACCAATGCACATTTCCAAACAACCTTTGATATGACTTTGTGTATTTATTTATTAATTCTCCAATAATTAATATATAAATACATGGCATATTCAACAAAACAAATAAAAAACGATAATAGGTGAAGAGATTTATAAATTAAAAGCAAAAGTAAAAAATAAAAGAGAATATATAAAGAAGAAAGAAAAAAAAAAGAACTGAAAAGTATAATAGCGTTCAAAGAGGACGCAATAATATATATTAAAAACTCAGCTAAGCAATGTCGGAAATGAATTTTTCATGCAGAGTTCTGAATTCAATATTATTAGATAATAATAATAATAATAATAATAATTTATTGTTATGGTTATTATTAACGTTCTTACTAGACATCGTGTCATGCTGATACAGTCCAACTTGAAATTATATAGTCGATAGTGCAGTTTTGTAAATGAGGTGTCAAAGAATTATATATGTAACTATTGCTTTATTTCATTTTCAGTTGGACTTTTAATTACGTATGTATATAACTTATAATATACGAACAAGCGACTTTATGTCTTCTCTAGCTATGAGCCTATGACAAATAAAGGTGGATGATTATCAATTAATTATGAATTTTTATCTAACTTTGTCAACAGCTATAGCTAAAAAAAAAGGCGACATATCAAACATGTGAAGACAAAATTAGGCCAACTTTCCCTACGACACTTGAGATTGATTTCAAGTAAATTGTCTCAGAGACTAATGCTACGTAATTGGTTGATTATTTGATGTAATTATCCACAAAAGTTTTCTTATCTTTTTGTCTGCAAAAATTAAAGTTACACCAAACGTCAAATATCCGATTAAATATATAAAATTAATATATAATAATTTGATAATCTTTTAATTTTATTTAACTATTAATCTTTAAAGTTGAGTTATACAAAATATATTATTTATCATAATATCATAATAGGTAAGCAGGACGTTGATTTATCTACTAAAACTACAAAATCATTTAAAACCGGTGGATCATTCCAATCAGAAATATCCAAACTAAAGCTTGTGGCACTTAATTAGTTAAACATTTCATGCATTTTACGTAACATACCTAAACAAAATATCTATGTTGAGATGATGATTCAACTCTATCTGACACACCATATCCCAATCCTCCAATTTCATTATCGATCACTTTTTTTTTTTTTAATTTTTTATAGACACCCTTAAATGGAAGTCGAAATCAGATCATTGTTGTATAAAATGAATCTATAAATTATTTGAATCGACCCCTGTTAACCATTAGTCCATTACCGAACACATCTTAAAGATAAAGTAACATGCAATAATATCTAGAAGTTAAGCTTGATACTAGGGCACGGGCCACTACTAGCAAATAGTTACAATAGTTTTTAATCTTTATTTTAATTATGTAATAGTGAGAAATTGATGTACATTAATTGATGCTAAAAGGGTGAATGACATGTGACGAGTATCCGTCCAATTGAACTTTTTTTTCTCTTTTAGGGTTTAGTTCCTTTGTTAGATAATTCGTTACATGTCTTAATAATTCTTATCTTATGTTTCTTAGAAGGTCTTTTCATTTATGTTTAACGTATCGTAGAAGCTTTATTTTCTCCTAAGTTATGTTTTCATTGGGCTTTTAATGAAGTTCACGTCATATGTAAACTCTTAAACTAATCTTAAGTTGGACCTTATCTGAACTAACCACGTGTTTTCATCGTAAGATAATGCATATAGCTAGATCCTAGTCTATTGCATCAAGTTCGTGGATTTGGAGCTATATTGTAGTAGTTGAGCCAAACCCACAATTTAATTAAAAAGTTTAGAAGTAATTAAACATGGATATTATATTAGTGTTGCAGGTTCTTAGACTTTGTCATTTGTTCTTGTCTTTGAATCTCTAATTGTCATATGTCGCAAAGAAAATTGTCTGTTTCTTGCAACAAAGTCACCAACTCCAACTATTACTTACTTTTTTGACAACTTAACACCCACTCATATTTTACAAATTTGTCTGCATTTTCCAATAATAAAACCATTTTGTGGCGATCTAATTCTTGGACCAATTTTTACAAAAGTAAGGATATGAAAGGGATGTTAGCGTGTGAATGAGTAGTAACTTTTTCTTTTTCTTTCACATTCTATTTTCGGTTCATAATCCAAATAAATAATGCTGAAAGTCTTTACCCACCGATAGTTAGGGTTGAAAATTGGCTATCAAATAGATTGGAAATTCGAAATTGAATATGACTCAATCAAATTAATTCAACAAAAACAATAAATATTTTATGATTATCTTGTAATTTACGTGAGTTTTATTATTCAAATAAAACGTATAATTAGACAGGTCCAATGGAATGATTGGAATCGCAATTAGAATAGAATTTGGTATTTAATTTTTCCTTGTGCATGTGTTCCAATTCATGAATGCATACCTGCAATAACAGAAAGAAGGCTAAGAAATTAAGTTTCAAGTTCACTCACAAGTTTTGACCTTATATTTTTTTTGAAAAAGTAAAATAAATAAATCTCTGGAAATAAATTAGCAGGTTTAATAAAAATAATAATAATAAGAATTCAAGAATTGGAAGATTATTAAAGAAATAAAACGAAAATTCTGAAAACAAACTGAAAGTTGCAGATATCAGTTCTCAGACAGCTGAGGGCCATCTTCTTCGAACTGCCCTCCACCTTTATGAAAACAAAAACTCATTACAAATCTCTCTCCCCAGCCCCACGCTCACTCTCAGAGAGATTGAGAGAGAGAGAGATGGTGCATTGGAAAAGTCCCTCTTAATATCAATCAAATCGCCTCCTTTTCTTTTCCCTCCACTCTTCTTTTTCCATTCCTCTGTTCATCAATCAATTACAGTATTCACTCCTTCATAATAAACTCATATTCTTTTTCTTCACGCCTGCACTCAAACTCCACATAATCACGCGTAATTTTCACCTGGGCTTGTTTTCTGCACGTTTCTTGACACAAAGATCACGACCCACTAAAGCCCTTTTGCTTTTCATACAAATTTTGCCTCCCAAATGGATGTGGCATGATAAAGATACAATCTTGCGCTCCAACTGTTCGAAAAAATGCGTCAGTAATGCTGATGGAGAGCTCATAGCCAGATCCGGAAGGTGAGGGAGCTGGAAAGAGATGGTGGCCGAGCCTTGGATACTGAAAATGGGCAATCAGGTGAGTAACAATTTAAAGCATGCTCTATATCTCGAAAATTCCACAAAATCTTCGTGTAGGAAACTGGGGCTTCAAGAGAGGCAAACTATAGGTATACTCTCCTTTGAAGTTGCTAATGTCATGTCGAAGATTATTCATTTGCACAAATCGTTGACTGATAATGAGATTCTTAAGCTCAAGAATGAGGTCCTAAAGTCCGAGGGCATAAAAACACTTGTATCCAGTGATGAAAAGCAGCTTCTAGAGCTAGCCCTCTATGAGAAACTAGATGATTTGAACAGGGTTGCTAATGTTGTCTCTAGATTAGGCAAAAAATGCACAATCCCAGCATTGCAAGGATTTGAGCATGTTTATGATGATATTGTTTCTGGGGTTATTGACATTAAGGAGCTGAGCTTTTTAGTGAAGGATATGGAGAGTATGGTTCGAAAAATTGAGCGGTATGTTAACTCCACTGTTAATTTGTACACTGAAATGGAGGTCATGAATCAGCTAGAAATTGCCACCAAGAAGTTTCAGAATAACCATCACGAGGAGAGCCGAAAAGCTTTCGAGCAGAAGCTGACATGGCAAAAGCAGGACGTGAGGCATTTGAAGGACGTTTCCCTCTGGAATCAGACATATGATAAGGTTGTTGAGCTTTTGGCAAGAACTGTATGCACAATTTATGCACGAATATATACCGTCTTTCGAGATGAGCATTCAATAGGGTTTATTTCTAATGCTTCGGTTATTCAGAAGAGTGCTGGTACGAAAAACCCCACATCATCCAAGAACAACAAAGGCGATTCGATTCATTCACAAGATTTCAATTTCGCATGTGGTGTGGGGCCTGGGAGGATGTTCATGGAATGTTTGAGTTTGAGTAGTTCTGCTTCAAAAGTGGAAACTGATGATCAAGTTAGTTATGATGATGGAAGAAATCAAGATTCAAGCTTCTTCAACCTGAGCCAATCTAGGGGCTGTTTGGCAAATAGTTCAAAGTTCAGACCCAAGAATAGGTTTCCCATTTACGCGCCTCCTAGTTCTGTAGGAGCCTCTGCTTTAGCATTGCACTATGCTAATATTGTCATTGTGTTGGAGAAATTTCTTCGCTATCCTCACCTTGTCGGTGATGAAGCTAGAGATGATTTATACCAAATGCTTCCTACGAGCCTGAGAAAGACTTTAAAGGCTCATTTGAAGTCTTATGTTAAAGATTTGGCTATTTATGATGCTCCTCTTGCACATGACTGGAGGGAAAAGCTTGATTTGTTGCTTAAGTGGCTCGGACCTATGGCTCATAACATGATAAGGTGGCAAAATGAACGTAACTTCGAACAGCAGCGAATTGTCAAGAGGACAAATGTGCTTTTGCTTCAGACGTTATATTTTGGTGATCGGGAGAAAACAGAGGCGGCCATTTGCGAGCTAATTGTTGGTTTGAATTACATATGTCGATACGAGCAGCAGCAAAATGCATTGTTAGATTGTGCCAGTAGTTTCGATTTTGATGAAGATTACATGGAATGGCAATTGGAAGTTTGTAGTTCGTTTTAATTCTTTGTACTTTTGTTTTTTACACATTGTGAATATAAGAGCTTTTGTAAATGAAAGATCTCTATTGTAAACTAGACTTGATTTTACGTATTTTTTTTTTTTTTTTTGATTTTACTTATTTGGAGCTTTTATATTTGGCATAATACAGTGAGATACTGAGATACTTTAAAGTTTGACATAATTACAGTAACTTCCCCTATAGTTTGAGATATTACAAACACTTCCCCTACAAAAGAATTTAAATTACTTCTGGCTTGATGAATTAGAATACATTAGTTCGCCCGTGACACTAACTAATCAATATTTGAATTTAAAATTCTGACTATAGTAGCATGCATTAGCCAAACAAGAGGTATGGCAGGCCAGCAGGGGAAGTTTTTGTAATTTCCTGAACCTCACCAGAAGTTTGTATAATTAGGCCAACCCTCATGATATACACATGTAATTATCCATCCCTCCATTTCTAATGATTCGTCTACAGGTTCCATGAATACTTTTTCTCTTGATGAATGGTATAATTTCTATAAGGACTGAAGAAGAAGCCTGCTTTACAACCCCACTACACACATTGCCTGATTTTCTTCTACACATGGACGATGTGCCGGCTCTGAAAACATCGAATGTTCTTTCTTTCCTATTCCACCGAAAATGGCAATAGAAAAGAGTTGTCCCAAAAATATTTGTGCGAAAGCTCCATCTCTGATGCTGGTTCAGGTAAAGTGTTCTGTTTCCTAGATCATCTTCTGCAGATGCACCAATGCGTAAGTAACTTAGAGTTTCTTCGAGGGAGAAGATTGCATAAACCGGCTTCGAATCTTGCAGTTAGCACAAGTGAGTCGGTTTTCCATATGAGGAGGGTGGTTGATAGGAATATAGGATGATTAAGAAAGATAGCATTTTGATGAAGGATTCACCTTGTTATTTTGGAATTTGGAATAAGTTAGTTTAGTGAGGTCACAGTTCTTTGCTGTGATGGTAAAACGAGATCTTCCTGGCAGATTTCTGCTGCTTCAGTTTTGAATGATGGATTTATTGAATATTATCCGATCTTTAAGGTATCAGGGGAATTGTTCTCCTTTTAATATTATCTTTTTTTGGTTCTATAGTCCATTAATATGGATCGAGTAGGATCGAACCTCTAAGATATAAAATTCTCTCTATTAATCGTAGTTGAGCACTCAAAAACTCGAATAGGAGGCCTCCAGTTAGCTAGTATAACACCGAATGGTTAAATTACACCACTTCTTGGTCTTCTTTTAAAGACACACCAAAACCAAAGAGAAAATATTAAAAGAAGAAAGAGAAATAAAATTAAAATTTTTTTTTTTTTTAAATGGTCAAATAAATAAATTGATATTCCAAAGGATTGATAATGTCCAAATTTCATTTTTGAGAAAATGAATTTTTAAATTTTTTTTGATGATGTGGCATGTGCTGACGTGTCACACCACGCCAGCAAGTCAAGCGCTTGGTGGCGCTTATTGTGCGCCAAATGGACGTGTAGATTGTTGCATCAATATCCAGCAATGGTCCAAATGCGATCTGAATTGGGCCGATCAAAACATGGTCAAAACAGTCTGAATCTAGTTGAACCGAATCCAAGTAGCTGAGCTTGATCGGTCAGACCGGTCTGGGTCGGACACTTAAAAAAGTGACGACATAGGATGACAGGTGGCATTATCTCAATGGACATTGAGTTTTTCAATGAAACCACTTCCCGCAAAAGCTAACTTCATAAAAGATTGAAATTTTTTTTTACATGATGACATTATTTTTTAAATAATATGTACTAGGGATGCAAACGAGCCGAGCCGGCTCGTGAGCCTGGCGAGCAAGCTCGAGCCAAGCCCGAACTCAAGCCCCTTTTAGTTAGGCTCGTGGCTCGCGAGCCGGCTCGCAAGCCAGGCTATTTAATTAAAAAATAATATTTTTATTTTTATATAATATTATATATATTTTTATTGATTTTTATATAAAATTAATAAAAAATTAATATATTTATAATATATATGTATATATATTTAATAAATATATATTATTATATATAAAAATACATTAAATTATTTAAAAAAACTAATTTTTAATTAAAAATAATATAATTTGATTTGGCTCGAGCCGAGCCGAGCGAGCCTCGAGCCTTGGTCGAACCGAGCTCGAGCCAGAAAAAAAAAAAGGCCAAGGCTCGGCTCGTTTGCATCCCTAATATGTACACATTAAATTAATACAAAATCTTAAATTCGTTATTTGGCCCGAGCCGAGCCCAAACCTTGAAAAAAAGAAAAGAAAAGAAAAGAAAGGGTTCAAGGTTCACCTCTGCTCGTTTATATCCTTAGCCTGAGACATGGATGTAGAAAAATGAAATCACAATTTCAATTGTGAAATTATTGACCCTAAATTAAATTCATTTTTCAATTTTTTTGACAGATAAATCCATTTTTCTTGAATACTTGCGATTAGAAACATATTTTTTGTCGTCCATAATGCTGAGGTCTCTAAGAAGAACAACCTTTCTTCTCAGCAAACTCCTTGGCATCTTGGGTAGGCACGGCTCGACGGTCTTAGAGATCAATTTTGTTTCCTATCAAAATTATTATGATAGTTTTGTCTGCACGAGAGTGTAATTCTTCTAACCTAACAGGGTATGTGGTCAAATATGATACACAAACACTTTTAAAAATATCGTTTTACCATACCGTGTCGGATATTGTATTCGACAGTTCTCATGTGAGAAATTTAAAAAAAAATTTGTATAGTCATATTTGTGTCGTATTGTATTCGTATTATTGTGTCTGTATCTGTGTCGACTTTGTATCTATTTGTGAGAAAGTGAGAACAGTAAGTAGATATAATTTAGACTTGTAAGAAGTTTTTATTTTGGCTTGCGTGGGAGTTGGGACCCAAAGTTTCAAAAACATTTTCACTAATATTGTCGATTAATCCTAAGATGTTTCTTCATCGTGAGCTTCAAATCCTAAAAATCCTTTTAAATGCTCTTTCTATATGTTTCTGTTTCTTCTTTAATCTTTTTGATTAGCTATTATTACATGAGGGAGTGTAAATATAATTTTTGACTAAGTAATATCAAATTATAAGTTTTTATATTATTTTGGGATACATATGTAATTATAATCTTAATTCCGAAGAGAATAGACTCTAAGCAAATTGGTTAACAGTACTAATTTCATTAAGCTGATTCAAAACCAACAATAATCTTCTTTTATATATTACTAAATTCATAGATTTGTCCAAACTTTCTAAAAATTTATAACGCACAATATTTTTATTTTGCCATGTTGTGTTGTTTTAAAAATGAGACCGGACACCTCTTATGCCATATATAAATTGAAAAAATAATTCGTGTTTCTGTGTTCGTATGATGTTTTTATTTTTAGTGAAAAACATTCATGATTCCCTTCTTATTTTGTTAAATGTTTTTTTTTTCATGTGAAAATGTTTGAATACTCTTCACTCCTGCAATGTTTTTCTAAAAATAAATAAATGAACACCTATGGTTTTAATTGCTAAATGTTATAGATCGTGATTTTGGGAATTGGATAGTTATTTCACCTCAATTGTTTGGATTAAGGTTTTATTAATTAACCATTCTGAAAAAAAGTAGCAAAATCGGGGCCCAAATAAATTTGGATTAAGCCCAAACTAAAAACATTTAAATCCAAGTACCCGACGCAGCAAAGCCCAGCCCAGATCAATTTCATAGGTATATAAGGCGCTGTAATGCTTCTTTCAAAACCCTAATTTTGTAACAGAGGCTTAGCGTTTCAGAGAAACTTGTTCGCACTTCTCCGCTGCCTCACCTGCTCCATCGAAGATGAAGGTTTCTCTCTCCATCTCCAATCTGCATTCATTATATTTTTTAGATTTATTTGTCGATTAATTCTTGTGTTTTGCGTGATTTGTGTAGTTCAACATTGCGAATCCCACCACTGGCTGCCAGAAGAAGCTTGAGATTGACGATGACCAGAAACTGTACGTCTTACGTCTTTGATTTGCTTTACTTATTGCTGTTCGTTTCACTGTTCCTTGGTATGTAGCAACCTATGTGATAATTTCTGTACATTTCGGTTTATGTATATTTCCATTACTGAATGGCTCCATTGCAAATCCATCGTTGTATTATCTAGCGTTTTACCATGGATATGTGATTTTTTGAAGTTATATTGAGTGTTTTTGTTGTCTTTTTTATGTTGTTTTAAGAATTTCGGGAGGCAGGTGTTTACTTTACCCTCTTTGCAATCTAAATTATATTCATCGTTCACTAAAGGGGCAATTTTTGAAAACTCCCATGGGTTTGAAAAGTTCCTTTTAGTTCCCCATTTTCAAATACATCATTTGGGGTTTTAGATACGCGATTTTGGGATTTAGATACGCGATTCTGGGATTTAGATACGTGATTTTTTCCTTGTATTTCAAATAAATCATTTGGGGTTTTAGATACGCGATTCTTGAGTTTTAATACATCATTTTTTAAAATGGGGAGCTAAAAGGAATTGGACTTATCATTTGAGGAGTTTTCGGGAATTCCCCGTTCACTAAATATTCAACTTAATAGGTTAGTCCTGGTAAAAAAACTGATTGATTCATTGCAATGCTTCTTTTGCTATTGATCTAGATATTAATAGATGTCCATACTTTTTGTCTTGTTACTTGCTATTGATTAATTGTCATATTTCCATCTTATTGAGAAGTTGAGCTGGTCTGTTCGATTGCTCGAGTTGTGAATATAATTTTTTCTAGTGTGCGAATGTGTTGGACTTCCTTCCTTCTCTGTCTGCATGACTGGCATTGGTTTGCAGTCCTTAAAAGTAGTGTGTGCTATGCCTTGTTTTTCAGTCACTGCCTGTAGATGCGTTGCACTTCCTTCCAGTAATTCTTGTAGTCTCATTATTTAGCATTAATCAATATCAGTCTATCATATGTACTAAGAACTTGTCTTTTTTTTTTTATCATTTCTCTATTGTAGCCGGTCTTTCTTTGACAAGAGGATTTCTCAAGAGGTTCTTGGAGATGCATTGGGTGAGGTGGGTATATCTTTTTTGGGGAGCTTGTTGAATTTCAATAGTGATTTAGCACTTACATGCAATTGTACTAAAAAAAAGCTGCTGCTTTCGTAATTCAGGAGTTCAAGGGCTATGTGTTCAAGATCATGGGAGGTTGTGACAAGCAAGGTTTCCCCATGAAGCAGGGAGTGTTGACTCCTGGCCGTGTGAGACTCTTGCTGCACAGAGGTACTTAATTGATCTTTGAGCGACTACTTTTATATAGCCATCTTTTTTGATTTATAAACAACTGATTGTTTAATTAAATAGGAACCCCATGCTTCCGTGGTTATGGAAGAAGAAATGGAGAGCGCAGAAGGAAGTCTGTTCGTGGTTGCATTGTCAGCCCTGACCTATCTGTTTTGAATTTGGTCATTGTTAAGAAGGGTGAGAACGACCTTCCTGGTCTGACTGATGTTGAGAAGCCAAGGATGAGAGGTCCCAAGAGGGCTTCCAAGATCCGCAAGCTCTTTAACCTTTCCAAGGAAGATGATGTCAGGAAATATGTCAACACTTACCGCCGTACATTCACCAACAAAGCCGGTGAGTTGTTCAACTAGAAACCTCTTCAATATTTGATATGTTGTTATTTTATGTGACTGTTCGACTGTATTTGACATGATAACAGGCAAGAAGGTAAGCAAAGCTCCCAAGATTCAGAGGCTGGTGACTCCATTGACATTGCAGAGGAAGAGAGCCAGAATTGCTGACAAGAAGAAGAGGATTGCAAAGGCCAAGTCTGAGGCTGCCGAGTACCAGAAGCTCCTTGCTACACGATTGAAGGAACAGAGGGAAAGGCGCAGTGAGAGTTTGGCCAAGAAGAGGTCCAGACTCTCTGCTGCTGCCGCAAAGCCAGTTGCTTAAGTACTTTTTAAGCTGCACTCCTTGTTTGGTTTTGAGAGGATCCAACAGATTATGGGATGAGATAATTTTGACTGTTAGCAAGAATGTTCATTAAACTACTCATTGCTTTCTGTTCGTTCTGTTTTTGTTATGAGATTTTGTGAGGTTGTTGGCTTCTTTCATCTTTCATCACTTAGCTAATATAATACAATTTCAATGTCTTTTTTAAACAGTGAGTCCAACTTATTGTGTGCTTGCCTTAATATTTTTGGATGCTTCGGTCTAGCCTTATCTACCCTCTGTATAGTATGTTCCTGGAATGCCTACTTTGTTGGTTGGAATCAGACGAGATAGGTAGAAGTGGGTTGAGTGGTATAATGTGATGGTAGTTGGTAGATTGTTTATGGGAAATGTGTGATGAATAATTAATCTTTTATTTAATATAATGTTGGTAGATGTCATCAATTCTGGACTTTAACAGTTCTAGCAGGCACAACTTGCAAAAGTTCTAGCAGACTCGAGTTTAAGTAGGATTGTTAATTTTGATCATCTTTAGTTCTACAAAGTAAACATGTTGTATGAATATGAGAACCCTTGTGGTTTAATTTTGTGCATGATATGAACTCTATAGGTAGGGGAGTTTTGGGTATATCAAGCTATATCAAATTGTGTGTTGTGCAACTACTGCCTTCGCTTATTACTGTATAAGGATGATAACTATTATCATTCTCATTACTGTATGATGATGATAACTATTACAGTTATCCTAATAGATGTGAAATATAGTGTATGAATATGCATTTCTTGTGATGTAGAACCTTAGGTAGAATGCAACTTTGATCGCAGACATTGACCTAGTTTCCTGGCAATTTGGTTCCGCAGAATTCATGCAAGTCTTCAATGATAAGCAACTTTATAAATAGTCTCTAAAGCCTGCACATATTGGTGATCACAATGAGTCAATGCAACATCAACTAACAACCATCACCAAGAATTCCCAACTCCTAGATGAATAATACCCGAACCTCCCTTAAATCCTCCATCGCACCTCCTGCTCTCGAGCAACACCTGTTCCGGCCTTTCATTAACAAAGAATACCCTCTCATTCTCACTAAACATCTTCACATACTCGCTAGTCTCAACAAAAGTAAACAAAGTTTGATCAGAATTCAGAAACACAAATCGTTAAAATACTGATTGTCAAATCTCTCTGATGTCGCGTCAAGGTCTCCGGTCACTTCTTCATCTCCTCCATGCGGACA
Organism: Lantana camara; assembly: GCA_037501455.1. Taxonomy (NCBI): domain Eukaryota; kingdom Viridiplantae; phylum Streptophyta; class Magnoliopsida; order Lamiales; family Verbenaceae; genus Lantana; species Lantana camara. Next base: position 119,366,696 of record CM074857.1, read on the forward strand.
GAGTTTATCTGGTCACTACCTGATTGGTTGCACAGTCTAAAGACTATGGAAAAACATCTTCCATTGCCAAATGGGAGCCTAAAGGGCTACTAATTCTTTGGTGGAAAGATTGAATTTGCTGGAGAGTGATGAGGGAAGTGGCATGGCTCTTGGCCCTCCACTCTGTTATTGGGACAAAATTATTGTGAAAATAAATAACAATTGGTAAAATAGGGATCTTTTCCATGTATTCAAGTAATTCTTGGAGTTTAGAATAATGGGAATTTTTGATGAATCGTTTATGGGTTTTCGAATATTCAGTCACCAAAGGTTGACAATCGTAGAAAAAGAAGAAAAAACACTAGGGCCAAATCCTACGGTTTAATTCAATTAATAAAAAAAAATTTATATTTGAAAAATTACAAAAAAACACCTATGTAATTACAAAAAATACCCTGATCAAGATCGTTTTTGTAATCTCTCAATTATTAATTAAGATTTATTTTTCGTAATAGGATTACACCTCATGAATATTATTAGTAATTATCCCAATAAACCTTGAGGTTTTAATCCAATTCCGATAAAAACTTCTATAGTTGACAAATTACGAAAATGATGTTTAAACGAAAAGATTACAAAAAACAATGTCTTTTTTAAACGTTTTTTAATTGGATTTAACTAAACTGGATTTTCGTAACTATCCCAATAAACTATCCAGATTTATTGCGTGCCAACTTTTTAAAAAAAAAAAAATTATTTTTCTCATTAGGTCAACTTTATTATTTCATTTCCGTTTCACTAAAACACCCTTTCTTATCCCAAAGAATCCCATTCATAACGTAAGAACAAATTTACTCTATTCAAGAGAAAAAGGTGACGAAAAATGGAGCAGAAATTCCCAGAAGAACAACATCTCTGACTTCTCTGGCCATGGCGTTTCTGATGACATCGTGCACAATGGGCTCGGTTTCGGGGCAAGTTTCCGAGTAGAAACCGAGGTGGAGAGGCCGAGCTGAGGAGGAGCGAGAGGAGAAGAATGTAAAGGGTCATTTTTTTTTTTCTTCTTGAGTATGAATGTGTACTGTGAAATGGTAGGAGGGATAGAAAAGTTTTTCTTCTGTACTAAGGTTTATCCATCATTGCTGCATCCACACTCATCACAGCCCGTCGGATATTACCGTGGTCAATCACGCTTTATGTTTTACATTTTTTTTTGCTCTCGTATGAAAGTTTGAATTACTTGTTTTGATCTCTCATTTTGTCTCTTTATCCCAAATTGTGCCTCATGTCGTAAACTTCAAAGACTTTCTCTTTATTTAACGCAATATGATCAAATTGTTCATACTTTTACTTGTCTTATTCAATTGGTAAGGGGTAGGATTTCGTACTTACCTACATTCCCAAGTTGTTCATACTTTTACTTGTCTTATTCAACATCAGTGGAAAATTATATTTTCTCTTGAATAATTTAAAAAATACTAAACGACAATAAATAAGTTGAATAAGTAACATTGGTAACTTGTCAAACATATAATTGGGTTTTTTCCCTTCCATTTATTCTGTAGCGTGAGGTTAAAATAGTATACTCAATTATATACAAATCTGTTGCAACCATATATTGATTCAGCTATTTAATGTGTTGCATTTAGTGCAACATCTGTTGGATAGTGTAAAATTAGGTGAGAAGTTAAGTGAAGCATATATTTTTAATAACGGTCCGATATTAATTAGAATATTTTATGGATTTTATGTGATTAGGATTAGTTGTTTTTTATAAATATTATAATATTTCCTTATAATCATAATGAGCTATTATTCTATCATAGTTATTAGAGTAAATATACTAAAACCCTAGTTTCTTTTTTTATACGTTATTTCTGATTTAGTCGTCAGTCATGAAAAATGTTATCTCTTCTCTCTCTGAAGGAGTTAAACTCCTAATTTTTCATCCTAATAATTAATCTCAAATAAATTTATCAGGACAAAATTAATCTTCCGTCTCACAATGTGTATCAAATTTGTAATCGTCGAGGATATTCTGCAACACATTGTTGAAAATCGTTTCAATGCTTAACTTGGTGGTGTGTCATCCTTCTCTCAACCGCTTGCCTACCATTTATATTCACATAATGATAACAACTGTAGTGATTGACTACTAGACACTGGTGGTAATGCTCATGTTACGTTTAACCTATCCCGACTCAACACTCCAACTCCATTTTAAGCCCAAAATCTGTCACTGTTGGTAATGGCGAATACCTCCTAGAGGTGTCAATCCAACTGGGTATAACATCAAAAATCTCAACTCGAATGCCCTTTCTTGCCACAGTGGTGGCAAACGTCCTCTCTCTGATCCCTTTTCTTCTTGGCATTTCTCTTCTTAACCCTTCCATTGGGTTTAAGAGATCCCTTCTTCTTGGGAACTTTCTTCCCTTTGCCTTTAGAAGGCCTAGAAGAGGAAGTGACCATCATTACTTTGTTATCCTTCTTTATCGTGACTTCAGCAGTCACAAATTGACTAATCAGCTCAGCGACAGTAGCATGAGCATAATTCATGTTGAAGTTCAGCACGAAAGGATTGAATGATGGTGGAAGCGATGCGAGCAACAAATCCACGGCGAGGTCCTCGCTTAGAGGCATCTCCATGGAAGTAAGCTTCTCGTTCAAAGCGAGAAACTTAAGTTCATGTTCGTGGACACTTGTACCTTCTTTCATTCTGAGATGAAAGAGCTCCTTAGATGTGTTGTATCTTATAACATGCTCTTTGGGGCGGTACAATTGCTCGAGATGGTCATAAATCTCCCAAGCATATTCCATAGGCTCATGTTGCCTTTGCATGTCCGGAGACATGTTAGCCAACATGAGGCAATGAGCTTGAAGATTATCTTCAGACCATTTCGCAATCGTGTCTCTTTCGGCCCGAGTCGGAGCCTCACCCTCAGGGGTAGGCTCTCCCTCGAAGAGAACATATCTTCTCTTCTCAGAATCTAAAACTATCTTTAGATTCAGAAGCCAACCAGAGTAATTGGGCCCCGTCAACTTGTTTGATTCGAGGATGGATACCAAAGGGTTTTTGGTTGCCATTTCAGTTTGTAGAGAATCACAGAACTACAACCTAAATGGAAAAACAGAGAAATCATGAGCATGCTGAATAATAACGATTATACATATTATCAAGGTCTTTAGAAATATGCTCTCCCACTATTTTTAGAAAGTCTACAAATCCCAACGACTTTAGAAGAAACTTATTTTCTCAGTGGGTACTAGGATCCCAAGTATTCTTAGTTTTGGACCCACGACTCGTGAGACATCCAAAGGTTTAAGAATCTTAGGTAGGTACTATTTACCAATTCGATCTCTCATTTGAATTTCTAGTAATGTTTTTGCATCACTGATCATTCGACTATGGACCCACGACTCGTGAGACATCTATATCTACTTCAGTGTTGAGCTAGACCCATCAATCATAAGATCTCAACCAAACTTAGTCTGGAACGACCCACGACTCGTGAGACATCGCCCATTCTAAAATGGTCAAGAAATATTAATTACTTAAAGTGATTAATCAGGAAACTAAGAGTTAATAAGATCCACTCATTACCCCACGACTCGTGAGACAACAATTAGGTTCACTTATTAAGTCCAAAATCCTATTGATGGAATGTTAGGAATTTTATTACCGTGATAAAATACCTATTTATTCGAATTTAGCTCAATATTTAAATGGGATTTTCGAATGACCTCACCAACATATAATGTTATCCAAATTTTAATTGTCTTGTTTAATGTAGTTTCACGTAAAGTGCATCACAGAAGCAATTAGCAGATAACATGTCCTAGCATGATACTAATTATGAGATGATCATGGGTATCCTATCTTATATATGATTTTTGGAGCCACTCCAAAATCACTAGTTCTAACATTCATGTCACATAAGACAGTTCATATCACATAGGGGTACATAATTTAATGGGAAAAACAGCCCTATCTATTACATTAATAGAAACCCTCCTAAACATTTTGAGGGGTCTTCTTATGGCCACCGTTCTTCAAGTGCTCCTTGTAGATCCTTCGTATTCCATGGGTGCTTGTCTCCAAAATGAAAATAAAAACCTCACTTCCTAAGTTCTACTCTCTTTACATAAAGTAATATGGCTCAATTTTCATATTGACCATAGACAAGTACACGGGGCATACCCCGACCCAAAAACAATAATAAGGAAAGCCACATAATAAACACATAACAGTACGCACATAAGTAGGGCTCCAACCCCAATTGAAAATGCGTAACTATGGGGCTCCGACCCCAATTGAAATCATCCATGTGCAGAATTTAAAACCATACATAAGACTAACCCATGATCACCTAAACTAGCATGATTCCGCTTGAATTTAAATTTACCAGTTAAATTTAAAATTCCCTTGACTTCAAGTTACAATTAACTTAAGTAATTTGAATATAGTTCATTATTCACGAATTTATTCAAAATCGAATTCACCGGATTATGACAAATCAACAATCAATTCAAAATTAAAATTTTGTCAAATAAATCATTCAAAGTGATTTTCATAATTTTTCTCGAAAAATTAGAACTTGACTTTAATTCATAAAATCCCAAATTTTATAATTATTTCAAATAAATAATTTTATAATTTTAAAATCAAAATTTAAAATAAAATCAAATTTTCGTAATTTGGGATTGTCGAAATTGGAAAACACGAAACGAAAAATCGAAGTCCGAGAACCCTAGGCGAGGCACGAAGCCAACGCGCGCCAGGCGCTGCTTGGCACACAGCCCGCGCAGGTGTGCGGACACTGCCGGCAACGTCCCGCCAGGCTCGCGCGGAGACCGCGCAGCCTTGTGCGGGTAGTCCCGTGCAGCCTTGCGCGGGATGGTGCGGCGGTAGTGTGCGAGATCCGCGCGCGCCTAGGCGAATGCTCGCGCGAGGCGGACTGACGGAGTGGGGCTGCGTCATTCGCGCGCGATTCGTGCGGGTAAGTCCGATCCCATTTTTCGATTCACAATTTCAACAAATTCAGAATGCAATTTCGAATTAAAATAGTTCAAATCAATCTGAATCTAAACAGCTTTAAAACAGGTTTACTCGGGGAAATAATTTTCGTAAAATTTTCAAGAAACAGTTTTGATCCGGCAATTTCGTATTTCAAACTAAAATCATGAATACACAACATATACTCAAATTCAAGAATTTTTGTCAAAATTCGTAAAGCTGTAACGATACATTACGAGCGTTGCAAGGTGGCTTTGATACCACTTGTTGGAAAACCACTACAGAAACGAAGCAGAAATTTAAATTTTTTTCCAAAAGATTGATCATGGACTTGCAATTCTCGTATCGTATCACAGGGTGTTTAGAAACTTACGTAGGTTGAAGCTTTCTAGTGATGTCAGTACCGCCTACTGAACACCCTTTAAGCGGAATGTCCCTCGAACGGTTCTCGATAGATCCCAAAGCAGCGATCCTCCAAAGCGTATCCACACCAGTCCTAGAACACGATCAAGCAAGTGAGAATGCTAGTTCTATAACTTGTGTTAATGGCTAGGGTTTTGCTTTGAAAACTTTTCTTTTATTTTTCTAAAAAACTTAACACTTCGTGAGTGTTGGTCTAAAGAATAAGAGAAGCCCCACCCTTGTATTTATACTAGGGATTTTTCGAACCCCTTAGGGTTTCCAAGACCCAATGGGAGTTGTTTTTTTGCTCACTAATTAACTCATTTAATTATTTAATTTAATTGGAATAATAAGTTCCCAACTTATTCTCCAAGTCTTGCAAGAATCAACTTTCTCTCTCCTACAATAGGAAGTTAGACTTTTCAACTTTCCTAAAGCTAAAAGTCAAGATTCAATAATAATTTAATTCTCAATTAATTATTTATTGGGTTAAGCTTGAGAAATAAAATCTTAACAATTAATTCAAAATTAATTAAAAGACTTAAATTAATTAATTACAATTTAATTAATTAATTCTAGAAAAGAATTCGCGTGTAATAAAATTACACGAAATGGGACATGCGTGAGCCACGTGTACTTGACACATGGCACAAGCCCCATCCAATGCCCATTTTGATCAACCGTTTTGATCCTTCGTTAATCATATTAACATCCTACCATAACCCTCGTGTACTGGCATTTGTGTGTGACCCTTTAGGTTCATTATTCGATTAGCAGTGACAATAATTAATTAGTTCCTTAATTAATTAATCACTTCACAGATCACACTACTGTAATCTAGCAATGGGTGTGTGACCCCTAGCCGAATAACGAAATGAATCGAAGAACCTTTCAGTCAATAACATACAGTGAAATATGATCCTCCTACAACTCTATCTCTCAATCAAGAACTAAGGCATGAGAATATTCTCAGAGCCTAAAAATTCTTGATCTTTACAATTAAGTTCGTTTCATATCCATTTAGACCTCAATCCAAGAAAACCCCATTTTCTTGATGTCTTGATCATTTATCCACCTTGCCCAAGGGTTTAAGTTTAATGGACTACGAACAACTCAATCAGTAAGAGATCATTCTTGTTCTAGCAACAAGTGTAGGTCCTTTGTCGATTCTACTAATTCTACATATGTCACTTGTGTAATCCCAACATAGGCCATGGTTCAGGTTTAAGTATGTCGAAACCCTTTTGAGCCTATATCAAAGATTACAGAGTTAGCTCATATGAGATATTATAGAATCTCAAGTCTAAGGATTAATGAATCACGTTATTGACCTGTGAGATATTTCCTAATCTGGAAGTTTCTGGAAACTTTCTTTCCCATTTAGGAATGTTCTCACGCTGGACATCTCAGTGATGAAGTTCTAGTAACAATCACCCTCATGTATTATGAACGCATCATCGTATGCACTTATCACTCCATGAAACTGAGTGATCCTTCAAAAGGACATAATCACTCAAGCAAGTCTCAACAGAGTCAAGGTCGACACTCCCACTGTCTGTCGGACTCTCGACTTGGAGAAATTTCTAATCCTCGCCTATGGAGTTAAGAACTTGTTTCATGTGTCGTTCCCATAACGACAAAGTTCTTAACGACCTCATAGAATTAGGGGAGTTCAATACATGCCAACACACAGTCAACCCAAACAAGCATAATAAACACATAAAGAAGTGAATGCCTATGAACAAAATCATCTCGTTTTATTATTCAAAGACTGTTTGTGATATTACAAGGAAATAGTAAAACCAAAAGCTGCTTTAAGGGCACTATTCCTAACAAAGGACTTATTGGAATGGTTACGACCATGATAATTGGCCAGTATGCAACTTTGAAATTGACGGCTACTTGGTACATATTGTCCGACACCAACCTAATTTCTATCTTCAGAATCCTGTGGACGCGGGTGATGAGTATTCGATTAACCGTTGCCAGATGAGTGTCACCTCGATGCCCATCACTATCGCTCGGAAGACTGGGCACCTCGTGCAAAGGCCAACAGTTGATCCGATAAATACACTCAGCAAGAGGGGCTGGAACTTAACCTTTGTTCAGGGCACGATATCTTACCCTGTCCATGTGAACTCCATCCTTGAGTTTTTTAATTCTTTTGCCCACTAGTTACTTTTGTGGCATTATTTCCGTGGGCATCCGTGTAATGTTGGCATCAACAATTCTTGGATCATGAATAATTGTATCTACTTCTGTGTTTCGGTTGGTAATATATGAGGTGGGGGTCTCGCTAAAACCCTACGGCTCATCGCCGGTTTTTTAATATATATATATATATATATATATTGAAGAAATCGTTTAATTAAAAAAGGACGGAATAATTTGAAATTGTTTCTAAAAACTTGACTTATCACGGACCATAAAAGCTCCAAAATTTGTACCTTAATATATCAATATAATAAATAATAATAATACCCAAATAATCAAAAAAGTTTTTCTCATAGTAAAGTCGAGGAAATAGCAAAATGAAATAAAAGGAAACGGGACAAAAGACTATATTTATTTAATATTCTTTTCTTTGGTTGTATTATTTTATGGGCCAACTCCAATTATATAGCAAAAGCAATAAAGCAAAAACAAATTGGAATATATGAAGCAACCGATCATCAGTCTACTCCAAATTAATTTCCCTCGACATTATCCGCCGATATGAACGTCTGATTGCCCCAATATCGAGCAGCATGTTACAACATCTAACATTATTATACGGTAAACTTACACAAACACAATATTACTGACCCGACACTTACGTAACTCATATAATTTTTAAATTTATCATACGAGAAGTATAAGATCACTCGGGGTACGAAACAAATGTTCCACGTAACACTAACACAACACAAAAGAAAAATGAAATTCTAGAGGGTATACTGACATTATTCTATTAATTAACAATACAAAATGAGTGCATTTAAAAAATTATTGGAGAAGTTATTCAATTGGCTATTTTAACTTTTAATTTTTGAATATAATTTTTTTTTTAATTTACAAATATGAGCATGTGCTTTTTTAAAATTAGAAAATTACAGGAAGTACAGTTAGTGAATGAATTTTAAAATTTTTTGCCGGAGCTGATCACCTACGTCCACGTATCTACTGAACCGACACGTAGTTTGACATGTAATTTATTATTTTCCACTTGGAAAAACACTTCCTTATTTTTTAAAATTTTTTCTTATTTTTTTAAAACAAAAATAAGGTGAAAAATAATAGATTACATGTCGGTTCATGTGTCGCTCTAATTGGTAAAATTTTCAATTTCAATCACTTATAATTATCGATTAGTTTAATGATTTTAAAAAGTACGAACTAACATTTGCAACTTATAAAACTTATATCCAAAAATCACCACTTAGAATAACCAATCGGATAAATTGAACAATTTTCCGGGGATTACCTTATGGTAAATTTAGTGACCTGATCAACTGGAGTCTGGGATGAAAAAATTGAATTTCTGTGTGTGTTCAAACTTCAAATATATGTTGGGGCAGGAGACAAGGACGTGCGCTCCACCTGCCCACTCGCAGCCGACCCCACCATTCCAAACCCTAGTTTTATATGGAAACTATTGAAAAGACGACACACTAACATTGAATTACATAAAATAATATATAACAAACTTTAGCTCGCCAAATCACTACCCGACCATATCAAAACATAGGAAATTATTATTATACTTTCATTCTGCAGCTTTCAACTTGCTATGCCGATACCATTTCTTTTATTTCTCATTTTCTTCTCCCTTCTTCATATCATCTATTCTTCTTCTTCTTCTTCATATATTCCTGATTCCCTCAATATACATATAATTCTTTTATTTTCAATTTCGCCTAGCTCTCTAACCTTCTTTTCCTGCTCCCTTTGCTTGATTCCATAACCTTAGCTTCTTTTTAATTTGTTGATTCTACGTTTTCTATCCTTCTCCGGCCATCAGAATCATCAAACTAGCTCTTTCTATGGTTAAATACAGAGATTTTCGTATTAGGGTTTGCTTTCCTCGCTTTTCTTAGCTCATAATTGATCATCAAGATTTGAGAAACAAAAGCCCAAAAGTAGTGGGATTTTTATTTCCTCTTTTGTTCTTCAGTTTCTCCTAATTATAGTTGGATTTATAGATCATAATTCGCAAGCCTGGCAAATCGGTGGTGGACCGGAGCTCAGTTGGGTTTGCCAGGGGTTGAACCGGCATCCCTTAGCAAGCCGGAAATGGAGCTCTCGATCAACGACAATCACGGCGGCGGCGGAAGCAGCAGCCGCGGCGCCGACGATGAGGATGGCGGCGGGGATGAGCCGAAAGAAGGCGCCGTCGAAGTGGGCAACCGCCGCCCTAGGGGCCGTCCTCCGGGTTCGAAGAACAAACCCAAGCCACCAATCTTCGTAACCCGGGACAGCCCCAACGCCCTACGCAGCCACGTCATGGAGGTGGCTGCCGGGGCCGATGTTGCAGAGAGCATAGCCCAGTTCGCGCGACGCCGACAGCGCGGCGTATGTGTGCTCAGCGGCAGCGGCTCTGTGGCGAACGTCACTATACGTCAGCCGGCCGCGGCTGCAGCTGCAATTGCGCTCCACGGCCGGTTCGACATCCTCTCTCTGACCGGGGCTTTCCTCCCCGGTCCTGCCCCGCCCGGCGCCACCGGTTTGACCGTTTATCTGGCCGGCGGGCAGGGGCAAGTGGTGGGAGGGAGCGTGGTGGGGCCACTGGTGGCGGCTGGCCCTGTTATGGTGATTGCAGCAACCTTTTCAAACGCTACTTATGAAAGACTGCCCCTTGAAGAGGAGGAGGAGGGCGGTGGCGCCACCCAGGGAGGCGGCGGCGGTGAATCCCCGCCGCCGGGAATGGGACATCAGCAGCAGCATGGTATGCCGGACCCCTCATCTTTGCCAATTTACAATCTGACCCCAAATTTATTGCCAAATGGAGGGCAGTTGAATCATGATGCATATGGTAACTGGGCACATCCCCGGCCACCATATTGAAGGGTTTGAAACTTTGAATCGAAGTTCAGCTTCAGTGGTATGTGAATTATTACTTTATATATATATATATTTAAGAGGATTTAGAAAAGTTTTAATGTATTTTCCTATAGGGCGTTTAATATGTATATTGAGCTTCTTCGTTTGGTTTGTATTCTGCAGCACTTGCGATAATAATTAATGTGTATCTTTTTCTGTGTTTTAACCATTATAGTGTTTTTAATATGAATATTATAATATTAATTCCGAACACATGATTGAATGTAATTTAATTTTCCATCTTCGGGTATTTCTTTAATATTCAGTTGAGATCTTGTTAATTAATTCAAGAAGGTGTGTTAATAATTATATAGGGTGCAGGAGTTCGAATTTATATATTACATATATATTGCGGCTTTGGGTGGTTTTTAATACACCTATGCCTCTTCAATGAATTTCTCAATTGAGGTTAATTATTGTTGTCTTTAATTATGAAATAATTTTAAATTTTTTAATAAACTTTCTTACATTTTGAGGTATGAATAATTCAATAAAAAGACTAATTACTTTAATCCACAATTAATGTTATGTCAAGCAGAAGCATAAAATGAATTTCTTCCCCATCAAAAAATAAAAATAAAAATTCTTCGATAACATATGTCCCATCTTTTTTCCTTTTTTTTTTTTTTTTTTCTAGTCTTCTTTATTTAAGTTGTTCTTCGTAGGTTTTCTGTATTTAAGTATACGAGTTATTAAATAACCTGACATTATAAATTAAAGAAGAGAAATTAACTGATATTGATTAATTTAGAGGCTCTGCCATATATGTCATGAATTAGAAGAAGAATTAGACTTATGAATTAACTTCCGATTAAGTTGCTGGTTTATATATATATATATAGCAGCCTCACTTTGAAATCATTACCTTATTTATTTGATATAAGTTTTCAATTTCATGTGCATCATCTGAGTGTCTTATAAAGGTTCCCTTTCAGCTGCACTAAAGATCCTGCACTGAGGGTATTTAACTAATTATATTTTTTAGAATAATTAATATCTAATTTGGAGAGAACAACATGAATTATGTATCCATTATTCCCAATAGAAGTTGATTCAAATGGTTAATAAGTTCATTGTTTAGGGTAGTGTCTTGGGTTCAAATCTCGTTTGGGGATGTGTGTTTAAAAAAAAAAAACACTATGTATCCATGGTCACACACAAAACATATTAAATCACTTGAAACAATTATTGTTCTAGTTTAGCATGTTGCGCACAAAACATATTTAATAATATGTTTCATATTTGAGGTTCTAACTAGAAACACATTTATTTTTTTTAATAGAGCGTTACACGTTTTTAGTTCGACATGATAATATAGAAAGAAAAAAAAAAAAGAATTACTAAATCAAAGTGCATTAGTTTTGAAAGGAGTTATAAAGAAATTAAAACTATTTCTCATTTAATGATGGAACTTTATTATTATCATTCTTTCAATTGACATGCATTTCAATTCACAACAAAAAGAAAAAAAAAAAAAAGAAATAAGATTGAACCGGGAGTCTAAGAGAGGATATATTACATGTATGAATACTTTTAAAAATATTAATTTTGTCTTGTCTTGTCGTGTCGTGTCGTGTCAAACACTCGTATCCGACACTTTTCAAGTAAAAAATAAGAAAAAAAAGTCCGTATCATTGTGATTGTACAGAAACTTAGAGTGTACTAAAACACCAACACTTTAAGATTTGTTTAGGGGAGGGAAGACCATCACAGGCGTTAGAGCCTCAGGAACTGGGTTTCCTTTGTAGCGTGGGTTCTTCCAGCTAGGATAACACCAAGGAGCAGGGTGCAGCGATGGTGCGTGTGTGAAATGCAGTGCCTGGAGAAGAAGGAAATTCAGAGGAAAATGCCCAGTTTATGCAGAGTATTCTTGTGGAAGAAGATGACTTGGGGGATAAGTGTGTGAATCCCATATTTATATGTTAGGGGCAGGGGTATTTTGGTGAATTGGCCGTGTGGTCCCAAACCCGTGTCACCCTAGGCACGTGGCGCCATGTGATGGCGTGAAAGTGATGGTCCTGCAGGCTAGCAGAGTCAGGTACGAGGTGTGCACCTACACTGTGTCAGAGGTTGTTGGCAAGCGGATAGCGTGGAGACATCTATGCTCCTCATTCCTCTGAAAGGGCCCTCGAGGAGGGTACTTTGTTGCGGTGGGGTTGGCCCTTGGGTAGAATAGTACCCTTTGGCGCTGAGTCCGAGCGTTGGGTACGCTCGAGAGGGGTTCCCCTGGCGGGTGCCCATGAGTGCTATGTGTCTGAGCGTGGAGCGTGTGTGAATCCGAGCGTAATGACAGCGGGGATCCTTGGTGTGGAAGGGAGAGAGAGTCCGGATGAGAGGCATCCCTAGGGACCAAAAATGCGAGCGTCTGAGAGGGTTGGTGGATGGACCCCGCGCTCGTGACTTGGGCCGAGGCGTGCAAGTCCGGATCAGATTAGTGATGAGGGAATGGGCCAGGCCAACTCCACGAGCCCATTACCGCGAGCGTTAGAACCCTAAAACCCTCAAATCGCGATACGTGTGTGGTGCTGATCTGGACGTAATTTGGTCTCATCACATTGTATTTGTATCGTTGTGTCCGTATTCATGTATCATAGATTGCAATCGTTCAGAAATGACCACATTCAATTATACTATATTCTTTTCACAGGTTAAGACTATATATTATATTAAGTTGGTTTCAATTTTACAAGTGCCTTATGTTGAAATTCTGACAGGTAGGTTAATTAAAATATGTGGAGACTACTATAATTTACCCAAGTAGTGGGCTAATATTACAATTTATGAATTAGGGAAAAGTGTCAATTTATTGGTTGGTTATACCAACTTGTAATATTTGGATATAATTCATTTTAATTTGTAATTATTAGCATGTATCTTTTAAAATCATAAAATTATTAAATCATTAATGACCAAAATTTAAAAAAATTTGTTAGAACCAATCACCTGCATCCATGTGTTTGTCAGAGCTGACACATAAATTGACATGTAATCTATTATTCTCTACCTTTTGTTTTCCTTTTTAAAAAATAAAGAAAAGTCGTTTTTAAATGCAAGGAAAATATTTTAATTTCGCTCTGGTAGGCAAGTGGACGCTGGATCGGGTCAGATAAATTTTTTTAAATTTCGATCACGTAATTTTATGATTTTAAAAGTTCTTGCCCACATTTGCGAGGAAAATGATGTTTAGAGATTATAAGTTGGAATAACCATTCGGACAAATTCAATCATTTACCCTGTTGCAATTTATTGACAGATCAAGTGTACATATATGGGGAAAAAAAAAAAAAAAGTGTACATATATGAAATTGCAAATTTGGTATATCAATTCGCCCAATTCTATATTTTTGGTAAATTTTATTTTTTAATAATAAAATAGGATTATATTTTTAAAATCAAATAATTTAAATGCTCATTTTTTACTAGAACCCAATTTTTCCCTTCGGAATAGTTCGCCACGTGTAAAATTGGGTTTGATTTTCTGCGGGCAAAACTGGGTTCCGGTTAAAAACTACAATAAAATTACAATGCAGTCTTATTTTATCACCGAGAAATTAAATGTGCTAAAAATGTTTGAATTGGTCGAGTTAACCTGTCAAATTTATAATTTTCTTATCTGTTTTATATGATTGTTTAATCTATACTATTATATTAAATATCATATTCAAAAAATAATCAATCATTAATTTCAACCGCTCTGGGCTAGGTAAGGTGAGCCTGTAACCTGAGTGGGGGTATGATTGGTATCAGATCAATTGTTTACAACAAAAAAATGCATATATAATCTAAGCGTACAAAACCAAAAAATTAATTTCAACCGGAAGTTATTTTCTTCATATCTCTTCTCATTTTAAAAAATTCAAATACAAAAATTTCTGGTTGATCTAATATGATCATGTTGAACCATTCATTTATATATAAAAATTTACATGTATTGGAAGGAAATTATGAAACTCAAAATATATAGCGTATAACTGTTTGCTCAATGCCAAGAAGAGACCTCATAATCTTAAGTTTTAATTATAAACATTATGTAATTAATTGAATTAAAGAAATTAATACAAAGTAAGAAAAAGGATGTGGATTAGAAGCTATAAAACACAAGACACTCCATATTTTAATACCGTACAGTGTAGGATACATGTCGGACACGTGTCCGAGCAACACGGCAAAATATGTCCAAAAAATAATAATAATAATTTCGACACGCCGGGGACACGGCGCGGAACGTGTCCGACACGGCCCGAACACTTTGAGGCAAAAAGTTTTTTAAAAAAAAATTATTTTATTTTCCTAAAAATTTGAGGATATAATTTTTTAATAAAACTAAAAGATGTAAAATATTAATTTAAATTTAATTTTTTTATAATATTATTATATAAAAAATAAATTAATATTATTTGTAATGACTTTAAATGTTGAATTGGAAAATGATGTATTTTATTTAAATTTGTATTATTAAATACTTTTATGAATATTTTATTTTATATAATTTTATTTAAATTATATATATATATATATATATATATATAATATTTTTATTTATATATAATATAGCTGTGTCAGAACTGTATCGTGTCCTAAATTCTTAAAAAAATTCGTGTCACTGTATCCGTATCGTATCGTATTCATGTCGCCGTATCCGTGTCTATACATCATAGATTAGAAGTGACATGAAGGGCCCTTTTCACATGAATTCACGTGTTATGATTAATTAATATTAATAAAAAATGATTAACAAGTTGGGCACAAAATTCCAACGCTAAAGTCCAATGTGATGGACCCTTAGGCTCAATAATTAGAGGTTTTCATATTAAATTAACCTTCACCTTTGCCCAAATTAAACAAATTGATTCTCACTTTTGTTCCAATTTGGCTTTACGATTGTTGCCACCCTAACCACTTGTTCATGTTTCAGTTATGTCATTTAATGGTGATTAATTCATACTAATTGACTTTTATATTAACCTTACCTATGTTCCATACGTGCTTGCATTTATTTATTTTGCAATTTCAATCAAGTCATAAATTGCAGTTTTACATGATTACATCTTATAGCAGACACAGTGGCACCATACTGATAGACAAACACGAATTTTTTTCGATATTTTTACGTGAAAAGTGTCCGATATGGTGTCCTGCACGACATGATACATGTTTTTTCAAAATTTACAGCTTTGGTTTACAATTGTTCCTTATAGTTTCGGTTCACGTTATTCCAATTTTTGTCACGCCACTACAAAAAAAATGATTTTTCGTGACAATTTATTGTGACAAAAAAAAAAATAGCGTCATAATAGATTACACTATAGCGACAGTCTATAAGTTTGTCACCACAAAACAAACTTTAAGAGACAAATATTTATATGTCACGAAAGACTTTATTTTATATGACAAGATTTAATATTCGTCACAACATATTCAGACATATGTCACGCTAAAAGGTACAATGTACGGTGACAAATTATTTAACCTCTTGTGACGAAATGTTTTGTTACTTATATATCATATATATGACAAATTTTAGGTTTGTCACAAGAAATTACTTTGTTGTGACAAAAAATAATATCATCACATAAAGTATTGTTATTTTATAAATTATTTGGATAGGACAACCTATAATAGTCACAATAGAATTATGGTATCATGACAAATATTTTATTGTCACAATAGGTCATTTGTGGTGACAAAATTAATTATTGTCATATGAAATATTTTTGTTTTATATAAATTTTTAATTGTGACAAGTTCGTATTGTTTCCATAGAAATATAATATTATGATAAATGATTGACCGTCACAATAATTAGTTTTGTCGTGACCAAATGTAATATTGTCATATAAAAATTTATTATTTTAAAAATCATTTTGTTATAATATATTCATATTGTCATCATAGAAAGATGTTATGTGATAATATATTTACTGTCATTGAAATTTCTTTACTTGTGACAAAATATATGTTGTCATACTAAATTTAATACAAAAATTTTATATTTTAAAATAATAGTACAAAAATGTATTAAACTAAGAACACAAAAATATATTTAAAATTTTATATTTTAAACTAACAACACAAAAATATTTAAATAATTAATTGAAATTAGTGTATGAATATATTTCATTGTTATTAAATATATTAAAAAACATAATATTAATATCAAAGAAGCTGTCCAAACTGGGTTGGGAGTCAATATTCTTTCTTGGAGACCCGAGTTCGATTCCCTGCTAACGCAATTAATGAAAAGAATTAATTCTCACAAATAAATTTTTAAATTTTTTTACTTAATTATTTTGTGACGAGATATGATGTGGTGACAAATATGTTTGTCACACGAGGTGCCCAACTTACATGGTTGTAGTGACAAATATATGACTATGATGACAATAAGTGTCAGATATGTGACAAAATGTTTATCACAATAGAGCTGTGACAAAAATGTTTGTCATAATAAGTGGTCATTTGACTGGTCCTTTAGTGACAAGATTGAATTGCAGTGACAATACATATATACCGTTGTGACAATAATTTGTCACAAGAATGGAGTTTTTCGTGACAAAAGTATGTTTGTCACAAACCTATTGTGATGAGCGTAGAAATTGTCGTCTGGGATTTTATACGACGGGCCTGTTGCGACGACGATTGCGACAAAAATAATCGTCACAATAGATCTATTATGACAAAATTATCATGTATTGCAACAACTTATTTTGTCACAAAAAATTGTTTTTTTTGTAGTGCGTAGGTTGTACTTTTTTATTTTTGATTATATAATTTTTAGCAGTGCTTTTAAAAATATGGGCTGATTAAGATAAGTTTTCTAATCAATTATGCAATTAATATTTAATATATAGCCAATTGGAACTTTTAAATGAAGAGGAATCACCTAGGTAGACATATAATTAATGAAACGTAGACCACCCATTGAAGCCGAAAATAATAGTTGTTTGTGTGGAAGATGGTAATATTTAAATATTGTGGGGACTAGAATTTATATTACTATATATATATCTTTTGTGGGGACTGAGGACTAATATTGTTGATGCTTATGATGCGTGGAATAGTGGAGTTCATGTCATTCCTTGTAGTTGTATGTACAATCCAAGGAACATAACCTTGACAAAATTAATATTATAATATAATTCATCAAATCAATGTCATTAAGCCGGCATATGCGAGAGAGAAAAACCCTATTTGGATCTTTATCTACTTGATTTGGTTCCTAATATTAATTTGTTTGTTGACTAAGTATAATATAGCCTTTGAAGTATAATTAAAAAGAGATGACACTCATCAAATTTGACATAATTATACAAACTTTTGTGAGATTAGAGAAATCACGTTCATTCTTTTCATGTGGAAAATTTTATATTCAAACTAAATCGTATTATCCTTTTATTATACTTAATGTGTCCGCACTCAATTCAGATGAAGTTGTGTGCATTCATCACTTTAAGATGACTTGAGAGTTTAGTCCCCTGCACTGACGAATTTATGAGCATTTATTGTTTTAAGACGAGTTACAATTTCTTAATTCACGCATTTAACGATAAGAAAACAAATCTTAAAATTTTAATTTAACATATGATCATTATACAATGATAGAATTAGGTAATTATTATCAATAGTTAAATAAAATCAAATTTTGTCTTATATTATTTTTTAAAATTTATCTTGAAATTGTATATAAAATAATGTTATATTATATGTATAGTTATTTAAAACATTTTTTAGATGCTCTAAAGGGCTTCCGCATTCAATTTTTCCTAAAATTTTGTGCACTGGCGCACCCACACTCATATTCACACTTGCTCCAGCATCCACATTACGTATCCTAGGCTCCTAGCATTCGACCTACATCTATCAATTTAATGGTTTTATGTATAATTTTTCATAAATACCTTATTCTCTAAATATTTACTTGACAATATTTAGTTTTAAATTCGTAACTATAACAACATGTATTAAGCAAAATCTTTGTTGAAAAATTTGGGCAAAATATGAAGCTAGACACGGGTATTTCCTGTTCTTAAAGTTTCTATCGGTCCTTACTTTCTAGAAGTGTGTTAAATGTTTCAGGCGATACACTTCCAGGATATATGTCAAGCTTGTTTGGGAGGATTTCGTGTGATAGCACTGCACAAGAAATCTGATGAATGTGTTGTGTGTCTTCTTTTCGGCTCTAGGGATTAGGGATGCAAACGAGCCGAGCCGGCTCGCGAGCCTGGCGAGCAAGCTCGAGCCAAGCCCGAACTCAAGCCCCTTTTAGTTAGGCTCGCGAGCCAGGCTATTTAATTAAAAAATAATATTTTTATTTTTATATATATAAATATTTTTATTTTTATATAATATTATATATATTTTTATTGATTTTTATATAAAATTAATAAAAAATTAATATATTTATAATATGTATGTATATATATTTAATAAATATATATTATTATATATAAAAATACATTAAATTATTTAAAAAAACTAATTTTTAATTAAAAATAATATAATTTGATTTGGCTCGAGCCGAGCCGAGCGAGCCTCGAGCCTTGGTCGAGCCGAGCTCGAGCCAGAAAAAAAGGCCAAGGCTCGGCTCGGCTCGGCTCGTTTGCATCCCTACTAGGGATTGTATATAAAGATATTCAAGTGTTATAAAACGGATTAATTTGAATTATGACTGTTGGAGGATTAATTCAGCATCAATGGGCTGTTAGTGGCCCCTGAATTAATTTGTGGCTTAATTCTCTTGACCTTTCAGTTACAATTAGCCACTCAACAGTCATATTCAAATTATTGGGCTGATTTAGGGTTAATTCCGAATGGATTTGCCCCAAAAAGATAGGCTCTGGGCTCGGAGGCGAGGCTCCTAGTGATGATGCGCACGTGCGAAGTGTAATTAAAGTGCGCCATCAAACGCCACATTCGCCCATGCCCATGCATATACCCAGGGCCCCGGCCCTGTGTCCGTGCCCGTGCCCGGGCCCCGGCGGTGCGGTGCGGAGCCCACCAGCCCCTCTTAAGTTCCACAAATTTAATACTGTATTAACTACTTTAATATATAAAGTTGTCTCACTTTCAGTATTTCTCCAATGTGGGACACTAAGAGTCATAGTTTTTCAAACACCTATTTATATGTCTTTTATATTCTCAAGGATTCCAATTTCCAATGTGAGATATTAAAAGTCATATAATATTCAACAATCCCCCACTTGTTTGGAAAACTGCTCTTTCCCAAACCAGTGCCTAACAAGTGTTATTTAAACATCACGCGCATAACAGAAGGTGTGACGAACATTGAACCTTCCCTTAGTGTAAGTAGGTCAAGATCACCCCGAAGTTGATGGTGTCCGCAGATTGAACCTCAACTCCTTAGTGGCATGACCGGAGTTACCATACACACGTGTTCTTTCTCGCACAACAAGCACTCCGCTGCTCGGAGCTTATCAAGCCATACACCATATCTCGTTTCATAAACCTCTAAGAGAGTAAACCATAACTCTCTACAAGAAGCGGCTTCACTTCTAGTTCATATAGGTAAAATGTTTCTCGGGCACTAGTTGCAAGTAGTGCAGCATTTTGTTAAGAACATAGCTCATCCTTATCACGTTGCAACTCACTGAGCTATCTTCTGCTACATATGAGACCACTTGATAGCTCTAACCAATTTGTGACTTTGTTTTTCCCTTTGAACCTATAATCAGGGGTAACCTAGATGATAGGTAGGGTTACCATCACTTTGGGTCGGGTGGTTTAGTCTCTCGTTAGAGGCTTAGTAAACGGATCAGCCAAATTCTTATTTGACCTCACATAGACAATTGTTATAATAACATCTTGTATCACTTGTCTCACAAACGCATGTCTTAGACCAATGTATCTAGACTTACCATTATATACACCGCTGTACGCTTTCGTAAGCGTTGCTTCGCTGCCACAATACAGCGAGATTTGAGGCATTGGACTTAGCCAAAGAACTATGTCTAACAACATATTTCTTATCCAATCAACCACTTGTCCAGCTTGTGCTAAAGCTATAAACTCAAATTCCATGGTAGAGTGAGAGATTATTATCTGTTTCTTGCTTGCCCAAGAAACAACCCCACCGGCAAGAGTGAAAATCCACCCACTTGTAGATTTGTAATCTCCCACACTAGTTATCCAACTCGCGTCTGAGTACCCTTCCAACACACTAAGGAATTTGTTATAGAACAAACCAAAGCTAATAATTCTCTTAAGGCACCCCGAGTACCCTACTAATAGTTTTCCAATGATCAGCATTGGGACTGCTCGTATATCTGCTAAGTTTTGAAACTACAAAGGAAATATCTGGTCTAGTGCAATGCATTACATACATAAGACTGTCAATAACACTTGCATATTCAAGCTGTGCAATAGCTTTACCAGTATTTTCTTTAAGTTTCAGTCCGTTGTCAAACGGAGTATTCACCTCCTTGATCTGGAGGTGTTTAAACTTAGTCAGAACTTTCTCGATATAGTGAGATTGGTTTAGTGAAAACCCCCACTATGTTTCTTTAACTTTAATGCCTAAAATAGTATCTACTTCTCCTAAGTCTTTCTTCTTAAAGACCGAGGATATATACTTTTTAGTCTCGTTTAATCCAATCATATTCGTCTCGATGATCAACATATCATCGACATATAGACAGACTATCACCATATAATCAACTGCACTTTTGGAGTAAATGCACCTATCAGCACTGTTATACTTGAATCCGAATTTCAAGATAGCAGTGTCGAACTTCTCGTGCCACTGTTTTGGTGCTTGTTTTAGACCATATAGGGATTTGACTAACTTACACACTTTATTTTTTGTTCCAGGTGCTACAAAACACTCAGGTTGTTCCATATAGATTTCTTCTTTTAAATTTCCATTTAAAAGAGTTGTCTTTACGTCCATTTGAGGAACAAACAGATCGTAAAGTGAGGCTAAAGCAAGAAGAATTCTGATGGAAGCAACTCGAGCCATCGGTGCATAAGTGTCAAAGTAGTCAATCCCTTCTACTTGTCTGAACCCTTTGGTAACTAATCTAGCTTTGAAAGCTGAGATAGTTCCATCGGTGTTTTGCATTTTTCTAAATACCCACTTGCACCCGATGGGTTTAAAGCTATGAGGTAAGTATGCTAATACCCAAGTATTGTTACCTAAGATCGAATCCATTTCATCGTTTACAGCTTCCTTCCAAAAAGGAGCATCTCGAGAAGCCATGGCTTCTGCAAATATCATAGGATCCGTCTCAAGTGTGAATACGAAAGGTATTTCACTTACCACTTTATTATCTCTGTCCCCTTCCACCAAGAATAATAAAGCCTCAAAAGAGATAAAGTCTTTATCCAAACTTTTCTCTTTTCTTGCTCTAGTACTCCTTCTAGGCTAAGTTGGTTGTGTAGGAATATTATTTTCCATAACCGGCCTTATAGGACCTCTAGGATCAGCTTGGGATGGCTCAGTTTTATTTCCAATATCTTTTGAAAATGTATTTTCGAAGAACTCGACATCCCTGGACTCAGTTATCACATTAGACTCCAAGTCAAGAAGTCTATAAGTCTTGCTATTAAGAGCATATCCAACGAATAAAATTTTAATAACTCTGGCTCCTAACTTAGTCCGTTTGGGATTGGGAACCCGAAAATAAGCCACACACCCCCACACTTTGAAATAACTTATGTTAGGTTTTCTGGCTTTCCATATTTTATAGGGACTAGTCTTTACAATAGAACTAGGTATCCTATTCAGAATATGGCACGCAGACAAAAGGGCTTCACCCCACAAGTTGTGAGGTAAGTTTGCATGATTTAACATGCAATTTATCATGTCCAGAAAGGTTCGATTTTTCCTTTTTGCTACACCGTTCTGCTGGGGTGTATATCCGGTGGTTGTTTGATGTATGATACCACTTTCTTCACAAAGTGTATCAAAAGCATTCAAACAATATTTCATGCCTCGATATGCATGTAAGCCTTAATCTTCTTCTCAAGTTGGGTTTCTACTTCTGATTTGTATTTCACAAGTGAACTAAGAGCTTCATCTTTAGTTCGTAACAAATATATATAGCAAAATCCACTAGCATCATCAATAAAAGTAATAAAATACCTTTTTCCACCTCTAGTTAAATCGACTATGCCATAAAGAAATTGAAGAAATCACGTAAGCAGAAACGAAATTCATATTATTGATAGACATCTTGTACATCCCATTACAAACATAACCTTTGCCAACAAATTCACCATTTTTCATGATGATAACTTTTCCAGACTCACATAGAAACCTTAAAACCTTTCTTATCTAACAAATCAACTGAAATTAAACTTTTCTTGACATCTGGTACAAACAAGACATTGATCAAATTTAATTTCTTCCCGGAGGTAAAGTTGAGTTCAACATCCTTTGCCTCCAACATTGGCTTTGGAGCTGTTTCCCATCTGAACCTCTTGCCCAACAGTTTCTTGAAAGGTCTTGAAAAGCCTTCGATCGTTGTAAATGTGAACGGTAGCTCCAGAATCTAACCACCAGCCAGAAGGTCCATTTGCCATGTTTAGTTCAGAAATCATAGCCACATCGAGGCTAAGATCAGTCACCATGGCAACTAGGTTCTCCTCAACCATATTTGCAACTCCGGATCCACTCTTCCGTTGTGGGCATTCTCTCGCATAATGTCCTGTTTCTCCACAAACATGACACTTGCCTTTTCTTTTGGTAGTGGCATTATTGGGTTTAGGTTTTAGTCCGGTTTTCTTAAATTGTCCAGAATTCTTTTTAACCCCGAAAGATATCTTTTTAGAAGAATTTCCAGATTCAACATAATTCATACTCGATTGTCCTTGAACCAAATTCTTTTCATCGCATTTCCGAGCCTCCTCTTCAATACGCAGATGTTTTTGAATTTGTTCCAAGAACAAATCCTCAGATTTATGCATCAACCTCTTTGCATAATTTTTCCAGGCTGGAGGGAGCATTGAAATTATAGCTCCAACCTGGAAAGTTTCTGGAAGGACAATCTTAACCATTCTGAGTTTGTTAACAATTACCTGGAGCTCATGCACTTGCTCCAGGATTGGTTTGTTGTCAACCATTTTGAAATCCAAATATTTGTTTGTACCTTCTTCCTCAGCCTTGTATTTGTATTCCAAGGCCTTCCACAGCTCTCTACGTGACTGCACATTTGTTTATAGGTCGTACAGCCTGTCGGACAAGGTATTCAGAATGTGTCCACGAGCCACCTGTTCATCTTCTGCTCTCTTCCTCCTTTGTTGCTGAAGAGTTTCCACAATCTCCTGGTGGATCTGCAAAGCATTCCTGGAAGGACCTGTTGCTGCAGTGTTGGCAGGAGGTACAACACCTGTTGTAGGAGGATTGGCAGGAGGAGCACCACTTCTCGTAATGGGATTAGCAAGAGGAACAACACCTACTGCATTGGTTGGCGGATCCAAATCTACGGGCTGCTGGGGAGTAGAAGGATATTCTGGAATTAGTTGCAGACTAGGATCCAGAACATAGGCAAGCTTAAGGGCAACAAGCAGGAACTTCATCTTGTCCTGCCAGCGGCTGAAGTTGTTGTCATCGAAGCGGTCTCGGACTTAGACTCCATCTTCACGAAATAGAAACTTTAAGATTGTTGAAAAATCTGGACATAGGCAAGCTTAAGGACAATAAGCAGGAACTTCATCTTGTCCTGCCAACGGCTGAAGTTGTTGCCATCGAAGCAGTCTAGCTTTTGCTGGTTCATGATTCTGAAGGACTCAGACTCCATCTTCACGAAATAGAAACTTTAAGATTGTTCGAAATAGAAATTTTAAGATTGTTGAAAAATCTGGGCAAAATATGAAGCTAGACACAGGTATTCCCTGTCCTTAAAGTTTCTATCGCCCCTTAAGTGCAAAGTGCGTCATCAAACGCCACATTCGCCCATGCCCAGACCCCTTGCCTGTACGGTGCACCGCACCGCATATGAGCCCACCAGCCCCTCTTAAGTTCCACAAATTTAATACTGTATTAACCAATTTAATATATAAAGTTGTCTCACTTTCAGTATTTCTCCAATGTGGGACACTAAGAGTTATAGTTTTTCAAACACCTATTGATATGTCTTTTATATTCCCAAGGACTCTCCAATTTCAAATGTGGGATATTAAAAGACATATAATATTCAACAATCTTAAAGTAGGACAAAAGGGGGTGGTACATAATTTTTTAAAATCTCGGAGAAAATTTACATAATTATCTCAAATTATAGGGTACATGAGTAGTGTAGTTATTTCAATTAAATAAATCGATAAATTTTGGGGGAGGAGATACTAGGCCAAATGGACAAATGTCAAAATATAAATCATGCTAATAATAATAATAATAATAATAATTATTATTTAAAAAATTGTTGCTCAACTTAAAGTTACTGCGAACATGCAGCAACATTTCATATGAACCGTCGAAGTATTGCGCATCAAATGGTTGTACCCTAATTATCCAAAAATAAATAAATAGAAAACTGATTATACCCTGGAAAATTGGACCGGGCAAAATAAATACATGCCCCAGCCAGGAATCAAACCCGGGTCTGTACCGTGGCAGGGTACTATTCTACCACTAGACCACTGGTGCTCCATGTCCTCCAAAGTAAAATGTCTCAATTATGAGTGAACTAGTTTGAGACCATGTCTTACATTGAATTGTATCCAAACACGTATTATGTAATAAACTTGGACATGATTAGGCTCAATTAGTTAGTTGAAGTGCACTTTATTTTGTGTTTGGTAGTCTCTATTAACTTAATCGGGCCAATACCAGTTAATCTATAACTCGGGAAAAGCTCGCACTGTTCATAGATTAAAGCTTAAGATAATAAAAATAAGGGATAATTACAAATGCCTCTGGGGTTTGGCGAAAATACAGATTCCCCCCTGAGATTTGAAAAATTATGAACACCCCCTAAAGTTTATATTCTCTCTCATAAATTGTCCCAACAGTTAATAGCGGTGTTAACTTTTGTTGACGTCAGCAATATTATTTTTAAAAATTCCAATCATACCCTTAGGGGGTATATTGTAATAATATTGAAAGTGTAATGACATATTTGTAATGTTGGTTAAATTTATATTTTTCAATTTGAAAATTTATAATTTAATTAATATTTATATTTTATTTATAAATATAAATCGGAATAAATATTTCATGCATATTTATTCCAATAAAGTATGATAAAAGTCTACATATTCCACTTTATGTTTATATCTTAGTTTTGTGCATGCATAAGTTTATTTAAACTTTGTTCTTTTAGAATAACTAGTAAAAACAATGTGCTTTGCACATTAAATATATGATTTATCTAAATATTTTAAATAATTCAATTATTAAAATAAAAATATTTAAAAAATTAATTTTTTAATTTTAAATATAGTGATGAGGCCTTAATTGAAATTTAATTTCCTAATAAACACTCTCAAATATATAAATAAAAAGTTTATAGTTTTAAATTAACACTCTTATGATGCTCAAACAGTTCTAAATATTATTATATCATATGATGTCATGTCATGTCATGTTCAAGTTAGACACTGTGAATATATATATATTATAAAATTAATAATAAAAATTAAATTATAATTTGTATTTTATTTTTATATGATCAATCTTTTCTTCTTGAGCTGGCAAAATAGAAGAACCAAGCGCGGACTATAAAAAATTAAATTATAATTTGTATTTTATTTTTATATGACACTAAATATTTAGTTTAATTTATAAAATCGCTCATGTTTGCTTTTAATTAAATGAGTTTTATTTCTATTTTATTAGTTATCGATAGTAATTTAAATAATAATTATTTTTAATAAATTAATACTTTATAAGAAGTATTTATTACTAATAATATTTAAACTAAGTGTAAACTATGAAAAATATAAGTTGTATCAAACTGTCAAAATTACAAATTGTCCCCATTAATTTAAAAAATCACAAATTCACTTGACTCCAATATGAATGGTTCAATATAAATTTTTTTACTAATTATGTATCTTTATAAAAAAAGTTTTTTTATATTTATATATATATGAGAATTTCAATATATATATATATATAATTGAAGGTTTATAATTTCAATTTATAATTAATTGTTATTTAATAATTATTAGCAATTACTTTATGCATACAAAAAATAATTTAATTTATAATTTTGAATTAATAATTTATTTTGTTGATTTAAGTAAATAAAAAAAATTCAATAATAAACTTATCGAAATTTAGCTATATTTTTCATTAATTTTCAATCGTCATTAATTAAATCTTACTGATCTACATAATATTTTTCATTAATTTTCAATCGTCATTAATTAGATCTTACTAATCTATACCATAACATTACTAATGAAACAAAGATGTAATTCATACTAGCAAAATGTATTGACAAAAAACTATTTATTTTTATTAATTTACTGATTATAATTTAAAATTCGCATTGATAATATGCAATTATGCACTAATTATCTTCTATGTTATATATAAGCTCTCTCCTAACTCTCTAACTTTATATCACGATTTTTCCTTGACACTTCTCTCTCTCTCTCTGTCAACTACCAGCACAGTAGAACTCTGTCCAATCGTCTTTGTTTTTTATTCTTTCGACCAACTCTTGTTATTGTTTCCTTGTGGATCACTCACTCAACATTAATGTGATCACATACCACTATGTATGATTATATCTATAATTTATTAATGATTCATTTTTTCCCTAAACATGATTATTTGTGCGTGTAGAAATAACGATAATATATCTCGTTTGATAATAGAAATTTTGTTCTTTGACATTTATATTATTAACTCTAGGACAATCTCATTAAATTTATATGAGAACATTACAAATTTAATCTAATAGGACATAGTGCAGTCTAAAATACACACAAATCACACACTAAAATTATTTTATTAAATGTGTATCTCATAATTTGTTACTAAGCATACTTTCAACCTCGCTGAACGGATACTTTGACTTTTCATCTTTTAGCCGCATCTGCTATCTTTGACACTAAATGTCTTCTAACAGTCTGGCACATGAACTTAGAAGTTGGTATATTTTCATGCTCACATTGGTAGTATTTTGGCTCATAATATCTTATTGACCTCTCGACCTAGGATTTGGTCGATGGGGTCTTATTTGGCCTTTTGGCTTTAGCCGATTGGCCCGCTTAACCGCCGGATCGACCTCATGACGACTTCTCATATATTGGTCGATCTGGAGGTTGTCTAGGCTGACTTTGACTGTTTGGTCCATTTGCTTCAACTCGTCGACTCAACGACCTTGTGTGTGGGTCGCTTCTTGGCCAGTATGACTTTGCCATGGAGTATGACCTCAAAGGTGGAAATCCACGTGGACCCTTTGAGGTATCCACGTGGCACTTCATGGTTCGTCCATGGTGGACTAATGGACCACATGATTCCCATATGGATGCGCTACGTGGTCCAATTGACATGTTACCAAATATTTATTTTTATTATATTAAAATAATAAATATATATATGTAGAAAATAAAATGTAAGAGCTTACTTTAACATACACGTCAACGTTAATAGGAATATTTTGAAAGTATACTATTTAAGTTCAATATAATAAAATTTAATAGTTTATACATTTACAAAATATTTAAAACAACTAACTTTAGATCAAGATAATATGAACTGTAAAAATAATTTAATTACATTAATGTATTAATATTTTTGTAATTATTTTCTATCCCGCTTCACTATTTTACAAATATGTATATTTTCTGGCATCTCTAGTCCTCCCTACTTTATACACTTACTCTTGTTTAGTATGATGGGTCTGAATATGGGGCACAGAGTCCAATCACTTTAGAATTTGTTTAGGTGAGGAAACCCAGTTGATGTTCGCCTGGAAAGATGGGGGTTCTACCTGCTAGGACAAACACAAAGACAAAGTCAGAAGGCCAAGCTGGGGGAACTGGGGGTGATTCCCAGTTTGGCTCTCCGACGCTCAAGTCAGATGAAGATCTGAAAGAGAGAATATGCTAAGTATGGAGTTGTAGTAATGGAGGTTGCTTACCGTGGAGAAGATGAACTCGCGCATTTATAGTTGAGGGTCAGGGACCCTTTGATCATTTGCACCGTGTGGTCCTGGCCGAATATTGCCCTAACACATGGCGTTGCGAGAGAGAAACCTAGGAAGAATCTTCTGCAAAAGCTGGTGGAAGTTAGTGTACGTTGGCAACAGTGGCAGGTGCGCGGGCAGGTACGGGATGTCAGAGAGCCGTTTTAGGGGTTGGTAACGAGGGCTTAAGAGCATGCTCGTGTCAACCAAGAGCCTTGGAGGCCAAGGAGTCCGCTAGGGGATGAAGGCCAAGGCTCATAACATGAGGGGGAGTGTAAGTTTCCCTGAATGAGTGTAGAGCTCGAAGAGGGCTTTCTTAACTGGTTGGAGCCTTAGCCATGCAGTATGAATCGCGCTCGTTAGAGAGCGGCGATGTTGATTACGTGCACACGTAGCAGAGATGACACGTGTCCTTGAGGAACGCTGCCGCTTGAGGGTCCGAGCGCTCGTGTATAATTACCTTAATCACAAGGGGATAGGTGTCATCATCTTGAGTTGCCACGTGTCCAAACGTGGGACGAGCGTATTTTGACCTCATCATAGTAAATTTATTTTCTATTTATATTTAATATAATTTAGTTGATGAGTTTTTTTTAATATTAAATATATAATATTATATTAAAGTGAAACAAACACATCTTCACATAAAATAAAATATTGTTCCTTCTATTATTGTATATATTAATTTTAGTAAATAAATACAGTAAATGATATGAATATAAGTTTAATAAGTATTTATATTATTAGTAAAGTAAAACACTTAATAGGAACTAATATTGATTTAAATTGTAAATTTGCACCAAAATTTTTTGCAGAGTCTTTAGTTGAACCTAATTTTAGTTTTTAATTTTTTTTTCTTTCATCCATTTGACTTCTCCGTACTTTTATGGTATCGAGTTTTTGTGTGTGTGTGTGTGTGTGTGTGTTTATTTATTTTCAACTGTACAATTTAATTTTTTATTTTATTACTTATCACAAGTTGAAATTTTAGTAAAAGTTATATCAAAAATATCTATCTATATTATTTTTAATTATTATTTGAATTGACTTTTAATTTTTGTATTTCTTTTAAATAATTATTTCTTAAAATTTTTTTATTTTTATCTAGCATTTTTTTCTTATTTATATTTTTTAATGATTATTATTTAAGATTAATTTTATTTTTTCTTATCATTTATGTATGTAGTATAAATGGTTAATTGAAAGAGTATATTTATTTTATACAGAAAAATTAAAGGAATGTTTAATTGAACAATTGAAAAAATAATTATAAATTTTATATATATCTTTTTTTTATGTGCACACACGTTGGATCTTTCCTTAATTTTAAATAAGTTTGATTAGAACTGTAATTTTGGTATGTGAAATATTCTTTTGAATTAGTAACAAAAATTTAAAATTTATTAAAAAAATTTATATTATAATGCATCTAATTTCTTATTTAACTATTTAAGTATGTATTTCTTTTTTATTTTTACGGCCCCCAACCCTAATTCCAAATTCTCTCTCTCTCTCTCTCTGAAAGAAGACCCAGCAACGCACGCAAGAGATCGCAACGTCGATCCGGCGGTGGAGAATATAGTTCCACCGTCGGATCGGCCCAAATCTATTTCACCTTCTCAGATTTATTTGTCGAAATTCGCTCAGATTTGCTGCCACTCTCGTGGATTTATCGTAAGTTTCAACGGTTTTCTTGCAGATCCATTGACGTCCTCCCAGATCTAGCGGATTTCTCTGGTTTACAGCCGTTTTCCTTATCTGTTTTCTCTTTTCGTTATGTTTTATTTTGTTTCTTCCCTATGGAGGCTTTATCTCTTCCGTATGGAAGTTTTGTCCCTTCCGTATGGAATTTTAGTTTTTTCTTTTTCTATGTTTTTTCCGTGCACCTTTCTGGCCGAGTTCTCTGCTGTAGGCCAACCTATTTGTTCTCAATCCGAAGGAAAAGCGGTTGCGGATCTTCAGCTCGATCAGATCAAGATCCACTTGAAAGGAA
Organism: Lantana camara; assembly: GCA_037501455.1. Lineage (NCBI taxonomy): Eukaryota > Viridiplantae > Streptophyta > Magnoliopsida > Lamiales > Verbenaceae > Lantana > Lantana camara. The sequence goes on from CM074857.1 coordinate 119,397,264, forward strand.
CAATCGTCAAGGAGTTCTTTTCTTTTATTAATTGTGATGCTAATATAATAGCTCACAAATCTGATGAAATTGCGACTTCGGCCTGCATTAATTTTTCTACTGTTGATTCTTGTATTTTTCTCGTTGTTTCTCATGATTTGCTATAATATTCCCCTTTAAGGGTTTTGATTGTCAAAAAAAAAAAAAAAAAGAAAAAAAGTATGTATTTCTTTTTCCATTTTAAAATTTTATCTGTTTTTTTATTTTTCATTTTTGTAATTGTCTATCAATTTTTTTTCACACTTTTAAATAGTTTCATATATTTCTCTTTATTTTTATTTGTACAATTAAATTATTTCTTTTTTATTTATCCAAAATTAATAATAAATTTTAATAGTAAAAATATATATTTATGTGAAACACGGTAAATATTTATTTTTATATTATTAATTTTATTTTTAAATGTATAAATATCTTATAATATAACTTATAACTAATATATTAATTTTAAAAAGAGTTCTTACTATGATGCTTTATATATTTTCTATGAATCAGAATATTCTTAATTCTATTGAGTTCTATTTTCACTCAAATAAGTATTTTTAGAAATTTTAAATATAATAACTTCTTATAATATAACTTATATCAATTAATTTTAAAAAGAGTCATTATTATTGTATATGTTGTCTATAGATTGAAGGAGTTTTGATCAAATTTATTAATAAGTTCTATTTTCATTCAAATAAGTATTTTAAAATTTTGAAATACAATAATATTTAGTATGATTTACCAAATTACCCTTTAGTTTTATATTGTTGAAAGTATTATAATGAGGGTATTTTGGTCGATCACAAAATTTCAAGAAACCAAAAACCCAACTCGTGCTTCTATAATATATATAGATAATTTTTTTTAATGAAATAGAAAATCATAACAAACACGTTAAATTTACATAAATATCCATCAGAATTATTTAAACAAATATTTCGAACATTGGTGATTTCTAATGCATATACTTTAAATACGAATAATATTCCAATATAAACATGCATGTCCAATTTTATTTTTTTTAAAGAAAATATTTGTTATCCATAAAATTTAGGAATGAAATTAGATCATTATTAAAATGTTAAAATATCATTAAGTAGCATTTTTTGCTAATCCCCTCCCCCCCCCCCAAAAAAAAAAAAAAGTTAGGTAAATAAAAAATCCAAATACTTACATCAAACCCCCCAAGAATTTCAATACTTATATTAACCTTCTTGTTTTTGGACTTTTATTACAAATCACAAATTCTGTAAATTTAACCAACTGTGCTACTTCAACCTTTGTTTTATTCAATTCAAAGTAAAATATAATTCCTTTTCATATGCCAAATATCACTCAAACAAGGAAACGGAAAAAAAAAAGTTGAATTCATTTAACAAATGGAGAAAATAATATTGTTTAATATTTATTTTGTTTTTTATAATATATATTTATATAAACATAAATTATGGGTAATATTCTTTTTATTTATTATTCTATAATAAAAGTATGATATTCATTAATATTTATTTTGTTTTTTTAATTATATTGATATTTAGAAGTTGATTATTTCCTATTTAGTTAAATATTTTATTATATTTATAAATTTAATATTAGAGATGTTATTTGAGAATTAAAAAAAAATTGAAAGTATTTAAAATTATATCTCTTTTTTTTATATAATTTAGTTTATTTGATTATTTTTTATTCATATTTATAATATCATATAATATATATAATTAAATATAATTATTATTTAATTATGACGTCATACCGATTCGACCGTCGTCGAATCGGTCGAACCAGTAAAACCAGTAACCAGTAAGGCTTCCCGATTCGACGTCCGGTCCGGGTTTCAAAACATAGAGAAAAAGGGTGTACGAAAATATATGTTTGATAAAAAAAAATATCTACGTGAAATATAATAATTAGTACTTTATTTAATTGCTGTGAATGGACAACCGTTATTTATTATCTTTTTAGGATTAAATTATGTATGTTGTTGGTGGCGTCATTGATGAGGCCTAAAAACACTCTCGAATCAGAGCCGTCCACGTGTCAGCATGTCGCTGACTAAGTCTCAGACGCTCGCCTTAAAGGGCTCGTGGGCCTTTCCAGCCCACTCGTTTGTAAGCAAGGATGGACCGTCAAGCATCGAATGACCACTCCGGTAAAAGTCCAGATCCGACGAGTCTGGCGCTCGCATCTGGGCCCTCAGGGTTACCCATCACAGGGAAGCGACACATGAGGGTCCCATGATTGACGTTCGGAATCTTGCCGCTCGAATGTCATCTATCGTGAGGAGCCCATCTGTGGACTTACCGAGCGTCATCAACGCTCGTGAATGAGTCTGTCCCTCATGCGATGGATTCTCACCTTCAGAAGGAGATATTATTCCCTCATCCACACACGACCCTCGTCAACAACCTCTGACACAAAGGTACAGTGCACAGTGCACCTGACACGCCGTCTCCTTTTCGGGAATGTCATTCTCATCCCACCAAAGGCTGACGCGTGTTAGGGCAACACAAGGTTTGGGACCACACGGTCAATTTACCCATTTACCCCCATCCCTAACATATAAATAGGAGAGAACCCATGCATTCTCCCCCAAGCGATCATTCGCACAAAAACCATACACATTGTTCTGGGCATTTTTCCACTGCTCTTCTCAAGCTTTTCATTCACCACGGTAACACTACCTTAATAGCTTGCATCCTTGGTGTTATCCTAGCTGGAAGAACCCACGCTCAAAAGGAAACCCAGATCCTGAGGCTCTCACACCTGTGATGGTCTTTCCCTTTTCATACAAATTCTAAAGTGTTGTTGCATTAGGAAACTCAGATTCCTGCACCATCATTTTTGGCGCCGTCTGTGGGAAACCATCACCACCATCTTTGGTATTGCCAGTTTCTTCCTCTGAAAGCTAGTTGAAAAGTAACACCCAAATCTTGAATCATGGTAACTGCAACGAGATCAGGAGCAGTAAGAGAGAGAGGCTCTCTTCCCCCCGTCAACGAGGAGGGCACAGAAGGCAACGTCCCCGCCGGAGAAGCAAACCCCCCAGCCGCAGGGAATGGAGGCGAGAACACAGAACCTGCGGGGACAAATCTCCCGCTAGGTGGGAACGTTGCAGGAGCACCCAGCACCGTTGCTCCAACTGCAGCTCACACCACCCATGCTTCCTACCCATACTCTGGGATGTATCCCATGGCCATGCCCCCTCCGGGATACCCATTTGTGCAGCCGGGAATGATGCCCGGGATGATGCCGATGATCCAGCCGTACCAGGTGGGGAATCTGAATCTCCCCACGTCTTTGCCAAGAGAAATACAGGGGGTGGAGATGCCCCAAGTTACCAGCCAGCAACTTCAAGCGCTATATGCGCAGTGCGAGAGTCAGGCCGTTCAGAACGCCTGGGAGCATTTCGTGGCGGCCTATTTCCCCTCGCAGGCTAGTGCTCGTCTGGCCCCACCTCTTGGAGGACTCCCAGCGCATCCCTTGGCAATGGCTCAAAATGCGCTAAGGGCGCAGCAGCCTCCCCAACCACCGAATCAAGAGAATGAAGTCCCACCGAGGGCCCAGCAAGAAAGGCCAGTTGTAGGAGATGAAAGGGCCCCTCGAAATGAGGTGGCCGTAGATAATGAAGAGGTCCAATCAAGGGCCACAAGGAGGGCAAACCGCAGAAATGTCGGTGACCCTCAGCTAGCAGCTGTACAGGACCAAATTCGAGGGCTCCAAAACGTGGTAGAGCAGATCTCTCGAGCGCGGTCTCACGCTTCCCGCGATGGGGGCGAGAGGTCCAAGGCCAGAGACGCTCGACGACCACGCAGCCCAGTTTCCCACCGAAGGAGAGAAGCCAGCTATGAAGATCCCGACGAGCGAGACTACAGGATCATGGTGGGCGATTCCCCCCTCGTCGAGGAAGTACTAATGACCCGTGCAGGGAAGGGTAAAATTCCCTCATCAATTAACAGATATGACGGAACCACGGATCCAGCCGAGCATCTGGACCATTTCGTGCATCTAGTGCACCTGTACGACCATCCAGACAACTACTGGGCCAAGGTATTCGTCACTTCCCTCACTGGAATGGCCCAAGAGTGGTACAAAAAGCTCCCCCCGCGCTCAATCCGGGGGTACTATGACCTGACGGACGCCTTTGTCAGCCACTTCAATTCGCTGAAAGCACCAGCCCCGGCCGCGACCGCTCTCTATAGCCTGGTCCAAGGGCCGAACGAGACTCTCAGGTCCTTCATGGGGAGATTCAATAAGGAAATTTTGCTGGTGGAAAAGCCCTCGATGGACTTTTTGAGGCACGTTCTATTCGGTGCCATCAACATGAAACATTACGTCAGTAAAGAGTTTGTGGAGGAGGTAGCTAAGAAGAAGCCGCGCTCGTTGATGGAAATTCGGGAGATTGCAGACTCCTTCTTTACCCTCGAGGATATGTACATAGCGAGGGAACAGAAGATGGCAAATGCCCCTCGTCCCCACAGAGCCCACGAAGAAAAAGTGGAGCCCAACCGGAGTCACCGTCGCAGCCCAATACCTGCTCGCCGTCGTTCATCCCCTCCGCGGAGGCTCAAGCGCGTCCCCCTCAACCGCCCAATTGCCGAGGTATATTCTCTAGCGGACCAGAAGTTGTTCAAGAGACCGCCCAAGCTGAGAGAAATCGAGGCTCAGAAGCGCTCGGGGAAATACTGCGCTTTCCATAAGCAGAAGGGGCATGATACTAATGAATGCCGCCACCTGGAGAAAGAAATTCAGCGGCTGGTCGCCGGGGGGCATCTCAAAGAATTTGTGAAAGTACTAGAGGGGTACGATGAGCATTGCCAAGCGCTCGGAAGGAGAAGAAGCCGTTCACGCTCCCGAAGTCCTCGCCGCCAGCGCCCTGAGACCAGCGAACGCAACAAAGGAAAAGAGGTGGATGTGGAGAACCAGCCCTTTGCGGTCATTCACATGATCGCTGGAGGGCCCTCGGGAGGCGATTCCAATGCTTCTCGCCGCCGCCATGTACGGAGCTATAACCAGAGCCCATCACTCCCTCGCCCAGTGCTCTCCGTGGACAGCTCGTCGCGCTCGAAGGAGGGGGATGTCATAGGGTTCACAGAGAAAGATCTTGATCATATTGTAACCCCCCATGGGACGGGAAAAACCTCTGACTGTCCCATGGTGGTTAGTTTAGACGTTCATAACCACACTGTAAAGAGGGTTTTATTTGATAGTGGAAGCTCTGTGAATGTTCTCCCGTACTCAACGTTTCAACAAATGAACATAACAAACATCCCCCTCGAACCTCTCAGAACTGCCCTTGTAGGTTTTGGAGGTTCCGAGATCGTCCCTCGCGGACAGATTCGCTTGGCCACCTCTTTTGGTCGCGCCCCACAGCGAAAAACATTGAGCGTCCTATACACCGTCGTTGAGGTGGATCTCCCTTACAATATCATCATTGGGCGCCCAGCCCTCGTGGATTTCAAGGCCGTAATTTCCACCTATCATCAAAAAGTCAAGTTTCCAACACCCGAGGGTACTGGGGAAATTCTGTGTAACGTCAAAGAAGCTTGGGAGTGCTACATACTTTCGCTTCGCAGCCACAAGCCCAAGCAGTCCATTCAAGTTGGGTCTACTAAGAAGTCCGTGGACTTCCCCGAGTTAAATGAAGATGGCCCCGAGCGCAAAAGAGCCAAGCTGTACAGGAAGAAGAACAAAAAGAGGACCCCTGGAGAGGTTCAGTGTTCAGAGAACAAGCCACTGGGGGCCGTCGAGGGCTCATCTTCAGAAAACGAGCGTGAGAAGTCCCAGGGTATGCTCACCGGAAAAAAACGAGCGCTAGAGGCCCCAAGGCCGGAGGCTCGAATTGAGCCCACTGAGGAGTTTTTGACAGTCGAATTGGAGCCCGGGAACTCGGATAAAACCACCCAGATTGGCTCAGGCCTGGATGGGCCCTCGCAAGTTTTGATGATCGAATTCCTGCGGGAGAACCTAGACGTTTTTGCGTGGAAAGCTTCTGATCTCACCGGAATAGATCCGAGCATCATTGTCCACAGACTGAACGTGGATCCGGCCTTCAAGCCCATCAAACAGAAGAAGAGGGACGTTCATGGTTTTAGGAAACGGGTCATCGAAGAAGAGGTTGGTAAGTTGCTTGATGCTCAGTACATTGAGGAAATCTTGTACCCAGAATGGCTTTGCAATGTGGTGCTCGTCCCAAAGAGCGCCAATAAATGGCGTATGTGCAATGACTTCACTGATCTCAACAAAGCGTGCCCCAAAGACCATTACCCACTACCGAGGATCGATCAGTTGGTGGATTCTACAGCCGGGTGTGAACTCATGAGTATGATGGACGCTTTTCAGGGATATTATCAAATCTTTATGGCGCCCGAAGATCGTCCTAAAACTGCGTTTGTTGTGCATTTGGGTGTTTATTGTTTCAAAGTTATGCCATTTGGGCTCAAAAACGCGGGAGCAACCTATCAGCGGCTCGTCAACAGAATGTTCGAGCATGAAATTGGAAAATCTATGGAGGTATATGTGGACGACATGATAGTCAAGAGTGAGCGCCAACGCTCCCATCTGGAGGATCTCAAGCAGACTTTCGACATCCTTCGTCGTTACGGGATGAAGTTGAACCCATCAAAGTGCACCTTTGGCGTTCGAGGCGGAAAATTCTTGGGATACATGGTCAGTCAACGTGGCATAGAGGCAAACCCCGAGAAGATTAGAGCAATCCTGGACATACCCTCCCCTCGCAATCTGAGAGAGGTCCAGGTGCTCGTGGGTAAGATCATTTCGTTAAACAGGTTCATTTCCCGCTCAGCGGACCGGAATCTCCCCTTCTTTAAAATTTTGCGCAACGCTCGGAATTTCGCGTGGAATGAGGATTGCGAAAAGGCCTTGCAGAGCATGAAACAGTACCTGTCGAGCGCGCCTTTGTTGACCAAGCCAATCCCAGGGGAGAACTTGTTTATCTATCTCTCAGTTTCTTTGGAAGCCACGAGCGCTGTCCTCGTAGCAATCCGCGAGCGTAAGCATATGCCGGTGTATTACCTGAGCAAGACTCTACAGGGGGCAGAGAAAAGGTACATGGAAATTGAGAAATTTGCCTTTGCGCTCGTTAACGCATCCCGAAGGTTGAGGCCATATTTTCAGGCTCACTCTATCACAGTGCTTACAGATCAACCACTCAAACAAGTGCTATCTAAGCCGGATGTTTCGGGAAGGTTAATTAAATGGGCAATTGAGCTTAGCCAGTTTGATATCTCCTTCGAGCCCCATACAGCCATACAGGCTCAGGCAGTGGCCGATTTGTTGGTTGAACGTTTCAATCTGGAGACTGCGCCACTGGCGGATGAGGGTTTATGGCTTTTGCATACTGATGGCTCCTCGACCTCACAAGGGGGGGGAGCCGGGGTAACCCTCAGGGATCCCCTTGGGGCGGAAGTCGACTACGCAATCAAGCTGGCGTTTCAAGTCACCAACAACGAAGCTGAGTATGAGGCTCTCATCCAAGGGCTCAGGATTGCGCTCCAAAATGGGGCCACTCGTGTCACAGCATACGTTGATTCGCAGTTGATCGCGAGTCAAATTGACGGTAGTTATGAGGCTCGAGAAGCCACCATGGCACAGTACTTGTCGAGCGCCAAGAAAGAGATAGCCAAGTTCAAGGAATTCCATCTTTTGCAAATTCCGAGGGCGGAAAACGAACATGCCGACGCTCTATCGAAGTTTGCGTCTGCCTTGGATGGCAGTAGTGAACGCGCTGTTACATTTCTGAGAACGGAGGAGCCACTGATAAGTAAAGGCGAACCTTCAAAAGAAGTGCACATGATTGACCCATCCGAGCCTTGTTGGCTTGATGAAATTGTCAGATTCCTCCAGGACGGAACCTGCCCGAGCGACAATGTTGAGGCTCGGAAGATCAAATGTAAAGCCCCTCGCTTCTCATTGGATGCCGAGGGTCGGTTATTCAAGCGATCCTTCCTAGGGCCACCGTTGAGATGTTTGAGACCCTCGCAGGCTAAAGAAGTTTTAAAGCATGTACATAATGGAAGTTGTGGGAACCACTCAGGCGGACGAATCTTGGCAAAGAAAATCTTAAGTAGTGGGTTCTATTGGCCCTCTGTATTGCAAGATGCCATTGAATATTCCAAGAAATGTCCCAAGTGCCAGTTCCACTCCAACACTCCCCAGCTGCCGGCAGCTCAAATGATTCCTATTGATGTTTCCTGGCCTTTTGATCAATGGGGCATTGATATTGTGGGACCTCTCCCAATGGCGGTCGGGCAAAAGAAGTTCGTAATACTTGCTGTGGATTATTTCACCAAGTGGGCTGAGGCAGAAGCGGTCGCTAAGATAACGTTCAAAGTTGTGAGGGATTTCATTTGGAAAAATATCATCTGCAGATACGGCATCCCGAGGGTGCTCATCTCGGATAACGGTTCCCAGTTTATCGCGGCGGACACGCGGGATTGGTGCTATGAATTAGGGATCGAACAGCGATTCACTTCCGTGGGTCATCCTCAAGCCAATGGTCAGGCAGAAGTGACCAACCGAACCATACTCCAGCATCTGAAAACGATGCTCGAGAGTAAGAAGGGAGAATGGGCTGAGGAACTTCAGGGAGCCCTGTGGGTGTACCGTACTACTCCGCGAGCGGCAACGGGGGAAACCCCTTATTCCCTCGTGTACGGCTCCGAGGCCATGATACCCGCGGAAATCGCTCAAGAATCCGCACGCGTTGCCTATTTTGAGCCTGCCTCCAACGAGGCCAATCGGGCGCTCGAGTTAGATTTATTGGATGAGAAGAGAAATGCTGCTTGGGCACGTATTCACAAATACAAAGCAACCGTTGCTCGCCAATACAATAAACGTGTTAAAGAAAGGACTTTCCAGCTGGGGGATTTGGTCCTCAAAAAAGTTGAAGTCTCCAAACACGTAGGTAAGTTGGACCCTAATTGGGAAGGCCCCTTCAAAGTCATCCAGGTACGAGCAAACAACACCTACCTATTGGAAACTTTGCAAGGCGAGCGACTCCCTAGGCCATGGAATGCATGCAACCTCAGAAGGTTTTACGTGTAGACTTCAGTTTCTTTGTAATGGCCCGTTTGTGGCGTGAAAACGCGTTGTAATAATTTCCAAAAATGCATTTATGTAACAGTAAGTATTTAACTCTTCGTTTTTATTATTTGCTTGCTTTGATTATTTTGATTTAATAATTCGAGCGACAAAGGGCCTACTCCGTGTCGAGCATCCTCCACGTCGAAAAGCCTAAGCAAAACTTCAATCATTCCAAAACTACGCTGTCCAGGTGTTGATGAACATCCACCTATAACAGTTTGAACAGTTTGTGATATGAAGTCCTAAATTTGAGCGTGTCAGACAACGGGGAGCGTAATGCTCATTTGTAGCCAGCTGAGTGCTAACCACTCCAGCTCGCGCTCGCACGAACCCGAATGACCCTCGCCCTATTGAGTAAAAATACACTCATAAAATAACGGAGTTCAAATCAGTCCCTTCAAAGGCTCCTCGAAATAACGCTAACCCTATGGTTACGCTCTATTCATTCTTGCACTTAGCAAATCCTCCTGTTGATTTCTAAATTGCGTATGACTCATTGGGGCATCCGGAACGAGGGTGCGCATTATTGGGCCAATACTTAGGCAAATCCCTAAAGATTTCCTAAGTTCAAATTCGAGCCTAATTGCGAATACGGTTTGGAGACATCCATGGGGAACGCCCTCGCGCTCGTATTTCCACCCCTCATATCAACGGACACTGCCTATTCTCGAACTAATGGCGCATTGTGATGAACGCCGGAGCGCCCTCGCAAGAGGCGCCTTCATGCAAAAACGCGCTCATCGCAAACGTCCAAGTGAGAAAGACAAAGTAAAAGTGGTAAACTTCAACAAATTGACATCATTCACCATCCAAGAGTCAAGAAAGAGCATTCAGACATCAAAGCAGTAAAAAAAGAGTGCTAAATTATGAAAAGAAACTCAAAATGATAAGTGAACAACGAGAAAATTAGGTACAAACACAAATTGTTCATAATTGTGACAGGAGTTCTAAATCAACAAGGAAAAGGGAGCAGTGTAATAAGTTTCAATGGGCCGGAGCGTTAGGCTCGGGAGGAGCAGTTGCAAGGGGAACCGGGGCCAACACGTTAGCATCAGAGGTTTGGGCTTCACCAGGCTCCTCGGCATCTGCAACGTCCATGACAGTGCCCTCGTCTTCTATCAGGAGAGGCTCGGGATTTACCCTGTTAGCAGCTATGAACTCCCTTTGGAGTGTTTCCACCAACTCCTGATATTCAGGCTCCGCCAGATTGTCCGTGGGATCCTCCTCCTGGACCATCGGCTCGCAATTCTCATCAAGGTCCATGCGCAGACGAGCGTCTGATCGAGCGCTTTCTGGGGCCAGTCCCAATCTCACCATTTGCCCAATCGCCTTATGGAAGAAGCGCCGAGCATTGTCAAAGCACTGAATGTTGGCCGCGAACACAAAGGCTTTGGAGCGCACGAACTTCTTCACCGCCTCCCAGGAAACCCTCGCCTCCAAGCCTTGTACTTTGCTTTGCAAATCAGCAAAGGCTTTGTTGGTTGTCTCGTTCAGGCGAGCGCTCTCCGCCAGTTGCTCACCCAACTGCACATTTTGTGCCCTCAACTGATCCCGCTCATCCTTCAACTTCTTTTGACGCTCGGTTAAGGCCAGAATGGCGTCATCAGATTTCTTCAGATTTTCATTCAGCTTAGCGTTTTCAATGGTGGCGGAATTCAACTGAGCGCTGATATTATTGTAGTCCTCCTGCAGTTGGACAGGGTCTGAGATGCGCAGCAACTTTTTGTACTTGGCTTTGTGCTCAGAGTATGCTTGCGCTCGCCCTTGCAAGTTTTTCAGCCTCGGGATTACCTCCTGGAAGCAGTAAACGTGGGTCATAATCCGAGCGTGGAAGGAAAAAAGAAAAATTTGGTAAAGAGGAGTACAGACTTACCGTCATAAGGACATGGCAGGCATCATCAGCAACTCGAGCGGCGTCATGCTCGTTCAGCTTGTCATGATCGCCGGAAAACTGGAGTTTTCCAACGATGTCAGAGACAAGGTTGACGGAGTATGCGCTCTTTTTTAGGAGCACTGGGCCTTCAGTCCGCTGCCGCTTGTAACGGGAGTCGCCCTTGCAGCCTATCTTCCAGAACTCTTCATCCTCGGAAGATGAAGTGTCACTGCCCTCGCCACGGTGGCCCACGACCACCTCCTTTCCCTTACCTGAGATAGGGAGGGAGTCCGGCATGCTCTTTCTCTTCCCCTGACGGTCGGCACGGAGGATTTCATGAATACGGACAGGCTCGCCCGAGCGGTTCCGTGACCCGCTTGAACTCAGAGAGATTGGGCCCACGGGGGCCGCCGGCGGAGGAGTGGCCTCGTGGGCACCTTCCAATGTTAGATCCTCAATGGGGCCCGTGGGAGGAGCCACATTCCCCGCGCCCCCTCGAGCATTTCCTTGGCCTCGTCCCGATCCTCGGCGGCTAAGCCTACCCCTCGGAGCATTGGGAGGGCGATTCTGCTGCTGTTGCTGCTGTGGAGGATCGACCGCTGGCCCTTGGGCACCCAACATACGTGAAAGGGCTTCAGCATTCATACCTCGAGAGAGAATTTGGATGCCTGCAAGTGAAGGGAAACGAGCGTCAGATGATTGATGATTTGAATCGAATAAACAAGAAAACATTGATAACCGTAAGTCAGAAAGCTATTCTAAAAGTTAGAGGTGTTAGTTCCTAGAATCTAACCGTCGAGGGCCATGATGTCAGTGGGAGGGTTGAGTATCATGTCAGGGGGGCAAGATAATCCGTAGCGGAACAACACCCCTTCATCCTTTATCAATGCGTCCGCCTTGATCCACTTCTTTTCAGCCCTCATCTCGAAGGCTAACCCCATCGCCCACTCCTCAAAATCCTTGTTTCTTCTCCTTTCCCTAATCAAAGGGCCCTCGCCGTGAATCATCCATAGCCGATGAACTTTGAAAATCCCCCCGGGAGCCCCCACGAAAAAGTATTTTTCCTTCCAGTGCTCGCCATAAGAGGAAGATGGAGAATCTATCATCTTAAAACCTGATTTGGCTTGGGCGTAGTAAAATCCGTCTGTAGGCGACGAGCGTGGCGAACGTGCAACTTGTATCACGCTGTCAAAATTGATTATCGAGGGTGATTTGCCCAAGGCCCTCATTGTGATGATGAACGTGTTGATTAGGGCTATGCCATTGGGTAGAATTTGTGAAGGGCAAAGCCCTAGATGATGGTAAATGACGATGGCGTCGTGAGCGATGGGAAACCTCAGACCCCCAGCCAGTACTGCGTCCCAATAGACCGTCATCATCCCGGGCGGTGGTCGATTGGCCCTCTCCCCTTCCTCAGGAAGTCTCATGGGAAACACGGCTTCATCCCAATATGCTTTCGCCCTCAACTCCTCCAAATCACCGAGGGTCAAAATACTTTCAATTTCGTCTGGGGATCTGTCTGTCTGATGGCGGTTGTCTTGCCTTACTCGAGTGGCAGGCTCCTTGCCTCTCCTCTGACGCCTTCTGGAAGGTTCAGCCTCGAACGGACGCCCTGATGGCCCCGCTTCACCCTCGGGAGCCGCCATAGCCACTGTGATCCTATGATCTTGGGGCCTCACAGCACTGTTCAAAATTGGGAATACTCTCTGCCCTTGTCTTTGCATCTCCATCACATTGTTCATCTCCTCAAAGAGATCGTCCGTCCCAACGGGAACACGCTCGTTCATCCCTTGAACGGCAGCGTTCACCTCTTCCTCCCCGGCGTCAACCGGAGCCTGGGCCACCGATATCGCCATGGGAATACCTTCGCCTGGGTGCGCCCTATTTATGGGAACGGCTACGGGGACATCGCCATGAGGGGAAGAGCTCCCCACTGACATCTCTTCAATCTCCCTTACGTAATCGTCAGCTTGATTTCCGGCCATGTTCACTTCTCAACTTTGGAAAACAGGGTTTCTAACAGAGAACTTAAAGAGGGAGGATATTTCTGAAGCAAGTACAATGGTGGACAGTAGCTCTTCGCTCAAAGGACTCTCTCACACAACCTAAAACTAATGTTAGCACGGGGAAGATAAGAAGAAGAGTAAGAAATTTTTTACCTAAGATTTGGAGAAGAAGAAATTCGCCGGAGTAAAGGTTTCTTGCTGGATATGTGCTTGAGAGAGTTGGAATGCGGAAAAAGGTCCCAAAGCCCTGAAAAACCCCTATTTATAGGGAAGATTGTGCATAAATTAGGGCTGAAAATTCAAAAACGCAATCATTTCCCGCCTAGGAAATCCCCCCACTTTTGCTAACCGCCTCACGTCTCCCGGAGTACACGCGCCCACGTCCCCACTCAGCATTAAATGCGGATGTGACAGCATTTAATGCGGTGTCAGTTTGTGTACGTTACGGAAGGCCAGCAGTCTCCTCGCTGGTAATGGTCTAGCCCTCGGATGTTTGCAATTCATAGTTCATCCTTTATAAATTCTACAGTACGCTCGAAACGATACTACAGAATTTGGGGGGCAAAATGATGAGGCCTAAAAACACTCTCGAATCAGAGCCGTCCACGTGTCAGCATGTCGCTGACTAAGTCTCAGACGCTCGCCTTAAAGGGCTCGTGGGCCTTTCCAGCCCACTCGTTTGTAAGCAAGGATGGACCGTCAAGCATCGAATGACCACTCCGGTAAAAGTCCAGATCCGACGAGTCTGGCGCTCGCATCTGGGCCCTCAGGGTTACCCATCACAGGGAAGCGACACATGAGGGTCCCATGATTGACGTTCGGAATCTTGCCGCTCGAATGTCATCTATCGTGAGGAGCCCATCTGTGGACTTACCGAGCGTCATCAACGCTCGTGAATGAGTCTGTCCCTCATGCGATGGATTCTCACCTTAAGAAGGAGATATTATTCCCTCATCCACACACGACCCTCGTCAACAACCTCTGACACAAAGGTACAGTGCACAGTGCACCTGACACGCCGTCTCCTTTTCGGGAATGTCATTCTCATCCCACCAAAGGCTGACGCGTGTTAGGGCAACACAAGGTTTGGGACCACACGGTCAATTTACCCATTTACCCCCATCCCTAACATATAAATAGGAGAGAACCCATGCATTCTCCCCCAAGTGATCATTCGCACAAAAACCATACACATTGTTCTGGGCATTTTTCCACTGATCTTCTCAAGCTTTTCATTCACCACGGTAACACTACCTTAGTAGCTTGCATCCTTGGTGTTATCCTAGCTGGAAGAACCCACGCTCAAAAGGAAACCCAGATCCTGAGGCTCTCACGCCTGTGATGGTCTTTCCCTTTTCATACAAATTCTAAAGTGTTGTTGCATTAGGAAACTCAGATTCCTGCACCATCAGTCATCTTTAATTTTGGTTTCAAAGCATTATGGGGAAGTGAATGCTCTTAAAGTCTTACTAAGGGGATGAATGTGAGTAATATATACTAGTAATTGTGGCACACTCGTTGCGTGTGCAAATTATTTTATTTTTATTTAAATATATTAAAAATAATTTTTATATTAATATATATTTTATAATTATTTTTAATATATTTATTAAATTATAATAAATAAATAGCATGAAAAGATAATATACCAAACAACATTATCTTTAAAAAAAGATAAAAATTATATATAAAAGAAAAAAAATTAAAATGAGATAAGAGAAAAGATAAGTTAGAAGTATATTTTTGAAGTGATAAAATAAACAAATAGAGAAAAAAAAAGAGAAAAGAACGTGAGAGAAGAAAACGGATAAACATAAACAAAGAAAAAAAAGAGGAATTTAAAAATAAGAAAAGAGGACACCAAGAGACCACAATTGGGTCTCGCGCTTAATAATAGAGTATAGAAGATATTAATATATATTTTATAATTATTTTTAATATATTTATTAAATTATAATAAATAAATAGCATGAAAAGATAATATACCAAACAATAAAAGAAAAAAAAATTAAAATGAGATAAGAGAAAAGATAAGTTAGAAGTATATTTTTGAAGTGATAAAATAAACAAATAGAGAAAAAAAAGAGAAAAGAACGTGAGAGAAGAAAACGGATAAACATAAACAAAGAAAAAAAAAAGAAGAATTTAAAAATAAGAAAAAAGGACACCAAGAGACCACAATTGGGTCTCGCTATTAATAATAGAGTATAGATTACATAAATACGAACTTTTCGTCTATTAGTGTCTCTAATCATTTGGAAACGGAACTCTTTTTTAAAGCCTCAACTTCAATTTGTTCATTTCAATTCACTTCGGGTGTGTGCGTTTATTATAAAAAAAAAAAAAAATGTTCATTTCAACTTTTTAATAATCGGGTAATTTTAACTCAAATCTCCGTTCAATTCTTAATATGGACGAGTATTATACAATTATCGAGCAAATTGGTTACTACCAAAAGAATTATTGAGTCATTAGTGAAAATTAAAAAAAAAATAAAAATAGCAAAAGTAATACAATTATTTTATAATTAATTTGAGTTGATTGAAAGAGATTTAAATTAGAATTTTCTTTATCATGATATTGGAATATTCTATAATGAAAAAGGGGGATAATATTTTTTTAATCCGAATTTTGCCCCTTTTTATAATTTATCATATCGATAAATTTCCGTTGCATACAGCCATCCAATATTTGTACTTATAAACATATCGTTATATAAACTTCTTTTAATGATTTCAATTTAAAAAAAAAAAACAAAAAGATTGTGGTATATTACAAATACAATATTAGATGATGATGTGCAATAAAAATTTATTAGGATGATAAATTATAAAAATAAATAAATATCGAATGACAAAAAAATCTTTTTCCGATTAAAAAAATTCCGAACTTGAAGCATGCACGTTTTAGTAAGCGAGTGATGTGTGTTTCAATTTGTGGTTGGGAAGTTGTAAGTTTGTAACTATGCTTAGGAATGTTATAAACCACACATTTTTTGGTTCGACTATTGTAGTACCAAGTTATGAAAAAAAAACATATATTTTATCCTGGTACTTCGAATTTGACATTAATGTCCAATGTCGACGGATTATTTCCTGACAAGGACTTTTCACAAACAAGTAGAGAACAAATTTAATAAATAAATAAATACTTTTAAGAAAATGATTGAAAATTTTAGAGGGGTTTACTTATATATATGTAGTAATAATCCAATTATTTTAGATTTATTAAATAGTTTAATATTTAATTTTAAATTTATTTATTTTAATGTATTTAAATTTTTTTTTAATTATCCTAGTCAACTAACTACTTTAGTATTTCAATGATTTAATTCAAATATTTCTCAACAGAAAAAGTTATTAAATACCTTTTCGTTTCTCTGAGCAATGAAACCTACATAAAAAGAATAATATTGGGGGCAACAATGTTACTTAATTACATTATTAGATAATAAATAAATTAATTAATATTTCAAAATTACACGGTAAGAAAATCTTGTCTAATAGATCACAGTTCACACCCAGATCTTCTTTTCTAATTTAAGGACAAGACATAAGTGATGTAGCCCATTTTATATTGACAATAATTGAGCTCAACCTTTTTTTTTTTTTTTTTTAAGAACAAATGTTCCATATTATTATTTGTGATCTAAATTATTAATCATACTAAAAATATTTAGTAAAGTTTGTTCAATACAAGTATCTATGAGGAGGGGCCCTCGTTAATAACCCCACGATCGCCTTGGCCATTTTTTTTTTTTTTTTTTTAAATTTCATCGTACAATTGAAATATTAGGTGTCCTGTTAAGCCTATAATATTAACGGGATTCATAAGCTCTTACCTCTTGTAATATATTTTTGGAGCATATAAAATTTTAGAATTCATTTTTAAAAATTAGATGCCGCGAAAGTGTTTGAATAATAATATGATAACTTCTTCCAAAAAAAAATAAAATGATAACGAGATTCTCAAAAAAAAGTAATACTAATCGCATTTTTGTAAAAATAAGAAAATATTTTAACATCTTAAGAATTAAGTAGATTTTTTCCTCAATTTTTATTTATAGAAACTTATAAACTATTTTCGTGAGAAAAATTTGTCAACAACACTTTTGAGCTCTAAAATAGGTGATAAACTGTTTTGATCTCTAATATATGGATATTGATAGAAATATTATTTTATCGTATTCTGTCATATTAGATATGGTATGAGATATCTTTTCTATAAAAATTAAAAAAATTATAGGATTATATTTATATTTAGGGATAATTACGAACAACCCCCTGATATTTCACGAAATTACAAATTACCCCCTGAGACTTGAGAAATTACGAACTCCCCCCTAACCTTTACACACTCTCTCACAAATTTCATTACCATTAATCACACCGTTTAAACACATATTTTCAATCCAAAACTGAGAGTTTAATATATAATTGCAATATTAGTTCATTTTGGATTTTTTGTATTTAAAAAGTTGTTATTTAATTTAAATTTAATATTTTATCTATAAATATAAATTAAATTAGATACTCCATGCAAATTTATTTTTATGAAGTGTGATAGAAAATTATAAATTCCTTCTTATAATTATATCTTGGTTTTAAATATATTTTGTACAAGTTCATTTAAAATTAATTTAAAATAATTTATTTACAATTATAACAATCTTTTCTTCAAAATAAAAATTCATATAAAAAAAAGACACAAGTTTCAATTAGTGCATTACCAAATTTTCCCCTCAAAATTAAAAATCATAAAAAACATACCAACATCAATAAATACATCAGTAAATTCACATAAATATCCGTCAGAGTCATTTAAACAATTATTTCAAAAAACTCAAGTATTTACATCAAACCCCCTAAGAATTTCAGTTCTTGCATTAACCCCCTTACCTTGAATTTCAGCATGCTGGGAACAAACTAGTAAATTTTGCACATTCCGTTAAATTTAACGGATGAGATGACGGGTCAGGGGGTTCGTAATTTCTCAAATCTCAATAGATAATCTGTAATTTCACCAAATTTCAGGAAACTGTTTATAATTATTATCCCTTATATTTATATCACATGGTGTCTGTACTGTAATTATAGGTTTTGATCAGTTTATAAACTCGTCCAAAGTCCCTCTAATACTAAATAAATCTTTGGCTTCCTTGTCCTCCTCCTCATCATCATAAAGGCATAAAGATAAAGCTTAAAAGTTTGCAAAGATGCAATGATTAAGTTGAAACATAGACAAAAGTTAGTGACTAGCCATGGTAATTAAAGAACCCAAAAAACCCGCTAAATTAACTCCACTACTTTCATAGTCATTAAAAAATTTAATAAATTTAAATTTGCCTTTCTGAAAAAGCTAGGCTAAATTGGAAGTCCGTGTAAAAAAATTTAAAATTGAAGTCTTGAAAAACATAATATGGATTAATATTTGTAAATCCAAATGGCCAAAGTATATAAATACTATACAAAATTTTGATTATCGCATAGTTTTGAGCTTATTCGAACTCATTTTTTTTTCACTGGAAAGAAGAATTATATCAAGTAATAATTGTTACAGATATATCAAGTGACGATAGACCCGGGATTGACCAAGTGGTTTGATGGTTCTTTCTCGAAGACAATAATTCGAGTTCAAATTCCTCTGAGCACTTGGGGTGTATGTTAAACAAAAAATAAAAATAAAAAAATATGACGATATAACTTATATTTTTAATAATATCTTAAATGTAATAATTATTACAGATTTGATAAGCAATATATAATAACTTAATAAGTAGAAATTTCAGTAAATGTTTATATTTTATGTTATCAATATTTAATTATATAGTTAGTATTTTTTTTTTTCTTTTTGAGGGCTAATTATATAGTTGATATTTATATTTTATGTTATCAATATTTAATTATATAGTTAGTATTTTTTTTTTTTTTGAGGGCTAATTATATAGTTAGTTCTAAGCTATATTTTTGTGTGAATTCTTGGAATTAATCCGTGATAAACCAGTTGAAATGAAGCCTATTGATACTTCCTTTGGGCCTATGTATGATGGGCATACAATTTGCTACTAAGTTGGGCCAGATATCTTTTACAATTATTTAAAATTAGATAATAATTTTTTGCAACTTGCAAGTTCTTGTAGAAAATACTTTCCCTTTTTGATGAAAATAATAATATTTTCCTTTACCATTAATACATTTATTATTCCTTCAATTGGGCTATGGATTTCATAGCTTCTTGCCTTCTATTCTATATATTCAGCCCACTAATAGTTAAGTTTTGGGCCTCCATTTGCTCGGCCCTTCAATTCCCTATTTTTTTGTGACTGACTAATTATTGTTGGGGTTTGTTTAGACATTTCCTTCCTCGTCATTTTTTAAAATAATAATAATTATTATTATTATTATTGGTGTCCGAATCCAATGTGCTGACTTGGCTGCTGAACCGATTGCTTGGATCAACTACCAACACTCAAAAATTTATATTTTGTTGGAAAACTCAACCTAAAAAATGTTGTGAAAGGGTGTAACAAACGTGAATTTAAATGTTAAACTAGGAGAATTTGATTACGTTTAATTTTGGTTATCTGACGTTCAAATCAATTGAGTACTCGAACAAGCGATGCAATAGAAAGAGGACTCAAAGGAGGTATTAAATGCGTCTATCAAATATCATAAATATTGCAAGTGATCGTGTCGAATTTCGGATTGATGATATGTCTCGAAATAGCTGACTTTGACCACTTAGAATTTATTGACGTGGTAGAGCTCGAGTTAGTGTTGACCTGAGAGAACTAGCAAACGTGAACTACAGACCGACAAAGGACGGGAAGGGTTATTCCCTTTGTCGGCATTTCGACGCTCAAGTCAGTGTCGAATGGTTGAGAGCTTATCGAGTGACTTGTGCGCTATAAATGTGGTAGTTGTGTGTTAAATGACATTTATGGAGGGGGTATTTATACCTATTGGGGTAATGATTACCTGTACAGTGCAACCTGCAGGTGCATTAATTGCGTCACGTACTTCGTACGGACTGTTAGGCTTCATTAAATGCTGGAAGCGGCGGAGTGGGCCCCAGGGATGGTCGACCTTGATTCGAGCCAGCAACCTCATGATCGAGTTTCCGCCGACTTTGCCCTGGACTTGGTCGATTGTATTTCGACTGGTCTTGTGGGTAGTCGAGTCGACAGGGTCGAAGGGTCAGCATTTACCTTCTTGAAGGGTTTGTCGTTGAAGCGACCAACTTGGAGGCTTACGTGGCATCTTTGACCGGTCCTTCCATCCACGTGTCTTGCGGATAGTGGTCCACGTGTTGCCAGCGTGGTGGTACCGTATTGGCCCACGTCATTAGCCCCCGGAAAGGCGGTGCCACGATGACGTGGCAGTGTCCTTTCGAATTTCGAGAAGTGGGCCCCCAGGCGTAATGATGACGACGGTTCGCCTTCGATTTTCCCACCCAAGGTAACCTCTATAAATAGCCCCTTAGGGCCTTCATTTCTTCCTTTCACTCTTTAGAAATTTTTAGAGCATTTCGAGTTCCTCAGAGCTTTTCGAGCCAGATAACCGGCGTTTTCGAGTCCATCAAATCAACAGCGAACTTTTCCGGTAGGCTTCTTCGCCTTGGCTTCTTTATCTCTTATTGCTTCAATTTCTTTATTTCTATACTTGAGAGTCCGTAATCGAGTGAGAAGATCCCCATCTCGAAAAACATTCGACTCGACCCCTGACACCCAAAACTTTAATCCTTGTTTCAAGGAGAAGGCGGAATTCAAGGGAAACCGGTCGAAGCATTGTTGAGCAGTAGGATGTCTTCTTCTACCTCGACTAGTTCAGATCTGTCAGATAAGATCCCCGGCCCTGGGGACGAAATAAATTCGCTCTCCTCGACTTCGAGTGAGGAGAAATCGGTTAAGTCTCAGGGCTCGGGTGGAGAAAACGAGACGGAGGAGTCGGGGGGCTCGGATGATAGACAAGGCCTCGTCTTTAGGCCCCATAACCTCAGCAGAACCCCTAACAACAATACTCCCTGTAGGGATGACTCTAGGGTCCTAGTATTCGAGTCGAGTAGGGGGGGCGGGACCGTCGACTTCGGAGAGCCGGGGTGAAGATGTTATACGCATCCCTTATGGTGGGAAGGCCCCCGACCAAATTATGGACAAGGACCCCAGACTGGTCGACAGCAAGGTATCAGCCAAGATGTTCGAAGACATTAGGAAGATATTGTTTGGAGGGGACGTAGAATTAGGAGGGTACAGTATAGTTCGACCTCGACGAGGGGAAACCATGACTGACCCCCCGACCAACTGCATAGCTGTAACTTGGAAAATGGTTCAAGCAGGGTTTTGAATCCCAATAGACGATGATATCCTCGACATCTTGAACCATCTGAACATCAGCCCAGTCCAACTGATGCCAAATGGTTATGCGATGCTCAATGGGGTCCGAGTATTGATGAAGTACTTCGGGATTCCTATGCTTGGAGTGGCCAAGGACCTCTTCAACGTGAGTGTGACCAAAGAGAAGTCCGGGTCGGGCTATGGGTTCGTGCAGTTATCATTTAAGCAGAAACGCAAGCTCACGACATCGCCGACCTCTTCAAATGGGCATACATGGAAACAACAGTTTGTGTATGTCGAAAGCGAGTCGGGGTGGCCTCACCTTTGGAACAGAATGTGGTATTGGAAGCAGAGCCTGACATTACCGATAGCCGCTACGCGCTGGTCGAACACCTTTATTCGAGACATGCTATCCCTCGGCCAATTCGACTGCAAGAGGTTGATCGAGGACAAGGTCCTAGTGAACTTTGGCTTAGCCCCCGGGATCACCAGTCGGACATTCGACCTTGGTAAAACAGGCGTCTGAATCGACTTGTTTAATTGCTTGTTGCTGTTTTCTGAATTTTGTAACTTTCAAGTCGATTCTAACCCTTAGTTTCTCCTCTTTGCAGATAAAGTGATAATGAGTCGGTTGGCAAAAATGAGGGCCGATATGGAAGAGCTAGCTGCTCGGCGTGCCATAGCGACGGCGACCGAGGTGGCCCGCCCCCACAAAACAATGGACGCCGTCCTTCCGAGGCAAGGGGATCAAGCGGGCATCGAGCCGACCCAATCGCCCGTCCCCCCGGCAAAGAGGAAGGAGAAAGCCCCCGTCTCTGAGCCCGAGAGGAAGCGATCGAAAAAGGAGAGAGATCCAAAGGGTTTGCCCGTCCCCAAGTCGACGAAAAACATCGATCATACTGCTGAGGGCAACCAGTCGAGGGGTACGGTTTCTACCAGCTCTCTTCCCTCGACTCCATCGGGAACCGAGAAGTCGCCGGCCCCGTTCTCTTCCGAGGCCGTAAGAGTGGCGTACCTTCCCTTCCACTCCCCGGAGGATGATATGGCCGACTTTTTCAAGATGCTCAAGATTTCCGAGCCGCATCTTCCCGGGGGATACAAATTGATTGGGGATGACGGTAAGCCTCGACGCATTGGGTCGATTCCTCGGGACAACCGTGCTGCCGGGGCAGTCTACCACTGCTGTCAGATTCCGACCGACCACGAAGCGAGGTGAAAGATGTCCGAGGTCGAGCTGGAAATGTCGGCGGCCGTGAAAGTTCTCGGGGTAACGAACTAATCTTCTTCACTTTGATTCAATTGAAAGGTCTTTTTGCTTCGACTGGAAATTGATTGTTGACTCTCTTTGTTCCCGTGTTGCAGCTGGCTCAGGACATTTATCACATGAGTCGGAGAGCCCAAATCTACAAGGAAGGGAGAGCGCGCATGGAGGCTAAGGCTGGGATCGACTCGGAGGTCAAGATCTTGAAGAGGAAGGTGTTGGATCTCGAGACCGAGAAGGCGAGTCTCGGCTCCAGCGCGAAGGCAGCAGAGTTGGCGAAGGAGAAAGCGGAAACGGCCCTTACCGAGACCAACAAGCAACTGGAGGCCAAGAAAGTGGAGTTGCTCGAGGCCCACAAGAAGCTCGATGCCGAGTCTTCAAAGGTACTTTTCTCTTTCAAAAAGGGGGAAGAAACGGGGCAAGTGAAAGGTGCTCGAGCGGCTATCGACCGGTGCCAGCGGATATATGATCAGATTGTGGCCGATTCGGAGTGATTTGGGGCCTACCGATTCATGAAGTCGACAGCTTATAAGAGGTCGACCGCTACCTTCGGGCTATCAGATTTGAAGGAAGGGTTCGATCTATGCTTGGCCCAATGCCGTGCCGAGGGGCTCCTCCCGGTCGACTATGACACGAGTAAGATTGGCCTCATGTGCCCAGATCCTCGGCCCCCGCCCCCACACGCTGATGAAGACCCCGAGGAGGATTGGTCGAAGCACGAGTTCGGATTCGCTATCCCACTGACCAAGTCTCTAGTCGGCGGACCCGAGGAAGATGAGAGTCAGATGCCTCAGGGGGTGGACCCCATGGTTCTGAATCACGCCCGGGTATTCCCAGAGCTCTTTTTCGAGAAACCCGCGAACACTTCTTCCGACGAAGAGATCGACTAGGCCTTCTGATTTCCTGTATTACTTCTGTCTGTAATTTCCTTTTTCTATTTTAATTTCATGTATCAAGTCGACCCGGGGTGGTCGACGAGCGTTCCCATTGCAAAATCCAAATGTAATCACTTCTGAATTTTAATGGAATTTTGTTTTAAGGTTATCTTCGAATTAGCACTCTCGAGTATGTATGTTCAAATTAAACTTAAAGGTGATTCCTCAGGCCGACAATATGGACTATTTAACCCAACATGAGTATAATAGCAAACATTCGAGTTGAGTTTTCGATTCGGTCGACGGTATCGGATTGGGCTATTTAACCCGCCGAGGGTATGACAGCCTTTTTAAGAGTTGATAAAAACGTAACAGACTATTTGACTCATCAAGAGTATGACAGTCGAACAGACTACATCGATTTTATTGATTCCACGTGTTGAAGTTACATCTTTTCAAACGTAAAAAGCTCTAAGGTTGTGGGAGTTCCACGATCGAGGTACTGGGTTGCCACTCAATTCCTCGAGATGGTAAGCATGGTTCTTCCCAACCTTGGAAATTCTAAAGGGACCCTCCCAGTCGGCGTCGAGTTTCCCGACGTGCTTAACAACGTCGACTCGTTTCAGAACGAGATCCCCGACTCGGAAAACTCGAAGAACGAGATGGTAAGCATGGTTCTTCCCAACCTTGTTATAGCTTCTGCTTATCGTCGCTCGATACTGCTGCATCCGTCGGAAGGCTTGATCTCTCTTCTCTTCAATCATGTCCAAGTCGAACTGGCGGTTCTCTTGGTTGTGGCCGAGTTGACAATGGGATACCCGATCAGTTTGGTGTATTAGTTCAGCTGGGATCACTGCCTCGGAACCGTAGACCAATGAGAATGGGGTCTCTCCAGTGGCAGTCCGGGGAGTGGTTCGATAGGCCCATCAAACATCATCGAGTTCCTCGGCCCAAGCTCCTTTGCTCCCGTCGAGGCGGGTCTTCAGATTCTGTACGATGGTTCGGTTGGTGACTTCAGTTTGGCCGTTGGCCTGAGGGTGGCCGACCGAAGTAAATCGCAAGCTGATGCCGTATTTGGAGCAGTAACTCTTGAACATTTTGCTTCGGAATTGGGGGCCATTCTCGCAGATCAGGGTCCTCGGCACTCCAAATCGACATATGATGTTTTTCCACAGAAATCGAGTCATCACTGTGTGGGTGATCTTGGGAACAGGCGCTGCCTCGACCCACTTTGAGAAGTACTCTACACAGACAATAACGAATTGTTGTTGTCTCGGGGCAAGGGGAAATGGCCCGACGATGTCAATCCCCAATTGATCGAAAGGCCACGCTATGTCAACTGGGGTCATATCTCTTGGATGTTGATGAGTAAGATTGTAGTGTCTTTGGCAACTGGGGCATTTCTTTACAAGATTGATCGAATCCCGTAAGAGAGTTGGCCAATAATAACCAGCTCGAGATACTTTTTTGGCGAGTATTCGTCCCCCCACGTGGTTTCCGCAGGACCCAGCGTGTACCTCTTCGAGAACTTCCTTGGCTTGGGAGGGTCGTAGACACCTCTTGACCGGCTCCCTAACAGATCTCTTGAATAGCATGCCCTCCGGGTCGAGGGAGTAGCTTGCCGCCCGGGCTACCAATCGACGCCTCTCCGTTTTGTCTTCGGGCACGAAACGATCTCTTAGATGTAGGACCAGGTCATCTAACCAACACGGCTCGACGGGGTCGATGCTTAAAATAGGTTTTCCCTTTTCTTCGATTGATCGAGCTGTACTTGTGAGGAATATGATCGACCTATCTCTTGTTCCCCTGAGACCATTGGCTACCTTGGAAAGGATGTCGGCTCTCTCATTCTCTTCTCTAGGTATCTGCTCAAGACTAAAACTCTTGAATTTCGTAGCCCACTCCTTAACTTTCTCCAAGTATTTGGCCATTGATTCCTCCCTTGCTTCATAAGAGCCAGCATATTAACTCGCAACTAGCTGTGAGTCGGTTAAAGCCGCCCGGTTATCAATGCCTTGTTCCTTGGCGATTCTCATACCTGCTAGGAGTGCCTCGTACTCGGCCTCGTTGTTTGTAGCTGGGAAGTCCAGGTAGATGGCGAAGTCGAGCTCATCTCCATCGGTACTTCTCAAGGATACCCCCACTCCCCCACCAGATGAGGTAGAGGAACCGTCGACTGAAAGCGTCCATTGGTGAGTAGTTTTTCTCGGCGGGGTTGAGGGTTCTTTCTCGGCCAGGAAGTCTGCCAAGATCTGGGCTTGATATGCTAACCTTGGTTGATAGGTTAAGTCATACTGGCCTAACTCGACGGCCCACTTTATTAGTCGCCCCGAACTATCTGGTTTGGTCAACACCTGTCTAAGGGGTTGATCTGTAAGCACAACAACTTCGTGAGCTTGAAAATACGGTTTCAGTTTTCGGACCGTGTGGACGAGCGCGAGGGCGAACTTCTCGATTTCCAAATATCGTGTCTCCGCTCCGTGCAAAATTTTACTGACGTAGTAGATCGGCAGGTGCTTCCTCTCTCTTACGGCGACCAAGACCGAGCTGACTACTTCAGTTGACACGGCCATATAGAGGTATAAAACTTCTCCTTGCTCCGGCTTCGCTAGGAGTGGGGGCGACTCAAGGTATCTTTTCAACGCTTCGAACGCCTGCTCACATTCCTCCGTCCACTTGAACTCCTTGACGTTCCTTAAAACTTTAAAGAAGGGGAGATTCTTCTCGGCCGACTTGGAGATGAATCGGTTAAGGGAAATAATTCGCCCAACTAAACACTGTACATCTCGGATCGACTTTGGGCTAGAAAGATTGCGGACTACATTGCTCTTCTCCGGGTTGGCCTCAATCCCCCTTCGACTGACCATGTACCCGAGAAATTTTCTGTCGGATACTCCAAATGTGCATTTGTTCGGGTTAAGTTTCAGGTTGTACTGCCTGAGCAATTTAAAGGCTCGTGCTAAGTCTTGGAGGTGGTCGCCGGACCGTGTTGACCTCACTATCATGTCGTCGACATAGACCTCTACGGTCTTGCCGATATCATCTTTGAAGATTTGGTTGACTAGCCTCTGATATGTAGCCCCCGCGTTTTTAAGTCCGAAGGGCATCACTCGGAAGCAATAAACGCCCTTCACGACTACGAAAGCGGTCTTATCTTCATCCTCCGGAGCCATGAAAATCTGATAGTAGCCTTGGAAGGCATCCATCATACTCATTAACTCAAACCCAGCAGTCGAGTCGACTAGTTGGTCGATATTCGGTAGGGGGTAGGGGTCTTTAGGGCGGGCCTTGTTTAGATCTGTAAAATCATTGCACATGCGCCATTTTCCTCCCGACTTGGCGACCAGAACCACGTTGCACAACCAGTCGACATATTTGGCGGGTGTGATATATCCCGCATCTAGCAACTTGTTCACCTCCTCTTCAATTATTTCGTTTCTTCTAACACTTTGGGTCCGCAACCGTTGCTTGATCGACTTAAAAGAAGGGTCGACATTGAGGTGGTGCATGATCACAGACGGGTCGACTCCGACCAAATCATTGGCGCTCCACGCGAACACATCTGCATTTTCTTGAAGGAATTGTATTAGGAGTACTTGTTCATGCTCCTTCCCCGGTTCGGGGAGCCATACGTGGGTAATCTTCTCTCTCTGCCCCGGAAGGAGCTCGATTTCCATCATTTGGGTCGAAGCCTCGACGCGATTATCTATGACCTTTTGCTTTTTTGTTTTCTTCGCCTTCTGGACCGGCTCCCCGCCGACCGCTTCCAGGTCTTCAATCTCATCTTCATCTCCGTCAGGGAGGCCTAAAATAGGGACGATCTGCCGGTTAGACAATTTAACCTTTTCCATGGAAATCGAGTAACACGCCCAAGCCATGGGTACGTCACACCTCAACTCTCATATTCCGTCGGGCGTTGGGAGTTTAATCAGTTGATGGTAGGTTGATATAACTGCTCGAAAGTCGATTAAACCAGGCCGTCCCAAAATGATGTTATAAGCCGACGGCTGATCGACAACCAAATACTCCAGTTCGAGAGTCGACCTCTTAGGGAGTGTTCCCATAGAGGTGATCAATCGGACTCGACCCTTAGGATATACTTCGGAACCTCCAAATCCTGTTAAAGGAGTTTTGAGAGGTTCCAGATTTAAAATTTTAGCTAAATTCATGCGGTTAAGAGTCGAGAGATAAATAATATTTACTGAGCTTCCATTATCGACAAGGGTTTTGGATACAGCATAGTTGGCCACGTCGAGCGTAACCACCATCGGACAACTAGGCGTTTCGCCTTCCCGAGGTGGCATGCCGATTAGGTCCTTATTGCTAAAACTAATATCCTGATCTACCCAGCTCCTTCTCGACTCGACTTCCATCACCTCGTGGGGCCCGTAGTAATTTCTCTGGGCCTCTCTCCTGGTTCTCTTTCGGGCAATCTTCGTGTCACCCCCGGCTGGCCCTCCCGCTATCATATCAATTCGACCGAGACAGGGGAGGTTATGTTCCTCCATCTCGGTCGGCGGTTTTGCTTCCCTGCGGCGAGGAGGGCTTTGGTCGTCGGCACGAAAGGCCAGCTCGTCGAGCTTTTTGACAAACTCCTGGAGCTCCCCTTCCCTGATCAACCTCTCGATTTCATCCCTCAAAGCAAAGCATTCCGAGGTGTTGTGGCCCGATTGTCGATGGAAATGGCAGTACTTTCCTGAATCCATCGTCTTTTGGGTCTCATTGATGGCTTTGAGATTCTTGAACAACTTTTTGTTGGAAATGTTGTAAATCTCCTCAATCGACCGGTTCAGGGGCGTGTAATGCTTTTTAGAGCTACTTCCGGGGTTATGGTCAATTCGGCCCTTTATATCCTTCCTGGGGTCGCTTTTGGGTGGCCGAGCTGCTTCCAACTTCCAACTTGAGGATCTCTTTTGGGCCATCTCGACTTCTTCCACCCTCATCCAGGAAGAGGCGATATCCAGCAACTTGGATATCGATGCAGGGTTCTTCCGGACGATGTGCCGGGCACACTCTCGATCCTTTAGAGCCGCATGGATTGTTGGTATCACCATATCCATACTCGGAGATTGGACTTGCACCGTGGCTTGGGAGAATCGGGTGAAGAAATCTCTCAGAGTCTCGTCCTCCCTTTGCACGATGTTATAGAGATAAGTGGCCGGCAACTTGTCGCCCTTCACGGATGAGAAATGGGCAATGAAACGCTCGATCAATTCATCGTAAGAGCGAATACTTCGCGGAGCCAGTCTTGAGAACCAGTCCTGGGCTGACTCGACGAGGGTGGTGGCAAAGAACTTGGCCCTGACATCCGGGGAATGGCCAAACATACTTATCTCAATCTCAAAATGGTCCACGTGCCGCTCAGGATCAGACACCCCATTGTATGTTGGGAGGTTGGTGGGCATTTTATCCGCCGCCATGGCCTCCAAAATCCCTTCGCAGAAAGGGGATCGTACCTCTCGGGAGCTCCGATATTGGTGAGTCGGCCTCCTTCCGGCCGGCGGTGGACGGTTGCTGTAAGATATCTCCTCGTCGTCATCGACTCGAGACCTAACTTGGTGGGAACGCTGGGGAGAATCTCCCATTCGAGGCAAGCGATTCCTCAAGTCCTTCTGTCCAATGGGGAATCCTCAGTTCGACAATCTGGGGGCTTCAGGAGAGGCCCTAGCCCCCAGTCGGTCGAATACTTTGGAATTCTTCGGCCGCTGCTCTTCCTCATGGTGAGAGGGGCTTCTTGACCTTCTCTCATCCCGTGACCCTCGGGAGGGTCTCCGCTCTCCCTCTTTCCTCTTAGACTTTGATAACCTCGCCCCTTGAGGTTCGGGGTCGATGGAGCGCTTTCCTTGGCGACGAGCCGACTGGGCTTCTTGATCCGGAGGCAACACCTCGGTCTGTTGTGGTCCCCGACCTGCCCCTTGCCACTGGTTTTGACCAGGTGGTGGGGGGTAGGGTGTAAGGATCCTGATGGTAGACCACGGGGCCGGGTTGATACCCCCACGGAGGAGGAGGTGGATACCTGTAATGTGCCGGGGGTCCACAGTAATATGAGTACTGACCCGGCGAGGGGACGGCCGGACTGCCTCGAGGTTTCTCCGGGAATACCGGGACTCTGCCCTCAGCCGCTGCCGCTACTGCCTCGGCTTGACATTTTTCGAGGTAGGCGTCCAAATCCGGTGTCGTATAGACCATGGGGACCGGAGCGGCCCTAGATTCGACTGCTTGTCGTCCTTGGACCTGACTAGGCCCATCTCCCCTATTTTGGATCTCCGTTACTGGTTCATCCCCTCCTAATGTGCGATGACTGCGTAGTTCCATTGTTTTTTGACTTCTTGCTCGTTTCCCACAGACGGTGCCAAAATGATCCTGTCGAATTTCGGAATGATGATGTGTCTTGAAATAGCTGACTTTGACCACTTAGAATTTGTTGACGTGGTAGAGCTCGAGTTAGTGTTGACCTGAGAGAACTAGCAAACGTGAACTACGGACCGACAAAGGACGGGAAGGGTTATTCCCTTTGCCGGCACTCCGACGCTCAAGTCAGTGTCGAATGGTTGAGGGCTTATCGAGTGACTTGTGCGCTATAAAAGTGGTAGTTGTGTGTTAAATGACATTTATGGAGGGGGTATTTATACCTATTGGGGTAATGATTACCTATACAGTGCAACCTGCAGGTGCATTAAATGCATCACCTACTTCGTACGGACTGTCAGGCTTCATTAAATGCTGGAAGCGGCGGAGTAGGCCCCAGGGATGGTCGACCTTGATTCGAGCCAGCAACCTCATGATCGAGTTTCCGCCGACTTTGCCCTGGACTTGGTCGATTGTATTTCGACTGGTCTTGTGGGTAGTCGAGTCGACAGGGTCGAAGGGTCAGCATTTACCTTCTTGAAGGGTTTATCGTTGAGGCGACCGACTTGGAGGCTTACGTGGCATCTTTGACCGGTCCTTCCATCCACGTGTCTTGCGGATAGTGGTCCACATGTTGCCAGCGTGGTGGTACCGGATTGGCCCACATCAGCAAGTATTTATAGTGTGAATTTTTTTGTCTCTATTCAAGTACACAGTTAAGGAGCATCTGATGTTCTGCAGGGGTTGCTGAATATGCAACATGAGCTTCCTTGTACAAACGTATCTGAGACATTTAAGATATGATCATATCACATTATATTATTATTATTATTATTATTATTATTATTATTAGGCATATACTAGTTCAGTTATGCGGTCAAAAAATTATCGAGGAATAGAGTTAAAACGTTAGATGACTTAGATCTACTATTGAATTTTTTCCTACTTCTAGAAACACCTTTGTAAACGTAATATATTATGTTACAGTAAATATTTTGTATATCTTGTAAATATATTTTTAGAGATATTCTTTTAGTATTATATTTACCATATATATCATTGTAATTATCTTATATTCTGTTGTGTTATTAAATGGAGAAAATAATTTACACTTTCATTATTTTTTTTTTTTTATCTATCAGAGTTTTCCCACCCAATTGAGTGAAGGACTAATCTCCCGAGGTAGCTGAAGGCTTTTAGAGATATTCTTTTAGTATTATATTTATCATATATATCATTGTAATTATCTTATATTCCGCTGTGTTATTAAATGGAGAAAATAATTTACACTTTCATTAATTTTTTTGATCTATCAGATTTTCCCCCCATCCAATTGAGTGAAAGACTAATCTCCCGAGGTAACTGAAGGCACTTATTACGGGGATCTCTCCCAGATCTATCAGATTCCAATTGAGTGAAAAACTAATTTCTCGAGGTAACTGAGTGAAAGACTAATCTCCCGAGGTAACTGAAGGCACTTATTGTGGGGATCTCTCCCAGATCTATCAGATTCCAATTGAATGGAAACTAATCTCCCGAGGTAACTGAGTGAAAGACTAATCTCCCGAGGTAACTGAAGGCACTTATTGCGGGGATCTCTCCCAGATCTATCATATTCCAATTGAGTGAAAAACTAATCTCCCGAGGTAACTGAAGGCGCTTATTGCGGGGATCTCTTCCAACGTAGTTTTTTTACATCCACAAGGTTCCACGAGGTTCGAACCCGAGACCTTACTTAAATGAACTCAAACCCCTATCCACTTGAGTCAACTACCCATCGGTACTTTCATTAATAATAATTGCTCTCATCTTTTACATTTTCTAAAATTCAGCATTTTTATGGAACTACATTACTACACACACAACATCAACAACAACGAAAAAGAAAAAGAAAAAAAAAAAACAAAACAAAAACAAAAACATCCACAACTTTGGATATATAATTTCTATCATAATAACACGAAAACTCAACTGAAAATATAAACATAGTAATCAGAAATCTATGAAAACTCATTAATGCTTAATTAAGTATTAGCGGTTCGAATCTTAATTTTGATAGTGAAATAATTTGAAATCTCCTGACTATCTGTTCTACCCTTTAATGTGTTTACGGTAAAAGGATTAGACATTATAGTCGACTCTTGATTTTGATAGTGAAATCAGTTTAAATTTTCGGACTATTTGTCGTACCCTTTAATGTGTTTACGGCCAAAAAAAAATTAGACATTATGGTCAATGCCTCAATGGTATATGTGTAGGAATTTGAGTTTAGGTATTTTGATGAAGAATTTGATATATATGCATAATACATAGACTCAGAACTAAATACAGAGAACAGGTTTCCTCTCTTCTCTCTCTTCATTCACATATTATTCTATATCTATATCTATATCTATATTCTATATCTTTATATTATATATATATATCTTATAAAAGCACGAATTGGGTTTTTGGTTTCTTACAAAATATGGATCGCCTAAAATATCCTCACAATAATTACTTCAATAACTATTAGTTAAGGATAATGATGTAAATACATGTTATAGATTATTAATTAACTATATTTAAAAAGCTCTTATTAACCTAAAATAGGACTCTTGGTATAAATAAAATTTCTCCAACTTACCTAAAAAAGATATATAGTTCAACAAGGATTGTTTTAATATTACTATATTAATAATTGTATTAAAATTTTATAATATAAATTGTATATTTTTTAATTTTAAGGCCTGTAATTTAAAATGTTATAATAAGATATATCTAATGAATTGAAAAACAACAAATCGATTCACTTTATAAAAGTTAATAATTTTTTTTAATTATGTAAAATAAAATATTATTTAAATGAGTTACATAAAATAACTTTTCAATAAATCAATCTTAATATAAGTCTAATTATATAAGTCCACAGTTCTAATTATCTAACTTCATAAACTTTCTTAAGTTATAATCATATTATAATTATATAAACTTATCTAATTAACAAAATAATATAATCGAATGATTTACGTAAAATATTTTTTAATAAATTAATTGATGCTAATGTAATATTTTTTAATTAACTTATACTAATATAATTTTAATTATCTAAATCTAACTAACCATATAATCTTCCTTTAGTTTATATGATAAAATATAAAATTAAATACGTAAGAGTACGAATGGCGCTCTTGGTTTCTTAATTTTTAATATACCACAATTTAGATTGTAGGCTCTCAAACCAAAGTTACTTTAAATTAAGAATACTAAGAATATTCAATGTGTGTGCATATAAAAATAAGATATAATCTAATTTTATAAATAACTTTTATAATATTTGATTAAACATTCCTTAAATTTTTATATAAATATACTCTTTTAATTATTTCTGCTACATATATAAAATCAATTATAAAAAAATTAACATAAATCTAAAATAATACTCACTAGAGGAATACAAATAAAAAAATAGAATGCAAGATCAAATGACAAAGAGAATATAAAAAAAGAGATAAAGAATAGTTGGTTAAAAAAAAATTACTTGATTTTAATGTATATACACACACATACCAAAATTAAGGACAACTGTGAAATATCTTTACAAATATATTTATAAAGAACATGACAAAGTGAGAATTAATATAGCGTACAATGGTAAACAAAATTTCGAAAATTAGATTAAAAATTTCAAGATGCTAGATTGGGTGTCAGTTCAAGAAAAGATATGGAATTTTTTTTTTAATTTAATTTAAATGAGATTGATCCAACAGTTATCAATTTAGATTTACATTTTTCAAATTAGCAATATACAACTTATTGGCCGAATCAAAATATGAAGGAGATTATGACTTGGGATCATTGCTCCGAAATCATGGTCCTTGAACAGTTTTCAATGTGCTCGAAAAGCAAAAAAATGAAATAAAAATACGAAGAATTTCCAGAGCATTATGCATGAGACAAACAAGGTAAATATTCAAATGATTTGGAGGAAGAATTGATGGCAGAATATAACAAACTATTGCAACAAAAAGAGGTTATTCGGTTTTAAGAGTCGAGAATTAATTGGCTCCAATTTTTAGGGATAAACATACAGGTTTCTTTCATCTCTCAGCCATAATAATAAGAAGAAGGAATCAGATGAATGCTCTCAAAATAGACAATGAATGAGCAACCAATAGTGATCAACTAAAGCCATAAACTTGGGAGTACTACACCAAATTATTAAGTGGAGATACCATTGAAGAGGTGATGAATCTTGATATTAGTTTGCACCAACAAACCCTAAGGCGTTAGTGGAAAATAACTTGGTAAGAATAACCTCAAATGAGGAATCTTGAGGGTAGTGAATAGCATGCACCTATACAAAGCGTTAGGAGTAGATGGTTTCCTAACTTACTTTTTTCAAAACTATTAGGATATAGTAGGAGACTTGATGGTGAAATTTATCAATAATTGTATGGAGAGAGAATAAATTTCCAAGAAGGATTATCGGGTGTTTATTTTTCTAATTTCAAAAATTAATGCTCCACAAAAATAAACGAGTTTCAGCCCATTACGTTGTGCAACGTATTGCTCAAAATGATCAGCAAGATGATTATACTTCGTTTAAACCATATATTAAAGAAATTGTGGGATCGAACTAGAATAGCTTCATTCCCGACCGAGGCACCTATTACAAAAGCTTGATGCCTAAAGTAGCGTTACGAATGCTACATCACTCCAACGATAAAAAAAGGGGCATGGTGCTAAAATTGAATATTAAAAAGGCGTACGACAAAATTCAGTGGAATTTCTAAGAAAACTTTTAACTTTCTTCAAATTCCAGACGAAAATCTTCAATATCATTATGAGCAGAATGTAGCCGGAGATTCTATAGAATAGTAAACCAACGGAGATTGTACGGATGTATGGCATTAGATAAGACAATCACTCTCGCCTTATTTGTTTGAAATATGCATGGAACAACTTACGTATATAATTGAAGAGTCCATTTCATCCGGACCTGGAAGCTAATTATGGTATATTAGAGAAGCTCTCACATGATCTCACACTTTCTTTTTGCGGACGACTTAATATTGGGAGCCAAAGCTATCGTGGATGGAACAAAGTGCATTAAAAGTGTGGTTGAGACGTTTCACAAGGCGTTGGGCCTCAAATTAAACTTCAGCAAATCATATGTGTTGTTCGCACCTTATGTGGCAAATGAACGTTAGCTGAAACTATAATTGAGTATTTCTTGATTGTGATTAAGAGACTAAAAAAGCACCTCTTGGGATAGAAAGCCAAAATGACAACCTTTCCGGACAAATGACACTTATTCAGTCCATCAGATCTGGATCTCCATCAACCACATGCACAAAAATTGGTTCCCCAATCAATTTCTATTATCAAGTAAGATATATTATTTTTCTAAATGTAGAAATGATCGTGTTTAAGAAAAATTAATTGTTAATAGATTATGGACATAATCAAACGTAGTGATGACGACATTAATATTGAGTGAATTATCAAAAAATAGTTGAAAATAAGATTTGATCGAGAGGATCGAAAACAAAGACAATTGAAAGAAGCGAGATTTGATCGAGAAAAATTGATGTTGGGATATTGTTGTGGTGGTGATTGGGGAGGGAGGAGGGGGAGAGACGAGAAAGAGAAGTTACATAAAGGGTCTGGAGGTGATTTATAATATAACATAGAAGATAATTAGTACACATTATTGTTACTTATTTTTTATTATAATTAATTAATAGATAATATGACTATTATTTTGTCAATACATATATATATATATATATACATGATATATAATATTAATTATAATATATATATATATATATATATATATATATATATATATATATATTATAATTAATATTATATATCATGTCGTAATTTCGTGGCTGACGAAACTCTTGAGTCGACCAACTTGATCGACTCAAGCACAATTTTCTTTAGGCGACTAATATAATAAGAAACGAACCCATCTTGTAGGGTGAAAGAAGGTGACTAGAAAGAAGTAAGAAGGTGGATTGGGTTTTAAAGAAGCCCAAAAGGAAATACAGTGATGCTAGCTAAAATGGGATGGAGAATGCTCAACAAGGAGACTACGGTGTGAAACTAGATACGTCAGAAAAATATTTAAAAGGGGAGCACATTCTTGATTGAATATAAACCCTAACTTGTGGGTTTCCCGAGCATGAAAGGGGATAGTTAAAAGCACTTGGATGGTGGAACCATTTTGCAAATGGAGGATTGGGAACGGTGAAGGGACATCTTTATGGAATGATAGATGATTATCACAAGGCAAATTGGCGGACATCTTTGGAGATAACATTCATGAGAAGGATAAAGATCTTATGGAATGTAATCTCATTGGAACAGATAAAAATTGAAACCTGAATAAGCTGAAAACACTACTGTCCATAGAGGTGGTGAATGAGATACTTAGTGTCCTAATCGCACTACATGATAACGGAGATAAGAGAGTATAGATTAGGTATACTCTGCTTATGGTATCAGATGAGACATGCAAGAAAAAACTGAAAATGAATTTGGAAATTACCTTACCCCAAAAATTTAAGATTTTTCCTGTGGCTTTGCTAATATGAGAGCTTGCTAACGAATGTATTGAAGTATGACAGAAAATTTGGGGAAAATGATATATGTATGTACTACTGTACAGGACATGAATATGCGGACCATGTACTGAAAAGTTTTTTTTTTCGCACTCCGGGTGTGGGACAAGATTGTTGATATACAAACTTGATGAAGTTTTCGTGGCTTGCAAGTGTCGGATGGACTCAAAGAGAGTTTTAGTAGCAAAATGTTGAGCAATATGTTCCTAGAATATCCTGGGTGGGTTTTGTCGATCTTGAAGCTCTAGAATTTTTGGAAAACATGGAATCGATGGAGCTATCAAAATGTTATGAAGCTTAGAAGTGTCGATATTCACCACATAAAAGAGTTATCTAAGACTTTAGTACTAATCATTGAGAACAAAAAACACAAATAAAAGAAAATTTGAACTTAGCTATCATGAAATAAATCCAAGAAGTGATGGGTAAAACTAAACTCTAATGGAAGCTTTTATAACCGCACCAATAATGTTTGGCCAGGGGCGTAATTCGAGATGACAATTGAGGATGAGTGCTAGGATATGCTATGAATCTTGATATAGTTTCAATAATATAGCAAAGTTATTGAGCTTACCTAAAGGATTAAAATGAACTTTTGAGAGGCGTTTTTCGAAAATTAATGTGGAAATTGATTTGGAGACGATCGTGAAATGAATAACAATGAAGGATACTGAAAAACAACTAATGAGAAATGTAATATTCGATTGGCGAAATTTACTCCAAGGGTCTTGATAAACTTAAATTAAATAAATCTCGAGAGAAAGAAATATGATGATGGATAAATTGGCCAGAATAGGCCATATGGTTCAAGATGATTAATATTGCTTCTAGGATGTTCTGCCGACAAAACTAAATGAGTCTTAGCTTGAGACTGTTTTTCCTGTGTTGGGTTGCTTCTTTTAGGACAAAAGAAAATCGGAGAAATAGAAGGAAAAAAAAAAAAAAGTATATGATTGGAAGTATAAATAGTGCAAAATAAATAATATTAGTTAAGTTTTGTTTACTATACAAGATACATATTATTGTTTTAAGAGAGACTGATAGGATCGAAACAAATCTTTCTTATGTCACGAAACATGTAAAAAATATAATATATCAATATAAATATCTGAAAAGGGTGTTTCCTATTAAAATTGCAATGATGAAAATATGAAACCTATACCAAAATAATATAGACGTATCAAACCATCAACAAGTATATTTTTGAATTAATAATAGGTACAAAATGGTACTAAATAACTAATGATGTTGGTTTGCAACGAAACTTAGTTCAGATGATAAAGTGTAAAATCGACTATTGTTCGGATGACAAAGTTTTTTTACCCCTTATATTTATTTTATCAAAATAAATATTTTTAATATCCTAATTTGTTCAATAAATATAATAGCTAAATTTATTTAAATAAATTAAATGATAAATATGCAACGCACGTTTATTTCATTAGTATGAATTAAAATGCTAGCTAATTAAAATTATGCTTAATTAGTTTTGTCCTGGTTCCTGCATTATAAACTAAAACCAAAACCTAATCTTAATATATATGTACACAGTAGGCACCACTCATGACATCTAATAATATTCCAACATGAAACAACTCACTTCAATTGACCTATTTTCATTAAAGTTTATGGATTATAAGACCTAGATTCTAGGTCTTGGTCATGATGCAAGTCAAAACAAATTATTTGTACTAAACTAACATAAATATATTTAATATTTTCTTTATTATAAATCACCATGGAGTGTGTGGTTTATTGTCAAGATTCAACCAATGTTTTCAAAGCCGGACCGGACCGGCCGGTTCGACCGGTGACCGGTGCCTGGTCCGGTCCGAACCACCCTACAAAACCTGTGCGAATCGGACCGGTACAGAACAGTAAAAACCGGCAGGTTAATCGTCGGTTTTGGCCCCGTGAACCGGACCGGACCGGCGGTTCACTTAATTTTCATTTTTTTTTGAAAAAACTTAAAATTCCCACATCCTTTAACCTTTTTTGAGCTTTAGAAAATATTTTTTGCACACTTACAATTCCCAAATCCCAAATTTAAAATCACAGGCCTCAAATTAGACGTTAAACACTTGAATATGACTCTTTTATTCTAAAATTGAACTATATTATATATTATATTTTTAATTTTAGCATATTATTATATATATATATATTATTAAAAATAATATTTTTATTTATTACGTCATACCGGTTCGCCGGTGACCAGTAAGGCTGCCGCTTTGACCTCCGGTCCGCTTTTGCAAACATTGGATTCAACTATTACCCGATCAATAGCTTTTCTTTTCTTTTTTTTTTTTTTTTTTAAATTATGAAAACAAAGATAAGGAATTATTTACTTTTCAATATTTATTTCTCCATATAATTTCTCTTTTATTCTATGAGATGAAGGTCCACTTAGTGATGAATTAACTAATTAGACAGTACATCGGTAAACGATAAGATATAGATACAACAATATATATATTTTTTAAATTTATCATGCGAGAGGTGATCGATTTTTTATATGTTTCTTAGAATAACTTTAAGGAATTTAACCGTCTATAAAGTAATAATTAGCAATTAAACTGACATCTTATAATTCATCTTAATAAATCATACAAAATAAATAAATACATTCAAGATCCCACTTCATGGAAAAATACACACCATGACTTTAGGCTGCAGCTATGTATCCCTCCTCAATCCAGGCAACAATTGCCTCAATTTCATTTTAAAAAATGCCATTATTTTATACCGAATGTCATATAAAAATTCCCAGGTTTTCACGAACCTTTCTTTTTCTGGGTATAATTCTAAATAAATAAAGTTGAATACATGCCCCCTGACCATAATCCTGAACACCCTCTTCTCAATGCAGAAAACAAATAAACTGTAGATTGGATTCAAAGTATGGTGAATGGTGATGGCCTCTTGCCTCTCTCAACTTGGTCTTTCTTTGAAGATTAAAGTAATTAAAAAAGTCCATGAAGAAATTAACCCTAAACACCGTGAAAAGACTGCAATATTATTAATTATTATTCTTTTGAATTTAAAACCATGGTACAGATCCCATGGACCAAAACTTATACTTTCAACTCCCAAGTGGGAAATATATAACTATAATGATAACTACATACACTATCAATAAATAATATGGCTGCCATGCAACCTATAAATAATATAGGAGTTTTTTTTTTTTTTTGTTGGTAAAATTGTCTACATTGTTACTAGTGTTAATATTGAAGGCAAAATTTGCATTTTTGCCAAACTTATAATATACGAACACGGATACGGTGATATTGGTACAACATAATACAAATACGATGATACAGTTTTTTTTCTTAAACTTTGAAATCAAAATTTAACCTAAAGGGACGAAAAATAAATATAAAAAATAAGGAAAGCAAAATTTCTAATTATGGAGAAAAATATAAATTATATATATATATATATATATAAATTAAAAAAATAATAAAATTTATGGAGCGGGGTCACCACTTGCCCCTCTTTTAATTTCGTCCTGATGATGAGTCCAACATAGTATTCGTCATAAAAATATAATCTAATATTATAAAATAATATTTTTATAAATATTCATATATTATCGACTAAACTCATAATCGAAATATAATTTGAAACATTGGGAACTTTTGGTTTTAGTGAACCACATCACATTTGTGTTGGACAACGAATTTACCAACCTAAATAATAATAATTTAGAGACAAGTAGACAATCCTCCGACCAATCAGATGCAGCCAGCTGGCACGGAGACATAGAGAGTGGGAATTTGATTGACGAGAAGTGAATGGATGCAAATTAAAGCAAGAAATATTGCCAAATATTCCAACATCTATGCTTATTTTATACTAATCATATCAACTTGGATTTCCATTCCACTAATTAATCAAACCAAATATTATTTTCGTAACGACTAATTTAAATCCAATATAAATAATTAAATAAATTCGGATCTCGAAATTTATTTATTTAAATTTTAAAATAAGTTATCAACAAAGGAATCATTGAATTAAGTTGACTAAACTAGATTTGGATCCGATCTAAGCAACGATCCCATGCTACCACTTGACAACCGTGTGAAAATAAAATAAATAATATCATATAAATAATTATTTGTTTTTGTATGTGTGTGTGGGCAGAATAATAATAATTAGAGAAATTATTCTTAGATAGGGAAAAGTGGGGTACATCAGATAAATGCGAAAGCGATACGGGACGTCCAAATACTTATCCTATTCATGCATGCTTCCACAGTTAAAAGTTGGTCACAATCAAATTCAAGGCAAGACATGCTACTCATATTTTTATTTTTTGGTATGCAAAATTTTACATTGAAGAGATAACGCCATGTTTTCAGACTCCTAGAGATGGTGTCATATTTTCAAGTTCAAAAAGCGCTTACAAAAGATTTATATCGTACCTCATTCCATGAAGATAAACGGGGTTCGAACTTGCAACAGACAAGTGGGATTTAAACCTCCAATTTATCAGGATCAAATCCAACCATGCTTCACTTGGATAACTACACGGGGTTCTTGCTACTCATATGAAATATCAAAAATTAATGAACAAGTATATTACATTTGTTGTTTGTCTGACAGCTCTCTCAATCGTTGACATCACTCTCCCGATAGGTGTAAAACACACGATCTCTCCTAGCACTAATTTAATTGAACTAAGTTCGGAACAGAATAACAAAGATTAAAAAGAGATCAAATATTCCTAACCCGAAGGGGACAAAATTACCCATTTTTCAAAATTTACCTAAAATATTAAAATTACAAAATAAATTAAAAGTAAATGGGGGTGGACGCCCCCTCATCCCCGGTAGGTTCGTGTCTACGTAAGCATATATATATATATATAAGAGGTAGGTGACATACACACACCTGCGTATGT
Organism: Lantana camara; assembly: GCA_037501455.1. Classification (NCBI taxonomy): domain Eukaryota; kingdom Viridiplantae; phylum Streptophyta; class Magnoliopsida; order Lamiales; family Verbenaceae; genus Lantana; species Lantana camara. The sequence continues at coordinate 119,438,611 of CM074857.1, forward strand.
CGGTTTGTGTGTGAAAGAATAGAGAGACAAAGCATGATCTAGTGTGAAAGCGATAACGTAGGTCTAAATAACATCACGCATTTATGCCAAAGTTGATTCCCATAACAGGGAACACATGTAAATATCACCTGCCGGTTGGTGCCTGGGCAGCACAAACTAACCCTACACCAACCTCTAAACATACCTTATACACATACCACCAATGTTCATGAAAACGACATCACTTGGAAAGTGATTCCTCAGATTTCCCAGTTCTGCAACTTGGGCTAACCTACCAAAAATTTCATCGTAACAATGCCTATTTCATACGTCGTGTCATCGTTGATCCAAACGTATTAAGAAACGGGACAGGAAACATGAAAGAAGAAGAAATTTTCTATACCATTTTGGACTAATATCATGATCACCATCGTCATTAATTGTGTATGTAACATGGATCTTGTATGCTCTCAGGAGCTATTTTTGTAGCAAATAAATTTTTTCCCTTTTTGGTTTATTCTAACAACATGAGCACCAACCGATTTTTCAAGACAGTAGTCTATTGGCCTGCAGCAATATACGCTTGAGCTCAAAGGCGATCTCTTGGAACGAACCTGGTTTGTGAATCACACCGTTCATTCCAACTTGCAGGCATTTATCCCTGGTATCTCCTTCGTCGTTTGATGTCAAGGCAATGATCAAAGGCCAGCTTCTGCTTCTGAACTTCCGGATTCTAATGGTGACTTCAAACCCATCTAAATCAGGCAAGTGAAGATCGAGAAGCACAACTTGGAATGAAGATGCAGATGGACTGACAGCGCTAAGGCATTCATATCCGGATGATACGACAGAAACAATGCATCCCAGTTTTTCAAGGAGCTTCCTCGTTACAGCTCTATTCACATCATCAGCATCAGCTAGAAGAACTTTCAGACCTCCGAAAAGCGAGTTGGAATAATGCACGTTGTCTGAGGATCCACCCGGTTCTGACATGCCGGTTGAAATTGATTGACGAACTTGAAACCGCAAAACAAGAGCCATGCTTTGGTCAAAACCCTCGGGATTCGATATCACCCATATGTCCCCTTGCATTAACTGCCATTAATTAGCAAACAATGATATTAATTTGAATTTCTTATGAAAGTAAAACAAAAATAAACAAGGCCAATATCATTAAGACACAAAACACATTATCTTCGTGATGTTAAGAATTTATGAATTTATGCAACGGTTAACGACAGTATCGATGAGGAAAAAATATACCACCCTTATGCCCCCCTGCATTGACAGCTCATTATTTACGAACAATATTCCACTTAGAGATTCGGTGGTAAAAAAACCAGTCGAAATGTAACTTGATATTGAATTTCCCACAATTGTAATAAATAAAAAAGATGATATCAGAACATATGCGACAGTTAATGGCAGTATCCGTAAAAAAGAGAATTTGGACAAATAGGATTCCATTTTTTACAAAGAGGCTAGTAGACAAACCTGAACTAGTTTTCTGCATGCAGAAAAACTCATGCTTTCCTCTACTCCACCACTATATCTCTGCCCAACAAACGGGGTTACAGATTGTCCATCCTCCTTTTGAGAACCATTATGGCAAATACCAACTTCAAGCCTGACATAAGCATACCCATCAGACGAGGTCGATCTCCATTGGCCCCACCGTTGCTCGTTCCATCCTTGACTTCCACTGGCTGAATATACTCTTAAAGTAAGAAACCCCCCTCCTTTGCCTCCATTCAATAAATTACCAACCATATGCAAAATAACCTGAAAAACCCTTCTATCATCACCCTTTACGTGATTAGGCAACGACTTATCAACTTCAATCTCAAAATCATAACCCCTATAAGCACACAAGCATTTCGAGAGACAAGCAGCTTCTTTTATCATGGAATGCAACTGAAACGACCTTATATCCAAAGGGAACCTCCCGTTATCCTTTGGAGACGTATCCATTACATCAGTTATTAGGGTTGAAAGAACATTACTTGTCTTAACCATAGTGTCAACAACAAGCCTCTGCTCGTTGCTCAAATATTCATCCTGCAACACAGATAGAAGGCCAAGAATTGAATGCATGGGTCTCCTCAAACCGTTACTCATCACCATCTGAAAGGCATTTCGAGCCTGACTAGCCATTAATGCATCTTGTTTCGCTTGCTGTAGAGCCCTATTTTGCTCCACCAGCTTTTCTCTCATGAGCTGAGATTCTTCAAGAACTGAAGCATGAGAAAGAGCAACAGCAACTTGATCGGCAACGACTTGTACTATTTCAAGTTCTTCATCAGTCCAGGATCTGCCCTGACCTTCTGGAAGGACCAAAACAAGAATAGCATAGCAAGCTGGAATCATTTCAGGGGTCCCACCTTTGAAATTAGAAACCCTAAGCATTGGCATTCTGATTGCAGCTATAGAACCCGGCTCGCCAATTAAACCACTGCTTGCAACAGCAAGGGCTGACTCGGGATCGAGTATCCGCACTCCATCACTTCCCATAATTTCTCTCACATCAGGATCATTGATTGGGATGGTCGAATTAGAGAAGTTTCTTTCTTTCAATTCATGTGTTAGATTCATTTCTGTTTTGCCAGCATCCGGCATCCAAACAAGGCAATTCTTTAAATCCAATGATTTAGACAGCTCGACCAAAGTTGTGTAAAGTATAGTATGGCGATCGAGTGATCTTCGGATTTCTTGTGTTAGCATGCGAACATGAAGGCCGGCATCTTTCTGCTTCTTTATGATTCCAACTTCGCGATCAAGATCCCATGTCTTTTTCTTCAGCATTAATTCTCTCACCTTCACTTTAAGTAATAATGGGATGAGGGTAATAAGGGTTATCGCTGTTGCAAAAGAAACAAGGGCAGTTAGGAGTTTGAAAATTGTGAGAGCAAGCATGAGCTGAAAAGGGTGCGGCCCATAAGTCCAGCCATTTAGGAGATGAGTCATTCCACAGAGGACAATGAATGCTATGAACTCAAACAGCACCCATTTAAATGGAACGTTGGAACAGCTAACAAAGTAAAGTAGCTCAATGGGGATGGAGAAATAGGCAACTGCAATCAAGAAATCACCAACTTTTTGGCACTCAAGAATTAATTCAATGCTCCAGAACCCCTCATCGTCGCAATTGGTGCTACACTCATTGTCGGCAGCAGATATGGCAAGAAAGAAGGATAAACACAACAACACAGATGCGAATGCCTTCAACATTGCATCCAACGCATTGATTCCTCAATCCATTTGTTTCAGTCGACTGCTCATAGAATTTACCATAGCAATGCAGGTCAATACACAGATCAAAAATTCATCATTTCTATCAGGAACCCACAACAGAATCAGCAGCGTTCATATCCTGTCCAGAAGATGTTCGATCAAACCAAAACCCACAGAACAGCACATGTTAAATTTGCAAAACACAGGAAGATCACATATCGTTTCAGGCAAGAAACACATCACAGACCCAAAAAAGTTGTGATCCCAGACAACACACACAATTACTCACAAACAGAACGATTATAATATTGAAGTTCAGCCTTTTACACCTGTAATTGAACCAAAAACATAAAAAGAACTTCCACTACAGCGTCATAGTCAATACACCAGATAAATCATACCAGAAGATACAACTACAAAAACAAATATTTAAATAATAGCAACCCAATCAACCATAACCAACCAAGAGAAATCAATTTTTTTTTCCTAAAAAAAGGATCAAAAACACGGAAGCAAGGAAAAGGAATATATACCAGACTTTGAAGGCAGGCACACTAATCTTCAGATCTTATTACTGCATTTCATGCAGAAATTTCCGGCCCGTATTCAGAACTGCATTGATATCATCGACCAATGCAAAAACCTAAATCACAGCTCAAAAAACCAAAACCCAATCACAAATCCATAAACCCAATCACAAATCGGCGACGAAGACTTGAATCTTAAACCCCCAGCTCCTCCTTCTCCCCCCTAAACCCAAACCCCGCTCGTCGCATAAATCAAAAATCCAATCTTTATTACATTCCCAAACAGAAAAAGATTCAAAACCCACGCTCAAGCTACTACATACGCATTTGCATCTGTTATGCTAGCCTCCTCTACAGCAGATATTCCATTAAAAATGTTAGCTATCCTTGTCTTCTATCTTTCCAAGTATCCTTTCCCTTTCTCAACACATGTACAATTTTCAAAAGAGAAGTTTCTTAGAGAGAGAGGAAGCAAGACAGTCTAGAGGGAGAGTCAGTATTTTGGAACTCGGAGAGAGATAGAGAGAGAGAGAGCGCCGTTGTTTGCAATGCGAGAGAGAAAAGAAGGTGAGAGAGAGAGAGGTGGAGAAAATCTAGAGAGGGGTAGAGCCGTAGAGGTAGGGATAGTGGGGTCTACAGGGATTTACATGAAGCGAACTTAGACGCACTTTTTTTCTAAATTAAATAATAACGTCTGCTATCACTTCTCCTCTCCCAATAAAGTACTACACTATACTAATCTTTCTTTTTTCTTTTTCTTTTATTCATCCTAAATACATTGTATTATGTAGTAATTTAGATTATCAAGCATAAATTAAAGTTGTGTAAATATCCAGTTGTGGAAAATAAGTGCGTGTGGTGGAAAAAAATAGTATGGAGGTTTCTATACTTTTAAAAATATTATTTTACGGTGTTTAATTGTGATGAATAACATATTTGATATGAGATTTAAGAAAAACACTTTCAAATAATAAAAAGTGTTAATTATATTTAGTATTTTTTGGAGTTTCGGATATTATAATTGGATCATTATTAATTATTTTATTGTATTTTGATCGTTTTTAAAAATTATAAATTATATCAAATCAGTTTTCCGTTAAATTTAGGATAAAGTTCTAGGTTTTGGGATTTAAGTTTTTCCATTTTAGTCCTCCCTTAATAGCCCGATAATTCTAAAAATATTATTTTACATTGTCTTGTCATGTGGGATAGTCGTGTTGATGTTGTATCTCATATGAAATTTAAGAAAAACTCTTTCAAATAATAAAAATAATTAATTACATTTAGCACCTTTTGAAGTTTCGGATATTATAATTGGAGTGGCGCTTGCGGCTTTTCCTATTCAAGAGGGCGAGGCTCCTAGCAATGGGGGGAAAGGGGAGTGGACAAGCGCCGCTCCACCGGAAATTTCCTCTGCCCCTACCATACTCCAGCTTGGTAGTTTCCACTGCTGGGACGGTGGGCCCCGAATGGTGGCGGTCCGTGACCACATTTTAAAATTTTTATTATAATACAAGTATTAAAATATTTCTAAAATATTTTAATACAAAAGCGGAAGACTAGCCGGATCTACTCAAGTATATACATGCAATTGATAATAAATTTTAAATCACTTAAGCAAATAAATATCTAACATGCAATTAACACTTAAGAGCACATAATTTATCATGCTTAAAATAAAACAACTGTAAAATATTACCGTACTGCAAACATGGCTATCTAACGGCATTTTTCCAGCTCCCGAATTCACCTCTCGAGAATCCGATACTCGATCTCCTCGTGAAACCGGCAGAGCTTCCCTGCAATAACCCCAGGGACACCCTCGGAGTGTGGGCTCCGAAAGTATTTCTCTAAATACTTAGAGAAAATAAAACTTTAAACTAGAAAACCCTTTTCAGGGTTTATTCTCCCGAAATTAGGCGTTTTATATAAACACCTAATTAAAATTAATTCCAAAATCAATCGGAATTAACTAGGAGAAAAATGGGATTTGATTTCAAAGCCAAAGTTTGGCCAAAACCATCCCAAAACTGAATGAATGAAATGGGGTGGGTATCAGCCTATTTATAGGCAAATATATGAGGGCAAAACGATCATTTTGGATACAAAAGCAAGGGTAAAATGGTCATTTCACACCTCCACTTGCGTAGCCAACTTGGACACGAAAACCGAGGTGACCACGTCGTAGCCCTTGCCACCACGAGTCCAACGCCGCCGAGAACGCGCCAATCCGCAGCCGGACGCGGCCTAACGCGCCGCCACAAGGCGGCGCGTGTGATCACTTGCCGACTAGGGTTTCCGGGTGACGTGGCCTCTTCAGGAGCTGCCACGTGTCCGGATCTGGTCCGACCCGGAACCGAATCCGATCCGACCCTATCCGAAACCCGACCCGTTGACCCGATACCCTGGCCCGTTGACCCGGTCAACAGGCTGACGTGGCGCGATCTGGGCCGTCCACGTGTCGCACACGTGGCGTGCCACGCGGCTGCCCAGTCAGCGCCACCTGGGCCCACTTGCTGACGTGGCATGCCAAGTCAGCGGCCACGTCATCACCGAATTTTTTTTTTTTTTCCTTCCGATGAAAATTTTATTTTCTCCAAAATAAAATTCCGGGCATTTCCAACTCTTTGGAACTTGATTTATTTTCTTAAAATAAATTCCTTTGCTATTTTCAAACATTTTGAAAATTCATTTCTCTTTCTCCTTTTATTATTTTCTCTTCGAGTTTTTGATTGGGGCTTGCAGGGGGACCTGCAGGACTAATTAATTTTAGCTCCAAACGGATTAATATATTATCATCTCATGACAATAATTAATTACCGTTTAACAATATTTAATTCCACTAAATAAATATTGTTGCACTCTAAAATTAATTAAATTATTCACGAATTTCTCGATCTAGAATAATTTCGCATTTTACTCCTCCGTGTAGATATCCATGAAAAATAAATTATAACTACTATCATTTATTTTTCATCTCCAATTTGAAATTTATTGATTCGCCTTAAGTTCAAATTCTCTGTATGTGAAACACATTCAACATACAACTTCGGTGACGTTATCACGCGAAGTGCTTTGGCCAAAGTCTTAATTCGAACTTTTGCAAATCTATTTCAAGGATATCTCTTACCTTCCAGCAAGGCTACAGATTCCTCGATCAATATAACTCTTTAGCACATTTCATGTTGTCACCGAATCATACAAAGTATTTTGGCCACCCGTTACCGAGACCTCACTTCGAGTATGTTACAGTAACTAACACTACATGCCTAAAGCCGAAATATTATCAGGATTAAGAGTACAATGCTTCCTGAGATTTTATTTATTTTAGATAGCAGTATAAAATAAATAATCTCAGTGGTCCAGTTCGATGTTTCCAATCCTATTGAAAATCATCAACGTGTTATAATTGGAATCACCATTCCCTATGACGAAAGACTAATCATCTTATATAACCACGTTATAGTCTTGATAAGAACATATTCTTATCTTACCGACTAGAACTTTAATAACACGTGATTTCGGTATTCAAAGTCTTTTCCTATGAAACACATTTCATATAAGAATACCATCACACGTTATTAATTATTAATATGTGAAATACTCATAACTTGTGTAAATTCAGTTTAATTAATTCAACAAATTGAATTTTCAGGGCACTATTCCCAACAATCTCCCACTTGCCCTAAATTCAATTTGGCTACACATCCAAGTCTTATTCCTTTCACATGAGTGTCAAAACTCGTTTTGCACTCTTTCGCTCCAATACTTTAGTGAAGGAATCTATTAGACGTTTCTCTGAGCCAACAACTAGGAAATCATGAATCCAATACATCTAATTGGTTGCTTCTCAAGCTACCATGTATTTGACTTTCATGTCGGTGTAAAGGATACAAGTCTGCTTAACATTCTCCAATTAACGGTTGCTCTTCCTAGAGTATACACGTATTCTAATGTCAAACATCTAGAATACAAATCAGATTGTAAATCCGAATCTTTATACTCTATTGAAATGAGCTCACCACTGTGGTAGACAAGCATATAATCTCAAATCCTTCTCAAGTACTCCAATATATGCTTTTACTACTACCCAGTATCAAATTCTAGGGTTTGACTAATATCTGCTGACTTAGACCTATTTATATAATAGACATCTGGCCCTGTACATAATATGACATACATAAAGCTTCCGCTGCGGAACTCTAATCATGTCTTCTATCTCTTCAGTTGTCTTAGGACACTGATCTCGAGATAGATAAATTCCACATTTAAAAGGTAATGAACCTTCCTTGGAATTTGTCATATTATACCTTGCCAGCATCTTATCCATATATGTTTCTTGTGATAAACCAATCTCCTTATTCCTATGATCACAACAAAAGTCTGATACTTGGAATAACATTGGTCTCACATAGGTCTTTTCTTGTCAAAATGATTTGACGTCCGAATCTTGACCATTGACAAAATTCTTGCATCATTCCCAATGAGCAGAATATTAATTACGTACAAAGTGAAAGTGTTACAACGCTATCATGATGTCATTTGTACACTTCATGGTTCATCAGGCAATTATACAAATCCAAAGAATCTAAATTGCCTTATAATTCTGATGCTCCATAATCTAGACGTTTGCTTAAGACCATAAATTGATCTATCAAGCTTGCATTATATGCACCTGATTTCTGACTGTGAAGCCTTCAGGTTGTACCATGTATCTCTTCTTCTTGAAATTGCCCGTTCAAGAACATAGTCTTTACATCCATTTATCTAATCTCATAATCGATAATGAGATAAAATGGAGAGGATAATGGACTTAAGCATTTCTATAGGCGAGAAGACCTCATAAATGATTTCTTCTTTCTGGGTAAAATCCCTTGCCATAAGTTTGCTCTAAAGTCTCTACTTTTGTCCATTTCTCCTTTTATCGTCTTGTAGAACCCAATTGCATCTAATGGGTTTAATGCCTTCCGACGCCTCTACAAGGTTCGAGACTTTGTTAGAATACAGATATTCTAACTTAGATTCCATGGATATTGACCAAACGGTCAGCGTCTATATCTTCCACAGCTTCATTACACGTGACAGGATCAGATACGTTAGATTCAAACACTCAGGTCAATCTTAGATATCTCGTCAGGTATCCTGACAATCCTCCCACTACAATGATGCTATCGTGTACATGTCTCTACATCATATGTTGTATTTGGTACATCACATGTATCTAATACATTTTCAATTATCACGGGTTTATGGAAATCAGTATCTAATACTGTTATTTCTTTTAACACTAATTTGCTTCTACCCTTTGTGGTTATCTATGTAATTATCTTTGAAATATTCACAAACATCTTTTGTGATTTCTCAAATTACAAAATATACCACCTCTTGTTCTTCTTAGGATAACCTTAGAACAAGTAAACCTTTGTTCTTTATTCTAACTTGTCATGATCCATCCTTAACTCGTGGACCAGGCTACCTTAAATCCGAAGATAAAAGATACAGGGTTTTCACCCTAGCTACAGATCCATCAGTGTTTTAGGAACTGGCTTAGATAGAACTAGGTTTGTCGTTTTGTGTGCAAGGCCCCAAAACGAAATTCATAGGGTAGCATGACTCTTCATGAATTTTACCATCATTACCAGAGTTCTATTTCTCCTTTCTGCAATATATCTTTGCCAAATCGTATCTCATACAGAAGGTTGAGATCTAATCTCATTTGAGAAATTCTATTTAACTCTGAACATAGATACTTATCACTACTTCGATCTAATCGGAGTGCCTTGATATGTTTTCTAATTTGATTCTTTGACTTTAGTCTTATATTCTTTGAACTCTTCAAAATTACTGACTTAAGTCTCATCAAATAAACATATTTGTATCTAGAGTAATCGTTCTAAACGAATGATGAAATATCCAAAACTTCATCTTGCTTGAATAACCATAGGATCACATATCCGTATGAACTGACACAAGCAACTTCATGGCTTAAATACCTTTTGTGTCAAAAAGGTTTCTTGGTCATTTTAACCTTCTAAATAGGATTCGCAGATTGATACTATTTTCAAGTCAATAGGAGTCAACAATCAGTCTTTGGATCCTATTCAGATTCAATTGACCAATAGATAGGTGCCACGAATAAGTTTTTCTTCTTAGATAGTAAGTCAAGCTTCTTAATGTTAAACTTGAATTAGGGTTTTCATTGAGGTATAAAAGACCATCTTTTATTGTGCCAGAGCAAATAAACCTTTTATTTTGCTTAGTGGTAAACTTTTGTTCAAAACAAACAATTAAACTATTAGTTATCAAATAACCCACTGAAATTAAATTTCTGTTTATATGGCACGTATAATATTAAAACCCTTTTGCCGAAATACGACTTTATAGTCTTTACTGCTAATACAATTACACTTGTATTATCCCTGAGCAGTAGTTATGTGTTAGCCGTTTTTCAACCTTTCTGGTTGGTTTGAATCTTCGCAACAACTTGCAAATATGATTAGTTGATCTCAAACTCACATACCAGGAGTCCGGTGAATTTCCAACTAAACATATTTTCAACGAGTAAGATATCTTCATATCTTATCTAAACGGCGTAGCAAACAGACAGACTAAGTATTTTGGACAATTTCCTTTTCCAATACCCGTTACCACCGAAATAGAAACACTTTTCCATTGTCGGATTTGACTTTCTATTTCTAAACCTTCAATTGGGAACTTTTCCTTTTCTTTCTTCCACTTACTGGCTTTCTAGCCCGTGGATATTGATGTCTGATTAAAGAGAACTTTTCCCTTAGTCTATATCACCCTTTCTGCCACATTGAGGTCGTTCATTGGTTTTTAAAAAAATATTTAAAATGATCTTGAACGTTCAAACGACTTAGGCAGAGAGTATAGGATCGTATCCTGTCTGTTAAGATTGTCTCTTTAAGCACAGAGGCTTTCAATCTCATTCAGATTAGCTATCATATTCATAATATGATTATGAAACAGTGATCCTTCAAACATCTTTAACTGACAACCGTTTTCATAGCTCGTACCTACGTACGACTCTGTCTTCAACACATGTTCTTATCAGTAGACATCTCATGTGTTTGATGCTCAAGAACATTTAAAACAGATGTCAGGATATAAGACTAGCCAGATCATCACACTTGATTTATTTAGAATAAACGTCTTTCTAATCCTGACTGGTTGTAGTTTTCGAAATTTTCGGATAAGGTTCAGTGAGTACGTAAACTTTCGTGTCCCAACACGATGTCAAGATTTATTACTTAGTCAGCGTAGTTGAACCCTTACTAGCCTATTTCCTTATAGACATACAGTTTGGAGTGGGCTAAGAGAGATCGTAATTATAAAACTGAAATAAATAAATAAATGCAGGTTATGATTATGTATTTCACTTTCTTCTGTGTCCAACCAATAAATGAAATCCACGTAAGCATTTTGGTTTACGCAATGGTGACTTAACTAACTGCAATTGACTCCCCGGAGGCAAGGTCGAAAACCGCTTAGAAAAGCAAGAACTATTCTTAATTAACATGTCATCTAGGTAACTCTTACCAAACAATGTCAATCCACCACGTCAACCCTTGGCCTCTAAGTAAATGTAACATAGCTCCGAAGGGAGGTTAATACATTACTTAGTCAAGTGTGTACCATTACCTAGAAGTCTGTACGAGTAGGTCAAGACACTCCACGGAGGCGTGGTCCACGGAGGCGTGGTCGAACTGACTTCCCCGTATTTCATTCTATCCGTAGAAATCTAATCTTGTATACCGCGAATATATACCCGCCGAAGGGAGTAGTATACATCCACTATACTATAGACGGGTAATGGAGGCCGTGAGAATCCAACTCTTTTCATCTCGCTCCCACTTGAATTTTTAAAAGGTGTGGATTATCTGTTGATTATTTAATAATCACTTTTGGCGTCTTATTGTTGGAAGTAATTAATCTAATTAATATCCTCCCACTAGGATTACTAAATCATATTTAAAATTCCAATAATAATATTTTAAGGCAATTTAATAACTATTTATTAATTAAGCCGAAAAATATTAGTTCAATTATGCATCGCGTCTAATCTCTATTAAACAATACTATTTAATCACATTAAATAAAATATGCATAATTGAAATATCATAATATCTCATATTATCATGATCATGCCATAAAATAAAATAATTAAGCACGCTTTCATATAATTATCACATAATTATCATGCTTAAAATAAATGGCATAAAGTAAACATGTTATATATAAATTATCTCATAATTTAAATCATGTTTACTGATTCGGTAATTAACCAGGAAGATTATTGAAATCAATTCCCAGAAAATTACCATTCCACGTAAATTCCCAAGAAACACTGGAGGGGTCACAAACGGTCTCACTTAAAAACCAGTCTCCTTTGACAGAATTTACGTGCACAGTATCAGATTTAAAATTATGCATCGCATGCATCATATCAATGCATGTATATATCTAGAGCACGGCTCTGATACCAGTTGCTGTCGTTCCTATCTCATAGGGTGACCAGCAAAGATACCTCACTAGCTAGTTTTACGGTGTGCGTCTCCACACAACCAACCTTGAAAGCCAGGACCGCGAGGGGTAAGAGTCAACACTTCGTCACAGGTCATACTGCGAGAACCCCCTCTACGATAGAGCCCCTTACGGGTTACTCAAACTAGCTCTGATACCAGTTGCTGGGACGGTGGGCCCCGAATGGTGGCGGTCCGTGACCACATTTTAAAATTTTTATTATAATACAAGTATTAAAATATTTCTAAAACATTTTAATACAAAAGCGGAAAGACTAGCCGGATCTACTCAAGTATATACATGCAATTGATAATAAATTTTAAATCACTTAAGCAGATAAATATTTAACATGCAATTAACACTTAAGAGCACATAACTTATCATGCTTAAAATAAAACAACTGTAAACTATTACCGTACTGCAAACATGGCTATCTAACGGTATTTTTCCAGCTCCCGAATTCACCTCTCGAGAATCCGATACTCGATCTCCTCGTGAAACCGGCAGAGCTTCCCTGCAATAACCCTAGGGACACCCTCGGAGTGTGGGCTCCGAAAGTATTTCTCTAAATACTTAGAGAAAATAAAACTTTAAACTAGAAAACCCTTTTCAGGGTTTATTCTCCCGAAATTAGGCGTTTTATATAAACACCTAATTAAAATTAATTCCAAAATCAATCGAAATTAACTAGGAGAAAAATGGGATTTGATTTCAAAGCCAAAGTTTGGCCAAAACCATCCCAAAACTGAATGAATGAAATGGGGTGGGTATCAGCCTATTTATAGGCAAATATATGAGGGCAAAACGGTCATTTTGGATACAAAAGCAAGGGTAAAATGGTCATTTCACACCTCCACTTGTGTAGCCAACTTGGACACGAAAACCGAGGTGACCACGTCGTAGCCCTTGCCACCACGAGTCCAACGCCGCCGAGAACGCGCCAATCCGCAGCCGGACGCGCCCTAACGCGCCGCCACAAGGCGGCGCGTGTGATCACTTGCCGGCTAGGGTTTCCGGGTGACGTGGCCTCTTCAGGAGCTGCCACGTGTCCGGGTCTGGTCCGACCCGGAACCGAATCCCATCCGACCCTATCCGAAACCCGACCCGTTGACCCGATACCCTGGCTCGTTGACCCGGTCAACAGGCTGACGTGGCGCGATCTGGGCCGTCCACGTGTCGCACACGTGGCGTGCCACGCGGCTGCCCAATCAGCGCCACCTGGGCCCACTTGCTGACTTGGCATGCCACGTCAGCGGCCACGTCATCACCGATTTTTTTTTTCCCGATGAAAATTTTATTTTCTCCAAAATAAAATTCCGGGCATTTCCAACTCTTTGGAACTTGATTTATTTTCTTAAAATAAATCCCTTGGCTATTTTCAAACACTTTGAAAATTCATTTCTCTTTCTCCTTTTAATATTTTCTCTTTGGGTTTTCAATTGGGGCTTGCAGGGGGACCTGCAGGACTAATTAATTTTAGCTCCAAACGGATTAATATATTATCATCTCATGACAATAATTAATTACCGTTTAACAATATTTAATTCCACTAAATAAATATTGTTGCACTCTAAAATTAATTAAATTATTCACGAATTTCTCGATCTAGAATAATTTCGCATTTTACTCCTCCGTGTAGATATCCATGAAAAATAAATTATAACTACTATCATTTATTTTTCATCTCCAATTTGAAATTTATTGATTCGCCTTAAGTTCAAATTCTCTGTATGTGAAACACATTCAACATACAACTTCGGTGACGTTATCACGCGAAGTGCTTTGGCCAAAGTCTTAATTCGAACTTTTGCAAATCTATTTCAAGGATATCTCTTACCTTCCAGCAAGGCTACAGATTCCTCGATCAATATAACTCTTTAGCACATTTCATGTTGTCACCGAATCATACAAAGTATTTTGGCCACCCGTTACCGAGACCTCACTTCGAGTATGTTACAGTAACTAACACTACATGCCTAAAGCCGAAATATTATCAGGATTAAGAGTACAATGCTTCCTGAGATTTTATTTATTTTAGATAGCAGTATAAAATAAATAATCTCAGTGGTCCAGTTCGATGTTTCCAATCCTATTGAAAATCATCAACGTGTTATAATTGGAATCACCATTCCCTATGACGAAAGACTAATCATCTTATATAACCACGTTATAGTCTTGATAAGAACATATTCTTATCTTACCGACTAGAACTTTAATAACACGTGATTTCGGTATTCAAAGTCTTTTCCTATGAAACACATTTCATATAAGAATACCATCACACGTTATTAATTATTAATATGTGAAATACTCATAACTTGTGTAAATTCAGTTTACTTAATTCAACAAATTGAATTTTCAGGGCACTATTCCCAACATCCACCGCCTGTCCAGGGTTGAGCCTTGGGATCCTCGTTAGTTATTTATTATATTTTGATTTCTTCTAAAAATTATAAATTAGGTTATATTAATTTTTCGTTAAATTTAGGATGATGTCATAGATTTTACAATTTAAATTTCTCATGTTACCCGTGCTTTAGTACGTAATTTATCATTTTGCTCCTGCCCTTATAGGTGATTTTGGGACTTGAATTTGACATTCTACCCATTATACCAAGTTTACCTTAAATTTAAAATAGGGATAAAATGGAAATTTTAAGTTTTAAAATAATGGTCGTCATCCTAAATTTAACAAAAAATTAATGTGATATAATTTATAATATTTAGAAGAGCCTAAAAATGTAATAAAATAACTAAAAGAGGTTCAATTGTAATTTTTTGAAACTTTAAAAAGTATTAAATGTAATTAGCCCTAATAAAAAGGTTATAAAATTTCATGAAAGAGCCCTTTATATAGTTCGTAATCTTGACCTGGTCTGGTTTTACTTAAATGAAAGCAGCAAATAAATTGTTGCCCGTATTTTTATTAGGGTAAAATGTTTTATTTTAGAATTTATACACTCTGTTGCTCTTTTAATTTGTTGATTGCCTCTTTGATCCTTATACTAGCTTTTATTTACTTTTCTTTAATCAAAATACTAAACTTAGGAAATAAAATAAAATATCCATGTATTTATGTCCTTATCTCTCACAAAGAATAACTCAAATTTGATAAAATTAGGCATCAAGGCACTATGCTAGCTCTAGGTGTCTCGAGGATTCAATTCACCTACCTTCTCGTGTGGGGGTGAGTTTCTCTATAACAGTAAGGGGAAAATCTTTGAATAGTACCAAAAAGTTGAAAAAATTCTTTTTAGGTCCCCAGTTTTGAAAAAGTTCTCATTCAATCCCCAATTGAAAAACAAAATTCCTTTTAGGTCCCCACAAATAGTACATGTTCGTACATTGTCTTTAGGAATTGCGTACAATTTTTAGGGAATTGCGTATAAAAATCCCGGAATCTCGTATATACGAGATTCCGGGATTTATATACGCAATTCCCTAAAAATTGTACGCAATTCCTGAATTATTATACAACCTTGGGGAGTGAAAAGAAATTTTGTTTTTCAATTGGGGACTGAACAAGAACTTTTTCAAAATAGGGGAGTGAAAAGGAAATTCAGTTTACACTTGGGGATTTTTGAGGAATTGTCCGTATAAGAAATCCTTAAAAAATATATTTTATTTTGATATCGTTCATAGAAAAATACGTAACTCAGAACTTTCTATTAAAGGTTGGTCCAACATAAATCTTCCAATCAATTATTATTATTATTATTATTATTATTAATTTTTTTCCAATAAATTCTTAATTATAAAGCAAAACACAAAAAGGATTATAAGTCAAATAATAGGTACATTGATAGTAGGAAGGGCATAATTACTTGTTTTAATAATTAATAGTATTTTAGGGCCTGCTAAGTAAGGAAAGTGGAACAGAAGTTCAAACTTTTCAAAATCCAAAGTCAAAATTATTTATCTAAATTCTAACATCTATCTCACATTCCAAGCAAACCGCCCAACACATTGACTTACTGAAATTTGGTCTGCAAATTGAGGGGTTTGTCCTAAAATTATTTATATATTTTCTCTTTTTTTTTTTTTTTTTATACAAAGTACAGTTTAATTTACACACGAAATTATCAAGTTAAGATTTTAATAATATATTATTATCAATGATCCTCGTTATTTTGTTTGAAAGGGTGAAATTATTGAACCACTTATTTATGTTCCGTACGTGCATTATTCAAATTATTTTCAATTTTAGGTTCATATTTAATGTTTCTTTTTCTTTATTATTAATTTTGGTTGAATTCCTTGGAACAATTATCACTGAGATTAATATTTCATATTCAAAGACTTCAACAATCTTAAGTAGGGGTGCTTTTCGAGTCGAGTTTGACAAAAAAAATCCAACTTAAGCTTGAGTTTGAAAATTATTTGCATGGCTTGAGATTGAGTTTGAACTTGTCAAGCTTATTTTTTTAGGGCTTGAGCTTGAATTGCCCAAAATTCGAGCCGAGCTCGATTCGACTTGACAAGCCAAGAGATTTGTTGGATATTTTTTAACTCTCATTTAATAATAATATTAAACAATAACAAAGATATTAAGATATATAATATATATAGTATATTAATATTTCTAAGTTTTTTATATCATTATTAATAAATTATAATCATTAATACATATTTGATATTTTAGATTATGTACGAGTATTATTAATTATATTAGAATAAACTATAAATTATATAATTATACAATAAAAATTATTAACTAATATCTTATTAAAATATACTTATGTTATTATTTAGTTATTAAGGTATATGATATTTATTATTTTATTATATTAAATATTTGAGTGAATATTTTATAAATAAATTTTTATATTAATAATATTATATGGTCTAATGTGTCATTGTAAAATAATATATTATTAAGACATATTATGATACAAAATTTAGTAAGGATCATACATATATTATAGATAATTAATATATAGTATAGTGATAGATTATATTATTTATCTTGTAATTATACCAAATAAATTATTAACTAATATTTTATTAAGATATATACTTATATAATTAATTATTTATTATATTAGATTGAATCTATTTTTTATTAAATTATTTGTTTGGATAAATATTATATATTAATATTGTAATATGTTAGTAGTATCGTATAGAATGATATGTTGTTGTAATTATTGAATTGCGATATTATTAAATCATATTTATTATCAAAATAAGTCGATAAAAATATATAATATATCATATATTTAGTATTACTAAATCATATAAATGTAGATTAATTTACTGCATATTTATATATATAAATTATTAAACATTGTAATATACATATATATATATATATATACATATATATGTATAATATAAATATATTTATACTAGCTTGCGAACCGGCTTGTAAGCTTCGAGTCTCAAAGAAATAGGCTTGAGCTTGGCTTGACACATAAGCCGATCTCGATTAAGCTTGGCTTGAGCTTGACATCGTTCGAGTTTGAGTCGAGTCAGCTTGAGCTCGGCTTGTGCAGCTCACAAGCCAGTTTGGCACAGAGCATATCCCTAATCTTAAGTATGACAGTGGGTTCGGGTCTTACCCGGATCTAGCCAGACTAACCCATTTAGAATGGTTTTAGATCCATTAAGTGGATATGGATTAGGTTTTCGGTACCCAAATTCTACCCATTAAAAAAGAAAAAAGAATCTCAAAAAATTTTGACGCATATGTCCGGAAATTCTAGCACTAATTTAATTCAGACAAACTAATGTAATAGGATGGAAAAATTTTATATGTAGTATGTAATTTGTATACATTTTTAAAAAAATAATAATTCAAATAGCAAATATATTTGTCCATATTATTAATTAGGTTAGGCAAAGTCGGATCTGAGTATAATTTTCTTTTGATGCAATGTTTAAAACTATTTTGACATCCAAATTTACCTTTAACAAGCATTATTAAGTAAGTTTTCCCAACGTCATGAACTCATCATACTCAGCCAAATACCATGGATTTGAATCATAATTTTAGATATGAAATAGTTTTAAATCTTTTGATGAGTTGTGTCGTTTTTTAGTATCTATAATTTAATGAAGAAACTTGTCACTATAGACGTGGATATCCAAATTTAGGGGAAATTTTCTCCTCTAATTAATATATATATATATATCATTATTTATTTATTATATATATTATAAAAGTGCGAGTTGGGTTTTTTGTTTCGTGAAACTTTGTGATCGCCCGAAATACCCTCATTGTAAGACTTTCAATAAAATACAACGGAGGGTAATTTCGTAAATTACAAATTTAATACATAAATATTCTTTTAGGATATTTCATTCTAATTCAACTCTCAATTATCTCTATCTAATCCTGTGTCGTTCGTAATGGAACGAAAGATACCACTACTGCGCCTCTTTGTTGGACCGCCGGCGCGAACACAGTGGTCTCTGACCAGGACCAGGAACCAATTCGAATTTGGATCTTGACATGTCGGTGGTTTTTAACCGTAGGCATTTTGCCAGGAAGTTGGTGGGCTCATCATGAATTAGGTCGGGGTGGCTGGTGGTTTCGGGATCCCGTAGAAAATGCTTCTTTTATGCCTCGGGTATTAGCCACAGCTTGTATAATCAAAACATAAGTCTTTCTCTAATTACAAAACACTATATAATTATAATCCTATAAACTTTTGAATAAATTAATCCTAATATTATTCTAACTATCTCGACTATCCTAATATTATGTTTAGGAAAAGGAAAACCGTGTAAAATTCGTTCAAAAGCATTGTCATATTATCAATTCTAAAAAATACAAGAAATACACATGCAAATCCTATTTCCTCACGATAATGCTTTTAACAATATTAAATTTGAGGGTGATTTGGTGGTAAATTCATATTAAATATTATTATATTTTAATTTTTCAAAAATACTTAATTATTTGAATAAAAATACAATTCCTCAATAAGTTAGAAGTAAAACTCCTCCGATCTATAGAAAACGGGTAATTCTAGCCCGAACCTGGCTCGGTCAAGCCGGTGTAACGAGGGAGCGAGTGTTTTACATTTGCCGTGTGGTTGGTGGAAAATTTAGGGAGAGTGACCAATCAAATAGCAAGTGTAATTCACTTGCCTTTTTAATTGGTTGGGTTCGGCCAAGCCGGGTTTGGGCTAGAATTTTCCATAGAAAACATATAAAATATAATAAGGATTCTTTATAAAATTAATATATTAATTATAGATTATATTATAAGATATTTATATATTTAAAAATAAAATTAATAATATAAGGATAAATATTTATCACATTCCACATAAATGTATATTTTTATTATTAAAATTTATTATTATTTATTGATAAATAAAAATGATATCACTTAATCGTACAACTAAAGATAAAGGAAAAATATATAAAATTATATATTAAAGAGTGTGAAAAAGAAAAAATAAATTTAATAGATAGAGGTGAATATAAAAATGAAATATGAAAAGACAGATAAAATTTTGGAACGCCTCTATACAAACCAAACATAAGATATATGACTTAAACTAAAATATAAATCAAAAGGCGCATGACGATACTTATGAATACTTTAAATGCATGTATGCCTGAAATGATCATAATTTACGATATTCATAAGAGTATGATGCGTGATTATGACATATAAGAACATTCGAACACCTTTAATATGTAATTAGAATCACACGGTAGCATACAAGATCATTCATATACATACAAACATAGCATGACGCATTAGGAACATACGAGAAGAAAGTACAAAAATGAGGTATGAAGGAAAGCAGGGGCCACAACTTGGGAAGAAAAATAAATGGGGACGTTGATATAAAGTCGCCCATCAAAGTCCCAAGGCCTGGGAACAAATAAGTTCAGAAGTTTTGATATGGTCGTGGGGACCAAAATAGAATGTTCTTTCGCTCTTGGGATGTTCTAGAAGCGTCAGAAAATAGGGAGTTCAAAGAAAATGACCACGGAGTGGCTATGCCACCCCTCCAAAGGGAACAACAACGCATTTAAAAGCTTGTGAATGATCATACAAAAATCATATGCCACATTAGGACAATCAAACACAACAACATGTTTAACACCACGCCAAAGCTTTAACCTCCATTAATGGAGGTCTTAAAACTCCAACCACCCAACTTCTCAAACCTTAAATTCATGGAATAAGTTTCATATTGTATACATAAAAGACATCTAATATATACCATTTATTCTAACCTAAATACCATTTTCCAAGAACGTCAGACTGGAATAAGTTTCATATTGTATACATAAAAGACATCTAATACCATTTATTCTAACCTAAATACCATTTTCCAAGAACGTCAGACATGGCAGCTCGTATACACTCATTCAAACCCCATGAAAAGAAACTCAAAATAAAGAGTAGAAGAACATATTTCATATCTTAAAGGATTAAAGGATGTAGGAAAATGGATGCTTGAGTTTGAACTAGGGAAACCTGAAGCTTGCCTTTGCCGTTGAGAGAGAGAGAGAGAGCAACCGGTTGAATAGGATGAGAGAAAGAGTGAGAATAGGAATGGGAGTCATGGTGATCAGTCAAGGACTAGGAGAAAAAAGAAGATATTTTCTTATCTACTTTGTGTAATAATCAGTCCACACGAATTGTTTTAAAGTAGGAATAAAAAGAACGGGGGCTCGAAAACATACAAGGTCAAAGTAATCGAATTAGGTTTGACTTCTCGAGTCCAAAGGCGAAGTCGGAATCAGAAAATTCATCTCCGTAAGTGGCCAAAAATGACCTATCCTAATGTTATAAAGCTTAAAAGTATCACTCTTCGTCACATAAAAGAGTTATTTGAGATCTTAGTACTAATCAGTGAGAACAAAAAATATAGGCAAAAGAAAATATGCGGTAAGTTTTTGTGGAATAAACCCGAGAAGGGATGGGTTAAATTAAACTAGGATGAAAACTTTTATAATCACACCAACAATGCTTTAGCCAGACCGCCAGGGGCTTCATTCGAGATGATAACGAAAGATGGGTGCTAGGATACGCTATAAATCTTGGTAGAGTTTCAATAAATATGACAGAGTTATTGGGCTGCAGATGTGAAGATAATAATGTGAATATTGATTCAGAGACCGTGATAAAAGATATAATAATAGAGGATATTAATGAGCACACTATGAAAAATATAATTTTTGATTGTTGAAATATACTTCACGAAACTTGGAAACCTTGGATTAAAAATGTTTTAAGAGAGAGAAATATGATGATAAATACTTTTAATACCTTAATTTATTTAATAAGCATAATAGCTAAACTTATTTAAATAAACTAAATATTAAATGTGCAACGTACAGTTTCATTTCACTGGTTCTTTTAAATGAATGCGATTTTCGTTACTTGAGTATTTAATTGACATTAGTTTTGGCACAACATATTTACGTACCAGTAATGATGATAAAATAAATAAAAATAAAAGTTCAGCATTAAAACGCCCCACAACTGCCAAAATAATTTATAATTTTTTACCATTAAAATATAAAAATTTGGCCTATTTTTTAATTGAAGAAAATGAAGAATGGGAGTAAATAACAAATTTATGAAAGCAAAGATTCCTTGTGATATGTTTGCATTCGCACCGAAACATTGAACCGCTTAGATGAGTTGCAACTTGAAATACCTCTGGATATGATGAAATGGATAATTAAAAACAAACATGTACATACATTAAATGGTTATAATATTGTCAATTTGACTTACTTTATATGGCCTGGCCTATATAAAGTATTTTACATATTGCACCGTTGTTTCAACTCCCAACAAATTTGAGTATTTTGTTCAACTTTAATTTATTTAAGCAGATCGAACGAATTATTAATTGGAAAAAAAAATATAAATAGACAAACAAAAAGAAAAAATGTATTGGGCGCATCTGCGTGCACAAGGCGAACAACAAGCATGGCGGGAACGATTACTAAGGCAATAATGATTATATAAGCGGTTATGCAGATGGACGCAAAAAATACTCGAATATATATAAGGCAGCTTGGGCGGTTGGTTGATATAACTGCCCAGCTTGTTTACCTTCTGATGCAAGCGGACAATTTTGTTTTGGGTATGGAATAACAACTAACAGGACACTTGATAATATTTTAGATGTCGATTTTTTTCCTAACAATTGAGAATATCAACCGCATATTTTTTAACTTAAAACATGAGCCGAGACTTGATTTTAGAGAGTTTATGTACAAGTTTGCGGATTCCTATGCACTTTAATGTGTGAAAAATAAAGTAAAAAGATTTAATTTTGCCAATAAAATTGTGTGTTTTGTGATTGATGTTGTACATATGTCTAAGTTATGAATATAGTAAGTTTGTGACGATTTTCTCTCAAATAAAGCCGTAAGGACAAATTTGTATCGGGAAAAATATCAAGGGAAGTACGAGTGAATTTTTAAATCAGAAAAAAATTAAAAAATTGATGAGAAGTTGGTGCACATATGCGTGCCAAATTCTAGGAAAAATTGTTTGGCCCCATTTTTCATCTTCTTTTCCTTCAAAAGGAAAATTCGTCACAAAGCATTGAGAATAGTCCTTTGGGTGTCTGACAAAGCAAGACTTTGTCAGCAAAGTTGACCCAGTGGTAAATATTTTAACAAGATCACATTGTTTGAAATTATTAATCAAATAATTACTTATTAAGTACAACTATTTATGGCTGTGGTACTCAATCAGATCACATATATACGAATTAATTAATTTTTAAAACAGGATATCCTTAATCTGATGTCATTAGTGACATCATTATCTTGTACTCGTGTCTTTGACTGCCAAACAAAGGGTTTAGAGCCGTTTATACTTAATATTAAGGGATTATTTTTTTTTACACCTCAACCTTTTGGGTGTTTTATATTTTAATACCCAATTTTTGAAATTTTATATTTTAGTATTCAATCTTTAAATTTTGTTGAACTTAAGTGTCCAATTTCAAATCCAATCAATAAGTGCAAAACACGTGTCATTTTCATAATGTTCGGATCTGAAATTAGATATTTAAGTACAATAAAATTCAAATATTGGATATTAAAATATAAAATTTTAAAGATTGGGTAGTAACATGCAAAACACCCCAACCTTTGGGGTGTAAAAAAATATTAACCCTGATATTAATATAGTAGGGATTCAATGCATAATTAAATATTGAAAAAATTGGACGGCAATAAAAGTAAATCACTTTACAAAGTCTAGAGTTTTAGCTCAAGGGGTTTCCCTTTTAAAAAAATAGTAATAATAAAATAAATAGCAGAAAAAATTTATTATTATTATTGCACTTCCCTTTCTAAAATCACAGCAACATAGATAGAACCTTAAAATTAAATAGCACACACATGTATACATTAAACGAGATGGTACACCCAAAAACAAAAACAAAGCCAAAGGGATTACATAGTCGCAATCAACATCCTTAAGGAAATTTTATTGCGGACAGTAGAAGTTTCTTTCGTCGTTTTTGGGAGACAAAAGTTATTCATATTTGGCATAAACAAAATAAGTGTGCTGATTTTTTTTGTTAAGATAGGTCATTTTTGTCATAAACTGACGATTTGGGAGGCTCCTAAGTCCTAACGAGAATATGAAGAATTTATTTGAGGAGGATTATCATCTCCTTTGAGACTGCATAGGCTCGTCATAACCATTTTCTATATATATTATGAAAATACGAGTTCGGTTTTTGGTTTCTTGAAACTTTGTGATCGCCCAAAATACAACTCATTATAAGAGTTTTAATAAAATACAGTTAAGGATAATTTTGTAAATTATAAATGTAATATACAAATATTCTTTCAGATATCTCATTCTAATCAAACTCTCAATTATCTCTGTATAATTCTAATCAAAATATAATTGTATAAGTATTTTTCTAATTATAAAACACTATATAATTATAATCCTATAAACTTTTAAATAAATTAATCCTACTATTATTCTAACTATCTCGACTAAACTAATAAACTAATAAAGACCGTGCAACCTATTCAAAAGCATTATCATATTATCAATTCCAAAAAATACAACAAAATTTACATGCAAATTGTATTTCCATACGATAATACTTTTAACAATATTAAACTAAAGGGTAACTTGCTAAATTCATATTAAATATTATTATTATTATTACATTTAAAATTTTCAAAGATACTTATTTAAATAAAAATAGAATTCATTAATAAATTTAAATATTATAATAAATTCTTTCTAAAATTAATATATTAACTATAAGCTATATTATAAGATATTTGTATATTTAAAAATAAAATTAATAATGATATGGCAAAAGATCATTGGTCCACGTGGAGTTATTCAGTGGTTTCCACGTGTACTCTGCATTGCGCCAACCAATCAAAGAATGACACGTGGCAACCTATCTGGCTCCCCTCACGACACGATGAGTGACATGCGTCGCCAAGTAGCCGCCACGCATGTGTCGATCCGTCCGATCGACACGGCCAAACCACCCGTGTCTTGACCCACCAGGGACATCCCTTAAGTTCGAAGTCCGTTCGGACTTGTATCGATATGGACTTCTCCAATCGATACCTTTATCGATCTAACTAAGCCTCCCAGTACTGTCCTCAGCGCCGTACATCAATCCATGAGATCGAATGCGAGCCACCAGACAAGTATGTGCCCTAAAACACCATTGTCGGGACACGTGTAGGCCACCCCTTCACCGTATCATAGTATCCGCAGGCATTCAATGCCCAGCCGTACCTGTCTATACCAAAAGGGGAAAGAAGGTACGTCTGTCCTTCACCTAGCCAGCTCGAGCGTCTGACCACCAGGTCGATCGCCGGCAGCACAATTAATGCACAGTCGCGGTACACGCACTACTGTGTTAATTGGTCAAGGCTATAAATACTCCTCCCCGGAACAATAGTTGGTAAGCCTTTATGAGCATTTAATTTGCATTCCTAGCATTTATTTCTCTTACTAAAGATCCCTTTACTAACTTGAGCATCGGAGTGCCAAACTTGGGTAAAACCCCAAGTCTCCCAAGTTGGCCCCCCTAGCTTACGTGTGTTAATGCTTTCAGATCGATATAGAGCCCACGTATACAAATTCTTGACTGATCGACCCAAACCTGTCACCTAGTCTGACAACTCGAATCGACCAGATTTGAGTCGAATCAGTTTGGCACCGTCTGTGGGAAATCCTTCTTACCTCTTCTCTTTCTATCTATCTAGATAAAAGCTTTGACACCCTCACTTCTCTTGCAATCATGGTAAACACGAGACAGACTCCCCGTGATGATGACCTGGAAAAAGTTGCCAAAGGTAGGCATGACCTCAACGCGCCGCTTGGTAACCCCTTCACTGTACACCCCGTCGCCTGGAACGTTGGTGCAAGTGCCAGCGTGATTTTGCCTCAACAAGAGGCTGTGCCAAGGGTCGCCATCACACAGGCTGACCTAAACACATTCCTCGACCAATGGCCAGTCGAGATCGAACAGGCCCACGCTGAGGGCCGTGAGCTAAGACGCCCTGAGCTACCAAAGGCCAGCCCGGCTACCATCCAAAGTCTGGTGACGGCTAGCGCAGCCCAAACTTACGGGCCTGCAGTCCCGTACTATTTCCAGCCACTCAACGGCGGCCATGCCCAGATCATATGGGACTTCACCCCCTAAATGGGCATGGGCCAGCTCCAGGCCCAAGGGTTCGCACCTCCTCCGCTGCCCGCAGGAGGAGGTAGCAAGCAGGTCCCGTCCGAGGGACATGGAGAGTCGGAACATCCAAGCCGCGCTAATCGCGACAAACAAGCGGTCGACGACGACCATAAGGAGTATGACGATCTGTGGACCCGCATACCCGCACGATCCGCCTGAGATGAGGCGGCCAGAATCGTCGTCGTGCGCCAAGAGAGCGGGCAGGACCGTTATGTCGACCCGCCAAGGAGGCAGGTCCAAGACCACCTGGGGTATCGAGGATCCGTGGTTTCCCAGAGGCAGGTCGATCTACGTACAGAGTTGACCCACCGACCCTTGTGTTATCGAAGCGACCGGGAGGAAGCCTCCCCTTTTTCTGAAGACATTCTCCGCATGACCTGTGATGGGGACAGGGTACCCACCAGGCTGCCACTGTACAACGGGACTACAGATCCCGAGAAACATGTTACAGCCTTCGAAAACAGGATGCTGCTGCACGCCCACCCGCAGCAAATTTAGGCCAAGATATTTATCACTACCTTGATGGGCCCGGAGCAAGACTGGTTCATCCGCCTGCCACCTCGATGCATCCCGACCTATAATCACTTTGTAGATCAATTTCTGGTGCACTTCTCCTCCATGTCAGGAGAGAAGCTGCCGTCCTCCTACCTCAATAATCTCCGCCAAGAGGATGGTGAGTCCTTCCGAGACTTCTTCACTCGGTTCTCGAGGGAAGTGGTCGGGGTCGAGGACCCAACGATGGACACTTTGCTGTCGGTCGTCCATCGAGCACTACGCAACCGCTTGTGAACGGACTAGATCGTCAGGGCCGACCTACGTAACCTGAACGAAATACAAGACCTCACCCACGGATTCATACGGGTCGAGGAGATGGCCCTCGCTCATGGTCCAGCACCATTGCTCGATCAGAGGGCCATAATTTTGGGTCGGGCGCGAACCCTAGCCGAAAGGGGATTGAGCCCAAAAAACCAAAGGGGAAAGTCGATCAAACGACCCAGATCGACCGATGGAATTATATTCTCCTCAACGCTTCCGTCGAACAGATCTTCACCATAATCGATAAAAAACTCCTGAACAAGCCTAAGACCATCCGCGAGGGTCCCAAGGCCCAGAAGTCGGGCAAGTTCTGTGGCTACCATCAACAATGGGGCCACACGACGGGAGAATGCCTAGCCCTCCGCGATGAGATCTAGCGACTCATCCGTGGGGGACATTTAAAAGATTTTGTAAGTAAGATTGACCACTATTCCGAGAAAGCTGGACGATCCAAGGAGTGATCCTGCTCCCACTCGAGGTCACCACCCAGGAGGTCGGGAAAGCAACACCTCGAAAGAACCGAAGAGAACCCCTCGACCGGCGGAACCATATACATGATCGGAGGAGGACACGAGGGAGGTGACTCCAACTCTGCATGAAAGAGGAACGTCATGAAAACAGCTCGAGAGTACAACGGCCCCCATGAAGAGTGCTTCAGATCGAGCGGGGTAGGGAGTGGGAAGAGCAGGAGGTTAGTTTTAGTGAGAATGACAGCCACCCAGGCCCACATCGGGAGGGCTAAAAAACCTAGTTGTCCGATGGTGGTGACCCTAGGCGTGGCAAACTTTAATGTAACTAAATGCCTAGTTGATAATGGAAGTAGCACAAACATTATCCTTTACTCTACTCTTGAAAATATGAAACTTAACAACTTGAAACTCGATCCGATCCGAACGCCATTGTCTGGCTTCGGTGGATCGCAGGTCGTCCCGCTCGGGCGCATCCGGCTGCTCACCTCGATGGGAACCTCGCCCAGGTGAGTTACCAAAGAGATCGAATATGTAGTTGTCAATATGCCCCTAGCATATAACATGATTTTCGGACAACCAGGCCTCATACAATTCCGAGTCATAATCTCCACTTACCATAAGAAGTTGAAAATGTCGACACCCAACGGGGTTGGAGAAGTGGGGTGTGACGTCCCAGATAGTTGGGCATGTTACGCGATTACCCCCTCAAAGAGCCAAAGGAGAAGGAGAAGGACGAGAACAAATGCCTCAACCTCCAAACTTACACGGGCGTGGAACTCGATCTCGCGACACCAAGGGTGGAGGCCGAGGGCTCATGAGTGTCTCAAAAGAGAAAGGCCGTCGGTCGAATCGAACCATCCGAATCCCTAAAACAGGTACCCCTCGTTCCAAGTGACAACAACAAGTCGACCAAGATCGGGGTGAATATGAACCCCCAACACGAGATAATGATGGACGAATTCCTCCAAGAGAACGCCGACGTCTTTGCCTGGACTGCTAAAGATCTAATAGGGATCGATCCGAAGGTGATCTGCCATCGCCTCGGTATCGATCCCACGCATAAACCCATTAAACAAAAACTAATGGTCCAAAGCAAAGAAAAGAATGACATCATTGAGGGAGAAGTTAACAAACTCTTCGACGCGGGCTACGTTACACCGGCCCAGTATGTCGATTGGTTGTGCAACGTGGTCCTCGTACAAAAAATGGGAGGCAAGTGGAAGATGTGCAACGACTTCACCAATCTCAACAAGACGTGCCTGAAAGATCCATACCCGCTTCCTCGCATCGACCAACTAGTCGATTCGATGGCTGGGTGCGAGATGCTAAACATGATGGACGCCTTCTAGGGTTACTACCAGATCTCCATGGCCCCCGAAGACAGCCTGCACACAGCCTTCATCGTTGTGAAGGGCATATACTGTTTCAAGGTAATGCCTTTCGGGCTTAAGAATGCGGGAGCCACTTACCAAAGGCTAGTCAATCTGATGTTCAAAGATGAGATCGAAAAAACGATAGAGGTCTAAGTGGATATGATCGTGAAAAGTGAACGGGCCTCTGATCACCTCGACCACTTGCGTCGTGCGTTCGATATTTTAAGACAGTACGGTATGAAGCTTAACCCGGATAAATGCACTTTCGACGAACCCGGCTAAGATCAAAGCCATTCAGGTTGTACCTTGACCTCAGTGCATCAGCCAGGTCCAATCTTTGGTCGGACGCATCATTTCCTTGAACTGATTCATATCCCGGTCCTCCGAGCAGAACCTCCCTTTCTTTAAAATATTCAGAAACCTAAAAAAGTTCGAATGGAATGAAGGGTGCGATAGAGCCTTTGAACAACTTAAAGAGTACCTGGCATCTCCACCGTTGTTGGCCAAACCCAACGAAGGTCAGACCTTGTACCTCTATCTATCTCTCTCCAACAAAACTTTCAGCTCGGTCCTGGTCACAATACGGGATCGAAGACACATGCCGATCTATTATCTGAGCAAAATCCTGCATGGAGCAGAACGAAACTATTTCGAGATCGAAAAGTTCGTTCTCGCGTTAACACATGCCACTCGGAAGCTGTGACCGTACTTCCAAGCACACTCGATAGTTGTCCTGACCGACCAGCCACTCAGGCAGGTCCTGTCGAAACCCGATGTTTCGGGTCGAATGATGAAGTGGGCGGTCGAGCTGAGCCAGCACGACATCACCTTCCAACCACGAGCCGCCCAGCAAGTTAAGGTTCTGGCTGACTTCCTAGTCGAAAAGAACACCACCCCAACAAAGGGTACGCCTGCCCCCCTGTGCTGGACAATGCATATCGACGGATCGTCGACCTCCCTAGGGGGAGGAGTTGGGGTATCTTTGTTAAGTTCCGATAGCACCCAATTCGATCTGGCCTACCTCGGAATAGTTAAAGACCTGGCCTCAAAATTCAAGGAATTCAAAATCGAACAGGTCCCTCGCGAAGAAAACGACCGAGCGGACGCCCTTTCAAAACTCGCGAATGGCTTGCAGGGAACGCGGGATGGAACGATCGCCTACCTAGTTTCGGGGGGCTGAGCGATCGACAAGGGGAAGATCGAGGTCGTCTCCATCGATCCTCCCGAACCTTGTTGGATGGACGGAATCGTTGCGTACCTGAAAAACGGAATCCTACCACCAGGTCAAGTCGAAGCAAGACGAATGAAGTACCGATCCCTGCTGTACGTTCTCGATCGTGAGGACAGGTTGTTCAAGAGATGCCTTTGGCCGGAACAGGCCAGAGATGTATTAGAGGAAATATATGAAGGATGTTGCGGGAACCATTTGTGAGGTCGAGCCTTAGCCCGCAAAGTCTTGAGAAGATGCTACTTTTGGCCCACCCTGATCTAAAATGCCAAACTCCACTCCCGGAGTGCCCAAAATGTCAGAAACACGACAACCTCATACACGCGCATCCGGCGACCATGATATCGATCGACGTCTCGTGGCCCTTCGATCAGTGGGGTATAAACATCATAGGCCCGTTCTCCCTGGCGCTTCGGTAAAAACGGTTCGCGATAGTAGCCGCGGGATATTTCTCAAAGTGGATCGAGGCCAACGCAATCCTAAAGATTACCGATGCAGTGATAAAAAATTTCCTTTGGAAGAATATAATTTGCCCTTTGGGGTTCCGAGGGTTCTCATCTGTGACAATGGACCCCAGTTTCGAAGTGAGAACACTAAACACTATTGTCAAGACCTCGGGATCGACCTCAGATTCACCATGGTTGGCCACCCCCAAACAAATGGCCAGGCGGAAGTCACTAACAGGATCATCATCCAAAACTTGAAGACCCGCCTCGACGCCAAGCTAGGCGCGTGGGCGGAAGAGCTTGACGGCGTACTATGGGCCTACCGAACTACTCCCCGGACGGCAACGGGCTAGACTCCCAATTCTTTGGTGTACAGGTTGGAGGTCGTGATCCCTTGATAATTGTTACACGAAATGGCACGCGTCTCTCAATACCAGCTCGATGTTAACAATGGGAACCGATCCAATGACTTCGACTTAATAGAAGAAAAGAGAGAGCGCGCTTACCAGAAGATCAATCAATACAAAGCAGCAGCTACCCGGTCGTACAACAAACACGTCAGACCAAGATCGTTCTAGATCGATGATCTGGTATTGAAAAAGGTCGAGATCCTGAAGCACGTAGGTAAACTCGAACTGAATTGGGAAGGACCCTACCGGGTAACTGAGATCGGTAAGAACATGGCGTATCGACTCGAAGACATGGCTGGCGATCCCTTACCCAGACCATGAAATGCTCACAACTTGAAGAAATTTTATATTTGACGCTCATACATGCAACCGAATCGGAGCTAACAAAAGCCCGATCTCGTAATCCGGATAAAGTTCTGAGTCCAAATTTTTGCAAAACAAATTTTACGCTGCAGCATGCCTATATCGCCTCAAAAGCATTCGATCTGCGATCATGCTTATGAGGAAAATTCTCACTTTGTTCGATGAGATCGCCAACCGATCCAACGATAACTAATAACGTTTTTAACCCTGTCGACTGACGACCAGGAAAATTTTGATACATAACTAGTTAGTCAAGTCATGAATTCGTAAGCCCAAAGAGATCGATAAACAATCCAACTGGGAGTGATGAAACTTTCCCAAGTCCAATGAGATCGGGACGCTCGATTTGATAAGAAGAAAATAGTAATTTAACACACGCAGACGTTGAGACGTTCCAATGAGGTCGGACCACCCACCGACCTAAATGCGAATAACACAACAAGCATGCGTAAAAAATAACCAAGGATGATCGCATCACCTAATGCATACATGCGCTAAATTACGAAACAGTTTAAATGCAAGTCCCCAAAAGAGATCGAATCGCCTGATCGATCCGACTTAATGCTTGCCTAAACCAAACTGGAAACAGTTTAAATGCAAGTCCCCAAAAGAGATCGAATCGCCTGATCGATCCGACTTAATGCTTGCCTAAACCAAACTGGCATACACACGCATCGAAAATAAAATAAGTGCAGAATCATAAAACATGCATTCTCAATTAAAACCCGACCTCACCCTCGATGTGGGTCGGATAAACACATCAGAACGATATTGACCTCACCCACGATGTGGGTCAATATCTTAAAGTATCTTAAACAAGTTTCCAGAACAGAAATTGTCAAAACAAAACAAAATAAAGTATTTGTCCAGCCACAGCCCGGTCGAAGAAGCAGAAACAGATTATGTTAAAACATTTCATAATGGGAAATAGTTTGGAGGAACAATCGATCTCTACAGGTGCAGAGGTGGAGGTCTGATTGGTCTGAACCCGGGCCCGCTCGATCTGGACAGACATTGGCAGCTTGCACTCGACGCGAATTTTCGAACTCCTAGACTTAGCTATTTCAATAGCATGGCTATACTTATGAGTTGGCCAATCGATATCAACCGGTTCCTCCTCTTCGACCGTCTTCTCAGCTAACGGATCGGGAAAACAAGGCACCTATGGACTCGAAATTGAAGTTGAGGGGAAAAACGTTCTAGGCTTTAAGCTAATTCACCGCCGAGTTGAACCCGGTTTCGACATCGGTCTCCCCAACGATCAGGCTGGCCTCTTCGAAAGTGGGACTCTCCATGAACTCCCGGACTGCATATCGGTCGATCTCGAGCTTTGCTCTCCGCATCTCCTCAGTAGCCTTCTCGATCTTCCCTCTGGCCAGGTCGAAAACCTCATTGCGACCTTCATCCTTGGCATCGGCCTTGGCCTACTCGATCTGAGCCTCATACTCTTCCGGAAGCTTCTTCAACTCTTCGGTCTGCTGCCTCTGGAGCAGGTCGATCTCCTCTTGGCCGTTTTGTATCTGGGCGTCCAATGTCTGTTGCTCCTCGACTCGATGAATCTTCTCTTCGAGAGCAAGGGCCAGCTCGCGCTCGAGGGCCTCAATCGTTTTGGAGTTGATCGATCTCAATTCGACCTTGGCAACATGGTATTTGGCCTTATACTTGTCCTTGCTAGCCCTCAATACGTCAACCCGGTGTAAGCCGTTGATCAGAACCGAAGGCATATCTTGAGAAGGAAAAGAGATCGATTAGAACCAAAAATACGAGGACAAAACCATTCTTAGAGATCCGTTTCTTAGCCCAAACAACCCCCCGGCTCACCTTCGACCTCAGTTCGTTGGTGCTCCTTTGATGGAGAATACGCTGCTCATCGACGATACAACCAGTATTGAAAAGGGATGAGAGCAAAGGGATGTCAGGCCTTCCTAAGGCCAATGACCTCTTCGATCCGTCTGGACGCTCGAGCTCGAGCCCGGAAGGCCATTGGGGTGGGTCAGTTTGAGGAAAATCCATCATCTCACCCTCCTCATCAGATTCCTCGGAGTCCTCACCTAGATCGATCGTTACCTCCGCATCCCCAAACTTCCACTTGAAGATCCTCTTGCCCCCGACCCATGTGCAGTTCGAGAAGGCTGCGTAGGCATATCCTGGATAAATTGTGTGTAAGGATCAATGTTTGGAGCGAAATATAATTCTAAATGATCTAGAATTATTACTTGGTTTTGCTCGTTGCCTAAGGGGACATGCGACGCGGAGAGCAGACCAGTCTCGTTCCGAACCATCTGCTGCGGAAGTGGAGCCGTCAGATTGGGGGGAGCGGCGGCAGCCGGATCGTTCAATAACTTGCGGAAAAGTTCTTGGTGGACCCTTTGAGCCTGAGGAAGAGCATTCAGGATCGTCCAAGCTGAATCTGTGACGGGTTGAACCTCCACAGGGGTCGGCTCGACACCCTTCTTCCTTGCATGCATTCTCTCGATACGGCTCACCATCAGAATGCGAAGGTCTGCATACAATAGCAGATCGATCAGCAAAAGGAATGAAAGGAAGTGATGTTCACAATAATAATAAAAAATTTTAAGTGAAAGGACCCTGATCGAGGCGGGGTCCGGTCGAAGTAAGAGCATACCGAAACGAAAAACCCTTCGGCGATAGCTTAGTATACTGCCCGCTTCGACCAGATGCCCCGTTCTCGTCAGGTGAATGTGATCCAGTTCGCCAAGCCCTGTGAGCAGATCGAAACGTTCATGGAGCCAGTGGGTCAATTTTGTGGGCACTCTCTTGGTGTCAGCACTACCCTAGGAAACTCGAAAGGCAGGCACCACCGGGCAGTCGATGAAGAAGAACCTGGACTTTGAATCCTTCCCGTTAGATGAGGTCGGAATCGAGACAATCTTCCGGTTCGACTTCGATTGGAGATTATAATATCCCGACCCATACTTGGAAGCATTGTTCAGCGTAAAACATTCCCCATAGTCTTCGAGTTCGGGCTCGAACCCGAGACACTTGACCACAATGATCATACAGTGCATAAGGGCGAAAGAATTTGGGGTAAGCTGAGCCAGGCACATGTCGAACCGGACCAAGAAGTTTGAGATGATGGGAGGCAAGGGGAGCTGAAAGCCGTGTTTCACAGAAGTATAATATATCCCGATCGACTTCGGATTGCATGGACTACCCACCGTCTCACCCTCCTGGGGCAGTCAAACTCGATAAGTGCTAGGAAGGGCGAGTCTCCTCTTGACTTCAGCAAACTCTGACTTAAAGATAGTGGAGGTCCTTTGGGTCACGTCGGTCTAGATGTGTCGAGGTCTATCGTTCGCAGGAGAGGTCACTACTTCACCACCTGCCTTCTCTTGACCCTCTCCCTCTTCCTCCCCTTACTCATAGGGTTCATCAATCAGAACTCTCGTTTGCCTCGAAGTCGAAGCCTCTCCTCCTAGGTTCGCGGTAAACCCGTTGGCCCACGAATTGTTTATCTCCGGTATCGATCCCACCAGAGACCCGAAACTCGCATCGGGCAAAGGGGTCACGGGAGGCCCGCTATCCCATTCAGGGGTAGGCGTGAAAGTGGCTTTATCTTCGATCTGCTCTGGGGCGGACTGGATCGGATCCATGAGTAAGATGAGAAGATTACTTTTTTGTTAGCTCGAACTCCCTTGAGATTTACTGTGGTATTGGGAAGCCCAGGTCGGAGCAGTTCGAGAGATTCTGGCGTGAAAAGTGTTTAATGAGGCCATGGGTGAACCCCCATTTATAGGGGTTGAAAAAGTAACGTCTCGAAAGACGAAACGACGCAATTATGACTGCCCATACGCCCAGTCACTCAAGCGTCGCATCGCATTAATTGCAGCGGCAGGTCGATTCCAACGGTCACGACGGTTCCCCTACCCGATACCAGATCGAAAAAATTACCATTGCGAATTTTCATAACGGTAATTTGGGAGGCCTCTGATATGGTAAAAGATTATTGGTCCACGTGGAGTTATTCAGCGGTTTCCACGTGTACTCTGCACTGCGCCAACCAATCAAAGAATGACACGTGGTAACCTACCTGGCTCCCCTCACGACACGATGAGTGACAAGCGTCGAAACGTAGCCGCCACGCATACGTCGATCCATTAGATCGACACCGCCAAACCACTCGTGTCTTGGCCCACCAGGGACATCCCTTCAGTTCGAAGTCCGTTCGGACTTATATCGATCTGGACTTCTCCAATCGATACCTTTATCGATCTAACTAAGCCTCTCAGAACTGTCCTCAGCACCTTAAATCAAGCCATGAGATCGAATGTGAGCCACCAGACAAGTACGTGCCCTAAAACACCATTGTCGGGACACGTGTAGGTCACCCCTTCACCGTATCAGAGTATCCGCAGGCATTCAATGCCCAGCCGTACCTATCTATACCAAAAAGGGAAAGAAGGTACGTTCGTCCTTCTCCGAGCCAGTTCGAGCGTCCAACCACCAGGTTGATCGTCGGTAACACAATTAATGCACAGTCGCGGTACACGCACTACTGTGTTAATTGGCCAAGTCTATAAATACTCCTCCTCGGAACAATAGTTGGTAAGCCTTTATGAGCATTTAATTTGCATTCCTAGCATTTATTTCTCTTACTAAAGATCCCTTTACTGACTTAGGCGTCGGAGTGCCAAACTTGGGTAAAACCCCAAGTCCCCTAGCTTACATGTGTTAATGCTTTCAGATCGATATAGAGCCCACGTATACAAATTCTTGCCTGATCGACCAAATCTGCCACCTAGTCTGACAACTCGGATCGACCAGATTTGAGCCGGACCAAATAATATAAGGGCAAATATTTACTACATTCCACATAAATGTATATTTTTACTATTAAAATTTATTATTACTTATTGATAAATAAAAAAGATATCACTTAATTGTACAACTAAAAATAAGAGAAAATATGTAAAATTATATATTAAACAGTGTAGAAAAGAAAAAATAAATTTAATAGATAGAGATGAGTATAAAAATAAAATAAAATAAAAGACAGATAAAATTTTGGAACCCCTCTGTACAAACCGAATACAAGACATATGACTTACACTCAAATATAAACCGAAAGGCGCACAACGATACTTATAAATATCTTAAATGTATGTATATGTGCGATGATCGTAATTTACGATATTCATAAGAGTATGGTGCGTGATTATGACATATAAGAACATTCGAGTACCTTTGATACGCAATTGAAATCACACGATAGCATAAAAGATTATTCACATATATACAAACATAATATAGCAAATTAGGAACATACAAGAAGTAAGCACAAAAACGAGGTTAAAGTTAAAACGAGACATGAAGGAAAGCAGGGCCACGACCTGAGAAGAAAAATAAAGGCGACGTCCCACGGTTGTGGGGCGTTAATAGAAAGTCTCCCCTCAAAGTCAAAGGTTTGG
Source organism: Lantana camara (assembly GCA_037501455.1). Lineage (NCBI taxonomy): Eukaryota > Viridiplantae > Streptophyta > Magnoliopsida > Lamiales > Verbenaceae > Lantana > Lantana camara. The sequence continues at coordinate 119,475,106 of CM074857.1, forward strand.
GAACAAATTAGTTCAGAAGTTCCCTGGCCGTGGGGACAGAACATAATGCCTTTCCTCTATATCCCACTTAATTGTGCAACCAACGATAAAGAGAAAATATATAAAATTATATATTAAAGAGTGTAAAAAAGAAAAAAATAAATTTAATAGACAAAGACAAGTATAAAAATGAAATACAAAAAGACAGATGAATTTTGGAACACCTCTGTACAAATCGAACACAAGACATATAACTTAGACTCAAATATGAACCAAAAGGCACACAACGATGCTTATGAATACCTTGAATGCATGTATGCGTTCAATGATCGTAATGTACAATATTTATAAGAGTATGATTCGTGATTATGACATATAAGAACATTCGAGCACCTTTGATATGCAATTAAAATCATACGCGGTAGCATACAAGATCATTCACATACATAAAAACATAGGATGACTCATTAGGAACATACGAGAAGTAAGCACAAAAATGAGATTAAGGTCAAAACGAGGGATGGAAGAAAGTAGGACCATGACGCGGGATGAAAAATAAAGGGGACTTCCCATGGCGGTGGACATTGATAGAAAGTCTCCACGCAAAGTCCCAAGGCTTGGGAACAAATTAGTTCACAAGTTCTCTGGCCGTGTTTCCCCTATATGTCCTGCAACTATGGGATAAAATAGTTCAAAAATTCTTCGTATCGTGGTACATCCTAGAAGCATCAGAAAATAGAGGATTCAAAGAAGATGACCGCGGACTGGCTATGCCACCCCTCAAAAGACAACAACAACACATCTAAAAGCTTACAAATGATTATACAACACTCATATATATGCCACATTAGGGCCAATGAAACACAAAAAAATATGCTTAATATCCCAAAATAAACTCATATACAAATAAATCGTATACGCACATTCAAACCCATGAAAAGAACCTCAAAATAAACTTATATACAAATAAATCATATACACGCATTCAAACCCCATGAAAAGAACCTCAAAATAAAGAGGAGAAGAACATATCATAATTTGAAGGATCCCATGGAAAGAACCTCAAAATAAGTGAAAAGAACCTCAAAATCAAGAGGAGAAGAACATATCATAATTTGAAGGATTAAAGGATATAAGAATATGAACGCGAGCCACACCGATCCATCGGACAAGCTAGCAACCAACCCATCGAGCTAAGCTTGAGCCATCGCGAGAATTAATTCTTTCTTATTAATATTATGTCTTTTAATATATTTAATAACAATGGAATATATTTATATACTAATTTCAATTAATTATTTAAATAATTTTATGTTATTATTTAAAATATAAAATTATATATATATGATTATTTGAATTAAATATAATTATATTTATGGAGATATTGTATTAAAATTGTTAGCTTATATACTTTTGTGTTATAACTAATAATGTATATACTTAAAGTTATATAAAATATCACATTGATAATTTACAATTTTTATATTACATAGTTTTTAAATATATAATTATTTGCATTAACTATAGTCGTACTTTTCTAATTAAATTTGATTGAAAAATTCCAATGGAAAACCGACGGAATTTTCCGTTGGAATTTTTGTTTCATTGGCAATTCCAACATAAAATCAACGGAAAAATTCCGTTGGTTTATTTATTTATGAAATAAATAAACAAGAGATAATATCCTAAAGTAGTTAGGATAAAGATATTGATTAATAATTGAATTATTAATTATTTATCTTAATTATCTTATGACGTAAAATAGAGTTAGAGAAGAAAAAGAAACTCTTGAATATGTTATAAAAAATGGGAGATATTGTCAAGAAAAAAAAATAGAACGAACTAGAACCTACGTGTCTATCTATTAGGATTAACTATTTAAAAGAAATGGATAGATACAAGTGATGGTGCAGGAATCTGAGTTTCCTAATGCAACAACACTTTAGAATTTGTTTAAAAAGGGAAAGACCATCACAGGCGTGAGAGCCTCAGGATCTGGGTTTCCTTTTGAGCGTGGGTTCTTCCAGCTAGGATAACACCAAATACGCAAGCTACAAGGGTAGTGTTACTGTGGCGAAAATAAAAAGCTTGAGAAGGTCAGCCCAGAAATGCCCAGAACAGTGTGTATGGTTTTTGTGCAGAAGATTACTTGGGGGAGAATGCATGGCTTCTCTCCTATTTATATGTTAGGGATGGGGGTAGATGGGTAAAATTGACCATGTGGTCCCAAACCTGTGTTGCCCTAACACGCGTCAGAGTTTTGGGGACTGAGAATGACATCCCTGAAAAGGTTGACGGCGTGTCAGGTGCGTGGTGCATAGTACTTCTGTGTCAGAGGTTGTTGGCGAGGGTCACGAGGGGATGGACCTAAGATTCCCTCGTCCGAGGTTCGGGTCCAGCGAAACGGGGCATGGACATGCCCGAACGCTGGTGACGCTCGAAGAATGCATGGATGGCCTCCTCGCGATATATGACCCTTTGAGCGTCGGGATCCCGAGCGTATTATTGGGGCCCCCATGTGGGTGCTTCCCTGTGAAGGATAACCTTGAGGGCCGTTGTCCGAGCGTCAAACCCATTGGTTGGTGGATGACATTAGCTGGCAATTGAGCGGCGTGAAGGCCCATGAGCCCACCTAGGCGAGCGTCAAGGGTATTAGTCAGCGGTGTGCTGCCACGTGGACGGCTCTGATTCGAGAATGATTTTCAGGCCTCATCATTTTGCCCCCCAAATTCTGTAGTATCGCATCGAGCGTACTGTAGAATTTATAAAGAATGAATCCTGAATTTCAAATATCCGAGGGTCGGGGCATTGCCCTCGGGGAGACTGCTGGCCTTCTGTAACGGACACAACTGACATCGCATTAAATGCTGTCAAGTCCGCATTTAATGCTGAGTGGAGACGTGGGCGCGTGGACTCCGGGAGACGTGAGGCGGTTACCAAAAGTGGGGGGTTTCCCAGGCGGGAAATGATTGCCTTTTTGAATTTTAAAACCTATTCCATGTTCCATCTCCCCTATAAATAAGGGTTTGCAGGGCCTTGGACTCTTTTTCACGCATTCAAACTTTCTTCAAGCAAATCCATAGCAAGAGCCCTTTGCTCCGGCGAACTTCTTCTTCTCCACATCTTAGGTAAAGAATTCCTGATTCTTCTTCTTACTTTTCCCGTACTAACATTAGCTTTAGGTTGTGTGAGACAAACCTTTGAGGGAGAAACCACTATCCACCGTTGAATTTGCTTCCGAAAGTTTATCTTCCCTTAATCTTTCTGTGAGAAGCCCCATTTCCGAAAAATTGAAAATTGACCATGGCCGGAAATCAAGCTGATGATTATGTACGGGAGATTGAGGAGATGTCTGTGGGGAGCTCTTCTCCTCATGGTGATGTTCCCGTGGCCGTTCCCCTAACTAGGGCGCACCCAGTTGGAGGTATTCCCATGGCTATGTCAGTGGCCCAGGCTCCAGTTGATGCCGGGGGGGAAGAGGTGAACGCTGTTGTTCAAGGGATGGACGAGCGTGTTCTCGGTGAGCAGGAAGATGTTTTTGAGGAGATGGAAAATGTGATGGAGATGATGAGACAAGGGGAGAGAGCCCTCCCTGTTTTGAACAGTGCTGTGAGACCTCAAGATCACAGGATCACAGTAGCGATGGCGGCTCCCGAGGGTGAAGCGGGACCATCCGGGCGTCCATTCGAGGCTGAACCTTCCAGGAGGCGTCACAGGAGAGGCAAGGAGCCTGTCACTCGAGTAAGGCAAGACAATCGCCATCAGACTGACAGGTCTCCGGATGAAATTGAGAGTATTCTGACCCTCGGTGACTTGGATGAGTTGAGGGCGAAGGCATATTGGGATGAAGCCGTGTTTCCCATGAGGCTCCCGGAGGAGGGAGAAAGAGCCAATCTACCACCGCCCGGGATGTTGACTGTATACTGGGATGCCGTTCTTGCTGGGGGTCTGAGGTTTCCCATCGCTCGCGAAGCCGCCAACATTTACCAACACTTAGGGCTTTGCCCTTCACAAATTCTTCCCAACGGCATAGCCCTAATCAACACGTTTATAATAACGATGAAGGCCTTGGGCAAAGCACCCTCGATCATCAATTTTGACAGCTTGATCCAAGCGGCCCGCTCACCACGCTCGTCGCCCACAGATGGATTTTACTACGCTCAGGCCAAATCAGGCTTTAAGATGATAAATTCTCCATCTTCTTCATATGGCGAGCACTGGAAGGAAAAATATTTTTTCGTGGGGGCTCCCGGGGGAATTTTTGGAGTTCACCGACAATGGCTGATTCATGGCGAGGGTCCACTGATTAGAGAGAGGATGAGGAACAAGGATTTTGAGGAGTGGGCGATGGGGTTGGCGCTCGAGATGAGGGCCGAAAAGAAGTGGATTGAGGCGGAGTCCTTAGTGAAGAATGAAGGGGTGTTGTTCCGATACGGATTATCCTGCCCCCCTGAAATGATACTCCACCCGCCTACTGACATCATGGCCCTCGACGGTTAGATTCTAGGAACTAACATCTCTGACCTTTAGAATAGTTCTCTGACCAGCAATTATCTATGTTTCCTTGTTCATACAGTTCAAACAACCTTCCTTCTGACGCTCGTTCCCCTTCATTTACAGGTATCCAAATACTCTCACGAGGGATGAATGTTGAGGCCCTTTCACGGATGTTGGGCGCCCAAGGACCCGCAGTTGACCCCCAACAGCCGCAACAGCAGCAGAACCGCCCCCCGAGGGCGAGGGTAAACCGCCGAGCGGCCGGTCGCGGGCGAGGCCACGCTCATGGGGGTGCAGAAGATGAGGTTCCTCCGAGGGGCCCAATCGAGGACTTAACGCTGGAGGGTCCCCGCGAGGCCACTCCGCCGCCGGCTGCCCCCGTGGGCCCAATTTCCCTCAGTTCCAGCGGGTCACGGAACCGCTCGGGTGAGCCTGTCCGTATCCACGAGATCCTCCGTGCCGACCGTCAGGGGAAGAGAAAGAGGATGCCAGACTCTCTCCCCATTTCAGGCAAGGGTAAAGAGGTGGTCGTGGGCCACCGCGGCGAGGGTAGCGACACTTCATCTTCTGAGGATGAAGTATTTTGGAAGATAGGCTGCAAGGGTGACTCTCGTTATAAGCGGCAGCGGACCGAGGGCCCCGTACTCCTAAAGAAGAGCGCTTATTCTGTCAACCTTGTCTCTGACATCGTTGGAAAACTACAATTTTCCGGCGATCATGACAAGCTGAACAATTATGATGCCGCTCGCGTTGCGGATGACGCATGCCACGTCCTTTTGACGGTAATTCCTTATTCCTCTATATCAAATCTTCTTTTCTTCCTTCCATATACGGGTTATGACCCTCGTTTTTTGCTTCCAGGAGGTAATCCCGAGGCTGAAAAACTTGCAAGGGCGAGCGCAAGCATACTCCGACCATAAAGCCAAGTACAAGAAATTGCTGCGCGTCTCTGACCCGGTCCAACTGCAAGAGGATTACGACAACCTCCACGCTCAACTGACCACAACCCAACGTGATTTGGACCAAGCGAGGGAGAACCTTCGAAAGACGGACGAGGCCTATCTCACCCTTGATGAGCGTCACAAGAAGCTGAAAGAGGAACGGGATCAACTGAGGACTCAAAATGCGGAGCTAGGTGTGCAGCTGGAGGAAAGCACTCGCCAAAATGAGATAGCCAACAAAGCCTTTGCTGATTTGCAAGGCAAAATACAGGGCTTGGAGGCGAAGGTATCTTGGGAGACTGTGAAGAAATTCGTGCGCTCCAAGGCATTTGTGTTTGCGGCCAATATCCAATGTTTTGACAACGCTCGTCGCTTCTTCTATAAAGCGATAGGGCAGATGGTGAAGTTTGGACTGGCCCCGGAAAGCGCTCGATCCGACGCTCGCCTCCGCATGGATCTCGACGAGAATGGTGAGCCCATGGTCCAGGAGGAGGACCCTTCGGAAAGCCTGGCGGAGCCCGAGTATCAGGAGCTGGTGGAAACGCTCCAGAGGGAGTTTATTGCCGCAAACCGGAGGGATCCTGAGCCTCTCTTGATTGAAGATGAGGGCACTCTTATGGACGTAGCGGATGCGGATGAACCCGGCGAGGATCATACCTCTGATGCTAACGTACTGGCTCCAGTTCCCCTTTCGACCGCCCCTCCTGAGCCTGACGCTCCGGTCCAGTAAAGCTTACAAGTCTGCCACCCTCCTGCTTTTGTTCGCTCGAATGCCTCTTTCCCCTTTATGAACAACTTTAATCTTGTATTCAACTTTTCCTTTATGAACAATTTTAATCTTGTATTTCTTTCGTTTTTAAATATCTGAATGTCTGGATGTCTGGATGTTGTCTTATTTGCTTTCAAATGATGAATAACACTATTCCACTGCGCACACTGCTTTCATATTGATATCTGCTTGTTCGAGCGGTTGGCTTATTGTAAGTATGGGCGCGAGGGTGACCCTTAGGAGGGTTCCCTGGCCATAGTGGAAATGAACTGTGTATTTGGACTTAGAAAACCTTTGAGGAAGTACAGGTTCCTTATGAATATTCCCTGGTTGTATTCTTCTTGAGGCTTGAATTTTAACTTAGGAAATTCCTAAAGATTCAATTGAGTGTCGGCCGTAGACATTTGGCCTGTAGGGTTGGCTCAGTAAGGGTTAAAACGAGCGTAGCTGTAGTGTTAGTGGCATCCACTATTTACGAGCGTGCTCTTACCCAATTAGATGAGGGTCAGCGGGGGTTCTTACGTGCACAAACTGGAGCGATGAGCACTCAGCTGGCGTAAGTTGAGCGTTGCGCTCCCCGCTGTCCGACGCGCTCATTTTTTTTTAGGATTTGTTCTTACAAATCGCTCAAATTGTTATAGGTGGATGAATATCAACACCTGGACAGTGTAGTTTTGAAACAATTGATGTATTGCGTAGACCGTTCAACGTGGATGATGCTCAACACGGAGTAGGCCTTTTGACGCTCGAATCATTAGATCAAATAAGAAAATAAATGGATAACAAAATCAAGGAATTAAATACTTACTGTTATATAAATGCACTCTTGGGAATTATTACATTGCGCTTTTCATCAAAGAAAAACATTTCCTGCCGCGGACGGGCCATTACAAAGAGGATGAAATTTACACGTAGAACCTTCTAAGGTTACATGCATTCCATGGCCTAGGAAGACGCTCGCCTTGCAAAGTTTCTAGCAAGTAGGTGTTATTTGCTCGTACTTGAATGACTTTGAAGGGGCCTTCCCACTTAGGGTCCAACTTACCCACGTGTTTTGAGACTTCAACCTTTTTGAGGACCAAGTCCCCTAGCTGGAAAGTCCTTTCTTTAACACGCCTATTGTATTGGCGGGCGACGGATGCTTTGTATTTGTGAATGCGTGCCCACGCAGAATCCCTTCTTTCATCCAGCAAATCTAACTCGAGCGCTATATTGGTGTTGTTGACTGTAGGCTCGAAGTAGGCTACGCGTGCGGATTCTTGTGCAATTTCCGCAGGTATCATGGCCTCGGATCCGTACACGAGGGAATAAGGGGTTTCCCCCGTTGCCGCTCGTGGCGTAGTACGGTAAGCCCATAGAGCTCCCTGAAGCTCTTCAGCCCATTCTCCTTTCTTACTCTCGAGCATCGTTTTCAAATGCTGGAGTATGGTTCGGTTGGTCACTTCAGCCTGACCATTAGCTTGAGGGTGACCCACGGAAGTGAATCGTTGCTCGATCCCTAATTCATAGCACCAATCCCGAGTGTCTGCAGCGATAAACTGGGAACCGTTATCCGAAATGAGCACCCTCGGGATGCCGTATCTGCAGATGATATTCTTCCAAATGAAATCCCTTACAACTTTGAACGTTATCTTAGCGACCGCTTCTGCCTCAGCCCATTTGGTGAAATAATCCACAGCAAGTATTACGAACTTCTTTTGCCCGACCGCCATTGGGAGAGGTCCCACGATATCAATGCCCCATTGATCAAAGGGCCACGAAACATCGATAGGAATCATTTGAGCTGCCGGCAGCTGAGGAGTGTTGGAATGGAACTGGCACTTGGGACACTTCTTGGAATATTCAAGGGCATCCTGCAATACCGTGGGCCAATAAAATCCACTTCTCAAGATTTTCTTCGCCAAGATTCGTCCGCCCGAGTGGTTTCCACAACTTCCACCGTGTACATGCTCTAAAACTTCTTTAGCTTGCGAGGGTCTCAGACATTTCAACGGCGGGCCCTGGAAGGATCGCTTGAACAATCTACCCTCAGTATCCAGCGAGAAACGAGGGGCCTTGCTTTTGATCTTCCGAGCTTCGACTTTGTCGCTCGGGCATGTTCCATCCCGTAGGAATCTGACAATTTCGTCGAGCCAGCAAGGCTCGGAGGGGTCAATCATGTGCACCTCTTTTGGGGGTTCCCCTTTACTTATCAGCGGCTCCTCCGTTCTCAAAAACGTAACAGCGCGCTCATCATGGCCATCTAGGGCGGATGCAAATTTCGAAAGAGCGTCAGCGTGTTCGTTTTCCGCCCTCGGAATTTGCAAAAGATGGAATTCCTTGAACTTCGCTATCTCCTCCTTGGCGCTCGATAAGTACCGTGCCATGGTGGCTTCTCGAGCCTCATAACTACCATCAATTTGACTCGCGATCAACTGCGAATCAACATATGCTGCGACACGAGCGGCCCCACTTTGGAGCGCAATCCTGAGCCCTTGAATGAGGGCCTCATATTCGGCTTCGTTGTTGGTGACTTGAAATGCCAGTTTGATTGCGTAGTCAACTTCTGCTCCTAGGGGATCCCTGAGGGTCACCCCAGCACCGCCCCCTTGTGAGGTCGAGGAGCCATCAGTGTGCAAAAGCCATAAACCTTCGTCCGCCGGTGGCCCACTCTCCAAGTTGAAACGTTCTACCAATAGATCGGCCACGGCTTGAGCCTGGATGGCTGTTCGAGGCTCGAAGGAGATATCAAACTGACTGAGTTCAATTGCCCACTTAATTAACCTTCCCGAAACATCCGGTTTGGATAACACTTGCTTGAGTGGTTGATCTGTAAGCACTGTGATGGAGTGAGCTTGAAAATATGGCCTCAACCTTCGGGATGCGTTAACGAGCGCAAAGGCAAATTTCTCAATTTCCATGTATCTTTTCTCGGCCCCCTGTAAAGTCTTGCTCAGGTAATATACCGGCATATGCTTACGCTCGCGGATTGCTACGAGGACAGCGCTCGTGGCTTCTAAGGAAACTGATAGATAGATAAACAGGATTTCCCCCGGGACCGGTTTGGTCAGCAGAGGCGCGCTCGTCAAGTACTGTTTCATGCTCTGTAAGGCCTTTTCGCACTCCTCGTTCCAGGAAAAGTTTCGAGCGTTGCGCAAAACTTTAAAGAAGGGCAAGTTCCGGTCCGCTGAGCGGGAGATGAACCTATTTAGTGAAATGATCTTTCCCACGAGCACCTGGACCTCTCTCAGATTACGAGGGGAGGGTATGTCCAGGATGGCTCTAATCTTCTCGGGGTTTGCCTCTATGCCACGTTGACTAACCATGTACCCCAGGAACTTACCTCCTCGAACGCCAAAGGTGCATTTCGAGGGATTCAACTTCATTCCGTAACGCCGAAGGATGTCGAAAGTCTGCTTGAGATCCTCCAGATGGGAGTGTTGGCGCTCACTCTTGACTATCATATCATCCACATATACCTCCATAGATTTTCCAATCTCGCGCTCGAACATCCTATTGACAAGGCGTTGATAAGTCGCTCCCGCATTTTTGAGCCCGAAGGGCATGACCTTGAAACAGTAAACACCTAAATGCACAATAAACGCAGTCTTGGGGCGATCCTCGGGCGCCATAAAGATTTGATAATATCCTTGAAAGGCGTCCATCATACTCATGAGTTCACATCCGGCTGTAGAATCTACTAACTGATCGATCCTCGGTAGTGGGTAATGATCTTTTGGGCACGCTTTGTTAAGATCTGTGAAGTCGTTGCACATGCGCCATTTATTGGCGCTCTTTGGAACGAGCACCACATTGCAGAGCCATTCCGGATATAAGATCTCCTCAATATACTGAGCGTCAAGCAATTTATTAACTTCTTCTTCGATGACCCGTTTCCTGAATCCATGAACGTCCCTCTTCTTCTGTTTGATGGGCTTGAAGCTTGGATCCACGTTCAACCTGTGGACAATGACGCTCGGATCTATTCCGGTGAGGTCAGAAGCTTTCCACGCGAAAACGTCAAGATTCTCCCTTAGGAAATCGATCATCAAAACTTGCGAGGGCCCATCCAGGCTCGAGCCAATCTGGGTTGTTTTATCCGGATTTCCAGGCTCCAATTCGACGGTTAAAAACTCCTCAGTGGGTTCAATCCGAACCTCCGGCCTTGGTGCTTCTAACGCTCGTTTCTTTCCAGTGAGAGTATTCTTGGGCTCATCACCCTCGTTTTCTGAGGAAGAGCCGTCGACGGCCCCCGGTGGCCCACTCTCCGAGCACTGAACGTCTCCAGCTGTCCTCTTTTTATTCTTCTTTCGGTTCAGCTTGGCTCTTTTGCGCTCAGGGCCATCTTCATTTAACTCTGGGAAATCAACGGATTTCTTAGTAGACCCAGGTTGAATGGATTGTTTGGGCTTGTGGCTCCGAAGCGAAAGTATGTAGCATTCCCAAGCTTCTTTGACGTTGCACAAAATTTCTCCGGTACCCTCGGGGGTTGGGAACTTGACCTTCTGATGATAGGTGGAAATTACAGCCTTGAAATCCACGAGGGCTGGGCGCCCAATGATGATGTTGTAAGGAAGATCCACCTCGACGACGGTGTAGAGGACGCTCAGAGTTTTTCGCTGTGGGGCGCGACCAAAAGAGGTGGCCAAGCGAATTTGTCCCCGAGGAACGATCTCGGAGCCTCCAAACCCTACGAGGGCAGTTCTGAGAGGTTCGAGGGGGATGTTTGTTATATTCATTTGTTGAAACGTGGAGTAAGGGAGAACATTCACAGAGCTTCCACTATCAAATAAAACCCTCTTTACAGTGTGGTTATGAACGTCTAAACTGACCACCATGGGACAGTCAGAGGTTTTTCCTATCCCATGGGGTGTTACAATGTGTTCAAGATCTTTCTCTGTAAACCCTATAACATCATCCTCTTTTGAGCGCGGTGAGCTGTCCACGGAGAGCACTGAGCGTGGGAGCGCCGGCCTTTGATTATAACTCCGTACGTGGCGGCGGCGGGAAGCATTGGAGTCGCCTCCCGAGGGGCCTCCCGCAATCATGTGAATGACTGCAAAGGGTTGATTTTCCATATCTACCCCTTTCCCTTTGTTACGCTCGCTGGTTTCAGGGCGTTGGCGACGAGGACTCCGGGAACGTGAGCGGCTTCTTCTTCTTTCGAGCGCCCGTCCTGCGCAATGTTCGTCATACCCTTCCAGTGCTTTCACAAACTCCTTGAGGTGCCCCCCAGCAATCAGCCGCTGAATCTCCTTCTCCAGCTGACGGCATTCGTTAGTGTCATGCCCTTTCTGCTTATGGAAAGCACAATACTTCCCCGAGCGCTTTTGAGCCTCGGTCTCTCTTAGCTTGGGCGGCCTTTTGAACAACTTCTGGTCTGCCAGGGAATAAACTTCTGCGATGGGGCGGTCGAGGGGGACACGCTCGAGCCTCCGCGGAGGAGAGGAATGACGGCGAGCGGGTATTGGGCTGCGGCGATGATTCCGGTGGGGCTCCACTTTGTCCTCGTGGGCTCGGTTGGCTCGAGGGGCATTGGCCATCTTCTGATCCCTCGCTATGTACATGTCCTCGAGGGTAAAGAAGGAGTCGGCAATCTCCCTAATTTCCATCAGCGAGCGTGGTTTCTTCTTGGCCACTTCTTCCACAAATTCCTTGCTGACGTAATGCTTCATGTTGATGGCCCCAAACAGAACGTGTCTCAAAAAGTCCATCGAGGGCTTTTCAACCAGCAAGATCTCTTTATTGAACCTCCCCATGAAGGACCTGAGGGTCTCGTTCGGCCCTTGGACCAAGCTATAAAGAGCGGTCGCGGCTGGGGCAGGCGCTTTTAGCGAGTTGAAGTGGCTGACAAAGGCGTCCGTCAGGTCATAGTATCCTCTGATTGAGCGCGGGGGGAGCTTTTTGTACCATTCTTGGGCCATTCCTGTGAGGGAGGTGACAAACACCTTGGCCCAGTAGTTGTCTGGATGGTCATAAAGGTGCATCAGGTGCACGAAATGGTCCAGGTGCTCGGATGGATCCGTAGTTCCATCGTATCTATTGACTGATGAGGGAATTTTACCCTTCCCTGCGCGGGTCATCAGGACTTCCTCGATGAGAGGGGAATCGCCCGCCATGATCCGATAATCGCGCTCGTCGGGGTCTTCATAGCTGGCCTCTCTTCTTCGGTGGGAAACGGGGCTACGTGGTCGCCGAGCGTCTCTGGCCTTGGACCTCTCGCCCCCATCGCGGGAAGCGTGAGACCGCGCTCGAGAGAGCTGCTCTACCACGTTTTGGAGCCCTCGTATCTGATCCTGCACAGCTGCTAGCTGAGGGTCACCGTCATTTCTGCGGTTTGCCCTCCTTGCGGCCCTTGACTGGACCTCTTCGTTTTCTCCGGCCACCTCATTTCGAGGGGCCCTCTCATCTCCTCCCACAGGTCGTTCAGGTTGGACCCTCGGTGGGGCTTCATTCTCCGGATTCGGTGGTTGGAGAGGTTGCTGTGCCCTCAACGCGTTCTGGGCCATTGTTAAAGGATGCGCGGGGAGCCCGCCCAGTGGTGGGGCCGGACGAGCGCCAGCCTGAGAGGGGAAGTATGCGGCCGTGAAATGCTCCCAGGCATTCTGAACGGCCTGGATCTCGCACTGCGCATACAGCGCCTGGAGTTGTTGGGCTGTAACTTGGGGCATCTCCACCCCTTGTATCTCCCTTGGTAACGATGTGGGGAGATTCAGAGTCCCCACCTGGTAAGGCTGGATCGCCGGTAACACTCCGGGCATCAGCCCTGGCTGCATGAACGAGTATCCCGGAGGTGGCATGGCCATGGAATACATCCCGGTGTACGGATAGGAAGCATGGGCGGTGGGAGCTGCCGGAGGAACAACGGTGCTAGGTCCTCCCCCGACATTTCCTCCTAACTGGAGATTTGCCCCCGTGGATTCTGTGTTCTCGCCCCCGTTTCCTGCAGCTGGGGGGTTTACTTCCCCGGCGGGGACGTTGCCTTCCGGGTTCTCCTCGTTGACGGGGGGAAGAGATCCTCTCTCTCTCAATGCTCCTGATCTTGTCGCAGTTACCATGATTCAAGGTTTGGGTGTTACTTTTCAACTAGCTTTCAGAGGAAGAAGAATGGCAATACCAAAGATGGTGGTGATGGATTTCCCACAGACGGCGCCAAAAATGATGGTGCAGGAATCTGAGTTTCCTAATGCAACAACACTTTAGAATTTGTTTAAAAAGGGAAAGACCATCACAGGCGTGAGAGCCTCAGGATCTGGGTTTCCTTTTGAGCGTGGGTTCTTCCAGCTAGGATAACACCAAATACGCAAGCTACAAGGGTAGTGTTACTGTGGCGAAAATAAAAAGCTTGAGAAGGTCAGCCCAGAAATGCCCAGAACAGTGTGTATGGTTTTTGTGCAGAAGATTACTTGGGGGAGAATGCATGGCTTCTCTCCTATTTATATGTTAGGGATGGGGGTAGATGGGTAAAATTGACCATGTGGTCCCAAACCTGTGTTGCCCTAACACGCGTCAGAGTTTTGGGGACTGAGAATGACATCCCTGAAAAGGTTGACGGCGTGTCAGGTGCGTGGTGCATAGTACTTCTGTGTCAGAGGTTGTTGGCGAGGGTCACGAGGGGATGGACCTAAGATTCCCTCGTCCGAGGTTCGGGTCCAGCGAAACGGGGCATGGACATGCCCGAACGCTGGTGACGCTCGAAGAATGCATGGATGGCCTCCTCGCGATATATGACCCTTTGAGCGTCGGGATCCCGAGCGTATTATTGGGGCCCCCATGTGGGTGCTTCCCTGTGAAGGATAACCTTGAGGGCCGTTGTCCGAGCGTCAAACCCATTGGTTGGTGGATGACATTAGCTGGCAATTGAGCGGCGTGAAGGCCCATGAGCCCACCTAGGCGAGCGTCAAGGGTATTAGTCAGCGGTGTGCTGCCACGTGGACGGCTCTGATTCGAGAATGATTTTCAGGCCTCATCAACAAGATTCTCTTCCCATATACTAAAAGTTAAAAACAAGTGACAAGCATCGACAAACATTTTCATAGCACAAGTAAGAGCTACATTAGACTTTATATGAGTTGAAATAATTCAACCAAATAAGGAAATATAAAGTAGGGATACATAAATGCTAATTCGCATGTACAGAAAAAGGAATACTTTGGGCAAATGTTGATCTGAGAGGACTGCGATAAATGGAGACAAAGAAAACGTCAATAGTGATGAGTAAGGAAGGATGATGAATTCGAAAGAGACAAAATGCCGAAATTAGAAAATGACAGCTCTCGACAGTAGACCATACTGTTAATATTTCAGTTACTCCAACATTACAAGAAGAAAATCAAGTCCCTTAGGTATCATGTAACAGACTTTTAAAGACCAAATTTCCTAAAGCTACCAGTTTCTATCGATAATCAAATAAGGTGACATGAACTTACCACTCAAATTTGAAAAAATATAAAAGAGCAGTCAACTCGAACGGTGACTAATAGATAGCATGAAATATCACAAGAGATAACGATAATCATAAAGTTTACAGTAAGCACCAGGTGATGGGGATGATATGTGTGGGAAGAAGATTAAAGGAATTGATAAGTCATACAATTGGAGAAGTAATTTATTGGGGGAAAGATCAAATAAAAGTATCAACGATGCAATGAAAATTAAAAATGATATTACCGGACAAAAATAAGAGAAAATTCAATAATGTAAAGGTACAAGACATCACAGCCAAACATCGATTGAATTTTAAAAAATAATAATACGAAAAGTCAACCTAATGAACACTTAAATAAAAGAGGTTTAAGACAATGTATATCATTGGAACACAAGTTTAGATAATTAGATTTGTGAACCAGATCCTTTGAGAGAGGGGGGTTGTAATGCCCCAAAATTTTGAAACGCAATGCATTTGACCATTAATAAATGAAGCAACCAAAATCAAAAGGAATAAATTAAGAGCAAAAATATTCCATATTGCATCTACATGCATCATAGCTATGTGTTTCATTTTATTAATTTAATTTGCATTATAACATGAAGTATTTAAATTAATTGTTACAATGTTAGGTTCGGTCAATCAGACTTGTGTTGCATGTACATGCATTATAACTATGTGTTTCACTTTAATTTATTTATTTTGCATGATAACTTCAAGTATTCGTAACATGTGTTATTTGTGTAGTTTACCGTTTATTAGGTGTTATTATTGTTTATAATTTGGAATAGATATTTTATACAAATAATTTATATGTGTAATTTTTCAAAATCAAGCTGATTCATCAAAATTTTTATTATTCTTATCTATTTATGTTAGACACTATATAATAATAAATTTATTTAAAACTAACTCATAAACGTACCACGCAAGTTAATTTAGCTAGTGTTTATAAAAGATTGACAATCAATTTGCAATAGTACCCGAACTCTAAAAATATCTTATAACTTCAATCGATTAGACATGACAAAATCCATTCGAATTTTTGAATTGCTATCACACGTATTCCTTTTTTTTTTTTTTTCCAACTTAGCGTATAAGTGTATTGTCTGACACCTATAATAAACTTTAAAAATAGGGATAATAAAAATTTTGACGATACAAATCTCCAGTGTTTTTATAAAATATAATTAAACTAGTGTATGTCCCGTGCTATGCACGGTAATAATATAGAGTATCTTATTTATAATATTAGCTATAAATATATAAATGTATTAGTTCACTACACGAAATTTAATAACAAAGATAAGAATATATAATTCTAGTCAATTAATTATTACACATATAAATCAAACATACAAAATAACACAAAAATGACTAACACAAACATAATGTAGTTAATGTTTAAGTAAATTATTTAGATTGAAGAAACAGTAAATATAATAAAATCCTTAGTAAGCTATAAATTAATCAATGAAACAATTGAAATAAAAATGTAATGAAATTATAAATACCAAATATGATAATAAATATTTTGAGACAAAAAATAAAGATCACATGGGTAATATGCTAATAACAATAAATACATAATTATCATTGAACAAATCAATGTATAAAATTACCTTTTCACAATCGGTACTTGAACAAAATTTCAAAAGAAAATATTTCTTTATTAAAGATATGGAGAAAAAAATTATAATTTCAAAAATATATATAAATAATACATATTTTATCATTCAACGAAAATTTGTATAAAATTACCTTCTCATTGCTGGAACTTGAACAAAACCTCAAAACAGAGGGAAAAAATTAAAATTTAGTATACAAATAAATACCATAAATTGAAATAAAAATACATCGTGGATATGGAAGGAAAAAATCTTACCTTTTGGTTCATAAAAGACCTTCTTACGATTGGTTCTTGAATTTGAATTAAATCCATGGTATTAATATATAATATAACTTATAATATTAAATATGAATTTTGTACATTAAAACAATTTTAAAATAATTAAATCATATAGAAGAAAATATAATCCACGTCATATATATTTTTTTTGTAAATTCCACCCAAAAAAATATTTTTTATAAATAATAAATAAATTACTGCTAAAATAAAATTTTATTGCTTTAATATACTCAATTTGAATTGAATAAAAGAAAATATAGAAAGGATGAGAAACTTACTCAATAATGGAAGAAACAAAAATTAAACAAAAATAAAGGAAGAAACAATGATTAAGCAAAAAAAAAAAAAAGATAAAACCTAATTGCAAATGGATAATTAATAACGTGAAAAACACTTAGTTATACTATAGAAATCGTAAATGAAAAAATGTTAAAGCAAAAGAAATAAAAAAATTGCGAAAAATATATATAAGATTTAATTTGTCAAAGAATATTAAAAACTTTACCATGTAGAAATGAAAAAACTCCTAAATTTTAAATTCTAAGTAACTTTACCATGTAGAATATATATATATATATATATATATATATATATATATATATATATATATATATATATATATATATATATGATTTCGATTCTCAAATAACAAAAATGTCGGATCTTCAACTGCCTGCAAAGATATCCTTGCACTCTTCCAATTTTGAGATAGAAAGTTTAATATATAGAAATAGAAAAACAGCAAAATCCCAAACGATTCATTAAAAATTTAAAATGAAATAAAATACATAACTAAAATGTGGAAAGAAAAACATAAAACTCAATAGCAAATTGAAAATTGGCGTGAAAAAAAAAAATCGAAAAATAACGTGAAAACCACTTAGTTATATTACAAAAATCACAAATAAAAAAGATTAAAGTAAAAATTCCAAACATTAGAAACTTTAATATGTAGATCGAAATAGAAAAACTTCAAAATTCCAAACATTTCATGAAAAAGTTAGTATGAAATAAAAAAAGATATAACCCAGAAATTGGAAAGAAAACATAAAATCGAATAACAAATCGAAAAATAATATGAAAAATACCCAATTATACTACAAAAATCATAAACAAAAAAGATTAGAACAAAAGAAGTTCATATTGGAAAAATTAATATGCAGAACTAAAAAAACTCCAATATTTCAAATCATTCGTAAAAAACTTAAAATGAAATAAGATAAATAACTCAAAAAAATAATTAATGAAAATTTAATACGCAATTAGTAAGCATAAAATTGAGCACTGACAAATAACTCACTTTTCTTTAGAAGAGTTCCCTTCTTCTCTCTAATTTTCAATCATTTGATTAAAGAAAGTTGAGATATGAAGTTCATATTTCTCGCCAGCAATGGAGATTTGTATCAGAAAAATACTTGAAAGAGAAATTTAAAAAATGATACAAAAACCTAACCATAACATGTAAATACATAAAAAGGTTAACTATATATTCTATTAATTTGGAAGATCACTATAATTAAGCTAGCATGCATTAAGAAATTCCATTTTATATGGATAGAAATTCAAAAAATAAAAAATTAACTATCAAAAGTTGTTACATATGTTATGTTAACCTATAGATTTTATGGAAATATATAATTTGAGGCAAATTAGATGGTATTAATTACTTAATATAAACTTAACATTTATTATTTATATGTCAATTAGTAATTTTATGAGAAAAATTCATGGGTTAATATTCAAGAGACAATGATTTTATTTTCTTCTCTGATTTGGTAAGATGTTAATAAAAATTCTATTTGGTCAAGATTTTACATATATAAACTCATTATCAATTTTAAATCTTAAGTTTATGAAAATTGACAATAAATTAGGGATTGATTGATATCTTTTATGTATATAATCAAATAATATAAATCTAATTAAATCAACCAATGAGAAAATTTTAAATCAATTAAAAATAACAAAAAACTCACAAAATTACACATCATCAAAATGCACAATAAAAAGTCAAACGTCGTTTTCAAATATATAATAGTATAGATCTGAAAATATCCTTTTCTAGAAATAGAAATATTGGAAATCGGAGTATAATCTAAGAAACGAAAAATGATGGTTAATTAGGGGAAAGTAACAGAGGAAAATGTGATGCACATGGCCACCGACTTTATTAAATTGCTGCACACACATGCCTCTTCCTATCCATCTCTATTCTCTGCTCTCTGCAGTGTTTCAGATTTAGATCCCAATTTAATTTTCCTTTTTTTAAATACATCCCACGGCTATTGGAATTTAATTAATTAATTAACCCCGATGGATAAGCAATGAAGTATGTCCTCTAGAAAGACCATATGGCTATTTGAGTTGAATTTAATCCTTTTCAATTTAAAATGTGTCTCCTAAATTAAATATGTTTTATATGCTAGATTTTAACACTAGAAAGAATAATTATCAAATACTTTTCATGATAATGTAACTCAACCCAATGCGATTCTTAATTTTATAATTTTCGTTTGAATTTAGGATTTAGGACATCCATCAAAGCAAAATCGGTTGAATGACTATTATTGAAACTTTTCTTTTTAATTATATGTCTTATTGGATTTTATTTCCAAATTTAAATATGAAACATATTCAAATATATTCAATCAAACCTTAGGACAAACTATTATATTTTGAATAATAATGTCCAAATGTTAAGAATAAAACCACAATAATACGAAGTTAATACATCATAAATAATATTTAAATACAATCTCATATGATAATGAGTCGGTTTTACATGTGACAACACATAGTATAATTTTTGTACTTGATAAGTAAGCCCTAATTTCTCAAGCACTCTATCTAGATATCATCCCGGTTGAATCTCCTTTGACCGCAAAGTCGATCCTCGAGCTCGAGACACGGCGGGATCAACATTAAATGTTGAAAATCTTTTGTAAATCATAAGCTGTGCAGTTATGTTGTCTATCACCAACTCTATAGATGCATTAATGCATTTTGAGTGTGTGTAATCCAATTCACGCACAATATTTCATATTATAAATAGTACTCAATACGATTAAGTCAGATGATAATTACGTTAATACTCTTTTCGAACTATTTCTTGCTTTCCTTTTCCCTTTACGTATTTTGCTATTCCTTCTGTATCTGGGTCTTGGATTCGCCGGTCTGGAAACCAAGTTGCTCACTCCTTAGCTCGTGGGGCTTCTGGTTTTTCTGAGGGATATTCTTATTAAAGGATAAGATTACCTAACTAAGGAAGGATTTTTGATTGACTCAAATCACTCTTGTAATTTTTTCCTTCCTTATTCTTTTCCTTATATTTAGCCTATTTCCTCTCTTGTATTTTGTAGCCCTAGTCAGTATATATTTGGTGTTGTATCTTGTACTTTGGGATATCAATGAATACAAACAATTCTTGGCTCCATACGTGACTTTACATGGTAGCAGAGCCATATTAATTTTTTTTTTCTCCTTTCCGTTTTGCCCACCACCATCGCCATGTCCACCACAACCCTTATCACCGCCTCAACCCCAAACACCACCCTTTTCGCTACCCATAGCTTCAGTATCAAATTGAACAACAAAAATTATCTAGCTTGGAAAAGACGCAATTCCTTCCACTTCTTAATTACCAAAGCCTGAATGGTTTTGTTGATGGTACCGGTGAATCACCACCCACAACTATTCCGGATCTGACAGATCCGACGTCTCAGCTTGCCAATCAGGCATATGCGGACTTGTACAAAAAGGACAAGATGTTTCATTCCTGGTTACTATCATCCATCTCTGAAGAAGTCTTTCCCTATGTTATTGGGCTCTCCTCATCCCATGAAGTCTGGAAGGCTCTCGCCAATGCCTTCGGTTCGGTCTCCCAAAATCGCCAACTTCAATTACACATTGAACTTCAATAACTCAAACGCAATGATATGACGGTGTCACAATTTCTTCAGCGAGCGAAAGCCTTGTCTGATGAATTGTCTGCTGCCGGACGTCCCTTATATGCGGCCGAATTCAATGCTATCATCTACCAGAACATTGGTTCCGAATACCACAGCATCATTACTACGCTGAACCTGAGATCTAAACCAGTCTCGTTCCATGAACTGCACGGTCAACTGGTGGCATACGAAATTCTCCTTCGAGGGTCTCTGGCTGGTCCAATCGCCAATACCTCTCATGTGACGACATCCAGGCCACAATCCGCTCGTGGACCCTGAACCCCTACCGCCTTCACTCCTGGAACCAACCGGTGCCCCAGTCCTGGTCCTAGTAATCGTTATCCTAGTGGACGTTCCAGACCTCGAGGTCCGGTCCGTGTCAGATCTGTGGTTGGAGGAATCATTCTGCTTCCACTTGTCGAATAGGTACCAGCCACCGGCACTGTTGGGATAAATGCCCTGAAAATCCAATTATATTGTAAATATTTTGGATTAATAAAACTGAAATTAAAGCAAGTTATGAGTATTTTACAAATTTAATAATTAATGACGTGTGATGGTATTTTTTATATGAAATGTGTTTCATAGAAAAAGACTTTAAATACCAGAAGTCACGTGTCATTAAAGTTCTAGTCAGTATGATAACAAGATGTTCTTATCGAGACTATAATGTGTTATATACGATGATTAGTCTTTCGTTATAGGGAAATGGAGTTTCCAATTATAACACATTGATGATTTTCAATGAGATTGGAAACATCGAACTGGACCACTGAGATCATTCATTTTATACTACTATCTAAAATGAATAAAATCTCGGAAGCATTAGACTCTTAATCCTGATAGTGTTTTTACTTTAGGCATGTAGTGTTAATCACCGTGATGTACTCAGAAGTGAGGTCTCGGTAACGGGTGGCCAAAATACTTTGTACGTTCGGTGATTGCATGAAATGTGCTAAAGAGAAATATTGATCGAGGAATCTGTAGCCTTGCTGGAAGGTTAAAGATATCCCTCAAATAGATTTGCAAAAGTTCGAATTAAAACTTTGTCCAAAGTACTTCGTGTATACGTCACCGAAGTTGTATGTTGAATGTGTTTCACATACAGGGAATTTGAACTTAAAGGCGAATCAAGACATTTCAGATTGAAAGTGAAAAATAAACGATAGTAGTATTGATTTATTTTTCATGGATATCTGTATAGAGGAGTAAAATGCAAAATTATTCTAGATCGAGAAATTCGTGAATAATTTAATTAATTTTAGGGTTCAACAATATTTATTTAGTGGAATTAAATATTGTTAAACGGTAATCAATTATTGTCATGGGATGATAATAGATTGACCCGTTTGGAGCTAAGATTAATTAGTCGTGCAGGTCCCCCTGCAAGCCCCAACGAAGATCAAAGAGAAAATATTAAAACGAGAGAGAGAAATGATTTTTCAAAGTGTTTGAAAATAGCCAAGGTATTTATTTTGAGAAAATAAATTAAATTCCAAAGAGTTGGAAATGCCCGAAATTTTATTTTGGAGAAAATAAAATTTTCAAAAAAAAAAATAAAAAAATAAAAAAAATGACGTGGCGGAATGTTGACGTGGCAGCTGAGGTGTCACGCCATGTCAGTGGGTCAGCGCCACTGGGAGCCAAATGGCGAGACACGTGGACGGATGGGATCCGTCCACGTCATCGAGAAGGAGCGACCCAGATCATGTTGACTGAAAAGTCAATGGGTCGTGGTAGCGGGTCAGAGGGTCGGGTCTTCGGATAGGGCCGGGTCACGGTTTGCCCGACCCGGACACGTGGACGAATAGGGATTCGCCACGTGTCAGCCGAGCCAGACCACCTGAACCGACCGGTTCACTGACGAACCGGTCTGAACAGCTGAGCCGCCAGTCGGACCGGCTGAACCGGCCACGCGGTACCTGCTCGTGCCTGCGTGTGCCCCACACGCGCCATGCGCATGCAGCACCTTCTGGAGGCGCGTGCCAACTCCGTTTGGCGTGTGTTCGGCGCCGCTGCAACCCTTAGCCTCCAAGCTTTGACGTGGCATCCTCGGATTTGTCGTACGAGCTTGGCGTCCACGCCATTTTTGCGAAAATTGCCATGGAAGTCCTCAAATTAAGGCTGTAAATATGGCTGCCTATTTCATTTCATTCGGTACAGCCTTCTCCTCCATTTTTAGTTTGAAAAGCTTCCGAAAATTTTTCTCTCTCTAGGATTAATTAATCCTAATTAAGGATTAATTAATTACTTAATTAGGTGGTTATATAATTAATATATAATCCACTTAATTAATAGAAAATAGGGATTTTCTGAAATTAGAAAAAAGGGTTTTTCTAGAAAAATATTTTCTCAAGGTATTTAACGAAATACTGCCGGAGCCCACACTCCAATTTCTTAATCTGGGATATTACGGGGAAGCTCTGCCGGTTTCACGAGAAAATATCGAGGTGTTGGAAAAGTGTCGTTGATAGCCAATATTGCAGTACGGTAATACCGTTATGCTGCCCAAATTAATGTTTGCATATTGTGATTATATGCTGATGATTTAAAATTATGTTATCGATGCCTGTATATATTAGAGTTATGCTGCCCGATTTATTCCGCTGCTTTATTAAAATATTTTTGAAATATTTTGATAACGAGGTTATGGCGAAATTTTTTGAAATATTGCTATACCGTCACTCTGTCTCGGGCCCGCCACACCAACAGGCACCTGGCTTCCGACCCACATTCCCTGCTCAGGCCAATCATACCTACTTTGACCATGGACTTGCCGCTGACTTTGTCCCAACACACCAGTTCCAGCTGCCATACCATCCCTCGTACCAGCACCAGTTCCAGCAGTGGTACCCTAATACAGCTACAAATTTTCATTCCACACCTGATCTCAATTCACTAGGCAATCCAACACCTTATCGTGGTACTGATCAACTCCATGTTGGTGATGGTCAAGGGCTACCAATTACATATAAAGGTAAAGCTGGTATTTCTTTATCTAAAGGAGTCCTCTCTTTAAATAACACACTGCGGGTGCCGTCCCTCATCAAAAATTTACCTATGATAATGGTGTGTTCTTTGAATTTTGGCCTACTCATTTTCTCATTAAGGACTAGGTAACCAAGACGGTGTTGCTCCGGGGCCCTAGTGAGCAGGAAGTGTACGTGGTGTCCCCATCGAATAAACAAGCCTTGGCTGCTGAAGTGCCCAGCATGAATGATTGGCATGCCCGGTTGGGTCACCCAAATTCCAGAGTTTTAAGATCTGTTGTTCGAAATTCCGGACTTGAGTCCTCTAGCAGTAGTTTAGAACCATGTTCCTCTTGTGTACTTGGTAAAATGAGTCGAATTCCTTTAGCTTCTGTTGAACATAAGAGCATTGCTCCTTTTGATATCATTTACTCAGATGTTTGGGGACCAGCCCCTATTGCCTCCAGTAATGGTTTTCGTTATATGTTGCTCTTCATTGATGACTTTACCCGTTACACTTGGATTTATTTTCTGAAAAATAAAAGTGAAGTGTATTCTCTATTCCTAAACTTTGAGCAACTGGTAAATCGTCAGTTCCAGGGAAAAATAAAAGCTTTTCACTCAGATTGGGGAGGGGAATACCAGAAACTAAACAAATATTTTCAATCCATGGGAATTGTCCATCGCATAGCCTGCCCTTACACCCATGAACAGAATGGTGTTGCAGAATGCAAAATAAGATATGTTGTTGATACCGGCCTAACACTTCTTGCTGATGCCAAAATGCCACTCAAATATTGGAGTTTTGCCTTTGAAACAGGAGTCTCACTCATCAACTCACTCCCTTGACATATTCTTCGGAATGTTTCCCCTCACCAAAAACTCTTGGGCTCATCTCCTCCTTACACAGAGTTTAAACCTTTTGGTTATGCTGTCTTCCCTCTATTACGTCCGTACAACCAACATAAGTTTGATTTTAGAACCAAACCTTGTGTGTATTTGGGGCAAAGTCCAACTCACTCAGCTGCTAGGTGTCTGAAACCAGAGTGTAATCGCATCTTTCTTGCTCGTCATGTCAAATTCTTTAAACGCAGGTTTCCCTTCATGGATGCTCCGACACCGAAGACCTCCATGCCACCTCCATCACCATGGCTATACACGCACACCACTCTCCCTGATCTCACTCGGCCGAGCACATCGTCAGGTATGACTACTTCCTCCTCTACATCCTCTCCTCCAGGTACCAGTGTTTATCCAGCTCCTACCACAAATAACACATCCTCCGGCAGTTCCAACAGTACCAGACCCACTGACCCACAGCAACCTGATAATTTCAACCTTGTTGTTGATCTATCTCACTACCCCAACCTCACCACAAAAAAACAACAACCTACAGCCACTCGTACTCACCCCATGGACCTACGCCACTCTACCCTCTCTCGTAGTGAAGCTCATGCTGCATCCACGAGCACAACCTATCTTCCCCATGAACCTAACACATTCAAACAGGCCTATCATCTCCTTCAATGGCGGCAGGCTATGCAAGCTGAGTATGATGCTCTTATTTCCAATAAAACTTGGGTCACTGGTACCTCGCCCTGGTACTAAAAATGTTGTTGGGTGCAAATGGTTATTTCGTATCAAAAGATATTCGGATGGGACTATTGAGCGATACAAAGCCCATCTAGTGGCGAAGGGGTTTTCTCAAGAATCTAGCATTGACTATCATGAAACATTCAGTCCGGTGGTTAAAATGACCACTATACGGACGGTTCTCTACTTGGCCGTCTCTCACTCTTGGCCTACTCGACAACTGGATATTTCCAATGCCTTCCTGCATGGATTTTTTGACACTGATATCTTTATGGAACAACCACAGGGGTTCATTCACCCGGATTATCCCGATCATGTTTGCAAACTTCAGAAATCCCTCTATGGTCTTAAGCAAGCTCCCCGGGCTTGGTTCCAGCGTCTCTTAGCCTTCCTTCTGCAACTCGGATTTATCTCCTCTAAGACTGATCACTCACTCTTCATACTTCGGCAAGGTATAATGGTTCTTTATATATTGGTTTATGTTGATGACATCATTGCCACAGACTCCAGTGAAGTGAAGTTGGACTGGTATTTATCTGCACTTAAGGCTGCCTTTCCGGTTCGTGATCTTGGCTCCCTCTTATACTTCTTAGGGATTGAGACCATTCATACCTCAACCGGAATGCTCTTATCCCAGAAAAAGTATGTGACTGATTTTTTTGTACCAGTTTGGTCTGCCTAATTCCAAGCCATGTACCACCCCAATGGTGACGAGCCCCACTTTATGTAAATCCTTGGGGCAACCACTTGAGCAACCCCAACAGTACCGACGATTGTTAAGGGCGTTGCAGTATGTCACTCTCACTCGACCGGATATTGCATTCTCGGTTAACAGACTCTCTCAATTCATGTACAATCCTACCGATGAACATTGGAAAGCTGCCAAACGCCTCATGCGATATCTTAAAGGGACACCCAACCTTGGCTTACTCATTACTCGCACCAACGATCACACACTACAGGTTTTCTCAGACAGTGATTGGGGCGGATGCCCTGATGATAGACGGTCAACTGGGGGTAATGCTGTCTTTCTTGGCAATCGAAGAAACAACCCACTATTGCCCGTTCTTCGAATGAAAGTGAGTATAGGGTGTTAGCTAATGCTGCTGCTGAGGTTTTGTGGATCCAGGCACTTGGTTTTCCGGTATCCAATCCATCGGTGTTATGGTGTGATAATATAGGTGCCATATATTTGAGTTCCAACCCGGTATTTCATGCTCGTACCAAACACATCGAGCTGGACTACCACATTGTTCGTGAGCAAGTGGCCCGTGGCACCCTTCAAATCTGTTTCCTATCTACCGATGATCAGTTGACTGATATCCTCACCAAACCTCTTGGTCAACGTCTACATGAGTTCCATCGAGCCAAGCTTCGACTCACGTCACCCCGTCTTCAGCTTGCGGGGGGTATTAAAAGATAAGATCACCTAACTAAGGAATGATTTTTGATTGACTCAAATCACTCTTGTAATCTTTTCCTTCCTTATTCTTTTCCTTGTATTTAGCCTATTTCCTCTCTTGTATTTTGTATCCCTAATTAGTATATATTTGGTGTTGTATCTTGTACTTTGGGATATCAATGAATACAAAAAATTCTTGGCTCCACACGTGACTTTACAATTCTGATAACCCTGGCTTTGGAATCCCCCTGGGTTGTTGATCGTTTTTTTTAAGATTTTTGATCTGAAACATTTTTTACCTATCTGGCACTTTTATACGGCAGAAACATAACATTTAATTACATATATATTTATAACAAAATGTTTGATGATTAAATTCTGGTGATCTCTGTCAAGAAATTATTCACGAGGATTTAATATTTTCCAGTACTATATATGCTGTCATATGATTAAATCCAAGGTTCCTCCAATTTTGGGAGCCGGTTTTGGGGGTAGCTTATAAATCCTTTTTTTTTTTTTTAAATTAATTATTATTAAATTTTTTTTTTAAAAATATAAGCCGTATAAGGTTTATAAATTTGTTAATTGATATTTACGCTCCTTAAATTGTTATTTTGCATTTTATGAGTGATTGAGCTAAATTGATTGGTTAATATGCGCTGGGGTTTTTACAATAATATAATACAAGCAAGCTATATATGATCCCTACGGACGAGACTCCTACTCCATTGCTCAAAGGGAAGCTCCAGTTTATGATAAATGAACAGTACACCTCTATCATTTGCTTCGGATAAATGGAGCCCAAAACCATATTGATCTATGTCAGTGATATGTGGATTGGTGTCAGTATTGGTATCTTCGGACTCTCGAAAGTCCCATTCCCTCTCATGAGAGATTCGATATTAAAAATTATAAATAATTTCCTAGATAAATAATATTTAATGTTGAGTTTGATTGAAAGTTGATTCGTTATACATTTTATAGAGTTCGCAAACATTGATAAAATATATAAGAGTGTGTGATGATATATTTAGTCTTGTTAGTTAAAAACAAATTCTCAGTATTTCACAAATATTGTCGATTTTAAATCATGACATGTGACATATATAAATTATACCATTATTTTCAATTATTTTATTACACATCAATTCTACTAATCATATCAACATTTCATACAATTCTAGTTATATCTGTATATTCAATATATTGATAAAAATAATTAAATATCAATATTTACACGGTACATAGATCTCAATCCCAATGCATGTTTACCACAAGGAGCTTATACATTTAATTTAATTTGGTTGACTTATCGTACTATAATACTATATACATACAGCTTTCCTGTTTTGGAATTTGTTTGAATTCTTAGAAAAATATAGGTGTGGATACAGCTCCAATCGTGCAGAGCTTGAGATTTTTCTCTAAGTTTATTTTGCTTAATATGATTAAGTCAAAATTTCATATATACTCCACATATTTTATGATTTTGATATTCTTTAAACATAAATGATTACATTACACTTATTAACAAATTAAATTATGAACTATACGTATCACGTTTTTGAATCCGTGTGGAATTCAACCACATTATTATTTAGAAATATTGCATGTTTGTCGATCTGAAATCTATGTCTAGTGAACTTGTGAAAAAATAAAAATAGTACTCATATATATATATATATATATATATATATATATATATATATATATATATAATTTAATAAATTGTTTCCTTAAACAAAAAAGAAATTAATAAATTGTTCCAAACTCGAGATTAGAACTTTGATGCATTATACAAGTAATATTTACCTAACTATACGGATAATACAATTTTTCTAAAAAATATCCTACATTCTAGACATTTATTTAAAAATTTATTCGACACGATACGACCGAAAAAAATATTATTTTAGGAGGGTTTAGAACCCACCGGCAGCAATAAAATAAACATGTGCCAATTGCCATAATATATAAATGGTGGTTTCCCAAATTTGTAACTTGTTAGGTTCACAAGAATGTGTGAAAATCTGTGGGTTTCAAAACCTGTGATGGGACTTAAATTCTTTCCGTGGTTTTTGACTTTGGTCACGCCTTGTCTGTCTCAATTAACATCATTAATCTCTTCACTATCAAAGGTTTTCCGACCCATTATTTACTATGTTCATTTCTTATCCTTTTCCGATTAATAACAAAAAGTTGAATCAACGATGCTAGGGCTTTCCACGCTCAGATTCAACGAATCAATTAAGAGGAAGTAAATCGATTAATCAACGACTTGTTAAAGAGAGGTGTGTCTTCCACAAATCTATAAGGAGTTTATCTTTAAAATTCATAATAAATATTTTAAAAATAATATCCCCATATTGTACATAGTGAGAATTAAACCTTGCACGTTAAAAGAAATTTTGATAATACTTGTAGTTAAATTAGATCCTGTGTGAATATTTGAGTATTAGTTCTATTTTTCCTTTGGTGCTAGTTTAAGTATTATATAGGCATATATTGAAAGTTGAAATAGTTAATCTTAGTCTACACATATATACATACATACATATATTAGAAGATTATATATATAATCTAAGTTCATAAAATTGAAAAATTAAATTTAAAATATTTCTTTTTTGAATATAAGAAAGCCACCCTTCCCCCCTCTTTTAACGGAAGCTAAAATTGTTTCTATACTGAATATATTTATTATTGATTATTTATGTTGCATGAAAGTTTTTAACAATGATATTTTGCTGCAAGTAATGTTCATATGGAATACGTTTTACTTGATAAATTTAAGAAAAATTATATATTATACTGTGCCTGTACTGTAATGTTAATATCCATACACTAAAGCTGATTATTATATATATATTTCGATTGGTTTACGCGAGAAGCTAATCACAAAACAAATAAAATCCATCACAAAGTTAATTTACTAACTAGCAACAATATATTTATTTTATAAAAATGAATTTCTATATATACACCAAATATGTATGTTGGATTTCTTTTTCTCACTTAATGTTTTTTTTTTTAATTTGAGTAATACAAGGAGGTAATAGGATGAGGACCAACCTCCCCAACATAATTACCAAGTTTAATTCGACTACTCATTTCAATCAAGTAGCTACGTGTGACAAAATTTCGATACTTGATAGATTAATAGAATCAAGGATTAAATAGTCAAGGTGGTCATGCTCAAATAATTTAAAATAAATAAACTTCGAAATGATCAATTGATTTTTTAGGTGTGATTAAGACAAATTCTTGAATGATTCATGTATGTATCCTAGAATGAGCTCCGCTTTCCTAAGTTTGATTAAACAATAAATTCAATTCTACGAGATGTGACATTAATTAAACAGTGCCTTAGATATTTATTTTTTGTCAATTCTTTGGATACTATAGAACTAACAGCACTCTGGAATTCTCAAGTCAACGGTCAATATATATATATATATGGGTTTAGTCGGGTTTAACCAACAGAGATATAAAATAATTCCTATCAATAGTAGCTACGTATTCAAAGATTTGAATACGAAAATTCGACTTATACTATCATAACATCATATTATTAAATTATACCGCTTGATGATCAAGCTTCAATGCTGGTATTTGGGCTGCAAATGATTTTCAGAAATGGCTGGCCCATGACCGCATAATAAATTGGTCCTAGAGCTAATGTCCGTTGTTGGGCTTGGCTCACATGTAACTTTTCTCTTGTTTTCTTTAATTTTCCTTATTTTTTATTTTTTTGGGTTTTGGCACTTTTCTTTTAACTAGTGAAATGTACTTGCGTTGCACGTTTATCATTTAATTTAATTTAAATAAGTTTAGCTATTATGTTTATTTAATAGATTAAAACATTAAAAATATTTAATTTGATTAAATAAATATAATAATATTTTTGATGAACTATTTTAATCTTGAAAAACTATACATACAAAAGTATTTATATGAAATCTCTATTTCAAATTATGTACAATAAGTAGAAATTCAAAGTAGAGAAACATTCAAATAAATAAAAAATAAAAATCTTTGAAATTATGTTATTATATAAAAAAAAGATTTAAAGTGTATAATAATTTGTCCAAATAATTCTAGCTTTTAAGCATAAGTAATAGTTTATAACTTTTAAATATATTTAATAAATAAAAAGACATATATAAAAATGGGTCAATCCTGGTCGCCCCTGTCCTTTGCGGAGTTTTGCACTTTCCCCATTATGCTTTGATTTTTAGTATTTACCCCCCCTATCATTTGAAAAATATTACACTTAACCCTTTTAAAAAAATTTGACCGTCGATTTCTCCTTCGTCAAGGTGACTCAAGCTTCAAGACCACTCCAAGGAGAACAAAGCCCATACCCCAGTCGACCCTATTAGCAGCCAAAAGTTTCGTTCATCGTGCATCATCTTTAACTGATGATTTTTGCTTTGTTGGTTGTCGGATTTTAATTTCGAGACCATTGTTGTGTTCCTTGCGTCGAGAGCTTCAATTTGATATATAATATCAACACATTTGAGATCAACTTTGTATAGGTTTGCTTTGTTAAAGTTTGTTACAAGGGGTTAAGTGTGTTATTTTTCAAAGGTTAGGAGGGTAAATGCTAAAACTCAAAGCATAGGGGGGAAAGTGCAAAACCCCCCAATGGACATGGAGGTGACCGAGATTAGCCCTATATAAAATATAGACAATACCTAAAAGAT
The DNA here is from genome assembly GCA_037501455.1 of Lantana camara. Lineage (NCBI taxonomy): Eukaryota > Viridiplantae > Streptophyta > Magnoliopsida > Lamiales > Verbenaceae > Lantana > Lantana camara. The sequence goes on from CM074857.1 coordinate 119,506,222, forward strand.
AATATAAAATGCTATATCAATTATATATATTTTATTCTTTCTATTGTTTGATTTTCTTTAATATAATTTGTGATTTATTTTTAATTTTCTTTATAAAGTTTTGGAGAATCTTTTCAATGTTATTCAAAATGTAAAAGTTATGTTCACTTTCAAAATTATGGCTTTTGCACCTTATCTTTCTCTATAATTTCGATCTCGATTCCATCATTTAAAATGGAAATAATGATAATATATTTTTTTAATTTCATAATTTTGAGAAATTGTAGTTTTGGTATATCATTATCACTCTTGGGTTCCTTCCTAATCACTATTTTCTCTCATTTTATCTCTTATTCTTTCTTATGCCTTTAATGATTCCTCTTCCCTTATTTATAGATATCAGACTCCTCTTAGTCACAATTACTTGTTCTCTTCTTAACCCAGATTTGTTCTTATCTTGAAGGATATTTCATAGAATCCCATATCTGGTAGCCTCTCTTGGTTTTACTGTCACCAGTTCGCCTCACGCCGCTTTCTTAGTTTGTCACCTGATAGAGAACTGACTAGCCTACTCCTCAGCCGAGTTAATCTTAGGCTTGGTTCCATTATAGGCATAATGAGTATGCCCCCAACAATCACTAATTTTAGTATAATTACCTTAAACTAAATATCCGTATCTCAAAACTGTGGGTTTGGCATATCATCATTTTCAATATTACCTCCATTCCTAAAAATCTCCATCTTCTTCTCCATAATTGTAGTTTGACTTAATGAGTATTTGTAACGCCCCGACTTTTTCAGTCGTAACATGACGTATGTGTTTACCAATTTATGCGAATTATTTGCTATAACTGTTTTATATATTTAATTTAATTATTAATTGTTAAATATGATTAAATGAAATATTTGAATCTGAAATTATTTGAAATTTAAATGAATTCTTGAATGTTATGCACTTATATGTTTTGATCGCGTGCTGTTCCTACTTGATTTGATTTCGGAATTTTGTGTAATTTTAGCATGTTGTAGATTTATGTGTTATGAACATGTGTACGTGATCGTTTCATGTTTTCGACCTTGTTTGATGTGTTAACGAATTTTATTTTGGGAATAAGACCAAGTTGGGGGCTAAATAGCATTCGGCGCACTTCTGTTTCTGGGCGGCATATCTTGAGCTCGGGGATTCGGATTTGGATTCCGGAAGAGGCATCGGACTCGTAACAAAGAAAGAAAACAAGGAACTTAGATTCATATTTTTCTAAGCCCATTTGAATCCCTGAATTTTACCCGAACCGAGCCTCACGTGCGAAACGTACCACCGTTGACTATTTTGGCCATAACTTGATCAAATCTTGACCAAATTGGATGAAACTTGAACCCACTTAAACCTTATTCATCCCCCTTTCACGCTATTTTGGCCCTTATCGTTTATCAAGAAGAGAAGGAGAGAAGGAGTTGCAAAACATGAAGGAAGGGGAGAAAGAAAGAAGAGATAGGGCCACTATTCACATCTCGAGATTTCTTGCTCGTTCGACCATCATTCTTTGTCGAATTCGAAAGGTAATTTTGTTTTTGTAATCTCCATCTTCCTACCTTTCTTTTAAGTATGATCTTACTCAATTTGATGGAGAATTAAATTTGTTTCCACCAAGAACATGAATAGTTAGGTTAATTGATTTCTTGGATAAATTCTTGCAAATTCTTGATCTATTCTTGATTGTAAGCTATGCAATTGATTCTTAGAACTTCATTTATGTAATTATGAGTTCGATTTCCTTGGTATCTTGCTGAATATGAAGCCCCTTTTTATGAGATTTTCATGGAACTTGGACTTGTGTGCTTGAATTGCTTCCTTGCCTTACCGTGTGGAGTTGGAGTGTTTTGTGGGGTGCTTGGTTGAGCTTTAGTTGTGATTTTCATGCCTTGTTGTTGCTCTTACCTGTCTGGAGGTGGTTGTGGTGTTGAAGACGAAGAAATAGGGGCGGTAGTTGCTATCTTCGCGCCTGCAACAGGCGGTCGCGCCCGCAACCGCAAGAGAGGTGTTTTCCGGTCGCGCCCGCGACCGGAATTTGGCCATGTTTCGGGATGAACAGTGGCATGTGCTGGAGAAGTAGGTGATCGCGGTCGTGACCCTTTTCAGGGTGTTTTTGCCCGCGCCCACGACCTCAAGTTTGTGTAGTTTCGAGTTGTTTTGCTGCTGTGCATGAACTGATTCTTCTCCCTATTTCTTAATTCATGTTTATTGTGGTGCAATATGTATATATGTATATTATAGTTATTTCATGCATGTGTCTGTGTGTATGTGTGTAATACGTGTGTGTGCATGTAAATTGTGTAGTGCGTGCATGGTGTATATATATTGCATGCACATATATATATTATGTATTATATCATGCATTATATTATAATTAATGAATGGTTTTTGTTGATTAAATTATATGCTCCATATGTATTGCATGGTTTTTGTTGATTAAATTATATGCTCCATATGTGTTTATGCCATATTTAATATATGCATGAATATATATATATATATATATATATATATATATATATATGTATGTGTGTACATTAAATATTTAATGGTTTATTTTAATTTAGATATATATATGTATACGTGCATTAGCACCCTAACCCCCAAGGCACTACATCGCCCGCACTATAGCCCGATCCATATACGAAATGGACAATTCGTACATAAACCGAAACCATAGCGAACGGGGTGACAATCAAGAAAAAGAACGAACTAGGCGAGACATTTCCCAACGCAATAAACCATGACATATAAACAAGAGCGGAAGTATTAAACCAATCATACATATAGGTACCATATTTACCAAAATATATACATAATAGGTACCAACATTAACTATCAATACATTATCATCTCTTATATAATATACATATCCAAATGCCAAAATGTACTAACAATGATCATAACATGATATGCCCAAAGTTCTATACATGGAAGACAAAATGCTAGACTCGGTGGAATGCAAGACCTGACTTAACTCCTGCCTAGCACGATCACGATAAAAAATACCTGAAAAGTGAAGTATCAGTCTACCAAGACTGAGTGAGGGGCAATATATATATATATAACACACGTCACATGCAAGTTATAGCCTCGGGTGAAGACTTGGAAATGAAATAAATATAAAGTTCAAGAATAACTTGTTCTTTGCCCGAGATTACAACTATCCAATTTAACATGTTATCTTGTCATTTTCATGAAATACGTGGCCCCGGCGAGTGAGGGCAATTCTCCAACCTTTTCACCAATCATGAACAATACATTCTTGCTTGAGTGATTTAACACGTGATCATGCATTTTATTTAGTGCTCAATTAGACATAATCATGCTTGAAACATGCAATAACCCGAGGACAATCCGTGGTGCCGGATCCGTCCCCAGTCTCCTTCTCCCTCCGGGTGATAGTGGGTTTGCAAGGCCCAACTATCCACGACATGGTGTACGTCGGGAACATGACTCCCACGCACGGAACTCCTTCCACCACCAATCTCCTAGTGGCTTCGGGGGTAATCCCAATGAGGTGAGGATAGTTCAAGAGTTACCCGTAAGCCCTTGCTTTCCCGGTTGGCTCAAGAAACTACCCTCGGTCCCAAGTGCAATCATGAACTAGCCAAAACATGCTCGAAATCATGAACAATCATGGCTTGCTTGCTTGAAAATGTTTATAGTTTGAAAAACGTTTATAAATATAATTGGTTTTGGCCGAAAATGTCACATAAGGGTTGTAAGGTTCTAAGTACCTAGAACAAAACCTCACCTTTGCTACAAAATAAAACAAGGATATGCTCTAGGAAGCCTGCTCCTCGTCCACGACCTCGTGACCTTGAGCTAAAGAAATGAAGAAGATAGATGATGAGGATGATCAAGCTTCCAAAACTTGGATAATTCCTTGAAAAATCTTGATGAAATGATGAAATCTCCTCCTTTCCTTTTTCTTAGCTGAACCGAGAGCAAGAAGCAATGTGTTGGGATGAAATTTTTGGATAAAAGTGATCAAGGAAGCTTGGAGATGTATATACCGATTCATCCCATTTTGAAATGTGTGAAATGCTACAATTTGCAATTTAATCCTTCAAGTGTCCAAGTCATGCAATTGAGGATATGTAGTTTTGAAATATGATCCATCAAGTCCTTCAAAAGTCATGCAATTAAGTCCCTAATTTTAAAGAAATGAATATGTGGGACAATTTTGGTAATTAAAGCACTCTCGGTAATTATTTCATGTAATAAATATTTTTCCATGACTTGAAATAATTTTCCAATGATATGAAATCATACATTTCACATAAACAATATATCATGAATTTTATAAAAATATGGAACATTATGTAGGAAAAATATAAGATTAAAGACTTAAACTAAATCCTACGCTCACAAAACTCACACGCGGCGTGCTTACCTGTTCATTCGGAACCGGGACGCTGTTACAACTCTCTCCCCCTTAAAAGAATATGGTTCCCAGATTCTCTATTCCTGAGAGAACAACTCTGGGTGGAACTGTTTTCTCCACCCGGAGAAAACTGTACAAGTTAGACTGCTTGGATGATACTGTCATGCTGATTGACATTGGTTTGTTGCATTTGTGGTATCTCATGCGTTGACATGTAGAGCTTGCTACCAAGTTTGTTGCACTTACGGTATCTCATGCTGATTGACATATAGAGCTTGCGACCAAGTTTAGAAATTACACTATCTTGCACCTATATTGTCTATTTTGCACTTGCACTATCTTATAATTGACAGGGGGAGATTGATTGCAAAGAAAGCCTAAAGACAGGGGGAGTCTTCAAAGAAAGCCTAAAGACAGGCGGAGTCTTCATTCAACTTTTCTCCCAACAGAACAACACTTTTTGTCATCATGAAAAAGGGGGAGATTGTTGAACATCCAAGGTTTTGATTTGATCAACAAAAAGTGTTACATTGGAACAGTCACTGGAACAAATCATTCTAGCACACAATGAAAGCGTGAAAACTCAATCCCATCGGAACTTCATGGGAACAAATCATCCAAGCACTCACATGAATAGTTGCACAGGTTTCGAGGAATTAAGTCTTATTACTTTTGAATTTTGAAATAACTTGAAATATCTTTCTAATGAACTGGAACTTAAAGTCTTGGTCAAATATGACATACTCTCCCGCTTGCCTTCATTATTGACTAAAGCAAAAAGCCGTTAGTGCACATGATCGAGTGAAGTCCTCTAAATACAATCTTGATAAAGTCTGATACTCTCTCTCTCCCACTTGGTGGCACTGCTGAAGAAAAGAAATAAGAGCCGTTGCTGTCTTGGGAGAACAACCAATTCAAGATTCAAAGAGGTTGCAACGGTCATCATCTTCTGCTATAAAAAGGAGAACTTGTTCAACACAAAAACTGATTCTTCCATTCTTTGTTTGCTGCTACTTTGTTTACACCAGATAAAAGAGTTAGTGTTTTTGGGTGGGTAGTGTTACAAGAAGATTGGGAATCCTAGAGTTTGGTTCGTATTGTACCGGGCCTTAGTTTGCTGAGGGTACCGAACAGGCTCTATTTGTGTTGTATTTTGTAATCTCTCATTCTATCAAAGTGACCCATTGAAAATCCTAAGCTTAACAACCTTAGGTAGAGGATTAATCTTCTTGGTTAGTGTTTTACACAACCTTGGAGGCCAAACCTCTCTAAACAATCTTGTCTCATGTTCTTGCTTCTCTTTATATTTGGTTGAGACTTGTTTGCTCTAGGCAGAGCTATTCTTTTGTGCTTTATCTGATCTATATTCATCATAATTGATTAGCTCTTGGTTGAGCATCTGGACTACACGAATATTGTGTATTTAAAATATCTTGGTTAAAGATGTTGTGACCATTGAACATATCATTTACCAAGATTTGAAGTTGTGATAATTTGAAGCTTTGCTTTGACTGGGTTAGAGACTAAATTCCTAAAGAACCGAGATTGTGAAACTGCAGAGTTCAAGATCTGTGCTTAAAAGTTACACTCAAGATCTTTGTCATGAAACTATATCTATATTGATTCAAGTTGAATCATTGAAAATTGATTTAGCAGCATCATCACTCTGATACTTCTGCATGAGCTTACTAGCTCTGAATCTTTGCTATTGACTCAATAAGATTATCTTTGATATATTTATGTGTTGTTGGTCACTCTGATTGATCTATCAAAGTTGTGCAAAGCATTGTGCGAAAAAGTACATAAAGATCAATTCACCCCCCCCCCCCCCTTCTCGATTTCTAACATAATAAGATTGGCTGAAGGGGCCCAGATGTAATTTACTCTAAATATAAGTTAATTTAAATGTGTAAATGATAGCTAGCTTTCTATAAATTTATTCAAGTCTGATGGAGTTGTTTTTGCTATACAGAATTTTAGGGTGATGAAAGGTGGGAGGACGATTGAATAAGTGTGGCATGAATACATAGAAGGAGCAAAAGGGTATTAGTACCCGAAACTGTTGTTGGTGACTTCATTTGCACTCATCACTCGCAATATTTTTTAACTGTTGGAACCATTTGTGTCGAATTATATATCTTTTGTGTGTCAATGTGTGTGTGTGACTTCATTTACAATGTTGATATGTAGTTGAGCGACTTGTTTCGTTGCCTCATACATACTCATCAACTGCAACACCAACGGAGTGGTTCTGAGTCAAGCTCCCAGGCTCAGCGGCGGAGTGGAAGGATGAGGTCATCAAATTTTAATTTTGAAATTTCTCACTAGGTGTATATATAATAGGTTCACCAACTATACTTACTTGGAGTCTTAGTGTAATTAACCTTTAACTGTAAATCCATCCTCGTTATCAACTCTCCACTTTCCTGCATATCTTACAAAAGGCACTCAACTTTCCCAGGGCATATCTTACAAAAGGCAAACACTGAGTGTTGCAAGTTTGTAAGACATAAGGGTTCGTTGCCCAATCTAATAGTAGACTCTAATCTGGTTAATAGTTTGGGCTTAGACTTTGGATTTGGACCAATTTGGCGAAGGACTCTTTAACCAATTATTGGACCCGATGGGCTGCTAATATAATCTTGTTTTAAGCTACTCTAAGTCTAAGCTTATATAACTACATGTTAATAAAATTATAACCATCAACATTCTTCTAAATTTCATAATTCTGTCATTCTATGAGTAATCACGTAAACTTTTTCAAATCGCATAATTAAAAATTAACAACATAAGAAAACCAGAAAGTATGTAATTATTAGAATTGGCCGTCAGCCCATCCCCAAAAGTATGACACAACCCATTCCTTGAAAACCCAGAAGCCCCATAAAATGAGTCCAATGTATCCCCCTGAAACGACGCCGTTTCTCCACTTGAATCCTAGCTCCGATGGCCGACAAAGATCAGAAGACGGTGGTGAAATCAATTCCAGGCGGTGTCGGGATTTTCTTTTTTTTGTAAGTTTTGATTGATTGGTGTTGATGATGTACTCAATCTCCGTAATTTTTGTTAATTTTGTAGATTTGACTATGAACTATGTCTTAGAGCTTCAAACTAGAGGTTAGATTAAGATGTTGCTTCAATCCACCCTACGTGAAGTTCCTTTGTTGGGAATGCTGCAAACTCTGTATAAAGGGGTAGATTTCAGATTCAACAGCAATATTGTTGCGATGATTCCAAATGTCAAGAAACTAAAACTTGCCCCCCGTGATTGTAAGTGCTATGAAAATTATTGGGCCAACTATGGCTGGATAAATCCCATCAATCTGCACAAACTCGAAACACTGGATATCTATTTTCTCAAAGGGTTCTCGCCTGCAGAGGAGCATACTGTAACACCCTTCCTAGTGAGATTTTCTTTCCCATTTAACCTCAAGAAGTTGTCCTTAAGGGGTTGCAGGCTTCCTTGGAAAGATTTGACAATTGTGGGTTCGTTGCCGAATTTACAAGTACTCTAACTAAGATGGAAATCCTTTTGTTGGAGGAGAGTGGGGACCTATTGAAGGAGAATTCACGAAGCTGAAGTTTCTGTTAATTGAGAGATTGTATGATCTTGAGAACTGGGGAGCAGAAAGTGCCCATTTCCCTTGCCTTGAGCAGCTTCATATCAGATATTGTGAGAAGATTAAGATCCCAACAGAAGTGGGAGATATTGCAACTCTTCAATTGATTGAGTTGCGTTTCTGCAGGTCCTTTATGGAATCATGTGCAAAGGAAATTCAACAAGAACAAGAGGAATTCGGCAACGATGGCCTTCAAGTTAGATGCATTCGAAAATAAGGTGATTGCAGCTAATTTTCTTCTTACTTTTTGGTTGATTATGAACCCATAATTTCCTTCACATGCATAGTTGGTTAGTCTAAGCATCTGATCTCGTGAAATATGTGGTTAAAATTGTTCTAAGATCTTCCTGAGTTTTGTAAATTCTGAAATCAAAATTTCATTTTTGTGCTCAATTTTCAGAGAGCTTAAAAAATGTGCTCAAAATATTACATATTTACATAGTTTGTAGCAGTCGAGCGCAATCACGAATGTAAGATATGTTATTTTAGATCTACACCCCCTGTAGTTAGGCATACTAACACTTGGACCCTCTTCAGTTTCATAAGTTGCACTTTCGCCCCTTTTAGTTTGCCCCTTTGTTGGTCTCTGTTTAGGAAGAAAGTGTTGTCGTTAACATTAGTTAATTTACCCTATGAATTAATTTAAGTGTGTAAATGATGGCTAGTTTTCTATACATTTTTTCAAGTCTGATGGAATTAGGATTATTCAAGTAGTGGACTAATCTCTCAATCTTTTCTGTTTGGCCCTTTGTTGGTCTCTATTTAGGAAGAAAGTGTTGTCGTTAACATTAGTTAATTTACCCTATGAATTAATTTAAGTGTGTAAATGATGGCTAGTTTTCTATACATTTTTTCAAGTCTGATGGAATTAGGATTATTCAAGTAGTTGACTAATCTCTCAATCTTTTCTGTTTGCCCCTTTGTTGGTCTCTATTTAGGAAGAAAGTGTTGTCATTAACATTAGTTAATTTACCCTATGAATTAATTTAAGTGTGTAAATGATGGCTAGTTTTCTATATATTTTTTCAAGTCTGATGGAATTAGGATTATTCAAGTAGTTGACTAATCTCTCAATCTTTTCTGGGCTATAATCTACCTAAGGATGATATTGTTGGGCTTTTAGGAGTTTGGGCTTAGCTATTGTTGAACTGAGGGCTTGTAACAGTTACATGTTACTATCAACCACTTCTAAATCATGACTTAAATCTTATGGTTAACATAAATTTAATTTAATAACTGAAAATTAAAATTCGTCATTGTAATAAGACCAAAAAGGCCTTAAACAGTACAGCCCGTACTTACATTAATTAGATTTTAATGATTGAAAACAAATTTAAATTTCATAATACCAAGCTATTGAGTGAGCTTGATCAATTCAACCGTAAACGATAATGATGTGGTAAAAGATCATTAATTATACCACAACATTAATTAATTAATTGTAGTGGAAAATAATATCAAAATAGAAAAGGATAATTTTGAAACTCATAATTTTTTTTGATGATTTGGGTGTTATGTGTAATTTGAAACTCTTCAATAGATGTTATTTGTAATATTTTATTTAAGAGGGTTACCAATTGTAATTTTATATACTTATTTTGGATTTTAATGTAATTAATCCTAAGCGTAAATTCAACCTCTTTTTCAACTATCAACTTTCCTCGTTGTTCCTGCATATCTTACAAAAGGCAAACACTCAATTTCTTAATAATGTGCAGTGATTAATCTAATATAGCCAGTTTGTAATGCCAATTAACTAATACAAGTTGGTGCAGACTTCATTTATTACCCACTAAGTGCACCGAAAATGATGCTAAGCTTAACAGCCAGGCTGTGATTAATGCTAATTAAGTATTTCAAGTTGCTTATTATTGCAGGTTTGCAGTTCCAGTACAACAAAGAGGTGTTGAAATTCATAACAACATCATACTGCAATTTTTTTTTTCTTTTCTGGTTTCAATCTCTTTGTTGATCAAGAAGATCAGTTATGGCTTACTATGCTGCTCTTGTTTCACTTGTGGAGTTACTCAAGGAGATGAGCCATTCTGAACATCAATATCCAAATTCTCCTTTCGAAAAACTACAAATTACGTCTCTTTATGAAATGTTGAGCCATTTGCTAGAATTAGTGGAAGATTATTCACCAAACGATAAAGAAGCTGCCGATTTTCTGGAAAGAATCAGGGATGCAGCTTGTCGAGCTCAAAATCTTATTGAGTGCCATATTCCAGATGCTTCTTGTCAAGCACGAGACATTATTGAGTCTTATGAACCAAATGAAACTCGTGGGAAAAAAATTTATTCTAGTTGGTTTGTAATATATAGTATTCCAGCTGCAGTTGAAAAATTGAAATCGATAACTGAATTACAGATCTCTGAAAAGATTCATCAATCAAATTGCTTGCAGGAAATTATTCATGTAGCCCTATGAAGACTTGGGGGATTTGACAAGGCTACTTGGATCTGTAACTGACAAGGGATATAAAACCTTGTCGCAGTTGATTAAAGTAGTTTGTGATAAGGTTTTAAACCCTAAGTATTTGACGAGGGACATGAGGGCCTAACTAGTTTTAGCGCGTCTCGTGTTCCGGAGGCCATAACTTGAGCTAGGGAATTCGGATTCGAATTCTGGAAGATGCGTTGGACTCGTAATGAAGAGATAAAGCCAAGGAACCTAATTTGGTATTTTTCTAAGCCCATTTGGACCCTCTTTTTTCGACCGGAACGAACAGCTTGTGCATAAGCCACCTTCTTTGACTAGTCATGTACTTGTGGGGCCAATTTAACTCAACCTAAGCCTAACCCTTGATATCTTGACTTGAGTTAAGTCTCCCCCTCTCCCTTATCAGCTGAAAACCGAGCCAAACCCCCCTCATTTGTGCAGCAACAGATCGAGACAAGAGAGGAGAGGAGAAGAGAAGAGAAGCTTTGCCCCTTTTGTGGATTTTGAGCTCAAATCATCATCTTTCTTCTCCAAATCTTCAAGGTATGTATATTTTTGTATTCTCTACACTTTTATACAAGTTTTGATCCCTTTAATACTTGTTTTGCATCAGATTTGATTAGGGTTTGGGTAGGAGCATGAATAGGGACTTTTGGGGATTTTTGCTCTTATGAGTTAACTTGCTTTATGGCTGATTCCCTTGCCTTAAACTGAATATTTGGACTTTTTTCTTTGCCTCTTTGATGCTCAACTGATAGTATATGATGTTAGGATGATTTGTTCTTGAGATCCTTTGAAGAAAGTATGAGTTTTTGAGCCTCAAACCTAAGCTAGAAATCTGCTCCCCTGTTTTGGAACTGCTGTGTGGATTTGTGCTTTGTTGCTTGAGCTAATGACTTCCAATTCGTGTGAATTTGCATGGAGATGTTGTATACCAATTGGTTTACATGTTAGCCTTGCTCTTTCAAGCTTTTAGATCCATTTTCAGCTCCTAAACCGAAACATGAAGCCTATTTGTATGCTATGTGCGAACTGAACTGCTGTCACGTTTTTTGAGTTCAAATGATTGAATTCTTGCCTCCAATTTTGTGTGCTAATGCTTGGTTATTTAATATACATGTTGCTCTATGAATGCGCTTCGTTTTGCCCTGATTTTATGCTTTATTTTGGCCACAAACTTGAGTTCTTGCACATTAGAAACTGCTGCTGCAAATCTGCTCATTTTCACCTACTTGCTGTCACGTTTTGAGGTTTGCTTGATGGATTCTTGCATCCAATTTGTGCATATACATGTAGTATATTGTCCCTTTACATGTTAGGATTAAGTTTCCAAGAATTTAGATTCATTCTCAGCCCCTAGAGCCTTGATCATGGCATGAATGTATTAATTTCTCAATATTGGCTCTAATTGCATTGCTTGTTTGATGAACCTTTTTGGATGCATTATTGAATCTCTTTGTGTGATTCTTTGGTGTGTATTTGATGCTTACTTTATGTGTTAGAATGCTTGAGTAGTTCCCTCTCTTTCAGCCCTTGAGTTGCTCTTTGTTTTTCCCCTTTTTAACCGCAGTTGTCAGTCCTTTTCGCCCCTTTTCGCCTCTGTACCGAGACACCCCCGTGTCTCGGTTTGTTCTTCTGGAGTGACACGGTCGTGTCACCCCCTTTTTGTAACTTTGTTTCCCGCCTGTACTGAGACACGGGGGTGTCTCAGTTTAGGCTTCTGGGATGACACGAGGCGTGTTATTCCCCTCGGTTTGATTTTTAAGTGTAACTCTTTTCCATTCCCTTGCTTTTCGTTGCTTTTTCTTGTCCCGTTTGTGGTCTATATGCATTATTAGCTTAATGTATTATGTGTTAACTTGTGTAATATGAATCTATGGCTAGATTGGTTTGCTTGTTTTTGAATTATGACTGCATGTGTGCGATATGCTCCTCCAACGTGTGTTTATGACTTCATGCCTCGTTTATATGCCTTGCATGATCATTCTTGTTAGGAATAGTGCCCTAGAAAGCCGATTGTATATCCGCTTTGTGCTTTTCCTTATTGTAATCACAGACATTCTTTGAATGAAATAACGAATTGAGGCAACACTTCTTTATATGCTCTTGTTTGGTATGCGTTTACTTTAGCTGTGCATGTATGAGAACTCCCCTAATCCTGATGACTTTAGGACTCTACCATTTAGGTGAAATGGTTCATGAAACGAGCCCTATATCACATAAGTCATGATTAGTAAAATACTCCAAGCCGATGAGTCCTACAGACAGTGGGAGTGTCAACCTGACTCCTCTAAGGCTTGCTTGTGGGATCACGCCCTTAAGAAGGACCACCTTGTTTCATGGAGGTGCAAAGTGTATGGTTGATACGTGCGTGATACATGAGGGTGCTTACTTTAATAAGTAAGTTCACTGAGGTGCCCCGTGTGAGAAGATTCCTAAATGGGAAATGAAGTTTCTATTTCAGGAAATGGAAACTTCCAGATTAGGAAATATCTCACGAGTCATTGATGTGATTAATTGATCCTTAGACTTGAGGTTCCTTGTCACTTTATCAGTTAACTCTGTAGTCTTAGGTGTAAGCTTTAAAGGGTGTCGCCTTAGACAACTGATTCAAGGCTTATGCTGGGGCTGCACAAGTGATTCATGAAAGTGAATGAGAATCAAGAAAGGACCTACACTTGCATTTGCAAGGTGATCTCTTATTGTGTAAGTCATTCATATGCCATATGGAGTCCTTGACCAAGACAGTAGATCAAGACATCAAGAAAAGGGTTTCTTGGATTGAGATCAAATGGATATGAAATGCACTTAGCTTTAAGACCAGATTATTAGGGTTCTGATTATTCCCTTGCCCTAGATCTTGGTTGAGAGATAGTAAGTAGGAGGATTGTATCTCACATGAATCAATGACTTAAAGGTTCTGTCGAATCCGAACATTCCAATTCAGCTAGGGGTTAAACACCTGTCGCTAGACTATGGTCGTTTAATCTGTGGACTGATTAACTAATTAGTGAATTAATTAATTAGGGTCACTGCTAATTGAATTGAGAACCTAGAGGGTCACACACAACAACTTGGTTACATGAGTTGAGGCTTGAAAATGATTAAACGAGTTAATCGGGCCAAGAGGGTTCCACACGTGTGAAATCACACGTGTGGCTCACGTGAGTGACACGTGTCACTGTGACACGTATCACACACGTGTAGATATATATATTATTATATATATATATATGTATTAAATAATTAAATATGTTAATTATTTAATAGACTTTGGTTTAATTTTGAATTAAAAAGAAAGTCTTATTTTGGAGAAAATAATCTAGTTAATTAATTATGAATTAATTAATTAGATAAAAATAAGTTATTTATTTTTATAATAAATAAAGTATCAAAAATTATCCAAAAATAGTTTGGATATTTTTAGCTCTCTTAAAAGTTGACTTGAATTAGAATTCAAAGTCAAAGTTGGAAAATACTTGATGATCAAGTAATAGGAGAGAGAGGAACCAAATCCTTGCCCAACAAGGAATAGGATCGACGCCCCTCTCCCTTTCCTATATATAGGGGAGCTCATGCTCCCCTTTAGAGCTAATTGGTAATTCTTTTGGTTCATGTGTTGAACACCTTCCTTTCTCCAAGATAAAATAAAACCCTAGGTTAAGCCTAAACACTAACTAGAGAACTAGCATCCTTACTAGTTAGATTGTGATCAAGTTGGTGGACTTTCTCTAGAGACTTCAAGTTAGAAGTTTGAAGATTCGAGCTTTACCAAGGAGAGGGGATCAAGCCGTGAGAAGAGCGTTCTTGGGTGGCTTGAAACGCTTCAAGAAAGAATAAAAGAAAAGTAAGTTTTCTATCTTTACAAATTTGGTTACACGATTGCGAGTGCAAGATCCTTTTGTTGGAATTTTTTTTTTTAAATTCCGCTGCTTTCTGATTCGTGTTTTCCAACAAGTGGTATCAGAGCCACCTCGTTAATCGTGTTTCTGATTCGTCTCAATTATACTGAATTTGGTAGAAATTCTTAGGCTTGAAGCGATTGAGTATTTGTAATTGTTTTAGAAAGCCTGAATTACGAAACTGTATTTTTTCCTGAAAGTTTCTGAAAATTGGTTTTTGCAAAATTTAATTTTTGAAAAACTATTTTAGATTTGAAACTGTATAAACTGTTTTTTGGATTTCTTGGATTAGTTTTGCTTTTGAACGAAAACACGATACGAAAATAAGGAATACGACGAACACGTGAAACCCCGCATGCGAAGGAGTCGCGGGCGGGCTTCGCGCGCAACGCCCGCTTGGCCTAGGCGCGCGCAGGGCAGCCGCCCAGCACCCTCCCGTAACCGCGCGGGAGGCCCTTCCGGGCGCGCCCGCCCAGGGCGGCCGAGACTGGCCGCCCACCGTCGCCCGCACCGTCCCGGCAGGAGCTGTGTGCGCATGGGACGTGCAAACCCTTTTCGTGTACGAGCCCCATTTTTGTGATCTGATTTTTCGTATTTCGTGCAATCTAATCCCAATTTTTATTTTAATTTCAAACTTTTATTTTTTGAATATTTGTTTTAATTTTTGAATAAAACTTAAAATTGGGATTTTTGAGAAATTGAAACGGTTTATATTTTGGGAAAATACAATCTTTGATAAAATTATTAATTTTCAGAAATTAATTGAAATTTTATTTGTTTTGGTAATTTGGGATTTATTGAAAACTTTTATAAATAAGACTCGCATCAAGTCGTGTTTTAGGTCATTAGGACTTGAAACGAGAATTTTAATTTATTGGCTAAATTTAAATTCTCGCAAAAGCATGTTAGGTGATCATGGGTTTTAGATCTATGTATGGTTTTAATTTATGCACATGGATGGTTTAAATTGGGGTTGGAGCCCTATAGTTGCTTTTTTCAATTGAGGTTGGAGCCTCACTTATGTGCGTACTGTTATGTGATTTATTATGTGGCTTTCCATATTACTGTTTTGAGGCCGGGGTATGCCCCGTGTAATTGTCTAAGGCCAATATGAAGATTGAGCCTTATTACTTTATGTCTTTTTTCTTTTATTGTAATTTGAGAGTAGAGATAGGTGGTGAGGTTTTATTTTCATTTTGGAGACAATGCACCCATGGAGTAAGATGGACCACATTCAAGTAACAAGGAGGCCATAAGTGAAGACCCCTCAAAATGTTAGGGAGGGGAATCTCAATTGTTAAATGTAATAGAGATAGGGCTCGTATTTTGTTACCGCTTTCCCTTATGTGATTTGAACTGTTTATGTGGCATGAATGTTAGAACTTGTGATTGTGGAGTGGCTCCCACATATCACGCATAAGATAGATAGAACCCATGATCATTGCATGTTAGTATCATGCTAGGACATGTTATATGTTTATGTGCTTGTTTGAAATGCATTTAAGTGTACTTGCATTAATCAAGACTAATAAAATTGGATAACATATATGTTGGTGAGGTCGAACCGGACAACTCTCCGGTTGATTCGATAATTCCCCTTAAATATTAAGCTAATTTCGAACAAATAGGTGTTTAATTCAAGATGCAAATTTTGAATTAAATTCCTAGCATTCCATCAATAGGTTTTAAGTTTAGTAAGTGAAGCTAGTTATTGTCCGCGAGTCGTGGGATAGCTAGTGGAGCTTATTAGTTCTTAGTTACCTAATTGATCATTTTAAATGATCAATATTTCATGATCGATTTTAGCAAGGGCGATGTCCGCGAGTCGTGGGTCGTTCGAACTAAGTTTTGGTCATGATCTTATGATTGATGGGTCTAGCTTAACGCCTAAGTAAATATGGATGTCGCACGAGTCGTGGGTCCATATTGAAAGATAGGTGATGCAAAAACAATTACTAAGAGTTCTAAAGGTGTTAGAATTGGTAAGTTGTACCTACCTAGGGTTCTTACTTAGAATGTCCGCGAGTCGTGGGTTCAAGGTAAAATGCCTAGGATCTTAGTACCCATTGGGAAACGTGTTTCTCTTAGATCTTTGGGAATTCTAGATCTTTGAAAAACAGTGGGAGCTACATTAGATTAAAGACCTTATCTTTTGTATATCGTTATAATTCAGCATGCTCACTAGTTCTCTGTTTTTACCATTTAGGTCGTAGATTCTGTGATTCTCTACGTGTTTTGAAATGGCAACCAAAAACCCTCTTGTATCGATCCTCGAGTCAAACAAGTTGACTGGTCCCAACTATTCTGATTGGCTGAGGAATCTAAAAATCATTTTAGATTCTGAGAAGAGAACTTATGTTCTCTTCGAAGGGGAGCCCAGTCCCGAAGGGGAGGCTCCCACTCGGGCCGAGCGGGACGCGATTCAGAAGTGGAAGGATGATAATCTCCAAGCCCGTTGCCTTATGTTGGCTAACATGTCTCCGGACTTGCAAAGACAACATGAGGCCATGGAATTTGCTTGGGAGATTTACGACCACTTGGAGCAACTTTACCGCCCTCATGAACGTGTTACAAGGTATAACACTTCAAAGGAATTGTTCCACTTGAGAATGAGGGAAGGTTCAAGTGTCCATGAATATGGACTCAGGTTTCTTGCCCTTACTGAGAAACTTGCTTCCATGGACATGCCACTGAAAGATGAGCTTTCAGTGGATTTGTTGCTAGCTTCGCTCCCACCATCATTCAACCCATTTGTCCTTAACTTCAACATGAATCATGCTGGTGCTACTGTAGCTGAGCTGATTAGTCAGCTTGTGACTGCTGAAAGCACGATCAAGAAGGACAATAAGGTTTTGATGGTGAATGCTCCATCTTCCTCTTCTGGGCCTTCTAAAGGTAAGGGCAAGAAAGCCCAAAAGAAGAAGAAGAAACCCCTTAGGCCCACTGGTGGCGTTTCGAAGGGGAAGGCCCAAAAGAAGAAGCGTGATCAGAAAGAGGATGTTTGCTTCCATTGTGGCAAAGCGGGACATTGGAGGAGAAACTGCCCAGAGTACAAGGCTACTCTAAAGAAAGGTATCTTTCTCGTTGAAGTAAATCTTTATATTAATTCTAATTCTTGGGTACTTGATACCGGTTGTGGAACTCATATCTGTAATGATGTACAGATGCTAAGTGAAGTCCAACAACTCAAAGAAGGAGAATGTGTCTTGAAGATCGGCGATGACTCAAACATTGAGGCTCGAGCTTTAGGCACAATTAGATTAGATTTAGGTAGTTTTGAGTTAGTCTTAAATAAAGTCCTTTATGTACCGAGCATTATTCGTAATATAATTTCAGTTCCAATATTAGATTATGAAGGTTATGAAACTTATATTAAGAATGGTAAATACTTTATCAAACGGAACAACTCCTCCGTTCATATCGGTACTCTAAGTAATGGACTTTACCTAACTCAAAATATCAATATTATGAATATACAACGAGAAACAAAGCGTAAGAGAGATGACAAAGTTTCAGCTCCCTTATGGCACGCTAGATTAGGACACATTTCCAAGAACAGAATTAGCAAGATAAACACTTTAGGATCATTCTCTGAAAATGATCTCAAAGAGTTAACTTCTTGCGAATCCTGTCTCAAAGGAAAAATGTCCAAAGTTCCTTTTAAAGAAACTGTGGAACGTGCCACTAAGGTTTTGGATTTGATCCATACTGATGTTTGTGGACCGCTTAGTGTAAGCACTAGAAACAATCATCAGTATTTCATAACCTTTACCGATGACTTTAGTCGATATGGTTATGTATACTTAATGAAGTATAAATCTGAAACTTTTGAGAAATTCTTAGAATTGCAAAAGGAGGTTGAGAACCAAACTGGTCACAAGATCAAAGCACTTCGATCTGATCGAGGAGGCGAGTATCTTAGTGAAGAATTCCTTAATCATCTCAAAGATAATGGGATTATCTCTCAGTGGACTCCTCCGGGAACTCCTCAGCTTAATGGAGTTTCTGAGAGAAGGAATCGAACCCTACTTGATATGGTTCGCTCCATGATGAGTTTCACTGACTTACCATCTTCTTTCTGGGGTTATGCCCTAGAAAGTGCAGCAAAGATTTTGAATCTAGTTCCCTCTAAGTCAGTCCCTAAAACGCCCCATGAAATGTGGCATGGTAAAACCCCTAGCTATTCTTACTTAAGAATTTGGGGTTGTCCTGCTTACGTGAAGAGGACAGTGGGAGATAAGTTAGAATCTCGTTCTAACTTATGCTACTTTGTAGGTTATCCTAAGGAATCCATAGGATACTACTTCTATGATCAATCTGAGCAAAAGGTGTTTGTTTCCAGAAATGCCACTTTTCTTGAGGAACCGTTCCTTAAAGAAAAGAAAGGCAAGATCATAGAATTAGAAGAAGTACAAAGTAACCCCACGCCACCCACTGAAGAAACGTCCCCTACTGATCAACCACAACCAATCACGAATTTCGATACACACGAAAATCCTCCTCTAACGCGTTCTGAACGCACTCCTAGACAGCCGGAGAGATGGTATGGATTCTTCCATGAAATCTCTCAAAAGGATAATGATCCTTTAACATATGAGGAGGCACTTTCAGATTCTGACTCTGAACATTGGATAGAAGCCATGAAATCCGAAATGGATTCCATGAACTCCAACCAAGTTTGGACCTTGGTAGATTTGCCTGATGGGGTCAAACCCATAGGTTGCAAATGGATCTTTAAGAGAAAGCTTGGAGTTGATGGAAGTATTGCAGCCTACAAAGCAAGACTGGTTGCAAAAGGATTCACTCAAAGACCCGGTGTAGACTTTGATGAAACCATTTCACCAGTTGCAATGCAAAAGTCCATTCGAATCATGCTTGCCATTGCTGCATATTATGACTATGAGATATGGCAAATGGATGTGAAAACTGCCTTTCTCAATGGTGACATTGACAAAGACATTTATATGGAGCAACCCATAGGTTTCACATTCAGTGGGAGTGAGCAAAAGGTTTGCAAACTCCAAAGATCAATCTATGGATTGAAACAGGCTTCTAGGAATTGGAACATTCGATTTGATGAATCAGTCAAAGCGTTTGGCTTCATTCAAATTTCGAATGAGTCCTATGTGTATAGAAAGGAATTGGAGACCTTAATGCAATTCTTAGTACTTTATGTCGATGACATCCTTCTTATTGGGAATTCGAAGGATGACATGAAAGTGACTAAGTTATGGTTATCGAACCAATTCGAGATGAAAGATCTTGGTGATGCGTCATATATCCTTGGAATTAAAATCTATAGAGATAGATCTAGAAGGTTAATAGGACTATCACAGTCGATGTACATTGACAAAGTATTGAAGAGATTCAATATGGAGTCAGCAAAGGTTAAGAACCTTCCTGTGAGTGTAGGAACATGTCTTTCAAAAAAGATGTGTCCTAAGACTAACCTTGAGAAGGAGAGAATGACTCATACACCTTATGCGTCAGCAATAGGTAGTATAATGTATGCAATGTTATGTACTCGACCGGATGTGGCTTATGCACTTAGTGTGACAAGTCGTTTCCAATCTGACCCTGGAGATGGTCACTGGGCTGCCGTGAAGAATATTCTTAAGTACTTGAAAAGTACTAAAGATTTATTCTTAGTTTACGGAGGTCAGGAAGATCTTACTATCGAAGGATACTGCGATGCAAGCTTTGCATCTGACTTAGATGATTTTAAGTCAATGTCAGGATACATTTTCTGCCTGAACGGCGGAGCAGTGAGTTGGAAGAGTTCCATGCAAACAACCACTGCAGATTCGACCACTGAGGCCGAATACTTAGCTGCAAATGATGCAGCTAAGGAAGGTGTTTGGATTAGAAACTTCATTCAAGAGTTGAATGTTGTTCCTAGCATGAAAGACCCCATTACTGTGTTTTGTGACAACACTGGGGCGGTTGCTCAAGCAAGAGAACCAAGATCTCACCAACGGACCAAGCACATTATGAGGAAGTATCACCTAATCCGTGATATTATCAAAAGAGGAGATGTGCAAATCGAGAGGGTCACATCAACAGAGAACGTGACAGATCCACTTACTAAACCCCTTAGTCGAAAAGCTTTCCAAGGTCATCTTCAGAAGATGGGACTTAGAGTAGCTTTAGAATGGCTTTGACGGGCAAGTGGGAGATTGTTAGGAATAGTGCCCTAGAAAGCCGATTGTATATCCGCTTTGTGCTTTTCCTTATTGTAATCACAGACAATCTTTGAATGAAATAACGAATTGAGGCAACACTTCTTTATATGCTCTTGTTTGGTATGCGTTTACTTTAGCTATACATGTATGAGAACTCCCCTAATCCTGATGACTTTAGGACTCTACCATTTAGGTGAAATGGTTCATGAAACGAGCCCTATATCACATAAGTCATGATTAGTAAAATACTCCAAGCCGATGAGTCCTACAGACAGTGGGAGTGTCAACCTGACTCCTCTAAGGCTTGCTTGTGGGATCACGCCCTTAAGAAGGACCACCTTGTTTCATGGAGGTGCAAAGTGTATGGTTGATACGTGCGTGATACATGAGGGTGCTTACTTTAATAAGTAAGTTCACTGAGGTGCCCCGTGTGAGAAGATTCCTAAATGGGAAAGGAAGTTTCTATTTCAGGAAATGGAAACTTCCAGATTAGGAAATATCTCACGAGTCATTGATGTGATTAATTGATCCTTAGACTTGAGGTTCCTTGTCACTTTATGAGTTAACTCTGTAGTCTTAGGTGTAAGCTTTAAAGGGTGTCGCCTTAGACAACTGATTCAAGGCTTATGCTGGGGCTGCACAAGTGATTCATGAAAGTGAATGAGAATCAAGAAAGGACCTACACTTGCATTTGCAAGGTGATCTCTTATTGTGTAAGTCATTCATATGCCATATGGAGTCCTTGGCCAAGACAGTAGATCAAGACATCAAGAAAAGGGTTTCTTGGATTGAGATCAAATGGATATGAAATGCACTTAGCTTTAAGACCGGATTATTAGGGTTCTGATTATTCCCTTGCCCTAGATCTTGGTTGAGAGATAGTAAGTAGGAGGATTGTATCTCACATGAATCAATGACTTAAAGGTTCTGTCGAATCCGAACATTCCAATTCAGCTAGGGGTTAAACACCTGCTGCTAGACTATGGTCGTTTAATCTGTGGACTGATTAACTAATTAGTGAATTAATTAATTAGGGTCATTGCTAATTGAATTGAGAACCTAGAGGGTCACACACAACAACTTGGTTACATGAGTTGAGGCTTGAAAATGATTAAATGAGTTAATCGGGCCAAGAGGGTTCCACACGTGTGAAATCACACGTGTGGCTCACATGAGTGACACATGTCACTGTGACACGTGTCACACACGTGTGGATATATATATTATATATATATATGTATTAAATAATTAAATGTGTTAATTATTTAATAGACTTTGGTTTAATTTTGAATTAAAAAGAAAGTCTTATTTTCGAGAAAATAATCTAGTTAATTAATTAAGAATTAATTAATTAAATAAAAATAAGTTATTTATTTTTATAATAAATAAAGTATAAAAAATTATCCAAAAATAGTTTGGATATTTTTAGCTCTCTTAAAAGTTGACTTGAATTAGAATTCAAAGTCAAAGTTGGAAAATACTTGATGATCAAGTAATAGGAGAGAGAGGAACCAAATCCTTGCCCAACAAGGAATAGGATCGGCGCCCCTCTCCCTTTCCTATATATAGGGGAGCTCATGCTCTCCTTTAGAGCTAATTGGCAATTCTTTTGGTTCATGTGTTGAACACATTCCTTTCTCCAAGATAAAATAAAACCCTAGGTTAAGCCTAAACACTAACTAGAGAACTAGCATCCTTACTAGTTAGATTGTGATCAAGTTGGTGGACTTTCTCTAGAGACTTCAAGTTAGAAGTTTGAAGATTCGAGCTTTACCAAGGAGAGGGGATCAAGCCGCGAGAAGAGCGTTCTTGGGTGGCTGGAAACGCTTCAAGAAAGAATAAAAGAAAAGTAAGTTTTCTATCTTTACGAATTTGGTTACACGATTGCGAGTTCAAGATCCTTTTGTTGGAATTTTTTTTTTAAATTCCGCTGCTTTCTGATTCGTGTTTTCCAACAAGTCTTTGCTCCTTCTATGCTATGAATGCTTTGATAACATGTTGTATAGTACGATATGATCGTTATATGGAATCCGTGAATTCGTTTGACACGATTTATGAGATTTATGCATTAATATGAACTAGTATGCGTTATATGTCAATTTGTTAAGCTCCATACGCATCACTTGCATTCATATGCATTCGCTGAGCGTCAATATGGTTCATTTTAAGTCTAAGTTTGCCTCTTGCTCTTTGCTTTGCTCTTAGGTTCGTTCCGATATGAGGAAGTGGTTCGTTTGACTCCTTTTGGTCCGTTTTGTTCGAATTGGTCGTCCAGGTGAGGTTTTCTTTCCTTTTAGTTATGATGACCTAAAACCCTATTTGTATTTCGAACCCGCATGCGATACATATATGTATATATATATATATACATATATATATATATGTGTGTGTATGTTTTGATATGTATTTTGTGGGTTTTGTCCCGTTTGTCAAGAGGCTTTGAAAACACTTTTATAAGTATATAAGCTCTATTTTCGTTTGTTTTGATAAGCTTTGATAAGAGGGTGTGTGAGTATAAGTTTCGTCTGGTAAGTGTGATAAGTTTAAGCTTTGTTTCGTTTGTATAGGATTCAAGCAAGTCTCCGATTTTCTGTTGGTTTTGATCTGTGTGTGGGCCCCGGAGAAGTGGTATGTGATCTCGGGTCGACCATGGGGTCGCCGGGCTCTCTCATCAACACGACTCCATTTATGGGAGACTTAGTTCTCCTATGCCGACGGAGCACTTTAAGGTTGGCCGTCGAAGGAACCGGGCGGGATCCTCCGGTTCACAAGTTTCGTTCTGTGGAGGGTTGAGAGGGGCACCTCTCTCCCCCAATGGTGTGGCGGTGGGATTTTTTATGAGTTTTGTTTCTGTTTATGCTTTGAGCAAGTGTGTGTGATAAGCGTGAACTTTCCGAGTTGGTAAGTTTATGCTTTAGTGTATGGTTATGAAACGGGAGTGGCTTTTAAATTGTAAAACTTGGATAATTTTGGGTTCTTGGCCTTAAACTCCTTTCCTTATATATAGTATCACGTGGAAAATGTCTTAGATTGCAAAAACCACACCCGGTTCATGAATCCTTTCAGCTTTGTTTATGCTTTGTTATTACGTATATATATGGGTGCGTGTGTTAGCCCCCTCACCAGTCTCTAGGACTGACCCTCGTTATTTCTATTTTTTTCCCCCTTTGATTTGAGGTTGCAGGTACCCGTTTGTGGGAGTTGAAGATAGGCGGTTGTCTTTGAGTTTTGGTTTTGGGAGAGCTTGAGTCTCATGCATTATATCTCGGTTATTTTACACTAATTGTTAGTTTCGAAATAATGTATTAATTTGCTACTTAGTTCTGTCCTGGGATTCAGTTTTTATATTTGCTTGGGTGTCTAAAATTTGTATAAGTAATATGTGGAGAACAAGATATGATTTGTGCTCGCATGCTATAAGTTTTTGTTTATTGGCTTCCGCGGTTTTGTTTTGCGCACTTTGAGTAGGGTCTAGACCGCCTAGCTTAGGTTGGATTTTTGTTTGTCACCCGTTCGCCGTGGCTTGATACGTGGACGGAGTTCCCATTTCGCTTCACGTGTTGGGTTATGGTGCGGGGGATGTGGTGCCCTTCGCTCCGGGGTGTTACAACACAGGGCGAAGAAAGCAGTTGATTCCATTTTGGTTAGGGAAAATCAGGACTTGGAGAGGTTGAAGGAAGCCGTTGATTCCATTGTGGGAAAGGGATGCAAATATCTCATGGAGAAGGTGAACGAAGCGGTTGATTCCACTATGGAAAGGGGATATCAAAACTTGGAGAGGGTGAAGGAGGAAATGCATTCCATCGTGGGAAGGGGATGTCACGATTGGGAGAGGGTGAAGAGAGAAGTTGATTCCCTTGTGATAAAGGGATATCAAGACTTGGTGAAGTTGAAGGATGAACTTGATGACAACAACATTAGAATAGTGGGATATGACCATGATGAGTTGAAGCATGCGAATGACGAATTTTATTTCACTGCGAGGAGGGGATATAAAGACTTGAAGAGGGTTAAGAAAGAAGTTGATTTTGTGGTGGAAAAGGTACATAAAGATATATTGGAGAAGGTGAAGGAAGAAGTTGATTCCATTGTGAAGGATATGAAGAGGATCAAGGGAAAAAGCCACACAACTCATCACCATAATTTGCAGGTTGGTACTGGAGGCACATCAACACAAGGACAGAGTAATGGAACTACCATGGTGGGATTTGAAGAGCACTTGAAAAGGATAAAAGAGGACCAGCTTTTTAGACTATCATCCAACCTTGAGGTCATTTCTATAGTCGGCATGGGGGCCGTCGGTAAAAGTACTTTAGCTAGAAATATTTTTGATGATGAACGTATCAATAAACACTTTGATTTTCGTGTTTGGGTCACAGTATCTCAAAGTTACCATTTGCTTAACATTCTTCGGGATATTGTAAAATCCCTGAATATAAGCAAGGAAGATTTAAATGAAGAGGATTTAAGTGAATTTGGGAGCAAGAGACACAAAGACGAAAGTGAGAGGATCCATGTATTGAAACATAGTATATACCAACATTTGTTTGGAAAAAGGTATCTCCTTATAATGGATGATGTGTGGGATACAAAAATCTTGGATGATGTGAAGTGGATAATTCCAACTGTCCCTAATGGAAGTCGGATTATGATAACCACTAGGCAATCAGACGTGGCTTCTGTTGCTAGTGAATCCGACTTAGTTAATCAGATTCCAACCCTTATACATCATCAAAGCTGGACTCAATTCTGTCAGAAGGTGCACTGCCCTCCTAAATTGGAGGATATCGGAAGGTTGATAGTGAAACATTGTGGAGGACTTCCACTTGCAATTGTTGTGGTTGCAGGACTCCTCTCCAAGATCAGTAAGAAACGGGATCATTGGGGAGATATTGCGAGACGAGTAAGTTCAACTGCCGCTGAAAATGATGGGCGTTTCTCAAAGATCCTATCTTTGAGTTATGATTGCTTGCCTCATCATCTAAAACCGTGTTTTTTGTATTTTGGGGGGGGGGGGGGGGGGTTCCAGAAGATTACGAAATTTCCATATCCAGGCTCGTCAAATTATTGGTTGCTGAGGGGTTTCTGAAACCAATTGCGTCAAAATGCTTAGAGGAAGTGGCTGAAGAGTACTTGGAGGAACTTGTCAAAAGAAACCTTGTTTTGGTTGCTAAAAGGAGGTCAAATGGTAAATTCAAATCTTGCATCATGCATGATCTTTTGAGAGACTTGTGCTTAGAAAGAGCTCATCAGAACATTTCCTTCTTTTACCACATAAACATATTGCCACAGATCATGCATACCGTTTCTTTATTCACCCAGCTTCATCACCATCTGTTATAGATATGCGAAAAAACAATGTTCGTTCTATTGTTTTCTGTGGCTCTGCATACAGTAACTTTAAGCCACATCTATTCAACTTTAAATCTCCGCATCTGAGAGTATTTGATGCACCATTCGTACAAGAGACCTTCCTTGCTGATAGAGTTCGTGAATTATTAAATTTAAGGTTCCTTGTACTCAGAGATCCCACAGACACTCCTTCATCAATACTCCAATTCCAACATCTGCAAACTTTAATTGTTCGTTCATCGATCTTTGATGTCTCATTACCTGCTGAAATTTGGAACATGCCACAACTGAGACATGTCCTGATTGATGGCAAAATAATATTTCCTGATGGTGGAAGGGAAACGTCTAATAGGCTTCCGTCCCTGCAAACACTATCTACACCCCGAAAATTCACATTGACCTCTCGAATAGCTGAAAAGATCCCAAGCATTAAGAAGTTGAAACTCCTGTACTTCCAGGAGTACAAGCGTTGTGGTGAAATTGCTTGGACAAGATTTGGCCTCACAAACCTCGTCCATATGCACCAACTCGAGACACTTGCCATTAGAATTTGGGGTGATGAAGATATTGCAATACCCTTTCCTGAGAGCTTTGCCTTTCCATCAAATCTGAGAAAGTTGACTCTAAGGGGTTGCAGGCTTCCTTGGGAAAACATGACGGTTGTGGGCACATTACCCCATCTACAAGTACTCAAACTACAACACCATGCCTTTGTAGGGAAAACGTGGGAGTCCAAAGAAGGCGAATTCTCCAAGCTGAAGTTCCTAGAAATGTACTATTTAGATGAAATCAAGTACTGGCGAACAGAAAGTACCCACTTCCCTTGCCTCGAGCACCTTGTAATCCACTTCTGTCTTGAATTGGAGGAGGTTCCTTCTGAAATTGGAGAGTTTCCAAATCTCAAACTAATTGAGGTGCAGACCTCCGGTTCACGAGTGAAAGCATCAGCACTGGCAATACAGGAAGAACAATCGAGCGTTGGCAATGAGACACTCCAAGTTCATATCCATTAAAGGCATTCAGAATTCAGGTGATTACACTTAACTCTTAAAAGCAAGCTCTCAATGAGATGAATTCTGAACGCATTAACCTCTGTTTTCTTGTGAAATATGTGGTTATTACTACTTTAGATAGTTTGATGCCTCTGCATCTGCTCTTTTATTTAACTGATGATGATTGGTAGTATTGTGTTCATATTTTTGTTTTTTTGAAATTAAATTGTGTTTATATGTTTATATGATGTTTGCAGTCTTCTCATCCTCAAACAGAATCAAACACGATGTTTGCAACTTCATTTACTGTAATTAATAATAATAGTGATGATGAAAAAGAATTCTTATGATGCAGGCTCTCAAATATCAAATTTTTGTATCCGAAAATTTAGGTGGGAAGAGAGCTCGAAAGATGATTGAATAAGCGAGGCAGGCATGAAGCAACGGGTGATAACATTTCAGTACCAGAAACTGTTGGTGCCTTTGCATGTAGTTATGGGAGGGATTGTTTATGTTGTTTGAATTGTTCCAAAGACTTATTTGTTTGAATTACTTGTTTTGTGTTGGTGATTTAAATTACAATGTTTTGGAAATTTATATGGTTGAGTGGCTACTTGTTTTTATGTTTGAACATTTCCAAAGTGCGCATTTTGACCAATGAAGTTACTGTTTTATTCCACATTGTTCCCTCTTTGTCATACACTTATGAAAATGAGGTTTAGACTCAATTTCGGACTACACTCAACTGGTAGTTTTTGAAACTGTTCTCGCATCAGGCAGGTTTGGTTCTTGAGCTTGATTCTCTAGAGTACGGACTGATTGGATGGAAAAAGATACATAGAAAGTGTGCAGTGAGGGTGCTTGCCAATCACTAGGTAGCCAGTTTTTCTGAAGCAATGCCGAAAGACCCCATGTCTTTCTTGGCTGGAGAGTTTAGTTAGGCTTCCTTCCCTGCAAACACTGTCTAGACTCTTCGATTTTTCACATTCACCTCTGGAATAATTGAAATGATCTGATCCCAAGCATCAAGAAACTGACACTCGAGTATATCTTTTAGTTTTTTTGACAAGAAGCGAGGAGTACAATCAAACTCCTACATCAAAACAAACAGCGCTAGAAACATACATGGGGATATCAGAATCACCCTCAAGAAAGACACCAGAACGTCTAGCCAATCTATGAGCTGCTACATTTGCACCTAGCATCGCTCTTTATGATTCTTTATGAAAGGGTTTCAGTACAAAAGGTGAAACAGAGGAAATAATCAATTTGCTTTAGAAAACGGCGGAGTCAGGTGTTTGTCCTGATGCTGAATTGACTTCTACTATCTTTGCCTGTGCTTATTTTGAAGAGTTTCTAAGCTATTACATTTTATTAGATGTTTTTTGAAATTAGAAGGTGGTCGATCTTTTTTTATGAATAATTGTTATATTGTTTGGATTTCATGAGGTTATAAGATGTTAGTAATGACATTTATGTAATTAATATGATCAAAAAAGAAAGGGAATGCCTTAAGATCTTAAAAATAATAAGTTCCCCAACTTCTTTTAAAGATCTTATTTTAAAAGCTTACAAGCTTCTTTCTAAAAAATATTGTCAAACACTAAAGCTAAAAAAAGTTACAAAATGGCAGCCCATCTAGACCACTCTTTTTATTTGGAGATGCCGACGTGTGGAAGTATTATGTCGTGAGAGCAATTAGTCATGCACATCTATTTACTTGGTTCCCAAAACTTATATGCAGGAGTCTTACAAAAAGAGAAATTTTTCTTGTTGCATTGTACTTGAGAGGCGCCCTTCACCCCCTTTCCCATCCATCAACTCTATCTTATGGATGATCGTGATATTTTATTTAATCGAGGCCGTGTTCCTGTTTCTACTTGGAACAAAAGCATATTGGCACCAAATTTGCAGCCATGGACAGAGCAATCGAAACTCTGGATTTGTAGTATTTGCCCAAAGTATGTAACTTCCCAAGGGTGGAAATATTTGAATGATGAGAGCAAGAATGACCAACAACAAATGGGTAAGGAAATTCCCCTGTTCTATCTTTTAGTCCGCTTGTACCCATTTTCACAGAGGAAGTTTCTGAAGATGCTGAATGGGCACATGGGAGCTTCCCGCTGGATGCGTATGTGAGTTTTAGATCGTTCAAATGACGAAACTTACTATTATCATCTCTTGGTATGTGCCATAGTAAGTAAGGTATACTCTTGAGCTAATTCACACAGCATTTTTGTATTGTCAATTTGACATTGTTTATGCTCCTAGGATCAATAACTTCTACTAGAGTTTCTTAAAATAATCAACCAGATGGGATAAGGTAAAGAAATAAGTTAGAGCCTTTGACAAGAGAAGCGTATACATATTACTTTTAAGTATAATTAATTTCCTTTCCATGTTTTTTTTTTTTGAAAGGAATTTCCTTTCCATGTTTAAGCATACAAAATGAAAAAGCTCAAGAAGTTGAGAGAGAGAAGAGTGAGAGCAAAGATAAGCTGATTGTCGAGAAGTAGTGAATAAGCAGAAGTAGCTTGTGGGTGAGAAGGTGGATGAGTAGATTTTGCTGTTGCTATGGAGGACTAAGAATTCGAATTGTACGTAAATTTACCTTTTTTCTTTCATCTCCGAAAAAAAACCCGCATTTATGTTTCAGATGCAATGCAACAAAATATTAAATCCAATATCTTCTTCGGGGCAGTTTTAACTAACTCCCCATAAGTTTGAAATATTTTTACTTTACTCCATGTAAAATTATACAACATAATAGGATATAAATACGACATTAGAACGTTTTAGTACTACATTTTGTGAATATTATACAACATATTTTGAGAGGTATTTTAAGTACGACACTATATGTAAATCATACAACATTTTGCCAAAATAGGGAATTAAATAGAAATATGATACCCAACTAGGGATTTATCCCACATTACCCTATCTTCTTTTCATCTTGTAAATCTTCCAAGTTGAATTTTTGAATCCAAAGAGAAAAGGGATTTCGTTTTGGGCGCGTATTATGGTAATGAGGCCTTTGAAATGGGCCATGTTTATCTTCACGGTAACAAGTCAGACTGCTTGGATGATACTGTTGGGCTCTTTATAAGAGTGTAGGCTTAGCTCTTTTGTACAGTTTTCTCCAGGGTGGAGACTTGCCGGGTTCTTAGGCCTTTTTCAAGTATTCTTTTCTTCTTGGTATCGTTCGGTAAGGTGTGACAAGTGAGTTTTTCTTCTATTAGTTAAATATTAACCCGATATACCTCAACGTGTAAGTTTTAAGCCAAAATATGTATATAATTATATCGAGTCATTTAAAAAGGAGTCATTGATTTCACGTTAAAGCCCTTTTCTTGAATATTGAATCCCTAACCTAATGTTTTGGCGAGATCAGTGACCACATTGTTAATGGGGCTTGGGACTAGTGTACGTGGCTATTCGGGGAAGCTCGGGCTGACGGGGATCTCCATACATTAGTCCCACCAAAAATCAAGAGTCCCAAACTCTCTAGGAGATTAGCGAGGAAAGGGAGCTGAGCGCCTTTAGGGAACTCATGAACCCCCTTTGGTCAATGAATGAGGTGGTCGGGCCTTGCTAACCCGTCCACCGCCCGGAGGAAAGAGGTGTACGTGTATTGAATGATAGCATGAATGATTGAATGAAAGAATGATTGTGACTGAATGAATGATTGTGTGATCACTAATGAACGAATAAATGAATAAATGCACACACGACGTGGAGGTTGGAGAATTCGCCCTCTCGCCGGGCTCACGTATTTACCGCATGATTTTAATGAATAAATGAGATTGATTGTTGTAACCCCGAGCATTGTTTTCCTTGTTTTCACCCACTTGGGAAAATATTTCAAAACCTCGCACGGGATTATAACTTGCATGTGAGGGTGTTTAATTCTGCACTATTTATTATATTAAACCTTGTTTTATACCCACCAGTCTCCTATAGACTGAACCCGGCTTTGTTTTCAGTTTTTGCAGGTTTGGAGCGCTAGGCGGGAGTCCGAGTCTGTCGAGTATTGTGGTCTAGTCCGAGTCACCTCATTGCATATTGTAAATTGTTTAATTTGACATGAATGTATGAATTATTATGATTTTATGTTATTGATTCGGGACAGGCTTCTAGGGATAGATTGAACCCGTATTTATGATTGTGTTTATGATTTATGTTTATGTCTGAATTTTCGGGACTAGGTCATTATGTTAGTTGAACCCGTTATTTTACTTGTATTGGTATTGGATTATATGCTATGCTTCCGCACTTGTCATTTCTCTTTGTACTTTATTAATTGGTTTCGAAGGTTTAGTTCCCTCGCAGCCTAGTGAGTGAGTGAGTCCCCGTTCGCTGTGACTTGGCACGTGTATGGACTGCCCATTTCATATACGGGTCGGGTTTCGGTGCGGGGGATGTGGCGCCTTCCGTTTGGGGTGTTACAGTATTTCTATTTTTCTTTCTCCATCTTCTTTCTATTTTTCTATTTCATTTCACAATCGAAAAATGCTCATTGTAGTTTCAGCTAAAGTTCTAGATTTTGCACCCCCAATTAGTTCCTTAAGTTGTATATACTTTCCATGCCCAAAATTCTACTAACCTACTGCTGTAAATCATTTGATACATAAGGTGCGAACAACACATGTAATTTGTTAAAATTTAATTTGAGACCCAAAGACTTGCGAAACGCCTCAACCACACTTTGAATGCACTTTGCTCCATCCATGGTTGCTTTGGCTCCCAATATTAAGCTGTCCACGAAAAGCAAGTTTGAGATGTGAGACCTTTTCTGACATACCATAATTGGCTTCCAAGTCTGGCTAAAACGGTTTCCTCAATTATATAAGTAAGTTGTTTCATGTAGAGTACAAACAAATAAGGTGAGAGTGATTGCCTTATCTAATGCCACACATCCGTACAGCCTCTGTCGGTTCACCATTCTATAGAATTTCCGATTGTATCCTCTACATTCTGCTCATAATGATATTGATGATTTTCTTCGAGAATTTGAAGAAAGTTAAAGTTTTTCTCAAAAAATTCTACCCATTTTTTTCGTACGCCTTTTCAATATTCAATTTCAGTACCTTGCCCCTTTTGTATCGTTGGAGTGGTGTAGCATTCATAACACTTCTTTAGGCATCAAGATATTGTAATGGGTGTCTCGGCCGGGAATGAAGCTATTCTGGTTCGATCCCATAATTTCTTTGATATACGGCTTGAAATCATCTTGATAATCATTTTTGAGCAATACATTAACATAATGGCCCGAAACTCATTTATATTCTAGAGCATTAATTTTTTAAATTAGGCAAATAGATAATCGATAATCCTTCTTTGGAATTGATTCTCTCTCTATGCAAGCATTGATGAAGTTCACTATCGAATCTTCAACTATATCCTAATAGGTTTTAAAAAAGTAAGTTTGGAAACCATCTACTCCCAGCTCTTTATAAAGGTGTATGCTCTTCACTATCCTCAAGATTTTCTCATTTGAGGTCATTCTTGGCAAGTTATTTTTTCGCTAACACCTTAGGGTTCATTGGTGCAAGCTAATACCAAGACTCATCAACTTTTTAATGGTATCTCCATTGGATAGTTTGGTGTAGTACTCCCAAGTGTGTGGCTTCAGTTGATCATTATTGGTTGCCCATTCATTGCTTATTTTGAGAGCATTCACCTGGTTCCTCATTCTTCTCGTTATGGTTGAGAGATGAAAGAAACGTGTATGTTTATCCCTTGAACTGGAGCCAATTAATTCTGGACTCTTAAAACCAAATAATATCTTCTTGTTGTAATAGTTTGTTATATCCTGCCATCAATTCTTTCTCCAAATCTTTTGAATATTTACCTTGCTTGGCTCATGCATAATGCTCTGAAAATTCTTTGTATTTTTTCTTTATTTTTTCGCTTTTCGAACACATTGAAAACTGTTCAAGGACCATTATTTTGGAGTAATGATCCCAATTCAAAATGTCCTTCAAGTTTTGATTCGGCCAATAAGTCGTGTATTACTACTTTGGAAAATGTAGATCTAAATTGATAACTGTTGTATCAATCTTATTCAAATTAAATTCGAAAATTCTCCATATCGTTTCTTGAGCTGACACTCAATCTAACATCTTGAAAATTTTAATCTAATCTTCGAAATTTTGTTTACCATTCTACGCAATATTAATTATCACTTTGCCATGTCCTTTATGAATATATTTGTAAAAATATTTTACAGTTGTTCTTAATTTTGGTACAAGTTGGTATATACATTAAAATTAAGTATTTCTTCTTTTAATAACTATTCTTCATCTCTTTTTTATATTATCTTTGCCATTTGATCTTGCATTCCATTTTCTTATTTGTATTTCTCTAATGAGTATTATTTCAAATTTAAGTTAATTTTTTTTATAATTAATTTTATGTATGTAGTAGAAGTAATTAAAAGAGTATATTTATATAAAAACTTAAGGAATGTTTAATCGAATACTATAAAAATTATTTATAAAATTAGATTATATCTTATTTTTATATGCACACACATTGAGTCTCTTTAGTATTATTAATTTAAAGTAACTTTGGTCTAATGACCTGACATTTTAAATTGTGGTATATTAAGTCGTAAGAAACTAAAAATGCTAATTGTGGTATCTTAAGTCGTAATAAACCAAAAAAGTTATTTGTACTTTTTCGTAATTAATTTATATTTTATTATATAAACTAAATGAAGATTATATGGTTAGTTAGATTTAGATAATTATAATTATATTACTATATTAGTATTAGTTAATTAAAAAATATTATATTAGAATTAATTAATTTATTGAAAATATTTTATGTAAATTATTCAATTGTATTATTTTATTAATTAGATAAGTTTATAGAATTATAATATGATATTAATTTAAGAAAGTTTATGAATTTAGATAATTAAAACTATGGACTTATATAAT
The DNA here is from genome assembly GCA_037501455.1 of Lantana camara. Lineage (NCBI taxonomy): Eukaryota > Viridiplantae > Streptophyta > Magnoliopsida > Lamiales > Verbenaceae > Lantana > Lantana camara. Next base: position 119,540,063 of record CM074857.1, read on the forward strand.
TAAACTTACATTAGGATTGATTTATTGAAAGTTATCTTATGTAACTTGTTTGATTTAAATAATATTTTATTTTACATAATTATAAAAATTTGTTAATGGTTAGTTAGATTTAAATAATTATAATTATATTACTATATTAATATTAGTTAATTAAAAAATATTATATTAGAATTAATTAATTTATTGAAAATAGTTTATCTTAATTATTCAATTATATTATTTTATTAATTTGATAAGTTTATAGAATTATAATATGATATTAATTTAAGAAAGTTTATGAATTTAGATAATTACAACTATGGAATTATATAATTAGACTTGCATTAGGATTGATTTATTGAAAGTTATTTTATGTAACTTGTTCAATTTAAATAATATTTTATTTTACATAATTATAAAAATTTATTAAAATTTATAAAGTGAATCAATTTGTTGTTTTTTGATTCGTTTTTAGATATATATATCTTATTATAATATTTTAAATTATAGACCTTAAAATTAAAAAATAGACAACTTATATCATAAAATTTGAATACAATTAATTGATATATTAATATTAAAACAATCCTCGTTGAACTATATATCTTTTTTTGGGTAAGTTGGAGAAATTTTAATTCTACCAAGAGTTCTATTTTAAGTTGATAAGTACTTTTTAAATATAATTAAATTAATAATTTATAACATGTATTTACATTATTATCCTTGACAAATAGTTATTGACATAATTATTGTGAGGATATTCTAATTGGTCCGTATTTTGTAAGAAACCAAAAACCCAACTCGTACTTTTATAACATATATAGATATAGATAGATAGATATAAAAATAATAATAAAAAAAATAAAGTAACAAATAAATGAAGAGGAAGAGATGTTGGTAAGTGTCATTTTCTTCTTGATCCAAGATCCAAAAACGATCATTTTCGTGCAAGTTTCATGTTTACCTTCGGTTACGAAAAGTGTTGTAAAGTACAAACTTGTTATATAAATGTATCATCACCAATGATAGATACAGACACGACATGATATAAATACGATAATATAGATATTTATAAAAAAAAATTACGTGAGAAGTGTTAAATATGGTATTCGATACGACATGACACGACACGACACGACAAACTAATATTTTTAAAAATACCTATGCATCATAAATCATCACACAACCCAAAGTGGAGACCGGAAACCCCATCAAGTATTTGTATAAAATCAGTAATTAAAATATTTTAGAATAAGAAAAATGTGTTTGATGCCGTCTCGGAGTATTATCACATACTTTTTTTATTATACTTAATGCACCAGTACTCGATTCTTCGTCTATGTAAATTTATGCGTATTCCTCGCTTTAAGACGATAAAAATTTATTTCTCCATGCTGACGAATTTGTTCGTATTTCTAAGTACTTTAAAACAAGTTATGATTTTTTAATTCATGTATTTAATAATATGAAGACGAATTTTAATTTTTTGATTTAACATGTGATAATTGTTAGGTAATTTTTGATTTTATGCATTTAAAATAATGAAATTAGATAATTGTCATTAATAGTTAAATAAAATAAAATTTTATCTTATATTATTTTTTAAAATTTATCTTAAAATTGTATATAAAATAAAGTTATACTATATATATAATTATTAAAATATTATTTTATTAAACGTTCTAAGGAGCTTCAACACTCACTTATTTTTACCCGCAACCGCTCACACTCCCACATCCGCACTATATAACCTAGGTCTTGGCTATTACAGTATAATTGAGCAGTTTCTTTTATTGAGATAATAAAAAAATTAATTGAGATAGGTCAATTATTCGGTATATATGGTATCAAAGTCCGAGTAAACTAAGAGAATTTACCATCATTCATTTGTAAATAAGAATATAATGGAACGGAAAGAAGTTTAATAGCATTTTAGGGTATTCGTTAGAATTTAGAAATAACGTTAAATATTTAAAAGGGCACATGTGTTAGAATTTTTAACTTTGTATCACTTTTGATTTCAATATTTTAAAAGTTGATATTTTAAAAATAATATTTGAGTTCTTAAAATTAATTATTCGTCTCGTTTAAATCCTTCCAACCAAATTTTAGTGAATTTTAATACCCAAAGTTTCAAATTTGCATCTCTTTATAAGTTCTCAATGTTCTAAAAGATACATTTAAATCCCTAAAATTAATAATTTATCTCGTTTAAATATTTTAAATCAAAATTAGTACTGACGTGACACAATGCCAGTATGAAGCGCCATGTTGTGCTAAACGACGCACACCATGCATGTCATGGAGTCCGAGATAACAAATTCAAAATTTTTTCCACTGAACTGGTGAGGTTGATTCTGCTTATAAGTCCTCCAACCGAAAAAACCTGTCCATCCAAACACTTAGGTCAAGATGAACATTAGAGTGCATTAGATACAAAAGATCTTCCAACAAAATATATTCAAATGAAATAAATACAAGTGTATTTATAATGGTGGAACTTTGTGCGTGTTCAAATCATCTCAAAGTAACACTCAAAATGCTCAGTGTACTTGTCTGCGGTTATAGGCTTGGACGCTTGGTGCATTTGTTAGGAGGTCAAATGTGATACAAACGTGTAATTTTAGCAACTAAAATTAACTAATATTTAGTCTGAAAAACTTAAATGAAATAAATTATTAATTTTAGGGATTGATCAAACATCATTTTTTAAAATATTAAAAATAAAATACTAAAAAATAAAAATTGAAGAATCAGGTATAATATTTGTCCTATTTAATACGTTGCTAGAAAATCATGTTCTTGAGATAATACAAAGTTGAAATATTTAATCTACACTAATTTATTATAATGGTCTTTTCAAATAATTAAAACTATTTACAATCGATCGATTTCTAAATATTTTTCTTAGTTGGGCCATTTTTACTGTACTGGACTGCTGTAAGCCCCTTCGGAAGTCCCTTGCCCTAAATACTAGAAAATGGGGGAAGAGGCAAGGGATATGTGCTTGCTTGGCGGAGCACAAGGGTTGGAATCGTGTTGTCCCGACGATACTTGGCACGGATGCATGGAATGTCGGATAATTGAGCTTGATGGCTGGGCATCAAGCAAGGTTGGGTGCGTGTGTCGCACACGGCGCGCGCGAGACTTGGTGGCTTGCGCGCATTTGAGGGATTTTCCCGCAAGGATGGAAGATTGGGGCGGACCGTTGCGGGCTGGTGCGGACAAGGCAGGCACTTGGCGCGGCTGCGTGCGGGATAGGCGCGGACGCTAGCGCAAGGCTACGCGCATGGCTGGGGCGTGCGCGCACAAGTCCAGCAGCCCCAAATCTTGGCGGGAACGGTTATCATTTTAAGCGGGAAAGATTACGCGATGGCTTGTGGCGGATTTCAAGATTATTTGGGCGCCAAAAGCTTCAGAAACGCGGAAGGCTTTGACTTGGGCGGTTATTGAGCATAACCGCCAAGTTAGTGGGCGAAGTGGCTGGAGTGAGTGGCGGTTATGGGCGGATTTTGGTGGGAAATCGCCCAGAACTTAGTGGAGCCTTGAAATTCGAATTTAACCTAGCAGATTGGGTTGTAATCTGCACTATAAATAGGTTGGCCCTGACTTGTGCGAGTTCAGTGAGTGAAATTGTGTGCAAGCGAGCCATTCCTTGTATTATTGTTCGGAAAATTAATATAAGGTTGGGAAGTGTTGGGGCTTTCCCGTATATCTTGGTGCAATCTTAATACAGCAAGTGTGTGTGGGTTTTGCTTGTTGTATGCTTGGGGAAAAACGTTGAAAAAGGGTTGGGCTTGAGCAATTCACTTCAACTCTAAACTTAGCAAACGAGTGTGGGGAAACCTAAGGGAAACACGAGAGTTTGCGAGGTTGGGAAAAGGCTGACTGATTTGTGGGGGCAAATCAGGCCGGAGCTGGTCGGATTGTAGAAGAATTCTAGTTTAAGAGTCCGCACAGCTTTCAAGTGGTATCAGAGCCCGGTTTACGGGTTCTGATCGGTTACTTCGAAGCATGGATGATCAAGTGCCGCTGCGTGAAATGATGCTTAACCTTGAGGCAAGGGTTAAGAGGATGGAAGAGTATCTTGGGCAGCCTCGCGAGTCTCCAACGATGGCGATTTTCCAACAAATGCGAGCAATCCAAGAGCAATTTGCTGCTCATGAGGCAAAGATTAAGAAGCTCACGGAGGAATTGCCAGAATTTGTGGAAGGAAGGGTCGTATCGGTGTCAGAAGATCTCGGTGTTCTCACTGATACCGTAGATTTAAAACTTGATGGCCTAAACATGGAGTTGGGCATCTTGAAGAAGGCTGTGCATGCTGTTGGAGCAGGTGATGGTGCTGCTCCGTCCAAGGTTCGAGTTCCTGATCCTTCGCCCTTTGGTGGTGTTCGGAACGCCAAAGAGCTTGAGAATTTTCTGTGGGATATGGAGATGTACTTCAAGGCCGCGCGGGTGCCTGATTCTGAGAAGGTTTCCATAACCTCGATGTATTTGACGGGAGACGCAAAGCTATGGTGGCGATCTCGTTTGACGGAAGATGCAAGTGCTAATCGAGAGGGAATCGATACGTGGGAAGCACTGAAAAAGGAATTGAAGGATCAATTCCTACCTTGCAATTCTTCGTGGCTTGCAAGGGAGTCCCTTCGGAATCTGAGGCATGTTGGGACAATTCGGGACTACGTCAAAGAATTCAGTTCGTTGTTGCTAGACATCAAAGGCATGGCGGAAGATGATAAGCTGTTCAACTTTATGGCGGGTTTGCAACCTTGGACACAAGCTGAACTTCGAAGGCTTGGTGTCAAGGATTTGTCAACTGCCATCGCTGCTGCTGATAGATTGGTGGATTTCAGGAGTGTTGGTGGTCCTGATCTTCGAAATGAAAGAAGGAATTTCGGGAAAGACAAGGGCAAGACAAAATTCAAGCAAAAGGAAACCAAGGAGGTGACAGTTGGACCTGATGTTGCTATGGCCAAAGCAAAAACGGGTTGTTACCTTTGTAGTGGCGACCACAGAATGAGGGATTGTCCGAGGCGAACTAAGTTGAATGCTTTAGTGACAGAACCGAACGAAGAGGAAGATGATGGTTCTATTCGGATGAGTTCTTTGCAATTGTTGAATGCAATGCAGGTAATGTCTCGAAACAACAACAAAGATCTGTTGTATGCTAAGGTCTTTGTGGATGGGCAAGAAACGCAAGCGTTGGTGGACACGGGGGCATCAACAAGTTTCATTTCAGAAAGTTTGGTCCAAGAGCTGGGCTTGGATCTCGAGGAATGTTGCAGCGAGGTGAAGGCTGTAAATGCACAACCAAAGTCAGTCAAGGGAGTGGCCAAAATTGATCTAAGAGTTGGTCCGTGGCATGGGCGGTTCGAGGTAGTTGCTGTCCCGCTTGACGACTTTTCCCTTATCTTAGGGAACGATTTCTTGAAGATGGCTAAGGTCACGGTACTACCTTTCCTGGGTGGCTTGTTCTTTACTGAAAGTTGTCCCGGATTTGTGAGATGTGAGTACTCGGTGGGGGAACCTAAAGTTGTCGGAAAGAAGAATGAAAGATTGGAGCAGGCCAAGGGTGAATTAAAGAGGGGTGTCTCGCACCTTGGTTCTCTAATTCAGACGGCAAAATCAAATCTGAGGGCGGACATGGCTATGAAGAGACCCTCAACATTTGCCGAGGATGCCAAAAACAAAGGGAAGCAAACTTGGGAAGAGTTTTCAACACGCCTCAAAGAGGAATTGGATGCTATACGAGGCGATGTGGACCGTCTAAGGGATGATGGGAATGTTCCGGATACGAACGACACAAGTGGCAGCCAAACTTCGAGGTTTTCCCACGAACCTCGGGTTTATGAAAGGAAAGAGCTGAAGGTGTACCATCGAAGGCGGGAAGTTGTTCAATTAAAAAGGAAAGAAGAAACGGTGGAGAAATGGTTACCACTAAACTTGGGGCCGAGATCATTCAAGGATGCGCTCCTATCAAGTCCAACGGAGGTAGATGGCAAAGATGGGAAGGAGATGGATGATGGTCGGAAAAAGAAAAAGAAGGCTGAAGTCAACCCGACGAGGGCGTCGGTTCCTCTTGGTGGGGGAAGTTTGTAAGCCCCTTCGGAAGTCCCTTGCCCTAAATACTAGAAAATGGGGGAAGAGGCAAGGGATATGTGCTTGCTTGGCGGAGCACAAGGGTTGGAATCGTGTTGTCCCGACGATACTTGGCACGGATGCATGGAATGTCGGATAATTGAGCTTGATGGCTGGGCATCAAGCAAGGTTGGGTGCGTGTGTCGCACACGGCGCGCGCGAGACTTGGTGGCTTGCGCGCATTTGAGGGATTTTCCCGCAAGGATGGAAGATTGGGGCGGACCGTTGCGGGCTGGTGCGGACAAGGCAGGCACTTGGCGCGGCTGCGTGCGGGATAGGCGCGGACGCTAGCGCAAGGCTGCGCGCATGGCTGGGGCGTGCGCGCACAAGTCCAGCAGCCCCAAATCTTGGCGGGAACGGTTATCATTTTAAGCGGGAACGGTTACGCGATGGCTTGTGGCGGATTTCAAGATTATTTGGGCGCCAAAAGCTTCAGAAACGCGGAAGGCTTTGACTTGGGCGGTTATTGAGCATAACCGCCAAGTTAGTGGGCGAAGTGGCTGGAGTGAGTGGCGGTTATGGGCGGATTTTGGTGGGAAATCGCCCAGAACTTAGTGGAGCCTTGAAATTCGAATTTAACCTAGCAGATTGGGTTGTAATCTGCACTATAAATAGGTTGGCCCTGACTTGTGCGAGTTCAGTGAGTGAAATTGTGTGCAAGCGAGCCATTCCTTGTATTATTGTTCGGAAAATTAATATAAGGTTGGGAAGTGTTGGGGCTTTCCCGTATATCTTGGTGCAATCTTAATACAGCAAGTGTGTGTGGGTTTTGCTTGTTGTATGCTTGGGGAAAAACGTTGAAAAAGGGTTGGGCTTGAGCAATTCACTTCAACTCTAAACTTAGCAAACGAGTGTGGGGAAACCTAAGGGAAACACGAGAGTTTGCGAGGTTGGGAAAAGGCTGACTGATTTGTGGGGGCAAATCAGGCCGGAGCTGGTCGGATTGTAGAAGAATTCTAGTTTAAGAGTCCGCACAGCTTTCAACTGCCATAACACTAAAATTTTATTTTCTGCTTACATGGTCTGTTCGAGTCGTTGTGGGCTAGCAGGCCCATACACAGATAAGGTAAATTGGTAATACTTCTCTAGCTAAAATTATGGGAAATAATTGATCCTCGAATAACTTTTTTCCCTTTCTAGATAAAATCTATGAGGTCCGGATACGAACACGAGACCGCACAATTTTTTTTTTTTTTGAATTTTTCACGTTAGGAGTGTCGGACATGGTGTCCGAATACGGTGCCCGATACGATACGACACGACACAACACAACAAAATGATACTTTTAGAAGTGTCCGTGCATTATAGGATAAAACATTCACCGTCAATTAAAATTATTGTCCCCTCATTGAGTTGTAGCATTTGCTATCGATTACAATAACTAATTTTCTTACTGAATCGTAAATGCTCCAAAGGGTGAGACAACTTTCATCATACTTAATTGTTGGATAGATAAGTCTCTTACGGTTAACCGTAGCTTCCAAATTTGATTACCTTAGGGTAATGTTTGAAGTATACTGTTAGAACTTTTATGAGGAGACAATAGAATTGGGAAAAAAACTTGTTCTAAAAAGTAAAATTTTATTTATGATTATTGATTTAAAATAAATGTTTTCTTATACATGGAAAATATAGTTTAAGTGATAGTTTTGGTAAGATAGGGGAAAAAAAAAACATAGACACATACACAATATTAAAGCTAATATTGAAATGTGAAATAATGAGATCAATTTTGATATTATTTATATCTGATTGCGAGGAAGAGAAAGAAAATCCAGGTATTTTCCCAATAGCTGTGGACAAATTGTTGATTTTTATCAATTGTCCACTTACCACTTATATCCCATCTAATAATTTTTATCCTAATTCATTTGTACATATAGTTATATTCCGTTAGTATAATGCACAAAGGCATAGAGATTTATGGAATCTGATTCTTGGACGTGTGGAGCATAGTTTGTCCATAATGTATACATTTTAGATGCATGCTTTGTCTGAAAACGGGGTTAATTGGCTGTTCTGTCATGACTTAAAAATTATCTTTATATTTCGAATATAAAAAGTTGATGCCTGACTATTACAATACCATTTGCTTCTAGTTGATGAGGGGTATACATATAGTTTCTATATGAAGTTTCATCGATCTTAAAGTCGAAATAATTTAAACCATATAACTAATTATCTTATAAAATGTGAGGCAATAGAATAAACTATTCAGTATGTTTGAATATCAATTAACCACATGATCGGATTATTTTCCACCTCTCATAAACAATGGTATATACTTCCTCTATTTCATATCACTAAAGTTTATCTGGGAAAAAATTAAGTGAAAACTAATCAAATTTAATTACATGCACAGTACACGCACTACAACAAAAACTTGTTTCAGCAACCATTTTTTATGGTGGCTAAAAGTAACAAATTGGTCGCTGAAAGCAATAGCAACCAAATTTTGGTTGGTCACAAGTGGTCACAACAGGGTACTTACTAAAAGTGCTCAGTGACCAATTATAAATTTGGTTTCTAAAAATTGTATTTTTAGCAACCATTCAATATCGGTCATAAAAAATAGAATAATTAACAACCAATTTTTTATTCGCTGATGGAAAATCCATGGTGGCTGTAACATCACAATTGTTGCTATAGTTATATTTACAGTGACCATTTTCCTTTTGTTGGTAAAATATAATCTTTTAGCAACCATGACATTGGTTGCCATTTCCTTTATTCGGTTGCAGCAAGATTTGTGTAAATTATGTATTAGCTACCATATTGTGACAATAAAATCTAGTTACTAAAATACACTTTTAGCAACACAAAAATTTGTTAGAATGGTTGCAATTTTGTCGCAAATTATATTGAGTATTTACAATTTAGCAGCCAAATATTACTTATTAGTCATTAATGAGGATTTATTACCCACCAAATGATGGTTGGAAAAGTAATCTAGATGGTTTGTATTGTACCTTTATTAAAGACCAAATAAGTGGTTGTAGAAAATTATTCAAATTGGTTGTTGATATTAATTTTAAATAATTTTTTCATATTTTAAATATGAAATAATTAATTCAAAAAGAAATATAAGTTAATTAATTCAATCATCATACTAAAAAAAACTGATCAAGAAATAAATTAATAAAATTGTAAACAAAGCGTGACATTGCCCATAATGTCATAATGTTAATCATTCATTATCAAATCTCTATAAATACACATTTTACACCAATAATAGATCCACAATTTTTATATACTTGAAGCAATACCTGCAAGTAAATGGAGTAATGGAGTAAGGAGATCAACAGTGTTGTAATCAAACGTGAATGAATGTAAATTACCCATGAATTGATCTCAGTTAAAAATCTTTGTATTAAAAATCTTACCTGCAAGGGTATTAATGTTGTTGACAAGAAATCTTTGTATTCATCAAGTAAGCAAGTTCTCTTGGACTTATGCTAGAGAGTTCTGACACGAGCAAGTTCATTTTTTCTGCCTATTGATGCAAAACATTAGAAAGAAATTAGCGGAAAACGGATTATATAAACATTACAAGTTATGATTCATACTTTAAAAGTACTAGCAGATATCAAATGAGTTGCACCTGAAATCGTGATAATAAGTACCTAATAGTTGGACATGTGAATCTATAACGAACTTGAAGAATTTTTTGTAAGAATCTTCTATCATATTAGAAATAAGTTTTAATGAATAATAATGGATAAAATACATATAATTTAATAAATTTCTCATTTTCTAAGATACAAACATATATTATCCATTGGTTTATAACAAATAATCTAGATACAGACATCCAAATCTTATCAAAGGAACTGACTTAAATTAGTTCATTAAAGGTAATATGTTCTATATAATTATCTAATTCAGTTTAAAATATGTAATATTAACTAGTACTAACATAGAGATTGTACTTCTTGACACAGGCAAAACACTACATAAACAATATTATTGGGAAGTTATTGAATTGAAGCTAGTAAGAAACTTCTATAAGGCAGAAATATTTCAAAAACTTCAACAACAAATCAAAGCTAAGATAGTTTATGAGCTTCTTTGAGGAAAAAAATAACTGATTAAACTTCCGTTTGTCTTTCATGAATACGAAAGAAAGAAAGAAAGAAAAGACAATAAAAGAATATATAGTAAATATAGTAAAGTAGAAGTATTCTATTTTCTAATGCCTTATTTAGTTGGCAAAAGATAAATATTTCAAAAACTTCAGCACACGTGCTTTTTCTTTCAAGTGAAAAATATGGCAACATTAGTTACCAACTTTGAGGATTAATGGTTAGATGAACTTTAATCAGTACTATAGTATTATGAAGCCATCAGTGTTATTGTGTGTACAAACTATTGTGAAGTCACAGAGTACCAGAGTTATCAGCAAAAACTAGGATGCCTTATTCTTGTTGCTCCAGTTAGCAAAAGATATGATAATACTTACATGAAACAAATGCATGAATAGGAACAAATGCATAAATACAAACAAATAAGAAGCTGGTTAATATCTATCAAGATAAAATTAAGTGGCTGAGAATCTGGGTAGGCCTACAGTTAAAAAATAAAAAGAATAGAAAAAAGATAAACATAAATTACCTTTGTTGCCGAAGAGCACATTGAAGATGCCATGGTCTGCATCACGTCAACAATGGAAGAAATAGCTTCTTGCACCTTCTGAACATTTCGTAAAATGTTGAAAAACCAATAGAAAGGAAAGATTAGCTTCTTTTAAGTTATTCCAAATGATAAAACCACCAATGTTGCGATAATGAGACTTTTATTTATTTACAGAAAGAACAAAATACCTTTGCACCGCCAACAACAGGAAAACATATAGTGATATAATAGAACTAGACACTGAATTGCAGTAGTCTCCATCCATTAAATCCCAGATTCCAAAATGTGGCTCCTGCTTTCATCAAGGATATTAAAAGGTGAACAACAACTAATATATGCCAGTTATATGTCATCAACATGCATGTGAGTACAAGCAACCATTGCTCATGACGTGTGTGTGTGAGTGAGTGAGTGTGTGTGTGTGTGAGAGAGAGAGAGAGAGAAACCAAGCCTTTATGCATAGAACTTCAACTGCCTTTTTTCTTGCAGCTTCCAGCATTTTTACACAGAACTTCAACTGCGTTTTTTCTTGCAGCTTCCAACGTTTTTACAATGACTTGTCTTCACATCCTAAAAATTACCAAAAGAACAAAACCCAAAACAAAACAATTAACATCAAAGAAGCAGTTAAGATGTTGGAATTTCAAGTAAAATAGAACGGCGATATGATAAATCACTGCAGTTAAGAAACGGTCATACATACTTGAATTAGTAGTAAGATTCAGTCACTTCAGTCAAGAAACAATAATACATACTTGAATTAGTATATTTCAACTTACTTCATCTGCCATAAAATAATCCAAATAAATCTGATTGGAATTTGAATTAAGCAGATTGTGATGTAATCAAGCTTACAGTCTAGCACTCTTACCTCAGAGGATAAAAAAAAGAAAAGCTCTTACGTTCTTGTGAGTTCTCTATGGTCATATTTCTTAGCTTCTTCCAACATGGCCTTGTATTCCTGCATGGTGTAGTTCTTGTGAAGTATAGTCACCGAGTTTTATCCACTCCCTATCCATTTGTATAAGCCAAGAACTACAAAGAATACAATGTGGGATTAACATCTTTTAAAATAGACAGTTCCATAATAAGGTGAAATCAACATACAAGATCTATTTAATCCCGCTTAAATAATAAGTTGATATCGTGAAAAGCATGTTTTGTTTTCAATATGCACTCATTAATGATCTCATAAATCTCATAATAATAACAAAAATCATGTTATGTTTCAATTACTCAAAAGACGTATGACCATGATAACATTACTTGTTATATGACCTATGTTTATTCTATAGCAAAGAAATCTTATATTCAGGCAAGTCCACAACATAAAATCAAATGCAGTAAACTCTTGCATAGAATTGTAGCAACTTGTTTCAATTTAAATAATTGCTAGGCTCACGCTTTTGAATAATTAAGTTCCAACACAAACCTAATTTCAGAATCTTCAGAATCAGCAAAAATTCGGCAAACATACCGAGCCAGCTATTAGCAGAAATATATCAGTTCCCAAAAATGCTAGAAAAGGATAAATCAGGAATGTACCAAATTCATTTAGTCAGTTCGAAAAAGAAAAAAATTAATCGATTTGTATTTTAATACAGGTCACTGAGCAAAGGCGAGAAAAGAAATAAATATAAAATACACAACAATGGAATTAAAGACACAAAAAATTGAAAGCCACACATTGATTACTAACCGATGGTGCCAAGGGAGGGGCAGTTGCGCAACCTAGAAAGCAACGGCGGAGATGAGATTGGGAGCAAGTGGCGGCGGGCAGTGGCGAGGCGACGTAGAAGTACGACTCAGCGGTTATGGCGGTGGCGTTTGCGGCTGATGGTGCCGGCGATTAAAATTTGTTATGGCTGTGGCGTTTGCGGCAACAGACAACGGTGTTTGCTTTCCTTTATGTCGGCTGGGAATTTGGGTGGGGATTTGGGAATGAAACTTGCACTTCCAATTTTAATTTCTGAAAGACGTGGTCTGCTGAGTGTGAAAAGGGATTTGGGAATGAAACTTGCACTTCCAATTTTAATTTTTTTGAAAGACGTGTTCTGCTGAGTGTGAAAATTTTATTTTATTCTTTTGATAATGAAATTATGAGATGTTGAAATAAAATTCATTGAAATAAATTGGAAATAGGTACTTATTTTAAAATCTTCTGTATTCTCCTCATTTTTTGTCATATTAGCAACTATATTATAATTAATAACGTTTTATAAGTATATTATATAATATACTTCTAAATATGTGTGTTAGAAAAATAAAATTAGTAATTCATATAACATAGTTTAATAAAACTCATATCATTTATTCAATATAATAATATAAATAGAACTTATTATAATAAAAATCAAATAAATAAATAACTATCTAAAATTAGAAGAGTTGATGTGGTAAGGATTTTTTCAAATTTTATTTACAGGGTTATTTGTGCATATTTCAATAGATTTCTAATTCAAATAACAATATATTATCAATAAATCTTTAATATTTTAATATCAAATGTGCATAGGAAGTATACTTAAAGAAAATTATAAAATATTTCTCAATTTTTATTTACAGGGTTATTTGTCCCTTGATTTGCATAATGTCAACTTCAAATATTTCTCAAATTATAAAAAAAAAACAAAAACTATATATATATATATATTTTTTTTTTTTTTTATTTTTTTTTTTTGGTACATCAAAAACTATAATTTTTAGTTTAATTGATATTGAGAATTAAATTTTAAATTTATAAAAATAATAATATATAAACCTCAAAAGGAATGTAATGTAAGAGATCGATTCATAAAACTTGAAAAATATGTCTTTCTTTTTTAGTAGTTAGGGAGACAATCGTTCTAATTCAAAAAGTAGGGAGCACAGCATAAAAATGACCAAAATATAAGAGGCGCCCAAAATTAGCCCTAATAATTATCCCAAAGAGTAATATATATAATTGATGTCTAATATATTTCCTAATGGAAAATCAATTTAATTTTGGAATATAATTGCAAATTCATAAATATCCTAAAAATATACGTATTATTATTATTATTTTTTTGTTCCGTGCATATAGAAAATTATAAGTACTATTGATATGTTTAATTAAAGGGTGTATGCAATCGGGTACAGACGGTTTTATAAGTAAAATGTCACTCGACCCGAAGTATGCGGGGTTGTAACAATATAAATCGTAAATGCATAATTATTTTTTCAAAGCGACGTTCGGGTTAGGTGCGTGCGGTTATATAGGAGGCGTATTGGCTGTTTGATAGATTATATATATATATATATATATATATATATATATATATATATATGATGGGTTCAGAAATGGGTGGATCCGAATCCGATCACTTTACGATTTGTATTTTGTGGAGGAAACCACCGGAGCCTCGCCGGAAATGAGAAAGGGGTTCAACCTGTTGGGACAAGCACAAGAAAAGTCAGAAGGCCAAGCTGGGGGAACTGGGGGTGATACCCAGTTTGGCTCTCCGACGCTCAAGTCAGTTCAATGTATGGAGGAAAATGTAAGTTCAGTCACAATATATATATATATTTAATAAAAATTCTTTATACTCATAATTTTAACCCAATAACCAAAAAGAAATACAGAATATGAGAATTTATTCTAGTATAATAGCCTATTACAATACTAATCCATAATGATTTCAAATTTAATAAAAATTCTTTATACTCATAATTTTAACCCAATAACCAAAAAGATATACAGAATATGAGAATTTATTCTAGTATAATAGCCTATTACAATACTAATCCATAATGATTTCAAAGTAGATATATATATATATATATATATATATATATATATATATATATATATATAATCATAACGTGTATATATATCTATATACACATTATTAAATAAATAATATAATCATATAAATAATGTAGTTTAATTTTATACTTTATCAAAAGATTTGTATAATATTAGTTCAACAAAATAATATGTATCATATACATGTATAATTTGTATAATATATATAACAATTATATTGTGTATCATATATTTATATAATTATATTTACGAATAAAATATAAATATATATATAGCGGTCGGGTTGCAGTAAGGTGGATTGTAACTATTAGACCCACCATCGGATCCGAAATTGGCGGGTGGTAATATTTTCCAAACACGGTTTTTTTTTTTTTTTTAATTTCAACCTTCGATTTTCGGACGATTTGATATAGTTTAGGCGGATTTAACTGGTTGTGCAGGTTTATGTACAACGATAATGTTTAATATGTTTCTTAATTGCAAATTCAATTTAAATTTGAAATATAATGGTAAATGAGTAATTAGGGGCGTGTCTATTTCGATAAAAACGATCAAACCTAAAAAAAATTGAAATTTTGATATGAATCGACAATCAAACTAAATTTTAAATTCGGTATTATATACATAATTTTTTAAAATGTTAGTTTTTGGTTCGATACAAATTATTAGGTACGAGATATCGAACCGGCCGGCATACAGTATATATATATATGCAGTAAGGTGGATTGTAACTATTAGACCAACCATCGGATCCGAAATTGGCGGGTGGTAATATTTTCCAAACACGGTTTTTTTTTTTTTTTTTTTAAATTTCAACCTTCGATTTTCGGACGATTTGATATAGTTTAGGCGGATTTAACTGGTTGTGCAGGTTTATGTACAACGATAATGTTTAATATGTTTCTTAATTGCAGATTCAATTTAAATTTGAAATATAATGGTAAATGAGTAATTAGGGGCGTGTCTATTTCGATAAAAACGATCAAACCTAAAAAAAATTGAAATTTTGATATGAATCGACAATCAAACTAAATTTTAAATTCGGTATTATATACATAATTTTCTAAAATGTTAGTTTTTGGTTCGATACAAATTATTAGGTACGAGATATCGAACCGGCCGGCATACAGTATATATATATATATGCAGTAAAGTGGATTGTAACTATTAGACCAACCATCGGATCCGAAATTGGCGGGTGGTAATATTTTCCAAACACGGTTTTTTTTTTTTTTTTTTTTTTTTATTTCAACCTTCGATTTTCGGACAATTTGATATAGTTTAGGCGGATTTAACTGGTTGTGCAGGTTTATGTACAACGATAATGTTTAATATGTTTCTTAATTGCAGATTCAATTTAAATTTGAAATATAATGGTAAATGAGTAATTAGGGGCGTGTCTATTTCGATAAAAACGATCAAACCTAAAAAAAATTGAAATTTTGATATGAATCGACAATCAAACTAAAATTTAAATTCGGTATTATATACATAATTTTCTAAAATGTTAGTTTTTGGTTCGATACAAATTATTAGGTACGAGATATCGAATTGGCCGGCATATGGATATATATATATATATATGCAGTAAAGTGGATTGTAACTATTAGACCAACCATCGGATCCGAAATTGGCGGGTGGTAATATTTTCCAAACACGGTTATTTATTTATTTTTTTAATTTCAACCTTCGATTTTCGGACGATTTGATATAGTTTAGGCGGATTTAACTGGTTGTGCAGGTTTATGTACAACGATAATGTTTAATATGTTTCTTAATTGCAGATTCAACTTAAATTTGAAATATAATGGTAAATGAGTAATTAGGGGCGTGTCTATTTCGATAAAAACGATCAAACCTAAAAAAAATTGAAATTTTGATATGAATCGACAATCAAACTAAAATTTAAATTCGGTATTATATACATAATTTTCTAAAATGTTAGTTTTTGGTTCGATACAAATTATTAGGTACGAGATATCGAATTGGCCGGCATATGGATATATATATATATATATGCAGTAAAGTGGATTGTAACTATTAGACCAACCATCGGATCCGAAATTGGCGGGTGGTAATATTTTCCAAACACGGTTATTTATTTATTTTTTTAATTTCAACCTTCGATTTTCGGACGATTTGATATAGTTTAGGCGGATTTAACTGGTTGTGCAGGTTTATGTACAACGATAATGTTTAATATGTTTCTTAATTGCAGATTCAATTTAAATTTGAAATATAATGGTAAATGAGTAATTAGGGGCGTGCCTATTTCGATAAAAACGATCAAACCTAAAAAAATTGAAATTTTGATATGAATCGACAATCAAACTAAATTTTAAATTCGGTATTATATACATAATTTTCTAAAATGTTAGTTTTTGGTTCGATACAAATTATTAGTTACGAGATATCGAATTGGCCGGCATATGGATATATATATATATATGCAGTAAAGTGGATTGTAACTATTAGACCAACCATCGGATCCGAAATTGGCGGGTGGTAATATTTTCCAAACACGGTTATTTTTTTTTTTTTTTTAATTTCAACCTTCGATTTTCGGACGATTTGATATAGTTTAGGCGGATTTAACTGGTTGTGCAGGTTTACGTAGAACGATAATGTTTAATATGTTTCTTAATTGCAGATTCAATTTAAATTTGAAATATAATGGTAAATGAGTAATTAGGGGCGTGCCTATTTCGATAAAAACGATCAAACCTAAAAAAATTGAAATTTTGATATGAATCGACAATCAAACTAAATTTTAAATTCGGTATTATATACATAATTTTCTAAAATGTTAGTTTTTGGTTCGATACAAATTATTAGGTACGAGATATCGAATTGGCCGGCATATGGATATATATATATATATATATATATATATATATGCAGTAAAGTGGATTGTAACTATTAGACCAACCATCGGATCCGAAATTGGCGGGTGGTAATATTTTTCAAACACGGTTATTTATTTTTTTTTTTAATTTCAACCTTCGATTTTCGGACGATTTGATATAGTTTAGGCGGATTTAACTGGTTGTGCAGGTTTATGTACAACGATAATGTTTAATATGTTTCTTAATTGCAGATTCAATTTAAATTTGAAATATAATGGTAAATGAGTAATTAGGGGCGTGCCTATTTCGATAAAAACGATCAAACCTAAAAAAATTGAAATTTTGATATGAATCGACAATCAAACTAAATTTTAAATTCGGTATTATATACATAATTTTCTAAAATGTTAGTTTTTGGTTCGATACAAATTATTAGTTACGAGATATCGAATTGGCCGGCATATGGATATATATATATATATGCAGTAAAGTGGATTGTAACTATTAGACCAACCATCGGATCCGAAATTGGCGGGTGGTAATATTTTCCAAACACGGTTATTTTTTTTTTTTTTTTAATTTCAACCTTCGATTTTCGGACGATTTGATATAGTTTAGGCGGATTTAACTGGTTGTGCAGGTTTACTTAGAACGATAATGTTTAATATGTTTCTTAATTGCAGATTCAATTTAAATTTGAAATATAATGGTAAATGAGTAATTTGGGGCGTGCCTATTTCGATAAAAACGATCAAACCTAAAAAAATTGAAATTTTGATATGAATCGACAATCAAACTAAATTTTAAATTCGGTATTATATACATAATTTTCTAAAATGTTAGTTTTTGGTTCGATACAAATTATTAGTTACGAGATATCGAATTGGCCGGCATATGGATACATATATATATATATATATATATATATATAATATGTAAGTCCTACACGTTTTTGTAATTTCTAACCTTAAAAAAACGATTTTATGTACTAACATTAATTATATATATATATATAGTTCCTACACTTTTTCGTAATTTCTAGCCTTAGAAAAACGATTTTATGTACTAACATTAATTATAAGACTATATATTTAAACTTTCCCAACACTTTTTAGACTTCGGTCCAAGAAGTTGAGAATCCAAGATTTAAAGTGTCAAACCTAGCATGGGTGGATATCGAATTCAGTATCACCGAAGTCCATCCAAACTAAAATTAACTTTCATCCCAAGTGTTGTTTTGAGGGAAAAAACCGATTCTTCTTCTTTTATTCTCTTTCCTTTTTTGGCGCTAGTTTTTATCCATTTTGCCGCTAATTCTAGTTTCTCTCTGTATCACATTCAACCACGTTTTCCTGTTCTCTCCACTCTCCAACCAACTTCTTCTCTGATTCTCTTCGCTTTTTTAGATTTGCGATACTCCCCTGTTTCTCTGGTATGTCTTTCTTTTCTTTAGACATAGAATTATATCCATAGAAGTGTTGAAACAATTTGAAGATTGATTGCATGCTTGGTGTTTGTGGTATTTCCCCAATGAACCTATTATCTGTTTATGCTTAGTGTTTTGCATTCCCTTTTGGTGAAGCTGTGTTTTGCATCTACTTGTGTGTTACGTTGAGTGAATTGTCCTTTTATGGGGATTGCTTTATGCTAAACTTGGGTAAAAATGTGTTAGTCATTTTGTTTACTGGGATATACGATACTTAATTTTTGTAAGGGAGTTCTATTATTTTGGGATGTAGTTAATAGTTGGGAGTGCAGCACTTATGCTTAGTGTTTCTCATGTTATGTTGCTCCAGGGGAAAAAAAAAAAAAAGTAGCTTGTTTTGAATGCTATGGGGTTCAATCAATGAACTTGAGAGTTTTACTTGAATTTATTGGCCTCTTTTGTGTCATATAATATATTATGGCTCTTGGTGTAGGTACTAAATGGACTGCACATATAGGAGGATTGGACAAACGCAATAAAGATACCTCTTGGAGTAGTGCCTATAGGTTAGCATTCCTTTTCCTGTTTTGCTTTTGGCTTATCATTTGACATTGGCTCTAATCAAAATCTAGTTTTCTTATATGTAAGAAGTGAGAATTATAACAAACGCCCTTGTTTGTCTTCCTGGAAAAAAAAGTTCGGCTATAACTAAAAAGTGTTCCATTACATGTAGTTTCCTCTTTAAAGTATGATGGTTGCAATTGCCTTTTATTTGTAATCAATCTGGATTTCTTGTTTTGTTTTTTGTTTGTGCTAAATATAAAAGTAGAAGTGCAGTTATTTAATGTTCTGTAAGAACTCTAAGAAAGCATGTAATTGGTTATTTGAGCCTTTTCTTTTTTTCTTTTTTTCTTTTTTTACCGAGTTTGAGCTTAACAAATTTAGTACATACAGTTTGAATCATGAGTGTCAATTCTAAACGTAAAATGGAGCTGTCAACCGCAATGGCAGCAGTGAACAACACAAGTGATTTGAAACGCAAGTTGGTGCTTTCTAGAGTTTTGGCTGCCACGGAAGCTGAGAATTCTTCGCCTTGAAGTTTTGGTAGTAATAATTTGATATATTTGTATATAGTTTTTATTGTAATATTATTTGCATTTAATTAGACTGATGTTTTGACTTATAAATTTTGTAGCAACAAATAAAAACAAGAGGGTGACTCTTCCTGGGACAAAAAACTTGAGCAACTCAAATGCCTCAAGTTCTTTTGTCGAGCAAACAACTAATACTAGAGATGGAGGTAATAGATCTTTTATTTTATTAGCATTTTGAGTTTTTCATATTATCTAAGATAATATATATTATTTTATTTTTCTATAGCTAGAGGCGCACCGAGGGAAAAACCACAAGTCCAGAACGTGTCAAATACTTCGGTTGATGATATCATAACTACAGACGATAGGGGTAATAATGATAGAAAACTGCACATTTTTCAATCTTTATTATTTTAATATATTATTATATATTAACAACTCATATTCCTTATAGAAACAACTGATGAGCCGGCTGATGAAATCTCTGGAAGTATTAATGGTAATTATCACTTTATATATATATTTTTTCTTTCCAATTTCATGTTTATTACAATTTTAACTGTTCATATTTTTATAAGGATTGGCAAATGAAAAGCGAACGCGTGGTCTTACTAGAGGATTAAATGCACAAAAGTACACTCGTAGATGTGGAGAGAAGCCCAAAATTGTTATTCCACATGGAATCAACAAACCTGTGGGGGAGCATAGTTCAAAACATGCCACTCAAATTGGGGTATTGATTAGACTTGAAGCACCAATGCAAGTTGAAGGTTGGAAAAATATTTCAGATGATAAAAAACAAGATCTCTTTAGAAAGCTAACAGTAAGTATTGCTTTTCTAATTATTCTTATTAGATTTTTAGCTTATAATATGATGATGCATATAATTTCTAATATATATTTGATTTTTTATTTAAAAGATAAACTGAGTTACGAGGTAGAGAAACCCCACGTTGTCCACTGCATTTGGAAATCTTTCGCCAAACAATACTCCACCTTTCGATCGAATGCCCATAAATATTATCAAAAAGTAAAAGCAAAAGGTGGTATCACACTAGCTAAGCTAAGTACTTACGAAAAGCTTGCCAATCGCGGCGATGATTGGCTTTGGTTGTGTGACTTTTGGGAGACAGAGAAATTTAAGGTATGCATTAGTAACTTTATGATTTTAGTAGTTATTCTATAATATAAATAAGATTATTTATTAACAAAAGCAAGTTAGGTCATGAAAATTTTCATTTCTTGATATTTTACAGAAAGTTTCTGAGGCACAATCAAATAATAGGGCAAAACTTCAGCACATACATAAATTAGGGACTAAATCTCGCGCGGCACATCAGTATGAGAAGGTTGGTTAACATTTTTTTAGATGAAAATGTACAAGAATGATTCTGAATTAACCTTTTCAATTAATATTGGACAGAACCTAGATGACATTGATATGTATGAGCTAGAATACTACAATGCCAAAACTGGATGGCCTAATGAAGAAGTCAAGGCCAATAATGTAAGAAATTATATTCATTTCATTATCTTACATTAATTTCTTTTAATTTATTGATGAGATAATTATTATATGTCATATTTGAATATCAGTTCCAAATGAAAGAATTACGAGAGGAAGAACGAGCTTTGCCAGATGAAGCTACTCGTATGAGTTCAGAGCAAATTTGCATCAGCGTTCTTGGAGAAAATTCCTCATATACAAAATACAAGGGTCTCCATTCCAAAAAATCAAAATATGATGTTACTTCAACTTCTAAAGCATCTGCAAGTCGAGCTAGATTAGAGGATGAGCTAACAACTACACAACTTGAGTTGGAAAATACGAAAGCCGAGTTAGCTCTTCAAAAGACTACTGTTGAGGCTGTCGTGAAATGCTTCGAGAAAATAACTGGAAAAAGCGTTTCTGATATTATTAATGCATGTGATTGGTAAGTAAAACTTGTCATGTTGTTGCTAGTTTTAGTACTTTATATTTTTTTAATAGTTATTAAAAAGAAATTCATATGTTACATGTATATATAAGTTTGTCAAATGTGGTTATTTTTATTATAATAACAAAGAGTATACAACTAAGTATGGTTTACTTATTTAGATTTTCTTTTTATGGTTTATTGCAGATACAAAAGTGATACTTGACAAGAGTTGGGATGAAAAAGAACAATGGGTCACTTTTGAAGAGTCTTTGTGAATATAATAGTTATGTAGCTCTTATTTTAAGATACTATAGTATCTAGTGTTATTCTTTTCGTTTTTTAGTTATTTCAGAAGTATGCATGCGTACACTAGGATTTAGTGTTGCCACTCGTTTTTAGTTTATTTCTTATATTCTTCTCTATAAAGAACAATCACTAGCTTGTTTGTGCAATTTTCTCCATTTTCATACTTTTTTAATTGAGTTTTTATTCTAAATAAGTTTCATTTTCTGGGAGTTTTTGAAAGTTGCACTACCGAGAGAGATGACGGGGCTTCTACGAATGGATAAATGGGAACTTGCTTGTTTTTGTAAAAAGAGATAAGTTTGGTAACTTGTCATGTTTGTTAATTTGTTTTCACTACAACACCTTTCCCAGGTTTCTGTTACAGGACTTGGAGATCTAAGCGACATCAAGTCAGGATGCACTCTTGATAGTCAGAGTGTGGTAATCTTATTTTCTTTGAATTTAGCATTCAGAATGTTATTATTTGTAGATTCATACAAAAATAAGCACTGATTATTGAGGAACATATGCTCTAATTATTTTACACTATTACATTGAGGCATTTCCATAACCTATTACAAAGTTGAAAGTGTGCATTATAATCATTGTTATGTATAACCCATCTCTGTTTTTGTAAATGTACTTAATCAGCTCTTTGTTTATTTCTGCCAATCATGCTTTTGCTTACAGCTTTTTGATCTTTTTGATCAAAAAAGGAATGATGTCATTGATTTGGAGGAATTCATCCTTTCACTTAATGTTTTCCATCCCCATGCCCCAATGGAAGACAAGATAGATTGTAAGAGAATCTGAGGATTCTCTTTCTTCTGCAGTATTTCGCTTTCATTTATGAACTCTATAAGGTAAACGAGATTGTGATGATCATAATCATTCCTCTCTTATTTTTTTTTCAGTTGCATCCAAGCTTTATGATCTAAGACAAACCGGGTTCATAGAGCGAGAAGAAGTAAGTGCATCTTACTAACCAACTAGTAACCAATTGTTAATTAATGCTGAAACGAAATGTAAAGATAACAAAATATTGCTGCCACAGTGGTGTTGCATTTTCCGAAGGTGGTTAAGATATTCATCCATATTATAAGTCATACAATGTTTGATTGCCAAATTTATCTTCTTGCTTCAATGATCTTATATCGATGTTACAAAGTTGTGGAAAAAAATTGTGTTTTCAGGTTAAGCAGATGGTGATTGCTATACTTATGGAATCTGATATGAAACTACCTAAAGAACTGTTGGAGCAAATAATCAACAAGGTATGGCTGTATATGAACCATTGGCTTTTCTATTATATATACCTCGTAATAGATGAAGAATGCTTATGTTCATTTAGTGACCTTCCGTTTCAACAGACATTTGCGGATCCAAGTTGTTCTTTCTTGTCTATCATCTGGCATCTCTCTCCCACTACGGTAATCAACATATTTTAAGTAATTTTCTTATTTATATAATAAATATTTTTAATTTTAATAAATATCCAGCAATAGTTAAAAAAAACATTTATCAATATTCAAATTTTGCAAGTTGAAAACCTGACTGTTAATTAAATTTCTAACAATCCTCCTACCAGCCAGCTACAACATTGCGCAAGAAAAGAGTTCAATCCGATGCTGCGTGAGTAATTTTTCCCAAAAGGAAGAAATAAACATAGATTTTGATGTATATAACTGTTAGGCATGCTTATTGAGTCAAGCACATACTTGTCAATTACACCCACTACCATCGGATTCAAAAATTGAAAAGTAAAGAAATAAATAATAAGGTTATTTAACCTACAACTTAAACTATCAAAGTAAAACAACTCTTAGATAAAATAGCCAAGACTTTTCAAAAAAATTTACCCATTGCAAATGGATAACAAACAAGGAAAGTAAAGAGGTTCTATGGGTATTACATATTTTCAAATGGTTAGGATTATGTTAATTTAAATGGATACTTTAATCAACTTCTTTTTGTTAGTTTTGGATATGCACCTGTTTTAACTGTTTTGGACTTTTCAAGCATGTCTAACACTACGCATTTGATTAGCTTGCATGAAGTGATGTGAAAAATAGTATTGTTGTTGGTAATCTTTGGTGCTGCAAGAGGTAAACAATAAAGTCTAGAGCAAGAACTGATTCTTGTTGATACTTTCATGCTCTGTTATGAAGATTGTGAATGAGTAGAAACATGCACATTAACATCTGTATTATTTTTATGTCCTTATTTAGGAGTATATCAAGTTCATTGTGGTCATCTGGGAGAGTTATTTGCACTGAAGACTTTGATGTGTACAATATTCAGTAATGCCATTGAAGAACTAATAGAACACACAAGTGTTGCAAAGATGTTGCCGCTGATGCGACAAGAGATTTGGGTGTGAAGGAAGACATATTTATTTTATTTGAATTTTTTTTTAAGTTTTACGAGGGGAGTTTATTTTGTTTGGATTGATCTATCATGGTAAAACCAAATGCATTGGTTTTCATGAATATTTAATTGAAAACTCAATTTTGTGAATAAAATAATGATGCATAAAGTTGAAGCACCATAGTTTCGTTTTATTTCCTTGCTTTTATGCCCTTCAAAGTAATACCAATTACCACACGAGGTGGAGTTTGAATTTTGATTGCGATACAAGACTAAGTATATATTATGTTTTGAAATATTTATTTTTTCTTTAGACTTGATATCACTTTGTAAGGCAATGTAATGGTTTAAATAAAAATATAAGTTATGATATATTTTTTTTAGTTTGAAAGTAATTTTATTCTAGGTAATCTATACAAAAGACAACTTACATCAGATTTTACTTACGGATGCAACGTGCGTCTGTTGCTAGTAAATATATTATATACAGCTAGTAATGTATATAAATTTAATTAACTTGATTATTATATTTTATTATGTTAAATTAAAATTTAAAAATTATAAATTAATGTACAAAGTAAAATTTATTTAATAGTTATTCTCGTTACTTTGATATAATTGTAATAATCAGATTTAATTGACTTGACCATTATATTTTCTTATTTTAAAAAAGTAATTTATGCTATGCAAAATTAATTTAAAGATTTTATTTCATACTTTTTAAAACCCAATTGTATTTTCCATCAACCAATTAAAATAAGTAACATTATTTTTTGGATTACCACATAAAATTTGGTTCTAATTATTATATGGTCAGTGGCAATGGTTGTTGACTATATGTTCAGTGACCATATTTGTTGATTGCTAATAATCGTTTTGATCATACTTGTAGCAGCCACATAAATATTGGTGGTTAACTTGGTCACAATTACTATTATTTTATAGCGACTATATTATCCGTCGCTATAAGTTATCGTTTTGGTTGCAAATCCATGGACGCCATTTATTATAGTACAGCGACCATCTACAACAACCAAAATTTAGTTGGTCACAGAAAAAAGTTATGTAATTGAATTGTAGCAACCAAAGAAATTTTGGTTGCTATAAGTACATATATAGTGACCATTTTTAATTCGTCACTGTGAATTTGGTGGCTGAAACATAATTTTCTTGTAGTGACGACTATTTCCCCAAGCAATAAATAAATACATACATACATATATATACATACACATTATGTATGTGTATATATATGTGTATGTATGTATCCTAAAATAACAAATATAAAAGAGGCATTAGTAGTTTTCTTTGGAAAATTCTAACCCAGACCCGGCTTGGCCGGACCCAACCAATTAAAAAGGCAAGTGTATTACACTTGCCATTTGATTGGTCACTCTCCCAAAACTTTCCACCAACCACACGACAAGTGTAAAACACTCACCCCCTCGTTACATCGGTTTGGCCGAGTTAGGCTCGGGCTAGAATTATCCGTTTTCTTGGCATGGCAAAACTGTTTCCATCAGTACAATCAATGCAAAGGCTATGTTAACATAAAAGAGCCAAGGAAAAGGAAATGCATTGGTCCAAAGAATTACCTTTAAACTCATAAGAGAGTTAGAGAAGATGCAAATATGATGACATATATCTAGAGATAATAGCAAATATATATACGCGATGATTAGCGGGGAAAATATACGCAACCTCTTAACTCCTCGAGAGCTCCGTAGTTAAGACCATACACTTGAACGACACATGTTTTTTCTTCATTAAATCTCAATCGAAAACGTGAAAAACGGGGATATATGCTTTCAAGAATAAAATTATGAAAATGAAAAGAGATTCTTTTCATGTCAAAAGAAGGCCTAATTCTAATTCGAGCTTTATTCGACCAAACTTGTGAGAGATCAGAGAGTGACTAATTAAATATAAAATAAGTGTAATGCACTTATCATCTAATTAGTTAACTTCCGTCTAAATCTGATATGGGCTAAATGTTTCTACCAAGACCGTAACAATACCAAATTAATGAAATTGAACAATATTTATTATTTAACAATATGGTGTACGTTACAGATGCACGTAAAAACTAGCAAAAATATAGGAATATATCTGACAAACATGATCATATATCGAAAATATAGGAATAAATTGAAACCTTAAGAGCTTTCTTTTTCCACATTAATGCATGTATATATGCAGAAATAAACACGCACACACACGTGTGTGTGCGCAGAGGGACATATGGTGCTCCATATAGCTGATGAGCTATGATGTACAGTATATATGAATTACATGACACGATACGGATATGACGATATAAATTCTTTTTTGAATTTTCTATGTGAAGAATGTCGGACATAATGTCCGATACGAGTGTTCGATATGACACAAATACAATAAAATGATATTTTTAAAAGCGTTCGTGCACCATAACCGATGAGTAATGCCTATTAGATA
Organism: Lantana camara; assembly: GCA_037501455.1. NCBI lineage: Eukaryota > Viridiplantae > Streptophyta > Magnoliopsida > Lamiales > Verbenaceae > Lantana > Lantana camara. The sequence goes on from CM074857.1 coordinate 119,566,993, forward strand.
GCTTCAGCTTATATGAATGAAACAATTAACCAAATGAATTAAAATTCCGTACCCACGAAACGAAAACAACGAAGATAAATACAGAAACACATAAAACGAATGAAATATGAATTCAAATAATTCTTACATGAGTTAGGAAGAGCAATGATGAAATTAATACTAATACTTAATTTGAACACTCTCTCCCTTTATCCCTTCCTAATTTCCTCTCCAAATTAACAAATAAATGGATCGCTAATTAGAATCAATTCAATTTTGTGAATCCTAACAATATGATTAATTAACATGTAATTAAATTTCAATATAAATGAAGATTACTAGTGTATATATGATATATATTCTCCCAACAAAAACGATCAAGATATACCTTATATACTTCATTTCTTTACACCATGGCTTATAATTGTCACCATCTTCATATCATATCTATCACCTTCACCGGTCGATGTGGCCTAGGCGAAGCTCCAAATCAACTTCATTTGTCTTCGCATCTTCTTCTCCTTCTTCTCCTTTGGGCGGTGACCGTCCAATACTCAAACTAAGATTCGCGTCCAAACGACCCTCAAAATTATCCGGTCTCCAATCGGGAAAGTAACTCCCGGTTTGGAAATTAGGGTTTGACGATGGCAAGTATACCTGATAGTTCACCTCATGTCCCCTAATAGGCCTATAGTAGCCCATTTCGTGGTGACGATCAGAAGAAGGAATTTGAGGGAAATACCTCAAATTTGCGTGACTTTGATCATTAGCCTTCGAGGGTCCATCTTGATTGTTCTTTTGCTTGGCTTTAGCTTTATCTTTCCTGTGGATGTTCATGTGCCCTCCAAGAGCTTGTGCGTTGGTGAAACCGCGCTTGCAGAAGGTGCACTCGTACGATCTTCCTAACCCAGCGCTCTCGTCTGTTGATTTCTCCGGTTGATGATCATTTTCCGGGCTTAAACTATGATCAGAAGTATTATTGATGTGCTTTGCAGGCTCCATATTCTTCAAAATTTTGAACTTTTTTCTTAGGTTGAATATTACTAAGAGAAAGTGAGTGAAAAGAAAACTAGAAGGAATGCTGGAATTGGTTATTAGGGTTGGGATAGCGAAAGGGATGGAAATATTTGGAAAGAAATAGATAGCTAGGGCCCTTTTCTTGTCTCTTATATGTAGTTATGTTGAGAAAGACATTTTCAATTTTGTGAGGGTTTTTAATTTATTTTCATTTTCCTTAAAATTTTAATTTGATTCATCTGGCCGGCTTCGAGAAAATATTTTTCTTAGTGAATTCTTATCTTTTTTAATATTTTGATGTCTCCTGGACAGCCAATCTTCCTCTATCATGAGACAAATTACACTAGTCCCACACGCTTGCTTAATGACTTAGTCATGTACACACACACACACAATTATGTATTATGTATATTTATATAAGTATATAAGAAATAAATATATATACTTATATTTAGAGTGATCTGTCACGTTTTATATGTTAAGTATGGCAGCATGAAAATCAGTTTTCTGTATTCGGCATGCATGCTAAGAATAAGGTGATGGTGACTCCCTTGTGGAGATACATTTTTCATTTATTTCATCCCTTTTCCTAGACATGTTGCTAGCAAGAAACCCGAGCATATATAGTATCAAGTTCGATTGGGAATTTCTTGGAAATATGGAAGGTTATCACTCTATTTAATTAGAAAAATTAGAAAAAAATTTCAAATCCGGTTCGGTTGAACACCAACCAATCATCTAACAAATGTATATATTCGCTATTTGATTGGTTATTCCCTACAAAATTTTCACTAATCACTTTGATTCGAGACATGTTCGGATTAGAATTACTCGAATAACATGCTCACACATTTAATTATGTCATGAAAACTAGGAAATCTGGTAATTGGGAGGTCTGCGAGGTATATCATTAATCAACAAATCAATTGGGGCCGTATGATTAAGTAGAAGAGATTCATCCATTTTTAATTAGATGTTCGAGTTCGAATTCTAATTTTGGGCTTAAGTGTATGACAAGTATAACTTCTAAAGGGTACATGTGTAATATTGAAGCAGAAAAGGGATGAACAGGAACTATATGGGAAGGTGTAATCTCTACTCTTAATTAGATTAGATTGGGTTAAAATTAACTAATTAACTTGATTACATTAATTAATTCTTCTTGCATGGTCACCATCACACATCTCTCTGATCCGTCTCTTCCTTCATCGGATGTTTTCCTCTAGTGGTCTCAATCAATGTTGACTTCTTGTCGATCCTTTAAGAACTATCACTCTATTAGTTACCAAATTAGTAGCTAGCTAATTCATAGCGTCTAATTGCGTTTAATTATAATCCAAAGGTTGAACTACGTTTACTATCCTTGAGGTTATGTCGAACGAACAAGATACTTCTCACGTGATAAATTTAAGAACAAATTTATTTTGTTATGTTCATATTTTGTCGTATTCATATCATCTTCCATACATTCATAACAATCCTGATTACTTTGTTATGTTCATTTTTGTCGTGTCCATATTGACACCTTTAAGGGGTGGACTGGTACTTCGAACAATTTCTGGTACTTAATAAAACAAAGTACCAGTGCACAAGAAACGAAGATAAAATGGAATATATACTGAAAATAAAATGCACGAACGATTTATACAGGTTCGGTACCGAGAGTGTAATGTACCTACATCCTGTCCCCAAGTTGTTAGCTTGGGAGTTATCAAAAAGATTTTCGTTAAGCACTTGGAGATCACAAATAAAACTTTGTGAACCTTTACAACGCAATACACGGTAGGATAAATAAGCTACACTAACTTGCCTACCTTACAACTCACACAAAAGAAAGGTATTACCTAGTGTCTGGAACTAACAGAAGAAAGTACCAGACAATGTTATCCCGACTCTGGAACTAACAGAAGAAAGTACAAGAGGTTACAAAACGCACAAGGCCAGTTATCAAATCCAGCGACACACTGGAAGTACCAGAGGACAACTGCCTCATTACCACACACACCAATAACTGGAACGCCCGGTACCAGTACCACGGTCAAGTCCATTGGAACGCCTGGTAACAACTGTACCACGAGTCAAGCCCCACACGAACACCTGATACTAACAATACCGCAGTCAAGTCCCAAAACACCCAAAAGAGTGGACTCCTCGGTGTGATTTCTTCTTTGCATTTGCATGATTTTATACTTGTGGAACTTGTGTTGTGTATGGAATGAATCCTTTGGAATCAATCTTGTCAGCCTCAATTAGTGATTCTCCTTTCTTGGTGAGCATCTTTGCCTTGATTTACTATCAATTAAATCAAAGACTTTCCTCATATAAAGATTTGTCCAAGATAATGCATGATTATATCAAGATTCTTTGACTTTCCTTGGTAGCCCATATCCTGCAAAAACAATTTAAGGCAACAACATAATTTTATAAAATCATCAACAAAATAAAGTCCAACACATATCATCGTCTATACATTCATGACAACCCTTAGGTTAGCTGATGAGTTGCTTTGCTATTCTATCTAGTTTAAGGAATTACAATATAGTCCTTGCACATGCAATAATTGTACAAACTTTCAAAGAACAACTTTGCAAATACTTTTTTTTTAACACATGCACACATCCACCAACAGGGGTCGAATGAGTAATCTATTAATTCATTGGAGTATATACTTATTACTAAACTATTTAGTTGGGTGAAATTTTACTTTTGGTGCACTGTTCATCCGAATAGTGTAAAAATGATGTATTTTTTGGAGATAGTCTAACTTTGGTGTAAAAAGCATATGCCAAAAACGTCTTTGTGAAAAACGTTTTCATCGCATTTTCTGTTGACCAAACTTCAGTGTACGACTGACAAAAAGCTGATGAAGACGTTTTCCAGAAAAACGTCTTTAAAGACGTGTTCTGGAAAAACTCTTCAATTACAGATGGAAAACTACCAGAAATGCTGAAGACGTCTTCAATTAGAGACGTCTTTTCTGGAAAACGTTTTTCGTATAGATAATGTGTGTGCTAAAAAATAAAATATTATTATTAAAATTAAATCTTTTATATTAATAAAAACTAAATAATTACTAAATTATAATAAATAAATTTAATAATATCTTGTTCGTAAAAGGAAAAAAAATAATAAGAATATGTAAAAATTATTAAAAAGAAAAAAATATTAATAACTATTGGATAATCTATTAGTAATTTTTTTTCTTTTAATCTTGATAATACCAGATAAAAATATTATAGAAAAGTTGGAATAAGATGAGAGATCCCAGAAAATGTGTTAGGAGATAAATAAAAAAATAACACGTATGATTAGTTGAAAAAATAATAATAGAAAAAAAAAGAAGAGTCCTAGAAACCAAAACAGTTTTTACTTTACTGTCTCGTATAGATAATGTGTGTGCTAAAAAATAAAATATTATTATTAAAATTAAAACTTTTATATTAATAAAAACTAAATAATTACTAAATTATAATAAATAAATTTAATAATATCTTGTTCGTAAAAGGAAAAAAATAATAAGAATATGTAAAAATTATTAAAAAGAAAAAAAATATTAATAACTATTGGATAATCTATTAGTAATTTTTTTTCTTTTAATCTTGATAATACCAGATAAAAATATAATAGAAAAGTTGGAATGAGGTGAGAGATCCCAGAAAATGTGTTACAAGATAAATAAAAAATAACACGTTGTATGATTAGTTGAAAAAATAATAATAGAAAAAAAGAAATGAAGAGTCCTAGAAACCGAAACAGTTTTTTACTTTACTTTCTCGTATAGATAATGTGTGTGCTAAAAAATAAAATATTATTATTAAAATTAAAACTTTTATATTAATAAAAACTAAATAATTACTAAATTATAATAAATAAATTTAATAATATCTTGTTCGTAAAAGGAAAAAAAATAATAAGAATATTTAAAAAATATTAATAACTATTAGATAATCTATTAGTAATTTTTTTTTTCCTTTTAATCTTGATAATACCAGATAAAAATGCATTACAGAATAGTAACAAAATCTGAAGCATTTTTATCTGGTATTATCAAGATTAAAAGAAAAAAAATTATTAATAGATTATCCAATAGTTATTAATATTTTTTTCTTTTTACTAATTTTTACATATTCTTATTATTTTTTTCCTTTTACGAACAAGATATTATTAAATTTATTTATTATAATTTAGTAATTATTTAGTTTTTATTAATATAAAAGATTTAATTTTAATAATAATATTTTATTTTTTAGCACACACATTATCTATACGACGTTTTCCAGAAAATACATCTTTAATTGAAGACGTCTTCAACATTTCTGGTAGTTTTCCAGAAAGACGTCTTTAATTGAAGACGTTTTAGCGGAAAACGTCTTTAAAGACGTTTTTCTGGAACACGTCTTTAAAGACGCTTTTCTGAAAAACGTCTTCATCAGCTTTTTGTTTGGTCAACGGAAAATGCGATGAAAACGTTTTTCACAAAGACGTCTTCAAAGACGTTTTTGGCATACGTGTTTTACACCAAAATTATACTATCTCCCAAAAATATATCATTTTTACACTATTCGGATGGACAATGCACCAAAAGTAAAATTTCACCATCTAGTTGTCCTTGAAATAAGCGTCGTACTTTGGAAGTCACACACATTCCATACAAATACCGTCGGAAACTGTATACTATATTTCTCCCAAGTAGAGAAGTTCCTTTGTAATTTCACACAATTTTAGAGATAGTTAATGTAATTTACTCTAAATGCTACTCATATCCCATTATATGATCCGTCATCAATGACATGTGTCGATAAAAGAATTTCAGTTATAACTTATAACTACACACATATAAATTGGAAGGGAATATTGCAAAAATGGTATACCAACTGGGGTCATTTTGCAGTTTTGGTACAATATTTTTTCCGGCAACAAATTTAGCCCACAACTCGAAAAAAGTTGCAAAATAATGCATAAAAGTCGCCGGAAATCTGACGTGTAAACATGACGTGGCAAGATTCTTACACGTGTGGCAAAACCGCCTGCCACATCAGAAACAACCCTACAGGGAAAATTGCAAAAATGGTATACCAACTCTACCGTTTCAGCGAATTTGGTACAATAAGTTTTTCGGTGGCAAATGTAACCCATATCTGTCAAAAAGTTATAATTTAAGGCAAATTTTCGCCAAATACCCGACTCATAATAATTCCATAATTCAAACACGTAAATAAGAAAAACAAAATAAAAATTTGAAAATTCAACAGGCTTATCTCATCCGAACATACACAGACCTTTCTTTGAAAAAAAAGGAAGATGAATTGGAGAACCCTAGAATACCTCAAGCGCCACCCTCCACCTGCCCCTCCGCCTCCGATCTCATCCCCTTCTCTCTCTCTCTTTCACCATTCTCTTCTTCCACTGTACCAAGCCCTAAGGGCCGCCGCTCGCCCTTTCCCCTCAGATCTGCTCATGCCTCCTATGCCTCTGCCTCAGCATCAGACCCATTCTTACGTGTAAATGTTTTTGTGGTGGCAAGGATTTTGGTGTGATGGTGGTGGATTTGGTGGTCGTGAACGAATTTTAACTTTTTTTTTTGTAAGAGTTATTTGATAGGGCTAAATCATGCTCGTATCTTCGTCGTACATGTGTCGCAAATCCAGATAACACATCAGAATAACGCAGGACCTGCGTGGGCTTAGGCGCTCGTGAATATGAGCTCGCGGAATAGACCCAGCCCATTCACACACAAGCTTTATCCTCTGAGGCCCATTCACTGAGACCCGAGCGTGGGACTATCACGACAGTCCTGCCTGACGCTCAGATTACTATCTTAGATAACCAGCTTTACCCTCACAAAGTCCATGCCTTCTGAGCCAAGAGGATTCTCCATGAGTGGATCCACGGTCGCTCGCTCGCATGTTACCCGAGAGTCACCACGCTCGGACAAAGTCGCCTGAGGAATCTTCCCTTATGAGCGCTCTGGCGCTCGGCCAACTCCTTCAAAAGTGTCCTAGCACTCGGGAAAATACTTTCCATAACCGCCGCTGGCACTAGTACACTCAGTGCACACTTTCCTGACACTCCACTACCACCTATCACTAGGAATCTTTCAGAGATGTCATTCTCAAGCCATCACACGACGCCACGTGCCTAGGGCGACACAATATTTGGGACCACATGGTCATATTTACCAAATCACCCTCGCCCTCAACCTATAAATATGAGAATTTCACTCCCTTCAGACTAAGTGATCTTCAACACATACACTGCATACACGAAACTGGGCATTTTTTCCTCTAACTTCCCAAGCTCCAAACATTTCACCTTCATTGCATCCATACTGCATCTCTGGTGTTATCCTAGCTGGAGGAACCCACGCGTTTCTGGAAACCCAGTTCCTGAGGCACTCACGCCTGTGATGGTTTTTTCCCTTTTTCAAACAAATCCTAAAGTATTGGTGTGCTAGTCCATTTCTAGTTTCTACACTATCATTATTTATTTTATAATTATTGTATAATATTTATATTTTAAAATATAGCAACTATTATTTATTATAAATAAAATTCAATCCATTTTGTTGGCATTTTATTAGATTCTTTATTACTTATATGATCTTTTTAAATATATAATATGAATTTTTTAAGAATTTTTTTTTTTTATAAATATGCATTTTTCAAAATAAGAAAAAAAAATAACTTTTTGACAGATATGGGTTACATTTGCCACCGAAAAACTTATTGTACCAAATTCGCTGAAACGGTAGAGTTGGTATACCATTTTTGCAATTTTCCCTGTAGGGTTGTTTTTGATGTGGCAGGCGGTTTTGCCACACGTGTAAGAATCTTGCCACGTCATGTTTACACGTCAGATTTCCGGCGACTTTTATGGGCTCCGGCCAAAATTTGCATTATTTTGCAATTTTTTTCGAGTTGTGGGCTAAATTTGTTGCCGGAAAAGATATTGTACCAAAACTGCAAAATGGCCCCAGTTGGTATACCATTTTTGCAATATTCCCTAAATTGGAACTTTCGGACAAATTAATATTATGTCTTCAAATATGTTAACATTGGCAATTAGCTGGTGTGCTTATGGACAGAGACGGCTAAATTACGCGTTAATGAAAGCTAATTAAGTGACAACTTTACATACTTTAATTTGACCCTGTCACTGAAACAAGTTACAGAAACTGTACAGTCTGTACTTGAAGACGGCCAATGTATATATATTACCATATATCTGAATTGAGAATGTTAATTATAAGGTAATTAAGTTCCCTTTATTTAATTTAGGGATAGTAATTAAGCATCAATGACAGCAACATAAGTGGCCGTACGTAATGGGACAAATTAGTTGTCATGATGCAATGAATATCCATGTATAACTGTATTGATTGTACACAAATATTGTGTGCACAGAATGAACTGGATAAATGACAACTTATGAAGTCGCAAACAACGACATTGAAGAAAGGGATTTGTAAGGCTAGTTGTCCAATTTTAGTTTTATATAGAAATATAAACTGTATTATGTATGCGTCTACATATTATTGTAGTTGTTGTTCTGTTAGATTATAGGCCGGTTAGTCTAGTGTGATGAAATGCTTGATTTTGTAAACTGTAAGCAAGATTCATGGTTTAACTATTAATTGTTGATTAATAGGATAAAATTGAATTGAAAGTGTCGTCCCCATATTGGATATCAGCGCGCCTGGGGCATCCAAAAACCCTATCCGAGCCCAAGAAGCACATCGGCAAGACACAAAACAAAATGATAGTATAACATGTATATAAAACTATTCAAATAGATGTTGTCCAAATTCACCATTTTGAAACTTATAACCCATTCGCTGTCAGACTATAATGTACGGATACTTCTAAAAATATTATTTTTTCATATCAGCGTATCGTATCAAACATTCATGTGAAACACCGTACCTGACACTTTTTAAGTAAAAAATTTTGAAAAAAAATTTATATCTCCGTCTTCATGTCGTAACATTTCCGTGTCGCCGTGTATGTACATATGTGAATCATATATGTAAGGTATGGCCAAGATGGAAATGGTTAGGATAAACCCTAAATTTACATTCAACCTTATTAATTAAGGCCAATTCAGTCCAGGAAGACAAGCCGGTATGGTGACGTAGAGTGAGAGTTGACCTAGGAGACTACAACATAAATAGTTAATTCCATTGAAATAATCCAACAAATATTATCACATAATTTCTACCTAAAATTCTCATACAATAATCTACGCTAAAACTACTGACATTTGGGAGAAAATCCCAAATGTACATATTCTCTATTGCGTTAATATGATTTGAAAATTTTATTTTACAAAGAAATAGTCGTTCCAATAATTTTTCTATGAGAATTTAAATTTTTTTTTTTTTGTGACAAGAGAATTTTCAATATGGTTTTAAGCATATTACATTTATGTTTTATCGTAAAAACAGAATCTAAATAGAGTTGGTATCTACAAATACTTCTAAAAATATTATTATCTTGAATATTTGGACACTCATATCACACATATCATGTGATAAATTTAAATAATAATTTGTATCATCGTACCCATATCATGTCCGTATTGCCTCCATATCTAAATAAATACATATAAATCGTTGTGACGCCCCGAGTTTTCGTCGTTCAGGTACGCGCGCCATACGTGTGAGTTTGAGAGTTAGAATTTGTTTTGCGTGCTTATTTGATCAATTTGCCTATGTGAATAAGCGGATATGTGATTTAAATGCTAGGTGAGAATTTTAATTTAAATTCTTCCATTTCATATCATAGCATATACATACTTCATAATTCATACATTTCCTAAATATATCATATTTCTATATATATATACACACTCATACAATAAAAACATATGCAATTATATATACATATATCCCATGCATATATTCATGAAAAATGCACATATATATATATACTATACACAAGCATACTCACACAAACACAATATATATGTATATATATATATATAAATAGCATATGAACTTATATGTACATATTATATATATATAATATCCTGACTTTTACTTTATACACATAAATTATATATCTACACATATATTACATACATATATCTCTTACACAAGAACTCACACACAAACACACACAAAATTGCTAACACATTTCTTTTCAACTCTTTACACCCCTTTTGATTCAAGAGCAAGAAGGAAAGCATCATCATCTCATCTTCAAGACTTCATCAACTTCATCATCTCAACCACATGATCATCTTCATTTCTTCCCTTTCTATTTCAAGGTTGGTATATATATATATATATATTTGTGTGTGAATGTATTGAATAGTAAGGGTTTGGAGAATTGAGTGTGTGTTTATGTTCTTAAGCATGAATATGTGAATATATATGTGTGTATCCTTGAATTTAATGAATGAATACTTTGGTTGTTGGTTTAATAAATGATATGGTATGAATGGGGTTTTATATGTTGAGTTTTGATTGATATAAGTGTCTATATGTGTGAATTTTGATGTCTAATTGATATAGAAGGTGTGTATATGTGTTATAGACTTGTATTGGCTTGCATGTACATGTTGGAACTTGTTTTGGTTGGTTTTATAGCATGATCCGAAAATCCCCTACCATGCCTTGTTTTTCGAGCTTTGGTTCCCGGCGGGAACCTTTTTAGTTCATATTTGATCCCGGCCGGGATCCCCTTGTAGATTTGAAATTCAACTAGGATCCCGGCCTGCTAATTTTTGTCCTGGCTAGGATTGTATTAAATTTCTAAGAATTTTGTTCTCGTTAAAACCTTCTAGGCAGGGACACTTTTCAGTTCAAATTTAGTCTCGCCCGGGAGGGTGTGGCAGGAGGGTTACGGGACAGGGTGTCCCGACTGGGACCCCTTTTGAACTAAATTTCATCCCGGCCGGGATGGGGCCCTGGGAGTTCATTTTTGTGCATTTTCTTCAATTCAAGTCTTTCATTCGTTTATTCTTGATCTACGCCTTCTTGCGAATTAATTATGGATTGCCAATAATTGTTTCATTGATTATGGTAGAGTTTCATGTATACTCGTGTTTCTTGCACATAGCTCGATCCGATTGTGGAGGAGCATGATCCTTAGGCTTCTCTTTCCTGTTCTCTTGTTAAGGTGAGGTTTTATTTTTAGTTTATTAGAACCCTAATATCTTGTGTGACTACTTAAGCCAAAATGTATTAAGTATATGTATACTTTGGAAAAATATTTTAAGTATGAAATGTAACACCCCTATATTTATTTTCAAAAAATAATTCTAATAATTTATATTATATATAAGAGTATATATATATTATAAATAGATAATATTTTAAAAGGGTAGAGTATCAAAACGATAGTTTTCTCAAAACCATTGTCTTGAAACAACGGTTTAGTTGATAGTTTTCTCAAAACCAATATCTTGAAACCAAGGCTTGTCGTTAGCTTTATTGAAAACTTTGTGCTAGAAGATGCATTTGATTGGTGGAAATTTTCTATAAATAGGTTAGGAATGAGAAATCTTCACCATCATCTTCAACGCTTAACACCATGGCTGATTTTAAGTTCCTACATGCACGTCTAAATATATGTAAATAAGATTTCATAGCCTCTTCTTCAATCAAGTCAATCTTGCTCATTCCTTAGCCAAATCCTACAAACCCATATACTATCTTCTTCGTTTCGATGAGGCGATCATGAGAGAGTAAACCTTTTCTGGTTTCGGTGAGTCGCGAGTAAACGTTGCAGGCCCCAAGCTGCTGCACACTTCGGAACTCTTTCCAACGAATTTTCTGGCAATTGTTCGACGGAGATTTAGAAGGTTGGAACGGTATTGGAGAAACAAGGATAGTAGTGTCTCTGTTTTGGTTGGAAAACGAACTCCGGTGAAGCTGCGTGGAAGGCGAACGACGGTATTGGTGGTGAAGGAACTTTCCGGTGAGATTTCCGATCAAACTTTTAGTGTTTAAGCTGCCTCTCGACATGGGTAATATAACTATGAGATAGATTTTGGGAAATATTGAACGAATCGAATTTAATCTTAGGTTTAAGAAAATCTTGAATCTTAAATTAGGTTGTTGGTTATTGAGAAATTGATCTTAAATTAATAAGTAAACACCATATATACACACACGTAACTTGCAAATATCTGCATAGTTGATTCATAAGAGATAATGTTGTATTATTATAATTATTTAAATAATTATAAAGATGGATATTATTAAAACTATAAGTTTAGATTTTGTAATTAGACTAAAGGGATGTCAGTGCCGTGTGAATTTGGACTTACCAATCCACAAAATTAATGGCTAGAAATTAATGACACGGAAAATTGTTAATAAACAAGTTTTTAAGTCATGATACATGAGTTATTTGAAACTTTTAGTTTAATTTATTTGAAACAGTGATGTAATTGAGTTGTAATATATGTTAGCTTTAAACACTATAGGCCTAATAGTCAAAATTATCATCATTATTATCAGTGTGCAATTAAATAATGACTTAGGATGCTAAAAAAAAAATCTATTTATTTATTAGAAAAGCTTAAGCTTGTTTACAATTTTAATATAGATACTTATGCGTAACTTGCATTAATAAATCTTATTTTGATATATATATATATATATATATATATATATATATATATAAGTAACTCACATTAGTTAATAAATTATCTCTGGGCAATTGGCAGAAAGTAGGCAATGATGTAATAATATAGTTATTCAAACAATTAGGAAAAATATAACTATTATTAACTGTTTTAAAACTAAAGCTGCTAAGTCATTTAAGGGTTGAGAATTTTATTAGTAAATTATAATTGATTTATATTAACTTAGCAGCAACAACGAATTGTGGTTAGTAAATATCCTTGAGGAAGGATTAGTATGTAAGCAATAAATAATCATGGTATGATTATAAATTTATAGGTGATGTGCGAGGATTCGTATAACTCCTAAAAGTTCAACGAGCAAGTAAGAATTTCAGGTGAGGTTTCTTGAACCTTCTCATTTGTGAGCTTTACCATACCGATCTTGCTGGAGAGCAAATTCTACTTTATCTTCGATATAATTTCTCATAATTGAATAGATCATGAACCCTTATTGCTTAATTGAGCTATCCTTGCTTATTGTTGTTTACCAACCTTCAAACTTGAATTACCGTTTGATTGATTAGATATTCTTGATTGTTCTGTTACCCATCTGAAGGAGAATTACTGTACTGTACTGGCGGCTATAGGGGATCCTATAGTTCGTATTGTTCCCTGGGGGTTCCCTTGGAACGAGGAAAAGAGGCAATAAAAGGATGGACCCGATCTTGATATGAAATATTCTGTCTTCTTAAACCTCACTCATTACTGAACCTTGAAATTAATTACCACCTGGTTTTCATATCTTGAATTACTTCAACTTCTATTGTTATTTAATTTCATGCTCACCTCACTGGGTCATTTTGACCCACCCCTCTATTTTATTTTCTTTACTCTCAAAGATATTACAGGCAAATAAATTGTGAAGAAGTAATCATTTTGGGAAGGAATCAATATCGGCTAAAGAATTTATAAATATGTTGCATAATAATTACGTTTTGTCTATGTTTTAATTAAGTCCGTATTTAAGTAAATGTTTTTGTGGATCACTTATGTAATGTTTTAAACTAGATTGTTTATGTAAATTATCTTTTATTTCTTCATCTCTGATACTTGCTCGACTCAAGTAACAAACCGGGTCCCGAATCAACGCATTCGGGGTCGGGGTGTTACATGAAAGATCTTTAAATGTTTTCGTGAAAATATTTTGGCGAGAATCATGCACATGTTATTGGGACCTGGGGAATTATGTGAATGGAGGCCGGTACGGCATCGGGCCGTCGGATAAGCCATTTCATATAGTACCCTTTGAGAATTTCTCACGCGACCGTGTAGTGTGGAAGGTGAGATTTTCTTGAGCCGGTGGTTAACCCATCGAAGGAACGGGTAGGAGTCATGATCCCCCGTCTCTATATTGTATCATGAGGTGGTTTGGGCCTTGCAAACCCTTCCACCACCCTGGAGGAAGAAGGATGGGAAACTATGATTATTTCTCTTGAATATGATTATGGTTATGATTACGTTTGCATGAACGCTTAATTAAGTTTTCCGCACACACTGTGGGAGTAAAGTTGGAGAATTGCCCCCTCGTCGGGTCACGAAATCTTATGATTTGTCAAGTAATAATATGATATCAGTAATTCCGAGCAATGCTTCGTTTAAACTTCCCACTTGGGCTATTCCAAAACCTTATTCGGAGTTATGGATTGCATGTGCATGTGATATATTTATTATGCCCCTCACTCAGTCCTTGGACTGACACCCCACGTTGTTTTCTTAATCTTTTGCAGGTTGTGCTAGGCGGGGAATAAGGTCTATGTGGAGTCTTTATTTTGGTCCTAGCATGCCTTTCTTTTCTAGCATCTCATACTTGGGACTTTGGATATGTATTAATCTATTTTGGAGATTATTTGTAAACATTTGGTGGCCGTGTTGGCCTTGGATTGTATCACTTGATTATCATGCTATATAAAGTATCTATGCTTCCGTTTTATTTATTGCATCGTTATATTTGGTTTTAAGGGGTACCCCGCTTAGCCAGGTTTATTTTATCTTGTCACCCGTTCGCCATGTGTTTGGTTCATGTATGAATTCCTATTTCATGCGTGGATCGAACTAATGGTGCGGGGGATATGGTGTCTATCGATGCAAGTGCCACAGTCCTGAGGTGGTATCAGATCCTAGGTTGCAAAACCGGGCTCTTGAGTCGTGTCTTGTCAGTTTAGGTTGTACGACTTAGGAACTAATTGTCAATTTGGAAGTCTTGCATTGTTATTTGATTATTTTTTGAATATTACTTGGATTTTCTTGCACTACATGGATAATTGTTTAACCATGGCATGCTTTTCTTAATGTTTAATTGTAGATGGCTCGTGGACGACCCGTACATCGAGATAAAAGATCCCCATCACCTCATCGACACCCTCAATCATAATAACCGCCTCCTATGAATATGGAGGGCTTTATGGAGGCCGTTTATAATTACGTGGAACAGAGAAGAGCTCAAGCTCCCCCACCTCAATCGCAACCGGTTCCATCACCACCACCACCGGTTAGAGACTCTCATGGGATTTTTCTTAATTACAATCCCCCGAGATTTGCGGGTACCATGGATGATGTCGTGGCGAAAGATTGGTTATCCCGTTTAGAGAGGATCTATGCTATTCGCCCATTCAATACACTTGAACGGGCTCAATTTGCTATCTTTTAACTGGACGGGAAAGCTTTTCATTGGTGGGAGAGAAGTCGATAGAAGCTAGAAGTTACCGGGGAAGAGGTCACATGGGATGTTTTTAAAAGAGAGTTTGAGAGGCTTTTGTTCCCTAGGTGGTCCGAGAAAGAAAGGAACAAAAATTCATGGATCTCAAGCAGGGAGGCCGATCGGTAGCACAATATGTGGCTGTTTTTAATAGGCTTGGGAAGTATGCCCCATAAGTCACAAGAGATGAGAGGAAGAAGGCGAGAAAGTTCATCGCCGGGCTAAGGGAGGACCTGAGGCATGGATAAGCCGGGCACAATTTCAAGTCATTCGTCGATACGGTTCAACGTGCCATTGTCCAAAAAGAGGAGTACAAGAAGAAAGATCCCATCCTCGATCTTATCAATCGAGATAAGGTTCGGGGTTCGGTTCGAAGAGGCCTGCTTACCCGATAGCACCACCAACTAAGGTTTCATTCACTAATGGTCGGGGAAGAAACCCCGAATGGCGGGACCGACATTACCACCACCTCAAGCACGTTTACCGCCGCATCAATCCAAGTCGTGCACTCATTGTGGAGGCCTTACACACACTTGGGAAACTTGTCGCCGCCGACTTGGGGCTTGCTTATGTTAGGAATAGTGCCCTAGAAAGCCGATTGTATATCCGCTTTGTGCTTTTCCTTATTATAATCACAGACAATCTTTGAATGAAATAACGAATTAAGGCAACACTTCTTTATATGCTCTTGTTTGGTATGCATTTACTTTATCTGTGCATGTATGAGAACTCCCCTAATCCTGATGACTTTAGGACTCTACCATTTAGGTGAAATGGTTCATGAAACGAGCCCTATATCACATAAGTCATGATTAGTAAAATACTCCAAGTCGATGAGTCCTACCGATAGTGGGAGTGTCAACCTGACTCCTCTAAGGCTTTCTTGTGGGATCACGCCCTTAAGAAGGACCACCTTGTTTCATGGAGGTGCAAAGTGTATAGTTGATACGTGCGTGATACATGAGGGTGCTTACTTCAATAAGTAAGTTCACTGAGGTGCCCCGTGTGAGAAGATTCCTAAATGGGAAATGAAGTTTCTATTTCAGGAAATAGAAACTTCCAGATTAGGAAATATCTCACGAGTCATTGATGTGATTAATTGATCCTTAGACTTGAGTTTCCTTGTCACTTTATGAATTAACTCTGTAGTCTTAGGTATAAGCTTTAAAGGGTGTCGCCTTAGACAACTGATTCAAGGCTTATGCTGGGGCTGCACAAGTGATTCATGAAAGTGAATGAGAATCAAGAAAGGACCTACACTTGCATTTGCAAGGCGATCTCTTATTGTGTAAGTCATTCATATGCCATATGGAGTCCTTGGCCATGGCAGTAGATCAAGACATCAAGAAAAGGGTTTCTTGGATTGAGATCAAATGGATATGAAATGCACTTAGCTTTAAGACCAGATTATTAGGGTTCTGATTAGTCCCTTACCCTAGATCATGGTTGAGAGATAGAACGTAGGAGGATTGTATCTCACAATAAATCAATGACTTAAAGGTTCTGTCGAATCCGAACATTCCAATTCAGCTAGGGGTTAAACACCTGTTGCTAGACTATGGTCGTTTAATCTGTGGACTGATTAATTAATTAGTGAATTAATTAATTGGGGTCACTGCTAATTGAATTGAGAACCTAGAGGGTCACACACAACAACTTGGTTACATGAGTTAAGGCTTGAAAATGATTAAACGAGTTAATCGGGCCTAGAGGGTTCCACACGTGTGAAACCACACGTGTGGGTCACGTGACTGGACACGTGTCATTGGGACACGTGTGCCACACGTGATTATTTAATTATATATATTAAATAATTAATTTGTTAATTATTTAATAGACTTTGGTTTAATTTTGAATTAAAAAGAAAGTCTTATTTTGGAGAAAAATAATCTAGTTAATTAATTACGAATTAATTAATTAGATAAAATAAGTTATTTATTTTAAATATATAAAGTATAAAATTATACAAAAATAGTTTAGATATTTTAGCTCTCTTGAAAGTTGATTTGAATTTGAATTCAAAGTCAAAGTCAAAATTACTTGATGATCAAGTAATAGGAGAGAGGGACCAAATCCTTAGTCCATAAGGACTAGGAATTTCGGCCACTCCCCTCCTATATATAGGGGAGCTCGAGCTCACCTTAGAGAGTAATTGGCAATTCTTTTGGTTCATGTGTTGAACACCATCCTTTCTCCAAGATAAATTAAACCCTAGGTTAAGCCTAAACACTAACTAGAGAACTAGCATCCTTACTAGTTAGATTATAGTCAAGTTGGTGGACTTTCTCTAGAGAGCTTCAAGTTAGAAGTTTGAAGATTCGAGCTTTACCAAGGAGAGGGGATCAAGCCGCGAGAAGAGCGTTCTTGGGTGGCTCGAAACGCTTCAAGAAAGTTAATTAAGAAAGTAAGTTTTTAATCCCTACGAATTTGGATACACGATTGCGAGTCCAAGATCCTTTTGTTGGAAAAATTTTAAATTTCCGCCGCTTTTCTGATTCGTGTTTTCCAACAAGTGGTATCAGAGCTACCTCGTTAATCGTGTTTCTGATTCGTCTCAATTATTTTGAATTTGGTAGAAATTCTTAGGCTTAGATGCGAATTAGGTATTCATGAGTTCTTTTAGAAAGCCTGAATTACGAAACTGTAATTTTTCTTAAATTTCTGAAACTGTTTTCTTAAAGTATGTTTTTTAAAACCGTTTTAATTCAAATCTGTTTAAATCGTGTTTTTTAAATTTTGGATTGTTGTTGGTTTTGAACTGAAACACGAAACACGAAAATCGCGTTATGAAAACGCGAGCCTAGGCGTGCTAGGGCGTCGCACGCCCAGTCCCGCGTCGTCCCGGACAGCAGTCCCGCAGCCGCGCGGGACTACCCGTCCGTCTCTCCCGTAACCGCGAGGGAGGCCTGCCCGCCAGCGCCTAGGTGCGCCCGCCTGCTCCTCCCGTAACCGCACGGGAGCCTCCCGTCGCCTTCCTACCTCCCCGCCTGGACGAGCACGCGCGATGCGCGAGAGTGCCGGTAGCCTTGCTGCTGGCGTACGCGACGCGGTGCGAGGGCACTCGCGCGCGATGCGTGTGGTCCGCCTGGGCTGGCGTGCAGGCGAGGCCTGGCCCTCGTTTCGCGATCTTGATTTTCGTGTTTAGTCCAATCCAATCCCGATTTAATTTTTCCTAAAAAATTTTATTTTATTAAATTTGAATTATTTTTGAAATAATTGTTTAAATTGGGATTTTAAAATTTTAAGCGATTTAAATTTTTGAAAAATTACAAACTTTATTTTATGAAAATATTGAAAGAATAAAATTATTAATTTTCATAAATTAATTGGAATTTTATTAGTTCATTGTTTTTCGGGTTTTATTGAAAAAACTCTTGAACAAGAATTGCATCTAAGTCGTGTTTTAAGCTATTAGAGCTTAAAGCGAGAATTTTAATTTATTGGTTAAATTTAAATTCTTACAAAAACATGTTAGGTGATCATGGGTTTAGACTTATGTATGGTTTTAATATATGCACATGGATGGTTTAAATTGGGGTTGGAGCCCTATAGTTGCGTTTTTTCAATTGAGGTTGGAGCCTCACTTATGTGCGTACTGTTATGTGATTTATTATGTGGCTTTCCATATTACTGTTTTTGAGGCCGGGGTATGCCCCGTGTAATTGTCTAAGGCCAATATGAAGATTGAGTCTTATTACTTTATGTCTTTTTCTTTTTATTGTAATTTAAGAGTAGAGATAGGTGGTGAGGTTATTTATTTTCATTTTGGAGACGATGCACCCATGGAGTAAGATGGACCACATTCAAGTAACAAGGAGGCCATAAGTGGAGACCCCTCAAAATGTTAGGGAGGGGCATCTCAATTGTAAAAATGTAATAGAGATAGGGCTCGTATTTTGTTACCGCTTTCCCTTATGTGATTTAAACTGTTTATGTGGCATGTATGTTAGAACTTGTGATTGTGGAGTGGCTCCCACATATCACGCATAAGATAGGTAGAACCCATGATCATTACATGTTAGTATCATGCTAGGACATGTTATCTGTTTATGTGCTTGTTTGAAATGCATTTAAGTTATACTTGCATTAATCAAGACTAATAAAATTGGATAACATATATGTTGGTGAGGTCGAACCGGACAACTCTCCTGTTAATTCCTATTAAATATTTAGCTAATTTTGAATAAATAGGTGTTTAATTCGAGGTGCAAATTTTGAATTAAATTCCTAGCATTCCATCAATAGGTTTTAAGTTTAGTAAGTGAAACTAGTTATTGTCTGCGAGTCGTGGGATAGCTAGTGGAGCTTATTAGTTCTTAGTTACCTAATTGATCATTTTAAATGATCAATATTTCGTGATCAATTTTGGGAAGGGCGATGTCCGCGAGTCGTGGGTCGTTCGAACTAAGTTTTGATCATGATCTTATGATTGATGGGTCTAGCTTAACGCCTAAGTAAATATGGATGTCGCACGAGTCGTGGGTCCATATTGAAAGATAGGTGATGCAAAAACAATTACTAAGAGTTCTAAAGGTGTTAGAATTGGTAAGTTGTACCTACCTAGGGTTCTTACTTAGAACGTCCGCGAGTCGTGGGTTCGAGGTAAAATGCCTGGGATCTTAGTACCCATTGGGAAACGTGTTCCTCTTAGATCTTTGGGAATTATAGATCTTTGAAAAACAGTGAGAGCTACATTAGATTAAAGACCTTATCTTTTGTATATCGTTATAATTCAGCATGCTCACTAATTCTCTGTTTTACCATTTAGGTCATAGATTCTGTGATTCTCGACGTGATTTGAAATGGCAACCAAAAACCCTCTTGTATCGATCCTCGAGTCAAACAAGTTGACTGGTCCCAACTATTCTGATTGGCTGAGGAATCTAAAAATCATTTTAGATTCTGAGAAGAGAACTTATGTTCTCTTCGAAGGGGAGCCTAGTCCCGAAGGGGACGTTCCCACTCGGGCCGAGCGGGACGCGATCCAAAAGTGGAAGGATGATAATCTCCAAGCTCGTTGCCTTATGTTGGCTAACATGTCTCCGGACTTGCAAAGGCAACATGAGGCCATGGAATTTGCTTGGGAGATTTACGACCACTTAGAGCAACTTTATCGCCCTCATGAACGTGTTACAAGGTATAACACTTCAAAGGAATTGTTCCACTTGAGAATGAGGGAAGGTTCAAGTGTCCATGAATATGGACTCAAGTTTCTCGCCCTTACTGAGAAACTTGTTTCCATGGACATGCCACTGAAAGATGAGCTTTCAGTGGATTTGTTGCTAGCTTCGCTCCCACCATCATTCAACCCATTTGTCCTTAACTTCAATATGAATCATGCTGGTGCTACTGTAGCTGAGCTGATTAGTCAGCTTGTAACTGCTAAAAGCACGATCAAGAAGGACAATAAGGTTTTGATGGTGAATGCTCCATCTTCTTCTTCTGGGCCTTCTAAACGTAAGGGCAAGACAGCCCAAAAGAAGAAGAAGAAACCCCTTCGACCCACTGGTGGCGTTTCGAAGGGGAAGGCCCAAAAGAAGAAGCGTGATCAGAAAGAGGATGTTTGCTTCCATTGTGGCAAAGCGGGAGATTGGAGGAGAAACTGGCCAGAGTACAAGGCTACTCTAAAGAAAGGTATGTTTCTCGTTGAAATAAATCTTTCTATTAATTCTAGTTCTTGGGTACTTGATACCGGTTGTGGAACTCATTTCTGTAATGATGTACAGATGCTAAATGAGATTCAACAACTAAAAGAAGGAGAATGTGTCTTGAAGATCGGCGATGGCTCAAATGTTGAAGCTCAAGCTTTAGGCACAATTAGATTAGATTTAGGTAGTTTTGAGTTAGTTTTAAACAAAGTCCTTTATGTACCGAGTATTATTCGTAATATAATTTCAGTTCCAATTTTAGATTGTGAAGGTTATGAAACTTATATTAAGAATGGTAAATACTTTATCAAACGGAACAACTCTTCCGTTCACATCGGTACTCGAAGTAATGGACTTTATCTAACTCAGAATATCAATATTATGAATATACAACGAGAAACTAAACGTAAGAGAGATGACAAAGTTTCAGCTCCCTTATGGCACGCTAGATTAGGATACATTTCCAGGAACAGAATTGGCAAGATAAACATTTTAGGATCATTCTCTGAAAATGATCTCAAAAAGTTGACTTCTTGCGAATCTTGTCTCAAAGGAAAAATGTCCAAAGTTCATTTTAAAGGAACTGTGGAACGTGCCACTAAGGTTTTGGATTTGATTCATTTTGATGTTTGTGGACCGCTTAGTGTAATCACTAGAAACAATCATCAGTATTTCATAACCTTTACTGATGACTTTAGTCAGTATGGTTATGTATACTTAATGAAGTATAAATCTGAAGCTTGTGAGAAATTCTTAGAATTTCAAAAGGAGGTTGAGAACCAAACTGGTCACCAGATCAAAGCACTTCGATCTGATCGAGGAGGCGAGTATCTTAGTGAAGAATTCCTTAATCATCTCAAAGATAATGGGATTATCTCTCAGTGGACTCCTTCGGGAACTCCTCAGCTTAATGGAGTTTCTAAGAGAAGGAATCGAACTCTACTTGATATGGTTCGTTCCATGATGAGTTTCACTGACTTACCACCTTCTTTCTGGGGTTATGCCCTAGAAAGTGCAGCAAAGATTTTGAATCTAGTTCCCTCTAAGTCAGTCCCTAAAACGCCCTATGAAATGTGGCATGGTAAAATCCCTAGTTATTCTTACTTAAGAATTTGGGGTTGTCCTGCTTACGTGAGGAGGACAGTGGGAGATAAGTTAGAATCTCGTTCTAACTTATGCTATTTTGTAGGTTATCCTAAGGAATCCATAGGATACTACTTCTATGATCAATCTGAGCAAAAGGTGTTTGTTTCCAGAAATGCCACTTTTCTGGAGGAACCGTTCCTTAAAGAAAAGAAGGCAAGATCATAGAATTAGAAGATCATAGAATTAGAAGAAGTACAAAGTGATCCCATACCACCCACTGAAGAAACGTCCCCTTCTGGCCAACCGCAACCAATCACGAATTTTGATACACACGTAAATCCTCCTCTAAGGCGTTCTGAACGCACTCCTAGACAGCCGGAGAGATGGTATGGATTCTTCCATGAAATCTCTCAAAAGGATAATGATCCTTCAACATATGAGGAGGCACTTTTAGATTCTGACTCTGAACAGTGGATAGAAGCCATGAAATCCGAAATGGATTCCATGAACTCCAACCAAGTTTGGACCTTGGTAGATTTGCCTGATGGGGTCAAACCCAAAGGTTGCAAATGGATCTTTAAGAGAAAGCTTGGAGTTGATGGAAGCATTGCAGCCTACAAAGCAAGACTGGTTGCAAAAGGATTCACTCAAAGACCCGGCGTGGACTTTGATGAAACCTTTTCACCAGTTGCAATGCAAAAGTCTATTCGGATCATGTTTGCCATTGCAGCATATTATGACTATGAGATATAACAAATGGATGTGAAAACTGCCTTTCTCAATGGTGACATTGATAAAGACATTTATATGGAGCAACCCATAGGTTTCACATTCAGTGGGAGTGAGCAAAAGGTTTGCAAACTCCAAAGATCAATCTATGGATTGAAACAGGCTTCTAGGAATTGGAACATTCGATTTGATGAATCGGTCAAAACATTTGGCTTCATTCAAATTTCAAATGAATCTTGTGTGTATAGAAAGGAATTGGAGACCTCAGTACAATTCTTAGTACTTTATGTTGATGATATCCTTCTTATTGGGAATTCGAAGGATGACATGAAAGTGACTAAGTTATGGTTATCGAACCAATTCGAGATGAAAGATCTTGGTGATGCGTCCTATATCCTTGGAATTAAAATCTATCGAGATAGATCTAGAAGGTTAATAGGACTATCACAGTCGATGTACATTGACAAAGTATTGAAGAGATTCAATATGGAGTCAGCAAAGGTTAAAAACCTTCCTATGAGTGTAGGAACATGTGTTTCTAAGAAGATGTGTCCTAAGACTAACCTTGAGAAGGAAAGAATGACTCATACACCTTATGCATCAGCAATAGGTAGCATAATGTATGCAATGTTATGTACTCGACCGGATGTGGCTTATGCACTTAGTGTAACAAGTCGTTTCCAATCTGACCCTGGAGATGGTCACTGGGCTGGCGTATAGAATATTCTTAAGTACTTGAAAACTACTAAAGACTTATTCTTAGTTTACGGAGGTCAGAAAGATCTTACTGTCGAAGGATACTGCGATGCAAGTTTTGCATCTGACTTAGATGATTTTAAGTCAATGTCAGGAAATATTTTTTGCCTAAATGGCGGAGCAGTGAGTTGGAAGAGTTCCAAGCAAACTACCACTGCAGATTCGACCACTGAGGCCAAATACTTAGCTGCAAATGATGCAGCTAAGGAAGGTGTTTGGATTAGAAACTTCATTCAAGAGTTGAATGTCGTTCCTAGCATGAAAGACCCCATTTCTGTGTTTTGTGACAACACTGGGGCGGTTGCTCAAGCAAGAGAACCAAGATCTCACCAACGGACCAAGCACATTATGAGGAAGTATCACCTAATCCGTGATATTATCAAAAGAGGAGATGTACAAATTGAGAGGGTCACATCAGCAGAGAACGTGGCAGATCCACTTACTAAACCCCTTAGTCGAGAAGCTTTCCAAGGGCATCTTCAGAAGATGGGACTTAGAGTAGCTTTAGAATGGCTTTGACGGGCAAGTGGGAGATTGTTAGGAATAGTGCCCTAGAAAGCCGATTTTATATCCGCTTTGTGCTTTTCCTTATTGTAATCACAGACAATCTTTGAATGAAATAACGAATTGAGGCAACACTTCTTTATATGCTCTTGTTTGGTATGCGTTTACTTTATCTGTGCATGTATGAGAACTCCCTAATCCTGATGACTTTAGGACTCTACCATTTAGGTGAAATGGTTCATGAAACGAGCCCTATATCACATAAGTCATGATTAGTAAAATACTCCAAGCCGATGAGTCCTACCGACAGTGGGAGTGTCAACCTGACTCCACTAAGGCTTTCTTGTGGGATCACGCCCTTAAGAAGGACCACCTTGTTTCATGGAGGTGCAAAGTGTATAGTTGATACGTGCATGATACATGAGGGTGCTTACTTCAATAAGTAAGTTCACTGAGGTGCCCCGTGTGAGAAGATTCCTAAATGGGAAAGGAAGTTTCTATTTTAGGAAATAGAAACTTCCAGATTAGGAAATATCTCACGAGTCATTGATGTGATTAATTGATCCTTAGACTTGAGTTTCCTTGTCACTTTATAAATTAACTCTGTAGTCTTAGGTATAAGCTTTAAAGGGTGTCGCCTTAGACAACTGATTCAAGGCTGCACAAGTGATTCATGAAAGTGAATGAGAATCAAGAAAGGACCTACACTTGCATTTGCAAGTCGATCTCTTATTGTGTAAGTCATTCATATGCCATATGGAGTCCTTGACCAAGGCAGTAGATCAAGACATCAAGAAAAGGGTTTCTTGGATTGAGATCAAATGGATATGAAATACATTTAGCTTTAAGACCGGATTATTAGGGTTCTGATTATTCCCTTACGCTGGATCATGGTTGAGAGATAGAACGTAGGAGGATTGTATCTCACAATGAATCAATGACTTAAAGGTTCTGTTGAATCCGAACATTCCAATTCAGCTAGGGGTTAAACACCTGTTGCTAGACTATGATCGTTTAATCTGTGGATTGATTAATTAATTAGTGAATTAATTAATTGGGGTTATTGCTAATTGAATTGAGAACCTAGAGGGTCACACACAACAACTTGGTTACATGAGTTAAGGCTTGAAAATGATTAAACGAGTTAATCGGGCCTAGAGGGTTCCACACGTGTGAAACCACACGTGTGGGTCACGTGACTGGACACGTGTCATTGGGACACATGTGCCACACGTGATTATTTAATTATATATATTAAATAATTAATTTGTTAATTATTTAATAGACTTTGGTTTAATTTTGAGTTAAAAAGAAAGTCTTATTTTGGAGAAAAATAATCTAGTTAATTAATTAGGAATTAATTAATTAGATAAAATAAGTTATTTATTTTAAATAAATAAAGTATAAAATTATCCAAAAATAGTTTGGATATTTTAGCTCTCTTGAAAGTTGATTTGAATTTGAATTCAAAGTCAAAGTCAAAATTACTTGATGATCAAGTAATAGGAGAGAGGGACTAAATCCTTAGTTCATAAGGACTAGGAATTTCGGCCACTCCCCTCCTATATATAGGGGAGCTCGAGCTCCTCTTAGAGAGTAATTGACAATTCTTTTGGTTCATGTGTTGAACACCATCCTTTCTCCAAGATAAATTAAACCCTAGGTTAAGCCTAAACACTAACTAGAGAACTAGCATCCTTACTAGTTAGATTGTAGTCAAGTTGGTTGACTTTCTCTAGAGAGCTTCAAGTTAGAAGTTTGAAGATTCGAGCTTTACCAAGGAGAGGGGATCAACCCGCGAGAAGAGCGTTCTTGGGTTGCTTGAAACGCTTCAAGAAAGTTAATTAAGAAAGTAAGTTTCTAATCCCTACGAATTTAGATACACGATTGCGAGTCCAAGATCCTTTCGTTGAAAAATTTTTAAATTTCCGCTGCTTTTCTGATTCGTGTTTTCCAACAGCTTGATATGTGGGGTGATAGATCATCAGATGGACGGGTATGATAAATTCAGGGGAGGACCGAACAGAGGATAAAGACAGATGGTCCGTGCTCGAGCTTATGCCATTGATGACGAGGAGCAGGAGGCCGATATTGATCCCGCTGCCATGGTGGAAGGTACAATATACATTCGAGCATTTATGCATTATTTGATCTTGTAGCCACGCGTTCTTTTCTTTCTCGTGGCATAGATGCTTCTATATGTTTGCCTGTTGATTGTACCTTTACTTGCTATGTGATTAGTTCCCCCTTTTTTTTTTGGGGGGAGGGGGGTAGTCCTGTTTCTGATCCGGTGTTTAAGGGAGTTCCGGTGAGCATTGAGGGTTGTGACTTTCCAACGGACTTCATTGGATACCTATGAGTCGGTATGGTGCAATTCTGGGTATGGATTAGCTTTATAAGTTCTCTGTAGTGGTTGATTGTCGGGCTAAGAGAGAGTCCAGTTAGGTTTAGAGGTTTTCATGGGTTTTGGTTCGAAGGCTCTATCTTTGTTATCTTTCACCGAGGCTTACAAGATAGCTCGTGATGGTGCTTCGGGTTTTATAGCCTATCTCCTTAATAAGCCAAAAGATTAGGCTAAACTTGAGGAGACCGAAGTCGTGAAGGATTTTCTTGAGGTTTTTCCGGAGAGTTTGGGTTCTTTACCTCCGGAACGAGAAGTTGAGTTTGTGATCGATTTGTATCCGGACGTTGATCCATTTTCTAAAACTCCTTATAGGATGGCTCCTGCTGAGTTGAAAGAATTGAAGAAACAACTCGAAAAGCTTATGTCTAGTGGGTATATTCGCCGAGTTTATCTCCTTGGGGAGCACCGGTCCTATTCGTTCAGAAGAAAGATGGGACCTTAAGGATGTGTATTGATTACAGTGAATTGAATCGGATGACGGTCAAGAAAAAATATCCCCTCCCACATATCGAGGAGTTTTTCGATATATTTCAGGACTTAAAGACCTATTCTAAGTTATCACTATAGCAAGGATATTATCAGTTGCGAATCTGAGAAGAAGATATCCTAAAGACAGGGTTTAACACTCGGTACGGGCATTACGAGTTCGTAGTGATGCCTTTCGGTCTAACAAATGACCCCGTAGCTTTCATGGACATGATGCACAGAATATTCAGGCCTTTTCTCCACAAGTTTGTGGTTATCTTCATTGACGATATTCTAGTGTATTCGAGGTCCTTCGAGGAGCATGCGAGACACCTTAAGCTTGTCTTGCAAACGCTCAAGGATAATCAGTTATTTGCAAAGTTCAGCAAATGTGATTTTGGATCGATAGGGTTTCATTCTTGGGTCACATTATCTTCGAGAAGGGAGTTAAAGTTGATCTTGCAAAGATTGAGACCGTGTCCAAGTGGGAGAAGCCGAAAAATGCCTCGGAAGTTCGAAGTTTCTTGGGTTTAACGGTATATTATAGAAAATTCGTGAAGGACTTCTTGAAGATCGCCCCTCCTTTGACCCGATTGACTAAGAAAGAGGTGTTATTTGTGTGGGATGAGGCATGTGACGAGAGTTTCAATCTCTTGAAGGAGAAACTAGCTACTGCCCCGGTCTTAACGCTTCCTGAAGGTTCTGAGGGTTATGCAGTGTATATAGACGCTTCGAAGGAAGGATTGGGAGGTGTTTTGATGCAAAACGGGAAGGTTGTTGCATATGCCTCTAGAAAGTTAAGGGACCACGAGAAGAACTATCCTACTTTGGTAAGTGGAGGCATTACTTGTATGAGATTTCTTTCGAGATTTTCACCGACCATAAGAGTCTTCAATATTTGTTCACTCAGAAGGAGTTGAATATTAGACAAAAACGTTGGATGGAGCTTCTTGAAGATTATGATTGTGTGATCAAGTATCATCCCGACAAAGCCAACGTGGTCGCCGATGCACTTAGTAGGAAGA
This sequence comes from Lantana camara, assembly GCA_037501455.1. Lineage (NCBI taxonomy): Eukaryota > Viridiplantae > Streptophyta > Magnoliopsida > Lamiales > Verbenaceae > Lantana > Lantana camara. The sequence goes on from CM074857.1 coordinate 119,594,935, forward strand.
CTAGTGTATCGAATTTGGGAGTGGGAGAAGGAAATAGAAGTGAACCTATTGTTATGAGGGCTCGTGTGGCTAATATCACCATTCAACTGGAGTTGAAGCATCGACTGTTTGAGGCTCAGACTAAGGATCCGGACGTTCAGAAATTGGTTGCTAAGGCGAGAGCCGATCCGGAGTGTCCCTTTGGTTTTGATGAGACAGGTTTATACAGATTTAATAACAGAGTTGTTGTACCCGAAGAGTTGAAACGGGTGTTGCTTGAAGAGGCTCACAGCTCGACTTACTCTATTTACCCAGGAGGTAATAAGATGTATAGGGATTTGAAACAATATTACTGGTGGTATGGGTTGAAGAAGGATGTTGCCGAGTATGTGAAACATTGCAAGACTTGTCAGCTGGTGAAAGCCGAGCATCAGAAGCCCGGAGGTCTTCTGCAGTCATTACCTATCCTTGAGTGGAAATGAGAGCAAGTAACAATGGATTTTGTATCCGGGTTGCCGAAAGTAAAGGGTGGTTACCATGGAATTTGGGTAATCGTCGACCGCCTGACTAAGTCGGGTCATATTATTCCAGTTCGGATGTCCGATAAGATCAATAAGCTTGTCGAGCTTTATTGCAGAGAGATTGTTCGACTTCACGGGATTCCGGTTAGCATCATGTCAGATAGGGATCTGAGGTTTACATCGAGGTTATGGCAAGAATTGCAAGGTATTTTGGGTACGAGGCTCAAGTTCAGCACCGCTTCACATCCGCAAACAGATGGTCAGTCTGAGATAGGGACGTAAACGAGCCGAGCCGAGCCGAGCTGAGCTTTGGCATTTTTTGAGGGTTCGGGCTTGGCTCGCGAGCCAACGAGCCTCTTAGTTTCTGGCTCGTGCCTAGCTCGAGCTGACTCGGCTCGGCTCACAAGCCAAGTCTGCCTTTGAAGAGGGAAAAAAAGGAAAATGAAAACCTGCTGTACATAATTAAAATCTGATGTTTTGCACTTTTGCTATTCAATTCAAAAAATCATAATCACCTACTATTTAAATTTGCTAAACATTCAAAGTTTGCATTCATCAACAAAATAAAGAATTCAACATAAACATTAAAATAACATCCATCAGTTCCTAAACGGCTAAACCATTGAAAAATAACATTCCAATTCCATAACAATTCATAGCACACACCTCAAGAATAATTAAATAAATTCAAAGTGCAAAAATTACATTGATAAAAACCATCAACCATCATGTTGAACTTGAAAGCCTCCTAAAAAGTTTAGAAATCTTCATCAACCATCTTCATTCTTCCTGAAAATTCAAAGTCATCATTAGTAACATTTAAATAGAAATGTAGCAAAGTATTTTCAGACCCTTTTATATCCAAAATAACATTATGGAACAAATTTTCTGGCCCAATTCAACTTTTCTTTGGTTTTTTCAATTTTTAGCAACAAATTAACTGCCACAACAAGGGATAAATGCTAATTCTCAATTAATTTCCTAAAAACTATAAGCTTATCAAAAAATTATAAACTATAAGATCATACAATATTCAAGATGATTCAAAGCATGCATCTAATTGCTAATCCAGTGTCACACATACACTATTCCTAATTCTCTGTTAAAGTACAATTGCTAATCCAATTCCAGAGTCACGCATACACGCAACATCCCTATAAAATAAATTTAGTTTAATTATCAGTTTACAAGTTAGCATCTATTTCAGTTGATAAATTAACAAAACCATGAGACAATTCGTATCTAATTCAGTTTATAAATTAACAAGAACAAGGTACCTTCAGGCTTCAATTTACAAATTAATTAACATGAAACAAGGTACCCAAGCTTCAATTTACAAATTAACAAGAAACAAGAAACAAGAAACAAGAAACAAGGTACTATGAGACCATCAGATATTTAGCATCAAATGATTTGAGGTACCTTCAGGCTTCAGTGATGCAGTTGTCGGAGCAGGAGAAATTGCAAGGTGGTGGTGGCACGACGAGTGCTGGCGCGAAGAGAAGATGGTGGCATGAGCCGGAGGGTTGCGGAAGATAGGAGGTGCCGAGGTGGTGGCGGCGTGGTGTGGTGTGGTGGGCGTCGGCCTCTGACACGAGACGGTGGGGTGGTGTTTTCGTGCTGGTGTTTTCAGAGAGGTGTTTTCGTGCTGGTGCGGTGGTGGCACTGGCGACGACGACAGCCGGCAAGCGTGGTGGCGGGTTGGGGTAGGGGAGTTTTTCAGCGCCGCTGAGAAATGAGAAGTGAAACAGGGATGAGGGGCAAATCTCTAATGAATTGGGTTAGGGTTAGGGTATTATATATATAAATACACACATATATATATATATATATATATAAATTTTTTTTTTAAATTATAGTATGGTTTGTGAGTCGGCTCACGAGCCATGAGCTGTGAGATACATGGCTCGGGCTTGAGTTCGAAGGCCTGCAAACCGAGCCGAGTTAACCCAAGCACGAGCTATCTTCGAGCTGACTCATCTCATTTGCATCCCTAGTCTGAGAGGTTGATTAGATACCTCGAGGATCTACTACGGACTTGTGCTTTGTATTATCAGACTTCTTGGGAGAAACAGTTACACTTGATTGAGTTCACATACAATAATAGCTACCAAGCTTCTATTGGCATGGCTCTATGAGGTACTTTATGGACGAAAATGTCGATCCCCATTGTTCTTTGATCTTGAAGAGTGGAAATAGATTAAGTAAGTGGGCTTTAAGAAGGGTGAGAAATTAGAAAAACCTTCTAAGGCTGTGCGTGATATGATTGAGAAAGTCCAACTGGTGCAACAACGGATGAAAGTTGCCCAAGATCGACAAAAGAGTTATGCCGATAACCAGAGAAGAGATCACAAGTTTGAGGTAGGAGACCGGGTTTTCTTGAAGGTGTCTCCTCGTAAGAGATTTGCTCGGATCGGTCGAGGAGGGAAACTTAACCCTCGTTATTTGGGTCCATTTGAGATTCTTGAGAGGATTGGTGAAGTAGCTTATCGTTTAGACCTACCGTCGAGTCTGACCGGGATTCACAATGTCTTCCATGTTTCTCAGTTAAGGAAGTACTATCCCGACGAGTCCGAGATTCTCTTCGTTGAAGAGGTTGAAGATGCAGATTTACAACTGGATTTAACTTTTGTCCAGAAGTCGGTAAGGATTTTGGATCGTAAGTTTCAAGTCTTGAGGAATTGGCAAATCCCATTGGTAAAGGTTTTGTGGTGAAGTGATAAAACCGAGGAAGCCACGTGGGAAACCGAGGATAAGATGAAGAAGTTTCATCCGGAGTTATTTCCGTCCGAGTAAATTGGTGGACCAAATTCTTTTAAGGGGGAGAGGTTGTGACGCCCTGAGTTTTCGTCGTTTAGGTACGCATGCCATACGTATGAGTTTGAGAGTTAGAATTTGTTTTACGTGCTTATTTGATCAATTTGCCTATGTGAATAAGTGGATATGTGATTTAAATGCTATGTAAGAATTTTAATTTAAATTCTTTCATTTCATATCATAGCATTTTCATACTTCATAATTCATACATTTCCTAAATATATCATATTTCTATATATATATACACACTCATACAATAAAAACATATGCAATTATATATACATATATCCCATGTATATATTCATGAAACATGCACATATATATATATATATATATATATATATATACTATACACTAGCATACTCACACAAACGCAATATATATGTATATATATATAAATAGCATATGAACTTATATGTACATATTATATATATATATAATATCTTGACTTTTACTTTATACATATAAATTATATGTCTACACATATATTACATACATATATCTCTTACACAAGAACTCACACACAAACACACACAAAATCTCTAACACATTTCTTTTCAACTCTTCACACCCCCTTTTGATTCAAGAGCAAGAAGGAAAGCATCATCATCTCATCTTCAAGACTTTATCAACTTCATCATCTCAACCACATGATCATCTTCATTTTTTCCCTGTCTATTTCAAGGTTGGTATATATATATATGTGTGTGTGTGTGTGTGAATGTATTGAATAGTAAGGGTTTGGAGAATTGAGTGTGTGTTTATGTTCTTAAGCATGAATATGTGTGTATCCTTTAATTTAATGAATGAATACTTTGGTTGTTGGTTTAATAAATGATATGGTATGAATGGGGTTTTATATGTTGAGTTTTGATTGATATACGTACCTATATGTGTGAATTTTGATACCTAATTTATATATAAGGTGTGTATATGTGTTATAGACTTTATTGGCTTGCATGTACATGTTGGAACTTGTTTTGGTTGGTTTTATTGCATGATCCGAAAGTCCCCTGCCATGCCCTGTTTTTTCGAGCTTTGGTTCCCGACCGGGAACCTTTTTAGTTCATTTTCAGATTTGAAATTCAACTAGGATCCCGGCCTGCTAATTTTTGTCCCGACCAGGATAGTATTAAATTTTTAAGAATTTTGTTCTCGTTAAAACCTTCTAGGCCGGGACACTTTTCAGTTCAAATTCAGTCCCGGTTGAGAGGGTGTGGCAGGAGGGTTACGGGACAGGGTGTCCCGACCGGGACCCCTTTTGAACTAAATTTCATCCCGGCCGGGATGGGGCCCTAGGAGTTCATTTTTGTGCATTTTCTTCAAGTCAAGTCTTTCATTCGTTTATTCTTGATCTAAGCCTTCTTGTGAATTAATTATGTATTGTTAATAATTGTTTCATTGATTATGGCATCACATGACATGCATAACTACGCCGTTTGTCCAATAATTAGTTCATATGTCTAGAGTCTCATGTACACTCATATTTCTTGCACAGAGCTCGACCCGGTTGTGGAGGAGTAGGGTCCTTAGGCTTCTCTTTCCCGTTCTCTTGTTAAGGTGAGGTTTTATTTTTAGTTAATTAGAACCCTAATATCTTGTGTGACTACTTAACCCAAAATGTATTAAGTATATGTATACTGTGGAAAAATGTTTTAAGTATGAAAGATCTTTAAATGTTTTCATGAAAATATTTTGGCGAGAATCATGCACATGTTATTAGGCCCAGGGAAATTATGTGAATGGAGGCTGATACGGCATCAGGCCGTCGGATAAGCCATTGCATATAGTACCATTTGAGAATTTTTCACGCGGCCGTGTAGTGTGGAAGGTGAGATATTCTTGAACCGGTGGTTAACCCATCGAAGAAGCGGGTAGGAGTTGTAACACCCCGCATTTTCAGAGCAAGATACAATATCGTTTTCGTGCTATTAGAACGATTATTTATTTAACTCTGCACGTACTTGAAATTTCTTATTTCATATTTTAATTATTTAATTGACTCAATTGTAATCGTATGAAAATATGTGGATCTAATTGAAATATGTGTTTAGTGCCTAATTGCTCTTTAATTTAAATTTTGTGGGCTAATCTGAAATTAATTAAAATTGGGGATCTATTTCTAGTTATGAGAAATTCAATTTGAACTTAATTGGACATTACTCTAAATCTTGGGGGTACTTTTATAGTTTCCAAAATTTTAATTGGACTTAATTGATCTTATTAGAAACGTGGGAACTCAATCGAATGACTTAAACTCTCGGGGGATCTAATTGTAATTTTCGGATTTGAGACCCTATTTGTAAGCCAAACCCTAATCGTTAGCAGCCATTTTCATTCTTTCTCCTTCCCCTTTTGGCTTTGTGCTGCAGCTGCACCTCTCTCTCGCTCTTCCGATAAGCAGCAGCGCAGCAGTGCGCCAACCACCATCCACCGGCGATTCAGCAACACGACACCACCACCACCACCGACGGGCGACGCCTTCTTCTCCGGTGACAAGCTGCCGCCAGCCACAACCACCATCACGCATCTTCTTCCGCCGGCCAACAACCGTCGGCGCCAACCACACCTCGCTCCTCTTCTTCTCCCCCTCACAAACTCGGCAACAGCGGAGCAACAACAGTAGTTTCACGCCGCACCCCACCTTTTCCGGCCACCGGTTGCCTCTTCAATTTCCCCCCTCCACAGATCCGAATAACCACGGCCAGCAACTCAGTTACTTCTTCCCCTTCAATTCACTTAGGTCTGAATAGAATCACCACCGCCGGCCGACCAATGATGGACTACCACCGAACCATCTGTTGCTGATCTTATCTCCTCCTCCGTAATCCCATTCTTCCTATTAACGTGAGCCAAGACAATTTCATCCCTTTCATGTTAATTGTAAACTTGTGCATTTGTACATATATTGTATATATTCAACCTATTTTGTTTATTTGTATTAATATCTGAATTTGATTCGAGACCTCCTTGCTGAACGAATTTAGGCTGTGAATTGTTGTTATCAACTTTGAGTATTAGAATGTATGTATATAAGTGTTAGTTTTTCTAATCAATTGAATGTGTTAAGCTGCTATTTGAAAATTCTGTTTTTATGGGTGGTGATTGCATTTTGGTGCAGCTGGGTGTATATATATATATATATACATACTTCTTTATTAATTGTTTAAATGGAATTTGTATACGTATTAAATTGTTTAAAATTGGAAGTCTGAACCCTTTTCCATTTCAAAATGTGAATACTAGAATATGTATTGTTTAAGATTGAGATTTGAATGTTAAATTCAATTTGATAAATTGGAATGTTTTATGTGTATGAATTCCAAATGGTTAACTGAGCTGAATCCTTACCTTTTAATGTTAATATTTTCATGGTATGAATTCTTGCTCTGTATATTTAATTGTGAATTCAATGATGATATTAGATATTGGGAACTAGAGAGATTGTTGTGCAATTTTGTGAATTGAGTTGTTTGATTTCCGTAAAACTTGAAATGGTAATCTACTGGTAACATGTTTCTCAAATTGATATTTCATAATTGTTTAAAAGTGTAATTGTATACTTTGCTAATTAGAGTGGTCATTGTGGGTTTAACTTATTGACAATTATTTGTGCCTGAAAGTGAGTGTGTGCGTTTATATATATATATATATATATAAATATATGAACTAGGATTGTGTACGAATTATATATTAATGTAAGGTTGTAATAACTAAGTTAAACATGTTAATTGTGAATTAGTGTGCGAGTGTGTGCGTGAATTGTGCTTGTTCAAACAATTATGCATATTAGATAAGTAGTGAATTATGTGTCTGTCCTTTTATGTACATTAAATGTTCTTGTCTAATATGTATTTATATATTTATTTGTTAAATGACTGATGAACTGCTGCATTAATTATTTTATCTTGTTAACTTGTGATTGTGTAGGGTGCTATAAATACATCTACTTTAAGTCCATGTGTAAGTGTAATTTGCATGTGTTAGTTTAGTTGGGAACTTGGTAAAGTGAGGATCAACTGGTTTTAGGAACGAATTAATGAGGAGATAAAGAATTAAAGTAATTATGCTTGTTTATATATGTTACCCTGGATTTTAGTTGGTATAATTAATAATGGAATTATTGATGAGGAATTTAATTAATATGGAACGCCTCCTATTTGGTTTATACGTGACCTAATTATATAAGTTGGCTTTGGGAATTTGAATTACGATATGAATTAGGTGGATGAGCATGTTTTTAATTAATTAGGTGGACTTAAGCTTGAAACTCTTAAATCTGTAATGAATTGTCTTATTAAATGAACTTGGGTAAATCAAATTTAATTTGGATTCAATCTATTTGATTTGCCATGCAACACACATCTGGGGATAGGTAAGAATTAGTATGTGTCTATAATTAAGTGTCTCATGTTTTAATTAGAATTGTTGAGTTAAGAGCTAAGAATTGTCTTTACACTACAAATTGATTGATATTTGAATTAAACATGATTGTTTTGCCTTTTTTCATGTGTAAGTGCTTTTAGCCGTTTCATAACTTTCGAGTATATTCTTTTCAAACATGCTTAGATTTTAATTCACCTATGCGATAATTGAGTTGTACGTTCAAGGGATATGTGGGATATTAATTGTGTACCTGAACACTTTCATGGCATTCATGTAATTTCAGTGAACATAGCATATTATTCCATGTCATCTCATAATCATCGCTGTGCGTCTCTGTGGTTCATATCTGGGTCTTGTCTCATAAGTATTTTGTGTTTTCTTTTCTGTACAGTGATCTCCAGGGCGGAGACAACCTGGTCGAGTACACAACCGTCTTGTCAGTTGTCGTATCTTGTCGCTTCTCAGGTGAGGTTTAGGATTTTTGTATAGGTAAGCGACCTATGACCTTAATATGATGATTTCAATCCTTGCATGCGACTATAAACTATATATATGATTAGATATGTGTTGGATATGGTATGATTATGACCTTGTGGACCATTCTTGGTTCTGGAAATTAAATATGAAGGCATACGTAAGCCATTCTGGAAAATATGATATGATATGATTCTGTAGCGAGTTGGCCATGAAACATTGGCATCTGTCTGTCTGTTTGATTATGGATTCGAGGAGCTATGGGTAAGGAATCCCCGGGACGGTTAGGGCCGTCGGGGCTCGGCCTGTGCATAGTCTCCATTTGAAGTATCATTGCACGACTCAAGGAGATAGGGGAGGCGTGATACTTTGAGCCTTCGGTGTAACCGAGGAAGACACTTGTGGGTTCGCAACCCCTTGTGGTATTTATGTTCTGGATGGTTAGGGCCAACGCGAGGCTCTTCCATCACCGGAGTTGAGGATGGATTTAATTCTGTATTTCCGTTTTGTTCTGATTTGAGGAGTAAAGGTTGGAAGCTCGTACTCGCCGAGAATGTGATATGATCTGTTATGGGAATCATAAATTGGGATAAGGTTTTCTGAAAAATTGTTTCCTAAGTATAAGTATAATTTGTCTTCAAATGTTTTGGAACCCTTCTGGATAAGGTTGGAACCCTTATACCCAGTTTATGAGTCCACCCTTCTGTTATGTGCTATGCTCTATATATATTAGTGTGCGGGTGTGCGTTAGCCCCCTCACTCAGTCAGTTGACTGACCCCTCATTTTATCTTTTATTTGCAGGTTCTTTCATCTCGAGCTAGGCGGGGAGTGAGTCTCTGGGTCACTTGTCAGTCTAGTCTGTGTTCGGTTGCATTTGTCGCATACTCTACTTACGTTATGTATTTATGTATACGGGGCGTGACAAGAGTCATGGTCCCCCGTCTCGATATTATATCAAGAGGTGGTTTGGGCCTTGCAAACCCTTCCACCGCCCCGGAGGAAGAAGGATGGAAAACTATGATTATTTCTCTTGAATATGATTATGATTATGTTTGCATGAACGCTTAATTAAGTTTTCTGCACACACTATGTGAGTAAGGTTAGAGAATTGCCCACTCGTCGGGCCATGAAATGTTATGATTTGTCAAGTAATAATATGATATCTGTAATTCCGAGTAATGCTTCGTTTAAACTTCCCACTTGGGCTATTCCAAAACCTTACTCGGAGTTATGGATTGCATGTGCATGTTCTATATTTATTATGCACCTCACTCAGTCCTTGGACTGACACCCCACGTTGTTTTCTTAGTCTTTTGCAGGTTGTGCTAGGCGGAGAATAAGGTTTACGTGGAGTCTTTATTTTGGTCCTAGCATGCCTTTCTTTTCTAGCATCTCATACTTGGATACTTTGGATATGTATCAATCTATTTTGGAGATTACTTGTAAATATGTGGTGGCCGTGTTGGCCTTGGATTGCATCACTTAATTATCATGCTATATAAAGTATCTACGCTTCCGCTTTATTTATTGCATCGTTATATTTGGTTTTAAGGGTTAGCCCCGCTTAGCCAGATTTATTTTATCTTGTCACCTGTTCGCCACGTGTTTGGTTCATGTATGAATTCCTATTTCATACGTGGATCGAACTAATGGTGCGGGGGATGTGGTGCCTATCGATGCGGGTGCCACAATCGGAAACTTCACTAAGAAAGTTAACAAATGGAGAATATTATTTAAGTTAGTATGCAACATTTGTTTAAGGAAGGAGGATGCTTTAGAAGAAATTAATAGTGATAATAGAAAATTGTTAATGAGATCTTCGTTCAATACGGTGGTGAAAGATAATGATTATGTGCCACAGAGACCTCGGGAAGTCACAAAAGATGATCCAAAAACAATTAAATAGATTACTTATTCATGATTGTTTCTCTCATTCATGATCATAAGATCATCCTTGACCAACACCTGCAGAACCCTTCTTGCTCGCCCTTGGAAAGCGAAGATTACTCATACGTGGCGTGAAGGAAACACATGCGCAGACTATCTTGCGAAGATTGGTCACTCTTCTTGTGGTCTCATGGTTTGGGATAGACCGAATGATTATTTGAAGAAACTTCTTAAGGAGGATCAACCTCCCAATTGAGACATTGGAGTCTCCTTTTTGTAACAAAAAAAATTTAAATAGATGTCTCTTTTTAGACTATCAAAATCGGTTGATAAAAACATGGATAAGGTTTCATTTTTTCAAGATTTTAGTGAAAGTTCTAGAATTTTAAAGAGATCATGATTTGTAGGAGCTCGTTTGGATGAGCTCTTAACTTATAAAGATGACAATAGAGAGAATTTTAATAAAAATAATTTTGATGAATATTTCTTTAGTTTAGATGATTTATTGTATGGGAAATAATATTTCCTTTTTTTATTTTCTAGACATTTAATTGCGTTTTCTTAGTTTCTTTTTCTTGTTGAGGCTTGTTCTCAATAAAATCTTCTCTTTTTTAAAAAAAATAAAGAAATAGTTTACAATATGGAGGTAAAAAAGTTGGCCTTTATAAACACTCAGTAATACAAAGACCCAAATTTGAAGCCTAAACACAAACCCCTAAAATCTGGATTCAAACAGAACAAGAGCCCAGAATCAAGGCCCAGTAAAAGATGGGCGCAACTTGATTGAATCAATCAAATAATAAGATGAGATTGATCCAAGTAGTTAATGAGTTCATTCTCGAAAACAAGATTTTAAGTTCGAATTTTCTTTGGGTGTACGTGTATTTAGAAAAATAAAATAAAATAAAATCAATCATAACACATAAAATATAGAATTAAACAGCTTAGATCTGTTAAAAAAACAAAGAATAATGTCGTTTATTACATTATCTGGCGTGCAATAATTTCAACAGTTTTGTCTGTCAATGTAATTCTTTTTATAATAATAATAATAATGAAATGGAGCAAGGTACGAATTAAATATCTATATATGTGTGTGCGTGCGTGTGCTTGTCAATCAATATTCATATGAATATATATATGGAATTATAATGTACTCGTATGGATATAAATTATAATACTAATATTTTTTTAAATTTTTTACTTAAAAAGTATCAGACATAATATTCGATACAATATAATACGATAAAATAATATTTTTAAATATATATATATGAAATATTTTTTTTCTTTTGGTCTACATATATATAGAACATATACAAAGGCAAAAGTTAGTAAAAATAGAAAATGATTTTCCAAGCATAATCATACATTGGTCTCCTTCAAATTTTCTCATGATCCACAAATTCACTCACATTTGTCCCAATTAAGACAACTTTCAATATTAAACATGACAATTTGATAATGATTTTATTGAAAACTACTCCGTTTATACTTTAATCATTGAAATTGAAAACAATTAATCTAGAATTACTGGCCTTAGATTAGGAGCCATTTATTACTAAGATGCCATGTACAGTTGTTACAGTACTGATAACACCTCTTCTTGACAATGATTTGAATCGGAATTGCGAGAATGAAGTTTGTAAAAATTCCAGTCATTCACAGTTAAGTTTTCTGGGTCAATTCGAATAGAGAATAAGCCATTGATTAAAGCTAGTCTGAATTTTGCTTCGTATTTAATGGTTGACTAGGTTGTCATGGTTTGAGACTTAACTGCTAGCAGCTTGATTGTCATAACTGTATTTGAATCTGATATGTCCTCGAATGAGACTAATATTGGTTTTGTCTATTGCCCAAGATTGTTCATACCTCATTACTCTGCGGGCACTTGTGTAATTCTTCCTTGACTAATGCTTGCATTGTCTCGATGTATTTTTTTGCTCGTTTTAATAAATGAGGAGGAGGCCTTGTTAAACTCTTCACGATCTTCCTGACTTTTTTTTAAAAAAACGAAAAAAGAAAAATTCATGGAGTCATAACCTTATTTTCGAGGGTAGCATTATCATTTCACTACATGTTCGAGTAAGTTCTGATCATCAAAGTATAAAAAAATTTATATTAATAATAGTTACGTAAATGATTTTTAATTAAATTAGTACAATTATCCAACTTTTAGAACACCCTAGTTGGTGGTAGTAAATTACTTTATGATATATCTTATTAATCTTGATCTTCCTCGCTAATTAATCTATTATACTATTTCAACTTGTAGAGGTACTTATGTTGTTGAGGGAAAAAGAGAAAAAGCGAAATAATGGGAAATTGAAAATATTGAATTGGCTGCTAAAACTTTTGACAACGAATGCAAATTTGTGTGTCTTATCTATTTTGGAAAATTAACTTTATATTTATTATAGCATTTTTTTTCACTTTAAACAATGGGGTAATTGGAGACACAACTAAGATAATTGGTCAAATTAGAACCTATATGTTGTCACGATATTGTTAGTCTATTTCAAGTGTTTGAACCCACTTACGAAAAAAAAAAAAAAAAAAGTGTTTGAACCCACTAAATTAATTAATTAAATTATGGACGGCTTCAAATGATAGTTAATTAATTAACTATGGTGGAACCAATTTTAAATTAGAATTTTCAGTTGAGTATTTGAAGGAATTTTGCAATTAAATCTGGATTTTTGTATTAAAAAAAGGATCTTGCTTGTATGGAAGTTATTAATGGATAAATTAGCTACTGGGGCATACTCTTTACGTGTACAACGTAAAAATAATGTTATTCGAAATTATATGATAAAAAATAATAGAAAGAATTAAACAATAATTTATCCATAAATAAATGCGAATTATATATTTCCATCAAATGCAAACTACAAATATAGTAATGTACTTCGTTAAAAAAACTATAAATAGGTTCGTATGTTAAGACTATTGTATTACAAAATATATACAAAACGGTATTATTATATATAATTATAATTTACTACAACTAACTCCAGCCATACAACTGCATTTTCAAAATAAAGAAATAATATATAAGTAGTCAAACCATAAAAATTCATGAGAAATTAACAATAAGTTAATGTTGTTACTTCGTAATAGCTCTGTAAGAACACTTATATTCCTTGACATCCATGCACCACTTTTGGAAATGATACTTGAAATACTACAGTTAAATAAATTTAGTTAGAAGATATATATATATACATAAATGTCTGCATCATTAGCATTCTGTGTGTATTCAATGATAAAGAAATCAATTAGAATACGTTATTTTAATAGTCTTTAAGACAATTTTAACAAATTTATAATTTAATACGCTCACATACTTTTGTGTTCTCTGTGTTCGTAATACTCGTAAAATCCACCTCCCTAAATCCCGTCCATTTATGCCAATAATCATCTTCCAACCAGGATTAAGAATCTGTAATTTTGAAGGCTACAAAAACACAACATAGAACATAGAGTTTTATAATTACGAACTTGTAGATAAGTACTTAACAGTTATACGACATAAAATTCTTGATTATATATTTACTCTTTGAGAAGTGTTTTTCCATCGATACTCCTTCCACATATGCCAAGCTTCCATTTGTTCATTTAACTCTTTAGTGGTAGCTAAGTTAATAGGAATATTCATTTGTTTGAAGGGGAAACATCTACCTGCAAACACAAAGTGGATTTATGACCATTACTTTAAACAACTTTAAATAACGTAAATAACTCATTTTGTATTCAGAAAATTAATAAATTCTCATTTTATATTGTGAAAATCGATATAGATATGTAAATAGATGTTTTTAAATCCTTACACTTTATCATATGAGGAAGGTTGTTCGAGTCACTGTTGGGATGTTAATAAAACATCTCGATATACAACATTTCTAGTATATATGCCCGATCGTCGCTCTTGCTTTCCATCCTTAACCAAAACTTCGGTTGTTTACTATGAAACTCCTCTGGATAATGCAACATATAATTGTTCGTGACTGAAGACATGATTACACAAATATATTCCAATGTTTGGAATTGTTTGACCTTGAGATTTATTTATGGTAAGAGCAAAACTCAGTCTTACTGGAAATTGTGCTCGGGTCATGACGGATGGTAACCCAGAGTTTTCTTTAGTTTTCAAAGGCATTCGATGTAAAAAGTATCGAGTTCCTTGATGTGGCCCCGTCATGATTTCAGCATCTATGAAGTTCCTAGCAAGATTACGACATATTAATCGGGTTCCATTACAAAGTCCAAGTTCAGGAGCAATATTTCTCAAAAGCATGATGGGAGACCCCCTTTATAGAACAATTATGTGTGGTGGCAAACCACTCGGACTAAGCGAGTTTAGAAATTCATCTGAGGAAAGATTATTGTTGTCACCATCAACTGAATTCCAAGACGTGTGCACCTTCTCTTCACCGGGAAATATTCCAATTAAAATGTCATTGATCCTATCCACATCAATGTTTTTCGGAGTTATAATATATAGCTCGTCCTACCATGTAACTTGCCTCACTTGCATGATTAACCACATTCAAAAAAACAGAATCGATCAGATCATAATAGCTCGTCCTACCATGTAACTTGCCTCAAAATCACGTTGGGATCACATGTTTTGTTGTAGACGTTGAATCTTAACACCATCCCAAATTGGTGATCTTGACATACTTGATGATATCTGTTGACCGATTGATCCTCCTTTAACAATAGGCAACACTTATCTGAAATCTCCACCAATAATCATAACTTTTCCACCAAATGGTAAGTCATTCCCTGTGATATCCCTAAAAGTCCTATCAATAGCCTCGAAAGCATAACGACTTGCCATTGGTGCTTCATCCCACACTATAGCTTTAGCACGACGAATTAGTTCTGCAAAATCAGTATGCTTTTTAAGTTTGCAATAGCTCACAGCTGATGGTTTTAGTGGAATGTTAAATCGTGAATGTGCCGTTCTTCCACTTGGTAGCAAAGTAGCTGCTATTCCCGATGTTGCTATTGCAATGACAATGTGACCATCTTTTCTCAAATGAGCTAGTAAAGCTCGGTACAGAAATGTCTTTCTAGATCCCCCAGGCCTATCTATGAAAAAGATTCCATGGTGATTATGCAATACTGTTCTCATGATATCATCAAATGTATTTTTTTGGTGATCATTCAATTTTTCCACATATTGCAAATCTTCTTCAGGTATCTCAATGGAGAGTTCATCTTCAATTATCTTTGGGAGTGGAGTATCACTAACAAAATCATCACTAATTGATGGTAGATCAAAATCTTAAAGTTTTTTACTATAAGAATGCAACAGTCTTCTTAAATCGAGCAACAACCTAAAGATGAACTAGAACTACCATAATTATTATTATTTGGACTAAATTCAAGATAAATTCTTTTTCATTTTAGAAACAAATAATAAACAAAGATGGATGTATTTTCAAGGAAATTTCATATTTACCTAAAAGGGTTAAGGGTTTTATTTTTTATCAGTGTCAGTATTTGAAGCTAAGGTGCAAATAACTGATAACATGCAGTCTGTATTTAAAATGCACGCAATGGCAAAGCTACACGTGGTATCCCCTTGAGATTTCCGAAGAAGTAATATCTTGCACTCACACGCAAAGAGGGAGGCTATCCAGGGACAGAGAAGTAATAAGACATGTCTCTGCTTTCCAGGGACAGAGAAAAAAGAGTTTCATTTTGAAGAATATCAGCTGTAATAATATCTTCTTCTATTGTCTGTCTGCGGGCGTAGCAGTAATAGTAATACCTTGCACTCACACGCAAAGAGGGAGGCTATCCCCATATTCTCTCTTCTCCATCTCTCTTTTTTTCGTAGCTAGCCCATATACCTTCGCCCTTCACCAACACATTTCGCAATTGTTGGATCAAGTAAACGAGAGAGGGGGGGGGGGGGGGGGGAGAACAGTGGAGGAGCAAACAGAGGGGGGAGGGAAATGGCCGTCGAAACAGACTCTCAAAATCCGACGGTCAGGTAGAAAAAACAGAAACGATGTCTCCTTTATTTTTATTTTCAAATGCAATTTCGTACACAGTTTCTGGTGGAGTTATTCTTAATATTTGTGTTTACTTCTGGGTTTGGATTTTTAGTGGTATTTAGCTGTTTCTTTTTCCCCATTTCGGCAGTGTAGTTTGTTGAATGCTTATTCTTAATTCTTATTTTAGGTGCATTTGCTAATCCTTTGGTATGGTATGTTTTCAAGTCTTAAAGAAAGAAACAGAGTGTTTAGACATTTTCTAATTTGAAAGTGTTGTATGTTATTCCATTTACAGTAAGCAAATCTTCAAAAGATGTTGGACCTCGCACATGATTAAGAAGTATGTGTAGATAAAACCTTTCGCCTTCAGAAGGCGCCACAACATATATCCTCCTAATAACTTTATTTTTGCCTGTGTGCAGAATCCATTTCTTTTGTATTGGAATCTATCTATAATATTGTGGAAATTCTTGATACAAATACTTCCCAGTCAATGCAGGATCACAATTCATTTTGAAAAACTCAGTCAACATAGTCTTCGAGTTGCTTTTATTTTCCAAGATATCCCATACACTTTGTGTTGCAGTGAAGTTAACTGACTGTTGATTCGGTAAATGTATTTGTAATCTTATCATCAAAGGATACATCCTATACATAATGAATTTATATATCCACCAAAATGCCTCTGTTACAAAAATCCATCTTCCATCTACGAATTGTTGAATTTCATCATGCTTTTCTCTACGCAGCTCCATAGATGCTCGATCCAAACCCTTATGAACGTACTTATATTTGTATTTCACACCTTTTATTCCTCCGCAAACTTCAATATTAATATGACAATCATATTTCAGAAGAAGCCATGGGTTGTAAGAAACAACCCATCCATTATCTATCATTGTTTCAGATGTATCATTTAGTGGAACAGACATGCCATCTCGTCTTCTGTACAATGGATATGAATCATTTCCCCTGGTAGTGTGCGAGTTAAATGGCTTTGGAAAGCTTTTTTTGCATTTACCTTCTTTCATACACACACTTTGTTTATTATGATTTCCACATGGTCCGTGAATCATATGCTTTATAACAGTTTCATACAATGCAGGTTCTTTTTCTTTATTAGGTATTTCAGCCCGCACAACACTATCAAAATCTTCAGGTATTCGCAACTTGTCACTATTTTCAAATATGACTATGAGATGAGTGTGTGGCAAAACTCGTTTTTGATACTCGATGACATATGAGTAAGCACGAACTTTTCCTGAAACTCCTCTATCCACTATATTTTTCTTAAAAACTTCAAGCTTTGCTCGGAATATACATGTTAGCAAGTCCGGACAGTCTTGTGGAATTTGACCTGCCTTAAGCTCATTTTTTATCTCAAATTGTAAGTTGTTGTGATCATCAAATTAGACTTTCCATATGTTTGCACCAAAGTCATAGCATCTTGATAGCGTTGGTACATATCACGGGGGCCACCTGTGAAAGATGATGAAAGTACTATTTTTTGCCCAATATTCCCTGAGAATGGATGTTTCCTTATTAATATTCAAAAAATATTATTTTACACGGTTTATAATGATTACTATTTATGTACTTGCATTATTTTCTCCACTATCTAAACAATCTTGAATACCCTTGTATAGTTCAGAACGAATATTTTGTTGGTGTTGGTATATCCATATAAGTTTATGAGTTTCAATTTTCACATAATTATCCACCACATATTGTCGCAACAATCGACCTCCATAAAGTAAGAGGGATGGTTCGTTATCTCGAATCTGAAAAGGAATTGTTTTAAAATCGTTAAACTATCAAATTAATTTAATTTTTGTTTTTTTATTATTAAGTTAAAATATTTGTCGTATAATCCTTATTAATAAAATAGATATTTGAATATTACCTAAAGCATATAAGCGCAAAAGTCTCGACATGTTAAACGTCTCCCATCAGTACTATGTGTATTGATATCCCAACCATACGTGCCGTAAGGAAAAAGTAGAGGATATTGTAAAGGGTCTGAATATCCTCATTATCAACTACCACAACAGCAACTTGAGATGTTGTCGGAAGGCTGTACTGATGTTGGTTAGGTGACTGTTATTTGAGGATAAGCCGATATTGGGGTATATCCGCACGTTTACCTAGTTGTCTGAAGGCACGGACAAACGGGTTACCCTCATCGAGTATTTTTGCAGCTTCATGAGTCAATTTCGATGTAACTCTTGATTCTCTAAAAGTCGATTATCTAATTCATGCTCGGAATCTTCTATCCACACTTGCAGATACCTAGGTCTATGATGGGGAATCAGAACCAAGCTTCCGATACGATGATAAATTGACCCGTGAGCGCGAAATGTATACAACCCTTGGCCGCCTTGCATGAGATCTTTGTCTATGTGAACTCCAATGGATGTGAATGACAACACATGATTATAAGCTCGAGCATACTACCTAAAATGCCGCCTTTCTGAAGTTTGTGCAGTAAATATTTCACACAATGCAGCAGGTGTCGGTATTGGTTCCAATGATACTCCTCCATTTAGGCAACAAAGTTGCGGCGTTTCACCATGAAATAATTTTGCCGACAATACATGCATATTTTTGGCATAGGAAATAAATATCTTGTGTATCCCATGTGCTCAGCGAAATTTCTTGCCACATTATGATATCGACGTGGCCGTAACGAATAATGTTGGCGAATAGTTCCTCTATTTACTTCACCAACTTTATTGGTGGATGAGTCGAGCAGAGATCGTTGATTGAGTTCACAATTTCCTAAAAAAGAAATTATTCATTAAATTATTGGTGTATATAAGAGTGTACGAAAGGAATTAACAAATTGATGAACCTATTGAATTATCTTATTATTATTGGTATTTCCATGCAATAAATAATTAATTAAAATATTTTTTCAAAATATTTTTATGAAATATAAAATTTATCAATAGTTTTGTTGTATAATTGTATTACCTACCCAATATAGAGCAAACCTCAGGGTAGTTGGATGTAATTTTCCCTATAGAATAAATTGCCCATTATATGATAGCAATAATTTTATTTTTCAAAAAATTTAATTATTCGGCTTTAACGTCTATTTTTCCGTTTTTGGCACTATTTGTTTATTGCAAGAGTAATTACGAATCAACTATATTCTTCAAAAAAGAATTAAATTGTATTTTCATACAATATTGGTAATTGAAAATTATTTAAAGAAATTAGTGTTACCTCATTGTTTTTCATTGATATATATATATATATATATATTTTTTTTTTTGAAAGGAGAAAGCGAAAGAAAAGACTAATCACTATCTAGATCTTCCGCGATACAAGAAATAACTAAATTAGGGAGATCAGAGTCTCCGTCTTTAAAGCTGCGAGCTAATCTCGCCAAATGGTGGGCCACTTTATTTCCTTCTTGTCTCACAAAGCAGACTGAAACTTCCGGAATTGATGAGAGAATATAACTCGTATCTGTTATTAATGCTCCCAAGTACGAGAGGTCATCTACCGAAGTCTGCAATTTTTGAACAAGGTTAAGACAGTCACTTTCTATAATGACTCGAGAGTATCCTCTCCTCCGTGCATACTCCGCCGCTGCCTTAACCGCTAATGTCTCTGCCATTTCCGCATCCTGAAATCCACTACGCCAAAAGCACTTCCAGTCCATGGAACTTCCCATCCAATCACGCACTACCAAGCTCCACCCAATACTATTGTCCTCCACATGCAAACACAACACCGTCCACATTTATTTTGATAACACCTTCAGGAGGTTTTTGCCACTGTGAGACTAAAGAATAATGCTCCAAAGGCATCTCTCTACCAACAGAATGTACACTTACATTATAAAAATTAATTGCAAAGTCTCTTATGTCAGCCGACTCAACAATTTCACCCTCCGCCCATCTCCGGTTCCGGTATCGCCATAGAGACCAAACTAATACACCAAGCCTATCACCCTCTTCATCCGATAACTTCCCCACTACATATCGACACCACTCCTCCCCACTGCCTTCCTAACTAGAAATAATATTCCAAGGGATATTGGAGAGTGCCCAATATTGTCTAGCAAACGGGGCACGAGATGAACGCATGAAACTCGTCCTCCTCAACGATTGCACACCACGGACATATCGGCTCCCCACCACACCTCCGTCGCCTCAAGTTCCGGGCTGTAGGTAGTCCATTGTTACAGAGACGCTATAAAAACACCTTTATCTTCGGAGAGACCCTATGATGCCAAATGAAGGTCCATTTCCTCTTGCTGGAAGGCTGTGCTCCTTCTCTTCCTCCAACTCCCCTCAATCTCACCACTTCATATGCATTTTTCACCGTGAACCTCCCCGATTTATTGTAATGCCACACCCTTCAGTCTCTATTAGAGGAGGAACCTACAGGAATCGAGAGAATCTCCTCCACATCAACAGCTAAGAAAACACTGCGAACTAACTCTTCGTCCCACTCACCACCCGGACTTATAAGCTGACTCACATAAGTTAAATGCTCCGCTGCCCCAATACGCCCCAATGGTTTAAAAAGATATGGTCTTGGTATCCACCTATCCTTCCAAATATTTATACAGGCCCCGTTACCCATACGCCACCGTACCCCTGCCTCTAACACCGATCTAGCATAAAGAATACTCCGCCACGTAAGCGACGGTCGAGACCCAAGTCTAGCCCCAAAGAAGTTACCGTTCGTAAAGTACTTAGCTCGGAGGAGCCTTGATAAGAGGTTATTCGGCTCCGTTATCAAACGCCACCCTTGTTTGGCTAATAAAGCCAAGTTAAAAGCTTTCAAATCTCGAAATCCCATCCCACCTTCCCCCTTAGGAGCACACAACTTATTCCAATTCACCCAGTGAATTTTCGACCCTGAACTTCCACTCTACCAAAGGGAGGCTAACATCGAAGCCACTTCTCCTAGCAACGTATCCGGAATCCTAAAACAACTCATGGCATAAGCTGGAATAGCTTGGAGAATTGCTTTAATGAGAATTTCTCTCCCGGCCTGAGATAACTGCTTATCTTCCAACCCTTGGATGTGTTTCCAAACACGATCCCTAATGCTCGCAAAAACTTCCTTTTTTGAAGCCCCCACCATCGCAGGCAACCCGAGATATTTATCGTGTTTATCTGCTATCACCATACCCAGCCTAGAAGCCAACACATTTTTGACCACTGGCTCCACATTGGGACTAAACACAACCGACGATTTCTCGAAGTTAACCACCTACCCAAAAATCCCACCATACTTCTCCAACACCTCCCTAATTCCATCCACCGAATCCTCTGTTGCTAGGCAAAATACCAAGGTATCATCTGTAAATAGTAAATGAGAGATCATTGGTGCCTCCTAACATACCTGGATACCCCTAATCCTCTCCTCCTGCTCACACAAAAAGCTGAGAACTTCTGCACATAATAGGAATAAGTAAGGGGACAGCGGGTCACCTTGTCTCAACCCACGTCTCGGAGAAGCACTACCAAAACAGACACCATTAAGAACAAAGGAATACTCAATAGAAGAAATACAACTCATAATTAAACGAACAAAGTGACAATTAAACCCTAACATCAACATCACGCGTTCCAGAAACAACCACTCCACCCTGTCATAAGCTTTGCTCATATCTAGCTTTAAGGCGATGAAGCCCTCATTCCCCTATTTCTTATGTTTGATATAGTGGTTAATTTCAAAAGCACAGAGAACATTATCTGTTATTAGCCTCCCCGGAACGAAGGCACTTTGAGACGGGGAGATAACAGATTTTAAAACAGGTTTGAGACGATTAGAAATGGCCTTCGATGCGATTTTATACATAACGTTGCAAAGGCTAATAGGGCGTAAATGAGCCATACTACTCGGATTATCAATTTTAGGAATTAAGACAATATTAGTGGCATGTAAACATTTTTCGAAATTCCTATTATTAAGAAAATCCAAAGTGCAGTTAACAATATCATTTTTCATGAATTTCCAGAATTTCTGAAAAAAGATTGGGGGCATACCATCGGGTCCTGGAGATTTAAGTGGAAACATAGCCTTCAAAGCTTTTTCGATCTCCAATGCAATGAACGGTGCAAAGAGTTGAGCATTCATCTCATGAGACACTTTTCTCGGCAAAGCTTCGATCACACTATCTATAACTTCAGCAGAGACTGAGTTAGACGTGAAGATACTTTTGAAATAATTCTGGATAATCCCCCTGGATTTCTTGAACCGAAGACCTCTCTACCCCTTGATCATCTAAAAGCTTCTGGATTTTGTTTTTCTTTTCACGATTTTTTGTCCTCGAGAAGAAATAGTTTGTATTTCGGTCCCCCTCGCTCATCCAATGGGATTTTGCTCTTTGTCTCCACCAGGACTCCTCTCTAGCGTACCACTCAGTGATCTCAGCCCGTAACCCGGCTGCATTAGACTTGTTTTCAGCCGTGAAAACCCCAGACCGCAATTCATGTAGTTTGGACTCCAGCTTTTTGATACGTTCCCTCGGATTATCAAATTTCTGCTGCTTCCAATTTGCCAATTCCGATTGGCATTTTTCAATGTTTCTCCAATTAACGGCCAACCAACTATCCCGTACTATCTTCTCGTACTCCGGGTTACGTAACCAAGCACTTTCAAACTTAAAAGGAATTGGATCAAATCTCATTTTCTATTTTTTAATCCTCCCTAACAAGGATATAAGAATGGGTAGGTGATCCGAAGAGACTGCTTCAAGATGATTCACAACGACATTAGGGAACAGCTTCTTCCAAGACCAATTTGCCACGGCTCTGTCAAGTCTACCTCTAATTGTGTTCGGTTCTGCATTGTTGTTCGACCAACTATAATTAGAACCAACAAACCCAAGGTCAACTAAGTTGCAGGAGGCCAAACAATTTTGAAAAGCCCTGATAAGATATGGAGCACGCTGGAGACCACCCAACTTTTTCTCATTATACAATATCTCGTTAAAATCCCCTATCACAATCCACGGATTTCTCGGTGCACTTCTCAATGAGTTTAACAAAGCCCAAGTAAGATGTCTTCGGGAGTGGTCCGGATTACCATACAAACAAGTTCGGTGCCAAACAAGCTCCGAATTCGGCAAACAAATCATCGCGTCAAAGTGAGAGCTAGAGTAACTTAACAGGTCCACCCATGGTTTGTCGTCGCGATCGCGGGAAATGGAACGGATGGCACCGTTCCAGTTCTATGACACCGTCGCGGAACAATCGTGGCTATTTCCGGAATGGGGCCTATTTTTATAGTAAATATACTTGATTAATGCACGAAATATAAACAGAAGGGCATCCACTATCATACAACAAATAAACATGCTTATATTAGAAAATATTTCATATATATATATATATATATATATATAATCAATTACTAATATTTTTATCATGAGTAGTAATATTGATAATAAATATAATTCAGTAATTTAACAAACAGACAAATATAAAAGTACCCTTCTACAATATAATTAATATTAAGATAAATAAATTTAAAATTAACGAATCATTAATAAAAGGTTATTAATCAATTAAATATTATTGTTATATCCTTTTTTAGCCCAAAACTTTTAAATTTTTACTAATTATTAATTACAAAGAAAAAGTTCAATTTATCAAAAATATGGCCCATTAACTCCTTCAATAGGTTTAGCCCAATAATTATTCTAATTAAGAAAAAACCTAACTTTTATTACTCTTCATCGTGCTCCACAGCTGCCGTTATCTTTGTATATCTCCATCACTCTGTTTTCTCTCTGTTCCTTTTTCTTCCTCAGACGTGGCTCATCTCTCTATCTCTCTCCGTTCCGGCCATTCCACAACGTTATGTCACCGTTTTATTCCGATTTCAATCGAGAAAACGGGGTGGAATGTCGTTCCGGTCAATTTCGCGACGTTCCACCCCCACTCCAGGATGCCGGCGTTCCAACTGTTGGGAATAGTGCCCTAAAAATTCAATTTGTTGAATTAATTAAACTGAATTTACAGCAAGTTGTGAGTATTTCACATATTGACAATTAATGGCATGTGGTGGTACTCTTATATGAAATCTGTTTCTTAGGAAAAAACTTTGAATACCGAAATCACGTGTCATTAAAGTTCTAGTCGGGAAGATAAGAATATGTTCTTATCAAGACTATAACGTGGTTATATAAGATGATTAGTCTTTCGTCATAGGGAATGGTGATTCCAATTATAACACGTTGATGATTTTCAATAGGATTGGAAACATCGAACTGGACCACTGAGATTATTCATTTTATACTGCTATCTAAAATGAATAAAATCTCAGGAAGCATTGTACTCTTAATCCCGATAATGTTTCGACTTTAGGCATGTAGTGCTAGTCACTGTAATATACTCGAAGTGAGGTCTCGGTAACGGGTGGCCAAAATACTTTGTATGATTTGGTGACAACATGAAATGTGCTAAAGAGTTATACTGATCGAGGAATATGTGGCCTTGCTGGAAGGTAAAAGATATCCCTGAAATAGATTTGTAAAAGTTCGAATTAAGACTTCGGCCAAAGCACTTCGCGTGATACGTCACCGAAGTTGTATGTTGAATGTATTTCACGTACAGAGAATTTGAACTTAAAGCGAATCAATAAATTTCAAATTAGAAATGAAAAATAAATGATAGTAGTTGCAATTTATTTTTCATGGATATCTATACGGAGGAGTGAAATGCGAAATTATTCTACATCGAGAAATTCGTGAATAATTTAATTAATTTTAGAGTGCAACAATATTTATTTAGTGGAATTAAATATTGTTAAACGGTAATTAATTACTATCATGAGATGATAATATATTAACCCGTTTGGAGCTAAAATTAATTAGTCCTACAGGTCCCTCTGCAAGCCCCAATTGAAAACTCGAAGAGAAAAAAAAAAAAAAAACTGACGTGGCATTTTGCTGACATGGCACCTGACGTGTCACACCACATCAGCAGATTGGGCCCCAGGTGGTGCTGACTGGGCACCGCGTGGCGCGCCGCGTGTGTTTCCAGGATCGCGCCACGTCAGCGACCATGTACGGTCCAGATGCGATCTTGGTGGGCAGGTCAACGGGTCGGTCAAACCGGTTTCGAATCGGGTCAAAAGGGTAGGGTCGTGGATAGGGTCGGACCGGATTCGGTCCGGGTAGGACCAGACCCGGACACGTGTCAGTCTCTGGTTAGGCTACGCGTTTCAACACGCGCCAACCGCTTGGCCTACTTGTGGCGGCGTTGTGTCCGCGGCAGAGAAAGCTACCACATAACGTTCTCCGATTGGTCAGATTCCACACGGTTTGTACGCGGTTTGCAAAATGACCAAAATAGCCTTCGATTTATGTGTAAAATGCCCGTTTTACCCTCCGTTTTATGCTTATAAATAGGCTGATCCCCTTGCCATTTTTCTCATTCAATTTTGGGAGAGGTTTTGGCTAGTTCTTAGCTTTGAAACCATATCCCTTTTCTCCTAGTTAATTCCGGTTTATTTTGGAATTAATTTTAATTAGGTGTTTACATAAAACGCCTAATTTCGGGAGATTAAACTCTGAAAAAGATTTTCTAGTTTAAAGTTTGTTTTCTCTAAGTATTTAGAGAAATAGTTTTGGAGCCCACACTCCAAGGGTTTCTCTGGGGTTATTACAGGGAAGCTCTGTCGGTTTTACGAGGAGATCGGGTATCGGGTTCTCGGGAGGTGAATTCGGGAGCTGGAAAAATACCGTTAGACAGCCATGTTTGCAGTATGGTAATATTTTACATTTATTTTAAGCATGATAAATTATATGCTCTTAAGTGTTAATTGCATGTTAGATATTTATCTGCTCAAGTGATTTAAAATTTATTATCAATTGCATGTATATACTTGAGTAGATCCGGTTAGTCTTCCGCTTTGTATTAAAATGTTTTAGAAATATTTTAATACTTATATTATAATAAAAATTTTAAAATGTGATCCCGGACCGCTACTGTTCTGGGCCCACCACCTAGCAATTGGTATCAGAGCCGTGCTCTAGATATATACATGCATTGATATGATGCATGCGATGCATAATTTTAAATCTAATACTGTGCACGTAAATTCTGTCAAAGGAGGCTGGTTTTTAAGTGGGGCCGTTTGTGACCCCTCCAGTGTTTCCTGGGAATTTACGTGGAATGGTATTTTTTGGGAAACAATTTAATTGTTTTTCCTGAAAAATTACCGAATCAGTAAACATGATTTAAATTATGAGATAATTTATTTATAACATGTTTACTTTATGCCATTTATTTTAAGCATGACAATTATGTGATAATTATATGAAAGCATGCTTAATTGTTTTATGGCATGATCATGATAATATGAGATATTAAGTTATTTACAATTATGTATATTTTATTTAATGTGATTAAATAATATTGTTTAATAGAGATTAGACACGACGCATAATTGGACTAATATTTTTCGAACTAATTAATAAATAGTTATTAAATTGCCTTAAAATATTATTGGGATTTTAAATATGATTTAGTAATCCTAGTCGGAGTGTATTAATTAGATTAATCACTTCCAACAATAAGACGCCAAAACACTACAAGAAATTCACGAAATTGCGACGGGACACAGTCCCTTGGAAAAACCCTTCTCGGAATTTAGAAACCGACGGACTCCCGAGGGACCAAAACGAAAAAAAAAAAATTAAAATAATTCCGACGGGATTTCGAGGGAAATCCCGTCGGAAGATGTATTTTCTTTAATCTACATAATTAATTCCGACGGGATTTCCCTCGGAATCCCGTCGGTTTTTTATTAAAACTGAAAATTAATTAATTAATTCCGACGGGATTTCCCTCGGAATCCCGTCGGTTTTATTAAAACTAAAAAAAATTAATTAATTCCGATGGGGTTTCCCTCGGAATCCCGTTGGATTTATTGAAATTAAAAAAATTAAACTATTCCAACGGGATTCCCCTCAGAATTCCGTTGGAAATTATTAAAAAAAATTAAAAAAAAAATTATTTTACAATCATTAAAAATTATTTATTCAGAACTAATTCTTCAAATAACATTGTAAAAGTGCAGCAACCCCTATTTATCTAATCTAGGGTGAACGAGAACACAATAAATCTTCAAGAAGATGCTTCCTCTCATGTATGCAAGGCAAAGCTCAATCCTCTAAGGAGCCAATCTTGTTAGGCATCGGAGATATCAAAATCTAGAACAAATAAAAACCTGTCAAATTTCTCCGTTGCAAATTCATAATCAAATACTATAATCTGTAACTGTATAAACAAGATAAATGTCAGATTTCTTAAAACAAGATAAATGTCAGATTTAATATTATTTTTAAATTTTATATTTTTAAAAAACCGAAGGGATTCCGAGGGGAATCCCGTCGGAATTCATTTTTTTATTATTTTTTTTGAAAAATCGAAATCCGTCGGAATTCCCTCGGATTTGAATTCCATCGAATTCCCTCGATAAATCCGAGGGAATTCCGACGGAGTGTTTCCCTCAGAATTTTCCGTCGGGATTTGCAGGAATTCTTGTAGTGAAAGTGGTTATTAAATAATCAAAAGATAATCCACACCTTTTAAAAATTCAAGTGGGAGCGAGATGAAAAGAGTTGGATTCTCATGGCCTCCATTACCGGTCTATAGTATAGTGAATATGTACTACTCCCTTCAACGGGTGTATATTCGCGGTATACAAGATTAGACTTCTATGGATAGAATGAAATATGGGAAAGTCAGCTCGACCACGCCTCCGTGGAGTGTCTTGACCTACTCGTATGGACTTCTAGGTAATGGTGCACACTTGACTAAGTAATGTATTAACCTCCCTTCGGAGCTCTGTTACATTTACTTAGAGGCCAAGGGTTGACGTGGTAAATTAATATTGTTTGGTAAGAGTTATCTAGATGACATGTTAATTAATAATAGTTCTTGTTTTTCTTAGCGGTGTTCGACCTCTCTCCGAGGAGTCAACTGCAGTTAGTTAAGTCACCATTGCGTAAATCAAAATGCTTACGTGGATTTCATTTATTGGTTGAATGCAAAATAAAGTGAAATGCATAATCATAACTTGCATTTATTTATTTATTTCAGTTTTATAATAACGATCTCTCTTAGCCCACTCCAAACTATTTGTCTATAAGGAAATAAGCTAGTAAGGGTTCAACTATGCTGACTAGGAACTGAATCTTGACATCGTGTTGAGACACGAAAAGTTTACGTACTCATTGAACCTGATCCGAAAATTCCAGAAACTACAGCCAGTCAGGATTAGAAAAACGCTTATTCCAAACAGATCAAGTGTAATGATCTGGCTAGTCTTATGTCCTGACATCTGTCTTAAAAGTTCTTGAGCATGAGATGTCTACTGATAAGAACATGTTTTGAAGATAGAATCGTACGAAGGTACGAGCCAATAAGAAGGTTGTTAGTTAAAAAGATGTTTGAAGGATCACCGATTCAGAATCATATTATGATATGATAACTAATCTGAACGAGATTGAAAGCCTCTGTGCTTAAGGAAACAATCTTAACAGACAGGATACGATCCTATACTCTCTGCCTAAGTCGTTTGAACGTTCAGGATTAATTTTAAATATTTTTTTAAAACCCAACCTGAACCAATGAACGACCTCAATATGGCAGAAAGGGTGATATAGACTAAGGGAAAAGTTCTCTTAAATCAGACATCAATATCTACAGCCAAGAAAGCCAGTAAGTGGAAGAAAGAAAAAGGAAAAGTTCCCAATCTAAGGTTCAGAAATAGAAAGTCAAATCCGACAATGGAAAAGTGTTTCTATTTCGGTAGTAACGGGTATTGGAAAAAGAAATTATCCAAAATACTTAGTTGTCCATTTGCTACGCCGTTTAGATAAGATATAAAGATATCTTAGTCGTTGAAAGTATGTTTAGTTGGAAATTCACCAGACTCCTGAAATATGGATTCGAGCTCAACTAATCATATTTGCAATTCGTTGCGAAGATTCAAACTAACCAGAAAGTTTGAAAAACGGCTAACACACAACTACTGCTTGGGGATAATACAAGTATAATTGTATTAGCAGTAAGTTTTATAAAGTCGTATTTTGGCAATAGGGTTTTAATATTATACATGCCATATATACAGAAATTTGATTTCTGTAAGTTATTTGATAATTAATGGTCTAACAGTTTATTTTGAATAAAGGTTTACCATTAAACAAAATAAAAGGTTTATTTGCTCTGGCACAATAAAAGATGGTCTTTTGTACCTCAATAAAAACCCTAATTTAAGTTTAACATTAAGAAGCTTGACTTACCATCTGAGAGGAAAAACTTTTACGTGACACCTATCTATTTGTCAATTGAATCTTAATAGGATCCAAAGACTGATTGTTGAGTCCTATTGACTTGAAAACATTATCAATCTGCGAATCCTATTTAGAAAGTTAAAATGACCAAGAAGCCTTTTTTGAGACAAAGGGCATTAAGCCATGAACTTGCTTGAGTTAGTTCATACGAACGTATGATACTATGAATGTTCAAGCAAGAGGAAGTTTTGGATATTTCATCATTCATTTGAATGATTACTCTAGATACAGATATGTTTATTTGATGAGACTTAAGTTTGTATTTTTGAAGAGTTCAGAGAATATAAGATTGAAGTCAAAGAGTCAAATTAGAAAACATATCGAGGCACTTTGATTAGATCGAAGTAGTGATAAGTATCTAAGATCAGGGATAAATAGAATTTCTCATATGAGATTAGATCTCAATTATATGTATGAGATACATCTTAGCAAGGATGTATTGCAGAAAAGAGAAATAGAACTCTGATAGAGATGGTAAAGATTCATGAAGAGTCATGCTTCCCTGCGAAGTTCGTTTTGGGGTCTTGCGCTCAAAACGACAATGTACATTAAATCTAGTTCTATCTAAGTCAGTTCCTAAAACACTGGTGGATCTGTAGCTGGGGTGAAAACCCTGTATCTCTTATCTTCGGATTTGAGGTAGCCTGGTCCACGAGTTAAGGATGGATCCTGACAAGTTAGAATAAAGAATAAAGGTTTATTTGTTCTAAGGTTATCCTAGAAGAACAAGATGTGGTATATTTTGTAATTTGAGAAATCACAAAAGATGTTTGTGAATATTTCCAAGATGATTACATAGATAACCATAAAGGGTGGAAGCAAAGTAGTGTTAAAAGAAATAACAGTATTAGATACTGATTTCCATAAACCCGTGATAACTGAAAATGTATTAGATACATGTGATGTACCAAATACAACATGTGATGTAGAGACGTGTACACGAGAGCATCATTGTAGTGGGAGGATTTCCAGGACGCCTGACAAGATACCTAAGATTAACTCAAGTGGTTGAATCTAACGTATCTGATCTTGTCACGTGTAATGAAGCTGTAGAAGATATAGATGCTGACCATTTGGTCAAAAGCCATGGAATCTAAGTTAGAATCTCTGTATTCTAACAAAGTTTTGAGCTTGTAGAGGCGCGTGAAGGCATTAAACCCATTAGATGTAATTGGGTTCTACAAGAAAATAAAAGGAAAGAATCGACGAAAAAGTAGAGATTTTAGAGCAAACTTATGGCAAGGGATTTTACCCAGAAAGAAGAAATCATTTATGAGGTCTTCTCACCTATAGCAATGCTTAAGTCCATTGTCCTCTCCATTTTATCTCATTATCAATTATGAGATTAGATAAATGGATGTAAAGACTATGTTCTTGAACGGGCACCTTCAAGAAGAAAAACATGGCACAGCCTGAAGGCTTCACAGCTAGAAATCAGGTGCATATAGTATGCAAATTTAATAGATCATTTTGTGATCTTAAGCAAGCGTCTGAATCATGAAACATCAGGATTAAAGAGGCAATTTAAATTCTTTGGATTTGTACAATTGCCTGATGAACCATGTGTGTACAAATGACATTAAGATAATGTTGTAACATTTTTATTTTGTACGTAAACAATATTCTGCTCATTGGGAATGGTGCAAGAATTTTGTTAGTAGTCAAGATTCGATTATCAAAATCTATTTGACAAATAAAGACCTAAGTGAGACCAATAATATTCTAAGGATCAGACTTTTGTCGTGATCATAGGAATAAGGAGATTGGTTTATCACAAGAAATATATATAGATAAGATGCTGGCAAGTTATAGTATGACAAATTCCAAGAAAGGTTTGTTACCTTTTGGATATGGAATTTATCTATCTCGAGATTAGTGTCCTGAGACAACTGAAGAGATATAAGACATAATTAGAGTTCCGCAGCGGAAGCTTTATGTATGTCATATTATGTACAAGGCCAGATGTCTATTATGAATTAGGTCTAAGTCAGCAGATATTAGTCAAACCCTAGAATCTGACACTGGGTAGTAGTGAAAGCATATATTGGAGTACTTGAGAAGGATTTGAGATTATATGCTTGTCTACCACAATGGTGAGCTCATTTCAATAGAGTACACAGATTCGGATATACAATCTGATTTGTATTCTTGATGTTTGACATCAGAATACGTGTTTACTCTAAGAAAGAGCATCCATTAATTTGGGAATGTTAAGCAGACTTGTATTGCTTACACCGCCATAGAAGTTAAATACATGGTAGCTTGAGAAGCAGCCAATTAAACGTATTGGATTCATGATTTCCTAGTTGTTGGCTCAGAGAAATATCTAATAGATTCCTTCACTAAAGTATTAACGCAAAAGAGTGCAAAGCGGGTTTTAACATTCATGTGAAAGGAATAAGACTTAGATGTGTGGCCAAATTGAATTTAGGGCAAGTGGGAGATTGCTGGGAATAGTGCCCTAAAAATTCAATTTGTTGAATTAATTAAACTGAATTTACAACAAGTTGTGAGTATTTCACATATTGACAATTAATGGCATGTGGTGGTACCGAAATCACGTGTCATTAAAGTTCTAGTCTGTAAGATAAGAATATGTTCTTATCAAGACTATAACGTGGTTATATAAGATGATTAGTCCTTCGTCATAGGGAATGGTGATTCCAATTATAACACGTTGATGATTTTCAATAGGATTGGAAACATCGAACTGGACCACTGAGATTATTCATTTTATACTGCTATCTAAAATGAATAAAATCTCAGGAAGCATTGTACTCTTAATCCCGA
Organism: Lantana camara; assembly: GCA_037501455.1. NCBI lineage: Eukaryota > Viridiplantae > Streptophyta > Magnoliopsida > Lamiales > Verbenaceae > Lantana > Lantana camara. The sequence continues at coordinate 119,627,140 of CM074857.1, forward strand.
TAATGTTTCGACTTTAGGCATGTAGTGCTAGTCACTGTAATATACTCGAAGTGAGGTCTTGGTAACGGGTGGCCAAAATACTTTGTATGATTCGGTGACAACATGAAATGTGCTAAAGAGTTATACTGATCGAGGAATATGTGGCCTTGCTGGAAGGTAAAAGATATCCCTGAAATAGATTTGTAAAAGTTCGAATTAAGACTTCGGCCAAAGCACTTCGCGTGATACGTCACTGAAGTTGTATGTTGAATGTGTTTCACGTACAGAGAATTTGAACTTAAAGTGAATCAATAAATTTCAAATTAGAAATGAAAAATAAATGATAGTAGGTGCAATTTATTTTTCATGGAGAACTACACGGTGGAGGGAAATGCGAAATTATTCTACATCGATAAATTCGTGAATAATTTAATTAATTTTAGAGTGCAACAATATTTATTTAGTGGAATTAAATATTGTTAAATGGTAATTAATTACTATCATGAGATGATAATATATTAACTCGTTTGGAGCTAAAATTAATTAGTCCTGCAGGTCCCTTTGCAAGCCCCAATTGAAAACCCGAAGAGAAAAAACAAATCTGACGTGGCATTTTGCTGACGTGTCACGCCACTTCAGTAGATTGGGCCCCGGGTGGTGCTGACTGGGCGCCGCGTGTGTGGCCAGGATCACGCCACGTCAGCGACCATGTACGGTCCAGATGCGATCTTGGTGGACGGGTCAACGGGTCGGTCAAACCGGTTTAAAATCGGGTCAAAATGGTAGGGTCGTGGATAGGGTCGGACCAGATCCGGTCCGGGTAGGACCAGACCCGGACACGTGTCAGTCTCTGGTTAGGCTACGCGTTTCAACACGCACCAACCACTTGGCCGGCTTGTGGCGGCACGTGGTTGGTGGCGTTGTGTCCGCGACAAAGAAAGCTACCACGTAGCGTTCTCCGATTGGTCAGATTCCACACGATTTGTACGCGGTTTTGCAAAATGACCAAAATGCCCTATCATTTATGTGTAAAATGACCGTTTTACCCTCCGTTTTATGCCTATAAATAGGCTGATCCCCTTGCCATTTTTCTCATTCAATTTTGGGAGAGAGGTTTTGGCTAGTTCTTAGCTTTGAAACCATATCCCTTTTCTCCTAATTAATTCCGGTTTATTTTGGAATTAATTTTAATTAGGTGTTTACATAAAACGCCTAATTTCGGGAAATTAAACCCTGAAAAGGGTTTTCTAGTTTAAAGTTTGTTTTCTCTAAGTATTTAGAGAAATACTTTTGGAGCCCACACTCCAAGGGTTTCTCTGGGGTTATTGCAGCGAAGCTCTGCCGGTTTCACGAGGAGATCGGGTATCGGGTTCTCGGGAGGTGAATTTGGGAGCTGGAAAAATGCCGTTAGATAGCCATGTTTGCAGTACGATAATATTTTACAGTTATTTTAAGCATGATAAATTATATGCTCTTAAGTGTTAATTACATGTTAGATATTTATCTGCTTAAGTGATTTAAAATTTATTATCAATTGCATGTATATACTTGACTAGATCCGGCTAGTCTTGCGCTTTGTATTAAAATGTTTTAGAAATATTTTAATACTTATATGATAATAAAAATTTTAAAATATGGTCCCGGACCGCTACTGTTCTGGGCCCACTACCCAGCACCAACCTCGTCAAGGTGGAACGCCCACTGCCGATCCGGTTCCGGAACGCCCGTTCCGGCCGTTATCATGGCGTTCCGGCGAACCATGGGTCCACCATGACTTCTTTCCTCCATAATAAAGCTAGCCCTCCGCTCCGCCCTTTCGCATCCACGCTCAGACCAAAATACCAAAACGATTCTTAAGACCATCTATCCGTTTACTGCGACTCTTAGTCTCGTACAGAAAGACTAAGAGCGGGTCATGAAGACAGAGTAAGTCTTCTAACTCGCAAACCGCCCAGGCCCGACCCAAGCCTCGGCAATTCAAGGCTAAGTGATTCATGATGACTGGCGGGACTGCAATGCAGCCCCCGTCGGAGTATGCGAACCAAAGACTTTCGACAATGAAGTAAGGGATTTCTTCAAAGGACGGTGATCTTCTGGGGCATCGAGTAGGGACAAAAAAGGGCGATTTCCTATATTGTAGTTGTCAAGTTGAAGCTGGACTGGTGTATCGATCAACATCTCCCCGTTACCAGGGATGTTAGGTGCAGAGTTTTCTTTGTCAGGGGTCTTATTATCGTGCATCCTAATTTTGCGATGCGAGAGAGTAGTCTTAGGTTTTGGTTTTTTGGGTTGAATTTGGTTTGTTAAGGGAGATAAGGCTTCAAACATGAAAATTGGGGCTGATTGGGGAAGAGAGAAGTGTCTCTGTTCTGGACATTTGGGTAAGAGTTTAATGGAATGATATGACATGGGCTTTGGTACAATTTTGGCTAGGTTGACTCTAGCGGGACAAGTTGCAAATTTGATTCACGGGTTGGGTTATTGGGTTTTGTCTGCGGCGGGTTAATTGGAGGGGTAGGTTTAATCATGGGCTGATGAGAGATAGTGTCGATAGATTTTGTATTGTGGGTAGGATTAAGGTTGTTATATATGGGGCTAGGAATTTGGGTGTGGTTAATATCAGATAAGACACATACAGGAAGTTGAGAATATGTCGGACAAGATTCGAGTTTGTTACAACTGAGAGGATTTGTTGGGTGGGATCCGTCTGTGTTCTGTTTGTTAGTTCGATCGCCTCCGATCGCCTGAGAATTAGACCGGAAGGCTGGTTTAGTTCCTTTTCCACCCATCGGAGTTCCTACCCCCTTCCATCCTTGACTACTTCCTTCGGATGTCGCCGTAAGCCAACTTCCATATGGATAATTTGGTCCAGGATCCACGAACCCTTCTTCACATTGCCTCGGACACGAGTTATGTATGTGATCACACAATCCGCAGATATAACAGAAATTCGGGAGTCGCTCATAGCTTAAAGTTACCAAGAATTCCTTACTCCCGTCCGGGCTTCTAATTTTAATCGCCCTTCTCAAATGCTCCGTCATGTTCAGGCGTACTCTGATCCTCATTGATGAACTAAAAGAGTGTCATCCACGTTTTTTATCATCAAACTCCAAGAACTCACCCAACTGATTCCCTATGAACTCCGCCATACTCCTAGTACGCTTGCCAAATGGAATTCCACTAATTTGCACATGAAAGTCACAAAGATCTAACTTACAATTAATCGGGTCATCTAACTCGCCAAGCTCTTTGAGAATAAGAAGATTTTTCTCAAAGGCCCACGGCCCCCCCTTAAGTATCTTCTGATAGTCGAAACTGTGGTTCAGAATGAGTAAGAATCGTCCACCCTCCAACCTCTGTATTTCCGTACCCTTCACAGGGTTAAAAGCTCCCATCATTGTGGAACGAAAAGAATCAAACCTTTACGCCTTCTTAGAAAGAATACGACCGACCAACACCAATTCTTTAGAACTTTCACTGTTGCCCCCAAACTGACTCAGGTGCCACCCTTCCTAACTCCTCCGTAGAAGTTAAGGAGAGGGCCTTGCTTAGATTATTTATCTCAGACTCCATGTTACACAGATAGTGTGTCGAAGACCGCCGGAAAAGGCCCACGAACGAGTACCAATCCCTCCCGCTCTACAAGGAGAACAAAAAAACCAACACAACGTTAATATAAAAAGGACCCAAAAAAACAGGCAGAAAGAAGAGAGGAAGGAAGAGGATGAGCGCCGATTATGACAAGCTTCGTGAATGAACTGGCCCTGATGATGGAGCTCTCGTGTATACACTCGCTCTAGCACCTTACAGGACAACCTCACAAAGAGACACTCGTGTTTTCAACTCACTAGATAGTGCATCCGTGTACTGAAGACACAGAAAAAGCTCTCATAAGAGAGAAGATGGACTCTCATACGAGAGAAGATTCAATTCTTCATTGATATTATCACCACCTGTACTATCTCTATGGAAAATAGAGTATCGGTAGTACTTTGCTAGATGTACATTAATAGTTTACGGCAACGGAATTGACTCGTCATCTATTAATTACAATTAAAATTGAGACAAATTTAAATTTTTTACAACGTCCAATTACTTTTAAAAATAATAAATGAATAAAAACAATATAGCAACATAATAAAATTAAATTACAAAATTTATATAATCTTTTACAAAATTTGCTAACATAGTTCATATGAAACTATTTTGTGTGTAATACGAAACTCATTTTGTATTTCAATTCAACTCAATTACGATCTCAAAAGTAATTAAGATGTGAAAGGGTAAAAAGGCAATGGAATTAGAGAATCACAACCAAATCTCCGGCATTCAAATAAAAGTCCTTCAGTTTAGTTCAACGCTGAAACTACATAAAAAATAATAATAATAATAAAAAAAGAATATTGAAAATTTAGTTAGAAATAATTTCTTGGGTTTCGGCATGAATTCTGATTATATCTCTACTGCATCATCACAATAATTTTTCATAGTCTTTCCTTTTATGATTGTATTCTAGCACAAAATTGAACTAAGCTCAACAATAAATTTGAGAATACAACTTATAAATTTATTACATACCCGTGTTTCTATTTTCTTAAATAATTTGTATTCTCCTTTGATGATAATTTCTTCGACGTTGAGCTAAGTAAGCTGACCTTTGTTCATCATTCATGGCACGCCGACGCTGATAGTCATTTGTTCTCCATTATATTGTTCTCGACATTGAGCTATTAAGTCCGAGGATGATTCATATAATATTTTTTCTCCATTTAAAAGTGAATCATCCATCTATGTAACTGCAATTAAAATTTTGTAACCAAATATTAAGGGCATAGCCAAATACAAACATTTATGCCAAAAATATTTTCGGTAGCACCAACGTTGAAGTTATGGAGGACCAAACAAAACTAAACAGTCTCAACTAATATAATTTTTTTTTTATTTTTTTTCAACTAATATCACTTGAAACAACTATGAATATAAACTACTTAATAGTCCCAACTAATATAAACAAAATTCACATAATTAAAGTAAATTGGAAAATTCACAAAAATGAACTAAGTTGATATAAAATAAAATGAAAAAATATATATTTTGGATAAGTCGATAAATCTGGATATTGCAAAAAAATTATATATATAAACAACAGATATAAATATAATCATTTTGGATAATATGATGTCGGATGTCCAGATGACAAATCTATATACATATATAATTGATACGGTTTCGTATCACAAGAGAAACTTTAGAGCAGTCTCGAGCTCGTAAGAAATTAGGGGAGAAGAGAAGGATGATCTGGAGGACCGTCCGATCGGGGAAATTGAGGAGAGAAGAGGTTTGAGAGATAGATTTAGGAACTTGATAATATTATTTCTGATGCGTAAAATAATCTAAGAATAACAATATATAATAAAAGACTTCTACCAACTATGGAAAGCAAATAAACAACCTAAGGAAATAAATAACCTAGACTAAAATAAACCAACTAATATATATCGTAAATATTGATATTGATCATATCCGATTCCAACTCGTCTCTCGTGATACATCATATCTCCTACTCTTATCTCTTGATACACCATATCTTCGTCCATATCAATAATTCACAACCTTGAGGCTATCCACGTATGCATACACGTGCATAGTCTAAAAAATTTTAAATATCTTAATAAATTTTAAATTCAATATTTATTATCTTGATTAAAAATCTATTTAATCTAATTTATTTATTTCTCAAATTCTGTTACTCAAAAATATTTAAATTCAAAATACGCATATTAGTATAAAATTTAATGAGATTTTCTCTAACAAATAACCTTTATCCAAAAAATTTTAAATATTTTGTATATTATAGTAATAGATTCAAATTTAAATTCAAATAACTTAATTTATCCAAATATATTTTTATGCTTTTAGATAAGTTTGTTAGGAAAAGTATTCAAATTTTAAATATTGATGATAGACACTAAGTTTGTTACGGGATATATTCAAATTTAAAATTCTGGTGATAGACACCATAGTATTTAAGGGTTTTAATAGTCATGATTTTTTTGCAGGATCATTTTTCGTCAAGTCCTATTCTAATCAATTGTTTCTTTTCGATTCTAATAGAAAATTTATTTTTCTTACTAATCACCTGCTAATTATCTACATCCTTTCATATCTGTATATGAATTTTTCTTTTTTTATTCAGGATCTTTCTTTTCTCTCATGTAAGTCTTCTTCTAATTTTTCATTTTCATTCTAATAGAAAATTTGTTTTTTTGTTAACTTCCTACTTCTTTTCAAATCTATATATCTCTTTTCATGCAGGATCATTCTTTTCTCGAGATAAGTTTTTTGTTTCATTTTTTTCGATTGCAATTATTTTGTTAGTTTGATAATCAATTATTTGTAGGTATTTAAATTAAATACATATCATACATATTATATTTTCTTATTAATTTCTTACCCCTTCTCATATCCATGTAATTATTTTTAAATTATTAATTTAGTTTTTAATATTTGATTGTTTTAATGTTTTAAAACTTACATTTTTATAATATATTTTTATTCATTCTCATTAAATTTATTTTTTAAAATTTTTAATTAATTTTGTTTGATTATTATACACTATAGAAAATTTTTATCATATTTTCATAAAATATATTCTATTTTGATAATTGTCAAATAATAATATGATATATTTTGATTTTACATGATATCTTTATATTTCTTTGCATATATAATTTTTTTTGTGAAATTCTTTCAAATTTGGTAACATATTTTATTTTTCTTTATTTATGTGGGAATTTATTGTACAATTTTAGAGTTTTATTTTTAGTTATTTTAATTTTAAGAAATGTAATTTTCATATATTCTTAAATATATATTTTATTTTTTCATTATTTTATATAATTTACAATTATTTCTATTTTTTATTTAATGAATTTCTCTCTAATTTCAATAATATTTCTTTTATATAATATTTTTACCTGCTATTTAAATATTATAAATAAAATTTTGGTTTAATTGCTATTATTTTAATAATATTTTAATTGATTTTTTGTTATATTTTTATAAAAATTTGGCCCGGCACGGGTTTGTAACTAGTTTGGCTATAATTTATGAAATCGAGAGAATGATTATGAAATTACTACAATTGATGAATCCATTGAAATATAGATTGTTGTTGACGATAAATTTGTAGTTGTTTGAGTCTAGAGGGCAGTTACCCTTTTCTTTGTGTGGCTTATCCATGGGTTTGTGAGAAAGGGCTTTGTTAATTTCTTGAGAAAAATTGACTTGGAAATAGTCAATAATTTGAGTTTTAATATTTTAATTGATTTTTTGTTATATTTTTATAAAAAATTGGCCCGGTACGGGTTTGTAACTAGTTTGGCTATAATTTATGAAATCGAGAGAATGATTATGAAATTACTACAATTGATGAATCCACTGAAATATAGATTGTTGTTGACGATAAATCTGTAGTTGCTTGAGTCTAGAGGGCAGTTACCCTTTTCTTTGTGTGATTTATCCATGGGTTTGTGGGAAAGGGCTTTGTTAATTTCTTGAGAAAATTTGACTTGGAAATAGTCAATAATTTGAGTTTTAATATTTTCATTGATTTTTTGTTATATTTTTATAAAAATTTGGCCCGGCACGGGTTTGTAACTAGTTTGGTTATAATTTATGAAATCGAGAGAATCATTATGAAATTACTACAATTGATGAATCCATTGAAATATAGATTGTGGTTGACGATAAATCTGTAGTTGTTTGAGTCTAGAGGGCAGTTACCCTTTTCTTTGTGTGATTTATCCATGGGTTTGTGGGAAAGGGCTTTGTTAATTTCTTGAGAAAAATTGACTTGGAAATAGTCAATAATTTGAGTTTTAATATTTTAATTGATTTTTTGTTATATTTTTATAAAAATTTTGCCCGGCACGGTTTTGTAAATAGTTTGGCTATAATTTATGAAATCGAGTGAATGATTATGAAATTACTACAATTGATGAATCCATTGAAATATAGATTGTTGTTGACGATAAATCTGTAGTTGCTTGAGTCTAGAGGGCAGTTACCCTTTTCTTTGTGTGATTTATCCATGGGTTTGTGGGAAAGGGCTTTGTTAATTTCTTGAGAAAAATTGACTTGGAAATAGTCAATAATTTGAGTTTTAAAAAGAATAAGGGCTTTGTTAATTTCACGAGAAAAATTGACTTGGAAATAGTCAATAATTTAAGTTTTAAAAAGAATAAGCACTTGATTGTAGGGGTGTGCTCTGAGCCGAGCTGGCTTGTGAGCCGCACAAGCCAAGCTCAAGCTGGCTCGACTCGAACTCGAACGATGTCAAGCTCAAGCCAAGCTTAATCGAGATCGGCTTATGTGACAAGCCAAGCTCAAGCCTATTTCTTTGAGGTTCGAGGCTTGCAAGCCGACTCGCAAGCTAGTATATATATATATATATATATTTATATTATATACATATATTGATATGTGTATTATATATATATATATATATATATATATATATATATATATAGGGGTGTAAACGGATAATAAACGGATCGGATGTATGATTACCATATCCTTATCCGTTTATGATTCGAACGGATACGGATAATATCCTTTTAAATCGAATTCGGATAATATCCTTTTTATACGGATACAAGGCGGATTCGGACGGATTCGGATTTTAATCGGATTTTCAACTATTCAAAATTTGACATAAATTATTTATTTATATAACTTCGAATTTTAATCAGATTATCAACTATTCATTTATAGATAAATTATTTAATAATTATATAACTTTGAATATATATATTTTAGACGAATAGAGAAATAATAAGTATATCTATATAGATCATTTTTATATTTTAGCGAATGTATAAATGTGGTGAAATTATAAATTTTATCATATAATTAATTTGAAATATAATATTTTTATTAATAACATAATATATGTTAATTATATTATCTCTATATGAATATTGACGTGAACATATAGTTACTAATAAAACCTAAGGTTTTTCTTTAATAAATGCGCTAAAAAATTTACTTAATACTAATAATCTATCGTACATACACAGTTTTGTGTATATATTTTAATATAATACATTATTTATCGGATACGGATTACGGATAAATCGGATAACGGATATATCTAACGGATAATGAAACGGATCGGATGTTAAACGGATCGGATGCCTTATTACCATATCCTTATCCGTTTATAATTCGGATGTCTATAATCGAATACGGATAATATCCTCTTGAGACGGATTCGGATAATATCCTCTGTAAACGAATTCGAATGCGGACGGATATCGGATTTTCGAATATCCATTTACAGCCCTATATATATATATATATATATATATATATAATGTTTTATAATTTATGTATATAAATATGCAGTAAATTAATCTACATTTATATGATTTAGTAATACTAAATATATGATATATTATATATTTTTATCTACTTATTTTGATAATAAATATGATTTAATAATATCGCAATTCAATAATTACAACAACATATCATTCTATACAAGACTACTAACATATTACTATGACAATATATAATATTTATCCAAACAAATAATTTAATAAAAAATAGATTCAATCTATTATAATAAATAATTAATTATATAAGTATATATGTTAATAAAATACTAGTTAATAATTTATTTGGTATAATTACAAGATATATAACATAATTTATTACTATATTATATATTATCTATAATATATGTATGATCCTTACTAAATTTTGTATCATAATATGTCTTAATAATATATTATTTTACAATGACACATTAGATCATATACTATTATTAAAACAAAAATATATTCATAAAATATCCACTCAAATATTTAATATAATAAAATAATAAATATCATATACCTTAATAACTAAATAATAACATAAGTATATATTTTAATAAAATATTAGTTAATAATATTTATGGTTAATTGCATCTAGACCCCTTCCGAGTTTAATATATTACAATTGGACCCCTGTTAATCATTTTATTACAGTTTAACCCCTTCTAAAATTTCGAAATTACTAAACGGTGAAGAAAAGATACAATTTCGTTAAATATTTCACATAATGTTCCAAATAATTGTGAAATGACTTTTATATTCAAAATAATTGTGAAATAATTGTTTGTTTAACCGTTTATTTATTCTAAAAAGACGTGATTTTTTTTTCCTACTTTTATAAAACATGATCTTAGAACCAAACATAATGGTCATTTCAAAATTATTTGGAATATAACGCAATTATTTGGAATATAACGTGAAATATTTAACGGAATCGTATATTTTTTTCACCGTTTAGTAATTTCAAAATTTTAAAAGGGGTCAAACTGTAATAAAATGACTAACAGGGGTCCAATTATAATATACTAAACTCGGAAGGGGTCTAGATGTAATTAACCCTAATTTTTATTGTGTAATTACATAATTTATAGTTTATTCTAATATAATTAATAATACTCATATTGATGGGATCAAAATGCGCTCGTACCACGCTTTGACACGTGGCACTTCAAAGATAACGACACATGTCCTGTGATTACGGTAGTCACCCACGAGCGCTGAAACCCTTCAAGCGCCTGTATCCTCCAAAAACACGTGTCGTCTCTGTCACGCCTGCAAGTGATCGTTGTTACCGATATCCCACGAGCGCCATTCACACTACATGGTTAATGCTCCAATCATTCAAGGGAAGCCCTCTTCGAGCGCTACATTCCCTCAGAGAGGCTTCCACTCCAAATCGTTACACAAGCCCTGATCCTCATCGCCTAGCGGATTCCTTGGCCACCAAGGCTTTAGTTGACACGAGCATGCTCCCGAGCCCTCGTTATCAACTCCCCAAACGGCTCTCTGACACATCGTACATGCCCGCGCACCTACCACTGTTGCCAACACCACCTTTCACCAGCTTTTGTAGAGAATATTCCTCCTAGGTTTCTCTCACAACTCCACGTGCTAGGGCAACATTCGGCCAGGACCACACGATGCAAATGACTAAAGCGTCCCCGACCCTCAACTATAAATAAGAGTTTTCAACTCCATCTCTGTAAGCAACCTCCATTACAGTTGCTTCTTACTCGGCTTATATTTTCTCTTTCAGATCTTCATCTGACTTGAGCGTCGGAGAGCCAAACTGGGAATCACCCCCAGTTCCCCCAGCTTGGCCTTCTGACTTTGTCTGTGTGTTTGTCCTAACAGGTAGAACCCCCATCTTTTCCGGCGAACTTCAACTGGCCTTACCCTCCTAAACAAATTCTAAAGTGATCGGACTCTGTAACCCATATTCAGACCCATCATTTTTGGCGCCGTCTGTGGGAAAACCAGTTCTCAATCCATTTCTTTCCTTCTGCTAGTTGAAAAGCGAACACGCAGAATCTTCTCAACCATGGTAGCTACAAGATCCGGAGCTGTGGGAGGAGGGGACAACACTTCCCATGATGCCAACCTTATTATTCCCTCCACCGCCGCTGGCAAAGCCCAGCCTCCTTCCGTTGCTGCTAGTGGCGCACCACCCGCCGGAGGTGTGACTCCCTTGGCGGAATCTTTAGTTCCGCCGCTTGCGCCACCGGCACCACCAGTTTCCGGCACCGCTGGAGATGCTTCTCTCCCTACTCTTTCACAGCCACCCCAGACCCAATGGGTTCATACCCATGCGAGTCCAGGAGGTCTTTCCTTCATGATGTCACCTCCAGGTTACACGCTTACCCCCACCGTCATGATTCCGCAGGTATAGCCCTATCACGCCGGCCAGATCCAGCTCCCGATGGTGATCCCCAGGGAGATTGAGGGGGTGGAGTTACCTCCCTAACTTCTCAGCAACTAAGGGCTCTTTATGTCCAGTGTGAGGTTCAGGCGGCCCAGGGGGCATGGGAAAGATTCCATTCCATGTACTTCCCCCCTGGGCAAGCCACTCAAACTGCCGCTCCTTTGGGCGGACTGTAAACTTACCCGCTTAGGGAGGCTCAAGCCTTCCTAAGGGCGCAACCGCTACCACCGCCCGCAAAGGAGACACCTCGCCAGGGCGACAACGAGCGTCCCCCTGTGGACAGAAATAGGGAGCCCACCGAAAGGATCAATGAAAATAAAGGGGACTCTCATGTCTCCAAGAGAGCCTCCCGAGCCACCAAGCAAGGGGACAAAGAGGGAGATCTGAATCCTAAAATCCTCACGGCTGTGCAAGACCAGCTGCAGGGTTTAAAGGACATGGTTGGACAGCTCTCTCAAGCGCGGTCTCAGATCTCCCACAGCAGGGATGAACGAGCCGATGCCAGAGACGCTCGTCACAAGGACCGCCAGCCAAGGGTCCCCCACCGCAAGGAGTAGGAGGAGAACTTCTGCTCGTATGAGTACCATCCCCTGGCGAGGGGCTCCCCCCTTGTGGAAGAAGTTTTGATGGCCCAAGCAGGAATGGCCAAAATCCCCACCTTCGTCAATCGTTACGACGGAACAACTGATCTAGTTGAGCACTTGGATCATTTTTTGCACTTAATGCACCTCTATGAGCACTCAAGCAACTACTGGGCCAAAGTCTTCGTCACTTCCCTGGTGGGAATGGCCCAGGAATGGTACAAGTGACTGCCGCCGCGCTCGATACATTCATATCAGGAGCTGGCCGGTGCTTTTCTCAATCACTTCAATTCTCTGAAGGCCCCAGTCACTGCGCCCACCGCCCTTTACAACATAGTGCAAGGCAAGAACGAGTCTCTTCGCTCGTTCTTCGCTCGCTTCAACAAGGAGATTTTGCAGGTGGAGAGGCCATCTATGGATTTTTTTATCCCAGTGCTCTTTCAGGCTGTGGATCACAAACAATATGTGAGCAAAAAGTTTGCCGATGCCATTGTGGAGAGAAGACCAGGAACCCTCATGGCCTTAAGGGAGGTTGCCGAGCCGTTCTTTGCGCTCGAAGATATGTATGAGACTAATGGTCCCCGACATCACATCCCAGTAAGAAACGAGCGCCACCAAGAGCGGGGCCGGGAGGTCATTGTAAAAAAGGAGCGTCACCAGGAACGCAAAAGATCGCCCCCGCCACCTCGACGCTTCGAGCGCATCCCGCTCACAAGGCCGAACTCAGAAGTCTAAAACCTCTCTGATAAGAAACTCTTCAAGAGACCCGTCAAGATTAGGAAAACCGAGTCACTGAGGCGCTTGAACAAATACTGTGTTTTCCACAAGCAGAAGGGGCATGATACGGACGAATGTCGCCAGTTGGAAGCTGAAATTCAAAGACTCATCGCTGGGGGCCACCACGTTTTGACACGTGGCACATCAAAGATAACGACACATGTCCTATGATTACGGTAGTCACCCACGAGCGCTGAAACCCTTCAAGCGCCTGTATCCTCCAAAAACACGTGCCGTCTCTGTCACGCCTGTACGTGATCGTTGTTACCGATATCCCACGAGCGCCATTCACACTACATGGTTAATGCTCCAATCATTCAAGGGAAGCCCTCTTCGAGCGCTACATTCCCTCAGAGAGGCTTTCACTCCAAATCGTTACACAAACCTTGGCCCTCATCCCCTAGCGGATTCCTTGGCCACCAAGACTTTAGTTGACACGAGCGTGCTCCCGAGCCCTCGTTACCAACTCCCCAAACGGCTCTCTGACACATCGTACATGCCCGCGCACCTACCACTGTTGCCAACACCAGCTTTTGCAGAGAATATTCCTCCTAGGTTTCTCTCGCAACTCCACGTGTTAGGGCAACATTCGGCCAGGACCACACAATGCAAATGACTAAAGGGTCCCCGACCCTCAACTATAAATAGGAGTCTTCATCTCCATCTCTGTAAGCAACCTCCATTACAGTAACTTCTTGCTCAACTTATATTTTCTCTTTCAGATCTTCATCTGACTTGAGCGTCGGAGAGCCAAACTGGGAATCACCCCCAGTTCCCCCAGCTTGGCCTTCTGACTTTGTCTATGTGTTTGTCCTAGCGGGTAGAACCCCCATCTTTTCCGGCGAATTTCAACTGGCCTTCCCCTCCTAAACAAATTCTAAAGTGATCGGACTTTGTAACCCATGTTCAGACCCATCACATACATAATCTAAAATATCAAGTATATATTAATGATCATAATTTATTAATAATGATATACAAAACTTAGAAATATTAATATACTATGAAATAGTTTACTTGGATTGAATGTGACAGATAAGGCCTGGTATCCCCCTTTTAATAGTGTTTACTTCATTGTGGTTGGGGCCTTGTGGGAGCCCATTGGCCTTTTGGTGCCAGTTGGCTGCAGTAGGTTACGTAGCAACTCCCAAATGAGGTTGCTAATTAGCCTAATGTGGATGGGCAAAATTAAATTACTGATTTGCCCTTACTTTATTGCTGAAAAAGATCCCAAAGATCATTCCTTCTCCACTTGTGCCTTAATAAATGGATGAAATGGGAATTTCATAGCTACACAAATGGACAAAGCAAATAAAAGTAAACAGCCCAACATTTTAGTCTCATTACCCTATGGATTAGGCAGCCCAAGTAAACACTGGGCTGTCTAATTAAATCATAATCCATCCATTAATAACCCAAAACCGATGGAAAGCTATAAGGTCAAGTAAACTATTTCTATATATATTATATATCTTATTATCTTTGTTATTGTTTAATATTATATTATTGAATGAGAATTAAAAAATATACAACAAATCTCTTGGCTCATCAAGTCGAATCGAGCTCTGCTCGAATTTTGGACAAGTCAAGCTCAAGCCCTCAAAAAATAAGCTTGACAAACTCAAGCCATGCAAATAATTTTCAAGCTCAAACTCAAGCTAGATCTTTTTGGCCAAACTCGACTCGACTCTACTCGAAACACACCCCTATTTGATTAGTGGATAAAAGGAGGGTAGAGAAAAATGGAAAATAAAAAAACATCATTATTCAACAGTAAAAAATATTGAAAAGGAAAAAAAATTGAAAAATTAAATTACCACACCTTTATGGTCCCCGCCCGCAGTACCTAAAAATAATTAAATATAGCATGCCAGCCCAAGCTCCACATAATGGAGCTGATCATAACATAGGCCCATTTAATTATTAAATGGTGACTCTACACACGATGCGTATGTAAAAAGAAAAAAGAAAATTGTTAAATTAAAAATTTTATATTATTATTTAATTTTTAATTATTATTAATATAATTATAAGTTTATAATAAATAAAATAAAATAATATCAAATTAGTATAAAGTAATAGCTAAGTAGATATTAAAAAATTTAAATAGAAGAAAATATAATAAAAAAATTAAAATGAGGTAAGAGAAAAAATAAATTAAAATAAATAAGTGATAAAAATAAAGAATTTTAAAGTCTAGCAAATACAAAAGAGGTTAAACAGAAAATTGTAAAATTTATTTTTAAAAAATAAAGAAAAAGAAAAAAAAATGTCCATGATACTAAATGGATCTCTCGCTTAATATAATAATATAGATACATTCGTTTACATGGTGTTCGGCTGATTATTTACTATTAATTTTAATTTTTGTAATCCTAACCCTATAATATTTTTACCGAATACACATCGTGGGTATGACTTTATAATATAAACAAGACATCTAGAATAAAATAATAGTTAAATATTGCATGTCATCAAATTTTAGAGGCTGGTTCACGTTGGATATGGAGTAACTTTAAATTTTTTTAGCTAATTGTTCCACATCCTTTGAGGGTTATTGAACTACCCAAAATTAATCGAGGGAATTAGTCACTAATTGATTGTAAATATGAGTGAAATGGGAGATCAAATACAAATTTAAAAGAGAAGATTCAAACCGTTAATATTGGCATACTATGTATTCAAATGCCCTTCAATCTAAACTTTAGTTTTAGTGTGTGTATGAGAGAGAGATGAAAGGCAATATATAATTATATATGTGGATCCAAAATATACTTAGGGTTTTGTGAAAAGTGTAAATATATTTTGGCGTTTTTTTATAAGAAAAAGTAAATATATTTGGGGTTGAAAGTTAGGAAAAGAGGTAATTCTAGAATTGGAAATGCGATGATGGCATTTGACGCCTGGGCATCGTCGGGAACATGCAAACTATCAAGTTTTAGGAAATGAAAGTCTTGACAATTGACATGCACCCACCAATATTCAACACACATATATATGTATTAGAAATAGGGGTGTAAAAAAAACCGAACCCAAAACCGAACCGGTTCGGTTTTGGTTTCAGTTATATTTTGAAAATTCGTTTTCGGTTCGATTTCGGTAAACACCGAACAATTTTCGATAAAAATCGAAACCCGAACCAGGGGCCTTCACTTTTTAAGTTTTTTAGTTAGATAATTATACTCAATCACTCAGAAGCCAAATATGAAACACACTTTTATTTTCTTTGTACACTTATACTTTTAACTGTTGAGGCCTTAGATATTTTTCCAACTTTCATTCCAGAATTTAGACAAAGCCCTAGTTTGCCTTTTCTTTCCCTCATTTCACGCGGCACCTCTCAGGCCCTCAGCCACCAAGACGACGCTGGACCCAGCCAAGAAGACGACACCGAACCTCGCCCAAGACTACGCCGAGTCTCCGATGCTGCTACCACCACCAATTGCCAGCTTCGGCCTCCTTTTCCAGTAATGGTTAGCCACCGCCACCAATCGACGCCGACCATCTAATTTCTAATGAGTCCCCTTCACTTTTTTTTCAAGTTTTCTTTTGAAATGTATGAGAATTTGTGTATTTATTAGAAAAAGTTTCAAAACTTATGTGTCAAACCTAGATTTGTTGTTCAAGATTATTTTTTCTTAGTTTTTGTGACGGTATAGATTAATGTTTGGGTAGTGATATGTGGTGTGGACATTATTCTGATTTATAAGCCGTTGGAATTTGGGTTTCCAGCATTTCTTTTCTTTTTTTAAAATTTTTTAATGATGTTCGGTTTTTTCGGTTTTTAACTGTTATCGAACCGAAATTTTTCGGTTTTTACCGAACCGAAACCACCCTTAATTGGTTCGGTAAATGGTTAGCAGAATTCAAAAACCGAAAATTCGGTTAACCGAACCGATTAACCGAATTTTCGGTTTTTAACCGTTTGAACACCCCTAATTAGAATCATTGTCACCATCGACCCTACAAATTCAACTGCGTGTATTTATATGTTTTTTGTGCGTGTACATATATGTATCTATAATATACGAATACAAACACGATACGATATAAAATATGGTGATATATATATATATTTGAATTTTCCA
Source organism: Lantana camara (assembly GCA_037501455.1). NCBI lineage: Eukaryota > Viridiplantae > Streptophyta > Magnoliopsida > Lamiales > Verbenaceae > Lantana > Lantana camara. Next base: position 119,644,367 of record CM074857.1, read on the forward strand.
TGTGAGAAGTATCAGACACGGAATTTGACACGACAGCACATGACATAATACGACAAAATAATATTTTTACAAGTTTTTGTTGAATTAGACAAAATTGTTGTCCTTCCTTCATCTCATGCATTTTGTGCAGATCAAGTAGTACGAAAATACTCAGCAAAAATACCTTTACCAACAAAGCTATAGTTAGACAAATAACATTACAAGATCATCATCACCATCTCCAGGTAATTAATTAACCAACTCTGGCTGCATCTAATTACAAATACATGAACATAACTAAAACAAGCCGCAATTAAATTACTATAGCAACATATATAGAAAACTTAAATTAAACGTCTTACATTCCACCTCCCCCCAGTTCTTTCGTCTGTGAAATCAAGAAATCAGCTAAAATCTGATAAAATAAGGGGATATGTTGTAATAAACATGATACCGGATAGAATTAATTAATTTCTGGCTATAGCATATGAAATAAACCCTAATTAGGTGTATCCAAGCCGAAGCTCCAAATCCAGTACTTCCTCCTCAGCTTGACTAATCAGACCAATCTCCAAGTCTAATCCCATAAATTCTTCTGCTTTCTCACAAACTTTCTCATGCACATATGAACTTACCTTTTCGACCCCGAAAACCCCTTTCAACCCTTTATTCATCTTGATGAAATCTTTGGTCATGATGGGCCTCCTAACCATGTTCGTCTCAGCAGAAAGTGGTGGCAATGTGGTGGAGAACTGTGGAAATTTTGTTAAGAGAGACGACAAAGGTGGCGGCGATGGAGGCGGCAGAGGAGGAGAAGGATCTCTCGGCCTAGAATTAGGGTTTCGAGGGTAGTTCAAACTAGGGTTATAGGGATCAAGATTCAGATTTAGGGCAGAGTTATTGGTGTTGGTATCATCTGTTAATGGCGGAGAGTACTGCCTTAACCTGGCTCGATCCCTCCTGTGAACATTCATGTGGCCTCCAAGAGCTTGAGCAGATCTGAACTCCCTTTTGCAGAAGCTGCAAGTGTAGCATCTTGGAGGCCATGGAAATCCAGCTGCACCCATTAAGTGGTGATGTCCTTCTTCTTCTTCTTCGGTGTGCCGATTATTGTTGCTGTACTGGTTTCCTGCAATGTCCCAGGATGGACACTTTAGCTTGAAGTGATCATGATATGTTTGTTTTGTGGTTCCGGCGGTGGTGGTGGTGGTGGATTGTTGCTTGTTCATGCTGCTGCATACGCTGCTTCTCGCCATTAATCTCTGTTTTTTGTGTGTTTTGGGGGGAGAGAGGGGGAGAGAGAGAGAGAGAGGTACTCCAACCAAGAATGATGAAGGCCTAAGACAAATGGATACACAGAGAGTGGGAGTGGTAAGAGAGATCAATACTTATAAAGAGGAGTGGTATATAATTGAACAGGAGTATAGTTTCTTTATTTTCTTTCTAGTTTTGGTAGGAGATTTTGAATTTTTTTAACACAATGGTGAGTAATATCTACCATCATATAATAATAATAATAATAATAATAATAATAATAATAATAATAATAATAATAATAATAAAACCATAAATTGATGAAAGGATTGAAGATAATGTATATTCTAATCAGGCACATACAATATAAAAGAAGAAAAAAATAAAAATATTAAAAAACTTAATTCACCTAAATTATGGAATTATTATCACTGGATTTGATATAAAAGGGGGCGAAAATTGAAATATCAAAAATAAAGGGGACGAAATCATAAATATTCCAAATATATATATATATATAATTTAAAATTTTCACCCCTAGCTCCGTCCTTGCTTTGAAATACTAGTTGGACTTAAGAACTCTAATAGTGTGCTAAACTTGAGAACGAAATTTAAGAATTAATGAAGGGGACGAGATTGACTTTCTACTGCAAATAATATATAAATAAAGAGAAATTTACATATGACTATCCGGTATTCCGACTTAATCACAATGCAGTCTATTTAATTAGATTGGGAAAATTATAGTTTAGTCCTTGTAATCTTATTTGGTCTGATTTCTCTAACGGAATTCGTAAAAGTAGATTGATATTCCTAACAGTTTTTGTATGAATGTTACATTAAATATATGATCAAAATAACAAAATCATTCATAAAGTTTAGGAATATAAACAAAAGGAATAACTATAAACTATGAATTTAACAAAATCAATAAAAATTATTATTAATGAGCATAAACAATATTTGAGAAAGGGACCCCTAAGAGTGGAGAAGGCATCAACTTGAAACCCAAATAGTGAGAGGAGTTGAGCAGTGCATGTTCCCTATGGTTACTAATCCTGGAAATTTCTTCTGCCAACCTATGCCATTCTCGGAAACATGTACTCCTTCTTATTTATTCCTTTTCACTTTCTCGTCTCATCATTCATGTCCTCCTCAATATTATTGTATTTATACTTATGTTTTCCATCATCAAATACTTTATTATATGATCAGGGCAATACATAATTTTGTCTAAAATGTCTTGTGTGCAATTGTACGTTATATGATAATTGAAGTCATATATTGCGTTTCTATCTATGTGCACCCCAAGCTGGCAATTCGTAAGTCCTCGCTTCTTACAAACTATGCTAGCATAATTGTACTCTTTTTTTATTCAAACTTTGACTCAATCAAACCAATACGATGAAAGAACGGGTATTTTATATTAGAAAATTTAAAAGGAATAACTAATTAAATAACTTGTTATATCTGATTCTTAGAATTGGATTCAATTGAGTTTGAGAAAAGATTTTAGGATCGATCATATAAATTGTTATCATTCTTGATTTCATCAACAACCAATCAGCGCCTTTAAATAACAAGATTTAAATAAATTCACTATATTTTCGTTATAACTCCTTTATATAAGTATCTTTTCATTTGAATACTAGTTTTCCCGAAAACAATTCGTTGGTTAAAGGTTGTTTCTTATTGACCTTATTTTTAATAAATTAATAATCATAATTTTGTCAAAATAATGCAAAATTAAACCATTTGACCTATCATAATTTGGGCCTAGTCCGGCCCGATATTGCTGTCGGGTTATGGCCCATTTTCCAATCAGCTATAGTTGCCGACTTCCAAGAAATCCCATTTCATGACAAAATTTCCTCTCTCATGAGTCATGATTAATCAAAATTCCACTTTATTCCCAAAAGAAAAAAGATCTAAAAATACAAAAACTCCTAATTACTTTGATTGCAATGATTACCAATAAGCAGTCACTGTGACAGCCAAAATCCAAGGAAGAATCTTTGACATTTTAGAGAGTAGTACAAAGGCTCCCTTAGATTTGAAAGAAAAGGATGTCTGAGTGAAGCAAGATTTTGTTGCCATTTTCCCTGTCTAAAGAGATGGCAAGTTTTCTGAGAGGCCACAAACATGCAAAAAGATTGTGCTCTATTTGGGTGAGATTTAGTGAATGACTGGTGGCCAATGAGGTGAACTGATCATCCCCTTTCTATTTCTGGTCTCACTTTAATATGGTCACAATGCCGATATTGCAGTACATTCCCAACATACAGTGCACACAATGCACCTAGCTAGAGTACTCAGTACTCTGTGGCATCTATATTTATTTATGCATTATTTGGGTATAGCAAAGAGGGCCCTATATTGCACTCGTAAAGGTGAAATCGTTCATCCAAGGCGTCCCCACACCCTGACCCGACAGATTGTGAGGATGGTAAATCACGATAAAAATCTCAATTTCTTCTTCGGAAAAGAGGGCCCTATATTGTTATTGTTAACATGAACAAAGAAACATTATGTGATTTTCTTAATAGCAAAGAAAATCCTTGGAGTATATTTGTTTTGGTATTTTACTTAGTTTTCCAGCAAGATCCTAGGGGGATTAATCTCTCGACTAATTTTCTGTGAGTTTTGTCCAAATTAGTTATACTGCTTTGATCGATTCCTTTTTAGGAATGCGGAATGATGTAAGGATATGAATACATATACACGGTGGTTCAAATACGTTATAATAGGACTATGATGATACATTTGTTTTCAAATTTTGCTATATGACATGTATATGCCCGAATGTCTCATGGTAAAATAATAATTTAAAAAATATATATTTATCTATATCAAAGAAATTATAGAAGTTTTTATATAATAAATTAACTTATTCAATCCAAAATAGGGTAAAATAGTCATTTCTGAACCGAATTCCAATCGGTTTTGACAATATTAACTTATGACAATGAATTGGCGGTAATTATTGGGGAACCAACATTGATTCTCTTAAAAAAACTTATGACAATTAGTAAGAGAGCGTAGAATTTAGCATTGTTTCACTTTATATTTTCATAAGGAGTTATTACACCATGCCTCCTTATGTTAGGTGAAATGGGCAAAAAACACCATATATTAGAAAAATTAACATAAAAAACCATGTGTTTTAAATATATTTACACACTACCCTTTTAGATGATATCATTATAATTTAATTTTACTATTTTACCCTCATAAATTAAACGTCGATTTCAAGTTTCATTTTTCAATGTCTATTGTCTATTTTATTTTTCAATAAATGGAGCAACATGTGTACGTAGTTGTATTGTCTATTTTATACAGGGTCTTGATGTATATAAAAAAATATTAAAGAATACGGAGAGATGTGAGATATATATCGGAATATAAAAGGGTAAATTAGTCATTTCGAGCCCAGTAAATAGAGAAAATTATTATTCTAGTCACTCTAAAAGCGCATGTCGAACACTAAAAAATTTCAGAGTTTGCTATGCAACTATCTTGAAAATACAGGATTGTACATGCCAATTTTTATATCACATGATTTTTTATGTTAATTAAGACTAACACATGTAGGGCTGTTAATTCGGGTAGGCCTGGTTGAGGTAGGGGTATTACACAAAAAGTCCCAACCCGAACCCGAAACCCCCAACCCTAACCTGAACCTATCAGGTTCGGGTTGACCTGATTTTTTTCAGGTCACTCGATGACCCGACCCACCCAATTTAACCCGACCCGAATTGGATTACAGAATATGGAGAATTTGCTGCCAAAAACTGGAGCAGGACATACATTTTAAATGGCTATAACAGTTATGGTTATGATAATGTATGAAACAAACCTCACATACTAAAACTCAATAAGCTGTCAAACATCACCACAATTAAATCCTAATACAGTCCTCCCATAAAACAAATATCACAAGTTTTGCAAAATTGAAGAGTCTCACATCCTATAATGCACGGACACTCCGAAAATTTACCCCGTGCAGTGTCGGACACGTGTCGGACACGGACACGGTTCCGACACGGCACCGACACCTGTCCGACACGGCAAAATATGTCCAAAAATAAAAAAAAAAATCCGACACGCTGGGGACACGGCTCGCACACGGCGCGGACACGTGTCCGACACGGCTCGCACACGGCTTAAGAAACATCCGACATGGCTCGGACACGGCTTAAGAAGTGTCCGACACGGCCACACGAAAAATTCAAAAAAAAAAATAATTTTTAATTTATATTTCCTGAATATTTGAGGGTATATTTTTTTTTTTAAAAAAATAATTATATAAATTTGCTAAAATTGTTTAATATTAATTTAAATTCTGATGGGGTCAAAACAAGCTCATCCACTTTCTCGGCAGGTGGCGCCTTGGGATGATGACACTTGCCTCTCTAAGATTGCATCAGACGTATACGAGCGCTGACATCCCGCAAGGACACGTGTCAGCTCTGTTGTGGATACGTGTACATCAACAATATTGCTCTTACCGCTCTTCCACAAGCGTCGTTGATACAGCATGAGTAGTACCTCAATCAATCTAAGTAGGTCTACTTCGAGCGCTACACTCCCTCGGAGAGGCTCCCGCTTCAATCTCTTACGACAAGCTCCAACCCTCATCCCCTAGCGGATATCTTGGCCTCCAAGGCTTCTGGTTGTCACGAGCGCGCTCTTAAGCCCTCGTTACCAACCTCTCAAACGGCTCTCTGACATATCGTACATGCCCGCGCACCTGCCACTGTTGCCAACACTAACTTCCAGCAGCTTTTGCAGAAGATTCCTCCTAGGTTTCTCTCTCGTAGCGCCACGTGTTAGGGCAACATTTGGCCAGGACCACATGCGGCAAATGACCAAAGGGTCCCTGACCCTCAACTATAAATAGGAGTCTTCATCTCCTTCACGGTAAGCGATCTCCATTACTGCAACTCCTCCTTAGCTTACATTTCCTCTTTCAGATCATCGTCTGACTTGAGCGTCGGAGAGCCAAACTGGGAATCACCCCCAGTTCCCCCAGCTTGGCCTTCTGACTTTTATTGTGTTTGTCCTAGCAGGTAGAACCCCCCTCTTTTCCGACGTACCTTCCAGCGGTTTTCCCACTCAAATAAATTCTAAAGTGATCGGATTCTAACCCTCATATTTGGAACCCATCATTTTTGGCGCCGTCTGTGGGAAACCAGCTCTCAGCCTCTTTCTTCTCTTCTGCTAGTTGAAAAGCAAACACCCCAAAATCTTCACAACTATGGTTGCTACAAGATCCAGCGCTGCGGGAGGAGGAGATAACACTTCCCATGATGTCAACACCATCGTTCCCTCCATCCCTGCGGGCGGAGGCCCACCCCCTACCGTCACTGAAGGTGGGGTACCCCCCACCGGGGTGACCACGCAGGCAGAATCTTCCGTTCCCCCACCAGCACCGCCGGCACCACCAGCTTCCGGTGCCGCCGGAGGAATTCCTCACTCTGCTCTTTCACAGCCTGTGACGCCCCGTCTCTTCGGCATTCCAGGTACGGCGTCACGAGAGTGTTTAATTCAGTATTTTGTGAATTATGTGATTTAGCATGCTTATGTGTCAACGTGATATTTATTTTAATTACGTGTGCCTTAGAATAATTAAATTGTACTTGGACTCAATTGTCCAATATTTGCAATTTAGGGACCTAATTATAATTAGGACGTTTGAGCCTTCGTGGTTATTTGAGCTCGGGAATTCGAATTCGAATTCCGACCCTATCGTTGAGTTCGTTTCGACGATTCGGATTCAATGAATTACCCTTTTTATTTCTAAAGCCATTTGATAGCCCTACCGTTTTAAATCCGATCCGTTTGGACCGGATACCGTTTGACCCTACCCGTTTCAACCGACCCTTTTGCCCGGCCCTAAAAAGGGCCAAGCCTTTCCTTCTCTTCCACTTTGATCGATCAGCAGCAAGGAGGAAAGGAAGGAGAAGATATTTTCCCCATTTTTGGCCATCAAGCCTTGAGCTCGGGTTTGGGAGATCCGACCGTCCGATCAACGACCTAAGGTAAGATTTGTGACCCTTTCGTTACATGCTTTACTTTACTATCTCTTTCGCGCCTCGGATATGTGCCTACGTGCTGTGTTGGGGAGACGATGAATAGTAACCGGGGTGTGAGTTTCGTATGCTTTAGGCCGTTTTACGGGTTCTAATGTGGAAATATGTGTTCCATATGTTATATGTGATTTATTGTGTTAATTTTGCATGATTTTATGGTTGTTTGTGGTTGTGTTTGTGTGTTGGTAGTGTTTCCCGTCGCCATTGCTGTTTCTGCTCTGTTTTTGTGAGCAGGATGGTCCGGAACGGCCGTTTCCGTTTTGGCCTTGGGGCCGGAACGGCCCTTCCCATCCGCGTATGGGAACGGCCGTTCCCGTTTTGCTCTTGGGGTGGGAACGGCCCTTCCCGGGCTGGCGGCAGTGCGAGTGTGGGAACGACCGTTCCCAGTTTGTACTGGGAACGGGAACGGCCGTTCCCATGGCCGTTCCTTTGCGCTACTGGATCAAATCCGCGGGGGTGGATTTTTCCTTTTGGAAAAATCCGCGAGGGTGGATTTGAGGCAGTAGGTTTGGAAAAATCCGCTAGGGTGGATTTTTCCCTTTGGAAAAATCCATGGGGGTGGATTTTGCCACTTTTTCACTTTGCTTTGATTATGCATTTGTATGATTTTTAAATGCTTTTCTTTTGCATGTTAATTGTTATGACTTGATTTTTATTGCATATTAAAGTGTGAATTATTATTAATACATGCTTGTTATATATTGTATACGTGAACCATGACTTCATGCCAATCATAAGCATACGCCGTGCGTTTATTTGGTTCATTCTCGGGTCTAAGTCTTGTTTTGTATTCAGTTTGTTCAGGTACACCCGGGGTGGTGTTTTGTTGGCCGTGTTGATTCCGGGGTGGATCGTTTGTTGTGTCTTTGGCCTCTTCGGTGTCAGGTGAGGTTAGGATATAGTTACACCTTATTGCAATGTGCTCGGTTTTGAATGCATGTGATTTAATAAGCCTTATATGTATATAAATAAGTGTGAAATATGTATTTGTTGAATATGCCTCGGGTTTGCAAGTATGTTAAGCAATGTACGAGCCTATGTATGCTTGATTTGGAATGATTTGTTATGATTTGCCACGTGAAGCTATGCTTCTAACCGTATACCTCTCATGAGCCAAGTTTGGCAAGGACCGAGTGGATTGAAACGGAAAGTGGTTTGTCTACGTATATATGTATAAGTTATGTCTGTCTGTCTCTGTTGTAGCGGGTTATGATATGATATGTGTTTGTTGGGCCCCGGAGCTATGGGTAAGGAACCCTCGGGACGGCATAGGGCCGTCGAGGTTAAGCCTGTGCATAGTCTCCATCTGTCTGCAGAGGATCACCCCTGAACTCACCAGGAGGTTTGGTGAGGGAAGGAATCCTGAGGGTTTGAGTACTCGCAAGGCGCTCCCCTCGTTTGTCTGGATGGTTTGGGCGTATACACCCTTCCATCACCCGGAGTTGAGGATGATATGATATGATTTGATATGTATGTAAGTTTTATGTTTTGTTTCTGATATGATATGCTATGAGGAGATTGGGAGAGTCGGAGCTCGTACCCGCCGAGTTCTATATGATATGATATGTATGTTCTGTTAAGGTTTATGAAACGGGGATAGATTCTAATTTAAATAAAAAGGGAATTTTATAAGATAAGTTAAGCTTTGAATATGTTAAGACCTAATAGGTTTTGCTAAGTTGTTCGGTAAGAAATTGGTTTGTTTGATTTGCTAAGTAAGCCCTTTATATATATGTATATCACGGGAAATGATTTAGTGTGCAAAAACTATCCCCGCGTTCATGAACATTATGAGTTTGATATGTGCTTTGCTCTTATATATATAGTGTGAGTGCGTTAACCCCTCACTCAGTCGAGTTAAGACTGACCCCTCCCCTTTTACTTTAGTTTGCAGGTTTTGCTTGGAGTTCGTGCTAGGCGGAGTGTGTCTGTCTTTTGGAGTCTGTTCCGTGTCTTTGTCCAGTAGGTGGTCTTGCATTCATATTTCTTTAATTCAGCTTATGTATAAGATATGTTTGATTTTGATATGTAGAATTTAATTATGTATTGATATGTATATTCCGGGATTAGGTATTTATGCTAGTTGAACCCGTCAACTGTTTATGAATGTCTGTTTATTGCTTGGCTTGTTTCGCTTCCGCATTCTCGTTTTGGTTTGAGTTTTGCTTTCAGGGTCTAAGTTCCGCCTAGCCTAGGTGGGAGTTTGTCAGTCTCCCGTTCGCCACTGTTTGGTTCATGTACGGACTCTCCATTTCGTATGTGGATCGGACTTTGGTGCGGGGGATGTGGTGACCCACCGTGCGGGTGCTACATCCTTAAGTGGTATCAGAGCCCCAGGTTGAAAAACCGGGGTTCAGTGTCAGGTCGTGTCTGTCTAAGTCGAACGGCATAGGACAATTTGATTATGTGTGCATTTGCATCATGATATGATAAGCTATGTGTTTGAAATTTCAAAATTTTATTGGTTTTATATTACTTGAAGCATTGCATTTCTTTGATGCCTTACTTGATTTACTACGTGACATGAGCACTTACTAATTGACACGCATATATATATTAGTTGCTGAGTTTTGCAGGGTACCAGCGAATTAGCAACCCTATGGTCAATTATACTTGACCAAATTTGTGATATCAAGAGCCGTTTCTAATCAAAGTATTAGCAATGAATCCGATGGCATTGATGTATCAAGAATTCCTAGCATTCAAGCCTCCCCAATTTCGAGAGGGAAATGATGTAAAGGCTGAAGATTGGATTTCGGAGATAGAGGGAATTTTTGAAATATGGCCACGAAACTCTCGAGATATGGCTCTCCTTGCTACATTTCTTTTGCAAGGACAAGCAAGACAGTGGTGGAAAAGGGTTGCTCAACAACTAGAGGCTACGAACGAAGAATTGACTTGGGAAGTATTTGTTTGGGAATTCCGAAAGAGGTTTGCACCAGCTATTCTACAAGAGCGAAGACTTGAAGAATTCCTTAATCTGAAACAAGGAGATAGATCCGTTGTGGAATACATAGAAGAATTCGAAAGGTTGGGCTTATATGTGTCTCACATTATGGGTAACGATCAGATGAAGGCCAAATACTTCATGGAGGGTCTTCGGGATGAATTTAAGGAAGCCCTAATCGCAAAGGATACGACCACGTGGGATAAAGCTACAAAGAAAGTTTTAAGAGTCGAAACTTGGATCATGATAAAGGATAAGGAAGAAGAGGTATTGGGGTCTAAGGTCGAGTCGGGTTTATGCTCAAGTTTACGAGTAGAAGAAGAATCTCCTCAACATGGAACTCGGGCTAAGAGAATTCGAGGAAAGAAACACAAGACCTGGAATACTTCAAAGTTGGGGAAAAGGCCCCAATTATGTGCTTATTGTGGAGGTACCACTCATACCTACGAAGCTTGTTGGGACAGATTGAAGAGATGCTACATTTGTGGGTCAACGGAGCACAAGATTTCTGAGTGTGATCGACCGAGAGCTATTAAGCAAAAGGCACGGGATCAACGACTTCAAATTGGAAATCAACAGGAACCCAAAAGTTGAGGTAATTGCATTCATGGCACGAGCATTCATCCTCCATTTTAAATATTGCAATTATTTGTTCTTGTGCCATAATTGTTAATTGTCATTAATTGTTATTCATTATTGATTGTTATTAATTGCTGATGACATTATGTGCCTAAGTGACGATTAAGTGATGCATCTCATTTGCACTTTTACTCAACATGCATATTTAGTGTTTTATTTTAGGATATTTTCTTCATTCAAGTACCAAGTTGTGTTCGATGGGAATTGGAAGAGATGGTTTAGATACGGAATGAAATTGAGAAGTTACTTTGGAGTTCGGGTTGAGATATGGAGACGTGGAAAGTATGACGAAGAAGAATGATTTGGGAGGTCCCGGTACCAAGTTGAAGAATTTAGGAATTGGGGTATATTTTGAAGAGAATTAAAGATTCGAGGTAGCTTATTTCACCAAGTACAAGGCAGGATTTGTTTTGGAATTCGGATTCAAGAATAGTGAAGGAAATTAACTCTTGGAAATAATTAGAAGAAGACATCAAGATTCTCTACCGATGGAATTTAAACAAGAATTGATTTGGGAGTTGAGGACAAATTTAATCGACTGCAGTTTCAGGTTACGGTGACCGATTTTCATTTAACCGTGTCGTGGGGAGGAAGAATCAATAGAAAATTGCTAGGAGATTTTAGTCGAGCCTCTATTGAACTTCAAGAGAAAGAGATGGAAGTATAAATAGAAGATTGGGCTTGGGAAGGAAACTATAATTTTAGAGCAAGAGTTTATCTCGGGATTTGAGAACAAATATGAGTAATTAAAATTTCGGGATCACGGTGATCAACTGGTTTCTAGTTAACCATGCCTTGAAGAGAAGAATTTTGGTAAGAAACTTTAATCCAGAGTCTAATAGACCTCAAAGGAAAGAGACGGAAAATTATGACTACGATATATTGATCCGGGAAAGAAACAAGAGTATATTCTTGGGACTACTACAAAGAAACTCTCGAATGGAAGAACCCTTAGTAGATTGCAAGGGAAGTAAATGAAATTTTAAATGGAAGATTTGGGATCAGGAGAAACTTATGGAGCGTCTCGATACGGGATTTAGATTTCGGAGTCCTCTAGCTACCGGGGAGAATGGATCACACAAGAAATTACCTCAGGATTTCCAAAGGAAATCAATAGCATTAATCAAGGAATGACGCACTTCCTTATATATTCAAGAGAAGGGTGCTAAGGTGATGAGTTCGACATCAAATTTGAAGAACACTTATTGGGAAGGAACTAAGATTTTGAAGCAAGGCAATTATTGGAAAATTCCACAATACACAAATGGAAGAAGAATTCAGGCCATGAGATTTGGAATAAATTATGGAGCACATCAGATCTGCGGGAAATTATAATGATTAATTAAAGTTTAAGGAATTCATATATATTGGAGGAACAAGGATAGTTAAGAGTGAAGGATTAAATTCGAAGAATTAGCAAGGATACTTGTCAACCGTGGGATGAAGATTGACTTGATATTTGAAGTGTAAGAGATACCGGGGAATTTCAAGATATAGTCATGAGCAAGGAGATTTGGATCAGAGTTATTTGATCTAAACCACAACTGTGGGATTAAGATCCGGGTGGTATTCGAAGCTCGAGACACGTTGGGAATTTCAGAGCATAACCTGAAACCAAGAAATTCTGGCGTCGATCAATTCATCATAAAGATAAGATTCCAATGCTTCGGTGAACGGTACATTAAACATACATACCACGTGCATCATCCATCTTTTGTTTTGCTTTGCTTTGGGTGTGTGAGTTGTGAGTTGTTGGTTACCCTCTGGGGTGACTTGAGTGTGCGAGTGTTTTTGTTTTACGGTAAGTTGAGGGTAGTGCTTTGCAACGGTCTACTCCACAAGTTCCCGGAGTTCACGTTTGAGGTGATCAACGTTCGAATGTCAACTTAGAACCACAGGTTGAAGGCCCTGTTTGGGTTGGTGAGCGAGTGGTTGAGTTCTTTAACAATACCACTCATGGTCCCGAATTGTGGGTTGGTTTGGATTGATTCAAGCGGTGGGAGTTGAATCACTTGTGAGCCTCCTATCGTGCGAGAAGTCTGAACTACTCCTAGTCGGGATCGAGATCGTGTGAAGCTTGAAGCAATGATCGAACCCCCTTCGTGCTTGGAAGACCTTTCTCGGGCTAACCCATGTCGGAGTGTCGCGAGCCCGAACTTGGGTGAATGCGGGAGAGTTGCTCGTCGTTTTGTTACGAGCGGTAGAACCTGGGGGCCAGGTTCTCTTAAGGGGGGGAGATTGTGACGCCCCGTCTCTTCGGCATTCCAGGTACGGCGTCACGAGAGTGTTTAATTCAGTATTTTGTGAATTATGTGATTTAGCATGCTTATGTGTCAACGTGATATTTATTTTAATTACGTGTGCCTTAGAATAATTAAATTGTACTTGGACTCAATTGTCCAATATTTGCAATTTAGGGACCTAATTATAATTAGGACGTTTGAGCCTTCGTGGTTATTTGAGCTCGGGAATTCGAATTCGAATTCCGACCCTATCGTTGAGTTCGTTTCGACGATTCGGATTCAATGAATTACCCTTTTTATTTCTAAAGCCATTTGATAGCCCTACCGTTTTAAATCCGATCCGTTTGGACCGGATACCGTTTGACCCTACCCGTTTCAACCGACCCTTTTGCCCGGCCCTAAAAAGGGCCAAGCCTTTCCTTCTCTTCCACTTTGATCGATCAGCAGCAAGGAGGAAAGGAAGGAGAAGATATTTTCCCCATTTTTGGCCATCAAGCCTTGAGCTCGGGTTTGGGAGATCCGACCGTCCGATCAACGACCTAAGGTAAGATTTGTGACCCTTTCGTTACATGCTTTACTTTACTATCTCTTTCGCGCCTCGGATATGTGCCTACGTGCTGTGTTGGGGAGACGATGAATAGTAACCGGGGTGTGAGTTTCGTATGCTTTAGGCCGTTTTACGGGTTCTAATGTGGAAATATGTGTTCCATATGTTATATGTGATTTATTGTGTTAATTTTGCATGATTTTATGGTTGTTTGTGGTTGTGTTTGTGTGTTGGTAGTGTTTCCCGTCGCCATTGCTGTTTCTGCTCTGTTTTTGTGAGCAGGATGGTCCGGAACGGCCGTTTCCGTTTTGGCCTTGGGGCCGGAACGGCCCTTCCCATCCGCGTATGGGAACGGCCGTTCCCGTTTTGCTCTTGGGGTGGGAACGGCCCTTCCCGGGCTGGCGGCAGTGCGAGTGTGGGAACGACCGTTCCCAGTTTGTACTGGGAACGGGAACGGCCGTTCCCATGGCCGTTCCTTTGCGCTACTGGATCAAATCCGCGGGGGTGGATTTTTCCTTTTGGAAAAATCCGCGAGGGTGGATTTGAGGCAGTAGGTTTGGAAAAATCCGCTAGGGTGGATTTTTCCCTTTGGAAAAATCCATGGGGGTGGATTTTGCCACTTTTTCACTTTGCTTTGATTATGCATTTGTATGATTTTTAAATGCTTTTCTTTTGCATGTTAATTGTTATGACTTGATTTTTATTGCATATTAAAGTGTGAATTATTATTAATACATGCTTGTTATATATTGTATACGTGAACCATGACTTCATGCCAATCATAAGCATACGCCGTGCGTTTATTTGGTTCATTCTCGGGTCTAAGTCTTGTTTTGTATTCAGTTTGTTCAGGTACACCCGGGGTGGTGTTTTGTTGGCCGTGTTGATTCCGGGGTGGATCGTTTGTTGTGTCTTTGGCCTCTTCGGTGTCAGGTGAGGTTAGGATATAGTTACACCTTATTGCAATGTGCTCGGTTTTGAATGCATGTGATTTAATAAGCCTTATATGTATATAAATAAGTGTGAAATATGTATTTGTTGAATATGCCTCGGGTTTGCAAGTATGTTAAGCAATGTACGAGCCTATGTATGCTTGATTTGGAATGATTTGTTATGATTTGCCACGTGAAGCTATGCTTCTAACCGTATACCTCTCATGAGCCAAGTTTGGCAAGGACCGAGTGGATTGAAACGGAAAGTGGTTTGTCTACGTATATATGTATAAGTTATGTCTGTCTGTCTCTGTTGTAGCGGGTTATGATATGATATGTGTTTGTTGGGCCCCGGAGCTATGGGTAAGGAACCCTCGGGACGGCATAGGGCCGTCGAGGTTAAGCCTGTGCATAGTCTCCATCTGTCTGCAGAGGATCACCCCTGAACTCACCAGGAGGTTTGGTGAGGGAAGGAATCCTGAGGGTTTGAGTACTCGCAAGGCGCTCCCCTCGTTTGTCTGGATGGTTTGGGCGTATACACCCTTCCATCACCCGGAGTTGAGGATGATATGATATGATTTGATATGTATGTAAGTTTTATGTTTTGTTTCTGATATGATATGCTATGAGGAGATTGGGAGAGTCGGAGCTCGTACCCGCCGAGTTCTATATGATATGATATGTATGTTCTGTTAAGGTTTATGAAACGGGGATAGATTCTAATTTAAATAAAAAGGGAATTTTATAAGATAAGTTAAGCTTTGAATATGTTAAGACCTAATAGGTTTTGCTAAGTTGTTCGGTAAGAAATTGGTTTGTTTGATTTGCTAAGTAAGCCCTTTATATATATGTATATCACGGGAAATGATTTAGTGTGCAAAAACTATCCCCGCGTTCATGAACATTATGAGTTTGATATGTGCTTTGCTCTTATATATATAGTGTGAGTGCGTTAACCCCTCACTCAGTCGAGTTAAGACTGACCCCTCCCCTTTTACTTTAGTTTGCAGGTTTTGCTTGGAGTTCGTGCTAGGCGGAGTGTGTCTGTCTTTTGGAGTCTGTTCCGTGTCTTTGTCCAGTAGGTGGTCTTGCATTCATATTTCTTTAATTCAGCTTATGTATAAGATATGTTTGATTTTGATATGTAGAATTTAATTATGTATTGATATGTATATTTCGGGATTAGGTATTTATGCTAGTTGAACCCGTCAACTGTTTATGAATGTCTGTTTATTGCTTGGCTTGTTTCGCTTCCGCATTCTCGTTTTGGTTTGAGTTTTGCTTTCAGGGTCTAAGTTCCGCCTAGCCTAGGTGGGAGTTTGTCAGTCTCCCGTTCGCCACTGTTTGGTTCATGTACGGACTCTCCATTTCGTATGTGGATCGGACTTTGGTGCGGGGGATGTGGTGACCCACCGTGCGGGTGCTACACAGCCTCCCCAAACTCAATGGGTACATGCCCATGCAAACCCAGGAAGTCAGGGTTACATGATGCCGCCGTCGGGATACATGCTTACTCCCACTGTTATGGTGCCGCCGGTTCAACCGTACCTCGCCGACCAAATCCAGCTCCCTGTGGTGATTCCCAGGGAGGTCGAAGGAGTAGAGTTACCTCCACTAACTACTCAGCAGTTGAGGGCTCTTTATGCCCAGTGTGAGGTTCAGGCGGCTCAGGGGGCATGGGAAAGATTCCATTCCATGTACTTCCCCTCTGGGCAGGCCACTCAAACCGCCGCCCCTTTGGGCGGATTGCAAACTTTCCCTATTAGGGAAACTCAGGCCATCCTAAGGGTTCCGCCACCACCACCACCAGTTAATGAAGCGCCCCGCCAAGGCGAAAACGTGCAACCCCCTGTAGATAGAAACAGAGAGCCCACTGAGAGGGCCAACGAGAATGAAGGGGACTCCCACATTTCCAGAAGGGTTTCCCGTGCCGCCAGGGAAGGAGACAGGGAAGGGGATGCAAACCCTAACATCCTCGCGGCTGTGAAAGACCAGCTGCAGGGTTTGAAAGAAATGGTCGGACAGCTCTCTCGGGCACGGTCTCAGATCTCCCACAGTAGGGATGAACTAGCCGATGACAGAGACGCTCGTTCCAAGGACCGACAGCCGCAGGTCCCTCGCCGAAAGGAACCGGAGGAGAACTTCTGCACTTACGACTACCACCCGTTAGCGAGAGGCTCCCCCCTCGTGGAAGAAGTTTTGATGGCCCAAGCAGGAATGGCCAAAATCCCCACTTCTATCAACCGCTACGACGGTACAATCGATCCGGCGGAACATTTGGATCATTTTTTACATCTGATGCACCTCTACGAGCATTCCAGCAACTACTGGGCCAAGGTTTTTGTCACTTCCCTAGTAGGAATGGCACAAGAGTGGTACAAGAGACTACCCCCACGATCGATACACTCCTACAAAGAGTTAGCTGACGCTTTTCCCTCAACCACTTCAATTCTCTGAAGGCCCCAGTCACTGCGCCCACGGCCCTTTACAACGTGGTTCAGGGCAAGAATGAGTCTCTTCGCTCGTTCTTCGCCCGCTTCAACAAAGAAATTCTGCAAGTGGAAAGGTCGTCCATGGACTTCTTGATCCCGGTGCTCTTTCAGGCTGTGGATCACAAGCAATATGTGAGCAAGAAATTTGCTGATGCTATCGTGGAGAGAAGACCAGGGACATTTATGGCCTTAAGGGAGGTGGCCGAGCCATTTTTCGCTCTCGAAGACATGTACGGGTCGAATGGGCCCAGACATCACAGCCCAGCAAGAAATGAGCACCATCCTGAATGGGGGCACGAGATCATTGTTAAAAAAGAGCGTCATCAGGAGCGCAAAAGGTCGTCGCTGCCCCCTCGACGTTTCGAGCGTATTCCACTTACCCGACCGAACTCCGAGGTCTATAACCTCTCTGACAAAAAACTCTTTAAGAGACCCATCAAGATGAGAGAGACTGAGTCGCTGAAACGTTCCAACAAGTAATGTGCCTTCCACAAGCAGAAGGGGCACGACACGGATGAATGTCGCCAGCTGGAAACTGAGATTCAGAGGCTCGTTACGGGGGGGCATCTGAAGGAATTTGTGAAAATTCTGGAACGCTTTGATGAGCGCTGTCGGGATCGTTCCAGGGAAAGAAAAAGGAGCCCGTCCCGGTCAAGAAGTCCACAAGGAAGAGGCCCCCCTGAGACCAGCAGCCATCGGGGCAACAAAGGAAAGGCCCCTGACCAGGAGAATACGCCTTTTGCGGTCATCAACATGATAGCGCGAGGCTCTTCAGGGGGAGATTCCAATGTCGCTCGGCGGAGGTATGTCCGGAGTTACGACCAACGCTCATCCATGCCCAAGTCTGTTTATGCTATACAAAAGGTCAAGGATCAGCACTCCCGAGAGAATGATGTAATAGGCTTCGATGATAGGGATCTAGAGCACATTGTAACGCCCCATGGGGAAGGTGAAACTTCTGACTGCCCCATGGTGGTTAGTGTTGATGTCCACAACCATGTTGTAAAAAGGGTATTGGTGGATAGTGGAAGCTCTGTTAATGTTTTGCCTTACTCCACATTTTTAAAGATGAATGCTGACCTCCCTCTCGAACCTCTCAAAACGGCTCTCGTTGGCTTTGGGGGATCAGAAGTTGTCCCACGGGGGCAAATACGTCTGGCCACCTCATTTGGCCGAGCCCCCCAGCATAGGACGCTCACAGTCACATACGCCGTGGTAGAGATTGATATTCCCTATAACATCATAATTGGGCGCCTAGCCCTCGTTGATTTCAAAGCCATCATCTCCACCTATCACCAAAAGATCAAGTTTCCCACCGCCAAGGGCGTTGGAGAAGTACTGTGCAATGTGCGAGAGGCTTGGGAATGTTACATGTTGTCCCTCAGAAAGCCTAGGGCGGAGAAAACCTTCCAGATCGGATCCACTAAAAATTCTGTTGACTTTCCCAACCTAGACGAGGATGGCCCAATACGCAAGAGGGCCAAGTTATATAAGAAGAAAAACAAAAAGAGGAAGGATGCTAGCACTAAGAATCCCCTCGAGAGTACCCCGCCAGGGACAGTCGAAGAATCATCCTCAGAGGGAGACGAGCGGAAGAAGGGTGAGCCCGCTCCTGGTGAGAGCTTGATCGGAAAAAAGAGGGCGCTCGAACTTCCCCGCCCGGAAATAAGGATTGAACCCTCTGAAAAGTTCCTTTCTATTGAGCTGGAAGCCGGAAACAAGGATAAAACTACTCAAATAGGGTCCAACCTCTCGGGGCCCTCTCAGATCATGATGATTGACTTTCTCAGGGAGAACATTGATGTATTTGCGTGGAAAGCCTCTGACCTCACAGGGATTGATCCAAGCGTCATTGTCCACAGGCTTAACGTGGACCCTTCATTCAAGCCCATCAAACAGAGGAAACGGGACGTACACGGCTTTCGAAGGAAGGTCATCGAAGAAGAGGTTAGTAAACTCTTGGAGGCTCAATATATCGAGCCCATCTTATACCCAGAATGGTTGTGCAATGTGGTTTTGGTGCCTAAGAGTGCGAACAAGTGGCAAATGTGCAATGATTTCACTGATCTTAACAAGGCTTGCCCCAAGGATCCTTACCCGCTGCCCCGGATAGACCAACTGGTGGATTCGACCGCTGGATGCGAACTAATGAGCATGATGGATGCTTTTCAAGGATACTATCAGATCTCTATGGCTCCGGAAGACCGCCCCAAAACTTCATTTGTTGTTCATCTGGGGGTGTATTGCTTCCTGGTCATGCCTTTTGGGCTGAAGAACGCCTGGGCCACGTATCAGCGGCTCGTCAACAAGATGTTTGAAAGTGAACTTGGGGGATCCATGGAAGTTTATGTAGACGATATGATTGTTAAAAGCGAGCGTTAGGACTCACATCTGGAAGATCTCAAGCGTACTTTTTCAATCCTACGATAGTATGGGATGAAATTAAACCCTTCAAAATGCACCTTTGGGGTACAAGGGGGAAAGTTCTTGGGTTACATGGTTAGTCAGAGAGGAATTGAAGCCAACCCGGAGAAGATCAAGGCTATCTTGGAAATCCCCTCCCCTCGAAATCTCCGAGAAGTGCAAGTATTGGTCGGAAAGATCATATCCTTGAACAGATTCATCTCGCGCTCGGCGGACAGGAATCTTCCCTTCTTCAAGATTTTAAGGAATGCCCGGAATTTCGTTTGGACTGAGGAGTGTGAGAGAGCATTGCAAGATATGAAGGCTTATCTAGCGAGCGCCCCGCTACTGACTAAACCTATTAAAGGCGAGAAGTTGTTTATATACCTTTCTATTTCGGCCGAGGCTACGAGCGCTGTGCTGATAGCTATACGAGAGTGTAAACACTTGCCCGTTTATTACTTAAGCAAGACGCTACAGGGAGCTGAAAAGAAGTATTTGGAAATTGAGAAATTTGCATTCGCCCTCATTAACGCATCGAGACGTTTGAGGCCTTACTTTCAAGCACACTCAATAACGGTACTCACTGATCAACCCTTGAAGCAAGTTCTGTCCAAACCAGATGTGTCAGGGAGACTGATAAAATGGGCCATTGAATTGAGCCAATTTGATTTATGCTTTGAGCCCAGAACTGCCATGCAAGCTCAGGTTGTAGCTGACTTGTTGGTTGAGCGCTTTGGTTTAGAGCCCGCTGTTCCTAAGGACGAAGGATTATGGGTCCTGCACACGGATGGTTCCTCAACCTCTCAAGGGGGAGGAGCAGGGGTAGCCCTCAGAGACCCCAATGGGATTGAGCTGGACTTTGCGATCAGGTTGGATTTTCAGGTCACAAATAATGAGGCAGAGTATGAAGCCCTAGTACAGGGATTGAGAATTGTTTCTCAGAATGGGGCTTCCAGAATTACTGCGTATGTGGATTCGCAGTTAATAGCGAGCCAAATTGAAGGCACTTACGAGGCTCAAGAAACCACCATGATGCAGTACTTAAGCATAGCCAGGGAGATCATTGGAAAATTCAAAGAATTTCATTTGCTCCAAGTCCCACGAGCCGAGAACGAGCTTGTCGATGCTCTTTCAAAATTCGCTTCAGCATTGGAAGGCACTTCCGGGTGCTCTGTGACATTCCTCAGAACGGAAGAGCCTCTGATCAAGGAGAAAATTGCCAAAGAGGCGGTCGTTACGATCGACCCGCTTGAACCATGTTGGATGGATGACATCATCAGGTTCCTTAGAGACGGTATTTATCCCACTGATAAGGTAGAGGCTCGAAAATTAAGAAGCAAAGCCCCTCGATTCTCTTTGGACTCTGATGAAAGACTGTTCAAGAAATCATTTCAAGGACCTCCGTTGAGGTGTTTAAGGCCCTCGCAGGTGAAAGAAATGCTTGAGCTCATTCACAGTGGGAGCTGCGGAAATCACTCAGGAGGGCGTATCCTGGCTAAGAAGATCCTAAGGAGTAAGTTTTATTGGCCCACGGTTCTGCATGACGCCCTCGAATTTTCCAGAAGGTGTCCAAAGTGTCAATTCCATTCCAATCTCCCTCAACTGCCAGCCGCTCGAATGGTCCCGATAGATGTCTCCTGGCCCTTTGACCAGTGGGGAATAGACATTGTTGGCCCCTTGCCTATCGCTGTTGGACAGAAGAAGTTTGTCATTTTGGCTGTCGATTATTTCACCAAATGGGCCGAGGCCGAGGCTGTAGCAAGGATCACCTTCAGGGTAGTGAGGGACTTTATTTGGAAGAACATCATATGTAGATACGGCATTCCAAGGGTGCTTATTTCTGATAACGAATCCCAGTTCATAGCCGTCGACACACGAGAGTGGTGTTCGGAATTAGGAATTGAACAACGCTTTACCTCCGTAGGCCATCCCCAGGCCAATGGATAAGCAGAGGTCACCAACAGAGTCATTTTACAGCACTTGAAGAAGATGCTGGAGAGTAAGAAGAGTGAGTGGGCGGAAGAGTTGCAAGGGGCACTTTGGGCTTATCGCACTACTCCACGAGCGGCCACGGGTGAATCACCTTTCGCGCTCGTATATGGGTCAGAAGCAATGATACCAGCTGAGGTTGCAAATGAATCTGCTCGTGTAGCTTATTTCGAGCCTCAACTTAACGAGAGTAACAGATGCCTGGAATTGGATTTGTTGGATGAAAAAAGAAACCAAGCTTGGGCCAAGATACACAAATATAAGACAGCTGTGGCTCAACAGTACAATAAGCGTGTGAAGGAAAGAACCTTCCATTTGGGAGACTTGGTTCTAAAGAAAGTCGAAATATCCAAACATGTGGGGAAGTTAGACCCCAACTGGGAAGGACCGTTCAAAGTAATACAAATCAGAGCTAACAACACCTACACCCTGGAGACACTTCAAGGAGAGCGCTTGCCTCGCCCTTGGAACGCATGCAACCTCCGACGGTTTTACGTTTAAAAGCTCTCTGAGAATGATGTAACCACCTCGTTAATGAGCCCTATGTACTCCAAATCGCAAGTAAGATATGATATAACCCTCTCAGTACCTTTGGATCTTACGCTTCTTTATTTTGCATAATCGTATAAATCCCACTTCCCTCGTCTTCACGGGCGTAATGTATCACTTGCGTTGAACATGGGTTACGCTTGCCAGCTTTCTACTCCACGTGGGGGAACGCCCTCACAAGGGTAGACTGGTAACGCTCACAACCAACTTAGTAAAATGGAAGGAGAACACAGCAAAAATCCCAGTAGGCCTTGGTTGTTTGTCATAACGCCTTGCGCTTGAAAGTGGGATCATTTGCGAATCAAAGGACGAGGCTAGTACTATCACGCTCGCCCAACAGCGACGTCGTTATAAAAGGAAAATTCACAAAGTCTTGAGTAGGGGGCAATCACTCAGTAAGACCCTCGTAAACACTCAAGAATTAGCAAAATTTTTCAGGAATAAGAAGGAAATTCCACGAAGTCTTGAGTAGGGGGCAATCACTCAGCAAGACCCTCGTAAACACTCAAGACTTAGCAAAATTTTTCAGGAATAGGAAGACAATTCCACCAAGTCTTGAGTAGGGGGTAATCATTCAGTAAGACCCTCGTAAACACTCAAGACTTAGCAAAATCTCCAGGATTAAGAAGAAATTTCGCCAGTCTTGAGTAGGGGGCAATCACTCAGTAAGACCCGCGTATGTACTCAAGACTTAGCCAAATTTCTGAGAACAAAAGCAAAAATTTACACAAAGTTTTGAACACAAAGTTTTGAATGAGGGGCATTCTCATCATAAGACCCCCCGTAATTACTCAAGACTTAGATAGATTTTTCAGAACTATTTAATGGAATCTTTCAAGTTCCAAGGATTTTATCTGAATAATGCGATTTTCATTAAGCATGTTAACACACAATCTTACAACTACAAGATTTGTCCACAACAATCGCAAGATGAAAAATCGCAATCAAAGAAATGGTAAAGAAACATAGTACTCTGAAGGAAATGAGGAATTGCCATTCATAAAAGGCTTTCGCCTAAACTACAAAATAGAGGTTCAAAGGCCCATGAGTTCCTTAACAAAGCTGAAAAGCATTAAAATAAGGAAAAGCTTCAAGCGGCAGGAGCAACATCTTCATCAAGAACCACCAGTACGTTCCGGGCCACGGGGCCATAAACGGGGCCTTCTAGTTCTTGGGGTAAGACAGCTGGTGGCTCAGGCGCTTGAGGGTAGTTGGGCTCATTGGCAATCGCGTCGACACCCTCAGTAGCTGGGGCGTGGGCATCCTCCCCGACAGGTACTTGAGGCTCGTTTTCGGGCGGGTCATTCTGTGCGGGCTGAGGAGCATGACTCGTCGGATGGGCATCCATGTATTCGTCTTGGAGGAGCTTAACCAAGAAGTCATACTCCAGTTCAGCAATGGAGTCTGCGGGGTCGTCCTCATTTTCATCATCTTCCTCGCAGCGCTCATTGAACATGAGCCCTGTGCCTTCCGCCTCTCTCATAGCCGGGTTGGTTAGCCCCTTGTGGATGCCCTGGTCGATGGCAAGGTTGAAGGCTTTCTGGGCCTCGTCCAAGCAGTGCAAGGAAGCCACAAAGTTGAAGGCCTTAGAGTGACAGAACTTGATAAGGGCCTCCTTGCTCGCTCGTTCAAGGCTGCGGGGCCATTCATTCATAGTATCGTTGAACTTCCTCTCAGCCTCTAGAGCCCTCGTTCTCCAGCTGTCACGCTCGGCCTCTGCCTTCTTAAAGCCCTCACCCACTCGGGCCAACTCATCGCTCAAGCCGCTTCAAGCGCTCTCCACCGCCACGAAATCCTCCTTCAACTTCTTCAATTCCCCCTCCGTCTTTCTGTATAAGTCCTTGAGAGACTCATACTTGGCTATTTCCGTATCCAGCTCCACCTGAATTTGAGCCGGATCGTTGGCACGGGCCATCTTCTTGTACTTGGCCTTGCGATCAGCATAGACGGAGGCCCGCATTTGCATGTTTTTTAGCCTGGAGAGTACTTGTTGCGCGGGCTCGAAAGAAGGGAAATATTAGCAAGGTATTTACCAGAGATAGTGATGGAGTAAGAAAGCAAAGGCTTACGGAGATTAAGGCGTGGGCTGCGTCGTTGGCCAGTGTCTCCACAGACTCATAGAAAAGATGCCTGTGGTCCGCCGTGTATTGGGCCCTGTTGTAGAGGCCCTCGCTGATGGTTTGGGCGACCGTGCCGGGCCTTAGCAGAACTGGCCCACCGTCGGTGGCGCCCGAGAAGTTCTTGTCCCCTCGTCTTTGGAACTCCGACAAGTACTCTTCCTCTGAAGAGGAAATTTCCCCACTACCTTTGGGGCCCTCAACTACTCACTTTCCTTTACCATTTATTGCTACAGTGTCGGGCATCCTCTTCCTCTTACGAGAAGGTCTACTAGAACTTGGCACGGTCTCGTTTATGTCCAAGGTTAGCATTGAGAGGGTCGGACACCCTCGAGTCCGCCGGAGGAGGTGGTGGCCTCTCCATCATTCTGTTCTCAGAGTTGGCCGCACGGTTTTCTTCTCGGCCCCGAGGGGGTTGCACGTTCGAGGACGAGCCTGAACCACGAGCGTCGCCCCTACTACCGCGGTTTCGGGGGCGTTGTTGCTCCCCCTGTTGGGTTTGGTTTCTGTTGGCATGAGCGAAACGAGCAGCGTGCCTAATTCCTCCTGCCATTGCTAAGATACTTGCTCCTACAAGGAAAACGAGTACCAAGAGTTAAAAACCCGTAAACAAATTAGTCATGGTGCAAGGCGGTAAAAGGGAAAATGCAGTTAGTGTCCCTATCTAAGAGTTAGTGCCCTAGGAATCTAACCATCTCTCTCCATGTCACGATCTGGGGGATTATCAATATAGTAAGGGTCGTAAGAAAGACCACACAAAAACATGAGCTCTGCGTCATCTATCCAATCTTTTGCTTCAATAAGGTAACCCTCGTCCCTTAGAGCCTCAGCCAAGCTCTTGGCCCAATCCTTGGGAAGGGCAGATTCCAAGCGACTCTTTGAGACCGAGCCCCAACTTGTAGGCACCCCAAAGCCTTCTTCCGCAGGAGCCTTGACAAAGATGAATTTTTCCTTCTAGTTGGAACCGTAGGTTCTGGAGGGAGAATTGATTAGCTTCGTATGATCCTTCGCTTGAATATAATAGAAGCCCGCCTCAGGAGATGAGCGTGATGAAGAAACTACTTGAAAGAGTGCGTGGAAGTTCCGCACGAAGGGCTCGTAACCAACGCTTCTCATCAGAATTACGAAGCTTGTTAATAAGGCTAGGCCGTTGGGCACAATTTGGGAGGGACAGAGGTGCAGGTCATTCAGTAAACGAGCCATTGGGGCCGAAATGGGGAACCTCAAACCCCCAGAGCTGACAGCATCCACATAAACGGCCATCTCACCAGGAGGAGGATGATTGGCGCGCTCGTGCTCAGCGGGGATTCTCCATGTGAAGCGCTCGTCCCAGAAGATAGGTGCCAGCATTGTTTTCACCTCCCCTAAAGTGACCGTGCTAGGAGTTTCGTCCGGGGTGCGCTCGGTTGCCTGGTAGCCTGAGTCTTCTCCCTCCTTGGACCCTCTGGATTTCTTGGTTTTTCTGGGCTTTTGGGGTTTTTTGCCCTTTCCTTTATCACGGACCCTTTCGGAGGGCCCCGCTGCCTCTTCCACCACCGGCGCAGGAGCGGCCCTTGCCACCGTCACAGCATAGCGGTGAGGATGGGTGGCACTCTCAGTTATTGGAAGAGTCCCCCCCTGTCTCTCTGCCTCCATTACCAAGTTCATCTCTTCGAAAATAGGTTCAACCCCTTCTGGGTCCCTTACATCTATGACAGTCATGGCCCCTGCCAACCCTCCATCCCTGGAAGAATCCGAAAGAGATGAATTTTGGGTAGCCATCTCCCCGACTTCACGGGCAGATTCTTCAACGTGTTGATCGGCCATGGTAATGGGGAGATTGGGGAAGGATATAGAAAACCTGGAAGACGGGATTTTTCTAAAAAAAAAGAGCAAGGATTCTTGGAGAAATCAAGCTTGGGAAGTTACTCAATCCTAATTAAGATCCTAAAATTAATGAAGTTAGAAAGTTTCACTGGATGTTACCTTGAGATTTCTGGGAAAAACTTGGAGGAAAGAAGGGATGCTTTGGAACTGGTATGCAAAGAGTTTTTCTGCAAAGGAATGCTCAGGAGATAAGTTCGCGTAAAAGATGGAGTGGTTTCAGAATCCCTTATTTATAGGGATGGGAGTTGGAACGTTTATGGCAAGAAATTCAAAATAAGTAATCATTTCCCGCCTAGGAAACCGTTCACTTTATGGAAACGTCGCGCATTTCCCAAGTCTCACGCGCCCCACGCGCATCAGCATTTAATGCTTATACGTTCCAAAGGGTCAGAAAAGAGGACATCATTTAATGCTTGGGTATATCAAGCGATCTGATGAAAGGACCGCCTTAATGGCGCTGTCAGAAAGGATATTGCTCAACACGCTAAAGACCCTCCCGAAGCGTCACGCTCGGAGGATCGAACATGATGAATTCTGCAGCCCTTATTACAAAGGACTACAGAATTAGGGGGCAAAATGATGGGGTCAAAACACGCTCATCCACTTTCTCGGCACGTGGCGCATTGGGATGATGACACTTGCCTCTCCAAGATTGCATCAGACGTATACGAGCGCTGACATCCCGCAAGGACACGTGTCAGCTCTGTTGTGGATACGTGTACATCAACAATATTGCTCTTACCGCTCTTCCACAAGCGTCGTTGATACAGCATGAGTAGTACCTCAATCAATCTAAGTAGGTCTACTTCGAGCGCTACACTCCCTCGGAGAGGCTCCCGCTTCAATCTCTTACGACAAGCTCCAACCCTCATCCCCTAGCGGATATCTTGGCCTCCAAGGCTTCTGGTTGTCACGAGCGCGCTCTTAAGCCCTCGTTACCAACCTCTCAAACGGCTCTCTGACACATCGTACATGCCCGCGCACCTGCCACTGTTGCCAACACTAACTTCCAGCAGCTTTTGCAGAAGATTCCTCCTAGGTTTCTCTCTCGTAGCGCCACGTGTTAGGGCAACATTCGGCCAGGACCACATGCGGAAAATGACCAAAGGGTCCCTGACCCTCAACTATAAATAGGAGTCTTCATCTCCTTCACGGTAAGCGATCTCCATTACTGCAACTCCTCCTTAGCTTACATTTCCTCTTTCAGATCATCGTCTGACTTGAGCGTCGTAGAGCCAAATTGGGAATCACCCCAGTTCCCCCAGCTTGGCCTTCTGACTTTTCTTGTGTTTGTCCTAGCAGGTAGAACCCCCCCTCTTTTCCGACGTACCTTCCGGCGGTTTCCCCACTCAAATAAATTCTAAAGTGATCGGATTCTAACCCTCATATTTGGAACCCATCAAATTCAGTTTTTTCATAATATTATTATATAAAAAATGTATTAATTTTATTTTTAATGATTTTAATTTTGAATTTGAAATAATATATCTTATTTAAGTTTGTAATATTAAATACTTTTATAATATTTTATTTTATATAAATAAATATATATATATAATTTATTTATTTATATATAATTTAGCCGTGTCGGAGCCGTGTCGTGTCCTAAATTTTTCAAAAAATCTGTGTCGCCGTGTCCGTGTCGTGTCGTATCGTATCCGTGTCGTCGTGTCCGTGTCCGTGCATCATATCTCACATCACTTAGAAAACATTCCCACAACTTCACATAACATTTAAGTTTGAAATACTTAAAATTTCCCAAAAGATAACTTCAAAACAATTAAATATCTGCATATCTCACACAAAGGAAAATTTATTTGGACTAGATCTCGTGTGATGTTTTTCTAATTACTACGCATACAAAGATATACAGAAAGAAATCTAAGATGCATAGTGCACTCAATTTGAAGATATAAATACATCTACAAATGTAACTCACAGCGAGGTCTTCAATTGGACCAAGATAGGACCTAAAATGTTTTGCAAACTCTATGTCGATGGCCTTTTTCTTCCAAAACTTTATATGACCTGCAAAAAGACCAATAAATGACAGCTTTATACAACAACAAAGAACAATAAAATCATCGAGTATCAACTGCTTAGTTGCCTAAATAGTCACCAAATAAGGAGAAACAAAGGAAAACATCAACTATTAATTCAACAAACAAAATACAACAAATATTCAAACGATGCAGAAAAATTACTTGGTTCAGCTAATGTCAACGACAACAGTCAACTAGCTAATATTGAAGTTATTCATCTGTTTTCCCCTACATACCGACTCCAGGTAGCATAGCAAATAATGAAAGCATTTAGACTCTCTAGGAGTTGCTCTATTTTAAAAGCCCCCGGTGCAGTTTTTCGGCCAAATAAACAACTCTATTTAGTTAAGGTAGATAATACTCATTAGCAATTGGTTAGTCTAAAGGAAATTAAACAGTTGGTTTGAACCAATTTAAATTAAAGAAAATAAAGGTAAAGCCCAAGAAGTTAATTGTTTATTGCACTTGAAACAAAACAACTTAAGTATCATTAACATTATCAAATGCTGCAAAAAGAACAATAAGGAATATATGTGCATCTGTATTTATAAAGAAAATTACAAAATTGGAACATAAAGTGACCCCACTAGCAATTTTAGGACACAAATTACTCCGGCGATAAAAGTGTCTAATAACTCCGAAAATGTGTCAATTTCAGGACAAAGGTCGCCGGAGATAGCTGAGGTGCACCTGAGTGCCGATGTGGATGTATACACTTTACACGTGGCATATGACACATCAACTTTTAAATGAGTCATATGCTATGTGTAACGTGTATACGTCCATATCAACACTCAGGCACTACGTCAGCTATCTCCATATACCTTTGTCCTGAAATTGACACATTTTGGAAGTTATTGGACACTTTTGTCGCCGGAGTAATTTGTGTCCTAAAATTGCTAGTGGGGGTCACTTCATGTCCCGATTTTGTAATTTTCTTATAGTCGAGAAATTATAAAAAATACTCTGAAAACCAATATAACAAGGTGAGAAAGTGTTTTATACCGATTATGTCATTGGTGACTTAGCACATATTCTTGATTGAGTTCCATCGAATCGGATTTAGATTAGAATTTTGCAAACTTTCTTTTTTTAATTAATGAATCTTGGAAAAGATTGATTTGAGGGCTTAGTGTCTTAAAATTTTGCAACAGGGATTGCGGTGGTCTTCGTGATGACACTCGCATCAGCATTTCTTATCTTGATAATGATCCTTATTTGGGAAACTCACATACTTATAGTAACCTCTTACATCTTATTATTTTCACGGTCGAGCTAGTTTATCTGAGTTCAGTTCTATACAAATTTGGTCAACGGGGCTGTCTTTCCCTCGGATTCGCCTCGTTCCTAATGGCAATAATGTACATTTGGCACCACGTACATAGAAAAATATGCAACTTCGAGCTAAACAACAAGATTTCACCAGAAAGTATTAAGGATATCGTGGCAGCCACTGTCCCCCAACGGCTGTCGGGCCCTTGAAATCTTCTACTCCAAGCTAGTCCGAGGAATGCCACCTGTTTTCCGAAATTACATGACGAACGTCCCCGCGCTCCACTTGGTTTTGATCTTTATATCGGTCGAGTCATTGCCAGTTAGCAAGGTGCCAGTACGAGAGAGGTTCCTCGTCCGCAGAGTTGAACCTAGGAACATCCAAGTGTTTAGGTGCGTCGTGGGTTATGGATACACCGATGTACGTGACGAACACGAGCCATTCGAAGATTTACTGGTCGAGAGAGTTAGGGAGTTCATCGGAGAGGAGTACCGGGATGAATCGAGTGAGGGGGGCGAACATTGGTAAAAGGATTGTGATAAATTATGCCTACAGATTCTGTTGGAAAACATCAGAGTTTAAGCAACGGAAGTTTAAAAAAATTTCCAAAAGCGAATCGTGATCTTGCAATGTTCGTTTCAAAACTTAGGGACTCAAGAAACTTACACGAATTGAAGCTTTCTTGAAACGTGTTGAACCGTCCTCAAACGTTCTTCATGCGGCATGAAAATCCTCGTTTCTTGATTCTTTCTTCAAGATTTCAAAGTAGAAATCCTCTAGAGTAATAATACACACGTACCTAGATTCAAATCATGTTAGTGAGTATACTAGTACTATAACATGCGTATTAAAGAAATAAGAAACGAGAAAAGAGAGCAAGAGAATTATCCCCAAAATTTTATGAAGGTTGGACGTGATCTCAAATCGCGTGTAAGCTAAAAAATTCGAACCCCTTAGTCCTTTTATAGGCTATGGTCTCCTACTTTGACTTTTTCTTCTACTCTTTCTTTCTCTCCAAGTAAAATAATGTCTTATCTAAAATAAGATATTTATTTTCTAGAGAAATAACTCCTAACCAATTTAGGAATATTTAATTATTCTAGCAATAATTAAATATCTTATCCTCATAATATTTATTCTAATCATGTTAGAATTAATAATTTATTAGAATAATAAAATAGAGGATATTTATTTATTTATTTATTCTAATCAAATTAGAACAACTAAATAATTAAATACTTAGAATTAATTCTCCAATTAATTCTATCAAGCACTTTAGAATTAATTCACTAATTAATTCTAACGGGCTAAAATTAATTTTCCAATTAATTATATTCCGGCTATATAGTTAATTCTCCAATTAATTATATTTAGGGATTTATAATTAATTCTCCAATTAATTATATTTAGGGATTTATAATTAATTCACTAATTAATTATATTTGGGTTTGATAATTAATTCTCTAATTAATTAACACATGATCTAATTTCTCAAATGGATCACACGTCCCAAACAATGCTCTCGATCCACACTTGTAGTTTACACTGTGGTCTCGTTTCAATCAACTATTTGATCTTTCCATAATACCCTTTGAACCCGGTATTTGTGTATGACCCTCTAGGTTCAATTTCAGTTAGCAGTGAGCCTAATTAATTAATACACTTTATTAATTAATTACCTCACAGATCACACGACCATAGTCTAGCAACAGGTGTGTGACCCCTACCCGAAATGTGAATGTATATTCGAAAGAACCTTTCAGTTAATGACATCATGTGGGATACGATCCTCCTACCATCCTATCTCTCGATTAAGATCTAGGGCATGGGAATATTGAAAGTGCTGGGAGGCGGGCCCAGAAAAATAGCGGTCCGGGACCACATTTTAAATTTTTTATTATAATACAAGTATTAAAATATTTCTAAAATATTTTAATACAATAGCGGAAGACTAGCCGGATCTACTCAAGTATATAAATGCAATTGATAATAAATTTCAAATCACTTAAGCAGATAAATATCTAACATGCAATTAACACTTAAGAGCATATAATTTATCATGCTTAAAATAAAATAACTGTAAAATATTACCGTACTGCAAACATGGCTATCTAACGGCATTTTTCCAGCTCCTGAATTCACCTTCCGAGAATCCGATACCCGATCTCCTC
Organism: Lantana camara; assembly: GCA_037501455.1. NCBI lineage: Eukaryota > Viridiplantae > Streptophyta > Magnoliopsida > Lamiales > Verbenaceae > Lantana > Lantana camara. The sequence continues at coordinate 119,675,905 of CM074857.1, forward strand.
GTGAAACTGGCCGAGCTTCCCTGCAATAACCCCAGGGACACCCTCGGAGTGTGGGCTCCGAAAGTATTTCTCTAAATACTTAGAGAAAAAAAACTTTAAACTAGAACACCCTTTTCAGGGTTTATTCTCCCGAAATTAGGCGTTTTATATATAAACACCTAATTAAAATTAATTTCAAAATAAATCGGAATTAACTAGGAGAAAAGGGATATGGTTTCAAAGCTAAGAACTAGCCAAAACCTTTCCCAGAGTTATGAGAAAAATTATGCCAAGGATCAGCCTATTTATAGGCAAAAGTTCAGGGGTAAAAAGGTCATTTTGGGCATAAATACAAGGGTAATATAGTCATTTTGCACTCCCACTTGTTCAACTTGCAAAATTGATGGAATATGAGGGCACCACATTGAAGTTCTCGTCGCCACGAGTCCAGTGCCACCAGCCACGCGCCGTCACGCGCCTCCTCATGCACTCGCGGCTAGGGCTTCAAACCCTTGAACCGGCCGGACCGAACCCGTTTCGGTCCGGTTCGACACGTGGCCTATCCCCGTATTGCCACATGTCCGGGTCGGACTGACCCTATCCGTTGGCCCAACCCTTTGACCGGCACGATCCAAATCTCATCTGGGCCGTACACGGGCGTTGACGTGGCGCGATCCTAGCCGTCCACGCGGCGCCCAGTCAGCGCCACCTGGGACCCTTCTGCTGACTTGGACTGCCACGTCAGCCATTTTTTTTTTTTAATTTAATTTTTATTTTCTCCAAAATAAAATTCCGGGCATTTTCAACTCTTTGGAACTTGATTTATTTTCTTAAAATAAATCCCTTGGCTATTTTCAAACACTTTGAAAAATCATTTCTCTTTCTCCTTTTAATAGTTTCTCTTCGGGTTTTTAATTGGGGCTTGCAGGGGGACCTGCAGGACTAATTAATTTTAGCTCCAAACGGATTAATATATTATCATCCCATGATAATAATTAATTACCGTTTAACAATATTTAATTCCACTAAGTAAATATTGTTGCACTCTAAAATTAATTAAATTATTCACGAATTTCTTGATCTAGAATAATTTCGCATTTTACTCCTCCGTGTAGATATCCATGAAAAATAAATTACGACTACTATCATTTATTTTTCATCTCCAATTTGAAATTTATTGATTTGCCTTAAGTTCAAATTCTCTGTATGTGAAACACATTCATGATACAACTTCGGTGACATATCACGCGAAGTGCTTTGGCCAAAGTCTTAATTCGAACTTTTGCAAATCTATTTCAAGGATATCTCTTACCTTCCAGCAAGGCCACAGATTCCTCGATCAATATAACTCTATAGCGCATTTCATATAATCACCGAACATACAAAGTATTTTGGCCACCCGTTACAGAAACCTCACTTCGAGTATGTTACAATGACTAACACTACATGCCTAAAACCGAAATATTATCAGGATTAAGAGTACAATGCTTCCTGAGATTTTATTCATTTTAGATAGCAATATAAAATAAATAATCTCAGTGGTCCAGTTCGATGTTTCCAATCCTATTGAAAAACATCAACGTGTTATAATTGGAATCACCATTCCCTAAGACGAAAGACTAATCATCTTATATAACCACGTTATAATCTTGATAAGAACATATTCTTATCTTACCGACTAGAACTTTAATGACACGTGATTTCGGTATTCAAAGTCTTTTCCTATGAAACACATTTCATATAAGAATACCATCACACGTCATTAATTATTAATATGTGAAATACTCATAACTTGCTGTAAATTCAGTTTAATTAATTCAATAAATTGAATTTTCAGGGCACTATTCCCAACAGAGAGCCCTACTAATCTTAATCTTAAAACAAAGTTCCCTTCGTATTCCATTTGATCTCAATCCAAAAAAACCCCATTTTCTTGATATCTTGATCTAACCACCTTGCGCAAGGATTTTAGGATGAAATCATGAATGACTTGTGTAATAAGAGATAATCTTGCCTACAGCAAGTGTAGGTCCTTTATTGATTCCAACAATTCTCATATGTCACTTGTGTAATCCCAACATAGGCCGTGGTTCAGGTGTCTATATGGCGACACCTTTTTGAGCCTATATCAAAGATTACAGAGTTAGCTCATCTGAGACATTGTGGAATCTCAAGTCTAAGGATTAATTTCTCACGTCATTGACATGTAAGATATTTCCTAATCTAGAAGTTCTAGTATCATCCTTTCCCATTTAGGAATCTTCTCATGCGGGGCACTCTCATTGAACTTGTTTTTACAACAAGCACCCTTGTGTATTGTGTACGCATCAACTTATGCACTTTACACCCCATGAAACAGGATGATCCTTCTTAAGGACACAACTACATAAGCAAGTCTCAACAGAGGCAAAGTCGACACTCCCACTGTCTGTCGGTCTCATTGACTTGGAGAAGTTTCTAATCCTCGCCTATGGAATTAAGAACTTGTTCATGTGTCATTCCCATAATGACAAAGTTCTTAACGGCCTCATCGGATTAGGGGAGTTCTAGATATGCACACGTAATGGAAACACACAAAATACGTATTGGCACATAAGAAGTGTTCGCCTGTAATTATAATCATTCGTATATTATTTAAAGATTGTTTGTGAAGGGAAAGTCCCAAAGCATAACATCTTTCTAGGGTACTATTCCCAACAGTTTCTTGAAGAGGAACTTTAGCAAAGCAATGAGATGTTTGACATTCCTAGCAAAAGGATGCTCAAAGTGGGGATGATATATGAACTTTAAGAATGAAAATTATAAAATCAGGAAATGAAGTGACCCCCACTAGCAATTTTAGGACACAATTACTCCTGCGACAAAAATATCCAATAATGTAAAGTGTATACGTCCACATCGGCACTCAAGCGCCACGTCAGCTATCTCCGGCGACCTTTGTCATGAAATTGACACATTTTGGGAGTTATTGGACACTTTTATTGTCGGAGTAATTTGTGTCCTAAAATTGCTAGTGGGGGTCACTTCATGTCCCGATTATGTAATTTTCCCGTATTTATATTGTGTTTGTATAGTTAAAGGTTTTTTTATACAAGTAGCGTATTAGTCAAAGCAGCTACATTTAGGAAAAAATCCATCTCTTCAAATTTCAACAGCACAGAAGAAGTAACTTATGCAACCAAGCAGACCAGTGACCATATGACAAAGCAGATAACTCATTAACAATTAACTAAAACCTTACCTGAATTGTTTTCTCAAACCAACTGTTTCAGCTAATAACTCAAACCATCGGGGAGGTTCTTGTAGGGAAAGAGGAATAAGGAAATGGAATCCTAAAATGACACCTTATATCTCTACAAAGCGTAAAGGTATGCATATTACAAATCTTACTAGAACGGCCCGCTTTTTATCCGTAGCCTGCGATTTGGTTTTTGATGCAGCAAGTGGGGGAAAACAATTCTTGATTGTTGGTACCACAAATAAAGCAGCTGATTCAGTAGCACGGTTTGCAAGAAAGGCCTGGTGTCATTGTGTTAATAAAAAATGGCTCGGTAGGATGTTGACAAATTGGTCCCTTCATTTTTCAGAGGAAAAAAAAAATCAATCTCGATTCTGAACAACACCATAAAATTGACTAACATTAAACAAGAAAAAAATAGACAAAATTATAACACAGAATGCACAAAATCCACCAAGCAAACAACTTTGGAGTAAATAAAAGAAATTAGAAAAAGAAGAAGAAGAACAAACAAAAAGCTTGACTAACATACCTGTAGTCGATGACGAGACGATAAAGGCTACGGCGAGACGGGGAACGTGTGGCGGCGAGTGTTAGACAAGAGGGAAGTAGCGCTTTGTAAAAGGCATGACCGAAATTCACCTTAAACTCAACAGAAATTGAAAAAAAAAAAAAAGGAAGAAGAAACGAGAAGGTGGGATAACGAACCTCTAGTCGACGGTGACACGATGAACGCGGCGGCGAATCGGGAAAAGTGTGGCGGAGAATGGTAGGAAAAATGGAGGTGACCCCCGCCGCTGCTCTGCGCTGCTGAATCTTGAGGTGAGAAATGAAAAAATGAGGTTAGATTTAGGGTTTTCTATTTATATGGTATCCGTTTTAGTCGGGTGGGTCGTGTCGGTCGGGAGGGTTACGGGTTGTAGGATCACCGGATTGGTTTTTTGGGTCAAATCGGGTCAACTTGAAACCCACCCAACCTTTCTCTCTCATCGCCGACCCGAAAACCCCGAACCCTAACCTGAAATTTAGACGGGTGGGTTTTTTGAATCGGGTTAACTATTGACACCCCTAAACACATGGGTGAAATATGTAAAAAAACCCTTTTCATAAGCCACATTAATTAAAATATGAAAAGCCTTTTCTGTTATAATTATATATTAAAATTTTCATCAAGGATGTTCAGAGCTTAAATCAACTAATATTCCGTTACTTAGACTTCGTTTACTTTGATGGGATCTAAACCATTGAGAGTGGTTTATAAATAGTGTTTTTTTGGGCTATTTAGACAACAATCCTTTTTACTTTGATAGTTAGAAAATAAATTTATTTTTCCCAAACTGGACTTTTGTGTACTTTACAAGTTTATAACCAATCAATATGATAAGTAAATTACCACTCTACCCATGTCTTGGATTTTCGTCTTCATCTTTCCCCATAATAATAAAATAAAAAAAACCTAGGAACATAAAAAAATAGGGAAAGTTTCAAGCAAAGAAGGCTTAGATTCATGAATATATGGAGGCAAGGAGAGAACTTAAATTATGATCTGATTTACAGAAAGAACTTTTCTTGGAACACCATTAAAAAACCAAAACCTTCAAAAACCAATTTCTTTTTGCAGATAGAAAATCAAAACCCATATGAGAAATATTGATTCTTTACCAATCCCAACACTTCCCAGGAAACAATGATCATACAAATTCCAGTGATGTATCGATCTTCTCTCAAATCCTTTGCTTTCTCTCCATCTTCTTCCTCTTCACCCCATCTTTCTCCGCCCCACCCCGCCGTCGGAAAACATTTCTCTCTTGGACGACGCTTCCCTGAACACCTCCGACATTTCACTCACAAGAAAGAAAGACTGCACCCCTCCGCCGCCCACTCCGCCGTCGGAAGAGCATCCTACATGAACCCAGTTCGAGATCTTTGGGCCAATTTTTCAAGCTTCAGGGGTTGAAGGAGATTGGGGTAATCTTTTGAAAGGTAACATGGGCATAAATGGAAATTCAACTAATCCATTGAGGTTGGTGTAAATAAAACGTCCAAATTGAAGAGATTAATTATCTAGCCATTTCCCGTACGGAACCCGGGGCTCCGGGAATATGGTGGAAAAGCAAAATATTGAAGTAAAGGCTTGGAAAGGGGGGCTTAGCTAACCATACCCCCCTTTTCTTTAGTAGTAAACGTAGCCTTAGGGTGTTGATAGCAAAAGGGGTTGTTACTGTCTGTATGACTGTATATAACAAATAGACAAGGAGAAAAAAGGCATAATTATGTCTTTGCTTACATCTTTCATTGGTTAAAAGCATGCATGATTTGTTTTGCTCCCCTTTCAATTAGCACATACTGAAAAGAATCTTCCTTTAGAGCTAATAAAGTTTCACAGTTTTATAATTATACATATATGTATGTATATAATTCCATCAATCCCTTTCGTTCTTTGTGTTTGTCAGTATTGTGTGGAGGAGGCTAAGGGAACAGTAAATTACATGGGAACTATCAAAGATTTGTCATTTATATGTGTGTAATTATTTGCTTAAGAATGGTTTACTATATGCTAGGTGACCGGGTTTACTATATGCTAGATGCACACCCACTAGGTCAATCCTCTCAACTTTTGACACTTGTCATTTTCTCTCTCTTCTTTACTTTTTATGCATTATCCTTGTTTTTGTTTAGTTTTTTTTTTTGTTTTATCTTTTCTATTTCGTTTAATTATTATTTCTTACAAAATATATAATTCTATTTATTTTTCAAGTATGATATGCATAAAATAAATTTTAATTATGTATATATGTTATTTTTAATCTAATATATTGCTTAATTTTTTTTCCTAACTTGTGAAATCACTATTGTTTGAACATACTATATGTAGATTACATAAAATTTATTTTTTCTTAACATATTATTCAATTATGAAATATTATTAATTATTTTAAAAAATAAATATAACTAATTTGAGTCATTAAAATACAAAATGAACACATTTAGAAAATAAAATTAATTTGTAGATATAGAAAAAAAAAATCTCTATATACAACATTTTATTAGATAAAAAAAGTAATATAAATAATTAAGTTTTATTTTATACATATCATAATTGAAAAATAAATAGAATTGTATATTTTATAAGAAATAATGATCTAACGAAATAGAAAAACTGAGAAAAAACTAAATAAAAACAAAGATAATGCATAAAAAGTAAAGAAGAGAGAGGAAATGATAAGTATCAAAAATTGAGAGGATTGACCTAGTGGATGTGCACCTAGCATATACTAAACGAATGGTATGGTGGCAGACACTCATCCACTGAGAGCTCTTTGTTTTCCGAGTCACGTTTTACTTTCTCATTGGTCCAAAACAAACCAGGATTTAGATTTCCATTTGATGTAATGTAAGCTACTTGTCATAGTCAACCATGTCATAATTATGACAGTTATCAAATACAACATTTGTCTTAATTTTATTGAACTAGATGGGTTTTATTGCAAATATCTCTTAATTTCTGGGAAATTTTGTAATTCGGCATTTTAATTAGATAAAAATTTGGCATGTTACGTATCTTTGGTTCTACAATTCATTTCCATCAGTCGAGTCGTGATCAGGAACGGCTCTAGAATTATAAATCACTGGGGTCAAAAGATTAATTTTCAAGGGTCAATAGATATACCTTTATAATTGTGTATATAAAATTTTATAAAATAAAGGGATAAAAAATTATTGTCATTCGAACTATAAATATTTTCACATTTTCATATTCAAATTAAGTTTTACATTTTCACATTCAAATTAAGTTTGATTACATATCCCTATGTTGTGTTTTTTTCACAAAAATCCATCTCAAGTTGATTTTTTACAAATTTAGTGAATTTTTGGTGGTTTCGATATATTTTTAGTGATTTCACTGGCCTAAATAGTAAACGAGAGATGCACACGTTACTTAGTAAGAACAAACTTGTGTCATTCTATGACTTGGTAAGGATAAATTTGCCCTTATTAAAGTTATGTGAGAGGCACATGTTTAATATTTAGGCAACTAAAATCACTAAAATCAGATAGAGATCATCTGTTGGAAGAAACGCAAACTATGAACGATGATAAGTAACAAAAGGTGAAGCGAAGATGGTGGTATGCAACGAAAATTAAATCGAGCGTGAAAGTATAAAAAAAATTAAAAAAAAAAACCTATAATCGAATGACAAAAAAAAATAAAAATAAATAACTCCTAAAATAAATTTAAAATAATTATAAAATTCCAAGTAGATATGCTATTGAGTTTTTCAATTTAGGACTATATATATAATTTCATTTAAATATTGAAAAGTATTAATTTGTAAATTAATCTATTTAATTTGAATAAAATAATAAAATTTATTTATTTACTTTAAGGGTCAATTAAATTTTTATTTTTTTAATATGGGGTCAAATAATTATAATAGTACAAATTAACTAAATATTAAATACTAGTAATTTTGGCACACTCATTGTGTGTGCATATTAAAAAAAATTCTATTATTTAAATATATTAAAATTAATTTTTTTTATTAATATATATTTTATAATTATTTTTAATATAATTATTAAATTATGAAAAATAAATAGTATAAGAATAAAATACCTAACAACACAATCTTTATAAAAAGATAAATTATATAAAAAAGAAAAGAAAAAGAATTGAAGTGAGGTGAGGTTAGAAAAAAGGTTAAAAATATATTATTAGAGTAATAGAATAAATATATCTTTGAAAAAGATAAATTATATAAAAAAGAAAAGAAAAAGAGTTCAAGTGAGATTAGAGAAAAGATAAATTTAAAAAATATTGTAAGAGTAATAGAATAAATAAATAAAAAGAAAAGAAGAGAGAAGAATGTAAGAGAAGAAAAAGGATAAAAGATAAACAAATAAGAGGACACCAAGAGTTACTACTTGGGTCTAGCAAATTTTTGAGTGGGGTCAAGTGACCCCACTAGTATACTAGGGTCTATCGCTTAATATATAGTATAGATTAAATATTATAAATGAACAATTGAAGCAAATTTTTGAGCGGGGTCAAGTGACGCCACTAGCACTACTAGAAAAACAGTCTGTTATGACGCCCTAATATGACGCTTTTGAAAAGGCGTCATAACAGATAACCTATTGTGACGCTTTTTACAAATTCGTTAAATTAGATCTAATTTTTGTTTATTATTATATTATCTACCAAATAAATTAATAATAATGAGACATTTTTTTAAAAATCGTCACAATATAGTAGATTTATCGTGACGCTTTAATATATAAGCGTCTCAATATAGTATATATTTTATAAAATATCATTGTTCTTTAATTTTATTAGAAAAGGCTGGCTTTTGGGCGGTAACTTTTGGCGGGTTTGGACCAAAAAAAAAAAAGAGGGAAATATTTCTTGGACCAAAAAAAACAGGGGGACTTATCGGCAAGCACATTTGCAATTTATCAAACAAAGGAAATTGAGGCATTGCAGGCGAGAGACAGCAATTACTCTGAAATTGAACAACTCAACGAAATTCAAAGGAATCGAGGCATCGGAGGTTCCACCGCTCCAGTCCTCCGCTGCTGCGTCGCTGCTCCGCCTCTGCATCGCTGCTCCGCCGCTACGTCGCTGCACTAGGGTATTCTTTTAATGTCTCAGGTCAGCTAAATCCAAAGCCGTTCTTCGATTCTACCAAAAAATGATGGAGTCTTTTTCAGGTGAGCTATTCTCTCTCTCGCTGTTCTATTTACCTTCTCCTTGCTCGTTTTAGGTCAGCTTTTTCGTTTCTTCGATTGATTTTCTCTTTTTCAATTTTAGGAATGAAGTTGAGTTCCTGTATTTGTTAGTGCTGGGAGGTGGACCCAGAACAGTAGCAGTCCGGGACCACATTTTAAAATTTTACTTTAATAAACAGGTATCAAAATATTTCTTAAAATATTTAAATACAAACAGCGGAAGACTAGCCGGAACTACTCAAGTATATACATGCAATTGATAATAAATTTTAAATCACAAAGCAGATAAATAAAGCATGCAATTAACACTTAAGAGCACCTCATTCATCATGCTTAAATTAAAAAAAACAATATAAAATACCTTTCACCGAAGATGGCTACTGCACCCGGAGCTCGCCTCCCAAGAACCCGATTCCCGATCTCCTCGCGAAACCGGCAGAGCTTCCCTGCAATTACCCCAGGGATACTCTCGGAGTGTGGGCTCCGAAAGTATTTCTCTAAATACTTAGAGAAAATAAAACTTTAAACTAAAAACCCTTTTCAGGGTTTATTCTCCCGAAATCAGGCGTTTATATATAAACACCTAATTAAAATTAATTCCAAAATAAATCGGAATTAACTAGGAGAATGGGATATGGTTTCAAAGCTTAAACTCAGCCAAAACCACCTCCCAAAGTTGGATGGAAAAAATGAAATGCCAAGGCCCCTATTTATAGGGGAAAAACCGAGGGTAAAATAGTAATTTCACCCCCCACTTGCGTGTGCAACTTGGGCACGCAAACCAAGGTGACTACGTCGTAGATCTCTCAGCCACGAGTCCAACGCCGCCGGCCGTTCGCCGATCGGAGATCTCACGCGGCCACAAGGCGGCGCGTGTGATCACTTGCGGTTTAGGGTTTCCGGTGACGTGGCCTCTTCTGGAGCTGCCACGTGTCCGGGTCTGGTCCGACCCGGAACCGGACCCGATCCGACCCTATCCGCGAGCCGACCCGTTTGACCCGGCCCTGACCCGTTTGACCGACCCGGTCCGTATCAAATCTGGACCGTTGATTCACGATGACGTGGTACGATCTGGGCCGTCCACGTGTCGCACACGTGGCGTGCCACGTGGCTGCCCAGTTAGCGCCACCTGGGCCCACTTGCTGACGTGGCGTGACACGTCAGTGCCACGTCAGCATTTTTTTTTTTTTTTTTAAATAAAAAATTTTAAAATTTTATTTTCTCCAAAATAAAATTCCGGGCATTTCCAACTTTTTGGAATTACAATTTATTTTCTTAAAATAAATTTCTTGGCTATTTTCAAACACTTTGAAAATTTATTTCTTTCATTCCTTTTAACGTTTTATCTTCCGGTTTTCGATTGGGGCTTGCAGGGGGACCTGCAGGACTAATTAATTTTAGCTCCAAACGGGTTAATATATTATCATCCCATGATAATAATTAATTACCGTTTAACAATATTTAATTCCACTAAATAAATATTGTTGCACTCTAAAATTAATTAAATTACTCACGAATTTTTCGATCTAGAATAATTTTGCATTTTACTCCTCCGTGTAGATATCCATGAAAAATAAATTAATACTACTATCATTTATTTTTCACTTTTAATCTGAAATCTCCTGATTTGCCTTAAGTTCAAATTTCTTGTACGTGAAACACATTCAACATACAACTTCAGTGACGCATCACACGAAGTACTTTGGCCAAAGTTTTAATTTGAATTTTGCAAATCTATTTCAGGAACATCTTTTAACTTTCCAGCAAAGCCACAGATTCCTCGATCAATATTTCTCTTTAGCACATTTCATGTAATCACTGAACGCACAAAGGTTTCGGTCATTCGATATCGAGACCTCACTTATGAGTAAGTTACAATGATTAACACTACATGCCTAAAGTCGAAATACTACCAGGATTAAGAGTTCAATGCTCCATAAGATTTGTTTATTTTAGATAGTAGTTTAAAATGAACTATCTTGGTGGTCCAGTTCAATGTTTCCAAATCTATTGAAAATCATCAATGTGTTATAACTGGAAACTTCATTTCCCTATGACGAAAGACTAATTATCTTATATAACACATTATAGTCTCAATAAGAACTTATTCTTATCATATCGACTAGAACTTTAATAACACGTGATTTCGGCATCCAAAGTCCTTTCCTATGAAACACATTTCATATAAGAATATCGTCACACGTTATTAATTATGTTAATATACTCATAACTTGCGATAATTTCACTTTTATTAATCCAACAAAATACGAAGTATTTACAAAGAAATTGGATTTTCAGGGCACTAATCCCAACAGTTAGTTCCCCCAACAAAACTAGAATCTTGCATTGTATTTTTCATAAATTGACCAGAAGCAATTCTTTTGGGTATTAATTTCCTTTGTCAAGACAATTTGGGTATTTATTTTATTACAGGTTCTGACAGCCAGGACAGCTAGGAGTTCTGAAATTTTTCGGAAAATGTCTTGTTTAAGGTGTTAAAAGGATTCATTCATTTAGATAAGTGATAATTTCCAAACCTTTGGGCTAAATGATATTATTTTGTATTTGGAGAATTCGGCCTTTATGGCCTTATCATTTAATTTGTTCTCCTCTTTCTACTACTTATGAAATTTTGTTTGGGTTGATTTGTTGGCTTGTGCAGATTGTAGCAAAGATAGAGAATATGTTTCTTATGTGTCAATGAAATGAATTCTAAGTTGATGGGTGGGTTTTAATTTCTTTTTATGGTTATTCTCTAACATATGAATTCTATATTAACTCTTGGACATTGATGTTCAGAATTTGTGGACACTGCTTAGTGATTGAGGAGGTACTTAGTTCGAAGGTCTGCCATACGGATCAACGTTCTTTGCTCCTTCTGGACTATAAGAGAATGATTTATGATCAGGTTAGTCATGTTAATATCAGTATGGCCAATGAGGATTGCGTTAATATATTTGTGGATTATGTTCATGGTTTCTATGATAATGCATCTGATCTTAGAATTTGGTTAAGGGATATGGCTTTTTGCATACAGAGTTTCCTATTCTTGAAGTTAACAATAGAGTTCTATAGATGTAAAAATTGTTTCTTGATGTAAAGAACAAAATAGGTTTGTAGCCACACGATTTGGTCAGATTTTTTTTGGGGGGGGAGGGGGGGGTGAAGATCTTGTTGTAAAGGAACTTCTTGATTCCCTTGGTGAAGTTATAGGAAAACAGTTATGGTACGCTTTGGTAAATTCAAACTCTGTTAAAGTAGTTAGATTATTGAAGCCTACATATGCATTGATTGTAAATGAATTGGTTCTAGTTGTTGAGTTGTTTGGATTTATAATGCATCCAAATTTGGCTCTTTTAATTGCATTTTATGCAATCTCAAGAGGTGCCAAGAGGAGAGTTGCTCATGGTATCAGGACTACTCTATGCAAATGCTTATCTTTGCAAGTTTCTTGAGACAAGTAGTTGAAAAGGACTGTTTTTTTTTATTGTTTTTTTTTTTTTTTTTTTGATCTTTTTGTTAATCTGAGATCTTTTATTGTGTGGATTTTTAAAATTATGGTTTTACCAGAAGGATTATAGTGCTTTAATTCTTAAATTTTGAGAAATTTTGATTGATTTGTGGTTTTTGTTATAATAATGGTATGTATGTGAGACATTTTCAGAAATGCTGGTTTTAGATTGCAAATTAGATACGTTTTGGTAAATGCTAAGTAGAAAACATAAGTTGTTGTAGCCTTAACCCAATTATTTCAGATATATCTAAGAAATTTATAATATAGTTCAAGATAATTTTATATGTTAGGATTTTGATGGTGTTATAATATAGTCGATGATTTATATCTTAAATAGTTAACTTGGATAAAGTTGGAAGCTTGTGTTCGATAATTGATGTTTGGAATCAAGAAGTCGAGAACAACGTCTGTTTGGGATGAGTAGAGAACAACATAATGCTATAGACTAAGAATATTTGATCAACATACAAAGTAGCTGGTTCGAACTGACTTTATCGTTTTCTTTCTGTTTCTGTGTTTTAAAGAGGATGTTTTTGCTTTCTCAACTATCTTTCGGGACTCAAACCATGTGATGGAGCGAGCAAGCTGTATGAACTCATAATAAATGTGTTCCATGTTATTTTTAAATGGCTATAGAACTTTTTCTTACATAATTACTTTTATAAATTGCAATACTGATGATTTCTCACTTGATTTTCAGATAAAGAAGAAGTTAGGAATGTCATAGAAGATGGTGTTTGCTATGGATGGCTTGAGGAATAGAGATCCCAAAGGAGTCAGAAATGGATGGAATTGAATATATGGGCCCACAAATAGTCAACTGATCAACTTCTCACCTTTCTTATCCTTTCTAGCTATACTAATGCACCTTGTTCAGCCAGTAATGAAATCTTCTCTATCTCTCTCTCTCTCTCTCTCTCTTTCCCCTCTACAGATTTCCCCTTCTAGAACTGCTAGTTTCCATTTTCTTCTCTTCTCTCTTCTTGTATATATGGCCCTTTGTAAAATAAAAAGAACGATGCAGTTAAATGCATGTTGACAGCCACTTGGTAAATGCTAAGTAGAAAACGTAAGTTGTTGTAGCCTTAACCCAATTATTTCAGATATATTTAAGAAATTTATAATATAGTTCAAGATAATTTTATATGTTAGGATTTTGATGGTGTTATTTCCTTTCCAGGCCGTTTTCTTGCTTTTAAAGTAGCTCATAATTTGGATAAAAATTGAAGTGGTTGTGGTGTTTGGCAATTCAAAATTGCTCTGCTTCAACGACTTGAACAGGTAACATTTTACATTAGAGTATTATAGAGAATATATAACTGGTAAATTCAAGTGAACATGATGCAGGCTTGTATGAGCATGAGTTCTTGGCCTAAACATGTAATTAAAGAGGTTTTTGTATTCTAATTTCTTAGGATGGAGTTACATAGTCTAAGTAGGATTAGAAGCATGGTAGTGATTCAGTTTCATTGAGTTTATCAGTTGGAATTTCATTTAAAACAGGTTACAAAATTTTTTTGATTGAATTGATAATTTGACTAGCTTAAAGCATGGAAACCTGAGTGTTTATGTATTAAATTTGTTAAGGAACATTGTAGGCAAAATTAGGTCATAAGTTTTGATGTTTTTGGATGAGTTTTGCATGATCAAGAGTGTGGAATGCATAAACCGAACTGTGACAGCATGTATACAGAGAATGCAGGTGTAAATTCAGAACTCATACGACCTCGGTTTTAAAAACTGTTTTAACTGGATATTACTAGTATATTAAGGTTTAGATATGTTAAATTTCATGTTGATCCGAGTCCATTTGATACCCGAAAAAAATTCAAAACAACTCAGCAATACCCTGTTTTCTGGTCCAGAATAACGGCTAGGGAAGAGTGGGTAAATGTATGAATTTCTCAAAATCTTTTTACAGGAAAACTTATGAATATATTGAGTATATTCCCATAAAATTTCAAATTAATCCGACTTCGTTTGACAGGGTAAACGTAAATGTTTTTTTAAAACTTTTGGTGCAAAGTTCTGAAAATTTTAAAATAAGGACAAATTACATCCAACCACCCTGAGGTTTGCCCTAATTACGAATCAGTCCCTCTTTTTTCATTTATTACATATCAACCCCTAAAAACACTGTTTCAATTACATTTTAACCCCTAAAGAGGGACTGATTTGTAATTGAAACAGTGTTTTTAGGGGTTGATATGTAATAAATGAAAAAAGAGGGACTGATTCGTAATTAGGGCAAACCTCAGGGTAGTTGGATGTAATTTTCCCTTTAAAATAATTGTCACACAAGGATCAAATTTACAGCAAACTGTCTCCAACAGTTGTATTTCATTCTTAATCCTCTTCCATGTCATTTACTTCTCATTACAACCTTGATGTACCGAGTAAATAATTAGATACATTCTCTAATAGCATAATATTATTTGGACTTCCATCTCATAAATCATTAGATAAGTACATAAATAGATAACCACCATGATGACAATAGGTTCCAGCTTGTTGCCCAGGCAGCCTATGAGTCGTGAATTACACTAACTTATTTGACTGCATATATTGTGCTGACACTTTTGGCGGGTATATATGTAAAGCACCCCTTAAATTGCAATATTTTTATTTTGAATTTGTGAAAGTGTACATTCTTTATCCAGGAGAGATAACAGTTCAATACCTCCCAAAAATATGAACTAGGCTGTTTTGAATAACAGTTATTTTTGAAGTATTTTCTGAAGGCACTCATTGTTTTGAAGAAAGGAACATAATTAATCAAGTACAACAGGAAAAGGGTGTGCACTCAAACTTTCTCCGGTAAGCAACTATCTCTGTCTATGGAAAAATGTGAAAATGTCATATGGAAATCCTTAAATGTTAGGTGCCTTATTGTTTTTTTAGGTATATGGCCAATGTACATTTCCCCACCAGAAAATCATATGTTTGCTTTATCAGTTGATTGTTCCCAAAAGCTGAAATACTATTATTGTTAGCTTCATTGGAATCATATTGGGCCTAAGCCAAGATTGTTTTGGGCCAACTGAATTCTTTATGGACATAATTTTGTGAAGCTCACTTGAATCGTTAAACTCATCTAACGTTGTATTAGCTTGGGCATTTAACATTGGGCATTTAACATTGTATTAGCTTGTCCATATAAATCTCGTATTTAACTCTCTGAATAAATAACTATTATTTATATCTAAACATCTATATTTTAGCGATAAAATTGGTTTAAATTCATAATAAATGAAATATAAATACTATTTTAGATATATACATTTCAGGTTTGATTTAAAGATCTGGCCAACCACTTGAAAGTATGTGTTTAAAAAAACGTTTAAATCTTAATTTCAAATATAAAATTACGTAATTCTAATATGAGCACATTCTCACTATATCCAAAGGTCCATTTTCCCATCAAAGTTTCCAAAGGACTTTTAGATATTTTTTTTTTTTTAGATCTGCAAATTGATGAACAAATGTCAGTCAGATTATTGCTTCTGGTTATCCTAACCTGAAGCTTTTATTAGTATTTCTGACTTGGGATCTTCAGGAAAATTTTGTTGCCTACTTCCTTGGCAAAAAGTTATATAAAGCAAGATTCAAGAAAGGTTACTATAAAGCAAAATAAAGTGTCATTTGCTTCCCAAATTTCTGATATGATTAACTTATTTTATGCTTTTCCTTGCCTTCTTAGACAGGTCCAGTTCTAGTTTTTGATCAAGCTCGAAATCTGAAGTTGTCAACACTTGGAAGGTACCTACATTCTGTCACTGAACAATATTATGGATAGAATATGGATGGAGCTGCCTAGGGCTAGTCGTGAATATCGAAATGGGTTGAAACATTTTTTAGATTTTGCCTTTTCAAATTCAAATGGATCAGCAATATTATGCCCTTGCAAGAAATGCAAAAATGTCATATCCAAAAAAAGGAGCATTGTAGAAGAACATCTTCTGTGGCATGGATTTTTGGTTGGGTATACTAAGTGGGTATTACATGGTGAGTTGTCAACTAATAGTAGACCGGCGGTCTTTGAGTATGATGGCCAAAATTCAGACAATAATATGCGGGAAATGTTACATGATGCTTTTGGAATGCAAGATAATATGGATAATATTGAAGGAACATCTGGATTTGAGGAACACGATAAACCTTGTAAAGAGGCCGAAAATTTTTATAAGCTTATGGAAGATGCAGAACAAGAACTTTACCCAGGTTGTACAAATTTTTCAAAGCTTTATTTCATCGTTCGAATGCTCCAAATCAAGTGCCTTGGGAATTGGAGTGATAGTTCGTTCACGTTGATGCTCGACCTATTAAGAGAGTCATTTCCAGAAGGTGTTCAACTACCAAAAAATTACTACGAAACAAAGAAGATACTCAAAGATTTGGGTTTGAATTATAAGAAAATTGACGCATGTCGGAATGATTGTATGCTATATTGGGGTGTGAACGAAGGCAAAATAAAGTGTGATACATGTGATGAGCTGCGTTGGATATCATCTGCATCTGAAGGTGTCGTTGGTGATCGACAAGATTCAGATAAAACATCTAAAGGGACCAAAAAGATTCCTGCGAAGATGGTATGACACTTCCCGCTAAAGCCAAAGTTACAAAGGCTATTTATGAATAAGGAATCTGCATCTCTTATGAGGTGGCATGAAACAGAACGAATCCAAGATGGTGTGTTGAGGCATCCTGCAGATACTCCAGCTTGGAAAACTTTTGACTTCCATCACCCAAAGTTTGCAAAGGATCCTCGCAATGTAAGGTTGGGTTTGGCCACCGATGGTTTCAATCCATTTAGAACTATGAATGTGCAGCACAGTACGTGGCCAGTGATCTTGATTCCGTATAATTTGCCCCCTGGGGAATGTATGAAAAAATCATATTTGATGTTGTCCTTGCTCATACCTGGCCCCTCAGGACCAGGTAATAACATTGATATATTTCTGCAGCCGGCTATTGCAGAGATAAAAGAAATGTGGGAAGAGGGAATAAATACTTATGATGCATCATCTAAGGAAAACTTTCAGTTGCGTGCAGCTCTGTTATGGACCATCAGTGATTTTCCAGGTCATGCAGCCGTGTCGGGTTGGAGTACTAAAGGAGAATTTGCATGTCCCGTTTGTCACAAGTACACAAATTCAGTATGGTTGGATAGATCTCGCAAGTTCTGTTACATGTGTCATCGTATATTCTTACCCGAGGATCATCCTTATCGGAGGGATAAAAGCTCATTTGATGGAACTGAAGAGCATCGAACAGCAAGTCCATATTTGAAAGGATCTGTGGCATTTGATGAAGTAAAGCACATTCAAAACAAATTTGGGAAAAAGGTTGGGGACCAGAAACTACCCTATAATTGGAAGAAGAAAAGTATTTTCTTCGATCTCCCGTATTGGGAAACGAATTTAGTGAGACATAATCTCGATGTTATGCACATAGAGAAGAACGTATGTGACAAGGTCTTGTACACATTATTGGACTCAGACAAGTCGAAAGATAATTACAATGCTCGTTTGGATTTGAGAATTATGGGGATAAGATCCAAACTACATCCTTTTTTTGATGAGCTTGGACAAGAATGGCTACCAGCGGCATCCTTTGCACTGGATAAAACTGAGAAGGAAAGATTTTGCAAGATATTGAAAAGTGTTAAAGTTCCAGATGGCTATGCATCAAATGTGTCGAGGTGTGTTCATATTAAACCACCTAAGATATTTGGCCTCAAGAGTCATGATAGTCACGTGTTGATGCAACAATTGCTACCGCTCGCTTTGCGTAAACTTCTTCCAAGGCCAATTCGCAAATCATTGATTCATTTGAGTCGTTATTTTAAAGAATTGTGTTCTAAAGCACTTCATCCCACTGATTTGTCCCGATTAGAAAAAGAGATAGCTATCATACTTTGTCAGTTGGAGAAAATCTTTCCACCTTCATTCTTTGATATCATGGTACACTTGACTGTTCACTTGGTCACTGAGGCAAAATTAGTTGGACCAGTTCACTATCGTTGGATGTACCCCATTGAAAGGTTAGTTTAAAGTATAATAATTACAAGTTAGTTTTTGTTTAAAGTTTTACCGTTAGATTAGATATTTTTAATCACATAACAATGCATATTTGGAATTCTGTAGGTACTTGAGTACTTTAAAATCATATGTTTGTAACAGAGGCCGTCCGGAAGGCTCCATTGCAGAAGGATACTTGGCCGAGGAGTGCTTATCTTTCTGTTCTTCGTACTTTGATGAGAAAATTGAAACAAGGCGTAATCGGGCCAGTCGTAATGATGATGGCGGTTGCGCGGGAGACACGTCAAGTGTTGATGTTTTCTCGAATACTGGAGCTTCACTGTGGAAAGGAAAGCCAATTATTTTGAATAATGACCAACTAATAAAAGCTCACCGGTATGTCTTATTCAATTGCGATGACATTCAACAATATAGAGCGTAAGTTACTTGAGACTATAATTTATCTTGCTAATTCTATTTCTTTTATTTGAAATTCTTCAACTACATAGTACTGCAATAATTTTATTTTTTTTTTTGGTTATTTATACAGGGATCATGAAGCTCAGGTTAGACGGAAGAAGCATCGCTCGAGGGAGCATGAAATCAAACGAATCATTAGTGATTCTTTTGCTACTTGGTTTAAGGGTCGGGTAAGGGATGTGTAAAATGATATAAAATGACTTTTATTATTTTACTTTCTCTAATATTATTGTGAATGAATATTCATGCAGGTTGAGGATCTAACTAGTGATGAAACTGATCCAAAGTTAAGTGATATCAAAAAGCTTGCAAGGGGATCGATCCATGTGGGTACGCAATATAAAGGCTTCAAAGTTAACGGTTTTCGATTCCATACAAAGGAAATAGAGAGAAAAGGAAAGACTCAAAATAGTGGAGTGATGGTTAACGCAAGTACAACAAGTTTTGCAAGCAAGAAGGATATGCGACCTATTCTTCAAGAGATGACGTATTATGGAGTTGTGAGGGATATAATCGAACTAGATTACACAGGTGGGAGAAAAGTTGTTTTATTCGAATGTGATTGGGTTTCTAAGGGAAGCAAACTGAAAGAAGACAATGATGGATTTACCCTGACCAATTTTACAAATGTGAAGCGCCAACATGAGCCTTTTGCTCTTGCAAGTCAAGTTGAGCAAGTGTTTTATGTAGATGATCCCACTGAAAAGGATTGGAAAGTTGTGGTTAAAACAAAAGCTAGGGATAGGTTTGATGATGGAGAAGACTTGACTACTGATGGGGTTGATACTATATTACAGAGCATAACAAGTCGCAATCTTCCAATTGATGAAGAAGAAGCAATTGATTGGATTCGTGAAGGAGCATCCCGAATTTCTGAGGATTCTGTATAGGATAACGATCTTGAGGAAATTTAGGCTGAAATTATGTGGAATTTTAGTACTGTTCTATACATTTTTTGTAATATGTACTTTTTTTAATTTACAGGTTTATGCTAATATTTTTCTGTTTTTCCTACATTTTTATTGCTGTTTTTTAATCTTTGTAGATATGAGACTAACTAAGCGTGGTGGAGTTGGCCGTGATAGTACCCGAGAAACCCAATCGCAATCAACTAGAGTGCTCCATGAACAAGATGAGGACATAAGTAAGTTTTTACGTATGAACTACTATGACTGCAAATGATATGAGACCTTCAAGTTTTCTTGTGATTAACTATAGTTTTAACTTGACTTTACTGCTTTAAATAGCAATTCATTGTGTTTCAAATATTTCATGCTCCTTTGGATGATGAGATCAAATATTTTCATTCTAATTCATTGGGTTTGTGTTCAATTAGAATTTTAATCTCAAATCATGATTAAGAGTTTGTAATTTCAATAAACCCCTTATGGTTTAATCTCCTTTTCTTGTTCCAATTTCAACCCGCATCAAATCGTCTGGGCTTTGTGATCTCGATCAAATATTGCCATGATCATCTTTATGAAATTTGTAAGCTCATTTTTTTCAACGGAGATGATGAAACTCATAAGAGTGTTGGTGAAAACCTTTAAAATTGGTAATTTCTTCAAATGGGTAATCACTTAACTTTATCTTATAAGCTGACTTTTTAGTAAATTCCTTTGAACATTTAAAATGGGTAATTTCTTCAAATGAATTTAAGGGTTCAAATAAATTTACCTTGCCCGAATACAAGAAATCAACTTACAAGATAAAGTTGGGTGTTAATAGATTGACCCTGTATAAATTTTTTTCACCTTCTTTCACTACCCACAAACACTCTATGACTTTCATCAGCTTTGTCGAGCTACATAGTAGAATCGTATGTCTTGATCGAATTTGTCTTCATGTGTTTGTATATTTATGTGTGATATACGGTGATGTTAGGAGCGGTAAGAAATGAGCACTTAGATGTTGAAACTACAAAGTGGTATATTATGTTGTAACTCTACATAATTATACCAAATGTGCTTCCGTATTGAGTTATAATGCCATGTTCTTCTGGTTTTAAAACTAGAAATTATTATTGTATAATTTTTAAACAACGGCTCCTTTTTCTTAATTCTTCCATTAAAGAGAATCTAACTTCTATTTTTTACATATTACATAGTGTTGGATGCTGTCAGGCGCAATAAACGTAGTAGACTTGCTACTGAAACTAATTCCACCGACATTCATTTGAACGATGAGGACGCAGACTTGACCGACAATGGAGGTATTAGTGAAGTATAATATTTTGCACATTTTATAATTGGGGTGCTTTGTAATTTTGAGCTTGTTAACTGCTGTTGTAGGAACTAAGGTTAATTTAAAAACTCGTGGACCGACTAAGCTGCCACGTGTATGGGCTAGAAGAGACCAAGTTGAAGTGCAGTTTGATAATCTTGGAAAGCCAATAGGTCCTCACAAAAGTGAATATGTTGAGTTCATTGGTACTTTGGTTAGAAACGGAGACTTGATTCCACTTGACTACGAAGATTGGCATAAAGTACCAATGTCTATTAAGAGGAACTTGGTCGAGCTAATTAAGGTGATAGTGTAAACCATCATGTTCATAACACCTTTTTTGTTATCTCCCGTATTTGTTAATATTTGTTATTTTGGTACTAACTAAACTGATTCTAAATTATAGGAGAAATTCTGTGGAGCATTCGATCTTGAGAACGTATCTTGGGATATTTTATCAAAAAGTTGGAGAACTTGAAAAAATAGAGTTAAGAGTAAATACTTTGATCCAAACTCATCAATTGAGGAAAACTTGAGGAAGCGGCCTGATACAAATGATGAAAGAGTTCTGCCTGATCAGTGGAAGAATCTTGTTATTCGGTGGAGTAGTGATAAATCTCGGGTAAGATAATTTGGCATGAATTCTAGTTAAGCTCCATATTTTTACATTAACAAACTTTGGGTCATTTCTTTAATCTTGCTTTTAGAAAATTAGTGCTCAAAACAAGGACAATAGGGCACAAAAGACAATGATGCATATCACCGGAAAGAAGAGTTTCTCACAAATCCGAGACGAAATGAAGGTTCCATTGTTCAATTTTCTTTCTCTTTACATTAATAAATTATCTTAGTTTGATGCTTCATCCATTTGGTATTTTTCCCAGAAAGAGGCAAGGATGCTAAGGGATGCAGAACGTGGTGAAGGTGAAGAAACTGGAGACAATGAACAGAATGATGATCTTAGTAGGGTCGACCTATTTGCAAAATATTACACAAAAGATGGACAGACTTCTAATGCTACTGTATCAAATACGTTGGTAAGATTTTACTTTTTTTACTATGTTTTCTCTTGGATTGGAGTAGGGTCTGATTATATTGTTTTGTTCTTCAATTGTTAGGAAAAATTGCAAGAGAAAAGAAAGGAGCTTCCTCCTAATTCGAAAGATGTTGGGCCTAATGATATATTTTCGCAAGTTGTTGGAGAAGAAAAGTGGGGAAGAGTACGGATGTTTGGCTATGGGATCTCTACTTCAGATGTATATGGTGATATCCATGTGAGCGGTAGGTCTTCTCGGAGGCACATGAGTTGCAAGAAAGATATTGATGAATTGAAGCAAATTGTACTTGAACAAAATAGACAAATACAAGAACTCCTAAAAAGTAACATACAACGCGCACCAGACAACTCTATTCCAGAAACAAATAGAGTCGCGTCATCATCGTCATCTCGATTTCATGATACAACATTTCGCCCAGCCACATCGTCATCAAGGAATGTCATGCCTCTCCAGGTAAATCTCGAGATTGCTTCTCAGCTACTTACGTTGAAAGATCTGTTCTATTCTTTAGACATTTTTTAATGGGTTGGTGAAGTTGTTTTTGTGTGTAATTGCTTATAAAGCTCTGTTCTCTACATCTTTGTGTCTGCAAGATATAGTACTTTATGCTGAAACACTTGGTGGACTGTTAGACTGTTGGTTCTCCTTTTTTCTGAGATTGTGCTGAATTTCAAGATCTTCACATGAATTCCCAATCAACATGTCACTATAAGGTCATAGTAATTTTAACTGAATGTTTGGAATTGTACTTAAGTTATGAGAGCTTACAGGTTTATTTTGATGATGGTAATATCTAATTTGCAATCATTTTTTTTGATTATTTTCGGCCTTTGGGTAGATTCTGCAGCAACACATGGCCACCATTTAGGGACTAAGTTATCAAGCATTGTAAATTAAATAATCCATCCCCTCCAGCATATGTGTAATATATATTATACGCAACCTAAGTGGCTTTCCTTTTTTCACTACTTTGCTTCACTACTTCCGTGGTTGTGTACGAGTAGTGGGATTGATTAAGTCCAAATGCTATGTGGGTTGAAGTATCCTAATGAAGTTTTGTTGGTATTGATTTCTTATATGAGGCCATTTAATCTTGGTTTTCAATATTTGACACTCGAAATGCATCATCTTATTACAGTTTTCCCCTTTATGTTCGGTTTGTTTAAATTATGTAGGTTGGATCAAAGGTGTTACTAAAAAGTGTGTTTGATTCCTCCAAAATTGTGGCAATTGGTTGTCTTCAAAGTTTAGATCCAACAAAAAGAGTGGGGCAAGTATTGTTGGGAAATAATTGGTGTGAGGTGGTCATCAATGTTGCGGTCGAAGTTGATGAAGATTTAATTCGACCCACACCACATTTCAAAACTATTGGTGACGCAATTGGAGAGGTTGTTGCATGGCCAAAAAATATGGTAATGATTGTTCATTAGCTTATAGAAAAAAAAAAAAAAAAAGGGGTTTACTTACTTAATATTGACTACATTGATATAATTTTTATATAGGTTGCTATAGCTGAAGATTGACACCATTGGTGAGACTTGGCTTCTTTTGTTTTGTTACTCAATTGCTCCAAGTACTGTAATTGGCCGGTATTGACACTTAATATTTTGTCATTTTTGTTGCATATGGCCATATCATATGTTAGGTATAAATTTTAAGTAATATTATTTTGGATTGGATATTTTATGAACTTATTAATATTATGTTATTTGATTTGGCGTTATTAATTATGTTGTTACTTACATTAGTTTGTTGTGACTAAATTACTATAATAGTATTATAAATATTAGGGAAAATATAATTTTAATATTAATATTAATTGCATAATATTATTTACGTATATGTTATCGTGACACTTTATTTCGTTATAATATAACTTATAATGACGCTTTATTCCGTCAAACATCACTTATTGTGACGTTATATTCAGTCATAAATAACTTTTTGGTGATGCTTTTCTTTGTCATAATATAACTTATAATGACGCTTTATTCCGTCATAATACAACTTTTTGTGACGCTTTTTTCCGTCAGAAGATCATTTATTATGACGCTATAAAGCGTACTAATACAGTTTATTGTGACCCTAAGATCCGTCATAATATGCACTATTGTAACACTATATTCCGTCCTAATATAATTTATTGTGACGCTATACTCCGTCATAACATACCTTTTGGTGACGCTTTATTCCGTCATAAGAACATTTCTTGTGACGCTATGAAGCGTCCTAATATAGTTTATTGTGACGCTTCACTCCGTCATAATATGCACTATTGTAACGCTATAGTCCGTCCTAATATAACTTATTGTGACGCTATACTCCGTCATATTATACACTATTGTGACGCTATATTCCGTCATAAAAAATATTTTTGGTGACGCTTTTTTATGTCATAATACAATTTATTATGACGCTTTATTGCGTCACATTACTGGTTATTGTGACGCTTTTAAACGCCCCATAAATGGTTAGTTATGGTAGTTAAAGGTTTCTTATGACGCTAAAAAGCGTCACATTATCATCATATATGACGCTGAAAAGCGTCACAATATAACGACTTTAATGACACAATAAAGCGTCACAATATAAGCGTCACAATAACATAACGTGACGCTTTTATAAAGCGTCACAATATCAAAAGCGTCACAAAAGCCCATTTTTCTTGTAGTGTAGCATGCATGTGGCATCGCCCTTGGTCGTGACGAACTACTTAGAATGTAAAGTTCTCTCTACCATTAGTAGCTGTGTTCTCAAGAACCTGAACTCGAGACCTTTGATTAAGTTAGTATAGCACCAAACCACTAAACTACACAATTTGTTATATATATATGAGATAAATATTTTGGTCATACTAAACTATCGCAATTTTTGGACCTTGCAACCTGAACTATAAAAAGTCGACGGTTGCATCCTGAACTATTTAAGTTTCACCATTTGCATCCTAAGTAGAGAATCCGGTCACTTTTGTCATAGGAGATATCTCACACGCGTGAGTCATGTGGATATACTAAGGATATAAATGTAATTCCACCCTTATATACATGTACGCATATAAAAAAATTAAAGAAAAAAGAAAAGAAAAAAAAAAGGGGTTTGTCTTCTCCACCACGCCTGAAATCTCAAACTCTGTCACCCTCTCCAATGGAGATTTCAAGCGTGGTGGACAATACGGCCCTTTCTTTTCTTTTGTTTTTTTGAATTTCTTTATATGCATATATGTATATAAGGCGTAATTACATTTATGCCATTACGGTACACATGTGAGACACGTGTGAGGTATCTCCGATGAAAAAACTGATCGGATTCTCTACTTAGGATGCAAACGCTAAAACTTAAATAGTTTAGGATGCAACCGTCGATTTTTTATAGTTTAGGTTGCAAAGTTCAAAAATCGCGATAGTTCAAGATGATCGAAATATTTATCCCTATATATATATCACAATAGGGTTTTTAGTTCGGTAAAACTTGAGAAGCACTCCATATATGAGAATTTTGATACATGTTGGAATTTTGATATAATTATCAAATCTAATAATTATTAAATGAGAAAATTAAGACTAAAGTTAATAATTAATAAGGACATACCTATATGTAATGTTTCCAAAAGACATGACCTTTGGAATCAATAGTTGTGATGAATTGTTGTTACTTAATTTGAAAAGATGTTATGTAACATTGTATGGTTTCTGTAATAACCGAAAATATATCTTATTAATTAATAACTAAATTATAAAAAATTAAATACCCTTTTGAAGTGGTGCATCATCATCTATAAATAAGAGTGCATAGATTTCATTTACACACACACACACACACAAAAACCTTATAAATTCATTGAAGTGTGTTCACTACAAACTCGCTCATTATACTTTTCATATCATAAGAAAAGTTTTCAATTAGTTTAGCTCTTGCTGGAGTAATCAATTGGAGCGTTTCCTTTTATTATTGAAAAATCGTTATATTTTGGGAAGTTGTTCGATTAAACCTTGAAACACCGTGAAGGACGAATAAAGCCTTAAAAAAACTGTGTGATACATGGGCCTCCATTCACTAATTTGCATTCTAAATACGCTTTCTTAAGTTAATTTTATTGTTATTTTGGTTATATGAGATCAATATATTTTAGTTAATATATTTATTTGTCTAATATATTTTTACACAAATATACACGATAATTTATACCAACAATATATGCTAAAACAACTCCACTTCAAGTGACAAAATTATATACGACTCACTTATTAAATATTGAGTTGTGATATGTGAGACCAAAGAAAAAATATTTGTATGAGAAATTCCAACTTTATGTCTTGATATGGGCCATACTTATATATATACATTTAGGCTGGGTTTACTTTAATAGATAGCAATCAATTAAATCTTGGTTATGAACTATGATGCACGGACACTTCTAAAAATATCATTTTGTTGTGTCGTGTCATGCCGTGTCGTGTCGGACACCGTGTCCGACACTCCTTACGTGGGAAATTAAAAAAAAAAATCCGTGTCGCCGTATCCGTGTCGTGTCGCCGTGTTCGTTTCCGTGCATCCATAATTATTTGGGCTAAAAGATCAACTTTTCTTTTTACTTCAATAGGAATTCCGAATTTATTTTGTTATATAGCTTAGTTTAGTAACCCTTTTACTTTTCTATATTAAAAACTATCCGCTAAAAACATATTTCCATTTTTGTCCCTTCTCTTGTTTTCCATTTTAATTCAGAGATCACGATTTATTCATCAAGTAGACCCGATTTCTATTAAAATTTAGAAGATGAGAGATAAAGGCACTTGAAAATATCAAGAGTCCATAAACCTTCAAACTTCCAACTATTGGCGAAATCAATCCACTAATAAATCCAAAAAAATCATATAAAAAATAAAAAAAACAAAATGATAAACAAGAAAAAAAATCTAAAATTTATCCAACACAACTTTAAAAAATTAAAAAGCAGAATTTGAAGTAGAAAGAATTGAACTTGATTAAAAGATTTACAAACAAATTCTTTCTAACAAAAAAAAAAAAAAAAAAAAAAAAAAAAAAAGAGAGAGAGAGAAAGAGAGAGAGGAGAGAGAAAAAAAATATACATAAATAATTATAATTGGAGAGAGATAGAGCGGTAAGCAAACAAAAGCTGTAAAATATTGAAAAGAACCAGAAAAAAATATAAATTTCTCTACTGTCAGAAATACTGGTAATTTAGCAACGATTTCATAGCGGGATTATTTAGGTATGGATATTCTGTTCAAAACATAGGCATCCGAGAAAAGGATAGATTTTTTTTTTGTTAAAATAAAGCATAGACTATGGGTCACCCGAAGTAAACTCACCCTTAGATTATTATAAGCCAAGCCCAAAATGTGGGCCCAATGAATGATTTAAATCCAATTAAGCCCATGCATGTCATGGCCCATACCCTTTGCAATAAGAAACTAACACATGACGGTTATAATTTGAGGAAAAAATAACTTATTCACGTTCTGGATATTTTTTTCCTTTTATTTCCTTGCAGTTCATTCTTGTGACGGGAAATTCCCGAAAAATCCTCATATGGGAACTCAAATTCCTCTTTACTCTCCACTTTCAAAAAAGTTCCTCTGAACTCCCCAGATGAAAATCAAAGTTCCTCTTTACTCCCCATTTTTTTAGAAGGTTGTATAAAAATTCAAGAATCGCGTACCCGAACCCCGAAATCACGTACTTAAATGTCCAAATGATGTATTTGGGGGCAAATACATAATTTGGGCATTTAAGTATGTGATTTCGGGGTTCGGGTACGCAATTCTTGAATTTTTATACAACTATGGGGAGTTAAAGAAAATTTGGTTTGTCATCTAGGAAACAAATGAGAACTTTTTTAAAAATGGGGAGTTAAAGAAAATTTTTTCAACTTTTAGGTACTATTCAAAAATTGCCCCTTCTTGTGATCACGACCTAATTTGAGTGTTGGTGTGTCAATGTCGAAGAAGACTCTGATTTATCCGTCTAAAGAAATATTTGTTGTTTTTAAGGTTATCAATCACGGACCTAATTCAGTAGTTAAGGAGTAATACATTAAATGAAAAAAAAAAAAAAAAATCCAAAAGCGTCGCATCACACTTAGTCCACGTGATTTATCGATACATGAGTCATGATATGTATAAATGTATTATGTTTTGATTAATATATCATATGCTACAACTATACTACGACGTTAAGTTTTACTACAAGTCCGATAATAATTTATCCTTAATTGAGAGTTTTGACTCCGCCATTAACTACAGTTGTAGTATTCGTTGCATTGGTAAATGCTGTGCCATTGGACTGTTCGGTTATTTGGAGTCGCTTTGTAGACTGTAGTATCTAATTATATGGCTTCCGATAGGTCAGATTTTTATCTGAATCCTATTTGAATTCGATCCAAATTTCATTGTCTAATAAAAATATCCTATAAATCATATTCAATTATAAATAATTATTATACAAAATAAATAGATCGAATATAAAATTAACGAATTCGATCCATTACGAATCGAAATCGCATTTTATATATAATATCTAATTAAATAAATTATTTATTAATAGAGAATATTAAGTAAAATGATTAAAATTAAGTTTCGCATATCTATCGCTTTGAACTATAATAAAATTTGAAATGTTTACTCTATATATATATATATATACATTGATTTAAATATTTATTTTACTTATTAAATTTTATGTAATTAGATATATATATTTTAAATTAAAATTTTTATTTAAAAATTATATTTTATAGTTAATCATATAGGATATTTTATCGGATCTAATCCAACTTGATTAAATATAAATTCAAAATCAATGGATTCGGATCCGCTTATTAGGAGTCGCAAGCCTGTTGGATGCGAGTACAGTTCTCTTCGGGTCCACCGAGTGTAACTTAAAATTGGCCATAAATTATTTCCTAAAAGAGATATCCATTAGTTATATTTGGATTCTTTAACTTATAGTCTTGTACACTGAACTTTTTTTTTTTTTTTTAAACACACGCACACCCAAGTGGCCAGAGAGATTTGAACCCGGGACCTTGCCTTCGAGAAACAACCCTCGAACCACTTGGACCAACCCTTGTTGGCTTGTACACTTAACTTAATTTTTATATTTTTCCTGCATAGGACAGGGTTTTCACAATCACCCCTCCTTTAGAATCGTGACTTTCTCATCACGGCATGACATAATTCATGACTGGACTTATCTGTGTTGAGACTCTAGAGGTGGCTCCTACAGGCTCAAGAGGTGGCTCCCGCACGTGTAACATTTTGCCCGCAAGCTCAAAAGGTGGTTCCCACACATGTAGTATTTTGTCCACAAGCTCAAAAGGTGGCTCTCATGTGCGTAGCACTTTGTCCCGCGACTGACAAGCGGCTCTGATACCACCTATCACGCCTGCGAGTCCATTAAACGAGAGTACAAATCTCCAAATTCACCGAATATAACTTAAAATTGGACCTAAACTATTATCCCAAAAGAATATCTATTGATTATATTTGAACTTTTTAATTTATATGCTCAACATAATTCTTATATTTTTTCCATGTAGGATAGGGGTATCACATGGCCAAATCCGACCATTTGACAGCCTATCTAATTATATTCTAATTCTTGAAATTGAAAACGAAAATAAAAAAAAAAAAGATTAATCCCCTGCATAGCCCTGTGGACGCGAGTGACGTGATTGCGAACCCTTGCCGCCAAATGGGTGTCACATTGATGGCCATTGACTTCGCCCGGATGTCTGGGCGCCTCTCCAAGAGGCCGGTGAGGTTTCCTAAGGTTTCACTTCACATGAGGGGCAAGCACGACCACATTGAAACTTGGCTCTTCTTCTATGGAGCTGCTCGTATTTTTAATATTTGGTGGTGTAATTTGAGGGGTGCCGTTGCTTTCGTTATTATGTACTTTCATGGGCACCCCAGTATAAACAGTTTAGTTGATCCTTGGATCATGCATCTCTGTATCTTTTCGACTTTGGTTGTTTATATATGAGGTGGAGGCCTCGGTAAAAACTCCTTCCCCCCCAAAAAAAAAAAAAAAAAAACACTCGTGGGCTCAATTAAAGCAAAGAAGAAAGCCTAGCAGCCTATCTTTATTCTTTCCGTGTTATTGGCTTTCACAAGAATTTCATAAGAAAATCATTTCAGTGTTGTGTTACAAAAAGAATAAAAGATATAGAATTTAATAGTTTAGTAGTTGGACATCAATTTAGTTTAAACAGATAGTCTTGTATTCGGGTATCTGAATATATATATAACTGCCATCGATATATTAGCTCCAGCAGTCTTATATCATCTTTCGATTTGTAACTATCATTTGTATATCCAGTCTAGTAGTTGAAAACCCACTGCAATTTTCATTTTCATAAAAGAAACTACTCATATGAAAGCATCATAAATAAACCGAACGATTGTATGTTTCACTAGAAATTTGTCCGAAAATAGAAGGCACAATCCTCAACCTTCATTATTTTGAGTAACCCTAAACCTTGTACTCAAAGTTGATTCCCCCTAACAACATGTGAAAGACAAAACAATCGCACAAATCACAACCGAAACAACAGAAATGGAAGGTGAAACTCTGCCCTTATCCTTCCTCAACACCATTCCTTCCAGCAGCGGAAAATTCAGAACGGTCACGAATAACGGGACGAACGCTTGCATAACCATCTCGCTCCCCGTTTGGGCCCGCAACATCTTCACAGAGCCGAGGATTAAAGAAGCAACATTCAGTATATAAAGGCTGCACAAAGGAACCATGAAGAGGGCTGGTGCTTGGAAGTCATACACTCCCATTTGGTACCGCTTCTCGAGTCCCTCATCGACCACCTTATTCGTTGGCAGAAAACTGGCTTTTTTCAAACCAAGTATATCCAATGAACATTCCAGAGTAGCATATAAGTAAGAAGTTAATGACTTCATGATCCATATCCGTTGCTCGACTGACCATGTCTTGATCGAGTGTCCCGTTGAGAAAACCTCCTGCACATTTTTCAGCTGCACCGAGAGGAAAACGAGCGAAAATAGGAGGAAATATGGACTTGAAACCTGTCGATTATGAGCATGGAACCATTGGTTAATAGTTAAGACATTTCCCAACTGTTCTTTACTTAATTTTTACTATCAATGCACTTAGAAAGAAGGGGCACTTAAGTTTCGATAATATAAAATAAGAATAATTACACTGACATACCTTAATATAATGTCAGATGGATACGTTAGTAACAAAGGCAAAATTGGATATTAGTAAAATTTTGGAGATTGCTTCATCAAAATTCACCAATCATGCACGTAACTTAATTTTATATTTAAACCCGGCCAATTTTTACAAACGATCAAGGGGAAAGAAATACGATGCACACTTGGGGACGTACCTCAGGATACAGAGGAATACCGCGAAGCAAACAGAATTGAGGGACGACCCCTAACACATAATAGGGCACGAAGTAAAAGGCGCCGTATGCAAACTCCGCATAGCACATGCTCTGCCAAATCGACATTCTAAGGGAACCGTACAAGAGAGGAGAAAACCTCGATAGGCCAACCTGGCTCAACCCAACATACCACCTCGTGTGTTGAACTAGAATTTCGCTCAGACTTATGGGAGATGCGCCAAGGAAACAGGGCCGTGAAGGTTCGTAGTACACTGAAATCCAACCTTCGCAGTGCAAATGAAAACTCGTAAAATAGTCTTCCACTACTGTAAAGTACCTGAATCCAACCTGCATGCGCTTGAATCATAAAAAAATTAGTTGCACAAATGGGAGAGTTACACCTACATTTCCTTAGGTTTAACTCCAAGGTTTAGCAAATTACGAAAATTTCCCTTGCCATAGGATATGTATTGCATCTTGATCCATAGAATTTTATGACATCATCTATAAATTTAATGAATATCGTTTTTTCTCTGTGAATCTATTGATCGATATTTGAGTTTATATGGTAGTATGCTTTAGGCAAATCTTATAGTATGACAGGGGAAGTTTTTGTAAGTTCTCACATTTCAATTAGACAAAGTTAAAGACTTAAAGTTCCAAACCTTGTCGTATGTCAGTGTAATTATCGATGCATTATTCAAGAATTTACACCGTACTTACCTCTTTACCCCATTTCGTGCCATTATCGTAGGTGCATGATGCTAACGACTGTAGCTCTTTTGTTTTGTTTGCGTAATTTGGTTTGTAACTTTCGTGGAACGATTTGATGAACTCATTCGACGAACCAAAGGTGTTCTTTAATTGGATAAGAGTAAGGTCTGCTCAGAGTCAGCGTGGATTAAAGTTATGAAATAGATAAGTGGAGAAAATATGATTTTCAAGAAGTTGTGTTATACCTTGGAATTTTCGAGTTCCACAGAGTGCTTCCCTCTTTACATAAAAGCAAGTTCCTGTTAAACCTGGACCACGGAGCCCATCTAAGCCTTTCCATTTTGGCTGCAAATAATTCAAATCATAATACATGCATGGAAAAGCGATCAATATTAGAATCAATAGAGAAATTTTATCACATTTAATCTTACAATTTCATGTCACGTCTCCCTCTAATGACATGCATTTTTTGTTATATAATCTAGTTACATCTCTTGTTACATTCATCAGTTCATACATACAACATGGGTATTGACGAGTAACAATTACAATTTTCTCTATATTCATCGCAATTTCTCACTATTCACTAATACATGTAACACACATTAGTTAATGAAATAAGCAACAAAAACACAATAATAATAATAATAATAATAATAATAAAGGGTATTAGTGTTAATTTTACCCAAACATATCTGAGTTGGCCATCATAAATATCAGAGTCACTAATATTGTGGAACTTCTGAGGGAACTGCACGAACGCAAGGTTCGGGGACAAATTAGAATCAAGGTGAAAACACATAGCCTGTCGAGCTGAGGCTCGATCGTTACAATACATGTCACAGTCCAACATCAGAATGTAGGCCGAATTGCTGATCATGGAGGATACACGAAGCTGCAAATTAATCAGGAATTAATTACATTAAACGCACTAAGGAAGAAATAAAATTTAAGATTAATGAAAATTGAAAACTATAGAGTATACGAGAGTGTTGAGTGCTCCGGCTTTGAAGTAGTGATGATGCCAAGGTCTTTTCTCACGAGAAACATAAGTAAGACGGGGCATTTCCTCATCCTTGCTATTTGCTTCGCTAATTACCTGCAAACAATTGAATTATTATATTTCTTTTTTTTTTTGCAGGAGGCCCTTGTAAAACTGTAAATTAATTCAAATAGTTTGCATAGCCAATTCTTTGAAAATATAAATTGATCAGGACGTCGATAATTGATTGACTTGCAATCTGATCACGTCAACATCCCTCCAGACGGTCAATAATTGCCACGTGGTAGAAGGGCCCCACTTAAGACCGCCCAAATTGAATGATCCAATCCGAGGGACCATCTCAAAGCACGTCGAGGCTGTGTCACCTTGAGGTCCAATTGAGCACTTCGATGGTGCACTTTGCTAGAAACATTTAATGCAATACGAAGATGTCAACATCTTCATCTTACCAGGTTAGTAGGACTGATGCCATCTTCCCATCAAAGCACATGATTAGAGTTGATTTCATTAGACATCCCATGGGAGGCTGATTGTCCGGAAATAGCATTCTTGAGTATTATCCCATATACAAATAACTCGATATTTATTTCAGTTTGGTAAGACATTCCTAACAAATTTATTATAGTTTCTAGCTCATATAAATCTTTTCTATAAGATTTGTTGACTTGCAATCAGAGTGTCAATGCTAAGCAAAACCTGATTAACTTGACCTTCTAACCCTTGTGTTCATCCTAGTAGGAGAATGACCCTCGAAATGACACTGTACCTGCTCATTCCTCGAGCCTCATGCTCGACTCTTACTCGCACGTTATAAATTTAGAGTGCATGTACCTAGTCCTGTTTTTAGGCACGATCACAATCAATTTGTTTGTTTCTGTTTCTTGGGTTGAAAGACATACATTTTAAGTTTTTAACCTTATTTGGTTGGATGAAAATGGTATAGTAGCTATAATCTATGATGTACAGGCATGAAAGTAAAAATATGTGTCCAACACAATCAGAATACAAAGATAATTTTTTTAAATTTTATTAAATTCATCATACACATAAAAGGTGTCCAACACAGTGTGTTATATAAAACATGATAGAATAATATTTTTAAAAATAGAAAAAAAATCAAATTCGTCAAAGTGTTTTCATTATAAAATCAAAATATTCCTTATATTTTTAATTTTATTTAAATTCATCCTTTAAATCATTTTTTAATTATAATTTCCAAAAAAAATATAAAAATAGACTAAACTACCATTTATCTATTTAAATATAAAGATAAATTAGAATCATCTCTAATATTTTCAAATAAAGAAAGATATTCCCTTAATCTCGTCAAATATTTTTCAAACTATAAAAAGAATTAGGAATTATATTTTTATTTTAATTAATATTGAGTTCAATCAAACTCCAAATTTATTAAAATATTAATTTTTAAATTAAAATTATTTACAATTATCAAGACATATATTCACCAAGTTAATATAAATTGCTAAAGTTTTACGTATTTAAATTATGCGGATTTAATATATTGGTGGAGACTTTCAAAATTAACAACAAAAAATAAATTAAAGTATTAAAAATTATATCAAGTCAATAATTCATAAAAAGAAAACAAAAAAAAAAAAAAAATTGAAAAAAATCAAAAAAGAGAAAGAATAAAAAAATTCGAGTGTTGTATTTTTCAAATTTCTTTCATATAAGTAACTTGAAAGAATTTAGAGTATGAGAATTAATATCCTACAAATTCAAAGAAATTAAACAATCAAAACAAAATCAACTAAAATACAAGATAAGTTAGAAAACAATATTAATTTTTATTAACCAAATATAATTCATGATCCTTTTGTTGCATGTCCCGTTACTATGACCAATTTCATGATATATTTTTCAAGTTTTATAAATTAGTTATTTGTTCCGTTTGAGGTTCATATATAATTAGTATTTTTATAAATTTGAGATTTAACTGAATTCAATATCAATTTAACTGAAAAACATAGTTTTCTTTTTTTTTTTTCATAGTTCGACAAATATTTGAAGATGGTGATATAAATATTAGGGATGATTTTATTTATCTTTATATGTAAATACGTAAAGGGTGTTTTAATTTGTTTCTATATTTCTGTTGAAAATTATAAATAGAAAATGACTCAAATGATGAATTTGAATAAAATTAAAAACATAAAAACCATTTTAAATTTGATGTGAAAGGAAATATGATTTTTTCCCTTTAAAAATGTCTATATATCATATAAGATCAAAAAAGTTAAAACTAAACAGAAATATGATAAAATTTGAGTTAAAAAATAAAATCTAAACTTTGAAAACTAAATTAACTAATTAAAAATAGAGCAAATAATATTTTTGGTCCCATAGGATGGGGCCATTTGCAATTTTGGTCCCATTGGATTCAATTTGTGACAATTTTAGCCCCACCGTCAAATTTTGGATGGAAACCGTTAAATGCGTTTGAGGAGGAAACAATCAAACAAAATTGTTGACAAAGAAAACATTAAGGACACTGCTAGCCCAGTTGGTTGAGAGGTACCCCCCCCCCCCCCCCCCCACCCTCACACACACATGCCTGAGGTCCTAGGTTTGAAACCCAGGCCTTATATTTTTTGTTCAAATAATATTACTATGTTAAAATATAAATTAATTGTAATAATAATATAATACAAATATATAATATATGTTAAAATAAATATACAAATATATATTATAGCTTAAAAAATATTTTAACGTAATTATATATTATATATTTATTTTAACATATATTATATATTATATACATTAATAAATATATATAATATTAATATATATATTATATACGTATAAGATGTATATTATGTATTTATAAAAAATAATATTTATATACTATATGTATTAAATATCATATATTGATATATAATATACACACGTGTGTGTGTACATATATATATATATATATATATATATATATATATATATATATATATATTTATATATGTTCAAGTTAAAATAAGTCAAGATTAGGTTTAATACCGAAGTTTGGATTCGCCCATTCTGTTGCCATGTTTTAGGCGTTCTTAGGGCTTGCCTCCATGACTGGTTAAGAACTA
Organism: Lantana camara; assembly: GCA_037501455.1. Taxonomy (NCBI): domain Eukaryota; kingdom Viridiplantae; phylum Streptophyta; class Magnoliopsida; order Lamiales; family Verbenaceae; genus Lantana; species Lantana camara. The sequence goes on from CM074857.1 coordinate 119,712,344, forward strand.
AATCTCTAGCTTGTTTTAATCTGGTAAAATTACCATGTACAGTATAAAAGTTTTTGATATGGTCTCACCAAATGATTTAATTTTGTTATTTAATTTCCGCCTTAATAAAAGATCCTCTGAAATGGTATCAGACCCATCGGTATTGATTTTAGTTTCTGGTAATATTCAACACAATCCTTTTATGATGAGCATCTTTAGAAATAGGGATACTGTTAAAAAGAGTATTAAAGAGGAATATGACATTCCTCAAAATCTTGATTTGTTGAATAAATGGACTATTCCTAAGATAGTTCCGACTGTTATTTATAAATTTGGAACTTTTGATAGATTAAGTTTCAAGCAAGTAGTTAAAACTATTGAGGAAACAATTTCTCTTAATAAAGATGAAATGATTATTAAATTACTTAATAATAGAGACCTCAATAAATACAGAGGTATTTATAAATTTATTCATATTGGATTAATCCAAGTTGCTTTTAAGCCCTTAACATTAGAAGGTTTACCTGAGAGTTTTATAGCTGCTCTTAAAGATGGTAGAAATCTTATTTGGAAACAATCTTTGATAGGTATAATACAATCTAGTCTGGCACATGGTCCAGTTTATTTTAATGTTTATCCTAATCTTCAATTATCTTTATCTGTTGTTAATATATTAGATGCTTTAACTCTTAATATAAAAACGCATGGTTATAATTATGTTCTTGGTTCTGAAGTTATATGTGTTTGTTATAGAATTTATTTACAAACCACTTCAAATTTTAAATCCTAGATGCAAGATGGTTGATAAACCATCTGATGAAACTATTTTAATAGAAAGTAATTTTAGTAGATCTGAAATTACTACTCGTAGATCTATTAAATGGGATGAAATAACATTCCCAGAAAATTGGGTTATTGAGCAAGCTGTTCCTGCTCAACCAAAGACTAGTTATAATCCTACTAGTATTCTTCAAACTTTTGAAGGAAATATTCAAATAAGTTTTGAACCCTCCAGGAATTATATAGGAGGAAGTGGTAGATCTTATTCTAGATCTAAATCACATCATCATATCTATCCTATTTACTATACTGAATCTCCTTCAAAAGCTTCTACTTCTCAAATAAGAGAAATAGAATCTTTAGAAGAATCTAATTTTGATAAAGTTGAAGAATTAAGAATTCTTCATGATAATATTGTGAAAGACATTTATAATGTTAAAGATGCAGATATAACTGCTTCCGAAATGAATTTTTCTATTTAATGGATTTTAAATCAAAAATAGATTTTAGTCCGGGTTCACCGGCAAGAAAACAGATCCAAAATGATTTTAATCTTCCTAAATGGAAACCATTTAAAAAATGGCTTTTTGAAAATTTTTCAAAAGATGATAGAAAAATATTTCAAGATGAATTTTATAGAGATCTTGCTGAAAAGAATCTAAAAATATCTTTTGTTCCTTGGTTTATAACCAAATATGTTGAAAACCATATTTCTGTTATAGAAAGAGAGTATAAACTCACTCATAGTGGGGAATTATTAAGAACAAAATTTTCCCCTCATTCTTTTTATATAGAAAAAGGAAATGAGACTAGATATTATACTGCTTTTCAAAAATTATTTGAAAATAATACTTTACCAATTAGTTTGAATCATATGAATAATATGGTTTAGCAACATAATTTTACAAATATATATTTAATTGTGCTTGGAGAAAATATTGCTTCTTTAACTAAAAGGGTGGAGAAAATTATTGATAATTTGGATAATTTCAAAATTCAGAATAAAATTGAAAAAAATCATGGAGAATCCAGTGGAATTATCCCCAGTATTCAACCACCTCCTGAAATCAAAGATTTTAAATTAAAATCTATTTCGGAGTTAGAAAAAATTCTTGATGAAAAATTCAAGGGTTTGAAAATTAACAATCTTAATAAAGAGTTTGAAGGTAGTATGTCTGATAATGAAAATTATCGCAATACTGTTAAAGAAGAAATTAATAAATTATCTAAGTATGCTGATAAGCCTACTCAGAGAATGTATTATTATCCTAGACCAACTCCTCAAGATATTATGCTTGAAGAACAAGAATATACTTTTAATAATTCTTATAGTGGCAAAAATATCTATGAATGGAATATAGATGGATTTGCTGAAAGACATATTTACAATGCGGTTCATAGGATGCTAATGTATAGTACTATTTGCAAAAGTAATGGTAATAGAGATAAAGATATTGCCAAAATGATTATTCCAGGTTTTACTGGCCAATTAAAAGGCTGGTGGGATAATTATCTTACTGAAGCTAATAAAGAAAATATTCTTAATGCGGTAAAAATTGAAAATGGTGTTAATAATCCTGATGTTGTTTATACTTTGATTGTTAATATTATTGAGCATTTTACAGGAAGATTTTCTGAAAATAGTGATAAGATTAGGACTCTTCTTCAAAATCTGAGATGTCGTACCCTTACATCATTTAGATGGTATAAGGATACTTTTCTTAGTGGAGTAATGGAACTTCCTGAGTCTAATAGTACTCATTGGAAGTCCAAGTTTATTGATGGTTTACCATCTCTCTTTGCAGAAAGGGTTAGAAATACCCTCAGAAAAGGAGATGTTAATATCAATTATGATAGTTATAATTATGGTAGTCTTATAGGGACTTGTCAAATTGAAGGAATAGCTTTATACAATGAAATAAAGCTAAGTCAACAGATTAAGAAACATAATCTTAATGAGAGAAAACAATTAGGACAATTTTGTGATCAGTTTGAGATTTCTAATCCAATTCTTAAAGAAAAAGGCCATAATAAAAGAAAAAAAATTCATAAATCCCCAGAACTTTCCAAGAAAAAATACAAGAAATGTAGGGAAAAAAGGGATATGAGAAAAGAAAAAAGGAGAGCTAATAGTCCTCCTATTATATGTCGCAAATGTAAAAAAATTGGTCATTATGCTAATCAATGCTGGACGAAGAAAAAAATTCAAAAGTTTAGAGATTGATGATAATATCAAAGATACTCTTTGCAAAATACTTTTAAATTCAGGTTCTGAAAATGAAGATTCATCATATACAATTGATTTGGAAGTTTTAGAAAATGAAGATTATTATTCTGAATCAGAAGAGTGTGAACCATGTAAAAATGGTTTAACTTGTGAAAACCAAATTGATTCTTCTGATACTGAAGAAGGAAACATTTATCAAATAATTTCCCAATTTCAGGAAATAAATGTTATTACTAATGACAATATTCTTGAAGTTTTGAAAATTATTCAAGATCCCGATATTAGATCAAAAATTATTGATCAATTAAAAGAAAAAAAATGATTTTGATCAAAATCAAAGTTTTCAAAAGAATTCTGAACCCTATACTATGGCAGAGGTTACTAAAATTTTAAAGCAAAGACAGTCTTTCAATCATCCTACTACTAGAGATGATTTATCCCTAGAGATTCAAAATCTTAAAAAGGAATTGAAAATTTTGAAAAATGATAACAAGAATCTTGAAGAAAGAGTTTTTAAACTAGAGATTAGTAGAGGAAAACAAGTTTATATTCCTGAAGAAGAAAATCAGATTACTTTTTCAGAAGATGATAATTTTTTATCTACTTTAGAGATGGTTATATCTCAAAAATGGTTTATAAAAATTTCTCTCTTACACTACAAAAAAGAACACTTTTTTGTGACAAAATAATTTGTCGCAATACATGAAAATTTTGTCACAATAGATCTATTGTGACGATTATTTTTGTCACAGTCGTCGTCGCAACAGGCCCGTCGCATAAAGTCCCAGACGACAATTTCTACGTTCATCACAATTGGTTTGTGACAAACGTACTTTTGTCACGAAAAACTTCATTCTTTTGACAAACTTATCGTCATAACAATATATATGTATTGTCACTGCAATTCGATTTTGTCACTAAAGGCCCGGTCAAATGATCACTTATTATGACAAATGTTTTTGTCACAATATCATGTTCTATTGTGACAAACTTTTTGTCACATATTTGACACTTATCGTCATCATAGTCATATATTTGTCACGACAGTCATGTCAGCTAGCACCTCGTGTGACAAATATATTTGTCGCCACATCATATTTTGTCGCAAAATAATTAAATAAAAAAAATTAAAAATTTCATTTGTGTGAGACCCGAACCACACCCAACCCTCAGACGAGCCAACACCAAACCCATTAAGCCAAGCACGAGCTAACGCGAGAATTAATTCTTTTTATTAATTGCGCTAGTTGGGAATCGAACTCGGGTCTCCAACATAGAATATTGACTCCTAAACCAATTTGGACAGCTTCTTTCATGTTAATATTATGTCTTTTAATATATTTAATAACAATGGAATATATTCATAGACTTATTTCAATTAATTATTTAAATATTTTTGTGTTATTATTTTAAAATATAAAATATAAAATTATTTAAATTAAATATAATCATATTTATGGAGATATTGTATTAAAATTGTTAGCTTATATACTTTTAGGTTTTAGTTAATAATTTATATACTTTAAGTTATATAAAATATAATATTGACAATAAATATATTATCACATAACATATGTCTATTATGACAATATGAATATATCATAACAAAATAATTTTTAAAATAATAAATTTTTATATGACAATATTAGATTTTGTCACGACAAAATTAATTATTTTGACGGCCAATCATTTATCATAACATTATATTTCTATGGTAACAATAAGAACTTGCCACAATTAAAAATTTATATAAAACAAAAATATTTTACATGACAATAATTAATTTTGTCACCACAAATGACCTATTGTGACAATAAAAAATTTGTCATGATACCATAATTTTATAGTGACTATTATAAGTTTCACATGCAAATAATTTATAAAATAACAATACTTTATATGATGATTGATGGGTTCAGAAATGTGAGGATCCGAATCCGATCACTTTACGATTTGTAATTGTGGAGGAAACCGCCGGAGATTCGCCGGAGAAGAGAAAGGGGGTTCTACCTGTTGGGACAAGCACAATAAAAGTCAGAAGGCCAAGCTGGGGGAACTGGGGGTGATACCCAGTTTGGCTCTCCGACGCTCAAGTCAGTTCAAGGTATGAAGAAACGCAAGTTCAGTCACAGTTTCAGTGATGAAGAATGCTTACCAGTGTAGAAGATGACTTTAGCTATTTATAGTTGAGGGTTAAGGGCCCTTTGGTAATTTGCATCAAGTGGTCCTGGCCGAATGTTGCCCTAACACGTGGCGCCATGAGAGAGAAACCTAGGAGGAATCTTCTGCAAAAGCGGCCAAAAGTAGGTGCTGGTAACAGTGGCAGGTGCGCGGGCATGTACGCTGTGTCAAAGAGCCATTTGGGTGGTTGGTAACGAGGGCTTAAGAGTGCGCTCGTGACAACCTGGAGTATTGGAAGCCAAGACATCCGCTGGGGGGAATGAAGGCTCCAGTTCAAGTGACGAGCCAAAGGGGAGGCCACTCTGAGGGAGTGTGACGCTCGAAGAGGGCTCCCTTGGCACGTGGGCGTGCCAATCATACAGTATGAAGGACGCTCGTGAGAGTAACAGCACTCGTTGGGGTTAACTCATGAAGGAGGATTGCGCTCGTTGGGCTTAGCGCTCGGGTGCTGATGGGTGCAACCTTGGGGAGACAGATGTCATCATCTCGGTGATGCCACGTGTCCTAACGTGGGACGATCGTATTTTGACCCCATCATTTTGCCCCCCAATTCTGTAGTCCTTAGTGATAAGGACTGTAGAATTTTGACACGTTCTATCTCTTGCACGTAGCGCTCGTGTAAGGCTTGGCGTGTTGAGTAATTTTTCTTCTGGTTGCGCTATAAATGCGGTCTTTTCAACTGACCGCTCGTAACACTTCCGCATTAAATGTTGTACTATTCTGAAGCACTCGAAACGTCAGAGCATTAAATGCGGGTGCGCGTGGGGCGCGTGAGCATTGGGAAGCATGTGACGGTTCCATAAAGTGGGCGGTTTCCTAGGCGGGAAATGATTACCATTTTGAATTCATTGCCGAAAAAGGTACCAACTCCCATCCCTATAAGTACGGGATTCTGAAATCTTGCTACTCTTTACGCATCCTAAACTTCCAAGCATCCTCTGCAAAAAGAATTCTCTCGCACACCAGTTCTTAGAGCATCTTCAACCTTTCTCCCAGATTCTCTCAGAAACTTTCAAGGTAAACTTCCAGCGTAATTTTCTAACTCTGCTAACTTTAGATTCGGACTTTAGGGCTTTGTAATCTCTTAGGTTTTACCCCTTTAGGGAATCCTAATTTCTTTCTAGAAAACTCCCATTCTCTAACCCAGATTAAATCTCTCCCAACTCTCAGCCTCTGCCATAGCTGACCAACATGTTGAAGAATTCGCCCGTGAAATCCATGAAATGGCCACTGAGAGTTCCTCTTCCCCCGATTCCTCCAGAGATGAGGAGTTGGGGGCGGCAGTGATGGCCATGGAGGATAGGAATCCTGGCGGAGTGGATCCTCTCTTTGAGGAGATGAATCTGGTAATGGAGGCAGAAAGGCAAGGGGTTGTTCTCCCCATAACTCAGAGTGCCACTCACCCTCACCGCCATACTGTGACGGTGGCCGTCTCGACCCCGCTTCCAGTGGCTGAAGCCATAACAGGGCCTTCAGAAAGAGCCCGTAATAAAGCAAAAAGCAAGAAATCCCAGAAATCCAAAGGGCCTAACGAGGGCGAAGGATCAGGCTACCAGGCTACCGAGCGCACGCCCGATGAGACTCCCAGCACAGTTACCGTGGGAGAAGTGAAAACGATGATGGCGCCCATTTACTGGGACGAGCGGTATACGTGGAGAATCCCAGAAAACCACGAGCGTGCTAATAATCCGCCTCCTGGGGAAATGGCGGTTTACGTGGCCTCGGTCAGCTCAGGGGGTTTGAGGTTTCCCATTTCGATCCCAATGGCCCACCTGTTGAATGACTTAAACCTTTGTCCTTCGCAAATAGTGCCCAACGGCTTGGCTCTGCTGACAAGCTTCGTGATTCTGATGAGGAGTGTTGGATACGAGCCCTTTGTGCGAAACTTTCATGCACTTTTCCAAGTAGTTAGCTCGTCACGCTCGTCTCCTGAGGCGGGCTTCTACTACATTCAAGCCAAGGCTCGTACAAAGCTAATCAACTCTCCCACAAGCACATATGGCCCCAATTGGAATGAGAAGTTCATCTTTGTTAAGGCCCCCACCGAAGAGGGCTTTGGGGTGTCCGCAAATTGGGGCTCGGTTGCGAAGAGCCGTTTGGAGCCGGCCCTCCCTAAAGATTGGGCAAAGGCTTTGGCTGAGGCCTTAAGGGACGAGGGTCACCTTATACAGGCGAAGGACTGGATAGACGATGCGGAGCTCATGTTCCTGTGTGGTCTTTCCGATGACCCTCATTACCTTGACAACCCTCCGGCTCGTGATATCGAGAGAGATGGTTAGATTCTTAGGGCACTAACTTTAGATAGGAATACTAACTGTATCTTTGTACTTATAATTTGCACACTTAATAATTCTGTTCGAGGATTTTTAACCCTTGTACTTTCCATTTTTGCAGGAGCCGCTATATTAGAGATGGCAGGAGGAATCAGACAAGCTGCACGCTTCGCTCATGCCAACAGGAACCAAGCCCAGCAAGGGGACCAACAGCGCGAGCAACAGCGCCCTCGCAATCGTAGCAATCGCGGAGACGCTCGTAGTGGTAGTCAGGGCGCCAGTTCGAGCGCTAATCCGGAGGTTCAACCCCCTCGTGGCCGGGGGGAGAGTAGACTGGCCAACAGAGTACCCAGGGGGCGGTTGAATACAGAGAGAGCGGGGGACGTTCAACCCCCTATGACTGCAGAACAAACGAGGCCAATAACCACCCTAGCAATAACCGAGGCCCCACCGAGCGCCAGTATGCCTTCCCGTAAGAGGAAGAGGATGCCCGATTCAGTGGCGATAAAAGGCAAGGGCAAGCAGGTGGCCGAGGGCCCCAAGGGCGAGGGAGAAACTTCCTCTTCAGAGGAGGAACATTTATGGGAGTTCTCCCGACGAAGGGACAGGGACTACACCGGTGCCCCCGACGGTGGGCCAGTTCTACTGAGGACTGGCACGCTCGCTCAAGCTGTCACCGAGAATCTCTACAACAAGGCCCAATTCTCGGCGGACCACCGGCATCTCTACAGTGAATCTGTGGAGAAAGTGACCCTTGATGCGGCCCACGCACTAATCTCCGTAAGTCTTCACTCCTCGCTTTCTTTACTAATTTCTGTAAGTTAACATTTTTTGGCTAACCCTTTCCTTTCCTCCAACTTATGCAGCAAGTTCTTCCCCGGCTCCGAAATGTGCAAATGCGAGCCTCCATCTATGCTGACCGCAAAGCCAAGTATAAGAAGATGGCTCGTTCCAACGATCCGGCTCAGATTCAAGCAGAGCTGGACGCTGAGATTGCAAAGTATGAATCCCTCAAGGATTTGTACAATAAAACGGAGGAGGAACTGGGAAAACTGAAGGAGGATTTTCAAGTGGTGGAGAGCGCTCGAAGCGGCTTGAGCAACCAGTTGGCCCAGGCTAACGAGCGCTGCAAGAAGGCGGAGACCGAGCGGGAAAACTGGAAGACGAGGGCTCTGGAGGCCGAGAGGAAATTCAACGACGCCATGAACGAGTGGCCTCGGAGTCTGGAGCGTGCGAACAAGGAGGCCCTTATCAGATTCTGCCACTCCAAGGCCTTTAACTTCGCTGCTTCCCTGCATTGCTTGGATGAGGCTCAGAAGGCTTTCAATCTAGCCATCGAGCAGGGCATACATAAGGGGCTAACGGATCCTGCCATGAAAGAGGCCGAGGGCACGGGGCTCACATTCAATGAGCGCTGCGAGGAGGAGGATGACGAGGGGGATAACCCTTCGGATTCCATTGCGGAGCCAGAGTATGAATTCCTGGTCAAACTCCTTCAGGATGAGTACATGGATGCTCACCCGTCGGAGGGTGCCTCTCAGGCCGCACAAAATGACCAGCCTGAAGATGAACCTCAAGGGCCTGTCGGGGAGGATGCCCACGCTAATGAGCCCAACGATGCACAAGTGCCCGAGCCGCCTGTTGTCCAGCCTCAAGAGCCAGAAGGCCCAGTCTATGGTCCAGTGGCCCAGAACATACTGGTGATCGTTGATGAAGATGTTGCTCCGGCCGCCTGAGACTCTTCCCTTATAACTTTTCTCTGTATTTTCCTGTTTTAATGCCTCTTTTCTTTCTTCTGAAACAATACTTCATAGGCCTTTGAGCCCTTTGCCTTGTAATATTTTTGTGCAATGAATATATATTCTATTCTTCGTAACTTTGTTCTTTTGTTCATTTATGAATCAGAATTCATACTTAGAGCTTGCTGGAACAAATCTTGTAATAATAAGACTGTGTGTAGCATACTCTATGGATGTTTTATTTCTCTGATAAGCCTTTAGAACTTTGAGAAATTTTGTTAACTTCTATAAATCTTTGAAAATTTGTCTAAGTCTTGAGCGATCGTGAGGGTCTTATTGTGAGATTGCCCCCCCACTCAAGACTTGTATAAATTTTTACCTTTGACATAAGCCTTGAAATTTTGTCTAAGTCTTGAGCGATCGTGAGGGTCTTATTGTGAGATTGCCCCCCCTCTCAAGACTTGTATAAATTTTTGCCTTTGTTATAAGTCTTGAAAATTTGTCTAAGTCTTGAGCGGTCGTGAGGGTCTTATTGTGAGATTGCCTTCGTTCAAGACTTGGGGACCTTCTTCTTATTCTCGGAAATTATGCTAAGTCTTGAGTGTTTACGAGGGTCTTACTTAGAGGTTGCCCTCGTTCAAGACTTGTGACGTTCCGTCTGCAAGGGATCCCACTTTCGAGCGCAAGGCGTTGTAAGAAACGGCCAAGGCCTACTAGGATTTTCCCCATCCCGTTCAAGACTTGTGACGTTTCGTCTGCAAGGGATCCCACTTTCGAGCGCGAGGCGTTGTAAGAAACGGCCAAGGCCTACTAGGATTTTCCCCACCTTGTTTAATTGGTTATGAGCGTAACCAGTCTATCCTTATGAGGGCGTCCCCCCAAGCGGAGTAGAGTGCTGGCCAGCGTAACCCGTGCGAAGTATCAGCATTCATATAGGGAGGGATTGACAACCACGCTCGTGAAAACGAGGGACATGGGTCTCATCCATTCAAGCGATCAAAGAAACATAATGTTAGAACAATTAAGAAAAAGTTATACTGGAACTTACTCACAATTGGAAGTACAGAGGAACCCAACAAAGAGGGTTGTTACATCATGCTCCGCAAAGAGCTTTTAAACATAGAACCGCCGGAGGTTACATGCGTTCCAAGGGCGAGACAAGCGCTCACCTTGAAGTGTCTCCAGGGTGTAAGTGTTGTTAGCTCTGAGTTGTACGACCTTGAATGGGCCTTCCCAATTGGGGTCCAATTTCCCCACGTGCCTGGACACTTCCACTTTCTTCAAAACCAAGTCTCTCAGTTGGAAAGTTCTTTCCCTTACACGCTTGTTGTACTGTTGGGCCACAGAGGCTTTATAATGGTGGATCTTAGCCCAGGCTTTGTCTCTCCTTTCATCCAGCAAGTCCAACTCCAAGCTCCTGTTGCCATCGTTGAGCTGAGGCTCGAAATAGCCTACACGAGCGGATTCATTTACTATCTCCGCTGGTATCATTGCTTCTGATCCATAAACGAGCGCGTAAGGAGTTTCTCCAGTGGCCGCTCGTGGGGTGGTGCGATAAGCCCAAAGCGCTCCTTGCAGCTCTTCAGCCCATTCATTTTTCTTGCTCTCAAGCATGGTTTTCAGATGTTGCAAGATAATCCTATTGGTAACTTCTGCTTGCCCATTGGCTTGAGGGTGTCCTACAGAGGTAAATCGCTGCTCGATTCCCAACTCTGAGCACCATTCTCGTGTGTCGGCTGCTATGAACTGGGATCCGTTGTCAGAGATAAGCACCCTCGGGATGCCGTACCTGCAAATGATGTTTTTCCAAATGAAGTCCCTCACAACTCTGAAAGTAATCTTTGCAAGGGCTTCAGCTTCGGCCCACTTGGTGAAGTAATCGACGGCTAAAATGACAAACTTCTTTTGTCCCGCAGCCATGGGCAAGGGGCCCACGATGTCTATTCCCCACTGGTCAAAAGGCCAAGAAACGTCTATGGGGATCATCTGTGCGGCTGGCAATTGAGGGAGATTTGAATGAAATTGGCACTTAGGGCACTTCCTCGAAAATTCAATGGCATCTTGGAGTACTGTAGGCCAATAAAACCCACTTCTCAGGACCTTCTTTGCCAGGATACGCCCACCGGAATGATTCCCACAGCTCCCATTGTGGATGAGCTCAGGCGTCTCCTTCGCTTGTGAGGGCCTTAGGCATCTCATTGGGGGTCCCTGGAATGATTTCTTGAATAACCTCCCCTCGTGATCCAAAGCGAAACGAGGGGCCTTACTTCGGACTTTCCTAGCTTCCACCTTGTCCGTGGGGGGAATTCCGTCCCTAAGGAAGATGACGATGTCATCAAGCCAACAGGGCTCGTTTGGATCAATCATGGCGATTACCTTAGTGGTGATCCTTTCCTTGATCAATGGTTCCTCAGTTCTAAGGAACGTGACAGAACGTTCGGAAGTGCCCTCCAAAGCTGACGCAAATTTTGACAGGGTATCCGCACGCTCGTTCTCCTCTCGCGGCACCTGAAGTAGATGAAATTCCTTGAACTTCCCGATGATTTCTTTGGCTTTACTCAAGTACTGCACCATGGTGGTTTCTCGAGCCTCATAAGTTCCTTCAATCTGGCTCGCAATTAATTGTGAATCCACATAAGCGGTGATTCTGGAGGCTCCATTCTGAAAAGCAATATTCAATCCTTGCACGAGGGCTTCATACTCTGCTTCGTTATTAGTGACCTGGAAATCCAGCTTGATTGCAAAGTCCAGCTCAATCCCATTGGGGTTTCTGAGGGCCACTCCTACTCCTCCCCCTTGAGAGGTTGAGGAACCATCTGTGTGCAGTACCCATAACCCCTCATTCTCCGCAACGGTGGGCTCTAAACCAAAGCGTTCGACCAATAAATCAGCTACAACCTGAGCCTGTACCGCGGTCCTGGGCTCGAAACATAAGTCGAACTGGCTCAATTCGATGGCCCATTTGATTAATCTTCCAGACACATCTGGTTTGGACAACACTTGCTTCAAGGGTTGGTCGGTGAGAACCGTTATGGAGTGCGCTTGAAAGTAAGGTCTTAGCCTTCTTGAGGCGTTAATAAGAGCGAACGCGAATTTCTCAATCTCCAAATACTTCTTTTCGGCTCCTTGCAATGTTTTGCTCAGATAATAGACAGGTAAGTGTTTCCGCTCCCGTACAGCGATCAGAACCGCTCTTGTGGCCTCGGAAGAAACGGAAAGATACATAAATAATCTCTCGCCTTCGACGGGCTTAGTCAGCAGTGGTGCGCTCGATAAGTAAGCCTTCATATTTTGCAGCGCCCTTTCGCATTCTTCTGTCCAAGCAAAGTTACGTGCGTTCCTCAAAATTTTGAAGAAGGGAAGGTTCCTGTCCGCCGAGCGCGAAATAAACCTGTTCAACGAGATGATTTTTCCTACTAGGACTTGCACTTCCCGCAAATTTCGAGGGGAGGGGATTTCCAATATGGCCTTGATCTTCTCCGGATTGGCCTCAATTCCCCTCTGACTGACCATGTACCCTAAGAACTTTCCTCCTTGTACTCCAAAAATGCACTTCGAAGGGTTCAACTTCATCCCATACTAACGCAAGATTGAAAAAGTGCGCTTGAGATCTCCCAAGTGGGAGTCCTGGCGCTCGCTTTTGACAATCATATCATCCACGTAAACCTCCATGGACCTTCCAATTTCTTTTTCAAACATCTTGTTGACGAGTCGTTGATACGTAGCTCCGGCGTTCTTGAGTCCAAAAGGCATGACTAAGAAGCAATATACCCCCAGATGGACAACAAACGAGGTTTTGGGGCGGTCTTCCGGGGCCATAAAGATCTGATAGTATCCCTGGAAAGCGTCCATCATGCTCATGAGCTCGCAGCCAGCGGTCGAATCCACCAATTGGTCTATCCGAGGCAGCGGGTAATGATCTTTAGGGCAAGCCTTGTTGAGATCAGTGAAATCGTTGCACATGCGCCACTTATTCGCGCTCTTGGGCACCAAAAAGACATTACACAACCATTCCGGGTACAAGATGGGCTCGATATATTGAGCCTCCAGGAGTTTATTAACTTCCTCTTCAATGACTTTCTTTCGAAAGCCATTAACATCCCGCTTTTTCTGCTTGATGGGTTTGAAAGAGGGATCCACATTAAGCCTATGGACAATGACGCTTGGGTCAATCCCTGTGAGGTCGGAGGCTTTCCACGCAAATACATCACTGTTTTCCCTGAGAAAGTCAATCATCATAATCTGAGAAGGCCCCGAGAGGTTAGATCCTATCTGAGTAGTCTTATCCTTGTTTCCGGGTTCCAGCTCAATGGTAAGGAACTTCTCCGAGGGTTCGATCCTTATCTCGGGGCGAGGAAGTTCGAGCGCCCTCTTCTTTCCTGTCAAACGGTCACCAGGTGCTGGTTCACCCTCTCCTGGCTCGTCTCCTTCTGAGGACGATCCACCAACGGTCCCTGGTGGTGAATTTTCGAGGGGATTCTCCCCGTTGTCTCCCCTCTTCTTTTTGTTCTTCTTCTTGTTCAATTTCGCCCTTTTTCGTGCTGGGCTGTCCTCATCTAGATTGGGGAAATCCACTGACTTCTTGGTGGAACCAATTTGGAAGGTTCTCTCCGCTTTAGGCTTTCTAAGGGACAGCATGTAACATTCCCAAGCCTCTCGCACATTGCACAACACTTCTCCCACGCCCTCGGAGGTAGGGAATTTAATCTTCTGGTGGTAGGTGGAGATGATGGCTTTGAAATCCACTAGGGCTGGGCGCCCAATTATGATGTTATAAGGGATGTCAATCTCCACCACGGCGTATGTTACCAATAGTGTTTTGCGCCGAGGGGCTCGGCCGAATGAGGTAGCTAGGCGAATTTGCCCTCGTGGGACAACTTCCGAGCCTCCAAAGCCAATGAGGGCCGTTTTGAGAGGCTCGAGCGGAAGGTCAGCCTTCATCTTTAAAAACGTAGAATAAGGCAAAACATTAACGGAGCTTCCACTATCCACCAACACCCTTTTTACAACGTGATTATGAACATCTACACTAACCACCATGGGGCAATCGGAGGTTATCCCCTCCCCAAGGGGTGTTACAATGTGCTCTAAATCCCTATCATCGAAGCCTATTACATCATTCTCTCTGGACCTTTGAGCGCTTGAACTCTGGATGGCGTAGATGGGTTTAGGCTCTGCTGGGCGTTGGTTGTAGCTCCGGACATACCTTCGTCGGGAGGCGTTGGAATCCCCTCCTGACGAGCCTCCTGCAATCATATTTATGACTGCGAAAGGTTCGTTTTCTTGCTCAGGGGCTTTTCCTTTATTGCCCCGGCGGCTGCTGCTCTCAGGGGGTCCCCTACCCCTTGGGCTCCTCGATCGGGATGGACTCCTCCTTCTTCCTCCAGCGCGCTCGATACAGTGTTCATCGTAGCGCTCGAGCACCCGGACGAATTCCTTCAGGTGGCCCCCTGCGACGAGCCTCTGAATCTCAGCTTCCAGCTGGCGACATTCATCCGTGTCGTGCCCCCTCTGCTTGTGGAATGCGCAGTATTTGTTCGAGCGCCTGAGCGAGTCCGTTTCCCTCATCTTGATGAGTCTTTTAAAGAGCTTTTTATCTGAGAGGTTGTAGACTTCTGAATTCGGCCTGGTGAGCGGGATTCGCTCGAATCGACGAGGGGGTGGTGGCGACCTTTTGCGCTCTTGATGGCGCTCCTTCTTGATGGCCACGTCCCGTCCCCGCTCGTGATGGGGTCGCTCGTTCCTGGCCGGACTGTGATGCCGGGGACCATTCGTCCCATACATGTCTTCGAGCACGAAGAACGGCTCGGCTACCTCTCTTAAGGCCATGAGGGTCCCTGGCCTCCTTTCTACGATGGCATCGGCAAACTTCTTGCTCACATACTGCTTGTGATCCACAGCCTGAAAAAGTACTGGGATCAAGAAATCCATAGAAGGCCTCTCCACCTGTAGGATTTCCTTGTTGAAGCGGACGAAGAACGAGCGCAGAGACTCACTCTTGCCTTGCACCACGTTGTACAGGGCTGTAGGTGCGGTGACTAGAGCTTTCAAGAAATTAAAGTGATTGAGGAAAGCATGAGCCAGCTCTTCATATGAGTGAATCGAGCGCGGCGGCAGTCGCTTGTACCACTCCTGAGCCATTCCCACTAAGGAAGTGACAAATACTTTGGCCCAGTAGTTGCTGGAATGCTCGTAGAGGTGCATTAGATGTAAAAAGTGATCCAAGTGTTCAGCTGGATCAGTTGTCCCGTCGTATCGGTTGATGGAAGTGGGGATTTTGGCCATGCCTGCTTGGGCCATCAAAACTTCCTTCACGAGGGGCGAGCCCCTCGCCAACGGGTGGTACTCATACGTGCCGAAGTTTTCCTCCGGCTCCTTGCGGTGGGGGACCTTTGGTGGGGGGTCCTTGGTACGGGCGCTTCTGGCGTCAACCCGTTCATCCCGACTAGGGGAGATCTGAGTTGATCGCCCTCGTGAGAGCTGTCCCACTATATCCTTTAAACCCTGCAGCTGGTCTTGCACAGCCGCGAGGATGTCAGGATTCACGTCCCCTTGTCTGTCCCCGTGTTTGGGGGCTCGTGACCCCCTCCTGGAGACATGAGAGTCCCCTTCATTCTCGTTCACCCGTTCCGTGGGCTCTTTATTCCTGCCCATGGAGGGACGCTCGTTGCCCTCCTGCTGGGGAACTTCTCTGGCTGGTGGCGGTGGCGGTTGTGCCCTCAGGACAGCCTGGGCTTCTCTGAGGGGAAAATTTTGCTGTCCGCCCAAAGGGGCTGCAACTTGAGTGGCCTGCCCAGAGGGAAAGTACATGGAATGAAACCTTTCCCATGCTCCCTGGGCCGCCTGAACCTCACACTGGGCATAGAGAGCCCTCAACTGCTGGGTGGTTAGTGGAGGTAACTCCACTCCTTCAATCTCCCTGGGGATCACCACCGGGAGCTGGATCTGACCAGCATGGTACGGCTGGACCGGCGGAACCATAACAGCCGGGGTGAGGGTATATCCGGGTGGGGGCATCATGTAACCCTGCAGCCCGGGATTCACCTGGGGATGGAACCATGGGTTCTGAGCAGGCTGTGGAGGAGCAGAGAGAGAGACTCCCCCAGCGGCGGCGGGAACTGGCAGCGTCGGCGGTGTAGGTGGAGGTATTGAAGACTCTGCTTGCGGAGTCACTCCAGCGGCGGGAGGTGCTCCACCAACGGTGACGGAAGGAGGCGGGGCTCCACCAGTAGCGGTGGAGGGAATAATGATATTGGCATCCTGGGAGGCGTTATCTCCTCCTCCCACAGCTCCAGACCTTGTAGCGACCATGACTGGAAAGGGTAAGAATGTGCTTGCTCTTCTACCAACAAAAAGAAAGAAAGGGATAGAGAAACGGTTTCCTACAGACGGCGCCAAAAATGATGGGTTCAGAAATGTGAGGATCCGAATCCGATCACTTTACGATTTGTAATTGTGGAGGAAACCGCCGGAGATTCGCCGGAGAAGAGAAAGGGGGTTCTACCTGTTGGGACAAGCACAATAAAAGTCAGAAGGCCAAGCTGGGGGAACTGGGGGTGATACCCAGTTTGGCTCTCCGACGCTCAAGTCAGTTCAAGGTATGAAGAAACGCAAGTTCAGTCACAGTTTCAGTGATGAAGAATGCTTACCAGTGTAGAAGATGACTTTAGCTATTTATAGTTGAGGGTTAAGGGCCCTTTGGTAATTTGCCTCAAGTGGTCCTGGCCGAATGTTGCCCTAACACGTGGCGCCATGAGAGAGAAACCTAGGAGGAATCTTCTGCAAAAGCGGCCAAAAGTAGGTGCTGGTAACAGTGGCAGGTGCTCGGGCATGTACGCTGTGTCAGAGAGCCATTTGGGTGGTTGGTAACGAGGGCTTAAGAGCGTGCTCGTGACAACCTGGAGTATTGGAAGCCAAGACATCCGCTGGGGGGAATGAAGGCTCTAGTTCAAATGACGAGCCAAAGGGGAGGCCACTCTGAGGGAGTGTGACGCTCGAAGAGGGCTCCCTTGGCACGTGGGCGTGCCAATCATACAGTATGAAGGACGCTCGTGAGAGTAACAACACTCGTTGGGGTTAACTCATGAAGGAGGATTGCGCTCGTTGGGCTTAGCGCTCGGGTGCTGATGGGTGCAACCTTGGGGAGACAGATGTCATCATCTCGGTGATGCCACGTGTCCTAACGTGGGACGATCGTATTTTGACCCCATCAATGATATTATTTTTTATTGCGACAAAATAATTTCTTATGACAAACCTAAAATTTGTCATATATATGATACATGAGTGGCAAAGTATTTCATCACAAAAGGTTAAATAAGTTGTCACCGTACATTGTACCATTTAGCGTGACATATGTCTGAATATTTTGTGAGGAATATTAAAATTTGTCATATATATGATACATAAGTGGCAAAACATTTCGTCACAAAAGGTTAAATAATTTGTCACCGTACATTGTACCATTTAGCGTGACAAATGTCTGAATATTTTGTGACGAGTATTAAATTTTGTCATATAAAATAATGTCTTTCGTGACATATAAGAATTTGTCTCTTAAAGTTTATTTTTTGGTGACAAACTTATATATCGTCGCTATAGTGTAATCTATTATGACGCTATTATTTTTTGTCACAACAAATTGTCACAAAAAATAGTTTTTTTTGTAGTGTTAATTGATGGAAATTATAGACAAGATCTTAGAGCTCTTGTTGATAGTGGTGCTGATTTAAATTATATTCAAGAAGGAATTATTCCTACCAGGTATTTTCATAAAACCACTCATTCTATTAGTGCTGCTAATGGGCAGAAAATGAAAATTGATTACAAACTTCCTAAAGCTTATATTTGCAAAAATAAAGTTTGTATTCCTAATAGCTTTTTATTAGTAAAAAATATTACTAACCAAGTTATACTTGGAACTCCTTTTTTAAAGAAAATATTTCCTATAAAAAATATTGATGAAAAAGGATTTATAGGAACTTTTGAAGGAAAAGAAATATCTCTTTAGTTTATTGTTGAACCTTTTACTAGGGTTCTAAATCAAATAAAAGATTCTTTAATCGAAAGAAAAGAAAATCAGATTAATTTTCTTAAACAAGAGATTGAGATAAATGATCTTGATAATATTTTAAAAAATCATAAATTACAAGATAAAATTAGATTACTTTATAATCAGTTCTCTTTACAAATTTGTAATGACCATCCAAATGCTTTTTGGGAAAGAAAGAAACATATTGTTTCTCTCCAGTATGAAGAAGATTTTGAGGAAAGGAAGATTCCTACTAAGGCTAGGCCTTGCCAAATGAACAAAGAGTATTTAAATCTTTGTAAAAAAGAGATTGAATCTCTTCAAAACAAAGGGTTAATAAGACCCTCTAAATCTCCTTGGTCATGTACAGCTTTTTGTGTTAATAAACAAGCTGAACAAGAATGAGGAGTGCCTAGGTTGGTTATTAACTATAAACCTTTTAATACAGTTTTGAAATGGATTAGGCATCCAATCCCAAATAAAAAGGATTTACTTGATAGACTTTATGATGCCCTTATATTTTCTAAGTTTGATTTAAAATCGGGATATTGGCAAATTCAAATCCATGAAAAAGATATTTATAAAACCGTTTTTAATGTCCCTTTTGGACAATATGAGTGGAAAGTAATGCCTTTTGGATTGAAAAATGCCCCTTCAGAATTTCAAAATATTATGAATGATATTTTTAACCCTTATAGTGATTTTATTATAGTTTATATTGATGATATTTTAGTATTTTCAAAAAATATTGAAAGTCATTTTAAACATCTTGATTTATTCAAGAAAATTGTTATTCAAAATGGTTTGGTTATATCTAAACCAAAAATGATCCTTTTTCAAACAAAAATTAGATTTCTTGGTCATAATATTGAAAAGGGAAAAATAATTCCTATTAATAGAAGTATAGAATTTGCTTCTAAGTTTCCTGATCAAATTATTGATAAAACTCAGCTCCAAAGATTTCTTGGAAGCTTAAATTACATTTCCCCTTATTATAGAAATCTTGTTGAGGATGCAGCTATTCTTTATGATAGATTAAAGAAAAATCCAAAGCCGTGGACTGATAGTCATACACAGGTTATTAAAAAAATTAAAGGAAAGGTTATAAATCTTCCTTGTTTAATGCTTGCTAATCCCAAATGGGAAAAATTATCGAAACTGATGCTTCTGATATTGGTTTTGGAGGTATCCTTAAGCAAAAGGATCCTATTAATAAACAAGAATATCTTGTTAGGTTCCATTCTGGAAAATGGAGAGATAGTCAAAAGAATTATGCTACTATAGCAAAAGAAATTTTGGCTATTCTCAAATGTGTGTTTAAATTTCAGGATGATTTATATAATAAAAAAATTGTTATTAAAACTGATTGTCAAGCTGCTAAATACATGTTTAATAAAAACTTTGATCATGAAATCTCTAAACAAATGTTTGCTAGATGGCAAGCTCAATTAGCTCCTTTTGATTTCGAAATTATTTATAAAAAAGGAACTGATAATAGTCTTCCTGATTTTCTAACCAAAGAATATTTACAGGATGCGTGAAGCCAGAGGAATTCTAGAGTTACCTCCCCACAGATTTTATAAATCTATTAATTGGGATAAATCTAAGAAAATTCATAATTATGTGAAAAAAATCGTGTATGTTTTACATGAACATGACAAGGATATTATTTATTTGGAGGATAAAATCTATTATGAAATTCTTAATCCAAGAGTCAACATCGATTATATTGAAAGGAAAAGTCAATATGAAAATGCTTGTTTCCATATTAATTCTAGCAGATATTTTAAGGAGAAACTCCTTGAAGAAATTAATTGGTATATTGCTTGATTTTGCAGGAATGAATTCTCCTAGGAATCAAGTTATAAATCTTTGGAATTGGGAAAAATTCAAATATGATTTTGATCCCCCTTTGATTGGTCCTTATGATATCAGGACTAATATTAAATCTCCTGGCCTTGAAACTGTTTGGCGTCATAAATTATTGATTCCAAAGCATATAGCTTATCAGAATTATTTAGAAGCTCAAATCGAGCAGACTAAGTCTTTATGTTCTTATCTTAATGTAGATCATGGTCTTGATCCATATATTGAAGAGGATGAGAAACAGCTTATAGCTGTAACAGAGAAACTAAAAAAGCTAATAGCTTAAATTCATATTTCAGGATGCAACCTCGAGGAGGAGGAAGAAATCCCTCTAATAGAGGAAGAGGTGGAAGAACTATTGCCCAATTTGGTAAACAGAAGCTTATAGCTGAAAATATTGCTAATATTTCATTATCATCCTCAAGTAATACTCCAAAGGATGACCCTTTATACAAAGAATTTTTGGAGTTTAAAGCTAAACAAGAGAGTAATACTCAAACTGCCCCATCCTATGCTATAGTAGGGGATGAAGAAATTGAGTCCGTTGATCTGTTATTTGAGCAGAATTCTCATAAAGAGTTAATACTACTCTTAGAAGATAAAGACTTGAGATGGAAGGATAATATCTGGCATCTCATGCAAAGGTATTTAGATACTGCATCTTTTACTGTTGGTTCATATAAACAGCGAACTCACTTTGAGAATATACTCAAGGTAACAGGATCCTGCGAATTTGATTATTTTTATGCAGGAAGACAGACTAAAGTTTATAACTTTAGTAAAGTGATTATTAAGCAGATAATATCTGCAGAAGAGTGGGGTATTAGTACACTCAGAGAAAGAGAATATAGTCTTCAAAATTCCCAAATAAAAATAAAATTTAATTATTGGGATTATGTTGAAGCCTTTAATAAAGCTTTTCTTTATGAAAATGAGCTTCATAAGCATTCATGGTTTTTTAAATTTTGTCTGAATGTTTATAACAAGGACATTCCAAACTGGTTATACCAATGGTGGCTTAGTTTTGGCTCTACAACGAAAATTTTGCCAAGCACTTTTCAGTAATTATATTCCCAATGGGTGGAAATTTCTCCAAAAATTATTGAGGAACAAAATAATGGAAGATGGATAGAAGGAATGCCTTCTTTACATTTTTTCACTGAATTTGGAATTCCATGGATTTGGAAATGGGAACCAGAGTTGGGAGAAACTCAACAGAAGATACCATGTATCTTTAGGACTTTCTATACAAAGTTCTGGAGAAAAATGATGCAAATTAATAAGGAATGAGCCATTGAAGGTCAAGAGACTTTAGATAATATTAGAAAGAAGATTGAGGAATATACAATCCTGGAGGAACAGAATAAAACTCCGAGTTCATTTGAATATATTTCACATAAATTATATTTTCAAAAAGGACAAGTTTCTAATGAAGAGAAAGTAACTTCCTATTTAAAGGAAGTAAAGAAAGATTTAACGAAAAATTTCAGCTTTAAATCTCAATCGAGTGTTTCAATGGATACATTATCCAACGAAGACTATTGCCCAGCAGGTGAGACACAAAATCCTTATGAAGGAATTTTTGAAGATATTGATCAGTTATTCAAAAATATTTGAATAAAGAAGGAAAAGACAAGATGGGGTCCTGAAAGGATGATATGCCAGCTACCTCACCAGCTATTTCCACTTTTGGAAGGAATCTTTACTTTAATAAAGTAACCTGCTGTTTACAGTCTGTATCGTGCTTAAGTTCAGCTTGTAAATTTCTATAATATTCTGAGTGAAAAATTTTGCAATCTTGCAAGTCTGGTGTGCATCAACTAATAAGTAAGTTTATATACATTTTAGTTATTAATTTTACAATTTTATGTTGTATTTATCCGCCTAATATGGCCGGTTAAATTTTATTGTGTTGAATAATATCAGGTAACTAGAATCAATGTTCATGGCGGGGGTTTAAAAAAAAAAAGAAGAAAAAAAAAAGGGAAAAAAAAAAAGAGTACCAGATCGAAAAAATTTATTTCTGGGATGGTTCAAGTTAAAATAAGTCAAGATTAGGTTTAATACCGAAGTCTGGATTCGCCCATTCTGTTGCCATGTTTTAGGCGTTCTTAGGGCTTGCCTCCATGACTGGTTAAGAACTAAATCTATAGCTTGTTTTAATCTGGTAAAATTACCATGTACAGTATAAAAGTTTTTGATATGGTCTCACCAAAGGATTTAATTTTGTTATTTAATTTCCGCCTTAATATAAATACATAATATACTATATGTATTAAACATAGAGGTCTTCTTTGAAAACTCCCCATGAGTTGAAAAAATTCCTTTTTGCTCCCAATTTTCAAAAAAGTTCTCCTTCACTCCCCAAATGAAAAATCAAAAGTTCTGTTTACTCCCCATTTTTTTGAAATGTTGTATAAAAATTTAAGAATCACGTAACTAAATCACCAGATCTGGTATATTTTTCCCAGATCTGTGTATATACGCAAATCTGAGGAAAATATAGCAGATCTGGTGATTTAGTTACGTGATTCTTGAATTTTTATACAACATTTCAAAAAAATGGGGAGTAAACAGAACTTTTGATTTTCATTTGAGGAGTTCAGAGGAACATTTTTGAAAATGGGGAGCAAAGAGGAATTTGAGTTTCCATGTGGGGATTTTTCGGGAATTCCCCGTTAAATATACACGTATATATATTAAATAATATTATAGCTTAAAAAATATTTTAACATAATTATATATTTATTTTAACATATATTATATATTTATATTATATTATTATTACAATTAATTTATATTTTAACATAGTAATATTATTTGAACAAAAATATAATATATTTATATTACATTATTATTACAATTAATTTATATTTTAACATAGTAATATTATTTGAACAAAAAACGTAAGGCCTAGGTTTCGAACCCAGAACCTTAGGTATGTGAGGGGACCTCTCAACCAACTGGGCTAGCAATATCCTTACATTTCTTTTGTCAACAATTTTATTTGACTGTTTCCTGCCCAAACGCATTTAACGGTTTCCATCCAAAATTTGACGGTGGGATTAAAATTGTCACAAATTGAATCCAACGGGATCAAAATTATCAATTTTTAAAATAATGGGAGCAAAATTGTAAATGGCCCAATCCTATGGAACCAAAAATGTAATTTGCTCTTAAAAATACTTAAAAGGCATGTGTCAAACTGCGTATTCATTCATAATTAAAAAAAATTAGGGAAAATTACATCCAACTACCCTGAGGTTTGCCCTAATTACGAATCAGTCCCTCTTTTTTCATTTATTACATATCAATCCCTAAAAACACTGTTTCAATTACAAATCAGTCCGTCTTTAGGGGTTAAAATGTAATTGAAACAGTGTTTTTAGGGGTTGATATGTAATAAATGAAAAAAGAGGGACTGATTCGTAATTAGGGCAAACCTCAGGGTAGTTGGATGTAATTTGCCCAAAAAATTATGTCATCATGTCTATATCATATTATATTAGTATAAAATGGGATAGTCATCCTTACTCCTAAATTTTACTGACAAAAAAATGAAAATATATATATACCAGTATCGCTTTATGCTTATTCCCATATCATAACATAAAATTTATGCTACATTTATTCAATTTGCAATCTAGGAAGAATACTGTTCAAAATAATTGTCACTTATTGAAAAAGGAAAAGCTTCTTGAAAGCATTGAAAGAAGATATGAGAATAAGGTAATTAATTAACTTAGCTCAGATCAGTGTACAATTTACGTTTAAATAGAGTTATATACATGGTGGGATGTATGTGTAATTTTAGCAAAACTATTCTAACTAAATACATAAAAGCTCTAACTCATATTGAACTATCCGTTATCATGAACTGCGCTTTTATTAAGGTGAACTGCGATTTTCTCTAATACTTAATGAGTTATTCTCTGTGCCAGAGTCACGTTTAGGCTTAAAGTTGGATCGCACTGACTGCTAATAAGCTTAACATTTCTTGGGTCTATTAATAAGAAAATAATGTACGTTACAATTTTATGAAATAAATGTCTTATTACAACAAGATTTATCCGTAGTGGTCCAGAATTTATTCGTAATATTGGTAAGGGCCACACGTCTGAAAGTTCTCAACCAAGGAACGCAGGTTGGGCATTTAATTATTAATTCAAGAGTTATTATTATTATTATTATTATTATTATTATTACTACTACTACAAGTACATATTATATCTAGTAGTACCTCAACCACCGGAGGATGATCTCTGCTCACAGAATTTCTGTCTGCAACAATTTTTTCGGCAAGAGTGTTCTTGAATTCCTCGTACCTTACCTACATCGTATAAATGCCACCAAATTTTAAATAGATTAGTCTGAAATGCCATCACATATGGAAATGTTTCAAGAAATTTCATTAATCGAGGTAGAGCAGTGGTTCGATATTATATTGGATTAATTAAAAATTTTCATACTTAAATATTTAGATACGAATTATAATTAATAGAAAAAATTTTAAACTTTTATAATTTGACCGGAGACAAATAAGAAAAAAAGAAAATCATATTGATATAACATAATCATATATCCATAGGATCCCGTACGGAAGACGTAATGAGAAGAATTGCGTGACAACATGATCTTCCTTTTAGTTTATAAAACATAACAATATATATATTCAATTTTATTAAATTTAAGTTCTGTTTACCCAAAATTATAATTTGATATGTTTGAAATTGAATCTCCATTGACCCTCTTAATTGCTATTTACAATTGTGTTAATCAGTTGATAGAAATTTCATTATTCATGATAGATTCGAACCCGTCATAGAGAAGTTGAATTTCATTCCCCAATATCGAAAAGTTTTAGAAAGTATTAGTCATACTTATACAATATTATTTTTTAAGAGTTAATCCTCATTATATTTATTAGTTAAGATTAAGTTATATTTGTATATAAGCATTCAACAAACAATTTTGTTTGAATTTGTAAAAAAGCTCCAATAAGTTATAGCTAATATTATGTTAGATATGCTAGATTTTAATGAGTTATAATTAATATTATGTTAGATATGTTAGATTAGATTTACCTTCAATGAATTAATATAATTTCACCTAATTGTAATCTCACATTTTTTCTTGGTGGGAAATTGTATTAATTTCACTTAATCACACCCACTTTCCATGATTTCGTAAGAGAGGTTAATCAATGTTAGTAGCGGGTTAATCTTACCTAATCAAGCCCGAATAACATAATATCACCTAACTAACACAAAATTAAATGAAATTAAATCAAATAAAAAGATTTAATGCACCGTAAGTCATTCTTCCTTACCCTATTATAAAAAAAAACCTATTAAATCAAATAAAAAGATTTAATGCACTGCAAGAACTGTTGTTTTAGTAAAAGGCAGCTAGTCATATATATGACAAAATCAAAACTATAATATAAACACCCATCATATCATCAATAGTGTAAAATACTGAAAGTATAATTTTTCTTTCCATATTCAAAATTATTCTTTCTTTCAAAATTCTAGCTAGTTCCAGCTAAACTTAGTCCGAACACACAATATTAATGTTGCAAACCTCAATTTCCTTCTTGTCAGCAACAAACTCACTGTTAGCAAACTTTCCCGCATCTACACTCTCTTCCTCTGCAAAATAAGCCCCAGGGCAGCCATTCTTCACCCCATACTTCCTGCAAAAGGGAATCCAAAACCTGGAAAATTTCCAGGCCTGTTTCAGGGCACGATTCGTTACGGAAGAACCCCCGTCATCCGAGAGATAAACACAGAGCTTATCAGGGGGATAATCCAGGGCCAAAGCCGATATAACTGTGTTCATCACTCCCAAACCGGGTTCCTTATTCCGGTCAGCGGTGCACACAAACACATCAATGGGGGGTAGTTGCTTTTCGTCCCGGTTCAATCTTTCCGGGTAGGCAGTTCGAGTAACGGGCCTCCATTTGGAAGCCATGTTGATGAACCAAAGGAAAGAGAGTATGAGCTCAGAGATGAAGATTAGAAAGTGGGGGAGAAAGGGACTGGAATTGTCGTTTTGGGTGATCATTTGGTGGAGAGATGTGATTCTGTAGTAAAATAAGGAGAGTATAGCGATTCCATGGAAGAAAAAATGGAGCCTGTTTATGAGCAGGTCTGTTTTCTTGACATGGCACTCGTTGAGAGGAAGGGATGGAGCTGGTTTCTCCATGGCTTCTGCTTCGATGCAGCAGTACTGATGAATGGTGAATAGATGATGCAGGTTTTTGCTCTATTTGTAGAGGATTTGAGGGCCTCTATATGTCTTTTCTTGCTATTAATTTAATGTTGTGGTTCAATCTTCCACCTCAATTTAATGTTTTATTAATTCATGTTTCGTATTTTTATAACGTATCTTGCTTTACAAGCAAGACGAAATCTTAGAACGGAATGATTAAAAGTTGTCACAAAACCTTTTTTTTTTTTTTTAATATCAGTAATTACAAAAATAATATTGAAGATTATTACAAGTTATATATTCAGTGGGAGGCCTGTTTAGTAAGAAATTAGAAATTATGAATATTATTCTCATCCTAGTCCATCCATACACATTTTTGTGCATGTAATATTAATACGATCTCTTCCGGCATTTATGCACAGGGACGGGGCCACATGGGGGTGGGGGCCCCCACCCCCCCCCCCCCCCCAAAAATTTGAAAAATTTTATTTATCCCTATATAATTTAGAAAATTTGTAGTTTTATCCCCCTAATTTTAGATTTCCGCTTCCCCTAATTACAAATTTTAGTCCTTTTATTTTAAAAATTTTAGTTTCACCCCCTCCACCCCCGCCCCGTAAATCCTGTGTGACACCCCGCTTTTCCAATCATCCGAGCAGACGCCACGTGTCGATTTCCTTGCGTGCTGTTAATTGCTTAATTTACTTTTAGTTGTTGCTTATGTGCTATTTAATGTTTTAATTCTGTGATTTTGTGCATTGCGTGACATTATTTTGAACTCTTTTAGAGTTTAGGTGTCTGTTTGTAATTTTCTCCTTTTAGGGGTTTTCCGGTCATTTCTCGTTCGATCGAGGTTTCGACCCCTTGGACCTCTTCAACACGTTCGGCGCATCGAAACGAGTCCGTAGACTCTGAGTTTGTCCAATTCTGACGTCGTTAACCCTTCTTTCGGGCGTTCCGTGCATTGAGGACCCGAGATATAATACCCTGAATCCTCGTATTTCGTGCAAACCAGCCCAGCTCTCTCTCTCTCTCCTCTCAGCCGTTTCTCCCGCGTCTCACACCTCCCACACACACTAGAAACATGCACAAGCCCGTTCTCGCTCGTTTCTCGACGGTTTTCGACGTGCAAGTAGTGGAAATTGATCAGCTCGACGAGCCCGTCACGATGGTACCAGAATCGGGTCCTGAAACCTAGCGGTGGTGGCGTTACGGCAAGGTTCAGGCGATGGGATTTATGCCCGCCACTTCGCCGCCCCTTCGCGGCGGTCTCTGGCGGCTTTTC
Source organism: Lantana camara (assembly GCA_037501455.1). Lineage (NCBI taxonomy): Eukaryota > Viridiplantae > Streptophyta > Magnoliopsida > Lamiales > Verbenaceae > Lantana > Lantana camara. Next base: position 119,739,918 of record CM074857.1, read on the forward strand.
TCAGACACGCGCCCAACCCTTGTTAGAAGACCTCCCAGCGCAACTCTGGCTTTAGCGGCGCGGCCAGCGGTGGCCGGACGGCGGCGCATGCGCCACCTAAATTCACGCCGCGGCGGCACGTGCACTGTATCGCTCAGTTTCATCGCGTTCCGATGATCCTTTCCGGCGAGAGGGGCCGATTCCCTACCTTTTCCGACCCCCTGATTCCATTTCTGGCGTTACTTTAGGCTAACGACGACCGGAGGTGGCTGAACCGGCGACGAGACAGCGGCGGGACTTTGGTGGCAGTTGAGGGCCATTTTCCGGCGGGTTTTAGTGGTGGTCCCTTTATAAAAAATGATCAGTGGGTGGAGGACGACCTTCTCACGTTGGCCCCGACTCGAGAACCGGCCATTGGCAGCGGACCTGTGGCGGACCGGCTGTGAACCGGTGGCCCATTTTTTCGGCGTTTGGCTAGGGGCTTTCGAAGGCCTCGTTACGGGCTTTCCAATGGTACGTTCGGATTTCGTTTTCGTTTTACGGTTTGCGTTTAATTTCAGTTTAAGTTCTAGGGATTTAGTTTGGTTTTTCGTCAACGAAATCCGGTATGTTTGGTTTTTTCTGAAATTGGTTGAGGGCTTTTGGCAAGCAGGCCGAGGCGCACGTTTCTGTGCTTCCGGGGATTTTTTCGACCACCAGAGGCGGTGTTCCGGTGGCGGCCGGTGATTGTTCGGCTGGCTACGATGGTGGCATTCCGGTGACTTTCGGACAGTAGGACCGTTTCGTTGTGGTTAGTCTTACGCCGCTTACCGTTCGTCAATCGGATGTCCGGTTGATTTTATATGAATTTTTGAAATTGTTGTATTTATTTTCGTTAATTGTTTTAATTGGAAATTTCGATCTTGTATGAACTATGAATTGAAATTATAAGTTGTATGATATTTGGGAACTAAATTGCTTCTGTAATTAGATGAAACGTAAGAAATGAATTATGAAAGACTAAGTTATATTTAATTTAAATGAATTGCTTAAGTATGTTAATTGTTAGAAAACTGTGAAATATGCCTATGTGTAGTTACATATAAAATTATTATGTCATTTGTGTTTATCCTTTCGAGAATTGGTTCATGATATGAATGGAATTCTTAATGTCCTAATTCATTTTATGTAATTAATGTTATGAATTTTATAAGCTATGCATCTCTTGATATGTAATATGAATTGTAATATGCTCTGAATGATTTGATTGTATAGTTGTGGCTTATATGTTGCATCATTTATATTCGTGAGCTTGGCCGTGCGTCTTTGTGATTGTGATTTGAGTTTGAGTCTTGTGTTCTGTGTGTTCGGTCGACCAGGGTTTTTCCAGGGAGTGTCGGCCAGCTGTTTGGGTTCCAGTGGGATTTCTTGGCTCGTGTTTTCCGTTCTCGTCGGTGTGAGGTGAGGTTTTAGGATTTTTGTTTTAGTTAAAGCGACCTACAACTCTCTGTGTTCGTTTTTAAGCCTGCATGTGATTATTCTATTATATTTATATAATAGATATGTGTTTATATGATATGTTTATGAATTTGTCATAAGATTATATTTGATACGATTTGATTTGTGAGTATTTATGTTTTGCTTATGTATGATAATGATATGGAAGTAAGGTTGGAAACCCATACTCGCCGGGTATAAGATATGATCTGTTATGTTGATTACGAAATGGGATAGGAGTTTTCTCTTTTGATATGATACGAATATGCTCAGTATGTTATATTTTGAATAAGATAAGATAAATGTACGTTTGATTTGAAAATGGTTTTGGTATGCAAAACCCTAGTCCCAGTTCATAGTCTTTCTTTTAATATGTGCTTTGCTCCTTATTATGTATAGTGTGTGTGTGTGTGTTCAACCCCCTCACTCAGTCAGTGGACTGATCCTCACCCCACCTATGTTTTTAGTTTGTAGGTGCAGGTTGTTGGAGTTCGAGCTAGGCGGCGTGTGTCGTGTCTGTCGAGTCAATGGCTTTTGTTAAGTCTGTTAAGTAGTCTGTTCTGGTTATGTTTCTAATTTATAAACGTATATACTCTGTACAGGTTTATGCTTACTGATTGTATGTATGGAATTCGGGACAGGTTAGGACAGGTTCTTGGATTAGTTGAACCCGTCTTTATTGTGAATATTTTCGGGACAGGCTTCTAGGACCAGTTGAACTCGTGTAGATGATATTAAATGTATTGATATGTTTGATGTTTAAATTTTTGAAAATTCGTATTATTTGCTTTGCTTCCGCTTTCAGGCCTGGTTTTATCTGTTGTGCAGGGTTTAGGTACCGCCTAGCTTAGGCAGGGTCTTGTTTGTCACTCGTCCGCTATTGCTTGGTTCGTGTACGGATTTTCCATTTCGTATGCGGATTGGGCTTTAGTGCGGGGGATGTGGTGGCCTAGCGTTCCGGGCGCTACATCCTGGTTACGTCCTTGCGTATGCAAGCCGACCCATTTTCAAAAAACTGTCGTAGTTCTATGATATTCAATTCACGCACATTCTTGTATAGTGTGGATCTCTCCATGACAGTACGTGAGTGTGACCTTCCTTTGTATTACAAGTTACACATTTAGTAAAAGCCTTGTTTAGTAAGGAATTAGATATTTTCGTGTTGACCAACACTCACAGATTATCCTTGTTAATTTGGTCTCTTCTGGAAGCATGGACAGATTGTTGGGTAGCCATCTTACATCGGAAGATTGAAGGAAATTTGTCTAATATATAAGTGTTCACCTAATTCCATTAGTATGACCTTTTGGGAGATACCCAAAAACAAATCCGTGCGGGTTTGACCCAAAACGGACAATATCATACTAATATGGAGTTAAGGTGAATGTAACATCCCGCTCGTCCGGCCGTACAGGTACGCGGTTCGAGAGTGCTAAGTGCGCATTTAAAGCTTGATGAACTCCACCTTGTTGCTTCCCTTGTGATGTTGCGTGTTTGTTGTTGTTGTTGTGTGATTTGCTACCTTTCCTAGCGTGTTTTTGCTGCTCTCTTGCTGTTGTTTTGCTGTGGTGTGAAGCTGCTAAGTTGCCCTGCTGCTGCTGCGAGCATGGAAGAGAAACAGGGGCTGGAAATGTTGATTTCGTAGCCTGCTACAGGCGGTCTCGCCCACAACCGTGGGAAGGCATTTTCTGGTCGCGCCCGCGGCCAGATTTTGGGCCACTTTTGAGATGGAGCTACTGAACTTACTGGAGCACGACCACCTCGAAGCAGTTTGCGACCCCATTTAGAGCTTTTCTCGAGTTGCTGCTGTTGCTTTTGTTTTTGAACTGTTGCGCTTGTGTGCTTTGTGTGTGCAGGCGTGTTTGTGTTTATATCTATATATAGTATATACATACATGTGTATGATATATTATATATATAGTGTGTGATGCATGAGTATGTATATATTATATATGTATATAGAGTACGTGTGTGTATATGTAATATATATATACATGCAATTTATTAAATATGTTACTACGTGTATATATATATTTATATATATACTATTTATAAACTTTGTGGCTGCATGTGTAATTATATGTAATATGTTATATATTAAATATATATTTAAGTATGATTTATATGAATTCGTTCTTATGTAATATGATCTTAAATAATTCGATCTTGCCTACATGACTTTCGTGCTTTGTTTTGTGCTTTCTAATGTCCTTTTTTTATTTGTTTATGATTTATATGCTATGTGACCATATTATATTACGTGTTAAGTTGCATGTTTTAAACTTATGGCTTAACTTGAATGCTCGTTTTTAATTTATGAACTTATATGCTCTTATGTGCCCTAAATGCCACTTTATTTCACTTTTTATGCATTCTTTGCCTCTTATATGAACTTTAAGTCTATGAATGCTCGTGGTATGCTAATATACGACTTAGTATGAGTTTATTTGACTTGTGATGAGTTTGATTCTTGGATTAATTGTGTGATATTTCGTTATTTGCTCCAATATGTCTAAGTGTGAACTTATATGAAATGTATTGCATCATTTGCATTCATATGCATTCGTCGAGCGTCTATTTGGTACATTTTGAGTCTAAGTTCCTCATTTGTTGTTTGTTTTGTCCTTAGGTTCGTTCCGTGGGTGACGAGGAGGTTCCTTAGAAATGTTTGGGTTCGTTTCGTCCGGTTTGATCGACAAGGTGAGGTTTTCTTTCTTTTAGTTAAGTGACCTACAGGTTACAACCCTACTTGTATTTTAGGCCCGCATGCGACATACCTACATATATATTTAGGTAAATATGTGTTTAATTAGTATTTTGTGGGAATTGTCCCGTTTGCTATGAATCAATTGAAAAACGTTTTTATATATATACGTAAACTATTTTACGTTTGTTTGATTTAAAAAGGGTTGGCGTGTGTGAATGTTTTGAAACAACGAGTTATGTTATGAAAATTATGATTATTTAAAAATTATGATTTATGAATTATGACTGGGCCTCGGAGATTCGTGCGAAGGAGACCCGGGACGGTGTGGGCCATCGGGTAGTCCCTAGCATGGTCTCCATACTGAAAGGATCAACCCTGAACCCACTAGGAGGTTTGGTGGGGGAAGGATTCCTTGGGTGTGAGCCTCATGAAGCTCACGACCCTGACTGTATGAACGATGGGTAGGGTCCGCTGCCCTTCCATCACCCTAAGAAGAGGTATATATATGTTTGAATTATGTTTTCTTATGATTTATGATTCCGATTTGATTTATGAAAGGAGTTAGGTGGTCTGAAACTCGTACTCGCCGATTTGTGTGATTTTGATTATGAATTTAATTCGTGAAACGGGAGTGGACTTCTAATTATTAAAATTGGTTGATTCTGGCCTTTGGCCTCAACTTTTTCTTTATTTGTTAGGGACTTAAGGGCATAACTTGTTTTAGCGCGCCTTGGGTTCCAGAAGGCGTATCTTGAGCTCGGGAATTCGGATTCGAATTCCGGAAGAGACGTTGGCCTCGTAACAAAGAATGAAAGCTAGAGAACTTGGTCTCTTATTTTTCTAAGCCCGTTTGATACCCCGTATTTTGCCCGAAACTGAGACCGTGTGACAGATTTGCCACATTTCACCATTTCCCCCATAACTTATTCAATATTTGACCAAAACACCCCAAACTTGGACCCACACTATACTAATTCATCCCTCTTTCACCCTACATCAGCCTCATTCATTCCAGATTCAAGTGAGGAGAAAAAAGGGCTGAAAACCGTGACCTAAGAGAAGGAAGAGGAGGACTATTCATTTTGGCCATTTCAACCTCAATACTCATCCGATTTGCCTCAAATTCGAAAGGTAAGCTTATGGTTTTATTCTACATCTTCTCCTCTATAATTTAACACCTTATTTGCTGAATTTCATGAAGAGATGAGCATGATATGGACTTTGGAGTGAATAGTTAGGTTATATGAATATTTGGATGAATTCTTGCAATCTTTGTTTCTTTTCTTGAATTAATGAGTGAAATATGATCTAATTGACTTCCATGTTTTATTTCTAAGTGTGATTTTCGTGGAAATTGCATGATAATTAACCCACCATAGTTGAATCTCCATTAAAGCTTGATGAACTCCACCTTGTTGCTTCCCTTGTGCTGCTGCGTGTTTGTTATTGTTGTTGTGTGATTTGCTACCTTTCCTAGTGTGTTTTTGCTGCTCTCTTGCTGTTGTTTTGCTGTGGTGTGAAGCTGCTAAGTTGCCCTGCTGCTGCTGCGAGCATGGAAGAGAAACAGGGGCTGGAAATGTTGATTTCGTAGCCTGCTACAGGTGGTCTCGCCCGCAACCGTGGGAAGGCATTTTCTGGTCGCGCCCGCGACCAGATTTTGGGCCACTTTTGAGATGGATCTACTGAACTTGCTGGAGGAGATGGCGCGACCACCTTGAAGTAGTTTGCGACCCCATTTAGAGCTTTTCTCGAGCTGCTGTTGTTGCTTTTGTTTTTGAACTGTTGCGCTTGTGTGCTATGTGTGTGCAGGCGTGTTTGTGTTTATATCTATATATATATATATATAGTATATGCATGCATGTGTATGATATATTATATATATAGTGTGTGATGCATGAGTATTTATATATTATATATGTATATGGAGTACGTGTGTGTATATGTAATATATATATACATGCAATTTATTAAATATGTTACTACGTGTATATATATATTTATATATATACTATTTATAAACTTTGTGGCTGCATGTGTAATTATATGTAATATGTTATATATTAAATATATATTTAAGTATTGATTTATATGAATTCGTTCTTATGTAATATGATCTTAAATAATTCGATCTTGCCTACATGACTTTCGTGGTTTGTTTTGTGCTTTCTAATGCTCTCTTTTTACTCGTTTATGAGTTATATGCTATGTGAACATATTATATTACGTGTTAAGTTGCATGTTTTAAACTTACGGCTTAACTTGAATGCTCGTTTTTAATTTAAGAACTTATATGCTCTTATGTGCCCTAAGTGCCACTTCATTTCATTTTTTATGCATTCCTTGCCTCTTATATGAACTTTAAATCTATGATTGCTCGTGGTATGCTAATATATGACTTAGTATGAGTTTATTTGACCTGTGCTGAGTTTGATTCTTGGATTAATTGTGTGATATTTCGTTATTTGCTCCAATATGTCTAAGTGTGAACTTATATGAAATGTATTGCATCATTTGCATTCATATACATTTGCCGAGCGTCTATTTGGTACATTTTGAGTCTAAGTTCCTCATTTGTTGTTTGTTTTGTCCTTAGGTTCGTTCCGTGGGTGACGAGGAGGTTCCTTAGAAATGTTTGGGTTCGTTTCGTCCGGTTTGATCGACAAGGTGAGGTTTTCTTTCTTTTAGTTAAGTGACCTATAGGTTACAACCCTACTTGTATTTTAGGCCCGCATGCGACATACCTGCATATATATTTAGGTAAATATGTGTTTAATTAGTATTTTGTGGGAATTGTCCCGTTTGCTATGAATCAATTGAAAAACGTTTTTATATATATATGTGTAAACTATTTTACGTTTGTTTGATTTAAAAAGGGTTGGCGTGTGTGAATGCTTTGAAACAACGAGTTATGTTATGAAAATTATGATTCTTTAAAAATTATGATTTATGAATTATGACTGGGCCCCGTAGATTTGTGCGAAGGAGACCCGGGACGGAGTGGGCCGTCGGGTAGTCCCTAGCATGGTCTCCACACTGAAAGGATCAACCCTGAACCCACTAGGAGTTTTGGTGGGGGAAGGATTCCTTGGGCGTGAGCCTCATGAAACTCACGACCCTGACTCTATGAACGATGGGTAGGGTCCACGGCCCTTCCATCACCCGGAGAAGAGGTATGTATGTTTGAATTATGTTTTCTTATGATTTATGATTCCGATTTGATTTATGAAAGGAGTTAGGTGGTCTGAAACTCGTACTCGCCGAGTTGTGTGATTTTGATTATGAATTTAATTCGTGAAACGAGAGTGGACTTCTAATTATTAAAATTGGTTGATTTTGGCCCTTGGCCTCAACTTGTTCTTTATATATAGTATCACGGGTTAAATGTTTTGGCATGCAAAAACCACGCCCCGGTTCATGAATTTCCTTACTTTGAATATGCTCTGAATTATGTATATGTATGCATGAGTGTGTTAGCCCCCTCACCAGTCTTTAGGACTGATCCCTCCTCGTTGTTTACTTTTTCCCTTTTTTCTCTTTGAGTTGCAAGTGTTCGTTCTGGAGTTTGAGCTAGGCGGCGGTCGTCTTTTAAGTCTTTGATTTTAGTAGTGAGTCCCACGCATTATGTTTAGTTTATTTTTGTAATTTGAATTCATGAAATTATGTATATTATTTTAAATTTCGAATTTGAACCTGTATGATTTATTTGGCCCAAGGTGGGCATATTATGTATATCCTGTAGTAATTGAGCATGTATGTTTGTATGTTTGAGATCCTGGTGCTTCCGTATTCGTTTTTGTTTTGTTTGCACACTCTGAATTAGGGTCTTGACCGCCTAGCCTAGGTGTGATTTTTGTTTGTCACCCGTTCGCTGTAACTTGATGCGTGTGCGGAGTCCCTATTTCGTTACACGTGTTGGGTTATGGTGCGGGGGATGTAGTGCTCTGCGCTCCGGGGTGCTACGGTGAAGGCGTGCGCGGTCCCAACAAGAGGTATCAGAGCCCAGGTTCGGGCTTGTTAGAGTGATGGACTGCGTGTTATATGAAGTTCCCGATGTGATAACAAGACCGGAGACCTGCAGGGGTGCCTTTTGTCAGAGTGGCGGACTGCATGTTATGTAAAGTTCCCAGAGTGACAACAAGACCTGAGACCTGCAGGGGTGCCTTGTGTCGAAAGTCTTCCTGATAAGTGATGGTCAGGTAGTAGGTCTCGTTGGGTGATAACGGCGGTCTTGGTGTGATAACAAGACCGGAGACCTACAGAGGTGCCTTGTGTTGAAAGTTTTCCTGGCAAGTGGTGGTCAGACAACGGTCCCCGTTGGGTGATAACGATGGTCCTGACATTAAGAAGGTCACCCGCAAAGGAGTAGCATCTTCCTGACATTAATGAGGTCAGGCAGTGTGTCCCACAAAGGAGTAGCGACGGTGCAAGAAGTGGTGTGGTCTTGGTTTGAGGGATGGATTGTTGAGTAGCAAACTCATCCCACATCGGAATATTGAAGGAAAGGAAATTTGTTCAATATATAAGTGTTCGCCTAACTCCATTAGTACGAGGCCTTTTGGGAGATGCACAAAAAGAAATCCGTACGAGTTTAGCCCAAAGCGGACAATATCGTGGAATTACGGTGAAGGCACACGCAATCCTAATATAGACGGCTCTCCAAAAATCGTTGCAGTTCTTTGTTCGGTTTATGAATGTTTTCGTACAAGGTACATCCCTTCACAAGAGCATGTGTGAGACCTTCGTTTTTTATATTAATTTTTTTTTAAGAAACGACAAAGAGTTGTGAGGTTTTAGCGAGGCTCCTCCTCATATTATTAACAACCAAGAAAAAGTTATATAGACAAAACATCGTTTTTGATATTAATTGTCACTAAAGTGGAATATAAAAAAAAAATTGATTTAATTAAATAGAACATACATAGCAATTAATATATGATATGAACAATGGCAACGTGGACTACATGTTTACTTTAACAAAAGGTTTAAATATGTTTATGTTCATTATCAATTTCTAGAAGTCAATATCGTGCCATAATAAAAAACTATTCACTTCACATAAAATCTTCCGCTCGCGACAATGGGATAATATTTTTATTTTTATCTTTTCTTATCATATTTTGCTCTTTCGTGATAATCGATCTTTATTTAGTACTTTAGTTCGTGATTGGGTAAATATTATAACGATGACGGTGTGTTTATCTGAAAGAAAACGCCTATGACCCGTCTCTTTAACCCAATAAGTTATATGCAATTATGCATGCGTCTCCTTAAACAATTGTCAAAACAATTAGAGATTGGAAGCCAAATTTATAATTATGGAATAAAATTTATTGGGAATTTATATCTGCCTACATTGTATTTAGGTTTAATTATATATAATACAATTCATTTAAATTGAAAATTTATATTTTAGTACCTATAAATTTTATTTGGTTTGAGGTTCTAACAATCCCTAATCGTTTGTATGAGTGTTACGTTAAATATATTACTAAAATTATAAGATCATCTCTAAAGTTTATAAATATAAACAAAACAATCCTTATAAACTATAAATTTAACAACACAGTCTTAGAGTCACAAATCAATTAAAAAATCGGGGATATTTTTGGAATGACATAATGAAATTCTAACAAATGTCAAAAACCATAAAAGGTTCTCAAAAGTTAGGGACTAAAATATAATTTTTCGATTATGAACTCAATTATAAATATTAAATCAAATTATACAGAACAATCAAATGTAAATTTCACTAGAATTAAATGTATTGATAATCATGGAATGAACTTAAATATTTTTTTTTAGAAAAGTTCGCATGCACTACCTTGCGCAAAGTTTGAGGGACCCCTCAAGTTTTATGAGCATTTAGATTTATTATTATTACTTTTAGTTCTTACAAAAAATTACTTTTGTGTACTAATTTAGTAATTTCTAAAAAATTAATCTGAAATTTCAGCCCCTCAAATTATGTTTTTTAATTTCTTTAATCCCGTTATTTTCTATACAAACAGCGGTATGCTCTTTCATCCATGTTTTTCTTCTATGTCAACATTTACTATGCTTAGAATACTCAAATATTGAGATAATATATGAGCAATATTTTCTAGATACGACAATTCTGATATATAATGGTCCAAACTCGATGGTATCAAACCTCACACATGTCTAGTATTTGGGGAAAAAAAAAGTAACTAAGTATAATTGATGACAATATAAAATTTTGTTAGGAGATATTATGTCATTAGTTAATAACTGTGTGCACATATAATTACAACTAACTTAGTTTTGTAATTAAATAGTTTAAAAAGGGACAATTTTAGGTAGAATAACAAATTAATCGACAAATATAATATATTTATTATTATAATTATTAATTTAATTCGATCGAGTCGAGTTTGATGTATAATTTTCTTGACATATTAAGACTAGCCATGGTATATCATCTTTGGATTTGCAACTATCAACCATATATCAGGTCTAGTAGTTGAGAAACCCGCTGCAATTTTCATAAAAGAAACCACTCATATTAAAGCATCATACGTAAACTTAACGGTTTTATATTTCACCAGAAATTTTGTCCGAAAATAGAAGGCACAATCCTCAACCTTCGTTATTTTGAGTAACCCTAAACCTAGTACTCAAAGTTGATTCCCCCTAACAACATGTGAAAGACAAAACAATCGCACAAATCACAACCGAAACAACAGAAATGGAAGGTGAAACTCTGCCCTTATCCTTCCTCAACACCATTCCTTCCAGCAGCGGAAAATTCAGAACTGTCACGAATAACGGGACGAACGCTTGCATAACCATCTCGCTCCCCGTTTGGGCCCGCAACATCTTCACAGAACCGAGGATTAAAGAAGCAACATTCAGTATATAAAGGCTGCACAAAGGAACCATGAAGAGGGCTGGTGCTTGGAAGTCATACACTCCCATTTGGTACCGCTTCTCGAGTCCCTCATCGACCACCTTATTCGTTGGCAGAAAACTGGCTTTTTTTAAACCAAGTATATCCAATGTACATTCCAGAGTAGCATATAAGTAAGAAGTCAATGACTTCATGATCCATATCCGTTGCTCGACTGACCATGTCTTGATCGAGTGTCCCGTCGAGAAAACCTCCTGCAAGTTTTTCAGCTGCGCCGAGAGGAAAACAAGCGAAAACACGAGGAAATATGGACTTGAAACCTGTCGATTAAGAGCATGGAACCATTGGTTAAGACATTTCCCAATGGTTCTTTACTTATTTTTACTATCAATGCACCTAAAAAGAAGGGGCACTTTAGTGTCTTTAGTATAAATTTAAATAATTACACTGACATACTCTCAAGTTTCCTAAAGTTGTTAATATAATGTCAAATATGATGCATTAGTAACACAGTAAAATCAGATATCCTTAAAATTTTGGAGGTGGCTTCATCAAAATTCATCGGTCATGCACGTAACTTCATATTTAATCCCAATTTTTTCGTGCGATCAACAGGAAAGAAACACGAAACATACTTGGGGAAGTACCTCAGGATACAGAGGAATACCGCGAAGCAGACAAAGTTGAGGGACGATCCCTAACACGTAATAGGGCACGAAGTAAAAAGCGCCGTATGCAAACTCTGCATAACACATGCTCTGCCAAATCGACATTCTAAGTGAACCGTATAAAAGAGGAGAAAACCTCGACAGACCAACCTGGTTCAACCCAACATACCACCTCGTGTTTTGAACCAGAATTTCGCCCAGACTTATAGGAGATGCCCCCAGGAAACAAGGCCGCGAAGGCTCGCAGTACACTGAACGCCAACCTTCGCAGTGCAAATGAAAACTCGTGAAATAGTCTTCCACTACTGAAAAGTACCTGAATCCTACCTGCATGCGCTTGAATCATGAAAAAGATTAGTTACACAAAGGGTAGAATAACACCGACATTTCCTTAGGTTTGACTCCAAGTTTGATAAATTACGGAAACTTCCCCTATCAAGGAATATGTATTGCATCTATCGATTGATATTTGAGTTTATGTTCATGGCTATAATAACATTGTGTTAGGTAAATCTTATAGTATGGCGGGTGAATTTTTTGTAATTTATCAAATTTCACTAAAAGTATGCGTAATTAGACGAAGGTCCCAAACCTTAGTGTATGTCGGTGTAATTATCAATGCATCATTAAAGAATTTACATGGGTTACTTGCCTCTTTGCCCCATTTCGTGTCGTCGTCGTAGGTGCATGACGCCAGCAACTGCACCTCTTTTGTGTTGTTTGCGTAATTTGGTTCGTAATTTTTGTGGAACGACTTGATGAACTCGTTCGATGAACCGAATGCGTTCTTTAGCTGGATAAGATCAAGGTCTGCACAGAATGGATTGAATTGCTAATGGATATTGATATGGACGGAGATACACCATATCAAGAGAAAAGAGAAGGGATTGGATAGACTTAATATTATTCAATATTAGGGTATGCATTAGTTAGTTTATTTTAGTCGTGGACAGCTTTATAATTATTACGTTGTTTATTTCCTACTAGTACGTTGTTTATTTTCTTTAGGAGTCTCTAGTTGGTAAAAATCTTTAATTATATATTGTCGTCTTTTGATTAATTTCTATCCAATCCCTTCTCTTGTCTCTTGATATGGTGTATCTCCGTCCATCTATACTATATATACAAGGACAAAATATGATTTTCAAGAACTTGTATAGAAATAATATTACCTTGGTGGAATTTTCGAGTTCCGTAGAGTGCTTCCCTCTTTATATACAAGCAAGTTCCTGATAAAACTGGACCACGAAGCCCATCTAAGCCTTTCCATTTTGGCTGCAAATAGTTGTTATATAATCAAGTTTAAATCTCTTGTTATACTCATCAAACATATATTAGTTAGGGAAAATTCTAGCCCAGATCCGGTTTGGCCGAACCCAACCAATTAAAAGAGCAAGTGTAAGCCATCATTCCATTCCTTCTAGTGGTCTAACCTGGTGAACCTCTCATCAAGTTTCCTATCTTATATAATTCCGTGAGGGATATGATCAAAGTGGATACCTTTAGGTGGTATAATCAAAGCATGACTTGCTCTCTTGCTACGGGATTCGCCATGCCTGGCTGCAATTTTTTAATTGACCTGATTTATTTTTATATCATATATAGATTACACTTGCCATTTGATTGGTTACTCTCCCTAAATTTTCCACCAACCACACGGCAAGTGTAAAACACTCGCCCCCTCGTTACACCAGTTTGACCGAGCCAGGCTCGGTCTAGAATTACCCGTTTGTGAAGAAGGGGTATTGGTATTAGTTTTACCCAAACATATCTGATTTGGCCGTCATAAATGTCGGAGTCACTAATATTGTGAAACTTCTGAGGGAACTGCACAAATGCCAGGTTCGGGGACAGATGGGGATCGAGATGAAAGCACATAGCCTGTCGGGCTGATGATCGATCATTACAATACATGTCACAGTCCAGCATCAGAATATAGGCCGAATTGGTGATCATGGAAGATACACGAAGCTGCAAATCAATCATTAATTATTAAATTAAACATGATTACATCAAATAAACGCAGCCAAGGAAGATCAAATCAATTCAAGATTAACGAGAAATGCTAGGAGAGTTTACGAGAGTGTTGAGTGCCCCGGCTTTGAAGTGGTGATGATGCAAAGGCCTTTTCTCACGACTAACATAAACAAGACGGGGCATTTGCTCATCATTGTTATTTGCTTCGCTAATTACCTGCAAATATCATATATTATGTCAAAACAAATCAATTATTATATATATGTATATATATTTTGAGCAGGGAGGCCCTTGTAAAACTTATAATTGATTGATTCAAATACTTTGCATTATGAATTGTTTGAAAATATAAACTGATCATTGGTGAACTTTGGACTGCCCGATTGATTGATTAGCAATCATTTTGTTTATCATTCGGGGCGAAAGATTGATGTACATTTAACCTTATTCGGTCTGCAGACACCAAAATAGTGATAAGGGTACGAATTGATATATAAGTATAAATTTTTTATTAAATTCATCATATAAAAGATATTCAACGTGACACTTAATAAATTATTAAATTTAAGTGTGTCGGGGTATCTTTACAAATATTTTAAAAAATATTAATTAAAATAATGACAAGTTTTTTGACATATATATTTTTAAAAATATTATTATTATCATATTATTTGGTGATAAATATCACATTAAAAATCTACCACATATTAAATTAAAATTGAAAAAATTGTTATTACCATATTTATATCTTACTGGTAGGTGCACCGTATCAGAGAACACATGTATAAACTACATTTATTTATCTCAAATTGGAATCTAGGACTGGAAACTACTGTTCAAAATAATAGTCAACTTATTGTGTCTGTGCTTTGCGTCACGTTTAGATAGAGTTGGACCGCACTTGCTAATGACTAATAAAACTTTTTTTTTTTCTTAAGCATACAATAAACATACATGAAAATAGGGGTTAATAGAATGTATAATTATCATATCATTGTCGTTTATGATGATATGAATAATACTGTTTTAAACTAATTTGAATAATATTCTCTTAGACGGATATATAACAAATTTAAATGGATGTCAAATTTTAATCGATTTTTGAACTATGATTTCAATATAAATTATTTAATTATTTAATCTTAGATTTTTTTTTATCGAATTTTGAACTACTAATTTTTATAACATAAATTTATTTAATAATTATTTAATTTTTTATATATGTATTTTAAATAAAAAGGTTCATTTTTCAGCAAATGTAAGATTTTATCAAAAAAATAATTTGAAATATAATAATTTTACTAATAACATATATTATGTTATATTATCTCCTCATAAATGTCTAAAATAAACATTATGGTCACTATTAAAAACCTAAGTTTTTCAGTTAATAAATACACTAAGAAATTTACCTAACATATAATAAAATCATTATACATGTACGCACGTGTATATATATATATAGGGAAAATTACATCCAACTACCCTGAGGTTTGCCCTAATTACGAATCAGTTCCTCTTATTTCGTTTATTACATATTAACCCCTAAAAATACTGTTTCAATTACATTTTAACCCCTAAAGAGGGACTGATTTGTAATTGAAACAGTGTTTTTAGGGGTTGATATGTAATAAATGAAAAAAGAGGGACTGATTCATAATTAGGGCAAACCTCAGGGTAGTTAGATGTAATTAGCCCTATATATATATAATAGAATATATTATTATCTAATACGGATTACAAATAAATTAAATGATATATATTTAAACGTATTGAATGTTAAACGAGAAATCTTATTAATATATTCTTAGTCATTTATAATACAAATATCTATAATATCCTTTTCAAACGAATATGAATAATATTCTTTTTAAATTAATTGGCATGTGTAGACAGATATCAAACTTTCAATATTTATTTACAATCTTACCTTAAAAGTGCTTAGAAAATTGGAATCCAAAATATTACCTTAAGAGAGTGTTTACCTCACCATTTAGCTATCCATTGCCACTAGAAAATGAATAATGAATTTTGTGTTATATAACCCAAAAACTAGTGTTTACCTCATTAGTTTGCATACCCAAGTTGTTTTTTATTTAGCAACTCC
Organism: Lantana camara; assembly: GCA_037501455.1. Lineage (NCBI taxonomy): Eukaryota > Viridiplantae > Streptophyta > Magnoliopsida > Lamiales > Verbenaceae > Lantana > Lantana camara. Next base: position 119,755,700 of record CM074857.1, read on the forward strand.
TTATATATATACCATATTCATTTCCCACAATTTCTTGGGCCCTTGGTTTTATACTAGGCTTTTACCATGTTGAGGTAAACACTAATTATGGGGGTGTTAAATTACTAACACCCCTTTTAAGCCCAAGTAAACATTTTCTAAATAAAGAACACTCAATTATTTAGCCCGACTAATTTTGCCTAGTCATGTAGTAGTCAGAAAATATTGCACGTTACTATTTAATTAATCTTCTCTAGGACAAAGTACTATACGTCGATTATTACAAAAGATTTATTTGTAGCCTGTAGTAGTTCAGAAAATCAGAAATTATTCATAAATGGGTCCCACATCCGTAGTGGTGGGGACAGCACGTCTGAAAGTTTATGATTATTATTACTATTACCAGTACCTCAACTACGGGAGGATGATCTCTGCTCACAGAAGTTCTGTCTGCAACAATTTTTGCAAGTGTGTTCTTGTATTCCTCGTACCTTTCCTACATCACATAAATAAATGCCACCAAATTTTAAAAAGATTAGTCCAAAAATACCAACACATACATGTGTAAATGTTCCTAGGAATGCATGTTAATCATAAATCTCATACTAATTAAGTATCCGGATACAACTATAATAAATAATTTGGAAGTTATTGAATGAAGCTGGTTAATTAAAAATTTAAAACCCAATCAAATATTGCACTTATATTGTGATGGGGACATAAACTATAGTGTAAACACCAATCATACCTACATCGTTATTAATTTCTTTAAAATTTTGACTCCGTCCTCTCTTTAGCTAAACTTAGTCCGAACTACACTTGTGTGTGTGTGAAGAAAGATTAATGTTGCAAACCTCAATTTCCTTCTTGTCAGCAACAAACTCACTGTTAGCAAACTTTCCCGCATCTACACTCTCTTCCTCTGCAAAATAAGCCCCAGGGCAGCCATTCTTCACCCCATACTTCCTGCAAAAGGGAATCCAAAACCTGGAAAATTTCCAGGCCTGTTTCAGGGCACGATTCGTTACGGAAGAACCCCCGTCATCCGAGAGATAAACACAGAGCTTATCAGGGGGATAATCCAGGGCCAAAGCCGATATAACTGTGTTCATCACTCCCAAACCGGGTTCCTTATTCGGGTCAGCGGTGCACACAAACACATCAATGGGGGGTAGTTGCTTTTCGTCCCCGTTCAATCTTTCCGGGTAGGCAGTTCGAGTAACGGGCCTCCATTTGGAAGCCATGTTGATGAACCAAAGGAAAGAGAGTATGAGCTCAGAGATGAAGATTAGAAAGTGGGGGAGAAAGGGACTGGAATTGTCGTTTTGGGTGATTATTTGGTGGAGAGATGTGATTCTGTAGTAAAATAAGGAGAGTATAGCGATTCCATGGAAGAAAAAATGGAGCCTGTTTATGAGCAGGTCTGTTTTCTTGACATGGCACTCGTTGAGAGGAAGGGATGAAGCTGGTTTTTCCATGGCTAGCTCTGCTTCGATGCAGCAGTAGTGATGATGCACGTTTTTGCTGTATAACTGTATTTGTAGAGGAATAGAGATTACAGCCTACAGGGCCACTATATAATATATGTCTTTTCTTGCCACTAATTTAATGCTACGGTTGAATCTTCCACCTCAATTTAATGTTTTATTAATTCATATTTTGGATTTTTATAAGGTATCATGCATTACAAGCAAGATGAAAAATTAGAAGACAATATTAAATGATATAAGAGTTGTGCACACAAATAGGTTTAATTACATTTGGTTACTCTATATTTACGCCTAATTACAACGCAATTCATTATTATAAAAAATTACATTTTAATTCTTATAAATCTTGTTTGGACCGAGATCCCTTAACAGAATTTGTAAAAGTACATTTATACCCCTTATTGTTTTATGAGTGTTGCACTGAATATATGACCAAAATTACAAAATCATTCCTAAAGTTTACAAATATAAACAAAACGATCCCTATAAATTATGAATTTAACAACAAATTAGGGGTATTTTTGGAATGACATAACGAAATTCTAAGAACCACAAACGGTTCTCAAAGTTAGGGACTAAAATATAATTTCCCGATAATGATGGACCACGTTGTAATAAGACCTAAATATAGGGTAGTAAGATGTAACAAAAGTTGAATATCAAGCAAATTGATTTAATTAAATATAACACACCAATCAATTAATATGTGGTATGAACAATGGTACATGCACCATTTAATCTAACAAAAGCATTAAACATGTTTATGTTAATTATCAATTTCCAGAAGTCATTATCGTACCACAATAAAAAAAACTATTACATATCCCTTCACATAAAGATCTTTTGAGCACGATAAGGACAACATTTTTATTTTGTCTTTTAGTTATTGTATTCTTGTCTTTCGTGATAATCAATGTTCAATATTTAATTAGTGCTTGATTGGGTAATTATTATAATTACGTTGGTGTGTTTGTCTTAAAGAGAACGCCTATAACCCCCCTCTTGATTAGTCTTAACCCAAGAGTTGTATCAATGCAAATTTTTATTGAGACAATTTAGATTTGTAATGATAAATTAAAATTAAAAGATTTTTATTTTTTTTAGCGTTTTAAAAAATTCTCTATTTCATATATATACTATTAATTTTTTATTTTTTATTTTATTACTCCATCAATACATTCCCTCACACTCAAATCCGAACAATCACAATTCCCTTCACATTCCTCAGGCATGCTTAAACCCGAATAATCAGAGGCCCCCTCAAACCTGGACAATCAGAGTCCCTTTAACATCTCCCTCATGTTGAAACCCGAACAATTAGAGCCCCCTCACGCCCAGACCTGAACAATTAAAGGTCAACCTTGAGCGTGAAATTTAAATGCACTTCTCATGCTCAGAGGCTCCCTCAGTACGCTTAGCTCCGAACAATTAGAGATCAACCCGAAATGTGAAATTTAAATGTAGGATACGACATGCTCTGATATCATGTTAGAGTACTCATTTGGTGAGGTCCAATTATGGCTGGGACACATCACAGCACGTTGACCGCTAAGAAGATGCTCTGTGGACCTTGGAACCGTCTCAGGTCCTCCCACGGACCCGTCTACACTACTAACTTACTAAGTAACAATTCTAAAATAACTATAAGTCCTCCCTCGATGATTGAGCGTGTCTGAGGGGTCCTTAGGCGCTCGGAGATGTTCCTCGGGCTCCCAAAGCACACTAGAGGGACGTGGACTATATATATGCAACACACCCCTCGAAACCTTGAGGATTGGTGGCTGGTGCGCCTCAGGTATCGAACGAATACAACTTGAGAGGGAATACACTAGTGATAAAATATTCCCATAAACACATTGAGGGACCCTGCCCCTCGATAACAATCCAGTAATGTGCTCTGACAAACCGTACATGACCGTGCCCCTGCTACAGTTACCTTTATGCTATCTTTTTGGCAGGCGTACAGATGTTTTTCCTGAGCAAACACCCCTCATTGTGCCACGTGTCTAGAGTGACATCCTCTCGTACCTGAGCAATACGGAATTATCAATGTAGCACCCGCACGGTGGGTCACCACATCCCCCGCACCAAAGTCCGATCCACATACGAAATGGGAAGTCCGTACATGAACCAAACAGTGGCGAACGGGAGACTGACAAACTCACACCTAGGCTAGGCGGAACTTAGACCCTGAAAGCAAAACTCAAACCAAAACAAGAATGCGGAAGCGAAACAAGCCATGCAGAAATCAAAACATTCATAAACAGTTGACGGGTTCAACTAACATAAATACCTAATCCCGAAATATACATATCAATACATATTTAAATTCTAAATATCATATTCAAACATATCTTATACATAAGCCGAATTAAAGAAATGTGAATGCAAGACCACCTACTAGACAAAGACACGGAACAGACTCCAAAAGAAAGACACACTCCGCCTAGCACGAACTCCAAGCAAAACCTGCAAACTAAAGGAAAAAGGGGAGGGGTCAGTCTTAACTCGACTGAGTGAGGGGTTAACGCACTCACACTATATATATAAGAGCAAAGCACATATCAAACTCATAATGTTCATGAACGCGGGGATAGTTTTTGCACACTAAATCATTTCCCGTGATATACATATATATAAAGGGCTTACTTAGCAAATCAAACAAACCAATTTATCTTACCGAACAACTTAGCAAAACCTATTAGGTCTTAACATATTCAAAACTTAACTTATCTTATAAAACTCCCTTTTTATTTAACTTAGAATCTATCCCCGTTTCATAAACCTTAACAGAACATACATATCATATCATATAGAACTCGGCGGGTACGAGCTCTGACTCCCCCAATCTCCTCATAACATATCATATCAGAATCAAAACATAAAACTTACATACATATCAAATCATATCATATCATCCTCAACTCCGGGTGATGGAAGGGTGTATACGCCCAAACCATCCAAACAAACGAGGGGAGCGCCTTGCGAGTACTCAAACCCTCAGGATTCCTTCCCTCACCAAACCTCCTGGTGAGTTCAGGGGTGATCCTCTGCAGACAGATGGAGACTATGCACAGGCTTAACCTCGACGGCCCTATGCCGTCCCGAGGGTTCCTTACCCATAGCTCCGGGGCCCAACAAACACATATCATATCAGAACCCGCTACAACAGAGACAAACAGACATAACTTATACATATATACGTATATATACCACTTTCCGTTTCAATCAAACTCGGTCCTTGCCAAACTTGGCTCATGAGAAGTATACGGTCAGAAGCATAGCTTCACGTGGCAAATCATGCAAATCATTCCAAACCAAGCATACATAGGCTCGTACATTGCTTAACATACTTGCAAACTCGAGGCATATTCAACAAATACATATTTCACACTTATTTATATACATATAAGGCTTATTAAATCACATGCAATCAAAACCGAGCACATTGCAATAAGGTGTAACTATATCCTAAGCTCACCTGACACCGAAGAGGCCAAAGACACAACAAACGATCCACCCCGGAATCAACACGGCCAACAAAACACCACCCCGGGTGTACCTGAACAAACTGAATACAAAACAAGACTTAGACCGAGAATGAACCAAATAAACGCACGGCGTATGCTTATGATTGGCGTGAAGTCATGGATCACATATACACTCATAAAATACTCATTCTTTAATATTAAATTACAATTCATGCACCAAACATAGCATATAATACGAATTCATAACGAAATATACAATGCAATTAAGATATAAATCAATAAGCGGCAAAAGAAATCAATTAAAAGCATAAAAACCCAAAACCAACCTACTAGACCACGGGAAGGGCCGTTCCCAGAAACAAGGCAAAACGGGAACGGCCGTTCCCACCAACGCTGCCCGGAAGGGCCGTTCCGGCCCAAAGAACAAAATGGGAACGGCCGTTCCCATACGCGGATGGGAATGGCCGTTCCGGCCCCAAGGCCAAAACGGGAACGGCCGTTCCGGACCGTCCTGCTCACTAAAACAGAGCAGAAGCAGCAATGGCGGAAAAGCCACAAACCACACACAAACACAGCCCCAAACTACCCCAAAATGCATAAAATTTATACCGCAGACCAAATAAAACACGTAGGTCACATATTTACACATTAGAACCCGTAAAACGGCCTAGATCATACAAAACTCACGCCCCGGTTACTATTCATCATCTCCCCAACAAAGCACGTAGGCACAAATCCGAGGCACGAAAGAGATATTAAAGTAACGCATGTAACGAAAGGGTCACAAATCTTACCTTAGGTCGTTGATCGGACGGTTGGATCTCCCAAACCCGAGCTCAAGGCTTCTTGGCCACAAATGGGGAAAAATGCTTGTCTTTTCCTTTCCTTGCTGCTGATCGATCAAAGTGGGAGAGAGAGAAAGGCTGGCCCGTTTTGGGGCTGGTCAGACGGGTAGGTTCAAACGGTATCCGGTCCACGCGGATCGGATTTAAAACGGTAGGGCTATCAAATGGCTTTAGAAATAAAAAGGGTAATTCATTGAATCCGAATCATCGAAACGAACTCAACGATAGGGTCGGAATTCGAATTCGAATTCCCGAGCTCAAATAGCCACGAAGGCTCAAACGTCCTAATTATAATTAGGTCCCTAAATTGCAAATATTGAACAATTGAGTCCAAGTACAATTTAATTATTCTAAGGCACACGTAATTAAAATTAATATCACGTTGACACGTAAGCATTCTAAATCACATAATTCACAAAATACTGAAATAAACTCTCTCGTGACGCCGTACCTGGAATGCCGAAGAGACGGGGCGTCACAATCTCCCCCCCTTAAGAGAACCTGGCCCCCAGGTTCTACCGCTCGCAACAAAACTACGAGTAACTCTCCCGTATTCACCCAAGTTTGGAGCTCGCGACACTCCGACAAGGGTTAGCCCGAGAAAGGTCTTCCAAGCACGAAGGGGGTTTGATCATTGCTTCAAGCTTCACACGAACTCGATCCCTACTAGGAGTAGTTCAGACTTCTCGCACGATAGGAGGCTCACAAGTGATTCAACTCCCACCGCTTGGATCAATCCAAACCAACCCACAATTCGGGACCACGAGTGGAGTTGTTAAAGAACTCAAACCACTCGCTCTCCACCCAAGAAGGGCCTTCAATCCGTGGTTCGAAGTTGACATTCGAACGTCGATCACCTCAAACGTGAACTCCGGGAACTTGTGGAGAAGACCGTTGCAAAGCACGACCCTCAACTTACCGTAAAACAACAACACTCGCACACTCAAGTCACCCCAGAGGGTAACCAACAACTCACAACTACAACACACACACCCAAAGCAAAGCAAAACAAAAGATGGATGATGCACGTGGTATGTATGTTTAATGTACCGTTCACCGAAGCATTGGAATCTTTTCTTGATAATGAATTGATCGACTCCAAAGTTCCTTATTCACGGTTAAATTCTGAAATTCCCAACGTCTCTCGAGCTTCAAATATCACCCTGATCTTTATTCCACGGTTATTGTTTAGCTCAAATAACTCTTCTATTCCAATTCTCCACTCTTTATTGGTCTCATTTCCCAAAGTATTTGAATTCTTGGGACTTTGATTAATCCTTATAATTCTCTAATTTAAACTCCATCTCTTAAGTGATCTCTTGGTCTTGTTTTCGTTTCTCCCGAAATTCTTGTAGAAGTACTTTAAGAAAAAGGTTGTGTCTTGAAACCGTAGTTCCTTCTCAAAGTGTTTCCCAAATCCCACGGCCCGAAATCTTCTCCCATTGGTGTATTGTGGAATTTTCCAATAATTGCCTTGTCTCGAAATCTTAGTTCCTTCTCAATAAGTGTTCTTCAAATTTGGTGCCGAACTCATTACCTTAGCACCCTTCTCTTGAATATATAAGGAAGTGCGTCGTCCCTTGATTAATGCTATTGATTTTCTTTTGGCAACCCTGAGGTAACTTCTTGTGTGATCTATTCCACTCAGTGATTTAGTGAATCCCATAACCCGATTCCCGTGGTAATATGTTCCGTAGGCTCTCCCTAACCAATACCTTCTACTATACTTTAATTGCTTTCTCTTGAAGTTCAATACATGCTCGATTAGAGTTTTCTAGCAAATTCTTCTCTTCAAGGCATGGTTAAATGGAAAGCGGTCACCATATCCCGAAACTGCAGTTGATTAAATCCGTTCCCAGCTCCCAAATCAATTCTTGTTCTAACCCTTGTTATTCTTGTTTAAATTCCACCGGTAGAGAATCTTGATGTCTTCTTCTAATTATTTTCAAGAATTAACTTCCTTCATTATTCTTAAATCCGAATTCCAAAACAAATCATGCCTTGTGCTTGGCGAAATAAGCTACCCCGAATCTTTTAACTTCTCTTCAAAATATACCCCAATTCCTAAATTCTTCAACTTGGTACCGGGACCTCTCAAATCATTCTTCTTTATCAAATTTTCCACGTCTCCATAAACTCAACCCGAACTCCAAAAGAAATTCTTAATTTCATTCCCTATCCAAACCATCTCTTCCAATTCCCATCGAACACAACTTGGTAACTGAATGAAAAGATATCCTAAAATAAAACACTAAATATGCATGTTGAGTCAAAGTGCGAATGAGATGCATCACTTAATCATCACTTAGACACATAATGGCATCAACAATTAATAATAATTAATAATGAATAGCAATTAATGACAATTACCAATTACGGCACGAAAATAAATAATTGTAATATTTAAAATGGAGGATGAATGCTCGTGCTATGAATGCAATTACCTCAACTTTCGGGTTTTTGTTGGTTTCCAATTTGAAGTCGTTGATCCCGTGCCTTTTTCTTGTTAGCTCTCGGTCGATCACACTCAGAAATCTTGTGCTCCGTTGACCCGCAAATGTAGCACCTCTTCAATCTGTCCCAACAAGCTTCGTAGGTATGAGTGGTTCCTCCACAATAAGCACATAATTGGGGCCTTTTCCCCAACCTTGAAGTATTCCAGGTCTTGTGTTTCTTTCCTCGAATTCTCTTAGCCCGAGTTCCATGTTGAGGAGATTCTTCTTCTACTTGTAAGCTTGAGCATAAACCCGACTCGACCTTAGACCCCGATACCTCTTCTTCCTTGTCCTTTGTTAGGAGCCAAGTCTCAACCCTTAAAACTTTCTTCGTGGCTTTATCCCACGTAGTCGTATCCTTTGCAGCTAGGGCTTCCTTGAATTCATCCCGAAGACCTTCCATGAAGTATTTGGCCTTCATCTGATCGTTACCCATAATGTGAGGCACATATAAGCCCAATCTTTCGAATTCTTCTATGTATTCCACAACGGATCTATCTCCTTGTTTCAGATTGAGGAATTCTTCAAGTCTTCGCTCATGTAGAATAGCTGGTGCAAACCTCTTTCTAAATTCTCGAATAAATACTTCCCAAGTCAACTCTTCGTTTGTAGTTTCTAGTTGTTGAGCAACCCTTTTCCACCACTGTCTTGCTTGTCCTTGTAAGAGAAATGTAGCGAGGCGAGCCATGTCCTGAGAGTTACGTGGCCAAAATTCGAAGATACCCTCTATCTCTGAAAGCCACTCTTCAGCTTTTACATCATTTCCTTCTCGAAATTGGGGAGGCTTGAATGCTAGGAATTCTTGATACATCATTGCCATCGGATTCATTACTAGTACTTTGGTAAAAGATTGTCCTTGAGATCACGGAGTTAGTTGAGAAGGATAACCGTAGGGTTGTTGACTCGGTAGTACCCTGAAAAACTCAGCAACTACAATATATATGCGTGTCAATTAGTAAGTGCTCATGTCACGTAGTAAATCAAATAGAGCATCAAAGAAATGCAATGCATCACGTAGTATAAAATCAATAAAGTATTGAAATTTCAAACACATAGCTGATCAAATCAAGATGCAAATGCACACATAATCAAATTGTCCTATGCCGTTCGACTTAGACAGACACGACCTGACACTGAACCCCGGTTTTTCAACCTGGGGCTCTGATACCACTTAAGGATGTAGCACCCGCACGGTGGGTCACCACATCCCCCCACCAAAGTCCGATCCACATACGAAATGGGAAGTCCGTACATGAACCAAACAGTGGCGAACGGGAGACTGACAAACTCACACCTAGGCTAGGCGGAACTTAGACCCTGAAAGCAAAACTCAAACCAAAACAAGAATGCGGAAGCGAAACAAGCCATGCAGAAATCAAAACATTCATAAACAGTTGACGGGTTCAACTAACATAAATACCTAATCCCGAAATATACATATCAATACATATTTAAATTCTAAATATCATATTCAAACATATCTTATACATAAGCCGAATTAAAGAAATGTGAATGCAAGACCACCTACTAGACAAAGACACGGAACAGACTCCAAAAGACAGACACACTCCGCCTAGCACGAACTCCAAGCAAAACCTGCAAACTAAAGGAAAAAGGGGAGGGGTCAGTCTTAACTCGACTGAGTGAGGGGTTAACGCACTCACACTATATATATAAGAGCAAAGCACATATCAAACTCATAATGTTCATGAACGCGGGGATAGTTTTTGCACACTAAATCATTTCCCGTGATATACATATATATAAAGGGCTTACTTAGCAAATCAAACAAACCAATTTATCTTACTGAACAACTTAGCAAAACCTATTAGGTCTTAACATATTCAAAACTTAACTTATCTTATAAAACTCCCTTTTTATTTAACTTAGAATCTATCCCCGTTTCATAAACCTTAACAGAACATACATATCATATCATATAGAACTCGGCGGGTACGAGCTCTGACTCCCCCAATCTCCTCATAACATATCATATCAGAATCAAAACATAAAACTTACATACATATCAAATCATATCATATCATCCTCAACTCCGGGTGATGGAAGGGTGTATACGCCCAAACCATCCAGACAAACGAGGGGAGCGCCTTACGAGTACTCAAACCCTCAGGATTCCTTCCCTCACCAAACCTCCTGGTGAGTTCAGGGGTGATCCTCTGCAGACAGATGGAGACTATGCACAGGCTTAACCTCGACGGCACTATGCCGTCCCGAGGGTTCCTTACCCATAGCTCTGGGGCCCAACAAACACATATCATATCAGAACCCGCTACAACAGAGACAAACAGACATAACTTATACATATATACGTATATATACCACTTTCCGTTTCAATCAAACTCGGTCCTTGCCAAACTTGGCTCATGAGAAGTATACGGTCAGAAGCATAGCTTCACGTGGCAAATCATGCAAATCATTCCAAACCAAGCATACATAGGCTCGTACATTGCTTAACATACTTGCAAACTCGAGGCATATTCAACAAATACATATTTCACACTTATTTATATACATATAAGGCTTATTAAATCACATGCAATCAAAACCGAGCACATTGCAATAAGGTGTAACTATATCCTAACCTCACCTGACACCGAAGAGGCCAAAGACACAACAAACGATCCACCCCGGAATCAACACGGCCAACAAAACACCACCCCGGGTGTACCTGAACAAACTGAATACAAAACAAGACTTAGACCCGAGAATGAACCAAATAAACGCACGGCGTATGCTTATGATTGGCGTGAAGTCATGGATCACATATACACTCATAAAATACTCATTCTTTAATATTAAATTACAATTCATGCACCAAACATAGCATATAATACGAATTCATAACGAAATATACAATGCAATTAAGATATAAATCAATAAGCGGCAAAAGAAATCAATTAAAAGCATAAAAACCCAAAACCAACCTACTGGACCACGGGAAGGGCCGTTCCCAGAAACAAGGCAAAACGGGAACGGCCGTTCCCACCAGCGCTGCCCGGAAGGGCCGTTCCGGCCCAAAGAACAAAACGGGAACGGCCGTTCCCATACGCGGATGGGAATGGCCGTTCCGGCCCCAAGGCCAAAACGGGAACGGCCGTTCCGGACCGTCCTGCTCACTAAAACAGAGCAGAAGCAGCAATGGCGGAAAAGCCACAAACCACACACAAACACAGCCCCAAACTACCCCAAAATGCATAAAATTTATACCGCAGACCAAATAAAACACGTAGGTCACATATTTACACATTAGAACCCGTAAAACGGCCTAGATCATACAAAACTCACGCCCCGGTTACTATTCATCATCTCCCCAACAAAGCACGTAGGCACAAATCCTAGGTACGAAAGAGATATTAAAGTAACGCATGTAACGAAAGGGTCACAAATCTTACCTTAGGTCGTTGATCGGACGGTTGGATCTCCCAAACCCGAGCTCAAGGCTTCTTGGCCACAAATGGGGAAAAATGCTTCTCTTTTCCTTTCCTTGCTGCTGATTGATCAAAGTGGGAGAGAGAGAAAGGCTGGCCCGTTTTGGGGCTGGTCAGACGGGTAGGTTCAAACGGTATCCGGTCCACGCGGATCGGATTTAAAACGGTAGGGCTATCAAATGGCTTTAGAAATAAAAAGGGTAATTCATTGAATCCGAATCATCGAAACGAACTCAACGATAGGGTCGGAATTCGAATTCGAATTCCCGAGCTCAAATAGCCACGAAGGCTCAAACGTCCTAATTATAATTAGGTCCCTAAATTGCAAATATTGAACAATTGAGTCCAAGTACAATTTAATTATTCTAAGGCACACGTAATTAAAATTAATATCACGTTGACACGTAAGCATGCTAAATCACATAATTCACAAAATACTGAAATAAACTCTCTCGTGACGCCGTACCTGGAATGCCGAAGAGACGGGGCGTCACAATCAAAGGATCCTCACCCTCCAAATAGATATATGCTACCATGAATCATCTTCATAAGTAAGCTTTTACTCTCAACATTTACAACACTTCTCTCTAACTCACTCAAATCTCCATACCTAATTTACTGATTTGAGTGCCGGAGATTTAAAATTGGGCATCCCTCCATATTCCCCAACTTGGCTTTCTAATGTTTGTCTTGTATTTGCCTAGTAGGATCAAACCCAAGATATACGGAGATATCATTTTCATCTCTTCAAGCATTCTGTTTTTATTAGTTTCCCTTTCAATATAAATTATGAATGATATTAGAATGACACCTCAAATTACGCAACATCAATATTCAACCTAACTCATCTAGAAAACTAACTAATGAGATAAATATTGTTCAAACCTGATAAGGTAGTATATAACTAATAATTATTTTATGTGGAACAGATTTACGGATTCATCATAAAAATTCTAATTTGGTCCCCACACTTACTTCATTCATGTTTTTCTTCCGTCATCTTTTACTATCTTAAGAATAGTAAATAAAATTACAGAAATAATATGAGAAATATTTTTTGATACGACAATTTTCTGATGTAAAATGGTCCAAATTTGATGTCATTAAATCTAACAATTCTCTATAAATATTATGCACGTAACTGACCAAGTCAGAGTAGGTTTTCATTATAGTTAGAAAAGTTCCACACGTTTATTGGCCAAAAAAAGAAAAAGAACATTACTGAATAAATATAATAAATGACGCTACAAAAGTTGTTACTCGGACACATGTTCATGATCGACACAATATTTCCTATTTTGTCTTTTTTATTTTGAAGACTCCTATTTTGTCATTTATTACTTAAATGTATGCACGTATAGTTACAGCTAATTTAGTCTTGTAATTAAATGATTTAAAAAGGGACAATTTTAACAATATAAAACGTCATTAATCGAAAAATTCCAGTTCAAATTCGCTCATTCGAACCCAATTAATTTTATGAATAAGTATACTATACTTGCTATTTAATCTAATACTTTTTTGAAATTTTACACCACTCAACGAGCATAATATATTCTCTTCCTTGTTAGGTTGGTTTGTTCAAATCAAATTCGATCTACAATCATTTAATGTTATTATATGACAAGATTTGTATTTATTACTAAATTGACATAAAAAGGATGCAATTCATTAATTATGGTTACTATATACAATAGAACTAGCCTACCACCCGTGCGATGCACAGAATGATTATAGGTATATTATATTTAAAATAAATAAAAATATTATATAGAATTATTATAACGGATAATTTCTCAAAAATCTCCAAGTGTAAACTGAATTTCCTTTTCACTCCCCAATTTTGAAAAAGTTCATGTTCACTCCCCAATTGAAAAACAAAATTCCTTTTCACTCCCCAAGGTTGTATAATAATTCAGGAATTGCGTACATTTTTTAGGGAATTGCGTATAAAAATCCCGGAATCTCGTATATACGACATTTTGAGATTTTTATACGCAATTCCCTCAAAAATGTACGCAATTTCTAAAGACAATGTACGAACATGTACTGTTTGTGGGGACCTAAAAGGAATTTTGTTTTTCAATTGGGGATTGAATGGGAACTTTTTCAAAACTGGGGACCTAAAAGGAATTTTTTCAACTTTTTGGTACTATTCAAAGATTTACCCTTATTATAATTATATTATATTTAAAATAGTTAAAAATTATTATCAATTATATTTTTAGTAACATATAACTATATGCCCCTGCAACCCGTGCAATACATATAATTATATCTTTTATAATATATAATTATATGCTACTATGCGATGCATGCGATACACGTAGTTTTATAGTTATATATTCTAAAGTAACTAAAAATTATTAAATATTAAAATAATATTACAATTATAAAGTAGTTATATTATAATTATATTATATATATATATATAGAACATCTAACTAAAAATATGTAAAGTTATTATTATTGATAAAATTAATTGAAAATTATATGTGAACCAAAAAACACAAAAAGATAACTAAAAACATATTACACATATTAGAATTACAATAATATGAGTATCATATTATAATAATGTTTCATTTTTCTAAAATGAATATAGAACCATATGAAGTTTATAAAATGAATAAAATATAACTAAGAATATAACTTTAAAGTGAAATTGGTCGGATATAAAAGAAAACTCAAAATTATTAGATTTTAAGAATATCAATTTGATAATTCTAAAACCATATATGTAATTTTGCTTAAAAAACCATATGAAGTAAAAGAAATAAAACATGAACCGTGAAAACAAATCACATTCTTAAAATACATATCAATTTTGTAATATCATTATATATTCAATAGCGAAAATATTATGAATAATATGATTATTTAAAAATTAATTTATAGATTTTTACATAATATAATATTTATTTTATAGATTTTATAAATTTGTAATAGTTGATCATTAAAGGTAATAATTTAGTAATAATAATAATAATAATCAATTATAATTTTTAATAAAACTTAAATAAGATCTCTTCCTCCATTAAAGAGTTAATATACTTTATAGTCTAACTTTTATTTTTTTTGGTGATACTTTATAGTCTAACGACATGATTGATATGATAAAATAACGTATGAATGGAATGAGCATTTTCACATTCATTTCTAAACCCTTGATTGGTATAAAATACAATTAAGAATGCTCATTAGTCCTTCCCACGATAATGTTCATTCCTTTATTCATGGTATTATCCATTACCCCAACCTTGATGGTATTAATAATTCTCAATCTATTGAGAAACAACTATATTTTACTTTTATAAAATTATCCTCATTAAATCTAATTAAATAAAATCTTATTCTTATATGTTCTTCATTTTTTCTTCTGCTATTTTTCGACTATCTTCTTTCCTACAAAATTTAATAAAATCTAAATCAAATCTCATTATTCAAGTGTCTTTTGGGTTTTAACTTTTAAGGAAAAAATGAAAAATAGAATAAGAATGTAAAAAAAAAAAAAAAAGTTAATTAAGAAGATTAAGAAACTAATAATGAAAGGGGAAAAATCATAACATTATTACATGAATAAGGATAAGAGTTCTTGAGCAAAGGGCCAACATTAAAAAGTAAAAAATAAAGGTAAACTATTAGTTATAAATTTAATGAAGAAAAATTGCTACAAATAATTACGATGAATAAAAAACTTTAAAAAATTCATAATTAATGTTATAAAATTAAAATATATGAGGATATTTCTTTTTAAATAACACAAATCAAAAAAGGTTTTAAATAACGTAAAGAAATATTATAAATCCATAAATAGCTAGACAAAAAGTAAAGAAAAAACACTGGAAATTAAAGAAACAACAGAAATGCTTCAAAAAAAAAATATAATATAGAAAAGATAGATGAAATCACAAATATATTCAAATATATTAATCATATAGATGAATTCACAAACATAGCTAAATACAAAAATAGTAAAACTAAATCTGAGATAATTTAAATAAATAGCCTATTCAAAATTATAAAGAAAGGAAGATTTGACTATTAAAAACGTAAACATCCATAAATTTAATATAACAAATATAAATTAATAATTAAAAAAAATATATATCACATCAACAAATAACAAATATGAAAATTAAAGATACATAATAATATGAAGAAACTAAAAATATTATACTTCAAGACACTTATTTTAGTAAAAATAGAGGTATTTTCGGAAACATGAAACTAAAATACTAATCTATAAACAATAACAATAAAAATTTATATATAAATCTGCAACGTATAGTATAAATTCACATTCTTCCTAGTGGAAAAATTAAATGTAATCATTGAACAAAGGCCAATGAAAAGTAAAAAAATCCAATTAAAAAGAAATTCAAGAAACTCCCTTATTTTTAACTTCATCTTTACATATTATACCATTCATGAAAATACAAAGAAAAAATCCATGAACCTCAGACATCATCAAAGGAAGAGACAAAGATTATGAACCCTATACATTAACTGAACCCCCAATCAACATTACGAAATTGCGTACAAATCTCTACAACTTAAAACATCTTAGATGAATTAGAAATGAGAAAAAAAATGAATGATAGAAATAAATCTGAATGAATGCATTTGAAGAGAGGAGATTTGGAGATGGAGAGATTGATTATATAGGCATGACCAAATTTGAATGATATGGTAAATTGAAAGAAATAAGGAAATAGTAAATAATATCCATTAAATACGTTTGTAATTGCATACAAATAGAGAATTGATTCTTGAGATCTTTATGAATTAATTAAAAATATGAAAAAGAAAAAACAACCAAAATCATTCTAATTATATTTTTAATTAAAAGTAATTTGGAATTATTAAAATTCACCAATAAATAAATTTCAAATGCCATGAATTCTGAGAGAGTGGTGGCTTTATTAGGGAATTCAATTCCGTTTGCTCATTTTTAGGAGATTTGATTACCAATAGCATATATTTAGTATTGACTCGTGGAATAATTAATGAATTGCATATAATAAGGATTGTGTTTAATATTTTTTTTTTTTTTTTTTGTGTGTTTAATAATAATTGAAATATATTGATCCAACAACCTATTAGAAATTATTTTTTTAATAAAATATTTTTAGAAAATAACACAAAATAATATTGAGTCAAAATAGTACAATTGCGTGCAAATATGGTCGTGCTATATATAATAGTATAGATATGTATATTTTCAAAAGAAATTCATAATGAAAAATATATTATGAATATTACTGAAAATAATTATTTTCTTTAGTAATATTTATTTTCATAATAAAATAATATACAAAATAAATATTTTAATTTTAATTTTTCTTTATCTATCTCTTTAACCCTAATTAATGATAGCATTAAATATCACCCTAATTATGGGGTGAATATCATGATATATAAAAATTATCGATTCATTCTTTCTTAATTTAAAACTCATTAATTATGACCTTTATTTATATTGATAAAAATATGTATAATTTAAAACAGAAATTCATACATAGAAAGTATATTATAAATATTGTGAAAGATAATTATTTCCATAAGTTACTATTTGTTTTAAAATAAATAATATACAAAATAAAGATCAACCAATTACATTTTTTCTATTTAATTAAAAATCTAAAAAAACCCACAAAATTCCACATCATCAAAATACACAATAAAAAGTCAAACCTCGTTTTCAAATATATAATAGTATAGATTCTTGGTTGCTATTCATGATAATCAATTGTGAAAATAACCCCCGCACCCAAATACATATAATTAATGAATGATATATATCTTTTGCATGATATATTTTCACAAACTTCTTTTTTTATCTTTTAAATTATTCAAGCCAATAACCTCTATACCCTATTTAATTGAGTTCAAGCCAAACGATAAACAAAGTTCTCCTTAAGGCTCTTTTTAATAAGTAGGTTTAAAATTCTAAACCTTTTAGAGAATCAAGTAAAATCAATAATCTAATGATATAATCAGCCACCGTTAGACTAAGATCGGTTGAGTATAGAAATTTATATATAAAATAACCATTCAATACATAGATCATCCACATGAAAGAAGCAAAAAAGAAGTTGAATATTTCGACTCAATCTCATGATATCTGGCAGCCTATTGATCATGGATCACACATTTTAATTGAAAAATACTTGACGACAAGTTACTTAGCCACCACAAATCACATTGATTTCTTAGAAATTGCCTTTTCGGTGGGTAAGTTGTATTATCAGAATTTATGAGTAAGCTGATTTGTGACCATATGTGAAAGCGAGAGACACGACAATATCTTTTTATCGACATTCAAAGATGGTCAGTATCTTTAAATATTGTATGACGATTTCCGACAAGAAATAATATAATTCTGATAAAGACTTATAATCTCCCAAATAAATGATCTGATCAGTGGACCCAAAGTGGTGATCATATTGTCTTTCAATTCTTTGAAGTAATGGTTGGAGTTGAGTACTCTTAACAATTAGGAAACGAAAATGGAAAGCTTCCGCAAGTTGTCTTTCCCCAAATAAATAGTGGAGCATTGATGCATGGTGAGCGTGGCAAGGTGTAATATGTGCGGACATGTGTCATAATCTAATTAATACATGCCAACGAGATTGGTCCGATTGGTGAAAGAGTTCTTTCTTTAAGATAATGATCCGGGTTTAAATTCCTTGCACTCAAATGGTGGAATCGTCCACCTTAGACGTTCCCACACCCTGACTCTCAGCGTGGTGTGCACAAGGAATCATCGCATTGGATAAAACCTAATCTGTTTCTCAGATAAGCGGTCTTGTACCTAGTGCACACATGAGTCATCATATTGGATAAAACCTAATGCCTACAATGTGTCATTCACATTGGATAGAACTCTCAAACTGTCACTGTCAAGACTCGAACCTGAGACCTTGCACTCAATTACCTCTTGAATTCGAGTTCTTCCTCTGACCACTTAAGGGTGTGTGTTAAAAAAATAAAATCTAATTAATACATATGATAATCCTATTTTTAAGGGATGGGATTAATCTAGCCTATTTAGGGTTTGACCATTTAGGTTTAAGATTTCGTCCTATTTGTTTCGGTCTTGGCCAACCATATATAATAAACATGGACAATCATAAATATTTGAAGTGGATTCGGACCCATATCAAATTGTCACTCAAGGTACACATCCAAGCAAATCAACTACTGGTGCAAAACAAAAATATGATCATTACAAATATGCACTTTTTTCCAACCATTTTCCGTACTTCTAATTCTACTGTAGTCCTTAACCGTCCCACATTAATTAGATACTAATATTTCGATAATCCTTATTTTTTGTGTAAAAAATACAGTATGGCTTAGCTAGCCACAGATTAAACCCACAACCAAGTTGGGGAGGTCGGTTGATCCCCACCCTCTTTTCATCCCTACCAACCCTAATAAAAATATTTTCCGACTAACATAGCATAGAATATGTTGTATTCTTCACTAATCATGTTGTATCCGTGCTAAGTCGTGTCGTGTATGTGTTAACCGTTCCACATCAATTAATTTTAGGATGACCAACGCGTACCGACTAATATCACTTAATTAACAACATTCACCTAGGGATGCATGCATGCAAATTCTTTATAGTTCACAAAACCTTTTCAATCCTTCTCCAGTATTGAGATAGTGCAGGAGCAGCTAACATTCATGCATTGAACAATAAACAATATTAGTCCAGAAAAACCTTATGTTTATCATTTCTTCAAGAAATATATAGGAGTACAATGAGGGTTGGGAAAAAGAAATGAAGGTATATACAGTGTCAGTGGGGGCTCGTTGTGTCTATGTTAATGGAGTTGAGCTTTGTACTACTCGAGAGTGGAGAGCTTTTTTTGGTGGAAATATTGGCAGTTTTTCCATCCTATAAGTACTTATAAACACTTACGCCGTTGTGTAGGAAAGCCCTTCCCCGGCCTACAAAATAATAAAAAGGTTGCTAGGACACACAAATCCTTATTAATTGTTTCTGTCACATTAATTAGTACTGATTGGTGTGTACGATTTATTTTAATAGTTGCTTGGTATTTAATTTTTGATTTTGAAATTGTGCTGATTTATAGTGTCCCCTTGTAATTCATAACGTCCCTTCGGGGACATTCGATAAAATTGAAACAATACAGAGAAGATTAGCATGGCCCCTGCATAAGGATGATACGCATAAATCGAGAAATGGTCCCTTATAATTCATAAGTTCTTTATAAAAATATGGGGTAATAGCATTTTACCCCTAGAATTTTGGAGGTATATTTGCACTTTACCCCCAATTTTTGCATTTTAGTATAAGTAATACTTTTTTTTTTTTAGTATAAGTAATACTTAACCTTTGAAGTTTGTTTTCAAATATCTCATTTGACAGGAAAATTTCGCCAGGAACTTATAAATGGGGTATTAGAGAACAAACTTCAAAGGTTATGTACTATTTATACCAAAATTTGAAGGTTTTTGGGGTAAAGTGCAAACACCTCCAATTATGCATGTTTTAATCAATATATCAAAATGAAATATATATTAAAAAAAAAGAAACATGTTTAAATAAACATGATCTTGATACATATTATTAAATTAAAAAATAAAATTAAATGTGTGTAATCAAAGATTTATAAATGAAAAATCAAATATGAGTATTAGGGTTTTCATGTAGTATATTTCACGGATTACGTTATATCGAAATTGACTAAAAAAACCCTAATACCTATATTTGATTTTTCATTTATAACTCTTTGGTTACACGTATTTTTTGTTTTCTAATTTTAATAATTTGTATCGAGATCATGTTTATTTAGAGAAGTATTTGTTTTATATATTTTTTTATTTTGGTTATGTATATATCTATTGATTAGAATATGCATAATTAGGGGTACTTGCACTTTACCCTCAAATTTTTACATTTTGGTATAAATAGTACATAACCTTTGAAAAAATTTCTTTTATACCCCTTCTAAAATTTTCTAACGAAAATTTATGGTCCTAATGGAGTGTTTGAAAACAAATTACAAAGGTTATGTATTACTTACACTTAAACGCAAAGATTGAGGGGTAAAGTGCAAACACCCCCATAGGTCAGGGGAAAAAATACTATTACCCCTTGTAATATTAATTTGGTATTGATGTGCAATAAAAATGGTGAAGTTGAGTGCAGCTCAAATGGAGGTGAGGTGTGGTAGATTCTGATGAGATTTGGGCTGCCCTGCTAGCCAAACCAGGGGGAAAATGAAGGCAAAGAGTGACGGAACAAGGGCTAAGCCTTAGACAAAGCTGAAGTCCAAGGAAGATGATCTGAGAAAGGAATTAATGCAGAGTGTGGCTTAGGGTTTCTTCGGGAAGAAGGTTGAACCCCTCTTAAATGGGATGAGGTGGTTATTTATAACCCAGCTAGCCTTAGGCTGAAAGATCCGTGTGAGATAGTGGTCCTTAGCTTGAGGGGATCACTCGGCCTGTGTGGAGCCTGTGGTGTCGCCATTTATTCTTTGACGAAGGGGTGCCACCCAAAAATGAAAATTAGTGATATATATATATAGTGGAGCACGGATAGTATAAATATAACCATTTTGTCCTCGTGTGGGTGATAGTGACATATGTGGCTCGCGAGGCTAGTCCTCGAGTCCTAATTATTCCCTTTGAAGGGTGGCCTTCCCACCGGGGGTGTATTACGAGCATATATATCGCTTAACTCTCTCAAGTAAAAGGGATATAGAGTAAGGGCTTATGAGTCGAGCATGACCCCTGGCAGCATGAGTACTGATATCCTCGACTCTCAGTGATACCTCAAGGGGATAATCTCGATCAACTCAATATTTATGACGTGAGATATCTCAATACTTTTGTTTCTTTTGCTAATGATTATATTTGTGACATATCTTCATCATCTTCTTCCTCTTCTACTATTATTATTTATTTATTTATTTTTCCAATCGGATAGAATTAAGCGTTTCAATTCCATCAAATTTCACACATATCTTAAATAGTCAAAGCCCAAAATCACTCTTAAAAATTGTAACAAAACCTCAAAAGGAAGTTATTAGGTCCATAAGACCCTAGGTTTGGGCTTATTAGATTATCTTATTATCGATTTTGAATATCTTGTTTCATATTTGTGTTTCATCACTCATTTCAATTATCTATACACACCAAGCATATTAATACAATTTTGGATCTCCTGTCTCATGTTTATGTTTCATCCCTCGTTTCAATCATCTATACACATCAAGTGTATTAATAAACTATTGAGATTAGAAGAAAGATCTTTTCATGTTTTTCCATATCACAATTATTTCTCTCATAATACTCGATTATACCAAGAACCAAACTAAAACCAAAAAATCTTTAACTATAAATCTATAATTGATCCAAACACAACCCGGACTAATTTGAAATATTTATTCATTACAACAACATACAAAAAGGTATTTTATACACCAATATGAATACGGCGATACACACAACAGAATATGAGCATGATAGCATGAATCTATTTTTACATTTTTCACGTGACAAGCATCTGATATGACAAGATGATATTTGTAAAAAAAAAAAAAAAAAAAAAAAAAACCAATTAGAAAATATCCGGCATAAGCGAACCTATTTGCTCAAAACATGACAATAAGTGAACCAAAGCACAACAAACCTGCAGCAATAGCAGCAGAAAGAAAAAAGAGAAACAGAGGGCTTGTATGAAACGTTCATCACCTTTCTGACTTAGAATGACCTTAGTGAATATTCCAATCATAAAGGAAGCCAAGTTAAGAATGTATAAGTTGCAAATTGGACCCTAAACCTAAGCAAGTCCCCCGTAGCAACACGCGAAAGACAAAACAATCGCAGAAATCACGATAGAAACAACAGAAACCGAAGGTGAGACTCTGCCCTTATCCCTCCTCAACACCATTCCTTCCAACACCGGAAACTGCAAAACCATCACGAATAACGGGATCAAAGCTTGCATAACCATCTCGCTCCCCTCTTGTTCCTGCAACATCTTCACAAAGCCAAGGATGAAAGAAGCCGCATTCAGTATGTAAAGGCTGCACAAAGGAACCATGAAGAGGGCTGGTGCTTGGAAGTCATATACTCCCATTTGGTACCGTTTCTCGTGGCCCTCATCGACCACCTTATTCGTTGGCAAAAAACTGGCTTTCCTCAAACCAAGTATATCTAATGTGCATTCCAAAGTAGCATATAAGTAAGCAGTCAATGACCTCATCATCCATATCCGTTGCTCGACCAACCATGTCCTGATCGAGTGCCCCGTAGAGAAGATCTCTTGCACTTTTTTCAGCTGTGCCGAGAGGAAAACTAGCGAAAACACTAGGAAATATGGACTCGAAACCTATCGATTATGAGCATGGAACCATTGGTTAAGAGTTGAGACATTTCTCAATGGTTCTTTACTTCTTTTTTACTATCAATGCACTTAAAAAGGAAGGGACACTTAAATTTAATATAAAATTAGAATAGTGACACTGACACACTCTCAAGTTTCCTGAAGTTGTTAATACGATGTCAAATGTGATACATTAGTAACCAAGGTAAAAATCAGATATCTTTAAATTTCTTGAGATGTTTTCATCAAAATTCATTAATCATGCAGTAACTTTAGTCTGTATTTAAGTCCTGTTTTTATGCACGATTAAGGTGAAAAAATGTAAAACATAGTTAAGAACGTACCTCAGGATACAGAGGAATACCGCGAAGCAAACAGAATTGAGGGACGATCCCTAGCACGTAATAGGGCACGAAGTAAAAGGCGTTGTGTGCAAACTCTGCATAACACATGCTCTGCCAGATCGACATTCTAAGGGAACCATATAAAAGAGGAGAAAACCTCGACAGACCAACTTGGTTCAACCCAACATGCCACCTCGTGTGTTGAATCAGAATTTCGCCCAGACTTATAGGGGATGCGCCCAAGAAACAGGGCCGCGAAGGTTCGTAGTACACTGAAATCCAACCTTCGCAGTGCAAAAGAAAACCCGTAAAATAGTCTTCCACTACTGTAGTGTACCTGAATCCCACCTGCATGCGCTTGAATCATGAATATAATCAGCTACACAAAGGGGAGAATTAAACTGACATACTTAGTTTGACACTAAGGTTTGATAAATTACAGAAACTTCCCCTGTCAAAGAATATATCACATCTCGATCAATAGATTTTTAGGACATCATCTCTAATTTCCATGAATATCCTTTTTTCTCCATGAACCTATTGATCAATATTCGAGTTTATATTCATAAGTATAATAACATAAGTTAGGCAAATCTTGTAATATGGCATGAGAAGTTCTTGTAAATTTTCAAATTTCATTAAAAGTATTTGTAATTAGACAAAGGTCCCAAACCTTAGTATATGTCGATGTAATTACCAATGCATTATTAAAGAATTTACACGGGTTACTTGCCTCTTTGCCCCATTTCGTGTCGTCGTCGTAGGTGCATGATGCCAGCAACTGCACCTCTTTTGTGTTGTTTGCGTAATTTGATTCGTAATTTTTGTGGAACGACTCGATGAACCCGTTGGATGAACCAAAGGTGTTCTTTAGCTGGACAAGATCAAGGTCTGCACAGAGTGGATTGAATTGCTATGAAATGGATACAAGGACAAAATATGATTTTCAAGAACTTGTGTAGAAATAATATTACCTTGTTGGAATTTTCGAGTTCCGTAGAGTGCTTCCCTCTTTATATACAAGCAAGCTCCTGATAAAATTGGACCACGAAGCCCATCTAAGCCTTTCCATTTTGGCTGCAAATAGTTCACAAACAATATATTAGATTTTAGAACCAACACATAAAATTTTGTTGCTTTTCATTTTACATTTCATGTCACTTTCCCCTATACGTACTGACATTTTCAAGTAAAATCTCTTGTTATACTCATCAAACATATATTTGTGAAGAAGGGGTATTGGTGTTAATTTTACCCAAACATATCTGATTTGACCGTCATAAATATCCGAGTCACTAATATTGTGAAACTTCTGAGGGAACTGCACAAATGCCAGGTTCGGGGACAAATGGGGATCGAGATGAAAGCACATAGCCTGTCGGGCTGACGATCGATCATTACAATACATGTCACAGTCCAACATCAGAATGTAGGGCGAATTGGTGATCATGGAAGATACACGAAGCTGCAAATATTAAATTAACGGAACATGCTAAGGAAGAAATAAATTGAATTAAGATTAATGAAAACTATATTTAAATGCTAAGAGAGTTTACGAGAGTGTTGAGTGCCCCGGCTTTGAAGTGGTGATGATGCCAAGGCCTTTTCTCACGGCTAACATAAACAAGGCGGGGCATTTCCTCATCCTTGTTATTTGCTTCTCTAATTACCTGCAAATATCATATATAATTATGTCAAAACAAATTAATTATTATATAAATATAGAGAAATATGCATTTTTAGTCCCATAAGAAATAGGTCGATTTTTTTTTTTTTTTTTGTCCCGTAATTTTTAAATCGTCCCGCACTTTTAGTTTTTTGACAAATGTAGTCCCAAAGTGCAAAAAATTCAATATTAGTTCCAATTCCATTAACTTTTTCGTTAGTCACCGTTAGCGGTTTTAGATATTAAAAAATTAATATAATAATTCTTTTTTCTAATATTTAGAAATATATATTTATAATATTTTTTCTTAAAATACATATTAAATATTAGAAAAAATTTAAAAGAATACCAACCACATGATATCCATTTTATTTTTATAATAAATAATAAATTATTACATTTTAAAATATAAATATTACTTTAAAATTATAAAATAAAAAATAAAAATATTATACATAATAACATAATTAATAAAATAATCTTCAATATTGCATTTAGTTGAAAATATGCAAAATAAAAAATTGAAAATAATTAATATTTATAATATTTAAATATTTCTTATATATATAACATTTCATTTATTTAAAATAATTAACGTTGGATTTAGTTAAAATAAAAAATAAATAAAATTTTATATATTTTATTCAATAATATAATATTAATTAGAAAAATTATAAAGTAATTAGTAACCATACATATTTAATGAAAATTAAAAAATAATATCAAAATTTTAAGACACTATAATAATATAACGTACAATTATATTTATACTGTAATTGTAATAGTTGCCTAATATAATATTTAATTAGAATTAAAAGTAAGTTTTAAAAATATCATATTTAATTAAAAATAAAAGTTAATATCATAATAAAAAATCATTATAATAATATTTAATTATATTTATACTATAGTTATAACAATTTTAAATATGTTTATTTTAAAAAAAGTATTAAAAATGAATTAATAGAATTGGTGTCAAAAATAAATTTTTTGCACTTTGGGATTACATTTGTCAAAAAATTAAAAGTGTGGGACGATTTAAAAAACTATAGGACCAAAAAAAAAATCAATCTATTTCCTATGGGACTAAAAATGCAATCTTCTCCCCATATATATATTAGATATAGGGTGATTTACATCTTACTATCCTGCATTTAGATCTAATTACAACACAATTCATTATTATTGAAAAATTACATTTTAATCCCTTAAATCTTTTTTGGTCTGAGGTCCCTTAATGGAATTTGTAAAAGTATACTTATTTCCCTAACGGTTTTATGAGTGTTACATTGAATATATAACCAAAATTACAAAATCATCCATAAAGTTTACAAATATAAACAAACTGATCCCTACAAATTATGAATTTAACAATAAATTAGGGGTATTTTTGGAATGACATAACGGAATTCTAGGGACCACAAATGGTTCTTAAAGTTAGAGACTAAAACGTAATTTCTTGATAATAATGAATAACGTTATAATTAAGCTTAAATGTAGAGTAATCGAATATAATTATTTGTATATATAGTTAAAATGTAGTTTGCATTATGAATTGTTTGAAAAAATAAATTGAGCACGGGTGAACTTTGGACTGCCCTGATTGATTGACTGACTAGGAATCAGGTTGTCTGTCTTTTGGGTTGAAAGACAGATGTACATTTTAACGTTATTCGGTGTTCGACATACACTGAAAGTGTGATAAGAGGGGTACAAATAATTCTTTTATCAAATACATGACATGAAAAACATGCAATATAATGTAGATGCCACACTTACTATAAATTACTAATTTCAAAAGTGTCGGTGCATCTTATGCTCCGTTAGAAACACTAAACCTAAACCGAACCATGATAAAATTGGGGACATATATCCGAAATTTTTTGAAGATTAAAATAGAATACAAATGATCGAGTAAATATTTAAGAATCTCGTTGTATGTTAAGACAAATTAACATGCTTAAAACGGTGCCAATAATGGTTGGTTCAATTAGTTAATTGATTCATTCTTTAATGCAAGATCTTGGGTTCGAATTTTACTTGGGTGTACGTGTATTATAAAAATATATGTATGCTTAAAATAGTGAACTTCATTAAAAAAAATTATTAACTGAAATAATTAAGAGTTTTTTCTTGTACAGATATTTTTAGAAGTAGAACACATGTACATTTATCTCAATTTAGAATTTAGGGAGAATATTGTTCAAGATAATAGTCAACTTATTATTTCTAAGAGTACCTACCTCAACTACGGGAGGATGATCTCTGCTCACAGAAGTTCTGTCTGCAACAATTGTTGCAAGAGTGCTCTTGAATTCCTCGTACCTTTCCTACATCATATAAATAAATGCCACCAAATTTTAAATAGATTAGTCCAAAATACCAACACATACATGTGTAAATGTTCCTAGGAATGCATGTTAATCATAAATCTCATACTAATTAAATATCCAGATAAAACTATAATAAATAAAGGGTTATTTACATATTTCACCCTTGTGTTAAGTGAAATGAACAAAAAAAAAAAAAAACCCTGTATTTTCACAATATTTGCATGGCGAACCCTGAAAAATTCTGGTGTTGGACACGCACTAAAAGCACGACTAGAACACTAATTTTCTCTATTTATTGAATATAAAATGACTAATTTACCCTTTTATATGTTGATATACGTCATCCCACATCTCTCTATATTGCCCAATATTTTTTTATATGCACCAAGACTCTGTACAAAATTAAATTATATGAACAACCCTATAAACAAGTATATGTTGAATACTTTTTTATATGCACAGAGACCCTATTCAAAATAAAAATTGAATGAAAAACCCTATAAACAAGTATAAAAAGGGATATATAGAGAGAGATGAGATGATATATATCAGAATATAAAAGACAAATAACTCATTTCACGTCCAATTAATAAATAGAGAAAATTAGTGTTCTAGTCGCGCTTTTAACACGTGTCCAATACTAGAAATTTTCAGGGTTCGTCATGCAAATATTTTGAAAACACAGGATTTTTTGTGTTAATTTTTGTAACACAGAGTTTTTTTTTTCCCATTTCACCTAACACAATTTTTTTTGCCCATTTCACCTAATACAGGGGATATGATGTATATAACTCAATAAATAATTGGGAAGTTATTGAATGAAGCTGGTTTATTAAAACCCAATAAAACATTACACTTACATTGTGACAGGGACATAAATTATTCGTTATTAATTTCTTTAAAATTCTGATTCCGTTTCTCTTTAGCTAAACATAGTCCGAACTACAGACTACAGTTGTGTGTGTGTGAAGATAGATTAATGTTGCAAACCTCAATTTCCTTCTTGTCAGCAAAAAACTCAGTGGTAGCAAACTTTCCCGCATCGTCACTATCTTCCTCGGCAAAATAAGCCCCAGGGCAGCCATTCTTCACCACATACTTCCTGCAAAACGGAATCCAAAACCTGGAAAATTTCCAGGCCTGTTTCAGGGCACGATTCGTTACGGAAGAACCCCCATCATCCGAGAGATAAACACAGAGCTTATCAGGGGGATAATCCAGGGCCAAAGCCGATATAACTGTGTTCATCACTCCCAAACCGGGTTCCTTATTCGGGTCAGCGGTGCACACAAACACATCAATGGAGGGTAGTTGCTTTTGGTCCCGATTCAATCTTTCCGGATAAACGGTTCGAGTAACGGGCCTCCATTTCGTAGACATGTTGAGGAACCAAAGGAAAGAGAGTGTGAGCTCAGAGATGAAGATTAGAAAGTGAGGTAGAAAGGGACTGGTATTGTCGTTTTGGGTGATTATTTGGTGGAGAGAAGTGATTCTGTAGTAAAATAAGGAAAGTATTGCGGTTCCATGGAAGAAAAAATGGAGCCTGTTTATAATCAGTTCCTTCTTCTTGACATGGCACTCGTTGAGAGGAAGGGATGAAGCAGGTTTCTCCATTGCTAGCTACTGCTTCGACTGCACCCGCACTGATGCACGCAGCACGTTTTTGCTCTATTTGTAGAGGAATAGAGAGGTTTGGATCTCTATTGGTTGTGTGATTTATCTCTTGTTTCATTTATGTATATACATCACGTATATTGATAGATGATTGAAATTAGGAGAGACAAATAATTGATATATGACAAAAAGGGATAATTATGAACAGCCCCTCAGGTATGACGAAAATATAGATTCCCTCCTGAGTTTTGAGAAATTACGAATACCCCCCTGAGATTTATATTATCTCTCACAAATTGTCCCAACCATTAATAACGGTGTCAAATTTTGATGATGGCAGCAAAATTATTTTTAAAAATTCCGATCCTACCCTCAGGTGGTAAATTGTAATAATATTGATAATATGATGATATATCTGTAATATTAGTTAAATTTGTATTTTTTAATTTAAAAAAATATAATATTTATATTTTATCTATAAGTATAAATCTAAATAAATATTTTATGCATATTTATTTCATACCTTATGTTTATACTCTAGTTTTATGTATATTTTTCACAAGTTTATTTAAATTTATTTATTTGAGAATAAAAAATTTCCTCTCTGAAATAGAAAACTATAACAAACACACCATCCTAAATCAATGCATTAGTAATTTCACATAAATATCCATAAGAGTTATTTAAATAAATATTTCAAGTGTTGATCAATATATCTACCTTTGCATACAAAGAATAACATCCTAATATAAACAGGCATGTCCAATATAAAATATATATATATATATATATATATATATATATATATATATTAACACTCATAAACTCTAAGTATGAAATTAGTTCATTATAAAAATATTAAAATATCATTAATTAGTATTCTTTGAAAAAAAAAATTATTAGATAGTACAAAACTCAAATACTTACATCAAACCCCCAAAGAATTTCAATACTTGCATTAACCTCATTGTCTTTGAATTTTTCTTACATATACCCTCTTGAATTTTAACATGTGTAAAGTAAAATAGTAAAATCACACATTCTGTTAAATTTAACGGAGTAAATAACGAATCAGGGGGGAATTCGTAATTTCTCAAATCTCAGGGGGATCTTTAATTTCGTCATACCTCAGGGGCTGCTCATAATTATCCCATGAAAAAAAAAAATAATTTGGACCAACTATTAATATACTTGACATGCGCAGGACATAACGTTCGTAAATAAATAAAATAGGAGATAAAACACGAACTTAAAACAAAGAATCCAAATCCGGAATCTAGGGCGAGGGCGTCTATATATATATGTCTTTTCTTACCATTAATTTAATGTTACGGTACAATATTCTACCTCAATCTTCATGTTTTGTATTTTAATAAACTAGGTATCATCATATCATGTGTTACAAGCAATACGAAATTATTGCCCGCAGGGCGTAGCTCAGTTGGTCCCGGAGGGATAGATTTGCGACAAGGTGCAAGGTTCGATTCCCACAGGCTGCAGTGTGGGAGCTTTATTCTTGAGTCCAATTTGGGCTTTGAGGGTGGGCTCCTTGTAGACCTAGTGAGGAGCACACCTCCCCCTTAACGGGCCGCTGAGTACCTGATTTACCTCCTCCCACTTGCTTCGTCGGGTCAGGGTGTGGGGGGGCCTTAGGGTTGGGGATTCAACCTTTTGCGACAACGAAATTAGAAGATAATAATAGAACGGAACGATATAAAAGTTTTGACGAATATAAATATATATTTTTAATATATATCAATAATGACAAAAGATAATGTTGCAGTTTTCACAAGTTATATATTGTTAGTGAGAGCCCATTTAGTAAGAAATTAAAATTTTTGAATATTATTCTTGATTGGTTTTGACCCACCCATACAAGTTCGGGTGTAATTCAATCTCTTTTAGCCTGCACAGACGTCAGTCGGCGACTTTCAAACAACTACTTCAGTGTTCAATTCATGCACGTCTCGTGCACTGTGGATTCCTACACGACATATGTGACCCGAGCCAAAAAAATTTTTTAGGGGAATAGACCAAAGCTTATTATTATTATTATTTATATATTCTCAATTATTAATAATTTATTATATTGACCTCAGTAGTATTAATTTTAATTTTGGTGAGGTATCAATAATAAAAAATCTTATAAAATTATATATAATTTTATATCTATATAATAATTTTAAAAAAAAATAAATTTTGAGGGGTCAATTGTATTTGTACCCCACAATTAACTGTGGCTCCGCCGCTGCATGTGACTTTCCGTTCTATTACCAGTTTTGTTTGTTCCAACTTTCTATTACTAGTTATATATTTAACAAGAACACTATTTAGTAAAAAATTAGAAATTATGAATATTTTCTTGGCCTTGAATCACTCACACACGTCCTTCTGAAAAATTTGATCTCTTCTGGCAGCACAAACAGACACGAGATCTTTTCAAATAGGGATAATTACGAATGACCCCCTGAATTATGATGAAATTATAGATTCTTCCCTGAGGTTTGAGAAATTACGAATTCCTCCCCTGGGCCGTTATCTCAACCGTTAAATTTAACTAAATATGCGATATTACTATTTTATCCTTTATATAGTATATATTGAAACTCAAGGGGGTATATGTAATAAAGAGCCCAAATGTAAGGGGGGTTAATGTAAATACTGAAATTCTTAGGGGGATGTGATGTAAGTATTTGAGTTTATATCCACCTAGTTTTTTTTTTTTTTTAGCAAAGAATGATATTTTGATATTTTTATGAGGAACTAATTTCATATTTAGAGTTTATGAATGTCTATTTTTTATTTTTTATTTTTAGATATTAGGGATGCATGTTTATAGTGAAATACTATTTATTATATTTAAAGAAACGCATTATTTTCGCTACTAAATAAAAAACCATAAGAAATATACCAACATCAATCAATGAATTAATAAATCCACAAAAATATTTATTAGAGTTATTTAAACAAATATTTCAAATATAATAATAAATAGTATTTCAGACGAACAAAGTTTCAATGAATTTATGCAAAATATACTTTAGACTAAGAGATAGACATAATGTAAAATCTATAACTTTTCATCATATAAATATGCATGAGATATCTATTTTGATTTATATTTATAGGCAAACTATAAATATCAGCTTAAATTATAAATTTTCAAATAAAAAAATACAAATTTGACAACATTACAAATATATCCTTGTAATTTTAAGATTATTACAATATACCCCCTCCCCCCCCCCCCCCCCCAAAGTTTCAATATTATTACAATATACCCCCCAAGGATAGAATTGGAATTTTTAAAAATAATATTGCTGACGTCATCAAAACCTAACACCGTTATTAACGGTTGGGGGAATTTGTGAGAGAGAATGTAAACCTTAGGGGGGAGGGGGGTTCGTAATTTCTCAAACCTCAGGGGGTAATATGTAATTTCGCCATACCTCAGGGGGTCGTTCGTAATTATCCCTTTCAAATATCTGTTGCAGTTTTATGATGCTCAATTTATAAACATTCTCGCATACCAATGGGCAGTTGGCTCAAGTGAATAGGGGCTTGAGTTCACATAAGCAAAGTCTCAGGTTCGAACCTTGTGGATGTAAAAAATTACGTTGAGAGAAGTCCACGTAATAAGCGCCTTCAGTTACCTCGGGATTAGTCCTTCACTCAATTGGGGGAGGGGAAACTCTAACGGCATGATTGGTATGATGGAATGGGGTGGGAATGGAATGGGCATTACCGCGTCTATTCCTAAACCCATGATTGGTACCAAAACATGATTAGGAATGCTCATTCCCGCGGTAATGCTCATTCCCACAAGCATGGGATTACCCATTCCTTTGGTCCCCCATGGTATTAGCCATTCCCAATGTTTAAACTTTATTATTATTTTTACATTATTGTCACATATTTGTTAAATGCGTATTATATCTTATTATTTTCATAAATAAAAACTAAATACTATTAATCACGTTAAAAATTTAATAAATTATATTAAAAATATATATAAATATATATATAAATATAAATATATTATATATTTTAAAAATATGTTCAAATATTATTTTATTTATAAAATTTTATAAAGAACGAATTTTTTATATTTATATTAAAATTTATTTTTAAATATCAAGAAATATATTAAATACAATAAATAATTAATACATAATCTATGCATCAATAGAGAAATAGTATATATATATATATATACTCACTCTCACACTCACATATATATAGTACATATAATAAATGTCATATATATAACACGCTCGATATAAAATAGTAATAATATATTTATATATGAAAACATATAGTTACTCAAAATAAAAAATTTAAAATATATATTTAATATAAAAATATTTTTAATTAGGGAGAATTACATACAGGTCCCTAAGGTTTGGCCTAATTACAGAGCGGTGCACATAACTTTGAAAATTATATACAGGTCCCTGATATTTAGCCCAATTACAAGCCGTTCCATTTTCTTTTAAATATTACACTGTAGTCCCTATATTTTTTGTTTTGTATGAGGTCCATTAACGAATTTTGTAAAAGTACACTTATGTCCTTGAAGGTTTTGTAAGTGTTACATATAATGTATGACAAGAAATGCAAAATCATCCCTAAAAGTATACAAAAATTAACAAATTAACAAGGTTTAGGTACTACAGTGTAATATTTAAAAGAATAGGGACCGGCTTGTAATTGGACCGAACATCAGAGCATCAAGTGAGTATATCGTAATAGATTCCTGCGAGTTGGTAGAAGAAGAGCTAGGAAACCATCCAAGCTATGGATACATCACCTGATCAGTTAATTTCAGTTTCCTCTTCTCTTTCCCTTCCTCGTCACTCTACCAGTAAAATAGAAAACCTTGTAGAATATTCCACTATCCCAGATAATGCTATTATAGAACAAACTGTTCCACCTGTTGTTAGCCCTTACAACATATACAGAAAAAGAGGTTCTCTTAGAGGAATCAGATCTTTGATCTCCTCCAACCGTCCCTCACAAACAAAAGAGTTTGTCCAGTCTTCCAAACTGGATAAGTGTGATCTACAATATTCCAAGCGAGAGCAGTATGTTACTCTCTCCATCCCCTCAGAGTTCATATCTTCCTGGAGACAGGAAGGATACACACACCTCCACTTCGGAGCCGTTCGTCTTGTTCTCTCTTATCAAGGGAGAAAAGGTCTCCCAGTAACAGCCAGACTGGCCTTACTGGATACCAGATACCTGAAGTATGAGGATGCAGTTATCGGGACAGTGGTAACCACTCTCAACAGCGGAAGTGCAGTCTTGACTTACTTCCCCAATTTCGCCATGTCCTTGGGAGATGCCAATCTACCCAACGCCCTGAAGGTTCAAGTCCAGATCACTGGAGCAGAGCAAGTAGCTACAGCAGTAACAGCTACTCTCCATCACCAGCTTGTCTACAGGTTGCAAAACCATGGTCTAGATCTACAAGGATCAGGATCCCCTGATGCCTTAATGGTCCTAGCCAACTCTGGATCTGACGTTCCAACCATTGTCCAAGTTCCCAGACAGATTCCCCGAAAGGAACTGGAAAGGTTGATGCCTACTGAGTGGATCACAAACTATGAGTCACTCCAACAGACTCATGAGCCTGTCAGATCTACAACCTACGAATTCCAGACACTGTCAGATGGTAGAACCAAAACCATCTTCAAGCAACCTCAAGAAGATACTCCATCTTCTTCAAGTCCAATCTTTACACAGCTGATGATTCAGCCAGTGATACCGACAAGCAGAGAAACGTACCCAATCCTAGGGTACCTTCCAGTAAACTCCTTCTTCCCCGATGGAAAGGAGTCTTACACAGACAAAGTTGATGGCCACTTCGTATGGGATGCTGACCCATCCATGTGTGACCCTGGATGTTCTTGCGATGAAGAATCAGACTCCGACGACGATGATGAAAGTGAGGCTAGTCGGAGAAGAAGACGAAGGAAAGCAAGAAAGAAAGGTCTTCCTTGCAGGACATATAAACCAAAAGAACCAGATCCAGATCCACCGTCAGTCGCACAACCCTTGTCATGTTATGATGAGGCGCTAGCCATCCTTAAGGCAGAACAGCAACAGCAGAAGGCAGAACAGCAACAGCAGAAACCAAAGAGCTGTAGGCAAGATGTGCCTCCGTGCCTTCCACCACCGGTGATACCGTGCCAACCTTGTATGATGATACACAGCTTGGGCACCAGTTTTCCACCTGCAGAACGGAGTACAGAAAATAAGGTTGCAATCCGACCTTATGTCCAGACTACCACAGTCAACCCTGATGGAGGAACAACTTCCTCTCTGTCACAAGGAGAAGAAGTCTTGAACTGGCAAACCACAAATGCCAGAGCTCAGAATAAAACCTTAATTCAACTTGACTCTAAGGTTGATAAGGTTTTATCCCACGTTCAAGATACCAACCAGAAAGTGAATACAATTTCTCGAGAGCTTGATCAGATGTACCACAGAGTAGTTGCCAGAATAGAGCTTCTTGACAAAGAACTCAGGCAGCTTATTTCCTTAAGAAGGATGGGTCCAGAATTTGACCAAAAAGAGAGAGAAATCAGACAACTCAAGAAGGAGCTTGCTTACATGGAGCAAGACAGGAAGAGAAGTTCTACTTCTACACTTCCCTTTCTTCCTACACCCATTACATCTTCTCTCTACGACCCACCAACATCTCCTGATCCATCAAGCCAATTTTTCATGGTATCTGATATTCCTTTCGAGCCACCTCCTCCAAGGCCTAAGCCAACAAGAGTCTCTCCTTCTTCAAAGGAGAAAAACAAAGAAAAAGTTGGGGAACATTCTTCTACATTGATGATTAGAAATCCTTCTGATCATAATATCCAAAGAGAGCCTACAAGAAATGAAGACACTTCTTCAAATGATTCTAGTTCTCAATACTCTGAATCAGAAGCTTCTTCAGAAAGATCCAGTTCCCAACACAATGATTCTGAAATCTCTTCAGAACAATCCTTTTCCCAGTCCAGTGAAGATAACGTTGCAGACATCTCTCAGATGCTAATGGCTGATGATCCAAACTTTGGATTCCATCAAGATCAGCCTCCTCAAGAATATGATGAACCAATAATGGAAGAACCTCCAGAGTTCCAGACCACAGATTCTGGACCATCCAAGCCAACCAATGGCCCATGGTTCACATTTGATGATGTTCCAGTGGGAAAAAGGAAAGAAAGGTTACAAACCTTTGCTGCATGGATCGATCTCCAAAGAATCAAAGAACCTCATCTCCCTATTGTTTTAAGGGAGTTTGTTTCACGATTCACAGGAACATTACGAGAATGGTTCCAATCATTGGGAGAATACAGACAGATCCAGTATACGCAAGCAACCGCTCCTATGGCATTGTTAGCACTTCACCTTGAGTTCATAGGTGATCATACTCTCTATCAGAAGATGATCCAGCAAAGCTACTTCGCCATGAAGTGTTGTTCTCTGAACAAGCCAGATTTGGATTTCCATTTCAAAAGAATGTCAGAACTATATTATGCCCTTAATGGGTATAATGATCCAAATCTAAAGCACGTATACATTGCATCTCTTCCTCAAGAGATCCAGCCGGAGCTACACAGAGCCATTGCCGCCTCAAGAAGAGAAATTCCACAACTTTCTCTTGGAGAGATTCACCAGATTGCCATCACCACAATAGATAAATTGTGTGAGCAGCAATCCATGTTCAAGTCCTTAATGAAAAACAAATCAGTCCTGAAGAAAGCTTGCAAGAAATCTCACCTTGAGATTAAATGCAAATCTAAAGAAGACTGCAATTGTTCTCATCCAAAGAGCCAAAAGAAAGGACTTGCTGAAAGAAAGGTGAAGAAAAGAAAACGTCTCAGATACTTCAGACGTAAACCTTTCAGAAACAGGCGGACAGATAGATGCTTTGCTTGCAAAAAGAAGGGACACTTTGCGAAAGATTGTCCTCACAATCGGGAGAAATCAGCCAGAATGATTTCTCATGTCCAACAAAGCATAAACACCAATCTCAACGATGCAGAGGTTGAATCCTTGTTCTCAGAACAAGATGAGCAAACAGAAGAGACCATCTTTGCTATTCAAGATGATGGTTCCTCCTCCTCTGATTCTGACAATGATCAAGTCCTACCGATCCTCCAGTCAGAATGCATCTCACAAGAGATTATCCCGTCTCCACATATCCAGATCCAAATACTTCCCTCGAAGTATGATAAACCAATCAGAGCAATTGGATTTATGGATACAGGAGCCATGAAGTCCATGATGAATCCAGACATCCTACCTAAGGAAGCATGGACAACTCACTACGAGTATTTCCAAGCAGCAGATGGCCAACAGTTCAAAACATCGTTGATCACAAAGTATCCTATCGGGATACAATTCTTCCCAGATTGCATAATCTGGATGAAGGTCATTGGAAGCAAGCTGCATGGAAAAGATCTTCTCATTGGGTTTGATCTTTATCACAGAGCTCAGAAGCTCACCATTCTCCCCAATGGAATCAAGTATAAGAGGTACTTTCAGCCTTATACTACGATCCAGAAGATCTATGCACTTACAGAAGCATCCAAGGAATTCTATGATCTTGCCTCAAAACTCAAAGGATGCTGTGCTGAGTCTCACGCGGAATTCTCACATCCACATCCCTTGTGGAAGAATTCTGAATTCTTCATTCAACTTCCTTTCAAGAAGAATGAAGATGTTAATCCGACAAAAGCTACACATCCAGGAATGACTCCGGATGATGAGAAGCTTGCAAAAGCTGAATGTGCTCAACTGAAGAAACTTGGATTAATTGAATCCACTACATCCAATTGGGCGTGCCAGGCATTCTATGTCAACAAACGGGCTGAACAAGTCAGAGGTAAAAAGAGGCTTGTAATTGATTATAAGCCACTCAATCATTTCCTTGCAGATGATAAATTCCCAATACCTCAAGCCCAAATGCTTTTCTCACATTTGGCCCAAGCCCAAATCTTCTCTAAGTTTGATCTCAAAGCAGGATTTTGGCAACTTGGTATTGATCCAAAAGATAGGTACAAAACAGCATTTTGTATACCTAATGCCCAATACCAATGGACTGTCATGCCTTTTGGTCTCAAAACCGCTCCATCACTATTCCAAAAAGCCATGACCCAAATCTTTGAGCCCATCCTGTATAGTGCCTTAGTCTACATTGACGATATCCTCCTCTTCTCTGAAAATGAGAAAACTCACAGGGCACTCCTCTCTCAGTTCCATGAAATTGTCCAAGAATATGGCATTATGCTATCAGAGAAAAAGAGTCTCATTGGACTATCTTCCATCATGTTTCTTGGAATGGAGTTTTCAGAAGGAAAATACAAACCAGGTCCTCACATTGCACAGGAACTTCTCAGTTTCCCAGATGATAATCTGACTACAAAAGAAATTCAACAATTTCTTGGAATAGTCAATTATATCAAGGACTTCCTTCCACAATGCTCCAGATACACGAGTCAGCTTTCCAAGATGCTCAGAAAGAAGGCCCCTCCTTGGGGTAAGGAACAGACGGCAGCTGTCAAGCAATTGAAACAAATCTGCCAAATCACTCTTCCCTTGAAGATTCCTGATAAAGCTGATAACTTTTTTCAGATTTGTGTGCCTATAAAATGTAGGTTCCCTGAAAACCATTTCAGCAAATCTCATAGTCCAAAAATCAGCAAGAAAACAAAAATGGAATCCTTCTCCACAGTCTCTTCTAGTGAAAAGCTCAAAGCTATCACTTCCTCAACTGTTCATCTCCTGCAACAGCAAATTGATCTCATGAGCCATGACCTTGACCTCTCACATCTGAAGATCAAGCTTCTTCAAAGGAAAATTCAGAAGCTGGAAGAAGAAAGAAGAATCATTCTTCTTGGTTACCGTTTGGAAAAACTATTTCTCTACCATGAGAAAAAGAATTTCCTTACAGGTCTCCCTCCTGAGATCCAGCAGAAAATTCTCAGTATTTCTGATCAAAGATTCTATGATAATATCATGGAATTACAGGAATACATTTTCCACAAAAAGAGAGTTAAAACACTCAATCAAATCATGGATGATATCCATACTCCCACAGGGTTTAAGTGTTTCCAACCACAACATGAACCATTAAGGGTTATCATTGACCTCCATATGGTTCACGACTTAGATTTCATTGCAGATCTCTACCACAATGGGTTAGTCAAGGGATTCTCCCTTCCGTTCTATCAGAATAAAGTAGTCTTCCCAATACCCGAGTTCTTTGGTCCGACTACTATTGCAGCAATCCAATCCTTCCGAAGAGGATTGCCTGTATTCATCTCAGTCCTTAGCAACTTCCCTCAACAGCAGAATGGGATACACCAATCATGTCAGAGACACTTGCTCTTGAGTCATAAGAAACCAGTGTATTTCGAGTTTGAAAGTTCCAACATAAATCCCTTCTCTTTTGGGATAAACAATATCCAGAAATGCACATCTATCAGAGAACAAACCCCTGAACATCTTGCCTTGTTCGAAAAAACTCAGACTACTTATGTTTGGGTTGAGCACTGCCAAGATATGTATATGAGAAGCATCCATCATATCTTTAAAAATGAGATTGGGGATCCAAGAGCTAGTTATCCTCCTGATGAAGAATGGAATTCACTCTAAAAAGTATTGAGGAAGCTTGCTGCAAATAATGAAAATGACTAAAGAAGAAAATGACATAAAGAGAATCTTATCTCTTTAACATCTTTAAGTCATCTTCAGCCTTTAAAGTCTTTGTAGGTCCTACCATGAAGACTTTTGTATCTTTACTTTATGCTGTGTCGGCCATTGTTTAGGCCTGCTTTATTGCGTGCTGTAAAGTGATTGCTGAGTCAGGGCCAGTTGTCTTTTAGCCCTTGCTTTTTGCTAGTGGTCTGCGCACCACTTGCCTTTGTCGGCCAGTATGTTTTGGCCTTTAGTGCATTATTGCACTTCGTGGAGGAAAAGAATCTCAATTATATGAGGCGATGGGGCCCAGAAGTGTACCCGCCATATAATTTGGGGTTTAATTCCGCTTCTGAAATCCGGAAGTTTGCCTATAAAAGGGAGGCTTCGGTTTTCATTCTACTCAGACTTAGTCTGGGTTGAAGACTTAGATTGAGACTTAGACAAGGTTTAATATCGAGTCTGAGAAAGAGTTTGGAAATAAAATTCAAAGTTTTCTTATCTTTTGATGTTTTCCTTTCTAGCTTAAAGCCTTCTTTCTAGTTCTTCCATACCCTCAAAGGGTCTACTATGATATACTCCTAATTATCTTAAGAGTATGCTCTGTACTTGCCTCTTATGAGGATCCTGTACATCAGAAATTAGATAATTTCCATGGAATGGTCTATTGCTACGGTCCCTAGTATCTCTGTAAGTGAGTATCTTGAGTAACTTGTTGAATCTGTAATGGGGAATATTTGGAGTAACGAGTAAGTCCCGCCGAGGCAAGGAGGCCGTTAGGGCAGTTGTGTTACGAGAGATATATTCCCAGAGAAAGATTCATAAAGTGAAATTGAGATTAGTTCTCTACACTATACGATACATGAGATACTGGGGCTCCCGGCGTGCTAATGAAATAAATTTAAAATTCTTATTTCATTCCTAAATTTATTACTTGGCGTACCAATCATAGTAATGGTATTATAAAGTCATTCCATTCCTTTGTTCATTCCATTACAAAGTTTATTCCTTTCCAGCCTCATTCCATTCATGCATACCAATCATGCCGTAAGAGATCAAAAAAAATAAACGTTCTCACACTTGGATCTCTCCACGAACAACATGGCCTCCTTGTCCGATGTTAATTGCTACTAAAGTGGAATATTAACCGTATTAAGCAAATTGATGTAATTAAATAAATCATATCAAGCAATTAAAATATTGAATCAGTTTCAAAATAAAATTAGCCACCGTTATAAAACTAGTAAAACACCTGAATGATTGATACAACTTATGACAAGAAATTGTATTTATCACTAAATTGACACACTTATGTTTACAACTTAAAACACACTTCAATTCTTGGTTTCTGTTCATGACAATCAATCGTGAAAACAATCCAAATATACATAATTAATGATAATTTTTACATGATCTATTTTCACAAACTTCCTTTTATCTTTGTAATTATTCAAGTACACCAAATGGTTAGGAAGAAATATAAAATTATATATATATAGAGATGCTCGAATCTGTTCGAACATATTGAGAATCATGTTCGCTTAGTAGTCAAGCGAACAAAGTTAGGAGGTCAAGTAAGGGCAAATCTTGGGAGGATCTAAGGAAAGAAACCAACTCGGGCTGGATGAAGATATAAGAGTATAAAAACGAGATTATGACTGAGTCTTTCAGAAGTGTTCAATACGTAAATGATAGTTAGAATAAGAAGAAATTTAAGATAAATCGGGAGGAAAGAGTCCTAAAGTGCAAACTATAAATAAGAAGAAGGGCTGCGAGTTAATCAAAACTCAAAACATAAATTAAAAAAAGGGGGGGGGGGGGGGGGGGGGGGGTGAAGAGCTCCTAGGGAGATTATCATCATATATCATCCACATCAAAGAAGCAAAAAAGAAGTTGAATATTTGGACTCAAGATCATCACACGTTTTAATTGAAAATTAATACTTAACGACAAGTTACTTAGCCACAAAAGTCAAAGTTCTTAGCTAGAAATTGCCTTGTTGGCTGGTTAAGCGTATGCGTACTTGTCGATAATAGTTCTAGAGAGTTTATCAGAAAGATTTGTCACCATTTTGACCCCATCCCTTCTCATCTATTTTTTGAGTTTGATTGAGAAAGAATAGTTCTAGAGAGTTTCGAAAGCGATAATAGTTTCAAATTGGGAAATTCCAAGAAAATTAATTATACTAAAAATTTTGGTGTGACGTAAATTTTCAATCTTGTCCTTGCTCTTCCGAGTTCTTGGCTTCACGATCATTTTAATTTGAACCAAATTCGATTAAATTAGTTTAATAAGAGAGAAATTATTTATATTTATCGTGAGTTGATATAAAATTTAAAAGAAAATTAATAAAATAATAAGTATTGATCGAGCCAAAATCTCTGCTTGATGACTGATCGAGAGATCCGACGCGGTCACTCTATTTGTTGATGGGGGAAACGGCCGTCTGACTGCTCGAATTCTGCAAAGGCCGACAAACGTGAGCTCCGAGGCCAACTCGGGGAAGGTGGGTGTGAGACCCGGGTTGGCACTCCGACGCTCAAGTCAGGATCGGTGGAGACGATCGAAGAGATTGAGTGGTGAAAAGTGTTAGGTGGGAAAAACTTACCGTGCAATAAATGAGGAGGGGGTATTTATATAGAGAGGACAGAGAAGTTACCGCATCGACGTGGCGGCATGGGGAGCGGACAGGTGCCCCACTAAGGCCTTGCATTAAATGCTCGGTCGGCCACTACGCTAGTGGAATGCTGTGCTGGTCAGTCGGAGATGGTGGGTCGATCTCGACATATGCGATTAGTCCGAGCATTTGGGTCGATACGCTTGTGAGGTAATTCTCGCGGGGTAAATGGGCCTTTGGGTAGGAGGGTCGAGAGGTAATCTCCGAGCGAGATTTGACCGCCGATCATCCACGTGGGGCAAGGTGATTGGCTTAGACCGACAGCGGGTACGTGCCACGTCATAAGCCCCCCGAAACGTCATCTGCTAGGGCTGACGTGGCAGAGGAGTTTCAAATCCCAAGAGCGGGACCCGCTGTAATCATTACGCCGTTTCATCTTCTCGATTCCTGCCCATTTACCTCCTTATAAATAGTTCCCTCTGTAAATCCATTTGTTACTTTTGCGACAGAGAATTGAAGAGAGTTCCGAGCCATTTTCGATCGATAAAGAGTTCTTTGTGTGTTGAATTTCGGGGTCGCTTGCTTTATAAGAGGACCGTTTGGATTTCCAGAAAACAAAAGGTAACATTTCCAGTCTTTTTCTCGATTTTCTTTCTCTGTGCTTTTTATTTTTCTTTTCGCTTGCCTCGAGGGAGAGGTGTACCACTTCCCTCTTCGAAGGCTTCCTCTCCCTCGATTTGTTTGTATCCGAGCTACACCATGAAAATGAGGTTTTTATCCTGTAGGATGTCAACAAATCGAGTGGAGACTGGCCCCGGAGGGGAGGGAGTGGCGACCGCGAGTGATAGGTCGAGTTCAGACACATCAGGGTCGAGTTCGACGTCGGATTCCGGTGATACCATGGAGACGAGGTCGACGAATCCTCAGGGGAGGGATGAGTTCGTCGAGGTCGTAGAGGTTTCTGAGCCTTTGTCCGAGGATGAGACAACGGAGGTGTCAATTCCTCGGGAGTCAGGAGAGGAGACGTCGACTTCAGGTCGACTAGAGGAGGAGGAAGAGGAGGAGATGGAGAATTTAGAGCCAGAGGGTTGGTTACAAAACGACCCTTGAGCCATTACCTGTTCGATATCCGAGGACAAACTTGGAGAGGTCCAGAAATGGTTGTTTGGGGGGGCTCCGGAGTATGGGGGTTATCGAGTGATTAGGCCCCAATCAGGAGATCGCATGACCGACCCACCGCCCAACTGTATCGCAGTCAACTATTTGGCGGTCAAGAATGGGTTTAGGGTGCCCATTCCCGAGGAGATGGTCGGCTTCTTTAATACCCTTAGGATTAGTCCATTGCAGTTGATGCCCAATTCCTACGCCATGGTAAACGGATTGAGGGCTCTGTTGAGATGCTTGGGGATGAAGGTCAACATCTATTGCATTTCCGAGATCTTCCAAGCCGGCTTGACGACTGAGACCTCGAAGTCTGGCCCGGGGTATATCCAGCT
Source organism: Lantana camara (assembly GCA_037501455.1). Classification (NCBI taxonomy): domain Eukaryota; kingdom Viridiplantae; phylum Streptophyta; class Magnoliopsida; order Lamiales; family Verbenaceae; genus Lantana; species Lantana camara. The sequence continues at coordinate 119,799,591 of CM074857.1, forward strand.
GCAGTCGAAAAGTAATTATCGGATCGTTAGGTCGCCTACTTCATCGAACGGCAAGGGATGGAAGCAGAGATTTGTTTTCATCGAGAGTGAAAAGGGTTGGCCCGGCCTGAAATATCCTGGATGGAGCTGGGTTGCTCGATCGGACCTTCCGAGGGGGCATCCGGGTTGGCCCAACACTTTGATGGCGGCCTTGAGGAGGATGGGAAGTGTGGAGTCGGAGGACATGGTGGCTCCACAGTCATTAATCGAGCTGGGGCTCGCGCCGGGAGTTAGAAAACATTTCGACCCTGGTATTCCGAACGAATCCCTCGAGACATTTCGACCATTTTGTTTGTTGTTGTTTTCCTCTTTGTCTGTTTTTTCTTGTTTTTTAATCAAGTGTCTTTTTTGTGCAGAGCAATACATTATGTCGGCTGCGTTGAACGCCAGAAGGAAGGAGATGGCCGAGCTAAAGAAGGCGGCCGAGAAGAAGAAGATGCCCCCTCCTTCCCAAGCCGAGACTTCTGCATCGACCGATGCGACGGTCGAGGCTCTTCCGGACGTTCTTGCACTGAGGACCAAGGACGCTCCCGAGAAGAGGGGTCGGGGCTCTTCCACCGACAAGGACCATGGAGCCCCCCAGTCCAAAAAGCAAAAAACAAAGGGCCAGGCAAAGTCTGGGGCCGGGGCCGATAAAAATACGGGTCGAGAGAAAAGCCCCTTGCTCCCCATGCCACCGGCGCTTGGGCCGATCGTGGAGGTCCAGGTAGGGGCCTATTCGACCCCTCCGAACCAAGGTCGAGGGGCAATAGTGCCTCGAAACGTGGCCAGCATTCTGGCGGGGGTGCGAAGGCCTGGCCCGGGACCTTCGAGCGCAGTGCAGTGGAAGTCGAGCGAGGAAGAGAAGAAGTTATTCTTCGACTATCCGATCCTCGAGGAACCCCATTTCCCGTGCGGCCTGGCAAGCGTTAACGAGAGAGGCGAGCCCAGACGGGTCGGGACTGCCCCCAAAGACTACCAGGCGCTCGGAGCTCTATATAGCTCGATCCAGACAACGGTCGATCACAAGGAGAGGATGGCGCTCTCCGACGACGAGATCGAGGCGTCTTGGGTCCAGAAGTATTTTGCGGTAAGCGCCGGTAGAAATTATTACTGTAGAAATTATTTCTTGTGTATGGTCGGAGTTTTTAATGGTCGATGATGTCTTGCAGATGGGCCAGGACTTCTTTCAAGTGGCTCGAAGAGGGTGGGTCCATCGGCAGTTGAGGGCGAAGGCCGAGCGACAGGTGGAGATGATGAGGGTCGAGCTGGAGGAGAAAGATAAGAAGCTGGCCGAGGCCACCAAGGACAAGGAGAAACTCGACCATGAGCTCTTGGACGCCATAACGAATCTCTCAGAGGTCGAGAAAAAGCTTAAGGTGGCTGAGGATCGGGTGGCTAGGTCGATCCAGGAAGAGGCTGAAGCGCGAAACCGCGGCTTGATCGAGGGAGAGAGGAAGGGCGCCAAGCTAGCCCTGGAGCGATGCAAGAGGGGCCTGGCTGAATCCGTGAACGACCTCGAGCGTCGAGGCGTTTATAGATTCATGAAGTCCAAGGCCTACGAGAAGGCCGTGTCGATCGCGAGCTTCAAAGATGTCGAGGAGGGCTTCAACTTGTGCTTGGCTCAGGTGCAGGCGGCTAAGTATCTTCCGCTCGACTATGATCAAGAGAAGGTCGGCCTATACCAAGATGACCCTCGTCCAGTTGATCCGGTCACCCGACCCCCTACTCCCGAGCCAAACTGGGACACTGATGAATTTGGCTTTGCTGTGAAGTTGGCTCGGTCCAGAGCGGCGGGGGAACCAGACAATATAGCCACGGAAGAGCTCGACCTTGATGCTTCCTTCGACCCCAAGGATATGTGCCCGGAGTACTTTGGGGAGGGCGCCATTGTTCCCATCGAGGAAGGGACCGGACCATGAGCGGTCGAGGATTGAGTCGGAGAGAATGGACTAGCCCTATCTTCGCACTCGGAGGACTGGTGAAGGGGAATACAATTTTCGAAGTTCCGACTGTTGGGGTCGGACTTTAGTAGTTGTTGGCTCGGGATTCATGTGTAAATAGGTAGGAATCCGAGCGTTTGCTGCTCCCGTTTGTAAAATCCAAATTTGTAAGGTTAGGATCGAGTAATTGTGATCAATGTAGACTTTTTTGTTTTAAATATATTATGCAAGTTCTCTTCTTTCTTGTTTTGTATGTGTTTATGTTAATCGAAAGTAATGATCGAGAAGATGTCAAGGCAAGCTGCCTTTAATCTTTCGAAGTATACAAGAAATTAGTACGGGCGTCGTATAATTACAAGCATATGATCGAATAACATGATTGCTAAAAGGCAAGAGAATGCTTTATCGATTAATTGACCAGGGGATTTACATATGGTGTTTAATCGACCGAAAGAAATTACAACGATTAATCACAAGTAATATTTCTTCAAGTTGTGAGCATTCCACGATCGAGGAAGCGGTAGTCCATCGAGGTCCTCGAGATGATACGCCCGATTTTTGCCTATTTCGATGACACGGTAGGGTCCTTCCCAATTAGCATCGAGCTTTCCTACGTGTTTGGTAACTTCGACCCTTTTGAGGACCAAATCCCCGACCTGAAAGTGGAGAGGCCTCAGGTTTTCATTGTAAGCCCGAGCAGTCGTGGCTAGATACTGCTGCATCTTCAGGTTTCCTTTTTCTCGAGTTTCATCTATGGTGTCAAGATCGAAAGCCCTTAGTTCATTATTCTGACCATGCTGGAAGTGAGCCACTCGGGGAGACTGATGTATGACCTCAGCCGGGATCATGGCCTCCGAGCCATATACCATGGCGAAAGGTGTTTGTCCCGTGGGGACTCGAGGGGTGGTTCGATACGCCCAAAGGACGCCTTCAAGTTCATCGACCCAATGGCTCTTCTTTGCTTCGAGCCGCGTGCACAGATTCTGTATGATGGTCCGATTGGTAACCTCGACCTGACCGTTGGCTTGGGGATGTCCGACCGAGGTGAATCTTTGATCGATCTTAAAGTCGGAGCAGTAGGCTCTAAATCTTGAACTCCGGAACTGTGGTCCGTTATCGCATACTATGATTCGAGGTACTCCAAATCTAGTGATGATGTGCTTCCAGAGGAAGTCCTGTAAGGAGTAGAAAGTAATCTTTGCTACTGCCAACGCCTCGACCCATTTAGAAAAGTAATCGATCGCCACAATGATGAACTGCCTTTGTCGGGTTGCTATCGGAAAGGGTCCAATTATGTCGATTCCCCATTGCTCAAAGGGCCAGCATGACTCGATCGGAATCATGTGTGAGGGGTGCTGATGGGTCAAATTGGCATGCCTCTGGCAACGATCGCACTTTCTCACAAAATCGAGTGCATCCTTGCGTAGGTTAGGCCAGAAGAATCCAGATCGAGATACCTTTAGGGCTAGAGATCGCCCCCCAGTATGATTCCCACAGGATCCCTCATGGATTTCGGCTAGAACTTCTCGACCCTGTGATGTTCGAATACACCGTTTGGTTGGACCGATGAATGAACGCTTGTACAGACGACCCTCTTGGTCCAGCGTATAGCTCAACGCGCGTTGCTTGAGTCTCCTTGCTTCGATCAAATCCTCGGGTAGGGTGCCATCTTGAAGATACAAGACGATGTTATCGAGCCAACACGGCTCAGTTGCATCGATAGAGTTGACTTCGGATGGAATGTGATCTATCGACCGCGTTGATGAGGTCATGAAGGTGATGGTTCGATCTTGGGTGCCGAGCGAACCACTGGCAAATCTAGAAAGGGCGTCGGCTCGACTGTTTTCCTCTCGAGGGATTTGGGAGATTTCGAACTCATCAAATTCAGTGATTGCCCTTCTGGCCAAGGCGAGATATTTGATCATAGACTCCTCTCGAGCCTCGTATTCGCCCTTGACTTGGCTAGCAACCAATTGGGAATCGGTTAAAGCTCGAAGTTTTTTTATGTTCTGCATCTTTGCAATTTTCAGACCCGCTAAAAGAGCTTCGTACTCAGCCTCATTGTTTGTTGTAGGATACTCGAGGGCGATGGCGTATTCGACCTGCTGGCCGTTTGTACCCATGATGGATATCCCGGCACCCCCCCCAGAAGAGGTTGAGGAGCCGTCGACCGAAAGGGTCCAAACGGTTGGGTCACCCTTTACTGTCGAGTGCGGGTCTTTCTCAATCAAGAAATCGGCTAAGATCTGAGCCTGGTATGCCACCCGGGGTCGATATGTAACTTCGAATTGTCCGAGCTCGATTGTCCACTTTGTGAGTCGACCTGACACTTCGGGTTTGTCCATAACGGTCCTTAATGGCTGATCGGTGAGCACTACGATTGGATGCGCCTGGAAGTACGGTCGGAGTTTACGGGAAGCATGAACTACTGCAAGAGCAAACTTTTCGATCTCGAGGTATCGTATCTCCGGTCCGTGGAGAACCTTACTGACGTAATATACGGGGAGATGCTTGCGATCTCGAATGGTGACAAGTACCGAGCTGATGGTTTCGTTTGACACAGCGAGATACAGATATAAGGTCTCCCCGTCGATGGGCTTCGCAAGCAGAGGGGGGGAGGTGAGGTACTTTTTTAGGTCTTCAAGAGCTTGGTTGCACTCTGGAGTCCATTCGAAATTCTTGATGTCGCGCAAGATTTTGAAGAATGGTAAGTTCTTTTCCGACGATCGGGCTATGAAGCGGTTAAGGGATATGATCCGACCCACCAGTCTCTGTACGTCGCGGATCGAGTTGGGGACTGGCAAAAATTGGATGGCTTTTATCTTTGCGGGGTTGGCCTCGATCCCTCTCTGGCTGACCATGTATCCGAGGAACTTACCACCGTCGACCCCAAAGGTGCATTTGGCAGGGTTAAGTTTTAAATTGTACTTTCGAAGGAGGTTGAAAGCTCTTTTCAAGTGGTCCAGGTGGTCGGCGGCTTTTTCACTTTTGACCAACATGTCGTCGACGTATACTTCGATGGTATCCCCTATCTCAGACTCGAAAACTTTGTTCATCATTCTCTGGTACGTAGCACCCGCGTTTTTGAGTCCGAACGGCATAACTTTGAAGCAGTAAATGCCATTGAATACTATGAAAGCGGTTTTGGGTTGATCCTCGAGAGCCATGAAGATTTGGTAGTATCCTTGAAAGGCGTCCATCATGCTCAATCGTCCGTATCCGGCCGTGGAGTCGACCAGTTGGTCGATTCGTGGCAACGGATAGGGATCCATCGGGCACGCCTTGTTCAAGTCAGTGAAGTCATTACACATTCGCCATTTCCCTCCCGGTTTGGGTACGAGGACGACATTGCACAGCCATTCGACGTATTGGATCGACAGGATATACCGGGCGTCCAGGAGTTTGTTGACTTCCGCCTCGATGATGGCATTTCGGGAGTCGCTTTGAGAGCGTAGCTTTTGCTTGACTGGTCTATAGGAGGGATCGACATTCAAGTGATGTTCGATCACTTTCCTGTCCACTCCCACTAGATCAGAAGCACTCCACGCGAAAACGTCGAGATTGTCACGCAGGAACTGAATGAGCATGCACTGTTCTTTTCCTTTTCGACCAGCCCCAATATGAGTGATTTTTTCAGTTTGCCCTGGGATTAGTTGAATTTCTTCGAGCTCTTCTGTGGGCTCGAGCTTTTTGTCTTCCTGCTTCTTTCTTTTTGCCGCATGGGAAGAACTCATTTTCCTTGAATTCTCAGGGTCGATGGCCTCCGGGTCCACGAATTCATCTTCGGTGAAAGGATCATCGATTAGCAGAGGGACGTGCTTCTCCGAAGAAGGCTTGGGTTTGTCTAACGAGATAGAGTAACAACTCCAGGCGGTTGGTATGTCGCACCTCAATTCACCGACTCCGGCCGGAGTGGGTAGCTTGACCATTTGATGATAGGTGGAGATAGCCGCTCGGAAGTCGATGAGGCCCGGTCGACCAAAGATAATATTATATGCAGAGGGCATTTCGACGACAAGATATTCGATCTCGCGGGTTGCCCGTCGGGGCAGAGTGCCCATGGATGTGATTAGCCGTACTCGACCTTTGGTGTATACTTCTGCACCTCCGAATCCTGTGAGAGGGGTTCGAATGGGATCTAGGAGCAATTTATCGTGTAAATTCATGCGAACAAGAGTCGAATAAAGGATAATATTGCTCGAGCTTCCATTATCGATTAAAGTGCGAGATACAGCAAAGTTGGCGACGTCGAGCGTGACAACCATAGGACAACTAGGTGTTTCGCTCGAGCGTCCCGGTAGGTCTATTACATCATTCTCATTAAACACTATATCTTTGTTGATCCAGGCGTCTTCTGGCCGAATATTCATCACTTCTCGGGGACTACAGAATCCTTGAGTAGCGGCTCGCCGCGTCTTTTTCCGAGCGGACCTTGAATCTCCACCTGAAGGTCCTCCTGAAATCATGTCAATCCGACCGAGGCATGGCCGGTTGTGAGGGTCTCTTTCTGTTGGTGGCTTAGCCTGCCGTTGTTTGGGAGGCGACCTGTCGGGGTGATCTCGGTTTCGAGCATGGTCATCCATTTTTTTCACAAACTCCTGGAGGAGGCCCCCTTTGATCAGTCGTTCGACCTCATCTCGCAAAGCATTACACTCAGAAGTGTTGTGGCCCTTCTGCTGGTGGAAATTACAAAATTTGCTGCTCTCTCGATTCTTGGGAGTGTCCCGCATCGGCTTAGGCTTCTTCAGCAGGGCAGGATCGATAACATTGTAGATTTCATCGAGCGGGCGCGTCAGCTGGGTGTAATGTTTTCGGGTGGTAGGCCCAGTCGGACCCTCTGGCTTCGGTCGGACATCCCGCTTAACTGGTCGATGGATATCTGCCTTTCGATTGGGTACCGGGCTCCTTTGAGAACTCTCCAATTCTTCGAGTTGCATCCAGTCGCAAGCAGCGGCTTGGATGTCCGCCAAATTCTTTGGTTTCTGTAGGAAGATGTACCGAGCAGCTTCGATGTTGACCAGGGCCTTGTGGACAATGGGTCTCAAAAGATCGATGCTCGGTTCTTCCGTCTTGACCACAGCTTGCGAGAAACGAGTGAAGAAATCTCGTAGCGATTCACCAGGAGCTTGGTTGACGGTGTACAAGTAGGTCGGCGGAAGCTTGTCTCCCTTCATGGAAGAGAATTGAGCCTTGAATCGATCGACGAGTATCTTGTAGGAGGTTATCGATCGAGGGGGGAGCCTCGAAAACCATTCAAGAGCAGGGCCATCCAGAGTGGTAACAAAGATCTTAGCCCAGATATTAGGCGAGTGTCCAAACATGCTGAGCTGCATTTCGAGGCGCGACACATGCTTTTCCGGGTCAGTCGATCCGTTATATACGGGTAGTCCGGTGGGGATTTTCTCGTCAGTAGTGGACTCAATGATCGAGTCACAAAATGGGGACTGAGCCTCTCTCTCACTGCGATACCTCCATGGGCGGACACGCCTTGGGTCCGACGGTGTGCGTCGGGGTGATCTAGAACGTTCACGCCTGACGGAGTGTGATCGGCGGGGTGACCGGCTAAAAGATCCCTGGCTTTCATTCCTCTGTCGGTTATCCGGTCGATCGGAACGCAGAGGTATTTGGTTTCGAAGATCGTTCGACCTCACGATGCGACCCCTGTTCGATCTTCTGATCTGATTAACCCGACCGTGGGGTCCGAGTCGGTTAAAGACGCCGTTCGATTCATGCGGGGGTGAGTTGCGTTGAGTGGGGCTTCGATCTCTCTGGGATCCAGACAATCTTCGATCGCCACGTCTCCCACTAGGATGAGACAATCGCGTTTTTTGCTGCGATTCATCCTCCTCCCGACGATTGCCGCCCCGATGTATTCTGGTGTCCGTTGGAGTTCTAGAGTCGACCTCTTCCTCGGGTCGAAATGATAACCTGTCCTGAACTGACTTGCGTACATTTTCTTGAGAGGGTAATGGTTGTTGTCGGGGAAGCTGAGGCTGTGCATTCTGCCCAATTCCAGCCCAATATGTACCGGGCGGAGGGTACTGAACTGGTTGCAGGTATCCCGGATGACTTATCGGGGGTTGAAGTATTTCCATCGGTCGAGCCTCCGGGCACTCTGGCATACGAGGTTCTCTCCCCTCTGCAGCCGCTGCAACAGCCTCATCGCGACAAGCTTTCAAGTATTTTTCTATCTCGGGCGTCGAGTAGACTAGCTGTGTCGGAAGGGAGGGGGGAATAACGACTTGTAGGGGAACTTGAGGAATGACCTCCCGACCGTTTTCGTCAAATAGGCGGTTGCTTACAACGTTTCGAGTAGTCATGTTCGATGGCTTCCTGTTGCGATTCCCACAGACGGCGCCAAATGATCGAGCCAAAATCTCTGCTTGATGACTGATCGAGAGATCCGACGCGGTCACTCTATTTGTTGATGGGGGAAACGGCCGTCTGACTGCTCGAATTCTGCAAAGGCCGACAAACGTGAGCTCCGAGGCCAACTCGGGGAAGGTGGGTGTGAGACCCGGGTTGGCACTCCGACGCTCAAGTCAGGATCGGTGGAGACGATCGAAGAGATTGAGTGGTGAAAAGTGTTAGGTGGGAAAAACTTACCGTGCAATAAATGAGGAGGGGGTATTTATATAGAGAGGACAGAGAAGTTACCGCATCGACGTGGCGGCATGGGGAGCGGACAGGTGCCCCACTAAGGCCTTGCATTAAATGCTCGGTCGGCCACTACGCTAGTGGAATGCTGTGCTGGTCAGTCGGAGATGGTGGGTCGATCTCGACATATGCGATTAGTCCGAGCATTTGGGTCGATACGCTTGTGAGGTAATTCTCGCGGGGTAAATGGGCCTTTGGGTAGGAGGGTCGAGAGGTAATCTCCGAGCGAGATTTGACCGCCGATCATCCACGTGGGGCAAGGTGATTGGCTTAGACCGACAGCGGGTACGTGCCACGTCAAGTATAATAAATTTATTTATATTATTAATTTGATTTGGTAGTCAAGTTTAGGTTAAAATCGTAATTCATTAGTCAGAGTTTATGGGGTATGTGGTGGTCCCCACCCCATAAATTTTAAAAAATTTTAATTTTTTTATGTATATTTTTATCCCTTAATTTTTTAATATTTTAATTTTTCGTCGTCCGAATTAAAAATATTGTCCTTTCAATTTTAATATTTTAAAATTTCATTCCCCACATCATTAAATCCTGAATCCCGTCCCAAAATTCTGATATGCATGCGTTGATCATTTTGGAGGATATTATCACCTCCCATTTCTTCTAGAATACCTTCTTCTCGCCGCTCAAATATTATCATTTTCTCCAATTATTTCCGACAAAACTATTAAATAGTCCTCCAACGTTCATGACCGGCGTTGAGCTTTGTACTGGAGAGAGCTTTTGTTGGTGGGTCCTTCCCTTACAAAATAATAAAAGGGTAGCTGGAAAAATGAAGTCCTAATTAATTCTGATGAATTCCAATTGATTGAGTCACATTAAATACTGACTTTTGTGTACGATTATTGACTTATTGTAGGTGCGGGGTATTTAATCTGTTGATTGTGAAATTGCATGCCTACATTTTCTTTATGTATAATAGTAATATGTGTTGTGAAATAGAATTACAATAATGTGAATCAACAAGAAAATATAAACGAAAAAACTAAGGAAGGAAGCAATATGAATTTCTTGATCTCCAAAACTTATACAAAATGAATGCATGGGTGACCTATTTATAAGAAATATTTGTAATGTGAACACATGTGATAACACGGTTACTTAACCGTGTTAATTACTACAGCTAATGTCCTTCATTACTATAACTAATTCCTTCATGATGATTGCTGTCTAAAAGCTGTCAAGATCGAAGGCTCTGGCATCTCACAAAATCAAGCTTTGTGAATTGCAACCGCAATTGCTGACTTTCTTTAACACTCCCCCTTGAGATGCCTGAGTAATAGTCTCATCCGTATACATCTTTGGTGCTGCCTCGTTAAAAACCTTATCAGGAAAAACCCAGTGGGACAAAAACCTGAAAAGGAAAAGAGTACAGCTGCGCAGGCTCCCCCTGATGTTGACATTGGTGAGATCCTTTCATAGATCTCGGAGATGACGCATTCCAATGTCATGAACATGTTTCTTGAAAGTTGTAGTGGGAAGAGCCTTTGTGAAGAGATCTGCTGAGTTGTCACATGATTGAACATACTGGAGACTGATTTCTCCGTCTTTCTCAAGATCTTGCGTAAACTGGAAAAACTTTGGGTGGATATGCTTAGTTCTATCGCTTTTGATGTATCCCTCCTTCATTTGAGCAATGCATGCGGCATTGTCTTCATATATGATCGTTGGACTTTTATCAGCTGATATGCCGCAGGAGGTCAAGATATGTTGTATTACTGATCTTAACCAAACTCATTCTCGACTTGCCTCATGAAGTGCAATTGTCTCAGCATGGTTGGAGGAAGTAGCAACGAGAGTTTGCTTCTGCGATCGCCATGAGATTGCAGTGCCTCCAATTGTGAAGACAAAACCTGTTTGGGATCTAGCTTTGTGTGGATCTGATAAATATCCTGCATCTGCATAGCCAACCAAAACTTGTTTTGTATTTTTAGCATAAAATAATCCCAAATCAATTGTACCTCGAAGATATCGGAATAGATGTTTAATCCCATTCCAATGCCTTTTCGTCGGGGATGAGCTGAATCTTGCTAATAAATTAACTGCAAAACATATGTCAGGTCTAGTACAATTAGCAAGATACATAAGTGCTCCAATAGCACTGAGGTATGGTGTCTCAGATCCGAGAACTTCCTCGTTCTCTTCGCGAGGGCGAAAAGGATCTGTTTCTATACCAAGCGATCTCCCAATCATTGGGGTGCTCAAAGGGGTTGCTTTATCCATGTTAAAGTGTTTCAACACCCTTTCAGTATAAGTTGATTGATGAACGAAAATTCCATTTCGTTTATGCTCAATCTGCAAACCAAGACAGTATTTGGTTTGTCCAAGATCTTTCATTTCAAACTCATTTTTCAAGTAAACTGCTGTTTCTTGGATTTCATTAGCAGTTCCAATGATGTTCAAGTCATCGACATAGACTGTGATAATCACATATCCAGATGTTGTTTTCTTAATATATACGCATGGACAAATAGGGTTATTCACATACCCTTTCTTTGACAGAAATTCGCTCAAGCGATTGTACCACATGCGCCCGGATTGTTTCAACCCATAAAGAGACCTTTGTAATCTGATCGAATACTTCTCTTTAGGTTTTGATTCAAATGCAGCAGGCATCTTGAATCCTTCCGGGATTTTCATATAAATGTCACTATCAAGTGATCCATATAAATAGGCTGTAACAACATCCATGAGACGCATTTCCAGTTCCTGAGAAACTGTTAGGCTGATTAAGTATCGAAACGTACTTGCACCCATGACAGGAGAATACGTTTCCTCATAATCAATTCCAGGTCTTTGAGAAAATCCCTGAGCAACAAGTCTTGCCTTATACCTTGTTACCTCATTTTTCTCATTTCGTTTTCGTACGAAGACCCATTTATATCCGACAGGTTTCACACCTTCGGGAGTAAGGACAATAGGTCCAAACACATTTCGTTTATTCAGGGAATTCAATTCAGCCTGAATAGCGTCTTTCCATTTTATCCAGTCATGTCTATTTCGACATTCAGTGATAGATCTTGGCTCAGGATCTTCACTTTCATGAGTGATATCATGCGCTACGGCATAAGAGAATATATCATCAATTTTGATATCACTTCGATTCCACAGCTTTCTTGAATGAAAGTAATTTATTGAGATTTCCTCATTAATCTCATTTTGTGTCTCTTCTGGGACACATTCCTCATTCTGTACCTCTTCTGGGGCACATTCCTCGTTTTGTGTCTCTTCTGGGACATTTTGCTCATTATTGGGGTCATTATTGATATTTGCTCCTTTTCTTTTACGAGGATTTTTATCTTTAGAGCCAATTGGTCTACCACGCTTCAGGCGTGCTGTAGACTCGTGAGTGACATTCTTCTCGGATTGTCCCTTCGGAACCTCAATCCAAGTAGGAGCATTAACAGCTGGTATATATGATTTAGTCACTCTTTTTGTATCTGTAAATGCATCTGGCAATTGATTTGCAATGCCTTGCAAATGTACAATCTTTTGTACTTCCATCTCGCACTGCTTTGTGCGTGGATCAAGATGCAATAATGATGGTGTATACCATGTAATATCTCTTTCCAGCTGTTTATTTTCTCCCCCTAATGTTGGAAAATCATTCTCATTGAAATGACAATCAGCAAAGCGTGCTGTAAAGACATCACCCGTTCGGGGTTCAAGATATCTTATAATAGATGGGCTCTCATAGCCAACATATATTCCCAACTTTCTCTGAGGTCCCATTTTATTGCGTTGTGGTGGTGCTAGAGGCACGTACACTGCACAACCAAAAATTCTCAAATGGGATATATTCGGTTCTTGCCCAAATGCAAGTTGATAAGCGGAGTATTTATGATAAGCACTTGGTCTTATGCAAATTAAAGATTCAGCATGTAAGACTGCATGACCCCAAACTGAAATTGGTAGCTTTGTTCTCATTATCAATGGTCTAGCAATAAGCTGAAGGCGTTTAATCAATGATTCAGCTAAACTATTTTGTGTATGTACATGAGCAACTGGATGTTCGATAACAATCCCAGTTGACATACAATAATCATTGAAAGTCTGAGACGTGAATTCACCAGCATTATCGAGCCGAACTTTCTTGATCGTATGATCAGGAAATTGCGCTCGTAATTTAATAATCTGAGCTAGCAACCTCGCAAATGCCACATTACGAGTTGATAGCAAGCAAACATGTGACCACCTACTTGAGGCATCTATCAATACCATAAAGTATCTAAATGGTCCACATGGTGGATGAATCGGTCCACATATATCACCTTGAATACGCTCAAGAAAAGCAGGTGATTCATTCTGTATCTTAGCTGGTGATGGTCTCAGGATTAACTTTCCAAGAGAACAAGCTGTACACGGATCCTTTTTCATTTGAGGAAGCTTCTGGTTCCTCAATGGATGCCCACGTGTACTTTCAATGATCTTTCGCATCATTGTTGAACCAGGATGACCCAACCGGTCATGCCAAATATCTAGCATTGAATTATCAATGTGCTTATCTTTAACTACCATATGTGATTCTATCACATTTATGTATGTATAATGCAATCCAGAAAGGAGCATTGGTAGTTTTTCCAATATGTATCTCTCCCCTGATTTACAGGCCGTAAGATACATAAATTTCTCGATACCTTCAGTCCCAGACTGAGTATCATATTCATGAGAATATATATCATTGAAACTTAACAAGTTTCTTTTGGATTTTGGCGCATATAAGGTATTTTCTATTGAGAACTTTGTACCATTTGGTAACACAAAGTTTGCCTTGCCAATTCCTTCAATCAGATCAGAAGGACATGATATTGTATTCACAGTGGTTCTTGTTGGGTTTAACTGTGTAAAGAACCTTTTGTCTTTAAGAATAGTGTGAGTTGTGCCACTATCAGGTATGCACAAATTCTCCTCATTAATTATTCTTTCGATTCCTTTCTTAGGGTGATCCATATCAAGACTTCACATAAGCATATAATTTTGATATGAAAATTAGTCATGAAATCAATGCAGAAAAGATACTTCATATTGCAACATATGAGAATTACATAATAGTTCCTAAGGATCTAGTACAATAAGACATGCTAATAATAGTAAATTGCAAACTAGGAAAAACAATAACACACTGAGAACATAGCAAAATCAACTAACTGCCACCAACATTATCATTTTCATTGTTATCAAAATCATCGGTAAAGTCCGAAGCATCTAGGTGAGTTGAATCACCAAATGGATTGTGATGTTCAGTGAAATTCACTTCTTTTCCCTTTCCCTTCAAAGATGCTTTGTATAAACGGGCAAGATGTTCTGGCGTTCGACAAATTCGAGCCCAGTGCCCTTTTGTGCCACATCTATGGCAAGTATCTTCAGGATTCACCGAAGGCCCAGCCTCGTGAATATCCTTTTTGTGGTGTGTCTTATTCTGGTGGTACGGGTTTCTTTGAGGAGAGGAGTATGGGTAACTCCCTCTGCCTCTTCCACGACCACGACCGCGAGTATTACCCCGGCCTCGACCACGACCACGACCACGACCATGACCTTGACTAGGTCCATGGTGATTTCTATGTTCATACTTTTAGGGAATTACAGCATTTGCTTCAGGAAATGCTGCCGCGCCAGTAGGGCGGGATTGATGATTTTTCATCAGCAATTCATTGTTCTTCTCAGCCACGAGAAGACACGCTATAAGTTTAGAATATTTTGTAAATCCACACACTCGATACTGTTGCTGTAAAGTAACATTCGATGCGTGGAATGTGGAATATGTTTTCTCTAACATATCCTCCTCAGTAATTTGTTGCCCACAAAACCTCAATTGTGAGACTATTCTGAACATTGCTGAATTGTATTCACTGACTTTCTTGAAGTCTTGGAAGCGTAAACAGCTCCATTCATCACGGGTATTAGGAAGCATAACTTCCTTATGATGATTATACCTTTCTTGAAGGTTTTTCCATAAGATGCTCGGATCTTTGACCGTTAAGTATTCCATTTTAAGCCCCTCGTCGAGATGTCGACGGAGAAAAATTATAGCTTTGGCCTTATCTTGGTTGGAGCAATTATTATTTTCTTTTATGGTATCCAACAGACCCATTGATTCAAGATGCATTTCTACGTCAACAATCCAAGGCATATAATTTTTCCCCGTGATATTCGAGGGCTACAAACTCAAGCTTTGTAAGGTTCGACATGGTGGCAGCTAGTACAAGATAAATGATAACAATTAACAAATTTATTCAAACAGATAATTCATACAATAATTCATACAAAGGTTTTAAGTGATAGCTCAAATCCTATGGCCATGAGCAATACAATGTTCACAAGAAATGCAATGAAGTTAACTAAATCCCGCTCATCTGCCGGGATGTCTACACTACGGAAGAATATGTTGAAAGCTATCACTATGAGTGTAAAGAAAATTAATGGAGCCGACAACATCTTGATATGTGAAAATAAGTGACGAGATCTTCTAGAGTTTTTGAGAGTAAGAATTAAGATATAGAAGTGAATGAATTGTATTTACCAAAATTATCTATTTATAGGAGAAAATCCCTACTAGCCGTTGGGAGCTAGCCGTTACACATATATATATATAATTTTTTTTTTATTTATTTTATTTTGAAATATAGCCGTTGCAAAAAGTGTATATATATGTATTTATTTTAATTTTATTTAGAACATAAAAATTCATAATGATAGTTTATGCATACATAATATTGATAAAAATATATGCAGGGTAATACTCATATAAGCACAAAATATCAATTAATGCGAAATTAAGTGCACATAGTTATATGCTGCATAAATAAATAAATCGGCGACACAAAATTTCCGATGCATAAATAGGTATTAAAATGAGGCATAGATATTCATAATAATATTATGCATAAGAACGCAAATAAATCGGCAGCATAAGTACATGAATAAATAAATACGAAACTTACGACAATTTACTCTTTCGTGAGATGTTCGATCGCCAATATCGAACAACCTTCAAGCGGCGTGAAACCTCTCCGAAGAAATAAGGACGATCGTTGATTCGCCGAAGGAATAAGAACGATCGTGCTGATAACGTGTTGTGAAATAGAATTACAATAACGCGAATCAACAAGAAAATATAAACGAAAAAACTAAGGAAGGAAGCAATATGAATTTCTTGATCTCCAAAACTTATACAAAATGAATGCATGGGTGACCTATTTATAAGAAATATTTGTAATGTGAACACATGTGATAACACGGTTACTTAACCGTGTTAATTACTACAGCTAATGTCCTTCATTACTATAACTAATTCCTTCATGATGATTGCTGTCTAAAAGCTGTCAAGATCGAAGGCTCTGGCATCTCACAAAATCAAGCTTTGTGAATTGCAGCCGCAATTGCTGACTTTCTTTAACAATATGTAAATAAAAATTACTATTATTTAATTATATATTGATATTAGGATCTTCATAATAAGATGTGTTCTACAATTTTTTTTAATATAGTTATTAAATTTTAAAAGATAATATATTATTAAAAGAAAATAATAAAAATTAAAAAATATGGTGAAGATGATAAAAATAATATAAACAAAATTAAGTGAAATGGACGAAAAAAATAAGATAACAAATAAGAATACACTAACATATTATTAAAAGGGGTAAAAATAAATAAATAAAAGAAAAGAAAATAGTTCAGGGATGCCAAAACCATTAAGCTTAACATAATACCATAGATATTAATGTAATCTGATGGGGTCAAAATACGCTCGTCCCACGTTTGGACACGTGGCAACTCAAGATGACGACATCTGTCCTCTTGTGGTTGCGGTAATCTTACACGAGCGCTCAAACCCCTCAAGCGTCGGTACCCCCAAGGACACGTGTCAACTCTGCTATGCGTGCAAGTGACCAATATCGCCGCTCTACAACGAGCGCGATTCCTTCTACATGGCTAACGTTCCAATCAATCAAGGGAGCCCTCTTCGAGCGCTACACTCCCTCAGGGAGGCTTCCACTCCAACTTATTACACAAGCCTTGGCCTTCATCCCCTAGCGGATTCCTTGGCCTCCAAGGCTCTTGGTTGACACGAGCGTACTCTTAAGCCCTCGTTACCAACCCCCCAAACGGCTCTCTGACACACCGTACATGCCCGCGCGCCTACCACTGTTGCCAACACCAACTTTCACCAGCTTTTGCAGAAAAGATTCCTCCTAGGCTTCTCTCGCAATGCCACGTGTTAGGGCAACATTCGGTCAGGACCACACGGTGCAAATGACCAAAGGGTCCCTGACCCTCACCTATAAATAGGCGAGTTCATCTCTTTCATTGTAAGTAACTTCCATTACTGCAACTCCATACTTAGCATTTTTCTCTTTCAGATCTTCATCTGACTTGAGCGTCGGAGAGCCAAACTGGGAATCACTCCCAGTTCCCCCAACTTGGCCTTCTGACTTTATCTGTGTGTTTGTCCTAACAGGTAGAACCCCCATCTTTTCCGGCGATCTTCCAGTGGTTTCCTCACCTAAACAAATTCTAAAGTGATTGGACTCTGTACCCCATACTCAGACCCATCATTTTTGGCGCCGTCTGTGGGAAACCAGCTCTCAACCCGTTTCTTCCTTTCTGCTAGTTGATAAACAAACACCCAGAGTCTTCCCAGTGATAGTAGCTACAAGATCGGGAGCTGTGGGAGGAGGAGAAAACCCTTCCCAGGATACCAACATCATCGTTCCCTCCATTACCGCTGGGGGAGCACCGCCACCCTCCGATGCCGTTGGTAGAGTACCACCTGCCGGAATTGGGACTCCGCCTGCAGAATCTACCACCAACACCGCCCATTTCTAACGCCGTTGGAGGTGCCTCCCTATCTGTTCTTCCACCGCTTCCCCAGAACCCGTGGATTCCTACTCACGCGAATCCGGGAGGGCAACCCTACATGATGCCGCCGCAGGGATACACGCTTACCCCCACCGTCATGATGCCGCCGGTTCGACCCTACCACGCCGGCAAGATCCAGCTCCCGGTGGTGATCCCCAGGGAGATTGAAGGGGTAGAGTTACCCCCTCTAAATCCTCAGCAGTTAAGGGCTCTTTACGCCCAATGTGAGGTTCAGGCGACCCAGGGGGCATGGGGGAAGTTTCACTCCATGTATTTCCCCTCCGGGTAGGCCACTCAAGTTGTCCCTCCTTTGGGTGGTTTACGGACATATCCGCTGAGGGAGGCCCAGGCCGTCCTAAGGGCACAAACGCCGCCCCCCGCCTGCCAGGGAGATGCCTAACCAGGGCGATAATGAGCGACCCCCCTGTGGGCAGGAGCAGAGAGCCCACGGAAAGAGTCCACGAAAATGAAGGGGACTCTCATGCCTCCAAAAGGGCCTCCAGAGCCACAAAACAAGGGGATAAAGAAGGAGATGTAAATCCTAACATCCTCGCGGCTGTGCAAGACCAGCTTCAGGGTTTAAAGGATATGGTTGGACAGCTCTCTCGAGCGCGGTCTCAGATCTCCCACAGCAGGGATGAACGAGCCGATGCCAGAGACGCTCGTCCCAAAGACCGCCAACCACTGGTCCCCCACCGCAAGGAGCAGGAGGAGAATTTCTGCACTTATGAATACCATCCCCTGGCGAGGGGCTCTCCCCTCATGGAAGAAGTTCTGAAGGTCCAAGTAGGAATGACCAAAATCCCCACCTCCGTCAATCGCTACGACGGAACAACGGATCCAGCTGAACACTTGGATCATTTTCTGGACTTGATGCACCTATATGAGCATTCGAGCCACTATTGGGCCAAAGTCTTTGTCACTTCCCTAGTAGGAATGGCTCAAGAATGGTACAAGCGACTGCCCACGCTCGATACATTCATATGAAGAGTTGGCCAACGCTTTCCTCAACCACTTCAATTCTTTGAAGGCCCCCGTCACTGCGCCCACTGCCCTCTACAATATAGTGCAAGCAAGAATGAGTCTCTTCGCTCGTTCTTCGCCCGCTTCAACAAGGAAATCTTGCAAGTGGAGAGGCCTTCCATGGATTTCTTGATCCCAGTGCTCTTTCAGGTTGTGGATCACAAGCAATATGTGAGCAAAAAGTTTGCCGATGCCATCGTGGAGAGAAGGCCAGGAACCCTCATGGCCTTAAGAGAAGTTGCCGAGCCTTTCTTTGCGCTCGAAGATATGTATGGGACGAATGGGCCCCGGCATCACATCCCAGTGAGATACAAGCGTCACCAGGAGCGGGGCTGGGAAGTTGTTATCAAACTCTGAAGTTTATAACCTCCTCGTCGTCGTTTCGAACGCATCCCACTTACAAGGCCAAACTCCGAAGTTTATAACCTCTCCGACAAAAAGCTCTTCAAGAGACCCGTAAAAATGAGGGAGACAGAGGCATTGAGGCACTCGAATAAGTACTGTGCTTTCCACAAGCAGAAGGGGCACGACACGGTTGAATGCCGCCAGCTGGAAGTGGAGATTTAGAGGCTCGTCGCGGGGGCCCATCTGAAAGAGTTTGTGAAAGTTTTGGAGCGCTATGACGAGCGTTGTCAGGATCGTTCGAGAGAAAGGAGGAGGAGCCCGTCAACCTCAAGAAGCCCGCGAGGGAGAGACCCTCCTGAGAGCAGCCATCGCAACAAAGGAAAGGCTCCCGAGCAGGAGAATACCCATTTTGCAGTCATCAACATGATAGCAGGGGGTTCCTCCGGTGGAGATTCCAACGATGCCAGTCGACGGTATGTCCGGAGTTATGATCAACGCCCCTTAGCGCCCAAATCATTCTACGCCATCCAGAAGACAGATAATCAATCCTCGAAGGAGAGTGATGTGATAGGGTTTAGCAATAGTGATTTGGAACACATTGTAACACCCCATGGGGTTAGTGAAACCTCTGACTGCCCCATGGTGGTTAGCTTAGATGTCCACAATCACGTTGTAAAGAGGGTGTTAGTTGATAGTGGAAGCTCTGTTAACGTTTTGCCCTACACCACATTCCAAAAGATGAATGCAACCAATGTCTCGCTCGAACCACTCAAAACAGCCCTCATTGGCTTTGGAGGTTCTGAGGTAGTCCCACGAGGGCAAATTCATTTGGCCACTTCATTCGGCCGAGCCCCACAGCGCAAAACGCTCATGGTCACATATGTGGTGGTGGAAATTGATATTCCCTATAACATCATAATCGGGCGTCCAGCCCTCGTTGATTTCAAAGCTATTATCTCCACCTACTACCAGAAAATCAAATTCCCCACCCCCGTGGGCGTTGGAGAAGTTTTGTGCAACGTGCGAGAGGCTTGGGAATGCTACATGCTATCCCTCATAAAGCCTAAGGCAGAGAAAACATTCCAAATCGGGTCCACCAAGAAATCCATTGACTTCCCCAATCTGGACGAGGATGGTCCCATACGCAAGAGGGCCAAGTTGAACAAGAAAAAGAACAAGAAGAAAGATCCCAGCGCCAAAGGCTCCCTCGAAAGTGCTCCTCCAGGAACGGTAGGAGAATCCTCCTCTGAAGGGGACGAGCGTGAGGGTGACGAGCCCCTTAGTGATGGACGTTTGACAGGAAAGAAGAGGGCGTTCGAACGTTCCCGTCCTGAAGTCAGGATCGAGCCCTCAGAAAAATTCCTTACTATTGAGCTAGAGCCTGGGAACAAGGATAAAAATACTCAGATTGGGTCCAACCTCTCTGGACCCTCGCAGATTATGATGATTGACTTCCTTAGAGAAAACATTGACGTTTTTGCGTGGAAAGCATCTGACCTTACTGGGATTGACCAGAGCGTCATAGTCCACAGGCTCAATGTGGATCCCTCGTTTAAGCCCATAAAACAAAAGAAACGGCACGTACATGGCTTTCGGAAGAGAGTTATTGAGGAAGAAGTTAACAAGCTTCTGGAGGCTCAGTACATTGAGCCCATCTTGTACCCAGAATGGCTGTGCAACGTGGTATTGTTGTCCAAGAGCGCGAATAAGTGGCGCATGTGCAATAACTTTACTGATTTTAACAAAGCTTGTCCCAAGGATCCGTACCCATTGCCCCGGATAAATCAATTGGTGGATTCGACCGCCGGGTGTGAACTCATGAGCATGATGGACGCCTTCTAGGGGTATTATCAAATCTTTATGGCACCGGAGGATCGCCCCAAAACTTCATTTGTTGTTCACTTGGGGGTTTATTGCTTCTTAGTCATGCCTTTTGGACTCAAGAACGCTGGAGCCACTTATCAGCGTCTCGTCAACAAGATGTTCGAAAAAGAAATTGGAGGATCCATGGAGGTTTATGTCGATGAGATGATTGTCAAGAGCGAGCGTCAGGGCTCGCATCTGGAAGATCTCAAGCACACTTTTTCCATTTTACGCCAGTATGGGATGAAATTGAATCCTTCAAAGTGTACTTTTGGAGTACGAGGGGGAAAGTTCTTAGGCTATATAGTCAGTCAGAGGGGGATTGAAGCCAACCCAGAGAAGATCAAGGCTATCTTGGAAATCCCCTCCCCTCAAAATCTCCGGGAAGTGCAAGTGCTAGTAGGAAAAATCATTTCCCTGAACAGATTCATTTCATGCTCGGCAGACAGAAACCTTCCTTTCTTCAAAATTTTACGGAACGCACGAAATTTTGCTTGGACTGAGGAGTGTGAAAAAGCATTGCAAGACATGAAGGCTTACCTTTGGAGCGCTCTGCTCCTGACCAAACCCTTTGAAGGCGAGAGGCTATTTATGTATCTCTCCGTTTCGACTGATGCAACGAGCGCGGTACTGATAGTTGTACGAGAACGTAAGCATTTGCCTGTTTATTATTTGAGCAAAACGTTACAAGGGGTAGAGAATAAGTATTTGGAGATCGAGAAATTTGCGTTTGTCCTCATCAATGCATCAAGGCGATTGAGGCCTTACTTTCAAGCGCACTCAATTACGGTCCTTACTGATCAGCCTTTGAAGCAAGTTTTATCCAAACCCGACGTGTCGGGAAAATTGATAAAATGGGCCATTGAGTTGAGTCAATTTGACTTAAGCTTCGAGCCCAGAACCGCTATACAAGCGCAGGTTGTCGTGGATTTGCTGGTTGAACGATTCGGTTTAGAACCCGCTGCTCCAGAGAGCGAGGGGCTATGGGTCCTGCACACAGATGGTTCCTCGACCTCTCAAGGGGGAGGAGCAGGGGTAACCCTTAGAGACCCCAATGAGATTGAGTTAGACTTTGCAATTAGGTTGGATTTTCAAGTCACCAATAACGAGGCAGAATATGAAGCTCTTGTGTAAGGACTGAAAATTACTTTTCAGAACGGAGCTTCCAGAATCATCGCTTATGTTGATTCACAATTAATTGCGAGCCAGATTGAAGGAACTTATGAGGCTCGAGAAACCACCATGGTGCAATACTTGAGTAAGGCCAGCGAAATCATTGGGAAATTCAAAGAATTCCATTTACTTCAGGTCACACGGGTAGAAAACGAGCGCGCTGACGCTCTATCTAAATTTGCTTCGGCGTTGGAAGGCACTTCTGAGTGTTCTGTCACGTTCCTTAGAACGGAAGAGCCTTTGATCAAGGAGAGAATTGCTAAGGAGGTGGTCGCCATGATTGATCCGCATGAGCCTTGTTGGCTTGACGATATTATCAGATTTCTTAGAGATGGTGTTTGTCCCACTGACAAGGTAGAGGCTCGAAAAATCAGAAACAAGGCCCCTCGGTTTTCTTTAGACTCCGAAGGGAGATTATTCAAGAAATCGTTTCAAGGACCTCCGATGAGGTGTCTAAGGCCCTCGCAAGCAAAAGAAACGCTCGAACTTATTCACAATGGAAGATGTGGGAATCATTCAGGAGGGCGTATCCTAGCTAAAAAAATTCTGAGGAGTGGGTTTTATTGGCCCACAGTTCTCCAAGGCGCCGTTGAATTTTTCAGAAAATGTCCTAAGTGTCAATTCCATTCTAACCTCTCTCAACTGCCAGCCGCTCAAATGATCCCTATAGATTGTCTCCTGGCCCTTTGACCAGTGGGGAATTGACAGTGTAGGCCCCTTGCCTATCGCAGTCGGACAGAAGAAATTTATCATTTTAGCTGTCGATTATTTTACCAAATGGGCCGAGGCTGAGGCAGTAGCAAAAATCACCTTTAGGGTTGTGAGGGACTTCATTTGGAAAAACATTATCTGCAGGTATGGTATACCGATGGTGCTCATTTCAGACAATGGATCCCAGTTTATAGCAGCTGACACACGAGAATGGTGTTCAGAGTTAGGGATTGAACAGCGCTTTACTTCCGTGGGCCATTCCCAGGCAAATGGACAGGCGGAAGTCACCAATAGGGTCATTCTGCAACATCTGAAAACAATGCTAGAAAGCAAAAAAAGCTAATGGGCAGAAGAATTGCAAGGGGCACTCTGGGCTTATCGCACTACTCCACGAGCGGCCACTGGCGAGACGCCTTTCGCGCTCGTATATGGGTCAGAAGCAATGATACCAGCAGAAATTGTAAATGAATCCGCTCGTGTAGCCTATTTCGAGCTTCAGCTTAACGAAGATAACAGGAGCCTGGAGTTGGACCTACTGGAGGAAATAAGAGACAAGGCCTGGGCTAAAATACACAGATATAAAGCAACCGTGGCACAAAAATACAACAAACATGTGAGAGAAAGAACTTTTCAGCTGGGAGACTTGGTATTGAAGAAAGTGGAAGTATCCAAACATGTGGGGAAGTTAGACCCCAACTGAGAGGGTCCGTTCAAAGTCATACAAATCAGAGCTAACAACACTTACACCCTGGAGACACTTCAAGGTGAGCGTTTGCCTAGCCCTTGGAACGCATGTAACCTCCGGAGGTTTTATGTTTAAAAGCCCTCTAGAAATGATGATGTAACAATCCCACTAATGGGTTCTATGTACTACTTCAAATCTCAAGTAAGTTATAATACCTTCTTTTGAATATTTCTATACTACTGCTTTTAAAAAATTGCGCAAATGGATAAGACCCACTGTAATATAATTTCCGTGTTAATTAAATAATTAAACGCGAGAAAATAATCACAAATGAACTTTATTGATTTATTTGAATTTGTGGATACAATCTCTAATTCTTCCTCTGATTCTTCCTACAAGAATTTGCTGGAGTTCGGAAGGTTTGAAACTCCTTCGTTGACTTTGGAGGTTCGATATTCCGTTGGATTTGATTTGATTCTGAAGAACGTTAATTGCGAGTCTTTAGACTTGATCGTGAATTAAACGCCTTGATTTGATGAACACCGAAGAACACGCCGATGAACACCTTTGATGTTGATTTGAGTTTGATTTTAATTTGTTGAGGAGCAACGCCGAAATCTAGATTTGATGCTTTGATTGCGGATTGAACGCCTCAGTTTGTTGACTTTCTCGAAGAACACGTTCGGAGCACCTTCGAATTTGATTTGAGGAAAACGCCGGATTCGCGGACTTGACGCCTTGTTGCGGATCGGAGGCTTCGATTTGGTTGATTTCCACGAAGAACGCGAAGAACACGCTTGAATCTCGCTTCGATCTTTGAGGAGAGCAACGCCGAAACACCACTTCAATGCCTTGATGCCGGATCAAACGCCGTTGATGCTGACTTCTATGAAGAACGCCGTTGAAGATGCCGAAGAACACCAGAGGGCTTCTTTCTCCTTGCTTTGTGGCTTGCTTCTTTGCTTCTCCAAGTTGTGTGAATTGCTTGTAGAATGCCTCTATTTATAGGCGTAGGGTGAATTTTGTGATAATTATCCCTTAATTAATTTATTTATTTATTAAAGGGATAATATCAAACTTATTTATTTATTTATTACTTTAATATTGATTTATATTAAAGAAAATAAATAAATGACATATGTCTTGACTTTGATTGGTCCACGTGTGGAGATATGCCACGTGTCACCATTTGATTGGTCATCAATATTTGAACTGCAAGGCTTGATTTGATTCGTCGGAACACTCCAATTTTGACACGTGTCAGTATTTGATTTGATGATAAAATAAATATTAAAATTACCAATTAAATCAACTATTTAAATATTTTATGGATTTTTAATTTATTTATCCAAAAAATATAAAATAGCATGAATTAAATTAGATAATTAATATTTAATTTTACACGTGTCACTTTGTAATTTGACGAAAATTAATTCGTCTACAAATACCCCCACTTCAAAGTTCGGCGAGATACACGTCAAGCGGTCGACGCGGCGAAATTTGAAGTGATTAATTTGGCCTCCGAAACGTTGAATCGTCATGGCACCTACTTTCATTATACCAACTTAATTCATGACTAAATTAAGTACCCAACTTTAATTGAAGCAAAACCCACGGCCCAATTCTTTACATAAACATTTGTTTCCTTGTTCGGACTTGAGATGCTCTTCCATTTTTCTTCAAACAAATCGTGGCCCAAAAAGGATTGGAAAGCAAGTGGCCCAGTCTCGTTGGCATTATCACGGAACTTGAGAATATTGAACCAATTTTTTTTTTTTAAAGAAAAGTATGGCCCAGTCTCGTTGGCATGCACCTTAACTCTTGGAAATCACATGATTAATATCAAACTTGGAAATTAAATGGCCAACTTATTGGGGCAATATTCACGGCCCAACAAAAACCAAATTTTCACCCAAACATTTTGCTTGAATTTGGAAGGCTCCTCGGTTTTCCCCCTTTTTTCCGATCCAATTCACTTGGAGAAATTCACGGCCCGACAAAGTAGTCATATATCCAAGTTGTGGACTTAAACAATCTCCATATTTTTCAATGGATCACAGCTCAACTTATTAAAGTTAGGGCTGTCAATGGGTTGGATTTTAATCCGAATCCGATCCGATTTTTGACATATTCGTTCGATAAAAAGATTCGATGGATCATATCCGATTATAAATATTCGAAATCCAAATTAAGTGGACCGGGTATGGAATCATGCAATCCGATCCGTTAGAGATCCGAATCCGATTATATATATATATATATATATAAATCATAAATAATTATATATAATACCATTTGGCAATCTCAAATATGTATATAATTAAGTAATATAATAAGAATATTGTGATTTTTTTTTTAATTTAAAATTATGTAAAAATGTAGCATTTGTATAATATTATTATAATATAATATAAATTATAATAATAATAACTTAATAATAATTACGCAACATCTATGTCTTAATGATATATGGTTTAAGTTACAACATACATACATAGTAATTATTTACCTTAATAATATATGTTTTAATATTATATATATATGGTTATATATATTTGCATATTTCTAATATAAAATAAGTATTTTATACCTATCTATCAATATATTTTTTTATATATACAGATTCTATTATACCCAATTATATATAATATAAACTTATTTTTGTAACATATTATATTCTTTAAAAACTAATTTCTAATTTAAAAAACAAAAAACAACTACAGGATAATACCTAAATTAAATGCCCTAAAACGTGTAACAGCTGCAACAACCCTAATTTTATCTTCCAATTTTCCATTTCTCACCCGCCCTCACAAATCTGATTGAGAAGAGATTTCTGTCATAATATTATTACTTGACGTACCAATCATAGCAATGTCTTAATAAAATCCTCACTCATTCCATTGCATTGTTCATTCTATTACAAAGTTCATTCCTTTCCTGGTTCATGCTATTCATGTATACCAATCATGTTATTAGAGGTCAGAACATTTTTTTGGTCAAATTAGAGGTTAGAACATGATAAGTATGATGAAACGAAATTACCTTGAAATAGAATAACATTAAAATAAAATGAATGTGATAATGGAATATTTTTTATATAATTATTTACTTATTTATAAGGAATGGAATCCTCTTTTTCCATGTCATTTCATTCTCATAATAGGTAAATAAATATAAGAGAGAGTAATAAATTAAATTATATCTATTTCTTTATCTAAAGAATTATATCTAATTAGCAATAACTTTATCTGTATTACTCTTTTAGTGAATTATAATAACCAAAATGATTATTTTATAGATTTTTACATGATGTAATATTTATTTTATAGATAATAATAATACATAATATAAAATATATATCATATAGGTGATTTAAAATACATAATATAAGACTTAATTACTCTGCATATATTTTCAATTTAAAAATAACAATACTAATTTTATTATGAATATTATTATATGTTGATTATAAAGGTAATAATTAGTAATAATTAATACTATATATATATATATATATATATATATATATATATATATATTCTCTTATTTAGTGAAAGATAAAAGATGCCGTTTCCCTTTTAAAACTAATCTAATTTTGTTAAAAGAAACCCTAGCAGCAGGCCATTTCGCCGCCATCAGTTCTCACCACCATCCACTTTCGCCACCAATACCACCACTCGCTGCACCGCCGCCGTTTCGTCCACCACTGCGCTGCACCTTCTCTTTTCTGCTTACTCCGTTTGGGAAGGAGAAAGAGAGAAGAAGGAGAAAGAGAGAAGAACGGCGATTTTACGTCGTTGTTCAAGTTTTCCTTTTTTTCTTTTTCCCGTTTGAAATTTTAAGGTAGAAAGATTTTTGAGATCTGAGGAAGCTCTTGCGTTTGGAATTTTTGAGAAGGATTTTCAGATCTGGCAAAGTTCTGAGCAGTTCTTCTTATTCCCGTTTGAAATTTTAAGGTAGAAAGATTTTTGAGATCTGACGAAGCTCTTGCATTTGGAATTTTTGAGAAAGATTTTCAGATCTGGCAAAGTTCCGAGCAGTTCGCTTGAGCAATGATAATGGTGGGTTAGTGTGAAAACCCTTATATTCATGGAACTCAGAACTCAGCTGGCGAATGTACGCACTTCTCCAATTTCTTCTTCAATAAATTTCCTCTTCATCCTATTCGCATTTCTTCCATTTTTTCATGAGGAAGTACTCTGTCGGGTCGGATTTGTCAATCGGATAATCCGATCCGAAAGCATTCGAATTTAGGCCGAAAGAATCCGAATCCTATAGGACTCGGATTCGGTTGCTCGGATTTGTTGTCGGATTCGGATCCGGAAAGCTTGAATCCGCTCCGAATCCGACCTGTTGACAGCCCTAATTAAAACAAACGGACCCAACCCCTCAAATTAATGGGAGTTAGACCCCATTTCCTTTTTGATAGTCCATGACTTATTTAAATAGGCCCAAATTGATATGGAGTTGGAGGCAAACTCTGTTCTGCAGCTACGTGATAATACAGAGCATCTTATCAGCTCAAGAGTTCTGCTTCAGTTCTTCATTCCCGCGCCTTAATCTCTTTTTTTTTTTTTTTTTTTTTAATTACATCAACTTAATAGAGTTCACCTTAGACTCTAAATCTCTTGTACGCAGCAGACGGCAAATACAGAATTTTACATCCAATCAAACTCTGTATTCTAGAAGAACTTTTTGAGCAATTGATCTTCCAGATCTTGGATTAAGATTTAACTCAATCTTTTAAGATTCAACTCGATCTTGAACTGTGGTCGTGAGGAGTGGAGTCCAAGCGAGACTAGATTTCATATGTGCAGACGGACTCCATATCTCATGAATCTATATAAGCACATTCAACTTGGCCTACAATCATTCATAATTCGACTATCCACTCGAGGTGCAACTCAGCACGTAGCAATAGAAATTGGCGAGAATTCGAAGCTGGAATCTGATTACCGAGTCGTCGAATTGCAAAGCATCACAGTGTAGGCTTATTTCTTTCTTTGCATTGTTGTTGGCTGCCTTGTTCATACAAACGCTCCATATCTCTTCTTTACATGTCTTATGCTCACAAACTATTCGATGAATTTTTCCAGAGACACGAAGACAACTTCTCTAACAGCACCTGTCAAGATCGAAGCATCCATCAAGATCAAGCATCGGCTCAACCAACACAGGCCTCAATTCTTGGGACAAGCTGTGAATTTGTGATTAGCTTGAACACGGTTGGGAAAACTATCAGGTTTCCTTATCTCCCTTCAATTTTGTTGCTGAATGCTGTCCTTCTGTTTCGCAGGTCCAGAGATTTGTTGGAGAAGAATCCCGTCGACAATCGATTGAAAGAAACCCTCTCTTGTTTTCTTTTCCTCTCTCGGCGATTTCGCCGTTACAGAAAAAGGTTGATGGGAAAATCTTGTTGCCATATTTCCGTTTTTGAATTGCGTGACTTTCCAACAATCAAATTCAGAGAAAATTTGAGTTTTCTCAATTTTCTTTTTCTTTCATATATATATATATATTTTTTAATTACATTTATATATATACAATATATGCAGCCACGTAGCACCCACCAAAGTAAAATTTCATTCACTTTTGATGTAATTTGATGAGGGGCCCACCAATTCCAGCATCATTAATTAGCTTCAAGAATTGTTGATTTTATCTTGCAAGCTTGGTACTAGAAAGAGAAGCAGAATTGCTTTCCCAATTTTTGAAGCAAAATCAACAATGCTTTCTCTCATCCAATTATGTTCCGAAACTGGGCAGCGCTAGAGAAACTTGGAACTTCCAATTTACTTTGTTTTATTATGCATGTATACACACTTTCATATGCATAATAAGCACCACCTTTGAAAAGTAATAATTGCAATTTTGTTGCATATTAGTCCACGTTGCAAGAGCCACCTTAAGAATCAAAATCTTCTTTCAACTAGGGATGGCAATGAGCCGAGCCGGCTCGCAAGCCTGGCGAGCCGGCTCGAAGGAAGCTCGTGCTCGAGTTCGGTGTCCGCGAGCCAAGCTCGAGCCAGGGTTCGGCTCGTGACAGGTGCGAGCCAAGCCCGAGCCCAATCATTCTTGTTCGTTGGCTCGCGAGCTGGCTCGCGAACCTTTAAATATATATATATATATATATATATATATATTTACATATAAATATACATATATACATAACGTGTATGTAATATATATATAATGTATATGTGCCCAGTATATATGTATATATATACAGCCTATATATAACTAATACACATAAAAATATATACACTAAAATAAATCCCATTCTTCAAAAGAAAACCTAATCCCTCCACCTCTCTCTCTCACAACGCCGCTCAAAAGAAACCCTAAATCCCTCCACCTCTCTCTCTCACAATGCCGCTCCACCGTCCCCATTCCTGCTCTCCACCGTCCTAATTTCCTCATCCCTCCCTCTCTCTCTCACAATCTCACTCACGCTGGCTTCGCCTCCCCGATTCTCGCTCTCCACCGCCAGACGCCATCACCGCTGTACTCCACCGCCGCCAGATGCCATCGTGGACTCCGCCACCGCCGAACGCCATCACTCACGCAGCTTCCGCCTTCACCCTCCACAATTTCTTGTCTTTTTTATTTGTTCTTTGAAAATAAGGGCCTGAATTGCTAGGGAAGGAAAGACATATGCTCTTGTACGAGTTTTTTTTTTTCTGGGATTATATGCTATTTGTATGGGTTTTTTTTTTTCTTCTGGGATTAGAATCCGTGTGTTTTTCAGATCCGATTTGGAAAAAAATTCGCCATTTTGAGTTGTATGAAATGGATTTTTGGCTTCTTTTTTGTTACTGGAATCACAGATCTGAAATGGCTGGTGTGCAAAATACCTTGGTTCGCGAGCCGAGCCGAGCCTGCTCGAGCCAATGCTCGAGCCAAGCCCGAGCCACAAAACTAAGGTTCGATGGCTCGCGAACCTGGTTCGAAACCTTCAAATTTACCTCCGAGCCCGAGCCCGAACCCATAAAAAATGCCAAGGCTCGGCTCGGCTCGGCTCGTTGCCATCCCTACTTTCAACACCCATAATTGCACCATCGTCCACTTGCTTCGCTGCTTTTTTTTTTTTCTATTCACGTATATTTATCGGAATCAGTCTAACTTCGTGGTATTTTGTTATTGTTGATTTGCAGGGAATCATGGTGCACTTCAAAGATATCACCTTAGCTTCCGGAGTTAAACAATTGGTGATCCTTGACGACAAGAAGCAAGAGCTTGAGAAGGGCACGAAATTGGCGGTTCATCCTTGTCTCACCGGACCATATGCGGGCGATTGGGGAAAGGTGACGGTGCCCTTTCCTGTCAAAGAGTGGTCATATCGAATAAAGTTGAGCAAAGCGTCGCACGTGTGGGTTTTGGAAGCGAGTTCTACTATGTTGCCGGATATTGGGAATGGACCGAGGACATACTCAGCCGGTGCAAGGACAAGCTGCAGTCAGCCCAAATATACAGCTCGGTGCGCGCCTCACTGTTCATCTATGACGGCAACTAGGAGATTATGAAGGCGTTCTGCGAAGCGTGGTGTCCGGCAACCAACACTCTTTTGACGTCAAACGGCGAGTTGTCCATATCGATCTGGGATTTATACTCTTTGGCGGGTCTCCCAATGACGGGTCTTCTCTACGACGAAGTGGTCCCCGATGTAAAGGAACTCACCGAGAAAGGCGAATTCGGAAAGAGATATGCCCCCTCTAGTTGCCATTACTTGTTCCACGCCTATCACTTGCTGCGAAAGGATGTTCATGGCGGTCAAGTTTCCATCGAGGCCTGGGTGAGCTTTTGGTGCAAAAAGGCGAAGAAGTATGTCCAAGACGAATCAACCCAACGCCCACTTGGTGACTTCGGACCTCATGAAGCTTGGAATACCGCAGAAGAGAGGTTGTTTGATAGATTCGGACTCGACGGGAGCAGAAGGGAAGATACTTATTTGGCGGCGTTCATAGCTTGTTGGCTTTGTCTCCTCGTCCTTCCAACAGAAAGCGTCGGCTCGATACGCCCAAGTACTTTCAAGATGGCGAGTGTCATGGCAAGCGGCTTCAAGGTTGATTTGGCTATTCCGGTCTTGGCAAGCATCTATCGTGGTTTGAATAAGATATCAACATCCGCCCAACCAACTCAAGCTCATGCTCCATTTCCCGTTCACTTCGTCTATAGTTGGCTAGCACACTACTTCAAGATGCATCGCCAAGCTTATCAAGACATCCGTGGTCCGGAAATGATGCGATTTTCTGGTGAGAGAGGGGCAAAGGATTTTGATGCGAGGGAGGCCCGTAATAAAATCCACAAGGCGGAGTTCGTGGCTTGGAATTGTAATGCGATGAAGCTCCGCGAGAAGTTCCGTTATACTGACAATGGGGAAGGCTCAGAGGAGGAGCACAACTACTTTATGTCAATTCGATCTTGCTACCTACCTTTGAGACAAGGAGATCGTTTCATCATTGAGCCATACAATCCTCACCGTTTTGCTCATCAGTTCGGGTTTTATCAAGTGGTACCCGGAGTTCTCAAGAATGATTTTCGTGATGCTTCTCTAGACAAAGGACTCAACCATTGGCGTGTGTGCACTTTATCGAATTCTATGGATGGAGTGGTCTTTCCCCCAATAACTGCGGCTGTTAAGAAGTTGTGTGCCAAGAGCTATACGGAATGGTGGTCGAGAACTCACGGCAGCTTCTTTGATGACAACATCGTGAAATTGATCAATGTGTAAGTCGCCCCAATCCAAGTTGAGAAGGTTGATCCAATTGGAGGAGAAAAGAGAAAGACTTCCCCCGTCCCTTTGGCAAAGAGTGAAAGTGGCACTGCAGATCGCCATTGGAAGAGGCCAAAGAAGCATGATAAGATTTCAGCTGGTGAAAAGGTAGTTTCCTCCCTCTTCTTTTCATCGTTCTTCAATACTTTTCTATTCTTCTTTAAACATCGAACGTGTTTCACTTGCAGTTGAAAGAGGAACCTCTTAAAGCTGATGATGTGGAGTCTCAAGGATCGATCCTCGGGCCGGTTCTTTTGGAGACAGGTCTTATTTCTGAAGGAGAGGCGCAATCCAAAACACTTGTGATATCCGAAGAAAAGCAAATGCCTCAGCATCCCGCAGTCTCAGTTTTCCAAGCATCCACATTTGTCGCCACTCAAAAGCAGCAATTTGTCAGGATGATGTGGGGCAATCTCCTCCAAAAGATAGAGAGCGCTCCACTTGACTTCATTTCATCCCTTAAGGACGTTCAATCGACGTTGAATGATGTTAAGGGTTTTGACGAGCCTTTTGTTTTTGCTGTCGAGAAGTCATTGGCGATTTTGTTTGCTAAGGCAACTGCCTATGATGAGGCGAGGTCTGCAACTTCTGGAGAGACTTCAAAAGATTGGCTTTCTCAGCAGTTGAGCGAAGCAAGGGATCGACTCGCCAGCGCCCAAGCCGATGAAGCAGCTGGAGCAAATCAAGTTAAGGCAACTGAGAAGAAGTTGAAGTCTGTTACGAAGAAACTTGCCAACTTGACGAAACAAAAGGAAGATTTGTCACTTTCATTGGGGCAACATCAACTCCTTTACGAGAATGCTCAATCTCTAGTTCAGACTATCAGCAAAGAGATCGAGACCCTTGAGAAGACTCCTCCATTGGATGACAACATTGCCCTCAAGGCGTTCAAAGCTGTGGAAGATTCACGAGCGCTTCTGAAGGTGGCGAAGGAAGACTTGAAGAATTTGAGCCCCTCCCCTTGATAGTCTAGGATGTTTTTACTTTTCTTTGTTTCTTTGATTCATTGTCTAGTTTTAATGAACTTTATCAATTTTGAGATCATTTAATAAAGACTTTATTTGCTTTATCCCAATCTCGTATGCATTTCCTTTTGCTTCAGTAGTCCATAACTTCTTTGCACTTGTCTTGATTTGTTTTAGCTTGAAGAAAAAAGTTTTCAACAAGAAAAACATAACTTAACGGATAATCTTGACTGAACTTAGTTAATTTCTAAGCTGCCTACGTACCCCGGTGAAGGGATCAAGTCATAACGTAGTTCAAGGAGAAAACTTCTTTTAAGAAGATTAGGGGGGGCCGTTCACAGTTTATACTCATGCGGGCCAGGAGTACTCAAAGTTTAGCCACCCTGAACAAGAGTGGGGAATTTCTGTTTTAGCCACACGAAATACCATCAGTGGAGTAAATTAGCAGTTTAGTCACTTGCTTTACCATTAGTGGATACCGTACACAGTTTATACTCATGCGGGTCAGGAGTGACATGCAGTTTAGGCTCGTACGTCAAGGTGCAATCTTCAATTTATGCGTAGTAGCGTTTCAAGAACTTCACGTTTATGGGACCAATTCTCAGACCATCTTCGGCGATCAACCTGTAAGACCTGTAAGCGCCGTTTGTGTAAACTTCCTTCACAATATATGGACCATCCCATTTGGAGATGAACTTATTCCCCGTTCGATGAGTAGTGATGATTGGCCTTCTCACAGCAAGAACCAAATCCCCAACTTGGAACGAACGAGTTCTCACTTTTTTGTTGAATGACCTGGAGAGACGAGCTTGATAGCACTCAAGCCTTTGTTGAGCCTCCAGCCTCTTCTCATCGAGCGCCTCCAACTCTTCAAGTCGTAGGCGAGCATTTTCATCTTGGGTTAGATCTTCTTGAATCGCTATCCTTAGCGATGGAATTTGTTGTTCAAGGGGAACAACGGCTTCAACTCCGTACACCAACGCATAAGGGGTCGCTTGGGTAGGTGTTCTATAGGTGGTTCGGTAAGCCCATAAAGCCTCTCCAATCCTTTCGTGCCAATCTCGTTTCGACTTGGAAACCACCTTCTTCAGCAAACTGCACAGAGTTTTGTTGAAAGCTTCGGCAAGACCGTTAGCAGCGGCGTTGTACATCGAAGACTTTCTTTGCTTGAATCCGAACTTTAGGCAGAGTTTGTCTATCAGGCTATTGCTAAATGGCTTCCCGTTATCCGTGATCATATAACGAGGCACGCCATAGCGGAAGATGATGTTTATTCGGATGAAATCAGCGACATTCTCCTTCTCACTTCTTTTAGAGGAATTTCTTCCGCCCACTTGGAGAAATAATCAGTTGCAGCCAAAATGTAGAGATGGCCGACAGAAGACTTCGTCATGGGGCCTACCACATCCAATCCCCAAGCATCGAAAGGCCACGAGGCAACCGTCGGATGTAATGGTTCGGGCAGTTGGTGAATGAAGTTAGCGTGAAACTGACAAGCCTGACATCGTTGCGCGTATTCTATGCAGTCTTTCACCATTGTTGGCCAATAGTATCCCATTCTTTTTATGTGAAAGTGCAGCTTTGGGCCCGACTGATGAGCACCGCAGACTCCGGAATGCGCTTCTTCCATGGCTTGGTTTGCTTTGTCTTCGCCCAAACACCTCAAGAAGACTCCATCGAACGAGCGTCGGTAGAGTGTACCTTTCAAGTAGATGAATCGAGCTGAGCATCGTCGCACATCAACTCTCTGTCGCGGATCGTTGGGCAACTTTTCATATTTGAGATTGTCAACAAGGGGTTGTCGCCAATCCTCCTTTTCGACTTCGAATACTTCAACAACTTGATTTTCTTCTTCTCCAAAGTCTTCATCAATGAAGATTGGAGGTATAACCCAATTCTTGCAAACCGACACTCGAGTTTCCTTCTCCGGCATCGCCAATGTAGAGGCAAGCTTTGCCAATGCATCCGCTTGCTGGTTCTCTTTTCTAGTCACGTATTCGATCGTCACATCTCCGAGCCATCCCATCAGCATTTTAGCATAGTTAACATAGGGGATCAATTCAGGCTTTTTAACGTCGTACGAGCCTTCCAATTGGTTGACCACCAGCTTTGAGTCTCCATATATTCTGAGATGCAACTGTTTTATGTCGATCGCCACTTCCAACCCTAGTATAAGAGCTTGATATTCGGTGACGTTGTTGGAACACTTCTGTGTTAAGGTGAAGGAATATGGTAGAACCTCTCCATCAGACGTGATGAATACAATTCCGGCACCGGCTCCTTCTCTATGTGAAGCTCCGTCAAAGAACATCTTCCAAGGGGGAGTGACCTCGACTAGAAGTGCGTCTTCATCCGACAGGTCATCGGATAATTCCCATTCGGCGGGTATAGGGTGGTCTGCCAAGAAGTCAGCCATAACTTGTCCCTTCACCGCTTTTTGGGGGAAATAAACGATCTTGAACTGCTGAAGTTGGAGATACCACCTTGCAAGTCTATCCGAAAGCACCGGTCTTGACATGACGTATTTTAGTGGGTTTGCCTTAGAGACGAGATGTACAGTATGTGCTTGGAAATAGTGCTTCAACTTTTGAATTGCAAAGATCAAGGCCAAACATATCTTCTCGATCGGAGAATACTTCAGCTCGTTTGGCATCATGGTTCTACTTAAGTAGTACAAAGAACTTTCCTTTCCCGCGTCGTTTTCTTGGGCGAGTAAGGCACCAACAGATCGTTCTTGAGCTGCAATGTAGAGAATCAACGGCCGTCCCGGAGTGGGTGCAACTAGGACAGGTGGCTTCATCAAGTACGCCTTTATACTCTCGAAAGCTTTATGGCACACTTCATCCCATTCGAAGGGAACACCTTTCTTCATAAGCCGACTGAATGGTTGACACCGGTCGGCCAGATTCGAGATGAATCTTCGGATATAAGCCAACTTTCCTTGCAAACTCTTCAAGTCATGGATATCTCGAGGTGGCGGCATTCTCAAGATCGCGTCTATCTTTGCTTGTTCGATTTCAATACCTCGATGTCGGACTATGAACCCGAGGAACTTCCCTGACGAAACTCCGAAAGCACACTTGAGCGGATTCATCCGGAGTTGGTACCTTCTTAATCATTCGAAGATCATCCTTAAGTCTTGTAGATGATCCTCTCGTTTCTTAGACTTCACCACCAAGTCGTCCACATAGCATTCGATGTTTTTGTGAAGCAGATCATCGAAGATTTTCTACATCGCCCTTTGATATGTGGCACCTGCATTCTTCAAGCCGAAAGGCATCACTTTGTAGCAGTATATCCCTTTAGGGGTGCGAAACGCCGTTAACTCTTCATCTTCAGGCGCCATTTGTATTTGATTATACCCCAACGAGCCGTCCATGAAAGAAAGAGCTTCGTGGCCTACGGTAGCATCGATCATGAGTTCGGTTATAGGCAGTGGAAAATCATCATTCGGCAAGCGATATTTAAGTCTCTGAAGTCGACACATACTCTAATCTGCCCATTTTTATTCCTTACTGGCACTATGCTAGAGATCCACGTGGGATACTTCACTTCCCGAATGAACCCGACTTCGATGAGCTTGTTTACCTCGGCTTCGATTAAGGGAACTAAGTCCGGTCGGAATCATCGCTGAGCTTGTTTCACGGGACGAGCACCTTTTTTCATGGAGAGGTGATGTACTGCAACTTTCGAATTCAGCCCCAACATTTCTTTGTAGGACCATGCAAACACGTCCCTGAATTCGAGTAAGAGTTCGACATAGGCTTTCTCCTCGTCGTCGGTTAATAAGGTGTTGATGTAGGTCGGGTGCGGATCGTCGGCGTTGCCTAAGTTGACTTCTTTGAGATCGTCCACGGTCGCCTTAACTCCTTCTTCAAGCTCGGGTGGCGCATCTTCGGCGTCCTCCTCGATTGAAACTTCTTCGACCGAAGTGATGTGGTAGGACGATGCTACGCTTTCGTTATCTTCGTCTTTGGCCTTATCGCGCGTGAAAATGATCGTCTCCCACCTAGCTTTCAATACTTTATCGCAAGAGACGATCAAATTATTACACCTTTTCATACAGGACGGAACTGCACTTTGAAGTTTCGGGAAACGTTGTGCCTTGCGTCTTCTTAGCCAGTGACTAGCTTTGGCTCCTTTGGGAGGACTAAGTCTATCGAAGACTGACTTTCGACGGATTTTTCTTCCATTCTCATCAAAAGTGCCTTCAGTTGATGAGAGCTCTTCAGATATATAGTTATTCGTTGCTCTGTTTATGGCGATTCGAACGGGGCCTTGCGCGGCAAACCCGAGTCCTACTCGCGACTTTGTTTCTTTTGCCTTTGTCGTTGGAATGAGTTTTCCCAGCTTTGACTTCTCTTGTGGGTTCTACCCGGCTTTGACGAGAAGTTTGTATGTTTTGGGATCATACTCCTTTGCATTTTGGAGTTTGGTTGATTCCCCGTGCTCTATTTTACTTCCTTGAATCGGACGAACGAATCCATTGAGTGGTTTAGAAGAAGGCTTCACAACATCTAGTTTGGTGAGGGGTAATGTCAGCCCTTCTAGTGCCTCGGACTTTGTAAGTGATGATTCCCCATGTTCTTGGCGATCTATCGAAGTTGAGGCTCTGATTTGGTTTTCACCAGGAACTTCTTTTCCTTTGTTTTCTTCCACTTCCTCACGGTAGTACTTTGCATCGGCAAAGTGGGCTTCTGCTTCGGTGAAAGGTTTGCTATCTCCAAGAACCTTCTTTATCACACCCTCCCAGCAGTACTTGAAGCATTGATGCCAAGTAGATGGGACGACGCCATTTTCATGTAGCCAAGGCCGCCCCTAGAAGCATGTTGTACAAAGTTTTTGGATCAATGACATGAAACAGTGCGCTTGATAACATGTCGTCTATCAACAGTTTTAGCCGGATGATGCCGAGAGCTCTTTGTCCTCCCTGATTGAAGCCTTGGATCATCAGACGGCTGCTTGCTAGTTCATCCTTCAAAATTCCTAACTCGTTCATCACTCTCAAAGGCAAGATATTGACTGCGGATCCTCCGTCGACGAGCATTCTATTCACCTTTTGTTCACGAGCATAACCTGTCACAAACAGTGGCCTGTTGTGAGGCTTTGAACCGAGTAGCAAATCTTTGTCGGAAAAGGTCATGGCTGCCATGCATTCATTGTCTTTAGAGTGAGTTTCTTTGGGAACTTCTTCTTCACTTATCATCAGGCAAGTCGAAGTTGTTATGGCGTTTGATGTTGCGCTAACATCTTCAAGCGCGATCATTCCTTGTCGTGCCAACTGCATCACCTTATCCTTGAATATGAAGCAATCGTGGATTGGATGTCCAAGCAGACGATGATACTTGCAATACTTTGGGTCGCCAGTTTTTTCGGCTGCATTGGGCCTCTTCATTTCGGGTAATTCGATGAGGTTTGCTTTGAGCAGGTTGTCGAAAATTCCGGAGACATCAGAATCTTTAAATGGGTATTCCTTGGCTTGCATTTCGGCTAAGGATAATTTTTTGAATGTTCTTTCTTGGGGGACTTCCTTTCTTTCGTCCACCTTGTCGTTTGTCTTAGCCCGAAATTTGACAGGAATTGCATTCACCGCCATGGACTATTTGGCTTGTAGTTTGGTGAAGGGTTTGCCCCCTTTCCTGAAATCTTGCTTTTCCCTAGGTCTGCGGAACTCTTGGACGGGCGGTCATTCGACTCCAGTAGCGATCATGCTCAACTCCATATCATGCGCCCGAGTAGCAAGCTCTTCGAACGACTTGGGTTGAATTCCTTGGAGAATGTAGCGGAGACCCCAATGCATCCCTTGAATGCACATTTCAATTGTCGAAGCCTCTGATAGCCGATCTTTGCAATTCAGACTAAGGTTTCTCCATCGATTGATGAGTCGACGACGGGCTCTTCTTTCCATTGTCGGGAGTTGGTGAGTTCGATCATGCTAACTGTCCGACGAGTGCTGTAGAAGCGATTGAGGAATTCTTGCTCGAGTTGTCCCCAACTATCGATCGAGTCCGCTTCTAAGTCCGTGTACCAGTCGAAGGCATTTCCTTTTAGTGCTCGAACGAATTGCTTGACTAGGTGATCCCCGTAAGTTTCGACATTGTTGCACATCTCGATGAAGTGAGCTACGTGTTGCTTAGGATTGCATTTGCCGTCAAACTGCTGGAATTTGGGAGGTTGATAACCTATCGGCATCTTCAAGTTATCGATTCTTTGGTTGTAGGGCTTGGAGTAGACCAACGATGGTTTTGAGCCTCCCTCGATCTTATCTTTGATTGTCCCCATGATGAACTCTTTCAATTGTTGTACCGGGATAAGTCCGTCCGATGAAACTTGAAATTCTTCAGCTGAAGGCTTCTCAGTTCCACTTGATTGAGCTTTTATCGGAGTTTCCGACACTTCTTGCTCATCCGAACGCTTCCCATTCACTTGGCTAGCGTTGTCATCGTCTACTCTGTCCATCAACTTTGAAATGCGAGAGTCTTGCTCTTCAACATGCTTGGAAAGTCCCTCGATGACCTTTGTCAGATTCGCAAGTTGTTCTTCTAGAGTTGTTGCACTTGTCGTCATGGCGGGCGCAAAACTTGAAGAACTTGAACGAGGGGTGGACGAGGCCGAGTCGTCTTCTTCGCCTTCACTTTCGTATCTGAGAAGTCGAGCGTTCTTTCCATCGCTTTGGAGGGATCGAGCTTTCCCGTAAGACGTCTGCCCTTTCTTAGACACACTTCTTGTCACAACGACGAAGCTTTCGACAACAAGTTTGGAGATGATAGCCTCGAGATCGACGATCTTGTTGTTGGCCATTTCGTGCTTAAGTTTGTTGAGTAGGAGGAGATGAGAGGTAGAGATGTCCCACTGGGCGTGCCAAAATTTGTAATATAATTTTCGTATTAATTAAATAATTAAACGCGAGAAAATAATCACAAATGAACTTTATTGATTTATTAGAATTTGTGGATGCAATCTCTAATTCTTCCTACAAGAATTTGCTGGAGTTCGGAAGGTTTGAAACTCCTTCGTTGAATTTGGAGGTTCGATATTCCGTTGGATTTGATTTGCTTCTGAAGAACGTTAATTGCGGGTCTTTAGACTTGATCGCGAATTAAACGCCTTGATTTGATGAACACCGAAGAACACTCCGATGAACACCTTTGATGTTGATTTGAGTTTGATTTGAATTTGTTGAGGAGCAACTCCGAAATCTGGATTTGATGCTTTGATTCCGGATTGAACGCCTCAGTTTGTTGAGTTTCTCGAAGAACGCCGAAGAACACGCTCGGAGCACCTTCGAATTTGATTTGAGGAAAACGCCGGATTCGCGGACTTGACGCCTTGTTGCGGATCGGAGGCTTCGATTTGGTTGATTTCCACGAAGAACGCGAAGAACACACTTGAATCTTGCTTCGATCTTTGAGGAGAGCAACGCCGAAACACCACTTCAATGCCTTGATGCCAGATCAAACGCCGTTGATGCTGACTTCTATGAAGAACGCTGTTGAAGATGCCGAAGAACACCAGAGAGCTTCTTTCTCCTTGCTTTGTGGCTTGCTTCTTTGCTTCTCCAAGTTGTGTGAGTTGCTTGTAGAATACCTCTATTTATAAGCGTAGGGTGAATTTTGTGATAATTATCCCTTAATTAATTTATTTATTTATTAAAGAGATAATATCAAACTTATTTATTTATTTATTACTTTAATATTGATTTATATTAAAGAAAATAAATAAATGACATATGTCTTGACTTTGATTGGTCCACGTGTGGAGATATGCCACGTGTCGCCATTTGATTGGTCATCACTATTTGAACTGCAAGGCTTGATTTGATTCGTCGAAACACTCCAATTTTGACACGTGCCAGTATTTGATTTGATGATAAAATAAATATTAAAATTACCAATTAAATCAACTATTTAAATATTTTATGGATTTTTAATTTATTTATCCAAAACATATAAAATAGCATGAATTAAATTTGGTAATTAATATTTAATTTTACACGTGTCACTTTGTAATTTGACGAAAATTAATTCGTCTACACCCACGTCCCTCGTTTCCACGAGCGTGGTCGGCACTCCATTCCCATGGGTTACGCTTGCCAGCACTCTACTCCACGTGGGGGGACGCCCTCATAAGGATAGTCTGGTAACGCTCACAACCAACCTGATGAATCGGAGAAAGATGCAAGGAAAATCCTAGTAGGCCTTGGTCGTTTGTCACAACGCCTTGCGCTCGAAAACGAGATCGCCTGCAAATCCTAAAAACCAACAGGTACAAGCGCGCTAGTTCAACGGTAGCGTCATTCAGAAGAACTCACACAAGTCTTGAACGAGGGCAGTCTCTCAGTAAGACCCTCGTAATTACTCAAGACTTAGTAAAATTTTCCAAGTTAAGAAGAATTTTCACAAGTCTTGAACGAGGGCAGCCTCTCAGTAAGACCCTCGTAATTACTCAAAGCTTAGTAAAATTTTCCAAGTTAAGAAGAATTTACACAAGTCTTGAATGAGGGCAGCCTCACAGTAAGACCCCCATGATTACTCAAGACTTAATAAATTTTTCACGTTTCAAAGACTTGGCTAAGTAATGCAATTTTTACTAAGCCTGTTACACACAATCTTATTATTACAAGATTTTGTTACAACAAGCGTAAAGTAAAATTTCAAAATCAAGAAAAAGAAGAACATTGTTAAGGAAAAGAAGGACTTTATTAATCAAGGCTCTTCGCCAAAAGTTACAAGATGAGGGCTCAAGGGCCCAAAACATTCTTACAAAAGAAAGGCACTAAGACAGAATAAGAGGAGTTACAACTTAAGCAAATGAGAAAGGGATTCAGGCAGCAGGAGCGACATCTTCATCCAGAACCACCAAGATATTCTGGGCCACGAGACCTTGAACTGGGCCCTTTGGCTCTTGTGCTTGGGCGGCTGGAGGCGCAGGATCGTTGTTTCCCGGCGCTTGCGGAGCATTGGGCTTGTTGGCCTCGACAGCTGGAATGGGGGCATTCTCTGCGATAGGCGCCTGGGGCTCGTTTGCTGGAGGGTTTTCAGAGGCGGCATTTGCAGCATTATTCCCCTCATTCTGTTCTGCTTCAGGGGCTCCTTCTGGAGGATGGGTCGTTATGTACTCATCCTGGATAAGATTGACCAGGAAGCTATATTCTGGTTCAGAGATATTGGCCTCAGGATCGTCACGATCGTCGTCATCCTCCTCGCAACGCTCGTTGAACATGAGCCCCATGTCTTGCGCCCCACGAATGGCCGGATCCGTCAAGCCCTTGTGGATGCCTTGCTCAATAGCCAAGTTGAACGCTTTCTGGGCTTCATCGAGGCAGTGGAGAGAAGCTGCAAAATTGAACACCTTGGAGTGGTAGAACTTGATGAGCGCTTTCTTGTTTGATTGCTCAAAACGATGAGGGAGTTGGCTCATGGCGTCAGCATATTTCTTTTCTGCCTCCTCGGCCCTCGTCCTCCAAGCGTTGCGCTCGTCAGTAAGCTTCTTATGATTCTCCTCCAACTGTCTAAATTGGTTGCGCCAACTCCTCCGAGCGTCCTCAGCATTCTTGAAGTCATCTTGCAACTTCTTCATCTCATCCTCCATCCTCTTGTGCTCCTCCTTCAGAGAAATGTACATAGCCTTCTCTGTATCCAGCTCCTCCTGAAGCTGGGCGGGATCGTTTGAGCGCGCCATCTTCTTATATTTTGCCTTCCGGTCAGCGTAAACCGTGGCGCGCATCTGGATATTCTTCGCCCTCGGGAGCACTTGCTGCAGGAGCTCGAAAGAGTAAAAATGTTAACAAATAATTTGAAGAACAATACTTTCAGAAAGATGGAAATTACAAAGGAAAGGAGGCTTAAGGAGATTAGGGTTTGAACCATGTCGCTTGCCACCTTCTCCACAGACTCGGAGTACAGGTGCTTGTGATCCGCAGTAAATTGGGCCCTCTCGTATAGATTTTGGCTAATACCATGGGACAATGTCCCATGCCTCAGCAGTATTACACCCCCGTCAGCGGAGCCCTTGTAGCTCCTGTCCCCCCCGGCGGTCAAAGTCCCATAAATGCTCCTCTTCCGAGGAGAAAGTTTCGCCATCACCACCCTTGGGACCTTCCACAACTTGCTTGCCCTTGCCTGTTATCGCGAAGGCATCGGGCATCCTCTTCCTTTTGCGGGAGGGTCGGCTGGAGCCCTCCTGAGCCTCGTTTATTACCACGCTCGCAGAGGGCCTCGTTTGGTTGACAGCGTTAGGGTTGGTCCCCCTCGTATCTGCAGCGGCTGGAGGCCCTACCACCAGGTGATTTTCGGTATTCGTCGCTCTATTCTCCCCTCGCCCTTGCGGCCCTTGAGCGCCAGGGGCGGCGCTTGAGCTGGTGCCTCGGTGGCCGCCACGACCGTCACCTCGACCTGCACCACGGCCTCGGGGATTTTGTTGGTCATCTTGTTGAGCCTGACGCCTGTTAGCATTGGCGAAGCGAGCGGCTTGTCTGATTCCTCCAGTCATCTCTAAAATTTCTACTTCTGCAAAGAAGGCGAAAACGAGGGTCAGAAACCCTTAAACGAATTTCACAAAATGTAAGTTACAAGAGCAAAGTGTGGTTTGCATCCCTATCTAAAAATTAGCGCCCTAAAGTCTAACCATCTCTCTCCACATCTCGAGCGGGAGGGTTGCTGAGATAATGGGGATCGTTAGTGAGCCCGTAGAGGAACATGAGTTCCGCATCGTCTATCCAATCCTTGGCTCGAATAAGATGGCCCTCGTAGCTCAGTGCCACAGCTAGATTCTTGGCCCAGTCCTTAGGAAAGGCAGATTCCAAGCGGCTCTTTACCAGGGATCCCTTCCCATGGGATATCCATTCTCGGGCCACCCCGAAATCATCATCTTCTGGGGCTCTGACGAAAATATATTTCTCCTTCCAATTTGGGCCATAAATGGTTGAGGGAGAATTAATCAGTTTCAAGTGGGCCTTCGCTTGAATGTAGTAGAAGTAACCCGCCTCAGGTGACGAGCACGGTGAGCTCACTACTTGGAATAAGGCATTGAAATTTCGCATGAAGGGCTCGAATCCAGCGCACTTCATGAGGATTACGAAGCTCGTTATCAAGGCGAGTCCGTTAGGCACAATTTGTGAAGGGCAGAGATTCAAATCATTTAGAATAGAGGCCATTGGGACTGGGATTGGAAACCGTAGGCCCCCCGAGCCAATTGCATCCATGAATACCGCCATCTCGCCAGGTGGGGGATGATTGGCGCGCTCATGCTTATCAGGGATTCTCCATTTGTAACGCTCGTCCCAATAGATTGGGGCCATAACAGATTTTACTTCCCCCAGAGTGATGGTGCTGGGAGTCTCGTCCGGGGTGCGATCGGTCGCCTGCATGCCCGAGCCTTCACCCTCGTTGGGCCCTTTGGTTTTCTTGGGCTTCTGAGTTTTCTTGCCCTTGCCTTTGTCACGGGATCTCTCTGAGGGCCCCGCTCCTTCCTTGGGTTCCGGAGCCGGGGCTACAACGGCCATCGTCACGGTGTGGCGATGGGGGTGGGTTGCGCTCTCTGTTATCGGGAGAGTCACCCCCTGCCTCTCCGCCTCTATTACCAAATTCATCTCTTCAAAGAGATGTTCAACCCCACCTGGGTTCCTTTCATCTATGGCCATAACGGCCGCGTCCAACTCCTCATCCCTGGGAGAACCTGGAGGAGATGAGCTCTGGGTAGCCATGTCTTCCACCTCACGGGCGTACTCTTCTACGTGGTCTCTGGCCATGTCTACAGTGGAATTTGGAAGGGATAGGAGGATTTTGGAAGTGAGGGATCTTCGA
Source organism: Lantana camara (assembly GCA_037501455.1). Lineage (NCBI taxonomy): Eukaryota > Viridiplantae > Streptophyta > Magnoliopsida > Lamiales > Verbenaceae > Lantana > Lantana camara. The sequence goes on from CM074857.1 coordinate 119,844,434, forward strand.
AGAAATTTGGGATTTCTGGAGAGATCAATCTTGAGGAAATACTAAATCCTAATTTGATTCTAAGGTTAGCAAAGTTAGAAGATTTCACCGAGAATTACCTTGAATTTTCTAGAAAAACTGGGAAGAAGGTTGTGAGTGCCGGAAACTTGTTTGCCAAGAGTTTTTCTGCAAAAGGGTGCTCTGAAGATTTGTTCGCGTAAAAGATGGAATGGGTACCGAATCCCTTATTTATAGGGATGGAAGTTGGTACGTTTCTGGCAAAAAATTCAAAATTGCAATCATTTCCCGCCTAGGAAACCGTTCACTTTATTGAACCCTCACGCACTTCCCAAGTTTCACGCGCCCCACGCGCATCAGCATTTAATGCTTGGACGCTCCAAGCGGTCAGAAGAAAGGACTACATTTAATGCATGGACGTTACCAGCGGTGAGATGAAGAGACCGCATTTATGGCGCAATCAGAAGGATGATTGCCCAACACGCCATGCCTTATCCGAGCGCAGCGCTCGGTGGATTTTATTTACCAGAATTCTACAGCCCTTATCACTAAGGACTACAGAATTGGGGGGCAAAATGATGGGATCAAAATACGCTCGTCCCACGTTTGGACACGTGGCAACTCAAGATGACGACACCTGTCCTCTTATAGTTGCGGTAATCTTACACGAGCGCTCAAACTCCTCAAGCGTCGGTACCCCCAAGGACACGTGTCAACTCTGCTATGCGTGCAAGTAACCAACATCGCCGCTCTACAACGAGCGCGATTCCTTCTTCATGGCTAACGTTCCAATCAATCAAGGGAGCCCTCTTCGAGCGCTACACTCTCTCAGGGAGGCTTCCACTCCAACTTATTACACAAGCCTTGGCCTTCATCCCCTAGCGGATTCCTTGGCCTCCAAGGCTCTTGGTTGACACGAGCGTGCTCTTAAGCCCTCGTTACCGACCCCCCAAATGGCTCTCTGACACACCGTACATGCCCGCGCGCCTACCACTGTTGCCAACACCAACTTTCACCAGCTTTTGCAGAAAAGATTCCTCCTAGGTTTCTCTCGCAATGCCACGTATTAGGGCAACATTCGGTCAGGACCACACGGTGCAAATGAACAAAGGGTCCCTGACCCTCACCTATAAATAGGCAAGTTCATCTCCTTCACTGTAAGCAACTTCCATTACTGCAACTCCATACTTAGCATTTTTCACTTTCAGATCTTCATCTGACTTGAGCGTCGGAGAGCCAAACTGGGAATCACTCCCAGTTCCCCCAGCTTGGTCTTCTGACTTTATCTGTGTATTTGTCCTAGCAGGTAGAACCCCCATCTTTTCCGGCCATCTTCCAGTGGTTTCCTCACTTAAACAAATTCTAAAGTGATTGGACTCTGTACCCCATACTCAGACCCATCATAATCTATCTTAAATTAGCATCTCAATACTTGTGTTTCTTCCTCCATATTCATGAGTATATTTGTAAAAATTGGGTCCTATTATATAGTTTTGTATCAGTTAAGTTTATGAGTTGGAGGTTATCGGATTCGAACCACTGATATTTATCGCAGGGTAAACCACCACATCTCATCCCCTCAACTGACTCTGTAATAGAGACCAACGATAGACAATAACTCCCCTCTCCCCCCTCCTTCAAACACAGTTTGCAACTTTCATCATACTGTGCTCTACAAAGAGCAACTCTTTTCAAAATCTCATTCAAAAGGTGTTGAGTTTGTTACAGATGTTCCAACTATAGAAGAACCAGGAACGGAGACCTTCCCCCACCCCCCAACCCCCCACACCACCCCAAAGAACTCTTAGATCTTAAGAATATTGGTTCTAAGATTGAGTGATTGTCGATCTCCGTCCCTTACTAACCAACCTGAGAACGGACGGTCCATTAAATCATTCAAACAAAATTAAATGCTCATAAGTCCTTATTGTTGTTGTTGTTATTATTATTATTATTATTATTATTATTATTATTATTATATCTAATTTATTTGGGTTCGAATCGAACCATGAGTAAAACTTTTTTCAAGAGTCTTTTTAAACAACTATTGTGACACCCCGTTTCTTCGTCGAGTCAGGTATGACGTCACGAGAGGGTTTATCTACATATTAATGTTCTTTTAATTTAATTTATGTGTTAGATCACTCGTCTAAATGATCTCCATGCTCTATGTGTTTAATTTCAACTTGTAATTCCTCGTACTTAACTTCTTTTTCTTTAATTTGATTTCGAACTCTGTGGATATGTGAAATATTTAAAATATATGATTTATGAACTAGTTTATATGTTTATTTTATGCTTTGAGGCTCGTTTGACTAGGTCTTGGACGCATTTTGCAATTTTTGGAACTTGAGGACCTAAAGTGCAAATTAGGACACCTTGGGTTCCGATTCGTGTAACTTGAGTTCGAAAATTCGGATTTAAATTCCGAAACCACCGTTAGACTCGTCTCTACGATTCGGATCCAATGGAACAAGCCCCATATTTTTTTAAATTCGTTTGAACCTCCGAAACTTTAACGATCCGACCCAATTAGACCGGATCCTTAGCCTACCCGTTTAAGCCAAGCTTTGACCTGTTTTTAAACCCAATTCAGCCCCTTTTTGATATAAACACAGTTCTCTTCCCCCGGCCCCCCCTCCCCCCCAATAAACCTGATCGATCAACGTAACAAAAGGAAGAGAAAAAAGAGCAAGAAAAGGAGAAAGAAGAACCCTTCATCCCTTTTGGCCATTTTGAGCGCAAAACGTCTCCATCTTCTTCCATCTCCTCAAGGTAAGCACGGTTTTGAATTCTCCACATCTCAAGATTCATTTTCATCCGAATGTATCTTGTTTTACTTGAGCTTTCATGAATTCGGAGCTAGAGAATGAATAGTAATAGTTTTATGCCAAAACTTGAATTATATGTTCATTCTTGTGTTGTTTGTTGATCCAAGACTTGTTTCTTGATCCTTGAAGTTTCCTTGTTGCTTGTATTAACTTGGTTTGCTTGCTAATTGACTTATGAATGATCCACCATTGTTGCACCTTGAGTTCTTGAAATGGAAGCTTGAATTATATTGAGTGAATGCCTTTCTTTGATGCTCATGTGTGCCGGTTGCTTTGTCTTTGTGTTTGCTTCGTTTCCATGCCTTTTCCTTACCTTATTTGCTACTGCTCTATTGCCTTACTTGCTACTGTGTTACTGCTGCTTTAATGGAGGAAAAACAGGGGTGTTTAGCCCCGAATTCATGAAGGAGATGCAGCTGAACGGGTTCACCCCGGTGACATCTTTTGTGCATGAAAATAGTCACTCCGGTGACTCTTTAGGGGCTGAGTTTCTGACCTAAGTCACGGGGGTGACCATTTTTTAGTCACTCCCGTGACCCATGCTGGGGTTTTAAGGGGTTAAGGCCTGATGCACCTCACGGGGGTGACAAGTTTTGCCTTTGAAAGGGGTAACCCCCGTTACCCCCTCACATGCGCATACGTATGTGAATTTCTTTCATTCGTCTGCTTCGTATGTTATTTTTTCGCCCCAATTATTATCCCTAAGCATTGTTAATGTGTAATATTATGTGTTATAATTCTTATATTAGGTTTATGGAATGATTTGATATGTTTTAAGCGAGCTACGAATTTGAATGACCTAAGTGCTTCTTCATGCCATCGGTTTGCATTCCACGCATTCGTTATGTGATTAAATGATGTCTTTTTCTCTCAAACTTGTATCTATGATGTAAGTTGCTTATTGTATAATATGTTGTGATGAGAATGTGAATTTTATGATATGTTTTACTTGGTGAAAACGTGATTTTTGTGCATACGCATTTAAGTGCTACCTTAAGGCGTATCTTGCATTCATTTCGATCCTTATGTGGTTTAATGGATTTCTTTTACTCCAACTTGATCCTTATGCATTGTTAACATGTAATATGATGTGTTATGCTTTGAGTATTGAAATTTTGGTGTGATTACGATACGTTTATACGAGTTATGATCTTGAGTGCTTTAAATGCTCCCTTATAACCTCTCTTGTGTATCCATTGCATTCTCATGCATCGCCGTGAGTCTAAATGGTTCATAATTAAGTCTAAGTCATAAGTTTACGTTTGTATGTCTCATATTTTGGTTCGGGAGGTGTCGGATCTACCATTTAGCTTCTTCTTGGTCGTCAACGCTTGTCCGTTAGTACTTTTGGAAAAAATATGAGGTTTAGGTTTGTTTTCTTTTTAGTTAATGCGACCTACAACCCTACGTGCTCGTTTTCAAGCCCACATGCGATTATACTATTATATTGATATAATAAATATGTTTTTATACGATATGTTTATAACTTTGTTATACAATTAAAGGTTTTGAATTATATGTACGAGCATATGCAAGCTTGAAAATGTTTTGCAGCAAGGCTATGCTCCAAACCGTGTGCTTTCATGCAAGCTATGCTCTTCTCAACATGTTAAGGTTGTTGGAAATAGTGCCCTGAAAATTCAATTTGTTGATTTAATTAAACTGAATTTACAGCAAGTTGTGAGTATTTCACATATTGATAATTAATGGCGTGTGGTGGTATTCTTATATGAAATGTGTTTCATAGGAAAAGACTTTGAATACCGAAATCACGTGTCATTAAAGTTCTAGTCGGTAAGATAAGAATATGTTCTTATAAAGACTATAACGTGGTTATATAAGATGATTAGTCTTTCGTCATAGGGAATGGTGATTCCGGTTATAACACGTTGATGATTTTCAATAGGATTGGAAACATCGAACTGGACCACTGAGATTATTCATTTTATACTGCTATCTGAAATGAATAAAATCTCAGGAAGCATTGTACTCTTAATCCTGATAATATTTCGGCTTTAGGCATGTAGTGTTAGTCACTGTAATATACTCGAAGTGAGGTCTCGGCAACGATGGCCAAAATACTTTGTATGTTCGGTGACAACATAAAATGAGCTAAAGAGTCATATTGATCGAGGAATCTGTGACCTTGCTGGAAGGTAAAAGATATCCCTGAAATAGATTTGCAAAAGTTCGAATTAAGACTTTGGCCAAAGCACTTCGCGTGATACGTCACCGAAGTTGTATGATGAATGTGTTTCACATACAGAGAATTTGAACTTAAGGCAAATCAATAGATTTCAGATTAGAGATGAAAAATAAATGATAGTAGTTACAATTTATTTTTCATGGATATCTACACGGAGGAGTGAAATGCAAAATTATTCTAGATCGAGAAATTCATGAATAATTTAATTAATTTTAGAGTTCAACAATGTTTATTTAGTGAAATTAAATATTGTCATGAGATGATAATATATTAATCCGTTTGGAGCTAAAATTAATTAGTCCTGCAGGTCCCCCTGCAAACCCCAATTGAAAACCTGAAGAGAAAATATTAAAAGGAGAAAGAGAAATGATTTTTCAAAGTGTTTGAAAATAGCCAAGGGATTTATTTTTAGAAAATAAATCAAAGTTCTAAAGAGTTGGAAATACCCGGAATTTTATTTTGGAGAAAATTAAATTTTAAATTTTTTTTTTTTTGAAAAAAAATTGCTAACGTGGCATTTTGCTGACATGTCACACCATGTCAGTAGGTTGGGCCCAGTTGGCGCTGACGCAGAGTCCGCATGGCGCATCAAGTGGACGATAGAGATTACGCCATGTCAGCATACGCGGACGGTCCAGATTAGATTTGGACCGGGCCGGTCAACGGATCAACGGGTGGGTCGGAAACGGATAGGGTCGGGTCAAACCGGGTCCGGTTGGACCGGACAGGACACGTGGTTGCACCAAAATTGACCACGTGTCAAACCGGGTTCGGTTGGACGGGTCTGGTCCAGAAACCCTAAGACCACGTGTGGAACACACTCGCCGGCTTCTGGCGGCACGTGAGGGCGCCTTCGGTCTCCTACCGGTGCGTGCTCAGCGGCTTTGGATTCGTGGCGATGAGACCTTGAATGTAGTCACCTTGGAATTCGTGTCCAAGTTGTGCACGTAAGTGGGGGTGTGAAATTACCTTTTTACCCTCGGGTTTTCCTCTCTAAATAGGGGCCTTGGGTCCTCATTTTTTCTCACAAGTTTGGGAGAGGTTTTGGCTGAGTTCTCGGCTTTGAAACCATATCCCTTTTCTCCTACTTAATTCCGATTTATTTTGGAATTAATTTTAATTAGGAGTTTATATAAAACGCCTAATTTCGGGAGATTAAACCCTGAAAAAAGTTTTCTAGTTTAAAGTTTTTTTTTTCTAAGTATTTAGAGAAATACTTTCGGAGCCCACACTCCGAGGGTTTCTCTGGGGTTATTGCAAGGAAGCTCTGCCGGTTTCAAGAGGAGATCGGGTATCGGGTTCTCGGAGAGGTGAATTCGGGAGCTGGAAAAATACCGTTAGGTAGCCATATTTGGAGTACGGTAATATTTTACAGTTATATTATTTTAAGCATGATAAATTAGATGCTCTTAAGTGTTAATTGCATGTTAGATATTTATCTGCTTAATTGATTTAAAATTTATTATCAATTGCATGTATATACTTGAGTAGATCCGGCTAGTCTTCCGCTATTGTATCAAAATATTTTAGAAATATTTTAATACTTATATTATAAACAAAATTTTAAAATGTGATCCCGGACCGCTACTGTTCTGGGCCCACCACCCAGCAACTGGTATCAGAGCCGTGCTCTAGATATATAAATGCATTGATATGATGCATGCGATGCATAATTTTAAATCTGCTACTGTGCACGAAAATTCTGTCAAAGGAGACTGGTTTTTAAGTGGGACCGTTGTGACCCCTCCAGTGTTTCCTGGGAATTTACGTGGAATGGAATTTCTTTGGGATAAAATTTAATTGTTTTTCCTGAAAAATTACCGAATCAGTAAACATGATTTAAATTATGAGATAATTTATTTATGACATGTTTACTTTATGCCATTTATTTTAAGCATGATAATTATGTGATAATTATATGAAATCATGCTTAATTGTTTTAATTTATGGCATGATCATGATAATATGAGATATTATGTTATTTACAATTATGCGTATTTTATTTAATGTGATTAAATAATAATGTTTAATAGAGATTGAACGAGATGCATAATTGGACTAATATTTTTTGGCCTAATTAATAAATAGTTAATAAATTGCCTTAAAATATTATTATTGGGATTTTAAATATGATTTAGTAATCCTAGTGGGAGCATATTAATAAGATTAATCACTTCCGACAATAAGACGCCAAAAGTGATTATTAAATAATCAAAAGATAATTCACACCTTTTAAAAATTCAAGTGGAAGCGAGATGAAAAGAGTTGGATTCTCACGACCTCCATTACCGGTCTATAGTATAGTGAATATGTACTACTCCCTTCGGCGGGTATATATTCGGGGTATACAAGATTAGACTTCTATGTATAGAATGAAAAACGGGAAAATCAGCTCGACCACGCCTCCGTGGAGTGTCTAGACCTACACGTACGGACTTCTAGGTAATGGTACACACTTGACTAAGCAATGTATTAACCTCCCTTCGGAGCTATGTTACATTTACTTATAGGCCAAGGGTTGACGTGGTGACTTTACATTGTTTGGTAAGAGTTACCTAGATGACATGTTAATTAAGAATAGTTCTTGCTTTTCTACGCGGTTTTCGACCTCGCCTCCGGGGAGTCAACTACAGTTAATTAAGTCACCATTGCGTAAATCAAAATGCTTACGTGGATTTCATTTATTGGTTGGATGCAAAAGAAAGTAATCATAACTTGTATTTATTTATTTATTTCAGTTTTATAATAATGATCTCCCCTAGCCCACTCCATATGACTTTAAGGAAATAGGCTAGTAAGGGTTCAACTATGCTGACTAGGAAATAAATCTTGACATCGTGTTGAGACACGAAAGTTTACGTACTCACTGAACCTTATCCGAAAATTCCGGAAACTACAACCAGTCAGGATTAGAAAGACGCTTATTCTAAATGGATCAAGTGTGATGATCTGGCTAGTCTTATATCCTGACGTCTGTTTTAAGTGTTCTTGAGCATCAGATGCATGAGATGCCCACTGATAAGAACATGTTTTGAAGACAGAATCGTACGAAGGTACGAGCCAATAAGAAGGTTGTTAGTTATGAAGATGTTTGAAGGATCATCGATTCAGAATCATATTATGATATGATAACTAATCTGAACGAGATTGAAAGCCTCTGTGCTTAAAGAAACAATCTTAACAGATAGGAAGCGATCCTATACTCTCTGCCTAAGTCGTTTGAACATTCAAGATTAATTTAAAATTTTTTTTTAAAACCCCAACCTGAAACAATGAACGACCCCAATATGGCAGAAAGGGTGATGTAGACAAAGGAAAAAGTTCTCTAAAATCAGACATCAATATCCACGGCCTAGAAAGGCAGTGAGTGGAAGAAAAGGAAAAAAGAATGGTTCTCAATCTTAAGGTTCAAAGGAAGAAAACCAGATCCGATAATGAAAAGTGTTTTTATTTCGGTGGTAATGAGTATTGGAAAGAAAATTGTCCAAAATACTTAGTTTATCCATTTTCTACGCCGTTTAGATAAGATATGAAGATATCTTACTCGTTGAAAGTATGTTTAGTTGGAAATTCACCAGACTCCTGGAATATGGATTCGAGCTCAACTAATCATATTTGCAATTCGTTGCAAAGATTCAAACTAAGCAGTAAGTTTGAAAAACGGCTAACATACAACTACTGCTCGGGAATAGTACAAGTGTAATTGTATTAGCAGTAGGGACTAATGTATTGTATTTTGGCAATAGGGTTTTAATATTATATGTGCCATATATACAGAAATTTGATTTCTGTAAGTTATTCGATAACTAATGGTTTAACTATTTGTTTTGAACAAAAATTTACCATTAAACAAAATAAAAGGTTTATTTGCTCTGGCACAATAAAAGATGGTCTTTTATACCTCAATGAGAACCCTAATTTAAGTTTAACATTAAAAGGCTTGACTTGCCGTCTAAGAGGAAAAACTTCTACGTGGCACCTATCTATTGGTCAATTGAATCTGAATAGGATCCAAAGACTGATTGTTGAGTCCTATTGACTTGAAAACTGTATCAATCTGCGAATCCTATTTAGAAAGTTAAAATGACCAAGAAGTCTTTTTTGAGACAAAGGGTATTAAGCCATGAACTTGCTTGAGTTAGTTCATACGGACGTATGATATTATGAGTGTTCAAGCAAGAGAAAGTTTTAGGTACTACATCTTTCATTTGAACGATTACTCTAGATATAGATATGTTTATTTGATAAGACTTAAGTCTGTTTTTTTGAAGAGTTCAAGGAATATAAGACTGAAGTTAAACGAGTCAAATTAGAAAATATATCAAGGCACTTCGATTAGATCGAAGTAGTGATAAGTATCTATGTTCAGAGATAAATAGAATTTCTAAAATGAGATTGGATCTCAACTATCTGTATGAGATATGTCTTAGCAAGGATGTATCGCAAAAAGGAGAAATAGAACTCTGATAATGATGGTAAGATTCATGAAGAGTTATGCTACCCTGCGAAGTTTATCTTGGAGTCTTGTGATAAAAAACGACAAAACATACTAAACCTAGTTCCTAAAACACTGATGGATCTGTAGTTAGGGTGAAAACCCTGTATCTCTTATTTTCGGATTTGAGGTAACTTGGACCATATGTTAAGGATGGATCCTGACAAATTAGAATAAAGTATAAAGGTTTACTTGTTCTAAGGTTATCATAGAAGAACAAGAGGTGGTATATTTGTAATTTGAGAAATCACAAAAGATGTTTGTGAATATTTCAAAGATGATTACATAGATAACCACAAAGGGTGGAAGTAAAGTAGTGTTAAAAGAAATAACAGTATTAGATACTGATTTTCAAAAACCCTTGATAACTGAAAATATATTGGATACATGTGATGTACCAAATACAACATATGATGTAGAGATGTGTACACGACAGCATCATTGTAGTGGGAGGATTGTCAGGACACCTGACAAGATACCTAAGATTAACCCAAGTGGTCAAATCTAACATATCTGATCCCATCATGTGTAATGAAACTGTGGAAGATATAGACACTGACCGTTTGGTCAAAAGCCATTGAATCATAGTTAGAATCTTAGTATTCTAACAAAGTCATGAACTTGTGGAGGCGCCTGAAGGCATTAAACCCATCAGATGCAACTGGGTTCTACAAGAAAATAAAAGGAAAAAATGGACGAAAAAGTAGAGACTTTAGAGCAAACTTATGGCAAGGGATTTTACCCAAAAAGAAGAAATCATTTATGAGGTCTTCTCGCCTATAATAATGCTTAAGTCCATTATCCTATCCATTTTATCTAATTATCTATTATGAGATTAGATAAATGGATGTAAAGACTATGTTCTTGAACGGGCACCTTCAAGAAGAAAAACATGGCATAACCTGAAGGCTTCACAGCTAGAAATCAGGTGCATATAGTATGCAATTTTAATAGATCATTTTGTGATCTTAAGCAAGCGTCTGAATCATGAAACATCAGAATTAAAGAGGCAATTTAAAATCTTTCGATTTATGCAATTGCCCGGTGAATCATGAGTGTACAAAATAACATTATGATAATGTTGTAACATTTTCATTTTGTACGTAAACGATATTCTGCTCATTGGGAATGATGCAAGAATTTTATCAATGGTTAAGATTCGGATGTCAAATCAGTTTGACACGTAAGATCTAAGTGAGACCAATAGTATTCCAAGGATCAGAGTTTTGTCGTGATCATGAGAATAAGAAAATTGGTTTATTGCAAGAAACATATATAGATAAGATGCTGGTAAGGTATAATATGACAAATTCCAAGAAAGGTTCATTACCTTTTAGATATGAAATTTATCTATCTCGGGATTAGTGTCCTGAGACAACTGAAGAGATAGAAGACATGATTAGAGTTCCGTAGAGGAAGCTTTATATATGTCATATTATGTACAAGGCCAGCTGTCTATTATAAAATAGGTCCAAGTGAGCAGATATTAGTCAAACCCTAGAATTTGGTGCTGGGAGGTGGGCCCAGAACAGTAGCAGTCCGGGACCACATTTTAAAATTATTATTATAATACAAGTATTAAAATATTTCTAAAACATTTTAATACAAAGGCGGAAGACTAGCCGGATCTACTCAAGTATATACATGCAATTGATAATAAATTTTAAATCACTTAAGCAGATAAATATCTAACATGCAATTAACACTTAAGAGCACATAATTTATCATGCTTAAAATAAAATAACTGAAAACTATTACCGTACTGCAATCATGACTATCTAACGGTATTTTTCCAGCTCCTATCCCAATCGTGAGACCGGTAGAGCTTCCCTGCAATAACCCCAGAGAAACCCTCGGAGTGTGGGCTCCGAAAGTATTTCTCTAAATACTTAGAGAAAATAAACTTTAAACTAGAAAACCCTTTTCAGGGTTTAATCTCCCGAAATTAGGCGTTTTATATAAACACCTAATTAAAATTAATTCCAAAATAAATCGGAATTAACTAGGAGAAGATGGGACGATTTCAAAGCCAAAATATTAGCCAAAATCATCCCAAAATGTTATATGAAATGAGGGAGGGGGGTCAGCCTATTTATAGGCAGAAACCGGAGGGCAAAACGGTCATTTTAAGCACAAAAGCAAGGGTATATTGGTTATTTTGCAAACCGCGTAAAAATCGCTTTCCGTCTGACCAATCGGAGCATGCCACATGGTAGCTCTCTCCGCCGCGGACACAACGCCGCCAACCACGCGCCAACACGTGGCCGCACGCGCCCCCACGCGCCGCCACAAGTCGGCCAAGTGGTTGGCGCGTGTGAAAACGCGTAGCTTCCACCAGATTTTACCACGTGTCTGGGTTAGGTCAGAGCCTGACCCGGACCCGGCCCTACCATATCCAAATGTGAGCCTACCCTACCCGTTTGATTCGGTTTGACCGACCCGTTGACCAACCAGCCCAGATCGAATTTGGGCCGTCCGCCGCGATGACGCGGCGCGATCTGCACCCTATGCGTGGCACGCCACGTGGCGCTGCGTCAGCGCCAACTGGGGCCCAACCCACTGATGTGGCGTGACACGTCAGGTGCCACGTCACCATTTTTTTTTTTTTGAAAAATTTTATTTTCTCCAAAATAAAATTTCGGGCATTTCCAACTCTTTGGAACTTGATTTATTTTCTTAAAATAAATCAATTGGCTATTTTCAAACACTTTGAAAATTCATTTCTCTTTCTCCTTCTAATATTTTCTCTTTGGGTTTTCAATTGGGGCTTGCAGGGGGCCTGCAAGACTAATTAATTTTAGCTCCAAACGGATTAATATATTATCATCTCATGACAATAATTAATTACCGTTTAGCAATATTTAATTCCACTAAATAAATATTGTTGCACTCTAAAATTAATTAAATTATTCACGAATTTCTCGATCTAGAATAATTTTGCATTTTACTCCTCCGTGTTGATATCCATGAAAAAAAAATTGCAACTACTATCATTTATTTTTCATCTCTGATTTGAAATTTATTGATTCGCCTTAAGTTCAAATTCTCTGTATGTGAAACACATTCAACATACAACTTCGGTGACGTATCACGCAAAGTGCTTTGGCCAAAGTCTTAATTCGAACTTTTGTAAATCTATTTCAAGGATATCTCTTACCTTCCAGCAAAGCCACAGATTCCTCGATCAATATAACTCTTTAGCACATTTCATGCTGTCACCGAATCATACAAAGTATTTTGGCCACCCGTTACCGAGACCTCACTTCAAGTATGTTACAGTGACTAACACTACATGCCTAAAGCCGAAATATTATCAGGATTAAGAGTACAATACTTCCTGAGATTTTACTCATTTTAGATAGCAACATAAAATGAATAATCTCAGTGGTCCAGTTCGATGTTTCCAATCCTATTGAAAATCATCAACGTGTTATAATTGGAATCACTATTCCCTATGACGAAAGACTAATCATCTTATATAACCACATTATAGTCTTGATAAGAACATATTCTTATCTGACCGACTAGGACTTTAATGACACGTGATTTTGGTATTCAAAGTCTTTTCCTATGAAACACATTTCATATAAGAATACCATCACACGCCATTAATTATCAATATGTGAAATACTCACAACTTGCTGTAAATTCAGTTTAATTAATTCAACAAGTTGAATTTTCAGGGCACTATTCCCAACAATCTCCCACTAGGTAGAAGTGAAAGCATATATTGGAGTACTTGAGAAGGACTTGAGATTATATGCTTATCTACCACAGTGGTGAGCTCATTTCAATAGAGTACACAGATTCGAATTTACAATCTGATTTGAATTCTAGATGTTTGACATCAGAATACGTGTTTACTCTAGAAAGGGCAACCGTTAATTGGGGAATGTTAAGCAGACTTGTATTGCTTACACTGCAATAGAAGTTAAATACATGGTAGCTTGAGAAGCAGCCAGTTAGATGTATTGGATTCATGATTTCATGGTTGTTGGCTCAGAGAAACATCTAATAGATTCCTTCACTAAAGCACTGGCGCAAAAGAGTGCGAAATGAGTTTTGACACTCATGTGGAAGGAATAAGACTTAGATGTGTAGCCAAATTGAATTTAACTCAAGTGGGAGATTATTGGGAATAGTGCCCTGAAAATTCAATTTGTTGAATTAATTAAACTGAATTTACAACAAGTTGTGAGTATTTCACATATTGATAATTAATGGTGTGTGGTGGTATTCTTATATGAAATGTGTTTCATAGGAAAAGACTTTGAATACCGAAATCACGTGTCATTAAAGTTCTAGTCGGTAAGATAAGAATATGTTCTTATCAAGACTATGACGTGGTTATATAAGATGATTAGTCTTTCGTCATAGGGAATGGTGATTCCGGTTATAACACGTTGATGATTTTCAATAGGATTGGAAACATCGAATTGGACAACTGAGATTATTCATTTTATACTGCTATCTGAAATGAATAAAATCTCAGGAAGCATTATACTCTTAATCCTGATAAAATTTTGGCTTTAGGCATGTAGTGTTAGTCACTGTAATATACTCGAAGTGAGGTCTCGGCAACGATGGCCAAAATGCTTTGTATGTTCGGTGACAACATGAAATGAGCTAAAGAGTCATATTGATCGAGGAATCTGTGACCTTGCTGGAAGGTAAAAGATATCCCTGAAATAGATTTGCAAAAGTTCGAATTAAGACTTTGGCTAAAGCACTTCGCGTGATACGTCACCGAAGTTATATGATAAATGTGTTTCACATACAGAGAATTTGAACTTAAGATAAATCAATAAATTTCATATTAGAGATGAAAAATAAATGATAGTGACGTGGCATAATGGTACATGGCCACGTGGCACGCCCGCGTAGGAGCCACGCTGACTTTTGCGACAGCCTGGACAGACCAGATCGACAGATCTACTCACCAGATCGAGATAAGCCTACTAATGATCTGAAGAATCCGTCGACCTCGATCAATCGTAGCGTGTCATCTCGATCTCCCCTCCCTTTCTATGAGGAAATCCAAATAGAATTAAGGATCCCGGAAGGTAATATCAATCTTCAGATCGATTATATACGTTACCGGACACCTGAATACTGTAAAGCACTCCTGTCGGGACACGTGTAGCCCTCTCATTCCCTGGGACAGGCGTACTGCGGAGCATTCAATGCCCGCCAGTCCCAGTCTCTACCCAATGGGGAAATAAGGCACAATCGATCCCACTTTAGCCAGCTCCGTCGTCCGACAGCCAAATCGACGATTGGCAGCGCCATTAATGCACACTTGCGGTACACGTATTACTGTGTTATTTGGCCAAGACTATAAATACTCACCCCTTGAACAGTAGTTGGTAAGCCTTTACTCCGCATTAAATTACATTTATTCTCTCTCTAAGTGAATCCAACACTGACTTGAGCGTTGGAGTGCCTAACTTGGGCAAAACCCCAAGTCCCCCCGAATTGGCTTTGAGCTCATGTTTGCTAGTGCTTTCAGGTCGATAAAGAGCCCACTCAAACAAATTCTTGATTGATTGACCCAAATCTGACCCTCAGATCGTCCACCTCAGATAGATCGGATTTGAGCCAAATCAGTTTGGCGCCGTCTGTGGGAAGCCTCCTTTCACATCGACCTAGATAAAAGCCCCATCACACCTTCCTTTTCAAGTCACAATGGTTAACACGAGAAACACCCATCGGGAGGATGACATGGAAGAGGTAGCCAAAGGCAGGCATGACTACAACACGCCGCTTGGCAACGTCTCCACTGCCCCTCCGGTCGGGCCTAGCACCAACGTCTCCTTGCCTCCGCCTGAGGCAACTCCCAGGATCACCGTCACCCAGGCGGACCTGGATGCGTTCCTCGACCAGTGGCGGGTCAAGATCGAGCGTACCCAGACTGAGGGCCGCGAACCAAGGCACCCCGAGCTACCGAGGGCCAGCCCAACCACCACCATCCCGAGCCCCGTGTTTGGCAACGCGTTGGGCCCCCCTGTCCAAGCATACGGGAACCCAGTTCCCTATGTCTTCCAACCGCTTGACGGGTGTCCGGCCCACATTATCTGGGGCCTTAGTCCCCAGATCGGAGCGGGTCAGGTCCAAGGATTCGCTCCACCACCACCACCTCCCCCCGTGGTAAGCAAGGAGGTCCCACGCGAGGGCCATGGGGAATCCGACCACCTTAGCCATAACAATCGCGGTAAGCGCACGGTCGATGAAGACCACGAGGAGTTCGACGACCTCCGAACGCGGATCCCCGCCCGATCCGCAAGGGAGAAGGCTGTCAGAATCGCCGCGGCTCGCGTTGAAAATATGTCGGATCGTTACGCGGATCCACCACGCAGACGGGTCCATGACCGCCTGGGGGACCGTGGTTCTCAAGTCACTCAGAGGCAGGTCGACCTGCGGAAAGGATTAAACCGACGCCCTCTCCACTACCGTAGAGACAGGAAGGAAGCTTTCCCATTCTACGAAGACGTTCTCCGCACGACCTGCGATGGAGATCGAATCCTGGCAGGTCTGTCCATGTATAACAGGACCACAGATCCCGAAAAACATGTGACAGCCTTCGAGAATCGCATGTTGTTGCATTCCCACCCACAACATCTGGGCCAAACTCTTCGTCACCACGCTGACAGGCCCCGCGCAGGACTGGTTCATCCGCTTGCTGCCACGGTGTATATCGACCTACAACCGATTCGTAGATCGGTTCCTGGCACACTTCTCCTCAATATCCGGAGAGAAACTCCCCCCCTCCTACCTCAACAGCATCTACCAGAAGGAAGATGTGTCCCTGCGAGATTTCATGACTCGCTTCTCGAGGGAAGTAGTTCGGGTCAAGAATCCGACTATGGACACCCTGCTTTCCGTAGTCCATCGGGCTCTTCGTAATCGCCTATGGACAGATGAGATCGTCAGGGTCGGACCCCGTAACCTGACGGAGATACAGGATATCGCCCATGGTTTCATGCGCGTGGAGGAGATAGCCCTCGCGCATGGGCCTCCGCCTCGATCAGAGCGGCAGGCTATTGGGTCGAGCTCGCCCCTCAACCGGAAGGGGAACGAGCAGAAGAAGATCAAGGGAAAAGTCGACCTACCGACCCAGGTCGACTGACGAAACTATGTCCCCTTGACCAAGCCCATCGACCAGATCTATGTGGTCATGGATCAGAGCCTTCTGAAGAAACCAAAGCCCATCCGGAAGGGCCCGAAGGCTGAGAAATCGGGGAAAATTCTGCGGCTACCATCAACAGTGGGGCCACACTACCGTAGAATGCAAAGCCCTCCGTGATGAGATCGAAAGACTCATTCAGGGAGGGCACTTAAAGGATTTTGTTCGTAAGATCAACCACTACTCTGAGAAGGTGGGAAGGCCGAACGACCTCGATCGTTCCAGATCTAGGTTTCCCCCGAAAAGATCCGAAAAGCAGCCGCTGGAAAGAGCTGAAGACAACCCCTCCCACCAACGGCAAGATCTACATGATAACCGAGGGGCACGAGGGCGGCGACTCCAATGCAGCTCGAAAGAGGAACATCAGACGAGCAGCTCCGGAGTTCAATGGCCTCCACGAAGAGGTCTTCCAGATCGATCAGGGTAGAGAGTGGGAGAGGCAGGAGGTTAGCTTTAGTGAGAGTGATAGCCGTCTAGGCCCCCATCGGAAAGGCGGAGCGCCTAGCTGTCCGATGGTGGTGACCTTAGGCATGGCTAATTATGATGTAACCAAATGCCTAGTTGATAATGGAAGCAGCTCGAACATTATCCCCTTACTCGACTCTTGTAAAAATGAAATTGCATAATCTCAAGCTCGATCGGATCCGAACACCGCTCTCTAGGTTCGGTGGGTCGGAGGTTGTTCCCCTAGGGCGATTACGACTCCTCACCACGATGGGAACATCCCCCAAGAGGGTAACCCAAGAGGTCGAGTACATTATTGTCAACATGCCCCTAGCATATAATATGATCTTCGGACGACCCGGCCTCATACAGTTCAAAGCAATCATCTCGAGGTATCACCAGAAGTTGAAAATGCCCACCCCGAACGGGGTCGGAGAGGTGACCTGCGATGTCATGGACAGCTGGGCTTGCTACGCCATCGTCCTGAAGAAGCCCTTAGGAAAAGAAGTAGCGGAAGATCTTGACCTCCAGACCTACGCCGATGGGGAAATCGAACTCCCCACGAAGGAAAGCGATGCCGAAAGATTCCCGACAGCTCGAAAGAGGAAGCCTAGCGAGCGGCTCGAACCCGTCGAAGAACTTAAGAAAATTACACTTGTCCTCGGAGATAGCAGCAAGACCACCAAGATTGGGGCAAACATGCATCCGCAACATGAGATCATGATGATAGAGTTATTGCGAGATAATTCTAACATCTTCGCATGGGCAGCCAAAGACCTGATCGGCGTCAATCCGAAAGTGATCTGCCACCGGCTCGGGATCGATCCGTTAGTTAAACCCATCAAACAAAAGCTGAGACCGCAAAGTCGGGTAAGGAATGATATCATTGAGGCCGAGGTCCATAAACTTCTTGACGCGGGATACGTCACTCCAACTCAATACGTTGACTGGTTGTACAATGTTGTCCTTGTGCAAAAAACAGGTGGGACATGGAGAATGTGCAACGATTTCACCGTCCTCAACAAGGCTTGCCCAAAAGATGCATATCCGTTGCCTCGCATCGATCAGCTCATCGACTCGACAGCTGGGTGCAAGATGCTCAGCATGATGGACGTTTTCCAAGGCAATTACCATATCTCTATGGCCCCCGAGGATTGGAAGCACACGGTCTTCATTGTGGTAAAGGGAATATACTGTTTCAAAGTCATGCCCTTCGGGTTGAAAAACACGGGAGCCACGTACCAAAGGCTGGTCAACATGATGTTTAAAGACGAGATCTGAAAGACAATGGAGGTCTACATCGACGACATGATCGTAAAGAGCCGCTGGGCATACCATCATCTAGATCACCTACGCAGATCGTTTGAAATCTTACGACAATATGGGATGAAGCTCAATCCCGATAAGTGCACGTTCGGGGTCGAAGGGGGGAAGTTCCTGGGATACATGGTGAGCCAACGAGGCACCGAAGCTAATCCCACCAAGACTAAAGCTATACAAATCATACCTCGACCCCGGTGCATCAACCAAGTGCAATCCCTCGTAGGTTGGACAATCTCTCTCAATCGGTTCATATCGCGATCGTCAGAACGCAACCTCCCGTTTTTCAAAATTTTGAGGAATATGAAGAAATTTGAGTGGAATGAAGAATGCGACCGAGCATTAGATCAATTGAAAGAGTACTTGGCCTCCCCACCATTGCTGGCAAAGCCAAATGAGGGCGAGACCTTGTACCTCTACCTGTCCCTCTCTAACGAAACCTTCAGCTCAGTCTTGGTCGCCATTCGGGATCGAAAACACCTCCCGATCTATTACCTCAGTAAGATCCTGCACGGCGCGTAACGAAACTATCTCGAGGTCGAGAAGTTTGTGTTCGCCCTCACGCATGCTGCTCGGAAGCTACGCACGTACTTCCAAGCCCATCCCATAATCGTCTTGACAGATCAACCCCTTAAATAGGTCTTGTCCAAACCCGATGTGTCGGGGCGAATGATGAAGTGGGCGGTCGAGTTGAGTCAGCATGACATCACCTACCAACCTCGATCCGCCCAGCAAGCTCAAGTTCTGGCTGACTTCTTGGTCGAAAAGAACACCAGCTCGATGGAGATCATTCCTACCTCGCCGAGCTGGACCATGTATACGGATGGCTCCTCGACCTCTCAAGGAGGGGGAGTGGGCATATCCCTCACAAGATCAGATGGACTCCAGCTCGATTTCGCCACTAAACTCGATTTTAAAGCAATAAAAAACGAGGCTGAATATGAAGCGCTCGTGGAGGGACTAAGATACGCCACGGAGAATAAGATCAACAAGCTAGCCATAGTAAC
The DNA here is from genome assembly GCA_037501455.1 of Lantana camara. NCBI lineage: Eukaryota > Viridiplantae > Streptophyta > Magnoliopsida > Lamiales > Verbenaceae > Lantana > Lantana camara. Next base: position 119,863,917 of record CM074857.1, read on the forward strand.
CGACTCTCAGCTCGTCGCCGGCCAAGTCAATGGCACGTACGAGGCTCGGGAAGAGTCCATGGCAGGGTATCTCAGGATGGTGCAAGAGCTAGCCTCGAAGCTAAAAGAGTTCAAAATCGAACAAGTCCCCCGCGAAGAGAACGACCGAGTTGATGCCCTATCAAAGCTGGCCAACGGGTTCCAAGGAACAAGAGACGCGACCATCTCTTTCATGGTCTCGGGGGGCCGAGCGATCGACAAAGAAAAGGTCGTCGTCGTCGACGTCGATCCACCGGAACCTTGCTGGATGGACGATCTGATCGCTTACCTCAAGGATAGAATTTTGCCCCAAAATCGAACTGAGGCCAGAAGAGTCAAATATCGATCTCTACTCTACGTGATAGATCGCGAAGGCAGGTTGTTCAAAAAATCCTTCATTGGTCCCCCTCTAAGGTGCCTATGACCTAGCCAAGCCCAAGATGTCCTGGAAGAAGTCCATGAAGGGTGCTGCGGAAACCATTCCGGAGGTCGATCTCTAGCTCGAAAGATATTAAGGAGTGGGTATTTTTGGTCAACTATGGTGTGGGATGCAAAACTCCACTCTAGGAAATGCCCTAAGTGCCAAAAACACGGCAACCTCATCCATACTCACTCGGCATCGATGATCCCGATCGATGTCTGTTGGCCCTTCGACCAATGGGGAATCGACATTATTGGCCCCTTTCCTCTGGCACCCAGACAGAAAAAGTTTACCATAGTATGCGTCGAGTATTTCTCAGAGTGGGTTGAGGCCGAGGCAGTCCCCAAAATTACTGATGCAGTGATAAGGAATTTCCTCTGGAAGAATATAACATGCCGTTTTGGGGTTCCGAGGGTACTCATCTGTGATAATGGTCCTTAATTTCGATCTGAGAATACCAAGAGCTAATGTCGAGACCTCGGGATCGACCTCAGATTCACTACTGTTGGTCATCCACAAGAAAATGGCCAAGCTGAAGTCACCAACCGAATCATTATCCAGAATCTCAAGACCCACCTTGACGCCAAACTGGACGCTTGGACGGACGAACTCGACGGTGTACTATGGGCTTATCGAACTACTCCGCGAACAGCCACTGGGCAAACCCCCCACTCCTTGGTCTACGGATCCGAAGCCGTGATCCCATCGGAGCTCTTACATGAAACAGCTCGTATATCGCAATATCAGCTCAACCAAAATACGGAGATCAGAGCTGAAGACCTAGATGTGATCGAAGAAAGCAGAGAGTGTGCCTACCAGAAGCTCAAACAGTAAAAGGCAGCAGCGGCTCGATCATACAACCAATATGTGAAGCCCAGATCATTCCAGATCGGCGACCTAGTGTTGAAGAAGGTCGAAGTCCAACAGCATGTCGGAAAACTTGAGCCTAACTGGGAAGCACCCTATCGCGTCACGGAGATCGGGAAAAACATGGCTTGCCGGCTTGAAGACATGGCCGGGGAACCATTACCCAGACCCTTGAACGTGCACAACTTGAAGAAGTTTTACACTTAAGTCTTCAAATTATTTCAAATTGTAATGATTACAGACGTCGAATTCGCCTAGGAATCAACCTCTAGTCAGTGAATTAATATACATGTTTATGGGACGGCATCCGATTGGAATCAACCCATGATCCCACGCTAGGTTAGTATCCCCTCGATTAAGCGGTCATTCGACCTACGGTCATGAGTCGAGAAGGGATCGAGCCCCCCAACATCATTCTGTTAGAGATCGAGATCCATTGAGGTCGTCTTAAGACCCAAAGAGATCCTAAAAATCCTAACGTATCTAATGTCTTTCCAAATCATTCCATTAGAGATCGAGATCCAATGAGGTCGTCTTAAGACCCAAAGAGATCCTAAAAATCCTAACTCATCTTTAAAACTCCAAAGAGATCGATTTCGATCCGATGAGAATGTCAAAAGATAAGTGATTTCCATCTTTCATTTTGGTTTAGGAAATTGAGATCCAGTGAGGTCGTCTTAAGCCCAAAGAGATCCTAAAATCCTAACACCTTTAAAATTCTAAAGAGATCGAGACCCAACGAGATCGTAGTCGACCCGATTAGATCCGACGAGATCTCAAAATCCTCTATAAACCAATGCATCTCAAAGATCGCAATCGATCCGACGAAAATGCAGCAAGTGGTCAAACGACTAAGGCAAGAATGCCAGCACCCAATGAGACTAGAGAAACATCCAAATGAGATCGAGAGCGTGATGCACCTATCGATCCGAACACGATAAAAAAAAAATCTAGCTAACGGCAGGGGCAAGCTAAACCTAAATCGACAAACCACACGCATGCCAAATCGAATAAGCACTCAACTTGTAAAGTAAAAGAAAACACAAGTACGGGAAATTTAAGTTCATTCATGCGAAAATCGATCTCCAAGTTCAAAAGACATCGATTATACCTAGCGCATCGAGCTCACCGCGCGACGTGGCTCGAGGGGCGATTGTTTAACAACAAAAACAAATATTCACCTAGACACAACCCGGCTAGTAGGTCGAATTGAAAGTTTAAAAGCAGTTACAGGATGGATTCAAAGGATCAGTCGATCTCGACGTGCGCTGAAGCGGATTCCTGAGCAGTTCAATTCCTGGCCCTCTCGAACTCATGGGCACTAGGGAGGAAGTGTTCGAGCTCGACCGGCTGAGGCAGCTCGCACGTCACCTGGGACTTCGTCTTTTTGGCCTGAGCCATCTCAATGGCATGTCCATATTTGTAGGTCGCCCAGTCGATTTGAACCGACTCCTCCTCTTCAGGTGGGTCAACAACATCCGGATCGAGGAGCATAGGGCCGATCGATTCGAAGTTAAAATTGGGGGGGAAGACATTCTGAGCCTTGAGCTGGTTAATAGCAATTTGAAACCCCTCCTTCAGATCGTTTTCCCCCACAATCAAACTGGTCTCCGCAAACCCAGGGCCCTCCATGAACTCTCGAACTGCGTACCGTTCGATCTGGAGCTTGCACTTCCTCAGATCATCCGCAGTCTTGTTAATCTTGGCCCTGGCGAGGTCGAAGATCTCCGATCTGCCCTCCTCCTTGGCAACAGCCTTAGCGTCCTCAAGCTGTCTGGTGAACTCCATCCTTAGCCCAGCAATGGCATTTTCATGTTGTTTCTCAGCATGCGCTAAAGCCTCCTGGGCGCTCTTCATTTGGGCCTCCATCGTGTCCCTCTCCTCGACCCGGACCCATTTCTCCTCCCTAGCTTTGTGGAGATCTTCTTCGAGCTGTTAGAAAGCTTCAGGATTCATCGAATCAAGCTTGGCCTTAGCCGTTTGGTACTTCTCCTTGTACCTATGTTTGCCCGCCTTAAAAACCTCCGCTTCCTGGATCGAATTGACTAGCACGGGGAGGACGTCTTGGGAAGGTAACAACGAGATCGATTCAAAAAGGGAGGGAGAACAAGCAGAACTACTAATAGATAATTCGAACTCCAAGGAGAAATTAGATCGATAGCAAGAGGAAATCGAACTTTTGGGAAAACACTTACGCAGAAAATTCCTCGAGCGGCTTTGGCCCTCTTCTGATCCGCCCATCTCGATCTGGATAGCTTCCTTTGCTCATCAATAATGCAGCCAGTATTAAACAAAGCAGATAGGAGATCGATGCCCGGTGTGCCAAAGGCGAGGGCCCGCTTCGATCCATCCCTCCTTTCCAGCTCCAGTCCTGCTGGCCATTGCGGAAGCGGGGTCGTGGGGAAAGATATCAACTCAGCCTCCTCGTCCGAGTCTTCAGATTCCTCCACCATAGGGGATGTTTCATTAAATGGCCTCTTCACAACACCGTGCCTTGCCTGAATAACTGGGCATAAGGGTCAATGTCTTCATCAAAATACAAGTCTACGTGGTCTAAATTTATTACTTGCTCGAGGTCGCCTTCGACCTGAACCCCTGAAGACCCTGCCAGATCGACGAACTCCTGACCTCGAACCGGGGGTACCGCCGTTTTTGGATCGATCTGAGGAGCACCCTGATCGTGCAGCTCTTTCCTAAGCCTCTCCTGATGGACTTGTTGGGCCTTAGAAAGGGCATTGATTATCGAACGGGCCTCATCGATCACGGGCTGCATCTCAGCAGCAGGGACCTCCCTCTGGCTTCTCGCCCTCATCCTGGCAGCTCGAGACATGATTAGAACACGGAGATCGGCAGATCAAAAAAATAAATGATTAGATCGATAATGAAGAGCAGGAAATTCACAAAGTTTACGAGGAACCCTGAACGATGAGGGATCCGGTCGAAGTAGGAGCATACCAAGGCAAAAATTCCTCCTGCGGTTCCCAAGGATAATGCCCGTTTTGACCAGATTCCCCATCCTCGTCAAGTTCGTGTGGTCAAGAAGGCCCAAGTAGGGAAGCATATCAAAGTGGTTGTGGAGCCAGGAGGTCGATCTGGTCGGAAGACGCTTCGGGCCATCTGAACCCCATATAGTTCGAAACGAAGGGGTAACGGGGAGATCGACAAAGAAGAATTTAGACGTCCAATCTACCCCATGCGACGTCGATGGGATTGATACCATCTTCCGGTGAGGCTTCGACTGGAGATTGAAGTACCTAGGACCAGATTTTGCGGCACTGTTCAGGGTAAAAACTCCCCAAAATCTTCAATCTCCGACACGAACCCCAGGCATTTCACAATTATTATCATGCAGTGGATCAAGGAGAACGAATTTGGGGTCAACTGGGCCAGGCACATGTTGAAGCGGACCAGGAAGTGGGAAACGATCGGGGGTAGCGGAAGCCTTAGGCCATACTTAACTGAGTGATAGTAGATCCCGATCGACCTTAGCCTCTGAGGGTTGCCCACTGTCTCCCCCATCAACGGCATTCGAACTACGTATGGCAAGTCCAGAGCAAGCCTCCTCCTCGCGTCCATGAACTCAGAATCAGTTATCTTCGACACCCTCTGGGTCACATGGGACAGGGTTCGGTAGACATGACGCGGCTGTTCCATCACCGGGGGATTTGCAACATGTTCTTCAACCTCCCCTTCTTCATCGACCTCCTGAACCTCCTCCGGCTCGTCCACCAACCTCATCAGACCTCCCCTCCTCGAGGTCGAAGGGGGTCCCCCGCGTTGGCTGTACCACCAGATCCCATGAGTGAGTCAAAACTTGCATCTAGAAGCGGGGGGGATGTTCGGATTGACCCCCCATTCAGGAGATGGCGTAAAAGCAGCCTCCCTCGAATCCCCCCTCATTTCGATCTGATCGCGAGCCATAAGAAAATGGGAGAAGAAATGGGACTTAACCTTAAAAACAGATCGAACAAGCCTCAAGGAGATAGCGGACAAGGGTTGCAGATCGGAGCAGCTCGATGGCTTATATGTGAAAACAGTGAAATGTGGCTTGAGGGTGACCCCCTATTTATAAGGGTTGAAAAAATAACGCCTCGAAATACGAAGCATCGCCATAATTACCCCGGACACGCCACCTCCCTCAAAAGTCACGTCGCATTAAATACAGCGTCAGATCGAAGAACTCAAAAGTCGCACCTCATTATTAGGACGGCAGTTCGATTTCGACGGTCATGACGGTTCCCCTACCCCATGCCAGATTGATGAAATTACCACTGCGAAATTTCACACGGGTAATTTGGAGGGCCTCTGATGTGGCATAATGGTACCTAGCCACGTGGCACGCCCGCGTAGGAGCCACGCGGATTTTTGTGCCAGCCTGGACAGACCAGATCGATAGATCTACTCACCAAATCGAGATAAGCATACTAATGATCTGAAGAATCCATCGACCTCGATCAATCATAGCGTAGCGTGTCATCTCGATCTCCCCTCCCTTTCTATGAGGAAACCCAAATAGAATTAAGGATCCCGGAAGGCAATATTGATCTTCAGATCGATTACATAGGTCACCGGATATCTGAATACTGTAAAGCACTCCTGTCGGGACACGTGTAGCCCTCTCATTCCCTATGAGAGGCGTACTTTGGAGCATTCAATGCCAGCCAGTCCCAGTCTCTACCCAAAGGGGAAATAAGGTACAATCGATCCCACTTTAGCCAGCTCCGTCGTCCGACAGCCATATCGACGATTGGCAGCGCCATTAATGCACACTTGCGGTACACGTATTACTGTGTTATTTGGCCAAGGCTATAAATACTCACCCCTTGAACAGTAGTTGGTAAGCCTTTACTCCGCAATAAATTGCATTTATTCTCTCGCTAAGTGAATCCAACACTGACTTCAGCATCGGAGTGTCAAACTTGGGCAAAACCCCAAGTCCACCTGAGTTGGCTTCGAGCTCACGTTTGCTAGTCCTTTCAGGTCGATAAAGAGCCCACTCAAACAAATTCTTGACTGATTGACCCAAATCTGACCCTCAGATCGTCCACCTCAAATCGACCGGATTTGAGCCAGATCAGATAGTAGTTGTAATTTATTTTTCATGGATATCTACACAGAGGAGTGAAATGCGAAATTATTCTAGATCGAGAAATTCGTGAATAATTTAATTAATTTTAGAGTGCAACAATGTTTATCTAGTGGAATTAAATATTGTTAAACGGTAATTAATTATTGTCATGAGATGATAATATATTAATCCGTTTGGAGCTAAAATTAATTAGTCCTGCAGGTCCCCCTGCAAGCCCCAATTGAAAACCCGAAGAGAAAATATTAAAAGGACAAGGAGAAATGATTTTTCAAAGTGTTTGAAAATAGCCAAGGGATTTATTTTTAGAAAATAAATCAAAGTTCTAAAGAGTTGGAAATGCCTGGAATTTTATTTTGGAGAAAATAAAATTTTAAAATTTTTTTAAAAAAAAAATAAATGCTAACGTGGCATTTTGCTGACGTGTCAAGCCACGTCAGCAGGCTAGGCCCAATTGGTGCTAACGCAGCGTCCGCGTGGCGCATCAAGTGGACGGTAGAGATTGTGCCACGTCAGCATACGCGGACGGTCTAGATTAGATATGAACCGGACCGGTCAACGGATCAACGGGTTGGGTCGGAAACAGATAGGGCCGAGTCAAACTAGGTCCGGTTGGACCGGACCGGACACGTGGCAGCACCAAAATTGGCAACGTGTCGAACCGGGTTCTGTTGGACAGTCTGGTCCAGAAACCCTAAGACCGCGTGTGAAACATACGCGCCACTAGGGCGCGTCCGGTCTCCTACCGGCGCGTGCTTGGCGGTGTTGGATTCGTGGCGATGAGACCTTGAACCTAGTCACCTTGGAATTCGTATCCAAGTTGTGCACGCAAGTGGGGATGAGAAATTACCTTTTTACCCTCGGTTTTTCCCCTATAAATAGGGGCCTTGGGTCCTCATTTTTTCTCACAAGTTTTGGAGAGGTTTTGGCTGAGTTCTTGGCTTTGAAACCATATCCCTTTTCCCCTAGTTAATTCCGATTTATTTTGGAATTAATTTTAATTAGGTGTTTGTATAAAACGCCTAATTTCGGGAGATTAAACCCTGAAAAGGGTTTTCTAGTTTAAAGTTTTTTTCTCTAAGTATTTTAGAGAAATACTTTCGGAGCCCACACTCCGAGGGTTTCTCTGGGGTTATTGCAGGGAAGCTCTATCGGTTTCACGAGGAGATCGGGTTCTCGGATAGGTGAATTCGGGAGCTGGAAAAATGCCGTTAGATAGCCATATTTGGAGTACGGTAATATTTTACAGTTATATTATTTTAAGCATGATAAATTATATGCTCTTAAGTGTTAATTGCATGTTAGATATTTATCTACTTAAGTGATTTAAAATTTATTATCAATTGCATGTATATACTTGAGTAGATTCGGCTAGTCTTCCGCTATTGTATTAAAATATTTTAGAAATATTTTATTACTTGTATTATAAACAAAATTTTAAAATGTGGTCTCGGACCGCTACTGTTCTGGGCCCACCACCCAGCAAAGGTTTAGGATTACACGGAGAGGTACGTTAAAAGGATATGCCTAGTTACAAGGTAAGGTATGCAATAAGGTACGTTAAGCTATGTTTAAGCATATAGCGAGTAAAGTATGTTGATACGAATGGTTCTATATGGTTTATTGGGCCCCGGAGACGTGGGTAAGGATGCCAAGGACCGTGTCGGGCCGTCGGGTTAATTAAGCCTGTGCGCGATCTCCATACGAAATATTCACGCGTAACTCTTGGAGGTTGTGGAGACGTGGTGTTTTATGCCTCCGCTGGATGTCAGGGAAGGTACGATGTGGGTTCGCTACCCCGTGTGCATAACAGTTGTACGATGTGGGCCCGCTACCCCGTGTGCATGCTTATGTTATTTATGTGGGAGGATATGGTATATGATTTATGTTTATTTCAGTTTTGATACGTATGATATATGATAATTGAAGTAAGGTTGGAGACCCATACTCGCCAAGTATATGTTTACGTTATGTTATGTTGATTATGAAACAGGATAGGATCTTCTCTTGACGGTATGATATGTTTTGAATATGATAAGTGTAAGTTTGCTTCGAAAATGGTTTTGGTGTGCAAAACCCTACTCCCGGTTCATAGTCTTTCTTTTAATACGTGCTTTGCTCTATATGTATATGTGTGTGGGTGTGCATTAGCCCCCTCACTCAGTCGGTGGACTGACCCTCTCCTTTCAACTTTTTAGTTGCAGGTTTTGGTCAAGCTAGGCGGAGAAGTGTGTCGGTCAAGCTAGGTGGAGAAGTGTGTCGGTCAAGTTTCTCTAGTCGTCTAGTCCGAGTTCGCATTTCATTCAGCATACAGTTGTTCTTTTGTATATTATTTGAATATGATGTAAGAATGTATGAAATTATGAATTTTATTACATATGATATTCGGGACAGGCTTCTAGGAATGGTTGAACTCGTTATTTGTTGAATTGTGTTTTGAATTGTTTGCATGCTTCCGCCTTTATTACTTTGTTGTTGCCCGATTTTGTTATGTTATAGTTCCGTCTAGCCTAGTGTGTATGTAGATCGCCGTTCGCTTAATCTTGGGCTCATGTACGGACTCCTATGTTGCACGGACACGGACACGGCGACACGGACACGACATGACACGGATACGGCGACACGGATTTTTTTGTGAATTTTCCACGTGAGAAGTGTCGGACACGGTGTCCGACACGGGTGTCCTACACGACACGACACGACACGGCAAAATGATATTTTTAGAAGTGTCCGTGCATTAGAGACGGACTCCTATTTCATATGTGGGTTCGGGTCTAGGTGCGGGGATGTGGTAGCTTGCCGCTTCGGGAGCTACAAATATGTTTCGCTAACCTTATAGAAAAATAAAGTAAAATCCGTTTTTTTAATTTAGTCAATCACCACTAAATCAAAACTCATCGAGTATATGGAGCATAGATCCCTTTTGCATGTACTAAAATAGGCATCAACTTACATTATAGATTCTTAATTGCTAATATTATTGACTAAAAAGGTTTAATGTTCGTGGCAGTGGATGAAAAGCCGTGATAGATCAAGTTATAATTCTACGAAGTTTACATTTCTACATATTGGGAAATTTACTTTTGTAGTTGAAGTTGTTACAAGTAGTATCATACTCTTCGCAGCTAATTACTTGAGAAATGGGTTTTCTATGAATAGTACCTAAAAGTTGAAAAAATTCCCTTTAACTCTCCATTTTTAAAAAAGTTCTCATTTGCTCCCCAGATGACAGGTCAAATTCCCTTTAACTCCCCATGGTTGTATAAAAATTCAAGAATCGCGTACCCGAACCCCGAAATCACGTACTTAAATGCCCAAATGATGTATTTGGGGGCAAATACATCATTTGGGCATTTAAGTACTGTTGGAAAACACGAATCAGAAAGCAGCGGAATTTAAAAAAATTTTCCCAACAAAAGGACCTTGAACTCGCAATCGTGTAACCAAATTCGTAAAGATAGAAGACTTACTTTTCTTTTATTCTTTCTTGAAGCGTTTCAAGCCACCCAAGAACGCTCTTCTCGCGGCTTGATCCCCTCTCCTTGGTAAAGCTCGAATCTTCAAACTTCTAACTTGAAGTCTCTAGAGAAAGTCCACCAACTTGATCACAATCTAACTAGTAAGGATGCTAGTTCTCTAGTTAGTGTTTAGGCTTAACCTAGGGTTTAATTTAATCTTGGAGAAAGGAAGGTGTTCAACACATGAACCAAGAATTGTCAATTAGCTCTAAAGGGGAGCATGAGCTCCCCTATATATAGGAAGGGAGGGGCGGCCGAAACTAGTCCTTATTGGACTAGGATTTGGTCCCTCTCTCTCCTATTGCTTGATGATCAAGTATTTTCCAACTTTGACTTTGAATTCTAATTCTAGTCAACTTTGAAGAGAGCTAAAAATATCCAAACTATTTTTGGATAATTTTATACTTTATTTATTATAAAAATAAATAACTTATTTTATCTAATTAATTAATTCATAATTAATTAACTAGATTATTTTCTCCAAAATTAGACTTTCTTTTTAATTCAAAATTAAACCAAAGTCTATTAAATAATTAACTAATTAATTATTTTATATATATATATATATATATATAATATATATATATACACGTGTGTGACACGTGTCACAGTGACACGTGTCACTCACGTGAGCCACACGTGTGATTTCACACGTGTGATTTCACACGTGTGGAACCCTCTTGGCCCGATTAACTCGTTTAATCATTTTCAAGCCTCAACTCATGTAACCAAGTTGTTGTGTGTGACCCTCTAGGTTCTCAATTCAATTAGCAGTGACCCTAATTAATTAATTCACTAATTAATTAATCAGTCCACAGATTAAACGACCATAGTCTAGCAACAGGTGTTTAACCCCTAGCTGAATTGGAATGTTCGGATTCGACAGAACCTTTAAGTCATTGATTCATGTGAGATACAATCCTCCTACTTACTATCTCTCAACCAAGATCTAGGGCAAGGGAATAATCAGAACCCTAATAATCCGGTCTTAAAGCTAAGTGCATTTCATATCCATTTGATCTCAATCCAAGAAACCCTTTTCTTGATGTCTTGATCTACTGCCTTGGCCAAGGACTCCATATGGCATATAAATGACTTACACAATAAGAGATCACCTTGCAAATGCAAGTGTAGGTCCTATCTTGATTCTCATTCACTTTCATGAATCACTTGTGCAGCCCCAGCATAAGCCTTGAATCAGTTGTCTAAGGCGACACCCTTTAAAGCTTATACCAAAGACTGCAGAGTTAACTCATAAAGTGACAAGGAACCTCAAGTCTAAGGATCAATTAATCACATCAATGACTCGTGAGATATTTCCTAATCTGGAAGTTTCCATTTCCTGAAATAGAAACTTCCTTTCCCATTTAGGAATGTTCTCACACGGGGCACCTCAGTGAACTTACTTATTAAAGTAAGCACCCTCATGTATCACGCACGTATTAACTATACACTTTGCACCTCCATGAAACAAGGTGGTCCTTCTTAAGGGCGTGATCCCACAAGCAAGCCTTAGAGGAGTCAGGTTGACACTCCCACTGTCTGTAGGACTCATCGGCTTGGAGTATTTTACTAATCATGACTTATGTGATATAGGGCTCGTTTCATGAACCATTTCACCTAAATGGTAGAGTCCTAAAGTCATCAGGATTAGGGGAGTTCTCATACATACACAGCTAAAGTAAACGCATACCAAACAAGAGCATATAAAGAAGTGTTGCCTCAATTCGTTATTTCATTCAAAGATTGTCTGTGATTACAATAAGGAAAAGCACAAAGCGGATATACAATCGGCTTTCTAGGGCACTATTCCTAACAAGTACGTGATTTCGGGATTCGGGTACGCGATTCTTGAATTTTTATACAACCTTTCAAAAAAACGTGGAGTAAAGAGGAACTTTGATTTTCATCTAGGGAGTTCAGAGAAACTTTTTTGAAAGTGGGGAGTAAAGAGGAATTTGAGTTCCCATATGAGGATTTTTCGGGAATTTCCCGCTTGAGAAATTATGAAAGTATTTGTGACAAAAAAGTCACTAATAAGTTTTAAATAACTTCTCTCACTTTGAAGATCTTATTTGACAAAAATCCTTTTCTTTGCCCTTTTCGAGTTTTCGTATGTGTATAAATGGTTACTGCTTCCCCCCCCCCCCCCCCCCCCCCCTTTTCTGGTAAGCAACAAGATCTCAAAAAAATAATTAGGCCCATAATAGCCAGGGCCCAGGATTTAGGCTGAATAAACTATGCTCATAGTGCTGAAGAGAGTTGGGGAGCAATACGGATATGGCCATATAAATCTGACACAATATGAATACGGTGATATAAAATTTTTATATGAGAAATGACGAATACGACGACACTTTTAATTCTACAAGTTCATGCTAAATCCCAACTTCACAGATAAGAGCATAAAATCCAAGTTTCATGAATTTCCTACACATATACCTATACAAGTTTAAACCATGAAAAGTGAAGTTCCAAGTGTTATGACCAAGATTCTGTGGATTATTGAAGCTTTAATGAAGTCAATACCATTGAAATATATGATTGCCTAATTCACTATGAATTTTGCGGCTCCTTAAAATACCTTCAGAGGAATAAGTTATGATAATTTTTTCTACAAGGTGTACGTGTGTAAAGTTTCTGCACAAATATACTTGTGTGAATATTGCTTGAATTATGTTGTTGTATTTTCCCTAGTAAATAATTTTAGTAATTTTTATTCACTTTCTAAACACCTAAATTCACTGTAATGTACGTTACAGAAGATCTCCGTTGTTTTTTTCTTTCGTATCATTCAAGTGAATTAATGCACTATTATACAACAACGAAGAGTTTTTATGGTTTTTCACCACGTGATTCAACAAACAATAGATGATTTGTCTTCTTTTATAATATTTTATTTTAACAATTGAGTACCTTAATATTCATATATTATACTTTTTTTTTTAAATCTAAATCAATGACACTTATACAAAATATATAATTTAATTTTCTAAATGATTGGAGTATGTGCATAAATGAGGTTGGTCAAGTATTTAATTTTCTATTGAGAGTTTAACTTGAGTGTAGAAAAAGAAAGAAAATATCTTATCAATACCTTGCTATAGAAAAATCATATCTCACTTGGTACATATTGATATTTTGATTTCTCTAAATCGTACTTCGTTCTCTTCATTTTTACTCGTCATCTCTCTCTTCTCCTCTACGAGGCCGTTGTTCTATCTCTTTCTTCTCCGTCTCTGAGGTCGTTACTTCTTTAAATCTCCTTCGTCTTTCGCCTCTCCATCGGTGGTTCTCTTTTTTCTCTCTTTCTCCTTTTATCATGATAAATAATGTGTTTGATCTAACTTATCCCAAAAAGTAAGTACATTATTTATTATGGTATCAGAACAATTTATGTCCTAGGCTTGTCTCTCCACCTTCGCAGATATTTCAATTCCTGCTTGCTGATGTTCCGATTCCTACAAACATCACGCTCCAATTTATCCTGCATTCCGTGGCACTGAGCGTAACGAGGGGAGGAAGTTATCAAGTATGCTACATCGAATAATAAAAAATGTGGAGTTCAAGATATCAACCCCAAAATGTGTAGTTCAATATATAATAGTTTGACAACCATCCCCTCAACAACTAATTTTTGGGAATGGATTTGGCCAAACACATTATTCATTTTTGCAAAACAACTATTTCTTTGAAATGTAGATTTTTGTTTTTTCTCTTAGGTATAATAAATAATTTTACGAAAAATAGTATTTGAATAAAAACTGGGGCAATTTCAAATAAGTCCCCTCCAGTTTGGAGATTTTTATTTTACTCCCCGAAAATTTATACAACATAATACGATATAAATACTGCATTAGAATATTTTAGTACTATATAATGTGAAATTTATACAATATGTTTGAGACTTGAGAGTGGTGAAAACATATATAACATAATAGGTAGGGTTGGCAATGGGGCGGGTCTGGATCGGACCCGGTGGGTATGGACCCGCCCCGTGACGGGTCTGGATCCTATCCAGATCCATTAAGGCATAAATGGGTCCAGACCCGATCCAGACCCGTTGGACCCGTTAGGCCCATTAGACCCGTTGGATCTTTTTTTGGACCCATTGGATCCTGGTCTAGTCCAGACCCGTTATGTATTCGTTTATTCATTTTTGCTCCGTTTTGTTATAATTTTGTTCGGTTCGATCCTTTTCTCACACGCTCAATCCGTTTTAGATATGTTTTAATAATTTTAGACATGTTTGCTCATTTTCGATGCATTTTAACATATTTGGATCCGCTCGAGTAAATATAGTTTTTGAGAAATTGATAACTATTACACTCTAGTGATCCAAGTTGCTATATGAATCTGACATATGTAAAAAAAAAAAAAAAAGAGCTAATTCAAGAATCATTTTACTTTTAATTTTGGAATTTGACAAATGCATGCATCTAAATTATTCAATTTCAAAATTTATATATTTTTATTAAATTTTCAAATATGAATCTGGAGAAAGGAAAATCTCATAAGAGTAATTAATTACCACATTTCCACACGTTTTAGCAATGTATTTACATAGTGAAATCTCATCAAATTACAATTTATAATGAACTCTCTAATATTGAGATTCAAGCACAAATATTTCCCACCTCTACAATCATAGAGAATCACCTACAACATCGGTCTCACATTCGCTATTTCTTCAAGATTCACAACTGAGAATTCAGATGAAATAGCATCGTACTCTGTTATTGTTAAGCAGGTACCGTTGACCGAGATGCTGTCACCCAAGTGCACGTCTTCCAGAACAGTTTTTGCCTGAATTCTCATTGTGAAACTGTTGTTGTCTTTATCGAAACCGATTTGCTTGATTGTTCCCATTTCTTCAACTATGCCTATGAAAAGGGATTTGATTCCATAGGGGATGATTTCTTCAACCCTTGTTTGTGCAGAAAAAAAGGCGGCGAAGAGAGGGCCATTTCTTCAAACCTTCAACAAAGGAAGACCAAAATGTGAATTTCGTAAAATAAGACAAACAGCTCAGAAGGTGTTACGCACCCAATCCATGCCGTGCAAAATAACAATCTAGCACGAATATACTTCATACCGAAAAGATAACAAATACAACAAAACTTTGTTTGCTTCACAGAATCAAGCAACAATAATAAGGAAATGTCTAAGGAAGATCGAGGTGTTCCTTAATTCATATACATTTCCGGTGGATACAAAGCCTGATTGATTATCCAGAACATAATTCAACTTCACAATAGAAAGGAAACAAAATCTACAGAATGTATGCACATTGTTGGAGAAATATATCATTCATAACAAGTTCAACATACTGCATAGTTAAAAAAGCACATACAATTCTTGAAGATTCACTCAAAATTTCATCAATATCAGAATACAAATTCACAAAAAACAGAAATTTAAGCCACAATTGCAGAGTCAACACTTAAAGTTCTAACTGAAACACCATTGTCTAACTGTGACATCGGGAGCTTAATACACGAACAAAAACCATTCTTTCTCCACTGCAACTAGAAAACTAGAGAAACACAAGCATTCAGGATTTACATGCTTCCAAAACACAAAAAAGAAACCATCCTTCTTCGAATGGAGGCAGAAAACTAGAAATAAGGAACCGAAAAAGGACCTTAATAAATTAACTGCATAAAGGTCTAATCCATCCCAAAATCTTCAAGATTTTTAAGGCAAAAATACAAAATCCCATGTAACACAACAAGAGAAAGCAAAGTAACACCTTTCTAAATTAACTGTTCCTCATTTTCCATCAAGTTTCCATGAAACACAGCAGCAATGACTAAAACCCAGGATTCAACAAACGAAAGGAAGATAAAGATCAAATCTTTGGAGCAAAACTCCAAAACCAAGAAATTAAAATGAACAAAACAAAAGGAAATTGAAGTACCTGATGACGTTTGTTTGCAGATGTCAGCGTCGGCGGCTTGGCGGTGGCGTCGGCGTTAAGCGGCGGCTTGGCGATGGTGGCGGCGTTGATGGCGGCAGTGGGTCGGTGGCAGACGGCGGTGGAAGAGAGCAAAATTGAGAAATGGCTGAACTGTGAAATTGTGTTGTGCGTGACCTAACTGAAAATTTGATTGATTTTTTCTTTTTTTTTTTTTTTTAATATTGAAACGGGTCTGGAGCAGACCCGTTAAGGACCCGGTATTAATGGATCCATTTATTTGGGATCCAGACCCGCTCCAGGACCCATTGGAGCGGGTCCTTCACGGGTCTCATGGGGCGGATCCGGGTCTGGGACCCATTGGACCCTGCCCATTGCCATCCCTAATAATAGGATATAAATAGTGCATTCTATCATATTCATACTACATGTGGGGATTAAAATAAAATTTTGATACCCAATTGGGAACTAAAGTAAAAATATCATGCCCTAATGGGGACTTATCTCACATTACCCGATAAAAATTTAAATTAGTTGTGAAGAATTTGTCTCTTAGGATAATAAGTAATTTTATGCAAAATAATATTAGAATAAAAATTTAGATTAGTTGTGGAGAATTGGTATTTATGGGCAATTATCCGTTTTTCAAATACACTAAAACTACTTTTATTTCGATCCATCTTTTAACAAATGAATTCTAAATTCTCTGTGACAATTTATCTCCATCACATTTAGTATACAGAAAAACAGACCAAACCGATAAATCTGAAACTACAAATCTAAAATTGATCCAAGCACAACCCAAGCAAATTTAGTATAAATGTATCCATTACAACAGCATACAAATGTAGAACCAATACGGATTCGACACGATACACAATAAGATGATATCTTTAGAAATAGCGACGAGCTAAAAACTAAGCAAACCTATTTGCTCAAAACATGACAATAAGTGAACCAAAGCACAACAAACCTGCAGCAACGGCAGCAGAAAGAAGAGAAACATAGGGGGTAACTCGACCCCTGTCCTTCCTCAAGAACATCCCGTCCAATATATGATAATTCACAACTATACCATACAAAGGGATGACGATTTGTGCGAAGAGTTCATCACCTTTCTGACTTAGAATGAACTTAGCGATTCCAAAAATAAACGAAGCCAAGTTAAGAATGTACAAGGAGCAAATCGGAGCAAGGATGAGGGGCGATGCTTGGAAATCGTATATACCATCTTGGAAACGCTTCTCTTGTTCGTCGTCAACCACTTTGTTTGTCAGTGTGAAATTTGCTTGATGCATACCGAGTTTGTCCATAAATGCACCCCAAGTTGCGTACAAGTAACTTGAAGCCGACTTCATCATCCAAGACCTCAGTTCATACAGAGCTGTAAGGAGCGAGTGTCCGTAGGATAGAACTTCTTCCACATGTTTCAGTTGAGAAGCGACAAAAATGAAGGCGTACACGATAAATATTGGATCCGACACCTATCAAACAAGAGGAGAGATGTGATCGTGTTGAATTAAGAAGGTAGTAAATATTCGTGGCACTGTGATATCAAGGGTGTTCGCAAAAGCTTCTGCTCTTGGTGTGGAAGTTGAATATAAGCTAAAGTCATAAGAAGTTATAGTATCAATAGTTTGGATGTTTGGAGTTCAGGCAAGAAAGCAAAAACTTGTTTAAGTATATACACGAAAAAGCACCTGCAGGCTGCAAGCCGGAAAATAACACACCAAATATGTTTCTACCTTCTAGATTATTCCAACTATTTTAAGCAAAAGCAGCACAACAGAACTCCATTTTTTCTTTCTTATGCTAAAAGCATTAACTCACATTTTGTCAGAGCTTCAAACACGATCATAATATTCCATCAGTCAAACTTTTCATTAACTATTGCTCACCTTGGGATAGAGAGGAATACCATGAAGTAGACATATCTGTGGAACAATGGCTATAATATAGAAGGGGAAAACGGCGATAGGCTCAAGAGAACCTGCTCCATAACACAAGCAATGGAGAAAGGACAATTTCCCTAGCCCGTATATAAGACCACAATACTTTGTCAGAGAAACCTGCATTAGGCCAAGGCACCATCTCGAGTGTTGAGCTAACATATCACCCAGACTTGTCATGCATGTACCCAAGATACTAGGCCTTGGAGGATCGACCCACACAGAAGTCCACCCTCGACAGTGTATAACTTCACTTGTAATATAATCTTCGACCACTGAAATATAAAGGAAGCCGATCTGCAATTGAAATACACAAGTGAGATCCATCATTCCATCCATGTATGGGCTCTGCTCACTTCGTCTACGCTCCGCCCCTAATAATTGAAAAACGAAATATTAGCTAGCTACTTGCCTCTTTACCCCATTCTGACTCGTCGTCATAGGCACATGAAGCTAGAAGCTGCACCTCCTTCTCTAGTGTTTCAGTAAGTTTTCTGTCTTCCGACAAATGTGGTTTTTCTTTGGTGGTTATCGATTTGATTAACTCGTTGCTCGGACCAAATTTCTTCTTTAAAAGATTGAGATCATTATCTACAATTAAGGATGTATTAAAAAACATATCCCATGAGTTGAATGTAGTTTGTCATGAGAATTAATAGTACCATTCTTGATTTCATAGAGTGCCTCCTTTCTCAAGTACAAGTTGCAACCGGCTATGGAAGGTCCTCCAACTCCATCAGAGCCAAACCATCTCCTCTGAAAGTTTTTCAAGAAAGCAGAACAAAATTTAATAAAAAACCAAACAGAAAAAAAGAAAAGAAAAGTGATCTTATAAGACATATATACACTACGAAATGAGAGAATACCCAATAGTATTTCAGAGAAGCATCATAGAGATCATATTTGCTCATATTATGGAAATGCTGAGGGAACTGAACAAAGGCTAGTTTTGGAGATATTTCAGGGTCAAGATAGTAGCACATTGCTTGGCGGGCAGATGCTGGATCGTTGCAGTAATGGTCACAGTCCAGTATAAGAACATACGGAGCATTGCTGATAACTGCTGATACTCTCAGCTGCAATTTATTTTTACACAGATCATAGTTTAGCTCTAAAAGGAACAATTAAGTGAAGAAAACATGAAAACTACAGGGGAGTAAGGATAGTTTACAAGAGCATTAATTGCTCCGGCTTTGGCATGGTGCGGACGGCCCGGCCTTTTCTCCCGAGAAACATACACAAGAATCGGCATCTCTTCTTGGCTCGACACCTCGCCATTTCCATCATTCATAACCTGCTGATTAAACCTTATGAGAATCTACATCATTTTATTCAGCATCAAAACACAGCCCATATCCACCAAATTGCTTAGTTGAGAGATTACTCTAAATTAATTACCAAAAACAGACCATTCACACAATTTCATCAAAAGCAACCAAGCTGGAGAACACCAATTAAAGAAAGCTCAAATTTCCAAGATACAATCATAGCAAAACACATCCAACTTTCAACACCACTTGTACCTCAATGACGGGCGGATGATCCCTGCTAACAGAAGCGCTCGCATTTACAGAATTCTTCTCCAGAACTTCCTTGAACTCCTCGTACCTCCTCTGTAACATCAACACCAAAACCCCATCAACAAACCAACAAAATCGACAAAATGGGGCAGATTGTTAGAAAAAACCAACCTCAATCTCCTTCCTATCCGCAATAAACTCGCTGCTGGTGATGAACTCATCACCCACACTTTCAGCACCGGAAAAATAAGCCTGGGGAACCCTCGTCTTCAGCTGGTACTTCCTACAAAAAGGTAGCCACCATTTAGCGAACTTCCAAGCTTCTCTCATGGCCTGCAGAGTGACGTATGAACCCCCATCATCATGGAGATAAACAGCAAGCTTATCAGCCGGATATTCAAGCGCCATAGCCGATATAACCGTGTTCATCACCCCCAGCGACGGCTCCTTGCTGGGGTCCGCCGTGCACACGAACACATCGACCCGGGGAAATTCGACGTCCGCCGGCAACCTCTCGGGATGCACGGTCCGATAAACGGGCCTCCATCGATAACCCTGCTGGATAATCCAGATAAAGATGTATAGAAGCTCGCCGGTGAAGATGAGAACGTGGGGTAGAAGAGGAGCTTCGCGGGTGCGGATGATGTGGAAAATAGAGGTGGCTCTGTAGTAGATCAACAGGGATAAAGCGATTCCGAGGAAGAACATGTACAGTCTGTTGATGATGAGTTGAGGTATCAGCACGCGGCAATCATGGAGGCGAAGTGAAGTGTCCGCCATTGTTGTCTCTCCGCAACTGTAGCTCGTTTCTGGTGCAGAGGCCTTTTGAATTTTGATGTCCCAAGAAAAGCTATTTTTATAGTCACTCTCTGTATTTCCTGCTAGTGCTAGGCCGAAGACTTTTCTGGTTCTCTTTGCACGATTTTTCAATGCACTGATGATAAAATTATGTTAAATGTTTTTTTTCCTACATAAAGTTTTACACTTTATAATTAATTCTAGTCATTTTAAGAAAAAGATAATTGGTCGTTAATATATAGTCTATAGTTTGGGGCAATTTGGGCAGTTTGAAATAACTGTCCATCAATTTAAAATATTTTTACTTTACTCCCCATAAAATTATACAACATAAATTACATAATGGGATATAAATACAGCATTAGAACGTTTTAGTATTACATTTTGTGAAAATTATACAACATATTTTGATAGATAGGTATTTTAAATACGACATTACGTGAAAAGCATATTATATTTTGTCAAAATGGGAAGTTAAATAAAAATATGAAGTCCAATTGGGGATTTATCCCACATTACCCGTAGTTTTATATTGTCTAAGACAACACAACTTAATTTTCATTTCATCCGAAATTTGAAAATTCGGATACCGGAGGTAAAATTATTGCAATAAAATACTAAAAATCTGCATTAGGAGGGGAAATGAGTGGATAAGAAAGAAATTAATAATAGATGGTTAATAGATATCGATGCTATTAGTAAAATTGTAGATCAGTCTCACAATTAATTAGAAAGGGTCAAAATTTCCAGACTCTCCAGTGAATTAAAAGAAAAGGATAAAAAATGGATCAAAGTTTAAAAAAAAAAAAAAAGCATGAGTTATCTGGAGTTGACTCCGAAAAAGACTACGCCTGGAGAATTAAGTGGTCGGTTTATCAAGAAAATTGTATTGTTAGGGTTTAGAGTAGCCGAGTCCATCCCAATAAGTCACGGAAAATAATTCAAAAACAATCAAATAAATGATTTATTATTATTTTTTTTTTTTTCAGATGATCAAATTGGTTTAATAAAATTAGGGCAAATTACATCCAACTACCCTGAGGTTTGCCCTAATTACGAATCAGTCCCTCTTTTTTCATTTATTACATATCAACCCCTAAAAACACTGTTTCAATTACAAATCAGTCCCTCTTTAGGGGTTAAAATATAATTGAAATAGTATTTTTAGGGGTTAATATGTAATAAACGAAAAAAGAGGGACTGATTCGTAATTAGGGCAAACCTCAGGGTAGTTGGATGTAATTTTCCCATAAAATTATGGAGAATATATTATTTTTACAAGATATTAGTGAAAGCCTAGAGTTTTAAAGAGATTTTTGTCGGGTTGACCCCGGTAGATCGTTTATTTATACAACTAGAGAGATTAAGAATCTTATAAACAAAACGAAATTGAAAATTTTAATAATGATAATTTTAATTAAAAAAAATTCCGACCGCTTTATTATATAGGAAGTAATACTTTTCCTTTTTGCTTTCTAAACCCCATGTTACTTGCTCTTATTGTTTTCCTTGTTCTTGTTTTCTTTTGACACGGAATCGTCTATAATTTTTTTTTTTTTTTTTTTTCTAATTGACATGGTTTTAGGACTAATTTTTTATATTTTCTTGGCATGGAACAAGAGCACCACAATACTCGATTATTGTTTATTTTATTAATTAAGTTATAATCTAGAGTTATCTAAACTTGCTCTTGGCTTACTATGGTAGCTTCTAAGCTTTTGTAAATAAATCGGTGATATTTAAGTTTAATAAATGCAATTTTTAATTTTAGTTTCCCATATGGCCAACTACTTGATTTTATTTTATTTTATTTTTTAAACCTTTTCCCCCAGACACTAGTTTTATTGCTCTTCAACAAACTTCTACTGTTCTAAAAATAAAAGAGTTTTGCCGTAAACTTTACTTCTTATTTTTTCATGCATGATATTTTTTAAAATATTATTTTATCGTGCCGTATTGTATCGGATATTCATGTCCGATACCATATTCGACACTACTGATCACCTAAAAAATTTAAGAAAGGGATAAATACAGTCACCCCCCTATCCTTTGGGGGCATGTGCACTTTCCCCCCTATGCTCCAAATCGGTGCACATTGCACCCTCACCTTTGCAAAATGGAACACTTCACCCCTTTGAACACACTTTGACCGTCGATTTCTCTTTCGTCACGGAGACCCAAGCTTCAAGACCACCGCCATCGTGTTCGTCTCTCCAAGGAGAACAAAACTCATACCCCGCTTGACTCTATTAACCGCTAAAAGCTTCGTTCATCGTGCGTCGTCTTTAACTGATGATTTCTGCTTCGTCGGTTGTCGGATTTTGATTTCAAGACCATTGCTGTGTTCCTTGCTTCGAAAGCTTCAGTTTGATATATAATATCAACACATTTGAAATCGGATTTGTACAGATTTACTTTGTTAAAGTTTATTGAAAGGGGTGAAGTGTTCCATTTTGAAAAGGTGAGGGGGCAATGTGTACCGATTTGAAGCATAGGGGGGAAAGTGCAAATGCCCCCAAAGGATGGGGTGGTGACTGTATTTATCCCTTTAAGAAAAAATCCATATCACCGTCTCCGTATCGTGTCGTGTCAGTATTATTGTATCCATATCCATAATTTTATCTTTCTTTTAGGGCAAATTATTAAATTAATTACTATAACATTATGACCTGTCATCACTGTCAATTAAGTTAATTAATCAGTAATTAAATACAACCAAACTGTCACGGAATTAAAAAACAATAGCAGTTCCTTTAAACTCGTGATTCTTTGCTTCTCTTTTGTCTTTCCTCGAGGAAAAGAAGCAAAACTTTTTTTTTTCTTTTTTAATTTCTTTTTTAATTTTTTAATCTTTATTTTATGTTTTTTAATTTTTTTTTAAGGAAAAGAAGCATACTTTAGATGTAGCAGAAATTGATAAAGCAGCTAATTTTGACTATTGTTATAAGATCAAGAGTGAACCCAAGCCTCGAACCTTAAATGCAACAATGCATTAAGCAGCCTTATCTTCCATTCTTCCATTAATTTTAGGACTAATGGAAAATTGGATGTATTGCTCCTCCTCTTGATTTTAAGTTGAATTACAAATTACTTTCTAGTTATATTAATTTTAAAAAAATCACTATCATTTCATGCATGTATATTACAAAACTAACGGTATGTTAAGTTTTTAGTTAATTTTTCTCTGTTTTTTTTTTAAATACCTCCAAGAATTAGTTTCTAATAGGTTAAAATTACAAGGTGCGTGTTGATTGTTAGAGACTTTTTGTAAATAAATTTAAAACGAATATATAGTCGTTTGTGATATTTGGAGACTAATTGTTGCATAAACACTCTCGTTTTTTTTAGGTCAATAATCTATCTCTTTGCGTTAATAATGTGCCTAATTCTAGGGGTGGGCGCAAATAAGGTAATTCAGTTTTTAGTTTTTCGAGGAAATATTGGGTAACATTTTTTGCTATCTGAATCCGATCTGAAATAATCGGGTACTCGAAATTATCAGGTATCCGATCGAGTGGGTACATGACAGTTTTTGTTTTTCTCTCTTTTTTTTTTCCCCCAATTTTGCTGTTTTTATTATTTTTTAGCAGCACTTCCCTATTTGCCTCCTTTACTTTTTCCTGTTTTTGTGATATTCATTTCTAACAAGGCAACAACAATAATTACAAATTTACAACCAATGTGAAAGTATGACTTGTGAGAGCAGAGAATTCTGACTTGTGAACTCTTTAAGAAAACAAAAGCGTAACACGTTTTATTACAATTAACAAATGGGGCATAAATGGTGCATATGTATATAAATATATATATATATATGCTTAATTTAAATTGGGTAGTTCGGGTTACTACCCCAAACCCGATTCGAATTTTTTTATCGGGTATCCGAGCTGATACCCAAAATCTTTAAAAGAGTCCGATTCGATTGGATTATAGGATCGGGTACTTGATACCCGATTTGAAACGTCCACCCTTGCGTAATTCTCATTTTCCCAACTTGGTCAATAGCTCACATTTATAGTGTTTTATTCAACTTGCAAAACAAACTATTTCGACTTGTAAAGTGTCGTCTAATATTTATGTTTGTGACATACTACTCTCTAAACTTATTTTTAAGTAGTTTTGGCTAAAAATTAAAACACTTCCAAATAGATAGTGTAACAGCCCGAAAACCCGCCTGTCGATATTGTCCGCTTTGGTGGGCTAAGCGACACCACCCTCACGGTTTTGTTTCTCCCGATGGAATTTAAGCCCGAAGGCGCCCACCCAGGAAAAGGCCTCAACAAGGGAAAGGTATCCACCCCCTTATAAAGGAGGCTTTGTTCCCCTCTCCAACCGATGTGGGACAAGCACTTTGAGCTTTACAGTCTGTCTCGTGCAAGACTAAGTTCTCCGTAGGGTTTGACTAGTTTTGTAGGATAGGAGTTGGTTCTAGTCAACTGTCAGTCTCAAAAAGGGCTAGACGCACCTCTTCTCACGCATACGCTACGCCCCTTACTGTAAAGCTCAAAGTGCTTGTCCCACATCGGTTGGAGAGGGGAACAAAGCCTCCTTTATAAGGGGGTGGATACCTTTCCCTTGTTGAGGCCTTTTCCTGGGTGGGCGCCTTCGGGCTTAAATTCCATCGGGAGAAACAAAACCGTGAGGGTGGTGTCGCTTAGCCCACCAAAGCGGACAATATCGACAGGCGGGTTTTCGGGCTGTTACAAATGGTATCAGAGCCGGGACCCGGGCCGGTGTGCCAGCGAGGACGCTGGGCCCTTATGGGGGGGTGGACTGTAAAGCTCAAAGTGCTTGTCCCACATCGGTTGGAGAGGGGAACAAAGCCTCCTTTATAAGGGGGTGGATACCTTTCCCTTGTTGAGGCCTTTTCCTGGGTGGGCGCCTTCGGGCTTAAATTCCATCGGGAGAAACAAAACCGTGAGGGTGGTGTCGCTTAGCCCACCAAAGCGGACAATATCGACAGGCGGGTTTTCGGGCTGTTACAAATGGTATCAGAGCCGGGACCCGGGCCGGTGTGCCAGCGAGGACGCTGGGCCCTTATGGGGGGGTGGACTGTAAAGCTCAAAGTGCTTGTCCCACATCGGTTGGAGAGGGGAACAAAGCCTCCTTTATAAGGGGGTGGATACCTTTCCCTTGTTGAGGCCTTTTCCTGGGTGGGCGCCTTCGGGCTTAAATTCCATCGGGAGAAACAAAACCGTGAGGGTGGTGTCGCTTAGCCCACCAAAGCGGACAATATCGACAGGCGGGTTTTCGGGCTGTTACAGATAGTGTTCTCGGGATAAATTTAGATAGTGATATGTTACAAATATAAATATTAAATAACAATTTGTAAATCGAAATAGTTTATTCTGCTCAAACTAATTTCTCCACTTTGAAATTTATCCTAAATTATTTAACTAAGGAAAATTTCATTTTTCGTCCTCTATATTTTCTTTTTTATTTTGGACCCAACCTCTTAATTTTTTTTGTTATGATTTTTCTTAATTTATATCCTCCGCATCCTAGATAGCAGAAATATGGGGATTTGTTCTTCAAATTTTGAGTTGATATATTATGTGAATTATTAATGGTTAATTAGAAAAAAAATAAATAAAAAACGGCACATAATTAACTAAACTATTCTTATTTAATAAAATTTCCAAATTTTTGCACCTAGATGTGGAGGACATAAATTGAGAAAAAACCATTACAAAAAGAAAAATTAAATATAAAAAAGTTCAAAAAATTATGAATTGAAAAAAAAAACAATTAAAGGGAAAAAAAAATTTCTTTTTATTTTTTTATCTAAATTAGAACATTTACCGTTGATTATAGTGATTAATTTTTTTTTTATTTATTTTTTGACAATTGAGTGAAGGACTTTTTTTTTCCCGATAATTGAGTGAATGACTAATTTACGGAGGTAGTTGAAGGCGTTTATTGCGGGCATCTCTCCCAACATAGTTTTTATATCCACAAGGTTCGAATCCTTGTTTAAGTGAACTCAAATTCCTATCCATTCGAGCCAACTGTCCATTAATTCTTATAACTTTTTATGTTTACACGTAATTCATGACGCATTTAAAACAAAAAGGAAAAGAAAATATTGAGCAATGTTATTATATTTATGATTGTGTGGGACTGAATCATCTTTATTTTGTTGTTATTGATATTTGGTTAATAATCGAGGAATCTCTTATAACTTTTTTTATGTTTACACGTAATTGATGACGCATTTAAAACAAAAAGGAAAAGAAATATTGAGAAATATTATATTTATGATTGTGTGGGGTCTGAATCATCTTTATTTTGTTGTTATTGTTATCTTGTCCATACAATAATGCAACCTAATCAAAAAGTTTTTTAATGGGATTGGATGACCAGATCCAGAATTTGTACGATGATTCCTACAAGACGACCTCCTTCACGTGACCAAATTAAAGTGACTTCCCCTATGCCCCATTCTTGACAGGATCCCGTCAAGTACACGTTGAGTATATTAGCCTTTTTTTTTTTTTTTTAAATAATTTTAGTGTAAAAATATTGGTACAGTGCATATCCAGTGTAGTTTCGAAAAGTATTTCAATTTTAGTGTTTTTTGTTTTTACTATCATCGATTTTAATAGATTTTCTTTTTTTTTTTTTTTTTTTTTTTTTTTTAAGGTTTAGAAATTTGTATTATTTATAAGAGAGACCTTAAGATTTATAAATTTTATTAGAGTTAGTCCTGGAAAATTTATTATCCTAATGATTGATGTAATCTTTTTGAAAAATTATATCCAACTACCTTGTATTTAGGTATAATTACAATGCAATCCATTATTATCAGAAAATTACAAATAAATCCTCAACTTTCATGTTCTGTTTGAGGTCCCTGGACACCGTTAGGATTCCGTTAGGGTTAGACCCTGTAATGCCGAAAATATCCCTGAATATTTTATTATTTTTGTAATTTTACCAAAATACCCTCGGGGACTGCAATGTTAATGTCATATCATGCAGGTATCGTTTTGTTAGAATATTTGTTAAGTAATGATCATTTTGTAAATTTCAACATCAGATTATATTAAATTAATATTTTTTATTATCTTAATAGACACTAATATTATATAAATATTGGAATTAATCAATAAATATAGATTATTTTGTATCAACGATCCATATAAAATTGGATATTGTAAGTTACAATTACAAATTCAAAATCTCAATATCATAAATTCTCAAAATAAAAAAAAATTACATATCAAATTACACATACGAAATCTCCAAAGAAAACCCAAGAAAACAAGACCAAAACAACATCAAGCGGGGCTCGTTCTTTTCTTTTTTTTTTTAACAACGGCTCGTTCTTTTCTAAAACCTGAAATTACAAAATTAAGAATATAATGAATTGGGATGTACTGCATATACAATAAGTATACCAAATTATAAGTACGTTTTTCTAGATGTCAAACTTACCACTGTTATAATATGGCAACATGAAGACAAGTAACAGTATAAGACAAAACAAATCCATCGTCCAATTCATCCATGTTGTCCTACAAACAATAGCAAATGAGATGTGATTCAGAATCAAATCAAAATCCTCAAACTGAGAGAGACACCAAATCATTACGTTAAAACTTAAAAGGTTAACAAACTCAAATCTTCTAATTATTTATCATGGAATAGGTAAAATAACTATCATATAGAATACCTAAAAATGCAAAATATCCAACTAGAACACCTCGATCCAGAATCAAGAAGAATTTGCAGCATCCCACACTACTACCAACATAATGCAATATATTAAGAAAAAGGGATTTCAGATAAAATCTCATAAATGCAGACTAACCAACGGTGCATAAACAAAGAATTACACATACTAACCGTAAAGAGTGGAACTATATACAATCGGTTCAACAATGAAGTTTTTACTCTTTGGCCAGCCACCACCACCAGCAGCAGATCTGCCAAATCGGCAGACCAATCATCACTACCATAAAAAATCAACACACCTCCACCCATCACCAACAACACCAAATCGACCCACCTTGTCCAGATCTGGTACTGGTACCACCATCATTGGTTACTTTCAGTGGCCATCCACCAAATCCGCCACGACCAAATCCGATGACACCACCACCACCCATATCCACAGGTTCCGCTCACAAATTATTTCAAGTCGCGAGAAAGAACAAAGAGGGAGAGAACATCGTGTTTTCTAGATAGGACGACATGGTTTGAGAAAAACTATATTGAATTCTTAATGATGTAATACATTGTACAAGATTTACAAGTATATAAGCTATTCACACTTAAGCTAACTAAGGAAAGAATATACAGTTAAATCCCTATGATTATGTTTTCCTTAAGTCGACACTCCCCCTCAAGTTGAGTCGTTGGGTCCCCGATGTTCAACTTGCTCAAGACTTCCCCAAAAATCCTTCTGTTCACTGCTTTTGTCAGAATGTCGGCTAATTGATCCTCTGACCGCACGAACGGGAGTTCTACGATCCCCTCCTCTAGTTTTTCTTTAATGAAGTGCCTATCCATTTCAACATGTTTCGTACGATCATGTTGCATAGGGTTTTCTGATATACTTATGGTAGCCCGGTTGTCGCACATGAGACTACACGCCCCGATCACCGAAAAACCAATTTCCCTAAGCAATTTTCTCAACCATAGAACCTCTGCCACCTCTCGAGCAATACCTCTGAACTCTGCTTCTACGCTCGAGAGAGCCACTACTTTATGTTTCTTGCTTCTCCAAGGTACTAAGTTCCCTCCAACTAGTGTGAAGTACCCTAACGTCGATCTTCTATCCCCAGGACTTCCAGCCCAGTCTGCATCAGTGTAGGCAGTAATGTTAAGATGTCCTTGTTTCTGGAAAACAACACCCCTTCCCGGGCAATCTTTTAGATATCGACAT
Organism: Lantana camara; assembly: GCA_037501455.1. Taxonomy (NCBI): domain Eukaryota; kingdom Viridiplantae; phylum Streptophyta; class Magnoliopsida; order Lamiales; family Verbenaceae; genus Lantana; species Lantana camara. Next base: position 119,892,901 of record CM074857.1, read on the forward strand.
ACTCTGAGAGTTACATCCATGTGTTCCTTTTGGGGTTGATGCCTAAACTGGATCAGTACCCCAACTGCGTACGCTATATCTGGCCGGGTATGGGAGAGGTAGATTAGTTTCCCTACCAAGTATTGATATTGTCCCTTATCAGCGTTCTCTGCTCCTTCTACCATCTTCAACCCGTGGTTGACTATCATTGGAGTATCGGCTCGTTTACACTCCAACAACCGTGTTTCTGCAAGCAAATCGAGGACATACTTCCACTGTGAAATGAAGATGCCCTTCTTTGACCGTAGTACTTCTATCCCCAAGAAGTATTTAAGCTTTCCCTAGGTTCTTCATCTCAAATTCTCTGAATAAGTTTTCTCTAAGAAGAGAGACCTACTTCGTGTCAACCGCTGTGATAACCATATCATCCACATAAATTATCAAGCACGTTGTTAACCTATTTCTCCTCTTTAGGAAGAGTGTATGATCCGAGTTGCTCTGGCGGTACCCATATTTCTTCATAGCAACCGAGAACCTCCCAAACTAGGCCCGGGGCAACTGCTGCAACCCCGTACAATGCCTTTCGTAACCTACACACCTCTCCCTCACCATACCCCTTGGTGAAGCCCGGTGGGGGCTCTATGTCAACTTCTTCACTGAGATCCCCGTGCAAGAACACATTCTTTACATCGAACTGGTGTAATTCCCAGTCTCGATTGGCTGTTACCGAGAAAAGAACCCAGATTGTATCCATCTTCGCTACTGGGGAGAAAGTCTCAGAGTAGTCGACTCTGCATGTCTGAGTGTATCCCTTAGCTACTAAATGGACCTTATATCGCTCGATGCTCCCGTCTGCCCGGTGTTTTACTGTAAACACCCATCGACACCCCACTATTTTCTTTCCACGAGGAAGATCACACTTGTCCCACGTGCCATTATTTTCAAGTGCCTCCATTTCCACTTTCATAGCCTAGACCCACCTATCATCTATTAGTGTCTCTTCTACTCTGTTAGGCACAGTGGTCGAATATATGGTTGTAGTGTAGGCATGAGCTTGTGGTGACACATTTCTTTTGGCTAAGTCAGCCACTGGGTACCTTGCTTGCCTGCTGGTAAGCTATGGCTCATACCTCTTTGGTGGGATCCCCCGATTCACCCTTGGAGGTAAAATACGCCTATTCTCGTTTTTTTCCCATGCTATCTCATCTCTTGTCTCTTCTTGTACCCCTATTTCCCTTTCTTCTCGACTCTCTTCCTGTTCTGAGTTACTTCCTATATCAAGTGAACAAAACTGTTTGGTAGGAGTAATATTAGTCAAATCATGGTTACTGACCTCAGGGATTTTAGTCGGGTGGCAGGATCAGTGTGGGGTTATACCACAGGAGATAGTAGCTCGGTGGTTCCGCCTACTTGCTCTGTTAGGACTATGTTTGGCCAAACGTGTGACACTCCACCCGGAGGACCTTGTTGACTTCCCCCCCCCCCCCCCGGTCCACCGGATATGGAGAAAAAATACTCTGTTTTCACAAAATCACAGTCCATCGTAGTATACATCCATCGAGTAGAAAGATGATAACATCGATACCCTTTTTGATGAACCATATTACAATTCACAAGAGTATTGCATTTCTCCATACATTCTGACCCATAATTATTACATTCACTATTACAAGAATTATTTAATTCTGGAAATAAATGGGAAGGAGTGAGGGAGGGCCAGGATTGGTATTTCACCCGTCCAAACCCTCTACCTAAGTGAGTCCCTCCATTTCAGGTTGAAGAACCCGCCGCTGCTACTGCTGAAAATCCTCTCTCTCTCTCTGTGTTAGGAATAGTGCCCTAGAAAGCCGATTGTATATCCGCTTTGTGCTTTTCCTTATTGTAATCACAGACAATCTTTGAATGAAATAACGAATTGAGGCAATACTTCTTTATATGCTCTTGTTTGGTATGCGTTTACTTTATCTGTGCATGTATGAGAACTCCCATAATCCTGATGACTTTAGGACTCTACCATTTAGGTGAAATGGTTCATGAAACGAGCCCTATATCACATAAGTCATGATTAGTAAAATACTCCAAGCCGATGAGTCCTACAGACAGTGGGAGTGTCAACCTGACTCCTCTAAGGCTTGCTTGTGGGATCACGCCCTTAAGAAGGACCACCTTGTTTCATGGAGGTGCAAAGTGTATAGTTGATACGTGCGTGATACATGAGTAGGGATGCAAACGAGCCGAGCCGAGCCGAGCCTTGGCCTTTTTTTCTGGCTCGAGGCTCGGCTCGAGCCAAATGAAAATATATTAGTTTTTTTTAATAATTTAATATATTTTTATATATAATAATATATATTTATTAAATATATATACATATATATTATAAATATATTAATTTTTTATTAATTTTATATAAAAATCAATAAAAATATATATAATATTATATAAAAATAAAAATATTTATATATATAAAAATAAAAATATTATTTTTTAATTAAATATATTGGCTCGCGAGCCACGAGCCTAACTAAAAGGGGCTTGAGTTCGGGCTTGGCTCGAGCTGGCTCGCTAGGCTCGCGAGCCGGCTCGGCTCGTTTGCATCCCTATACATGAGGGTGCTTACTTTAATAAGTAAGTTCACTGAGGTGCCCCGTGTGAGAACATTCCTAAATGGGAAAGGAAGTTTCTATTTCAGGAAATGGAAACTTCCAGATTAGGAAATATCTCACTAGTCATTGATGTGATTAATTGATCCTTAAGACTTGAGGTTCCTTGTCACTTTATGAGTTAACTCTGTAAAGGGTGTCGCCTTAGACAACTGATTCAAGGCTTATGCTGGGGATGCACAAGTGATTCATGAAAGTGAATGAGAATCAAGAAAGGACCTACACTTGCATTTGCAAGGTGATCTCTTATTGTGTAAGTCATTCATATGCCATATGGAGTCTTTGGCCAAGGCAGTAGATCAAGACATCAAGAAAAGGGTTTCTTGGATTGAGATCAAATGGATATGAAATGCACTTAGCTTTAAGACCAGATTATTAGGGTTCTGATTATTCCCTTACCCTAGATCTTGGTTGAGAGATAGTAAGTAGGAGGATTGTATCTCACATTAATCAATGACTTAAAGGTTCTGTCGAATCCGAACATTCCAATTCAGCTAGGGGTTAAACACCTGTTGCTAGACTATGGTCGTTTAATCTGTGGACTGATTAATTAATTAGTGAATTAATTAATTAGGGTCACTGCTAATTGAATTGAGAACCTAGAGGGTCACACACAACAACTTGGTTACATGAGTTGAGGCTTTAAAATGATTAAACGAGTTAATCGGGCCAAAGGGGTTCCACACGTGTGGGTCACGTGAGGAGCACGTGTCCTTGGGACACGTGCCTCACACGTGTATATGTATATATATATGATATATATATTAAATAATTAAATGTTTAATTATTTAATAGACTTTGGTTTAATTTTTGAATTAAAAAGAAAGTCTTGTTTTGGAGAAAAATAATCTAGTTAATTAATTATGAATTAATTAATTAGATAAAATATGTTATTTATTTTAAATAAATAAAGTATAAAATTATCCAAAAATAGTTTGGATATTTTTAGCTCTCTTGAAAGTTGATTTGAATTAGAATTCAAAGTCAAAGTTGGAAAATACTTGATGATCAAGTAATAGGAGAGAGAGGGACCAAATCTTTGCCCAACAAGGATTGGGTTCGGCCGTCCCTCTCCCTTACCTATATATAGGGGAGCTCATGCTCCCCTTTAGAGCTAATTTGGCAATTCTTTTGGTTCATGTGTTGAACACCATCCTTTCTCCAAGATATACGAAACCCTAGGTTAAGCCTAAACACTAACTAGAGAACTAGCATCCTTACTAGTTAGATTGTGATCAAGTTGGTGGACTATCTCTAGAGACTTCAAGTTAGAAGTTTGAAGATTCGAGCTTTACCAAGGAGAGGGGATCAAGCCGCGAGAAGAGCGTTCTTGGGTGGCTTGAAACGCTTCAAGAAAGAATAAAAGAAAAGTAAGTTTCTTATTCCTTCGAATTTAGATACACGATTGCGAGTCCAAGGTCCTTTTGTTGGGAAAATTTTTTAAATTCCGCTGCTTTCTGATTCGTGTTTTCCAACAAGTGGTATCAGAGCCACCTCATTAATCGTGTTTCTGATTCGTCTCAATTATACTGAATTTGGTAGAAATTCTTAGGCTTGATGCGATTGAGTATTTGTAATTGTTTTAGAAAGCCTGAATTACGAAACGGTATTTTTTCCTGAAAGTTTCTGAAAATTAGTTTTTACAAAATTTAATTTTTGAAAAACAATTTTAGAATTGAAACTGTATAAACTGTTTTTGGATTTCTTGGATTGGTTTTGATTTTGAACGAAAACACGAAACGAAAAGCCTGGATTACGAACACGCGAAACCCCGCGCGCGAAGGCGTCGCTTGCGCGGGCTTCGCGCGCCGCCGCCTGCCTGTCCTAGGCGCGCGCAGGGCAACCACCCAGCGCCGTCCCGCAACCGCGAGGGAGGCCTTTTGGGCGCGCCGCCCATAGTTGCCAGCCCTGGCCGGGACAGACCGGCCAGCCGCCCGAGAGGGCTGCGCGCACGTGATGTGCGCGGCTCTTTCGTGCACGGGCCCCATTTTTTTTTCGTGATCCGTGTTTTCGTGTTTCGTGCAATCCAGTCCCAATTTTTTATTTTAATTTTAAAATTTTATTTTTGAATATTTATTTTAATTTTTGAATAAAACTTAAAATTGGGATTTTTGAGAAATAGAAACGGTTTATATTTAGGGAAAATACATCTTTGATAAAATTATTAATTTTCAGAAATTAATTGGAATTTTATTTGTTTTTGTTAATTTGGGATTTATTGAAAACTTTTATAAACAAAACTCGCATCAAGTCGTGTTTTAAGTCATTAGGACTTGAAACGAGAATTTTAATTTATTGGCTAAATTTAAATTCTCGCAAAAGCATGTTAGGTGATCATGAGTTTAGATCTATGTATGGTTTTAACTTATGCACATGGATGGTTTAAATTGGGGTTGTAGCCCTATAGTTGCGTTTTTCAATTGAGGTTGGAGCCTCACTTATGTGCGTACTGTTATGTGATTTATTATGTGGCTTTCCATATTACTGTTTTTTAGGCCGGGGTATGCCCCATGTAATTGTCTAAGGCCAATATGAAGATTGAGCCTTATTACTTTATGTCTTTTTCTTTTATTGTAATTTGAGAGTAGAGATAGGTGGTGAGGTTTTATTTTCATTTTGGAGACAATGCACCCATGGAGTAAGATGGACCACATTCAAGTAACAAGGAGGCCATAAGTGAAGACCCCTCAAAATGTTAGGGAGGAGAATCTCAATTGTAAAAATGTAATAGAGATAGGGGCTCGTATTTTGTTACCGCTTTCCCTTATGTGATTTAAACTGTTTATGTGGCATGTATGTTAGAACTTGTGATTGTGGAGTGGCTCCCACATATCACGCATAAGATAGGTAGAACCCATGATCATTACATGTTAGTATCATGCTAGGACATGTTATCTGTTTATGTGCTTGTTTGAAATGCATTTAAGTGTACTTGCATTAATCAAGACTAATAAAATTGGATAACATATATGTTGGTGAGGTCGAACCGGACAACTCTCCGGTTGATTCGAAAATTCCCATTAAATATTAAGCTAATTTCGAACAAATAGGTATTTAATTCGAGATGTAAATTTTGAATTAAATTCCTAGCATTCCATCAATAGGTTTTAAGTTTAGTAAGTGAAATTAGTTATTGTCCGCGAGTCATGGGATAGCTAGTGGAGCTTATTAGTTCTTAGTTACCTGATTGATCCTTTTAAATGATTAATATTTCGTGATCAATTTTAGCAAGGGCGATGTCCGCGAGTCGTGGGTCGTTCGAACTAAGTTTTGGTCATGATTTTATGATTGATGGGTCTAGCTTAACGCCTAAGTAAATATGGATGTCGCACGAGTCGTGGGTCCATATTGAAAGATAGGTGATGCAAAAACAATTACTAAGAGTTCTAAAGGTGTTAGAATTGGTAAGTTGTACCTACCTGGGGTTCTTACTTAGAATATCCGCGAGTCGTGGGTTCGAGGTAAAATGCCTAGGATCTTAGTACCCATTAGGAAACGTGTTCCTCTTAGATCTTTGGGAATTATAGATCTTTGAAAAACAGTGGGAGCTACATTAGATTAAAGACCTTATCTTTTGTATATCGTTATAATTCAGCATGCTCACTAGTTCTCTGTTTTACCATTTAGGTCGTAGATTCTGTGATTCTCTACGTGTTTTGAAATGGCAACGAAAAACCCTCTTGTATCGATCCTCGAGTCAAACAAGTTGACTGGTCCCAACTATTCTGATTGGCTGAGCAATCTAAAAATCATTTTAGATTCTGAGAAGAGAACTTATGTTCTCTTCGAAGGGGAGCCTAGTCCCGAAAGGGAGGCTCCCACTCGGGCTGAGCGGGACGCGATTCAGAAATGGAAGGATGATAATCTCCAAGCCCGTTGCCTTATGTTGGCTAACATGTCTCCGGACTTGCAAAGGCAACATGAGGCCATGGAATTCGCTTGGGAGATTTACGACCACTTAGAGCAACTTTACAGCCCTCATGAACGTGTTACAAAGTATAACACTTCAAAGGAATTGTTCCACTTGAGAATGAGGGAAGGTTCAAGTGTCCATGAATATGGACTCAAGTTTCTCGCCCTTACTGAGAAACTTGCTTCCATGGACATGCCACTAAAAGATGAGCTTTCAGTGGATTTGTTGCTAGCTTCGCTCCCACCATCATTCAACCCATTTGTCCTTAACTTCAACATGAATCATGCTGGTGCTACTGTAGCTGAGCTGATTAGTCAGCTTGTGATTGCTGAAAGCACGATCAAGAAGGACAATAAGGTTTTGATGGTGAATGCTCCATCTTCCTCTTCTGGGCCTTCTAAAGGTAAGGGCAAGAAAGCCTAAAAGAAGAAGAAGAAACCCCTTAGGCCCACTGGTGGCGTTTCGAAGGGGAAGGCCCAAAAGAAGAAGCGTGATCAGAAAGAGGATGTTTGCTTCCATTGTGGCAAAGCGGGACATTGGAGGAGAAACTGCCCAGAGTACAAGGCTACTCTAAAGAAAGGTATCTTTCTCGTTGAAGTAAATCTTTCTATTAATTCTAGTTCTTGGGTACTTGATACCGGTTGTGGAACTCATATCTGTAATGATGTACAGATGCTAAGTGAAGTCCAACAACTCAAAGAAGGAGAATGTGTCTTGAAGATCGGCGATGGCTCAAATGTTGAAGCTCGAGCTTTAGGCACAATTAGATTAGATTTAGGTAGTTTTGAGTTAGTCTTAAATAAAGTCCTTTATGTACCGAGCATTATTCGTAATATAATTTCAGTTCCAATAGTAGAGTGTGAAGGTTATGAAACTTATATTAAGAATGGTAAATACTTTATCAAACGGAACAACTCTTCCGTTCACATCGGTACTATAAGTAATGGAATTTATCTAACTCAGAATATCAATATTATGAATATACAACGAGAAACGAAGCGTAAGAGAGATGACAAAGTTTCAGCTCCCTTATGGCACGCTAGATTAGGACACATTTCCAAGAACAGAATTAGCAAGATAAACACGTTAGGATCATTCTCTGAAAATGATCTTAAGGAGTTAACTTCTTGTGAATCCTGTCTCAAAGGAAAAATGTCCAAAGTCCCTTTTAAAGGAACTGTGGAACGTGCCACTAAGGTATTGGATTTGATCCATACTGATGTTTGTGGACCACTTAGTGTAAGTACAAGAAACAATCATCAGTATTTTATAACCTTTACTGATGACTTTAGTCGGTATGGTTATGTATACTTTATGAAGTATAAATCTGAAGCTTTTGAGAAATTCTTAGAATTTCAAAAGGAGGTTGAGAACCAAACTGGTCACAAGATCAAAGCACTTCGATCTGATCGAGGAGGCGAGTATCTTAGTGAAGAATTCCTTAATCATCTCAAAGATAATGGGATTATCTCTCAGTGGACTCCTCCGGGAACTCCTCAGCTTAATGGAGTTTCTGAGAGAAGGAATCGAACCTTACTTGATATGGTTCGTTCCATGATGAGTTTCACTGACTTACCACCTTCTTTCTGGGGTTATGCCCTAGAAAGTGCAGCAAAGATTTTGAATCTAGTTCCCTCTAAGTCAGTCCCTAAAACGCCAAATGGGCCGAACCTCCGGGTAGGGTCGGACCTGCCAGACCCGGACAATTGGCATGATCTGGACGAGGGGCGTGTATTACACGCCCCAGCCATCCTGATGCCATTTGTCGGCGCTGGGTGCGTGCTTGGTTGCGGCAGACTCGTGTCGCCGCGTTCCGCCACGTGGCGCACTCCGATTGGCCGGGCGGCAAGTTGAAATGATGAAATGACGAAAATACCCCTCTATTTTTTGCTATAAATAGCCGATACCCCATTCCTTATTTCTCATCAATTTTGGCAGCAGTTTTTCCGGCCATTTTGGCTGGGAAAACTCTCTCTCTGTCTTTATTTTAATTAATCCCTGATTAAGAGATTAATTAATATATAATTAGGTGGTTATATAATTAATATATAATCCACTTAATTATTAGAAAATTAGGGAATTTTCTAGTCTAGAAAAATGAATTTTTCTAGAAAATATTTTCTCGAGTATTTAGGGAAATACTCGCGGAGCCCACACTCCGAGGGTTGAGTCGGGGATATTACGGGGAAGCTCTGCCGGTTTCACGAGGAGATCGGGTATCGGGTTCACGGAAGGTGAATTCGAAAACAGGAAAAATGTCTTTAGATAGCCATATATGGAGTACGGTAATATTTTACAGTTATATTATTTTAAGCATGATAAATTATATGCTCTTAAGTGTTAATTGCGTGTTAGATATTTATTTGCTTAAGTGATTTAAAATTAATTATCAATTGCATGTATATACTTGAGTAGATCCGGCTAGTCTTCCGCTTTTGTATTAAAATGTTTTAGAAATATTTTAATACTTGTATTATAATAAAAATTTTAAAATGTGGTCACGGACCACTACTGTTCTGGGCCCACCTCCCAGCAGTTATTTGTCTTGACGGTTAAATCGAAGATTTGAAGCCTGTTACTCCCTTGATTGTAAGTTACTTGCAACCCATCCCATAGTGCTTTTGCCGAAGGGTATTCGACATAGTTGGGAATAAGATCTTGTTCCATGTTGTCGAGGATCCATGAACACACTACCAGATCAATTTGTTCCCACCTGTGGTAGTTGGGATGATCTGGTTTTGGTGGTGCCGGAATCCCGGTGATGTGACTGAGCCTCCCTCTGCCTCCGATGGCCATTCTCATCAATCGGGCCCATAGGGAGTAGTTTGATTGATTCAATTTAATGCTGATCATAACTGTTTGTGGTATTTGTGACTGACTAGATTCGGTTTGGGGTTGTAGGTTCTGGAATAAACTAGCGAGTTGAGTGGCTAAGGAATCGGTCTGTTGCGACTCCTTGTCAATACTAGACTGGCTGTTGTTGTTCTCGGCCATGATCGAGAAAAGGTAACGGTAGATGATGAGCGAAGAATCGAGTAATTTATTGTATCGAAACCTGCTCTGATACCATGTTTTCTAGATAGGACGACATGGTTTGGGAAAAACTGTATTGAATTCTGAATGATGTAATACATTGTACAAGATTTACAAGTATATAAGCTATTCACACTTAAGCTAAATAAGGAAAGATTATACAATGAAATCCCTATGATTATGTTTTCCTTAAGTCGACACATCAGTGGGATGAGAAGTAAAAACGAGAGAGAATCAGTGGAAACTGGAGACAGAGGAGGGAAAAAAAACCCCACCGTCTACCGCCCTCCCAGTCACCTTGTCCAAATCCGGCACCGCACCACCACCATTGATCACTTTCAGTGACCCTCCATCCAGATCCGCCAACACTGTCATTTCGTAGATTATTCCATGTCGCAAGAGAAAGAGAGAATCAGTTTGGGAACTTTGTCATTGTAATTTGCAGTTTAGTTTACTCATAAGAAAAAGGACAATTTTATCATTTCTAATTTTTAACATTTAATTAAAAAAATTAAGAAAAAAAAGGTTGCAATTCCATCAAGGGCATGAGGGTAAATTTACATCTTTCGTTAGGGACCTAAATCCAAACAATACTTATAAGGACTTATTTGTAATTTCACGATGATGATGGACTGCGTTGTAATTAAACCTAAATATAGGGTAGTTGGATGTAATTTTCCCAAATCTTTTTTATATATTTTTTATTTTATTTTCAAGTTCATTTATTGTGACGCCCCGAGGGTGGAGCTATCACATTCCCCGCACTAGAACCCAACACGTATATGAAATGGGCAATCCATATACATGTTAAGCGCTAGCGAACGAGAGACACTCAAGACCACACCTAGCTAGGCGGCACTAGACAACCAGTCGTCAGAGAGCATGCGATAGCGGAAGCGAATTAAATCCTTCAACACATAATGACCATGAGCCGACATTATTTAAAACATACAATTTTCAATTCGATCACAAAATATGGAAATAAGGCTCACGGCTAAAGTAAGGTAATACACTAAGCACTCTAGTCACAAGTATCAAAAGTTGGAACGAGAGGTAACAATACGCATATATATGCTGGATGGTAAAATACAAGCGACAAAAGATAATCCTAGACGGACTCAAAATGACAAAAGACATGACTCGAACGCCGCCTAGCTGACTCCAACCTGCAACCAATAGGGTAACAAGAAAAAGAGAAGGAGAGGGTCAGTCGAGTGACTGGTGAGGCGGTAACAATATACGGGATATATTCAATGCAAGAGAGAGATATGCAATGCAAGATAAACACAACCCCTCGATCCGATATAGTCTCAATTTCAAGAACAAGACGATCATTTCCTTTCAAGGTCCATAACGTATATCGGATTAAGGGTTTCAATCGATCAATCGGTACCGAGCAATACCGTTCTCCAACCTTTACTCCACAATCAGTCAATAACAATAACAATAACAATAAACCATCCACCACACCCGGTAACAGAAAGGGTTGATCAGCCCCAACCGTCCAATAGTCCAGACGAGTCATAGCCCATTTCGGTACTATGCTCCTTCGGCATACCGGCACAGTAGACACGCAATATCACCAACCTCCAATGATAACACATGCCCCCGTAGAGGTCGCGATTAAGGTTCACCGTCGGCCCAATACCTTCCCGGATTCCCTCGTACACGTTGCCTCAGATCCCTTCCCAATAGAACCATGCTATTGGGGCCATCAATCAATAACAAAAGCTCGGATCATGCAATGCGTGGAAACCATTTTCATTTTCTGTCAAAGTCTTTCTCAAGAGCATGAACACACGCCGGAGAATATATCTATAACCCATTTAGTACTTGGAATTTTGTCTTCATGTAACATTAAATCGGTAGACAATCATGTACTTACTAAATATAGGGTTATATAGGTATATATACATTTCACATGCGGGTAAACAATTCAAATCATGAAGGCCATACGGGTTTAGGTTATTGGTTACAGCAAGAAGGTAAACCTCACCTGAATAACGTCGACAAAAGGAAGAGACAGGACAAAGTAACTAGACCACCGGGTCCTTAGGAGGATCACCTAGACAAGTGACGATTACCAATACAATTAGACTTAGTAAAACCAAGTATAGACGCTCGGCAATGTATATCAGTGATATGAAATAGTATGAGATGCATTAAGAGTCATGAAAGAGCGCGAGCAAGTTTATTTGTATAATTAACGTCAAATAATACAATTAAACATGTAATAGTGTCATATTATATGTAAATAACATGTATGTGGCTTGCAAATCCGAAGTGAGTGTGCCAAAAGCATACAAACGACTAAGGAAAACATAGCAACAAAGTTCATGCAATGTTCACACAAAAAAAATGTTTCTGCAGAAACTCTGCACATGCACACATCGTAGAAAGTTCGACATAACTTATTGCTCAGGAAGTATTTTAACGAACGGCGAAATTCCTGGTAAACTAGACATGTAGATCTTTCAAATGGTATAGGTCTAAATCCCTGGATGTTTGTGTATTAATTCAGATTACAGAGCAAAGATGATGAAAAACAGAACTATTACTGCGGTAACACATTTCCAAAAAGTTTACCGTTACCCTACTAAATGAAGTCGGATTAATCTGAAAGTTTACGGGGATATACTAGATACATTCATAAGTATCTCTGTAAAATAGTTTTGAGAAATTCATACATTTGATCACTCTTTTCAAGCTGTTAATCCAGACCAGAAAACAAGGGACAGTTGAGTCGTTTTGAATTTTTCTCGGGTATCAAATGGACTCGGATTAACATAAAATTTGACGTACATAAACCTTAATATACTAGGAATATCCAGTTAAAACAGTTTTGAAAACTGAGGTCGTATGAGTTCAAAATTCACGTCGGAATTCTCTGCGTATAACCTGTCAAAGTTTCGGTTTATGCACTCCATACTTTTAATCAAGCGAAATTCATCCGAAACATCAAAACTCATCCACTAATCTTACCCACAATATTTATAAACATGTATAGAACATAAAGAATCATATATCCATGCCTAAGTTTTTATATATTTCTGGAAAATTATAGATTTTTTTTATCAAAGTCACAACAATACAGCAACTTTTGTGCTGTGACACGTTTGAAAGAAGAATTTCGTTACCATATCAAACGAAGTCGAAAAATTCTGAAACTTAATAGGTATACTCCCAACACATATAGGTACTCCTCTGTAAAACGGTTTTGCAAAATTCGAAGGTTTAGTCCCTCTGCCCAGCTGCTGTTCCAGATCAGAAAACAGGGCAAAAACAGGGACTGCGGCATCTTTCGGGATTTTTCCGAGGTACCAAACGGGCTCGGATAATTACAAAACTTGGTAGATTTGTTCTTGAATATGTTATTAATCTCCAGTTAAAACAGTTTTTGAAAACGGTAGCACACGAGCTCGGAATTCACATTTGAAATCTGTGCCGACATGCTGTCAAATAAACAAAAAGCCAAGAACTCATGCTAAAAGAAAACTATATCACTCCTCCGGGAAAAAACCTTACAACCCCCCTGTGAAAAAAACAATTATCAAATTACCCCCTCCTGAAAAATCAAATAGCATAAAGGCCCCTTAATTTTTTTAAAAAGAAGCATATTTACCCCTCACACAGGGGTGTGTAACTCATTCTCTTTAACTGCTTCGTTTCTTTCATTATTTCTTACTTATTTTTTGAGTTTGAAATCTATTTTACCCTCCTTCATGTTAAATAAATGAGTTTAAAGTCTATTTTACCTCTTTTTCATATTTTTGTCTTTAATCGATTGTTTTCTCAAGCGGATTTATTCGGATGTTTAGCTTCTTTTCAAGTGTTTTAGTAAGGGTTTTTGGTTGAGAGAGAAAAAATGAAGTGTTCAGAAAATGAATTTCTAAATGGATTTGATGCATTTTAGTAAAAAAACCTATTAATAATACAGAACAATTAGAAAGGAGGTAATGTAGTGTTTAAAAAATAATACAAGTAGGTTAGGTGTTATTTAATTTTGCACAAGGGGTTGATTTGAAAATTATGTATTACACAGGGAGGTAAAATGTTTTTACCTCCACTCCTAAGCATATAAACACTTAAAAAAATCCAATAGTCCAGGCTTTCCAAATTATCAGAATCACAAAGTTCATCAGTTCATTCGGTGTCCTAGAATTTAACAAACCAAAGTCATGAATTTATCAAAGGATTCATGTTCTAACACGATTCCCACTATATTCAATCCTAACTTAAACAAGAATCATAAGATTACTATCTCTCCACATTCTAGTCTTTCGATTAACTAAGAATTCAAGAAAACGCAAATTTTCGTTCACGCAGCATGATTTCAATCATAGTTATGCATATAGTCTCCAACTCCAACAAAGAATTGATAAAATTAAAGAATTCTGATAGAACCTGCAATTCCACTCTACTTCGATCCTCATATGTATGCATATATGTATATTCCCAACCACAAGGTAAGAAAAGAGAAAGAGAATAGGAGAATCCTTACCTTGCTGTTGAACGAATGGAGAAAAGGATTGGTTGATGGTGTTGTGCAGGCGTACGTGAGAAGAAGCAGGGAGAAAGAATATGTTTTTCTTCTAATTGTCTCTTCAAGTGTGGAGAAGGAACGAGAAAGTGAAATTATTTGAGGCTATCGTGTGAAGGAACAGAGGAATTGAATTCTCTTTTCATTTCTTTTTGTTTTTCAAAAATTTAAGAAGTAAACAATTGTGGATAAATAAGAGAAACATGAAATGTGGAGGATTCAGAAGTGCACTACGTGTGTTGTAAAGAATGAAATCAACAAAAAAAATCTGATCCAAATGTTATTAATTGCAATTAAGTTCCTCTAATTTGGATTATTAAGTAAGGTGTCTCATAAGATCTAGATATAAATAATTAAACCCAAAACAACTTTAGTAATATTTCATAAAGACCCAAATTACTTGAAATATTAACACATAGGTCACGAGTTTCGTATTATTTAATTAATAAAAGCATAATTTAATTATTAGCATCAATTGCACATAGCACACTTAGTTATCACATAATCACATATATTTACAAATATTGGCACATATTATCATGAGAAAACAATTAAGTCCCATAAAATCCGAGGTCATAAATTGATAAATAAACGTGTAGCTCCAAAACTCATACGTAGCGTTGTCTTGTCCTATTCCGGAGAAGTGAGGCGTTACATTTATAGTAATGAGATTTAATTTTTTATAGTATATTTCTAAATCTTTTTCCTCCTTATTTAATTCTTTTTTATATTTTAAAAGTTGTTTTGGTAAATGTGGCATCCCTACGTGTAGGGGTGCAAATTATTCACATTAAGCATATGCTATTCGGTATGTTATATTAGGTTGTCATTTTATTTTTCTTAAACTTTCTTTTTGAAGTTTTATCATTATTTCTCTAGTATTTCGTGATAATTTTTTTTATCGTATATTAGATCATGATTGGCTTTTTTCATCAAATAGTCTTCTATAATTACTTGTTCTTCAAAATTCTTTATGTCTTTCGATATTTTAGTTTTATATTTAAAATTCATGATTGAATTATTTGTGTATAAATTATTTATAAACATAAAATTTTCATTTCTTAAATTTTTAATTTTTCTTTCTTGTATTAGAATTGAATCTTTCCTTGTAAAAAATGGTGATTTCTCTAACTGTTGTAATTTATTTAGTATCCGTTTTTTCTCATATATTTTGTTTTCTATATTTTTCTAAACATATCTTAAGAAACTTCTAACCTTATTTTGTTTTGTGATGTAACTTTCCCCGGACTTGCACTAACTACAGAAGTACAGATTGATGATGTGAATTTTCTTTTTTTTTTGGGTGCAGCAAGAACAACAGCAGCAGAACACCCCTAACTACCCTCCATCAAACCCATCCGCAGCAAGCAGCTCCTCCATGCCCACCGGGGGCTCATTCCAGAGTCGGTAACTCTCTTCCATGCTATGCCCGCATTTCGCCAAAAAATCAGCCGCCTCATTCCCGGCCCAACAAATATGTCTGATTTTCGCCACCCACGGCTTCCGCAACAGAATTCTACAATCCTCAATGAGATGTGCCAGCGGATGATCAGCGATATCCCCTTTCTCGACAAGTTTGAGAATGCTTTTCGAATCCGTTTCAACCTCAATTTTGGGGACCCGTTGCTCCCACGCTATTCGCAGCCCTTCACACAAACCCATCAGTTCGGCTGTGCTAATGTTCACCTTTCCAAGCTTGATGGCGAAACCACATATCCATTCACCTCCTGACCCCCGCAGCAGTCCGCCAGCCGTCGCCTCCTCGGTTATTTTGTAAAGGCTTCCATCCGTGTTAAGCTTCACATACCCCATTTTCGGTTTCTGCCATTTAACCGGTTCACTCTTGTTCTGCTTTTTGTGATTACGCTTAACAGATGCCATCAAGCCTTGACACAATCTCCGTATCTCCTGTATCCTTGACCCAAGAGGTTCTTCTTTACCTTGATAACACCATTTATTTCGTGCTTTCCAGATCGTCCACACAGTGGCCATAAACACAATACTCCAAGGCGCCATAACACCTATGTTGTTTTCAAACCCCTTGTGGAGATTTATCTCAATCCAATCCTTTCCAGCAGTGTTCCAAAATTCCTGCCAGTTTGAGGCTTTCACCACCACCTCCCAGACGTTATAAGCATTCTTGCAATGTAAAAGGACATGGTTTTTATCTTCCCGCATGCCATTACACCTCGTACAAGCAGCACTCGCTATCATATTTCTATCGTAGCGGAGACTATTCGTCATTAAGCTATCATGTTTATACAGCCACAAGAACATTTTAATTTTAGGGGAAATTACATCCAGGCCCCCTGAGGTTTGCCATAATTATAATTTAATCCCTGCTTTTTCATTTATTACAACAAAAAACACTGTTTCAGTTGAAGTCCTTGACGGAATAGTGGAAAATTTAGGCATACACTTTTTTGTGTTTTTCAAAAAAGTCCCTGGGAACAGTGCTCATAGGGGTGTTTTTGTAATAAACGAAAAAGCATGGACTAAATTGTAATTATGGCAAACCTCAGCGGGCCTGGATGTAATTTCCCCTTAATTTTATGTGGGCACTTCAAACGCCACAACCAACTCCACGAGGCCCTCATCTCACCATCCTCCCTCATTAACGCCTCATAGGCGGATTTGCATGTGAACTTCCCATTTGGCGTACCCTCCCAAATGATCGCATCCCTAGCTTCACCATTCATGGAAATAGGCAGGCTCATGATGTCCTTTTTAACTGACTCCGGTAAGACAGTTTTTATACTCTGAAGCTGCCACGCCCACTGATCATCGAGTATATCCCTAACCCGTAACTCTTTCTCTTCAGGAAGAATGTTAATATCACCCTCATCTATCAATTTTCCCCTACTCAGCCATTTATCCCCCCACACAGAAATATCATGCCCATCTCCTACTCTCCAAATGAAGTTAGGTTCCACCATATTAGTACTACGAACTATACCTTTCCAAGCCCGTGAAGCATACGGTTGAGGTGTATGATTCGTTATCTTATCTCCTCTCAAGTACTTCTGCCTAAAAATTGTATTCCAAATATTTTCAGTATCACGTAAAACTTTCTACCCCGCTTTCGCTAGCATTGCAACGTTCGTGCTACGCGCCTCTCGTAGCCCCAAACCCCCATTCTTTTTACTTTTGATGACTTTGTCCCACCCAACTAAGTGTGTTTTCCTGACCGACACATCCGTGGACCACAGAAAATTGCGATTCAGCTTGTCCAACCTATTACACACCTGACTCGGCAACCAGTTCGTATGCATGTGGTATGTCGGTATCGCCGAGGTCACCGCTTGAATTAACGTGGCTCTACCAGCGAGATTAAGTGTTTTGGCTTTCCAGCTTGTTAATTTCTTTTGTACCCTCTCCACGATATGATCAAAGAGAACCCTTGTATTCCTGCCAAATCCCATCTGAACCCCCAAATATTTGCCCAAGTTTTATGTGCTATTGATTCCAAGAACACTCTCAATCTCAGCTCGCTCTCGATCAGCCACCCGCGGTGCAAAAAGAATCTTGGATTTGCCTTGGTTAATCCGTAACCCGGATGCCTGGCAGAACTTTTCCAGCACGGTTTTAATAATTGTAGCACTTTCCTTGGCCCCTACCAGACCTCATGGTTTACCGTTGCGGTCGCGGGGAACGGAAGGAGGCCACCGTTCCAATTCCGTTGCAATGACGCGGAACGGTCGGGGCAAAAACGCGGCCACTTCAATTTATGTTAACATTAGTTTGTATTATATATATATTTGTCAAATGCATTATATATTTCATTCTGAATAGCATTTAACTAATGTCGTTTCCATAATTTCTTTCTCAATTTTCGAATTTTGAATTTTTTTTTCCCTGAATTTTGAATGTGTTTTATCATCATTTTTCCAATTTCATTTTGAACCTTTGTGCAAGATTCCATATTTTCACTCACATATGGAATATATTGTTTCAATCTTTTGGTATCCTACAATATTAGCTTTGTTGCAAAATCTACATTTTACGTTCGTCACAAATATATCACACTACAATCCCAATTAATATCACGCTTCGTAAATTAAATATATCCCAATCTACACTATAATTGTTCAATTAAATATATGCTACATTTAAATAAAATTATAATTTTTTTTTAAACTTACACACTCTCAAGTATGATTCAAACTTAGGATCTTCTTCTGATAAATAAACTCATTAACCATTTGAACCAACTTTGTAGGCAAATTAAATTGTAAATAACAAACTCAAAGTTGTTAAAAAATAACTAGCAAAATAAAATATAAAAAAAAATGCATTCACAAATATATATCAAACCTAAAAAATATATTATAAATTCAAAAATTCGGTCCATTAAAATAAAACGCGGCCCATTGATTACTTCTTTACTTTACCCCATTAAGAAAAGCCTAGTATGTGTCGTCTTCTTCAGAAAACCACCCTCTTTATCTCTGTCCGCCGTCGTCTTCCCCATTCATTTCCGATCCGTTCCGCTCCAGTCGTTATAACGCAGCGGAACGTTGTTCCATGGCAGAGAAATGCCGTTCCAGGTCATCAACCGTTCCATACCGGAACAGCGGAACGGAGGATGCCGTTCCGGAACGGCCGTTCCTCCCGTTCCAGCGCCGTTCCGGCTAACCATGTCAGACCTCGTTTATTCCGGAGAGAAATACACATGACAACATCTTTGTTCTGCAAGAGCTGCTGCACACTATCAAAACCTCCAAAGATGAACGAGGAGGGATGATTCTCAAATTAAACTTGGAGAAAGCCTATGACAAAGTGGATTGGAGATTTCTGGAACAAACACTGGCCTTTTTCGGCTTTCCGAGGAGTATGATCAATCTTATTATGAGCTGTGTGCGTAGTATTAAGTGGAGGGTGTTGTGGAATGGCGAACCAATTCAAGAAATCAGGCCGAGTTGTGGCATTCGGCAAGGGGATCCGTTGTCGCCGTACTTATTTGTCCTTTGCATGGAGCGGCTATCTTACTTGATCGAGGAAGAAATGAACAGGGGGAGTTGGAAAGGGGTTCCCATTTGCCAAAAAGGTATCAAAATCTCGCATATTATTTTTGCAGATGATATAATTTTATGTACGAAGTCGACCAAGGAAAGATGATGTGAATTTTCTAATCTAATAAAACTTAATTTATTAAAACCATCAATATTAATAATTAGGAATAATTTACAAACACACATCTCAAACAACAAACCATAAACACATCAAAAACAAAACAAAATCAATGACCCTTTGATCATTTCCCAATCTTGGGCACAAGTCCTTCCAAGATGGGAACACTAAGAATAAGAACATAGAGCGAGAAGAGTCCCTGCACAGCCATTGCTGCAACATCCCCACCGCTGATCAGCCCTTTGACGCCGCCGATGAAGCAGCCCAAGTTGAGCAGAACCAGCATTGCCAATGGTATCATGAACTTGCCCTTCTCGTACTGCTCCAGCTTTTCCTGATCGACTGCCTTATTCGTCAGCCTGAAATTCGTCTTCGCAAAGCCGATGTATTTCATCAGGACGTCAAAGCATCCGAACAGGCAGGCGGTCATGGATTTGATCATCCAGATTCCTGTTCGTTCCACATCGTCTGCGTGGAACCCCCGCTGGACATGACTTCGTATAGATGTCAAGGGAGGAGAGGAAGACCATCGCGAATGCTGAAAACCAAGGACTTGTGACCTGATACCAAGAGATGAGATATCATTGAAATAGAAGATTCAGACAGTAGAAAAACACCCTACTCAGGGGTGTTTTGTGTAACTTCTTAACTATGAGGGGGGTTTTGCGTAATATAGTTGAACTTTGGTAGAGTAAATAACTTAATTAGTCAAATTTGGTATGATAATCCATAAAGTGATCTTAAATTATACCTTAGGATATAAAGGGATACCATAGAGGAAGCACAGTTGAGGAACTACGCCATATAACACACATGCAAAGGAGAAAAAGTGCGTGAAAGAAAAGTATCCATAGCACATGCTTTGAAGGGGAGACATTCTCGACATTCCATAAGTGAGAGGGCTAGATTTCGAGAGCCCGACTTGAACGAGACCCGAAGCCCATTTCATGTTCTGAATGAGGGCATCCTTCATGTCGATCGTGGTGCAGCCGAGGAAGCAGGGCCTTTCCGGGTAAAGATACACAGATTTCCATCCCTTGCAGTGCAAGAGATAGCCGGTGAATGTGCTCTATAACAAGCACTCGTAATAGTAACCAATCTGTTCACAGGTATAAAGAGTTAGTTTTTCCAACTCCATTGATTCAAAAGAATTAAACAGGAACATGGGGCATGAAAAAACAATGTGTATTCTTAATTTGTTGGCAGTTTGGTGATTGAACTTACTTCTTTTCCCCTGCTGGTGCCCTGTTCATATGTGCATGAAGCAAGTTTCTTGGCTTCTTCTATGGTTTCATCAGATATATTCACCCTTTTGGTCACATTTTCTCCAGTAAATGCTTGTAGTGAATCAATCAGCTTAGTAGAGAAGCCAAAGCTCTTTTCGGGTTCGCAAAGGAATTCATCTGTCTAACCCAAAGATTTAGTCAGTATTCACTGTCCATTACATTGATTTAGCCTCTTTTGCTATACTGTACAATAGGTCTAAACTATTTTAGCGTCATTTGCTTTGTTAATCTCAAATTCGTTACGATAAACTCGAAACAGTATCATTTTTCACAACTTTAAAACTTATGGTGATACCAGTACACAATTGCAGAAGTACAAAATAAATGGGAGATTAAGGTCTATACCTTGATCATTTGGACTACAATATAAAGACTTTTTCTTCAAATAATAGCCCGTGCCCGCGCAGACAGTGCCCCTCAGCCCATCCATGCCTTGATACTTAGTCTGTTCATACATTATTGCAACCAATCATAAAATAAATTATAATCTAGCAATAATATATACATATATATATATATATATATATATATATATATATATATATATATATAATTGCATGCATGTGTATGTGTTCTAGCTACCTTGTAGGCAGATCTTGCTTGGCCATCATAAATGTCGTTTTTGGCTGACATTGTAGAAGATCTGAGGGAACTGTGCGAATGAGAGAGATCCAGATAACTGAGGATCAAGATGAAAGCACATCGCCTGTTTTGCTGAAGTGGGATCATTGCAGTACATATCACAATCCAGGACTAGTGCATATGGAGCATTGCTCATTATCCCCGAAACGCGTAGCTACACCAGTATATTGTTTTAGTGCATAATTTTAAATAATCGGGCACACATGACAAAAATTTTAAAATACTATGTGATTCAAGAAGTTGAGCTTGGACCTAGGCCGAAATTTGTGAACTTTGTTGTTTATCTCAGACTTTTGAGTTAATGTCGTAAATCTAAATTTGTGTCGTTTCATGTAGGTGTAATACTTACTGTTGAAATTTGACAGGATTGAAAGGGCAAATTCCGTGGAATCTTTTAGCTTGTTGAAATTATATAGTTTGTATACGGTTTGGAAATTGTGGGATGAAATTATGAGAAAATGAAAGTTATTATACAAAAATTAAAATTAAATTAGGTTATGATATTTGAATCCATATTAATTAATTAACACTAATTAAGTTAAAATTGCAACGTACAAGGGCATTAAGGGCTCCAGCTTTGAAGCGATGAGGGCGGGATGGTCTTTTCTCACGAGATACATAAACAAGCAGAGGCAATTTTGACTCCTCTTCCATTATTCCTTCATTATTCTTGCTATCATATATCACCTGGAAAAAAAAAATGTTAATCACAAAATTTTAATTTGGATACGAATACTATATATATGGATATAACAATATAAAACTTTTGGTAATTTTTTTATATAGTAGGTATCGCTATGATATTCAATAGGAATTTTTAACGTGATACATAAAATAATATTTTTAAAAACATTTTATAATGTATAAATAAAGCTTATTAATGTTTAGAAGAATATATACAGACCTCAACACAAGGATCCCTGTCGTCGTTGGTGGAATCTTCAATTTCAGCAGCTTTCTCCACGTTTCTCTTGAAAACTTCGTAACTTGACTGCTCACCATGGATACGTACAAAGTTAGATCCATTAAAATCTTTCTTGACGTATCTTAATTAATTTTATTTTGTTTTCTTAGTGTGCCACAAACAATGAAGAACATTAAGAAAAAGGTTAATTCCACTTACTCCTGCTCTTAGCTTTAAGCCGTTATGCTTCCCATCCTTTTATTTTGGGCGATTAAATCCTTCACCATTTTAAACTATTACACTTAATCCTTCTTCGATGAAATTTCAGAAAATATTTCGTTCAATTTTTTTTTTTTTTTTTTTTTTTTGCGTGATTTATGAAGCTAAATTTGTACAAATCACATTTTCAAACGTGTTGATATTATACATCAAATCGAATGTCTCGACATAAAGAACAAAACGGTGATCTCAAAATCAAAATCCGAAAACCAACGAAAGAGGAATCGTCGGTAAGAGATGGCATAAGGTCGGCCAGGCTTTGCAAGCGAATTTTAGTGCTTTCAACGACCAATAGAGTCGAATGAGATATGAATTTTATTCTTCTTGGAGAGAGAGGAGTATGATGGTAGTGATCTTAATCTTGGGGGCCGTAATGGAGGAGAAATCAACGGTTAAAATTCAACTTGAACGAAATATTCCCGAAATATGCCGCCGAAATTGTCTAAAAAGGTTTAAGTGTTGCGTTTTAAAAAAATCAGAGAATTAATCGCTTAAAATGAAAGGATAGAGGTAAACGTCCTATGACCCAAAGGACGGGATAAGGGGAACTAACCCTATAAAAAAAATAATTTGTTTTTTTTTTATCATAATTATTATTCTCATCTGATTTTCAAATATCCTATCAACTAGTGTATGTCCCGTGCTATGCACGGTAATAATATAGAGTATCTTATTTATAATATTAGCTATAAATATATAAATGTATTAGTTCACTATACGAAATTTAATAACAAAGATAAAAATATATAATTCTAGTCAATTAATTATTACACATATAAATCAAACATACAAAATAACACAAAAATGACTAACACAAACATAATGTAGTTAATGTTTAAGTAAATTATTTAGATTGAAGAAACAGTAAATATAATAAAATCCTTAGTAAGCTATAAATTAATCAATGAAACAATTGAAATAAAAATGTAATGAAATTATAAATACCGAATATGATAATAAATATTTTGAGACAAAAAAATATCACATGGGTAATATGCTAATAGCAATAAATACATAATTATCATTGAACAAATCAATGTATAAAATTACCTTTTCACAATCGGTACTTGAACAAAATTTCAAAAGAAAATATTTCTCTATTAAATATATGGAGAAAAAAATTATAATTTCAAAAATATATATAAATAATACATATTTTATCATTCAACGAAAATATGTACAAAATTACCTTCTCATTGCTGGAACTTGAACAAAACCTCAAAACAGAGGAAAAAAAATAAAATTTAGTATACAAATAAATACCATAAATTGAAATAAAAATACATTGTGGATATGGAAGGAAAAAAATCTTACCTTTTGGTTCATAAAAAACCTTCTTACAATTGGTTCTTGAATTTGAATTAAATCCATGGTATTAATATATAATATAACTTATAATATTAAATATGAATTTTGTACATGAAAACAATTTTAAAATAACTAAATCATATAGAAGAAAATATAATCCATGCCATATATATTTTTTTGTAAATTCCACCCAAAAAACTATTTTTTATAAATAATAAATAAATTACTGCTAAAATAAAATTTTATTGCTTTAATATACTCAATTTGAATTGAATAAAAGAAAATATAGAAAGTATGAGAAACTTACTTAATAATGGAAGAAACAAAAATTAAGCAAAAATAAAGGAAGAAACAAAGATTAAGCAAAAAAAAAAACATTTAGTTATAATATACAAATAAAGGAAGAAACAAAGATTAAGCAAAAATTAAAAAAAAGAAAAAGATAAACCTAATTGCAAATGGATAATTAATAACGTGAAAAACACTTAGTTATACTATAGAAATCGTAAATAAAAAGATGTTAAAACAAAAGAAATAAAAAAAGTGCGCAAAATATATATAAGATTTAATTTGTCAAATAATATTAAAAACTTTACCATGTAAAAATGAAAAAACTCCAAAATTTTAAAACTGTTCATGAAAACTTCAAATAAAATAAGATAGATAACCCAAAATTTGGAAAGAAAAACATAAAACCTAATAAATAATTGATAAATAACGTGATGAAAAATTCTAAGTAATATATATATATATATATATATATATATATATATATATATATATATATGATTTCGATTCTCAAATAACAAAAATGCCGGATCTTCAGCTGCCTGCAAAGATATCCTTGCACTCTTCCAATTTTGAGATAGAAACTTTAATATATAGAAATAGAAAAACAGCAAAATTCCAAACGATTCATTAAACATTTAAAATGAAATAAAATACATAACTAAAATGTGGAAAGAAAAACATAAAACTCAATAGCAAATTGAAAATTGACGTGAAAAAAAAATCGAAAAATAACGTGAAAAACACTTAGTTATATTACAAAAATCACAAATAAAAAAGATTAAAGTAAAAATTCCAAACATTAGAAACTTTAATATGTAGATCGAAATAGAAAAACTTCAAAATTCCAAACATTTCATGAAAAAATTAGTATGAAATAAAAAAGATATAATCCAGAAATTGGAAAGAAAACATAAAATCGAATAACAAATCGAAAAATAATATGAAAAATACCCAATTATACTACAAAAATCATAAACAAAAAAGATTAGAACAAAAGAAGTTCATATTGGAAAATTTAATATGCAGAACTGAAAAAACTCCAAAATTTCAAATCATTCGTAAAAAACTTAAAATGAAATAAGATAAATAACTCAAAAAAATAATTAATGAAAATTTAGTACGCAATTAGTAAGCACAAAATTGAGCACCGACAAATAACTCACTTTTCTTTAGAAGAGTTCCCTTCTTCTCTCTAATTTTCAATCATTTGATTAAAGAAAGTTGAGATATGAAGGTCATATTTCTCGCGAGCAATGGAGATTTGTATCAGAAAAATACTTGAAAGATAAATTTAAAAAATGATATACAAAAACCTAACCATAACATGTAAATACATAAAAAAGTTAACTATATATTCCATTAATTTGGAAGATCACTATAATTAAGCTAGCATGCATTAAGAAATTCCATTTTATATGGATAGAAATTCAAAAAATAAAAAATTAACTATCAAAAGTTGTTACATATGCAATAATGTTAACCGATAGATTTTATGGAAATATATATTTTGAGGCAAATTAGATGGTATTAATTACTTAATATAAACTTAACATTTATTATTTATATGTCAATTAGTAATTTTAAGAGAAAAATTCATGTGTTAATATTCAAGAGACAATGATTTTGTTTTTCTTCTCTGATTTGGTAAGATGTTAATAAAAATTCTATTTGGTCAAGATTTTACATATATAAAATCACCATATATAAATTCATTATCAATTTTAAATCTTAAATTTATGAAAATTGATAATAAATTAGGGATTGATTGATATCTTTTATAATATATAATCAAATAATATAAATCAACCAATGAGAAAATTTTAAATCAATTAAAAATAACAAAAAACTCACAAAATTACACATCATCAAAATACACAATAAAAAGTCAAACGTCGTTTTCAAATATATAATAGTATAGATGTTAACCGATAGATTTTATGGAAATATATATTTTGAGGCAAATTAGATGGTATTAATTACTTAATATAAACTTAACATTTATTATTTATATGTCAATTAGTAATTTTAAGAGAAAAATTCATGTGTTAATATTCAAGAGACAATGATTTTTTTTTTCTTCTCTGATTTGGTAAGATGTTAATAAAAATTCAATTTGGTCAAGATTTTACATATATAAAATCACCATATATAAATTCATTATCAATTTTAAATCTTAAATTTATGAAAATTGATAATAAATTAGGGATTGATTGATATCTTTTATAATATATAATCAAATAATATAAATCAACCAATGAGAAAATTTTAAATCAATTAAAAATAACAAAAAACTCACAAAATTACACATCATCAAAATACACAATAAAAAGTCAAACGTCATTTTCAAATATATAATAGTATAGATGCCATAGACGTTGGCATGTCTATGTTAAGGAAATAATAAATGAATAGCAAATTATACATTAATTGCACTCACGACAGGGCGCACATTGTGGATCCGTCACACTTAAAATTTGAGATTCTGTAATTATATATTAACTAGTATGTTCCCCGTGCTATGCACGGAAACAGTAACAAAATATAATGCATCTAATATAACATAACAATTTGAGTATAACAATAAAAAATATTTTTAATCATTTTCATTAGTCCAACATTATATTTATTTGCGTAAAAGACGCAATCTTTTGGGAAGATAGAAGCACTCTTCAGACCAATCAATGGCTAAAATGAAATTCACCGTGCATCGAACGTCTGGTCTTGCGAAACTCGGTGGATATGATTCTTATTATTATATTACCTTGGATTGCAGGAGCATGAGAGAGTCGGGGATTTACGTGAGCCGAATCATGAATAATTGAATATTAAGTGTTTGATCTCCTGATATGCATCAAAATTAAAGCATTATATGGAAGAAAAAAAAAAAAGATTAAAAAATTAAATACATATATATGATTATATCTTACCAACTGTTGTATCCACCTGGATTTGAGTTTGGACATTTCTTAACTCTTCTGTATTGTAATCTAAATATTTAAAAATATATATATCATATTAGAATTAAAGGTTTATACTGAATGATATAAAAAGAAAAATTAAATTAAAGAATTTGTTATTATACCAAGAACAATGGGAACCGAGTAAAGTGTCGGAGTTGTAACTTGATCTGCACCATTGTTATCCACGGTTGCATCACCTATATAATGTTGTTCTGTAATACGTTAATAGGGTGAAAATATCTTGCCACACCACTTATTGCTTACTGAAAATACTTTTTAAGAAAAAATCTCGTTGCCAAAATCAATGCAATGGAAAATAAAAGAGTTTCATATCATAATGGAATGTATAGAAATGTATATCAATTTTGATACAACCTAATCTTTGTGATAGGTTGATTTATTGAATTAATCGATCTCATATTTAAAAATTACAACTGTACTAAAAAAATGGAATAAAAATGACTAAGAAATAAGAGAACATACCATTTTCTATCATGCTAGAATAATGAGAACGATTTATTATAGACCGATCACCACGGCCTGTTATACTTCGCCCGCGAGAGGATGATCCTCGTCTAGAACATGATGATGTTGCACGTGTGTAACGCCCTGAAGATTCCTGCATGACTTGGGCTACACACAAAGGCGAACCATTCATGTGAGACTCCTCCATATAATTACTCGCTGATTCAGATAATAACTGAATTTGTTTGTCCAGTTGTGCCAACATATTAACATCGCTTAATCCTCTATGACGCCTAGCAAATAGCTCTCTTTTTCGTTTTAGCCTCGCAAGTTTGCAAATCATTTTATTTTTATCTATTACGTCCCTACATAAAAAAATTTATATAGGTTAGGCATATACCATTATCAAGTATATATGGATTAAGTCTCGAAGACAAGGTCCCGGGTTCGAATCTCTTGGACCGCTTGGGGGGGTGTGTTGAAAAAAAAAAAAAAAAGTATGTATGGATTAAGCGACTACAATTAAGATAGACTAAATATTCTGTAATTAAAGTAATATGTTTTAATTATAAAGTTATATGTATTGGATAATTTGTTTTGATATCTGATAAGCAAGGTAATTTAATATTAAAAGTTAATAAGTTTAATATTTAAAGTGCGTGACTATTGTAAAGGCAAAATAAAATTAAAATATAATTATTTAATACGTAACTAATAAAAATACAATATTTTT
This sequence comes from Lantana camara, assembly GCA_037501455.1. Classification (NCBI taxonomy): domain Eukaryota; kingdom Viridiplantae; phylum Streptophyta; class Magnoliopsida; order Lamiales; family Verbenaceae; genus Lantana; species Lantana camara. Next base: position 119,921,024 of record CM074857.1, read on the forward strand.
CTTTTTACTTCTCTAATTATAATATCTTATAGAAAAAGTAAATGACCAAAAATTTTCTAAAAATTATACCAAAAAAGAACATATCCTTTATTTTTTTAACTCAAAAAAAGAATGTCTAGAACCTCCAAACACATTAATTAGTTTACTATCAACGATAAATTTGATAATTGAGTTGCGTTTCTACAATAAAAGTGTTTCTACAAATAGAAATTGGTCATGTTTTGTGTGTCAAAATATTTGAATCCAATTTAACAAACACGCTTTCATATTTAAAAAAGGCCTCAAATTGCTATTCTAGAGTTTATTTTTGAAAAAAAAAAAAAAGTCCGCTCTCATCGTTACATTTTATTTTAACTTATCAATGAATTAGATATATGCAAATATGATTTATAACCTAATTATTTTCTACAATTTTATACAATTACATAATATAACATTATGAAAGTAATAAATCAAATGCATTAATTCATGGGGTTACTATTAACCGTTTATAATCTATTGTATCAATCCACGGGACACAAGTTGAAATTAATGCATTAATTCATGACAACGTCCCAATGGTGAACGGTGCCAGTCATCGGGGACTGTCACAAGGAAGCGGTAGTCAGAGGAAAAGGCAAGATCGGAGATTTCGAATGTGTTGCCATAGAAGTCTTCTTGGGTACCAGCGAGCGGTCTTGCTATAGTTTGTCGCCGAAATTTAGAAACGGAGAGATAAAATACAGATAATAGTTAACGAAATAGTGAAAATCCCTTTTAAAACAGGATAAAAATATATAATTTATAAGTTGCATATCGACAGAAATATTAACTTGCATATCCCAATAAATCAATATAAAATTCTTGACATAATTATTTTAAATTTATTAATCATAATTACTACTCCACTAATTCATTCTATAATTTATTTTCCATCCATGTTTAACATATATTTATAGCAATAATAGATAAAATATTTATATTTTAATCTCATGCAAACCTATATATCCATTTTTAAATTCAAAAAGTTATTTATATTTTCAATCCATTTTTGACATATATGTGCACAGTTACTTTTAAGATCATTAAAAAAAAATATAACAAATATATAAATTATTTTCGAACAAATTAAAGATATGTGCAAACATATATATCCATTTTTAACATATATGTGCACAGTTAATTTTAAGATCATTAAATATAAATAAATCGTTCATTGTCCAAAAACCAACTCCAAAATTATAGCAACAAATTGAAGCAACTTATGACTCCCAAAAGTAAAATGCAAAATTATAGCAATTTATGACTCATGGATGTAACTCTTACATATTTATAAATGATTTTCGATTTTCATTTTAGAATATTAAATCTTTTAGCCAATATACTAATAATTACTTTCCAAAATTAGTGCATCCTAATGAAGTTGATTACCTATTACGTTTCTTTACGAATCATGCCACATTTAAAAATAAATTTATAAATATTAAAATATTTTAAAATTACAACAAAAATATAATTTAATTAAAGTTAGCATAATTGATGTGTGGATATTGTTTTTACATTTTAAAAAGGGATTTGAAACATAATTTTCGTGGGCCGTATGTATAGAAATTACCTTATCACTGATCGGTACTTGACAAAACTTCAAAAAAAGATATTTCTGTATTAAAACACGAAGAAAAAATTATAAATTAATATAAAAATAATACCACAAAATATGTAAGAAAAAAAAATATTACCTTTTCACGCAGCGTGCTTGAACCAATACTTCAAAAGGATATATTTCTCTATCCAAAAATTAAGAGAAAACCATAAAACACGAAGAAAAAATATAAATTAATATATAAATAATACCACAAAATATGTAAGAAAAAAATATATTACCTTTTTCAAGCAGCGTACTTGAACCAATGCTTCAAAATGATATATTTCTCTATCAAAAAATTAAGAGAAAATCATAAATCAAAACACACACACACACACAAATAATACATAAATTATCATTGAACAACTATATAAATATAATTACCGTACCACACACGGAACTTGAACAACAACTTCAAAAGAAATTCTCTACACAAAAAACAAAAAAGGAAAAAAAAACTATGAATTAATATACAAATAAACACCTTTAAAAACTAAAGTATAAACAGGTTATGAATCATTGTTATTATAATTGATGGCGTACGGTGTAAGAAAAGATCCAATCAAAGGAGATATTACCTGAGGTATATTCAAAACTTTTGTCAAAACTAATAACGTAAAAATGTTAAGAGTGTATGAATATAATCATCGAGAGACAATAAAAAGTGGATTATATTTAAAACAAAATCACGGATTATTCAATCACTGCTTAATTTATGTTAATTATGAACTCTATATAAACCCTGTAATTAAGTGCGTAATTATATTGGATAGCATAAACCCTGTACTTAATTTCCGGTAAATATAGCATAAACCCTGTACTTAATTTCCGGTAAATATATTGGCTAGCATAAAGCTATTAGCCAATATAATTACGTTAATTATGTAAACAATATACTAATAAATTTTAAGATATGGAAAGTCAAACATTCATATAAAAGTAATTGACATAAATATAATAATATTTATTATATTTTTCTAAATTTAATGCATTCTTTATTTTTATTTATTACCTTATATGTGTTTAAGTTTTATATTTTGAAAAGTCAAATATTCCATATAAAATCAGTATACATAAATAAAACGATATTAATTTTAGTTTTCTAAATTTAAGACATTAATGTCTTAATTAGTGGGACTTAATTATTATTAAAATATTAAATAGATTAAAAAGTTAACCAACCAATCAAATAATTTTTAAAGAATAAAAAATCTCAAAAAAACCACAAAATTCCATTTGGTCAAAATTCACTCAATTTGGTCAAAAGACGCCCTTCCTATATATTATAGTATAGATATAGATATTGATATAGATATAGATTAATAAAACTATGTAAATAATTTTTAAAAAAATCATACATGAAAAATATATTATGAATATTGTCAAAAATAATTATTTTTGTTAACAATATTTATTTTCATAATAAAATAGTATACAAAATAAAGATTTTTGTTTTAATTTTTCTCTATCAATTTTTTTAATCCTAATTAATAATAGTATTAAATATCACCCTAATTATGGGGTAGATGTCTTGATATATAAAACTATCAATTCAATCTTTTTTAACTTAAAACTCATTAATTATGACATTTATTTATTTGATAAAAATATATATAATTTTAAAAAGAAGTTCATATATAGAAAGTATATCATAAATATTGTCAAAGATAATTATTTTCCTTAGTTACTTTTGTTTTTATAATAAAATAATATATAAAATAAAAATCAACCAATCACATTTTTTCTATTTAGCTAAAAGTCTTAAAAAATCTACAAAATTACACATCATCAAAATGCACAACAAAAAGTCAAACATGGTTTTCAAATATATAATAGTATAGATTTCACTCCTAAGAAATGGAGACAAGGGGCATGTAGTCGATCCCTCTTCCTTAAAATTTAAGATTCTTCTTATTTTAATATGCATTATGCGTACTTTGAAATAATTATATGTCTTATCTTATAAATTTTTAATTTTACACGATTTATTTTTAATATTTTAATTTTGGTCAACTATATGTTAAATCCTAATTTTGTATTGGAAAAATACCTGGACTTTTTCCTCCTCTTTCTTGAATACATCGCTCTCCAAGACTTCCCTCTCATCATCAGCAAAAGACGAAAAGAACGCCTCAGGGCACCGAGTCTTCACCCCATACTTCCTACAAAACGGAATCCAACTCCTCGCAAACAAGCACGCCTCCTTCATAGCATACAATGTCACGGCGGCGCCACCGTCGTCCGACAAGTACACCGCCAGCTTCTCCGCCGGGTAATCCAGGGCCATGGCCGACACCACCGTGCTCATCACCTCCACCACCGGCTCCTTCTTTGGGTCCGCCGTGCATATAAACACGTCCACCCCGGGCAGCTTTCGTCTCCGGGGAGATTCTCCGGTGCCACCGTACGAGCCACCGGCCGCCACCGGAAGGCCTGAGTCAGAACCCAAATGAAGGTGGAAATCAGCTCGGAGAAAGTGATCAGGCCCCATGAGAGGGGCGGCACGTTGCCGGAGAAGAGGTTGGAGAATCTGTAGTAGAGCAAGGCGGAGATGGCGGCGAAGTGGAAGAGCATGTGGAGGCAGCTGAGGGCGGCGCGTGGCTGCGGGACGGTGCATGTGGTGAGAGGGGTGGAGGAGATTGTTGAGGTTCTTGAGCTTAGGAGAGCGTAGCTTGAGTGGAGAGAAAGTGCCGCAATTGATGATATTTCTATGACTTTGCTCTCTATAGAGATATGTTTGTTGGTACATTGTGGTGATGGTTATATAGGGTTGATGTGGTTGTTACACAACAAATATGGGAATATCAGCATTAATACTTTAATGAGAAAAATACATAACAACTTTTCCCAGGATTTACACCAACTACAAAATACAAAAAATTTCTAATCTAATAAAACTTAATTTACTTTATTAAAACCATCAATATTAATAATTAGGAATAATTTACAAACACACACCTCAAACAACAAACCCCAATCAAGAAACTACACAAAACATAAACACATCAAAAACAAATCAAGCTCAACAACCCTTGATCATTGATTCATTTCCCAATCTTGGGCACAAGTCCTTCCAAGATGGGAACACTAAGAACAAGAACATAGAGCGAGAGGAGTCCCTGCACAGCCATTGCTGCGACATCTCCGCCGCTGATCACCCCTTTAACGCCGCCGATGAAGCAGCCCAAGTTGAGCAGAACGAGCATTGTCAATGGTATCATGAACATCTTTGCTCCCTGGAAATCGAACTTGCCCTTCTCGTACTTCTCCAGCTTTTCCTGATCAACTGCCTTGTTTGTCAGCCTGAAATTGGCCTTCGCCATGCCGATGTATTTCATCAGGACGTCAAAGCATCCGAACAGGCAGGCGGTCACGGATTTTATCATCCAGATTCGTTGTTCGTTCCACATTGTCTGCGTGGAACCCCCGCTGGACACGACTTCGTATAGATGTTGCGCAAGGGAGGAGAGGAAGACCATCGCGAATGCTGAAAACCAGGGACTTGTGACCTGATACCAAGAGATGAGATATCATTGAAATAGAAGATTCAGACAGTAGAAAAACACCCTACTCAGGGGTATTTTGTGTACTTTCTTATCTATGAGGGGGGTTTCACGTAATATAGTTGAACTTTGGTACAGTAAATAACTTAATTACTCAATTTTGATATGATATTAATCCATAAAATGATCTTAATTTATACCTTAGGATATAAAGGAATACCATAGAGGAAGCACAGTTGAGGAACTACGCCATATAACACACAAGCAATGGAGAAAAAGTGCGAGAAAGAGAAGTATCCATAGCACATGCTTTGAAGGGGAGACATTCTCGACATTCCATAAGTGAGAGGGCTAGATTTCGAGAGCCCGACTTGAACGAGGCCCGAAGCCCATTTCATGAGCTGAATGAGGGCATCTTTCATGTCGATCGTGGTGCAGCCGAGGAATCAGGGCCTTTCCGGGTAAAGATACACAGATTTCCATCCCTTGCAGTGCAAGAGATAGCCGGTGAACGTGCTCTCTAACAAGCACTCGTAAGAGTAACCGATCTGTTAACAGGTATAAAGAGTTAGTTTTCCCAACTTCGTTGATTCAAAAGAATTACACAGGAACATGGAGCAGGGAAAAACAATGTGTATTCTCAAATCTAAATTTGTTGGCAGTTTGGTGATTGAACTACTTACTTCTTTTCCCCAGCTGGTTCCCTGTTCATATGTGCATGATGCAAGTTTCTTGGCTTCTTCTATGGTTTCATCAGATATAGTCACTCTCTCAGTCACATTTTTTCCAATAAATGCTTGTAGTGAATCAATCAGCTTAGTAGAGAAGCCAAAGCTCTTTTCGGGTTCGCAAAGGAATTCATCTGTCCAACCCAAAGATTTAGTCAGTATTCACTGTCCATTACATTGATTTAGCCTCTTTTGCTATACTGTACAATAGGTCTAAACTATTTTAGCATCATTTGCTTTGTTAATCTCAAATTCATTACGATGAACTCGAAACAGTATCATTTTTCACAACTTCAAAACTTATGGTGATACAAGTACACAATTGCAGAAGTACAAAATAAATTGGAGATTAAGGTCTATACCTTGATCAATTGGACTACAATATAAAGACTTTTTCTTCAAATAATAGCCCGTGCCCGCGCAGACAATGTCCCTTAGCCCATCCATGCCTTGATACTTAGTCTGTTCATACATTATTACAACCAATCATAAAATAAATTATAATCTAGCAATAATATATATATATATATATATATATATATATATATATATATAATTGCATGCATGTGTATGTGTTCTAGCTACCTTGTAGGCAGATCTTGCTTGGCCATCATAAATGTCGTTTTGGCTGACATTGTAGAAGATCTGAGGGAACTGTGCGAATGAGAGAGATCCTGATAACTGAGGATCAAGATGAAAACACATCGCCTGTTTTGCTGAAGTGGGATCATTGCAGTACATGTCGCAATCCAGGACTAGTGCATACAGAGCATTGCTCATTATCCCCGAAACGCGAAGCTACACCAGTATATTGTTTTAGCGTATAATTTTAAATAATCGGGCACGCATGACACAAATTTTAAAATACTATGTGATTCAAGAAGTTGAGCTTGGACCTAGGCCGAAATTTGCGAACTTTTATTGTTTATCTCAGAATTTTGAGTTAATGTCGTAAATCAAAATTTGTGTCGTTTCATGTAGGTGTAATACTTACTGTCGAAATTTGATAGGATTGAAAGGGCCAATTCCGTGGAATCTTTTAGCTTGTTGAAATTATATAGTTTGTATATAGTTTGGAAATTGTGGGATGAAATAATGAGAAAATGAAAGTTATTATACAAAAATTAAAATTAAATTAGGTTATGATATTTAAATCCATATTAATTAATTAACACTAATTAAGTTAAAATTGCAACGTACAAGGGCATTAAGGGCTCCAGCTTTGAAGCGATGAGGGCGGGATGGTCTTTTCTCACGAGATACATAAACAAGCAGAGGCAATTTTGACTCCTCTTCCATTATTCCTTCGTTATTCTTGCTATCATATATCACCTGAAAAAAAAATGTTAATCACAAAATTTTAATTTGGATACGGACGTAATGATACAGATACTATATGAATATAATAATATAAAACTTTTGATAATTTTTTTTATCGATATGAATTTTTAACATAACACATAAAATAATATTTTTAAAAACATTTTATAGTGTATAATTATAGCTTATTAATCTTTAGAAGAATATATACAGATCTCAACACAAAGATCCCTGTCGTCGTTGGTGGAATCTTCAATTTCAGCAGCTTTCTCCACGTTTCTCTTGAAAACTTCGTAACTTGACTGCTCATCATGGATACGTACAAAGTTAGATCCATTAAAATCTTTCTTGACGTAACATAATTAATTTTATTTTGTTTTCTTGGTGTAACACAAACAAGAAAACATACCAATGACATCAAAAAATCAAAAAAAAAAAAAAAAAAGGTTTAATTCCACTTATCACCGTCTTTTAAGCTATTGGATGTTTTGCTCTTCATTTTTCAGTTTGGGTGATTAATCTCATCACCTTTTTAAATTGTAGCACTTAACTATTTTTTGTTAAAATTTTAAAAAATATTTCGTTCATTTTTCTTGGCGTGATTTATATATAATGCTAAAATTGTATAAATTAGATTTCAAACGTATTGATATTATACAAAACGATGATCTCAAAATTAAAATCCGACAATCAACGAAAGAGAAATCGCCGGTAGAAAATGGCATAACGCCGGCCAAGCTTTGCAACCGAATTTCAATTCTTTCGACGACCAATAGGATCGAATGAGATATGAATTTTGTTCTTCTTGGAGAGATCGGAACACAATGGTAGTGGTATTAACTTTTGGGTCGTCGTGACGAAGGAGAAATGAACGGTCAAAGTTTAACTTGAACGAAATATTCTGTTAGAATTGTCTAAAAGGATTTAAGTATTACATTTTAGAAAAATAATGGAGTTAATAGCTCAAAATAAAAGGATGGGGCAAAGCGTCCTGTGTCCAAGGACGGAGCTACCGGGGGGCTGGGGTGGCCCCCGCCCCCCCTAAATTTTGAAAAATTTCGGTGTTTTGTATTGTATCGAACCCCCCCACATGGTAGCGATCCAACTAAAGATTTTGATTCCAGTGGTTTTCCTCCCCTTAAAATTTGAAAATTCTCGTTTATTACCTATATTTTTTAGAAAAATTTTATTTTCGCCCCCCCCTAAATTTTAAAAAAATTCGTTTACTACTTATATATTTTAGAAAATTTTATAATTTTGCCCCCCTTATTTTAGATTTTCGCCCTCCTAATTATAGATTTTATTCCTTTTATTTTATAATAAATTATAACTTCACCACCCTTGAAAAAATATTATTTATATTATTTATATTACGAATTTTTTGGCCCCCCTCGTTGCAATTCCTAGTTGACTAGCTCCATCCGTGCCTGTGGCTCGTAGGATGGGGAAAGTAGAATTAATCATAATTATTATTCTCATCTGATTTTCAAATCTCCCATCAATGCACATACCCGTTGGCATGTCTATGTTAAAGAAACAATACATGAATAGCAAATTATATATTAATTTCACTCCACAGAAATGGAGACAAGAGGCATGAAGTCGATCCCTCTTCCAGTCTTCCTTAAAATTTGAGATTCTTCTTTTTTTTTTTTTTTTGGTAAGAAGATTCTTCTTATTTTAATATGCCTACTTTGAAATAATTATACGCATATCTTATAAATTTTTAATTTGACACGTTTTATTTTTAATATTTTAATTTTGGTCAACTCTATGTTAAAATCCTAATTTCTTATCGAAAAAAATACCTGGATTTTTTCCTCCTCTTTCTTGAATTCATCGCTCTCCAAGACTTCCCTCTCATCATCAGCAAAAGACGAAAAGAACGCCTCAGGGCACCGAGTCTTCACCCCATACTTCCTACAAAACGAAATCCAACTTCTCGCAAACAAGCACGCCTCCTTCATAGCATACAATGTCACGGCGGAGCCACCGTCGTCCGGCAAGTACACCGCCAGCTTCTGCGCCGGGTAATCCAACGCCATGGCCGACACCACCGTGTTCATCACCTCCACCACCGGCTCCTTCTTCGGGTCCGCCGTGCATATAAACACGTCCACCCCGGGCAGCGTTTCGTCTCCGGGGAGATTCTCGGGCGCCACCGAACGAGCCACCGGCCGCCACCGGAAGGCCTGAGTCAGAACCCAAATGAAGGTGAAAATCAGCTCGGAGAAAGTGATCAGGCCCCACGAGAGGGGCGGCACGTTGCCGGAGATGAGGTTGGAGAATCTGTAGTAGAGCAAGGCGGAGACGGCGGCGAAGTGGAAGAGCATGTGGAGACGGCTGAGGGCGGCGCGTGGCTGCTGGACGGTGCATGTGGTGAGAGGGGTGGAGGAGATTGTTAAGGTTCTTGAGCTTAGGAGAGCGTAGCTTGAGTGGAGAGAAAGTGCCGCCATTGATGATATTTCTATGAGTTTACTCTCTATAGAGATATTTTTGTTGGTACATTGTGGTGATGGTTATAATACTTTAATGAGAATATTGCATGGACTATAACCGCCATGCTGAAGTACTCAACTGACCTCACATTTCTAGCTGTAAATAGTTTGGTCCCTTAGCTCAGATTGTGACAAGTGTAAGGACTAGATTGAGTGAGCTAGATATTTATTCCTTCCTTGTATATATACTGTACGTACGTACGTTTACAGTTTTTGAAGCTGAATAACATGAAAATATTCCTTCAGTTTTACTTGCTTTCAGTTTATGAAATGGTATCAGCAGATTTGTGCTTCCGCAACCGTGATTCCGACGCCGATTCCGGCGATCGTTCTTCTGTTTTCCGGCATCTGTCTGCCGTGCTTCAATCTGGATTTTTGTGTGGATTTTTCCAGAGTTTCCATGGAGTCCGACGGTCCTTCCCTTGTTTCTCCGGCGATTTCGACCGATGATCCTTACTTTCTTCTGCCAACGGAACATCTGAACAGCTTTCTGGTCTCGCAGCAGCTCACCGGAGAGAATTACCACACCTGGAGCCGTTCGGTCCTCATCGCCCTTTCCGCCAAAAACAAGCAGGGGTTTGTTATTGGTTCTCTATCTCCTCCGGCCATCACTGATCCTGAATTTCACCGGAAAGCTTGGGTGCGTAACAACCACGTAGTGATTTCGTGGATATTGCATTTCGTTTCAAAGGAGATAGCAGCATCAATTTTGTTTTCGGACTCAGCTCGTGAGATCTGGCTCGATCTTCGTGATCGCTTTCACCAGGCCAATGGACCATGCATATTTCAGCTTCGCCAATCCTTGCTGTTCACATGCCAGGAATCCTCATTTGTAAGCGTATATTTTACCACTTTGAAGGCTATATGGGAAGAATTATCAAATTTTCGTCCTGTTTGCACCTGTAATATGTGTACTTGTGATGGTGTCCGTGATTTGTGCTCTTATTATCATGCTGAGTATGTTATGGCATTCCTGATGGGGCTAAATGATTCATTTGCTAGTGTTCGTAGTCAAATGCTAATGATGGATCCTATTCCTAGCATGAGTAAAGTGTTTGCTATAGTCAGTCAGGAAGAGCATCAACGGGCTATGGGTTCTGTGTCTAATTCTTTAGCTCCTGTGGCTTTTAATGTTCGCAATGCTTCACAATATACTCAGTCTCGTTTCACATCTAATTCTGGTGGTAGAGGGAATGGTTTTGGCCGAGGATATGGCAGGGGCAGTGGTTCTGTGATGTCTAAAGGGAAGTCTAAAATTGAATGCTCCAATTGTAGAGGTACAAACCATACAGTTGATCGTTGCTATAAGATCTATGGTTACCCTCCCGGGTATTTCAACAATACTGGACCAAGTTTTGGTCAATCTATCCATCAACCTTCTGTGCATCAAGTTATTGTGGCTTCATCTTCCACTGCACCTTCTAATTCTCATAGCCAATCAGGAGATTCAGGTTCCTCTGGTACTGTCTTGCATTCTCTTACTGACCAGCAGCACCAAAGCCTTTTGTCTTTGTTGGATCTTCTGGGACACAAGACTCTAACACTGCAGATATTTCATTGTTTGTTTTATCTGCCTTTTCATGCATTGTACTTGATCGATACAAATGGATTTTGGATTCTGGAGCAAACAAGCATATATGCTGTGATAAAACCATGTTTGACATACTTGAAGAGATTCCAATAGCACAAGTTCTTTTACCAAATGGTGATTCATTCCCTGTCAATTACAAAGGAATTGTAACTCTGGATCCTTATCTTGTACTGCATAATGTATTTCTGGTCCCTCAGTTCAAGTACAATTTACTGTCAATAAGCCATATGCTACAGACTTCACCTGTTTCTGTCTCATTTATGGCTGATCAGTGCATTCTACAAGATTCCAAGTAGAGGGTGATGATTGGCAAGACTGAGCTTCAAGATGGTCTCTATATCTTAGATGTTCATACTCTTGTAAATAGTACAGTTGCTTCTAAGTCTCATTCTTTAGTGAACAAAGTGTCTGTAAATACTTGGCATAGCAGATTAGGGCATGTGTCATCCCCCATTCTTGATCATCTTCAAACTATATTGGGTTTTGATCCTGATAGTCATAGTTCTTCACATTGTTTTGTTTGTCCCCTAGCCAAACGGAAACGTTTATCCTTCCCTTATGGTAATAAAAGAGTTGCTGCTCTATTTGATCTTCTTCATGCAGATATATGGGGTCCTTTCAATCATGCTAATGCAAATCCTTATAGATATTTTATCACCTTGGTTGATGATTACAGTCGTTTTACTTGGATATAATTGCTCAAATCCAAGTCTGAGGTTCTCATGATTGTTCCTCACTTCGTCAAAATGATACAGACACAATTCAATGCCATCATCAAAGTGTTTAGGTCTGACAATGCACCATAATTGGCATTTACAGACTTCTTTAAGTCACAAGGTACTTTGCACCAGTTTTCTTGTGTGGAAACTCCTCAACAGAACTCTGTTGCTGAAAGGAAACATCAACATCTTCTCAATGTAGCTAGAGCCCTTTATTTCCAGTCTAAAATCCCATTGAGATACTGGACAGATTGCTTGCTCATTGCAGTATTTCTGATTAATACAACTCCCTCTAGCAATCTGGATTACAACTCACCCTATGAACTCTTATATCACTCTAGTTTTGATTATACTTCTCTGAAAGTGTTTGGTTGTCTTGCATATGCATCCACTCTTACTTCTCATAGACATAAGTTCTCACCTAGAGCCAAAGCTTGTGTATTATTAGGATATCCACCTGGGGTAAAAGAGTATAGATTACTAGATTTATCTACTAAAGAAGTCTTTATTTCTAGGGATGTTATCTTTCATGAAACTGAGTTTCCATTTCATGATTCATCTCACTCTCAATCTCCCTCTTCATCACTGAGTGATTTCCCTAACATTACTCTTCCTTTGACCTCTGTTGACTCTGAGATACCTATAAGCACAGATGCTTTTGCCTTCCACTCTGTCTTCTAGTGATGGACATCACACTAACAGGCATACTGGTGTCAGACATTCTTCCAGAGTATCAAAAAGGCCCTCTTATCTTCAGGATTACCATTGTAATCTTCTAAACAATGTTAACATTAAACTCAGTGACAGCCCCTATCCCTTATCTTCATTCTTGTCTTATGATAATCTGTCACCTCAGCACAGACATTTTTCACTCAGTATTACTGTTGACCCTGAGCCTCATTCTTATCAACAAGCTTCTCAGTTTAGTGAATGGAGGTAGGCAATAAAGGATGAGTTAGATGCCATGGAATCTAACCATACCTGGGATATTGTTACTTTACCTATTGGTTCTCATACTATTGGTTGCCGGTGGGTATTCAAAACTAAGTACAAGGCAGATGGAAGCTTGGAAAGGCACAAGACCAGGTTAGTGGCCAAAGGATTTAGTCAATCGGAAGGCATTGATTTCTTGGACACATATTCACCTGTTGCTAAAATTGTCACTGTCAAAACTATCTTGGCTTTAGCAAGTGCAAATCAATGGTCAATGGCTCAACTGGATGTTAATAATGCCTTCTTAAATGGCGATTTGCTTGAAGAAGTGTTCATGGATCTTCCTCAAGGGTACACACCACTACCTCAATCAGACTCTTTACCTGCTGGGAAGTTGGTTTGTAAATTGAAGAAATCAATTTATGGTTTTAAACAAGCATCAAGGCAATGGTATGCCAAGTTTTCCTCTACTCTCATTAAATATGGTTTTTCATAGTCCAAATCTGATTATTCTTTGTTCACAAAGAGTGCTGGAACATATTTTATTGCCCTTCTAGTCTATATGGATGATATAGTAATTACAGGGCTTAATAATGCACTTATACAAGACTTTAAACAATTTTTACATTCTCAGTTTAAGCTTAAAGATCTTGGATCTATGAAATACTTTCTTGGGTTGGAAATTGCATGGTCACAGAAGGGTATTGTGTTATGTCAACGAAAGTATACTTTGCAGTTGTTAGATGAGACAAGATACTTAGGATCTAAGCCTTCACCTACCCCCATGGAGCCTAATGTGAAGCTTAATTCTTTTGATGGTGATCCTTTATCCAATATTAACACTTGCAGGCAATTGATTGGGAAACTCTTGTATCTTACACTTACAAGGCCTGACATAAGCTTTGCTGTTAACAAGCTAAGCCAATTTGTGTCTCATCCACGTACACCTCATATGGATGTGGTTTATCATTTGCTGAGGTATTTGAAAGGCACTCCGGGACAGGGTGTTCACTTTCCTGCAGATTCTACTCTAAAATTGACAGCCTTTGTTGATGTTGATTGGGCCTCTTGTCAAGACACTAGACGATCTACTACGGGGTTTTGCATCTTTCTTGGTTTATCTTTGATCTCATGGAAGTCTAAGAAGCAATCGGTTGTATCAAGATCTTCTGCAGAAGCAGAATATAGAGCTCTTGCAATGGTCACTAGTGAGTTGGTATGGCTGCATCAGCTGTTGATAGACCTTCAAACTCCATTGGCAGGTCCTGCAGTTGTCTATTGTGACAATAAAGCTGCCTTATACATTGCCGAGAATCCATTATTTCATGAACGCACGAAACATATTGAAATAGATTGTCATTTCGTACGTGATAAAGTCTCTACAGGATTTCTTAAACTTTTGCCAATGCGTTCCATTCATCAACTTGCTGACATGTTCATAAAGGCTTTGACAGCCCCTCACCTCAGAGCTTTGATGGATAAGATGGAAATCAAGAATCCCTTTCTTCCACCTTAAGGGGGGTGTATTGCATGGACTATAACCACCATGCTGAAGTACTCAACTGACCTCACATTTCCAGGTGTAAATAACTTGGTCCCTTAGCTCAGATTGTGACAAGTGTAAGGACTAGATTGAGTGAGCTAGATATTTATTCCTTCCTTGTATATATACTGTATGTACGCACGTTTACAGTTTTTGAAGCTGAATAACATGAAAATATTCCTTCAGTTTTACTTGCTTTCAATTTATGAAAGAGAAAAATACATAACAACTTTTCCCAGGATTTACACCAACTACAAAATACAAAAATTTTCTAATCTAATAAAACTTAATTTAATTTATTAAAACCATCAATATTAATAATTAGGAATAATTTACAAACACACACCTCAAACAACAAACCCTAATCAAGAAACTACACAAAACATAAACACATCAAAAACAAATCAAGCTCAACAACCCTTGATCATTTATTCATTTCCCAATCTTGGGCACAAGTCCTTCCAAGATGGGGACACTAAGAACAAGAACATAGAGCGAGAGGAGTCCCTGCACAGCCATTGCTGCGGCATCTCTGCCGCTGATCAGCCCTTTAACGCCGCCAATGAAGTAGCCCAAGTTGAGCAGAACCAGCATTGTCAATGGTATCATGAACATCTTTGCTCCCTGGAAATCGAACTTGACTTTCTCGTACTTCTCCAGCTTTTCCTGATCAACTGCCTTGTTTGTCAGCCTGAAATTTCCCTTCGCCATGCCGATGTATTTCATCAGGACGTCAAAGCATCCGAACAGGCAGGCGGTCACGGATTTTATCATCCAGATTAGTTGTTCGTTCCACATCGTCTGCGTGGAACCCCCGCTGGACACGACTTCGTATAGATGTTGTGCGAGGGAGGAGAGGAAGACCGTTGCGAATGCTGCAAACCAGGGACTTGTGACCTGATACCAAGAGATGAGATATCATTGAAATAAAAGATTCACATAGCAGAAAAACACCCTACTCAGGGGTATTTTATGTATTTCTTATCTATGAGGGGGGGCTTTCACGTAATATAGTTGAACTTTGGTACAGTAAATAACTTAATTACTCAATTTTGGTATGATATTAATCCATAAAATGATCTTAATTTATACCTTAGGATATAAAGGGATACCATAGAGGAAGCACAATTGAGGAACTACGCCATATAACACACAAGCAATGGAGAAAAAGTGCGAGAAAGAGAAGTATCCATAGCACATGCTTTGAAGGGGAGACATTCTCGACATTCCATAAGTGAGAGGGCTAGATTTCGAGAGCCCGACTTGAACGAGGCCCGAAGCCCATTTCATGATCTGAACGAGGGCATCCTTCATGTCGATCGTGGTGCAGCCGAGGAAGCAGGGCCTTTCCGGGTAAAGATAGACGGATTTCCATCCCTTGCAGTGCAAGAGATAGCCGGTGAACGTGCTCTCTAACAAGCACTCGTAAGAGTAACCAATCTGTTCACACATATAAAGAGTTAGTTTTTCCAACTTCATTGATTCAAAAGAATTAAACAGGAACATGGGCAGGGAAAAACAATGTGTATTCTCAATTTGTTGGCAGTTTGGTGATTGAACTTACTTCTTTTCCCCAGCTGGTGCCCTGTTCATATGTGCATGATGCAAGTTTCTTGGCTTCTTCTATGGTTTCATCAGATATATTCACCCTTTTGGTCACATTTTCTCCAGTAAATGCTTGTAGTGAATCAATCAGTTTCGTAGAGAAGCCAAAGCTCTTTTCAGGTTCGTGAAGGAATTCATCTGTCCAACCCAAAGATTTAGTCAGTATTCACTGTCGATTACAGTGATTTAGCCTCTTTTGCTATACTGTACAATAGGTATAAACTATTTTAGGATCATTTGTTTTGTTAATCTCAAATTCGTTACGATAAACCCAAAATAGTATCATTTTTCACAACTTTAAAAGTTAAAACTTATGGTGATACAAGTACACAATTGCAGTAGTACAAAATAAAATGGGAGATTAAGGTACCTTGATCATTTGGACTACAATATAAAGACCTCTTCTTCAAATAATAGCCTGTGCCCGCGCAGACGGTGCCCCTTAGCCCATCCATGCCTTGATACTTAGTCTGTTCATACATTATTGTAACCAATCACCAAATTAAATTATAAAAGATATATATATATAATTGCATGCATGTGTATGTGTTCTAGCTACCTTGTAGGCAGATCTTGCTTGGCCATCATAAATGTCATTTTGGCTGACATTATAGAAGATCTGAGGGAACTGTGCGAATGAGAGAGATCCAGATAATTGAGGATCGAGATGAAAACACATCGCCTGTTTTGCTGAAGTGGGATCATTGCAGTACATGTCGCAATCCAGGACTAGTGCATATGGAGCATTGCTCATTATCCCCGAAACGCGAAGCTACACCAGTATATTGTTTTAGCGTATAATTTTAAATAATCGGGCACGCATGACACAAATTTTAAAATACTATGTGATTCAAGAAGTTGAGCTTGGACCTAGGCCGAAATTTGCGAACTTTTGTTGTTTATCTCAGAATTTTGAGTTAATGTCGTAAATCTAAATTTGTGTCGTTTCATGTAGGTGTAATACTTACTGTCGAAATTTGACAGGATTGAAAGGGCAAATTCCGTGGAATCTTTTAGCTTGTTGAAATTATATAGTTTGTATATAGTTTGGAAATTGTGGGATGAAATTATGAGAAAATGAAAGTTATTATACAAAAATTAAAATTAAATTAGGTTATGATATTTAAATCCATATTAATTAATTAACACTAATTAAGTTAAAATTGCAACGTACAAGGGCATTAAGGGCTCCAGCTTTGAAACGATGAGGGCGGGATGGTCTTTTCTCACGAGATACATAAACAAGCAGAGGCAATTTTGACTCCTCTTCCATTATTCCTTCATTATTCTTGCTATCATATATCACCTGAAAAAAAAATGTTAATCACAAAATTTTAATTTGGATACGGACGTAATGATACAGATACTATATGAATATAATAATATAAAACTTTTGATAATTTTTTTTATCGATATGAATTTTTAACATAACACATAAAATAATATTTTTAAAAACATTTTATAGTGTATAATTATAGCTTATTAATCTTTAGAAGAATATATACAGATCTCAACACAAAGATCCCTGTCGTCGTTGGTGGAATCTTCAATTTCAGCAGCTTTCTCCACGTTTCTCTAGAAAACTTCGTAACTTGACTGCTCATCATGGATACGTACAAAGTTAGATCCATTAAAATCTTTCTTGACGTAACATAATTAATTTTATTTTGTTTTCTTGGTGTAACACAAACAAGAAAACATACCAATGACATCAAAAAATCAAAAAAAAAAAAAAAAAGGTTTAATTCCACTTATCACTGTCTTTTAAGCTATTGGATGTTTTGCTCTTCATTTTTCAGTTTGGGTGATTAATCTCATCATCTTTTTAAATTGTAGTACTTAACCATTTTTTGTTACAATTTTAAAAAATATTTCGTTCATTTTTCTTGGCGCGATTTATATATAATGCTAAAATTGTACAAATTAGATTTCAAACATATTGATATTATACAAAACGATGATCTCAAAATTAAAATCCGACAATCAACGAAAGAGAAATCGCCGGTAGAAAATGGCATAACGCCGGCCAAGCTTTGCAACCGAATTTCAATTCTTTCGACGACCAATAGGGTCGAATGAGATATGAATTTTGTTCTTCTTGGAGAGATCGGAACACAATGGTAGTGGTCTTAACTTTTGGGTCGTCGTGACGAAGTAGAAATGAACGGTCAAAGTTTAACTTGAACGAAATATTTTCGAAATATTCTGTTGGAATTATCTAAAAGGATTTAAGTATTACATTTTAAAAAAATAATAGAGTTAATCGCTCAAAATAAAAGGATGGGACAAAGCGTCCTGTGACTCGTACGACGGGGAAAGTAGAATTAATCATAATTATTATTCTCATCTGATTTTCAAATTTCCCATCAATGCACATACCCGTTGGCATGTCTTTATTAAAGAAACAATACATGAATAGCAAATTATATACTAATTTCACTCCACAGAAATGGAGACAAGCGGCATGTGGTCGATCCCTCTTCCAGTCTTCCTTAAAAGTTTGAGATTCTTCTTATTTTAATATGCATACTTTGAAATAATTATACATCTATCTTATAAATTTTTAATTTTACACGTTTTATTTTTAATATTTTAATTTTTGTCAACTATATGTTAAATTCTAATTTTGTATTGGAAAAATACCTGGACTTTTTCCTCCTCTTTCTTGAATACATCGCTCTCCAAGACTTCCCTCTCATCATCAGCAAAAGACGAAAAGAACGCCTCAGGGCACCGAGTCTTCACCCCATACTTCCTACAAAACGGAATCCAACTCCTCGCAAACAAGCACGCCTCCTTCATAGCATACAATGTCACGGCGGCGCCACCGTCGTCCGACAAGTACACCGCCAGCTTCTCCGCCGGTTAATCCAGGGCCATGGCCGACACCACCGTGTTCATCACCTCCACCACCGGCTCCTTCTTCGGGTCTGCCGTGCATGTAAACACGTCCACCCCTGGCAGCTTTTCGTCTCCGGGGAGATTCTCGGGCGCCACCGCACGAGCCACCGGAAGCCCTGCGTCAGAACCCAAATGAAAGTGAAAATCAGCTCGGAGAAAGTGATCAGGCCCCACGAGAGGGGCGGCACGTTGCCGGAGATGAGGTTGGAGAATCTGTAGTAGAGCAAGGCGGAGACGGCGGCGAAGTGGAAGAGCTTGTGGAGGCGGCTGAGGGCGGCGCGTGGCTGCTGGACGGTGCATGTGGTGAGAGGGGTGGAGGAGATTGTTGAGGTTCTTGAGCTTAGGAGAGCGTAGCTTGAGTGGAGAGAAAGTGCCGCCATTGATGATATTTCTATGACTTTGCACTTTGCTCTCTATAGAGATATGTTTGTTGGTACATTGTGGTGATGGTTATATAGGGTTGATGTGGTGGTTACACAACAAATATGGGAATATCAGCATTAATACTTTAATGAGAAAAATACATAACAACTTTTCCCAGGATTTACACCAACTACAAAATACAAAAAATTTCTAATCTAATAAAACTTAATTTACTTTATTAAAACCATCAATATTAATAATTAGGAATAATTTACAAACACACACCTCAAACAACAAACCCCAATCAAGAAACTACACAAAACATAAACACATCAAAAACAAATCAAGCTCAATAACCCTTGATCATTGATTCATTTCCCAATCTTGGGCACAAGTCCTTCCAAGATGGGAACACTAAGAACAAGAACATAGAGCGAGAGGAGTCCCTGCACAGCCATTGCTGCGACATCTCCGCCGCTGATCACCCCTTTAACGCCGCCGATGAAGCAGCCCAAGTTGAGCAGAACGAGCATTGTCAATGGTATCATGAACATCTTTGCTCCCTGGAAATCGAACTTGCCCTTCTCGTACTTCTCCAGCTTTTCCTGATCAACTGCCTTGTTTGTCAGCCTGAAATTGGCCTTCGCCATGCCGATGTATTTCATCAGGACGTCAAAGCATCCGAACAGGCAGGCGGTCACGGATTTTATCATCCAGATTCGTTGTTCGTTCCACATCGTCTGCGTGGAACCCCCGCTGGACACGACTTCGTATAGATGTTGCGCAAGGGAGGAGAGGAAGACCATCGCGAATGCTGAAAACCAGGGACTTGTGACCTGATACCAAGAGATGAGATATCATTGAAATAGAAGATTCAGACAGTAGAAAAACACCCTACTCAGGGGTATTTTGTGTACTTTCTTATCTATGAGGGGGGTTTCACGTAATATAGTTGAACTTTGGTACAGTAAATAACTTAATTACTCAATTTTGATATGATATTAATCCATAAAATGATCTTAATTTATACCTTAGGATATAAAGGAATACCATAGAGGAAGCACAGTTGAGGAACTACGCCATATAACACACAAGCAATGGAGAAAAAGTGCGAGAAAGAGAAGTATCCATAGCACATGCTTTGAAGGGGAGACATTCTCGACATTCCATAAGTGAGAGGGCTAGATTTCGAGAGCCCGACTTGAACGAGGCCCGAAGCCCATTTCATGAGCTGAATGAGGGCATCTTTCATGTCGATCGTGGTGCAGCCGAGGAAGCAGGGCCTTTCCGGGTAAAGATACACAGATTTCCATCCCTTGCAGTGCAAGAGATAGCCGGTGAACGTGCTCTCTAACAAGCACTCGTAAGAGTAACCGATCTGTTAACAGGTATAAAGAGTTAGTTTTCCCAACTTCATTGATTCAAAAGAATTACACAGGAACATGGAGCAGGGAAAAACAATGTGTATTCTCAAATCTAAATTTGTTGGCAGTTTGGTGATTGAACTACTTACTTCTTTTCCCCAGCTGGTTCCCTGTTCATATGTGCATGATGCAAGTGTCTTGGCTTCTTCTATGGTTTCATCAGATATAGTCACTCTCTCAGTCACATTTTTTCCAGTAAATGCTTGTAGTGAATCAATCAGCTTAGTAGAGAAGCCAAAGCTCTTTTCGGGTTCGCAAAGGACTTCATCTGTCCAACCCAAAGATTTAGTCAGTATTCACTGTCCATTACATTGATTTAGCCTCTTTTGCTATACTGTACGATAGGTCTAAACTATTTTAGCATCATTTGCTTTGTTAATCTCAAATTCGTTACGATGAACTCAAAACAGTATCATTTTTCACAACTTCAAAACTTATGGTGATACAAGTACAAAATTGCAAAAGTAGAAAATAAAATGGGAGATTAAGGTACCTTGATCATTTGGACTACAATATAAAGACTTTTTCTTCAAATAATAGCCTGTGCCCGCGCAGACCGTGCCCCTTATCCCATCCATGCCTTGATACTTAGTCTGTTCATACATTATTGCAACCAATCATAAACTAAATTATAATCTATCTATCTATATATATATATATATATATATATATATATATAATTGCAATTTGCATGCATGTGTATGTATTCTACCTTGTAGGAAGATCTTGCTTGGCCATCATAAATGTCGTTTTGGCTGACATTGTAGAAGATCTGAGGGAACTGTGCATACGAGAGAGACCCTGATAACTGAGGATCGAGATGAAAGCACATCGCTTGTTTTGCTGAAGTGGGATCATTGCAGTACATGTCGCAGTCCAGGACTAGTGCATATGGAGCATTGCTCATTATCCCCGAAACGCGAAGCTACACCAGTGTATAGTTTTAGCGTATAATTTTAAATAATCGGGCACGTATGACACGAATTTTAAAATATTATGTGATTCAAGAAGTTGAATTTGGACCTAGGCCGAATTTTGTGAACTTTGTTGTTTACCTCAGCTTTCGAGTTAATGAGGTCGAAATCTGAATTTGTGTGTCGAAATTTGACAGGATCGGGAGGGCAAATTCCGTGGAATTTTTTATATAGTTTGTATAGGCTTTGGAAATTGTGGGAGGAAATTATGAGAAAATGAAAATTATCATACAAAATTTAAAATTAAATTAGGTTATGATTTTTGAATCTGTATTATGATAGTAATTAACAGTAATTAAGTTAAAATACCAACCAAAAAAAAGTAATTAAGTTAAAATTGCAACGTACAAGGGCATTAAGGGCTCCAGCTTTGAAGCGATGAGGGCGGGGTGGTCTTTTCTCACGAGATACATAGACAAGCAGAGGCAATTTTGACTCCTCTTGCATTATTCCTTCATTTTTCTTGCTATCATATATCACCTGAAAAAAAAATGTTAATCACAAAATTTTAATTAGGATACGAACATTTGGTAATTTTTTTTTATGTAGTAAGTATCGATATGATATTTGATATGAATTTTTAACATAACACATAAAATAATATTTTTAAAAACATTTTATAGTGTACAAATAAAGCTTATTAATGTTTAGAAGAATATATACAGACCTCAACACAAGGATCCCTGTCGTCGTTGGTGGAATCTTCAATTTCAGCAGCTTTCTCCACGTTTCTCTTGAAAACTTCGTAACTTGACTGCTCATCATGGATACGTACAAAGTTCGATCCATTAAAATCTTTCTTGACGTAACATAATTAATTTTATTTTGTTTTCTTGGTGTAACACAAACAAGAAAACATACCAATGACATCAAAAAACCAAAAAAAGAAGAAGGGTTTAATTCCACTTATCACCATCTTTTAAGCTATTGGATGTTTTGCTCTTCATCTTTTTAGTTTGGGTGATTAATCTCTTTCATTTTTTTAAATTGTAGCACTTAACTCATTTTTTTATGAAATTTTAGAGAATATTTCGTTTATTTTCTTTAGCATGATTTATAATGCTAAAATTGTACAAATTAGATTTCAAACGTAACGTGTTGATATTATACAAAACGATGATCTCAAAATTAAAATCCGACAATCAACGAAAGAGAAATCGCCCTTAAAAAATGGCATAAGACCGGCCAAGCTTTGCAACCGAATTTCAATTCTTTCGACGACCAATAGGGTCGAATGAGATGGATTTTGTTCTTCTTGGAGAGATCGGAACACAATGGTAGTGGTCTTAACTTTTGGGTCACCGTGACAGAGGAAAAATCAACGGTCAAAGTTTAATTTAAACGAAATATTTCAGGAATATTCTGTTGGAATTGTTTAAAAGGATTTAAGTGTTATATTTTAAAAAAATAATGGAGTTAATCGCTCAAAATGAAATGATGGGGTCAAAGCACCCTGTGACTCGGGGAAAGTAGAATTAATCTTAAAAATTAAAAAAATTAATTAATTTTTTTAATCATAATTATTATTCTCATCTGATTTTTAAATCTCCCATCAATGCACATACCTGTTGGCATGTCTATCTCAAGGAAACAACACATGAATAGCAAATTATATACTAATTTCACTCCACAGAAATGGAGACAAGCGGCATGTGGTCGATCCCTCTTCCAGTCTTCCTTAAAAGTTTGAGATTCTTCTTATTTTAATATGCATACTTTGAAATAATTATACATCTATCTTATAAATTTTTAATTTTACACGTTTTATTTTTAATATTTTAATTTTTGTCAACTATATGTTAAATTCTAATTTTGTATTGGAAAAATAGGGTTTTTTGCAAGGAAACCCCTTGTGTCACCTGAAATGATTAAAAAAGACCCCGTGAAAAATAAATTCTCATATAAAACCCTATGTTTTTAAATTTTTGCAGAAAAAACCCTGAGACGCGTTTTTGAATCACACGCGCGTTTACTGCGTGTGATATTAGATTTTTCTTCACTTTTTCGCGTAAAATGACAAATTTACCCCAACATTATATTTGGGTTTTTTGCAAGGAACCCCTTGTGTTATGTGAAATGATAAAAAAAGACCCCGTGAAAAAAAAATTATCATATAAAACCCTATGTTTTCAAATTTTTGCAGAAAAAACCCTGAGGCGCGTTTTTTAAATTTCGGCGGAAGAAATCCTATCAACTTTTTTTTTTTTTTTTTGAAATTTCTTTTATATGTATATATATGTATGTATTATATAGTATATTATATATATACATGTATATGTATAAAATTACTAATGTACTATATGTATTAAACATTATTTATAAATTTATTTATTTATTTTTGGTAGAATTTGTAAATTTATTGAACATACATATATATATGTATATATATATATATATATTAAATATTATTTATAAATTTATTTATTTATTTTTTTGTAGAATTTGTAAATTTATTGAATATACATACAATATATATATATATATATATATATATATATATATATATATATATATATATATAATTATAATTATTGTACTATACATATAAATAATATTTAATATGTATATATGTAATGTCTTTTTTTTTCTTTTGAAATTTCTTTTATATGTATGTATTATATAATATATTATATATATACATGCATATGTATAAAATATTAAAATTACTAATGTACTATATGTATTAAATATTATTTATAAATTTATTTAATATACATATATATATATATATATATATATAATTATAATTATTTTACAATACACATAAATAATATTTAGTATGTATATATATAATGTATATAAATATATAAATTATATTATATATTTATTAAAAATCTTATAAATAAATATATATAATATTATAATGAAAATATATATGTATTGTACAGTAATTATAATTATATATATACAATTAATATTTTATTTATCACATATATATATATATATATATATATATATATATATATATTATAATTTTTGGACTATTTAATTTTTTACAGGGTTTTTTTGGCTAATTTCATAAAACACAGGGTTGTGGGTGCATACAGTTCTTTAAGAATGTATTGTAATGAAAGAAGGGCAATTTTGACAAAACACGTCGGTTCTTTGACTAAATGGTGTAAAGGGGCGGTTTGCAAAAAATAAAAAATACAGGGTTTATTTTACTAATTTTTTTTTTACAGGGTTTTTTTGGCTCATTTCATAAAACACAGGGTTGTGGGTGCATATAGTTCAGGAAAAATACCTGGACTTTTTCCTCCTCTTTCTTGAATTCATCGCTCTCCAAGACTTCCCTCTCATCATCAGCAAAAGACGAAAAGAACGCCTCAGGGCACCGAGTCTTCACCCCATACTTCCTACAAAACGGAATCCAACTCCTCGCAAACAAGCACGCCTCCTTCATAGCATACAATGTCACGGCGGCGCCACCGTCGTCCGACAAGTACACCGCCAGCTTCTCCGCCGGGTAATCCAGGGCCATCGCCGACACCACCGTGTTCATCACCTCCACCACCGGCTCCTTCTTCGGGTCTGCCGTGCATATAAACACGTCCACCCCTGGCAGCTTTTCGTCTCCGGGGAGATTCTCGGGCGCCACCGCACGAGCCACCGGCCGCCACCGGAAGGCCTGCGTCAGAACCCAAATGAAGGTGAAAATCAGCTCGGAGAAAGTGATCAGGCCCCACGAGAGGGGCGGCACGTTGCCGGAGATGAGGTTGGAGAATCTGTAGTAGAGCAAGGCGGAGACGGCGGCGAAGTGGAAGAGCATGTGGAGGCGGCTGAGGGCGGCGCGTGGCTGCTGGACGGTGCATGTGGTGAGAGGAGAGGATGAGATTGTTGAGGTTCTTGAGCTTAGGAGAGCGTAGCTTGAGTGGAGAGAAAGTGCCGCCATTGATGATATTTCTATGAGTTTGCTCTCTATAGAGATATGTTTGTTGATACATTGTGGTGATGGTTATATAGGGTTCATGCGGTTGGTACAAAACAAATATGGGAATATCAGCATTAATACTTTAGTTTGTCCAATTAGGTTATTAATATTAATATAGTGGGTTTATCTCATTTTTTTATTCAAGTATTGACTATTTTAGTTTAGGTACCATACTAAAAAAAATTCTCTTATCACATAGTTATCAAATTGACTTCTAAAAATATTATTTGGTCGTATTGTGTCGTGTCAAATACTCATGTCCATGTCTGACAATTCTCATGTAAGAAATTTAAGAAAATTTTGTGTCGTTAGTATCGTATCCGTGTCGCTATGTCTGTATTCATACATCGTAAATTATCGTGCTCTAAAACAGTTAAGGGTACGGTCAATCAAATTTTATAATAGTGGGAGTATATTTTCTCAATCAATTAACTAATCTCTATCTTAAGTAGATCAATTTGGTTTTAGTATATGATTAATAACAGATTAGCTAATTAACAAAAAGTAGAATCCAATCTACAATGGCGATCATGACAACTCCTCCAGCCACTGGCGGAGGCAGGTGGACTTGAGGGGGTGCAATTGACCCCCCTCAACATTATTTTTTTTTTTGTTCATATATACATAATATAGATGTATGTAGGTAACTTAATGGGATTTTTTATTATATTGACCCCCCTCGTCAAAGTTAAAATTAATATTAGTGAGGATCAATATAGTAAATCATTAATAATTGAGACCACATATATTTGGAGTTTTATCATTTATGAGCCCAACTC
This sequence comes from Lantana camara, assembly GCA_037501455.1. Lineage (NCBI taxonomy): Eukaryota > Viridiplantae > Streptophyta > Magnoliopsida > Lamiales > Verbenaceae > Lantana > Lantana camara. Next base: position 119,947,460 of record CM074857.1, read on the forward strand.
CCTTGTGTTATTTGAAATGAGTTTAAAAAACCACGTGTTATATAAAATCTCATATAAACCCTTGTGTTTTTCTTAATTTTGTACAGAAAACCTTATGACCGGCAATTACATTATATGCTTAGGTTCTGCAAATTTTCTTTACAAAAATGTTATTTTTGTATTTATATGTATGATCTCTTAATTTCTATAATTTCAATTTTACCTCAATATCCACAAAATTTCTCAAATATGTCCTAAAATAATTTATTTTAATATGTAACTTTTTATCCATTCATTTCTCTTTAATGTATGTTTTCTAGCAACTTTTCATTTATGTCTTTCCTTTCATGTTTTGCTTCCCGACAAGAATTTTTGCGGTATTTATACTCTTCATTTATTTCTTGTATATATCGTTCCAATATTTTCTTTTATATTCTATTATATTTATTTGTAATTTTTTATTTGGAAATATTTTTTGTCTAATTTTTGCTTTTATTTTCATGAATAAGGGCAACAGGTATGACTCAAACTGTTTTTATGTTTATTTTTATAAAACACAGGATTTTTTATACTAATTTTTGAAATATAAGATTTATCTTGCATTTTTTATATTTCACAAGCCTAATATGACCCCCCTGAATTAAATGTCTGGCTCCGCCACTGCCTCCAGCAATATATATATTTATTACTAAGGTGACTGGTTGCCGCCACAATTAATTCTCTTCTTTTATGTCTTTATATGTTTCTAATTTTAAGCTCAAAACGATCTATTTTCTTTTTTTATGCAACTGTTGATTATGGCAGGTATGTTCTCTTTCAGAATCTGGTCATAGTGGCTTTTATCCGGCTTCGTTACCAGATCCCTTGAACCAAACAGAGCATAAAGAAAGATGATAATAGTGGCTTTGTGGACAATATAAACCCCGGGGTCGGGGGTCGGAAAAACTGGGCTGGGAGGCCCAGGAGCAGAAAAAGGGAAGTTATGGAAACGTAGTTGGAATTATAAACTAAATAAATAAAAGAGTGCAAGAGATAAAATAGAATGAAAAAGGTTAAAAAATAAATAAAAAAGAAAATATTTTTACAGTCCAAGAAACAAAACTTGGATCACTTGCTTAATATATACTATAAACACAAACATCATTACACATTTCATTGGACATCTGGAGCCATTTACTTTGGGCCCTGAGACTCCCACTGAGGTTTGGGAGCATGAGAGGGTGAGATTCCGTATTGCAAGCTCCATTTGAGCCATTTAACCTGGTTTAAGTATTCTTCCAGGTCCAAAATTGCAGCTTCAAGTTTGTCGGACCGTGACGAACGTAGGTCCATTCCTCCTCTGCCTTCGTGATTATGGTCTCTCTCAGCAACTTCGGTTGTGGTTTTGGCTGTAGTCTGCACAGAATCAGCATCTGCACCATGTCCAAGGCTCGTGCTTTTTTCTTGCGCATAATTTGATTCCTTGGGAACTGTTCCTAATGAAGTTTGCTTCTTTGTTTCCGTCTCTGCTGTTGCTGTGCCCTTAAATTCATCTAGAACAGCTACGCGGGAAGAGAAGGACGGTCCAGTTGAAGGTCCAGCAGTCACCTGATCAGATCCATGTTCTTGACCTGCATTTTTGTGAAAATACCAATTATTCAAGTGCCCAGCTGGTTGTGATATAAAACCGAGAAAGTTTCCATGTTGCAAGCATCAGATGTTATTTTTTAACCACTCCTCCTTTTTGAGTATACACCAAGCTGAGAGTTCTTAACAATTGTTTTATCATGCAACTACAGTTTAGCATCCCATGATATAACTTTTCTGTTAGTACATACACAGGATTATGGCAAATCCGGGATCATACCTTGATTTATGGGTTTTATAAGACGGGCACAAGAGCGACCATCGCCACCTGACTGCAGTGGATCAATCATAAGACAAACATAAGTACATTAAACATCAAAAAGAACATAAAGAAAAAGTAGTTCCACATATACATGGCACAGGCTCTGAGTAATCTGGAAATTGATGGAAATTGGAGCGAATGGAGAGTAAGAAACTGCCCTGACAAAAATTATACGTATACTCACCAAATAAAAACAAATATATATGTATGCTCGTTAAAGGAAATGGAAAGCCAGGAACTGGACAATCACAAAAGAGTAAGCATCAAAGGTGAAATTTAGAGTGGTCTTAAAGTGTAAGAATTGAAACAAATCAAAAGCTGAATGGCAGGGCAGAATAAATTTGAAATAAGGGTCTGTCGCTTCCATTCAATTTGCTTATGTTTCTCTTCATCACTATGTGGGTTTTAAATTCCCCTTATTACCCCAAGGGGCTCAAGATAAGATATGCTGCTGACTGAAACCCATTCGATTGGGTTGACCAAACCGGAATTCAGTTCTGACCATCATCTCACTTAAACCTAGTCCCTACTCCCAACATTATCCAATCAACAGTAAAAAGGAAATACTGGGCCAACCCGCTTGCAAACCATTTCTATTAAAGACAAAGATCAAGCTAAAAAGAAGGATTCCAAAAAGTACGTTTCCTTGGGCAGTTCTCAGTTACACCAGAAAGCTAGAAACGGTTATCAGCTAGCTCAACATGCATAAATCACATAGTGAAATTTCCCAATAGATGAAATATAAGTGATCTTAAAAAATAAATGTCAGGCAGAAATTTTCAATTGCAGTAAGAAACAGATACATTTTCAACACTGTGAAAAAAGAAGAGGAAAGAGAACAAACTTGAGTAGGCACCGTCCAACCAGATTTGAGAGACCAATTTAAAGATGGGCGTATATCCTTGAAATGAGCTTCATAAGTTGAACCTTCACCATGAGGGGGTGGATTCAGCTTAATCTGAAGAAACAACCCCCAAAAATATTTATATTAATAATTAAAGCGCACGATGATGTCAAAGACATACAACAGTTTCAGATTCTACTAGGATTTAATTAGCAATAACAGGCATTAATTTTTCTCAACATAAAAACTAAATAAAGAAGATAATATAATGCAACCTTTCTGAAATTCAACAAAGAAGATATCATGCCTCAATCAAGAGAAAACAGAAAATCAAAACCATTCAACGAAAAGGGCAAAATATATATAATTGCTATATTTCTCTTATAGAAGTTGTGGAAGGTAATTTATCAGTTCATGTAGAAAAATAAATTTTCATTATCAAGATTATTACCATGGCCTTGTCATCACCTAATAACTGTATTATCCTTCCAGACCAATAGCAACCATCCTGGAACCAGTCCACCAAATCGCCCACTTTCCAGGAATCCTCAATAACCACTGCCACTTCTGAAATCATGCCAGCATCAGGTATTTGTTTTTCATCATAGATAGGTGGATAGCATGGCCTTATCATCAACTCCCTACGTTTTTCTTTACCCTTGCCCTCAACTTTATATATCCTTGAAACAATTGGCTCTGCAGAAAGCAACAATTAATTAAAGTAGTAGTTCAAATTATGGTCCAGAAGACAAACACAAACTAAATCAACTAACCAAATGAAATGGAACAATCAGGACCAATAGCGTTCAACAGACAATAACTAATTAGAACCGAGGAAAATTTATCCACTAGAGCAAGCTGCGGAGTAGAGCAAGCTGCGGAGCTTACTTTGATCAGGGTAGTCATAATATTGTAAAATATATGCATCCTGCCCTCTGTTCTTTATTCCACCAATAATCTGATAAAAGAAATATATATCTATGTAAGTTCAGAAAACTTAAGCAGCTTTGCAGAATAAGCACTAACTCAGTCCATACTCGAAGTGGTTATATGCAGGAAAATGAAGATGAAATAAGAGGACTTGGAAAGGATTTCAGACCAAATGTAAATTGTACCAGAGAGTATATCTAAGAAGGGTGAAATTCATCATCAAGACAACACTTATACCAACATAGCTATGTAATGTCATAACAGCAAAGAGTTGTGCCAGTAATAAATTCTCTGTTTCGAACATTGAGGCCGAGACCAAAGTAACAACCATTAATCCAATATGGCCTACATATTCTGCAGTCTTTTCCCAAACTTAGGGATGCAGAATGAAATGGTCAAGGAATAGGTTAAAAGGATCCAGTAAGTGGATTGCTGTAATCCAGCACAAGTCTATAGCAAACCATATTTCTCAACTCCGCTGCTTAGATCAGGTGTTTAAAAATAATTATGGGTAGTGTATACTTGGGAGTTTAAGAGATTCAACACCACCTATTATGATGTTGAGGTTACTATAGAAGATAGCAGGGACTGTTTTAAATTAAAGATGCTTACTCCCAAGTCCCAACTCCCTCTGTTTACTCTTTCTCAGATACATTAAATCCTAGCTATTCACTCATGAGAAAATTTATAGGTCATGGTCCCTAAATTGAAATTTAGTTAGTGTTTTGAAGCCTAAGATCAAGAGAATTTGGATCTATTATCTCAAGGATGGGATTTGTGTAATCAATGTATCACAACTAATGATTCATAGCTTCCTCCACAATATAACATGGAAATTCACCATTAAATATCATTCAACCTTCATACAAAAACAAAACAACATTAAAACACAATTACAACACAAAACATTAGCAGAACATAGCTCCGGAATGAAAACAGCAATAAATTTAAAATTCTTAATCACCTTGCTCCGAAACCATGCTCCGCGATACCCTACCACGAAAGACCTTTCTTCAACCAGATGACCATCTTTAAACGGTAGTTTAGATAGTTCCCCCATTAAGCTAAAAGCTGGTAATCCTGAGAACAGATACCAATCAAAACCACACATCTCAAATGGATTCAGTATACTAAATCTTCTACTACACACAGACACGCAAAGGCAACAAGTGAAACATACACCCCCCAGATACCCATCTTCTCACCGAGCATCTACGCCGCAACACAGGTATTTAAAGAGTAAAACCCCTGAATAAACAGTATTTTCACCATTTATTCAATTTCCTACATTACAACTCAAGATACGTAAAATCAAACAAAACTATGATCAATATTTTTACTTCGGTCCATGATTTCCAGCACACATTCGTTCCTATTGCAAATTGAGATTACTAACCAGAGTTCCCTTCAAACAAGGTACTCCGGCGGTTCACAACGACGGCGATTCTCTACTCCGCCAACACAACCGCCGTGAATTGAAACAGAAAAGATTGAAGAGATTTACCTGCGAAAACGCGAGCTATTTCGCTTCTGTCTCTCTCTAGAACAAGGGCAATAATTTTTAAATCAAAAATTGCAATCTAATTATATATGTTTCAAGATTAGACAATATAAATAATAATAATTAAAAAACAATTATTTTTCTAATTGTTAATAGGGATTAATTTTGATAAAATGTCAGGTTCAAACTTCCACTTATTTTCATAAAGTAAGGTACCATATAAGTGCTTATTGAACCCAAAAATATTCTGGCCTTAAATGCTATTGGTATCAATTAATTAATAAACTCTCATTACTTTAAGAAATTAATACTATTGATTACAATGACAATAAGCTAAACTATATATTATTGCAACAAATTCATTATAATTTGTGTTAAATATTTAAAATTCAAGCATACTCCAAATTAAGAAACTATCACAAAAATTTCAAATAAATATTAAGGGCTTTCTTTGAAAACTCCCCATGAGTTGAAAAAATTCTAGTTTGCTCCCCATTTTTAAAATTATTTCTGTTCACTCCCCAGATGAGACTCATAATGCAGTACTTAAATCGTATTATATTGTATATTTTTCACAATATATCGTATGTGCTGTCCAAAATGGGGAGCAAACTAAAATTATGAGTCTCATCTGGGGAGTGAACAAAAATAATTTTGAAAATGGGTGATGGTGCAGAAACTTTGATGGTTGTTTAAACACCAAACACTTTAAGATTTGTTTGTGAAAGGGAGGACCATCACAAGCGTTAGAGCCTCAGGTACTGGGTTTCCTTTGTAGCATGGGTCCTTCCCGCTATGATAACACCAAGAAATCGTATAGCGAGAGAGTTGAGAATGGTGAGTTGCGTGAGCTTAGAGAAGGAGAAAGAATGGAGGAGAGAGTCCCAGTTCAGGTGCAGGTGATTTTGTAGAAGATGACTTAGGGAAGTGTGTACGTGAATCCCTTATTTATATGTTAGGGGTAGGGGCGATTTGGTAAAAATGACCGTGTGGTACCAAATCCGTGTAGCCCTAGACACGTGGCAGCGTGTGATGGTATGAAAGTGACCTTCCTGACTCATTCCCTTATACGGGGTCGACGGGTGTCGGGAATGGGTGTGCGCACTACCTGCAGGTGTCAGTAGCAGTTACACAGCAGCAGTATAAGCGCTAAGAGGCTCGAAGACTGTCATGTGGGCGCAAGGAGGCCTGGGAGTGTGTCCTAGGGATGACCCTACTCGAGCGTTAGTGATGCTCGACGGGGATGGTTCCCCGGATTGGCGTGGCCGGGCGTCGTGACGCTCGGGCTGAGCTTCGACCGCTAGGTTGCAGGTACCCTGGAGTGGCCTTTCGACCCGCTGGGGCGGATCCAGGTGGATGACCGCGTGAGCGCTGCGAGGGACTCGAGCGTCAGGGCACCATCGAGTGTGGAGCAAGTAAGGGAACATCCCGGGCCGATGATATGAGTTGGGTTGGCTTGACCCTGCGAGGCAAGATTATGAGCGTCGGATGGGCCCTCGAAGGGTGCGCTTTGTGCTCGTAAGTAGGCAAGCCGATGGGCCGGATCCGCTGTCTCGAGCCCATCATCTCGGGCGTCTAAGCCCAAGTGTTTCCAATTGATCTGAATGAACCGTCATGATCCCGACATGTGTATGGGGATGATCCGAACATGATTTAGCCCTATCAATGAGAGCAAACTAAAACTTGCCACATTTGAGGATTTATCCTACATTACTCGTAAATATTATTTAGAATTAAAGTTTCAAATTTTCTTTTTGTATTACACTAAAAACATATAATAAACGCAAAATTCATAACAAAAATAAAATATTATATAGTGATAACATCTCAATTTTTTTTCTTAAACCAGATGATATGTGACCTCCAAACATCAAGATTATGCTAGTCTTTAAGATTCAGTCGACAAAATCAAGATTAAGAAAATGAAATCACCAACCGTCTATACTGTGTTGATGTGTGAGAGAGAGATTGCAAGTTGACACGAACTAACCATGGTAGTTGCCACTGGCGGAAAATACTCGAGAAAAAACTTTACCCTAGTTCAAGAATTCTTTCTCGAAAGCAATGACCCGAATTCGAATCCCTCTGGCTACTTAAGGATGCGTGTGGTAAAAACCAAAAAAAAAAATATATATATATATATATATAACACATGTTCTTCATGTTCAAGAAATATAACACATACATGTCTTTCAAAAGTGCAAAATCTCATCACATATCTAAATATGGTTACAACTATGAGGATAGCTGGAAAAAGATCTCACATTCACAGCAATTTTGGCCGATTATATACAGAAATGATGCAAAAAGAGAGTGCAAATTCAGTTCAATGAGTAAGGTTTTAGTGAGTCAAGAATCTGTTCTAGCAGTGAAGGATGAAAGGAGTCCAGCAGCTTGAGCAGGTAAAATGTCACCAAACCTTCCAACTTGCCCCTCGGTGAGAATCGAACCCAGCCTTATGCTCTCCCCAAACCTACTACCAACCTGAAATTTAACGTCCAACGGACGAAATTGTATGAATATTCTTTTTAATAATTTGCATTGCATGGATTAAATTTCCGGTAAGTGAAAAGGAAAAAAGATTTAAGGTAAAGATCATGATATATCGGTTGAAAATAAAGATAAACAGGCGAGAGAAAGAGATGAAACTGATGCCGGACATGCAGAGAGGCGAGGAGTTATCATTTATCAACTCAGTATCTTATCAATTATGTTTTACCCTCCCTCTCTCCCTTGATATAAAAACAGTATGAAATTTTCAAATATCAAAACAGTAAGGAGCACGAATTACCTGCATGAAGGACTTCAAAAATGGCGCAGCCACACCTAAACTTGAGTCCTCATCAATGTCGGCGTTTCGAGATAGATCATCATTTGTGTAACTTTTCCATGTATTTCTCGAGTAAACATCATCCATAGATGTCGATCCTGATGCTCTAGCTGCATTTCTCACGGACAATGCTGGAGCACTGGATAATAGTGCAAAGCTCAGAATCATTCAGAAAACGATTGACATATGAAAATTAATAATTTTAGTGGAAACTGGTGATATCGAAGAGGATATTAAGCAAAGTAAAACAAACGGCAAATTAGAATAAATTTTAGCCCAATATCATCAAATACAAGTAAAACTTTTCCCAAAAAGGAAAAAGGTTGCATACCTGATTGGAAGATACTTGAAACGAGGTACCGTAGAACAGCACATCATGTTAGATTCTGAATTAGTGGGCAGCTTCTGTGCAGTGTTTGTATGTCTCCTACTAAGTTGTACAAAGAAACCAAAGAGCACAGCATGTCTGAGGTATGCCTGTTTCTCATTCTCCCATAGATATGGCTCATATCTTAAAGGAATTAGAAAAGAAAAACATCAGGGAATGATCACATTAAAAACACACAGCACAATATTTTGGCGACTTTGAATATTCAAGTGTGAGAGGAGTAACGAAATACAAATTGCAGGTTTCTTTGAAATCCTATAATCACATGAAGGCCTCTTAGTATATATCAATTTCAACAGCTATGCAAAGCTGAAATGATCAAGAATAATAATACAGGGGTCTCTCTCGTGGAAAATCACAGCCCAAGAAAACAAATTCATCATGCATTTGGTGGAATATGAATTAGATTGGATCAAAAAGCAGATTAAAGAAGGTTGAGTTATACAATTGGCAGAAAACTCACTATCTCTAAAAGAACCAATGTCTATAATATCATAATTGCAAATTAATTCAGTCTGTATCAAGTTATTTTCTTAAGGAAGCAAAGTCTAAAGAACAGAATCTTAGTAACGACGACTTACGTTAGCCAGTCAATGGGATCCAATCTCTGGGAAAGACCATTTATCAACTGTGTAGTCTTTTCTCCTATATCTGACTTGGGTGGTTTTGCTTCCTGTTTCCTTCTAAAAGGAGCTCTCACTTTTGAAACTTCAGGTAACTCCTTGTTTGCCTGAAAATTGCCCCCAGATAGAACATCAGCAGCAAATTTCAAATCAAATAGAACTTGCAGAACACCTTTCTCTGACACTTGAGACCCATTAAATTCTTCAGCTGACAAGAAATCCCCATAAATTCCCATAACCTGCACAAGCATAATGGTATCTATGGTTATGCATCATCAAAGGAAAATAAACACAAGATTAATCAATCAGCAGATACAAAGGAGACCAATTTGGCACTCCAAAAGCCACACACAGCAAAGGTTTCAAATTAGAACTAGTACATGGATTTTGCCCAAGGATGTCGAACTCAAATTATGAATATTACAATCTTGGATTTGCTACAAATTTTTCACTCATACAGTCATACTTTTGATAAAAAATCCAAATCTACCCAAATTATTTTGGAATCTGGATATCTCATTAGGCAATACCTTATCAAAGAGCCTTGATGCAAAATTCTGCAGAATTGATTTATCAAGTACATGCCCACCAACACGATGAATCTCTTCGCATGCGTAAAACAAAAATGATGTCACATATAAAGAAGGCATGGAAGGAAGAGATATTTTCATATCCGACTGGCCTTCACTTGACAGTTCTTGCTGCTTGACTACCGTCTCTTCCCAACCCTGTCCAGTAAGACAAAACAGTTTAGAGACAACAAATTACTTCATCTTGCAGCTGAAATTGACAAAATTTCATGAAATTGAACGATAATCACTGTCCAAGCCTGCAGCTGCAAATTAATCCCAGGAGAAATACAACTTAACGGGAAGTAATTTTAGGCCACATAAGGCTATAACATGAAATATAGCATTCATCCCAAAAGATAAAGTGCAAAACTGCAGAAAGATGATGAAACTCTGAAATGAATGGAAGAGGTTCGCAAGCCAAAAGTAAATATAACTTACTCTGACTGGAGTCGTTGACGACAAGGTATCATCCCGTTTGAGATTTTCAGAGAACATATAAGAAAGTTCATTTGAAACCCATGATATCCACAGATTGTAAGCTCTCACACAAAGATCTTGAGTTGTCTGTCTTAATTCTTCAAGTTGTGGACTAAACTTGTCATCCGCTCCCAAAAGAGCAGCAATCACCTGAGAAGTATTTTTTCTGTTTTCAGGACTACCAATCACGGGCGAGTCAGTGACCACCCCAGTAAGCTTCAGAGCAGGTGAGGATATATTAGTAACAGCAGTCATGACTTCACTCATCCATGACCTAGGCGAACCAAGTATCACAGGTATATGTCTAGCATGTTTCTGAAATGCAAAGAGAAGCCTCCCAATAAATAATGCTCTCTCAACAACTGTAGCATCTGAGACAACAGAAGCATCATTTTTATTTTCATTTTCTAGGTCACTGTATAAGCGGTCAAGTTCATTCTTGAGCTGCATTAATATGGTTGATAGACTTTCATAACACTTATTTTGTACATACGGTGCCAATTCCCTCAACCTTCGTGATGCCTTTGGGGACTCCAGGAAACCGAGGAGATCCTCAAGAACATTTCGACAGCAGCTGTCCACAGCATCTTTGATTCGGCTGACTTCAGGACCAAAATAAATGCTGAGACAGCTGAGAATGTCATTCTCTAGGGGTTGATGTAATTTCGAACCAGGAATTGAACCTACCTTTTTACCATTTGGCTGCACGAACCAAACACCTCCACCAGTTTGAAATCTGTTCATGTTATCCTCAAGCTCAGCGTGATCGCCAGGTAGTTTTGTAATTGATCGAACTGACTGCACCACATCAACAACACCAGTTAATTCATCAAATTTCAAGTCTATAATTCCTTTCATCCTCTGAACAAAAGCATCTTCAAAGATATCATCCCATATGTCTGAGTCATCACCTAAGACAAGCTCACGCGTCCTTTTCCATGGCAGTTCAATCTCAGAACCAAAAACACTCTTCAGCCACTCTAAACTACCTTCTAGAACCTGCTTACTGTCAATGGTCTCTCTGATCAATTTCTCAGCCAAAGAGAGCTCATATCCGCTGCCAACTATATCGATCAAATTCCTCCCACTGATCTTACTCATGATCTCCTTCCCACAATTCCTCAGCCATTCAGAACAAGTATTCGAGATAAAATCCCGATCTAGCAATACCATATTGGATTCTAACTTGTCCCGCAATACATTCCATAGCTTCACTTCTTCATCAGGGTTAGGTATGCCTCCAAACAACTGAGAAGCTGGAGGAGTGTCCAGAATAGTTTTATAGAACAAAGGCATATCATGTAACACTTGCAAGAACAACTCCCCCACTTGACAAATAGTTACCTGAATTATCTTTAGAACATCACAGAAAACTGAAATTACTTCTGAACTATCAGTGCCGACATCGCGACAACAGGCACTGAGCTTCTGTGACATGATCGATTTTCTAGAATCTATGAAGAGACTCAAAACCTGTTTCGGTTCAAGTTCGTCTATGATGGTGACACCTGCCAGTGCATCAGCATAGGCCTTGATGCCTAGATTACAGTATGGATCCAACAACCTCTCACGACTCCTCTGAGAGATTTGAACCTTGAAACCTTCAACTATCTGCCACTGATGCTGCAACAAAGGGAAATTGGAGAGCACATTCTTGTTATCCTTGCAGTTTAGCAAGTTGAAATACACATGCTTTGCACGAATGTATCGGGCAGAGGATTCAAGAAACATGAATTCGTCAAGGCAGCCCCAAATGTTTTCTGGAGAGTCCACCAAATATTTGACTCGGCATGCAATTCCATAAATGCGGGCCACAATAGGGTTAAAGGAGACACGAGGGGTCCTGGGGGAGTCTTCAGGTGAAGAGAGAGCATAGAGAATGGAATGGTGGATAGAAGAGATGTTAGCGGAGATGGACTCACAGGATGACTTCATAAGGACAATGGAGTCGGCTGAGTCAATGAGGTCTCGGTAGCGATTTCCAACCAATTGGCGAAGTTCCTCGCTCTTATCCTGAATCTGTTTCCTAGTGTTTACCTCCACATTTCGGATTTCCGAGATAGGCTTCGTCCGAAACAAAGACTCAGCATCCAGATTCCATTGGACGCCACCAAAGCGATTTTGCTCAGAAGTGGCGGACATAGTTGCCTAGAAAGGGCAGCACCAAGTTATTGTCAATAACGGAAGGTAACAACCGCATGATAGAAACTAAAGAGACATTCATGTAAAAGCAAAATTGTAACATTCAATATACATTTTTCATCCGTTGAGAGGTTCCAGAAAGCAGATTAAGATATTTGCAAGACTAGGAACAATGCATAACCCATTGTTATGAAACAAGAGTTACAAACGCAAAGGCATCTCGTGTGGTTAAATGATCCTGAAACGCAGCCAAAACAAGGGCATGTATATGTCATTTACATCATTATATCTATTATACCTAGCTATATTGTTAGCTACTGACAGATGTAATTCTGAAATCCACACTTGCTGTAACTATTCAATAGCTGGAACTTCTTCACATATTTTTCGATTATAAATTCAAATCAGATAAACTGACAAAGCTATTACACAGGATAGCTATAAATCAATCCATTTTGATTTTTAAAATGATTCCCACCACCAAAGAGAGTCCCGTTTTAGTAAAACACAGCATGCGTATACAGCCAAAATGATCAAAAGACCAATAACTTATTTGCAAAGAGTTTATCATATTTTAACTTTGAGGTCTAAGAGTAATGAACTCTTTTACACAATAACTTTTCACAAAGATCTAAACTGTATGTATAGCTAAATATGACACCAAAGTATTACGAGAACAAAAGTTCTTGGATTGTAGCAAGCTCAAATATAAGAATTACTAGAAGCAACTAAACGTCTTGTCTGCCTATACCAAATCTAGCTCCAGTCTAAACATAGTCCAATAAAATCCAAGACACAAATTTCAGTATCAGTTCCAGAAACCATATTGATCAGTTTTCTACTAGGGCAAGGGCAATGTCCAGTTGACTGCACCACAACAGCAATTCAATGCTTCCAACAAGAATCTTTCCTGTCAAACCTCATTCGTGAAGCAAAACCACCAATCTATATCCCCATTTCCCATAATAGATCCAAACTTCAAAAAAGGAAAACACAAAACCCTTCAAGATTTCATAAACTAGCAACTGATACTGTCATATAACAATCATACTAAACGCAATAGAAATCAGAGGCCAATGAACGTTCAAAAACGAGTTCAATGCTCTAGTTGCTGTTATAGTTGAAGTAGAGATACCTCTTAAACCTTGATCTCTGTCGGAAATTCCAAATCTCGATCTGGTCACCGAATCAATTCAACTTATTCAACAATATAATCACACCTCCATGGTGATCTAGAAGAATATCAGCAAGATTCCAAATTTTTGCAGCAATCAGGGAAATTATCTGGGTTTGATGAATTCAAACAGTCCGACAATATACAATTTAGTTGAGGAAATTTTAGGAATTGAAAGAGAAAATAGAGATTGTCAGGCTTCGATCGAGGTTTGCGCGGTGGCTCAAGACTTAATCGCTTCCTAATTTATAAATCTTGCATTTTGACCCATTAAAATTTCCAATTTTACTGCTAGATCCCCCAAAAAACTAACAATAGATAATCCTCCCTCAAATTATAAATATATTAGCACTTTACTCCAACCGGCAATATCCCAATTGGGGTTAAATAAAAAAGGAGCGAAAATTAAAGACTAAACACCATATTTTACTTTGTAGGATTAATAATGATTAGATTAATAATTTTACTTAAATTTGTGTTTATTAATATTTTGTAAGTTCAAGATTGATGACACGACCCGAGATTACATTAGATAAAATGTTGATTATTCATCTCATATCACTCGTAGAATGATCAATCCACCATCACATAAAAGGTTGATTATTCATCTCATATCACTCATAGAATGATCAATCCACCATCACATTTCATAACGATTCCCATTGTTTATCAATCACGTCTCATTCCAACCAAGAAACACCCCTGTTTTGCTTTATATTTTTTTAATATTTGAGAATTATATACGTTTTTAATTTAAATAGAGCATGGTCTATTATGAAATATATGATCTAACTCACCTAAAAAAATAGTTGATAATAAAAATTATCAATTTTATTAAGTAAAATATGATTTATTATTATTAAATGTTGAAACCCAAGTCCAACATATGAGTGTCTATGTTTTCAATCACTAAAAATTAGAGAAAATTAGTATTCAAAGAGCTAATCATATGGATTACATCTTCTTATTCATATTTTGTACACCTTTCTTCTAAGTTTTTTAAAACATTAATAAACTCCCGAATTGCTTCTTTCGCCACAACATAAGCAATTTACGTACTACTCAATAATCCTAATTTAAGATATTTAATTATTTATGTAGAGTAGAATAATTTAAGAAAATTCCACAAGACCAATTGGAATTGAATAAATTGATTCAAGTAATTAGAGTTCTTACTCTAGGAAAATAATTTTGGGTTCGAATCCTTTCTGAAAGTGTAAATAGCTTTCTCCATTTAATAATATCAGAGTACAGTAGCGTAGAATACAAACCCTAAGATCTATACAAAATATTTTAGAAGATACTAAGAGATAATTACAATTAAGGGCAAATTACATCTACACCCCCTGAGGTTTGGCCTAATTACAAATCAATCCCTCTTATTTTGTTTATTACATATTAACCCCTAAAAATACTATTTCAATTACATTTTAACCCCTAAAGAGGGACTGATTTGTAATTGAAACAGTGTTTTTAGGGGTTGATATGTAATAAATGAAAAAAGAGGGACTGATTCGTAATTAGGACAAACCTCAGGGTAGTTGGATGTAATTTGCCCTTACAATTAATTATATACTAAATATAACAAAAGAATATTCCTAAAGAATATCACTAAAGATAATACAGAAAAACAAATATCTCTACAAGAGATATATACAATATCTACCAAATATAACGTAATATTCATATTACGTTCACACCCCCCGCAAGCTCTAGTCGGGTAGAAGACATAGAGCTTGGTACAAAGAACTCGTGGTTGGTCTCAGCAAGTTGATGAAGTACCAGTCCAATTGGTGGAACTTCCAGACGATATTCCAGTAGTTGCAGACGAGATTCCACAAGAGAAGTTCCAGGAGAGATCCTGGTAGAACTACCACAGAAGGTTCCAGACGAACTTCCAGAGTGTTCCAGAGAAATACCAGAGAGAGTGATCCGATGCTAATGCTGTTGGTGAAGGGCGTACCGAAGTTCAAAACCAAGAAGCAAAACGTCATTTGACGGTCAGGCCGCATACCTAACAGAGCGTCAAAAGGTGACGAAGGTGACGGTCGACAGAGCATCACAAAATAATCCCAATTTCAAAAGGCGAACCTTGGGAGGTGATGGTCGACAGAACGTCACAAGAAAATCCCAATTTCTAGAGGTGAACCTTGGGAGGGAGAAAAACCTAAGCTCTGATACCATGAAAGTGTAAATAGTTTTCTCCATTTAATAATATCAGAGTACATCAGTATTTATAGTGTAGAATACAAACCCTAAGATCTATACAAAATATTCTAGAAGATACTAAGAGATAATTACAATTTATTATATACTAAATATAACAAAAGAATATTCCTAAAGAATATCTCTAAAGATAATACAGAATAACAAATATCTCTACAAGAGATATATACAATATCTACCAAATATAACGTAATATTCATATTACGTTCACACTTTCGACCACCGTCTCTTATTACAAATTCGATTAATTAGGTGGAACCAACTAATGTTTGTTATTTAATTGATTCTCTTTGAATTTTTCACTAATCACATGATAAATATAAAATATTACATCGTTCTGATTAAAGAAGTTCTAGTTAGAACCCTAATCTAATTTATAGCATAAATAAATGAACAAAATCTATCCCTATCATCATCAATGATGTACATGAGCAATTTTTAACGCTAAAATTGTTGCTGCTATGAATTCAGGGTAGTCTATGGCATTGAAGGTGATCGAATGCGTCGTACATTAGTCTTTCTGCAATCAACTCATTTAGCACTTTGAGTGAAATGTGTTCCGTCCCAATTTATGTATATTTCTGGATGTGGACACGCGCCTATTTCTGAATCACTCCCGCACATTCTTGTCGTGTTGACATTATACTTTGCTCCGATCAGCAACATACCTCTTCTACTTCGTATCCGTATTCCTTTTTGGTGATTGCCCTTTGATATTGAAAAGCTTTATAGTAATCTCCGTAAGTGATCATGGCGTTCGGCTTCTCTTGTTTCACCTTCTTGAAAGCTTCTCCCAGTTGTTCATTGT
Source organism: Lantana camara (assembly GCA_037501455.1). Taxonomy (NCBI): domain Eukaryota; kingdom Viridiplantae; phylum Streptophyta; class Magnoliopsida; order Lamiales; family Verbenaceae; genus Lantana; species Lantana camara. The sequence continues at coordinate 119,963,842 of CM074857.1, forward strand.
GGTACCTCGAAAAGTCATTGAGCTCCCTGAAACAGTTGTTGTTGTCGTAAGCTCCAATGGAGTTGCTATCGAAAACTATTTTGTAGTTGGCCAGCCACCCCATTGGAAACTGTCCCACTTTTGTTGCCCCAAAACTAATCACTTTCTGCAAAACAAAGAATCCAATTAACAATGTTGGTTCACCATGAAAAGAGCAGCGCAGATAAGATATAAAAGACGGTAATATTAATGATACCTTAACGCCTTCTATAATGGCATCGACAACTTCAGGCACCATGAGCTTCACTTCCTCCATCGTCTTTCCTTGGAGAATGGCGTATCCATAGTCACTCGCGCCGATTTCACCCACCATGAAAAGAGCATTCTCGAGTTTCTCAAAACAGTTGAAACGATCAATTAGTAATTCTTCTTTTGTAATAAGGGAGGATAGTGTAATTTAATCAAGAAATATTACCTCTTTGATGAAGGCAAATGGAGTTGAAATGAGTGGACATCCAATCCAATTGGACATTAAGAGAGGTGTTTGTGAGGGGAGATGATATTTTTAATTAGCTGCCAACACTTGAGAGGGAAGAGCAGTAGCACCTGCTACAGCGATGTCGACTCCATCCGTAAAATCTGAATTCAAGTACTTGTCGGATGGAAGATAATTCAAGTTTTTTCAAAAGAGTTATAGATTCTAACTTCAGCAGGACACCCCTATACACGAAAATGGTTCAAACTAGGCTTTCAACTAACCCACAACTCAAAAGGTGTTTTAGGAACAGATTTGGTAGGAACACGGTTTAGGATATGCATAGCAGTTCTAATTGCCTCACCCCAAAGAAAAGTAGGTAACTCACACCAACTCATCATACTCCTCATCATCTCAGCTAGGGTGCGATTATGCCTTTCAGCCACACCATTTTGCTCAGGACTACCAGGCATGGTATATTGGGCAACTATTCCGAATTCTTGTAAGTATTTGGCAAACGGTCCCATATGTTGCCCTGTTTCAGTATGTTTGCCATAATACTCACCACCGCGGTCAGACCTCACAATCTTGATGACTTTTCCTAATTGTTTTTCTACTTCAGTTTTAAAAATCTTAAATTTTTCAAGAGAATCTGATTTTTCTTTGATCAAGTAGATATATCCATATTGAGAAAAGTCATCAATGAATGTGATGAAATACCTATTACCATATAAGGTAGGGATGTAAGGACCAGAGATATCCGTATGGATAATCTCCAAGAGTTCAGAACTACGAATGGCTCCCCTTTTCTTTGACTTGGTTAATTTACCCCTAATACAGTCAACACAAGTTCCCATATCGCCACAATCAAGAGAATGAAGAATATCTAATTTCACTATTCTTTCTATCCTTTCTCCAGAAATGTGTCCAAGACGTCTATGCCATAACACTGAAGAATTATCAGCCACTAAGGATCTCTTAGACACAGAACTTTCAACATTGAAAGAGGAATAAATTTGATTGGAAGCCAAATTTAATCTATACAAGCCGTTAGACAAAATACCAGAACCAATAATTTTAGAATAAAAAACCAAATCAACTTTTCTTTTACCAAAAGAAATGTTATAACCCAAATTGTCTAAAGCAGAAATAGAAATCAAATTTCGAGTAAAACTCGGAACATAGAAAACATTCTCAAGAACTAGTCTGAAATTGGTGTCTAAATTCAAAATAACAGTTCCTACACATTCTACTACTGCTAAGGCTTCAATAGCTACTCCAATTTTAGACTCTTCTTCACTTGGCTTCCTTTGGCTTATAAACCCCTGCAATGAAATGGCAACATGGACATTTGCCCCGCTGTCAATCCACCAGGAATTAATGGGAACATTAACTAAATTTGACTCAAAACAAACTAGGGCTAAAGGTTACCTTCTTGTTTCTTCTTCTCTAACCAAGCTTTGAAATCAGGGCAGTCACGTCTTTTATGGTTTGGTTTCTTACAAAAGTAACACTTCATTCCCTTTTTAAAACCATCTTTCTTCACCCCTAAGTTTTGGTTCTGACCAGCACCATGCCTGTTAGTTTTCTGAGCATTCCCTTTGTTCTTATGATGAGGATTTTTAGAGTTAAAGTTACCAAAAACCTTTTGAGGTTGAGGGCCACGGTGATGGACAAGGAAAGCTGTTTGACCACTCTCTCTCTTAATTTTCTCTTCCTCAGAAACACACTTTGAGATAAGGTCAAGGACACTCCAGGATTCATCTTCAGTATTGTAGGCTGTTTTGATTTGGCTAAACTCAACAGGTAAAGAATTGAGGGCAGTGTGAACTATGTAGTTATCAGGAAGAAAAATATTAAGATCTTTGAGTTTGGTTTGAAGGTGAACCATTTTCAGGATGTACTCCTTAATTCCCCCGGAATTATCGTATCTCATACTCGCTAAGTCACTCATCAGGTTTCCAGCCTCAAACTTGTCAGGCACATGATATCTTTCTCCTATCGCATCATAGAGTTCCTTAGCATTTTCAGTCTCAGGAAGCGAACTAGCTAGATGCTCTCCAATAGATTTCTTCAAAGCTGGGAGACAAAGTCTATTTGATCTCTCCCATTGGGCAAAAGCCCTTTTCGCAGCATCAGTGGCATCATCAGCAGGTTGAGCAGACTTATCCTCACGTAGTGCCATATCTATGTCAGCTAATCTCAAACCAAAATCGATATCCAGTTTCCACTTCTTATAGTTTCCACCATTTAAAACATCAACCATAGCAGTACCACTGTTCAAGTTTATCGTAACTGATACAAATAACAAGAATGCAACAAATTAGATCAATAGGCAATAATTGGAATAAGCTCAACAAATATAGCTTTATTCATACGAGAGTCCAGAGTGTCTTGACAGACTCCCCTTTGGGCAGAGCATGTCACACATATTAGTTCTCTCTGTGCAAAACGGTATAGGAATACCCCAATTTTCGAAAGCTGATTCCTTTGGGAAACAAACCTCCTTAATTGTTGTACCCTATCAATATGTTCCACACAAACAAATGAAATTATTGTAAAATAAGCACATGACCGAGCATAAATAAAATTGCCCAAATTACATACGCACAATATGTATGCAACACTCCCACAAAATAAAATACGAAAGATATGTATTTTTGGGAGTTGCAAATATAATGTGTTGCATCAAATTATTTGTTAAACCCAACTAATGTGATGTATGGTAATGTGCCTACGAGAGTGATACCTATTTCCCACCAATAATTATGTGTCGGCCATAGATTGAAGCTAAAGGGTTTAAACAACTTAAGATTCAGCAGGCTTATATAGCAATTCCAAGATTTCACATTTCCATTAACAGCAAATGTCACATATATGTAGAATTGATGCAGCCAAGCACGGTATCCAAGATTCAGTAAATTGGTATATTAAATGCATATATAGGAAAAGGATTTGCCCATGCACATCAAAATTCTCATGACCAATTGAATACGTAAGAGGAAAAGTTGGAACAGAATATTATCTGTTATACACAAGGTAAGACTCTTGTAATTGAGTCATGGCCCCACATATAATTAACCAATTTCCATGCGATAGCCAATTTGTAGTGTTTATTTCTCAGCACGAAAAAAAAAAAAAGGATTAATGTCAAACTCCTAATTCCGAGATAAAAAATTATCAGAATTCAAGACTAATCTTAGAGCACAAGAAACTCATAATTACAGCAGGAATTCAAGATTAACTCAGTAAAGTTCAAGAAATTTAAATCACAGTAAATCGACAAGTTATTCGCGTATGAAAATATTTACGCATACATATCACAATTCACATATTGATAACAAAAATAATTATAAATCATGTTCGGAGATGCGGAATTTAAATCTCATAAGTCAAAGAACATCATATATTATCAGAATAGAAGCAATGATTAATCATGCTCACATATGCGAAATTTAAATTTCGAAAATCACAATAAATCAAGGAAAATCATGTATATCAAGTTATGGACTTAATGTGATAAAAGAATTTTAAATCTGTAGTTGATATTCACGTTAATTCAATAATCGCAATTAGGGTTCTAAATTCATGAATGTTTGGCTCTGATACCAACTGTAAGAAATAATTTTAAGGAGCCAGAATCACACCATGAATTTGAAACACCTAATAATTAGAAAATTAGAATTACTTGATTCCGCCATCTCTGGTGATCTCTCGTAATCCCCAAATCAACACCTCAAGCTACGTCTTCCTCTCCTTCTCTCACAACGGCAGTTGACAGCTTAATGGGAAAGCAATATCAGAACGTGGAGTGGAGAGGAGACCTAGCCACAATATATAAATTCCTAGAAGCCCTCCCATCACGGGTTTTCTAGAATGGGCCTACACCAGCTGTCGGACTACGTCTATTAAATCAGACCCTTTATCGAAAGTGGATTAATCAATGAGCCCATTTAGTCTTGTCTCAATTAACCGTATTATTTAGCCCGTTTTATTTAATACAATCATCAATTAATATAAATCCAACAAGAGAAATTCTTACAAATCATAGAGGGGACCTAGCGACAATATATAAATTCCTAGAAGCCCTCCCATCACGGGCTTTCTAGAATGGGCCTACACCAGCTGTCGGACTACGTCTATTAAATCAGGCCCTTTATCGAAAGTGGATTAATCAATGAGCCCATTTAGTCTTGTCCCAATTAACCGTATTATTTAGCCCGTACTAATTGGACTGTCCTGGACCAAAATGCATAATTGTTGTCGTTGAGTTTGATGTTAATTGTGGTTGTGTTGGTGGTTTCGGGTTGTTTTTGCCAGAAGAGCTCAGTCATTTGGGCAATGAATTCTGCCGGCAAATTAAGGTGAGGGATTTTGCTTTGTGGGTGAAGCCATTGGTAGGTGATATAAGCAAGGAATCCGATCCTTATTGGATCGAAATCCACTCTGATACCAGTGTTTTTGGAATCGGACCAGACCGGACGGTCGGACAAACAAACCGGTCAATACCCCAAAACCGTTCTTACCCCAAAACCGCTCTATTTTGTGAAAACCGCTTAAAACTGTGATTCGACCGGTAAAACCGGTGAACCGTTCACGGGTCATGCTAACCGTTCCGTTTTTGAAAAAACAATAAATTGAGAAAATTAAACCCAAATTTCTCTAATTTTCTATATTTTTCTTCATAATTTCTATATATTTTTTATCACCACTTTTTCAAAACCAATGTATTATGTGTTTTTCATTGGTACGAATCAAAACTTATGAATTTATGTTTTATTTTAGTTCATAATCTTTGTGTTTTAATTCATTGTTTATAACATTCTTATTTGAATATTAGATTTGTATATAAATTGAAAAAAATATAAAAATAAATTATAAAACAAATTTTATTATTTATTATTTTATATATTTAATATTTAGTATTATTTATGACATAATTATGACGTTAACGGTTTGATCATGGTTGACCCAACGGTTGATGAACCACTAACCCTTAACCCAGTTGATTTTCCAGTTCGTTTAACGGTCCGATCCTGAAAACATTGTCTGATACCATGTTAACAAAAGAAATTGGGGAAAAAACATTCATTGTATTGATTCTTTTTGTTGTATATGATACATTAGGGTACACAGTATTAATATAGGGAGAGTAGACCTACTAATCAGCTAATTACAAAAAATACAAGAGAATTGGAATTGCTTTGTAAATAAAGATTGAAGGGAGTGTATGCATGGAGTTTTTTTTTTTTTTGAAACCCAAGGTTGGGAAGACCTGCATTTGAACCTAAGAGCTCAACCATAATAGAGAAAAGACAATGCAACAATTTTCTTTTAACTTCTACCTAATATCTTAACAGCGCCGTTACTAGTGATGTTTCTACACACACACAAAAAAAAAAAAAGAATAGACAAAAAAATCAAAGTGTGCATGGTCATTCACATCCATCACCAACTGAAATAAAAATTGATTCGCAAAAGCTGTCAGAGACCCGTCACCGTTAAATCTCGGTTCTTGAATGTGACAAAGATGAAGACAGTTGGCTTCGGTGCCTGCCATTTCTTGCTGCGGAACTTGACGACTGATTTGGTGAAGATGACGAAGAGGCAAATCCACTGGAATGGCTTCTCAGCCTTTTCTTCTCGAAACTCTTGTCTTCAGCTCTAACATGTCGAACGTTAATTTGTCTCGTTCAAGCCCGCCGGAAGAACACAGTTGCAGAACAAACCAAGTCGAGCGAGGCGATTGACCCATCTAGGAATTGGTTTCCCAGTCAATCGAATGGTCACGTCGTTGCAGAAATGGTTGCAATTCTTGGTGATGAGATTATATGTATTGCCATAGTACTCTTCTCCTAATTTCTCCATGAACGCACGGACCTCTTTGGGACCCAAATCAGATCTTCCAACCAAGATTGATTTCCTAAATGTGAACCCAGGGCAATGCTTTGGTTCTACCTCAAATATCCCAGTCGTTGAAAGTTCGTGGGCGCCGAATGCATACTCAACACCATGAACTTGAACCCCAGAATGATAGATGCCAAGACCGAACCAGTAAGCATAGCCGTTCATGGGAGTGAGATCGTATACATTCAGGTACACCGGCACCGCCCCCGTCTTCCTCTTCCTCTTCCTCCCCATCATTCTCCGCAGCATCTTTAATCCTCGATCCTTATTTTCTCCAAAACTTCAGCTGCTCTTCACGAACCAAACAAATTAAAACCCTCGTCGAGAGTGTATGCATGGAGTTGTTTATATACAAGATACGTCCCATTTCCTTTTCTATTTGGATTCGGATTCACAACTACTTCTCCTTTTGTATTAGGATTAGGATTTCCTATGCGCACGCATACAACTATTTATTAATTAGTAGGAAACATGAAAACCTAATCAATCATATTAAACCTGTCATTTGATTTGTCAATTTTCTTAATGTATTCCTATTAATCACACCACAATTTGTCGTTACACCAATTTGACTAAACCAAATTCGCACTAAAATTACCCAAAAAATACTATTTCTTTTTTCTTCTTGACCAAGGAAGCATTATTGAGAATTTAGAGGTATTCCATTTCCTATATCTCTTACATCTCATGTTTGAAGTTTCACTCAAAATATTTACGCCAAGCGTCATGATAAACAACTGAATTAGGGTAAAAAATCTTTTAGTTTTTTTTATTTTTTTATTTTTATAATTCCAATTGTTCCTCTTTTTTTCTTTTTTAATATTTCTATTGTTTCTTCTTTTCTTATTATCTTTCCTTTACTAGATCGTTTAAACTAATAGGTAACACCAAAACTTATTACACATGCCTTTCCCAAAATTTTAAAAAGCAAAATAAATGAAGGATATTGGCGGCATGCCAACCTAAACAAACTTCCAATATCCTATCCTCTAATATATATCCTTCCAAAGTAAACGGGGCCTTAAAAACTAATACGCGTGCGTAATTGAGATTAAAGTCGCTCTCCTTAGATTAAAGTGGTTGAGACTGGTGTAATTAATTATTAGCGGCTCAAATTATGGTGGCGTTTAAGAACGAGCAATACTCCTTGGTCGAATTATATGAGGTTTAGAGATATTGGCTCAAAACATTCGAGCATGGCCCCGCCTGCACTACAATCTCATTCGCATACTTGGCGTCGCCTTTGTGGCATATGGAGTGAAACTGAGCATAACATCTTCCGGGCGTTGGGCCAAGGAAGGGTGTTTGTTTGGCTTGATCATTGGCAGAATGATAATCTGCAATTACAGAATGATAATACAGATCATCTGCCTCTTCGAGTCCGAGATTTTTGGTCTAATGAGAGCTGGGATGTGGATCTTTTGACAACAAAGATAGGGAGCGACTCTGTGCTGCAAGTTACTAAGGTGTTTGGAGTACTGACCTTACACCTACCATTACGGTGTTTCTCTGGAGGCTACTTCATATCGGTTACCAGTTGACGAGAGATTGCACAGTAAAGGAATGTTGTTCCCTTCGAAATGTCAATGTTGCAACCAACTAGAGACAATAGAACACCTGTTCGTAACAAGTGATAAGGCTAAGTCTGTATGGATGCATTTTTCCGAGATTTTCGGAGTGAATTTGATTGGAGTGAACCATAGTTCGCAGTCGTGTTCATGGGAAATGGAATGGAGGGCACCGTTCCAGTTCCATCGTCATGCCATGGAACGGTCGCTGCAATCAATGGCGAAGCCACAGCTTCACGAGGATGTGCAATTGACGCCCCTCAACTTTTTTTTTTTTTTTTAATCTATATATATATATATATATATATATATGTATGTAATTTTATGGAGTTTTTCATTATTGACCCCCCTCACCAAAGCTAAAATTAATACTAGTGAGGTCAATATAATAAATTATTCTGACCAAAAAAAAAAAAAAAAACAATATAATAAATTATTAAAGATTGAGATCATACAAATAATACATGAGTTATATATACCCAACCTTGTGTTATTCGAAATGAGCGTCAAAAACCCTTTGTTATATAAAATCTCATAAAAAACCTTGTATTTTTTTTAATTTTGTACAGAAAATCTTATGACCGAATGCTCGGATTCAGCGAATTTTCTTTACAAAAGTGTGTTTTCTATATACCAACTTTTGATTTATGTCTTTCCTTTCGTGTTTTGCTCCCTAATAAGAAATTTTGTGGTATTTATATTCTTCATTTATTTCTTGTATATATCATTCCAAATATTTTCTTTTATATACTATTATATTTCATTGCAAATATTTTTTTGTCTATTTTTTGTTTTTATTTTCGTGAATAAAGGCAACACGTTTCACTCAAACAACGTGTGAGGGTTTTTTATGTTTATTTTTATAAAACACGGGATTTTTTATGCTAATTTTTAAAACATAGGGTTTATCTTGCATTTTCGATATTTCACAATATATATATATATATATATATATATATATATATATATATATATATATATATATATATATATATATATATATATATATATATATATATATGAAAAGCCTAATATGACCCCCCTAAATCAAATTTCTGTGGCAATTCATGGAACGGAGGGTATTTTTACCATAAATATAATTTGATTAATGTACCAAAACAAATAGAAGTTTATCCACTATCATATAATACCACAAAAAATTTTAATTATCTCTTTTATGAGGAGTAGTGGAATTGATGAACGTAAGAATAAAATGATTGTATAATGGCTATGCATTCGAAAAATTATCACCATAACATACATATTAATTTTTATATTTATGCTATTGATTACAAATATTTTTATCTGAGCGACTACATTGATAATTCGTATAATTCATGAATGTAGTACCAACTTAAAGAAATATATACAACAACATTAAAATATCATTCTGCAACATAATAATTGTTAAGATAAATTACTCATAAATAAAAGTATTAAATATCAACTAATATTATTTTCAATAAAAAATCTGAAATTTTAAAACATAATATATTAAATACAAATTCACAATTATAATATTCATTATTCATATTATTTAATTTAATTTTTATAATTATATAAAAATGATGGACTCAATTATTAGTCCAAATTCTTTAATTTTTTAATAATCTTTCATTAGCCGAACAAATAAAAAATTATAGCCCACTAGTTCTTTAGCTCACTATTCATTCAATTGAATAAAAAATAAAAAACCTAGCTCTCTGTCTCCTTCCTCATCGTTCACTGTCGACTTAGGGATGGCAACGAGCCGAGCTTTGTCCTTTTTCTGGGCTCGGGCTCGGCTCGACCAAGGCTCGAGACAGGCTCGGCTCGAGGCTCGACCATAATGTATTATTTTTGATAAAAAAAAATAATTTTTTTAATAATTTAATATATTTTTATATATAATAATATATATTAAATGAATATATATAATAAATATATTCATTTTTTATTCATTTTGTATAAAATTTAATAAATATATATTATATTATATATTAATTAAATATTTATATATATAAAAAATAAAAATATTATTTTTTAATTAAATATATGGGCCCGCGAGCCACGAGCCAAGGCTCAGAGTGCTTGAGCACGGGCTCGGCTCGTTGCCATCCCTAGGACTCGATTAGGGATGTAAACGAGCCGAGCTTTCACGTTTTTCCTGGTTCGGGCTTGGGCTCGCCCATAAAAAGGTCGGCTCGGCCTTGGATCGCGAGCCAACGAGCTAAAAGTGGGGGTGGCTCGGGCTTGGCTCGCATGCAAGTTCTGTTAGGAATAGTGCCCTAGAAAGCCGATTGTATATCCGCTTTGTGCTTTTCCTTATTGTAATCACAGACAATCTTTGAATGAAATAACGAATTGAGGCAACACTTCTTTATATGCTCTTGTTTGGTATGCGTTTACTTTTGCTGTGCATGTATGAGAACTCCCCTAATCCTGATGACTTTTAGGACTCTACCATTTAGGTGAAATGGTTCATGAAACGAGCCCTATATCACATAAGTCATGATTAGTAAAATACTCCAAGCCGATGAGTCCTACAGACAGTGGGAGTGTCAACCTGACTCCTCTAAGGCTTGCTTGTGGGATCACGCCCTTAAGAAGGACCACCTTGTTTCATGGAGGTGCAAAGTGTATAGTTGATACGTGCGTGATACATGAGGGTGCTTACTTTAATAAGTAAGTTCACTGAGGTGCCCCGTGTGAGAACATTCCTAAATGGGAAAGGAAGTTTCTATTTCAGGAAATGGAAACTTCCAGATTAGGAAATATCTCACGAGTCATTGATGTGATTAATTGATCCTTAGACTTGAGGTTCCTTGTCACTTTATGAGTTAACTCTGTAGTCTTAGGTATAAGCTTTAAAGGGTGTCGCCTTAGACAACTGATTCAAGGCTTATGCTGGGGCTGCACAAGTGATTCATGAAAGTGAATGAGAATCAAGAAAGGACCTACACTTGCATTTGCAAGGTGATCTCTTATTGTGTAAGTCATTCATATGCCATATGGAGTCCTTGGCCAAGGCAGTGGATCAAGATATCAAGAAAAGGGTTTCTTGGATTGAGATCAAATGGATATGAAATGCACTTAGCTTTAAGACCGGATTAATAGGGTTCTGATTATTCCCTTGCCCTAGATCTTGGTTGAGAGATAGTAAGTAGGAGGATTGTATCTCACATGATTCAATGACTTAAAGGTTCTGTCGAATCCAAACATTCCAATTCAGCTAGGGGTTAAACACCTGTTGCTAGACTATGGTCGTTTAATCTGTGGACTGATTAATTAATTAGTGAATTAATTAATTGGGGTCACTGCTAATTGAATTGAGAACCTAGAGGGTCACACACAACAACTTGGTTACATGAGTTGAGGCTTGAAAATGATTAAACGAGTTAATCGGACCAAGAGGGTTCCACACGTGTGAATTCACACGTGTGGATCACGTGAGTGACACGTGTCACTGTGACACGTGTCACACACGTGTATATATATATATATATTATATATATATATTAAATAATTAATTAGTTAATTATTTAATAGACTTTGGTTTAATTTTGAATTAAAAAGAAAGTCTAATTTTGGAGAAAATAATCTAGTTAATTAATTATGAATTAATTAATTAGATAAAATAAGTTATTTATTTTATAATAAATAAAGTATAAAATTATCCAAAAATAGTTTGGATATTTTTAAGCTCTCTTCAAAGTTGACTAGAATTAGAATTCAAAGTCAAGGTTGAAAAATACTTGATCCTCAAGTAATAGGAGAGAGGGACCAAAATCCTAGCCCATAAAGGACTAGGAATTTCGGCAACCCCTTGCCTATATATAGGGGAGCTCGAGCTCCCCTTTAGAGCGAATAGACAATTCTTGGTTCATGTGTTGAACACCTTCCTTTCTCCAAGATTAAATCAAACCCTAGGTTAAGCCCAAACACTAACTAGAGAACTAGCATCCTTACTAGTTAGATTGTGATCAAGTTGGTGGACTTTCTCTAGAGACTTCAAGTTAGAAGTTTGAAGATTCGAGCTTTACCAAGGAGAGGGGATCAAGCCGCGTGAAGAGCGTTCTTGGGTGGCTTGAAACGCTTCAAGAAAGAATAATAGAAAAGTAAGTTTTCTATCTTTACGAATTTGGTTACACGATTGCGAGTTCAAGGTCCTTTTGTTGGGAAAATTTTTTAAATTCCGCTGCTTTCTGATTCGTATTTCCCAACAAGTGGTATCAGAGCCACCTCGTTAATCGTGTTTCTGATTCGTCTCAATTATTCTGAATTTGGTAGAAATTCTTAGGCTTAGATGCGAATTAGGTATTCATGAGTTCTTTTAGAAAGCCTGAATTACGAAACTGTAATTTTTCCTGAATTTCTAAAACTGTTTTCTCAAATCGTGTTTTTTGAAAAATTGTTTTAGTTGAAATTTGTTTAAATCGAATTTTTTAATTTTGGATTGAAACGGGTTTTGGAGAAACCCGGAAATACGAAACGGGACACGAAAAGAATGGGATTGGGCGTGCTAGCACGTCGCACGCCCAAACCCCATTACCGCCGCCCAGCCCTCCCGCATCCGCGCGGGAGGCCTCCCCGCCCGCCTAGGCGCCCTGCTCGCCTGTCCCGCAACCGTGCGGGACAGCCGCCTGCTCCTCCCGCAACCGCGCGGGAGCGCCCGCCCAGGGATGGGCGGGACTGCCTGCCCGCGCCGCACATCTGCGCGCAAGGGCGCGCCTGGCGCGCGCACGCTGGCGGCAATCGCTGCCGGCTGTGCGCAGCGCTGGCGCGCGCCTAGCGCGCGCTCCTGCGCGGCGGGCGGGCGATCCCGCGTCATCCCGGGCCCGTGCATTCGTGTTTTCGTGTTTCGTGTTTTTCGGTCCGAAAAATCCCGATTTAATTTTATTTTAATTTTATCTTTTAAAATCAGTTTTGGTAAAATAAAATTATTTTAAAATTTTGATTAAATTGGGATTTTTGAGAAATTAAAGCGATTTGGTTTTTTGGAAAAATTATGAATATTATTTTCTGAAAATAATGAAAGAATAAAATTATTAATTTTGGAAATTAATTGGAATTTTATTAGTTTAATGTTTTTCGGGTTTTATTGAAAAGGCTCTTGAACAAGAATTGCATCTAAGTCGTGTTTTGAGTCATTAGGACTTGAAACGAGAATTTTAATTTATTGGCTAAATTTAAATTCTCGCAAAAGCATGTTAGGTGATCATGGGTTTAGATCTATGTATGGTTTTAATTTATGCACATGAATGGTTTCAATTGGGGTTGGAGCCCTATAGTTGCGTTTTTCAATTGAGGTTGGAGCCTCACTTATGTGCGTACTGTTATGTGATTTATTATGTGGCTTTCCATATTACTGTTTTTGAGGCCGGGGTATGCCCCGTGTAATTGTCTAAGGCCAATATGAAGATTGAGCCTTATTACTTTATGTCTTTTTCTTTTTATTGTAATTTGAGAGTAGAGATAGGTGGTGAGGTTTTATTTTCATTTTGGAGACAATGCACCCATGGAGTAAGATGGACCACATTCAAGTAACAAGGAGGCCATAAGTGAAGACCCCTCAAAATGTTAGGGAGGGGAATCTCAATTGTTAAATGTAATAGAGATAGGGCTCGTATTTTGTTACCGCTTTCCCTTATGTGATTTGAACTGTTTATGTGGCATGTATGTTAGAAATTGTGATTGTGGAGTGGCTCCCACATATCACGCATAAGATAGGTAGAACCCATGATCATTACATGTTAGTATCATGCTAGGACATGTTATCTGTTTATGTGCTTGTTTGAAATGCATTTAAGTGTACTTGCATTAATCAAGACTAATAAAATTGGATAACATATATGTTGGTGAGGTCGAACCGGACAACTCTCCGGTTGATTCGAAAATTCCCATTAAATATTAAGCTGATTTCGAACAAATAGGTGTTTAATTCGAGATGCAAATTTTGAATTAAATTCCTAGCATTCCATCAATAGGTTTTAAGTTTAGTAAGTAAAGCTAGTTATTGTCCGCGAGTCGTGGGATAGCTAGTGGAGCTTATTAGTTCTTAGTTACCTAATTAATCATTTCAAATGATCAATATTTCGTGGTCAATTTTAGCAAGGGCGATGTCCGCGAGTCGTGGGTCGTTCGAACTAAGTTTTGGTCATGATCTTATGATTGATGGGTCTAGCTTAACGCCTAAGTAAATATGGATGTCGCACGAGTCGTGGGTCCATATTGAAAGATAGGTGATGCAAAAACAATTACTAAGAGTTCTAAAGGTGTTAGAATTGGTAAGTTGTACCTACCTAGGGTTCTTACTTAGAATGTCCGCGAGTCGTGGGTTCGAGGTAAAATGCCTAGGATCTTAGTACCCATTGGGAAACGTGTTCCTCTTAGATCTTTGGGAATTCTAGATCTTTGAAAAACAGTGGGAGCTACAATAGATTAAAGACCTTATCTTTTGTATATCGTTATAATTCAGCATGCTCACTAGTTCTCTGTTTTACCATTTAGGTCGTAGATTCTGTGATTCTCTACGTGTTTTGAAATGGCAACCAAAAACCCTCTTGTATCGATCCTCGAGTCAAACAAGTTGACTGGTCCCAACTATTCTGATTGGCTGAGGAATCTAAAAATCATTTTAGATTCTGAGAAGAGAACTTATGTTCTCTTCGAAGGGGAGCCTACTCCTGAAGGGGAGGCTCCCACTCGGGCCGAGCGGGACGCGATTCAGAAGTGGAAGGATGATAATCTCCAAGCCCGTTGCCTTATGTTGGCTAACATGTCTCCGGACTTGCAAAGACAACATGAGGCCATGGAATTTGCTTGGGAGATTTACGACCACTTAGAGCAACTTTACCGCCCTCATGAACGTGTTACAAGGTATAACACTTCAAAGGAATTATTCCACTTGAGAATGAGGGAAGGTTCAAGTGTCCATGAATATGGACTCAAGTTTCTTGCCCTTACTGAGAAACTTGCCTCCATGGACATGCCGCTGAAAGATGAGCTTTCAGTGGATTTGTTGCTAGCTTCGCTCCCACCATCATTCAACCCATTTGTCCTTAACTTCAACATGAATCATGCTGGTGCTACTGTAGCTGAGCTGATTAGTCAGCTTGTGACTGCTGAAAGCACGATCAAGAAGGACAATAAGGTTTTGATGGTGAATGCTCCATCTTCCTCTTCTGGGCCTTCTAAAGGTAAGGGCAAGAAAGCCCAAAAGAAGAAGAAGAAACCCCTTAGGCCCACTGGTGGCATTTCGAAGGGGAAGGCCCAAAAGAAGAAGCGTGATCAGAAAGAGGATGTTTGCTTCCATTGTGGCAAAGCGGGACATTGGAGGAGAAACTGCCCAGAGTACAAGGCTACTCTAAAGAAAGGTATCTTTCTCGTTGAAGTAAATCTGTCTATTAATTCTAGTTCTTGGGTACTTGATACCGGTTGTGGAACTCATATCTGTAATGATGTACAGATGCTAAGTGAAGTCCAACAACTCAAAGAAGGAGAATGTGTCTTAAAGATCGGCGATGGCTCAAACGTTGAAGCTCGAGCTTTAGGCACAATTAGATTAGATTTAGGTAGTTTTGAGTTAGTATTAAACAAAGTCCTTTATGTACCGAACATTATTCGTAATATAATTTCAGTTCCAATATTAGATTGTGAAGGTTATGAAACTTATATTAAGAATGGTAAATATTTTATCAAACGGAACAACTCTTCCGTTCATATCGGTACTCTAAGTAATGGACTTTACCTAACTCAAAATATCAATATTATGAATATACAACGAGAAACAAAGCGTAAGAGAGATGACCAAGTTTCAGCTCCCTTATGGCACGCTAGATTAGGACACATTTCCAAGAACAGAATTAGCAAGATAAACACTTTAGGATCATTCTCTGAAAATGATCTAAGAGAGTTGACTTCTTGCGAATCCTGTCTCAAAGGAAAAATGTCCAAAGTCCCTTTTAAAGGAACTGTGGAACGTGCCACTGAGGTTTTGGATTTGATCCATACTGATGTTTGTGGACCGCTTAGTGTAAGCACAAGAAACAATCATCAGTATTTCATAACCTTCACTGACGACTTTAGTCGGTATGGTTATGTATACTTAATGAAGTATAAATCTGAAGCTTTTGAGAAATTCTTAGAATTTCAGAAGGAGGTTGAGAACCAAACTGGTCACAAGATAAAAGCACTTCGATCTGATCGAGGAGGCGAATATCTTAGTGAAGAATTCCTTAATCATCTCAAAGGTAATGGGATTATCTCTCAGTGGACTCCTCCGGGAACTCCTCAGCTTAATGGAGTTTCTGAGAGAAGGAATCGAACCCTACTTGATATGGTTCGTTCCATGATGAGTTTCACTGACTTACCGCCTTCTTTCTGGGGTTATGCCCTAGAAAGTGCAGCAAAGATTTTGAATCTTGTTCCCTCTAAGTCAGTCCCTAAAACGCCCTATGAAATGTGGCATGGTAAAATCCCTAGTTATTCTTACTTAAGAATTTGGGGTTGTCCTGCTTACGTGAAGAGGACAGTGGGAGATAAGTTAGAATCTCGTTCTAACTTATGCTACTTTGTAGGTTATCCTAAGGAATCCATAGGATACTACTTCTATGATCAATCTGAACAAAAGGTGTTTGTTTCCAGAAATGCCACTTTTCTTGAGGAACCGTTCCTTAAAGAAAAGAAAGGCAAGATCATAGAATTAGAAGAAGTACAAAGTGACCCCATACCACCCACTGAAGAAACGTCCCACTCTGATCAACTACAACCAATCACGAATTTCGATACACATGTAAATCCTCCTCTAAGGCGTTCTGAACGTACTCCTAGACAGCCGGAGAGATGGTATGGATTCTTCCATGAAATCTCTCAAAAGGATAATGATCCTTCAACATATGAGGAGGCACTTTCAGATTCTGACTCTGAACAGTGGATAGAAGCCATGAAATCCGAAATGGATTCCATGAACTCCAACCAAGTTTGGACCTTGGTAGATTTGCCTGATGGGGTCAAACCCATAGGTTGCAAATGGATCTTTAAGAGAAAGCTTGGAGTTGATGGAAGCATTGCAGCCTACAAAGCAAGACTGGTTGCAAAAGGATTCACTCAGAGACCCGGTGTGGACTTTGACGAAACCTTTTCACCAGTTGCAATGCAAAAGTCCATTCGAATCATGCTTGCCATTGCTGCATATTATGACTATGAGATATGGCAAATGGATGTGAAAACTGCCTTTCTCAATGGTGACATTGACAAAGACATTTATATGGAGCAACCCATAGGTTTCACATTCAGTGGGAGTGAGCAAAAGGTTTGCAAACTCCAAAGATCAATCTATGGATTGAAACAGGCTTCTAGGAATTGGAACATTCGATTTGATGAATCAGTCAAAGCGTTTGGCTTCATACAAATTTCGAATGAGTCATGTGTGTATAGAAAGGAATTGGAGACCTCAGTGCAATTCTTAGTACTTTATGTTGATGACATCCTTCTTATTGGGAATTCGAAGGATGACATGAAAGTGACTAAGTTGTGGTTATCGAACCAATTCGAGATGAAAGATCTTGGTGATGCGTCCTATATCCTTGGAATTAAAATCTATAGAGATAGATCTAGAAGGTTAATAGGACTATCACAGTCGATGTACATTGACAAAGTATTGAAGAGATTCAATATGGAGTCGGCAAAGGTTAAGAACCTTCCTATGAGTGTAGGAACATGTCTTTCAAGGAAAATGTGTCCTAAGACTAACCTTGAGAAGGAAAGAATGACTCATACACCTTATGCATCAGCAATAGGTAGCATAATGTATGCAATGTTATGTACTCGACCGGATGTGGCTTATGCACTTAGTGTAACAAGTCGTTTCCAATCTGACCCTGGAGATGGTCACTGGGCTGCCGTGAAGAATATTCTTAAGTACTTGAAAAGTACTAAAGATTTATTCTTAGTTTACGGAGGTCAGAAAGATCTTACTGTCGAAGGATACTGCGATGCAAGCTTTGCATCTGACTTAGATGATTTTAAGTCAATGTCAGGATACATTTTCTGCCTAAACGGCGGAGCAGTGAGTTGGAAGAGTTCCAAGCAAACTACCACTGCTGATTCGACCACTGAGGCCGAATACTTAGCTGCAAATGATGCAGCTAAGGAAGGTGTTTGGATTAGAAACTTCATTCAAGAATTGAATGTTGTTCCTAGCATGAAAGACCCCATTACTGTGTTTTGTGACAACACTGGGGCGGTTGCTCAAGCAAGAGAACCAAGATCTCACCAACGGACCAAGCACATTATGAGGAAGTATCACCTAATCCATGATATTATCAAAAGAGGAGATGTGCTAATTGAGAGGGTCACATCAGCAGAGAACGTGGCAGATCCACTTACTAAACCCCTTAGTCGAGAAGCTTTCCAAGGTCATCTTCAGAAGATGGGACTTAGAGTAGCTTTAGAATGGCTTTGACGGGCAAGTGGGAGATTGTTAGGAATAGTGCCCTAGAAAGCCGATTGTATATCCGCTTTGTGCTTTTCCTTATTGTAATCACAGACAATCTTTGAATGAAATAACGAATTGAGGCAACACTTCTTTATATGCTCTTGTTTGGTATGCGTTTACTTTTGCTGTGCATGTATGAGAACTCCCCTAATCCTGATGACTTTTAGGACTCTACCATTTAGGTGAAATGGTTCATGAAACGAGCCCTATATCACATAAGTCATGATTAGTAAAATACTCCAAGCCGATGAGTCCTACAGACAGTGGGAGTGTCAACCTGACTCCTCTAAGGCTTGCTTGTGGGATCACGCCCTTAAGAAGGACCACCTTGTTTCATGGAGGTGCAAAGTGTATAGTTGATACGTGCGTGATACATGAGGGTGCTTACTTTAATAAGTAAGTTCACTGAGGTGCCCCGTGTGAGAACATTCCTAAATGGGAAAGGAAGTTTCTATTTCAGGAAATGGAAACTTCCAGATTAGGAAATATCTCACGAGTCATTGATGTGATTAATTGATCCTTAGACTTGAGGTTCCTTGTCACTTTATGAGTTAACTCTGTAGTCTTAGGTATAAGCTTTAAAGGGTGTCGCCTTAGACAACTGATTCAAGGCTTATGCTGGGGCTGCACAAGTGATTCATGAAAGTGAATGAGAATCAAGAAAGGACCTACACTTGCATTTGCAAGGTGATCTCTTATTGTGTAAGTCATTCATATGCCATATGGAGTCCTTGGCCAAGGCAGTGGATCAAGATATCAAGAAAAGGGTTTCTTGGATTGAGATCAAATGGATATGAAATGCACTTAGCTTTAAGACCGGATTAATAGGGTTCTGATTATTCCCTTGCCCTAGATCTTGGTTGAGAGATAGTAAGTAGGAGGATTGTATCTCACATGATTCAATGACTTAAAGGTTCTGTCGAATCCAAACATTCCAATTCAGCTAGGGGTTAAACACCTGTTGCTAGACTATGGTCGTTTAATCTGTGGACTGATTAATTAATTAGTGAATTAATTAATTGGGGTCACTGCTAATTGAATTGAGAACCTAGAGGGTCACACACAACAACTTGGTTACATGAGTTGAGGCTTGAAAATGATTAAACGAGTTAATCGGACCAAGAGGGTTCCACACGTGTGAATTCACACGTGTGGATCACGTGAGTGACACGTGTCACTGTGACACGTGTCACACACGTGTATATATATATATATATTATATATATATATTAAATAATTAATTAGTTAATTATTTAATAGACTTTGGTTTAATTTTGAATTAAAAAGAAAGTCTAATTTTGGAGAAAATAATCTAGTTAATTAATTATGAATTAATTAATTAGATAAAATAAGTTATTTATTTTATAATAAATAAAGTATAAAATTATCCAAAAATAGTTTGGATATTTTTAAGCTCTCTTCAAAGTTGACTAGAATTAGAATTCAAAGTCAAGGTTGAAAAATACTTGATCCTCAAGTAATAGGAGAGAGGGACCAAAATCCTAGCCCATAAAGGACTAGGAATTTCGGCAACCCCTTGCCTATATATAGGGGAGCTCGAGCTCCCCTTTAGAGCGAATAGACAATTCTTGGTTCATGTGTTGAACACCTTCCTTTCTCCAAGATTAAATCAAACCCTAGGTTAAGCCCAAACACTAACTAGAGAACTAGCATCCTTACTAGTTAGATTGTGATCAAGTTGGTGGACTTTCTCTAGAGACTTCAAGTTAGAAGTTTGAAGATTCGAGCTTTACCAAGGAGAGGGGATCAAGCCGCGTGAAGAGCGTTCTTGGGTGGCTTGAAACGCTTCAAGAAAGAATAATAGAAAAGTAAGTTTTCTATCTTTACGAATTTGGTTACACGATTGCGAGTTCAAGGTCCTTTTGTTGGGAAAATTTTTTAAATTCCGCTGCTTTCTGATTCGTATTTCCCAACAAGTTCGTCCGAGCCGAGCCCACGAGCTAAAAAGAAAACCCTCAACAGACCAATTTTTTCCCCAGATTTAAACCCTTTTATTCTTTTTGCACCAAGTCTGAATCCTTTTCCTGATATACACATATATATATATATTATATTACATTCATATATATATATATAAATGTGTACGACTTGTATATATTACTATATATATATATAATATATATATTTTTTAAATTATAGCTTAGCTCGCGAATCGGCTCGTGAGCTATGAGCTACAAAACATCTGGCTCGGGTTCCACGAGTCGAGTCATGGCTCGACTCGGCTCGCAGACAACGAACCCAAGTGCGAGCTTTCATCGAGCCAGCTCGCTAAGCTCGCGAGTTGGCTCGACTCGTTTGCATCCCTACAGTCGACGACAATCTGGAAATGGATAACAGGCCCTTTCATTCCGTTCCATTGACAAATAACGTCGTTCCACTCTGATTCTGACTGATAAAATGGGGTGGAACGCCGTTCCAGCCGATTTCGTGGCGTTCCACCCTCGATCCAATATACCGACGTTTCATACCCGTCAAGGTGGAAAAACAGTGACCGTTCCGGGGAACCATGGATTGAACTTTCCAACTATGGTCCTCCAAGCGTGGATTTTCTCCACGGTTTTTAGTTGTAACAATCACATCGGGGCGTTTGTACCATGCTTGATTTTATGGTATATTTGAACAGAACGCAACTGGGCTAAACATAATGGATGTAGTTTCTTGACTTACAACATCTTCCGGCAGGTAAGAGGACATTTGTTCCGTATGGGTCTTACTCATCATATGAGACGTCGATCTTGGAAGGGGGACATTCGACGAGCTAAAGAATTTGGCATTAGACTTGAGCGAACAAACGAGCTCCGATGCAAACTAGTTAGATGGATTCGACCACAACATGGATTAATGAAGCTTAACATTGATGGAGCTTCACGTGGTAATCCAGGGCTGGCGGGAATTGGCGGAGCTATAAGAGACCATAACGGCGATGTGATTGGTGCTTTCAGTACGGGGATAGGAATATCTACCAAAACCAAGGCTGAAATGGCTGCCCTTAAAGAGGGCCTTAAGATGGCGGATGTGTTGGCTTGTTCAAGTTTGGGGATCGAGGTTGATGCTCAGGTGGTGATGGCAATTAATATCTATCGTTGATCATCTAGAAATATATAAATTCAGCAGAAAATCATGGACTTTTATCAAGTGGTGGGATCAATAAAGATAACCATTACCCATCTTTATAGGGAAGGGAATGGCCTTACAGACCGGTTAGCTACTCTGGGTACGGATCGGCAAACATGTTGTTGAGAAAATGGGAGAAATGGGATCAGAATGACACGGGTAGTCCCTGTCCTTAAAGTGTTAATCGCCCCTACTCTCTGGGAAGTGTGCTAAAGGTTGCAGACGATTTACTTTTAGGATATATGTCAAGCTGGAAAGAGATGAATTCAGACAATAGCAATTTGCCAGAATTCAGGTGAGTTTTGCTGTGTCTATTTCAGGTGAGGGAAGGAGCTATTTATAGCTCTCAAGTGTTGGCCAAAAATAAAACTGCAGTGGGAATATTGAATGGATTAATTTCAGGTGTAATGACCTGAAATTCAATCCCAATGAATGCCCACTTCTCAGCTGTTACAGATGCCAACGGACTGATTGGATGTATCTGGACATTGGTTCAAAAGTCTAAACTTTTGGACTGGACTAGGCCGGCTCTGGCTCAAAAAGTAAGGCTCTGGGCTCGGAGGCGAGGCTCCTAGCGACGATGCGCACGTGCGAAGTGCAAAGTGCGCCATCAAACGCCACACTCGCCCATGCCCGGCCCCGGCCCCGTGCCCGTGTGCGCGCGCGTAGGCTGTGCGGTGCACCGCACCGCGAGTGAGCCCATTAGTCCTCTCTTGGGTCCCATAATTTAATAACACATACAACATTATAATATATAAAGCTGTCTGCTTAGTGTTATTTTTCCAATGTGGGACACAATAACCAATACATATTTTCCAAACAACCTTTGATATGCCTTTGCATAATTAATGATTAATCCTCCACCAATTAATCATATATATATTAATTCTCCAACAATTAATTATATATATATGCACAACATATTCAACACATGTTGGTCATATCCTGAAGATCCTATGCTGCCAGAGGTAAAAGGCACTATTAGAATTGATAAATGAAATTTACCCAATTTTAGAATTAATTAATTCGTCAAACGGAAGTGCACGTATCGCAAACAAGTAATTTAGAAAAGTTGAGTGTCGATCCCACGAGAAACTAAATAAATTCAGATTGAGTATTAAACTAATGCAACCTGATTTTATTCAGACAACCGAATTATATGAATTTGACTCGTCGCTCTATCCTAATGAAATCATATCAATCAGTTGCTAGGTTTTAATCACAAATCGTTACAAGTTTCTCCCGAAGTCAAGTCCCGCTGTTCTCACTATTACAACTCCATGCATATCCCTATGCATGTTATCAATAAACAAGAACGAATCAAGCTCTAGTTCGGATCAACCTACCTAAGGTGATTAAGTATATCTCTATCCTAATCACAATCAAATTATTCGACTCTGCAAATAATTGAACAAAGGCTCTTATATCTCTAACCTCTCCTAACTTATCTAACTTATCTCTCCCGAGCTTCGCTAAGAGTTAAAATTACGATTCAATTGGTGGCCAAGCAACTAAATCGAATAAACACACAATATAAAAAATAATTGAATTTCATACTATTCAAAAGTCAAGAAACAACGAGGTTCAAATTAAACAAGGGGTTCATCCATAATCCTAGAAATCTAAATTAGTTCATAACGAATTGAATTGAAAACATAAATAAACTAGAGTTCACCATCAAGAAAGCTTAAAGAAAGAAAAACTTCATAGACAAAGTCTTCAATCTTCAACTTCTTGGCGTAGATCTCCAATCTTGGTATAGCTCCGGTTAATTCTACGTGAAAAACTAGTAACGGCGTGTTCTCTCCATCCCAAAGTCTACCTGAAAGACGTCTTATATATCCCCTACACGTCCCAGATGCTGGCAAAGTTGAAAAGGAAAAGAAAATTATGTTCTGATCAAAATAGGACTCTTTCACTCGTCAGCCTCCATGTTCGAACATACAGACGTTCATGCTCGAACATAAAATCTCACATACTTTCTGTTCTGGCTCATTTTGCAACACAGCAGCTCATGTTTGAGCATATACTCTGTTTTTCTAAAATTTGTACAAAAGTCCTTCCTTTTCCTTCCTTTTGCTATTTACACCCCTAAGTCCTGCAAAACGACGATTTGAACGAATATGTAACAAACACATGGAGAGAACACCCCTAAGTCCTGTAAAGTCGACCTTTTGAGTTACATCCCTTTATTATTTAACAAATATGTAACAAACACATGGAGAAAACATTTAAGAATACCACAGTTTCAAGCAAGGTACTTTAACAATATCAGATTAAACGAATAACAGAAACAAGTCAAAATTAAACATCAAGCAGAGTGTATAACGAGTGACACAAGATGTATCTGAAGTTACTTCAAAAACATGCATGTTAACATTAAACTCAAAGAAACATTGGATTCTCCGAAATAAATAAAAAGAAGTAAAAGCTTTTTCAACGGACAACGGCTACATCCTGTCAACTTATTGACCAATAGCATACAATAGATTTTCGAAGATGTGAATACAATCACTTTCTATGAAGTTAGTTGCAGCTAGTGTAGAGGGAAAGTAAACAGAACGTACAGATTACTCAATGGTCAACTTCAGTATCAAAAGATTTGAATAATACAACAAAAGACAGTTGATGAAGCACTCACCTGATGGAATAGTCTTACATTCAATGTCCTTAGCTTAATCTGACTTATTATTTAAACAAATTACAGATGGAATCTAGAAACTAGGCTGTACATGTCTTATCATGAATATTTCTTGTTGCCAAGTAAGACTTACAAAGGTGGAGGGATAGGGCAGGTATTTATGCAATCTACTAAAACTGGCCATTGCAGCAGGAAAAATTTACAAAAAAATAATACTTATGGAAATTTGTTTGGGGCAAAATGACAAACACTTGGAGCACATGTTCTCAAGCTCAGTGTTATCTAGAAAATCATGGAATGCAATCCTGGCTCCAATATTATAAACTAAAAAGGTAAAGAACAATAATAATTTCTATAACATTCAACCAAAAATTCAATAATGAATACCACGAATGATAGAAACCCAGCACGGAGAACTAACTTGAGCTCATTCCCCCTAACCAGGACAACACCACATCCCAAAATATGCAAATGCTTCAAGATCTTGAGATTATTATTCGTCTTAATCGCGTCTCTGATTCAAACCTTCTGATACCTCTTTTCGATGCGTGTTTAGAGAAAGAATTCTGAAATTAAGGAAAAGACTTCTCCCGTTTGTCAGAATTTTGAGGTTAGGGAATATGATTTCTTGAGTTTTTTTAGATTAAGGAAAAATTTTCTTGTACTGATTTATTTGTCGTGAGATTCCGGTGAAATATGGGAGAGAAACCTGTTTTTTGCAGTGGATGCTTGGAAGGTTGAAGCAAAAGACTTGTGAAAGTAGAGAGAGAAAAGGTGAGATAACCAACGTTAATTGGAAATTGAGGATTGTATTCAATATTAAATGTCTTTTATTTTGATTGTCATGTGGCATAAATCTAAAGCTTAAAACAGGAGATATAACAGGCTTGTATAACAGGGGATCTCAAGCCGTCCAGTCAGCATGGAATTTTTTGTCAGGGTAGAATAATATTCAATATTCCAACATATTTTTGCATATATGTTGCATGATTTCGTCTCGTGCGTGAATGAAATTTCATTACTTTTTTATTAAATTGACATTTGAATAACCCGTGGCACACTGCATACGCGCACGTTTAGAATCAAAATTTGCAAACTTCCTGTAAAACTGTAATGCAGATTTAGTGATAACTGTATTATATTTATTATTTAATTAATTATTTTTTCAAATTTTTTATTAATCACAAGATGAGTATACTCATTCTGGTTAAAGATAGAGACTAGTTAGATAAGACAAAGACTACTAGCTATCAGAGAAGACATGAAGCAATCAATATCTTTCAATATGAGAAAAAGCGGCGCAGATCTCAGATGGTGGCAGACGGTGAAATTAAGTTTATTTCTTGATCCAATGCCACTTTTACTTTTTTAATTTGGTTTTTTGTTTTCTATTAAAGTTAAGTTATCTTTCTTATAAAAATTAAGTTTATTTCATAAAGTCTCGTAGTTTTCTTACTTTTATTCAATGTTTAGTCCATTTGGATTCCTTTTCTAGAGAAGATGCAAGCGACATCGGCTTTGACAACTGTGGTAACGAACATGAAAGGGAAAGCGTTGAATTGAAAGAGAGAGAAATTGAGCTGAAAGAATGAATTAATTCATCAGAATTGTACTTGTGGTATGTTTATATACAAAAGGTGTAAGGCTCCACTTGTTACACGTGTTTGAAAAGGAATAGCAGCAAATGGTCTAGTGAAAAAATCTGTAGTTTGGTGTTCATTACGAATTGGAAGAAGATGTATAATGCCCTGGTGAAGCTTTTCTCTAAAAACGTGCAATCAATCTCCATGTGCTTAGTTTTTTAATGGAAGCTGGGATTTGTGGTGATGTGTAAAGCTGATTTGTTGTCACAATAAATGGCTGCTGCTGGTTTGTCTTGAGGTATGTGTAGATTATGAAGTAGATACTTTAGCCATTGTATTTCACAAGTGGTAGCATCTAGTGCGAGATATTCTTTGATTTCCAACTGACCAAGGAATTGCCAAGAAATATGCAAAATCCTGTCACAGATCTTCTTATATCTAAACATTCTGCCTAATCTGAGTCGTTGAATGCTCGTAGATCAGAGGTGTCATTTGCTGGAAAGTACAGTCCTTGACCCGGTGCTTGTTTAAGATATTTCAGGATTCTTTGAGCTACTTGAAAATGTTGATTTGTTGGCTTGGCTGAGTTGTTGGACGTTGTATGATAACTCAGACCTTATTATGCAGAGAAATAACAGCTTTCCTATTAATTTTCTATATTTAGGAACATCTGTGTATGGCTCTCCATCTGCTGTGACTTTGATTGTGGAATCCATAGGTGTGGCGCATGGTTTGGCAGCTAAGAGTCCTGCATCTTGAAGAAGTTCTAAAGCATATTTCCATTGATTAAATGCAATGCCATCTTTTATTCTTGCTATCTCCAAACCTAAAAAGAATTTAAATGAGCCAAAATCTTTGATTTTAAAAGCATTATCCAAATATAGTTTGATATTGTCTATTCTTCCTGGCTTGTACCAGTTAAAATTATATCATCCACATACAGTAAGAGGACAGTGAATGAGTTGTTACAATGTTTGACAAACAAGCTGTAATCAGAAAATGACTGAGTATATCCTTGAGAAATAAGTGAAGAAGAAAGCTTGGAAAACCATTGTCTGGAGGCTTGCTTAAGGTCATACAGGGATTTGGTTAGTTTGCAAACTTTGTTGGGACCATCTGCAGTAAATCCTTGAGGCAATGACATATAGACATCTTCATTTAAACCATCATGGAAAAAAACATTAATGACATCTAATTGTTCTAAGAGCCAATTATTTTGTGCATCTAGAGCAATTAAAACTCTTATTGTAGTGATTTTAGCCACAGGGCTAAAGGTATCAAAGTAGTCTGAGCCCTCTGTTTGCGTATAGCCTTTGGCAACTAACTTAGCTTTATAACGTTCAATGGTGCCATCAGACTTGTCTTTGATCCTAAAAACCCATTTACAACCAATAGCCTTTTGGTCAGGAGGTAAATCAACAATTTACCATGTGTTGGTGCCTTTGTATATGGTCTTAAGGAAGAAATACAGGCAAATGTCTTTTCATTAAAACCTCAGAACCTGGGAGATGCTATAAGTATGGTAAAGAAGCAGGAGGTAGCTGTCAATGCTATTGTGTTGAGAGCCAGTAACAACAATAGGCAACTAATTTCCAAACCACCTGCTAAATTTAGTACTCAAAATCAAGTATTAGGGCCATTGTTAGCAGTAACAACCGAAGAGGTACTAATGGAAATTCATTTCCTCAGAGAAAGTTTTTGACAGTAGCAGAGGTGAGGGCAAGAAGGGAGAAGAACTTGTGCTATAACTGTGATGAAGTTTATGCACCAGGCCATAAATGTAGATAAAAGCAATTATTTATAATCATTCCTGAGGAAGATGAGTATGATTATGAGGATAAGATAATACAGGATAGGGGAATTAGAATTAAGGAAATTTTTGACAATGAGGATATGTCAGTGTCACTCCATGCCATTACTGGAACAAAGAAGTCCCATAGATCAAATTTAATGGGGTTATCGAAGATCAAGCAGTGCTAATGATGTTAGATTGTGGAAGTACAGTTTGTTTTGTAGATGAGGAGCTGGCCAAAACACTGAAATCTCCCAAGGAATACACTACTCCACTGTTGGTAAAGGTAGCAAATGGGAGAAAGATGATTAGCAGAGTCATTTTTCTTGATCTCAAGAAGAATATTGGAGGATATGAATTCAAGTTCCCAGTGAGAGTGTTAAAATTGGATGGATCTGCCATGATAATTGGAGGAGATTCGCTAAATGACCACAGTCCCATTGCCTTAGATTACAAAGGTAAAAACATCACAGTTTCGGGAGGGGACCAGAGGGTTAATCTCAAAACCATCAATGACCAATCTGAAGTGCAACAAGTGGAATTGCAGTTGATCTCAGTTGTAACCTTTGAGGAATTGATATATGATAGGGTGAAGGATTATTGTGGCAGTTATTCTCCATAGATGAACCTATGTCTGAGAATGGTGGGCAAAATCAGGAATTACTAGAGTTGTTGGCACAATATCAAGATGTCTTTGAAGAACCTAAGACTCTACCACCAAGAAGAAAATTTGAGCATCATATTGAGCTCAAACCAGATGTCGTACTAAAAAAACAAATGCCATACAGATATTCACATGCTTAAAGGGGGGGGGGGGGGATAGAGTCCTTGGTGAAAGGAATGCTGGAGGAAGAAATCATACAAACCAGTTAAAGCCCTTTTACTTTCCATGTTTTGTTGGTAAAGAAAAATGATGGCAGCTGGAGGATGTGCATCGATTACAGGTATCTCAATACCTTAACTATCAAGCATAATTTCCCAATTCCAGTGATAGATGAGTTACTAGATGAACTTCGTGGTTCCAAATTCTTTTCCAAGATTGATTTAAGGTCTGGTTACTTCCAAATACAAATGAGAGACAGTGATGTATCAAAAACAAACTTTGCCACTCATAATGGACATTATGAATTCCTGGTAATGCCATTTGGGTTGTGCAATGTATCAGTAACCTTCTAATCTCTTATGAATCAGATATTTCTCCCATATCTTAGAAAGTTTATATTGGTATTTTTCAATGATATACTGATATATAGTCAGTCCTAGAGAGAGCATTTAGATCATTTACATATTGTCTTGTCTATACTAAGGCAACATAAGTTGTATGCAAGAATGAAGAAGTATAGTTTTGGTAAGGGAAGAATTGATTATTTGGGTCACATTATATCTGAGGAAGGAGTGTCTACTAACCCTGAAAAGATCAAAAGCACGGTGGAGTGGCCTGTGCCAAGAAATGTCAAAGAATTGAGGGGATTTCTGGGACTCACTGGATATTACAGGAAATTTATTCAAAATTATGAAGTGATAAGTAGACTTCTGACTGAATTATTGAGGAAAGACAACTTTAGATGGAATGATGAGGAAAGACAACTTTAGATGGAATGATTTAACTACTTTAGAATTTGAAAATTTGAAAGAAGCAGTATCTACAGCACCGGTGTTGGTTCTGCCAGATTTTAAGCCGTCTTTTGTGTTGGAAACTGATGCAAGTAAAGATGGAATTGGGGTTGTATTGATGCAACAAGGAAGACCTATAGCTATTTGAGCAAAGCTTTGGGAGAAACGAACAAGGGTTTATCTGTTTATGAGAAGGAGTTCTTAGCTATACTCATGGGAGTGAATAAGTGGAAGCATTATTTTCAAGGACAACACTTCATAATTAAGTCAGATCAACAAAGTTTGAAGCATATGTTAGAGAAAAGGATGGGAACAATGTTACAACAGAGGTGGATTTCCAAATTATTGGGGTTGGACCATAGTTGTTAAAGGCGAGCGCCTCTCTTGCCTGAGGCGCCTCAGGCGAGAGGCGCAGCCTCATCGCCTCAGTGGGGGTCAGGCGAGGCGATGTAGAAAAGGCGCTCGCCTTCAGCCGCCTCGGTCGCCTTTCGCCTTCTTCTCAGGCGAGCCTCAAGCGCGCCTCTCCTCCATATGAGAGAAATCTCATCTTTTCTTAGGGTTTTTTAAATGTAAAATACATGGGCCTTTTGAAACTATGAAAATACAACTTTTGGGCCTATTTTAAGGTTAAATACTAAACTTAATCTCATCTTTTCTTAGGGTTTTTTAAATGTAAAATACATGGGCTTTTGAAACTATGAAAATACCACTTTTGGGCCTATTTTAAGGTTAAATACTAAACTTAAAACTAAATAAAAGGGTTAACACATGGAAGTAAAAAACCCTAGAAACTGTAAAAAAAAGAGGAACACCACCACTACCATTATACCACTGCTGGCAGTTGCTTCTAGATGCCACTGGCAAAGATAGTTACAATCTTAAATGTTATTTTAGTTTAAATGAACACTTATCTAAGGGAAAAGAACTGAATTTATCATTTATAATAAGTTTTTTTTGTATTATTACTGCATTATATATATTTTTTAATATTTTTCTTTATTTATCGTCTCGTTCGCCTTTTTGCCGCCCGCCGCCCGCCGCTTGCCTCGCCTTTCGCCTTGAAAATACACCCCTCGCCCGCCCCTCGCCTCTCGCCTCTCGCCTTTAACAACTATGGGCTGGACTATGAAATACAATAAACAAAAGGAGTGGACAACAAAGTTGCAGATGCCCTCTCTAGAGTTGATCATCCAACAGTTCAATTAGCTCAAATAACTTCAGTTGTGCCAATATGGGTAACTGAAGTCAGTGACTCTTATGGGGAAGATCCTCTTTATTTCACAGATTATATAGGCTAAGACAGTGGATAAGGATACTTTTCCTGAATATAGTTGGAGTGGTGGTCTATTGATGAAGAAGGAAAAGGTTTGTGTGGGTAATAACTCTGAGTTAAAGTAACAAATCATCAAGACTTTACATGATACATCACTAGGAGGACATTCTGGGATTGTAGGCACTTACCAAAGGGTTAAGTCCATGTTTGAATAGCCCAAACTCAACCAAGATGTGGAACAATGGGTTAGGGAGTGTGATACATGTCAGAGGGTGAAGCATGAGAATGTGAAATACCCAGGGTTGCTGTAGCCATTACCTGTGCCTGACCAAGCTTGGATTCACATATTAATGGACTTTATTGAAGACCTACCAATGTCTGAAGGTAAAAACGCTATCATGGTTGTGGTTGATAGGTTTAGCAAGTATAGTCATTTCCTTGTTTCTAGATAACATTTACAAGCTCCATGGAATGCCACATACTATAATGTCTGACAAGGACAAAGTTTTTACCAGAAAATTTTGGAGGGAGTTATTTAAACTGTTGGGTACTACATTGTCTATGTCAACTGCTTACCATCCTTAAGCCGGCGGCCAAACAGAGAGAGTCGATCAATGTTTGGAGAATTATTTGAGAAGTATGTGTCATTTCAAGCCTAAACTATGGAAGAAGTGGTTGTCTCTAGCTGAATATTGGTATAACACCAATTATCATTCCAGTTTGAAAGTAACTCCATTCCAGGTCTTATATGGATATGCTCCCAGTAAGAACATATTGGGACCCTATGATATGAGTGAGAGCATAGAAATCAGTGAATTACTTTAGGAGAGGACAAGATTTAACAGTGTGTTGAAAGAGACCTTGGAAGCTGCTCAAAATAGGATAAAGGTCTATGCATATAAGAACAGAATTGAGAGAGTTTTTGACGTGGGGGATATGGTTTTTCTAAGATTGCACCATATCGCCAATCTTCCGTGGTGTTGAGAAGAAACTTGAAACTTGCACCAAGGTATTTTGGACCTTATCAGATTGAAGCTAAGATTGGAGCTGTAGCCTACAGATTGAACTTGCCAGTGGGAAGTCAATTTCATCCCATTTTTCATGTATCCTTACTAAAGAAAAAGGTAGGAATGAAGCATGTGGTGTGCAGAGAACTACTAGAAGTTGCTGATAATGGGATCTTCAAGGTATTCCCTGCTGCTGTACTTGAGAGAAGATTAATCCCCAGAAACAACAAACCTATTGCCCAATGGCTCATTCAGTGGGTGAATTCTGGACCAGAAGATACCAAGTGGGAAGATTATAATGTGATTGCAAAGAAATTTCCAGAGTTTGATCCTTGTAGACAAGGATCTCAAAATGGGAGTGGCAATGTCATATATATGATAAATTCAGCTGAAATGGGAAGTTTGAAGCTGGACCATTGGATGATCTCTTATCACAACCGTCGGATCTCGCGTGAAGAAGATCTGGCCGTTGACGGAGGGGCTAATCCTGTGGCTGAAGAATTAAGAGAAGATCAGCTCATGGAGGGGACCAATTGGCAGTAAAATGCAGGCTATAGTGGCAACGGTTTCTCCTGATCCAAGAATGATTTGAGAGTGATCTTTTGAGTGCTAGTTGCCCTGTTTTGTGCACGTTATATTTGTGTGAACTGCCCACTTTTGGGGTTAAGCAAGTTTTGTATTGTTCTCGCTCTCCTCTCCTATCTTCTTCCCCAGAAGAAGACTTTCACTCTATTTTCTCATCTCATTTCTGAGCTACTGTTTTATTAATATATCAGCAATTTTCCTTGTTTATCTATTACATTACAAGGATGTTTTGGGTTGTTCAAGTTCGTGGATCGAGGTTGATGCTCAGGTGGTGATGGCAATTAATATCGATCGTCGATCATCTGGAAATATAGAAATTTAGCAGATAATCGTGGACTTTTATCAAGTGGTGAGATCAATGGAGATAACCATTACCCACCATTATAGGGAAGGGAATGGCCTTGCAGAACGGTTAGATACTCTGGGCACGGATTGGCAAACCTGAAGATCCTATGCTGCCAAAGGTAAAAGGCACTATTAGAATTGATAAATGGAATTTACCCAATTTTAGAACTAATTAATTTGTCAAACGCAAGTGCACGTATCTTAAATAAGTAATATAGAGAAGTAGAGTGTCGATCCCACGAGAAACTAAATAAATTCAGATTGAGTACTAAACTAATGCTAATTTAATTTAACTAACTAAATAAAACATAATTAACTAACTAATCTAAGAACACAAATTATGAACCCAAGTACTCGTATGATAACTAATTCTAGAATTATAGAATCTCCACTTTGCAAATTTGACTCGTCCATCTATCCTAATTGCTAGGTTTTAATCACAAATCGTTACAAGCTTCTCCCGAAATCATGTCCCGCTATTCTTGCTATAACAACTCGATCCATATCCCTATGCAAGTTATCAATAAACAAGAACGAATCAAGCTCCAGTTCGGATCAATAACCAATTATATTTGAACTATTAATTAATAATAATCTCCGATTTTTCGGTGCCAAACAGTAACTCAAAATCTTGATCTCCAAGTTATGAAATGAAAAATTATCTTCAAGCCGTCAAGAATACTTTATACTCCCAAAACTAATTAGGTTAAGTGTATAAGTGAATCTGAGACTTTCTCCCGAAAATTGGCATAAAACTAATAAAATCGCAGTGTCAGGGTGATTAAGGATTCCTTAAATATTTTCAGCTTTTGGACTGGTACAAGCCCAATCACATATTTTATAACATAACGTTCCTATATTAAAATTTCATGCTTCTATTGATCCCAAATAGTTTGAGCCTGAACATGCCTGCACGGTGCGCGTTACCCTTCTATATTAAACAAATAATAAATCATATCTACTTAATTGATGGGTGTCGAAACCACCAATAATAAAGTCCCGAATCTTGCACACAAATGAATTGTAAAATAGCGGTAACGGGTGTCGAACCACAAGGATTGGATGAAATTATAACTTTTTATATGCCAAGGAAACAATTAAAATAGGGGGGAGTTGAGATATATGACTAACTACTAATGCAATGACCAAAACGAGACTAAATAAACAAATAATTAATAACTAAACTCAGCTGATACTTAAATTAATTCAGTAAATAACAAGTAGTTGGGATTTTCCTACGCATGCATCAGGCTATGATCACAGACAGGGTGATTAATTCCTCGTTAGGCTAGCTATAGTTACCAGATAACACCTCCGGCTCCCTCGTTTCTTCTTACTGTTTATAACGACTAAAAGAAACTCCTAATAATCGTTTTCTAATTAACCAATAACCTTAACAGAAACTCATTTTAAGATTCAATTGGGCAATTGCATTACACCCTAAAGAAACACTAACCCTAACCGACTAGGTAGAAACTCCTACTTCGCCTAGTTAGACCGTCTATCCCACAACACGAAATCAGTCGAACTTAACGGCCTAGTGATTGTTTGCCACTTCGTTAATTATCCGGCTAGACTCCACCAAATAAGTTAACTAGCTATATGTGAATTGTCTATTCTAAGATTTGAGCTCTTAATATAATCAAAGAATAAGAACAAACACAATGTCGTAAAAATAGAGATAAAATGGATAACTTGATAAAATCACCAATAAATTCGTCTCACACAACCCTAAGGCATACTAGGAAAATCCCTACTAAAACGAAACTAACAAATCAAGAACGAAGGAAATTAACAAATCTAAAAATAAAATTAAAAGAGTAAAACTAATAGGAAAAGGGATGCTGGTTCTCCCCCCTTTTCTTCTCGCTTCTGCCGTGCTTATGTAGTGCCAAAGATCATCAATTCTTCCTCCACTTTCTCCACGTTCGTGCATCCATGTTCTCTCTTTAATATGACCACTAATTCCCTTGGTAACGCCACTAACGTGTTGCCCCTTTTTTGGATGAATTAACTCCCCTAAGAATAGTCAGTTACCAACCAAATAAAGCTGAGGGTGTTGTGGGCTCATCTAACCGTGACACTTCAGGTTGAATCTCAAGAAAATAGTTGGAATTAATGGGCCAAGCTTTTGCAAATTGGGCCTGGAGACTTTGACCGTGACCTTAGGCAGGCTTCCTTACAGTGGCTCTGAAATCAGTTTTTACCCACTCCATGTGTATCAGTGTTGTCACCTCCTCCACCACGTTTCTCCCACGTTCGACCATAAACGGAGGCAAATAACTCAAAACATAATGTCCACCTAATTAATGCCATGATACGTGCTGCCCCCACTTGTATGACTTTAATTCTCCAAATAAAACAAGGTTGGGAGTTATGGACTCTTTCAACCGTGGCCTATCAAAGAGATTGGGCTCTTTTTCCAATGTTGCTTGTCCTTACAATTTAATCCACCAAAAGTGGGCTTGCGGGTTTCCAATCAACGAGCAGGCGTGGGCTTGGATTTAACGGCCAAAGAATCAAATATCCTTCACCAAGGAATTCTAATTGGACTTGGACTTGTAGTTGTCTTGCAAATTGGAAATTAGACCATGAATAACAAATTCCACCCCAATATGTCATTGCCCTACAACAAAGTATACAAAATATCCAAATTTTAAACTAAAGTATGGAACAATTTATAACAGTTTAAGCTCGATAAGTCAATGAATATGCGTTGTATCATTAATAAAGACTTTGACAACTCCATAATCATAAAAAAAAATTTGCTCCATGATCCTTGTTTAATTTTAAGATATTCCTAAACTTCATCAATATTTTATATTCCCATATCCCATAAATATAAAAATATATTTAAGGAAAAATAGGAAACGTAGACCAACATGGAGATATGACGATTGAAACACCTCCAAATTAGGATATTTGGAAGTCCAGCAGTCAGCATGGAATTTTTCGTCAGAATAGAATAATATTCAATATTCCAACATATTTTTGCATATATGTTGCATGATTTCGTCACATGCGTAAATTAAATTTCATTACTTTTTTATTAAATTGATATTTCAATAACCCGTGGCATACTGCATGCGCGCACGTTTAGAATTAAAATTTGCAAACTTTGTGTAAAATTGTAATGCAGATTGAGTGATAAGTGTATTATACTCATTAGTTAATTAATTATTTTTTTAAAATCTTTTGTTAATCACAATATGAGTATACTCATTCAAGTTAAAGATAGAGACTAGTTAGATAAGACACAGATTACTAGCTATCAGAGAAGATATGAAGCAATCTATATCTTTCAATCTGAGAAAAGGCGGCACAGATCTCAGATGGTGGCGGCCGGTGAAATTAAGTTTCTTTTTTGATCCAATGCCACTTTTACTTTTTTAATTTGGTTTTTCGTTTTCTATTGAAGTTATGTTGTCTTCCTTATAAAAATTAAGTTTATTTCATAAAGTCTCGTGTAAATAAAACTTCTTTCTTATAGTTTTCTTACTTTTAGTCATCGTTTAGTCCATTCGGATTCCTTTTCTAGAGAAGATGCAAGCAACATCGGCTTGCATAAGATTTTCGTACGTGATAATTTATCTACGGTTTTTTGTTCAAAAAACATTTTATGAATTTCTAAAATTAAAAATTAGTCATATAATTGATTTGTTGGTCATATTTAACTAATTATAATAACAAGTATATGAAATATGGTATTTGATTAATCACTTTTAATAAAACTTATAAAATTAAATAAAATTATATCCTTAATTTAATCGAATCAAACTCAAACTATGATTACCGGAGAGTAATCTTATATAAAATTATGAGAGCGTGTTTGATTTGGCGGATTAAGCCCCTTTGGCCGATTCAATACACGCTAATTTCGCATTTGATAAAGCGGATTATGGTGGTGTTTGCAAACTTCACTGCATAAGCAGAAGTTAAAGTTGAAATGAAATTTGTTAAAATTTGCAGAAGTAAAAGCTGTTGGGGAAAAAAAAAAAAAAAAAAAGGTGAAAAGCAGAAAAAGAATTTGTTTGAAAAATTTTTTTTTTATTAAGTTACTAATTTACCCCTAAATTTTTTAAATGATTTTGAGCATTTTAATATAATATAAATCATATATTAATATAAATAATTGTTTAAAATAATAAGATAAACATGTATAATAAATAAAATGCATGCGAAAAAATAGTCAATCAAAAAAAAAAAGAACAATTTTAAAGTAAATAAATTCCTAAGAATTAGGAAAAGAGAGAAATAAATTTATAAAAAAAATACTTAGTAATTAGATATTTTTTTTATCAAATTTTTAATTAAGATTTTTAAAATTATTGGTAGGAAAAAAATGATCATATAAACCATAGAGTTTTACATGAATATAAAGAGGTTAATTAAAAAATATTAATATTTTACTGAGAATATTATGGTCTAAATAGAATTTAATTAACCATAAAAAACTGAATAAGATATAAGCGCAATCCAGAAGATGTCCTGACTGATCCGGATTGTAGCTGCTTAAATTAAGTAGAATTTAGATTTCCGTTCACTTTAAAACCGTCGAAAATAAACACTTATCTAATAAGTTCTCATTTTTAGAGTTTGGAAGCATTCCCTAAATTTATTTATCTGACATACAATAATCATACAAAACGCACTAGAAATGAGATGCCAGTGAAGAGTTCAATGCTTTAGTTGCTGTATAGTTGAAGACTTGGAGTAGAGATACCTCTGAAACATTGGTATCTGTCGGAAATTCCAAATCTCAATCAGGTCTTTTAATCAATTCAACTCATTCAACAATATAATCTTGCATTTTAACCCATCAAAAGTTCCAATTTTACCACTAGATCCCCCAAAACACTAACAATAGACATTCCTCCCTCAGATTATATATTAGCACTTTACTCCAACCGCCAATATCTCAAATTCCCAATTGGGATCAAGTAAAAAACAAGCGAAAATTAAAGACTTTTGTGTATTATAAATGTTTTCCTTTTCATTTTTTTAATATTTGATAATTATATATGTTGTTAATTTAAATAGAGCATGGTTTATTGTGAAATATATGGTTTAATTCATCCAAAAACTATATAGTTGATAAGAAGAAAATTATCAATTTTTTATTAAGTAGAATATGATTTATTATTATTAAATGTTGAAACCCAAGTCCAACATATGAGTATCTATGTTTTCAATCACTAAAAAATTAGAGAAAATTAGTATCGGAAGAGCTAATCATATGGATTGCATCTTCTTATTCTTATTTTGTACACCTTTCTTCGAAGTTTTTTAAAACATTAATAAACTCCCCAATTGCTTCTTTCGCCACAATGGCACAACATAAGCAATTTAAGTACTACTCAATAATCCTAATTTAGAATATTTAATTATTTATGCAGAGTAGAATAATTTTAAAAAATTCCTCAACGCCAATAGGAATTGATCCAAATAATTAGAGTTCTTACTCTAGGAAAATAATTTTGGGTATTAAATCCCTCAGGCCATAGTCTTTTATTACAAATTCAAGTAGGTCGAACTAACTAACTATAATAGTAAGTTTATAATATTTGTTACAAAGGGCATGGAGGATACCCCTGTTAGTGTGAATTGTTACAAAGATTGGAGAATTAATCTTTTAGCCCATAGCTATCCTTTGGCTTTTAATTTTCGTGGGCATCATTGTTTCTTTAGCATCAATGATCCTTGGATTATGAACGGTTGTATTGTATTCTTTACTTTGGTTGGTTATTTATGAGGTGGGGTCCTCGGTAATAACCCTACCGCTTGATGCCGGTTTTCCAAAAAAAAAAAAAAGTTTATAATATTTGTTATTTAACTCACCGTTCTTTTTAAAATTTTCACCAATCACATGACAAATATAAAATATTATATTGATTTGATTAAAAAAATTCTTAGTTAGAATTACCCTAATCTAGTTTATAGCATAAATAAACGTATAAAAAATCTATCCCAATCATCATCAATGATGTAAATGAGCAATTTGACGTTAAAATTGGTGCTACTATGAATTCATTGCCGGAAGTGGCATTGGAGGTGATAGAATGCGTCGTACATTAGCGTTTCTGCAATCAACTCATTAGCTTCCTGAGTCAAATGCATTCCATCCCAATTTATGTATATTTCTGGATGTGGACACGCGCCTACTTTTGAATCACTCCCAGTCCCGCACATTCTTGTCGTGTTGAAATTATACTTTCCTCCGATCCCGCAACATACCTCTTCTACTTCGTATCCATAGTCCTTTGTGGTGATTGATAGTTGATACTGGTAAGCTTTGTAGGAATCTCCGTAGGCGATCAAGGCGTTCGGCTTCTCCTCTTGTTTCAGCTTCTCGATGGCTTCTTGCAGTTGTTCGTTGTGGTACCTCGAAAACTCATTCAGCTCCTCGAGACAGTTGTTCTCGTCGTAAGCTCCGGTGGAGTTGCTATCGAAAACTGTCTTGTAGATCGGGAGACACCCCATTGGAAACTGTCCCGGAACCACCACTTTTATTGCCCCAAAACTAATCACTTTCTGTAAACCCAAAAATCGAATTAACATTAATGTTGGTGAAAAAGAGCAGCGCATGCAGATAATATATATATAAAAGATGTGATATTAGTGTAATTACCTTAACAGCTTCTATAATGGCATCAACAACCTGAGGCACCATGAGCTTCACTTCCTCCATCGTCTTTCCTTGGAGAATGGCGTAGCTGTAGTCACTCGCGCCGATTTCACCCACCATGAAAAGAGCATTCTCGAGTTTTTCGAAGCAATCTGTTTCAAGTTTCAACAGTCAATTAGTAATTCTTCTTTTGTAATAAGGGAGGATAACGTAATTTAATCAAGAAATATTACCTCTTTGGTGGAGGCAAATCGAGTTGAAATGAGTGGACATCCAATCCAATTGGACATTAAGAGAGGAATTGGTGAGGGGAGATAATATGTTGTAATTAGCTGCCAACACTTCTGAGGGCAGAGCAGTGGCACCTGCTACAGCGAAGTTGACTCCATGCCTAAAATCTGAATTCAAGTTCTTGTAGGGTGGAAGAGCATAATCATACCCCAGAAAAGATGCTGTAACAAATTGTAAACAATCAATTAATTAATTATACAGCTCTAGTCTTACCAAAAAATAATAATAATAATAATTATACAGCTCTCACAAATCGATCATGTTAGAAAGAATGATATTAGAAAAGATCATACATACCGATATAATCGATGATTAGAAAACCGTCGGAGCAACGACCGGTCGCCTTACCGATCCTCTGACCGTAAGGAAATCGGGCATACGGTGTGGTTGCGCCTACGGGGACTTCTCTTATCAAATTTCCGGTGTCGGAAATGGAGTCCCCAAGCTGATAAATACGATCGACGTTGCAGGCCTTCAAAGGATGAGAATTGCTGGATACGAAACAAAAGAGAAGGAGGAGGACGAAGACGAGATTTGCATGTGAAAGTCGCGCCATTGAAGAACTAAACAGGAGAAAATTACAGAGAGAATTGGAATTGCTTTGTCAATCAAGATTGAAGAGAGTGCGTGCATGCACTTGTTTATATAGAAGATACGTTCCATTTCCTTTTTCTATTTGAATTAGGATTCACAACTACTCTCAATTCCTTTTGTATTAGGATTAGGATTTCCTACGAGCATACATCTACTCATTAATTAGTAGAAAATATGGAAAATTCTAATTCAGATTCATCTTGACCCAACTCAACTAATCATATTACATTTGCTATTTGATTTGTTATTCTCTCTAAATTTTTTATTAATCAGGCAACAAGTATAAAATACCCAACACAACAAATAGGTGTATAATGCCGCAAAACCCAACACAAGAAAAAGACAGAATACTTTACAATAACAATTAAACTCTCCTTCTTCCGCGGAGTTAGCATAAACAGATCAACTTCGACAACCTTAAAATCTATTCAACTCATCCCAAATTAATCGAGCTGTTTTGTCCAATCAAAATGCTGCCATTCCTGGGCAAAACTGGCAACAGCTTGTTTTTGCGTCTCGACAGACTCGTGCCTGCGACGTCTGTGCATGTCCTCAGCTGGCAAACGTAACATACCTCGTATTACATTCAGACCGAAGCTGCTTTTGAATTCTTTTTCATCATCTATCACGTGAACAAATCCTTTGTTCAATCCGAATTCAACATGGAAATATGGGAAATTCTTGGGGATTGAACCCCTCAACCCCTTTTCACTTGTGTCGATGAGCTTCTTCGCGTTGTGCTGACTCCACTCATCTTCAGCTTCATCAATTGCCTGCAGTAAATGAGTATTTCAATTGAGTTTGGCCTCTCTGAATATAGGTGCAAACAGCTAAAAGTTTATAACATTCTTTTCAATCAGGATCCACATGTGTTAGAATTAGAAGGGGCTAGCTATTATTAAGCGGAACGATTGTTCAGCATACTATATAAAACGTTGGGATAATTACATTAAAATACCCTGAGGTCGACCTAATTACACATACTTCCTCTGGGGTTTGAAAATTACAAAAATTTCCGTTCATCAAAAATTTTACATTACATCTAAATCTATGAATTTTAATTGTGCCATCTCTGATATTGTATGAATACCTTATTTACCATTGAAACTTACTGGTCAATATGCATTAGGCTAAACCTTATGGTATGCCGTGGCATGTTCTGTTATTCTCAAAACTCAAGTTAACTTTACGTAATTAGGTCAAACCTCAGAGTATGCCAGTGTAGTTGTCCCAAAACATTTAGAGATGTAGACTGGATGAAGTAATTACAGGAAATATCATGTATAAGAGAGTTCATATAAAATAAGCTAACCTTCTTAAAGTAAACAGGTGCCTGTTTTGCTATATCTCGGGGCACAGGGATGCACTCAACCAAACAGTGACGCCTTTGTCGGGCCAACTCCATTACTGTCTCCAAGAACAAAACATCTTTTTCCTGCTTTCCAAACATCATTATCAAGCATTTCTTGAAGTTCCTAATTTCATCCCACACATTGTTGTCGACGATTCTTGTTGAAGACTCATGCTGTTAAGGTGAAAAAAACATAAATGACATGACGTCAATAAAAGAAATGCTTCTTGATGTTAAAAGCTTACAACTTATAGCATCTTATGATTAAAACTTCATATAGAAAATAACAGTTATGTGGCTACCCTGCTGCCCAAAGAAAACGAAGTGTGCCTCAATTGTGATAAAACAACCAGAAAAAATATAAAAAGCAGTGTCAATATGCAGTACCAAGAGTTGGCATTAAGATTTAAAACTAGCACCATGCCACCATTCACATTATTTAAATTATGTTGCTAGTGGATGTTTTAAGCAGTTATCGAAACAAAACAGAATTCCACTCTTTGACGACCAAAAAAAAAAAATCAAAGTGAAGCCAGCCGATTCAAAAGGCAAGTGAAAATAAAAAGGCTAAAGCTAATATAATAAAGGATTTATTTCAC
Organism: Lantana camara; assembly: GCA_037501455.1. Taxonomy (NCBI): domain Eukaryota; kingdom Viridiplantae; phylum Streptophyta; class Magnoliopsida; order Lamiales; family Verbenaceae; genus Lantana; species Lantana camara. The sequence continues at coordinate 120,005,683 of CM074857.1, forward strand.
AAAATAAACAAAAGTATCATAAACTGGAGGTTAAATTAGTAAGAATAAAATAATATTCAATTTGAAAGGAAAAAAAAAAAGTGAGAGAAACAACTTAAAAAGTTACCTGCATAGTTAAAATACAACAATGACCAGGAACCAGAGGTTGTTGTTGAGGTAGTGCCAAGTAAGTAAAGTTCGCAATGGCAACAACCAGATGCTTTGGTCTGGCTGGATTTTCAAAGCAGAATTGACAGCGGTCTTGCTGAGACAAGAACCGGTTTGCAGAATTAGTAATCTCTGACGACTTCTGATTGCCACTGCCTCCTTTCTTTCGACTCTTTTTCCTTGGACCGTCGTCATAATCATATTCTTCATCAGCCTGAGTAGATATGCAGTACTTATGATTATGCATTATCTTTTGAGCTAGATGCAAATCGGCATCCTCCTCTTTTCTCTTTTGCCTTTCAGAGATATCATTCATAATGAACCTATAAAAAATCAGTAGATTTAGAACTAGAAAGAGTGGAAGGCCTATAACAATCATGAAAAGTCTAGAAATTAGAGGTAAGAAGAGGACCTGCTCGTGGTCCCATCAATGCGTTGTCTACTTGATTCATCACCAATATTCTGCTGCTTACTAATATTCTCAGCTTCCTTCTGAATTTGGAAATCCATGAACTAGATCAGAGGAAATGCAAAAAAGATCTTGCTAATTGAAAAAAATAAATTAATTAAAGTTTCTTTGACGGATGAAGAAAAGGAAAACGGAAGTTCATCCATGATCATATTTCAGTTATCTTTCATTTTTTTGGTCAGACATATTTTAGATACAGTTTAACATTGTAAATTCTGATCAAGTAAATGGGATTTACTATACCAATTTTCATACAAGTATGTACCTCAATAAAAACAACAGCAAGATCTCTAAAATCGACAAGCACTAATCTGTCCCACATTTCATAGGCAATATACAAACTACTAAAAAGTGATAAAGAGATGAGAAGCATGTTGACAAGATTATAAATAGCCATATCAGGACAGAGTATTATAACAATTATTCCTTTATACGGGTTTTTAGGGGTATCGGAGTGGAAAATAGTGAGAAGAGAACATAGCATTGAAATAATTGCGTACCAACAGTTTCTCAGCTTCCTCATGCTTTCCTTTCATACGGAGTTGGAAAGCTTTGGCAGCCAACTGATTCGCACTCATGGACGGTTTCACTGTTTCAGCATCTTCTTTGTTTTCTCTGGTTGCAACTTCAACTGTTTTAAGATCTGCTGTTGGTTCAATCTTTGAAGTACTACAACGACTATCCTCCTTAGGCATAAACTTGTCCATGAAACTCCCATCATTGGAGAACTTGTTTAAATTGGACATTGCAGCCGAGACAAGAGCACTGTCCTCAGTTGACAATTTGTTATGTCCTCGCTTCCCCCAAGACAAGGAGTCTTGAAGCTTGGGCACTCTCATTTTAGGATGACGTGTTGGAACATCCTTTCTGCTTTCCTGATCAAAAGCCTGATACAGATGATATACAAGCATAAGCAAGGTTCTCAAACTATGATAATAACTTACACTACTTTCAGTAATTTAAGAGTCCATTATCTAAAGAAACATTCCTTAGATATACCAACAGAAAGTTGAATTGAAATTCGTCAACTACTAATTTTACTGCTCGGATGAACAGTGAAGGAAACTGCTCCAATGACGTGGTGAAATACTGTGAACAATTAATTACCTTCTCGGTCTTACTAGTCTCTTCATCCGTATTTGTCTTCTCTTCCTTTATCAACCCTTTCCTCCTACCTTTTATGGCTTGAAGGTGGGCATGAGTCGACGCCACATTACGAGAAGCAACTGAAGCTGCAAAGTGGCCCATAGAACCCCAACGCTCTTCAACCACCTGTGATGAAAATAATAAATTAAAAATTAACACATAAAAGTTAAGTAACTAATCACAGGGTCACAAGCGCCTACCTCCTGAAGGTTCCGCCCCTCACGAGCTGCTTGTTCTTGCGCTCTTTTCAAAGCTTTGAGCCTCCAGCTGGCACCTCCATCACCAATAACTGCTTTAGATAAAAGTGGTTTCTCCCCAGCCTTCATTTCATCAGACTCTTCTGGATAGCCACTCCCATTATTTCTCAGATATGGATTTAGTTCTCTACTATTACCCATCTTTATCTTGCAAGTAGAAAAATCTCAAGTTAGAAAATCAATTTTATAGATGAACTTAATTCAAAAAATGCTAAGAAGTCATAAGGTATTAATTATCAACAATTAAATTTAAATTGAAGTCTACAAAAATGAACAGGAAAATAAATACACATCCTTAACAAAAGAAGATTGATTAACACCATGTAAAAACTACAAATAATGACTGTTAAATTTTTGTTGGAGGGGTGCTAATCAACATTTTCAAGCACACAGGACATGAAATAATGAGAATTAACACATCACATGCAGCCTAGAAAATGTAGATCTTAAGGTCATTTTTGACATTACAAATAAAGACAAAAATAACATCATTTGTATCGAAAAAAGACACAGAAACAAAAGTTTGAAGTCACAACTCTTCAGCTGGAGATTACAAATAAAGATAACATCTTATGTATTGAAAAAAAAAGACATATAAAACAAAAGCTTGAAGCACACCTCTTCAGCTGGAGTTGGAGCTTCTTCCGGCTCCACATGAGAAGATTTCGTAGAAATGTTCACCATATTATCTTTTGGCCGAAGCATCCATTCCAATCCCATTTCTTTCCTCACAATGCTGCTGGTGTTTTGCGATTGAGATCCTTTTTTGTCCACCTGATCTTCAATGGATTTTTCTCTTTCAGAACCACTTAAAGATTCATTTTCTGAACTATGATTTTTTTTTCGACTTCTTGATTTCTTCTTTGATCGATGTTCACTATCCTCAGATTCACTCTGGCTACCACTTTCTTCCGAAGATGAAGACAAACCCTCTTCTGAATCATACCACTTCTTTTTCTTGCTAGATCTACTTTTTATTCTTTCAAGGCCTTCATCATCAGAACTATTATAGCGCGACTGCTTATTTTTCCTCCCAACTTTTTTCTTTCTATGTCGTGATTTTCTTTTCTCTTTTCTGGAACTACTGGATATGTCATCTTTTTCCTTAAAATGGAACATGATTGAGAGTTAACATATAGAAAAGTTAATATGTTATAACACCAAACGATTGAACAAAATGCACACACCCCTAACCCACATAAAAACGAACAGACTGCATATTAGTCTTATATCTATTAAGAGGGTTTAATATAGAAGCAAGATTGAAGTCACACACACATCAAATTGATCTAACCATATAAAAAAATAAGCATACTATACTATTTCCATCTTCAGAAAGACAAAAAGGGGCTTACTTTATCAACTTGGTCCCGCGGTATGAATTTCAGCCCTGAAAGCATACTTTCTTTCCTGAATCACAAAGTCTAGAAAGGCTTCACAATCTGCACAAATATAACAAAGTAATTTTAATAAATTCAATAACAAGCATAGTAAGATATGTGAGTTTGTCAAAAGAGAAACAAGAAAATGAACTTTACTGAATCCGCTACAGAATTTCCCAGATTTATTTGAAAAGAACAATTACAATAACAATCTCTGGTAGTAATCCAAACATTAAGAATATTTAGGTTTCAAATATGTAATACAGACAAACCCTAATCCCCATTCTTTCCAATCCAGCAAACTTCTCAAGTTATTTCACAATTTCTTGATCAGATAGCAATCGCTGACTAAAAACATGCTTACATAGACCACAGCTATATTCAATTGCTCAAGACAAATTATACCAATAGCATCACGTTGTCATATTTCATATATTTAACCTAATTAATATTTATTAACTTCGAACACCTGCGATTCAATTTAAATTCTACTAACCGGATTCCATTCACGAACATCAGCAACAAGGCAGCAGAAGCAGTAGAAACTTATTAAGAATTTCTAGCAGTTGATTTCAGTATAATAAATTATCCCACAATCCCTAATCAAAATCCTAGTTTCAGCATCCTTTTGAAATCCGAAAACAGGAATAAACCATAAGGAGCCTTCAGAAATCGAATATAGAGGCCTAACCTGTAACTAGAAAAGTTGGCCGGAAAAAACACCGCCTGAGAGGATTGCGTTACCCCGGCGTTTCCAGATGGCGGCAATTGGCGGCGGCGGTGGTGGCGCGTTTTGGGATTTGCCGTTGTGCTGTTTGTGTTCGCTTCTTTATTTTCTTGCTTCTCCGACTTTACATTATTCTTGTAATTGACCCATAATTTTGGGCTAAATTCAATTGACCCCTTTATACTATAAGAATTTGGAAAAATACCCCTGCACTATAAAAGAAAAAATCAAATACCCCCTGAAACCTAAAAATTAAAGTGTTAATTAGCACAACCCCCTTGATTTAGTGAAAAGATTTACATGATAAATTGTATAATAGGCTAGTCCCTTTTGATATCAAGTTATTAAATTGATCAAAATTGATTTAAAATTATATTAAAATTGAATAACTTTGTATTAAATTTAACTACAAACAATAGTATAAATAATTTTATTGTACAAATTGTAGGGCATGACTAATCATATTAATGCTTCCATTTTTTTTTTTATAACTATTTATTTATGAAAATAAATAGGAAATAGGAAATAAAAAGGGAAAAGCCTTATTTTTTTTTAATGGTAATCAAAACCATTCAACTTAATAAAACGACATATTTTCCTTTTAAAGTTTATTTAGAAATTATTTTAAGTAATAAAATTTGGAGCTAAATAAAATTTTCGTATCAAACTAATAACATTTTTAAGCAGAGGGACCAAAGTTAGAAAACAACGGTCTTTAATGAAAGGTGGGCGTATTTTAGTAAAGTAATTTAACTTTAATAGTTGAGGGGGTGTTTAATTTTCTTTTAAGAGTAAATTTAATTGACCCTCTTTTAATATTTAAAATATTTGAAATACCTTTTTATATTAATTTTATTTTAATTAAATTTCTTATCATTTTAAATAAATTTCAAATAATCTCCTTAATAGTGGCATCAGTGGCGTGTGAACTTCACTCCCCAAATTTAGGAGTGTAATTCATATTTAGGTGTTAAAATATTTCGAATATTCTATTATTTTAATATAAAATATTTTTTCTCTTTTTAAATTATATCTTTTCTTCATCTTAATTTTTTTTTACTTTTCATCTAGTAGAAACGTTTTTTTTCAATTTTTTCCCTTTTACCTCTCTCTTATTTAGTTTATTTTTAATTTTTTAATATTTTTAGTTAGTAAGGATGAAAACATCATCTTTTACGATAACAATAAAAACTTATATTTTTTTTTCTCTCAATTTATGTTCAAATATAAAATTTTAACAATAATTAATAAAAAAATATATAATTTTCTTCTCTTAATTTAATTTCAAATAGAAATTTTTTAACAACAAAAGTCAAATATTGCTTTAAATAACAAAAACGAATATGTGTTTTAAATATTGAGGTATTTGGATTTGTTCGGGTCTCGAAGTCCATCCAGGCTTTGGTTCAGGAATTATTTCCTCTCGTCCAGGCCCTGGAGACCTGAGCTCAGAAAATTAAGCCCAAAATGAATATCACAGCCCACCTGAATATTATACATCAAAATTTAAAATAATTTTGAATGCATATTTTAAATAAATACGATTTAGGCATAGGTATAATTTTATTATTTTTTTATTTGAAAGGGATGGGTATAATTTCATATGATCAAAATTTTATAACAATGATTAAAAAGCAATAAAACAACAAGATCATTCATATTTGATAATTTTTATTTTTTTTTTCATTTTAAGAACACTCATGTCTTGTTATATATTTAGAATTGAAGGGACTTGCTCTTTGTGTTGAGCTTTTTCTTGCATTTCTAAATAGGGCTGATATTCAGGCAATTCCTTAAAACTCCCCATGGGTTTAAAAACTTCCTTTTAGCTCCCCATTTTCAAATACATCATTTGGGATTTTAGATACGCGATTTTAGGATTTAGATACGCAATTCTGGGATTTTGATACATGATTCTGGGATTTAGATACATGATTTTTTCCTTGTATTTCAAATACATCATTTGAGGTTTTAGATACGCGATTCTTAAATTTTAATACATCATTTTTTAAAATGGGGAGCTAAAAGGAATTAGGCTTATCATTTGGGGAGTTTTCGGGAATTCCCCGAAAATATATTATTAAATAAATTTAGAAAATTATAAATTCTTACGCAGACCTTAATATTCCAAATTTCAAACCCCTGATGCAAGCCAAGTTAGCCAACAACTTACATTGATTCTTCCTGGAAATCCAGTCAAAATTCTTTAAAAAAGAAATTCCTTATTTATTTTCTATCATTTTCCAACCTTTGTTAAGTGAAATTAATATTTCCATTCAAAATATACGTGTTTTTGAATCTTGAATCATGCCAACAATTTAGACCACCTTATTATATCAAGATTTGTTACTATGTTCCGGTCACAGCAAGTTAAGACCAGCACAATATATTAGGCCTAGTCAACCCAAAAAATATGCTTAAAAAAAAAAAAAATCAAGAATTTGGACTTCAATTCCCTATAAATACGCACCAAAGTACCCTACTTTAAGGGCACAGCCAAAAGTTTTCTAAATTACACTAAACCCCCAACAAACATGGGATCACTTAGGTTTTCAGTTCTTCTTGTTCTAAGCGTTTGCTTCTGCATATCAATATCGTCCAATCAAGCTAGTGCCGCGAGAACGTTAGGCATGGAGAAACAAGTGTTGTTGCTCCAATCTCTTCCGAAGGGTCCGGTGCCACCGTCTGGTAGTTCTTCATGCACGTATGTTCCCGAAGGCGGAAGTGGTCGTCCCTGCCCGTTGAACGGAAAACACTTTGCCGGTAAACGGCAGTCTTCTAAGGCGGAGGAGCGCATAGGTTTTGCGGCGGCGAAAGATCAAGTGAAGGAGAAAAACACAGCTTCTTGAGATGAGGGCTAGGTTATAAGAGATTTTGTTATGTATAATTGGTTGATTATACTTTTTCTTTTCACCATTTTTTATTTGTTTATTATTATATTTTCTTTTTTTTTTTTTTTCACCAACCATTAAATTTTGGTTGTTATATCATTTGAGTCGTGAATTATAAAATGGTTGTTATTCGGGCTCCGAATTACACATATACCATTAGTAATTATAGTTCGACGGAATTGAACCCGTGCTAGAGATATATAAAGAGAAAAAAGTGGGTTGTGTAATAAGTTTATTGGTATAGAAAATATTAATACAGTACTTTTACATCATTTATAAACTAAATTATAATACTTCTTCAAATCAGTTCATTTTTGTTCCTTTTTTTTTTTTTTTTTTGTTGTTGTTGACCTGTTTTTGTTGTGGTTGCAAGCATACACATTTTGCCCAAGACCTCGACACCAAATCTGTCGGCATATGCATGTTCATGGAAAATGGGTTCACAAATAGCTAATGTATATACACGAATATAATGATACAGATATAGTACGATATGAATATGGTAATATAATTTTTTTTATTAAAAAATTTATTTAGAAAGCGTTTGATACGATATCCGATACAATATTACATGATACGATAAAATGATATTTTTAAAAGTATGAGTCCGTCAAAACTTGCAACAAATTAGGCCTTATTTATGTGACATTTATTGACATTTACATTAACGTGAAATTAGGAGTTTGAATTGCTGTCAAACTTTAATCAAAATACTAGCGTGTAAACAACCATTAATTGGATAATTTATCTATAAATTATAAAATACACATGGTTCATGCATCAAGAACTATGTGTATTAGTGTATATGTCAATTGATTCACGTGGTTCATGCGTCAAGAATTAATGGGATTCGTCGGTTATTTTGCCCTTTCGGGGGCTTTGTCTGACAAAAAAGAACAAAAAAATTATTCGGTGTTATATCAGTTTAATTAAATTTTTATTTTTTAATTATTAGATATAGAAATATCACTGGATTAGAAGAGTTATATATTTTTTTTGCTAGAAATTAATTTGTTTGCCGGAATTTACACTTGGCAAATTAGGAGCTCGCCACGTGTACAACCGAATCAAGTTTCTATCGCGCAAAATTGGATTCCGATGAAAAAATATATTAAATTGCATTATTTTTAAAATATAATTCTATTTTATTACAAAAAATAAAATATACCAAAATTATTAAATTAATCGAGTTCGTATAATAAATTTGCAATTTTCCCATTTCTTGTAGCGAAAGGTTGAATCTCCAACCTAAGGACCTCACATACCCTAGTCTGATGAGACAATTAAAAAGATATAAATTAGATACTCATCGACCCCATGAGATGAAGGTATAACTCTTATAACCTATCAGAAATCTACTCTCAAATCCCCGTATCTCGGCATACACACATGTGAACTTGCAAGATTTGGGTTTGAACTTTGAAGCGTTCATTGTTTAAGAATAAGTCAATTCGCATCTTCATAAGTCTGCTTCCTTTTATGTATTTTTTATTCTGTGTTTGTCAACGCCATTCTTAAAATAAATATCTTTCAATATTGCTTGTCACGATCTTTGAATTCCATACCTTCAGCTGTAACCCAAATCTTTGTTCTCCACTTAAAACAATTAATTTTATAATGTTTTTTAAAAGAAAAAACAAAAGTGACAAACTTCATGGACAAAAAGATATTCAACCCTAATAGTTAATTAATTCTAGACATTGTTATTATATTATATTTCGAGCATGTTAATTATTTTTGGGAGCAAACAAGGGGACTTTTTTACCGAATCACTCGTTCTAGTACTATTCTCGTTTAAATATGCTTAACTTCCATTTGTTAATTTATGTAAAGTACTCATTAATCAGCGTTGAAATTTTGATTTTGGGATAGTAGATTATTTGTGCATAATATTAAGTTCTTAAAAGCTAATTAGCTAATTGAGATTAATCAGTTTAAAATGGAGATCTAATCTAAATTTGTAAGCCATTAATTAGAGATTTTGTTTTCACCGTCGTTAGCATGTTGAGTTTCATTTATGGATGTAAGATGATCAGTTCGTGAAATTGGTGAGTTGGCTCAAGCGAAACCAATCAATTCTTTGAAAGTTGTAATTATTTATGAATTCGAGTCCGAATACGAAAAGAATTGTTTTTAAAAATATATATTTAAAATTTGACACATTTACAAACCAGGTGTCGTACTTGCTTGCTAGGTCCTAACATTACCAACCATTATACGTAATTCACTTAATAATAATTAAAAAGATAACTTTAAACACACGAAATTCATGATTAGTCGTTAATGATGCATTAAACTAAGTTGCTTAACTTTCCAATATTAATACACATCACACTAAATTTGCCAAACTTTTTCCTAATTAGTTGAGTGGACGGCACTGCATGCACATATAGATTTGAGAAATTATGGGACATATATAATAATTAGTTGACTTTAAGTTTTTGCTAATAGTTATCTACCAATCAGCCAGTGGTAAAAATTAACGATTCGATATTATGTTAGTTTACTCAAAAGTTTCATATTCGAATATTTAGGTACACAACTACTGTTTTACACTTTAATGGTTTGAATCGACTCATATAAATGCGAAGTAAAACCATAACAATTATCTACAAGAATTTCACGAATAACAATTAAATACATATATACATTAGAATAAAGAAATAAACCTATAAAATACAAAGATTAACAATGAAAGCCCTTAATTACAATTAAATGAATAAATAAACAAACCATGCACACCATTTTGTCACTATTCCTATTCTTCCTATCCCATGCACTTTTAAGAAATCTTGAACCCTAATTAGCTTCAAACCCTCCAAGAACTACCAAGAATCTTCATCCGTCCCTCATGCAATGAACTTATCATTTCTGCAATTCGGTGATAATGATGGAGGAGGTGCCACGACGAGGAGGCGCACCACCGGCAAAGTGCATTTCTTTGATCGGACAACCACTGCCGCTGCTACCAGGGACGTACGTGCAGCCGGAGGGGCCGGAAGGAGGAACAGGACCCTTTTGAAGCTGTGCCTGAACGAAAAACCCTTTTTCTCTCAAGATTTGGCCTTGATCATGCAATAATCGACCACTTTGCCCTAATTGGGCACATAAAAGAACACTAATTATTGCAATTAAGAGAACACTCAAAAGGGGCCTCATTTTTGCTGCAAACATATGTGTTGTGCTTGTGTTTGAAGGTAGATCAGCTGAGTACGTATTTATATATATATATATATATGGAGATCTTTCCGGTGTGTTTTGATAGGTTTTGACTATTTTGCATTGACATTAATTAATTCTTGGGAATTGATTATTTGAATGAGTCGTGGGATACAAGGTTTTAGATTGGGAAATAGGATTTGAACTTGATTCACATGTTGGATTCTTGATTCTTGAATGGTGTGAATACGATCATAGTCTATATTTTAGACTAATTAAGGGTGTTATTCATGATCTGAAAGTGGAAAATAATAAGAGTTTTGTTTGAATCTCTTTTCTTAATTCTTTGGTTTAAATTGTAAAGTCAGTGCCAATTGTTTAAATTCAATATATGTTTGGTATAAGGGCTTCCGTGGAAAATGAACGTGGAATTATTTTTGGAGAAATAATTGTAAACCTGATAAGTGGATTAGGTTTAATATATATATATATGTCATGCCCCGATAAGATATTAAACTAATACGTATGTCATGTCGCCACGATAATAATAATTCTGTGTTCGGATTCATTTGTCCACTTTGGGAGTATGTTTTATATATATATCATGTCTCGAGTCTGTGGATCCGAGCGCAAATCTCAAAATTTATCGAATATACTTTGAAATTGGGCCTAAACCATTGTTTAAAAGAAACATTCATTGGTTATATTCGTACTATTTAATTTTTATATTTTCTCGATATGGAATAGAACGTGAAGTTATAAGTTTTAGTTAGACTTGTATTGTGTTTACATTTTACAATGTATGAAAAAGAATTAATCCAACTCAAAAGGTATATTATTTTAAGTTCAACTGGATTTAGTTAGACCCATAACCTTCCTTAGGTTGAATTGACCCTGATAATATTTTTTAACAGAGCCAATTATTTTAAAACTGGCTAATTTGTTTGAAACGTGAACCTATCCATGACTGGGATCGCAATATATATATGAGTATAAATTTATATTTGGGAAGTATGTTGGTAGCTACCATGAACGTTCATAGAAATTAAGGAATCGAGTTTGAAGCCAAGTTATGAAGGAAAGTCAGGTCATGAGTCATGACTAAATGGTCCAACTAAAACGGTACCTGTCGGCTCAACGCCATACTGCATACCAACTTTATTTCATTTATATACGTTTACACATGATTCAAGTGGATTTAAGTGGATAAAAGTTTGAGTTTGTTTAAATAAAATTTATGGTGTAATTGATATAAATTTTTATCAAATTTGATTAATTAAATAATATATTTAATATACTTATTATAAATAGTTAGATACAACCAATAAACTAATTGGGTAATTTACATCCAGATACCCTGTGTTATACGAAATTATCACTAAAAACCCTATCAAAAAAAAAATACCATAAAAAACCCTATATTTTTAAAAATGTGTACAAAAAACCCTACAACGAGAACGTGCGTTACACGCGCGTTGACTGCAAGTATGATTGAGTTTTTTATCACTTTTTCACGTAGAATGACTATTTTGCCCATGTATTAATTTAATAGAAAAATAAAAAAAAAAAAAAAAAGAAAGAAAAGGAAAAAATGGGGGAAGACTTTGTCTTCTTCCCCCTGTATGGAGGTCCTCTTTCCCCGTACAAGCATCACCATCATCGCCGGCGCACCATCACCACCGGCCAAACCACAACCATCAACCATCGTCTCTCTATTTTGCCCATGTATTAATTTAAATAAAAAAAAAAAGAAAGAAAACGAAAGAAGGAAGAAGACCCCCCTGTACAACCATCACCATTATCGCCGGTGCCCCTCACCGCCTGGAGAGAAGAGAGCCGCGGCGGGGAGAAGAGAGCCGCTGCCGCCTGGAGATGGAGAGAAGAGAGCCGCGGCGGTGGCGGAGATCGAGAGGCGGCGGGGAGATCGGCGGAGATCGAGAGGCGACGGGGAGATCTTCGGCGATGTGTGAGGCAGTGGAGGTGGAGAGAAAGTAGCTGCGACGTTCGACGGCGGAGATCGAGAGGCGGCAGTGGTGTTCGGCGGCGGGAGGTGGGGACGCGGCGGCAAAGGTGGGGAAGGCTTCCTGAGGAAGACGATGTATATATATATATATTTGTATATACAGATATGTGTGTGCATATATATATATATATATTAATTATTAATATAGTGTATAATATATACATATTTTAATTTTCATGATAATTTATTAATTTATTAATATTTTTAGTAAATATGAGATTATAATTTAAAAATGTAATTTGTATATTATAAAATTTTAATTTGATTTTTTTTTATATTTTTTTTGAAAGATTAACTATAAATATATTTTAAATGTTTTTTATAAATTCATTATATATTAAATTAGTTATTATAATTAATATATAATATATATGTATATATATGTATATATATATATATATATATATTATATTTATAACACTATTTATTAGATATAATAATATAATTTAAATTTTGTAAATTTATTGTATAATATATCTATATATATATATATATATATATTAAATAATATGTAAGTGTATGTGTATTGTACATATATTTTATTAATATGCATAATATGTATTATGTATATTATATATATAGATGCAATAAATATTTAATATATATATATATATATATATATATATATATATATTAGTAATATGGATAATATGTATTATGTATATTATATATATATATGCAATAAATTTGTTAATATATTGATATAATGTATAAGGGTATAATGGACTTTTCAACCTTTTTCGTTGACCAAATGGGAGTAGGGGACGGTGAGTTTATTTAATAAAACACAGGGTTTTTTAGATCATTTTTTTTTTCACAGGGTTTTTTGTGATGATTTCGAATAACACAGAGTTTTTGGGGTTGTTAGCTCTAAACTAATTATATTTACTAAGTAATCTTTAATTTTCTAAAAAGTTGTAAATTTGTTGTTTTGAACGTTTTTATATAAAATTATAAAATAAATATAGAAACCAAATATTTAAAGAAAATTAAGTAAATATTTTTCGAGAAATATCTAAACAAATCTGAGATTATATTTAAGGATATGTATAATTTATAAAAATGAAAGAACACATTTAATTTGAAAGTATCGAAGTATGAAAATAATTAATTGGAGGCTTAAATATGCAAAACTCTTAATCTTCTGATCAAAATATTTGTCCTATTTCTTCTTTTCTCTCCGTCGGGAAATTGTGAAGACTAATACGATGTTGGCTGCGCATCGCTGACAGTAATAAAGAAGACCGCAAAGCACAGTTAGGGTTAAAGGAGTACATATTAATTTAAAAAAAAAGAAAAAGAATTGTTGTTTATTGAACTACCGGCGGGTTGATCCGGTTAACAGGGTCAAAATAGCTGGTTAATCGGCCCTGTGCCGGTCTAGTCCCAGCTGCTTTTAAGGGTTGAATCGGACCGGACCCTTTTGCAGATCACCAGTTTTGATAACGTTAACAACAAATAATATTATAAATTACGTAGATAAATCACCACGTACAAATGTCAGAATGTATGCAAACTGCATCTTTTCTAAAAAGTAATAAAAGTAAGAAAACTATAACAACCACATTTTACTTCCATGAGGAAGATTAAATTAAACTTTATGAAAGAGACTTAATTTTACATAAGGAAAATGACTTAACTTCTATATGAAAGACGAAAAAACAAATTAAAAAATGTAAAAGTGGTGGGCGATCAAGAAATAAACTTAATTTTCACCATCCGCCGCCATCAGAGATCTGCGCTGCCTTCTCTGAGATTGGAAAATATAAATTTGTTTAATTTGGTGTCTTCTCTGAAATTACTTTTTATCCTCTCTAACCATTCTCCATTTTTAGCTCGAATGAATATAATGAGAAAACAAATATTTTATATTTATCTTGTGGTTAGTAAAAAATTTAAAAGAATAATCAATTAAATAATAAATATAATACACTTATCATTATCATTAATTGGATTCAACGGAACGAACCTGTATTAAACTTTTAAAGGAAAGTTGCAAAGTTTGATTCTAAATGTGCGTGTGTGCCACGGGATAATTGAAATGTCAATTTAATAAAAGAAATAATGAAATTTGATTCACGCATGTGACCAAATCATGCGACATATATGCAAAAATATGTTGGAATATTGAATATTATTCTACTCTGGCGAAAAATTCCATGCTGACTGCTGGACTTCCAAAATATCCAAATTTGGACGTGTTTCAATCGTCACCTAATTAACATCTCCATGTTAGTCTATATTTCCTAATTTTCCTTAAATATATTTCTATATGTATGGAATATAGGAATATAAAATATTGATGAAGTTTAGGAATATCTTATTTAATTATAAGGAAATTTCTTAAATTATTACATGAATATCTTCGGCATTTTCTTAAAAATAAACTAGGATTATGGAGCAAAATTTTGATGATTATGAATAGGGACAACTCCAAAATTATTAATTAATTGGATTAAAAATGTTTGAGGGTCAATAGAATTCTTCTTTCTTTTTTTTTTTTTTTTTTTGGGGGGGTGGGGTTCAAATAGTTTATTTTTAAAATCAAAAACCAAAAAAAATAAAAAATATATACAAATATATAAGTGCTACATATTTTTTAGTGGGGTCAATTGACTCCACTCTATCCCATGTGGAATCGCCCTTGATTATGGAGTTGTCAAGTCTTTATTAAGTGTAACGTGATTTATTATTTATTTAATGTGAAATGTGTAGCAGACCTCGTGCATGTTCAGGCTCAAACTATTGGGATCAATCGAAGCATGAAATTTCAATATAAAATACAACATACTGTAATACTATGTTATAAAATATGTGATTGGGCATGTACCAAAAGCTGAAAATATTTAAGGAACACTTAACAACCCTGAAAGTGCGATTTTGTTAGTTTTATGGCAATTTTTTGGAGAAAGTCTCATATTCGCTTACACACTTAACCTTATTAGTTTTGGGGTCTTTATTGAATAGTAGTATAGTACCCATGAGTTGAGAAAATTCCTCTTTATTTACTATATATTTTGAAAAATATACATCATTTGGGGATTTGGTTACGTGATCTTTGAGTTTTTATACGACGTTTACGAAAAATGGGGAGTAAACGGAAATTTTGATTCTCATCTGGGGAGTGAAGAGGAATTTTTTTGAAAATGGGGAGCAAACAGAAATTTGAATCCCCATTTGGAGATTTTTCGGTAATTCCCTGATTAGTGTTTTTGGGAGCATTCTTGGAGGCTTGAAGATGATTTTTCATTCCATAACTTGGAGATCAAGATTAAAGCTACGATTGAAAATTTTAGTATCAATTTTCATTCCTTTGCATTTCTAGTTTATTATTTCTTGTTTTTAGATTAATCTTTCCGTTGAACTATTCAAATTGATGGGGCCCTACCCACCTAGGACACGTGGCCAGCCATAGAAGAGTTAGAACGATAAGCAACTAAATGATGACGAGCTACGGAAGGAGCTCGCTAAGTGAGCTCGCTCTGTTAGAGTTGTATAAGCAGCAAGTGCTGCTCTCTGGACGAGCTCATTGGCCAGCGAGCTGTATTAGGAGCTCGCTTGAGTCGTTCGCTCCGCGGACTCTATTTACGGAAGGACACTTAGGTAGTTACGGATAATGGGGATGACTTGATGGAGAAGGGAAGGAGTCTTGAGGATAGAGACGAAGGAAGACGAAACGATAAGATAGAATCCAATACGGAATCGGAAACGTAGTAAACCCTAAGGGGACTCTGGGTCTATATAAGGAGAACTTTAGTCGTTAGGAGAACAGAACACACAATACGAGAGAAAAGAAGAGAGAGGTAGATAGATTCGGCGAGTACTCATCATTGGCGCCGTCTGTGGGAACGAAAAACTTCTTCGTTCTTTTTTTTTAGTACTGGTCGAATTTTATCTTCTTCTTTGCAAAAAGATGACGAGGGAACATATCAACCAAGTATTGGATCAGATTGATCAAATAATGGCGAACAATCGCGGAGATGGTGGTAGTGGAAAGGTCGATTATGACACCCCGGAGAGCATGAAACAAAAAAATGTTCAGGGGGAAGAAAGTCAGACACCAGCCGGACTGCCTGCTAACATGACGATGGATCAGCTTCGGGCCCTGGTGGAGATGATCGTTGAGAAGCGAGAAGCTCGGGCAGGAGCTAGCCATACTAGGAGCCAGCGGAGAACGGTAGGAGATGAGGCCGACACCGCGGCCAAGGGAAAGCGAACAGAGGTACCTCATATTGATCTGGAGGACAGCTCTGAAGACAAGGACTACTATGAGGAGGACGATCAAACAACAATCCAGACGACATCAAGAAACCGAGGCCCAGTTAATAGAGGGGCTAATAACTGGGAAGAACAGATGCAGGATATGGGAAAAATGATAGAGGAGATGAGGAGGAATTTGCAAGGCCCCATCCCGGAGAAGAAAAAAGGAAGTGCATTCACAGAAGAAGTCTTAGAAGAAGACCTCCCGTATAACTTTAGATCGGTGCAGGTGGCGGATTATGATGGAACGGGAGACCCTGCGGAACATATAAGCGAATTCGAGCATGTCGCAATGTTACATAAGCTGTCAGACAGGATCAAGTGTCGAGTGTTCGTAACAACACTCAAAGGGCCGGCTCGCAGATGGTTTTCATTGTTACCTCAGAACGTAATAAGTGGTTTCGAGGATTTCTGTAGATTATTCACGAACCAGTTTGCTAGCTCCCTTCACTATAAAAGGAACGCGATTAGTTTGTTCACAATAAAACAAGGGGTCGGAGAACCACTTCGGGCTTACGTACAGAGATTTAACAGAGAAGCCTTGGATGTACCTTTTGTGTCACAGGAGGTCAAGGCGAGTGCTTTCACCCAAGGTTTACAAGGCGGGGAGTTCTTTCAATCATTAGCACTAGATCCGGTGACGGATTTTGACGACCTACTGAGGCGAGCTGGGAGATACATAAACTTAGAGGAGGCGTTGGCCGCGAAAAAGACAGCTATTGGAGAGGTTAGCAGGAAGAGAGGAATCCAGGAGACATTCCAACCAAGAGAATTGAACAAGAGAGGCGGAGTAGGAAATCGCAAGTTCGCAAAGTATGACTCATACGCGAGTTTAAAGAAAACACCACATGTCATATTAACAACGATCAAACAATTGGAGGGGTTCCGATGGCCGCGGACCCGAGCACCAACACCAAAGCGGCCTCCGTCAGACACTTTCTGTGAATATCATAATGAATACGGGCACCAAACAGATCGCTGTGGACATTTGAAGGACGAAATCGAGAGGCTGGTACGGGAAGGAAAAATACCAGAACTGGTAGAGGAAAAGATTGAGTCCGAAGGAAATAAGGATATACAGACAGATGGAAGAAGACGAGCAGAGATGAACGAGCAACAAGAGGAGCCTCAGGTTCGAGGGGTAATTCAGATGATTGTTGGAGGACCTACTGATGGAGACTCGCAACGAGCCAGGAAAGCATATGCCCGAATAACGAATAAGGAGGAAGTGCTATCGGTGCACCTAGACAACACTCCGCAGATTCGTTTTGGTCCAGAAGACTTGATAGGAGTACAACAGCCCCATAATGATGCACTCGTTATCACGGCAATAATTGCACACCACCAGGTATCAAGAGTTTTGGTGGATGGCGGTAGCTCGGTGGACGTGTTGTTCCTAAATGCTTTTCAGCAAATGGATATTGGAACAGTGCAGTTGGGGACGGTCAACACAGCTTTATATGGTTTCGGAGGTGAAATGGTGGAACCTATCGGACAAATCACATTGTCAATGGCTCTAGGAAGAGGGGATCATGTGAAAACAAGACAAGTCAAATTCATGGTGGTCGATGCGCCTTCATCGTACAATGCGATATTAGGGAGACCGGCTTTGACGTTATTCGAGGCCATCGCTTCACCTTACCATCTGAAATTAAAATACCCTGTCGGACATGAGGTTGGAGAAGTACGGGGCGATCAAGTGGCAGCACGGAGGTGCTACGTCGAGGCAATTAGAAAGGAGAAGCGGAAATACGAGCCCATTAATCTGAGCTCGGGTGGCGAGCTCAGTGGAATGAAACGACGGGTAGAAGACGCGAAGACTATGGAACCAGAAGGAGAACTGATGACCATTGAGTTGGTACCAGGGGATCCAACCAAGACGACCAGGATCGGCGGACAGCTCCCTGAGGAGATGCGGGAAACATTGGCAGCAATGCTACGAGCAAACGTGGATGTGTTCGCTTTCGGTACGCATGATTTGGTAGGACTGGATAGGAGCATTGCTGAGCATCGTTTGAATGTCAAACAAGGGGTACGACCAGTGAAGCAGAAGAAAAGGCACTTCGGGCCTGAGAAGGATGCAATTATCCAAGCTGAGATTGCAAAATTACTCCAAGCAGGACACATCAGAGAAATCCAGTTCCCGGAATGGTTATCCAATGTGGTGCTTGTACCTAAACCGGGAGGCAAGTGGCGCGCATGCATTGATTTCAGAGATTTGAATAAAGCATGTCCGAAAGATTTTTACCCATTGCCAAGGATTGATCAGCTCGTGGATTCAACAGCAGGTTGCGAGCTGTTAAGCATGATGGATGCATCTCAAGGGTACCACCAAATACCATTAGCCCGAGAAGATTGGAACAAAGTAAGTTTCATAACCTCCTCTGGTACATACTGTTATATTGTTATGCCATTCGGTTTGAAGAATGCAGGTGCCACGTACCAACGAATGGTGGACAAAATTTTCAAATCCCAGATTGGAAGAAACATGGAGATTTATGTTGACGATATGCTAGTGAAAAGTAAATTTAAACACGAGCATGTCAGGGATTTGGAAGAAACATTCCGGACACTGCGACAACATAAACTGAAGCTTAACCCTTCAAAATGCGTATTCGGCGTGCAAGGAGGAAAATTTTTAGGATACCTAGTAACAGAGCGTGGCATTGAGGCAAATCCGGAAAAGATAGAGGCCATCACTCGCATGCGAGCACCACGAACCATACAGGAAGTCCAAAGCCTAGCAGGCAGACTAGCAGCCATTGGTAGATTTGTGGCCAAATCAGCAGAACGAGGGCGACCATTCTTTAGAATACTTAGGCAAAAAAGATTTGAATGGAGTAATGAGGCCGAGAAAGCTTTTCAGGAACTCAAAGAACGCCTCACACAGTTGCCCCTCTTGTCGAAACCAGTGGAGACAGAACCTTTGATATTATACCTGGCTGTCGACAAAGGGGCAATTAGTTCAGTTCTCATTACGGAGGTTGGTGGCGAGCAGAAACCAGTATATTACGTCAGCAAGGTTCTAACAGATACAGAAGCTAGATACACCGAGCTTGAAAAAGGGGCACTCGCAGTCGTAGTCACAGCTCGCCGTCTGCGACCTTATTTCTTATCACACACCATTATAGTCCGTACCGACATTCAGCTGAAACAGGTCTTGACGCGGGCAGAGTATTCAGGTCGTCTTGTTAAGTGGGTAATCGAGCTGAGCGAGTATGATATTACATATGAACCAAGAAGGGCTATCAAGGGACAAGCATTGGCCGACTTTGTGATCGAATTCACAGAGCGAGCAGAAAAGGTTAACTGGTGGAAGCTATGGGTTGATGGATCATCAGGTCCTGGCGGCAGCGGGGCAGGAATAGTACTACAACCACCGGACGACGACGACATGGAATTCGCAATGAAAATTAATTTTCCAGCATCAAATAATGAAGCTGAATATGAGGCACTTATAGCAGGTATGAAAGCGGCAATTGGAGCTGGAGCATACCGAATTCGGGCATTATCGGACTCAAAGTTGATAGTCAATCAGGTTAACGGTGAGTACGAGGTCAGAGATGACCGTATGAAGGCGTATGTAGCACAGGTCCATGAATTGAGGGAACAACTATCGGATTTTTGTCTGGAAAGAATAGATCGCGAACAAAATGAGAAGGCAGATGCCCTGGCAAAACTCGCAGGCTCCTTGGGGGATTGCCATGTTAAGAAGATAACTGTCTTGGATAGACGAGAACATCAGGGGGAGGCATCCCTTATGGAGATCACAAGTGATGAAGATTGGCGGACACCATATTTGGCTTTCTTAGCAGGGAAATCAAATACGGGGCTTACGATCAAGCAAGCGGCTCGGTATGGAGAGCTAAATGGGATGTTATATAAGAAAGGATATTCGAACCTATGGCTGTAATGTGTGACACAGTGAGAAGGTCGGGACATACTACAAGAAATTCATGAAGGAAGTTGTGGTGGCCATGAGGGAGGAAGGATTTTGGCCAGCAAAGCTTTACGAGCAGGGTACTATTGGCCCTCCATGCGAACAGATGCTTTGGAATTGGTGAAATCCTGCCACTCTTGTCAAGTTCATGGGTCAGCAGTACGGCAACCACCCGCTTACATGCACACAATGAGTTCCCCGTGTCCGTTCGCAATGTGGGGTATCGATTTAGTTGGACCAATGCCGAGGTCATCAAGCCAGAAGCGTTTCATCATTGTGGCCATCGACTATTTTACGAAATGGGTCGAGGCGGAAGCCTTGGCTCGAATTACTGAAAATGATGTTATTAAATTCTTATGGAAAAATATTTGCAGTCGTTTTGGCATTCCCCGGATACTAATATCTGATAATGGCACGCAGTTTGTAGGTAACAAGGTTCGGGCATGGTGTGAGGAACGGGAGATCCAGCAGAATCCAGCTTCCGTAGCACACCCACAGACAAATGGTCAAGTGGAGGTGACAAATCGAACAATCATACGGGGAATAAAGGCCAGATTGGAGAAACACGGGGGAAAATGGGCAGACGAGTTGCTACATGTCTTGTGGGCATATCGAACATCCCCACGACGAGCTACTGGCGAGTCACCGTTTAGCATGGTGTACGGAACGGAAGCAGTAATACCAATTGATATTATGGGTAATTCGCACAGGATCGACACATACAATCCTGAGGTGAATGAACGTTTACTGGCGGATTCATTGGATCTCATCGAGGAGCATAGAGAGCTCGCACATCTTCGCGAAGCTCGCTATAAAGCAAAAATCAGAGCAGCTTTTGATAAGACAGTTCGACCACGGGAGTTTGAGCCAGGAGATTTGGTACTCAAGCGAGCAGAGGTCTCTGGGGGAGTAGGCAAACTGGAGCGAGCGTGGGATGGACCATATGTGGTCACCAGGGTATTAATGAGAGGAGCCTATAAAATTGCAGAAGAAGACGCAGATGGAGAGCGAACAGAATTACCACGGGCGTGGAACGCCCAACACTTGAAGAAATACTACGTTTAAGGAAGCACCGCGGTTGCACTCTTTTCCTTGTTAAGGCTTTTTTCCCGTGAGGTTTTCCCTTCGCAAGGTTTTTAACGAGGCAACACAACGCGGATTAGTTAGTCGCAGTTTACCTTTCTTTCCCTAATGATTGTCAGTCAGTTTAGTTTTCATTTCAATAATGATTATCATTTTGTAACTTTATCAGACATGGCTATAAAATGATATCCTTTTGCGTATGATTTTGTTTGCAAAATCCAGTAGCAAACAGGCAATCACCAGCTCGCGTGATTGGGAAATCCTGATACAATTCAGGTGGCAATAGCCGCAAAAGCTTACAAGAGTATGATCCCCAGGATCACAAAGGCTTTGGATATTAATAATACTTGATTTACGAATCGAAAAGGTAAAAAGGGATGATTTGTCTGGATACACGGTGGAACATAGCACGGGAAAAAAGGCCCCTGACAGGAATTGGCCCAAAAAAAAAAAAAAAAAAAAAAAAAAAAAAAAAAAACTAAACTTGAATCCAGTGCTCGTTCCGGCGAGCTAGAGCACTCGTCGCGATATTTAAACAAAGTTGCCCAATCTCTTAAATTTTGTGATTGTTTTATTTCTTTGGCGGAAACAAGGGTGAGTCATTGGCTTCCCATTTTGCTTAGAATTTGTTTCAGACTAATTACCCTTGGTCGGGAGTGCATCGCAAGCAAACTTCCTCATCCTTTTTCGCGAACTGATAAGACTGGTGGGATGACGAGCTCTTCTGCTCGCCCTCATCTACTTGAGGACGGGGATTGTCACTGGGGCCAGGACTAGCGGTGATTGGCGGAGACCGCGAATTATGGGGGGTGGCGAGCTGATCTACTCGCCCTTCCATGAGGGATTGTGCATTGAGTTCTTGAACACTTTGACTTTAGCCTTTATTATTGGTGCAATTATTTGGTATGGGTACGACATGGAGGTGTTTTGTTTCAACGAACCAATAGCGGCACATGAACCTATTATGTTTCTTTCTAACTTTGAAATAGAACATCAGCTTATTTTAAAAGTTTGCATTGGGTGAGTTGTGATGTGCTGGTGCCGGTTACAGTTGCTCCAAGATGGTAAATTTTAAGCCATCTCCACCCCCAGTATGCATAAGGAAAATATCCGTCGGGCGAGCTCTACTCTAAATTCAGCTTGTTAAACTCGAAATATAAGTGATTTGGATTTTTTACATTTGTTTGAATAGATTCGAAGAACGGCAAGGTCTAATGGTAAACATCCAGAAGAGGCCTAAAATTTTCGGATACTGATATGAACGGGTAGGAGGATACGCCGTCGACTTATTCACCGAGCTGGCCAGATTACGGTTGCTCCAGGATGGTGACTTTTCAGTCATCTCCACCTCGTCACATCCAAAACGCATGAGGTGGTCTAAATCATGCGAGCTCTCCTCCACATCAACAAGTTAATTTCAAAGATAAATGGTTTTTATTTCATGTTTATGACACTTGTTTGAATCGTGAGATATTAGGAATATATTTAGACTTATAACACAAATTTAGATGATTTGGGAATTAATCATAACAGGAGTGGAGATACAAACTTGACTTCGTTCATAAGCTACTTCGAAACTGTCCTTGCAGGACTAATATAGTTTTAATAGTTACATATGACAATATGGAGAAAAGCCACATTTTCGGTGACCAACTTCTTGATTCGTGCTAAGAAAAACAGAAGTTAATACGACCTAATTGCCATCTTCGCGCGGAATGGCGAGCTCAGGGTCGTCCGTGGGGTCTTCAGGAGATGAAGGTGTGTTGGGGGGCATGATCACCGGATCAGGGAGATCTTCCAAGCCTTCGTCGCGACTCAAGAACTCCGGCAGATTCGCGGGAGTCAACTGATGACCAGCTGTTAGCGCTGTTTCCACTTGAGACCGGCATATGACAAAGCCCTGATGATAATATGCAAGAGCTTCTGTTGCCATTTGTGCGAGTTCATCTTCGGTTTTCTTCTTTTCTGAGTCACGGATGACAAGTACAGCTTTCAACTCGGCGACCTCCTTTAATGCGTGATCCCGCTCTTGCTCAAGCGCTTGCTTTTGCTCCTCTAACTCTTTATCTCGACCTCTACCCGCCAGTACTTCAGCTTCCAATTCAAGAACCCTCCTTTGCCATGCTTGACTCGCGTCCCTGGCGGCTGCTAATAGCGTATCCCTTTCTTTTGTTTGGTTCTCCAATTGAGTTATGCGTTGTTGCAGCTCGGCACTAAGGAAGAGGTCATCAACAATGCCGTTGCTCAACACAGCTACCTGTGAATACGGCAAATACAAGAACATTCAGTGCAACAATGATAGTATAATTAACTCCCATATGATGAGAATGCTATATATATATTTCTTGGGTTATACCTTCGATGCTAATTTGATATAAGCATTTGCCTTACTACAGGGTGACATGTTGTTCATCGCCAACTGATCGCGAGTTGTTACACACTTCCTTAGACATTCTCGGCTTTGTTGCACGTTGTTGCTCACCAAGATAGATTCCGTCTGAGCAGGGACTGGAATGACCTGAACCGAGCTGGTGGGGATCGGCGGCGCGGACAGATCAGGCAGCTCGCGAGTGACCGCGAGCTCTTTCCGCGTGCCAGTCTCGCTGGAGTGCATGTCAGTCGTCCCGATAACCTCCGCGTCTGTTCGATCAGACATGATCTCCTTTGGATTTACATTCGGGGTGTTCTGCTCGTGCACAATGGTCTCGGAGGACGAGCTCGCGACTTTGGATGCGGTCTTGCGTTTTTTTGCTTGGACGGGACGAGCTGCTCGGTTCTGGGCCAGGATCAGTTTGCGCGCGTCCGAGAGCTGTGTTTCCTCTGCAAAAACAAAACAGAAAAACATATATAACAAAATAAAAACCAAAGGTGGGAACGACATCGGGTTAGAACAATTGAAATATGCTTGGATTTTACTTTAGTGCGTATCAGGAAGGCTCACCTAGCGGAGTTAGAAGCCTTTCGGAGCCCGAGCTGAGTTGATACTGTGAAAAGGCACCGGCGTCGTACAAACACGAAAATGCGAGGCGACTAGCTCTAAGAAGGTTGAGTTCTCGTTCATACAAGTGTTCCCGAATACGGGGGTTCGTTATGACAAGGAGGGGGTTAGCCGATACGGGTTTAGATGGGAATTCCCAAGGTTTTTGACATTTGATATACAAAAAATCACGCGTCCAGTGGGAGTTTTGAAACGAGCCAATATCCACTATCGATGGTTTTTTACGAGCAGCTATGTAAAACACTTTTAATTGCAATTTTATTTGGAAGAGAGCATCGAATAGCTCTACCGTGGGTTCAATTTTTCGCTCTCGACAAGCAGCTATGTAGCCGAGCAAAAATCGGATAGAATTGGGATGAAATTGGTTCAGGGGAATTTCAAACCGGGCACTAATTTGCGCTAAAACGGAATTAATGGGAAATCGAAGTCCTGCTACTAGTTGTTCATAGTAAAATGCGAGGTACCCATTTGCGGGGGGTTCATGAAATTTCGCCTCACTTTTGGGGAATATTAAAGCACAAGTTGGAGGAATTTGCAATAAGAAGCGAACACGATTTTCAAGGGGATTTGCATTCGATGGTTGGAGCCCGTCGGTATTAGCAAATAGAAGAGCGGACTCCGGCGATATTTCGCCGGTGAGGATTCGGGACGATTCAGCCATGGTGGTTGATATATTTACGAAATAGACTTCTAGTGAGAGACCAGGATAAGCAGAGGTTAGTTACCTGTCTTCTTTGAATTTGCGTCGGCCATGATGACGGTTCGCCGGCGATGGAGCACTTCCGGTGCGGCGGAATGGCACGTGAGGGCGGAGCAATAGGGGGTTGGCTATGGTATGGAATTTTGGGGAGTTGGCTGTGTATTTTGGAGGGTTTTCATTAATAAGGCATGTTTTCAGGGGGAGATCCCGATATTGGGGGTATTTCGAAATTTGAATTCCCGCCCCTCAATTTTTTAGGGGGAAATTTGCGTGCGGTTTGGGTTTGAAACCGGCGGATAGCCTGCTCGCGCACCATAGCGTGGCGAGCTGATGGCGGGATTGGTGGGCTACGTGGTTCGCACCACTGGACAGAGGTTTTGGGATAATGGCGGGTTGCTAATTTGGTTGTCGGATTGGATTTGCTCGTTGATGGGATAGGAGCTCGTGCACCTTGTCAGCTTGCGCGGCTATAGCGGGCTATTCGGTTCGCCCTCCTTCATAGGCAGTCGGTTGCTACTACTAGTGCTCGCGATGAGCTGGTTGTCCGTCCCAGAAGATGGTATAGCTTGTTGTTTGCTTAGTCTTTTCTTGCTTTCCTTTGATGGGGCGGGGTCTCATAGCCCCCGTTGGTAGTTCGTTGTTGCTTGGATATGTGTAGTAGGTTGTGTATATCTAGTTTCAGATTGTCGGGATTAGGGGTATGTTGTTGCTCGCTGGTGCCTCCCGCTATGTTCCGGGCTAACGGTTATTGTGGTGGCGAGCTGATTGCTCGTCTTGCTCGCTGGACTTGGGGAACCTGAATGGTGGCGAGCTGGTTGCTCGCCGGATTACTGTTTGGGGCTGGTTTCATTCTTCTTCCGTGCTCACCTCTGTGCTTTGCTACGGGTTGACTCACCATTACCTTGATGTACGGCTGGCCACGATAACATTAATCCGGGCCAGGCACGGATACCTGGACCGGACTTAGGGGGGGGGAGTAGTGATGGGGCCCTACCCACCTAGGACACGTGGCCAGCCATAGAAGAGTTAGAACGATAAGCAACTAAATGATGACGAGCTACGGAAGGAGCTCGCTAAGTGAGCTCGCTCTGTTAGAGTTGTATAAGCAGCAAGTGCTGCTCTCTGGACGAGCTCATTGGCCAGTGAGCTGTATTAGGAGCTCGCTTGAGTCGTTCGCTCCGCGGACTCTATTTACGGAAGGACACTTAGGTAGTTACGGATAATGGGGATGACTTGATGGAGAAGGGAAGGAGTCTTGAGGATAGAGACGAAGGAAGACGAAACGATAAGATAGAATCCAATACGGAATCGGAAACGTAGTAAACCCTAAGGGGACTCTGGGTCTATATAAGGAGAACTTTAGTCGTTAGGAGAACAGAACACACAATACGAGAGAAAAGAAGAGAGAGGTAGATAGATTCGGCGAGTACTCATCACAAATTAATGTCTCTTTAATTGGTTGACTTACATATTAATTTGATAATATTGATTTAGATGTAATGAAAATGCATGTTTTGGGTAAGATTTCCTTATTTCATATGGTGATTTCCTCGAGTAAGTACGAGTAACTAGACTTTCGGGCTATGAGAATGATGAATAGTTGGAGCTAGGTGTTTAATGAAATACTTAAGGCCTCGTTTACTTTGGTGAAAGAGATACAAGGGGGTCATGATTTGAGAGGTTAGTCTAGTTACACTAACTGTTAATATACATTGTTTACTTTCTATTTTATTTCTTGGGTTAATTAATTTCGTTGTTTACTTTTTGAGTTTATTGCACCAAAAACCCTGTGATATACCTAATTAGCACTCAGAACCCTGTGATTTGAAAATTTTCAAAGCGAACCCTGTGATTGTAATAAATTAGCACTCAATTAGAATTTCAAACCCTACAGCCGTGGTTGTAGAATTTTGAGTGCTAACTTTAATACAATCATAGGGTTTTCAGTGCTAATTTATATAATCACAGGGTTTTCTTTGAGAATTTTCAAATCATAGGGTTCGGAGTGCTAATTAGGCATAACATAAGGGGTATCCAAACAAAAAACTCTTGACTTTTTAGAGCTAATAATGGATTTTTACCTTTGAATTACCATATTGCCCTCAACTTTTCATTCATTGAACTACCCTAGCAGCAATAATGAATGTCATTCTTTGTTCAATTGCTAGGGTTTAACATTGGAGCCGTCATCAATATCTCTCATCGCAGGCCTTCTCTCACATGGGCGACCATGTACCACCGATGGACGGTAAGGATTCCTTTTCGTCACATTACCCTAATTTATGCAACGGGTAACGTGGGATAAATCATTAATTGACCATCATATTTTTACTTTAACTCTCCATTTTGACAAAATATTGTATAATTTTCACATAATTAGTAATTAAAATACCTCTCAAAATATGTTATATAATTTTCACAAAATGTAGTACTAAAACGTTCTGATGCAGTATTTATATCCTATTATGTTATATAATTTTATGGGGAGTAAAATAAAAATATTTCAAACTGCCCCATGTAAAACCCTTTCTTCCATCCATCCTTATTAATATTATTTTTATGTTGGGAAAATGAACTCATACTACAAGTATGAGTGTGACTTACCTATGTTTACTCTTAAAATCTTTTTTTTTTTTTTTTTTTATCATAACTCTTAAAATCATTTTTGAATTGAAAGATTAATCATAGTTGGATAAAATTTTCTTTAACGCTTAAACGCCAAATTTACCTATGTCGAGCCGCTAGTAATTAGTTACCCTAGCTAATCTCGATCACTTTGTTCTAATTATTGAATTGTTGATTAAGAGAGCGACTTCAATCTTAATTACTCACATGTATTAGTTTTTAAGGCTGCGTTTACTTTGGGAGGAAGGATATTGGAAGTTTGTTTAGGTCGACATGCCGCCGATATCCTTCATTTAAAATTTTGGAAAAGGCATGTATAATAAGTTTTGAATGTTTTTGTGGGTTAGTGTTAATAAAATTAGAAAGCCGCACTCAAAATAAAGCAGTAAATTAGTGGAGTGCAGATATTACTGCAAACATCTTATATCGTAGAAATAGCGAGGAAGGAAATTCATAACATCCATCTTACATAGTGGAAATAGGACTTAATTCAGACATGACAACAGACAAGAAAATTACCTAATACACATGACCTTAATTCGTGATTGATTTGGTAAAAACGCTTCGGGCACGAATTATGCACGTGACTTACACATGCATCATCATTCATCCCCTAGCCTCCCTTTCCCTTGAGTAATTCGTTGCTTTTTACTTGTCTCAGCTTACGTTAGTACTTGTTTGTGTCCTACTATAATGAATATATTTTAAGCAACAGAAACTGGGATGGTCCAAGAAGAGAAATCCTGAAATTTCTTGTAAATGTAGAACACAACCACACGAACAAGACTCTGCCTTACGGGTGGAATCCTTAATATATATACAAAACACTTCTGAAAATATTCTTTTACGGTATTGTATCGTATTGAATATTGTGTCTGACACTTTTCATGTAAAAAGAAAAAAAATCGTCTCCCCACATTCATATCGTATTGTATCCATGTCGCCAAATATTAACGGATGAATCACAACATAAAAGGTACTCAAATATACATTAAAACGATGTACCTAACGCTATTACTTATTAGTTTAATCAGTGACGAAAATGGTAGCTCGATGCGCATAGGATAGGAGTTGTTGTATACTCTCTATTCTCCTCCAAATTTACAGTATTCCTTCATCTAGTAAAGGAAAGATAATATATATATATAAAAGAGAAACAATTCAAATATAAAAAAAGAAAAAACTAAAAGATTTTTTACCTTGTTTATCATTACGCTTGGCGTAAATATTATTTTGAGTGAAACATCAAACATGAGATGTAAGAGATATAGGAAATGGAATACCTTTAAATTCTAAAAAAATATAAGATTATAAGATAATGCTTCCGTGCTAAAGAAGAAAAAAGAAATAATGTTTTTGGATAATTTTAATTCGAATCTGATTCAGCTAAATTTTTGTAATTACGGGATGAGTAAAAAAGTTAAAGAGAGTAACAAATTAAATAGCAAATGTAATATGATTAGTTGAGTTGGGTCAAGTTGAATCTGAATTAGAATTTTCCATATTGAGTAGATGTATGCTCGTAGGAAATCCTAATCCTAATACAAAAGGAATTGAGAGTAGTTGTGAATCGTAATCCAAATAGAAAAAGGAAATGGAACGTATCTTCTATATAAACAAGTGCATGCACGCACTCTCTTCAATCTTGATTGATCGACAAAGCAATTCCAATTCTCTCTGTAATTTTCTCCTGTTTAGTTCTTCAATGGCGCGACTTTCACATGCAAATCTCGTCTTCGTCCTCCTCCTTCTCTTTTGTTTCGTATCCAGCAATTCTCATCCTTTGAAGGCCTGCAACGTCGATCGTATTTATCAGCTTGGGGACTCCATTTCCGACACCGGAAATTTGATAAGAGAAGTCCCCGTAGGCGCAACCACACCGTATGCCCGATTTCCTTACGGTCAGAGGATCGGGAAGGCGACCGGTCGTTGCTCCGACGGTTTTCTAATCATCGATTATATCGGTATGTATGATCTTTTCTAATATCATTCTTTCTAACATGATCGATTTGTGAGAGCTGTATAATTATTATTATTATTTTTTTTTGTAAGACTAGAGCTGTATAATTAATTAATTGATTGTTTACAATTTGTTACAGCATCTTTTCTGGGGTATGATTATGCTCTTCCACCCTACAAGAACTTGAATTCAGATTTTAGGCATGGAGTCAACTTCGCTGTAACAGGTGCCACTGCTCTGCCCTCAGAAGTGTTGGCAGCTAATTACAACATATCATCTCCCCTCACCAATTCCTCTCTTAATGTCCAATTGGATTGGATGTCCACTCATTTCAACTCGATTTGCCTCCACCAAAGAGGTAATATTTCTTGATTAAATTACGTTATCCTCCCTTATTACAAAAGAAGAATTACTAATTGACTGTTGAAACTTGAAACAGATTGTTTCGAGAAACTCGAGAATGCTCTTTTCATGGTGGGTGAAATCGGCATGAGTGACTACAGCTACGCCATTCTCCAAGGAAAGACGATGGAGGAAGTGAAGCTCATGGTGCCTCAGGTTGTTGATGCCATTATAGAAGCTGTTAAGGTAATTACACTAATATCACATCTTTTATATATATATTATCTGCATGTTCTGCTCTTTTTCACCAACATTAATGTTAATTCGATTTTTGGGTTTGCAGAAAGTGATTAGTTTTGGGGCAATAAAAGTGGTGGTTCCGGGACAGTTTCCAATGGGGTGTCTCCCGATCTACAAGACAGTTTTCGATAGCAACTCTACCGGAGCTTACGACGAGAACAACTGTCTCGAGGAGCTGAATGACTTTTCGAGGTACCACAACGAACAACTGCAAGAAGCCATCGAGAGGCTGAAACAAGAGGAGAAGCCGAACGCCTTGATCGCCTACGGAGATTCCTACAAAGCTTACCTGTATCAACTATCAATCACCACAAGGGACTACGGATACGAAGTAGAAGAGGTATGTTGCGGGATCGGAGGAACGTATAATTTCAACACGACAAGAATGTGCGGGAGTGATTCAAAAGTAGGCACGTGTCCACATCCAGAAATATACATAAATTGGGACGGAATGCATTTGACTCAGGAAGCTAATGAGTTGATTGCAGAAACGCTAATGTACGACGCATTCTATCACCTCCAATGCCACTTCCGGCAATGAATTCATAGCAGCACCAATTTTAGCGTCAAATTGCTCATTTACATCATTGATGATGATAGGGCTAGATTTTTTATACGTTTACTTGTGCTATAAATTAGATTAGCTAGGATAATTTTAGCCCAATTTCTTTGATCAAATTAGTGTAATAAAAAGATTATAAGTATTTTATACTTATTGTGTGATTGGTAGAAAATTTTAAAAAAATAACGAATTAAATAACAAATATTATATACTTACCGGTCGTTATAATTAATTGAGTTCAGAGTAGTCAAAATTTGTAATACGATTTTACACATAAGCTGCAAGTTTTGATTCAAAATGTTCATTTGTGCCACGGGTTTTTATTAAATGGCAATCTAGTAAGGAAAAAATGAAATTTGATTAGCTTGCTAACGTATATATACAAAAATATGTAGAAATATTGAATATACTAACTTTTGAGTATGGAAATCTTGAAAATCAAGAAAATTAGTGGGTATAATTGTGAAAGGTAAAAGAAAATTACTGAAATCATCTATTATTTCGTTATTAAACTAAAAATAGACCACTATCATTCTAGTACAAGTTGTTGCATCCTATAATTTTTGCCCTATATTTCATTATGCGTTTAAGTTGTTTATTTTCTTTATATATATATATATATAGTTTAGTTGGAGCATTAATGTGTAAAAATTTAGCAATGATAGTTGTATATCTAAAAACTCGAACATGGGATTTTAGGTTAGCATAACACGAGAAAAATGATCATAACATGAAACCTAAAATTTGTATAGAACGTGATTAAATTAGCATAATATGGGAGAAATTATCATAATTTGAAACTATGATATAAGGATACGGAGGTGGTTTTTATACAAAGCTATTAAAATGGGTTTTGGTCATATATCACAGCCCAATATCTGAAAGCCCATTATCGTTGATCCTTGCGCGCTATTTTTCTGTGTTTTCTTTTTTACTTTTTTTTATTATTAAAGGAGCTTCTTCAAATTGTGGGATACTTGCAGCGGAGAAAGACGTTACCTACAGAGGAACTGTGGAAAGAGGTGAGATGAGATGCTTCAGTGCGCGTTTCTCTCCTCATTAGATGAGGGGAAAAGCTGTTTGATTGCAAGTTCTTTTGCTTTTCTGTTGTTCAGTTTTAAGTTCGCCATTCTTTTCGTTTTTGGTAGTTGGCTCCACCTAAAAACTTGTGTTCTCGAAATTTTTATAGTGGGGAGCTGGTTTCCTGATGATTGTATGACATGGGATTGCGTGAAGTAGTAATTTTGATTGAATTGAAGATGAATTTTATGTGAAATTGCCGAAATTTGTGTATGCATTTTACGTGTTCGACGAAATACCTGAGTCAGCATGGATTTAGCCTTCAGTCTCTAATGATGGCGGTGCCAGCAAATTGCAGAAACTTAAACAATACTATGATACACAGTTCAAATTAATCTATCATTACAAATGGAAAATTCTTGATTTTGTATGTCTGATGTGTTTGAACCACGGTTCTACAAATCTAAGCATTGATGGTTCTTGCCTCAGTTTGATCCAACATCTTGGCTGGAGATGTGTGCAAAATAATTCTGCTTAAACGTTGCTTGCTGATTTTTTCTTACTTGTGTTTTAGTTTTGCAGAAATTCAGGAGCTGTCTTCAAGTTTCAGTGACTACAAAACCAACACCAATGTCGCGAATAAATTCTGTAATTAAGCTATCCAGGCAGATTACCCGACTCAAGGTAGAAGGAGCACGTCCCCTGTTTTCCCATTACAGCACCATGCTTCACTCTCCAATACACAATCAAACGGAAGAAGATAACCTAAAAATCCCAAGAAATACATCTCTTAACAAACGCACACTCCCATTTGAGTCCAAAGATGTTTTGCCTCACCAACCCCACCCCCGGCCCTGCCCCATAGGAGAAAACGTTTCAAGAAAGGACAAAATCACCACTCTCGTGACCACACTCATGGAACTTGATGATAATAAAGAGGCAATATACAACACCCTCGATGCCTGGGTTGCATGGGAAAGGGATTTCCCCATTGGGGCTTTGAAAAATGTTTTGCTTGCTCTTGAAAAAGAGCAGCAATGGCACAGAATAATCCAAGTTATCAAATGGATGTTGAGCAAGGGGCAGGGAAACACTAGGGGAACATATGGGCAGTTGATTGAAGCTCTGGATAAGGATCGTAGAGTTGGAGAAGCCCATGAGATTTGGAACAAGAAACTCGGCTTTGATCTGCATTCAGTTCCCTGGAAACTGTGCAAACTCATGATCTCGGTTTATTATAGGAACAACATGCATGAGAATGTTGTGAAGTTGTTCAAGGATTTGGAAGGGTTTGATAGGAAGCCTCCCGAGAAATCCATCGTGCAGAAGGTGGCTGATGCGTGTGATATATTGGGGAAGACTGAAGAGAAGGAAAGGATATTGGAGAAGTACAAAGATCTATTTGTTGAGTCGAATATGAAATCGAAGAAAACTCGCCGAACTCCTTCTCCAAAGAAGGGAAAGCAAAGCAAGAAAGGGTGAGTGATTACACTGTATGGTAGGCTCTGCTCTTGAATTACCAATGACCAAGTAATGTATGACCCTTTTTGGCCCTATTTGACATATATCAATAGCACAGCCTATTCTTTTCTGTATTGAGGCCTGAGCGTTTACACCCAGTACCAACTTTCATAATTTATATTTTTAATTAAGTTAAATGTGGAAAGTATGATCTTCGGGTGCATAAATGAGATATAATATGTTGTGACATTGTGTGTAGAACGATTTAAATTTTAAATATATTATGATCATCAAGTGTATAACAGTATAAGCAACTCCTCTCATCCCAAACGGTGACTTCGGACATCAAGTGACCCCTCCTAACAAGCTCATCGGCGCACCTGTTGCCCTCTTTGTAGACTGTACGTATGACTAACTTTCGCCTCCCAAGGTTTGTTGGTTAGTCTGATGCAGTCCCCAATAAGGTGTATGCGTAGAAGGGTGTATAGTATACAAAATGGGTCAAAAGTCGGGTGAGATGGGCAGAAAATGGTCAATCTAGTCCAAAATAGATGAAATAGATGGGAAAATATGTAAAACAGACCCAAAATAGATCAAAAGAGTCCAAAATAATTCAAGAACGGATCAAACGAGTATTAAATAGACCGAACGAATGAAAAAACGAGTGAAACAGACCAAAAACGAGGCAAAAGCGTTCAAAATAGGTCGAACGAGTCGAAGAACGAGTGAAATTGACCCAAAATGGGTCAAACAAGTCAAAAATACGTCGAAAAGATCGAAAAACAAAAAAACGGACCCAAAATAAATGAAACAGGTTCAAAATATGTCAAACGGGTTGAAAATATATTGATTTGGTCAAATAGGTCCAAAACAGGTTAAATATATTTGTGAGGGGTATATTGGACTTTTAGGTACTTGTATTGAATATGGACCCATTAAGAACCCATTATTGAACCCGTTAGTGACCCATCAAAACCCAATATAATCCAATATAACCCATTTTAGACCCAACTCATTTAGACTCAACCCAAACCCAATACAACCGGTCCATTTGCCACTCCTAGTGTATACGTAGATGGTAGAACGTGTTTTTTGAAAAAAAAAAAAAAAAAAAAAAAAAAAAAAAAAAAGGAAAAAGCACGATAGAACATAACAGTCTTGATGCACACAAGAATTTTTTGTATCACTAGATGTTGTAAGGGGCATAAATCACAGAACGATGCATAATTTAGATGCGTAAAATAGATAATTGCTTTGAGTTTAACCAAAATAAATAGAACGACAAATAAGAATATGCAAGTTTGGACCTGTTAATTAAATGACTGATTAGTGATTACCGTGGGTATCATTTCAATTAAGAAAGTATTTCAAAATTTCCTGAACTTATGAGATTCGAAGAACTGAATCATGGGTAGACATGGTTTTAATTGTCATGATTATACAATACACCTTATTCAAACTAGGCATGTCTTTTCATTTTATTACCTAAACTTTCGATTGCCATTAGTTTCTAAGTTATTCAAATAATTGGAATTTATTATATTTGTGATGTTTCTGACCAATCAATGTTATTGGAAAGTTTGCATTTGTCGGCCACGTTTCAACAGTGACTAACCTCACACGTTGCATATATAGGAAACCACAATGCTGCATTTAAATAGTAAAATGCAACATATATATATATATAATTCAATTTATCGCTCTGGATCGGGTAAACCTATAAAAATTCAACCAGGAGAAAAACGTCGCATTTTTATTCTTGGGATTTTTTTATTATTCTTTTTTTCATTCTTGGGATTTATGCAAACTTAAATCAGCAAAATTATATTTTTAAGTTACATAAAAGAAAAAAGAAAAAAACATTTTTATCACTTTACCTCCCCTCCTGTTGCTGGAGCCTAGATACACTGTACAGCAGATCTGCCTTATTCTACTGAAAAACTAGCCGTTGGAATATAAACTACAACGGCTATCCAATTTAATTAAATCTCTATTTGCTCTACAATTGACGTTACTTATATCATCCCCTTCCCTTCATTCTTTCCTCCTCACTCCACTCTCTCTCTCTCTCTCTCTCTCAAAAACACAGGCAAACAACTCAAGATGAACGATCTAATGACGAAGTCCTTCACAAGCTACGTCGATCTGAAGAAAGAAGCCATGAAAGACCTCGAATCCGGGCCCGATCTCGAGCTCGGGATGACCAAAGTCGACCACAACCTCACATCATTCCTCGCTGAAGCAGAACAGGTCAAGCAAGAGATGAACTCCATCCGAGAAATCTTGGCCCGCCTGCACAACTCCAACGAGGAAGGGAAATCCCTCCACAAGCCCGAACACCTCAAATCGCTTCAGGCCCGTGTCAATGCTGACATCTTATCCGTCCTGAAACGGGCCCGCTCTATAAGGACCCGTTTGGAGGAGATGGACCGGGCCAACGAGGCGAATAGGAGGCTTTCGGGCTGCAAAATGGGCACTCCTGTGGACCGGACCCGAACTGCGGTGACGAATGGGCTGAGGAAGAAGCTTAAGGAGCTGATGATGGAGTTTCAGGAGCTGAGGCAGAGGATGATGACGGAGTATAAGGAAACTGTGGGCAGAAGGTATTTTACGGTCACCGGAGAGTATCCAGATGAGGAAGTGATTGAGAAGATTATCTCGAGTGGGGGCGGAAATGGGGGCGAACAGTTCTTGTCCAGAGCCATCCAGGTATTTTAAATTTTAAATTTTCTATGAATCGATTTGAATATGATGTGGATTGTAATACGTTCGTTTGATTTCTTTTTGGGTAAATAACAGGAACATGGGAGGGGAAAGGTGTTGGAGACGGTGGTGGAGATACAGGACCGCCACGACGCTGCCAAGGAAATCGAGAGGAGCCTTCTGGAGCTCCACCAGATATTCCTGGACATGGCGGTGATGGTGGAGGCGCAGGGGGAGAAGATGGACGACATCGAGCATCATGTCATGAATGCGGCACACTACGTCAGTGACGGAACTAAGAACCTCAAGATTGCTAAAGATCATCAGAAGAGCAGCAGGAAATGTCTCTGCATTGGAATCATACTCCTCTTGGTGCTCATTCTTGTAGCTGTCATCCCCATTGCTACCAGCTTCAGCAAATCGTGAACTTTTAAATCTAGAATTTTCAATTCTTTTTTTCTTTCAAGCATAAATCCCAATCGAGGGATTTGTCAAATTTGTGCGATCGACTATTAATGTAAATGTGTCTGAGACTGTGTTGAATGAAATGAAATGTTTTGTCATATGTACATTGCAATGTTTCATACAGCTTATTTCCTTTTCCTCCCACGAGGTTTACTAGTCGATACATCCTTAGACGAAGCAGTGGGAATGTGCTCTCGCTCTTCTTCACTTTCTTCGTCGAAACTCTCTGTCTTGTCCGTGGAGTATTGTTGTTCTTCGTCATCGTCTTCTGGGAGTATGGGAGATTTTGACTGTTTGGATAGCCGATCACGGAGTTCTCTGAGTTTTGCCTTTTTGGAGTTCAATATGTTAACAAACTGAAACAAAAGGAGATATTTCATAAGCACGAATCGGATGAAATACCAACATAATTATTTTAGAATGATGAATACCTTTCCGTAGATTTCAGATTCGAACTGCGTCTTCTCACTGCTAAGTTTTTCACTTTGTGCTAGACATTTTTCGGATTCAAGTTTGAGCCTATCAAATGCCTGTGTTTTCCAGACAACTTCCTCCTATGTATACATATACCAGATAAAAAAACCGATTAAACCAGCAAATCACACAAATACGAAAGAGAAACAGGTAAAAGAAATACACGGTCTTGATTCTTACACTGAGTTTTATGTTGGCATCCATGAGGAAGTCCAGAACCTCTGCTGTAATTTTCTTGCTGTTGTCTGAAGGTTGGCATTTCCATCGCCATTCCAACTTTGTGCCTTCCTTCTCAAATGTCCATGTTAACTGCAAAATGTCAACAACCAAAACAAGAGTGAGGAGAAAACTTGTTTCTTTCCAGAAAGAAAAACACTCATTCGAGTTTGATTCCTGCTCACCACCTTTATTCGTTCCCTCTAAAATATGTAAATACAATCCAACAATGTTGATAAAATCCTTTTTCACAAAATAATGTCCAACTATGTAATCATGGCTAGAAAACAAAGTATATACCATTAAAGAAGGTTTCAATATGGTATTCATGTTTAACAACCAGCTTTTGCGATCAAGTACGCAATACAGGTATCATACGCAAAGAAAAAAACTAGTTATTTCAGGGTGCATTAGTCAAAGCGAATACCATAGGAAAGAACCCACAAAAACTTGTGAAAGTACATATACCACGAGGATATATTCTGAGTTAGATAATAATTCACATGATCGAAAACTAAATAATGTAGTCGTGAAACTATTATACAGATTGTAAAGTGAGATTTCTCTATCACAGAATTTTTTTTTGCCAAGTTACATCAACTCATTATGCTTCTGAAACTTCCAAGGCCTTTGATGCATGCTACCTATCATAGGACTGCATAAGAGCAGCAGATAAAAAAGCCAACCCTTTGAGTTAACAAACGTTAACATCACCTATTTCATACAAAAACATATTAGGGGAAAGAAAAAAAAAACGAATTTCGCGAAGTCCTAAAAGAAAAACTCTTTTCACAGAGGAAATATTGCATTTTCTATCATAAAGATTCACTTCTACAACTAGTTTCAAAGGTGCAGTGCCCCATTACACCAAAGTACCAATGAACTGTTGCAAAAGGGGTTCTCTAGCTCAGTTTAAGACCCCAAAAGCATTCGAGAAATGTGACCAATTATGCAATGCAATCTCTGAGTTTCTAATTTCAGAAGCTTTCATCTTACAACACTCAGCACACAAAAGAAAGCATCAACCTAAACAAAACCACATCACAAATCCCAATCCTTGCACATTACTGAAAAAAAACCCCCAAATCAATCACCACTAATTCCTCTTACGCTGAAGATCAATTCCAAAACAAAAACAGGAAGAAGATAATCATACAAACCCGTTTACATCCATTTCCAGCATCGGAGAACCCGTAAGCCGACCCCGGCTGCTGAAACCCAAGATACCTCTCCGCCAAATCGATGTAATCCGACACCGTTTGGTCCCAAGAAGAAGCTCTCCCTTTCACCTCCTCCTCAGTAGCTTCACCAACAAACAGCAACAATTCCACGAAATTCAAATTTACAGACAATCAAATGAACAAACAATATCATCACCATTAGTTTATACGCACCTTGGCAAGTCCAAGCTTGGAGTCCGTCGGTTATGGAAATCTCGAAACGGGTGGGGTACCAAGTACCCTTCACGAATATGGGTTCGGATTTGCCGCCGGCCCCCATCGGTATTTCTAGCTTCAAGCATGTGTGCTTTGGAGTCTCCATTTTTGTGAAGGGTCAATTTCTGTGGAGCTTTACTGTGTGTGCTTTTTAAAGAAGCTTTTTATAGAGAGAGTTCAGAGTTCCCGCTTTGTTTATTGACGTTAATTATTTTCTGTACATTCTGTATTTGTAATGCTCAAGGGAAAGCCCAAATCCAAGTTCAAAATGGTGTTAGCCCATTTCTTGGCCGGGCCCAAATTGAGTGCCTTAAACTGCAAATTTCGAAAGTGATTCATTTATTTTTTTCCGTTTCGATTTAAGGTGTTAGGACGGTTTTACTTTAATAGATAGCAATCCATCAAATCTTCGTTATCAATCGTAATTATTTGGGTTAAAATACCAACTTTTCTTTTTACTTCAATAGAAAACACTTTTGTTATATAAGTTTATTTTAGTAATCTCTTTACTTTTCCATATTAAAAACCATCCGCTAAGAGCATATTTTCATTTTTGCCCCTCATCTTATTTTTCAGTTTTATTCAGAGATCACGATTTATTCATGAAAGAGACCCAATTTCTGCTAAAATTACGAGAGTTAAAGATACCAGAAAATACCAAAGAGTCCATGAACCTTCAAAGTGCAAAATCAATCCACTAATAAATTCCTAAAAATATCAAATTCATATAAAATTAATTAAAAACAAAATGATAAATAAGAAAAAGAAAATCTAAAATTTATCCAACACAATTCTCAAAAATTAAAAAGCAGAAATCTGAATAGAAATAAATTAAAGTTGAATAAAAAATTTGCAATTAAATTGTTTTGACAGAAATAAAAAAAGAAATATAGAATAACGAGAGAGAAAAAAAAAATACTGATGGGGCCAAAATACGATCGTCCCACATTATGACACGTGGCATCACCGAGATGATGACATCTGTCTCCCCAAGGCTGCACCATTAGTTCACGAGCGCTGAGTCCAACGAGCGCAGGTCTTCTTCAGGAGTTAAGCCCAACGAGCGCTATCACTCCCACGAGCGTCCTACATCCCAAACGATGGGTACGCCTACGTGCCATGGGAGCCCTCTTCGAGCGTCACACTCCCTCAGAGTGGCCTCTCCCTTGGCTCGTCATTTGAATTGGAGCCAACATTCCCCTCAGCGGATATCTTGGCCTCCAAGACTCAAGGTTGTCACGAGCGCGCTCTCAGGCCCTCGTTACCAACCACCCACATGGCTCTCTGACACAACGTACATGCCCGCGCACCTGCCACTGTTGCTAGCACTAACTTTTGGGCCGCTTTTGCAGAAGATTCCTCCTAGGTTTCTCTCTCACAGCGCCACGTGTTAGGGCAACATTCGGCCAGGACCACTTGAGGCAAATGACCAAAGGGCCCTTGACCCTCAACTATAAATAACCCAAGTCATCTTCTACACTGTAAGCATTCTTTAAGCTTTCTTCATCACTGCAACTGTGACTGAACTTGCACTCTCTTCATACACTGAACTGACTTGAGCGTCGGAGAGCCAAACTGGGTATCACCCCCAGTTCCCCCAGCTTGGCCTTCTGACTTTCTTGTGCTTGTCCCAACAGGTTGAACTCACTTCCTCTTTTCCGGCGAAGCTCCGGTGGTTTCCTCCACAAATATAAATTGTAAAGTGATCGGATTCGGACCATCCATTTCCGGACCCATCATTTTTGGCGCCGTCTGTGGGAAACCAGTCCTTCATCTACTTCCTTTCTTTTGTTGGTTGAAAAACAAGCACATCTTCACTTTCAACAGCCATGGTTGCAACAAGATCTGGAGCTGTGGGAGGAGGAGAAAACACCTCCCAAGATGCAAACATCGTTCTTCCCTCCACCGCTACTGGTGGAGCACCACCTCTTTCTGTCGCCGCTGGTGGAGCACCTCCCGCCACAGGACTAACTCCACCAGCTGAATCTTCTGCGCCGCCGCCTGCACCGCCGGTGATGCCCGTTCCCACCACCGCGGGAGGAGTTTCTCTCCCAGTCCCACCGCCACTTGCACAGAATTCCTGGGTCCATCCCCAGATGAACCTTGGAATACAAGGTTACATGATGCCTCCTCCTGGCTACACTCTTACTCCGGCTATGATGGCGCCGCCGGTCCAGCCATACCATGCCGGACAGCTCCAACTCCCAGTGATGGTCCCCAGGGAAATTGAAGAAGTGGAGCTACCTCCGTTGACCACTCAACAATTACGGGCTCTTTACGCCCAGTGTGAGGTTCAGGCGGCTCAGGGGGCATGGGAAAGATTCCATTCCATGTACTTTCCCTCTGGGCAGGCCACTCAGGTTGCGGCCCCATTAGGCGGACAGCAGAACTTTCCCCTCCGAGAAGCCCAGGCTGTCCTGAGGGCCCAACCACCACCACCACCAGCGAAAGAAGTGCCCCAGCAGGAGGGCAACGAGCGTGCCTCCGTGGGCAGGAACAAGGAGCCCACGGAGCGGGTGAACGAAAACGAAGGAGACTCTCATGTCTCCAGGAGGGGCTCACGAGCCCACAAGGACAAGCAAGTAGAAGTAAATCCTGACGTCCTCGCGGCTGTGCAAGACCAGCTGCAGGGCCTCAAGGATATGGTGGGACAGCTCTCACGAGGGCGCTCAACTCAGATCTCCCATACTCGGGATGAACGGGTTGACGCCAGGAGCACCCGCACCAAGGATCCTCCACCGAGGGTCCCCCGTCGGAAGGAGCCGGAGGAAAACTTCGGCACGTACGAATATCACCCGCTGGCGAGAGGTTCACCCCTCGTCGAAGAAGTTTTGATGGCCCAAGCCGGCATGGCAAAAGTCCCCACATCCATCAACAGATACGACGGGACAACCGATCCAGCAGAGCACTTGGATCATTTTGTGCATCTCATGCACCTTTACGAGCATTCCAGCCATTACTGGGCGAAAGTGTTTGTCACTTCCTTGGTAGGGATGGCTCAAGAGTGGTACAAGCGCCTGCCGCCACGCTCGATCCACTCGTATGAAGAGCTGGCCGATGCCTTCCTCAACCACTTCAACTCTTTGAAGGCACCAGTCACCGCACCCACAGCGCTTTACAATGTGGTGCAGGGCAAGAGCGAATCATTGCGCTCGTTCTTCGCCCGCTTCAATAAGGAGATCTTGCAGGTGGAAAGGCCCTCGATGGACTTCTTGATCCCAGTACTCTTTCAGGCTGTGGATCACAAACAATATGTGAGCAAAAAATTTGCTGATGCCATCGTGGAGAGAAGGCCTGGGACCCTCATGGGCCTGAGAGAAGTAGCCGAGCCGTTTTTCGCGCTCGAAGATATGTATGGGACGAATGGTCCCCGACATCACAGCCCGGCCCGGAACGAGCGACCTCATCACGAGCGGGGGCGGGATGTGGCAGTAAAGAAAGAGCGCCCTCAAGAGCGCAGAAAGTCGCCACCACCCCCTCGTAGATTCGAGCGCATTCCGCTCACCCGGCCAAATTCTGAAGTCTACAATCTCTCCGATAAAAAGCTCTTCAAAAGACCTATCAAAATGAGAGAAACAGACTCACTCAGGCGCTCGAACAAATACTGCGCTTTCCACAAACAGAGAGGGCACAACACGGATGAGTGCCGCCAGTTGGAGGCTGAAATCCAAAGGCTCGTTGCAGGGGGCCATTTGAAAGAATTTGTCCGGGTGCTCGAACGCTACGATGAGCAATGCAACGAGCGCTCCGGAAGGAGAAGAAGGAGTCCTTCCCGGTCAAAGAGCCCAAGGGGTAGGGGACCCCCTGAAAGCAGCAGTCGCCGAGGCAACAAAGGCAAAGCCCCTGAGCAAGAAAACGAGCCCTTTGCAGTCATAAATATGATTGCAGGAGGCTCATCAGGGGGGGATTCAAACGCCTCCCGACGGAGGCACGTTCGGAGCTACAACCAACGCCCAGCAGTGCCCAAGCCTATCTACGCTATCCAAAGATCAAGCGCTCCGAAATCAAGAGAAAATGATGTAATAGGCTTTGATGATAGGGATCTAGAACATATTGTAACGCCCCATGGGGAGGGTGTAACCTCAGATTGCCCCATGGTGGTTAGTTTAGATGTTCATAACCATGTTGTAAAAAGAGTATTGGTTGATAGTGGGAGCTCCGTTAATGTTTTGCCTTACTCTACATTCTTAAAAATGAAGGTTGATCTCCCGCTCGAGCCTCTCAAAACAGCCCTCATTGGCTTTGGAGGCTCAGAAGTGGTCCCACGAGGGCAAATACGTCTGGCTACATCATTCGGCCGAGCCCCTCAACGCAAAACGCTCTTGGTGACGTATGCGGTGGTGGAGATAGACATTCCATATAACATCATAATTGGGCGCCCAGCCCTCGTGGATTTCAAAGCCATCATCTCCACCTACCACCAGAAGATTAAATTCCCTACTTCCGAGGGCGTGGGAGAAGTGCTGTGCAATGTTCGAGAGGCTTGGGAATGTTACATGCTGTCCCTCAGAAAGCCAAAAGCGGAGAAAACCTTCCAGGTGGGTTCCACCAAGAAGTCAGTAGATTTCCCCAACTTGGATGAGGATAGCCCAGCACGGAAAAGGGCAAAATTGAACAAAAAGAAGAATAAGAAGAAGAGAGGAGACAACGAGGAGAATCCCCTCGAGAATGTTCCCCCAGGGATCGTTGGCGGATCATCCTCAGAAGGAGACGAGCCGGGAGAGAGTGAACCAGCCTCTGGCGATCGTTTGACAGGAAAGAAGAGGGCGCTCGAACTTCCTCGCCCTGAGGTGAGAATCGAACCCTCGGAAAAATTCCTCACCATTGAGCTGGAACCGGGAAACAAAGACAAGACTACACAGATCGGCTCAAACCTCTCAGGGCCCTCTCAGATCATGATGATTGATTTTCTAAGGGAGAACAAAGATGTATTCGCATGGAAAGCCTCTGATCTCACAGGAATTGACCCGAGCGTCATCGTCCATAGACTTAATGTGGACCCATCTTTTAAGCCTATCAAGCAGAAAAAACGGGACGTACATGGCTTTCGAAAGAAAGTCATTGAAGAGGAAGTCAATAAGCTCTTGGAGGCTCAGTATATCGAGCCCATCTTGTACCCGGAATGGTTATGCAATGTCGTCTTGGTGCCCAAGAGCGCGAATAAGTGGCGCATGTGCAATGATTTCACTGATCTCAACAAAGCCTGCCCAAAGGATCCTTACCCGTTGCCTCGAATTGATCAATTGGTGGATTCGACCGCTGGTTGCGAGCTCATGAGCATGATGGATGCTTTCCAGGGATATTACCAGATCTTTATGGCCCCGGAAGACCGCCCCAAAACTTCGTTCGTTGTCCATATGGGGGTATATTGCTTCCTAGTCATGCCCTTTGGACTTAAGAACGCCGGAGCTACGTATCAGCGGCTCGTAAACAGGATGTTTGAAAAAGAAATTGGAAGGTCCATGGAGGTCTATGTGGACGATATGATTGTCAAAAGCGAGCACCAGGACTCCCACTTGGAGGATCTCAAGCGCACCTTTTCTATCCTGCGACAATATGGAATGAAGCTGAACCCCTCGAAGTGCACCTTTGGAGTGCAAGGGGGAAAGTTCTTGGGATACATGGTCAGTCAGAGGGGAATTGAGGCTAATCCGGAGAAGATCAAGGCTATTTT
This sequence comes from Lantana camara, assembly GCA_037501455.1. Lineage (NCBI taxonomy): Eukaryota > Viridiplantae > Streptophyta > Magnoliopsida > Lamiales > Verbenaceae > Lantana > Lantana camara. The sequence continues at coordinate 120,050,103 of CM074857.1, forward strand.
GGAAATTCCCTCCCCTCGAAATTTGCGAGAAGTACAGGTCCTGGTGGGCAAGATCATCTCGTTAAACAGATTTATTTCGCGCTCGGCGGACAGGAACCTTCCCTTCTTCAAAATTTTGAGGAACGCACGTAACTTTGCTTGGACTGAGGAATGTGAGAAAGCGCTGCAGGATATGAAGGCTTACTTATCGAGCGCACCACTGCTGACTAAGCCGGTCGAAGGTGAGAGGTTATTCATGTATCTTTCTGTTTCTCCTGAAGCCACGAGCGCTGTTCTGATCGCTGTGCGGGAACGGAAACACTTACCCGTGTATTATCTGAGCAAAACCTTGCAAGGAGCTGAAAAGAAATATTTGGAGATTGAGAAATTTGCGTTCGCTCTTATAAACGCCTCAAGAAGGCTAAGGCCTTACTTTCAAGCGCACTCCATAACAGTTCTCACCGACCAACCCTTGAAGCAAGTATTGTCCAAGCCGGACGTATCTGGCAGATTAATCAAGTGGGCCATCGAATTGAGCCAGTTTGACTTATGCTTCGAACCCAGGACCGCGATACAGGCTCAAGTTGTGGCGGATTTGTTGGTTGAGCGTTTTGGTTTCGAGCCCACCGTTGTGGAGAATGAGGGGTTATGGGTACTGCACACAGATGGTTCCTCAACCTCTCAAGGGGGAGGAATAGGAGTGGCCCTCAGAAACCCCGATGGGATTGAGCTGGACTTTGCGATCAAGCTGGACTTTCAAGTCACTAATAATGAAGCGGAATATGAAGCCCTCGTGCAAGGGTTAAACATAGCTTTTCAGAATGGAGCCTCCAGAATCACTGCTTACGTGGATTCACAGTTAATAGCGAGCCAGATTGAAGGAACATATGAGGCTCGAGAAACCACCATGATACAGTACCTAAAGAAAGCCAGAGAAATCATTGGGAAGTTCAAGGAATTTCACCTACTTCAAGTGCCGCGAGGAGAAAACGAGCGTGCGGACGCTCTTTCAAAGTTCGCTTCAGCTTTAGAAGGCACTTCCGAGCGTTCTGTTACGTTCCTTAGAACTGAGGAGCCTTTGATCAAGGAAAAGGTCGCCACCGAGATGATCGTCATGATTGATCCAAACGAGCCCTGTTGGCTCGACGATGATGTATCAGTTTATTGCATGGATTTGTAGGGCAAATTTAGCTAAATTCAAGCAGTTTTAAGAACTTATAACGTGAGTTATGCTCCTTTTTAGGTACCTTTTACCTTGGAGTTGAAAAGACGGATAAAAGCAAAACCATGCAATAACGGGCGAAAAACGAGAGATTTCTAGGGGACACGCCCGTGTCCCTGTGGAAGAGCAAACTGAGACACGCCCGTGTCTCAGTACAGAGAAGTGATCCTCGGAGTTCAGGAGGTGACACGCCCGTGTCACCTATGTAGTGCAAATTCTTGCACGCCCGTTACAAGGTACAGAGAAGCCTGGAGTTGTGACACCCCCGTGTCATCAAGCAGAACAAGTTGTGACACCCCCGTGTCAAGGGAAAAAGCGCAGACACGATTTTATTATGTGACACGGGCGTGTCACATTTGAAGGCATAATTCTTGCACGCCCGTGTCACGGGGCGGTTTCAGTTTTCAGAGTTATATTTATACACGGACTTGAGGCGGATTAAGAGAGCTTTTGGACTACTCTTTTCCCAGAAGTTCAAGCACACTTGGAGATAGAAGAACCACGAAGATAGAGAGTTGAAGACTCATTCCAATCACAAGACTTTTGTCAATTTGGTTTTATTTACTGCTTTCCGATCAAACTAATTCCTCCAGTTTTGGTTTTCAATTCTAGTTTAGTTAATTTCTTGTTTTAGATTCGTTTTTGGATAATTAGGTTAAAATTCAGAATTCTTAATTCCTTTTTGATGTTTATGTTAGACATGATTATTTTAAATGCAATTCCTTTGATTTTAATGAGCTTTGCTCCAATTATGAGGAACTAATCTCCTAGGGTTAGGGGATAAGGAGTATGCATCTAAGGTGTTTGAATTAATGCTTGAGTAAATTTGTGTGATTCTTTGTTAGGAAAACGGTATTGAATAAGCTGGGAATGGATTGGCCATCCATGAACATGTTGTAAATTATCCGACAATCGAGAGATTGAGGATAATTGAGAGTGTTTTCTGAAACATAGATCTTTTGGGCTTAAAGAAATTTAACTCTACTTTCTACAACCCGTATTTAGAATTCCATGCCAAGCCGCTAGGTTTTAAATACACTAATCTTGCTTTATTCGATTAATTTGGTTACTAAGTGATTGTGAGAACAGCACTTGGCTTAATTAATTAGGCATCTAGCCTTCGAAAGAAGCTAGATATAACATCGTGATTAGGTTGAAGAATCATACATCCGTACTTAAGTATTGATTTGATCATAAAAGAGCATATGACTTATCCCCCGACCTGTTTTAGTTAAGTGGTTAATTCTCGTATTTATTTGTTAATTCGTGCGATTGAGTTCTTAGTAATTAAGTTAATTTGTCATAAGTAGTATAACACAACCTTATCAATCTTTTCCGGTCTCTAGATTAGAAATAATCATAAAAGTGGTTGTTGAATTCCCTTCCCTGTGGATACGATACCTTAAGTGTTGCAATCGGATTTAGAACTTACACTTGGGTTCAAGATTTGTCTATCAAGTTTTTGGCGCCGTTGCCGGGGAAGGCGTTTAATTCAATATTACTTTAGTGATTTTTCTGGTGCTTTAGACCACCCTTTCTGTTTGAATTCCTTTTGATGCGCGTTGAATTTGACCACAGGTTTTTCCCCATTTGCAGGTACCTAGTTTATGCTACGATCGAAAGGCTTGGAACCCTTGCCTTACGATCCTGAAATTGAGAAGACTTGTAGGGCGAATCGAACGAAGCGAAAAAAGGAAAAGAAGCAGAAAGTAAACCCAATTCCAATGGCACAACCCGTAAACGAGCAACCAACCACACTCCAGGATTATGCCATTCCTAACATTGGCTTAATCCAGAACAACCTGACTCGCCCCGCCGTGGAGGCGAACAACTTTGAAATCAAAACCGGGTTCATCAACCTCTTACAACAGAACCCGTTCGGAGGTTTACCACATGAAGACCCCGCATCACACTTGTCCTACTTTTTGGATGTCTGCTCGACCTTTAAGATCCATAACGCCTCTGATGATGCGATCCGAGTTAGGCTCTTTCCTTTCTCCCTAAGGGACAAAGCCCGGACATGGATTTCGACCTTGTCAAACGAGACACTTCAGACATGGGCAGACCTCTCTAAGGCCTTTCTAGCCAAGTTCTACCCTCCTAGTAAAACCATGAGGTACAGAGACGAAATAACAAGCTTCAGGCTCTTTGAGGGGGAAACATTGTACGAAGGATGGGAAAGATACAAGGAACTACAGAGGAAGTGCCCGCATCACCGTGTTCCAGGATGGCAACTGGTACAGATCTTTTACAATGGAATGACAGAAAACATGAAAATTATGGTCGATGCAGCAGCTGGAGGAGCATTTATGGCACTGTCTGAAGAAGTAGGAATGCAGCTGCTTAACAAGATGGCAGCAAATAGCAGTTGGACAAAGGAGAGGAGCAATCCTCCTCCAAAACCTGAGGCAGGCATACTCGCCACTGACACTGTGACAGCTTTCAATGCCAAGTTCGACGCACTGAATCAGAAGTTAGACCGACTTGCATTAGCTGCAGCCCGAAACACTGTGGCACAGTCAAACGCCCTACAGGTGTTATGTGAAATTTGTGGTGGTCCCCATTCATTTGATATTTGTCCTTCTACCAATGCAGGTGCACAGGTTGCTGTTGGTCAAGAACAAGTCAATTACGTGCAGAATCAAAGACCAGCAAATGATCCTTACTCAAACACCTACAACCCAGGTTGGAAGAATCATCCGCACTTCTCGTGGTCGAACAATCAGAATGTTCAAAACCCAAATCCAAATCCAAGACCACAGTTCCAACCAAGACAACAGGGACAACATCCACCACATCAGAATCAGCAGAGATTCGCACCCCCTCCACAACCACCGCAAGAACAGAAACCAGGATGGGAGGCGGCCCTCGAGAAGTTCATAAATGTTTCGAATGATAGGTATCAGAAACTCGAATCTCAGGTAGAACAGGTCCTGGTTCAAAATAAAAATTTGGAGGTGCAGGTGGGCCAGTTGGCTAATTCAATCAATGTTAGAGCCCAAGGAATGTTTCCAAGCAAACCTGTGGAAAATCCGAAAGAGCAGTGTAAGGCCATTACACTACGAAGTGGCACGACTTATAAGGAGCCTGCAATACCGGTGGAAACCGAAGTGAGAAAGAAAAAGGACCCCGTCGCAGAACCTGAGAAAGTAGTCGAGGCGTCGAAGGAGGAGGAAGAAGTAACGACAAGTGAGCCCCCTTCTAAGCCAAAGACATCAGTGGCACCCAAACCATATGTGCCACCACTTCCTTTCCCGCAGAGGTTTCAAAAGCAAAGGTTGGAGAAACAATTTGAGAAGTTCTTGAATATCTTCAAGGAGCTACATATCAACATTCCCTTTGCCGAGGCCCTCGCTCAGATGCCCACTTACGTCAAATTCTTGAAGGAGATCCTCTCCAACAAGAGAAAATTGGAGGATTACGCCACGATTGCACTTACTGAAGAGTGCAGCGCCATTCTACAACATAAGCTTCCACCAAAGCTTAAGGATCCAGGGAGTTTTTCAATTCCTTGCACAATTGGTCATATGTCTTTTAATAAAGCTTTATGTGATCTTGGTGCCAGTGTGAGCCTAATGCCATTATCTGTTTGCAGGAAACTTGGACTGAATTCATTAAAGCCAACAACCGTTTCCCTACAGCTAGCGGATCGATCGGTCAAGTACCCCACGGGAGTCTTGGAAAACGTGTTAGTCAGGGTTGGGAAGTTCTACCTGCCCGTAGACTTCATAGTGTTGGACATGGAAGAAGATCAAAACATGCCGCTCATTTTAGGAAGGCCTTTCTTAGCCACAGCAGGAGCTTTAATTGATGTGAAGAGTGGCATTCTAACTCTTCGTGTGGGAGACGAACAGGTGGAGTTTAATCTGTTCAAAGCAATGAAAGGACCAGTGATCGAGGAACAATGCAATATGGTGGAAATCAGAGCACAGACACCGATGCCCATGAGCAACGAGGACCCTCTCGAACTCTGTTTAAGAGGACTCACTGACCACATTGACGGGGAAGACATTTTAGAAGAATTGGCTGCCTACGCTAAGGCACTTGAAGCCACCCCGTACGTACCATTCCGGAAGAGGTTTGTATATGAAGAGTTGGGTACAGGTAAGCCCACTCTTCGTCCTTCTATTGAGACAGCTCCCAGGTTAGAACTAAAACCCCTCCCCGCTCATTTGAGATATGCTTATTTGGGTGAATCGGAAACACTGCCTGTTATAGTTGCCTCTGATTTAACTGATTCACAACGTGATGCCTTGTTGAGGGTTTTGAGAGAACATAAACGAGCGATAGGTTGGACTATTTCTGACATCAAAGGGATTAGCCCATCTATTTGCATGCATAAAATTCTTATGGAAGATAACCATAAACCCTCTGTAGAGCATCAGCGCAGATTGAATCCGAACATGAAAGAGGTAGTTAGGGCTGAGGTACTGAAATTGTTAGATGCCGGGATAATTTACCCTATCTCGGATAGCAAGTGGGTTAGCCCTGTACAGGTAGTACCTAAGAAAGGGGGGATGACTGTAATTAAAAATGAAAAGAATGAGTTAATACCAACTAGGACAGTCACGGGCTGGAGAGTTTGTATAGACTATAGGAAGTTGAACAATGCCACTCGTAAAGATCACTTTCCACTTCCCTTTATTGATCAGATGTTAGAACGGTTAGCCGGACATTCTTATTATTGTTTTCTGGATGGGTATTCAGGGTATAACCAAATTGCTATAGCTCCAGAAGATCAGGAAAAATGTACGTTTACCTGCCCTTATGGTACTTTTGCGTATAGACGTATGCCTTTTGGGTTGTGTAATGCCCCGGCTACTTTTCAACGATGCATGATGGCCATTTTCTCTGACTTTATAGAACGCACAATGGAAATTTTTATGGATGACTTTTCTGTGTTTGGTTCTTCTTTCGATTCTTGTTTGCATAATCTTGCTCAAGTTTTGCAGAGATGTGAAGAAACCAACCTTGTGCTAAATTGGGAGAAGTGCCACTTCATGGTAAAGGAAGGGATCGTGTTGGGACACAAGGTTTCGGAGAAAGGCATTGAGGTGGACAAGGCCAAAATTGATGTGATTGCAAAATTGCCTCCACCCACCAATATCAAGGGAGTGAGAAGTTTCCTTGGTCATGCCGGGTTTTATCGCCGGTTCATCAAGGACTTTTCGAAAATTACTTTACCTTTATGCAAGTTACTGCAGAAAGACACTGAATTCGTATTTAATGATGATTGCTTACTTGCATTTGATAGGTTGAAGAAGGAGCTTACCTCGGCACCAATCATGGTTGCACCGGATTGGACGATACCGTTCGAGCTAATGTGCGATGCGAGCGATTTGGCCATTGGAGCTGTACTTGGCCAACGAAGGGAGAAACGTTTACACGTTATCGCATATTCTAGCAAAACTTTAAATGATGCACAATTAAATTATGCTACCACAGAAAAAGAATTATTAGCTATTGTGCATGCTTTTGATAAGTTTCGGTCTTATTTGATAGGTTCAAAGACAATTGTCTACACGGACCACGCAGCAATCAAGTATCTCCTTTCGAAGAAGGATTCCAAGCCCCGTTTGATTAGATGGATTCTATTGCTTCAGGAATTTGATCTTGAAATTCGTGACAAGAAGGGGACAGAGAACTTAGTTGCAGATCATTTGTCAAGATTAGAGGTTGGGGACAAGGAGGATGAGTATGAGGAGGAGATTACTGAGAATTTCCCAGATGAGGAGTTGTTTGTAGCAGATGCAATCGTCCCTTGGTACGCAGACATCGTGAATCACATGGTTTGCAAAGCTCTACCGCCGGGCATGAATTTCCATCAGAAACAGAGATTCTTATCCGAAGTGAAACGTTACTATTGGGAAGAGCCCTATGTGTATAAGCACTGTTCAGATGGTCTAGTACGGAGATGTGTCCCGGAGGTTGAAGCTGATGAAGTGCTTGAGAGATGTCATGCAAGCTTGTATGGAGGGCATTCTAGTGGGCGGAAGACAGCAGCTAAGGTATTGCAGTCTGGGTTTTGGTGGCCAACGCTGTTTAAGGATGCTTACAAATTTGCCAAGGAATGTGATACTTGTCAGCGATCCGGGAACATTAGTAAAAGAGATGAGATGCCCATGAAGTATATCTTGGAAGTTGAGTTGTTTGATGTTTGGGGGATCGATTTCATGGGACCCTTTCCACCGTCGAATGGAAATCAGTATATCTTAGTGGCAGTGGATTATGTATCCAAGTGGGCCGAAGCAGTGGCAACTCCGACCAATGATTCAAAGGTGGTGATTAAGTTTTTGCAAAAGAACATATTCAATAGGTTCGGAGTTCCACGGGCAATGATCAGTGATAGAGGTACGCACTTTTGCAACAAGCCCTTGGAAGCTTTGTTGAAGAAATATGGGGTCCAACATCGGGTAACTACTGCATATCATCCCCAAGCAAGTGGGCAAGCGGAGATCACGAATAGGGAATTGAAGTGGATTCTGGAGAAGGTGGTGAGCCCCTCTAGGAAGGATTGGTCCTCAAAGTTGGATGACGCACTATGGGCCTACAGGACCGCGTTCAAGACACCTATAGGAACTTCTCCGTATCAGTTGGTTTATGGTAAAGCTTGTCACCTCCCAGTTGAGATCGAGTATAAGTCGTATTGGGCCATCAAGGCTATAAATTTTGATCTCACAAGAGCCGGAGAGAAAAGGATACTTGACCTGCAAGAGTTGGAGGAATTAAGGTTGGAAGCGTACGAAAATGCCCGGATTTATAAGGAGAGAACGAAGAAGTGGCATGACAAGCATATTCGGGTCAAGGAGTTTGTCGAGGGTCAACTGGTGTTATTGTACAATTCTAGATTGAAGCTTTTCCCCGGGAAACTTAAATCGAGGTGGTCAGGTCCGTTCAGAGTGACAAAAGTTTTAGTGAATGGAGCTGTGGAGATAGGCAATGAAGGCTCACCATCCTTTGTGGTGAATGGACAGAGACTCAAACCATATCTCGCCGGAGACCGAATTGGCGAACACGTCTCATGCGTGTTAACAGCTCCAGCACCTTAGCCGCACTCAGGAAGTCAAGCTAACGACTATAACTTAGAACTATTTTTCTTCCTTTTTTTTCGTTTTTCTTTTCTTTCGCGTTAGTTAGTTAAGCTTGTGATTGATGATCTCTTTTGTCTCATGTTCAGGTATTTGGTTCGATTAGAGAGGACGGATTGTGAGAAGAATGGATGATTTTGAGCTCATAGGTGCGGACTTTTGAACAAAAGTCCAAGTTTGGGGGAGACACGGGCGTGACTCCCACAAAGCATAAGCCGAGACACCCCCGTGTCTCGGTACAGAGGAGTTAGGGAGATGACTTAGGCATTCATGTCGGAGGTAGCCTCGCTATTGAGCCATTTGTACTAAAGAACGAAATCCTGTTGACCCCACTGAGCCTAAGTGTTGTGCCAATAAATTTTTGTAGCCACATTATAAGCCATAGGCACAACACCATAAACCTACCCTAGAGTCACACTTTGCTCGCTCGTTTGAATCAATTGAAGATGTTGCTGATTTCCTGATGTAAACAGAGAATAAGATATAATTTGAGATGCTGAAAGAAAAGAAGAAGTCAAAGGAAAAAAATAAAAGAACGAGTGTCAAAAGCAAAAAGTAGACAAAAGAAGAAAAGAAAAAAAAGAGAGATAAAAGAATAATGAAGAAGTAGTTGAGTTAGATTTGAAATAGAAAAATTTCTTAGACTGTCTGCATGTGACAAAATTGGACAAGGTCCAAGTTTGGGGGAGTTTGATGGGGAAGACGAAGATGGCAACCATGGAAATTTGAATGGGTGAGCTAGGTGTGTTGAGTCACTACTATGCTAAAAATTCCATAACCTTAACCCCGAGCCCACATTACAAGCCTCGAAAGACCTTCCGATCCTTAATTCTAGGTCAATTCCATTAGTGGAGATAGGTCCGAAGAATGTTTTCCGAAGTTTATCATTGGTACTTAGGAAGGAATCATTAGTTTGGTGTTCTGACCATTGTACATTTTCTTGTTCGAATTCACACACTACACGAGGATATTTGACTTAAACCACTGTGTTGATACTTGTGCTTGATTGAAATGTGTTTGATGAGTTAGACTTGTTTTAGTGAAATTCTGAAAATTGCTCCATTGGGAGATTGATTTTGAGGTTGGTTTGACGTAATTTCTTTGATTGCTCGAGGACGAACAATATCTAAGTTTGGGGGAGTTTGATGTATCAGTTTATTGCATGGATTTGTAGGGCAAATTTAGCTAAATTCAAGCAGTTTTAAGAACTTATAACGTGAGTTATGCTCCTTTTTAGGTACCTTTTACCTTGGAGTTGAAAAGACGGATAAAAGCAAAACCATGCAATAACGGGCGAAAAACGAGAGATTTCTAGGGGACACGCCCGTGTCCCTGTGGAAGAGCAAACTGAGACACGCCCGTGTCTCAGTACAGAGAAGTGATCCTCGGAGTTCAGGAGGTGACACGCCCGTGTCACCTATGTAGTGCAAATTCTTGCACGCCCGTTACAAGGTACAGAGAAGCCTGGAGTTGTGACACCCCCGTGTCATCAAGCAGAACAAGTTGTGACACCCCCGTGTCAAGGGAAAAAGCGCAGACACGATTTTATTATGTGACACGGGCGTGTCACATTTGAAGGCATAATTCTTGCACGCCCGTGTCACGGGGCGGTTTCAGTTTTCAGAGTTATATTTATACACGGACTTGAGGCGGATTAAGAGAGCTTTTGGACTACTCTTTTCCCAGAAGTTCAAGCACACTTGGAGATAGAAGAACCACGAAGATAGAGAGTTGAAGACTCATTCCAATCACAAGACTTTTGTCAATTTGGTTTTATTTACTGCTTTCCGATCAAACTAATTCCTCCAGTTTTGGTTTTCAATTCTAGTTTAGTTAATTTCTTGTTTTAGATTCGTTTTTGGATAATTAGGTTAAAATTCAGAATTCTTAATTCCTTTTTGATGTTTATGTTAGACATGATTATTTTAAATGCAATTCCTTTGATTTTAATGAGCTTTGCTCCAATTATGAGGAACTAATCTCCTAGGGTTAGGGGATAAGGAGTATGCATCTAAGGTGTTTGAATTAATGCTTGAGTAAATTTGTGTGATTCTTTGTTAGGAAAACGGTATTGAATAAGCTGGGAATGGATTGGCCATCCATGAACATGTTGTAAATTATCCGACAATCGAGAGATTGAGGATAATTGAGAGTGTTTTCTGAAACATAGATCTTTTGGGCTTAAAGAAATTTAACTCTACTTTCTACAACCCGTATTTAGAATTCCATGCCAAGCCGCTAGGTTTTAAATACACTAATCTTGCTTTATTCGATTAATTTGGTTACTAAGTGATTGTGAGAACAGCACTTGGCTTAATTAATTAGGCATCTAGCCTTCGAAAGAAGCTAGATATAACATCGTGATTAGGTTGAAGAATCATACATCCGTACTTAAGTATTGATTTGATCATAAAAGAGCATATGACTTATCCCCCGACCTGTTTTAGTTAAGTGGTTAATTCTCGTATTTATTTGTTAATTCGTGCGATTGAGTTCTTAGTAATTAAGTTAATTTGTCATAAGTAGTATAACACAACCTTATCAATCTTTTCCGGTCTCTAGATTAGAAATAATCATAAAAGTGGTTGTTGAATTCCCTTCCCTGTGGATACGATACCTTAAGTGTTGCAATCGGATTTAGAACTTACACTTGGGTTCAAGATTTGTCTATCAGACGACATCATCATTTTCCTTAGGGATGGAATTACTCCCACCGACAGGGTGGAGGCCAGGAAAGTCAGAAATAAGGCCCCTCGTTTCGCTCTAGATTCCGAAGGGAGATTGTTCAAGAAATCATTTCAAGGACCCCCAATGAAATGCCTAAGGCCCTCACAAGCGAAGGAGACGCTCGAGCTCATACACAATGGGAGTTGCGGGAATCATTCCGGAGGGCGTATCTTGGCGAAGAAAATTCTGAGAAGTGGGTTTTATTGGCCTACGGTTCTCCAGGATGCCATTGAATTTTCAAGGAAGTGCCCCAAATGCCAATTTCATTCAAATCTCCCTCAATTGCCAGCCGCACAAATGATCCCGATAGATGTCTCCTGGCCGTTTGACCAGTGGGGAATAGACATTGTGGGCCCCTTGCCCATGGCTGCGGGACAAAGGAAGTTTGTCATTTTAGCCGTCGATTACTTCACCAAGTGGGCCGAGGCTGAAGCCGTTGCAAAAATCACTTTCAAGGTTGTAAGGGACTTTATTTGGAAGAACATCATCTGCAGGTACGGAATACCGAGGGTGCTCATATCTGACAATGGATCCCAGTTCATAGCAGCTGACACACGAGAGTGGTGCTCTGAGTTGGGGATAGAACAGCGATTTACCTCTGTAGGACATCCACAATCTAACGGACAAGCAGAAGTTACCAACAGGATCATTTTGCAACATCTGAAAACCATGCTTGAAAGCAAGAAAGGTGAATGGGCTGAGGAGCTGCAAGGAGCGCTTTGGGCTTATCGCACCACCCCACGAGCGGCTACCGGAGAAACACCATACGCGCTCGTTTATGGATCAGAGGCAATGATACCTGCGGAGATAGTAAATGAATCCGCTCGTGTCGGCTATTTCGAACCTCAGCTCAACGATGGCAACAGGAGCTTGGAGTTGGACTTGCTGGATGAAAGGAGAGACCGAGCGTGGGCTAAGATCCACCACTATAAAGCCTCTGTAGCCCAACAGTACAACAAGCGTGTGAAGGAAAGAACTTTCCAGCTGGGAGACTTGGTTTTGAAGAAAGTGGAAGTATCCAAACACGTGGGCAAGCTGGACCCCAATTGGGAAGGCCCATTCAAGGTCATACAACTCAGAGCTAACAACACTTACACCCTGGAGACACTTCAAGGCGAGCGCTTGCCTCGCCCATGGAACGCATGTAACCTCCGGCGGTTTTATGTTTAAAAGCTCTTTGCGAACTCTGATGTAACAACCCTCTCTGACGGGTTCTATGTACTTCAAACCAAAGTGAAAGGTAACATAATTTCTTTAATATTCCTGTTTCTTTGGTTGCTTGAAATGGATAAGTCCCACGTCCCTCGTCTTCTCGAGCGTGGTTGGCAACCCATTCCAATATGAATGCTGTTTTCTCTTATGGGTTACGCTGGCCAGCAATCTACTCCACATGGGGGGACGCCCTCATAAGGATAGACTGGTTACGCTCACAACCAATTAGGCAAGACGAAAACGGGATCTCCCACGAAGAACACCTCCTAGTAGGCCTTGGCTGTTTCTTACAACGCCTTGCGCTCGAAAACGGGATCTCCCACGAAGAACACCTCCTAGTAGGCCTTGGCTGTTTCTTACAACGCCTTGCGCTCGAAAACGGGATCTCCCACGAAGAACACATCCTAGTAGGCCTTGGCGGTTCCATACAACGCCTTGCGCTCGAAAACGGGATCTCCCACGAAAACGCATCCTAGTAGGCCTTGGTTGTTTCTTAAAACGCCTTGCGCTCGAAAACGGGATCCACCACAAAAAAAAAAAAAAAAAAAAAAAAATCCTAGTGTGCCTTGGTCGTTTCTTAAAACGCCTCGCGCTCGAAAATGGGATTTCCTGCAGAACCAAGAAAAGGATAAGAGCCAGAGCGCTCGAATGATGGCCTCGGAATCAAAAAGGACTTTGCTCAAGTCTTGAGCGTAGGGGCAATCCCACAGTAAGACCCTCACGACCGCTCAAGACTTAGACAAATTTTCAAAAGGGAGAGTTTATGCAAGTCTTGAGCGTAGGGGCAATCCCGCAGTAAGACCCTCACGACCGCTCAGGACTTAGACAAACTTTTAAGATAAAATTACAAAGGGAAAATTTACACAAGACTTGAGCGTAGGGGCAATCTCACAATAAGACCCTCACGATCGCTCAAGACTTAGACAAATTTTTCATCACAGAAGCAAAACATCATCACAAGGAATAAAACATTCACAGGAGTATACCACACAGTCTTATTATATAATTCATAAAGGAAATGAAGAACAAAGGCATGGAAAACAGAATCTTTATTCATTAATAAAGAGAAACTATTACAAGGCTAAAGGGCTCAAAGGCCCATGGAATTCTAACAAGAGAAAGCAGAAAATCAGAAAAATACAGGAAAACTGATAAAGGAAGGATTTTAAGCAGCTGGAGCAATGTCCTCATCAACAATCACCAGGACAGGGCCTTGAGCTGGGCCATGAACTGGACCCTCAGGTTCTTGCGGTTGAGCTTGCGGATCGTTGGGGACGTGGGCATCTGGGGCAGGCGCATTGGCATCTGGAGCGTTGGCGTTTTCATCTACTTGAACTGGGGCATCCTCTATGAGCGGCGCTTGTGGCTCGTCTTCATGAGCGTCAGATGGACCCACACCCCCTTCCCTGTGGGCATCGGCGTACTCATCCTGGATCAATTTCACCAGGAAGTCGTACTCCATTTCCGCTATGCTGTCAGCGGGGTCGTTGGGATCCTCTTCTGCCTCCTCACAGCGCTCATTAAACATGAGCCCCGTACCCTCAGCGCCCTTCATTGCTGGATCTGTCAGTCCTTTGTGGATGCCCTGATCCACTGCCAGGTTGAAAGCATTTTGAGCCTCGTCCAAGCAGTGTAACGAGGCCACGAAGTTGAAAGCTTTGGAATGACAGAACTTAATCAACGCCTCCTTGGTCGCACGCTCTAAGCTCCGAGGCCACTCGCTAACAGTATCATTAAACTTGCGCTCGGCCTCCTGAGCCCTTGCTCTCAAGCTCTCCCTCTCCGCCTCAGCCTTCCTGAGCCGCTCGTTAGCTTGGGCCAGCTCGTTGCCCAAACGAATCCGAGCGCCGTCCACAGCCACGAAGTCCTCCTTCAGCTTTGACAGCTCTTCTTCATTCTTGTTGTACAAACCCTTGATGGTTTCGTACTTGGCTATCTCAGCATCTAGCCGCCCTTGGATATGAGCCGGATCATTCGAGCGGGCCACCTTCTTGTACTTGGCTTTGCGCTCGGCGTAGGTGGAGGCTCGCATTTGTACATTCCGGAGCCGAGGAAGAACTTGCTGCATAGTCGAGGGGAAAAGTGTTAGCAGAAGAATGGTGAATTACAGAAAAGAAGAATGCAAGAAATGAGGACTTACGGAAATTAGGGCGTGGGCTGCATCGAACGTCACCTTCTCTACAGACTCACTGTAGAGGTGCCTGTGGTCTGCCGAGAATTGAGCCCGGCTGAATAAATCATCAGTAATAGTCTGGGCAACCGAGCCTGGCCTCAACAGAACCGGTCCGCCGTCGGGGGCGCCAGTGAAGTCTCTGTCCCCTCGGCGAGGGAAATCCCACATGTGTTCCTCCTCTGAAGAGGAAGTGTCCCCCTCGCCTCGGGGGCCCTCAACCACTTGTTTGCCCTTTCCTCTGATCGCGGCGGAGTCAGGCATTCACTTCCTCTTGCGGGAAGGTCTATTTGCGCTCGCGCTCGGAGGAGCCTCTGTAATCGCCAAAGTGGTGTTTGGCCTCGTTGTCTCTGCAGGAAGGAGAGGTTGAACATCTCCTGCTCTCTCCGATCGCCTGGTGTCCCTGGGGACCAATCTACGTTCCCCTCGGCCACGAGGGGGTTGCACCTCTGGGTTGGCGCTTGAACTGGAACCCCCACGAGCGTCCCCTCTGTCATTGCGGTTACGAGGGCGTTGGGGCTCGCGCTGTTGGTTCCCTTGGCTGGCTTGATTCCTCTGAGCGTTGGCGAAACGAGCCGCTTGTCTGATTCCACCTGCCATTTCTAAGATAGCGGCTCCTGCAGAAATGAAAGTATGAGGGTTATAAATCCTTGAACAAGAATTGTTAAGTGCAAATTGCAAGTACAGAAAAGCAGTTAGTATTCATCCCTATCTAAAGTTAGTGCCCTAAGGATCTAACCATCTCTCTCTATGTCACGAGCCGGAGGGTTGTCAAGGAAATGAGGATCGTTGGTAAGACCACACAAGAACATGAGTTCCGCATCGTCTATCCAGTCCTTTGCTTGTATAAGGTGACCCTCGTCCCTTAGGGTTGTTGCCAGGTCTTTAGCCCAGTCTCTGGGGAGTGAGGGTGGCAAATGGCTCTTTGAGTACGAGCCCCATTCCGTGATCACCCCGAAATCCTCTCCTGCTGGAGCCTTGACAAAGATGAATTTTTCTTTCCAATCAATGCCGTAAGTGCTCGAGGGTGAATTGATCAACTTCATATGGGCCTTCGCTTGGACGTAATAAAAACCCGCCTCAGGAGAAGACCGAGAGGAGCTGACCACTTGGAAAAGGGCATTGAAGTTCCGCAAATAGGGCTCGTAGCCCATGGTCCTCATCAGAATTATGAAACAAGTCAGGAGGGCCAAGCCGTTGGGCACTATTTGGGATGGACACAAGCCCAGGTCATTCAGCAAGTGAGCCATGGAGACCGAAATGGGGAACCTCAGGCCTCCCGAGCGCACGGTGTCCACGTATACTGCCATCTCCCCAGGAGGCGGATTATTCGCACGCTCGTGGTTTTGAGGAATTCTCCAGGTATACCGCTCGTCCCAGTAGATGGGGGCCATCATTGTCTTTACATCTCCCACGGTGACGGTGCTGGGAGTTTCATCAGGAGTGCGCTCGGTAGCTTGATAACCAGAGCCCTCCCCCTCGTTGGGTCCTTTGGATTTTTGGGCTTTTTTACCTCGGTTCTTGTCACGGACCCTTTCTGAAGGCCCAGTTACGGCTTCCGCCACTGGAAGCGGGTTGTCAACACGGGCCCTTTCTGAAGGCCCAGTTACGGCTTCCGCCACTGGAAGCGGATTTGCAACGGCCACGGTCACTCTGTGGCGGTGGGGATGTGTAGCACTTTGAGTTATGGGGAGGGATACTCCTTGTCTGGTGACTCCTTGTCTTTCTGCCTCAATCACCAGATCCATCTCCTCAAAAAGAGGATCCACTCCGCCTGGGTTTCTATCTTCCATAGCCATTACCGCTGCCCCCAACTCTTCATCTCTGGGGGAATTGTGGGAAGAAGAACTATCGGTGGCCATCTCTTGGATTTCACGGGCAAATTCTTCAATGTGTTGGTTGGCCATGGCAGAAGCAGAGGTTTCGAAAGTTTTTTTTGGAAGGAGAATAGGGTTCAGAAAGACGAGAATCTGAGAAGGTTACAAAATCCTAAGGTCCAAATCTACGGTTAGTAAAGTCAGAAAGTCACACTGGAGATTTACCTTGGAAAGCTTTAGAGAAAACTGGAAAGGAGGTTGAAGATGCTGGAGATGCGAGAGAATTCTTCTTTGCAAAGGATGCTTGAGAGTTTTGAATGCGTAAAGAATGTGAAGATTTCAGAATCCCTTATTTATAGGGATGGGAGTTGGTACCGTTTTAGGCAATAAATTCAAAATGGCAATCATTTCCCGCCTAGGAAACCGCCCACTTTATGGAACCGGCACATGCTTCCCAATGCTCACGCGCCCCACGCGCACCCGCATTTAATGCTCTGACGTTTCAAGGGCTTCAAAATAGTACCAACATTTAATGCGGAAGTGATACGATCGGTCAGTTGAAAAGACCGCATTAATGGCGCATTCAGAGGAAAAATTGCTCAACACGCCAAGTTCTATACGAGCGTTGCGCGCAAGAGATTGAGCGTGTCAAAATTCTATAGTCCTTATCAACTAAGGACTACAGAATTGGGGGGCAAAATGATGGGGCCAAAATACGATCGTCCCACATTATGACACGTGGCATCACCGAGATGATGACATCTGTCTCCCCAAGGCTGCACCATTAGTTCACGAGCGCTGAGTCCAACGAGCGCAGGTCTTCTTCAGGAGTTAAGCCCAACGAGCGCTATCACTCCCACGAGCGTCCTACATCCCAAACGATGGGTACGCCTACGTGCCATGGGAGCCCTCTTCGAGCGTCACACTCCCTCAGAGTGGCCTCTCCCTTGGCTCGTCATTTGAATTGGAGCCAACATTCCCCTCAGCGGATATCTTGGCCTCCAAGACTCAAGGTTGTCACGAGCGCGCTCTCAGGCCCTCGTTACCAACCACCCACATGGCTCTCTGACACAACGTACATGCCCGCGCACCTGCCACTGTTGCTAGCACTAACTTTTGGGCCGCTTTTGCAGAAGATTCCTCCTAGGTTTCTCTCTCACAGCGCCACGTGTTAGGGCAACATTCGGCCAGGACCACTTGAGGCAAATGACCAAAGGGCCCTTGACCCTCAACTATAAATAACCCAAGTCATCTTCTACACTGTAAGCATTCTTTAAGCTTTCTTCATCACTGCAACTGTGACTGAACTTGCACTCTCTTCATACACTGAACTGACTTGAGCGTCGGAGAGCCAAACTGGGTATCACCCCCAGTTCCCCCAGCTTGGCCTTCTGACTTTCTTGTGCTTGTCCCAACAGGTTGAACTCACTTCCTTTTTTCCGGCGAAGCTCCGGTGGTTTCCTCCACAAATATAAATTGTAAAGTGATCGGATTCGGACCATCCATTTCCGGACCCATCAAATACCTAAATAATTATAAGTGGAGAAATGAAGCAACAGGATAAAAAAGTAAACTTCTCTACTGTCAGAAATATTGGTAATTTAGCAACGATTTCAAAATGAGATTATTTAGGCGTGCATATTTTGTTCAAAACCCGGGGCTCCGAGAAAATGACATATTTCTTTTCTTTTAAAGTAAAGCGTAAATTATGGGTCTTTATTTTACCAATCACACTTATTCTGATAAAGTAAACTCGTCCTTAGGAGATTAGTCTCACTCGTTTCAAAAATCTAAAAAATATCTCATATTTTGAGAAAACGTCGTATGTTGCAATAATTGTCTTGTCATTAACTAGATAATAGAACCGATAACTAAATAATAGAAAATTCATGCTTACATCATGTGCACTTTTAGAAATTCTTTTGAGATATTTTTAATATTTTTTTGGCGGAAGACTATCTAATTATAATTAAACCCTTTACTGTCGCCCTCCAGGCCGTGCCGCCGCAGCGGTGACTTCAGCTTCTTGCAGCGACGTCACCCTATCTAACCTCTCACCATCTCTATTATTAAGGTTTTTTGTTTTCCCTATTTTCAAAGTTTTATCTCTTGATTTTTTCTACAAAATTCACTGCACCTTATATTGGGATTTTGCTTCATTGAGTAGTATTACTATGTTTGGGATGAACATTCAATAGAATGGAAGTTCTTCATTGTTGGTTTTTGTGTAATTATTTCTGTGTTGGAGCTAGAATGGAGTAAGTTATCTGAAGTGAAGGGAAAGTTATGTGTTGAACTGTTGGTTTGGTGCCATGGAGGCAGAAAGAAGGTATTTGGTGCGATTGATGGGGTGAAATTGCTCAAGGCATCTCAGTGCTATTTATCAACAAAAAGAAGCCCCATAGCTGGGATTCTTTTCATTTCCATTGAAAAGGTTGCATTTGCAGTGAGAGATCCACTGCTATTGTATGCAGTGACGGGTTTCTCAGAAAAGAAAAAAAAAAAGAGTGATAAATTGTTCCGAGTATAAGGCAGGTAGACGAGAAGGGGAGAGACTTTGTGGTGGGGGTAAATGTGAGGTTTTATTCTATAAAAATTGGGCTAACCCAGTCCAAGCTAGGGATGGCCATGAGTCGAGCCGATTCACGAATAGGATGAGCCGGCTCGTGTGAAGCCCAGGCTTGGGTTCGTGTATCCATGTGATTGGTACGAGCCAAGCCAGAACCCAATATTTTATGTAGGAATGCAAACGAGTCGAACCGAACCTTGGCCTTTTTCATGGCTCGAGCTCGGCTCGTGGGAAATTGTATTATTTTTAATTAAAAATTAGTTTTTTTAATAATTTAATATATTTTTATATATAATAATATATATTAATTGAATATATATAATAAATATATTACTTTTTTATTAATTTTATATAAAAATCAATATATATAATATTATAAAATTAAAAAAAAATTAATTAATTAAATAAATATGTCATGAGCCAGACTCAAAGGGGCTCGGATTCGAGTTTGGCTCGAGTTTGCTCGATAGTCTCGCGAGCCAACCCAGCTCGTTTGCATTTTCTGTTCGTGGGCTCGCGAGCCACAAGTTTATATATATATATATATATATATATTGTATACTAACATATTGGAGATAGTTTACTTGGACTGAAATCTCTAGTTGGGCATTGGTATCCGCATGTAAATGGTGTTTACCTCGCTAGGCTTCAAGCCTATTCAGGCTCGCCGGCCCTATTGGTTGAATTTGTTAGCCCATGTTATTTAGCAACTAATATGGGTCGTTTTTAAATAGACAATTGTTTATTGCAATTTACCAACCTGCCCCTTACCTAACAAATAGCCCAGCCGCAATTTGTAAATTAACGTTACAAATGAAAGGGTATCAATGTAAGTAAACACAAAATTAAATGGGCTTTGCCATTTGAAGTAAACAACCCCATAAAATATTTAAATTACTCCGTGCACCAGGGAAACTAATTCAGACTAATAATACATATATTGATATATATTAACACGTATATATACTTGTATATATATATATATATAAACACACATTTATACGCACACAAAATCAAAAGAAAACCCTAAGGGCACGTTTACTTAGGTCTTTAATGCCACTTTATTTACGTTGAATGCCGGTTTTCATTATTTACTTTGAAAGTGTCAAAGCCCGATTTAATCAGTCCAGCCTGTTATTTGAGTGGCTTGTGGACTTATTATTATTCCACTCAAATATTTGGTGTTAGGTAACCCACTGTTAGGGATGCAAACGATCGGAAAAGATTCGGGCTTGAGTTCGAAATTGACGAGCCGAGCCGAACCAAAGCTCGGTTCGTGGAGTTTCGAACCCAATCTCGAGCCATCTATTTATTGGCTCGTAGCTCGCGAGCTATAGTTTTAATTTAAAAAAATAATAATAATAATAAATAAATATATATATATATATATATATATATATATAACACATAATACATTAGATGAAAAATGAAGAAAACCCTGCTTTGTTAAAAGTCCTTCCAGCCGCAGCAAACCCCAACACCATTATTGTCTCTTCTCCCTCGCCATCTCCCTCCACCATGCCACCACCGCCCTTCTCACCATCTAGTGCCATCACTGTTCCTGTCGCCGTCTACCACAACCACCGCCCTGTCGCCGTTAAGAGCCACCACCGCGCCTTCACCATCAAGAGCCACCACCGCCACTTTCGCCGTCTAAAGCCATTTTCCCTTAAATTTCTTTAAATCTTGGATGGATGGGTTTGATAAAGGCTGAGTTAATTGGTAAGTCTGGCAATTACAGGTTCTGCACTTCGTTTCTCTTTTTTGGGTTTGGCTTGCGAGTTGAGTCTAGCCAACTCGAGCTTGGTCCGAGACAAGCTCGAGCCAAAATATACATGGCTTGTTGGCTCACGAGCCAAATTCGAGCCAAAAGTGTTAGAGCGCGAGCCCGAGCTAGCAAAAAAACACTAAACCTCAGCTCGACTCGTTTGCATCCCTACCCACTGCACAAAAGTTGGAGGGAAATGACCCATTTGTACAATTTTTCATCAAATTTACACAAATTGCCATCCAAAAAGTGTACTTACATACTACTATTTTGGGACGAAATTCAAGATCAAAATTTTGGTCCAACCTTTTCTACTCCATCCCAAAATTTGTTCTTAACTGAACATGCTATTCACCTCTCTTTTTCCATTTCCATTATTTTCCTACACCAATTCTCATCAAAATTCACTTAGAAAACAATCAGGTATCAAATAAAAAAATATAAGATAAATTTGAGCAGCCGAATATCTCATAAATATTGCTAAATTTTTATATATTGAGCAACCGCATCCGATCCCGTGCAATTTGTTTTTTAGTTATTCAATTGTATTTTACTTAAACTATTATTCTCTCGGCAATTATTAGAAAATTATTTATATACATTAATTGCGAGTTGGTATTAAATGACTACATATAATTTTTATTTTCAATATTCATACATTATATATTCCTTAACATCAATTTTATTTTGTAGGTTTATTTGACGAAATTTTAAGAAATTTTTGTTTAACGTTGGTTGATAATACTATGTATCTTAATTCGAGACAAAGTTTGTACATTTTTAGAGTTAACTTTTTTATGCCAAATAAGGTGATGAATGACAATTAAATTATAATTTTGTCTTAAACTCTTTTTGATAATTTCAATTGATTGATATTGTTAGGTGGAGGGTTTTTTTTTTTTAATACAAAGACTCACTTCGAGTTCGAACATCAAAGTAAAACTCTTTTACGATTTGTTCTTGTACTTTATTGTGTATTTCTACATTTAGAACCCTTGAAAAATGAATTGCAATATTCTCAAATTTTGGAGGTATAAGCTATTAATGTGACTTGTGAAGTAAATAATAACTAATTTTAAGGTAAATAAAGCACCAACTGAACCCATCCTAAAATGTGAAGTAAACGTGCCCTAACCCCTTCCCAGAACCCACTCACGGCAGTGGCGCCACCCCACCACTGCCGTCACACCGCCACACGCCAGCTGCCGGCGCCCCACCTCCGGACGTCACCACGACGCTGCACAAGCAGTCCGCGCACACCACCACGCGCCATCACCTCCTCTAGCCACCATCTTCGCTGGCATCACCTCCGCACGCCACCACCCTTCTGCCACAATTTCTGCTTGGATCTCAATTTTGTGTGTAATTTATGTTTTCACCTATTTTTAGTATTTTGAATTTGTCAGTGCTCGGGGACATGGTTATTTCAGTGGGTGTTGGAACATTTCTAAAAATTTATGCAATTTAGGGAGCGTTTACTTCAATGGGAAGTAAACCATCAAGGATGGTTTAAGAATAGTGTTTTTTTGGGCTATTTAGCCAAGACAATTTTTTACTTTGATGGTTGAGTAATAATACTATTTAACTCAAATTGGGCTTAATTTTACTTCACAAGATTGTAAGCCAATGTTATGGCGTAACTTACCATAATACCCATGATTTGGGTTGAGTATACAATGTTTAAAAAGAACACAAATAAAACTAGTTTATACCATCTTTATAACAAACTCGTCTCTGCTGCATTCAGAGCGAAAATTTTGTGCATCAAGAAGCTGAATTACAAATTGCTCCAATCGTTTTGAATTGAAAGCAAAAATTTTGTGCATCAAGAAGTTGAATTACAAGTTGCTCCAATCATTTTGAATTGAAAGATGGTCTGATAGCATCAGGGCTCTTCCATCATCCCATAACTTCCAAAAACATCAACCACTGTGTAAACTGCCCTTCAGATCTTTTAGGCAATTCAATGAGTTACCTATGACTAACTTGAAAGAAACCGGCAATGATCTTCTCTTTTACCCAAAACACACCAGATTTCCTTGAGTGATATAATTCGGGAAGCTGGCAATGATCTTTTCTCTTTTACCGAAAACACATCAGATTTCCTTGAGTGATATAATTCGGGAAGCTGGCAATGATCTTTTCTCTTTTACCGAAAACACACCAGATTTCCTTGAGTGATATAATCCGGGATCAATAATAATAGCACTTCATAGTTCATACAGGCAAGCTAGTGTCATTGAAAGAGCAAAGGCGGCATTCCCTCTCTCCAACCAAACTCACTACTATGCTGAAGGAAATTCAAATCCCTTGGCAAATATGAGAAAATGTGCAGTAAATCTGAAAAAGAAAATATGATTGTTAATACACACTGCCACACACACATATATATACAAAGAATTATGTCTATATTGGAAATAAATTAAATGTCAGTTTCTGCTATAACATATACTTGAATTCACTTATCAACAAATGAAACAGTTTCAAACCCAGAAATTCTCACAGATATTATATCAAACATGTGCCGACTACAAATCCATCAACATTACAAAACCCAACTCAATAATCAACGTTAATGAGAGTTTGAATCATCATCAATTAGTCATTAATCAAAAAAGGAAGAAGAAAATAGATAAAGATTGTGAACCGATAACATCTACCCCTTTATCTCCCAAAATCGTTAAATAAGAGTTTGAATCATCATCAATTAACCATTAATCAAAAGAGGAAGAAGAAAATAGATAAAAGATTGTGACCCGATAAAATCTCTCCCTTTTATCTCTCAAAACCGTTAAAAAGAGTTTGAATCATCATCAATTAATCATTAATCAAAAATGAAAAAGAAAATAGAAAAGATTGAGAACTAATAGAATCTCTTTGTTTTGAGAATTGAATTTTCCTTCCTCAGTCCCGTTCAGATTCAAAGGGAGAAACCTAAAGCTTTACAGAGATATGAGTTTTACTTTACCTTTTGCTTCTTTTCTACTATATTGAATAGAGAGAAGAAACGCCTCTTCTTGTCATCATCGGACATGGCCGCCATGGATCAAAATGCTGTGAAAACCTTCCTCTACCATATTTCGCGTTTCAGAGGAGGAGGACAAGGGTATAATTTTGCGGGAGGTATCATGGGCGTAATTGTCATTTTGCTTTATCTATCCGTACTGGTGTAAATAGCCACTCCAATTTCAAGAGATTATTTACTATTTCTTGTACGGAAGCCAAACTTCCAAAGTAAACCCTTGGAAATGGGGTTTTATTTACCCCAACCACTCTTTTCAAGAGAGAAGGATTATATTGTGCTGAAGTGTGGGTGAGAAAATGGAAAAAATGGTGAATCTTTAATGGTTTTCTCACTTTCTGAAGCGTTTCTTGATCAAAGCCCATTAACCTCAAAAATCCTTAATTTACAGGTTACACATGGTGGGTTTTTTGCCTGAAGCAGCAGAGCTTGAAGACATTTCTTTGTCCTTTCCTGATTCTTTTCTGGATTTTGATTATATTAATGGTTGTTTTGTGGAAGGGAATCCTAAGCTTTCTATGGTTTCGGATATGGCTGATTTGGGAGGAGGGAACCCAGTTGGTTTGCCCTCAGTTGAAGGCGAATTAGGAGTTTCTAAGGAGAGTTTTGATGTGGGTTGTGATGGGGTTGGTGTTGTTGAGAGGAGTGTTGGAATGGGTTGCGAGAAAATTAAAGAGAGTGAAGGGCTTTTAATTGAAGAAAAGTTGGGGAAAGTAAGTCTGGAGGGGAATAGTGGTGGCATAAAGATTGATGAAAATGTCAATAGTGAAGATGATGGTGATAGTGATGCGGATTCCGAAGATGAGAGTTTGTCCTCTTCATGTTCAAGTAGTAGTAGTGATGATGATGAGGAAGATGAGGAGAGTGGAGAAATGAGTAGTGAAAAGAAAACCAAGAAAATTAACAAAAATAGGGAAATGGAAGAAGGTGAGATCATGTTATCAGATGATGATGCTGATGCAGATGAGATGGTTGGTTGGAGTGACGATGAATACGTCGGTCCCATCACTTCTAAGAATGAGCTCACGGTAATGATGTTTATTTTGCTAATACTTGATGTTTATTTGGTTTTTGATGAGCAATTCATTGTTGTTTGTGTGCACATTTGCTCTACAGAGTTCTTGTGGCACCTAATGCCATACAAGAATAGGAATTTATATGTGCTCAAGTTATTTATATGCTAGACGAATTTCGTTTCAGATATTTGCAGGGACAGGGGAATCAAAAAAGAAATTTCCCAAATTTATTGGGGATTTGGCCCAATAATTTGTTCTTTGCCAAATTAGCTTATCATTTAGCTGCTTTAAGAGATTGAATCCCTTCAGAAATTTGTTTTTTGCATAGGAAACAAAGGTGTAACTTCAATAGTAGAATCTTGTCATTCCAAATTACACTTGATGAAAATATGGGCTCTTATGAAATTATAGCTACGAATATAAATTCATACTTTCAGCTAACCTTTTGCAGACTTGGGATAACGATTGTCTATTATACTTGATTAAGTACACCTGGTTTCTTGAATTCTATCATTAGGAGATGGATTGTACTTTCATGGTTTTATTAAATTATTAAATATATATTTTTTGAATACATAGAATTTTTATTATTATTTTTATTTGCTTCTACATAAGGACACAAATATTTTTCTCTACAATTTCAATTATGCAGGTTTTCCCTCCGGTGCCTCCAATTAATGTGACGTTGGAACCACATCATCAGACCCTACCTGTTGGAGTGATTTCATCGGTAAAATTCTTTACCTGAGAAAGCTCCTGAACACAATATTTTCTCATAATTGATGCTTTTTTTCCTTCCTTTGTCCAACATTTACAATTTAAGTGGAAATTTTTTTACAAAACTTAATTTGCTCATATTCTAATACACAGATTATTGGTGCCCAAGTCATTGTGGAAGGAGTTGAGAAACATAGTCCCCTAAAAGATGGTTCAATCCTTTGGATTACCAAACACCGATCACCCCTTGGAATAATAGATGAAATATTCGGGCCCGTCAAGAATCCTTATTATGTAATAAGGTACAATTCAGAGAGTGAAGTCCCGATCGGAATCCAACAAGGCGATTCAATCTCCTTCGTTCAAGAATTCTCAGATCATATACTGAATGAGAAGAGCCTTTACCAAAAAGGTTATGATGCTTCCGGTGAATATGATGAGTTGCTTTCGGACGAGGTCGAGTTTTCAGATGATGAAAAGGAGGCTGAGTATAAAAGATCACTTAAAATTAAGAAACGGGGTAAAAATGAATCTAAAACTAAGCCTGGCCAGAAAAGAAAGGAAAAATGGCATCAGAAAAACGCTCAGACTGGAGACAAGCCACCAGTTAATGAAGAACAAAAGTCTGTCTCACCTGTAAATCAAGAAAAGTACTCGGGTTCATCCAGTCTCGGACAAGATTTGCCTCAGGCGCCGGGTTTTGGTCCTCCTACTGGAATATGGAGTAATAATAACAATAATTTATTTCCACATCCACAACAGCAGCAGCAGCAGCAAAATCTAGGCCTTCCACCAAATGGTATGTTGTGGATGCAACAGAATCCCACACCTTTTCAATTATATCAAGCACCTTTGCAAACGAGTGAGCCTCCACCCGGATTGTCTTTGAATTTCAACCCACTGGCCGGACAACCAAATCTTGGTATGGTTCCCACTTGGCCAGCAGCAACCATCGATCAGAATCTGTTGTTATCTTTGCAGTTTGCAATGGGTTTGCAGGGTCAACATCCAATGCAGTCTCAAGGATCTCAAATTGGCCATAATCCGATGCAGTCTCAAGGATCTCAAATTGGCCATAATCCGCATGCACCGCCTGTCACTTTAGAGACCAACCATAATTTCAATCAAGGCCATGGTGGTGGTGGGAGAAGGGGTGGCGGCCATCACAGAGGGCATGGGCGTTTTTCTGGCCCGAGGGGCAGGTTTCAAAGCCGTTGACCGTTAACGCCCTGCTACCAATTTTGTTCTCCTTTTGCGGCCATATTTATCTGCCTTATGTAGTTTGATAATGTATAATACTATGTGAGATTTTGATCATTTATTGTCTTTAAACTTTGTCAGCGCTATGTGTATCATTATAAAGACTGTTTGTGGTAATTTTTTATCATTCATTTGTGTTCGTAGCTTACAGTGATGGCTTGGGTTTGGTTGCGGTTTATTAGCACAAAGAGAGTTTCTATGATCTTGAGAATGTAGTTGTCATACTATTTAATTCTGAGCAACTTCATTTTCGGGTAGTCTGGAGCGGGAAATTACTGGGCGAAGGGGCATTACACTGAGGGAGCGGAGTTGATCGATTCGGTGCTTGATGTAGTCAGGGAAGAGGCGGAGAATTGTGATTGCTTGCAAGGTATTTTTGTTTGATTTTGTCATGTTTGACTGTTGGTTTCGTTGCAAAATAAGTAGATCTTAAGCTTTTAGTATAGTTTCCTGAAAGAGTTTTATTGCTCAATTAGTTTTTAGTGTGATTCTAGTAGATCTGATGATTTGTCTGCTTTCAATGTTTCTGATTCAACTGTAGAGTAGTTTAAGGTGAACAAAATGCTTCTGAGGCATATATACTTGGTGGATATCAATGTGAAGCTTTGTTGTATTCTGGATCATATTAAATTGTCTGTTACATGAAGTAGTTTAGGGATTTGTATTTTGTAGTGAGATGCTGGTAATTACAGTTGTGTTCAATATGTTGATGAATTTCGCTTTAAACAAAGGTATCAGTTTAAACGTTCAGAACAACTTTTTTTGAGGGAGGAGTTTTCCTTTTACACCGTTATTCTTCTGCTATGTAGTAATGGCAAAACTAATTTGTTTTCTTTGTTGCTTTCAGGATATCAGGTGTGCCACTCAATGCTGGAGATTTCTCTAGGATTGTCTGCACTGCACATTGTTCTGGATCTTCATCCATATTTTTGCAGATATTCCTTCATCTAGTAAAGGAAATTCAGGAAAGATAATATAAAAAAGAAAGAAACAATTGAAATATTAAAAAAGGAAAAAACTAAAAGATTTTTTACCCTAATTCAGTTGTTTATCATTACGCTTGGCGTAAATATTTTGAGTGAAACATCAAACATGAGATGTAAGAGATATAGGAAATGGAATACCTTTAAATTCTAAAATAATATAAGATTATAAGATGATGCTTCCGTGCTCAAGAAGAAAAAAGAAATAATGTTTTTGGATAATTTTAATTCGAATTTGATTCAGCTAAATTTTTGTAATTACGGGATGAGTAAAAAAGTTAGAGAGAGTAACAAATTAAATAGCAAATGTAATATGATTAGTTGAGTTGGGTCAAGTTGAATCTGAATTAGAATTTTCCATATTGAGTAGATGTATGCTCGTAGGAAATCCTAATCCTAATACAAAAGGAATTGAGAGTAGTTGTGAATCCTAATCCAAATAGAAAAAAGGAAATGGAACGTATCTTCTATATAAACAAGTGCATGCACGCACTCTCTTCAATCTTGATTGACAAAGCAATTCCAATTCTCTCTGTAATTTTCTCCTGTTTAGTTCTTCAATGGCGCGACTTTCACATGCAAATCTCGTCTTCGTCCTCCTCCTTCTCTTTTGTTTCGTATCCAGCAATTCTCATCCTTTGAAGGCCTGCAACGTCGATCGTATTTATCAGCTTGGGGACTCCATTTCCGACACCGGAAATTTGATAAGAGAAGTCCCCGTAGGCGCAACCACACCGTATGCCCGATTTCCTTACGGTCAGAGGATCGGTAAGGCGACCGGTCGTTGCTCCGACGGTTTTCTAATCATCGATTATATCGGTATGTATGATCTTTTCTAATATCATTCTTTCTAACATGATCGATTTGTGAGAGCTGTATAATTATTATTATTTTTTTTTTTTTGGTAAGACTAGAGCTGTATAATTAATTAATTGATTGTTTACAATTTGTTACAGCATCTTTTCTGGGGTATGATTATGCTCTTCCACCCTACAAGAACTTGAATTCAGATTTTAGGACTGGAGTCAACTTCGCTGTAGCAGGTGCCACTGCTCTACCCTCAGAAGTGTTGGCAGCTAATTACAACATATCATCTCCCCTCACCAATTCCTCTCTTAATGTCCAATTGGATTGGATGTCCACTCATTTCAACTCGATTTGCCTCCACCAAAGAGGTAATATTTCTTGATTAAATTACGTTATCCTCCCTTATTAAAAAAGAAGAATTACTAATTGACTGTTGAAACTTGAAACAGATTGCTTCGAAAAACTTGAGAATGCTCTTTTCATGGTGGGTGAAATCGGCGCGAGTGACTACAGCTACGCCATTCTCCAAGGAAAGACGATGGAGGAAGTGAAGCTCATGGTGCCTCAGGTTGTTGATGCCATTATAGAAGCTGTTAAGGTAATTACACTAATATCACATCTTTTATATATATATTATCTGCATGCGCTGCTCTTTTTCACCAACATTAATGTTAATTCGATTTTTGGGTTTGCAGAAAGTGATTAGTTTTGGGGCAATAAAAGTGGTGGTTCCGGGACAGTTTCCAATGGGGTGTCTCCCGATCTACAAGACAGTTTTCGATAGCAACTCCACCGGAGCTTACGACGAGAACAACTGTCTCGAGGAGCTGAATGAGTTTTCGAGGTACCACAACGAACAACTACAAGAAGCCATCGAGAAGCTGAAACAAGAGGAGAAGCCGAACGCCTTGATCGCCTACGGAGATTCCTACAAAGCTTACCAGTATCAACTATCAATCACCACAAAGGACTATGGATACGAAGAAGAAGAGGTATGTTGCGGGATCGGAGGAAAGTATAATTTCAACACGACAAGAATGTGCGGGACTGGGAGTGATTCAAAAGTAGGCGCGTGTCCACATCCAGAAATATACATAAATTGGGATGGAATGCATTTGACTCAGGAAGCTAATGAGTTGATTGCAGAAACGCTAATGTACGACGCATTCTATCACCTCCAATGCCACTTCCGGCAATGAATTCATAGCAGCACCAATTTTAGCTTACGATTACTGTTTCTATACCTAATTATGCTTACGATTACTGTTTCTGCTGTTTGTGATTCTGAAAATTTGAATAATTGTGTTGTGATTTGAGCTATTTGTTCTGTGGATTTTATGCTATTTCGTCTGTGGATGTTTATGGGGTGCATAAACATGGTAGTAGACCGACATATCCCTGTTAAAAGAGATTCTTGAATAATTAATATATTCCTCAGTGTTAGGTATTCTGCATTAGCTTCTTCTTATAGCGATGATTTTAAAGCATAGCTTCGTTTTAAACTGCCGTTAATCATAATGACTTTGAAACTTCAAATTGCATTTTCCATATCCAATGGTGAACGAATTCTGTTCTGTTACTGGATGGCCAGCGTCATTTGATTTGTATCTCGAAAAACATTCTTTCAAGTGATCATCTCTCACGAAATTTGAGACATTGAATGATCCATTATTGATGAATTGCTTTAGATTCTATGGCTAAGACCTGGTTTGATTCTAGGTTGTGTACTCCGCAGCTTGGTATTTAGTATTTACCTTGAGAAATAATTGATGCGTTTTCTTTTTCTTTCAGTTGGGTTCTTTTTATTCATATTCTATAGTCAGTGAATTCTGTGCCTTTTCATCTACGCAGTATTTTGTATGCATCATTCTGATGAATTCCACCAGAAAGATATGTCGAAATGTAATCATATTTCATAAGGTGGTCTTGGACTATTTAAATTGTTTGAGAACTCCATTCATCTTTGTTTTTTTGTTGTTGGGCCTTATTTTAAGAACAGCTCTTAAAAATGGAGTCGTCTATTGAATTGTTAATTTTTTTTTTAATGTTTTCTAATTTATTTGGAATGAGCTTATATAAACTTCTAGTTCTTAACATACATTTTTTATAAAGTATTTGTCAAACATTGTAAGCTTAGCTAAGGACCCTGTTTGATTGTTTTTAACTTTTTATGATTTAAAAATTTTAAATTGAGGATATCGTTGCCAACGCGTACCAATTGTTTCTCCCACCTGTAGGCCACCAATTCTGAAAATTTTTCCAACAACAACAATGGCGTATTTAAATGGAAATTCATTAGAAAGAGCCAAAAATTACAAAATAATGGCAATTCATTGACAATAGGACTTGAGTTATTTCTATTAGTAATGCTGATGCATAACGTAAATTATGAACTTGCAAACAATCAATCAGCAGGCCCTTAAACTTAATCCTGTTTGTTCTCTGTAGAAAACCTGCCATTTGAGAGGAGCAAGTCAGAAATTTCTCCTATTCCACTCTGTGGGCTCACCTACGTCTACAATAAGGCTGGTTGTCTGATTACAGGTTTTACATGATTTGCCGTCGTTTGCGAACGATTTCTATTATGACTATTATCTAGAGGCTGTTGATGTCATGGATTTTTGTTTTGAGATTTGAATTTAAATTTTAATTCATCTTCACGAGTCTGACTCTTGCGCGCTATTTTTCTGTGTTTTTTATTTTTTATTTTTTATTTATTAAAGGTGCAGTCTCCAGTCTTCAGCAGCGGAGGGAAGACGAGAAAGACATTACCTGTTGAAAGAGGAGAGGTGAGATGAGAATGAGATGCTTCAGTGCGCGTTTCTCTCCTCATTAGATGAGGGGAAAAGCTGTTCGATTGCAAGTTCTTTTGCTTTTCTGCTGTTCAGTTTTAACTTCGCCATTCATTGGCAATTTGGCTCCACCTAAAAACTTGTGTTCTCGAGATTTTTCCTGATGATTTTATGACATGGGTTTGTTTGAAATAGTCAATTCTGATTGAAATGAAGATGATTTTTGTATGATGATGCCATATTACCGAAATGTCTGTATGCATTTTACGTGTTCGACGAAATACCTGACTCAGCATGGATTTAGCCTGTAGGATGGTGGTGCCAGAAAATTGCAGAAACTTAAACAATACTATGATACACAGTTCAAATTAATCTATCATATGGAAAATTCTTGATTTCGTATGTTGATGTGTTTGAGCCACGGTTAAGCATGAGTTCTACAAATCTAAGCATTGATGGTTCTTGCCTCAGTTTGATCCAACATTTTTGCTGGAGATGTGTGCAAAATAACTTTGCTTAAATGTTGCTTGCAGATTTTTTCTTACTTGTGTTTTAGTTTTGCAGAGATTCAGGAGTTGTCTTCAAGTTTCAGTGACTACGAAGCCAACACCAATGTCGAGAATAAATTCTGTAATTAAGCTATCCAGGCAGATTACCCGACTCAAGGTAGAAGGAGCACGTTCCCTGTTTTCCCATTACAGCACCATGCTTCACTCTCCAATACACAATCAAACGGAAGAAGATAACCTAAAAATCCCAAGAAACACATCTCTTAACAAACGCACACTCCCATTTGAGTCCAAAGATGTTTTGCCCCCCAACCCCACCCCCGCCTCATAGGAGAAAACGTCTCAAGAAAGGACAAAATCGCCATTCTCGTGACCACACTCATGGAACTTGATGATAACAAAGAGGCAATACAACACCCTCGATGCCTGGGTTGCATGGGAAAGGGATTTCCCCATTGGGGCTTTGAAAAACGTATTGCTTGCTCTTGAAAAAGAGCAGCAATGGCACAGAATAATCCAAGTTATCAAATGGATGTTGAGCAAGGGGCAGGGCAACACTAGGGGAACATATGGGCAGTTGATTGAAGCTCTGGATAAGGATCGTCGAGTTGGAGAAGCACATGAGATTTGGAACAAGAAACTCGGTTTTGATCTGCATTCAGTTCCCTGGAAACTGTGCAAACTCATGATTTCGGTTTATTGTAGGAACAACATGCATGAGAATGTTGTGAAGCTGTTCAAGGATTTGGAAGGGTTTGAAGTTAGATTTGATTCGATTTGAATATGATGTGGATTGTAATACGCTAGTTTGATTTTTGTTTGGGTAAATAACAGGAACACGGGAGGGGAAAGGTGTTGGAGACGGTGGTGGAGATACAGGACCACCACGACGCTGCCAAGGAAATCGAGAGGAGCCTTCTGGAGCTCCATCAGATATTCCTGGTCCCTGGACATGGCGGTGATGGTGGAGGCGCAGGGGGAGAAGATGGATGACATCGAGCATCATGTCATGAACGCGGCGCACTACGTCAGTGACGGAACTAAGAGCCTCAGGTTTGCTGAAGATCATCACAAGAGCAGCAGGAAATGTCTCTGCATTGGAATCATACTCCTCTTGGTGCTCATTCTTGTAGCTGTCATCCCCATTGCTACCAGCTTCAGCAAATCATGAACTTTTAAATCAAGAATTTCAATTCTTTTTTTCTTTCAAGCATAAATCCCAATTGAGGGATTTGTCAAATTTTATGTGATCGACTATTAATGTAAATGTGTCTGAGAATGCGTTCAATGAAATGAAATGTTTTGTCATATGTACATTGCAATGTTTTATACAGCTTATTTCCTTTTCCTCCCACGAGGTTTACTAGTCGATACATCCTTAGACGAAGCAGTGGGAATGTGCTCTCGCTCTTCTTCACTTTGTTCGTCGAAACTCTCTGTCTTGTCCGTGGAGTATTGTTGTTCTTCGTCGTCATCTTCTGGAAGTATGGGAGATTTTGATTGTTTGGATAGCCGATCACGGAGTTCTCTGAGTTTTGCTTTTTTGGAGTTCAATATGTTAACAAACTGAAACAAAAGGAGATATTTATAAGCACATGTAGGATGAAATACTAATCTACTTTTTCTGGAATGATGAATACCTTTCCGTAAATTTCAGATTCGAACTGTGTCTTCTCACTGCTGAGTTTTTCGCTTTGTGCCAGACATTTTTCGGATTCAAGTTTGAGCCTATCAAATGACTGTGTTTTCCAGACAACTTCCTCCTATGTATACATATACCAGATAAAAACACGATTAAACCAGCAAATCACACAAATACGAAAGAGAAAAGGGTAAAAGAAATACACAGTCTTGATTCTTACACTGAGTTTTATATTAGCATCCATGAGGAAGTCCAAAACTTCTGCTGTAGTTTTCTTGCTGTTGTCTGAAGGTTGGCATTTCCATCGCCATTCCAACTTTGTGCCTTCCTTCTCAAATGTCCATGTTAACTGCAAAATGTCAGCAACCAAAACAAGAGTGAGGAGAAAACTTGTTTCTTTCCAGAAAGAAAAACACTCATTCGAGTTTGATTCCTGCTCACCGCCTTATCCATCCCCTCAAAAAATATGCAAATCTAATCCAACAACGTCGATAAAGTCCTTTTTAACATAATAATGTTCAATATGTATCATGGCTACAAAACAAAGTATATACCACTAAAGAAGGTTTCAATATGGTATTCATGTTTAACAACTAGCTCTTGCGATCAAGTATGCAATACAGGTTTCACACACAAAGAAAAATCAAACTAGTTATTTCAGCATGCATTAGTGAAAGCGAATACCATAGGAAAGAACCCACAAAGACTTAGATATATGCATACACCACGAGGATATATGCCGAGTTCGATAATAATTCACATGATCGAAACCCTAAACAATATAGTCGTCAAACTATTTCACAGATTGTAAAGCGAGATTTCTCCACCGCACAAAAGAATTTGACAAATTACAACAACTCATTATGCTTCTGAAATTTCCAATGCCTTTGATGCATGCTATCTATTATAGGGCTGTACAAGAGCAGCAGACAGAAAAGCTAAACCTTTGAGTTAACAAAGGTTAACGTCACCTATTTCATCGAAACTTATAAGGAAAAAGAAACCAAACTTTGCGAAGACCTAAAAGAAAAGAAATTTATTAGCAAAAAGAAACCGAACTTCACAGAGGAAACATTGCATTTTCTATCAAAAAGATTCACTTCTACAACTAGTTTCAAAGATGCAGTGGTTCATTACATTTACATTAAAGTACCAATGACTTGTTAGCAGCAATTGGAGTTCAGTTGATCAGCTTAAGACCCCAAACACATTCAAGAAATGTGACCAATTATATAATGCAATCTCTGAAGTTTCTAATTTCAGAAGCTTCCATCTCACAACACTCAGCACACAAAAGAAAGCATCAACCTAAACAAAACCACATCACAAATCCCAATTGTTGCACATTACTGAAAAGAAAAAAAAAAACCAAATCAATCACCACTAATTACGCTGAAGAGCAATTCCAAAACAAAAACAGGAAGAAGATAATCATACAAACCCGTTTACATCCATTTGCAGCATCGGAGAACCCGTAAACCGACCCCGGTTGCTGAAAGCCAAGATACCTCTCCGCCAAATCGATGTAATCCGACACCGTTTGGTCCCAAGAAGAAGCTCTCCCTTTCACCTCCTCCTCAGTAGCTTCACAACAAACAACAACAAAACAATTCCAAGAAATTCAAAATTACAGACAATCAAATGAACAAACAATATCGTCACCATTAGTTTATACGCACCTTGGCAAGTCCAAGCTTGGAGTCCGTCGGTTATGGAGATCTCAAAACGGGTGGGGTACCAAGTACCCTTCACGAATATGGGTTCGGATTTGCCGCCCACCATCGGAATTTCTAGCTTCAAGCATGTGTGCTTTGGAATCTCCATTTTTTGATGGTCAATTCCTGTGGAGCTTTACTGTGTCTGTGTGTGCTGTGTGAAGGAAGCTTTTAGAGAGAGAGTTCAGAGTTCCCGCTTTGTTTATTCATTTCATTATTGACCTTTTATATTTACTACATTTTCTGTAATGCTCAAGGGAAAGCGAAATACAAGTTCAAAATCGGATCTTTACAAGATTTGGTGGTAGCCCATTTCTTGGCCGGCCCCAAATTGAGTAGCTTAAACTGCAAATTTCCAAAGTCATTCATCGGGGAAAATTGCATTTTTGGTCCCCGTTCAAATCGATTAGTCTCATTCGTTTTAGAAGTCACAATATTAGAAATTCCTAATACGTAAAGAATTGATATAAGTATTAATTAACATATTAATCAATATTAAAAGGTAAATAAATTAAAGTAAAATTAATAAAATAATAGATATAAGTATTTTTTTAATTATAATTAGACAGTGTTCTGAAAAAAAAAAAACATTAAAAAATACCCCAAAAGAATTTCTAATGGTGAATGATCTATGCGTGATTTATCTATTAGCGGTTCTATTATACAGTTAATGGCGGGGAACAAGACTATTAGGGCACTAATTTATTAAAGTATGAATTTTTTTTGAGTTTTTATTATTAAAACGGGTAATGTCGGATAAATCCCTACTTTACATCATGTTTTTACTTAACTTTTTAATTGGGTATCAAATTTTTATTTTACTTTCCACACACTGACGGCCAGCATAGGCCAGGGGGGGAGGGGGGGCTCGAGCCCAATTCCGCCTCACCCCTCCCCCCACCCCCTAAGAAACAATATTTTAGTTTTTAGTTCTTAATTTTTTTTTAAATTTTTGTAAAATGGGTTACTTAGTTCTCAATTTTTTTAAAGTGAATTGTTTTTGTAAATTCTTATTGAATATTTAAGTTTTGTATGTTTGTAAAATATTCAATCTTTTAGTATCGTAGTTTTTAGTATGTTTTTAAATATTCAATCTTATTGTAAAATATTTCTTATTGAATTGGTATCGTAGTTTGTAGTGATGCATCGGTATTTTAGTAAAAGATTGAAAAGTTCTATTGAATCATCAAGTTCGATTGCCAACTAAGAAAGAATCAATGTTGGTAGTATAGAATTTAATCCTGAAAACATAATTAGTGATCCAGGACTACGAAAACCTATTGCAAGTTATGATGTCCCTTCTAGAGGTCGCATTTGAAAAGAATATATATCTAAGGGACCTTGCTCGTATTAATGGATATATTTCGCCATAAGAATTTTTAGGCCCAACTGGTGAAAAATCCTGGATCCGCTCTTGTCTTCACATATAGCATGAATATGACGTAATATTTATATCCTATTATGTTGTATAAATTTTCACCACTCTCAAAACATGTTGTATATTTTTTTACATAATGTAGTACTAAAATATTCTAATGCAGTATTTATAACCTATTATCTATACTATATTATTAAGCGTCAGGGGCAAATGTGGTGTCTTGGACTATTTCGTTTTCTGCCCCTAACTTTTCAATTTTTCCTTTTCTTTTTATTTATGTATTATCTCTCAATTTATGGACTCTTGTTTTTTTTTACTTTTCAGACATAAATTCTACCCACGGCAACAGTTTTTTTTGCTTAATCTCTTCCCCATACACTGGACTCTTAAATTATTTTCTTATTTATTTACGGTTCCAACAATATCTTCATTATTTCACTTTTCTCTCACTCTATTTCAATTTTTTTTTTCTTTTAATGTATAATTTTTATCTTTTTCTCCTTATATCTTATATTCTTTATTTATCATCTTTAAATAATTATATTAAAATTGATTATAGAATATATATCAATATAAAAATTAATTTCAATCTATTTAATAATAATATTATTTTTATTTGCACACACAATGAGTGTGCAGCATTTACTAGTATAGTATAAATTTTCGGAGAGTAAAATAAAAATCTCCAAACTAACGGTGAGTTTTTTGAAATTGTCCATTTTTAAAATGCGTGGAACTATTATTTCACCGCTGTAAACCCAAGGAGACTACAAAAGTAATTTTCCCGATTCGTTATTACTTATTACTAATGTTGTCATCCCTATCTTCCTTGACTTATATCCTGAAATAACAGACCTTATCACGTGAGATTCCACTACTATGAGACGTAGAGACAAGATTCTCTATATGCATCAGTATATACAATTAGATTAATAGGTTGGTGAAGAAGGTGACAGGGGAGCACTGCCGTATCCCACCACAACTCCACCGATAATTGGAGTCTTGTAGTTGATACACCAAAATTTTGAACCAAAAAGATTTGCAGAAGAATGGCTATGAGGGGGTTCGCTTTTGTTTTTTTTCTTAGTTTCATATGTTGTTTTATGGTGATTTCCTCTCAGAAAGACGAGTATGACCCACTAACAAGAACCATGGAGGAGTTTTCTGGGTACCCGATTCATGAGCCCCATTTCCGGGGTTCTTTGTCTTCGCTTGCGGTGGATGCTGAAGGTCTTCAGAAACAGGTATCATTGAAAAATAACCCTTTTTTCTTGAGTTTCTTGTGTTATCTGCTTTATTGTTAGGAAAATTTTAGTCTTGATAGATGTTCGTGGTGGGAAGCGTGGCTCTAGTGAATTATTGGTCAATCTGGGATGTGGGAAGTGCAGGAAATAGTGTTGGTTTCAATGAATTCTGCTTGGTTATATTACTGGAATTTGGTGGATTTTACTTCTTAATTTCGTTACCTTTTCTATTAAGTTGATTTTTGGCTGCTGTGGAGAAGTCCATGTTTAGTATTTTCGACTATTGGAATTTGGAGCATAAAAGATTCAACCTTGAAATGGTTTGTCAGAATTAAACTTTTGGGTGCTTATCTAGGCAGAGTTATCTTATAGAGTTAATTCTTACATGTTTGGGCATTTTAATGTTACTGGAACTAACGTTTTTCATTTTCATGTTCCAGATTGATGAGCTGTCAACTTTCTCTGATGCACCTGCACCTTCTGTTACAAGGATTCTTTACAGTGAGAAGGATGTTTTAGCAAGGAGGTAGTATTTAGACTTGCCAATTGATGTGGTCAGATTTAATTCGAGTATTAAGTATTAACTGTGGGTTTAACATTACACCTTGAAATTCATAAGATATTCGAATAAATGTAGAATCTGTTGCCTGCAACTGCAGTTTGATTCGGTATCCCTATGTGATGTTCGTTGCATAAGTAATTTTTTCACTCAAAAAATCAATCAAGAGATTAGTGTTTACATGCTCATTTCTACTCTGTTTTCTCATGAGCAGGTATATTAAGAATTTAATGGGTCTTTCCGGTCTCTCTGTCAGAGAGGATGCTGTTGGAAACATTTTTGGTCGATGGTGAGTTACGGACACATTATTTTTTCGGGATTTTACTTTCCAGTGTTTATCTTTTCTTTATTTCTTATGTGAATTTTATTGTTTTAAATTTCTATCTCTTCCATATCAAACTATGTATTTATCTCTGTGCAGGGAAGGTTACGAACCTAAGCTTGCTCCTGTGGCTACAGGCTCACACATAGATGCAATTCCGTACTCTGGAA
Source organism: Lantana camara (assembly GCA_037501455.1). Classification (NCBI taxonomy): domain Eukaryota; kingdom Viridiplantae; phylum Streptophyta; class Magnoliopsida; order Lamiales; family Verbenaceae; genus Lantana; species Lantana camara. The sequence continues at coordinate 120,088,791 of CM074857.1, forward strand.
AATATGATGGAGTTGTTGGAGTTTTGGGTGCCATAGAAGCCATTAATGTACTAAAGCGGTATGAAGGTTGTCACATACCTATTAAGAGACCATATAAATATCATAATATATTCTTTCTGTTTGTTCTTGTTGTTTTCAATACTAAATTTCATTCATCTTAATGCAAGTTGAACTTTTAATAGGTCGGGCTTTAAGCCCAAAAGGTCTCTTGAAGTGATCATGTTCACATCAGAAGAGCCTACGCGGTTTGGAATTAGCTGTCTGGGAAGGTTTTCATCGAAACCATTACTCCTGAAAATCAATTACAATAACATTATTCACAATATTTTGATTTCCTCTTAAATTTCCTTTATTTTTCTTCCTGTTTTTTTTTTTTCTTTTTTCTGAAAGTTTGGTCTTGATGATGATTCTGAGAAGTTCATCTGAATTAATCTCAGCCGTTTGTTAGCCGGAAGTGAAGAACTTGCACAACTTCTTAAGAAGACAGTTGATAGTCAGAACATATCCTTTTCTGAAGCTGCAAAATCTGCTGGATACGATGGCACTCACGACTTGTCCAGTGTTTTTCTACACAAAGGAAGCTATTCTGCTTTTGTGGAGTTACATATAGAGCAAGGCCCCATTCTAGAAGAGGAAGGTTGGATGCTTTCTCAAAAACTTGCAACTATTAATCATTTGCAGCCTTAATATATGTGCAAAGGCGGCATCTTTTTTCCACTATGGATTCTTAATGCGATTCATCTTTGTTTTAGAGACACAAATTGGTGTTGTGACCGCCATTGCTGCTCCTGCTAGCATTAAAGTGGAGTTTGAAGGCAACGGTGGTCATGCTGGAGCTGTTCTGATGCCAATGAGGTACTTCTATTTTATCTTTTTGCTGTCTTCGAAACAGCATTTAATCTGAAAAGAACGAGGGACAAAGGATTTTGAAGTGACTGGAACATTAAAATGGGGTAAAGTTTTTGTTGTTCATTTCAGTTCTTTCTAGAACCGATACCGTGTGAATTTATGACATCTTTTCATGTGCCGAGGGCTTGGAATCTTTCATTTTTTTATTCATTTAACTTGTGTTATAGTGGAAAAATTCTCCCTTATTCTCCATCCCTGTTGAGCTGTTTTGGTTGTCTGATTTGTAGACATTTTTTAAGACATTTCTTACTGATGGTAGGCTTATCTAAAGTAAATGAATATGCAAAAATACATCGGTGTAAAAGCAGAATGCTGCGCAGAAATGTCACTTTTTGAAGTTAATAATACAGTCTGCCGATTTGAAGTCGGTTTTAGATTTAGTTTTGTATAATATACAGATTCTTGAAGTGGGATCATTTGTTTTTGAGCTTTGCTCCATCATCTAATTTCACGATGATTTTTCTCTTAAGGTTACTATATGTTGATCGTTCACAAAACATTTTTGGTACAGAAATGACGCTGGACTTGCTGCTGCAGAGCTTGCACTTGCAGTGGAGAAACACGTGTTAGAATCAGGATCTATCGACACTGTTGGCACAGTTGGTAAATACAAGCATAATTATCCAAATTTTGTGTTTGCTTTATTTGTTTGATCTCAAATTTTTGTTTATTTAGGTATTCTGGAGCTCCATCCAGGTGCAATAAACAGCATTCCAAGCAAATCGCATATTGAGATTGGTACCTTTTTCTCGATTGTTTTTACAAGAAATATTCTGATGCTGCTTTGCGTCATTTTGGTTAATAATGTCATCTCTGTATTGCAGACACTCGGGACATAAATGAGAAGAGAAGAAACAATGTAATTGAGAAAATTCATACCTCTGCACTTAGCATAGCTAAAAATCGCAATGTGAAGCTGTCACAATTTAAGATCGTGAATCAAGATCCGCCTGCTCTCTCAGAAGACTCTATTACGAAGGCAACAGAATCAGCTTGTCAAGAATTGAACTTGTCATACAAGACTATGATCAGCAGAGCCTATCATGATTCACTATTTATGGCAAGGTATTTGACATTAAAAAATAGGGATAATACAGTGACATACCATACAATTGGCTTAACACAAGCTTCCCCTATGGTTTGCGAAATTACAAAAACCTACCCTGTATTTTAAACTCATGATAATAATATGTGTTAGACCAAACCTCAGGGGAAGTTTTTGTAATTTCTCAAACCTTGTGGGAAGTTTGTGTAATTGCGTCAAACCTCAGGGTAAAACACATAAAATATTATTTGACCGAACTTCCTCAATTTATTATATCCACGTCTTTCAATTTTGAAACAAAATATTTTCTGACAACTAGCATTGTAAATCTTTTCAGAATATCTCCAATGGGCATGATTTTCATTCCATGTTACAAAGGTACGTAATCGCTTTATCTTTTATGGACGAACAAACCTATCACTATCAATGAGATCCTTATATTCTGTTTTGTTAAGTTGAACTTCGAATATGGAAAATAATCAGCGTATTTAATAAACGGATTTTCATTTTCGTGTGCATAGGTTATAGCCATAAACCGGAAGAATTTGCTGCACCTCAGGATATGGCAAATGGGGTTAAAGTGTTGGCGCTGACGCTCGCCAAATTGTCTCTTTCCTGATGAAAATTCTGAACTACTGAGATATGTACATGTAAATTCTGAACTTCTTTATGAATTTGCTGCATTACTTTGATGTGATTCTCTGAGAAACCAAGGGCAGAAAGATCAATAATATCATCATCTGATGTTACTGCAAATCCATCTGCAGTTTATTTAGTTCCTCTGCTTCCTTAGCGATGATGCTATATCGCATAAATTTGAATGCTTTTGACCTATGATGTACGGATACGGATACAACGCGTGACAAGTGTCGAGTAGGGTATTTGACATGAGTGTCCGATATGATACAACAATACAAAATCATATTTTTCGAAAAAAGCGTCATTATTCATGATTACAATTCCAACCTTGGACAATGGGCTCTTTATATATTCCATTTACAAGAATCTCGACTCTCCATCAATAAAATAGCTCAATATATTGTGTTCAAAGATTGTCACCAAATTCCCAAAAATGAAAAAAACAAGAAAAAAGAGAAAAGAATACAAACATATTCTTGTTATTCCAACCAAATATCGAACAAACATAGATAACTCATCATGGGGTTGGTAGGAAATGAAGCTTTAGCCTCTTAGACACCCACTTGTTAGGTTCTAAAAGCCATACACAACACTATCGAATTCGTACGCAGTTAAACTAGAGTGCGGTCGAGTGAAATGGATCCATAAGACAGCCCCGTCAATTAATAACAACTAATAGACGAGCCCTTTATCCTTCCGTTCCGAACTTGTTTCTTGGTACAAGGGGAGGTGCGAGAATCTTAGATCAGATCAAGCAAGCTCAGTCTCGATATGCGCATTGGAGAGGGGGGGTGCTTGGAGCTTCGATCATGAGTCGAGCTAATGTCCCACCTTCCTGTCTTGATCGGTAGGCACAATCACTTGAGTCTAGTTCTTGAGCAAAGGACTCAGCTTTCCTTTCAATGAGAGCATTTATCTTTAGAAATCAGCCGACGGCTTGAAGAGGCGTAGCAGGTAATGTGAATCTGGGCAATTTTAAATCCTTCATCCACTGAACTCACCTTTTGAGTTGCATGTAATTCAACGAAAAAATCAATCACCGTAATTATGGACAATGAATATCCCATTTCGTACTTAAAAGGATCCTATGTGTGACAGGTTAGTTACGAGTTAAGTACTCAAACGTTCATTGTTTTTCACATAAATACTTGGCATATCAAACATGTCATAGGCTTAATAACAAAGATCAAACTAGGGGTATTGCTTTTGTATTAAATTATTCAAGTTTTAGTTCTTCATTCCCTCTCAGCACATTAAGTTTTGCTGCATAATAAAGGCTTGGTCAATTGCATGGGAAAATGATGGATTAGACCTTCTGATGTAAAACCCAAATATAAATTTGGTAGCTAGTCTTTTTGTAATCTATACAGTATTGGTAGAAGTTGAACCAAATTTAATGCCCCAAATACATCAATGTTTCAAACTTCTTTAAAAATATTTAATAATTTTAAAAATTATATTACCTATTTTTTCTCCCTCAATAGTACTTTTTAACTATTATTATGATAACAATAATACACTACAAGAAAAAAGTAGGAATTTCTGATGGTAATCGATGAATGTGATCACCCTAAAGTTTAATAAAAGGTATGGTGTTCGAGTTTTTAATTATAAAATTATTATTAATATAAAAAAAAATTGTACATTAATAGTGTTGGGAATAGTGCCCTGAAAATTCAATTTGTTGAATTAATAAAACTGAATTTACAGCAAGTTATGAGTATTTCACATATTAATGATTAATGACGTGTGATGGTATTCTTATATGAAATGTGTTTCATAGGAAAAGACTTTGAATACCGAAATCACGTGTCATTAAAGTTCTAGTCGGTAAGATAAGAATATGTTCTTATCGTGACTATAACGTGGTTATATAAGATGATTAGTCTTTCGTCATAGGGAATGGTGGTTTCTGATACGGCATAAAATGGTCGAGCCACGTGGCACGCTTTAGAGAAAGCCACGTGGACATCACGCCACCTCAAGCGGACCAACGCCCCGCGCCGACGAATCAATGGACCGAACCCGATCTGCTACGCCATAACGGACCAAATTCGACCCATAACCCCAATTGAGATTGATCCCTCAAAGGAACAAGGGATCGAACCGATCCCTATCCCAAGAGCGGATCGATCCGATCCCTCACAACTCTGGGATCGATCCGATCCCCAAGCTCAAGGGATTGATCCGATCCCGTGCACCTCACGGATCGATCCGATTCCCATACGCCTCACGGATCGATCCGATCCCATGCAGCTCCGGGATCGATCCGATCCCATGCACCTCCGGGATCGATCCGATCCCCATGCGCCTCACGGATCGATCCGATCCCATGCAGCTCCGGGATCGATCCGATCCCATGGACCTCCGTGACCGATCCGATCCCTGGGCTAAAGGGATCAATCCGATCCCTACACCGCAAAGGATCGATCCCGATCCCATAATCCGCAACGAACGGTTCGTCCTTGTCCCCCCGCGGGAACCACGTATGAAACGCCCTAATCCCGTACAAGGGTTGGGGTCGAACTCGACCCCGTCGACGGGTTCCTCATTGCGGACAAGTTCCATCACGACGCGCCTAACCTCGATCTCGCGGATCGGGATCCTGCGTCACCTGGCAACAGGATGCCATAAAGCATCTTTGTCGGGACACGTGTTACTCCCCTATTCACCACGGCCAGACGCGCTACAGTGCATTTAATGCCCCCGGTACATGTCTACGCCCAAAAGGGAAACAAAGTACACCCGACCCCGAGGCAGCCGCTCAGGCGCCCGACAAACGACCCGATCGATTGCAGAGCATTTAATACACAGCTGCGGTACACGCACTACTGTGTTAATTGCTCCTGACTATAAATACCAAGTCTTGAACAGTAGTTGGTAAGCATTCAAGAGCATTTATTTCGCTTCTCTAGCATTTATTTCTCTCTCTAAGAATCTCCCACTGACTTGAGCGTCGGAGTGCCAAACTTGGGTCCAACCCCAAGTCCCCAATTTGGCCTTTGAGCTCACGTTTGTCTCAAGTGTTTTCAGATCGATTAAAGAGCCCACCTTACAAATTCTTGACTGATTGACCCGAGAGTGCCAGCTAGACCTCCAACTCAGCTAAACCATTTTCGAGCCGGATCAGTTTGGCGCCGTCTGTGGGAAACTACACTACTCTCTATCTCGATCTTGAGTAAAACACACTTTTTTCTTGCAACCATGGTGAACACAAGGAAGACCCGACAGGAGGAGGACTTGGAGGAGGTCACCAAAGGCAGGCACGATACCAACGCGCCGCTTGGTCATCTCCCCACTGCTCCCCCCGCCGCCGGGATCGCTGGTCCCAGCGCCAGTGTGATCATGCCTCAACCCGAGGCCGCGCCGAGGGTCGCCATTACGCAGGCCGACCTCGACACCTTCCTCGATCAATGGAGGGTGGAGATCGAATTGGCCCAAGTAGAGGGCCGGGAACCGAGGCGCCCTGAGCTGCCAAGGGCGAGCCCTGCTACTATCCCCAGCCCAGTAATAGCCAGTGGGCTGGGACCAGCGGCACAGACTTACGGGTCTGCTGTCCCCTACTACCTCCAGCCGCTCAACGGCGGACCCGCTCAGGTGATCTGGGGTCTTCCCCCCCAGACGGGCGCAGGCCTGGTACCAGTCCAAGGGTTCGCACCTCCTCCACCACCGGCGGGAGGGAGCAAACAGGTCCCTTCGGAGGGACATGGGGATTCGGAACACCCTAGCCGCGCGAATCGCGGCAAACGGGCGGTCGATGACGACCATGAAGAGTATGACGATTTGCGGGCCCGGATACCCACTCGATCGGCCCGCGATCAGGCGGCTAGAATCGCTGCCGCCCGTAAGGAGAACGACCCGGATCGATGTGTCGATCCGCCCCGCAGGCGAGTGCAAGACCGCCTGGGAGACCAAGGATCAGTGGTCTCCCAGAGGCAGGTCGATCTGCGCGCGGGGTTGGGCCGCCGACCCCTCCACTATCGATCCGACAGGGAGGAAGCCTCCCCGTTTTCTGAAGACATTCTCCGTACAACCTGCGACGGAGATCGAATCCCCTCGGGATTGCCGCTCTACAACGGGACGACCGATCTCGAGAAACACGTTACCGCTTTCGAAAACAGGATGTTGCTGCACGCCCACCCGCAACAAATTTGGGCCAAAATATTTGTTACCACTCTAACGGGCCCGGCGCAGGACTGGTTCATCCGCCTGCCGCCGCGATGCATTCGAACCTACAATCATTTTACTGATCGGTTCCTTGCTCACTTCTCCTCCATGGCAGGGGAAAAACTGCCACCTTCTTACCTCAACAACCTCCGACAAGAAAAGGGGGAATCCCTTAGAGATTTCTTCACCCGATTCTCGAGGGAAGTGGTTCGGGTCGAGGACCCGACGATGGACACCCTGCTTCCGGTCGTCCATCGAGCGCTGCGCAACCGTCTCTGGGCGGATGAGATAGTCAGGGCCGGACCCAAGAACTTGACTGAAATCCAAGACCTCGCCCATGGCTTCATGCGGGTCGAGGAAATGGCGTTAGCCCACGGGCCCGCTCCATTGCCCACTCCAGAAAGTCATCACTATGGGTCGATCTCAACACCGACCCGAAAGGGGTTCGAGCAGAAAAAATCGAAGGGAAAAATCGATCCGCCGGCCCAAATCGATCGGAGGAACTACATCCCCCTCAATACGACCGTCCAACAGATCTTCACGGTCATGGACAAAAAACTCTTGAACAAGCCCAAGACCATCCGGGAAGGCCCCAAAGCCCAGAAATCGGGGAAGTATTGCGGATACCATCAGCAATGGGGTCACACCACCGAGGAATGCAACGCCCTCCGCGACGAGATCGAGAGACTCATCCGAGGAGGGCACCTGAAGGACTTCGTTCGCAAGATCGATCACTACACTGAGAAGGCTGGTCGGAGCCAAGATCAGCCTCGGGATCGATCTCGATCCCGATCCCCGTCCAGAAGGTCCGGAAAGCCGCCCCTCGAAAGAACTGAGGACAACCCCCCGACTAACGGCACGATCTACATGATCGTCGGGGGGCACGAAGGGGGTGATTCCAACGCGGCCAGGAAGAAGAACATCCGAAGGGCGGCTCGAGAATACAACGGACCGCGTGAGGAGGTCCTCCAGATCGAACAAAGCAGAGAGTGGGAGAGGCAAGAGGTTAGTTTTAGCGAAAATGACAGCCACTCGGGCCCACATCGGGAGGGTGAAACGCCTAGTTGTCCGATGGTGGTGACCTTGGGAGTGGCTAATTACAATGTAACCAAATGCCTTGTTGACAATGGAAGTAGCACGAACATTATCCTTTACTCTACGCTTGTAAAAATGAAACTGCATAACTTGAAATTAGATCCGATCCGAACGCCTCTATCCGGCTTCGGAGGATCCCAGGTTGTCCCGCTTGGGCGCATCAAACTGCTCACTTCGATGGGAACATCGCCCCAGCGAGTTACCCAAGAGGTCGAGTACGTTGTGGTAAACATGCCCCTCGCTTACAACATGATTTTTGGCCGACCCGGCCTCATTCAATTCAGAGCCATAATCTCCACCTACCATCAGAAACTGAAAATGCCAACCCCTAACGGGGTCGGGGAAGTGGAGTGTGACGTCCCGGACAGCTGGGCTTGTTATGCGATCACCCTTAAGGAACCAAAAGACAAGGAAAAAGACGCGAGCGAATGCCTTGATCTCCAGACTTACACGAGCTCGGATCTCGATCTCGCTGCGCCCAAGTTAGACACCGAAGGATCACGCGTAGCCCAAAAGAGGAAAGCAGTGGGTCGGATCGAGCCATCTGACTCTTTGAAACTCATACCCCTCGACCCGAACGACAGCAACAAATCAACGAAGATCGGGGCCAACATGAACCCCCACCACGAGATGATGATGATTGAGTTCCTCCAAGAAAATGCGGACGTGTTTGCGTGGACCGCGAAGGATCTTGTGGGGATCGACCCGAGGGTGATCTGCCATCGCCTCGGTCTCGATCCCACTCACAGACCCATAAAACAGAAGCTGAGAACGCAAAGCAAAGAAAGAAACGAGATCATCGAGGCCGAGGTCAATAAGTTGCTCGATGCGGGTTATGTGACCCCGGCCCAATATGTCGATTGGCTATGTAATGTTGTCTTGGTACAAAAGACGGGGGGTAAATGGAGAATGTGTAACGATTTCACGGATCTAAATAAGGCGTGCCCAAAGGACCCTTACCCGCTCCCACGGATCGATCAGCTCGTCGATTCGACAGCTGGTTGTGAAATGCTGAGCATGATGGACGCCTTTCAAGGATACTATCAGATCTCCATGGCACCCGAAGATCAACCCCACACCGCTTTTATAACCATCAAGGGCATTTATTGTTTTAAGGTAATGCCGTTCGGGCTCAAAAACGCCGGGGCGACCTACCAGAGGTTGGTGAACAAGATGTTTAAGGAAGAGATCGGGAAGACGATGGAAGTCTACGTGGATGATATGATCGTGAAGAGCAAACAGGCGTGTGATCATCTCGACCACTTGGGTCGAGTGTTTGAGATCCTCAGGGGGTACGGTATGAAGCTTAACCCGGACAAATGCACATTTGGGGTCGAAGGGGGAAAATTCCTCGGCTATATGGTTAGCCAGCGGGGGATCGAAGCGAACCCGGCCAAAATCAAGGCAATCCAGGTCATACCTCGACCCGACTGCATAAGCCAAGTCCAATCTTTGGTCGGCCGGATCATTTCCCTAAATCGGTTCATATCCCGATCATCCGAACGGAACCTGCCCTTCTTCAAAATATTACGAAACCTAAAAAAGTTCGAATGGAACGAGGAGTGTGATAGAGCCTTTGAGCAACTTAAAGAGTACCTGGCATCTCCACCGTTGTTGGCCAAGCCCAACGAAGGGGAGACCTTGTACCTCTATCTCTCCTTTTCCAACGAAACTTTTAGTTCGGTCCTCGTCGCAATTAGGGATCGAAAACACATGCCCATCTATTACCTGAGTAAAATCCTACACGGGGCAGAGCGAAACTATCTTGAGATCGAAAAGTTTGTCTTCGCGTTGACACACGCGGCTCGGAAATTACGACCCTATTTCCAGGCGCACCCGATTGTGGTGCTGACCGACCAACCCCTTAGACAAGTCTTGTCCAAACCCGATGTCTCGGGTCGAATGATGAAATGGGCGGTGGAGCTAAGCGAGCATGACATCACTTTCCAACCTCGCCTCGCCCAACAAGCTCAGGTTCTGGCTGACTTTTTAGTCGAAAAGAACACGAAGCCCCCAAAGAACGCCCCCGATCCCTTGAGTTGGACAATGTACGTTGACGGCTCATCGACCTCCAAGGGGGGAGGGGTGGGGATATCACTAATCAGTTCGGATGGTACACAGTTCGATCTTGCCGTCCGCCTAGACTTCAAGGCCACCAATAACGAAGCAGAATACGAGGCACTCATCGCAGGACTAAAGTTCGCTGCAGAACATCGGGTCGACCGATTGGCCGTCGTGACCGACTCCCAGCTTGTCGCGGGGCAGGTCAACGGCACGTATGAAGCAAGGGAAGAATCGATGGCGGATTATCTCAAGATGGTTAAAGAGTTGGCCTCAAAATTCAAAGAATTTCGGATCGAGCAAGTCCCCCGTGAAGAAAACACCCGAGCGGACGCGTTGTCCAAACTCGCGAACGGCCTTCAGGGCACCCGAGACGGGACCATCTCATTTCACGTCTCACCCGGTCGGGTCATCGACCCGGGTCGGATCGATGTCGCGGCGATTGACCCGGAGGAGCCATGTTGGATGGATAGTTTGGTCTCCTACCTAAAGGACGGGACACTACCTCAAAGTCGGTTAGAGGCAAGGCGGATGAAATACCGCTCGCTGCTGTACCTATTGGACCACGAAGGGAGATTGTTCAAAAAATCATTCACAGGTCCACCGTTAAGGTGCCTTCGCCCAAGTCAGGCCAAAGATGTGTTAGAAGAAGTCCACGAAGGAAACTGCGGGAACCATTCAGGGGGTCGAGCCCTAGCTAAAAAGATCTTAAGAAGCGGGTATTTCTGGCCGACCCTAATCCGAGACGCAAAGCTGCACTCAATGAAATGCCCCAAGTGCCAAAAACACGGCAACCTCATACACACGCATCCCGCAACCATGATCGCGATCGATGTCTCATGGCCCTTCGATCAATGGGGGATCGATATTATTGGTCCTTTCCCCCTGGCCCCTCGGCAAAAACGCTTCGCCATAGTAGCCGTCGAGTACTTCTCGAAATGGGTAGAAGCCGAAGCAGTCCCAAAGATAACTGACGCGGTGATAAGAAATTTCCTCTGGAAGAGTATAATCTGCCGTTTTGGAGTCCCGAGGGTTCTCATCTGTGACAATGGGCCCCAGTTTCGAAGCGAGAACACCAAAAGCTACTGTCGGGATATCGGAATCGACCTCAGGTTCACCACCGTCGGCCACCCTCAAACGAACGGCCAGGCCGAAGTCACCAACCGGATCATCATTCAAAATTTGAAGACCCGTCTCGATGCCAAGCTGGGGGCGTGGGCGGACGAACTCGACGGGGTCCTTTGGGCCTATCGAACGACCCCCAGAACGGCGACGGGCCAAACCCCCTATTCTCTGGTATACGGGTCGGAGGCAGTGATCCCATCGGAATTACTACACGAAACGGCCCGCGTCAGTCAATACCAGCTCGACAGGAACAACGAAAATCGGTCCGCTGACTTGGATCTGATTGAAGAAAAGCGCGAGCGCGCATACCAAAAGATTAAACAATACAAGGCGGCCGCGACCCGATCGTACAACAAACACGTCAGACCCCGTACATTCCAGATCGGAGATCTAGTGTTGAAGAAGGTAGAGGTCCTCCAGCATGTGGGAAAACTCGAACCCAATTGGGAGGGTCCCTACCGGGTTACAAAAGTAGGCAAGAACATGGCGTATCAGCTCGAAGATATGGCCGGAGTGCCCCTGCCAAGACCCTGGAACGCGCACAACCTGAAGAAGTTTTATGTATAAAAACACCTATCTTGTATAGTCGATCGAACCGGAGCCCGTTCAAAGCCCGGTCCCGATCCCATCTATGGATCGAATCCGATCTTTTCGATGAAAGTCAACAGTCGTTTTTATATAATGTATATTCACTTGGCATTCGATCCACGATCATGCTATCATGTATTTGTTTGGTTATTTTGTCGTACTTACAAGTCCCCAAGTCCAACGAGGTCGTTCAACGACCCGACGAGAACGGGCTAACGAAGGAAAAAATCCTTGAGACAGGGGAATCCCAAATTCGAAACCCATACAAGTGGGGATCGAAATTGACCCCTTCATTCGTGATCGGATCGAAATCGATCCACCAAGAGGGATCAAAATCGATCCAGGATAAGTGGATCGAACTCAGACCCCATCAAGACCGGCTCGATCTCGATCCGTAACAACGAACGAGGTCGAACTCGATCCGACACGTAACCTGGGATCAAACTTGATCCGATTACGCAAAGGGGTCGATCACGACCCACCTCCTCATACATGAGATCCGAAAAACATTGTAGTGGAAAATGAAGCGTGAGAATAAAGCGACAAAATGTTCACGCGGCGACATCCCCGACCGCTGGGTCAAATGAAAATGGCCTTAAAAATAAATGAAAATACACGAAACAACCAAGGCTAAGAAGGAGATGAACCCGAGGCACCCGTACGGCCCGAGGACTTCTTTCGATTGCGTCGGGTCGGCGGTAGGAAGCTCTCCATATCGATCGGAGGAGGAAGCTCGTAGACGGGATCCCTCTTATCCCTCTTGGCGTAGGCCATGTCAATGGCAAACCCGTACTTGTGGTGGCGCCAGTCAATGTCAACAGGAGGTTCGCCGTCTTCATCCAACGGGTCGGGATACGGATCGGGTTTGTCTAGGCCGATGGAAGACTCGTCGAAGGAGACCGGAATCAGGCCCTGAGCCTTGAGCTGATTACGCGCGATCTTAAAGCCAGCCTCCATGTCGATCGCGGCCATGACCGTGTTCGCCTCGTCGAAGGCCGGACCTTCCATAAACTCACGAACTGCGTACTGCTCGATCGGGCCCTTGGCCTTCCGAAAAGACTCCACCAAGGCGTCGATCTTGGCCTGTCCTTCCGCCAATGCGGCCGCTCGGGACACCGCTTCCGCCTGTTGGACCTTCTCCTTGGTTTCAGCCCGGATCTCATTGAGTTCGGTTTCGCGAGCCTGCAGGACTTTCTCCAAGTCCTCCATCCGGTCGAGGGCGCTCTGCAGCTCAGCGGCACGCGCGGCACGCGTTTGGGCCTCTTCCTCCCTAAGGCTCATCAACTCGTCCAGCCGTTCCTGTAGCTCAGCAACCTTCTCCGCCTTGGCTGACCTCAGCATGGCCTTGGCAGCCCTGTACTTCTCCTTGTACTTGGCCACCTCTTCTTGATAAACCTCCGCCTTCTGGGACAAACTGATGACAGTTGGGAGGATATCCTGTTCACAGATACGAGGATTGTCATGGCTCGGCCAAAAACAAGAATACGCAAGAATAAATGAACCGACGCGATGGATCAACTGGACCCGACGTCTGCGTCGGATCGATACCGACCCCATTGGGGTCGGATCGATTTCGAACTAAACAAAGTGGAAGAGAGATGAGGAGGAAGCACTTACGCCAAAGATAGCCTTGCTGACCCTATACCGCTGGTGATCGACCGGCTCCTTATGAATCACGCGTTGTTCGTCGACTACACAGGCGGTGTTGAAAAGTGAGGACAACAAGCTGATATCGGGGTGCCCGACGCCAAGGTTCCGAATCGATCCATCCTCCCGGACTCTCTCAAGTTCACTAGGCCATTGGGGTGGTGGCGTCTGTTTGAAGTTCAACAACTTACTCTCAATATCCGATCCGCTGGAATCCCCCTCGATTTCGATCGGCACCTCTTCCACAGTCACCTTCTTCTTCCTTTTTCTCAGGCGCCTGTTAGACTCCAGCTGTTCCTCCTGAGGAAGAGTCAGGTCATAAAGATTTTCGTCGAAGTCGAAATAAAGGTCTAAGTGGTCCAAATTTATTACTTGATCGGGGTCCTCAGGATCGGGTTCGACCGCATCCGAGGCCTGCCCCGGCTCTTGGACATCTTCCATGGACTGAGGGTTCGGGGGGACCCTTCGACGGGGTTGTTGGGCCGCGGCTTGAGCTTCCGGCAGAGCTCCGTGGATCGCAGCTATAGCGTGGTCAATCCTTTCCCGTTCATCCCGCGGGATCGACTCGCCCTCTTTCAGCTTCATCGTCCGCCTCACCCTTTCCGCGCGACTCATGGCTAAGATATGCAGACCTGCAGAAAGGGATCGATTAGTACCTTGAAAAAGAAGGGCGCCGAATATGAGTATACATAAAAGCAAGAGTTCAAACACGATCCGGCTCAAACGGATCCATTCGATCCGACCCCGATCGGTTCGAACGAATCCCTTCGAGCCGACCCCGACGGATCAAAATCGATCATGTATGGCGGATCGAACTCGACCCGTGACGGAACGTTTGGCACGTGACCCGATCGGGCGGGTCCGGCCTGAGGCGGAGGCTCACCGAAGTGGAAATTCCGCAACCTCGTCCCCGGGACCAAACCCGCCTCGACCAAGTGTCCCGTCCTCGTCAAGTAATCAGGATCGAGGGGACCCAGGTTGGTCAGGAGCTCGAAAACACGCTTCTTGTGAAGCCAAGCGCTTTTCCTTGTCGGGAGCTTTTTAGGTTCCGTGGTGGTCCAGGTCGAACGGAAAGGAAGAGGCATGGAGCAATCGATGAAGAAAAATTTGTCCTTCCAACCAAGCCCATGAGAGGTGACCGGGATGTCAACAAGTTTCCGACCCGACCTGGCCTGGAGGTAATAGTAACCGACCCCAGACTTGGGAGAGTTGACAAGCAGAAAAAACTCTCCAAGATCCTCAAATCGGGGCTCGAACCCCAAACACTTTATAATGATGATCGCACTATACATCAAAGCGTAGGAGTTCGGCACAAGCTGAGCCGGACACAGATTCACCCGGTCGAGGAAAGTTGACACCAAAGGGTGGGTCGGAAATCGGAATCCGTACTTCATTGTCGCATGGTACAGGCCGAAAGCGTACTTGGATTGCGGAACCCCTACCGTCTCCCCTTCTAAAGGTAACCGCGCCATAACCCCCTCGGGCATCCCGCTGCACCAATTGCGAACCTCCCGAAACTCTTTGGCCGGCAACGTCGACGTTCTCGTGGCAACGTCAGACAGAGTTCGGTAGACATGCCCGGATCGCCCCCGGGGACGGCCGGAAGTACCTTCCTCCGGCCCCTCTTCCTCTTCCTCTCCCTCGCCTTCCTCTGCTTCCTCGATCCGGCGTCGGGGTCTCGACGACGAAGCCCGGCCGCGGCTCGCCCGGAATTCCCGGATCCGTATCTCGTCTGAAGAATCGAAAAATGACCCGAAATCTGTGTTGGGTAGTGGCGGTACCCCACCCGACGAACCGGAGCAACCCGCGGAAGGGGTGAACGGCTCCTCCGCCTCGCTCTCATCGGAGACTACGCACATATAAGGCGCTCTGGACATGTTTCCCGCAAAGGAGGAGAAGATGGAAATAGACGCCGAAAATTACCTTTGTTGGGCTTGAAGACGAACTCCCTTTGCCTCGCCTAATTCTCGATCGGAAGACAAGAGAGAGAGAGAAGCGGATCGATTCTTGTGAGAAGAAATGTGTGAAATGAGATAGGAGGTGCCCTCTTATTTATAGGAGGAGAAGAGTGACCCCTCGAAGTGCGCACCTTGGCCATCAATGCGCCTAGGAGACCGAGCCACCTCTCCCCTCGATACGCGAAACGAGGCCGCTGTCACACCTAGAGGACCGCATTGCTTTTCTCGAATCGGAAAACGATGCCATTATCACCCACGGGAGACCGCGTTGCTTTTCCTCGATGCGCGAAACGATGGTGTCTTTAATGCCCCACCGACCGAACTTGACTTACCAAGACGGAAGGCTATCACCGAAGCGATAAAAATTACCCCCGCGAAAATTCACGCCGGTAATTTGGGGGGCCTCTGATACGGCATAAAATGGTCGAGCCACGTGGCACGCTTTAGAGAAAGCCACGTGGACATCACGCCACCTCAAGCGGACCAACGCCCCGCGCCGACGAATCAATGGACCGAACCCGATCTGCTACGCCATAACGGACCAAATTCGACCCATAACCCCAATTGAGATTGATCCCTCAAAGGAACAAGGGATCGAACCGATCCCTATCCCAAGAGCGGATCGATCCGATCCCTCACAACTCTGGGATCGATCCGATCCCCAAGCTCAAGGGATTGATCCGATCCCGTGCACCTCACGGATCGATCCGATTCCCATACGCCTCACGGATCGATCCGATCCCATGCAGCTCCGGGATCGATCCGATCCCATGCACCTCCGGGATCGATCCGATCCCCATGCGCCTCACGGATCGATCCGATCCCATGCAGCTCCGGGATCGATCCGATCCCATGGACCTCCGTGACCGATCCGATCCCTGGGCTAAAGGGATCAATCCGATCCCTACACCGCAAAGGATCGATCCCGATCCCATAATCCGCAACGAACGGTTCGTCCTTGTCCCCCCGCGGGAACCACGTATGAAACGCCCTAATCCCGTACAAGGGTTGGGGTCGAACTCGACCCCGTCGACGGGTTCCTCATTGCGGACAAGTTCCATCACGACGCGCCTAACCTCGATCTCGCGGATCGGGATCCTGCGTCACCTGGCAACAGGATGCCATAAAGCATCTTTGTCGGGACACGTGTTACTCCCCTATTCACCACGGCCAGACGCGCTACAATGCATTTAATGCCCCCGGTACATGTCTACGCCCAAAAGGGAAACAAAGTACACCCGACCCCGAGGCAGCCGCTCAGGCGCCCGACAAACGACCCGATCGATTGCAGAGCATTTAATACACAGCTGTGGTACACGCACTACTGTGTTAATTGCTCCTGACTATAAATACCAAGTCTTGAACAGTAGTTGGTAAGCATTCAAGAGCATTTATTTCGCTTCTCTAGCATTTATTTCTCTCTCTAAGAATCTCCCACTGACTTGAGCGTCGGAGTGCCAAACTTGGGTCCAACCCCAAGTCCCCAATTTGGCCTTTGAGCTCACGTTTGTCTCAAGTGTTTTCAGATCGATTAAAGAGCCCACCTTACAAATTCTTGACTGATTGACCCGAGAGTGCCAGCTAGACCTCCAACTCAGCTAAACCATTTTCGAGCCGGATCAGTTTCAATTATAACACGTTGATGATTTTCAATAGGATTGGAAACATCGAACTGGACCACTGAGATTATTTATTTTATACTGCTATCTAAAATGAATAAAATCTCAGGAAGCATTGTACTCTTAATCCTGATAATATTTCGGCTTTAGGCATGTAGTGTTAGTCACTGTAACATACTCGAAGTGAGGTCTCGGTAATGGGTGGCCAAAATACTTTGTATGATTCGGTGATAGCATGAAATGTGCTAAAGAGTTATATTGATCGAGGAATCTGTGGCCTTGCTGGAAGGTAAGAGGTATCCTTGAAATAGATTTGCAAAAGTTCGAATTAAGACTTTGGCCAAAGCACTTCGAGTGATACGTCACCGAAGTTGTATGATGAATGTGTTTCACATACAGAGAATTTGAACTTAAGGCGAATCAATAAATTTCAAATTGGAAATGAAAAATAAATGATAGTAGTTACAATTTATTTTTCATGGATATCTACACGGAGGAGTAAAATGAGAAATTATTCTAGATCGATAAATTCGTGAATAATTTAATTAATTTTAGAGTGCAACAATATTTATTTAGTGGAATTAAATATTGTTAAACGGTAATTAATTATTATCATGGGATGATAATATATTAATCCGTTTGGAGCTAAAATTAATTAGTCCTGCAGGTCTCCCTGCAAGCCCCAAATTGAAAACCCAAAGAGAAAATATTAAAAGGAGAAAGAGAAATGAATTTTTCAAAGTGTTTGAAAATAGCCAAGGGATTTATTTTAAGAAAATAAATCAAGTTCCAAAGAGTTGGAAATGCCCGGAATTTTATTTTGGAGAAAATAAAATTTTATATATATTTTTTAAAAAATATGACGTGGCATTTTGCTGACGTGGCACTGACGTGTCACGCCACGTCAGCGGGTTGGGCCCCAGCTGGCGCTGACGTAGCGCCGCATGGCGAGACACACGTACGGCCGAGATCGGGCCGCGTCATCACCCATGTGCGGCCCAGATGTGATCTAAAATCGGGCGGGTCAAACGGGTCGGTCAACGGATAGGGCCGGGTCGGCTTTCGGATAGGGTCGGACCGGGTCCGGTTCCGGGTCGGCCCAGACCCGGACACGTGGCCGAATGAGAATCGGCCACGTCATCCCCAAACCCTAGCCGCGGGTGAAATACACGCGCCGCCTTGTGGCGGCGCGTGAGGGCGCGTGTATTTGTGGCGACGATGGATTCGTGGTGACGAGATCTACGACGTGGTCACCTTGGTTTGCGTGTCCAAGTTGCCTACGCAAGTGGGTTGTGAAATGACTATTTTGCCCTTGTTTTTGTATCCAAAATAACCGTTTTGCCCTCGGTTTTTCCCCTATAAATAGGGGCCTTGGGTCCTCATTTCTCATTCAACATTTTGGGATGATTTTGGCTAATTTTTGGCTTTGAAATCGTCCCATCTTCTCCTAGTTAATTCCGATTTATTTTGGAATTAATTTTAATTAGGTGTTTGTATAAAACGCCTAATTTCGGGAGATTAAACCCTGAAAAGGGTTTCCTAGTTTAAAGTTTATTTTCTCTAAGTATTTAGAGAAATACTTTCGGAGCCCACACTCCGAGGGTGTCCCTGGGGATATTGCAGGGAAGCTCTGCCGGTTTCACGAGCAGATCAAGTATCGGGTTCTCAGGAGGTGAATTCGAGGAGCTGGAAAAATGCCGTTAGATAGCCATGTTTGCAGTACGGTAATATCTTTCAGTTATTTTATTTTAAGCATGATAAATTATGTGCTCTTAAGTGTTAATTGCATGTTAGATATTTATCTGCTTAAGTGATTTAAAATTTATTATCAATTGCATGTATATACTTGAGTAGATCCGGCTAAGTCTTCCGTTTTGTATTAAAATATTTTAGAAATATTTTAATACTTGTATTATAATAAAAATTTTAAAATGTAGTCCCGGACCGCTACTGTTATGGGCCCGCCTCCCAGCAAATAGTTCAACTGGACTTCAACTAGAACCGTTGTATATAAGTATAAATAAACACGATTAATTTTCTATCCATTTTCGCAATATATTCCATAAAAAGTATATATTCTTTATCAATTTAAAATATAATATCATTAAATACAAACACGTCTCCTCCGTGGTAAACGAACTTCTTTTTGGTCTCCCTTCAGATGTGCAGATTATAAATTGGATTAATGTATAATTAATTGTGGATTAATGTTGAAGTCAAATTAAGAATTAATTTAGGTGGTGTGAGGGTTTAATCGAGAGGGGTTAGCAATATTAATCAAATAATATTTGGGTCCATTGCTATTATTGGAATACAGCTTCTTTTTAACCAATCAAAAACGTCGTTTTTCACGAACTAACACTTTTATTGTTAGAATGTCTAAATTGTCATTAGCTGTAAATTACGAGGCTTTTATTATATTTCTTGTCAATGCGTCCACATTATATATCGGCTTAAAATAATTTTATTTAGTTAGAACCTTAAATGCGTTCATATTTCTAAATACATTATTTTATATTTGTATTAAATATGGTATCGGGTACTTTTTATGTAATAAATTTAAAAATATTTCTATATAGAATACGTTACGATGTATTGATATAGACACGACAAATACCAATACGGAGATATATATTCATTCTTAAATTTTTCATGTGAGGAGTGTCGAACATAGTACTTGATACGATACGACACAACAAAATAATATTCTTAAAAGTAGTCGTGCATCATTGAGTATATGTGTTATGTTGTATTCTTTGTTTTTATACAAAATTTATTTGTCTTCTGGAATATATATATTTGTAATTTATATATATATATATAATTTTTGGTTGCAAATTGTGATCCGACCCATCCCACTTTCTTTGTTTTTTATAATTTGTCATCAACGTCCTTTTTTTTTGGGGTTTTAGTATGCTAAAAAGTTAAAAAACAAACACATGATTTTATGATGGCTTTTATTCTATTTACTCAAACAATTTCTTAAAAGATTATTTTACTCTATCAATATTTCAACAAGTTAGTCAAATAAGAATCTAAATGTGAAGAGTTATTCACATATCAGATAAAATTTTCTACTATTTTTCCTACTTCACCTTCGGTTTTATTCATGCACACACAACATGTATTAGTGGATGATTGAAATAAGGAGAAATAAATAATTGTGTTATAAAAAAAAAAAAAATTTAAAAGAGTCTCTCTCCTAATTTCAATCGACCACCAATACACTTGTATATCTATACTCCATGCGACCACCAATATACTTGTATATTTATACTCCATACGAGATAGCATAGTTGCAATTGATCCCCATTTAGATGGGTATATTACAAACTCTGTCCCTATGAGTTATGAAAATTACATATAACTTCATTTCTTTGGAATTTAGGTCAATTAATGGACAAAATGATCTTTAAACCCTTAATTCAAAATTTTAAAAACTAAAATTAAAATATTTTTAAAAAATTAATTCAATATTTAAGTAACTTTCAAATTAAATTTAATTTAAATATTTAACAAATAAATATTTTTAATTTTTATAAAAATTTAATATATAGATAAAATGATCAATTTACTTATAAAATCAACTAAACCCTAATAAAATGAAACAATTTGTAATTTTTGAAGCTTCTAAAGATGGAATTCGTAATATTTCCATCCAAAGGAGTATGAGTTATAATTATATAATCTCGTAAAAAGCGCAAACATTAGAAAAAGCCTAAATATAATTATCTTTACCAGAACTCAATGGAAATTCGAATTCCTAGTAAAAGGAAAAAGATAACAAATATATTCAAATACTATTTTACCTCCACGAAAAGGGTAAAACCGTCAATTCATCCAACACATCATTACATTTTTTCCTTCAAATATATTCCAAAAGGACCACACAATTTCAATTTTCAAAATTCTCAACCGCCGTCAACTAACGCCGTTATTTAATTCCACCTCCTCTCTATAACTATCTTCAACAGCAACACAAGACAAACAAAGCCCACTGTCACACACGCACAGTACACACATGCTGGGACTCCAAGAAATCTCTCCATAAGCAAATTGCAGAAGCCAAACACCACCGAAAGATCAGATTTTTGCATTATTCGTAAGAGAAATTACCCACATTTTGGATTGTTTTGATCTCCCCGTGTGTATGTGTTCTTCATTTGTGTGTGTGTGTGTGTGTGTGTGTATATGTTTGTATGTATGTGTGTGTGTGTGTGTTTTGGATCTACTTTTGTTATGGTTTCTGGGTGGAGGGCTTCTTATGGAGCAGATCTAATTGGGGTTTCTTTGGATTTTTACTGGTTCGGGCCAATCTGCATTAGCGTTTTGCTTGGTTTGTGTTTTAGTGGAGTTTTTTGGAGTTCGAAGTAGGTTAATTCAATTTTGGGATTGTGTATTTGGATGATTGTTTCACAATGAGTTTGTCTTGCTAGTATGTAGTACTTTGTTCATCAATGGTTGTACCTAAGGATGTTTTTATTGTGCTTATGTCATGGGTTGGGTGTTTAAAATTTGGGTTTTTTTGGTTGCTAGGAGGCTGAAATATTCTAATTTAATGTGAGAATTATTGAAAGTTTGCATTTTGTTTAGTATCGTTTGTAGGTATTCTGTTCCTAAACAGTGAAATTCCTCTAGAATGAGCTTTTGTGAGGAGGTACCACATGCCTATGATGATGTTTGTATATCTGGGGGAGAACTTGTGCTAGGCTAGTCAAATCTAATCATAAGATTCTACTTTAAGTTCCAAATGTTTTTTTAGTTGTTGGTGAGCAGAATGATTCAGTTTGTTCCTTCTTTTCATTGATTATATAGACTTCTTTGGTTCCTTGTGGGTGCCTCCATTAATAATGCTTTCATCTTTTTCACGAAATTTTTGTTTTTTGTTATAACATCTTCAGACTCTGTATCATATTTGTACCTGAAAGACTGATTTTTCATATAGTTACATCACGCAAACAGCAAACATATAGATAGTGAAAAATGAAGTTCCTGATGGTTGATAAGATGTTAATTGTATGTCATGTTCATTTTTTATACAACTGGATAGAATTTCTAGTTAATGATGTTGCCCTTATTAACAAACTTGAACGATAATTGGATGATGATCTATGATATAGCACTTGACTCTTGTTGGACAATCCACTTGTAATGTTTTAGCTTATCAGCTCAGGGCTATGGAACTTGAAGGCAATGACATACATATTGATAAAGAGCTGGATGGTGTCATAATCTACTCAAATGGTGTTATCCATGATTCAAATTGTGAAAGTCCTAGTCAGAAAGATCTGGGTCAGCCATGTGAATACCTTAGTCGGGAACCACACTCTGATGATACATCAGATGAGAATGCTGAAGTGAAGGAATGTGACAGCGAAAAGCCAGTTGAGGTCACAAAACTTTGTCAAGTTGAGACATACGAGCAGCATTTTCCCAGTTCCAAAAATGAAGTTAACTCGTCTAAGGAGGATGTGACACATGAAGATCATGTGACATATGAAGATAAAAACTTATCAAATGAGAATAAGAAAACACTAGCTTGTGAAAAAAAGACAGCAAAATCTGCTGTTGGAAACTGTAAAACAAAATGCACGGTTCCTCAACCGTTTGCTCTGGCAACTGAAAAACGAGCATTACATGGAACCCGTCCTTATGGGGTGGAATTTGACAGCACAAATGCTGGAGATAAGCCATCCAACATTCACATATTGCAAAATCAGGCTTCAGTGAAGCAAAATCCAGTTAATATCTCAACACCTATCTATTGAAATTTTATGCTTCATTCAAGGGATCTTTTTGTTGGAATTTACTGAGAATTTGTGCCTATTTATTCTACGGATAGTTTTTTTGACCGGAGAGGACCTTGTTTTTTAATTTATTATGATGCCTGTAGTTGTATTTATAAGATGGGTTTGAATTATTCTACTGTTCCAAGTTCCAACTTTCACATATTCTTACTTGGTTACCTAGAAAATTTTCGGTAACAGAAATGAGTAGTTTCTTCTGTTTACTTGGTAAGTGACAAACTGACATTCTCTTTCTTGATTTCTTACTACCTGTCCGCGATCTATGCTAAAATGCAAAAACTATTTATATATGGAATTCATGAGTTAGAAAAATGATTCAGACAAGAGAGAATTTATTAAGATAGTTCTGATTGTAAAGAGATTATTTGAGCATCTTAACAACTAAGATTGTATTTTCTCTACGTGCAGGCAGTCTCACATAATGTTCCAAGAAAGCCATTGCAACCAGACAACAAGAAGCACCCTGATGAAGATACTTGTTGTGTTGCCTCATCGTATCCTATATATAACCTTTTCCTTTCTTTGTTTTTTCCTTTATGCTAATTTAAATTCTCATTATTAAGGTTCTTTGCTGCTTATTATGACTCATAACATGATTTTTCCTCAACTGTTCAAAGAACTGCAGCTTCAATGAGAAAGACCAAGGTAACTGTTGCCTCAGCCCCAGTGTTTAAGAGCAGTGTACGTGCTGAGAGAAGAAAGGAGGTATAAATTGTTTTTCTCATGACAGTTCTTCTCCATATTAAGCTAAACATGAATGCTTATCTGTGTATTGTTCTTTTAACAATTCTCATCCATTTCAGTTCTACACAAAATTAGAGGAGAAACAGCAAGCCTTGGAGGCTGAGAAAACTCAAAGTGAAGCAAGGACTAAGGTAATACTACACTCTTATATCCAACCCTGAGATTTTCGAAATTTCTCTTTCTCCCCTTCTACAAAGATGCAAGCTTGTGCTTGTCTACATGATATTTGTAGGAAGAGACCGAAGCAGCAATCAAACAACTAAGAAAGAGTTTGACATTTAAGGCAAGCCCAATGCCAAGCTTCTACCACGAGGGACCACCACCTAAGGCTGAACTGAAAAAGGTACCGTGTGAAAGAAATTGGAGATTGATATTTTCCTTGGATTAGATTATTAAGGACGAGGTAAAATAACTTTTGATCATCTTTAGTTTGTGATTATATTCTTTTGAAATGTCAGCCACCTCCAACTCGTGCAAAATCACCAAAATTGGGCCGAAGAAAGACTTCCAGCTATGCAAAAGGTATGGGCCATGAAGTCCATGAAGCTCGACAGAGTTTTTCCATTTTCAGAGACAACCCGAATACAAACAGGAAAAGTAAGGCCCACATACAAAATGATACTGTTTCCTGCAAAAATAGAGAACCAACACAGCAAGGGGGAGAAAGTGAGGGGGCTTGTGCAGCTAAGGTGATTGGAGATAAACATGTTGATGTTGCTGTTCATTCTTGATGAACTGTTGTAAGTTATCTAATTATTGTTGTAATGAGCTTAATTTACTTCAAGTATATTCTCTGTGACTGGTCTGTTTTGGATGCTTTCTTCAGCAGAAAACCCTTTTGAGTGTTACTTTTTTTTTGTTCTTTGTTTTAAATTTATTCTGTGGTGTGTAAAATTCTGTAAGTTATACATGTCTATAATGTTTCATGTGGTTGTAAATCGTTTTCTCTTCGTTCTGGAATGCGTTGGCCGTTTTGCGTAAAGCATTATGGTTAGTGATCGACTTTGGGATCCTTCTGCTGTTTCCTGACTGTTTCATGCTAATACATGAAGTTCTTGATTTGAAGAGGCTAAGTTTGAGTGTTTAATTATTAGAACTAGTTGATTTTTCAACGGTATTCACTCATTAAAGTACCAACGCAGAGTTAGTTTTGAGAATTATATTCATTTCTCTGCTGAATTTTCTTAGTAAAGATTTCCACTTTTAAGCAAATTGCTTAATTTCCACATCTAAGACTTGTGCCCGTCACCATTGACATGTTGCTAGATTTTTCCTTTAGTCTAGATTGGGACCCTACATGTAATTATTTTCACAAGCATTACAATAAAAGCAGTTCAATCCTTTTACATAACATGTGGGGTTGGATTTCATGTTCTTGACTTGTGACATGTTTTGGACAGTAGAAACCTTTTTAACAGCTTGGAAGTTAGGCTCCTCAATACCCTAACACCACTCATCTGGTCATCTTGTTTACCCACTTAAGTTTGCCAAACACCCTTTTCTTTACTTAGGGAACGCTAAAACTCATTTCTTTTCTTGTTATCGTATACGAGTTTAAATAAATTGTACGTATAATGTTTGCAGTTATATCAGATATGAGTTAGTGTACGCGATACTTCGCTTTGTTGATTTCTTGGAATTGGACCACAGGGTTATTTGTTCTTGAAATTCCCAGGTATTTGATGCAACACATTAACATCAGGCATTTAAGCACCTATGCCATTTTCCAACTAATTTAGTGGATTAACTTTTCTCACAATCAGAATATAGCTACCATTAATCAGGGATGTGTTTGAGTGGAACAAACTCGTTTGAATTCTGATTTTGGGTATGGAGCAAATTTATATTTCCTAGCCAGCTGTCCCACCTTGTGAGATGTCTATAATTCAACAAGCGGATTATTATTATTGTAGCCGTCCAACTGCAAGAAAAAGAATATACTACACTTGAGCACAGTCAAGCACAAAGTCTTCATTCTTCTCCAAATTGCCCACTTATCTTTATTCTGTGTGTCTGCGTGCGCGCCCACGTTTCTTCTGTTTTTTGTTTTTGTTTTTCGGGATAAACAGTGAGGTTGCCAACCTTGGTTTCTTTGCGTTTAAGACTGGAATGAGTCTTATCTTGAACAATGACACCATTGATTAAAGGTCCTCCACTTCTAACTCGTTTTGCTCTCCTTTTTCCCCTGTTAGGGGAGGCCGAAAGAAGCAGCTTTTGAAATGAT
This sequence comes from Lantana camara, assembly GCA_037501455.1. Taxonomy (NCBI): domain Eukaryota; kingdom Viridiplantae; phylum Streptophyta; class Magnoliopsida; order Lamiales; family Verbenaceae; genus Lantana; species Lantana camara. Next base: position 120,114,419 of record CM074857.1, read on the forward strand.
AATTTCAGTTGCAACTTCATAATAAGCAAATGTACTTAAAGCTCTGGTTTGTAATAATAGTTTTATGTTATTGTGTTTGGTACAGTTGACAGGAACTGTGTAGCTATAACATGATATTCTTCCCAAATATGTATGTATGTATTCTGCATGTATTTATACAAAAGCAACCCATATACTATAATTATTGTTCTTGGCAAGTGGCCTTAACTTCCCTCACCAAACTAACCATATATATCACTTTCAGTGACCTTTAAATTGAATGTTGCTGCTAAAAAGTTTATTCTGAAAAATGCAATCTTTGCTGTACTCTACGGACAACAAGACATTGGGTTTTCTTGTAATTTTGTAAAGGACCAAGTATGCGTGATACCTAGGCCAAATGGTATTTTCTTGTGTGTGAAATGCATGATATGGGGTGGTGTAAAAAGTGGAAATACTTGTCAAAAAGTAAGCCCTCTCTCTCTGCATCACGTATATATAAGTCTCCATGTAATATTAATGCATGGACATATCAAAATCTCCCCTCTCTTCCTCCATAACTGTGTGATGAAAGGTTGAGGGGAATGCTGTCTGGTTCGAAACCATTCTTTAAGGTATACATATACGTGTGTGCTTCGTTGAATGATCTCGGACCAGGCTTCATTCCCCTCAGCTTTTGAGAGCTTTTCCCGCTAATCATCACTCAGCTGCTAACTAAGCTACATATTGATCCATCATTCCAAGGTACGTTTTCTGGATGATACTTTTGCATAATTCCTTCATCACACACACACACAAACATACATACATATTATGTGTGCGTGCGTCTTGTTCTAGATTTACTCAGAAACTTCAATTCTTGGGCATTTGAGTAGCTGCTGGACTCGCGAGGAGCTAATATGTCATCTGGCAATCAAGGATTCTGATACATATTGAATCATCAATCTTTGAAGATATACTGTGCTTCTTGCAGATTACCAGTTAGATACAATATCCGCGTTGATGATCATCATCCATATCGTAAACTGTGTTCATGAATTTGAGGGGAGAGTTTCTGCTAAGTTAATGCCAGAGAGATACAGAGAGAGTAAAAGAGAGAGAGAGAGAGGGAGAGAGAAGTATACCAGAAATAGTCCAAGAACATCCCTTTTCATCAAAAATAGTTTGTATATCATAATAGTAGGTCACTCATGCATTGCATTTTCTTTGTGTTGGTTAAATTCCATTTGTTTCTAAGCTAATATTTCAAAGTTTTACACCAAAATCCTTGAAAAAGAATAGTGGGGTTGGTGTGAAAATGTGACTAAATCTCTGGAAAGATGAATAAAGCTAAGATACGCTTCATCTTTTTGTGGTTGAGTCTTACTATTGGACTTTACTTGATGAGAGTACCAAAGAATATGGGTTTATCACTTTTACTTTATTATTATTATTGCATGAGATGAGAGATCAAAGGGATTTACTGTTTACACTGCCATCATCACCTTCCCTTAATATTGGACCCCTTAAACTTTTACCAATGCAAAGTGGAAGTTTTAAGCTTTTATGCTCATATATATATATATATATATATATATATATATATATATATAGAATTGAATTAGGTAAAAGTAAATTCAATAGAGACGAGGTGAGTTACGTTCAGTGGTTGAACCACGTATACAAGGATGTTGGTGTTTTCCAACTTTAAAATATATCTATTTATATGTAGATTGACAGAAAAAAGAACGATTAATTGTTTTCGATTTTCTAAATTTATAACTGTTCTTGTATACTTAAGATGTATTTCGTCTAGAAAATGGCACTCGTATCTATTTGGGATATGGTTCTTCCCACTTATTACACCAACATTTATAGTGTTGAAGGGTTGAACAACATGAGTTAAATTTTGGTGATTTATGTAGCTCAAAAATAAGAGTCAAAAGAAGAGAAGGGACAACTTGAGTACATGGAAAGAAAAAGGCAATCTTATGCTCAATAAAGAGATCAAATAATTTAGAAGAACAAAAAAAAAAAAGAAAGGAAAATTGAAACAAAAATGTGTGTTCAAAATGGCTTTGATTTGCATTACTTTTTGTGACTTGACTAAAAAACCTAAAAAGCATCCAAGACTAGAGAGAGGAGAGATTTTTGTAAAGATAATAATAAAAGTGTATTTGGAGACATAAAAAGATGAATTTTGTTGCGAGTAATGAACCAAAGTTGTTTATTGACAAGATGGATCACTATCAATTACAAGTACAGTTTCTTTTATTTTCCTTTTGAAACATATGCTATTTTATTTTTTTTTTAGTTGTATGGATACAAATATAATGATATAAATACGATGGTCGATGATATAAAAAAAAAATTTAAAATTTTTATTATGCGGAGTATCGGATACAATATTAAATATGAATATCCGACACGATATGATAAAATAATATTTTAAAAAGTATCTATATATTAAATAAAATTTAAATACAAAATGTATTATTGGGGGCCGAAACCGAATGCATGAAATGGTCTTACATCACCCACACGTAGTATTCTGTATTTATGATTGCATCTTATATCATATTTCCTTGGTAATAATTGGAGAATTATTATTTAAAAATGATGATGGAACTACATATATAATAATGTTGAGCATTATTTGTTCTTATGAAATTAATAATAGAAATTCGTTAACATAAGAATAATGCTTATATAATCGGAGAGTTAAAGTAGTTAAAATATAGTGAACTAGCAAAGGTATAGTGGAGTGGAAGAAATTATTCATTCTTAATTAATGTCAGAAGTTTAAATCTTATTTTAGATAGATTAGTTTTCATAATTTTTATAAGGTGTTTGAAATTTAGTAAAGGGATTAGCCCACGAAATTGTCTCATTTCTTTGAGATGTCAACATTTAGTAATTGAAGTATTCGTGATTATATATCTTATTCTTTGAACTGTCTACAATTATTCAGTTGTTTCATTTTTTGAGGGGTGTATAAATTATTCAATCAATTGTCCTACTTTTTAAAATACATACAATACAACGAGGGAATTAGTTTTGTTCAGTTCTCTCACTCTTTGAGATGAAAAATTCTAGCTCAAATTCAACTTGACGAACCTAACAAATTGAAAGGGCAATTAGTATTACACTTATCATTTAATTTGTCATTCTCTCTAAAGTTTACATCAAATACACGATAAGTGTAAAACACTCGTCTCCTCATTACACTAATTTGATCAAATTAGGTTTGAGTTAGAATTACCCTTTTGAGGTACCTATATATAGTTAAGTGATAAGACTAGTCACAACAATCAACATGGCGATGTTCTCATCTTTTATATATATTGATGGGGACCTATCCTAAGAAACACGTTGTTAAGGCGCGTATAGATGATGGTGTTTAATTCGGGAGCTCCTTTATCCACAAGCTATTAAAGAGTCCTAACTGATCAAGAGTTAGAGAGTCAATAGATATTTTTGGCATTAAGACTCTAGTCATTGTGGAACTAATAAACATATATAGAGAAAAACAAATCATATCACATAAAGAGCTACGTAAACCTAAAAGACTAAACCCTAAGGAGACTCATCTTCAGTAAAAGATGATTACAGATTAAACATTAAAGTCAGATCACAACAAAACAAAATGATAAAAAAGGGTTTGAATTGGCCCATAATCATATATATATATATATATACTTGTTTATTATCGTAAATCTGAGTGAAACAATTAAAACAAGTTAATAAAATTTTTTTTTGAAAAAGTTAATAATTTTTTATCAGCCATTATAAGCACTGAAATTACTAAATATGAGTATTTTGAAATTATTTTACAGACCATGGACTGAAAATAGTTTGTTTGGGCCCAGCCTATTTCTCAAGTCCACTTAGTCCTTAGCTACTAACAAGTCCAAATGTCACATTGGTTGCCTGTGGGCTGTGGCCCTCCCATCCAACCAACCCACAAAGAAACGAGATGCTGTCAGAGGGTCGGGTTTCGATCCGAATTCGATCTGAATTTAATCTGAATTTTATATATTTGACAGACAAAAAAGTTTTATGAATAATATCAATTATAATATTCATTATTCGAAATAAATGGAGCAACTATAAAATTAAAGAATCAGATATGTTAAAGTATAGAATTCGATTATTTATATTATTTTATTAAATTAATTATTTTATAAATAAAGAATAATATAAAAATAATTAAAAATTAGAATTCCATTATATGCTTCATTGCATTAATTATATATCTCTCAATATTTATCTCAAAATAATATGTAATCTTTCATTAATAATTTTAAATTAACAAATATTAAATAAATACAAGTAAAATAATAACTAACTAATTAAATAATAATTATTTGGGTCGACACGATTTTATATGGAACTCGATATTAATAAGTCCGACTCCTATTCGAATTCGGTAATCAGGTATTCTTATCGGATTTGATGGCTTTTTCAGTTTAGGTCCGAATCCAACCTGTTGACAATTCTAAAGTGCTATATGTTATTAATCAAATATAAAGGACCTATTACAAAGAAAAATCTAAAGGCCCTGTTGACAATTCTAAAGTGCTATAATGACATGTGTATTACATTCGCTATTTGATTGATTATTTTTTTTATATTTCTCACAAACCAAACGATAAATATAAAATATTCATCCCCTTATTATCAGTTAAATTACTCTATTATTGTATGGAGAAAGAAAAAATAAAAAGAAACAGATTCTTGCATCTTATTTTGGCAGATGCAGAAAAGTGTCTTCACTCTTCACATATATATGCTTTATGCTTCTAGGCTTCTCATGGGATTTGTGCCCCTCCAACTTGACTCAACTCAATCTATCAAATAAATTAATTCAAGTTTCCTAATTTATAATTTACCCATAAGCAATCCAGTAAATTTAGTCCAACCACAATATTGGGATAACTATATGTTTTTTTTGTGATGTTTCAACTACAAAAATTGAATTAAACCCGAACCCTTTTAGTAGATAACCCAAAAACAAAATCTTTCCCTTTTTAACACTTTTGAGTACTTATTTTGTACATGACTCAAAAGTCAAAATCATATGGCAAACTTAAATACAAAAATCCCCAAAGTCCAAAAATAGGTTACAATTCATGTTTGATATGTGGGACCATTAGGAAAAATTATTGCCATAATTTTTGCTAATTAGTGAACAAAATCTCGATGGCCACGGCCAACCATATTGTCTAATCATATCATAGAAAAGTGAAGTAGCTCCAAAACAAGTGCAGTATCAACTATTCTTGATTTTGTCATCATTGTGAGAGCCTTTATTTAGAAAGTGAGGGTTAACCCAATTTGTGGACACATTGGAATGTGTAATTGGGAAAATGGAGGCCTCATATGTCTCCTCGCCTACCTGTTTACTTCAACACTCACCCAGTACGTCACTTGTCTTCAATGGTGGATCGGGTTTGAGATGGATCGAGTCATTTTTAAATTTTTAGATGATAGATTGGATTGGAGATGAATCGAATCATTATAATATTACATTAATACTAGTTATACGTAGCCCTCCAAATTCTTAGACCGTAGATGACGTTCGAGATGGATAAAGTTGTTATAATGTAAAACTTTTTATATGAATAGTAGTTATACGCAACCCTCCAAATACATTGAGTTTGAGACGGATGGAGCCATTATAATGTAAATTTTTTATATTAATGTTAGTTATAGGTATATTATGGAATTATTCTTCTATATTATAGTATCGATTCAGTAAATTAGTTTACTTAATTATTAAATTAAATTATTATTGTTTAGATAGTTTTTATTCAAAAAATGATAAGAGATATTAATGTTTAATTAATAGGTGTCCTATTCAAATAAATGGAGTATATATACATATTGTTTTAGTTGGATATAACGAAGCATAAATTATTTCACTGCAGTAACTTGCAACATTGGATCTTTTTGTTGACCCTACTCACTTTATTCTTACTATGGGGGTAGAAAATTTGGGCTTCGATCTTCATCTTCAAATGCAAAGAAATGAAAATTTGTTAAGTCGCTTTTAGAGTAGATTGTTAACCCTTTTAGTGGTGTGTTAGTATTTAATTGAAAATTGATTAGGGGCTTGAACGTAATTATCTCGTGATGGGAGGTTACAAAACAGGAAAATGATTGGTTGGGACTTTGGGGTTTAGCATGTGCAAAATAGAAAATTAAAAAAAAAAAAAAAAAAAGATGCAATCATTACTATTTATCAAAGTAAAAAGTTATATATTTAAGACACATCTTAAAAATATCATTATATTATGTTTTTTAGTGTTGGATATATATTGAATAACGAATGAGATATTTCTCGTACAAAAAATTCCATGTTAGTATCGTATTGTGTTTATATTATAATATTCGTACATCATAGATGTTTAACTAGAATTTATATTTAGTGGTCCAAATCCAATTCGCTCCAAGAATGATGAAAATTTTACATTTCTCTCTCAATTGCAATGTTTTAACTATATTTAAAATCGATTTTCGGGTTCCGGATTGATCAAAAATTCAACAACATCATCTACGACATCTGAAGGATTCTTACTCATATCCCAGAAGTCTCTTTTTCTTTTGTCCGTCGAGAGAGAAATAAGACGGCTCATACTATACTTCGCCTCGCTCTGAATTCTTGTGATAGGGACTGTGAACTCCCTAAATCGATTCGTTATTAAATTTCGAAAATCTAGTTATTGTCTATATCGCTTCCGGATTTCCGTTTTAAAAAAAAAAAATGGTTTCATTCGAATTTGACGGGTGGGGGTTCGATAATATTCTTTGTGGATTAATGCAAAACACAATACAATATTTATTACCTTATTGGTGGAATGGAATGAATGATAGTGGATGGATGGACCATCAACAAAATGAAATGGGAATTTAAAGGTTGTGGGTAAGGTTTAGGTCCCAACCTTTCATATTTTGGAATATTTCGACGTACTACTTGACATCCAAGAATCGTACCTATAAAGTAGATTCCGACCTTTTACAACTAATAAATAAATAGATATACTTATACTTAAAAAGAAAATTAAATAACAATATCATTGAAAAGTTAGGCTTCATCACATAATGTTTTATTTTAGTTTATATAAAGCATAATTTATATTGGAGAAAGTTTAGTTCAAATTCGATGAATTGAATCGAACCAATTATTTAAATAATTATATTATATTCTTTTTCAAGCTTTGTACTAATTATACATTTAATATAAAATACTCTCTTCTTATATTATATTAATTTGATTAATTCAGATTGAGAATAAAATTATTTATTATAATCAAAGTACTCAGAAGAAAATTTTCTCCAAATCTGATGAAAAGGCGATGAAAAAAAGTCAAATATTAATTGTACTATATTTTATTTGACCTTTTAACGTTCCATTAAGAGATAATTACATTTAAGCCCTAATCACTTTTTAATCATTACATGACTAAAAAGACGTTAAAAGTGACCAATAATCATATTTAATTTCATTGACTTTTGAAGACGAAGTCTATATGTTATACCATCATAATCGGAACATTGGAATAAAGTGAGGAAAGGGTCGCCAAAAAGATCAAATCTTGCAATGAAATACCTATGCTTCTCATTATTATAATATATACATATATTTTTATATAAAAAATGCTAGATTTTTTAGACTTTGTACTTAGATTTCTTTTTATAATTTATCAAAATTATAGTAGAGATACAATAACATTGGTATTTTCAAGAATTTGAATACGTGGGTGAAAATTTTAGAAGAAAATGTGATTATTCCATCTTTAGGGTGAAATTATACTATCGATCCTTGGCCATTTATGAAATCCTATATCGACCATTAACCGTTGTGAACCTTTTGAATTTTATAATTATCGTCTTGGAAAAAGAGTCGTTAACCTCGATTGAACTAATAAGCTATTAGTATTAGACTAACTGATTTGGTTACACATACGTATAAAAATATAGATACTATACTATCGTTAGCCTCTTTGGTGGCCAGTGGCATGCATCTGTCCACGTGGCGTCCTCTCAGCCATCAATTTTCATCCTGTTGGACACTTTTGAAATCGTTAACTGTATACTGTATAGTATGAGTTGCAGTCTCTTTACAATTTTGAGATTCACTGTTATAAATGATTCTTGTTTTCTCTCTCTCTCTCTCTCTCTCTCTCTCGGTGCGTGTATGTGTACTCTTTTTCAAATGTGGTACCTTGTTGCCTTGATTTGACTTGCTTCCGGTATTTTCTTTGATAAGGCACTGTGCCATATCAAGAGAGAAAAAGAGGGAAAATTTACAGCTAATAAAGTTGTCTTGATTCATCTGCAATAGTTTGAGGACTGAAGAGGTATGTGGGGTTCTTGATTTTCGTCTTATTTTTGATGGGTTTATGTTTGTTTTGTCGGCACAATTGTTATTATGCTCATAAAGATCGTTTTTTTGTGGCTGATTGTTGAGAAGATCAGTGTCATGCAAGCTTATGGGAGTAGAGATCTGAGTCTTATTTGATGAACAGGGTACCCTGAAATTTAGGATTTTTGGGAAATATAGGTGTTTATATGTATATATATATATATATGTGTGTGTGTGTGTGTGTTGTTGAAAGATGTATAAATTGCTGAAATTTCTGCTATTGTTTAATCTTGAAAGTACTCTGTATCAAATTAAATTGCTGTAAAGTTGGAGCACTTTGAAATTTTAGGATTGAACATAAATGGGGCTTTCTCATTTTCAAAAGGAGCAGATTTTAAAATTTCTATAAAATTTTACAATCCCGATACGACCTTACACGAACTTCATAGGGGCGGTTGCCCCTACGAGCCCCCTCGATGCTGTGAACTTGATAGCAATTTAATTTGCACCTATATATAGTTGTTGATTGGAGCGTTACTTGCGAATTTCAGGATTCATGGTGATCATAAACGTTTCAGATGATGAATATAGCTGATGAGGACATTGATTTAGGACTTGCTTTAGGCTCGAGCCGTGGTTCAATTAATCGGTGTAGCTCAGGTGCAGGTGTAAATGCACAATCAAGAGTGGATATTGCATATGCAGCTTCTGATCCCTTGTCTGAATTAGTTTGGTCTCCACACAACGGTTTGAGTCTCAAATGTGCTGGTTCTAGTTTTGCTGAGAACAAACCATTTCTCATCTGGAATGTGGACCCTGCCATCAAGGATCCCTCGACTTTGCTGAGTATTCCACCAGTTGAAGATGACAAAATGATTGATGCCAGTTCGAGCTGTGAGATATTTTCTTGCATTGTTGGTGGTTTTTTTGTTGTTTTTCCTGATAGGTGTTTTCTTAATGGAGAATTTTTGAATTGTTATTTAGCTGGGAATGATGGCAAGATGACGGAAGAGTCGGGCAATACTCATGATATACAAAAGGGTGGAAATGGGAAGGTGGATTTGTGTAGTTCAAAGAACGTCGAAATTGCTGATGTTGCTGAATGCAGCAAAAGAAATTCTGGTAAAGTTCTACTATATGGAAGTGTTTGCAAACTCTTAAAAAAATGTGTTCCTCTGCTTTTAGCTTAATAAAATGCAGAAGGGATAATTACACTGGCATACCCTGAAGTTTGGTTTAATTACACAAACCTCTTCTTGAGGTTTGAGAAATTACAAAAACTTCCCAAGGGATATCTGACAGTTTGGCCTAATGCATGTTATTGTAGTCATGAATTTAAAATTAAATATTGACCGGTAAGCATATTTATATTAAGATATTAGAGATGGTATCATAAAAAATTATTGATCATTCTTTGATGGGGAAATTTTGTAATTCCTCAAACCTCAGGGGAAGGTTGTGTAATTGGGACAACCTCGGGGTATCACTGTAATGTTCTTCCAGTGCAGAAATATAGTATTTTGTTTTGCTGCTTCTGCTTAAAATAAGTTAAAATAAATCAGAAGCTTGAAGCACCTTTAGGGGTGCTTTTTCGCTTTAAGGTGCTTTTTCGCTTTAAGTTGCTTTTTCAAAGATAATGCATAAGCCCTTTTGCACTCTTTTCTCCAAGTACACCCAACTTTTACTACTACAACTTTTTGCAACTTCACTTCTGCTTCAGCTCCCCAGAAGCACAAGTTTTCTCGAACACTCCCTACTTTGAAATCATTGCGTACTCTATATACCTCCCTTTCTCCATGTTTCATGTGCTTTATCCAGATATAGACGAACATTAGGATCAAACTCGATTGGATATTTTAGCGTTTACTTAGGCTGTTGGTTTTGTGCAGCACGGGATATATTTGCAAAGGAGAGTAAGCCCGACATGACAATAAACTGGCAGATTTGTAGCAAGCTAATCAGAAGAACTCAAAGCACTGAGAATAAAGCTTTCAAGATTAATGCTAATAGCAGCAATATCATGAGCTCAGCTCTTCCCATTCGTTCAGAACCCCATGCAGCAAAACTCTCTGAAGGTCTCATTTGTTCTCTCCCAAATCTGCAATTCAAGCCGGAGCCAGATGATGAAGTGACATCAGCATCTCATGAGAACAAATCTAATATTCCCATTTCTACCCCCGTCCTACCTTTGGTGAAGCTAGAGTCTTGTGCTGAAAACGATTTGGCTCATTTGCATGGAGAAAAGGGTAAATCGTCAAATGATGAGGACGACAGCCATGAGAGTGTGGAGAGTTGTAATAGTGCCTCGTTATTCTCAAAAGACATGAAGAAACGAAGTTATGATCGAGAACATGTTTCGGGAAGCAAGAGGGCAAAAAGGGAAATTCAACAAAATGATAGCTCATTTATGAATTGGATGTCGAATATGGTGAAGGGTGTCTCGGATTCTAATAAAGAAGAGTTGAAGTCCACTTCCCTCACTCTCGCCTTAGCTCGTCCTGATACTCTTTGTGTTAGTAATCATCAGGAAGGCCAAAACACGGGGTTTCAAACTGTTTTTCAGTCATTATATAAGAAAATGCCAGACAATGGAGTAGATAATGATAATGTGGCCGAAAAACTTATGTTATCTGAGAAAAAACCACCTGAAATTATTCCAGGTGGCGAGAACAAGGATAACTTTTGCAAGCAGATTATACTACCAGATGAAGAAGTAAGCCCATCGGATTCTTTACTGAAATATGTTATGCCTGAAAAATGTAACTCTCCTTCCAGTTTGTGGATAACTCGGTTTTGCACGAAAACGGAACAAGTACATGAGAGCTCCAGTGGAAGCCCGAAGGGTAATCTTGGTAATCAGGAAATGGGTTTTTTCTCTATTGATCACAAGACTTCTGAGCATGATTCTGCTGAAGATGACATTCATGCAACTGAGTCGACTCGTAAACCGAGTCCCGTTCAACTTGGTCAGGGATCAAGAAGGTCAAAGGCAATGACATCTGTGTTTGCAAAGAGATTGGATGCGCTCAGGCACATCGTACATCCATCAGAGAAGAGACAATCGTCTTCAGCATGCGTGGTGATATGCTTCTTTTGTGGGGGGAGTGGCCATGATTTACGAAAATGCCCTCAGTTGACAGAAACTGAGCTCGAGGATCTGATAGTGAAGATCAGTTCTTTTGGGAGGGTGGAAGAATCACCTCGTTTGTGCATCAGATGCTTTCAGTTTGATCATTGGGCGGTTTCTTGTCCTTTGAAGGACAGTTCAAGAAAACAATTTTCGACTTCAAATGAATTCCAAACAAGTATTGTTTTGAATCCAGATATTTCTTTGAAAAATAGACATAATTTTCCGTTTTGCAATCCCGTTACGGTTGCAAAGGAAGAAACGTTTGATGCAATAAGGAAACTACGTCTGTCTCGTTCTGATATTTTAAGGTATGAAATGCTTCATTTTCATTTGTAGTTTTTGATCCTTTAATATCTGTCCTAATACTTATTTTCGCAGATGGATGAATTCCGATGTCTCTTTGTCACATTTAAATGGTTTTTTCGTGCGGTTGCGGCTTGGAAAGATGGAAACGGGACTAGGATGGACCGGTTACCATGTTGCTTGCATAACGGGTACGTAATTTTTGTAAGAAGCATAGAGTTTAGATCTGAACTAATAGTGGCATTATAAGTTTGTAATAATTTATGTCGTATGTCGTTTCGTTTTGGTGATGAATGAGCAGGGGATACAATCAGTAATGACGGTTGCAACTCCAAGAAATCTATCTTAGTAGATGTTGGAGGGATCAAATCATCAGTTGGGAGTCAATATGTTTCCAACAATGATTTTCTTGAGGTTAGTGTTTTTTCTTTCTTTTGATAATTACACTCGCATATCCTAAGGTCTGACCTAATTACAAAAATCGACTTTGTTTGATATTTGAGAACTTAGAAAAACTTCCCAAACATATTCTATGATTCGGCTTAACATCTACTATTCGTCATGTATTTCAAGTCAAATGTCGATCAGTAAGTATCGAAGGCAAAACATGGTATTCTTATATACATGAAATCATCATTATGAATGGATGGATGCAGATGTAATGTAAATCCTTTGACGATAGTAGTTTTTGTAATTTCTCAAGCCTCAGAGTATGTCCCTTTTACACATGTGTTGGGCGGTTCATTGCACATGGCCGCCCGTGATCTTTCAACATTACACTAACCACCCCTCTGTGTTTGCATAATCAAGAGCAACAAGTGACTTTATTATCCTCAACTACAGAAATTCTACTCATCCGACTTAACTCCACGCGCACTCGTTTTCGCAGGACGAGATCAAGGCGTGGTGGAATCAAATCGTGAAAGCCGGTGGCAAGGTTCCTTCCTTGGAAGAGTTGAACTCAAAATTGGAAGACAAAAAATGTCTAGGCCTTTAGCTAGTCGTCTCGTCTCGTCTCGTCTCATCTCGTCTCTAAGTCTTCCGAGTTCCCTGCACCTATGTATATAATAAGCATCATGAGGTAATTGAGGTTTTTATTCATGTGTTTGTTGAAGGAAATTTTGAAGAATCATAACTGTAGTGTACTTGACATGTTATTAAATTGTCCAAACAAACTAGTTTGAGTTCTTCCTGAACATTATTCTTCATAATGTGAGAGATCTGATTGCTTTTCTTCAACGTGGACCACTTTTCTCATCTTCTTTGTGTGGAGGGAAGCTCTTTCTTTGCTGAAATATCCAAAAGAATCAAATATTTCGTTTTAATTAGGATTTTATTTATTATTCGAAGAATGAAGGCAATTATCTACATTCACTACTTCACATGGGCTCGTTTCCGTTAGGATAGTATAATTACAATGCAGTATATCTAAATTGAAAAATTATATTTTAGTCCATATAAATTTTATTTGGACTAAAGTTCCTTAACGGAATTTGTAAAAATACACTAATGCCCTTGACGGTCGTATTAGGACAATTTATAAATTATGTCCCAATGTTTTCATACTTATTTTGAATATATGACCAAAATTACAAAATCATCCCCAATGTTTTCAAAAATTAACAAAACAATCCTTATAAATTATGAATTTAACAATAAATCAGGGGTATTTTTGGAATGACATAATGGAACCCTAGGGGCTACGGTCGGTTCTCAAAAGTTAGAGATTAAAATGTAATTTTTCAATTTAGATGGATTGTGTTGTAATTAGACAATCTAATAGGCTAGTCAAATGGAATTATATTCCTTCACATAATATTGAGTATAAGGAGGTGGGGACCTCGATAATAATCATACGGACTAGCGCCGGTTTTTCGAGAAAAAAAACTAGTTCACGTAATAAGTGTAATTACAACTTAGTCCTTTTTTTTCAAAAATGGCTGGCTTAAGGTTTCATTATTCATGTAGAAATCGATAAAGATTGTGAAAATCATTGTAAGCAAAGAACATGATTTGTGTCAACTGTCAAGTGACTTTAACTTGTGTCCATTCGCTTTTGATGGAGCAATGACAAGTGATATTGATAAACACAATTTTGATATCCAATTTTTTTTTTTTCCTACGTAAATTATCGAAATAATTTTAAAAATATTATTTTATTATATTATTTGGTGTTGGATTTTCATACTGTATATCGTGTTAAATATTTTTTAAATAAATTTTTTTAAAAAAATTCGTATCATTATATTTATATTATATCGTGTTTATATCACTGTATTTATATTCATACATCACAAATTATGTTATGAATAAAATTTCGACCGTTGAACTGCTCTAATTGTGGAACTTTTCTAATTGTGGCTAGTGTTTTAAAACTCAAGAATTTCAACTTTGCTATAATTAGAGGGCAAAAGCTAAAAATTATTTTATACTAAACTTAAGGAACTATAAATTTCAAAAAAGAAAATATCAAAATAAAGACGAAAATCAAACTTATAACTTTTTTCAACACATTGCACACCACCAATATCCCACTTAAGTGGACTCCTTTCTTAAAGAAAAAAAAAAACTAATTTCAATAATAGTCAAGTTATGATGTACAAATACAACCATGATGTTCTTTTAAAAAAAATATATACAACCATGACGTAATAGAATTTTTTTTATTTTTTATATAAAAAATATCAAATACAGTATCATGATATGACAAAATAATAATTTTTAAAAATATCTATCCATTACTATGAACTTAATCTATTAACTCGAAGAAGAAGAAAAAAAGAAAAATTATGATCAAAGTTATGCATTATTGAGTTTTTTAACTAGAAATATTATATCGTTCAAGTGGGAGGGTTGAGGCCTAAACGTACCAACTATGATTATAACTTAACATATTTTATGACTCTGTCTAAGTGGAGGCAAAAGTTAGTGTCCAAAGCTGATATATCATCATCTAAATATATATCTAATTGAATATAAAAAAATTTGGAATTTGGATCTATGCAAAATTATGCATGTATGTTACTTCTCTAATTTCTTTTTTAAATACGATAAAAAGAAAATTGCATCGGAATTATGACTATTTTTTTCATTTTATCGGCTTGTTTGGACATAAATACAATTTTTTAGAAAATTATATTGTCTAGTAATCAAATAATTTATTTGATATCGGATAGTAATTAATAAGAAAAGTTTTAAATTATTTGGGAAAAGATTAATAATTAATTTGATCAAGAATATGATCAAATTCTATAAAATTACAAATACGTGAAGATATGCTAACTTTGTTAACAAATTAAATAAAGAAAAAAATTGATTTGACGAATGATGTGGCCAAATCCCATAAAATTAAAATCATGTAAAGTTATGGTCCAAATAATAGTAGAGGTTAAATAATTACAAACTTTAATTTTATGGTGACTTAAAGTTATCTACAAATTTGAATGGAGTTTTGAAGTACATAGAATCGAGATCAATTGAGCCGTTTGGATTTAGGGAAAAATTAAATGGTCCAAATAATAGTAGAGGTCAAATAGTTACAAACTTTACAAAGGATGGAGTAAAGTGCTTCGAAGTGAGATTTGAAGTGATTTCGATTTGACAATCTGACTTTTATGAAAAATTTAAATTTATTTATAAATTTAAATAGAGTCTTGAAATATGCAGAATCAGGATCAATTTTAAATAGAGTCAAAATTTAAATTTACGAGCCACATATTATTTTCATGCTTTATGATATTTATTTTCTCTTTGCATATTTTCAAACTATTTTCGCTTATATTATCAAAAATAAAAGGAAAGTTTGATGGATAAAGTGGAAAAACTTGACTATGAAAAAGGGGTTTTATGACACTATCCCTAATCAAGCTCCATTACTACCCAGAAGCTTCATTAATTTTTGAAGTCAATTATGAATATGTCAATTTTTTATCCCCAAATTTATTGACTCTTAGAGTCTTCCATGAATTAAGGTCCAAGTCCAAGACGTGGAATCGTTACTGCAAGCCTTCCCTTTTTGTTGGTTTGTCATTTAAAGCTGCAAGCATAATAATAGTATGAAAGATAAAGGGAATATTTCCAAGATTAAAATATAGTTGGTAATGGAAGTCATTCTCCTCTTCTTGTTATAATGCATATTTCCAATTTCACACCACTTGCTCTTTTTCTTTTTGTTAGATTTATGGTATGCACAACATAAGTATAGAAGTAATTAAGTATATTTATATCTTTGTTTTGTTTTCCACGGAAATTCAAATCTCTTTTGATATATGAGTCTCTTTGAGTTCTTGATCTGGTTTTTTTCGATTATTTATCTTTTTTGGTTATTCTCTCGAATGAGAGCAGTTTTACTTTTTTCTTCTTTTGAAATCTCATCGTTTATTGTAAGGTGGTCCTTTCGATACTGCAAGCGTCCGCCTCTTTTTCCACTTATGGATGACTGCATTTATTTCAAGACCAAATCAGATGGAGGCACGTTTGATCACGAGTCGACTTCTATGACTCAATCTTTAACAATTAAAGAATTTGCAAGCGCTGAGAATCTGGTGGTGGCGTTAGAATTAGGTTTGGGTACTAGCTATTCTCTTATGTTAGTGGAAAAAGTCCTCTATTTTAATTTGTTAGCTATATTCTCACGGTATTTACTAAGTATTAGTTCTAATTTTGAATATGTGAGTTTTTGTCTATTAGACGTGGAGCAAATATGATTGTTCACAAATTTGTTAGAATTGCGGACTCGAGCCTGCGTTGTCTTTTCCATTGTTTCTTTGTATGTTTTAAGTATGGTTAATTTAGTAAATTTTCCTTTCGGGTTTGCGTTTAAAAAAAAAAATGTAATTAAGTACCCTTCAACTTATAAAATAATTAAGCCAACTCTAATACAATAAAAATTTGTGTGAACATACAAAATATTGGTACATATACCCAAAATTCGTTTTAGAAGTTACGTATGGTTAAATCTAATAGGGTATTGTTATTCATGCATGAAAACGGGTAAATGGATATGTATATGATACAATATGAGTATTTTCTTGGATTCATCACGGAAGAGGAATTTGACGCGGTATCCATCACGACACGATAAAATAATATTTTCAGAAATCTCATTTGTAATCAACAATGTATTAATTCCATTATAAATTTAATTGAGTTTAGATCTCTATATTTGCCTTTTTACTCTGATTTTAATATATCCAAGATTTCTCTAACTTAAATAGTGAATAAATATAAGTTTTATTTTTAAGAGTATTAATAAAGAGGAAGTGCCTATTTAATTTAAGATTGTTGCCTAAAAACTTAGAAATGAGAAAAAGTGGTAGAACTTTGTGTAATTGTGTCCCCTCAAATATAATAATTGGTATTGTATATATTTGTTTGTAATACAGATTTGCAAGCAAGAGAATTAACTATTAAGACTAAATTAATTAATTAATATTAGCTCTAACAACCCTAAGTTGGTCGTATACTCAACCCCTTTACATAATATATCAGATAATCAGAATGTGTTAAGGCCCCCTAATTAATTATCTATCTTATCTATTATATATTTTATTTATAAAAAAAAATTAAGAGCACTTCTTAGAAATTATAATTTTGTATTTTTTTCATCCCCTAAAATCATACAATTGTTATTTAATTAATTTCACGCCCTTTTAATATGTATTGGAATTCCACCATTGTGTGCTCACATATCTGTATGTAAACGTGATTGGCGGCATGGCGTGAACAATATAAGGACATCCGGCAAAATAAATATAAGAAAATGTTAAAAAAAAAAAAGAAAAAAGAAAAAAATATGAAAATAATCAAATTAATTATTATATTTATATGAGCATCTGAATTTATATAATAATGCCTTTAGAATTAATGTTTTAACTAGGTATCTCATTTCTATTTCTCTCGCTCACATACATAAGTATAACCATATAGTGGCGGAGCCATTTGGAAATGAGGAGTACAATTGACCTCCTCAACTTTTTACTATTATCTAAATATATTAAAATTAATTTTATATTAATATTAATATATATATTATAATTATATTTAATATAATTATAAAATTATGATAAATAAATAGTATAGGATAATGTTATATTAGTTAAGAAAAATTACAATATGAGGAGAAAAAAATAAAAATTATATAGAAGGAAAAAAAAATTAAAATGAGGTAAGAGAAAAGAGAAATTCTTAGAAAAAAAAAAGAGAGAGATAAAAGAGAAGTTAATAGAAAATTATTGAAGTGCGAACTTTTGATTTTAATTATATATTTCATTAATATTTATTTTACTCACCCCATCACACGTATATATATTTGAATTAATCTTGCAAATCATAACTATTTGTCTCCACTTTCCATTGTATTGGTTACAAAAAAAATATTGTGTGGTTGTGGCGACGTCATGGCTGTCGTTGTAAAGCCCAAAACGTCATCCGTAATTGCAAGTGGTACTTATTATATATTGCGAAAAATAAACGTTGACCCCCCCACTGTTTGTAAACACAATTATTATCATGAATTTAAGTACTAAGTTCATCCCACGTCTCTATTAATTTTCCAGAAATTTTCAAACTAAGCCACTACACATCTTCCCAGACTTAGACTTTTCTTCTCAACAGACAACAATGCACAATAAAGGTAAATGAATCTTCTCTGTCCTCTCCTCTCTCTCTCTCTCTATATGTGTATATATATATATGCTCTAATGCTCATGCAAGTTACAGAAACAGATTTTGTGTACTCAAACTTTATAATAAGGCTATACATGTGTAATTTTGCTTTGTAGATATTGGTTCCACCGGCAAGGCAATTCTTGCCATTCTTGCCACGGCCGGAACCTCCACCGGACTGATTTACGCCGCCGTCATGCACTTCCGCCGCCGCAAGTCCACCGCGGACCCCGACGCCCACCTTGCTCCGCTCTTCGACCGGACGGAGTCCGGCCGTAGCGGGAAAATCGAGAAGTTCTCTCATTATCTTGGTACTTGATCATCAATTTCACAAACACTTAGTAGTCATAAACATTAAACACACAGACTGATGTGTATATATGTGTTTTGGCAGCGAGGCAACTGGGATTCGAAGACGAAAGCGAATGTCCTCAGTTGGTGAAGCTGGCTTATGAGTATCTGAAGAGATCAAAAGGGGTTGATGACAAGATTTATGAATATCTGGCGAACGCAGCAAATGCTGAGGATTTGTATGTGAAATTGGTTCAAGAACTGGAGAGATGTGTTCTTGGATACTTCGCGTTTCATTGGACCCATGCCCCTTTGATGATAGCTCAGGTTAATCTTGTTTAATAAACTTAATTATATAAAAAGATATTAATTCTGATTATAAAATAAATTAAGTAGGCAATTATTAAGTTTGTGGGGTCGTGTTTAAAGTTAAAAAAATCCGTTTTTGCAGGTATTAAGTGTTGATTCGGAACAGAGAAGGTTCAAGGATCTTGTCATGGCGGCCACAAGGTGAGTAGTTTGGATTGATCTGATATATTACTCTAATGATTCTGGATTTAAGACATTCTACATAATTTGAGAAAACCAGTTAATTTAACAGAATTTCTGAACTTTGATTAATTACAGTTAGCACCATATTGAGAAACTGGTAATGAGAAGAGCTAAAGCTTGGTTTTATGTAATAATGGTTTAGGAAGCAAAGGTTTGATAAGATAGCGAAGGACTTGAAAGTGACGAGGTTATTCTGTACGCTCGTGGAGGAGATGAAAGCAATCGGGGGTGTACCGAACGAAGGGTTAAATCAGATGGTGCCGGTGGCTCTAAGCGAAAGAAGTCCCGTGCTCCTCCTTATGGGAGGTGGGATGGGGGCCGGCAAGAGCACCGTCCTGAAAGACATCATGAAAGAGTAAGTATTAACACATTTGGTCTCGAGTCTACATGTGTTAATTGGATTGTGTGTTGTTACATCTTCGATTAATTTGAAACAAGTTAATAATGCTCGTGATACGGTATAATCTGAACTGTTTCGTACATATATGGAGGCAAAACACTTGGTTTATGTAATAAGTTTGGCATTGGCTACCACTTGAACAAAATCAAGAGACAAACAAGTCAGAATATAGTTTTGTTTTACCAACTTGCATAGAGATGGGATCAAGAGAACTAGCATCCTAATATTTGATTATTATGAAATCTTGGCAGATCATTTTGGTCGGGAGCTGTAGCGAATGCCGTGGTTGTTGAGGCCGATGCTTTCAAGGAGACGGATGTTATCTACCGTGCTCTGAGTTCGCGGGGGCATCACCAGGACATGCTTCAAACTGCTGAACTAGTAAGTTTCATAATCTTCTAAACTTTCGCAAATAAATTGATTGGGGCAATTTACTTGGAATAGTTGTAGTAACATACTCAGAGGCTTAGCCTAATAATATAACTTCCCCAGGTTTGAAAAATTACATAACACCCCCCTGAAAAAAAAAAAAAAAAGATGCTTTACATCTGGATCCATAAATGTTGACCATGTCATCTCTAATGCTTCAAGTTCATAATCAGAATAGCATGTGTTACATCAAACTTAGGGTTATATCACTTTGTCTATTTTAATAGATGTCATTTTTTTATCATTGTAAGTATCCCTTTAGTTTTCTAGTAGTAACAAAATATATTTTTAAAACAGGTGCACCAATCATCGACAGATGCTGCATCGTCAGTCCTAGTGACTGCTCTCAACGAGGGGCGTGATGTGATCATGGATGGCACCCTTTCTTGGGAGCCCTTTGTTGAACAGACAATTGCAATGGCAAGAAACGTCCACAAACATCGATACCGTATGGGGAAAGGGTACATGGTAGCAGAGGATGGTACCATCACAGAGGATTATTGGGTACAGGTGGAGGACGAGGGGGACGAGGCGAAGATCAGAAAACCGTATAGGATTGAGCTTGTCGGAGTCGTTTGTGATGCCTACCTTGCTGTTGTTAGAGGCATCAGGTATGCAACCACACTAAATTTTGCGAGCTTAAACTAATATGGTGCTGTAGTTAACAAATGAATGTTTGGAATTGTTGCAGGAGAGCAATACACATGGGAAGGGCAGTTAGAGTGAAATCACAGCTGAAATCCCATAAGAGATTTGCAAGTGCATTTCCGAGATACTCTCAGCTCGTGGATAATGCTAGACTATACTGCACAAATGCACCGGGCGGTCCACCAAGGGTAATATATACATATTCGATAAATTATTCGTTAAAAAAATACTTTTTTTAAATTATTTCCATGTATAAACCTAAGATAAATATTTGTCCCGTGCATACAGTTGACAGCATGGAAAGATGGAGAGAGCAATCTGTTAGTAGATCCAGATGAGATCAAATGTTTAACTTCAGTAAGCAATTTGAACGACGACGCAGATTGCATATACGAGCTTTACGGGGGGGACAACATGTACGAGGCTGGCTCGGTTTGGAACGATACGGTGTTGTTCCCGACACGGCAAAGTCTTCAGCTGGAGCTCAAAACTGCTATCATGAAAATTGAGATGCAAGCAGCTGCTTGATTAGATCAGTGAATAAGCTCTTTTTTTTTTTTTTTGGTTCTTTCTCTTGAGTTAACATAGGTGGGATGTAAATCTTTGTGAATGTGTTGGAATGTTTGTTGGTAAGGGAATCAGGAATGTAAGTTGTAACATTGATGGGTGCCACATGAAAATTAAGGTTGATCAAAGTGCACATATATAAGGTTATTTCTGAATGTTTTGTTTTGATTTAAGGATGTTTAAAAAAAGACCTACATTATTCTCGACGTTCTTTATGGCATTCATGATTTGAAGAAGATCTAACTATCAAATTCATTCAAAGAGCCGAGTACTACAATATTAAACTCGAAGGAGTAATCAAATGATTAAGTTAAAGATTGAATACCAATTTTAAATTTAAATTCTCAAATCATGCAATTAAAATTTCAATTCTTTTTTTTTTATATAATTTAACACACACCCCCAAGTGATATTTGAACTCGAGTCATTGTACTAAAAAATGAACCCATTAACTCTTGAGCCAACCCGGTTGGCACATTTAAAATCTCAAATTATTTATACTATTTACAAAATATTTAATTTGTTTAAATTTTCTTTAAACTTGCGTCTTGTGATATAATCATAAAATCACTTGATTAAAAAAAAATTATAGCATTAAATTACCAAGTTATGCAATCCCTCAATTGATCAAGAAATTCATCACTAATTTTATTTATTTATCCATTCATTTTTTTGTATGGCTCTTGTTATTCTCTTATAAATCAATATTATCAATTTCAGCCGAAACAAAACAAATTATTTTGAATATAGAAAAAAAAAAATAAAAAAATCCCAACAAATTATTTCATTTGGCTCAAATAATGGGCTTCAAAAGTCCAATTCCGGCCCATTATTGAATCGATCCACTTGCACAAACTTGGGCTTAGCCCATTACCAGTCGTTGCCCTAATCATTCTTATATAACATTCAGTCACCCTCCCCAAACCCCTCTCCATTCACGTCAGAACCCTAGCCGCGGAGCTCGAACATTCACAGCAGTCGCAACCAGCAATAATGGTGAGTGATTTCTGCTGTTGTGCATTGCGCAAGTGTGTGAATTTGCTGATTGCATTGTGTATTTTCAGGCGGATGTCGATCCTGATGTGGCGACAGGGCAGCAGCCCAAGAAGAGGACGTTCAAGAAGTTCAGTTTCAGGGGCGTCGATCTCGATGCTCTTCTCGATATGTCCACTGATGAGCTCGTCAAGCTCTTCAATGCTCGTGCCAGAAGAAGGTGAGATGGGTTTTTTTTTTTCTCTTGTTAATTTGCCAATGTTTTTCTGTGTTTTCTGATTCTGTACGGTGAGATATTGGACGGTAGTGAATAGGGTGGATTGACTGGATAAGGAATGTTAGTTGCTCTGGTATATTTTCGTTTTGAGGTTTTTGGTTGCAGATTGAGGGTTTGAGTTAGGATGGTGAGATGGATTCTTAGCTATTTGGTGTGACTTGCCCAGGCTTTCTTAGCTATGATTCTTTTCCCTTATTAGTTTTGTTTGCGAAAGTGTAATTAAGGTGGTTTTCAATTTGTCGGTGTGAAGTTGGATTATTGTAGTACAGTAAGAATGTTAATCGCTATTATAGAATGTTCAGATCATCTTATCTTAGATAGAAGAGTTATAAGACATGCTATGCTGTACCGATAGCTGATTCTTTTTCTTATTATCATCATATCCGTGGTAACCAAAAAGTATATTTGTGGAATTCGATTCTGTACCACAGTTGAATTTTACAGTTGTATTCACTCGCATCTGCTTGACAAAATTTAACAGGTTCCAGAGGGGTTTGAAGAGGAAGCCAATGGCTTTGATCAAGAAGCTACGCAAGGCGGTAAGTGATCAAGTTTGTCAAAGCAGTTTTAAAGCAACCATTTCCTGTGTCAATACTCGGTGATTGTAATAAAGCAATCTTTAGTTGCTAGAGAAGTATATTAGGTGTTAATGTTTGTCTTTGCATAGTTATAAAATTAAATTATTGTTTTTGTAGAAACGTGAGGCTCCAGCTGGTGAGAAGCCCGCCCTCGTCAGAACCCACCTTCGTAACATGATCATTGTTCCTGAGATGATTGGAAGCGTCCTCGGTGTGTACAATGGCAAGACCTTCAACCCAGTTGAAATCAAGCCTGAAATGATCGGACACTATCTTGCTGAGTTCTCAATCTCATACAAGCCAGTGAAGCACGGAAGACCTGGTATTGGTGCTACCCATTCTTCAAGGTTCATTCCCCTCAAGTGAGAGTTATTCTATCAAGGTTCATTTCCCTCAAATGAGAGTTATGCTATCAGGCTCAGGAATTCATGGGGAGAGGCAACAATCTTCTATTTAAGAAGTTTCGGTTTTTTTTCTTGGTTCTTAGTATCGTACGCCTAGGTGCTGAAACTTGAGACACATCTATATTTAAATTTTGCTTGCAAATTCTAGCTCATGGATAATTATTTTGTTTCAGTTTGTGGAAAGAGATTTACATTTCATACGGTCTTTTGACTGCTGTTAAGTTGATTGTAGCTGGTGTTTGTTCTGTTTCGATTACTACGTGCTCTTCAGGTTCCATCCTTTTGAGTTCTTCGGAGGCTTGAAATACGAGTTATTGCCATTCGATTATGATGAACATTTTGAATTATCTTGAGGATGGTGTGCTTGAATTTGTTTCCAGTGCTTTAAGCTTGATGGGGAGGGTAGTCGGGGTTGTTTCTTGTCGAGTACCTTGTATCATTATGGGTTTATGTAATATTTATTTTACGAAGTATTAAGGTATAAAAATGCCCACTATGGATACTTTAACTTCGAGAGAGTAAGGATTGCTCATAGAGAGAGTTAGCTTTGATCGAAAGTGAATTTAGATAGCCTCAACGGACAAATTGAATTGTGGCCACGATAACTTTTAACTGTGCCTTTTATTTGTAGTTTACTTAATTGTCGTGCGTGTTCGTAGGTGTTTTGCGTTTATAACATAATCAAATGAAAATCGAAGTTGATTTTCTTTTGCTACTTTTCCTATTATAGTTTTCTATTATATTAGGGAAGATATCAACTTTGGTCTCATATTTCAGGCTCATTTTCGAGTTTGATCCCACGTTTAGTGATTCAGTCAGTTATAATCCCAAACTTCTAAATTTTTGTCAGAATTGGTCCGCTAATTTATTTTCCATTAGATTATGGACAGAGATGCACGTGACATCAACACACACAGTTAGACAATTATCAACTTATTATAATTTTACTCTAATTTTAGTTTACATTTGCAAAATATATCCTAATATTTTTTAATTTATTATTTTAATATTTAATGTAAATTTTTTTTTTTTTTTTTGTCATTATTCAAATTTTTGTTTATTTAAGATTAGGAATTTAATTTGTTGTATTGATTCCTATCATTTGTGTTACTATCAATTAATTGATTTTTAATGATATTAGTACTTTTTAGTTTATAATTTTAATATTCACTGTGAAATTTATATTTTTTGTTATTACTTAGATTCTTATTTATTCTAGGATTGAGAATTTAATTTGTTATATCATTTCCTATTATTTTTGTTAGTATCACTTAATTAATTTTAATATTGTTATTTTTTAATTTATTATCTTAATATTTAATGTGAAATTTATATTATTTTTTATTATAATCTATATTATTTTTTGTTTAAGATTGTTTATTTTTTATTTTAAAGGTCAGGATATATTTTGTAAATGTAAACTAAAATTAGGGTAAAATTATAATAAGTTGATAATTGTCTAACCGTGTGTGCTGATGTCATGTGCACCTTCCGTCCATAATCTAATAGAAAATAGATTGGTGGACCAACTTTGACAAAAATTTAGAAGTTTTGGGTTATAATTGATTGAGTCACTAAATGTGGGATCAATCTCGAAAATAAACCTAAAGTATGGGACCAAAAATGATATTTTCCCACTATATTATTATAATTATGTCATGTGTCCAATTAAGAAAAATTGAAGTATAGAGAATTCTTGAGACTCTTAAGTCTTAATGTTAACTTTTTTAAAAAGAAAACGATTGATACTATTAAGTGGAATTCGAACCTGAATTTTATCCCTTAGAAAAAGAACCCTTAAACTATATGTATCAATCCTCTTTAAAAAAGAAAATGACCGACACTTTCAAGTGGAATTCAAATTCGAGTTTAGCCTCTTAAAAAAAATCCTTAAATCTCTTGTACCAATCTTGATTGGCATCTCTTAACTTTAATTAACAGAATAATTCTGCTCCATTACACCCATTTTTTCCTTCAATTTACTCATAGATTTTTCTCCTCCCAAAAAAAAATCCCCTACCTATTCTTTGGGAATCACTGGTTCAAAAGTTTGAAAATCTTGAAAATCTCTTTCAAAATTTTCTCACTCCATCTCAAATTTCATTCGTGGCTTCTCATTCAAAATTTAATTACATATCTCTCGAACAATGTTGGAAAAAATACAAATAGTTATATGTTTTTTGCCCTCCTTCTATTTTAGGGCTTCTCTTAGATGTGGTTATTTTTATGAGAAATATTGAAAATGAGTTTTTGTCGAAAAGAACATGTGCTTCAAAAATTTGTTGTCATTGATCCATTGAGGAAGTAGAGAATAAAAAAAAGTTTGAACAAATTACATTTTTGTCCCATAAGGTTAAGCATTTTTTTATTTTAGTCTCATGTCTTTAAAATTAGACATTGTTTGCATGGTTATTTTTAAAAAATAGAAATATTTAGTAGGACAATATCAAATATGCTATCTTCTCAAATCAAGATTAAATTTGATATTATGTTATTAAATTAAATATTTTTTAAGATAAATAACCAATTATTTTATTTGATATTATCTCTTTAGAAAAATACAAGAAATAAATATCAAATAATATTATGATAAGCTCAAACTCTCAAAATCTTCACTATATAAAAAGGGGTTTTGGTAGTTCATTCAACATACCAAGGATGACGATGAGGAACACAAGTGCAAACGTCTAGCATATGAATGTCGGTCTACAAGTTTTCAAGATTCGGCTTCAAGTCTCCTTCAAGTTTGTCTTCGGTTGTCACGACTTCTTCAAATTTGTCTTTGAATCTTCTTCAAGTTCGTCATCGGTTTTCAAGTCTTCGGCTTCAAATCTTTTCGTCATTCTTCAAATCTTCGACATCAAATCTTTACGTAGGTCTTCAAGTCTTCAAAATCTATCTTCAAATATTCTTCAAGTTCGTCTTCAAATCCTGCTACAACTTTTGAAAGTTCCTCAATTTCGTCAAAGAAACAAAAGATTGAGATCTTCGCCTTCAAAGTTTGATTTCGACATCAACTTTGATTAAGTAGTTTTTATCCGTTAAATTTGAAAAAGATCATATTCATGTATCCGAGAATAAGCTTTGTGCCCTCGCATACGAAATTGAAGAGAAGAATCAGAGGAATAGACATCGACGGAATTTATTGCTTCAAATTTGTTAATTCATTTAAATTTTTGTATTTCTTGTTCATATTAATTTATGTCTTTTAATTTATTTTTGCAGACAATCAAATTTGTGTGAACAGACATATTTACTCCCATTATTTTTAAAAAGGTGCAATTTTAGTCCCATTCATCGAATAATTGACGAAAAATGCATTTTAGCCGCTAAATACAATTTGAGGGAGAAAAGTTACTGTTCATTATTATTATTATTTTTTAAAGTTTGCTTATTAATACTCCATTTTAGCACCTTGAATCAACTTTGAAACAATGCTCTGAATTACTCTCATTAAGGTAATGTGATGCTAAAATGAGGTATTAATAAGCAAACTCCTACAAAAAGCAACTTAATAAACAATAACTTTTCTCCAAATTGCACTTAACGGCAAAAAAAGCACATTTTCCATCGATTGTTTATGGGTGAGACCAGAATTGCAACTTTTTGAAAATAATGAGACTAAATTTATTTAATTTCAAAGATATGAGACTAAAATTGTAAAAAACATAATCCTCTGGGATCAAAAATATAATTTGCTCAAAAAGTTTTGAGTATAATCTGCTTAAATTAGGTTGGAAAATGTGAGAATTTTCTATACTTTTAACTTCGAGAGCAAATTATATTTTTTTTCCTATTGAATTAGACCTTTTACTATTTTAATTCCATTTCTTTCAAATTAAAAATATTTAGTGTCATTATTTTCAAAAAGTTATAATTCTAATCGTATCCATCAAATAATAGATTGAAAATATATTTTTTTATCGTTAAGTGTAATTTGGGAAAAAAAACTATTGTTCATTTGTTTATTTATTTATTTTTTGTGGGAGTTTGTTTATTAATACCTCATAGTAACACCATATTATTTTAATAAGAGTGATTCAAGTTAATGCTTCTAAGCCCCCCTCCCCCCCCAAAAAAAAAAAAAAAAAACAACAACATAATGAACAATAACGGAAAAAATATATTTTTCGTCTATTATTTGACGAATTTGACCAAAATTACAACCTTTTGAAAATAATAAGACTACATGTATCTAATTTTAAACACGTGGAATTAAAATTACAAAAAATATAATTTCCTCTTTAACTTTTTCTTAACTGAACCTTCGGCAAAATTCTAAAGAATTAGCTTAAATGGGAAAATAGTAGGGAAAAAAAAAAAGGGAAAAAGAAAAAAAAAAAAAAAGCACACAAAAATCTCTCAAGAGTCAAGACTGTTACAGCCCCACACACAGCAGGCGTGCAGGTGCAGGGATTGGAGAAGGCGAAATTCCTCCCATTTCGCGTTCTTCACCTTACCAGGGTACACTCACACAATCTTTACTCCTTTTTCCGTTCCATTTTTGTTCATATTCGTCTTGTAGTTTTAGTTTTGCTCACCACTCTGAAATTCTGAATGCATGTGCCCTATAATCACTTGAAGAACACCAAAAGGTTGAATCTCAGCTTAAGTTTGTTTCAATTCCTTATATGGGTCTTTCCTGTATCAATATTTCGTTTATAATCTCTTCACGAGCTGAAAAGGTTGAATCTTGATCGATTTTGTTGAAGTTGTGAAATGGGTTTTTACTGTTTCTCATTTTCTTGAGGTAATGGTTGTCTGTCTTTCTCGCACTTGTCGTGATTTCTTCGTGCTTGAAGAGAGAGAGAGCTGTTGTCTATTGATTGTGCAGACTGCAGACCCGAAAGAACTTCAGGGGTTTTCCTTTGGAAATTCGAAGTTCTTGACGATTTTTTTGGATTTTTAGGTTCGGTCAATGCTGTCACTGATTCATTGAGGTGATTGTTTGTTTTGTTGCCGGGGGGCTCATTATCTCAGGCCTTCTATGAGAATGAACATGGTTTTTGTTTTTTGAGGTCCTAGTCCATTAGATTGATGTAATCCCTTGAGAAAATATGAATCTGGATTGTGCTTTGTCTGTCACTGTTCTAGGAATTTTATATCATGTCCTGAGATTTTATCTTAGAAAAATTGTTTAGGAGAACCCCAGAAATTTGAATGAAAGCATGGTGTACGAAATAGGAACACGGCTGTTGCTTGTTTTCCAGCTTTTCTGTTCAACTCTTCCATCTTTCTCATGGAAATGCTTCTGTTCGTCTTCTACCTCCATCACATGGCAATTTTGCAGAAACTAGTTCCTGTTTTATGCTTATATCATTGGTTGGATCAACTTTTCCTTTAGCTATTTCAACACGGCTGTTGCTTGTTTTCCAGCTTTTCTGTTCAACTCTTCCATCTTTCTCATGGAAATGCTTCTGTTCGTCTTCTACCTCCATCACATGGCAATTTTGCAGAAACTAGTTCCTCTTTTATGCTTATATCATTGGTTGGATCAACTTTTCCTTTAGCTATTTCTCTTAGGAAATGCAGTGGATATAATGATACTAAACCCTGATCAGATATGATGATTTCTTAAATGGAGACATTATTAGCATAACCCGTTAACTAGACATTCTTCTCAGCATCTATTATGTACTTTTCATGCATCAGTTCTAACCATAGAACGAAAAGGGAAGACGATCCCCTCTCTGAACAGCATGCAACCATTTATCGCAAGTACTTCTGGATTCCTAAACCATTACAGTCATTCGTTTCAATTGCAGGTAGAATCAAGAAGAATGTACATTAAATCAAAGCTGTCATGGAACGTGGTACTTCCCGCGCAGAATCTGGATGCCAAAGGCCTAATGCTTCAAAAGGCAATCATCACCAGTCTCATGTCTGATTTTGCTGCCAAAAGGGCCTCCAAGGATCTCGGCTACTTCCTCGCTGTGACCACAGTTTCAAACATTGGTGAGGGAAAAGTTAGGCAGCAATCTGGGGATGTTCTATTTCCAGTAGATTTTAGCTGCATCACTTTCAAAATCCTTCACGGAGAAGTTTTGGAAGGCACTGTTCACAAAATCTTGAAACACGGTGTCTTCTTGAGATGTGGGCCCGTGGAGCACATTTACCTCTCTCACCAGAAAATGGATGATTACCAATATGTCCCCGGAGAAAATCCCTACTTCCTGAACGGTAAGTCATCAAAAATTGAAAAAGGGGTTGTGGTGAGGTGCTTGGTGATTGGCGAGAAGTTTATGGAAGCTGAGAAGGATTTCAGAGTGGTTGGCAGCTTGGAGGGTGACTATCTTGGGCCTGTTTCTTAAGTAATTTAGCTAGAAACCATTCGCACTTCAGAACTGGAATGTTTGATTTAGTGTTTGAAGGATGTTTTCCCGGAGCTTCTCTTCCTCTTCCTTGCTGTTACTCTTATGATCTCTAGGGCGATAGGTAGTGGTTCGCTTCGAGATATGTATATTTGATTCCTGCTGTTTGGAGTTCTTGGTTCTTGATGTGTAGAAATAGGTTGGATTTGCATTTTGGAGCACTTGTGTTTATTGGTGAAGTTTTTGGATGAATGGAACTATTTTGAAATCTTGAAAATACATATACATAAAGTTGTCAAAATTATGTAATCTTGTCCCCACCCAAATTCTTAAAACAGAGTGTTCCTACATAAATTTATGCAATACTGAACTATGATATTGCCAAACAAGAACAATGGCCTTAATTTGCTTTTTGGTTTTGATGAATCAGTCAAGAATGGAGATATTAGTTTATCATTATATTCCTTTCTTTGATACAATATTTTCACAATAACTAGATAATTTAGTGGTCAATGTTTCACATTTGTGTTTTAATATAGCCCACAATCACTGTCATTCTGTGCTTAGGTTTGGCTTCGAAGTTTCTTCTCAGTTTCAAGTAAAGTTCTCTGCACAGCCTTCTCAACATCTGCCGCTCTCATCTGCCAAATAAATCAGGAAAAATGAAAATCTTAAATTCCAAACTCATGAGATTCGCAGCTATGAAACAAATGGGAAAATTGCAGTTTTCGTCCCAGAAAATACGCTTATTTCGAAAAGTGAGGTGATCAATTACACACACCTTGGTTTCAAACTGAAACAAAGCAGAAAACTGATTCTGTGAAAATCTTGATTTTATGGCAGTTGCTGTGGAGCCAGTATCTCTCAAACATCTAAGAACCTCCAACATGGAATCAATCCCAGAAGCAGGATTACCAACTTTTACCTCTATTTCAGCTTTTTCCAAAACAGCTTTCTCTGCCAAAATCATCTCCATTCCCCCATTTTTCCCCTCCATTTCTCTCTTACACTCTTGTAGCCTTCCAATCTCCTTAGCTGCCATCTCGAGTATCGAATTTCTATCACTCTGTTCAAACAAACACGACAAAAATACTTACAGATGCATATACAAGAACTCGCACAATGAGCGTAAACGGTTCAAGACAGCCTATTAATTTATAACCTTACCTTAGTACCAGCGGGTAGTAATTCATGCAAAGTTAGATAACTGTGCCTGTGTTTCTCTCTTCTCATCCTCTCACTCATCTTGTGCTTCTCGCTTTTGTCTCTCTCGATTTCCATCGGAACAATCCAACTGCTTTTCTTCAAGAACTCCATCATCCTCCTGTTGACGTTTCTGTGATTTTGAAGCCCTTCAACATTAGGCTTCGTTGTGTATCTTTCAAAAGCACTTTTATCCACCAAAAGTGCTTCTTCAAACCATGGCATTGATTCCACTTGAGAAGTGTATGGTTGGAAGAATTCATCCATGGCTACTTTAGCCTCGGGGGCTTTTCTTGCCGGGAATTTTCAAACTTCTGGTTTGCTTAGCAGTTGTTACAGCTGCCGGGGACAAGAGTTTATATACATGCAAGAATATCAAATTAATCATGTGAAATACATTAAACATGTGCGTCAATTGATCTCTTGGTCTTGCCTTTTCTTTTTTCCAACTTTTGGTATGGTCAAACAGTGTGGACTTTCGTCAACTGATAATATTTGGACATTTCTACCCTGAAATTAGAATATATATATATAATTTTAGGATTTTCTTTATCATTTTTTAACTGTTTTAAATTAACTTGACATTTGTTCATCTCAAACAGGGATAGAACAGTATATTTTTATATGGAAATTACATTGGCGTATCCTTGAAGGCTATGTAATGAAATGTAAATTATTTGACAGAAAAAAGTTTTTGTAATTTTCCCAATTCCAGGAGAAGTTTGTATACAAATTATTTTTCTTGCATCATATACCTTGTAAGTTCTAACTAAGGTTACAAGAATTATCACAGCATGGTGTGTAATGTGGTGTTCATGCACTCTTCTGCTGTGATACCCTATTACAAATTCTAACTCTACACCGGCATTCCTGATCCCTTTCTGCCATTCATATCTCTGCAAATTCCGTCTCCGATTCCTCTTCAAAATCATAAGGGAAATTCGTCTCCATGTGGGAATTATGAAAAGAACTGTTTTCTTCATCAACTGTTTCGTTCTCACTGTCGTAGGTCTCCAGGTAAGTGTCGTCATCTTCCTCCTGTAAAAGATTGAAGAAAATGGTCAGGTTATAACAGCACATGTCCGGCTTGTGCAATTCTTGAGAGGCAAAACGAGACAGATTTCTCAGATATTTTCAAAGCCCATTTTCTTGATGGATGCTGGAATTTAAAGCGAACTACTTACCTCGCTGTCCTCATCTTCGGTGGGGTAAGCTGAATCCAGTTTGTTATACAGTTCTTCATCGCCTTGCTCTTTAACAGTCGCCATTTGTTCCTAAAATATTCGAATTTTATACAGTTTCACTAACATTACTAAGAAAAGTGAAGGGGAAACAAGAAATAACACGAATGAAATAATCCATACAAGTTCGCTTCTTATCAGGTTCACTCTTGTTTGCACGGTTTTCATATGTTGCAAGAGGGCCTGCAAAACAAGGGAGTATAAGTCAGAACTAAGCAAACTTACTAATGTTTTCCATGAGATATTTCTGATTTTGGAAAATTTCATAATAAAGTAATAAATATATCGTATGATGTGCTAAATCGAGTCATTTACATCTACACCCCCTCCCCTCTGAGATTGCTATATTACAATTGGACCCCATAAAATTGAAAAAACACTACAAATTACACAAAACACCCCTGGGAGTTCACGAACATTCACATGGAATCTATAACATGGCAATCCCCAAGGAGGCGTAGGAGTACGCAAATATATTAGATAATTCATATTAGGTATAATTACACTGACATGCCCTGAGGTTTAGCATAATTGCACAAACTTCCCTTAAGGTTTGAGAAATTATAAATACTTTCCTTGTCAAAGAGCTAACGTTACGTCTAAATCGATAATTAGATGCTTTCAAGTCTAATTTTTATGAATACCATATTTTGCATTTGATACTTGCCGATCAATATCTGACCTTAATTTCATGACTATAAATCTTAAGAGTATATCAGGGGGACTTCTTGCAATTTCTTAAACCTCAGGGCAAGTTTTTGTAATTAAATAACACCTCAGAATATGATATGTAATATCCCTTTGTACTATTTTCACAGGTACCTCGCGCCTCTGAAGTTCTATTGACCGTGCCAATGCTTTTCGCTTTGTCAAAAGATTCTTCGGTCTCAACAACGGCGGCCTTTTATAATCCCGACCTCGGAAGACAATTATTGCATATCCTTTGGAAATTTTGTCTACTGAAACCAACACACCACCACTCTCAGCTTCAAGAGCTAAAGCAATGTTCTTGACCTCCTCAATGTTTGGAGCCTTAACTATAATCTTCACTAGTTCCCGATATTTCCAGTGCAGATGCATGTTTTCAACCGTCCCACCAAAAACCCCTCGCCTACCTGAAAAAAGATTGTGTCAGGAATAAATTTAGTAGATAAAATAAAATAAAGATTTACTGGAAGTACATAATTTGTTTATTTATTGGTTTACCAAGAAGTAGAAATGCCTTCATCCTCAAACCAAGCTTCCTGAACATAAACCTTTCCTCATCAGTTAGACTTTCTGGATCATCTGAACGATCTGCTGGATTTAAAGATTGTTCCACTTTTGACAAGGCTATTTCTGCTTTTGTTAGCTTTTTCTCTGCCTGTTTAGAGAAACCTCAAATTATTTAAAATTTTAGGGGAAGATTTGGGGTAATTACATGTAGACCCCCCGAGGTATGGATAATTACATATACCCCCCAGGCCCCCCGGTTTCATAATATGGATATCAAACTTTATTTTGACCGAAAGATGATAAAAATATGAAACTTACAAAAGCTAGCTTTTTCTCAAGCTTTCTCACGAGGTTGGCATGCCTCAAGATTTCTGCTTCTCTCATAATTTTTTCTTCGTGATCATCATCGAGTTGTTTTCCCCATTTACTGTCTGCATCTAAAGTTTCTTTAAGTGTACCGGCAGTTCCTCCAAATTCATCAGTTTCTTCCACAGTTTTGGAAACTAAAGCTGATGCTCTCAAACGGGCTTGCTCCTCTTCATCTTGTAAGACCTTCGCCAACCTCTCTTTTTCTAGCAATGCTTCAGCAACATCAGGTGACAAAAAATCCTTCCCTCTATAGTAAACCAGAAAGTCCTTGTTTCTTGAGAGTAGCATTCCCCCTGTTAACCTCTGCCAGAAAAATGCTCCATAATTTCACTTAATTTCTTGAAATAAATAGTTTACTAAATGGAGGGCGTGCTACGAACCATTATTCGTCAACTTTTATGACATAGTAT
Source organism: Lantana camara (assembly GCA_037501455.1). NCBI lineage: Eukaryota > Viridiplantae > Streptophyta > Magnoliopsida > Lamiales > Verbenaceae > Lantana > Lantana camara. The sequence goes on from CM074857.1 coordinate 120,148,732, forward strand.
ATGAATTTGATAATTTAATTTTCAATGACTCACTAGATGAGTCTGATACAGACGCATAATGAAGTTCGAGATTTTTAATTATCTCCAGGTAGACTCGTCATTTGTTTTTCTGAGATTTTGAAAATCAATTGAAGTTACCTTGAGATCTTCTGCCATCCTCTCACTCGTTGTTAGCTGGACCCCACGCTTGAGTGCAATTTTCGCAATTGAACTGCTTTGCCATAACTTTATCATGGCTGCAGCTAATCCTTGATGCTGCCTACTTCTTCCTGAATATCGCCAATCATAAATGTTATATTATACTATCAGTCTTGACTACAAAAATGTCCCATTTACATGAAAAAGAATGCATACCTATCGCAAAATGAGGCGGCAGCACTCTAGCAAGCCTTCTTAAAGAAGTTGCTTCCTTCCCGCTAAGTGTCGATCTCACACCATAAGGAAGCAATCTAAAAGGAGGTTGAAATCCAGGTACAACTCCTGGAAGCAAATCAGCATCTACCGGAAGTGGGCCCTCTCCAGGCCAATCTTCATATCTTGGGCCCAGCCCATCCAATAATTTTTCTACTTCATCTTCATATCTCACTTCAGATGATTTTTCGGTATTGCTTTCACCCGAGTCATTGCTAACTGATTCAGGTAAAGGATCAACTTTAGAAGAATCTTGATCAGTTCTCTTCATGGAAGAATGGGACTTGTGAGGAATTTCAGCTCTTCTGAATACCCGTTTGTTTAATTTTTGTGCGGGATTTTCATAAGTTACACCTCTGTACAGAGCAACTGAAGTGCCAGATCTCCATATAACCAATCCACCGGTTTTTCTCTAAGTAAAAGAAATACAGTTTCAAATGCATAGTTAAGAAAGAAGGTAAAGAGAATGAAAAATAGCTTCTAATAAGAAAGATGTAAGACATTTCACAAGTTCTTTACAATGTTATCACATTTTTGTTTTGAAAAGATAGATTTTTTTAACTTCTTCTACTAATTTACAGGCAAACTTTCACACTAAGGTACATGAACAGATGAACTGATGATAATCCATAGTCATAACACAACAGAACGCGATAAATACTGGAACAAGCAATGATAAACACAATAAATTATCAAAAGAAGTTTTTAACAAGAAACTCACCTCTAAAATCTCATGCATTCGTTTCATGTTAAGTGCAGGCGCCCCCTCGATCTTCAATCTGACCACCTCAGATGTTTTCCACCTGTCACGAATCGTCTCCACAACCTGTTGTGTCACACCTGCTCCAGTAATCCTCATTTTATTCTTTACTCTAAGAGTTAAATTCTTCAACCTCTGTAGCTCTGACTCGGGTAGAGTCAACTCAGCCATACTACGATTCCTTCTACTATCCAAACTACTTCTTTGTTCATTTTTCTCCCATGGAAAACTCACAACTGCATTCTCATCTCCAAAAGGGAATTCTTTATTGAACCCACCCCTAGAATTAGGCAATAATCCCTCCTCAACATAAAATATGTCATCTATTGATCCTTTTTCCATCACTCCACTACTACTCTCATTCTTTTCACTCACATCATCCACGTACCCGAATTTCTTCAGCTTCTCAACAATTCTCTCCATTGTACTACCACCAGTACTAGTACTAGTACCCTCTTCAGAATCCGAACCCGAATCGTTTCCCCTATTCCTATAATAAGCTACCGGCTCAGGCTTTTTTACACCATTTGGCTTGGGGTTTACATCCCACTTATCTAACCAAGAACTACGAGATGAAACTACTCTATTATTGTTTGCCTGTGGAATTGGGGCTTCAGAAGCAGAATTCCAACCATTTCTCTTGTTTTTCCGCAAAAGATTGAATTTTTTATCTGGGCTTTTCCTTGTAATCGAATTTGAGATGCTGTGTTCATGGATTGCGCAAAAGAATTGCTTCTTAGCAGGAATTGAAGAACCGTACCTGAAGAACCGTAGGGTAGTTCTCACGTGGAATTTGGAGACTGAACTCTGGAACGAATCCATCAAGAATGTGTTCTTTGGATAGAATTGATAGGTGGGCATGACAGCCATTCTCAGATTCTATGCACATTTAAGAGTAAACATGAAAATCACAAACTATTATACAGAAAAGCAGATGATAATCACCATAACCTATAGAGAAAACTCCCAGAAGTATAAGCCAAAGCGGGATAAACCGATGGAGATTCAAAAAAATCTAAGCTTGACACAGAAATTCAGGAAAGCTGAAGGTTTTGGTAAGGTTTAGTGGTGGGCTTTGTCTAAGGCCACTCTCCCAGATTATATCTCCCTTTGCTTGTAGTTGTATTGTATATGATATGCCAGGTGCGCACGTTAGAAATTTCTCTAGAGACACGCTAACCTGCACACATTGACGACCATACCAAATAATCTCGGGTCGAACCCGAATTCGGGCCCGAACCCGGACCCGGTTATGTTTATTTTATTTTAAGTTAATTGGATAATTTCTTATATATACTCCTTATATTCTTAAACATAGGGGTTCGAATTTGAGTTGAAAATTGAAATGACAAAGATTCAAGATTCTGTTTTCACATAGTTGAGAGAATAATTTTGTAAGAATCTGTTCCTCAGCTCTGCGTGGCGGTGGCGGCGGAGATTTTTCCTCGTAACAGAGTGTTTGGATCTCAATTTTCCGGCCAGTTGGTTGGTGCATTCAATTAAGAGTTTTTTCCCACTTTTCTCTGTCTTCCTACACATATAGCCCTGCATAAATCTAGTACAAATGTATGTGAAATTGTGGTACTGTGTGGGATTTCTTGACTGTTTATCTGGGTTGCTATTTGGGATTTCTTGAGGACTTATCTGTGTTTACATAGGATTTTGGTTCGTTTTAATTCGTGGGTTTTGCTTTGGTTGTGTACTATGTCATAGTTTTCGATTTGTTTGTGCCAAATGTATACAAATTTATAGGATGGTTTGAGGTAGCAGTTCGATTGTTTTGCTTTCAAATGGGGTACACATGGATTTACTGTTAAACGTCCCAAAATGGAGTAATTACTAAGCTACTTACTGTCTTAAAAGGTTTAGACAATTCTATCTCATTAGCTAGCTTTCGGGTGAGGTAGGCCGAGCATAGATTCCTTAACATTGTATGAGAGCCAGTTGTATTCTACATTTAAATTTACGCTGGGCTTGCTGTCGGTTCTTCGCGCCAGGGGTGTTATCCGTCCTATATGAATAATTACTGAGCTACTTATTACCTTAAAATGCGAAGGCAATCCTCAATTCATTAGCTAGCTTTTGGAATGAGTTAGGCCGAGCATATATTCAGTAAGCTTTACACTCATTTTTGAACCAACTTTGCCCCTTTCTGTGGAGATTGTGTTTGTTCTTTGTTATATTTACTTACGTTTCGGCATAAAAGTTTCTTGCCGTTGGAACAGTGTTGCTTCTGCACTTTTTATCAAATATATTTTTGTTTTGTACATTATTTTACCTCAGCTCCATGATTTTTATACATTACCACCTCAAAAACCTATTATTGATGGAATTTTTTGTCTAAAGAATCAAATGCAATCCCATTTTCATGTATTTTTAGGCATTATTATGTTGCAATGAGACAAAGGGCAAATATATTGGTTAATAATAAGCATGAGTTTGTTATCTACAACGATTCATGGAGCTAAGGATCGTAAGGATTGGAAAAATGAAAATTGGTCGGTGAAATGCAAAAACAGTTATAGTCGGTCATTGAACTTTCAAGTGCATTGTGTATCCACCGTTCTAAGTATTTTTAATTTCTTCTTATGCAGATTAGCAGCATGTTTCGTCTGATAGTATTTACCAAGAAAGTGGGGATTCCTGTTAAAAGCCTTGAGAAAAACAGAGAAATCCTTTCAAGTGTTATAGCAAACAAGCTTCTAAAGCAACTCTCTAACTGTAGGGCCTGTGAATACGGTTATTTTCTCTCGGTAACCAAATTGATCAGTATAGGGCATGGAGATAATAACTTCTGTTCAGAAGTTATTAATTTCCCGGTTGAATTTTGTTGTGAAACCTTTTTACCTATGGATGGCGAGGTCATGACCGGGGTTGTGCACAAAATATTTGAAACAGGTGCCTTTCTCAAATCCGGGCCAATGAACTTGGTTTATTTGCCACGCCTTTTCATGCCAAATTACGATTACACCAATCCAATTTTTGTGCGGGAGGATTTGTCCAAGATTGAGATTGGTACAGTGATTCGTTACAAGGTTTTTGCAGTTAGATGGGTGGAGGATGGGAGGAGGGAATTTAGAGTTATTGCAACGATAAATGATGAGGGGCTCGGGCCCGTTACGTTGAACGGGACGGATGGAATAGACTTGTAAGTTGTAAATGTTGATGACGAGTTGGGGTAATTTGGTGAAAATGTTGACAAATTCTTGATGCACCGTTCTTAGGTACAAAAGAGGTAGCTTTGCTGATGTTCCTGTGTATATATATGTCTGTAGAAGTTGAAGATTGTGAGGATTTTAATTTGGAAGGTAACTTTTATTGGCTTGTTGTGTTGGATAGTGGTAAATTACAGTCCACAAACTATGAATCATTTTCAATATTGAGCTATGTTTTCTGGATTCGTTCGAGTCGGGTTTATTAGTATGCTTGTGGGAAAACTCATTCAAGATTGAAACTGTGATGGGGTTTGTTGGAGTAGAAGAAGATGAAATCAAGAATGTAAGAGTTAGTGGGAAATCAAAAGTATGTGTTGTTTGCACTTACCCAGAGTTAAATGGGTCACTTTTTTATAATCGGAATTTATCTTACATATGTATATGAGTAATTTTGAAGTTAGCGGAGACGAATCTTATAATTTTCATTACTAAAGTAAATAATATCTGTGACTGTGCAACATGAGTGCAGATCAGTTGGTTAGAATGGGACACTCGATTCACACTAGAATTGAATGTATTGAATGATTGAATCCTTGAATCATAAATAATTAACTAAATCTTTTGGAAAGCTATTATAATTTGTAATTTGTTCACAACAAATTTTTTTATTGTCTGCAAAATAAATTACAAGAGAAAATATAATATGAACAATGAATATGAAAATTTAAATAATTCAAATTTAAAGGAATAAATCCTATGAAGTCTATTCCTCTGATTCTTCTCTTCAATTTTGTGTTCGAGGGCGTAAAGTTTATTCCTGAACACGTAGGCGTGATTTTTTTGCCGATTTTGACGGATGGAGACTACTTGGCGAAGATCTCAATCTCTTGATACTTTGATGAAATTGAAGAATCTTTGTAGTCGGATTTGAAGATCACGTTTGAAGAATACTTGAGGACGAATTTGCAGACTTGAAGACCGACGTGAAGATTTGATGCCGAAGACTTAAAGAACGGCGAGAAGATTTGAAGACTTGAAGACGAGGAGAAGAAGACTTAGCAGACTTGATGACGGAAGACTCGCGCACGTATGTAGACTTGATGTCGTGAAGACTCCTTTGATGTCGTTCTCTTCCTTGTCGATGTCGATCGAAGTCAATGTCTTTAAAGTGTTACCCATGACCCCTATTTATAGGTGTAGGGTTGAATATTTTGATAATTATCTCTTCATTTACAATTGTCATATTTTAATTTGACGAAAATTAATTCGTCTACAAATGCCCCCACTTCAAAGGTCGGCGAAAGACGTGCTAAGCCATCATGTCCGCGGAATTTGAAATTTAAATCTAAAGTACTTGGTCAACAACGTATGGGTTGTTCTCTTCCCCATATTTTGTTAAAGAAATGGGATTACTCTTGCATTTAACAAGAAGGCTGGACATTAAAATACTCTTATAACCAATACCAAGTCCAAGAGCATTAGTTTCAATGTGGGCCAGAATTCGAAGCCCAAATTATTAACATGAATGGAATTATGGAAATTGGGCTGCACTACATCTCCCAATTGAATTAAGCCCCCTCACCCTTAGCATGCCCATTCTTTATTGTTTTCTCAATTTTTTTGTTGTTTTTTTGAAAGGATTGTTTTCTCAATTAAAAGACAGCAAGTTGGCAATTCTGTGTGTCTGTAATTTCTTTCCATTAACGACATCTCATCTTTCCTTCTTTTTCTTTTCTTGATCTTCTATTATTTCAACATGCTGGAAGAATTTGAGCTGGACTCTAAAACAAACTTCCGCCACACGATGAAAGACATAAACAGAATCCCACTTCCAATCAAACTCTGGTTTCTTAAAAAAAATCTCACTTGAGCACACATCTTGTATCAAGATTTGCTCGAATCCTAAAGAAGTGGAGTCCTAACAGGATTATATCTCCTTAATGTAGATGGACTCCTTGTTCAAAGGACCTATATAAGCACATTGACTCACGGTATAATCATCACAATCAGAAATATCAATTAGAGTGTAGCTTAGAGCAACGAAAATTGGGAGCGTTTAATCGGCAAGAATTCAGAACTGCTTATCTTGTAGTCTTGCCAAGCCGTCGGATTGAAATACGTCAAGCCTATTTCTTCTTCTTGTGTTGTTGTTGTTTGTTATTCTTTCGGCCTTCTTGGACATGCAACAATAAGTATTTTCCTTGCATGAACTTCACGCCTGCAACCCGTTTGATAGAATGTCTAAGAAAGCAGCACAAACTCTTCACATTGCGTTTAAGGCCTTCTTGGTTATTCCCCCTCTTTTTTTTCCTTTATATTTTATTAATTTGCTGCTTTATAAATCTCTCATTTTTTTTTTTTTTTCCAGGAAGCAAGTTGATTGAGGGGTTTGCGGAGAATTCGACAGCCAACTGCGTTACTCGTTGTAAGACTTCGTCATGTAGATTCTCTCAATCTCTATCACGCACTCTTACCTTTGGAAAGGCTTAACCGTACATAATCGAGCTCTCTCCTCTGATAACGGCATCTACTGAGATCGACACAGTTCTCCCTCGTCTCTACTCACGGCTTCATCCGTCTTAGTCGCGTTTTATGGCTGCCCTACATACTGAAAAGTATTCAGTTAAATCTGCGAGCTTACGGCATACATCTCGTTCTTCCGTTCTTCGCTTCGCACGTCTTCAACCATAACGACTCGCCCCTCGGTTTTCTTTGGTCATATTCGACTCGCTCTTCCGCCTTCGCGTCGTTGTCAATTACTTCAGCCGCATCGTCAATTTTTAAGGCTATCAATTCCTCTTCGGTCGCATTCGACTCATTCTTCTATCTTCGAGTCGTCGCATCGTCAATTACTTCAGCCTTTCTCGTCACACGTCGTGAATCAATTTTCTTTGGTTGCATAAGACTCGTCCTTCCGGCTTTAGCCCTTCACGTCGCACATCGTCGACCATAAAGGCTGTCCAATCCAATTTCTTCGGCTGCGTACGACGAAAAGTGCACTTGTTGCATGGCACTTCATGAGTCTAGTTTGGTTTCTTTGATGTATCATTATTTTTGTAACACTTCAAACCATCAGTTGGGTCACTCTTTTATTTTCATGACATGTGGACCCCATAAAGTTTGCTCTATTGTTAGACTCCATCTGCAGCTAATCTTGCCCATGCAACAGAAAATGGATTGGCCAAGTCATCGCAGCCTCGCTGCGCCCAAGATTTTGGTTTTGATTTTGATTTTTTTTTTTTTTTGTTTCATGCATCTCATGCATTGATGGTATCTTCTGCCATGACTTACGTAATCATTTGCTTCTTTTCCCTTCTTACAGAAAATAGTTAATCCATCGACGGCTCTCACTATTTGATCGTAAGAGAAGTATAAGATGTATTGAGTCAGACATGGAAGCAGGGTGAATCATCACTCCACGCCACTGAAATTTAGGGGTGTTCATAAAAACCGACCGAAAAACCGAACCGAACCGAACCGACCGAAAACTGAACCGAACCGAACCGACCGATGAGTGTTCGGTTCGGTTTTCGGTTTGCCCCTTTTGGATTTTCGGTTTTTCGGTTTTTTCGGTTCGGTTTCACGGTTAAACCGAACCGAACCGAAAACCGAAAACCATTTTTTTTTTTTTTTTTTATATATATATCATATATTTTGATTAATATATACATATATTTTAATTATTTGGCAGAAATATATATGTATATATATAATAATTATATATATATATTTGCCATTTAGGTTGATTGCAATTTTTTCATTTTTCATAAAATCTCAACTTCAAAATTTTTTTTAAAAATTATATTCAGTTTTTTTTTTTTTTTTAAATAATAATATCAAATTTTCGGTTTTTCGGCCGAAAACCGAAACCGAACCGAACCGAACCGAACACCTTTCGTTTCGGTTTCGGTTTTGGTTTTTCGAAAACCGAACTTTCGGTTAACCGAACCGAACTTTCGGTTCGGACGAAAAACCGAACCGTGAACACCCCTACTCCACGGGAAAGGAATTTGTCGCGGCATCCAAAAGTTATTGATTTTGCTGGAAACTCTGACAAGTGACTTGGGTGTTGAAAGAGTTGGAGACACCACATGAAGAATTTTGACAATATGTAGCAACTTCGTCATTTTTTGTATTCCTTTGGATCATTTTGATGTGAAAGTACACCGTTTGTGGAATAAAATTGTCCTTTCATATCTTTTTGTGTCTCTTTATTTTTGTGGATTTGTTCGTCGTTCTAAAAATTATTATGATTCTGAATGACTGCAGCGTATGCCCCCAGGGTTCGAACTTCACGAGCTTATCGAAACTCCCAACCAATTTAAGTGATTTTGGGAACAAACTCAAATTTGTTTAAAGATATGACTGAACTTGAAAATTTAGTATTCAAGTTGCCTACGTACCCCCAAAGAGGATCAAGTCATGACGTAGTTCGAATTTTTTTTTTTTTTTTTTTTCGCTGTAGTTTATTCTCATGCGAACAAGGAGTAACATGCAGTTTAGGCTCGTGCGTTAAGGAGCATTCTCCTTCATCTACGATGGTCTTTTTTGGAATTTGACTTTCGGATGTTGACACATAACTTGGCTTTATCCTTCAGTTTGTTGTTTTTGCTTGGAAGCACGTTGTCGGCTTCCCCAAGAAATGCAGGTGGAAAGAAATCTCCAATTGTTGTAGGATTTGGCTTGCATATCTTTTCTAATTTCTTTTGAGTCGCTCGAGAATTCTTCAAACTTCTTAGTGGATTTCGTTTATTGATCTTGGTTCGCATTGGCTTTTCCTTTGAAAGTGGTGGAAGAACTTGATCAACATGTTGTTGTAGACTTTTTTGGTGAGTCATGAGAATCCATTTGTCGCCATCAGTAGCTTTGTTGAGAGGAGTTGCTTCTTGTTCACTTCTTTTGTCAACAAGAAAGTTTTTCACCAAAATTGGGTCTAGACTTCCAAACTGAAGCATTGTCGATGCCCCCGAGAGTTCTGATGGAGGAAAGATCACCTTCTTACTTTGAGAATTGCACAAAGGATTCCTAGTTGCAATCAAACTGGCATGATGCACCTCAGCAACATCTTCATCTTCCTCGTCATCACTGTCATCATCTTCGAGAATTATTTTTCCTTCACTGGCTAATAACATTATCTTTTCTTTGACCACGAAACACTTTTCCATAGGATGACTGATAATTCGATGATATTTACAATATTTGGGATGAGTCACTTTGCTACTTTCTTCAGGGCGTTTTGGTTCAGGTAGTTTGATCAACCTTCTTTCAACAAGTTCATCGAAAATACGCGGGACATCGGCATCAGCGAAAGGGTATTCTTTTTGTTGTCTTTCTATGAGAGTAAGCCGATGATTGTCGTTTGAGTTGTGTTGGTCTCCACAATTTCTGTTCTTCTCAATACTTGGAGACACTTTTGTAGCAACGGAAATGGCCATGGGTTCTTCGATAGAGGCTCTGGAAAACTTCTCATTCTTCCAACGATCTTCTTTTTCTCCTAGTGAAAATGAAGGTTGGTGATTTGCAATACTTAGTTCCATATCGTGGGCACGAGTAGCCAATTCCTCAAAAGTACGAGGTTTGATGCCTTGAAGAATGTAGAGAAGCCCCCAATGCATTCCTTGAGTACACATCTCCACTGCGGATATTTCGGAGAGTCTATCTTTGCAGTTCAAACTCAGTGCTCGCCAACGGTTGATGTAATCCACGACCGGTTCATTTTTCCATTGTTTCGTGTTGGTCAACTCGATCATGCTTACTGTGCGACGAGTGCTGTAGAACCGATTGAGAAATTCTCTCTCCATCTAATTCCAACAGTCGATTGATTCGGGCTCTAAGTCGACATACCAATCAAACGCGTTTCCCTTAAGCGATCGTACGAACTGCTTGACCAAATGATCTCCATATGTCCCCGCGTTGTTGCAAGTTTCTACGAAGTGGGTGACATGTTGCTTCGGGTTGCCTTTGCCCTCGAATTGCTGAAAATTCGATGGTTGATAACCCATTGACATTCTTAGGGAATCGATGCGCTTAGTGTATGGTTTTGCATATGATGGAGAATTCTGATATGAAGCGCCATACTGAGCTCGTATCGTGTTGGTTATCATGTCCTGCAGTTCCTTAACAGATAAAGCAGCGACAGAGTGATTTGTCCTCGCAGAGTCGTGTTTTTGAGAAGGAAAATTCACTTGCTTTCCATCGGTGATTTGAACTGAAGGAGTCCGAGGATTACGGCAAGACTGAGCAGGATCGTTGTTTTCTAGTTTGCTCATGAGTTGGGCGATTTGGAAATCCTTCTCTTCCAAAGCCTGTTGCAGATGAGCTATTGCCTGAGCCATTTGCGCAACTTGATCTCCATCTGTCATTGTTTCCTTTCCCTTAGTATTCCCTCCAAAGGGAGTTTCCTTCGGGTTAGTTTCCTTAGGGGTCGGAGGAGTCGAGCCATCAGATGATCTTAAGTCGTCAAGATGACCATGTGTAGAATATTTTGCAGTTGGATCGACTTCCTTATTTTTCGGCGCGAGTTGATCCTTCTTGGGAGCCATGAAGAACTCGTGGAAGTAGAAATTCAATACGGAAGAGAAGAGATGAAAGGTAGGATCTGTCCCACCGGGCGTGTCAAAATTTGTTCACAATAAATTTTTTCATTGTCTGCAAAATAAATTACAAGACAAAATATAATATGAACAATGAATATGAAAATTTAAAGAATTCAAATTTAAAGGAATAAATCCTATGAAGTCTATTCCTCTGATTCTTCTCTTCAATTTTGTGTTCGAGGGCGTAAAGCTTATTCCCGAACACGTAGGCACGATTTTTTTGCCGATTTTGACGGATGGAGACTACTTGGCGAAGATCTCAATCTCTTGATACTTTGATGAAATTGAAGAATCTTTGTAGTCGGATTTGAAGATCAAGTTTGAAGAATACTTGAGGACGAATTTGCAGACTTGAAGACCGACGTGAAGATTTGATGCCGAAGACTTGAAGAACGGCGAGAAGATTTGAAGCCGAAGATTTGAAGACTTGAAGACGAGGAGAAGAAGACTTAGCAGACTTGATGACGGAAGACTCGCACACGTGTGTAGACTTGATGGCGTGAAGACTCCTTTGATGTCGTTCTCTTCCTTGTCAATGTCGATCGAAGTCAATGTCTTTAAAGTGTTACCCATGACCCCTATTTATAGGTGTAGGGTTGAATATTTTGATAATTATCTCTTCATTTATTTATTAAAGGATAATATCAAATGTATTTATTTATTTATCCCTTTAATATGAATTTATATTAAAGAAAATAAATAAATGACATGTTTTGACTTGATTGATCCACGTGTGGAGACATGCCACGTGTCGTCATTTGATTGGTCGTAGTCAACTGGGCTGCAAGGCTTGAGTTGATTCGCCGGAACACTTCAATTTTGACACGTGTCGATACATGATTTGATGACAAAATAAATATTAAAATTATCAATTAAATCAACTATTTAAATATTTTATGGACTTTAATTTAATATTTATCCAAAAAATATAAAAATAGCATGAATTAAATTTGATAATTAATATTCATTTACACGTGTCATATTTTAATTTGACGAAAATTAATTCGTCTACATAATTCTTTAATCTAAAGAAGCTTGAGAAAATAGAAATGATAATTCTTTATCGAAGTGATAATTTGAGCTATTAACGTATTAAACTAAATTCAAATATATTTTAAAATAAACAAACTATATAATCTTTAAACATTTTGTTTCTTTATATTTATTATGCAATTGAAGTTTATTAATAAGTTATAGACAGACCAACAACAATCTTCTTTCACGAAAACTTTCGGGAAAAAAAAAAGAATTTTTTTTCACAAAATTCACAACCCATAATACACATATATGGAAATGACAACACACATACGAGTTACGACGACATTAATTTGTTTTTGAATTTTTCAAATGCAAAGTGTTGACATTCGATATGAGTATTCGATACAACCGATATAATATTATAAAAAAAAAATACTTTTAAAATTATCAATGCATAAGGGATCACAATTAATCTAAACCCTAGTCAGCCTCAACACCAAATAATGCAAAATATTGGGAGGGGACCGAAATGAAAATTCTTTTAATATATATGGGTACAAATTGCAAAATATCGAATCTTTAGGGGGGTAATTTGTATTTCGGAAATTGTGAGACCCCAAAATTATATTTAAAACTTAAACCAATTGAAAGTGGACAACACTGTTGCTTTAGCTCTGAACACTGCGAGCAGATGTTGAGGGTTTAGAGAGAAGGCGGGAATTTCCGTCCTCAATTGGTTGCCGCATTCTTCCCTGTAACAGGTTTGAAGCAATTTCATGGCACTAATCTTTATTATCCATATATTCTACAGGTGTTTCCACCTTGAAGATTGAGTCTTTACAGTTTCTTGTATCAAGAATTGTGAATAAATGCGTGTCGCCATGGGTACCTTTTATCTATAGTTTTCTGGGCATCTCTTTTCTCGCTTTGTTTATTTTGATTGTAGTTGCATTTTTCTTGTGAATTTTGTGTCCGTGGTTGTTTGGAATTCATGATTTTTATGATGATTCGTGTATTGGGTAAAAGAAAACAAGAAGGGTTTGTGAGTTTTTTTTAGTAACATACAACGAACACATGGTGTGCATTCTGTTGGGGATTTGGGTTTTGATGTGGGGTTTAGCTATGTTGTTATGAAACTTATGCCAAGAAGTTAAGGAAGAGGGCCCGAGGCAGATGGACCAAAAGATTGGGTTCTTCTCATAAAAAAGCTGTTGATGTTCGTGTGAATGGTTTTGAATTTGTTTCTTTCCAAGTAGGTTTCTGGGTTCATTTGATTTTGTGGAAATGTATGTTGCTTTCTCGTGTTCCTCGTCGAAATCATCAGAGTATCAAGTTCGCATTGCAGCCCAGTTTCTTGGTTTGAAACTTAGGAAGCATAAAACATCAGAATGTTTTATTATGTGGATTAATGAGAAAAAATGTAAAGAACAGGAAAACCAGCCCGAATCACTGTAAAGCCGGGAGGGTCAGGTTTTGATCTGTTCGTATTTTCTGCATTGATAGAACGAATATTGACTGAATTTTCAAGCATCCGAAGCTGAAAAATTACTCTCTGTTTCCTTCTCTTATTGAGGTTGGTAAATGAGACTATTTCAGCTGTTGGGACATGTAATCTGACATCATTCTTGCATTTGTTTGGATGAGTTTTGAGTTTAAATAGTTTTAGCCATAATGAATTTGACTTAGTATTTTGATATGCTCTTTTCTCGGGATATAGTATGTCTTTGCACTCATCCTTTTCTTCCGCCACGCAATCTCATTAATAATCTGTAATCTGTTGCGAATTCACATTAAAAACTCGGACCAGTCTTCATTTCCTTGTTACACTCCACTTTGCTTATGATTCATAAAATCATTCCTCCCGACTAAAGCTTCAAGTTTTTACAGGTTCTATTTAGGAAAAAAAGAAAGAAAAATGTTTCTTAAATCACAATTATCCTGGAACGTGGTGATTCCTGCTGCGAACCTCGATGCAGAAGGACTAATTCTTCAGAAGGCAATTCTAATCCGCCTCTTAGACGACTTCTCCTCCAAAAAGGCCTCCAAAGATATAGGCTATTTTCTCGCCATTACAACGCTTGACCACATTGGTGAAGGAATCGTGAGGCAACACTCGGGCGATCTCCTCTTTCCTGTTAAATTCACCTGCATTTCCTTCAAGATGTTCGCGGGAGAGGTTCTAGAAGGGGTTGCCCACAAGATTCTGAAACATGGAATCTTCGTGAGCTGTGGGCCCGCCGAGAAAGTGTACATTTCTCATCACAAGATGGCTGATTTCCAATACATCCCGGGCGAGAATCCCTTTTTCAGAAACGAAAAGTCATTCAAAATCGAAAAGGGCACTTTGGTAAGATTTCTTGTGCTTGCAGAAAAGTATGACGAGGCCGAGAAGGATTTCAGGGCGGTCGTTAGCTTGGACGGCGACTACCTCGGCCCTGTTTCTTAGTTTGTATATTAAGATTGATGTTTGTATTTCACTGTGTATGCTGTTGTGGGGTTTGAATTTGGTAGCCTAAAACAAGCATCTCCAAATTAGATGAGGGTAATATGTGTAATACTCACTTTCCACCCCCAAATTATAGCTCCTTCGCACTTTGGCCTCTTAATTTACACAATTGCACCATAAGATGTTGCTACACTGCAAGGAAATGAAAAAAGTGATAATTGTATGGTGTGTGTTATGCCATTTTCCATAATCTTGGGGTGTAAAGTATAAATAATCAGCAAATTGAGGGTGCGAAATGCAAATTACCCTAAAACTACAAATTGACTATTTGTAAAGCAGATGCTTAGTCCACCTTTATTTGGCTTTGTAGATTCTGTCTCAAGGTATAAAGTTGGCAAAGCATCTGAATAACTTGCATTGCATGTGGGGAAAGCCCTTTACCAAGTTGTGCTACCATGTGTCTCAATGGTTTTCTCAAACTTTTTGTTATATTTTTGGTTTTGGGTTGCAAATTTTCTTTTCTGTTGTTTTATATCATGTTCGGGGATTCAAAGATATAACTGTTAAGGTATAAAAACTCTTCCTATCAATAACATCTATGCAGGTAAGAACTCAAATACGATATCTGTATGTTTAAATCATATAGCGGTATACGTACTGACGTGGGCCAACCCGGTACCGCCACGCTAGCGACGTGTGGACCACTACCCGCGTGCCACGCGGAGTAAAGGACCGGTCAAACATGCCACGTAAGCCTCCTAATCGGTCACCTCGATGATAACCCTCCGAGAAGGTAAATGCTGACCATTCAACCGTGTCGACTCGATTACCCTTCAAGACCAGTCGAAATATTATCGACCAAGTCCAAGGCAAGTCGGCGGAACTCGATCATGCGGTTACTAGCTCGAATTAAGGTCGACCATCCCTGGGGCCCACTCCGCCGCTTCAAGCATTTAATGAAGCCTGGCAAGCCGTACGACGCAGGTGACGCATTTAATGCACCTGCAGGTTGTACTGTATAGGTAATCATTACCCCAATAGGTATAAATACCCCCTCCATAAATGCCATTTAACACACACAGCTACCACATTTGTAGCACACAAATCACTCGATAAACTCTCAACCATTCGACACTGACTTGAGCGTCGGAGCGCCGACAAAGGGAACAACCCCTCCCCGTCCCTTGTCGGTCCGTACCTTACGTTTGTTATCTCTCTCCCAGGTCGACTATAACTCGAGTTCTACCACGTCAACAAATTCTAAGTGATTAGGTCGACTATTCCCGGACAGGTCATCCATCCGAAATTCGACACGATCACGTACCTTTCCATTTCAAATTAAATGGAGTCATAAATTTAAATTTGTGGAACATGTTCTTTAAATAATAAATATGTTAGCTACTTGGTTGTCCCTATTAATGATGTCTAAAATGTCGAGCAATGCAAAATCTATACTTGTCAATTTGTCACTCGGATGGTGACGGTACTAATAAGCGCGGTAATCTATATCTATTGTATTAAACGAGAAAAATAAATATTGTTTTTTGGAATTGGCTTTTAATTTTTTTTATTTTTCTTCATCACATACGCAACGTATTTTAATAAATTGTCTATTTATTAATCCCAATTTTTTCTCAACTTACTTTTATTCTTTTTTTTTTATATATTTTTTATTTTTTTCTCATAGTTTTAAATTTATATTTTAACTATTTATTTTTAATATGTCAGTATTAAATTGATATTATGATTGACCATTTAACTTAATATATTTAAATAATTTTTTTCTCTTAATGATAGGGTCAAAATACTGTCGTCTCGCATCCGGACACGTGGCAACTCATGGTGACGACACCTGTCCTCCTGCGACTAAGGTGATTATAAACGAGCGCTCAAGCCCTCAAGCGCCAACATTCCTCAAAGACACGCGTCAACTCCGTTACGAATACACGTGTATCAACGTTACCGCTCTTTCACGAGCACCATTTACGCTACATGACTAATGCTCCAATCAATCAAGGGAGCCCTCTTCGAGCGCTACATTCCCTCAGAGAGGCTTCCTCTCCAACTCATTACACAAGCCTTGGCCCTCATCCCCTAGCGGATTTCTTGGCCTCCAAGGCTTTCGGTTGTCACAAGCGCGCTCTTAGGCCCTCGTTACCAACCCCCAAAACGGCTCTCTGACACACCGTACATGCTCGCTTACCTACCACTGTTTCCACCACCACTTTTCATCAGCTTTTGCAGAGAATATTCCTCCTAGGTTTCTCTCGCAATGCCACATGTTAGGGCAACATTCGGCCAGGACCACACGCGGCAAATGACCAAAGGGTCCCTGACCTTTAACTATATATATGCGAGTTCATCTCCTTCACGGTAAGCAACCTCCACTATGCAATTTGTACTTAGCTTACACTTTCTCTTTCAGATCTTCATCTGACTTGAGCGTCGGAGAGCCAAACTTGGCATCACCCCCAGTTCTCCCAGCTTGGCCTTCTGACTTTGCCTGCGTGTTTATCCTAGTAGGTAGAACCCCCATCTTTTCCGGCGATCAGCAATTGGTTTCTTCACCCAAACAAATTCTAAAGTGATCGGACTCTGTACCATATTCAGAACCCATCATTTTTTGCACCGTCTGTGGGAAACCAGTTCTCAATCTTTTTCTTCCTCTCTGCTAGTAGAAAAGCAAACACCCAGAATCTTTCCGATTATGGTTGCTACGAGATCCGGGGCTGTGGGAGGAGGAGATAACACTTCCCATGATGTCAATGTCATTATTCTCTCCACCGCTGCTGGCGGAGCCCCGCCTCCTTCCGTCGCCGTTGGTGGAGCACCCTGTTAGGAATAGTGCCCTAGAAAGCCGATTATATATCCGCTTTGTGCTTTTCCTTATTGTAATCACAAACAATCTTTGAATGATATAACGCATTAAGGCAACACTTCTTTATATGCTCTTGTTTGGTATGCAATTACTTTATTTGTGCATGTATGAGAACTCCCCTAATCCTGATGACTTTAGGACTCTACCATTTAGGTGAAATGGTTCATGAAACGAGCCCTATATCACATAAGTCATGATTAGTAAAATTCTCCAAGCCGATGAGTCCTACCGACAGTGGGAGTGTCAACCTGACTCCTCTAAGGCTTGTTTGTGGGATCACGCCCTTAAGAAGGACCACCTTGTTTCATGTAGGTGCAAAGTGTATAGTTGATACGTGCGTGATACATGAGGGTGCTTACTTTAATAAGTAAGTTCACTGAGGTGCCCCGTGTGAGAACATTCCTAAATGGGAAAGAAAGTTTCTACTTCAGGAAATAGAAACTTCCAGATTAGGAAATATCTCACGAGTCATTGATGTGTTTAATTGATCCTTAGACTTGAGTTTCCATGTCACTTTATGAGTTAACTCTGTAGTCTTAGGTAGAAGCTTTAAAGGGTGTCGCCATAGACAACTGATTCAAGACTTATGCTGGGGCTGCACAAGTGATTCATGAAAGTGAATGAGAATCAAGAAAGGACCTACACTTGCATTTGCAAGGTGATCTCTTATTGTGTAAGTCATTCATATGTCATATGGAGTCCTTGGCCAAGGCAGTGGATCAAGACATCAAGAAAATGGTTTCTTGGATTGAGATCAAATGGATATGAAATGAACTTAGCTTTAAGACCAGATTATTAGGGTTCTGATTATTCCCTTACCCTAGATCTTGGTTGAGAGATAGTAAGTAGGAGGATTGTATCTCACATTAATCAATGACTTAAAGGTTTTGTCGAATCTGAACATTCCAATTCAGCTAGGGGTTAAACACTTGTTGCTAGACTATGCTCGTTTAATCTGTGGACTGATTAATTAATTAGTGAATTAATTAATTAGGGTCACTGCTAATTGAATTGAGAACCTAGAGGGCCACACACAACAACTTGGTTACATGAGTTAAAGCTTTAAAATGATTAAACGAGTTAATCGGGCGTAGAGGGTTCCACACGTGTGAAACCACACGTGTGGGTCACGTGAGTGACACGTGTCATTGTGACACGTGTCCCACACGTGTAAATATATATATTGTATATATATATATTAAATAATTAAATGTGTTAATTATTTAATAGACTTGGGTTTAATTTTGAATTAAAAAGAAAGTCTTATTTTGGAGAAAAAATAATCTAGTTAATTAATTAATTAGATAAAATAAGTTATTTATTTTAAATAAATAAAGTATAAAATTATCCAAAAATAGTTTGGATATTTTAGCTCTCTTGAAAGTTGATTTGAATTTGAATTTAAAGTCAAATTCAAAATTACTTGATGATCAAGTAATAGGAGAGAGGGACCAAATCCTTAGTCCATAAGGACTAGGATTTTCGGTCCTCCCCTTCTTATAAATAGGGGAGCTCGAGCTCCCCTTAGAGCTAATCGAGAATTCTTTTGGTTCTTGTGTTGAACACCTTCCCTTCACCAAGATTAAATAAACCCTAGGTTAAGCCTAAACACTAACTAGAGAACTAGCATCCTTACTAGTTAGATTGTGATTAAGTTGGTGGACTATCTCTAGAGAGCTTAGAGTTAGAAGTTTGAAGATTCGAGTTTTACCAAGGAGAGGGGATCAAGTCGCGAGAAGAGCGTTCTTGGGTGGCTTGAAACGCTTCAAGAAAGAATAAAAGAAAAGTAAGTTTCTTATCTCAACGAATTTGGATACACGATTGCAAGTCCTAGGTCCTTTTGTTGGAAAATTTTTAAATTTTCGCTGCTTTTCTGATTCCGTTTTCCAACAAGTGGTATCATATCCACCTCGTTAATCGTGTTTCTGATTCGTCTCAAATATTCTGAATTTGGTAGAAATTCTTAGGCTTGATGCGATTGAGTATTTGTAATTGTTTTAGAAAGCCTGAATTACGAAACTATATTTTTTTCCTGAAAGTTTCTGAAAATTGGTTTTTACAAAATTTAATTTTTGAAAACTATTTTAGATTTGAAATTGTATAAACTGTTTTTGGATTTCTTGGATTGGTTTTGCTTTTGAACGAAAACACGAAACGAAACCCCGGATTACTACGAACACGCGAAACCCCGGGCGCGAAGGCGTCGCGCGCGCCGCCGCCCGCCTCTCCTAGGCGTGCGCAAGGGCAACCGCCCAGCACCCTCCCGCAATCGTGTCATAGGGACACGTGTCACTCATTTAACACATTTAATTATTTAATATATATATACAATATATATATTTACACGTGTGGGACACGTGTCACTCACGTGACCCACACGTGTGGTTTCACATGTGTGGAACCCTCTTGGCCCGATTAACTCGTTTAATCATTTTTAAGCCTTAACTCATGTAACCAAGTTGTTGTGTGTGACCGTCTAGGTTCTCAATTCAGTTAGCAGTGACCCTAATTAATTAATTCACTAATTAATTAATCAGTCCACAGATTAAACGACCATAGTCTAGCAACAGGTGTTTAACCCCTAGCTGAATTGGAATGCTCGGATTCGACAGAGCCTTTAAGCCATTGATTAATGTGAGATACAATCCTCCTACTTACTATCTCTCAACCTAGATCTAGGGTAAGGGAATAATCAGAACCCTAATAATCTGGTCTTAAAGCTAAGTGTATTTCATATCCATTTGATCTCAATCCAAGAAACCCTTTTCTTGATGTCTTGATCTACTGCCTTGGCCAAGGACTCCATATGGCATATGAATGACTTACACAATAAGAGATCACCTTGCAAATGCAAGTGTAGGTCCTTTCTTGATTCTCATTCACTTTCATGAATCACTTGTGCAGCCCCAGCATAAGCCTTGAATCAGTTGTCTAAGGCGACACCCTTTAAAGATTATACCTAAGACTACAGAGTTAACTCATAAAGTGACAAGGAACCTCAAGTCTAAGGATCAATTAATCACATCAATGACTCGTGAGATATTTCCTAATCTGGAAGTTTCTATTTCCTGAAATAGAAAATTTCTTTCCCATTTAGGAATGTTCTCACACGGGGCACCTCAGTGAACTTACTTATTAAAGTAAGCACCCTCATGTATCACGCACGTATCAACTATACACTTTGCACCTACATGAAACAAGGTGGTCCTTCTTAAGGGCGTGATCCCACAAGCAAGCCTTAGAGGAGTCAGGTTGACACTCCCACTGTCGGTAGGACTCATCGGCTTGGAGTATTTTACTAATCATGACTTATGTGATATAGGACTCGTCTCATGAACCATTTCACCTAAATGGTAGAGTCCTAAAGTCATCAGGATTAGGGGAGTTCTCATACATGCACAGATAAAGTAATCGCATACCAAACAAGAGCATATAAAGAAGTGTTGCCTTAATTCGTTATATCATTCAAAGATTGTCTGTGATTACAATAAGGAAAAGCACAAAGCGGATATACAATCGGCTTTCTAGGACACTATTCCTAACAGTCAGCCAGCGGGGGATTGAAGCAAACCCGGAAAAAATCAAGGCTATCTTGGAAATCCCCTCCCCTCGAAATCTCCGGGAAGTGCAAGTGTTAGTGGAAAAAATCATCTCCCTGAACAGGTTCATTTCACGCTGGGCGGACAGAAACCTCATTTTCTTCAAGATTTTGCGGAACACATGAAATTTCGCTTGGACGGAAGAATGTGAAAAAGCGTTGCAAGACATGAAGGCTTACTTATCGAGCGCTCCGCTCCTGACCAAACCTGTCGAAGGTGAAAGGCTGTTTATGTACCTTTCTATTTCAACCGAAGCGACGAGCGCAGTATTGATAGCTATACGAGAGCGAAAACACTTGCCTGTTTATTACTTAAGCAAAACATTACAGGGGGCTGAGAAGAAGTATTTGGAAATCGAAAATTTTGCTTTTGCTCTCATCAACGCATCAAGGCGATTGAGACCTTATTTTCAGGCGCACTCAATAACGGTTCTCACTGATCTGCCTTTGAAACAAGTGCTATCCATGCCAGACGTGTCTGGAAGATTGATAAAGTGGGCTATTGAGTTGAGTCAGTTGACTTAAGTTTCGAGCCCAGAACTTCAATACAAGCGCAGGTTGTAGCGGATCTGTTGGTTGAATGCTTTGTTTTAGAACCCGCTGTTCCCCGAGAACGAAAGGTTATGGGTCCTGCACACAGATGGTTCCTCAACCGGTCAAGGAGGAGGAGCAGGGGTAGCCCTTAGAGACCCCAATGGGATTATGTTGGACTTCGCAATAAGGTTGGATTTTCAAGTCACCAATAACGAGGCAGAATATGAAGCCCTTATGCAAGGATTGAAAATTGCTTTTCAGAACGGAGCTTCCAGAATTACTGCTTATGTGGATTCACAGTTAATTGCGAGCCAGATTGAAGGAGCTTATGAGGCTTGAGAAACCACCATGGTGCAGTACTTAAGCAAAGCCAGGGAGATCATTGGGAAGTTCAAGGAATTCCATCTACTTCAAGTCCCACGAGCAGAAAACGAGCGTGCTGACGCTCTATCAAAATTTACCTCAGTGTTGGAAGGTACTTTCGAGCGTTCTATCACATTCCTTAGGACAGAAGAGCCTCTGATCAAGGAGAGGGTCACCACAGAGATGATAGCTATGATTGATCCGCACGAGCCTTGTTGGCTTGACGATATCATCAGATTCCTTAAAGATGGCGTTTGTCCCACCGATAAGGTAGAGGCTCGGAAAATTAGAAACAAGGTCCCTCGGTTTTCTATAGACTCTGAAGGAAGGTTGTTCAAGAAGTCATTTCAAGGACCTCCGATGAGGTGTCTAAGGCCCTCGCAAGCAAGGGAAACGCTCGAACACATCCACAGTGGGAGCTGTGGAAATCACTCAGGAAGGCGTATCCTGGCTAAGAAGATTTTGAGGAGTGGGTTTTATTGGCCCACGGTTCTCCAAGACGCCATTGAGTTTTCCAAAAAGTGCCCTAAATGCCAGTTCCACTCTAATCTCCCTCAACTGCCAGCCGCTCAAACGATCCCTATAGATGTCTCCTGGCCATTGACATTGTTGGCCCCTTGCCCATCGCGGTCAGACAGAAGAAGTTTATCATTTTAGCTGTTGATTATTTTACCAAATGGGCCGAGGCCGAGGCCGTAGCCAAAATCACCTTCAGGGTAGTAAGGGACTTTATTTGGAAAAACATCATATGCAGATACGGCATTCCGATAGTGCTTATTTCGGACAATGGATCCCAGTTCATAGCAGCGGACACACGAGAATGGTGCTCAGAGCTGGGGATTGAACAACGCTTTACCTTCGTGGGCCACCCCCAGGCCAATGGACAGGCAGAACTTACCAACAGGGTTATCTTGCAACATTTGAAAACAATGCTAGAGAGCAAAATGAGTGAATGGGCAGAAGAATTACAAGGGGCACTTTGGGCTTATCGCACTACTCCACGAGCGGCCACTGGCGAGACACCTTTCGCGCTAGTATACGGGTCAGAAGCAATGATACCAGCCGAGATTGTAAACAAATCCGCTCGTGTAGCCTATTTCGAGCCTCAGCTTAATGAGGATAACAGGAACATGGAGTTGGACCTATTGGAGGAAAGAAGAGACAAGGTCTGGGCCAAAATACATAGGTACAAAGCCACCGTAACAGTATAACAAGCGTGTAAGAGAAAGGACTTTCCAGCTAGGGGACCTGATCTTGAAGAAGGTGGAAGTATCCAAACATGTGGGGAAGTTGGACCCCAACTGGAAGGGTCCATTCAAAGTTATACAAGTCAGAGCTAACAACACTTACACCTTGGAGACACTTCAAGGTGAGCGTTTGCGTCGCCCTTGGAACGCATGTAACCTCCGACGGTTTTATGTTTAAAAGCTCTCTAGAAACGATGATGTAACAACCCCGTTAATGGGTTCTATGTATTTCAAATACCAAGTAAGTTACAATACATTCTTTTCAATATCTCCGAACTTCTGCTTTCTTAATTGCTTGAATAAATGAGGACCACGTCCCTCGTTTTTACGAGCGTGGTTGGTCACTGTTATTGTATATGGGTTACGCTTACCAGCACTCTACTCCACATGGGGGGACGCCCTCACAAGGATAGACTGGTAACGCTCACAACCAACTTAATGAATCGAAAGAAAAGTACATAGGAAATCCTAGTAGGCCCTGGCTGTTTATCACAACGCCTTGCGCTCGAAAGCGGGATTGTTGGCAAACTTTGAAAGGCGAGCAGGCGCAAAAAGGGCTCGTTTAACGGAGGTGTCGTTCAGAAAAATTTCACAAGTTTGGAACGAGGGCAGTCTCTCAGTAAGACCCTCGTATCTCCTCAAGACTTAGCAGAATTTCCCAAGATCAAGAAGGAATTTCACAAGTCTTGAACGAGGGCAGTCTCTCAGTAAGACCCTCGTAATCACTCAGGACTTAGCAAAATTTTCCTAAGTATAAAAGCAAAAATTTACTCAAGTCTTGAATGGGGGCAGCCTCACAATAAGACCCTCACGATTACTCAAGACTTAGTAAAAATTTTTAAGTTTTACAAGATTTAACAAAATCTTCTAAGTATCAAAAGCCTATCTGAGTAATGCAATTTTACTGAGCATGTTACACACAATCTTATTATGACAAGACTTGTTCACAACAAGCGCCAAGTAAAATTCCGCATCCAGGAAAGTGGCATAAGACAGTATCATGGAAGGAAGAAATTTTATTTAACCAAGAGGCCTTCGCCAAAACTACAAAATAAAGGCTCAAAGGCCCATAAACGTTATTACAAAAGATGGAAGCACTAAACTGGAATAGTAAGAGTTGTAAGAAAAGCTGAAGGAGAGGAGCCTTAGGCCGCAGGAGCCACATCTTCATCCAAGATCACCAAAATGTTTTGGGCCACAGGACCATGAACTGGACCTTCCGGCTCTTGTGTAGGAGGAGCATTCTCTTCTTGGTGTTGGGCCACTGGAGGCTCAGGATCGTTGTTGGCAGGCCCTTGTGGAGCGTTGGGATCGTTGGCATTATCGGCAGGAGCAGAGACGTTTTCAATAGCTGGAATAGGAGCATTTTCCGTAGCAGGCGCTTGGGGCTCGTTCACGGGAGGGTCAACTAGTGCCGCTTGGGGGGTTCCTTCCAGAGGATGGGCCGCAATGTACTCATTCTGGATGAGATCAACTAGAAAATTATACTTCGGCTCAGCAATGTTGGCCTCAGGATCTTCGTCATCCTCTTCGCCTCGCTCATTGAACATGAGCCCCGTGCCCTCCACCCCGCGCATGGCCGGATCTGTCAGGCCTTTGTGAATGCCTTGCTCAATGGCTAATTTGAAGGCCTTTTGAGCCTCGTCCAAGCAGTGCAGAGAGGTTGCGAAGTTGAAGGCTTTGGAATGACAGAACTTGACGAGCGTCTCCTTGTTTGCCCGCTCGAGACTTTGGGGCCACTGGTTCATGGTGTCATTGAATTTCCTTTCTACCTCCAGAGCCCTCGTTCTCCAGCACGCTCGGCCTCCAACTTCTTATAGTTCTCACCAAGCTGGGCAAACTTGTCGCTCAAACTGTTCCAAGCGTCCTCCGCGCTCGCAAAGTCACCCTGCTGCTTCTTCATCTCCTCCTCCATTTTTCTGTACACTTCCTTGAGGGATTCGTACTTGGCCTTCTCAGTGTCCAGCTCCACTTGGATTTGAGCGGGATCATTCGCGCGCGCCATTTTCTTGTACTTGGCTTTTCTGTCAGCATAAACTGAGGCGCGCATCTGAATATTTTTGGCCCTCGGGAGTACTTACTACACGGGCTCGAAAGAATGAAAGTGTTAGCAAAAGTGTGGGAAAGTAATACCTACCAAAGATAGTGAAATTGCAAGGGAATGAGAACTTACAGAGATTAAAGCGTATACCATATCATAGGCCACTGTCTCTACGGACTCAGTGTACAAGTGCCTATGGTCAGCGGTAAATTGGGCCTTGTCGTACAAGTTCTCGCTGACAGTCTGAGCGAGCGTCCCAGGCCTCAACAGGACCACACCCCCATCCGCGGAGCCGGAAAAGTTCCTATCCCCTCGACGGGCAATCACCCACAGATGCTCTTCCTCTGAAGAGGAAGTTTCTCCACTGCCCTTGGGGCCTTCAACTACTTGCTTTCCTTTGCCCGTTATTGCGAGGGTGTCGGGCATTCTCTTCCTCTTACGGGAAGGCCGGTCAGCACTCGATTGGGCCCCGCTTATCAATGCGTCTATTGGGGGCCTAACTTGATTGATCGTGCGAGGGTCAACCACCCTCGAATCTGCCGCAGGAGGTGGCCGCACCACAATCCTGTTCTCCACATTGGCTACTCGGTTATCCCCTCGGCCTCATTGAGTTTGAGCGCCGGGAGCCGTGCTCGAGCTAGCGCCATGCTGGCCACCACGAGCGTCACCCCTACCCGCTCCACGGCCTCGGGGGCATTGTTGTTCCTTTTGTTGGGCTTGACGCCTGTTGGCGTTAGTGAACCTGACAGCGTGTCTGATCCCTCCAGCCATTTCTAAGATTGTTGCTACTGCAGGGAAGGCAATGTGACGCCCCGTATTCTTGAAGGGCGTCCTGACGATATTAACAAGTAAGTCTCTACACTTGTGTGTGTTTAATTTAAGAGTTTTTGAATTATGTGAATTAATATAAATCCAATTTAATATGTGTTCATTCAAATTATTCTAAGATTAATTGTCAACTTGATTAATTACGTGCATATTTAACCCTAACTATCTAATTTGATTTAATTCAAATTTATTCCATGAAATAATTGTCAAGTTGATTTTAAATCCATCATGTTACTTAACTTGTTTAATTTCGGTTTACTTGAATTTCTTGAGATTAATTGTCAATTATGTGTTTACGAAGTGTCGTTAAATTGTATGAAAGGTTCTAAAATTAAATTGAATTAAACTCTAATTGGTAAATCTCTCTCTTTCATTTTAATTTGTAAAATTTATGCGGAGCTTGAATGTTTAGTCGTAACTTTACCGATTTTATTTACGATTATTAGAACGCGATATTTCTCCTTGCTACGCGATAAGGATACCCGGTTGTATATAGCTTGTGCACAAGACACATTTCTCCCAATCTCATTTCTCTCTCTCTCTCTCCTCTCCCATTCTCTCTCTCCCGTGGGCACTATGCGCGGCTTCGGTTACGAGCCCATAACTCGATCGTTTCTCGACGGAATTCAACAAACGAATAGTCCATTTCGATTATCTCGGCGAGATGAACGTAAGAGTACCAATTTCAAGGCCTAAAAACGAACGGTGGCGGAGTTATCGCCGGATTTCAGTAGCATCGGCGGAGGTGTCCGACCACCGCCACTTCGCCGGCCGTTCGCGGTGGTTTCCGGCCCCCTCCTTGATGCACGCGCCCCAGATCTAGAGAGTAGACATCCCGGCGCACCTTCTGACGTCGACGGCGTGGCCATCGGAGCCGCGAAGGCGCTGCACGCGCCTCTTGAAGCTCGCGGCGACCGTTACTGTAGCGGCGGGTTTCGCCGCCTTCCGGCGGGGTTTTCGACGGGGCTTGATGGTTCCCAAGGTTTTTCGACCTCCTGAGTCCATTTCCGGCATCAATTTTACCAGATCTTGGCGGTAGGTGGTGGTTCCGGCGACGTGGGCGGCGGCAGAAACTTCGGCGGCCAACGGGGGCCTTTTCCGGCCATCTTTTGGCCTCGGGCTCTTCACGAAAGTTGTTCGGAACGACGAGAACTAGTGGCCTATGATCAGACGAATCCAGATTCTATGTTTTGGCGGTGGATCGCGGTGGCAAAGTGGCGGTGCAACGGTGGCGCTAGCTCCGAGGATTTTTTCGGCGAGTTACCTTAGGGCTTTCGAAGAGCTCGTCATGGGTAAGACAATGGCTTTTACGGATCGTATTTTGGTTCACCGATTTGGAAGTAATTTGAGTTTGAAGATTTAGGGTTTTCTTGTTCTTAGATTTCAGATCTAGGACAATCGGCTTGGAATTTCCAGAAATTGATCAAGGATTCGGAACGGGCACGAAGACTTCATTCAAGACTGATTTTTCGGGATTTTTCCGGCGACCTTCGGCGGCGGCCCGGCGAAGGCCCGGCCAAATTCCGGTAGCTACAGTGGTGGCGTTCCGCGGCGTCTGGTCAGAATGTTCGTCTCGTTGTGGTGAGTTCAACGCCACTTTCCGTTCGTTAATAGGACACTCGATCTATTTATTACGAATTATTTTGCGTAATTGTGATTATTTGAATTAATTGTTTTAAGTGCAAATAAATTGGTTATTGTTGGTTTGTTGATCGAGATGTATTTCAATCGTATATGAAAACATGTATTGAATGGATTGTGATATGTATGAATGTTTCGATTTACAATTTGAATCCCGATGTGATGAATTTATGCTATGTGTTTAGATATGAAGGGGTGTTAGTGTAATATTTAGACTAATCTTTTATGTGACTAAATTAACTTGAATGATAATTTAGAAGAACGAACATGTTGTGATTCCTCTGTATGGATTTGAGACGTTCTCAATGTTATGTTTGTTTTAAATTGTGCTTCAAATATAAAATTGAGATACATGATAGGATGCTTGAACAACTTGAGATTTATGCATGATAGGAGTTAGAATTGTAATATCTTGATTTACTCTTACTACTTGAAAATGGTATATTATGAATTACAATAAATTGATAATTGTCATGTTTGTAAGTAATTAATTCCTCGTTGAATAATTGTATAAACACTTTAAACGAACAATTATGCTTAGTAATCAACTAAGGGGATGTAAGTGTAATATTTATGAAACTATGAATGTGACTTGAACTTGTGTACCAAACATGTTGTGAAATTGTAAAGTATG
Organism: Lantana camara; assembly: GCA_037501455.1. Taxonomy (NCBI): domain Eukaryota; kingdom Viridiplantae; phylum Streptophyta; class Magnoliopsida; order Lamiales; family Verbenaceae; genus Lantana; species Lantana camara. Next base: position 120,176,842 of record CM074857.1, read on the forward strand.
ATCTTAAGTGAATTAAATGCACTCTTTATTTGTATCAAGCATGCCATCTACGTACAACAACTTTGTATGTTTATATGATCAAGTTGCTCTTACTTATGCACTTTACAACTCGTCATGAACTTGATGCTTAATTCTAATATTATAATTGAACCCTGTGACATTAGATGATTTAATATGCATTTTGTGAATACATTGACTTCCTAAATTGATCTTGCATCTTTGGATATGGAATTGCATGATGGTTGCTTGTAAATATGACCTTGTTGAGCATTGATATGCCTTGAATGACCACGACACCTTATCCAAGCACAACATGAACACTTATGCATAACCACGATCATGTTGAGCAATGCCGTGCGTCTTGTTTGGTTCATATAGAGTCTAAAGTCTGGGCTTCTGTATGTCTTGTCACAGAGTTTGGTGGTGCCGGTGGGCCCGAGGTTTAGAGTGTTTGGCCCTTCACACTCTCAGACTCTACTTTCACGAGGTGAGGTTTAGGATTTTGTGTAGTTAAGCGACCTATGACCTTAATATGATGGTTTCAATCCTTGCATGCGGTTATATACTATGTGTGATTAAACATGTGTTGGATATGATATGATTATGACCTTGTGGACCATCCTTGGTTTTGAAGAAAAATTAAGTATTAAGGCATATGTAAGCTATTTTGGAAAACTCTGATATGTTATGATTCTATAGCGAGTTGCCATGAAATATTGGTATCTGTATGTATGTATGTTTGTGGATCCGAGGAGCTATGGGTAAGGAGCCCCCGGGACGGTTAGGGCCGTCGGGGATATACCTGTGCGTAGTTCCATTTGAGATATCAGGGCGATGAGGGAGGCGGGATATCTTGAGCCTTCGGTGTACAGCCGGGGAGGACTCTTGTGGGTTCGCTACCCCTTGAGGGTGTGTATGTATGTTATTGATGGTTAGGGCCAACGCGTGGCTCTTCCATCATTGGAGTAGAGGATGGATTGATTCTGCTTTATGTTCCGTTCAGTTATGAGGAGTAAAGGTTGGAAGCCCGTACTCGCCGGGTATATGTTATGAATGCATGGGATTTGTGAAACGGGATAGGCTTCTCTAAACGGTTTTCCAAACTTATACTATTTTGGGTATTTCTACTGTTCTGGCGTGCAAAACCCTAATCCCGGTTCATGAGTCAACTCTTATGATATGTGTTGTGCTCTACATATATATATTGTGGGTGTGCGTTAGCCCCCTCACTCAGTCAGTTGACTGACACCTCATTTTATCTTTTAGTTTGCAGGATTCTTTTGGCTTGAGCTAGGCGGAAGTGAGTCTTCGGAGTCACACTTGTCAGTCTAGTAGGTGTTAGGATGCATTTGTCGCATACTTTACTTATGTTATGTATTTATGTTTCACACTTGCAGATTATGTTTATGTTCTACTTAGACCTAAACCCGTGTGGGGTTAGTAAGCTAGTATTTGGATGTTATTAAATATTGTTGATACTTATGCTGTTTATTATGTTGGATTATGAATTGACATTTGGGATTAGGTATTTATGCTAGTTGAACCCGTCACCTGCTTTGCATGTTTTGTTTTAAATGCTTCCGCTATCTATTGTTGTTGGTTTTAATTGCTTCCGCACTCTGAGTTTGTCAAGTTAGATCCGCCTAGCCTAGTGCGTGAGTTGGTCTCCCGTTCGCTATGATTCGGATTCGGGCATGGACTTCCTATTTCATGACCGAATCTGAGTCCTAGTGCGGGGGATGTGGTATCCTCCGACTGGGGTGCTACAGGCAAAAACGAGGGTCAGAAACCCTTAAACAGATTTTGCAAAATACAAGTTACAAATGTAAAGGGGCAATTAGTATTCCTATCTACAACTTAGCGCCCTAATAATATAACCATCTTTCTCCATATCACGAGCGGGAGGGTTGTCAAGATAATGCGGGTCATTTGTGAGACCGCAGAGGAACATGAGCTCCGCATCGTCTATCCAGTCTTTGGCTTGAATCAAATGGCCCTCGTCCCTCAATGCCTCCGCCAAACTCTTGGCCCAATCCTTCGGGAAGACGGGTTCCAGGCGATTTGAGATCCATTCTGACGACACCCCAAAACCTTCATCTGTAGGGGCCTCGACAAATATGAACTTCTCCTTCCAGTTTGGGCTGTAAGTGCTGGAGGGAGAGTTGACTAACTTCAAATGGGCCTTCGCTTGAATGTAAAAGAAGAAGCCCGCCTCAGGTGACGAGCGTGATGAGCTGACCACCTGCAGAAGAGCGTTAAAATTCCTCAAGAAGGGCTCGTAACCGACGCATCTCATGAGAATGATGAAGCTTGTTATCAGTGCGAGGCCATTGGGCACGATTTGTGAGGGGCAGAGACCCAGACCATTCAGAATATGTGCCACTGGGATTGGAATCGGGAACCTCAAGCCCCCAGAACTGACGGCATCCATGTAGACCGCCATCTCACCGGGCGGCGGACGATTGGCACGCTCGTAGTCAGCAGGGATCCTCCATGAGAAGCGTTCATCCCAGTAAATTGGTGCCAGCATTGTTTTCACCTCTCCCAAAGTGATGGTACTGGGAGTTTCATCTGGGGTACGCTCGGTCGCTTGCATGCCCGAGCTTTCGCCCTCGTTGGGCCCCTTGGCCTTCTTGGTTTTCTTGATTCTTTTGCCCTTTCCTTTGTCGCGGACTCTTTCGGAAGGCCCCGCTATTTCCTCGGCTTCCGGCGCCGGAGCTGCAATTGCCACTGTCATGGTATGATAGTGAGGGTGAGTCGCACTCTCAGTTATTGGGAGAGTCACCCCCTGCCTCTCCGCCTCCATTGCTAAATCCATCTCTTCGAAGAAATGCTCTACCCCACCTGGGTTTCTCTCATCCATGGCCATAACGGCCGCCCCCAACTCTTCGTCTCTAGGGGAACCCGGGGAAGATGAATTCTGGGTGGCTATCTCTTCAACTTCACGGGCAAATTCTTCTGCGTGATGTTCGGCCAAAGTGGTGTTGAGATTCGGAAGGGATATGTTGGTTTTAGAAGAGGAGGATTTTCGGAGAAATCGGGATTTCTGGGGAAATAAAACCAGAGAGGCTACTCAATCCTAATTATGGTCCTAAGGTTAGCAAATTTAGAAAGTTTCACCGAAAATTACCTTGAAATTTCTGGAAAAAGCTTGAAGGAAGATTGGAATGCTCTGAAACTGGTATGCAAAGAGTTTTTCTGCAAAATGATGCTTTGAAGATTTGTTCGCGTAAAAGATGGAATGGATGCAGAATCCCTTATTTATAGGGATGAGAGTTGGTACGTTTCTGGCAAGAAATTCAAAATTGTAATCATTTCCCGCCTAGGAAACCGTTCACTTTACTGAACCGTCACATACTTCCCAAGACCCACACGCCCCACGCGCATCAGCATTTAATGCTCAGACGCTCCAAGTGGTCAGAATAAAGTACAAAATTTAATGCTGGAACGTTACAAGCGGTCAGATGAAAAGACCGCATTAATGGCGTGACCAGAAGAGTGATTGCACAACACGCCAGGCCTTACACAAGTGCCACGCTCGGAGGATTGTGCTATTTGAATTCTACAGCCCTTATCACTAAGGACTGCAGAATTGGGGGGCAAAATACGCTCGTCTCGCATCCGGACACGTGGCAACTCATGGTGACGACACCTGTCCTCCTGCGACTAAGGTGATTATAAACGAGTGCTCAAGCCCTCAAGCGCCAGCATTCCTCAAAGACACGCGTCAACTCCGTTACGAATACACGTGTATCAACGTTACCGCTCTTTCACAAGCGCCATTTACGCTACATGGCTAATGCTCCAATCAATCAAGGGAGCCCTCTTCGAGCGCTACATTCCCTCAGAGAGGCTTCCCCTCCAACTCATTACACAAGCCTTGGCCCTCATCCCCTAGCGGATTTCTTGGCCTCCAAGGCTTTATGTTGTCACGAGCGCGCTCTTAGGCCCTCGTTACCAACCCCCAAAACGGCTCTCTGACACGCTGTACATGCCCACGCACCTACCACTGTTGCCACCACCACTTTTCATCAGCTTTTGCAGAGAATATTCCTCCTAGGTTTCTCTCGCAATGCCATGTGTTAGGGCAACACTCGGCCAGGACCACACGCGGCAAATGACCAAAGGGTCCCTGACCCTCAACTATATATATGCGAGTTCATCTCCTTCACGGTAAGCAACCTCCATTACTGCAATTCGTACTTAGCTTACACTTTCTCTTTCAGATATTCATTTGACTTGAGCGTCGGAGAGCCAAACTGAGCATCACCCCCAGTTCCCCCAGCTTGGCCTTCTGACTTTCCTGCGTGTTTGTCCTAGCAGGTAGAACCTCCTTCTTTTCCGGCGATCAGCAACTGGTTTCTTCACCCAAACAAATTCTAAAGTGATCGGACTCTGTACCATATTCAGAACCCATCAGTTATTATATTAAACGAGATAGAAAGATTATAACCGCTTTGGTCACTCCTGCAGTTACTTATTTATTTATTCTTTTCATGTATTTTGTTCTCTTCAATTATTTTTATTTTTATTTATTTATTACACCAACAATAATTTCTTGAACTTTTGTTTTTCTCTATCCCACCTCAATCGTTTTTCTTTTCTTTTTTATAAAAAATTATCTTTTTCTTGAACTTTTGTTTTTCTCTATCCCACCTCAATCGTTTTTCTTTTCTTTTTTATAAAAAATTATCTTTTCCACTCATATTTTATGCTATTTATTTATTTATTTATTTATCATAATTTAATAATTATATTAAAAATAATTATAAAATATATATTAATCTGAAAACTAATTTTAATATACTTAAATAATAATATTTTTGTATTTGCACCCAGAACGAGTATGCAGAAGTTATTGATTTGAATAATCTCCACAAAGCTATACTAGTTGGTATTCAATAAAAGAAAATCCCAAAACTAAACACTTTACGAAAATAAAAATATTTTAGTATTTGATATGATTCAGTAAATTGATAACTAATATTGAATTTTCTATATGATGTTTGATGGTTAACGAATTTTTAGGATTGGTTCGTTTTCAACTTATTTGTGAAGTCATGGGCACTCTTGCAATCCGAGTATCCGACTCAATCGAATACCGATCAATATTATGATAAATATATTATATTAATTAATTAATTAGTTATTTTTTTTTAATTAATGTACATACTTTCAAGTGGGATTTGAACTCGCAATAAAGAATGAACCCATTAAATTCTTGAACAGACCGGTGTTGGCTAATTAGTTATTTTCTTTGAACTTTCCACTAATTGCTCAGATATAAAATGCTAACCTCTCCGGTCTCCATTACATTCGTTTGAAACAATAGATTTGAGTTAAAATTATTTAAAGATTCACAAACTCAATCAACATGCACATCACAAGATTTGAAGGTATTTTGATGTAAATTTTGTTGACTAATATAACAACATGCCAATTTAATAGGAAGAAATGTGGAATATCTTTAAAATATTTGCGAATATGGAATAATTAGTGTTTAATTATTTTAGTGCTAAAGTAACCAATATTTATATACTTTACATAAATATTAAAAGTGGAATAGCTCCCATCCACTACTTTTCCCCTAATTACATATTCGCCCCCAAATATTTCATCACCTCTCAGCTCAGCCCCAAATCTCAAGTCCAATCATCGCACTTGCATAGTCTACTAAAGACTTCGCTTTTACCGTCTCCAAAGCAGAAGGAACGTTGGGCACAGGTCAGATCTCTGCCGCTTCTTTAATCTCCATTGTTAAACGCGTGTCACCTTACAATCGGTTTTAGTTTCAATCTTTTTTCTTTTCCCCCCACTGCTTGAAGCTAGTCTTCTGGGATTATAGTGTTTTTGTTGGAGCAATGCAGGGTAGTATCTGATTACAAGGGCTGAATTTCCAACTTTTTTGCTTGGTTAGCATTTGGAGAAATTTGCATAAAGTTTTGAGTTTTAATTTTGTCGATATGTTTGTATGTATGTGGCTAGAGCTGTTGCAATATTAGATTTGCTGTGTGTAACACTATAACTGTTTTCAAGATGCTCGAGTTAATGTTTCTTAATTTTTAAGATTGGTTCGTTGGCGTTTCCGGTTTTTTAATCTTTGATTTTGTGGAGCATGTAGATTTTTGAGTAATTCATATATTTCGAATAACTAGAGAAAGCTTGGCAACGTTCTAGTTATCTGAATTAATGTTCTTGTATGTGTATGCGAATTACTAAGGTGCCTTTGCCTTTGTTGTTGTTTTAATTCCTTTTCCCCTTTGTTTGTCTTGCTTCAATGATGGAATAATTAATGGATCAACATTAAAAAACTCGGGATTTTGTTTTTGTGTTCCAAGAGGCAGCATGGAAAGGATAAAGTTATTTATTGCTATACTTGTAACAGAAGTATGCTCATGTGTGTTGGTTACTTAAGCACTATTGATAGTTTAATAGAGAAATGTAAATCAATAGAAAATGAACCTCAAGAAGTTTAAGTTTGCCATTGAATGTCATTTTATCTTTATGTTACTTGTGTGATGTGTTTAGAAATTTGGAATTTGTGGGCTAATACTAACAAGACAAAAATTAGGAGCGCGGTATCTTATTTGATTTGTTTTTTTGGTCCAGCTACTTGGAGATTCAAGTTGAGCTATAAATATCCGATGCTTGCTTTTGGTTGCTGGGTTGATTCTTTGCGATTAAAGCTCTTAAGGTGAATATACTTATTGGGGTTTTAAGGTTTAGAGAAACGATGAATAAGGAAACTGGTTCTGGTGGTACATCAACACCCAATGGCCCTACTTCACGATTACGTCGGCGCAAAGGTTCCAATGAGGTTAGTTATATTTTCTAGATACAATGAAATGCAGAATACTTTTATAACAGGAATCCTAATCTGAGTACACTATTGCTAATTCCATTCCCATCTCAATCATGTTGCATGGACTAATAGAGTTAAGTACATTTTGAAGCTTGTTTTCATACGGCCATTTAAACCCGGATAAAACAAGGATTAAACTGCCGCCTCATTTTGGTTTTGAGGCTGAGAATTATTTTGGGGAATGTATACTTTCATAGCTCACACTTAGTACTAAAGATATAATTGTGTGGAAGATTATTGTGTCATTGGGTTTAGACATTCCTTTGGTGCTTCTTAATCCTTCCCAATTGGATTTTGTTCTATGAAAGAATCCTATGAACAGTTGATTCCCACGTGATACACTTTGAACCAGAAAAAGTTTGAATTTGAACAAGTTTTCCTAAGTCCATTCATCGACTAAAAACTAATTTAACTTTGGCAGAATAAAGTATAGTTAGTTTGCAAAGTCTCATTTCTTTGATTTTTCCCTCTACTCCAGGTCCTTCCAGAAGCTGATAAAGAACATGGTGGTCGTTTACTTGTCAACGACAGTAACAAGTACAAATCAATGTTAATTCGTGCTTATTCATCTGTTTGGATGATTGGAGGGTTTGCCTTTGTAATTTACATGGGTCACCTCTATATATGGGCCATGATCGTTATTATCCAAATTTTTATGGCTAAGGAGCTGTTCAATTTGCTAAGGAGAGCACATGAGGACACACAGCTCCCTGGTTTTAGGCTCTTAAATTGGTGAGACACTAAGCTTCTTGTTAGCACTCTTGTATTGTTGACATTCTCTTTTTTGTCTTTTTGACACATCTATACTAAAACTTTACTAGTTGCTGAGGTTTTAGTGTGTCAGGCCTCTCTACATGCGAAGAGCCAGTAGCGCTAGGAGTTTAGTTTATGTTACTCTAATTGGCTTGTCAATGATTGTTCTGGTGTTTGTTTGTGTTTTAATTTGTTAAAAACTGGTTATATGATTTACAAATAATCATTTTATGATCTTATTTATGTCCTGCATTACCCATTTAGCGGTTTTTATTTGTTCCCTCAAATAAGATCTTAGAAAGATTGGCTATAGTGAACCTACTTAATCTGGATTTCTAGGAGCATTTTACGAGTGTCTGAAATCTTGAAAGCGTAATGTCATTAATATGTGATTATCTTTTCTATTTGAAGGATCACTTATTGCAGCCATGTTTTACAAAGAACTTCAATGCTCTTCAAATTGAATTTCAGTAAGGGTAATACTCTGGGAGTCCTCCGTCTTAAAGGACCATACTATTGAATTTTGCCAATGGCAATAATATTCACATTCGCTCTTGTCAAACGATTTGTACCATGTAAAGGATGAAATGTGATGTCAAATTATAGCCACTCTTCGATGAAATTTACTGGATTATTTAGCCTGCCCTTGGTTACTAGAACAGCTTGTTTAGATGCATAGAGAGAATCAATTGTCACACGTGAAAGATTAGATAGTTGACTAGAACTTTTTTTTCCTTATAACCAGGTTCTGGACCTTGGACTGGAATTGATCAATAATAGATCATATGCACAGTTATCACCTGCCCACATTATGGTGTTACTATCTTTATCTCTTGTTGGAGTGCTTACTGTTACTTAGTTATTCGTCTCAAAGTTAGTCATAACTAGGGATAATTTTTTCTAACATTACTACATTCTTCTGTTCTCAGGCACTTTTTCTTCACAGCTATGCTATTTGTATATGGTCGCATTCTCAGTCAGAGGCTTGTGAATACTGTTACAACAGACAAATTTTTGTATAAGCTTGTGGGAAGAATCATCAAGTATCATATGGTTACTTGTTATTTCTTATACATTGCAGGTTGGTACAAATAGTTGGTTTTACCTTTTTCCCTTATATGTGGCTTCAGGTATCTAAATGTTAATTACCTCATATAAGTTGTACTTTAGTGGACAGCATTTATTTGTTTTTATATTAAGAAACTTATTTGTAGCTTGCACTCAATATAACAGACACTTTGCTTAAGATTATTGTCTGGTTCCTAGATACTTTGCATGTGGTCATCTATACAGTAATCTTTCGGATGACTATTGTACACGTGAATATCAACATTTATTCTCTTTTCTTGGTGAATTCAGGTTTCGTGTGGTTCATTCTTACACTGAAGAAGAAGATGTACAAGTATCAATTTAGCCAATATGCTTGGACCCATATGATTCTGATTGTGGTGTTTACACAGTCTTCTTTTACTGTGGCAAATATTTTTGAAGGAATTTTCTGGTATGACTGTTTTGGTTTCCCTGATTCTATTGTTAATTGCATTTTTCGCTAGTTATTGTTGCTTGTTTGAATTAGTTTAACTTGATATCAATTTATTCCTTTTGTATGACTTCAAAAGACTTGTGCACTCTCTTAGTATGGTATAAATATTTTTTTGCCATTTTCTGGTTCAGTGAACCAAAAAATAGAATTAACCTCCAAGCTTTATTCCCTTTCTTGGAAGTCATGAATGCTTAAACCTAGCAAGAAAATACTGCAGGTGAAGTCTTTGGTGAATCACGAAGGATATATAGATTTTGCTTCTTGCACAACTTTCATCTAGAAGTTACAGACCAATTTCCTTTTGGGTTAACTATGGACAACCCCACAACCCGCAACCTTAGGGTTGGGGTTGGGGGGTTGGCACATTGCCTCCTAAACTTTGAATTGAATCGGTGTGATTATTTCCCTACCTTTTAAATCTGTGTGTTCGCGCATGGAGGTATTTTTGGTAGAATCGAAGGAGTATTTTGTCCAAATTATTGGTGCGTCTAACTTATTTCTTCAATTTCCAATAATTCCCCTTATCATTTTGAAATTACTCGTGCCCTTAGATTACCAACATCTTACTCTATGAGATTTGTAAAATAATTTTCCGGATTTCAACCCATGTGCAAAAATTGAGAACTTCTCTCAAGAGCTTGAACATTTCTCTTTGCAATCAGAACCAGTTCGAAATTATGAGAAGTGTGTTAGGGATCTTGTAGAGTATGAGGCGGGTAATGTACGGTGCAATGAATTAAAAAAGTTAGAGGGACTTGTGGAACTGAAAAATTAAGTTGATGCAAATAATTGTACCAGAATAATACGTTCAGCGGTTAAAAAGTTTGGGAAAAAATCATGCCTTATTCAAAGGTTAGCCTTTTTCAGTGGCAATGCCCAATCCCCGATCCCAATCCCCCACCCCCAATGATGGGGGTTTATCCGTGATTAACCCTTTCTTTTTGCAGTAAGATTATTATTTGTGTCTCGTTGTGTTTCTTTACCACAAAACACCCTATGTTAGTTGAATTGACGTGGAACCTGCTGATTACATCCTAATATGTAAACTTGTACAAAGAGCTTCAAACAAAGATTAACAACAATGCAGGTTCCTTCTTCCAGCATCACTAATCGTCATCAACGACATTGCTGCTTACATTTTTGGGTTCTTTTTTGGGAGAACACCATTAATCAAACTCTCACCAAAGAAAACCTGGGAGGGTTTTATTGGAGCTTCTGTTACCACTATGATATCTGCCTTTCTGGTGAGCCAATTATCAATTTATAATTAGAAATATCTAAAAGAATGAACGATCTATTTATAAGATGGACGTCTTATATTTAGCTATCAAGATTTAATTTGGTCCCTTTAAGCTTATGTACCCTTTATTGGGTGATTCCAGTGGAGCCTCCAAAATATTTCTGTTTTTGTGGTTAACCTAGGTGGTTGAATGTCTTTTTCGTGTCTAAAGCAAATTCACCATGAAGCTAAGGAATAAGATGGCAGTCAATAATCGAGTGGTCCTAAATTTGTCCATAAAATCATTCTCTTTCTTTTGCAGCTGGCAAGTATATTGGGTCAGTTTCAGTGGTTGACATGTCCAAGAACGGTAATTGCCGCATTTCGGTCAATATTCTTTGGTTAGGTAGTTTATTCATCTGTATTGAAGAAAGTAAACTCTTTTGGCTATGTAATTTTATAGGATTTATCAACTGGTTGGCTTCAATGTGACCCCGGTCCTCTGTTTAAGCCAGAGTATTATACTGTCCCAGGGTGGATTTCTGAATGGGTAAGTGCTTTATGTGTTTGATTTCTACTCAGTATTGATCTTGCCATCTAAAAGTATTTTATTGTTAACAAAATTGAATATTTTATGCTCTGAGATAACTGTTCTATGTTGACCATGAATCTTGCCTATTTCCCACTGATTGTATGTTCGAAATTAGAAATAAATGTCAATTGATGATTCTTATCTCTATCAGCCTACGGAAACTTTGTCTTAGCATGCTATACCAGTTTACTCATCTTAACTAGTCTTAATTACTAAAGTTAAACCTGTGTTTTGGCAGTTAAATGGCTAATCTGACACTTGTTTGAAATATGAGGGCTGCAAGTGCCCTTCACTTGATCATGCAGCTAGTTCGATTTTGCATTATACCCTACTCATTTAAAATATGAATTTGGTGTGTCCATGACCTGCATTGTCATCGATGTTTTTGCAGTTTCCTTGGAGAGAGATTCCTATTGCACCTGTTCAGTGGCATGCACTATGTCTTGGTCTCTTTGCATCAATTATAGCGCCTTTTGGAGGCTTTTTCGCCAGTGGCTTTAAAAGAGCTTTCAAAGTCAAGGTTTGGCTTTATTACCCTTTAATCCATGTTTGTATGATGCTCATAATATTATGCTAAAACTGATTCGCTCTCTCTCTGTCTCTTCCTTTCTTTTTTTGCTTGTTATAGGATTTTGGCGATAGCATACCTGGACATGGAGGAATCACTGATAGAATGGATTGCCAGGTGAATTTTAACACAGTTTTGTAATTTTAATCTGAAATGCACGGTTACCTTATTTACTCTCTTTCTCTCTCTGAAGAGTGTTAATACCTGTTCTCTCTTAAACTTCTCTACTTATTGGCAAATGGTTAACGTTCGCCACAATGCAGATGGTGATGGCCGTTTTTGCATACATCTATCACCAATCATTCGTCGTGCCTCAGAGCTTATCGATTGAGATGATCATGGACCAGGTACATATATATATGTGCAGTCATTTCCGAAGCCATCTAAGCCATTTTCTGAACATATATGCACAACACTTCCAATATTCCCGTTGTTACTTGGGTGCAGATATTGATGAACCTTACGTTTGAGGAGCTACGTGCTCTACACATGAAACTCGGGCAGATAATCACGGAGAGGCAGTTTGGAGAATCTTGAATCGGTGCGATGCACTTTCGTAACATCATGTATTCTATTTTTTTGAACTCTTATGTGGTGTATATGTTTTGTCCTTCATTTCTCCGTACTTTTGTGATATTATTTAGCTGCAGGAAAGCCAACCATCCTCTTTTGCTTGTATAGTACTTTTGCTCTTTGAGAAGTGATCATGTTCAAAGGATGTATTGCCAAAATCTGTTTTTTTTTTTTTTTTTTTTTTGTTGTCTGGGTTAATTTGTGTTATCTCGATTTCTTGTCTGGGACGGAGTCATTTGATTGCTGCCATTGCCGTATCTTGTTATGTCCGGCTCTCGGATCAATCACTGTATTAGACTATCATGAGGAAAATTTATATTCTGTAACCTTTTCATGAGGATAAAAAAAGAACCTATCGTTTGGAAAATTGAAAAATAAAATAAAATCTATTTTGTCGGTTGAATTCTAATGTAAATCTCTATTTGATACACAGTTACACACTAAGCACTTCGTTACTGTGCATGTACTCTTTGGAAGCTTGCTTAATGTAGATCTCTATTTTATTTTTTTGGTGGGAAGATCTCTATTTGATACACACTAAGTGCAATCCTCTACTGGGACTCTCCGGGATCCCGAGTTTGAATTCCATTTGGGGGAGTGTTGAAAAAAAAAAAAAAAAAATTTAATCCTGTTCTAGGACTCTTTGTTAATGTTTGTGTACTCTTTGGAAGCTTACCGTTGTGCAAACTCCCAAACTCGAGTTGGACTGTGTATAGTCTTTGAAGTTTGCCGGGCATGCAAACTCCCAAACTCGAGTTGAGTTATTTGTTCGTGAGTCTAGTCATGTGTCTTGAGAACGTGACCCCATCATTAAAGGTCATGTTTTTCCGATGTCCAAATCCGTTCCTATCATCTTCTCCACAATTTCAAAACTCCAAACCATATGTAAGAGCAAATTACATTTTTGGTCCCATACGATTGGACGATTTGCAATTTTGGTCCCGTAGGTTTCAATTTGTGACAATTTTTGTCCCAACCGTCAATTATTGGACGGAAACCGTTAAACGCATGAGCTGTAAAAAATTTAAATAAAATATTTGACAAAAAAACACCCATAAAGGTAGTTGTAGTCCAATGGTTGCGAGCCAACTTCTCCTATGCGAGGTCCAGGGTTCAAAACCCAAGCGATACAATTTTTTTTCTTCAAAAATTATTATGTTAAAATATAAATAAAATTTAATAATAATACAATATAAATATATTATGTTAAAATATTTTTTAAGTTAAATATTATTTAATAAATATATATGTTTTAACATAATAATATATTTTTATATAATATAAAAATACATAATATTTAATATATATATAGTATATAAATATTATTTTTTATAAATACATAATATACATTTTATACGTATATATATTATATATTATATATATTAATATTATATATATCATAGCTTAAAATTATATTTATATTATTAATATATATATATATCATAGCTTAAAATTATATTAATATTAATGTATATTTATATTTTAACATAATAATATATTATATAAATATATAATATACACTTTATACGTATATACATAATATACATATATACATTTTATACGTATATACGTATTATTATGTTAAAATATAAATATAATATATTATTATGTTCAAATATTTTTTTAAGCTATAATTATTATGTTGAAATATAAATAAATTTAAATAATAATATAATATAAATATATTATTATGTTAAAATATAAATATAATATATTATTATGTTAAAATATAAATATACATTAATATTAATATAATTTTAGCTATGTATATACGTATATACATTTTATACGTATATACATATTATTATGTTAAAATATAAATATAATATATTATTATGTTCAAATATTTTTTTAAGCTATAATTATTTTGTTAAAACATAAATAAATTTAAATAATAATATAATATAAATATATTATTATGTTAAAATATAAATATACATTAATATTAATATAATTTTAAGCTATGATATATATAATATTAATAATTTATAATATATATACGTGTAAAATGTATAACACGTATATATATATGTAACGCCCCGGTTTTTATTTATTAATATCTTATGCCTCAAATAATTTTATAAATTATAATTTATAATATTTTCATGAAATTCATATTAAACTTATAATTTATCTCAAAACTTGAAAATGTTTATTTCGTGAATTAATTACCGAAAATGATTTAATTGTCAATTTGGCCCTATATAGCCATTCTTTTAAAATTTAGGGACCAAATTGCTTGAAACCTTTGGGGACTAAAGTGATCACCTTCCAAACTTGATATCCTTAATTGTTTAACTTAAATAACTTGGAGGGTTTAATTGCAAATATTACATATTTTCCCAAATATCACGTTATATGCTTCCTTGATCATTTGCTTCCAAATTCACCAACATATCCACCTTTCTTGCTCTCGGTTCTTCACGTGGAAAAGGGGGGAGAAGAGATTTCATCAAATCATCCAAGTTATTCAAGGAAATCCAAGCTTTTGAGCTCAAGCATCCATCATCATCTTCTCCATTCATTTCTTTACCTTCAAGAGCATGTAAGTGGATACATATGGTCTCTTGAGCATCTTTGTAGGAGCTAGGGTTTGGGATTTATATGCTAGATGGATGATTGGTAGATGGAAGCATGATTGTGTGATCATTTCATGAATTATGGCATGAAGTATAGCTTGAATTCTTGAATATTTAGCTTGAATGATCAAGTATGATCATGAGTGTGAAATCATGAATTCTTGATGATCTTGTGTGTTTTGAGTGTTTAAGTGTTATGATATTATTTCTTGAACCTATATGCATCATATTTCCAGAAAAACATGAATTGGTTGATTGAAAATGGATTTTTGGTTGCTTTGTTATGCTTTCCCGTAGCTCTCCCCTGTTTTTCTCTGTTCTTCATATTTGCAGAAACAGGGAACGGCCGTTCCCAGCCTTAAGGCATTGTGGGAACGGGCGTTCCCACCTTTTCAAATAATATGGGCGGCCGAGCATGGGAACGGCCGTTCCCAGTTTGGCCTTGTGTCGGAAGGGCCGTTCCCAGCTTCCGCGCATTTTAAAAAGGGGAAATCGTTGGCGCGCTTTTGGGGGTAATGGGAACGACCGTTCCCATTTTCAAAGGGAACCGGAACGGCCGTTCCCACCTGAAATGCAGAACAAAATATTCTGTATAAAATTACATTTTTAGCCCCTCGATCCAACGACTTCTTTGACCCCGAATTGCTGTAATATGTGCTAATATGATGTGAAACAACATGTTATCATACCACATTGCATTTTCGTGGTCATCTCGATACATTTCCGCCGTTCGTCACTTTTTGGGCATTTTAGGTCATGTCTCATGTATAAGTGTCGTGTTTGCACAGGTCACGAGGGTAGGGACGAGGAGCAAGCCCCGTAGGCCGTGCCTACTTGTCTTTGTCGGTATAGGTGAGGTTTAATTGTTAGTTACATAGAACCCGTATACCCCTTATGTGATATTCTGGCCAAAATAGTATTTACGGTTATACTTTATATAAATCATTGATCATTTCAAGCCAGGTTCAAGTAAGCAAGCAAGCAAGCAAGTCAGGTATTGTTTCATGCATGTTTAGGCGAGTAGCATGACGGTTACGTTTGGGCCCGAGGGTAGTGACTAGAGCCAACCGGGAAAGCAAGGGCTGACGGGTAACTCTGGCGCTATTCTCATCACACTAGGGGTCACCCCTGAATCCACTAGGAGATTAGTGGAGGAAGGAGCTCCGGGCTTAGGGATTCATGTACCCTCTACTCAATGAGATTGGATGTTGGGGCCTTGCAATCCCTTCATCAAACCGGAGGGAAAAGGAGACTGGGGACGAGTCCGGCACCACGGATGCGCCTCGGGTTATTGCATGATTGTCATTTCATGAATGTGTTATATGAATACACTATCGCACGATCGCACAATAAGTGAATTGCATGATCACCTATTGAATATTAAACAAGCAAGCATGTTCATGTACCTTTGGAGTAAGGTTGGAGATCGCCCTCACTCGCCGGGGCCATGTATTGATTGATTGCATGAAACGATCCAGTAATTAATATTGGTAGTTGTAATCTCGGGCGAGTCTCTATTATTGTGAACGTATAATGTTTTAATTATAAAACCTTACCCGAGGTTATAACTTGCATGTGATTGCGCTAATATATATTTATGCCCCTCACTCAGTCTTCGGTAGACTGATACTTCACCTTTCAGGTACTTGAGAGCCGGTCGTGCTAGGCGGGAGTCTGGTCCAGTCTTGCATTGTCGAGTCTATCAGTGTACCATCATGTATATATTTTACTACTTCTCATGTCATGTCTATTGTTATCACATTTTGAATACTTGATCATGTATAAGAGATGATAATGTATTGATAGTTAGTTGGGTATCTATACGTATCTATCTGATAAATATGGTACCTATATGTATTTATGAGTTAATGCTTCCGCTTTTAATTGTTATGTATCGGTTTTATATTGCCTTGGGGTTTAGTCCCGCCTAGCTCGTCTTTCCTTTTCTTTGTCACCCGTTCGCTATAGGTTAGTTCATGTACGGATTGTCCATTTCGTATGTGGATCGGCCTATAGTGCGGGGGTGTGGTACCTCCACGTGTCCGGGGTGCTACAATATATATATTAAATAATATTATAGCTTAAAAAATATTTAAACATAATAATATATTTAATATTAATATAATACAAATATATTATTGTGTTAAAATATAATAGAAATATATTATTATGTTAACATATTAATGTATATAATATATAGTACATATAATATACAAATATATATTATAACTTAAAAAATATATTTTGACATAATAATATATTATATCTTTATTTTAACATAATAATATACTTATATTATATTATTATTAAAATTTATTAATATTTTAACCAAATAATTATTTGAACAAAAAATGTGGTGGTTGGGTTATATAATATATAGTACATATAATATACAAATATATATTATAACTTAAAAAATATATTTTGACATAATAATATATTATATCTTTATTTTAACATAATAATATACTTATATTATATTATTATTAAAATTTATTAATATTTTAACCAAATAATTATTTGAACAAAAAATGTGGTGGTTGGGTTTTGAACACTGGACCTCGCGTAAGAGGAGCTGGCTCATGACCGTTGGGCTACAGTTGCCTTTATGGTTTTTTTTTGTCAAATATTTTATTTGACTTTTCGCTTGCGCATGCGTTTAACGGTTTCCATCCAATAATTGACGGTTGGGACCAAAATTGTCACAAATTGAAACCTACGGGACCAAAATTGTCACTTTTTAAAACAATGGGACCAAAATTGCAAATCGCCAAATCCTATGGGACCAAAAATGTAATTTGCTCTATATGTAATTTTTGGCATTTTCCTCATAAGTTTTTAGGACGAATTACATCTAAATACTCTTAAGTTTGGCCTAATTATAATGCAGTCCCTATTCTTTCAATTATTACTATAAGTCCTTGAAGTATGATTTCAAACTGAGGTTCATAAATGCCGTTAGGGTTCTCAGGTACCAATATATAATTTCAACTTAATATAAAGATCATTTTGTAATATAATAAAAAAAAATGAGGGATAAATTTGTAATTTTTAGCTAAATTTAAATTAGGTCATTTAGGGACCTCAGATGGAAGCTTAACGACGTTTAGGGACCTCAGACGAAAACAATACCTTAGGAACTATATGGTAATAATCGAAAGAATAGAGACTACTTTGTAATCAGGCTAAACTTGAGGGCTCAAATGTAATTCTTCCAAGTTTTTATTACATTTATATAAATAAAATAAGAAATACAATAATTTCCTTTCTTGTAGGTGAGCTATAAATTCAATAGTTGACTCGTACCCAACATAGACCTTTTCATTGTAGCTTTCAAGACTCTCTCTCTCCAATGTCATCACCACCAGCTCCACCGGCGGCGGCCGCCCCCAGCTCCGCCGTGCTCCGCCCCTGGGGGCAGTTCCTCGACGTCGCAGCTCTCAGCCTCCCCGTCTCCCTCTCGGAGTCCTCCTACCGCGTAACCCAGAACCTCCGCTATTTCCTCGCCAACTACACCGTCCTCACTCTCTCCATCTTCCTCCTAACCCTACTCACCCGCCCACTCTCCCTCATACTCTTCCTCTGCATCTCCGCCGCCTGGATATACTTCGTCTTCTCGCGCGACGAACCCGTCACCGTCCTCGATTACGATGTCGATCAGAAGATAATCATGGGGTTTCTCTTCGTGATGACTCTGGTTTGCCTTTTCTGGACGCATCTCTGGCTCAGGCTCTTCGTCGCCTTCATCGTCGGAGCTCTCGTCGCGGTTCTCCATGGAGTTTTGAGGGCGCCGGAAGATTCGCTGGGAGATTCCCCCTACGGTGCGTTGCTAAACGTTGTTGATGATCCTAGAGGCGAATACGCCAGTGTTTGAAAAGGGGAAATTAGGGTTTCTGATTGTTTTGGGGGAATTTTTTTTTTAATTGTAGCTACGATTTACGAATTGCAGTTTTTACTGTTGCCATTGTTGTGATCACGAATGTTGGATTAATTGCAAGATTGGATTTTGGGTCACATCATTGGATTCAAAGTGTCTTCTTGTATTTGGATTGATCGTATCTGCTTTCTTGTTTGTTTCATTGCAAGCTGGAGATTTGTTCATTGCTGTGATCTTAACTGCATTGGAATTCAGTTTGGTTTTACAGTCCATTTTCTTCTTGAGATTGAAGGGATTAGATGAACTCATATATAAATCTCAAGCTAAATGATACAATTAACTATAACACATCAGTTTGCAAGAACACTGAAGAAATTTACAGTTACCATAACAAAAGAAGTTGCAAACCTCAAACCTGTACATATCTAGAAAATGTACCTACTTCCTGTTTGTTAATCGGTCAGTTTATCTATGAAACTTGCCGTCATCTGTTGCGATATCAAGAAACGAGGCCTTTGTGTCGGGTCATCTGTCATGATATCAAGAAACGAGTTTTTTTTTTTTCGGGTCATCTGTTACGAAATCAAGAAACGAGGCCTTTGTGTCGAGCATAGCCGATTATGAGTATAAAAATGATGATACAAGCAGCCCCTGTTACGATACATACCTGGAGGAAAATTAAACAGATTTAATCGAATGAATTACACCGAAGATTACGTGAACAGGGATTACTTGCTGACCCATTTAAACATGTATCCGTGATGTTCGTTCCAAGAAAACGGAATATTCATTCCGAATATTGCAGCCACCAATGAATAAACTGCTAAGCTCACATTTGCAGTGCTCATAAATAGCTCTAACTGCATCCACAGAGGTAGAGAATCATAAATTAAGATAAGTTTTTGAACTAAGGAATGTGGTACTGCATAATACAAACCTGAATTAGCTGATTTCGATAGTTGTCGAGCTGAATATTGATGTAATCTTCCGTATTATCAATGTATTCGCGCAACTAGAGATGCCATCGAGAACAGAAAAAACTAAAAATTAAGATAAGTTTTTGTCAGATTTAGTTTAACTAATGTACTTTACATACCGTGATCAGTTTGTTGAAGGTGCCATCAATTTGCATGAAGTAAGACTGCAATAAGAAACATCCACTATGTAAATACCGAGTCCCCTACCATGTGAACATGATATGATCTATGATTGCAAACTAGTCTAACCTGTTCGACGAAGGCTCGAGCTCGAGCTCGAGCTTTTATTTTCAAAATAGTTTAGGTCTAAATTACATCTAGCCCCCCTGTAGTTGCATTGTTACACTTGGACCCCCTTTGATTGGAAATTACACTTTCACCCCTTGCAATTTATATGTTTTTCCATTAACAAATTTATATATAATACTGATAACTTATAAAATTGAATCATTGACACTATTGACGCCTCAAATTGATACTTATGTAATCACCGACACCACTAAGACTTCAAAAAATGACCCGTATTAAACAAATTGATGATGCTCAATCTAACCAAAATTAATATTAAATCTTCTGCAACTTTTTGAAGGTGTAAAACTTACGGTGGAAATGGTGAAATACCCCCAATAATACACATTAAAATCTTAACGAAAAATATTTTTCACTAACAGAGGCGAACAAATGGGGTGTTTATAATCTATTAGCAAATCATAAGGAGTGAAAGTGTAATATCTGAAACCAAAGCAGGTCCAAGTATAATTACGCCCAATTACAAGGGTCTATATGTAATTTAACCGATATTTTATGTATATATAAATACAAATAGTATATCAATAACTGAAAATATTGGAATTTCAAGCTCTGCAGCCCTATTTTTCTGGGCTGTCATTTATGATCGAATTTTGTACCTCAAGTAGCATTTCGAGTTCCTCAACATCATTTCCTTCGGCATGTACTGTTGCAATACTTGATGTCTTACTAAGTTTAGAAATCTTGGAGGCTATAGGTGATCCATGAAAATAACCGGCAGGGATGGAGCCACTCGTAGGTGAAGCTCCAGCTAGTTTCCTAGACAAGTAAAGGTCCGCCATGTCATCATCGTCATCCAAAAGCTGTTCTAGCTCGTCTTTCACCTGCGCCAACATGGTGGAATCAAACCATTGTCTACATAGTGACGGATAATACACTGACATACCCTGAGGTTTGGCCTAATTACACAAACTTCCCCTGAGAGTTGTCCTAATTACACAAACTTCCTTTGAGGTTTGAGAAATTACAGAAAATTCCTCTGTAAAACATGTACATAAGTACATTACATCTAAATTTTTATAAAATACCCTATTTTGCACTCGGCACTTACTGATTAGTATTTGATTTTAAATCCATGGTTATAATAGCATGCCTTAAGTTAAACCTCAGGATATGACTCGGGGAAGTTTTTGTAATTTCTAAAATATCAAGGGAAGCCGGAAGGTGAAAGTTGTGTAAATAATAGTCCTGACTCCTGTGCGCATGATTCCTAGCTTTTCTAAATGAAGTGACAGAAAAATAGCTTATATGCATTGAAATATATGGAGCAAAAGTGATACTCCTAATAGATTAAAGAATGCCACCTTTTGCACACGGGCGGTTAACCTCGTCATTTGACTCTTTAACTTGCGTACTCGATCCAAATTTTTGCTACTAATCTGCAAACAAATACAAAACAAATGATATACAATATGCATGAACTTGAAAATATTTTATAGGAATATATAGAGAACAAATAGAAAAGTACAAAGAAAGAAAGGAAAATGAACCTTTGATGTAAGCATGTCTAGAGCTGGGTAAACAGCAGATTCCAGCTCGATTGTGCGAGCAGAAAGGTAACTACAAATGGCTTCCAATGCTACCTCCAGGGCTCGAAACTCAAACGGAGAGCCTGCAAATCATAATATAATGTTAACCATAATGAGTTATTTAGATGGTGGTAAATTATTGAGGAAGAACAACAGAAGATAGATTACTACGAAAATATGAAGATAATAACGAAGTAGTATATACCATCTTCTGTGTCAACAGCATTCTGCACAGCCAAATTTCCATCCACATCCTCTTTCTTATGATTCACTTTTAGTGGTATCAGCCGCCTTCGAAGATCCTCCACAACTGGAACAATGTTATCATCTAAAGGATCACGAAGCAACACCTAACCAATAAAACGTCGAAATCAAGGACTGATTGGTGGACTTTTTTAACCTTTTTCCTCATTGAATTCAAACACAAGTTATTGAACAAGCATCAAATCAATATGCTATACATTCAAGAATGGCTACTTATAATGATCAAGAAAGCAATTCAAATATCCACCAACTACTTTTCAACCTTTGAGAATCTTATGAAAGATCAATCTTTATGATTCTAAAAAGCTCACCTCTTCAGACGTAATGATAGCCTTGATATGCTGTCACACAAAAGAAAACAAGTTAGTACATGAATCTTCCGAAAATTCTAGTCCAAACCGGCCCGGCCTAACCCTAACAATCCTCACTCGTTTCAACAATCCATTACTAAATTCTTCATCTTTTCTCAAGAAAACAAAAACACAATAACTGAACTGTCATCAGAAGAACTTGCTAAAGAAAGAACTTCAGATAAAGGTTTGAAAACCAACATGAATCCTCAAACAACTTCAAAATGCTTACCTCCAAATTGAGAACAATGGCTTTCTCACGTCCGAGGATGGTGGAGGGATACGACAAAAGGGGGTCGAGAATGCGAAGATCACGCGCGTGTATCTTCACGCGGTGCATGATTGCGTATTTATCGACATCCAACACATTTTCTTTGCCGGAAGAATCCATCAGAACCCAGTTTCTCGAACCACCACACTTCTTCTTGAACCCTCCGACGGCGTTCGCAGGATCCGCCGCCACAACGCCGCCGCATTTCTCAAAAACCATTACTTAGAAGACAGAAATAGAAAGAAAAAAAAAAGCACGAGAATTTCTCCCAAATTAACGGGTATCTATCTGCATGTAATTGAGTTCCTCAAAGAACCCAGAAATTCTATGGCAGGGATTACTCTTCTTTTGCTCGTAATCTCTCTCAAACTTGAAATTCTTCTGTATGCTCGTAATCTCTCCGAAAAAGAAAACAATGGGACCTGGGAATTCCTCCTCAGTTTCTCCAAGGTGGTAGTTAATCTTTGTCTCTTTCGTTTTGTTTTTCTTGCTTTGTAGTCCAATTGTGTTTGTTTTTGAGGAAAAATGGTTGAAATGAGAGGATAAAGCAACGAATCCCTGAATTTGTCCGCCAAAAAAGGGGGAAAGGGTGGTGGTGGATTTTGGCAATAGAGGGGGTGGCATTGCCATTTTTGTGCATGAAATCAAGAAATGGCCTTTCAGAAAGGAAGTGCATAAAGATTTGATTTTTATGGTAATTTTGGTAATGGCGTGGGACATAGGAAAAAGAAAGAGAACAAAAATTTACTTTATAAGTTTATATGAAATAAATTATGAATAAAGTTAGCTTGAATTGTATGCAAATGGGGCGTGTGGTGGGGGTGCATTACATATATAATTTTACTTTAAAAATTTTGGAACCTTGACATTTCTACAACTTTTCAATTCTTGAAAATATGAGAGACATGCATCAAGTATTATCTTCAACTAAAAGTCTAAAATATATCTTTTACTCATGAAGCATTTGTTTGTGGTTTACTAATGTATGTATGTTCCTAAAACATTGAAATTGCTCATGTGCCATGCGTTTTACACAAATTTTGGTTTGGGTATTTTAGGAGAGAAATGTTAGCCTTTTGGAACGTGACTGGAACTAAAGGTTGGAATTATGTGTTTTTGATTAATGACTATTTTATGAGGTTTCAAATTAATTACACTTAAATTATCTTAATCTATGATTATGTTGTCTCTAACATTCAAATGCAAGATTAGTGGATGACCATTGAAAGTGGGTTGCACACTTTAGCTTCCTTGGGACATGTGCATTTCAAATATTCAAATGAAAGCTAAGGTCACTAACGGCTATATTGGTGTCTCCATATCTAGAGCACAAGTCTCAACATTTTGGAGTGATTCTTTTTTACAAGCTCCCTTCTTGCTACTACTTTGTGTACACCTTTATAGTTGTGTGTGTTAGTGAAGAAAAGCTTGGGAGTCCAGGTTCTGATTCAATTTGTTCCACTCTGTTGTACAGAGCTGTTATGCTCTTTTGTATCTTCTGGTTTATAAATCTTAAGTTTGATAACTTAGGTAGAGGATTAATCTCTTTAGCTCGTGTTTTACACAGCTCTAGGGGCCAAACCTCTCTAAATCATCTTGTGCTTCATTTCTATATCTTTGCTGCTGACAGGTACAAATCAATGATGTTGATATCACACCACGCTCAAATTCTAACAAGAAAGATGCAAATTTCTAATCTTGTTTGGTTCGCAAGTTGACAAGGAAGTTGTTTTTCCACGACTTTCTATTTGGTTGTTCAATGAGCAATAATAGAAAAGAAATTTGATCAAAGTGTTTTCCGATATCCTGATTTAAATTTATGTTTATGTTTATTAATTTTTGTTTTAAGGGAACCGGCTGAAGACCGTAGGGAGTTTAACGAGGCCCCATCTCATAGATAAATCAACCAACATCTAAGTAAAAATACAATTGTTCATGATTCAGGGACTAAACATATTGAAGTGCCCAAACATAGCGAAAGCAATTAAACAATTCATTCTGTAGGCAAATATTATCAAAACTACCCCTCCTGCTAGCAGACTTCATAGGAGCATCAATTGGTTTCTTTAAGAAGCGCCCAATCTTCCGGGCAAAAAAGACAACCGTCAAGGCGATGCTTGTCTGGCAACCAATGTTCGCGTTCATATCTACAGCGTCCGTGCGATGCTAGGTTGATAACTAACAGTTTGAACAAAGTTATAGCCGTCAATTTCCAGATTACGATTACGAACTAGCCGCATTATGTAAAGCGATCGACTTCCTTCCTTTATATGCTGCACTCTTCAATTTCCATGATAAATCCAACCTGTCATGATCATTTCCGTATTGCTGGTAATTTCTGTGTTCAGAATCGCGATGGCCACTTGTGCGTCCATTTCAATCCATAGATTGCTGCAATCCTACAACCATGGATTAATTACTGCCTTGACCTCTGCACTGATGTTTGTCGCACTTCCATCAGCTAAACGCCCACAGAACACTGCCATCCGTATTCAATTTAACCCAACCTTCTCCGGCAAAGTCCACCTTAAGATGATAACAAAAAGTTCCCAGAACACAATGCACATACAAAAATGATCAATAAAACCCTCATTCATGATTCCTTACATTGCCTATACACCAAAAAAAATAAAATACACAATGTAATGATACAACAAACCCTCATTAACTTTTCCACCAAACTTCTATACAAGATTCAGCTCAGCCCTGAACAGCAAGAGCCTGTAAGTGTTCAATAAACACTTGCAGGCTCACATCATCGGTGAAGATGATCTCCGAACCTTCGGCATGACTCGAATTCTGAGTAACAGAAGGATTAAGTTTTGCAAGAAGAAACCTTGCCTGACTGCTGTGCTGATCACACTTGATAAGTTTTGGCACTGGAAATCTTTCGACCGCGAGTTGTTCTGCATTGAGCTCCGGGGCTTCTAGAAACTGTCGTGGCTAGGGACCACGATTAGAGAATTTGTCCCTGTTCTGTGAATGGCGAGTCGGGCCATAATTGAGCTAGGCTGCTGCTTCTTGATCTTTGTGTAGTTAAATGTTGATCTTAACTGCGTTGGGATTCAATCTGGTTTTATGTGTAATTCTTGATTTTGCAGTCCATTTTCTTCTTGAAATTGAAGGGATTATATGAACTCATGTATAAATCTCAAGCAAAATGATACAATACAATGATACATTCAACAAAGTACAAACTATATAACACATCAGTTCACAAGAACACTGAAGAGATTTACAGTTACCATAAGAAAAAGAAGTCGAAAACCTCAAACACGTACACATCTAGAAAAAGTACCAATTTCCTGTTAATCAGTGTCGAATGTTTATGAAACTTGCGGTCACCGATTACGATATCAAGAAACGAGGCTTTTATGTTGGGCCATCTGTTATGATATCAAGAAAGGAGGCCTTTGAGCCAAGCAGAACCGATGATGAGCATAAAAACTATGATAGAAGCAACCCCTGTTACAATGCACACCTGGAGGAAAATTAAACAGATTAAATCACATGAATTGCACAGAAGATTATGTGAACAGAGATTATTGCTGACCCATTTAAACATATATCCATGATGTTCGTTCCACGTAAACCGAAAATTCATTCCGAATATTCCAGTCAACAATGAATAAACCACTAAGGTCATATTTGCAGAGCTCAGAAATAGCTCTAACTGCATCCACAGAGGTAGAGAATCATAACATGAATTGAACTAAGGAATGTGAGATACTGCATAAAACAAACCTGAATCAGTCGGTTTCGATATTTGTCGATCTGAATATTGATGTAATCTTCCGTATTATCAATGTATTCGCTCAGCTAGAGATGTCGTCGAGAAAAAACAAAACTAAAAAATCAAGATAAGTTTTTGTCAGATTTAGTTAAACTAATGTACTTCACATACCGTGAGCAATTTGTTGTGGGATCCATCAATTTGCATGAAGTAAGACTGCAATAAGAAATAGGCACTATGTAAATAGTGAATCCTTCCATTTCAACATAATATGATCTATGATTGCAAACTAATCTAACCTGTTCGTCGAAGGCTCAAGCTCGTATTGTAAATATGCTTTAGGGTAAATTACATCTAAACCCCCTGTAGTTACATGGTTACCCACGGTCCCCTTTGAATTAGAAATTACATTTTCACCCCTCATAATTTGCAACTGGATTGCAAACTCCCCCATTCGTCGGGCTTTAATAGAGATTTAGATGTTTTTCCATTAACAAATTAATATATAACACTGGTAACTTATCAAATGGAACCATCGACACTATTGGAGCCTCAAATTCATACCTGTGGAATCACCGACACCACCAAGACTTCACAAAATGACTCGTATTATAAAACAAATCGGCTCAATCTTACTAAAATTAATATTATATTTTTGTGCAACTGTATAACTTACAAGGGTAATGTGAAATTCCTCCAAAACTACATGTTAAAATCTTAACGAAAATAGTTTTTTTCCGCTAACATAGGCCAAGAAAAGGGAAAATTTGTAATCTATTAGCAAATTATAAGAGTAAAAGTGCAATATTTGAATCCAAAGGAGAGACAAGTGTAAATACGTCTAACTACTGGGATCTCGATGCAATTTATCCGATATTTTGTGTATATATAATTACAAATAGTATATCAATAGACGAAAAATATGGAATTTCAAGCTCTCTAGCCCTTTTCTGGGCCTGTCAATTACGATCAAATTTTGTACCTCAAGTAGCAGTTCGAGTTTCTCAATATCATTTTCTTTGGCACGGACTATTGCAAAACTTGCTGCCTTGGACGTGGAGGCAGCAGAGCTACTCGTAGATGAAGCTCCAGCTAGTTTTCTAGACAAGTAAAGGTCCTCGATGTCATCATCGTCATCCAAAATCTGTTCTAGCTCATCTCTCACCTGCATCAACATGATGGAATAAAACCAAACTTATTGAGGTTTGGCCTATCCACACAAACTTCCTCTGAGGTTTGCGAAATTACAGAAAATTCCCCTGTAAAAAATGTGCATTTCATCTAAGTTTTTATAAATACCCCTTTTCGTACACGGCACTTATCGATTAATATTTGATTTTAAAGATGACTGTAATATCATGCCTTAGTATGAAACAGGGAAGTTTTTGTAATTTCTAGAATATCAGCAGAAGGAAAAGCTATGGGACAAAAGTGATTTTCGCAATAGATTAAAGAACGGCACCTTTTGCACACGGGCGGTTAATCTTGTCAATTGACTCTTTAACTTGCGTACTCGATCTAAATTACAGCAACTAATCTGCAAATAGATACAAAATAAATGATATATAATATACTATACGTGGAACTTCAAAGTATTTTATAGGAATATATACAGAACAAATAAAAGAAAAAGTTACGAAAGAAAAACACACCTTCGTTGTAAGCATGTCTAGAGCTGGGTAAACCGCAGATTCCAGCTCGACTGTGCGAGCAGAAAGGTAACTACAAATGGCTTCCAATGCCACCTCCAGGACTCGAAACTCAAACGGAGAAACTGCAAATCATTATGATGTAAACTACAAAGAGACACTTTGATGGTGGTAAATTATTAAGCAAGAACAAAGAAAAACAGGTTATGGTGAAAACATGAAGATCATTACGAAACAGTAAATACCATCTTCTTCTGCTGTTTCAGCATCATCCTGCTCAGCCGAATTGTCATCCACAATATCGTCTTCCTCACTATTCACATTTAGTGTTTTCAGCCGCCTCCTAAGCTCCTCAACAATCGGAACAACGTCATCATCCGAAGGATTACGAAGCAACACCTAACCAATAAAAACATCGAAATCAATAACTCTTTTTCATTGAATTCAGACACAAGTTATAGAACAAGCATCAAATCAATATGTTATACATTCAAGAAAGGCCACTTATAATGATCAAGGAAGCAATTCAAGTATCCACCAACTACTTTTCAATCTTTAAGAATCTCATGAAGGATCAATCTTTATGAATTTAAAAACCTCACCTCCTCAGCAGTAATGATAGCCTTGATATGCTGTATTACACACAAAAGAAAACAAGTTAGTACAAAAATCTACATTCTTCAACACGGAAATTCTAGTCCAGACTGGCTCGGTCAAGCCCTAACCAATCCTCACTCTTTTCCGACAACCCATTACTAAATTCTTAATCTTTTCTCAAGAAAACGGAAAAAAGATAACTAAATTTGAATCAGAAGAACTTACTCAAAAAAGAACTTAACATGAATCCTGAAACAACTTCAAAATGCATACCTCTAAATTGAGAACAATGGCTTTCTCACGAGCGAGAATGGTGGAGGGATAAGACAAAAGGGGGTCGATAATGCGAAGATCACGCGCATGTATCTTCATGCGGTGCATGATCGCGTATTTATCAACATCCAACACATTTTCTTCGCCAGAAGAATCCATCAGAATCCAGTTTCCCGAACATTTGTTGAACCCTCCGACGGCGTTCGGAGGATCCGCCGCCACAATTCCGCCGCCTTCTCGACCCGACATTTGGTGAAGATATGGCCTGGTGCCTGTTTTAAGTCAACTGCGAGATAATAGAAAAACTGGAGTGGAAAACTTAAAATGTTAATCTAAAAGACTTCTCCAAGTCGATCCAAAGTCGACGACTAAACACTCAACACTTGTATGAACTATGAACTTTACTGAAATTACACAAAACACCAACATTCTATCATCATTCTCAAAAACCATGCATGTGATTGATTACTTAAAGAACCCAGAATTGTAATGAGAGACCCACAGCCTTTATGCAGAGATTACTCTTCTAATTTTGCTCCTAATCTCTCTCAAAAATGGAAATTCCCCTGTTTGCTCGAAATCTCTCTAAAAAATAAAACAATGTAGTAGTTAATGTTTGTCTCTTTCGTTTGGTTTTTCTTACAGTAGTTGTGTTCTGAGTAAAATGGTTGAGATGGAAGGATAAAGCAAAATCCCTGAATTGTCCGCCGGGGGGAGGGAGGCAACGCCATTTATTTACGTGGAATCAAGAAGTGACCTTTGAGACTAAAGGGTTTGGATTTCATGTTTCAAGTTTCTATCTCATTTCTTGTTTTACTTTTATTTTTATATATATATATATTGAAATTATGAGAGAAAATAAAATTAATTGAAATATATAAAAAATTGAAACATTATCTCCTGTCTATTAAAAAACAGTGTGTTTAAATCACATAATCCTTTTATTATATTTAATACACCAACGCTTAATTATTAATTATTATATTTAATGCACCAATACTTAATTTTTGAGAAAATTGCATTTTTGGTCCCATAGGATATAAGTCAATTTTTTTTTGGTCCCATAGTTTTTAAATCGTCCCGCACTTTAAGTTTTTCGACAAATGTAGTCCCAAAGTGAAAATTTTTCAATATTAGTCCCAAAAAATTTGGAAATATATATTTATAATATTTTTCCTTAATTAAAAAATACATGGAAAAATTTAAAAGAATACCAACCACAAGATATGAATTTTATTTTTATAATAAATAATAAATTATTTCATTTATGGCTACTAATTGAAAATAAAATATTGATGTTATTTTTGAATTCTCATTAAATATGTATGGCAATTAATTACTTTTTAATTTTTTAATTAATATTATATTACTCAATAAAATATATATAAATTTTATGTTATTTTCAATTTTAACTAAACCCAAAGTTAATTATTTTAAATAAATACAATGTTATATATATAAGAAATATTTAAATATTATAAATATTAATTATTTTCAATTTTTTATTTTACAATTTTTTAACTAAATGCAATATTGAAGATTATTTTATTAATTATGTTATTATGTATATATTTTTATTTTATAATTTTAAAGTAATACTTATATTTTAAAATGTAATAATTTGTTATTTATTATAAAAATAAAATGCATATCATGTGGTTGTTATTCTTTTAAAATTTTCCTAATATTTGATATGTATTTTTTAATTAAGAAAAAATATTATAAATATATATTTCTAATTTTTTTGGGATAATATTGAATTTTTTTCACTTTGGGACTACATTTGTCGAAAAACTAAAAGTACGGGACGATTTAAAAACTACGGGACCAAAAAAAAATTGACCTATTTCCTATGGGACCAAAAATGCAATTTTCTCTTAATTTTTTATACTGTCGAATTTATTTGTTCCTCGTTTTAAGACGATTTAAAATTTTAATTTTTTTCTTTTAACCAAAAATATATATAAAAAAAAAATGGTGTGTACTAAAACTAATTATGCAAGCATAGGAAGAAGGGAACACAAAATTCCAGAATGCGCTGAGCAAGGATATCTCAACAATGAAGCCATGATAACAAAAGGTTCCCAGAACACAATACACACAAAAATGATCAATAAAACCCTCATTTTGCCTATACACCAAAAAAAATACACAATGTAATGATACAATAATCCCTCATTAACTTATCTATACAAGATTCAGCTCAAGAGACTGTAAGTGTTCAATAAACACTTGCAGGATCACATCATCGGTGAAGATTATCTCCGACCCTTCGGCATGAGTCGAATTCTTAGTAACTGAATGATTAAGTTTTGCTAGAAGAAGCCTTGCCTGACTGCTGTGCTGATCACACTTGATAAGTTTTGGCACTGGAACTCTTTCGGCCACGAGTTGTTCTGCATCGAGCTCCGGGGCTTCTAGAAACTTTCGTGGCTAGGGACCACGATTAGAGAATTTGTCCCTGTTCTGTGAATGGCAAATCGGGCCATAATTGAGCGAGGCTGCTGCTTCTTGATCTTTGTGTAGTTAAATGTTGATCTTAACTGCGTTGGGATTCAATCTGGTTTTATGTGATTCTTGATTTTGCAGTCCATTTTCTTCTTGAAATTGAAGGGATCATATGAACTCATATATAAATCTCAAGCAAAATGATACATTCAACAAAGTACAAACTATATAACACATCAGTTCACAGGAACACTGAAGAAATTTACAGTTACCATAAGAAAAAGAAGTTGAAAACCTCAAACATGTACACATCTAGAAAAAGTACCAATTTCCTGTTAATCAGTGTTGAATGTCTATGAAACATGCGGTCATCTGTTACGATATCAAGAAACGAGGCTTTTATGTTGGTGTATCTGTTATGATATCAAGAAAGGAGGCCTTTGTGCCAAGCAGAGCCGATGATGAGCATAAAAACTATGATAGAAGCAACCCCTGTTACGATGCACACCTGGAGGAAAATTAAACAGATTTAATCAAATGAATTGCAGAGAAGATTATGTGAATAGCTAGGGATTATTTGCTGACCCATTTAAACATGTATCCATGATGTTCGTTCCACGTAAACGGAAAATTCATTCCGAATATTCCAGTCAACAATGAATA
The DNA here is from genome assembly GCA_037501455.1 of Lantana camara. Lineage (NCBI taxonomy): Eukaryota > Viridiplantae > Streptophyta > Magnoliopsida > Lamiales > Verbenaceae > Lantana > Lantana camara. The sequence continues at coordinate 120,208,471 of CM074857.1, forward strand.
AACTGCTAAGCTCATATTTGCAGAGCTCAGAAATAGCTCTAACTGCATCCACAGAGGTAGAGAATCATAACATGAGTTGTTAGTGCAGCTCATATTGAACTAAGGAAAGTGATACTGCATAAAACAAACCTGAATCAGCCGGTTTCGATATTTGTCAATCTGAATATTGATGTAATCTTCCGTATTATCAATGTATTCGCGCAACTAAACATGCCGTTGAGAAAAAACAAAACTAAAAAATCAAGATAAGTTTTTGTCAGATTTAGTTAAACTAATGTACTTCACACACCGTGAGCAATTTGTTGTGGGATCCATCAATTTGCATGAAGTAAGACTGCAATAAGAAATAGGCACTATGTAAATAGTGAGTCTACCATTTCAACATAATATGATCTATGATTGCAAACTAATCTAACATGTTCCTCGAAGGCTCGAGCTCGACCTTTTATTTTCAATATATTTTAAGGTAAATTACATCTAGACCCCCTGTAGTTGCATCGTTACCCTCGGAACCCTTTAATAGAGATTTAACAAATTAATATATAATACATATAACTTATCAAACTGAACCATCAACACTATTGGAGTCTTAAATTGATACTTATGGGATCACCGACAGCATCGAGACTTCACAAAATGACTCGTACAACAAATCGATGAAGCTCAATCTTACTAAAACTAAAATTAAATTTTCTGCAACTTTCTGAAATACCTCAAAAACTATGCATTAAAATCTTAGTGAAAATAGTTAGTTTTCACTAACAGAGGCCAACAAAGGGGATATTTGTAATCTATTAGCAAACCATAAGGAGTGAAAGTGTAATATCTGTATCCAAAGAAGGGCCAACTGTAGATACGCCTAATTACAGGGGTCTCGATGCAATTTAAGAGATATTTTATGTATATATAATTGCAAATATTATATCAATAACTGAAAATTATGGAATTCAAGCTCTCTAGATCTAGCCCTATTTTTCTGGTCCTGTCAATTATGATTAAAATTTGTACCTCAAGTAGCAGTTCGATTTCCTCAACATCATTTTCTTTGGTACGGATTGCTGCCAGAATCTTGGAGCCTATAGTTGATCCGTGAAAGCCACTCATAGGCGAAGCTCCAGCAAGTTTTCTAGACAAGTAAAGGTCCGCCATGTCATCATCGTCATCCAGAAGCTGTTCAAGCTCATCCCTCACCTTCATCAAGATGATAGAATCAAACCAGAACTATCTTAGTAAAGGATAAATTCACTGACATACCCTGAGCGGTTTGGCCAATATACACAAACTTCCCCTGAGGTTTGAGAAATTACAGAAAATTCCCCTGTAAATTTTTATAATACCCTAATTTGTACATGGCGCTTATTGATTAATAATTGATTTTAAAGATGACTACAATAGCATGCCTTAGGACAATCGTCAGGCTATTAAAAAGGGAAGTTTTTGTAATTTCTAGAATATCTGCGGAAGGGAAAAGCTATATATGGAACAAAAGTGATTTTCGGAATAGATTAAAGACTGCCACCTTTTGCACACGGGCGGTTAACCTTGTCAATTGACTCTTTAACTTGCGTACTCGATCTAAATTACGGCTAGTAACCTGCAAATAGATACAAGATAAATGATATATAATATACTATATGTGGAAATTCAAAATATTTTATAGGAATATATAGAGAACAGATAAAGGAAAAAGAAAGAAAGAAAAACACACCTTCGTTGTAAGCATGTCTAGAGCTGGGTAAACAGCACATTCCAGCTCGATTGTGCGAGCGGAAAGGTAACTACAAATGGCTTCCAATGCCACCTCCAGGACTCGAAACTCAAACGGAGAAACTGCAAATCATTATAATGTAAACTACAAAGAGATACTTTGATGGTGGTAAATTATTAAGCAAGAACAAAGAAAGACAGATTACGGTGAAAATATGATCATCATTATGAAACAGTAAATACCATCTTCTGCTGCTGTTTCAGCATCATCCTGCTCAGCCGAATTGTCATCCACAATATCGTCTTCCTCACTATTCACATTTAGTGGTTTCAGCCGCCTCCGAAGCTCCTCAACAATTGGAACAACGTCATCATCCAAAGGATTACGAAGCAACACCTAACCAATAAAAACATCGAAATCAATAACTCTTTTTCATTGAATTCAGACACAAGTTATAGAACAAGCATCAAATCAATATGTTATACTATACATTCAAGAAAGGCCACTTATAATGATCAAGGAAGCAATACAAGTATCCACCAACTACTTTTCAATCTTTAAGAATCTCATGAAGGATCAATCTTTATGAATTTAAAAACCTCACCTCCTCAGCAGTAATGATAGCCTTGATATGCTGTATTACACACAAAAGAAAACAAGTTAGTACAAAAATCTACATTCTGTTAGGAAATAATTTAATAATCCTATTTTTAGAGGGTTTATTGGTCTATTATTTACCAAGTCTTTAAGAAGTTTGTTAATAAGTCTTGTTTCTGCACGTGAGAATTAGTGGATTAGTGGACGTACTTTTCTGGTGGTTTGTTAGGAGTCTTCTTTTATAACATAGTAGTCTCTGTAAGTTTTTCTGAAGTCAATAAACGCAGCATTTTCTGAATTATCAGCTTGTTTTTCCTTCTCTCTTCTATTATAGTATTATTTTTTCTGTAACACATTCTTCAACACCGAAAATTCTAGTCCCGATTGGCTAGGCTGAATCCTAACCAATCCTTAATCTTTTCTCAAGGCAAAGCTTACTGAATTAAAAGAACTTGAGACAAAGGTTTGAAAACCAACATGAATCCTGAAACAACTTCAAAATGCATACCTCTAAATTGACAACAATGGCTTTCTCACGTCCGAGAATGGTGGAGGGGTAAGACAAAAGGGGGTCGAGAATGCGAAGATCACGCGCGTGTATCTTCATGCGGTGCATGATTGCGTATTTATCAACATCCAAAACATTTTCATGGCCAGAAGAATCCATCAGAATCCAGTTTCCCGAGCCAGCATCCTTCTTCTTGTACCCAGCCGACATTTGTTGAAGATCTGGTGCTGGTTGTGAGACAAAAACTGGAGAGGAAAACGTAACTAAAATTGAGAGAATAAAAGATATCCGTTGGGAAGCCTACTATTTATATACCTGAAGTTTTAAGTTTTAACACACATGATTAATGAAAACGTCGTTTCACAATGTAAGCCGGGGCCCTCTCCAAGTGAACTCCAAAGTCAACCACTAAAACCTCAACACTTGTATCAACTTTACTGAAATTACACAAAACACCAACATTCTATCATCATTTTCAGAAGCCATTAGTTAGAAAGCTGAAATTGACAAAAAAAAAAAGAAAGAGCACGAGAATTCCATTCTAAATTAACCGATATATGCATGCCATTGTTTTGACAATAATATCTTTTTAAAACATTAATATTTCTAAACAAATTTTTTACATATAAATACAACTCTAAGATTTATACGTTTGTTTATATTTTTTATTTTTCTACTCCTCATATCTTTTCTTTTTTAGTTCTCTTAGCTTATTTTTCTACTCTGTATAACTTTTCTTTTTTAGTTCTCATAGCTAAAAAAACTGTAATTACAAGGTAAATTTTTCTCTTTTCTTAACTTTTATTAATTTATAAATAAATATATATAAAAAATAATTTTATGTTTCATTAATTATAAATAGTCTTATACAGAATTATAATAATTTTTATATTAATATAATTTATAGTTAAATCATATTATAATACCCAAAAATATTTCAAAACATTTTAGGGTAAATTAGTAACTTTGTAGAAATTAAAAGTGATTATCAACTTTTGAATTATTTTTCTAACTTATTTCCAATTTTTTTTTCTTTTAACCAAAAATATAAATAAAAAATGGTGTGTACTAAAGCTAATTATGCAAGCATAGGAAGAAGGGAACACAATATTCCAGAATGCTGAGCAAGGCAATCTCAACAATGAAGCCATGATAACAAACAGTTTCCCAGAACACAATACACACCCAAAAATGATCAATAAAAGCCTCATTCCTGATTCCTTACATTGCCTATACACCAAAAAAATACACAATGTAATGATACAACAATCCCTCATTAACTCATCCATCAAACTTCTTTACAAGATTCAACTCAGCCCTGCACAGCAAGAGCCTGTAAGTGTTCAATAAACACTTGCAGGCTCACATCATCGGTGAAGACGATCTCCGACCCTTCAGCATGAGTCGAATTCTGAGTAACAGAAGGATTAAGTTTTGCAAGAAGAAACCTTGCCTGACTGCTGTGCTGATCACACTTGATAAGTTTTGGCACTGGAAATCTTTCGGCCACGAGTTGTTCTGCATCGATCTCTGGGGCTTCTAGAAGCTTCTTAAAACTTTCGTGACTAGGGTCCTTGTCGTAGCCGGCCTTTCTCCATTGCGCAATTCTAGAACCGTAGTGAATGACAACGTAAAAGAAGGAATCAAACAGCAAAATCACATCTGGTGAAATGGAGCATACGTCAAGAATAACTGGTATAGGTGGACCATCAAATGAGTATTGGAAAAGAGTAGGTTGGACCATGATCAAAGAATTGACCACACCTTCACGGTTTAGCATGAGACGGAAATAAGCTGTCTCGTCCGGAGTGCTGTTGAAGACATCAATAAATTGGGATCTCCTCAAGTAATACATAAATTGTGGGTATAAAGAGAAATTTGTTGAGAGACGGAAGCTAGATGGATCTTCTTGCACATAATCGCCAAATTTGGTTGCAAACCGTATTAGGGTTTTATCGAGCCATCTTATGACATCTTGAGCAAAATTTGTCTCTGTTCTGTGAATGGCAAGTCGGGCCATAATTGCGGCTGCTGCTTCTTGATCAAATCCTGAAGCGATTTCGGGCGAGTTTTTTCCCACCCATCTTCTTGCAGCTGTAGTTACTCTCTTACGGAGTCCCATATTACTGTATCTGTACTGGGTAATGAACTGTATAAAGAATGCAGAGGTGGGTTGAGCTTTCTGTTCGTTTGCAACTTCAAAGAAGAATGAAATGCATGTTTTGGCACTGAGGGTGCCCAGTTTCCAAACGTAGGTCCCACCTTCGCCGATCACTTTGTCACTCACAGAGTCATTCTTCTTCTGGAGAGAAATGCAAGGTCCGAGGGCTCCGGAGACTTTCACATCTTTTGTTGTCACTATTTCCATGGTTGCATCAAAAAACATCTTTAGATTTCCATCATCATCGCGCTCAAACATGTGCCGTAAACATTTTCTGAATTGTTCCGACTCAAAAGACTCCCCTAACATCATGAAACCGCCAGAGTTTTCAACAGGGGCTTTTAATTCCGCTGCTCCGACCTGATCCAGAGAGCAGGCGAAGAGATCAAGAATGATGGATGAATCGCATATTCTGTGAGATATATGCTTGTAAAACTCGCTGGATTTTTTGTAGTAGGATGCATATCCATTATTTAGCTCCCGGTGAGTTCTAATGGAATAGCTCATGTCTGAGTTGACAATCGTGCCTGGGCCAATAGTAGCAGGTCCTGATGTGAAGACCATCACACGGGAACCAGTATTTATGGAGCATCCTTCTAGAAGTCCAACAGCTACTGATATTGCAACCCCTGTAGACCGTAGAGGGCGATGTCCAGGCTTGACTAAAGGTGAAGGATGGATATCTTCAATTGCTGTCGTGATGTTGAACTCACATTCAGAGATTGGCAACAGAAACCCTTGTTTTTGTACTGCTGATGTTTTTCCAAGAGTGTGCTTCATGTGATGGAGCCCCAGATGGTGCTTGGCCTGCCAATAAAGTAAGCTACAGCTGATTGATATGAAAGCATTGACAAGATTAAAACAAAAATGGGCGACGGAGCAAGTGAAAAATTGTAGGCTCAGTTTAAATTCTCAAATGTTCTTCTGGTCTAATTCAAAAACCATGCACTCACTCCCGCAAAAACATCGACCATAACAAACTAATAATAGGGGAGACGAGCCATGTGGATAATTGAAAAAGAAAAGGGATGTAAGTATTCCTCCTGCAACTCTGCAGCGTCACAAGTGACCAGCCAGCACACGAGCTTTAAGGCTGCTTCTAGACCACAAAGCCAGCTGGAGATAAATTTACCCTGATGCTCTTACTTCTCACAAAACCCATTTAAATGCCTCTTGTTATCAGAACCCCTACCATGACCCTGCACTAGTGAATGCTGAACCAAAAGGATATATCCATAGCCATCCCTTCTGGAACTCATACCATACCGTCGCAGTGAAACACACAACTATTCATGGCTCAATCACAAAAATATAATAACTTATTAGATCCCAAAATACTTCCTCAATTTGATAAGTAACTGGACCGTAGTTATATAGATTTGTTAAAAGGAAAGGGAGAGCGTTTTCCACTCCATCTCTGCAAAGAAACAAGAGACCTGCTAGCATACAAGTTTTAAGACTACTTCATTTTCACCCAACTGCAAAACGAGCTCCAGATAAATCACCCTGATTCTCTTACTTCTCACATCCTCCCTTATAAGCATCTTGTTACCACATTCTCTATATAACCCCACCTCCAATGGTCCAGTCCTAGTGAAAGCTGAACAGAGAGGATATATACATTTACATTCTCTTTGGAACTTATCAGATTTCATACTTCCTCAATTCCAATATATTACCGAATGACTAATTTACAAATTAGAATATGAATATTTGCAATTCATTATCAACATGCTGGATGAACAAACAGATTGCCATCATCTTTCGCCCATTAATCCAACTCTCAGAAGCACCACATAAAGTCTCCGCATAACATAATCTGGCGCTGAAAGTTACCGGCACAATCAATATATACCGTAATATAGTTGTGTTTTCACGGGGGAGGTAATGATTGAGAATGGCAACTATAGATGGTAACTGGAGCAGTATCGAGTTGAAGATCAGAGGTCTCACATGCTTCACTCTGATTTCTTTATGCAAATGAATATTTTAGTAGTGAATTTTTGTGATATAATAAGAGCAATGCTCTAGGTTCCCATTCAAAAAGCAAACAGTATTGTGTAAGCTCCAAAATTTCCAAAGGTTCACGATTCTGAAAAAATCGCCACAGCCATGAATGGTAGGGCATTTACAAAATTGCAACACGGCCAGTTTAGATAAAGGCAAGTGGGTAAGTGAACAGGGCCCATATGAAGAATGTAATGGTGCTAGTTTGATTGATTAGGCGAAGGAATAGTATTAGACCACCAAACACAAAATTAAAGACAAAGGAAAACAGGAAGGGGAACCGAGCACTGAGGAAACTCATAGAAACATGCATACAGGAATTGCTAAATAGGGAAATGGTATTGAATGTAATATTATACAGGACGCCAGGAATTCGGGATGGTAGGCGTCAGAGGAAATGGCTGAACTGGATAGGAGTGTATTTCTTGATGTCAAGAGAGGTTAGCACCACACAGTTATGATTCCATGATTACTAGATCCAAATTTGTGCCATGACGTATGCACTGGTGCGCACAAAGGAAAAATAATGGTTTTAAATGCACAGTGCACGATTCAAGTGAGGAAAGAATTATCAAGTTTTCTGTTTTCGAACAACATTGATCAAATTAGATACAGAAACTAAAACAAATAAAGAAGCGTACAAACTACCAAAGATATAACCTAATGTAACTGATAACCTCATCACAGCAATGTAACTGATATTTGAGAAAATAAGGAGATGTGGCAGCTATTCAATTTTCACAAAATTGAAACAAAATTAACCGAATCTATCTCACAAGGATACTGAAGCATAATGGCAAGTGCTGGTAGAAAAGTTTTATTAGCATAGGAATAAATGACATGTCAGATGCACACCAATTTAAGCTCACATAATGACCAAACGAATCATCCTTAACTTCATTTTACAGAAATTCTTTTGCAGATTCATACCTGTTCAGACGAAACCTCACGCTCGCCATGGAAAATCACAACCCGCAAACACTCAGTGAACCCCAAATCATATACCCTCACCATGGCGTCAAAAACCACCAAACCAACCAAAGCATTCTCCGGCAACTGTGCAATGGTGTGCAGCAGCTCCCTCTTCAGCGCTCCCAGCTCCTCCTCCGACGAGCAACCATCCACAACAAACACAAACGCTGGTCCGATCCCAATACCAGCCCAATCCAAACCTTGCCCAGAGCCCGAATGAGCAGAGATACTCGAGAACGAACTACTATTCGACCTCAAACCCAGCGACCCACTCGCACTCCTAATCGGGCCCGACGCCAAACCCGAGCCACTTCCCGAACCTAAATGATATTCAACGGTGCTGTAGGTGGGGAAGAGCTCCGCCGGGATATTGTTCTCGTTGATATGAGCATAGGATTTAGGGAATATATTCTTCCGGTAGCAGAAAGAGCAAACCCAGATTTTGGATGTGTAATCAATGCGGGAGTAAGGATTCAACACTGCGGCGCATTGTGAGCAATTCAGGGGTTCGTACGGGAGGATGGGGAGCTCACTGAACGGCATCAATGGCGTGCACATTATCGATAGTGGAACAACCAGAGACGAAACTTCGGGCTTGGTTACTGGCCACGAATGCCATGACCATCGCAAACCTTCGGTCGCTTCCAATTCGGAGAAATCCATCGACCACTGGAATCAGGAGAGTCTCATCACGATTCGATTGATTGTCGGCCCCAATCGAGATCCAGATTAGGGTTTTGGAGAAATTGGGGATTTTTGAATATGTGTTGGAAATTGAGGGTTTAAATCATGAGGTTTTTTGAAATTGGTATTTTGGCCGGCAACGGAAGAAAGGGAATAAAGAGCAGAGGAGGAGAAAAGTCTCAAAGTGACTGTTGATCACGTGCCCTGTCACGTGATGAGAAAGACTATTTTTATAAATTATTCTAAATTTACTTTGTAAAAGCTTGCCCAACGAATTCTGATAACGCCCGAAATTGATCGCCTTTGAAAGTGTGTAATCGGTTTCGAATCTTCGACGAATCAATTAAGTGTGGGTTCTTTCACCAATTCGGTTATTGTGAATGGAAAGTGATGAATAGAAATTTCGGCAGAGTTTCGATATGTAATTTTGTGTGTCCCCTTATTCTGGTGAAAGAAATGATATTTATACTCACGGTTTGAGTTGGCACGAGTTCGATTTGACTTAGTGGGTGCGAGAATTGCGGACCACGTACTTAGGTCGTGGGGTGGTTGGCGGGTGGGACAACCGTTGACGTTGGGCTCATACTAAGCGCTCAAGGGGCGAGCGCTTACACGCCGAGCGCTTCCCTTAGCCAATTTTAGGAGTTATGTCAAGCACTTACGAGTTAAGCAGTTGATAGAATGAGCACTTGCCTTAGCCAATTTTAGGGGTTGTGTTAAGCACTTACGAGCTGAGCATTTGATAGAACGAGCCCTTGCCTTAGCCAATTTTAAGGGATACGAGGTTCATGGGTAGTTTAAAATACGAGGGAGTTCCTTAGTTTATTTTTCGCTACTATCATTTGCCCCCCCGCTCCTCGAGTACGAAGCGTGCGAGGTGCTCGTGGAGCGAGAGTGTTAAGTTCTAAAATTTTGAATTTTCTGAGCATTTTTCGCGTCGTTTGTCACTGTATTATTCCGTATTTTAGGGTTTTGACTTTTTGAGAAATTTCAACTAGGGTTTTAGCTTTTCACCACAGTAATTTCGAAGTCAGTTTTACTAGCTTTGATGGGTGGAGCTAGTAAAGGATAGGCACCTATCAACCAAGATTTGATAGGGGTTTCTGACTCAAACAATGAGAATCAGCTGCCCGTTCTTGACCAGCCCCGCGAGGTGCAAGGACTTTCCGATGCAATATTTAACTCGGAGCAACTCGAGCATGATCTCCGGCGATTGGGACAAGTCGATTTTTAGACAAACCAGTTAGCTATGAGAGAGGGTGTCACGGTGGTTTCCATACTTAGTCATTTTCGTCATTTCAATTCTTTATACTTATGTTGACATGGAGTATCATGCTGAACCTTTATACTTGGTGTATTTTCAGGATCTTATGTTGAGGATCGAGCACTCTTCTCGCTTAGCTTCTTGGTATAATAGTAGGAAAGTCATGTACAAGCAGCTATACAAGCGAGCCAAGACCGATTTCGATACACAAACCAAGGCCTTTAAGAGCCTTCAGGGCAAGTTCGAGAAGGCGAAGAAAACTATTCAGATGCAAAAGAGTCAGTGTGCGAGGGCCCAAGCACTTCAAGACCAGGTGTCGGAGCTTAAGAAGGTGATCGAGGAGATGAAAGAGAAGTTAGCGAGTGACGATCGCCTATTGGTTTTATCCAAGGAAAAACTTGACGAGAGTGAGAGGGCGCGCTTCGAACTAAGTGCGAAGCTCGAGGAAAGCGAGAAAGAGCGCTTGGAGTTGAGCGCGAAGCTTGAGGAGTGCGAGTTTGCTCCGTTGCTCAGACTCGTTCGGACGTAGACGATGTTGGGAATAGTGCCCTGAAAATTCAATTTGTTGAATTTATTAAACTGAATTTACAGCAAGTTGTGAGTATTTCACATATTAATAATTAATGACGTGTGATGGTATTCTTATATGAAATGTGTTTCATAGGAAAAAGACTTTGAATACCGAAATTACGTGTCATTAAAGTTCTAGTCGGTAAGATAAGAATATGTTCTTATCAAGACTATAACGTGGTTATATAAGATGATTAGTCTTTTCGTCATAGGGAATGGTGATTCCAATTATAACACGTTGATGATTTTCAATAGGATTGGAAACATCGAACTAGACCACTGAGATTATTCATTTTATACTGCTATCTAAAATGAATAAAATCTCAGAAAGCATTGTACTCTTAATCCTGATAATATTTCGACTTTAGGCATGTAGTGTCAGTCACTGTAACATACTTGAAGTGAGGTCTCGGTAATGGGTGGCCAAAATACTTTGTATGATTCGGTGACAACATGAAATGTGCTAAAGAGTTATATTGATCGAGGAATCTGTGGCCTTGTTGGAAGGTAAAAGATATCCTTGAAATAGATTTGCAAAAGTTCGAATTAAGACTTTGGCCAAAGCACTTCGCGTGATACGTCACCGAAGTTGTATGATGAATGTGTTTCACATACAGAGAATTTGAACTTAAGGCGATTCAATAAATTTCAAATTGGAAATGAAAAATAAATGATAGTAGTTACAATTTATTCTTCATGGATATCCACACGGAGGAGTGAAATGCGAAATTATTCTAAATCGATAAATTCGTGAATAATTTAATTAATTTTAGAGTGCAACAATATTTATTTAGTGGAATTAAATATTGTTAAACAGTAATTAATTATTATCATGAGATGATAATATATTAATCCGTTTGGAGCTAAAATTAATTAGTCCTGCAGGTCCCCCTGCAAGCCCCAAATTGAAAAACCCAAAGAGAAAATATTAAAAGGAGAAAGAGAAATTAATTTTCAAAGTGTTTGAAAATGGCCAAGGAATTTATTTTAAGAAAATAAATCAAGTTCCAAAGAGTTGGAAATGCCCGGAATTTTATTTTGGAGAAAATAAAATTTTTATCAAAAAAAAAAATAAATTGGTGATGACGTGGCATGCCACGTCAGCAAGGTGGGACCAGGTGGCGCTGATTGGGCGGCCGCGTGGCACGCCACGCGTGCGGCACGTGGACGGCCCAAATCGCACCACGTCAGCGAGAGTAACGGTCCAGATTTGTCTGGACCAGGCGGTCAACGGTTCGGATACCGGGTCAACGGGTCGGTCAACAAATCGGATCTCGGGTAGGGTCAGACCGGGTCTGGTTCCGGGTCGGACCAGACCCGGACACGTGGTCGACTGAGAATCGGCCACATCATCCCCAAACCCTAGGCCGCGGGTGAAACATACGCGCCGCCTTGTGGCGGCTCGTGAGGGCGCGTCCGGCGTCAGAACGGCGCGTGCTCGGCTGCGCTGGATTTGTGGCGAGGAGACCTTTAACGTGGTCACCTCGGTTTTTGTATCCAAGTTGGCTACGCAAGTGGGTTGTGAAATGACCATTTTGCCCTTGCTTTTGTATCCAAAATGACCAAAACGCCCTCGGTTTTTCCCCTATAAATAGGGGCCTTGGGTCCTCATTTCTAATTCAACATTTTGGGTGAGGTTTTGGCTAGTTCTTAGCTTTGAAACCATATCCCTTTTCTCCTAGTTAATTCCGATTGATTTTGAAATTAATTTTAATTAGGTGTTTATATAAAACGCCTAATTTCGGGAGAATAAACCATGAAAAGGGTTTTCTAGTTTAAAGTTTATTTTCTCTAAGTACTTAGAGAAATACTTTCGGAGCCCACACTCCGAGGGTGTCCCTGGGGTTATTGCAGGGAAGCTCTGCCGGTTTCACGAGGAGATCGGGTATCGAGTTCTCAGGAGGTGAATTCGGGAGCTGGAAAAATGCCGTTAGATAGCCATGATTGCAGTACGGTAATAGTTTTCAGTTATTTTATTTTAAGCATGATAAATTATGTGCTCTTAAGTGTTAATTGCATGTTAGATATTTATCTGCTTAAGTGATTTAAAATTTATTATCAATTGCATGTATATACTTGAGTAGATCCGGCTAAATCTTCCGTTATTGTATTAAAATGTTTTAGAAATATTTTAATACTTGTATTATAATAAAATTTTTAAAATGTGGTCCCGGACCGCTACTGTTCTGGGCCCACCATCCCAGCAACTGGTATCAGAGTCGTGCTCTGGATATATACATGCATTGATATGATGCATGCGATGCATAATTTAAAATCTGGTACTGTGCACGTAAATTTTGTCAAAGGAGACTGGTTTTTAAGTGGGACCGTTGTGACCCCTCCAGTGTTTCCTGGGAATTTACGTGGAATGGTAATTTTCTGGAAATCGATTTCAATAATCTTCCTGGTTAATTACCGAATCAATAAACATGATTTAAATTATGAGATAATTTATTTATAACATGTTTACTTTATGTCATTTATTTTAAGCATGATTATTATGTGATAATTATACCAGCATGTTTAATTGATTTAATTTATGGCATATTTATTTTGTGTGTCATTTAAAATTTTAAACATGATAATTATGATGGGTCCGGAAATGGATGGTCCGAATCCGATCACTTTACGATTTGTATTTTGTGGAGGAAACCACCGGAGCTTCGCCGGAAATGGGGAAGTGAGTTCAACCTGTTGGGACAAGCACAAGAAAGTCAGACGGCCAAGCTGGGGGACTGGGGGTGATACCCAGTTTGGCTCTCCGACGCCCAAGTCAGTTCAGTTCAGTGAAGGAAATGTAAGTTCAGTCACAGTTGCAGTGAGGAAGAAAGCTTAGAGAATGCTCACAGTGTAGAAGATGACTTGGGTTATTTATAGTTGAGGGTCAAGGGCCCTTTGGTCATTTGCCTCAAGTGGTCCTGGCCGAATGTTGCCCTAACACGTGGCGCTGTGAGAGAGAAACCTAGGAGGAATCTTCTGCAAAAGCGGCCCAAAAGTTAGTGCTAGCAACAGTGGCAGGTGCGCGGGCATGTACGTTGTGTCAGAGAGCCATGTGGGTGGTTGGTAACGAGGGCTTGAGAGCGCGCTCGTGACAACCTTGAGTCTTGGAGGCCAAGATATCCGCTGAGGGGAATGTTGGCCCCAATTCAAATGACGAGCCAAAGGAGAGGCCACTCTGAGGGAGTGTGACGCTCGAAGAGGGCTCCCTTGGCACGTAGGCGTACCCATCGTTGGGTTTGTGGGACGCTCGGTGATAGCGCTCGTTGGGCTTAACTCCTGAAGAAGACCTGCGCTCGTTGGTTCCAGCGCTCGTGAACTGATGATGCAGCTTGGGGGAGACGGATGTCACCATCTCGGTGATGCCACGTGTCTTAATGTGGGACGATCGTATTTTGACCCCATCATTTTGCCCCCCAATTCTGTAGTCCTTTATTGATAAGGACTGTAGAATTTTGACACGCTCAATCTCTTGCAAGCAACGCTCGTATGGGACTTGGCGTGTTGAGCAATTTTTCCTCTGAATGCGCCATTAATGCGGTCTCTTCAACTGACCGTTCATATCACTTCCGCATTAAATGCTGGTACTATTCTGAAGCCCTTGAAGCGTCAGAGCATTAAATGCGGGTGCGCGTGGGGCGCGTGAGCATTGGGAAGCATGTGCCGGTTCCATAAAGTGGGCGGTTTCCTAGGCGGGAAATGATTGCCAATTTTGAATTTATTGCCCGAAACGGTACCAACTCCCATCCCTATAAATAAGGGATTCTGAAATCTTCACACTCTTTACGCATTCAAAACTCTCAAGCATCCTTTGCAAAGAAGATTCTCTTGCATTCCAGTTCCTAGAGCATCCCCAACCTCTTCTTCCGTTTTCTTCAGAAACTTTTCAAGGTAAATCTCCAGTGTGATTTTCTGACTTTGCTAACCGTAGATTCGGACCTTAGGACTTTGTAATCCCTCAGATTCCCGTATTTCTGAACCTTAAACTCTCTCCAAGAAAAACCTCCAAATCCCCAGTTTCTGCCATGGCCGACCAACATGTTGAAGAATTTGCCCGCGAAATCCAAGAGATGGCCACCGATAGTTCTTCTTCCCACAATTCCCCCAGAGATGAAGAGTTGGGGGCGGCAGTAATGGCTATGGAAGACAGAAACCCAGGCGGAGTGGATCCTCTTTTTGAGGAGATGGATCTGGTGATTGAGGCAGAAAGACAAGGAGTCACCAGACAAGGAGTATCCCTCCCCATAACTGAAAGTGCTACACATCCCCACCGCCACAGAGTGACCGTGGCGGTTGCAAACCCGCTTCCGGTGGCGGAAGCCGTAACTGGGCCTTCAGAAAGGGCCCGTGTTGCAAATCCGCTTCCAATGGCGGAAGCCATAACTGGGCCTTCACAAAGGGCCCGTGACCAGAACCGAGGTAAAAAAGCCCAAAAATCTAAAGGACCCCACGAGGGGGAGGGCTCTGGTTATCAAGCTACCGAGCGCACTCCTGATGAAACTCCCAGCACCGTCACCGTGGGAGATATAAAGACAATGATGGCCCCCATCTACTGGGACGAGCGGTATACCTGGAGAATTCCCCAAAACCACGAGCGTGCAAATAATCCGCCTCCTGGGGAGATGGCAGTATACGTGGACACCGTGCGCTCGGGAGGCCTGAGGTTCCCCATTTCGATCTCCATGGCCCACTTGCTGAATGACCTGGGCTTGTGTCCATCCCAGATAGTGCCCAACGGCTTGGCCCTCCTGACTTGTTTCATAATTCTGATGAGGACCATGGGTTACGAGCCCTATTTGCGGAACTTCAATGCCCTTTTTCAAGTGGTCAGCTCCTCTCGCTCTTCTCCTGAGGCGGGTTTTTATTACATCCAAGCGAAGGCCCATATGAAGTTGATCAATTCACCCTCGAGCACTTACGGCATTGACTGGAAAGAAAAATTCATCTTTGTCAAGGCTCCAGCAGGAGAGGATTTTGGGGTGATCACGGAATGGGGCTCGTACTCAAAGAGCCGTTTGCCACCCTCACTTCCCAGAGACTGGGCTAAAAACCTGGCAACAACCCTAAGGGACGAGGGTCACCTCATACAAGCAAAGGACTGGATAGACGATGCGGAACTTATGTTCTTGTGTGGTCTTACCAACGACCCTCATTTCCTTGACAACCCTCCGGCTCGTGACATAGAGAGAGACGGTTAGATCCTTAGGGCACTAACCTTAGATAGGGATGAATACTAACTGCTTTTCCTGTACTTGTAATTTGCACTTAACAATTCTTGCTCAAGGATTTATAACCCTCGTATTTTCATTTTTGCAGGAGCCGCTATCTTAGAAATGGCAGGTGGCATCAGACAAGCAGCTCGCTTCGCCAACGCCCAGAGGAACCAAGCCAGCCAAGGGAACCAACAGCGCGAGCCCCAACGCCCTCGTAACCGCAATGACAGAGGGGACGCTCGAGGGGGTTCCAGTTCAAGCGCCAACCCAGAGGTGCAACCCCCTCGTGGTCGAGGGGAACGTAGGTTGGTCCCCAGGGAGACCAGGAGAACGGAGAGAGGGGATGATGTTCAACCCCCCGTTCCTGCAGAAACAACGAGGCCAGTAACCACTCTGGCGATTACTGAGGCTCCAGCGAGCGCGAGCGCAAATAGACCTTCCCGCAAGAGGAAGAGAATGCCTGACTCCGCCGCGATCAGAGGAAAGGGCAAGCGGGTGGTTGAGGGTCCCCGAGGCGAGGGGGACACTTCCTCTTCAGAGGAAGAACACATGTGGGATTTCCCTCGCCGAGGGGACAGGGACTTCACTGGCGCCCCCGACGGCGGACCGGTTCTGTTGAGGCCGGGCTCGGTTGCCCAGACCATCACTGACGATTTATTCAGCCGGGCTCAATTCTCGGCAGACCACAGGCATCTCTACAGTGAGTCTGTAGAGAAGGTGACGTTCGACGCAGCCCATGCCCTGATTTCCGTAAGTCCTTATTCCTTGCATTCTTCTTTTCTGTAATTCATCATTCTTCTAACACTTTTCCCCTCGATTATGCAGCAAGTTCTTCCTCGGCTCCGGAATGTGCAAATGCGAGCCTCCACCTAGGCCGAGCGCAAAGCCAAATACAAGAAGGAGGCCCGCTCGAATGATCCGGCCCATATCCAAGGGGAGCTGGATGCTGAGAAAGCCAAGTACGAAACCCTCAAGGGTTTGTACAATACATCGGAGGAAGAGCTGTCGAAACTGAAGGGGGATTTTGTGGCTGTGGACGGCGCTCGGATTCGTTTGGGCAACGAGCTGGTCCAAGCTAACGAGCGGCTCAAAAAGGCAGAGGCAGAGAGGGAGAGCTTGAGAGCAAGGGCTCAGGAGGCCGAGCGCAAGTTTAATGATACCGTTAGCGAGTGGCCTCGGAGCTTAGAGCGCGCGACCAAGGAGGCATTGATCAAGTTCTGTCATTCTAAAGCTTTCAATTTCGCGGCCTCGTTACACTGCTTGGACGAGGCTCAAAATGCTTTCAACCTGGCAGTGGATCAGGGCATCCACAAAGGACTGACAGATCCAGCCATGAAGGGCGCTGAGGGTACGGGGCTCATGTTTAATGAGCGCTGTGAGGAGGCAGAAGAGGATCCCAACGACCCCGCTGACAGCATAGCGGAAATGGAGTATGACTTCCTGGTGAGACTGATCCAGGATGAGTACGCCGATGCCCACAGGGAAGGGGGTGTGGGTCCATCTGACGCTCATGAAGACGAGCCACAAGCGCCGCTCATAGAGGATGCCCCCGTTCAAGTAGATGAAAACGCCAATGCTCCCAACGCCAATGAGCCTGCTCCTGCCAATGCTCCCAATGATCCGCAAGAGCCTGAGGGTCCCATTCACGGCCCAGTTCAAGGCCCAATTCTGGTGGTGGTTGATGAAGATGTCGCCCCGGCTGCTTGAGACTTTTCCTCCATCCTTTTTCTGTATTTTTCTGATTTTCTGCTTTCTCTTGTTAGAATTCCATGGGCCTTTGAGCCCTTTAGCCTTGTACCAGCTTCCCTTTATCAGTGAACAAAGATTCTGTTTTCCATGCCTTTGTTCTTTATTTCCTTTATGAATTATATAATAAAACTGTGTGGTACACTCCTGTGGATGTTTTATTCCTTGTGATGATGTTTTGCTTCTGTAATGCAAAATTTGTCTAAGTCTTGAGCGATCGTGGGGGTCTTATTGTGAGATTGCCCCCCACTCCAGACTTGCATAAATTTTGTTTTTGCTCTTGAAATTGAAAATTTGCCCAAGTCATGAGCGCTTGTGAGGGTCTTATGATGAGATTGCCCCCCCGCTCAAGACTTGTATAAATTTTGTCTTTGACACAAACCTTGAAAATTTGTTTAAGTCCTGAGCGATCGTGAGGGTCTTATTGTGAGGTTGCCCCTACGCTCAAGTCTTGTGTAAATTTTCCCTTTGTAAATTTATCTTAAAAGTTTGTCTAAGTCCTGAGCGGTCGTGAGGGTCTTACTGCGGGATTGCCCCTACGCTCAAGACTTGAGCAAAGTCCTTTTTTGATCCTGAGGCCATCGTTCGAGCGCCATGGCTCTTATCCTTTTCTTGGTTCTGCAAGAAATTCCCATTTTCGAGCGCGAGCCGTTTTAAGAAACTACCAAGGCACACTAGGATTTTTTTTTTTTTTTTTTTTTTTTTTTTTTTTTTTTTTGGGGTAGATCCCGTTTTCGAGCGCAAGGCGTTGTAAGAAACAGCCAAGGCCTACTAGGATTTTCTTCGCGATCCCCTTCCGTCTTGCCTAATTGGTTGTGAGCGTAACCAGTCTATCCTTATGAGGGCGTCCCCCCATAGGGAGTAGATTGCTGGCCAGCGTAACCCATAAGAGAAAACAGCATTCATATTGGAATGGGTTGCCAACCACGCTCGAGAAGACGAGGGACGTGGGACTTATCCATTCAACCAACCAAAGAAACCGGAATACTAAAGAAATTAAAAAAGGATTATGTTACCTTTCACTTTGATTTGAAGTACATAGAACCCGTCAAAGTGGGTTGTTACATTGGAGTTTGCAAAGAGCTTTTATACATAAAACCGCCGGAGGTTACATGCGTTCCAAGGGCGAGGCAAGCGCTCGCCTTGAAGTGTCTCCAGGGTGTAAGTGTTGTTAGCTCTGAGTTGTATGACCTTGAATGGGCCTTCCCAATTGGGATCCAACTTACCCACGTGCCTGGATACTTCCACTTTCTTCAAGACCAAATCTCCCAACTGGAAAGTTCTTTCCTTCACACGCTTGTTGTACTGTTGGGCTACAGAGGCTTTATAGTGGTGGATCTTGGCCCATGCTCGGTCTCTCCTTTCATCCAGCAAGTCCAACTCCAAGCTTCTGTTACCATCGTTGAGTTGAGGTTCGAAATAGCCGACACGAGCGGATTCATTTACTATCTCCGCAGGTATCATTGCCTCTGATCCATAAACGAGCGCATACGGGGTCTCTCCAGTGGCAGCTCGTGGGGTGGTGCGATACGCCCAAAGCGCTCCTTGCAGCTCCTCAGCCCACTCACCCTTCTTGCTTTCAAGCATGGTTTTCAGATGCTGCAAAATGATCCTGTTGGTAACTTCTGCTTGTCCGTTAGATTGTGGATGTCCCACAGAGGTAAATCTTTGTTCTATCCCCAACTCCGAACACCACTCTCGTGTGTCAGCTGCTATGAACTGGGATCCATTGTCAGATATGAGTACTCTCGGTATGCCGTACCTGCAAATGATGTTCTTCCAAATAAAGTCCCTTACAACCTTGAAAGTGATTTTTGCAACAGCTTCAGCCTCGGCCCATTTGGTGAAGTAATCGACGGCTAAAATGACAAACTTCCTCTGTCCTGCAGCCATGGGCAAGGGACCCACAATGTCTATTCCCCACTGGTCAAAAGGCCAAGAGACGTCTATTGGGATCATTTGTGCGGCTGGCAATTGGGGGATATTTGAATGAAACTGGCATTTGGGACATTTCCTTGAAAATTCAATGGCATCTTGGAGAACTGTAGGCCAATAAAACCCACTCCTCAGAATCTTCTTTGCCAAGATACGCCCTCCGGAATGATTCCCGCAACTTCCATTGTGTATGAGCTCGAGCGTTTCCTTCGCTTGGGAGGGCCTTAGGCATCTCATTGGGGGTCCTTGAAATGATTTTTTGAACAATCTCCCCTCGGGATCCAGAGCGAAACGAGGGGCCTTATTCCTGACTTTCCTGGCTTCCACCTTGTCAGTCGGAGTGATTCCATCCCTCAGGAAAATGATGATGTCGTCAAGCCAACAGGGCTCGTCTGGATCAATCACGGCGACCATCTCAGTGGCGACCCTTTCCCTGATCAAAGGTTCCTCAGTTCTGAGGAACGTAACAGAGCGCTCGGAAGTGCCTTCTAAAGCTGAAGCAAACTTTGACAGAGCGTCCGCACGCTCGTTTTCTCCTCGCGGTACTTGAAGTAGGTGAAATTCCTTAAATTTCCCAATGATTTCTCTGGCTTTCTTTAGGTACTGTACCATGGTGGTTTCTCGAGCCTCATAAGTTCCTTCAATCTGGCTCGCTATTAACTGTGAATCCACGTAGGCAGTGATTCTGGAGGCTCCATTTTGAAAAGCTATGTTCAACCCTTGCACGAGGGCTTCATATTCCGCTTCATTATTAGTGACTTGGAAGTCTAGCTTGATCGCAAAGTCCAGTTCAATCCCATCAGGGCTCCTGAGGGCCACACCTACTCCTCCCCCTTGAGAGGTTGAGGAACCATCTGTGTGCAGTACCCATAACCCCTCACTCTCCGCAACGATGGGTTCGAAACCAAAACGTTCAACCAACAAATCTGCCACAACTTGAGCCTGTATCGCGGTCCTGGGTTCGAAGCATAGGTCAAACTGGCTCAATTCGATGGCCCATTTGATTAATCTTCCAGATACGTCCGGTTTGGACAACACTTGCTTCAAGGGTTGGTCGGTGAGAACAGTTATGGAGTGCGCTTGAAAGTAAGGCCTTAACCTTCTGGAAGCGTTAATAAGAGCGAACGCGAATTTCTCAATCTCCAAGTATTTCTTTTCAGCTCCTTGCAATGTTTTGCTCAAATAATAAACGGGTAAGTGTTTTCGCCCCCGTACAGCGATCAGAACCGCGCTCGTGGCTTCAGGAGAAACAGAAAGATACATGAATAACCTTTCGCCTTCGACAGGTTTAGTCAGCAGGGGCGCGCTCGATAAGTAAGCTTTCATATCCTGCAGCGCCTTTTCACACTCCTCAGTCCAAGCAAAGTTACGTGCGTTCCTCAAAATTTTGAAGAAGGGAAGGTTTCTGTCCGCCGAGCGCGAAATAAACCTATTCAATGAGATGATTTTGCCTACCAGGACCTGCACCTCCCGCAAATTTCGAGGGGAGGGGATTTCCAGGATGGCCTTGATCTTCTCTGGATTGGCCTCAATTCCTCTCTGGCTGACCATGTATCCCAAGAACTTTCCCCCTTGTACTCCGAAGGTGCATTTCGAGGGGTTCAGCTTCATTCCATATTGGCGCAAGATTGAAAAGGTGCGCTTAAGATCTTCCAAGTGGGAGTTCTGGCGCTCGCTTTTGACAATCATATCGTCCACATAGACCTCCATGGATCTTCCGATTTCTTTTTCAAACATCCTGTTTACAAGCCGCTGATATGTAGCTCCGGCGTTCTTAAGTCCAAAGGGCATGACTAGGAAGCAATACACCCCCATATGGACAACGAACGAAGTTTTGGGGCGGTCTTCCGGGGCCATAAAAATCTGGTAATACCCCTGGAAAGCATCCATCATGCTCATGAGCTCGCAACCAGCGGTCGAATCTACTAATTGATCAATCCGAGGTAGCGGGTAAGGATCCTTTGGGCAGGCTTTGTTGAGATCCGTGAAATCATTGCACATGCGCCACTTATTCGCGCTCTTGGGCACCAAGACGACATTGCATAGCCACTCCGGGTATAAGATGGGCTCGATATATTGAGCCTCCAAGAGTTTATTAACTTCTTCTTCAATGACTTTTTTCCGAAAGCCATGTACATCCCGCTTTTTCTGCTTGATGGGCTTGAAAGATGGATCCACATTAAGCCTATGGACTATGACGCTTGGGTCAATCCCTGTGAGATCAGAGGCTTTCCACGCGAATACGTCCTTGTTCTCTCTTAGAAAATCAATCATCATGATCTGAGAAGGCCCTGAGAGGTTTGAGCCTATCTGTGTGGTCTTGTCTTTGTTTCCAGGCTCCAGCTCAATGGTGAGGAATTTTTCCGAGGGTTCAATTCTCACCTCAGGGCGAGGAAGTTCGAGCGCCCTTTTCTTTCCCGTCAAACGATCGCCAGAGGCCGGTTCACTCTCTTCCAGCTCGTCTCCTTCTGAGGACGATCCGCCAACGGTCCCTGGGGGAACACTCTCGAGGGGATTATCCTCGTTATTTCCTCTCTTCTTCTTGTTCTTCTTTTTGTTCAATTTCGCCCTTTTCCGTGCTGGGCTATCCTCGTCCAAGTTGGGGAAATCCACGGACTTTTTGGTGGAACCAATCTGGAAGGTTTTCTCCGCTTTTGGCTTTCTGAGGGACAGCATGTAACATTCCCAAGCCTCTCGCACATTGCACAGCACTTCTCCCACGCCCTCGGGAGTAGGGAATTTAATCTTCTGGTGGTAGGTGGAGATGATGGCTTTGAAATCCACAAGGGCTGGGCGCCCAATTATGATGTTGTAAGGGATGTCAATCTCCACCACCGCGTACGTCACCAAGAGCGTTTTGCGTTGAGGGGCTCGGCCGAATGATGTAGCCAGACGTATTTGCCCTCGTGGGACCACTTCCGAGCCTCCAAAGCCAATGAGGGCTGTTTTGAGAGGCTCGAGCGGGAGATCAACCTTCATTTTTAAGAAAGTAGAGTAAGGCAAAACATTAACTGAGCTTCCACTATCCACCAATACCCTTTTTACAACATGGTTATGAACATCTAAACTAACCACCATGGGGCAATCTGAGGTTACACCCTCCCCATGGGGCGTTACAATATGTTCTAGATCCCTATCATCAAAGCCTATTACATCATTCTCTCTTGATTTTGGAGCGCTTGATCTCTGGATAGCGTAGATAGGCTTGGACATTGCTGGGCGTTGGTTGTAGCTCCGAATGTGCCTCCGTCGAGAGGCGTTTGAATCCCCTCCTGATGAACCTCCCGCAATCATATTTATGACTGCGAAGGGCTCGTTTTCTTGCTCAGGGGCTTTGCCTTTGTTGCCTCGGCGGCTACTGCTTTCCGGGGGTCCCCTACCCCTTGGGCTCTTTGACCGGGAAGGACTCCTTCTTCTCCTTCCGGAGCGCTCATTGCATTGTTCATCGTAGCGCTCGAGCACCCGGACAAACTCCTTCAGGTGGCCCCCTGCAACGAGCCTTTGGATTTCAGCCTCCAACTGCCGGCACTCATCCGTGTCGTGCCCTCTCTGCTTGTGGAAGGCGCAGTATTTGTTCGAGCGCCTGAGTGAGTCTGTTTCTCTCATTTTGACGGGCCTTTTGAAGAGCTTCTTATCGGAGAGATTGTAGACTTCAGAATTTGGCCGGGTGAGCGGAATGCGCTCGAATCGACGAGGGGGTGGTGGCGACCTCCTGCGCTCTTGAAGGCGCTCTTTCTTGACTGCCACATCTCGCCCCCGCTCGTGATGAGGTCGCTCGTTCCGGGCCGGGCTGTGATGTCGGGGACCATTCGTCCCATACATATCTTCGAGCGCGAAAAATGGCTCGGCTATTTCCCTCAGGCCCATGAGAGTCCCAGGCCTTCTCTCTACGATGGCGTCAGCGAATTTTTTGCTCACGTATTGTTTGTGATCCACAGCCTGAAAGAGTACTGGGATCAAGAAGTCCATTGAGGGTCTTTCCACCTGCAAGATCTCCTTATTGAAGCGGGCGAAGAACGAGCGCAGTGATTCGTTTTTGCCCTGCACCACGTTATAGAGCGCTGTGGGTGCGGTGACTGGTGCCTTCAAAGAGTTGAAGTGGTTGAGGAAGGCATCGGCCAGTTCTTCATATGAGTGGATCGAGCGCGGTGGCAGGCGCTTATACCACTCTTGAGCCATCCCTACCAAGGAAGTGACAAACACTTTCGCCCAGTAATGGCTGGAATGCTCGTAAAGGTGCATGAGATGCACAAAATGATCCAAGTGCTCCGCTGGATCGGTTGTCCCGTCGTATCTGTTGATGGATGTGGGGACTTTGGCCATGCCGGCTTGGGCCATCAAAACTTCTTCGACGAGGGGTGAACCCCTCGCCAAGGGGTGGTATTCATACGTGCCGAAGTTTTCCTCCGGCTCCTTCCGACGGGGGACCCTCGGTGGAGGATCCTTGGTGCGGGTGCTCCTGGCGTCAACCCGTTCATCCCGAGTATGGGAGATCTGAGTTGAACGCCCTCGTGAGAGCTGTCCCACCATATCCTTGAGGCCCTGCAGCTGGTCTTGCACAGCCGCGAGGACGTCAGGATTTACTTCCACTTGCTTGTCCTTGTGGGCTCGTGAGCCCCTCCTGGAGACATGAGAGTCTCCTTCGTTTTCGTTCACTCGCTCTGTGGGCTCCTTGTTCCTGCCCACGGAGACACGCTCGTTGCCCTCCTGCTGGGGCACTTCTCTGGCTGGTGGTGGTGGTGGTTGTGCCCTCAAGACAGCCTGAGCTTCTCTGAGGGGAAAGTTCTGTTGTCCGCCTAAAGGGGCGGCAATCTGAGTGGCCTGCCCAGAGGGGAAATACATGGAATGGAACCTTTCCCATGCCCCCTGAGCCGCCTGAACCTCACACTGGGCATAGAGAGCCCGTAATTGTTGGGTGGTCAACGGAGGTAGCTCCACACCTTCAATCTCCCTGGGAACCACCACTGGGAGCTGGATCTGGCCGGCGTGATATGGTTGGACCGGCGGCATCATGGCGGCCGGAGTAAGAGTGTAGCCAGGAGGAGGCATCATGTAACCTTGCATTCCAAGGTTCATCTGGGGATGGACCCAGGAATTCTGTGCAAGTGGCGGGGGGACTGGGAGAGAAACTCCTCCCGCGGTGGTGGGAACGGGCATCACCGGCGGTGCAGGCGGCGGCGCAGAAGATTCAGCTGGTGGAGTTAGTCCTACGGCGGGAGGTGCTCCACCAGCGGCGACAGAAAGAGGTGGTGCCCCACCAGTAGCGGTGGAGGGAAGAACGATGTTTGCATCTTGGGAGGTGTTTTCTCCTCCTCCCACAGCTCCAGATCTCGTTGCAACCATGGTTGTTGAAGATGAAGATGTGCTTGTTTTTCTACCAACAAAAAGAAAGGAAGTAAAAGGAAGATTGGTTTCCCACAGACGGCGCCAAAAATGATGGGTCCGGAAATGGATGGTCCGAATCCGATCACTTTACGATTTGTATTTTGTGGAGGAAACCACCGGAGCTTCGCCGGAAATGGGGAAGTGAGTTCAACCTGTTGGGACAAGCACAAGAAAGTCAGACGGCCAAGCTGGGGGACTGGGGGTGATACCCAGTTTGGCTCTCCGACGCCCAAGTCAGTTCAGTTCAGTGAAGGAAATGTAAGTTCAGTCACAGTTGCAGTGAGGAAGAAAGCTTAGAGAATGCTCACAGTGTAGAAGATGACTTGGGTTATTTATAGTTGAGGGTCAAGGGCCCTTTGGTCATTTGCCTCAAGTGGTCCTGGCCGAATGTTGCCCTAACACGTGGCGCTGTGAGAGAGAAACCTAGGAGGAATCTTCTGCAAAAGCGGCCCAAAAGTTAGTGCTAGCAACAGTGGCAGGTGCGCGGGCATGTACGTTGTGTCAGAGAGCCATGTGGGTGGTTGGTAACGAGGGCTTGAGAGCGCGCTCGTGACAACCTTGAGTCTTGGAGGCCAAGATATCCGCTGAGGGGAATGTTGGCCCCAATTCAAATGACGAGCCAAAGGAGAGGCCACTCTGAGGGAGTGTGACGCTCGAAGAGGGCTCCCTTGGCACGTAGGCGTACCCATCGTTGGGTTTGTGGGACGCTCGGTGATAGCGCTCGTTGGGCTTAACTCCTGAAGAAGACCTGCGCTCGTTGGTTCCAGCGCTCGTGAACTGATGATGCAGCTTGGGGGAGACGGATGTCACCATCTCGGTGATGCCACGTGTCTTAATGTGGGACGATCGTATTTTGACCCCATCAAATTATATGATAATTATATGAAAGCATGCTTAATTATTTTATTTGATGGCATGATCATGATAATATGAGATATTATGATATTTACAATTATGCGTATTTTATTTAATGTGATTAAATAATAATGTTTAATAGAGATTAGACGCGATGCATAATTGAACCAATATTTTTCGGCCTAATTAATAAATAGTTATTAAATTGCCTTAAAATATTATTAATCCTAGTGGGAGGGTATTAATTAGATTAATTACTTCCAACAATAAGATGCCAAAAAGTGATTATTAAATAATCAACAGATAATCCACACCTTTTAAAAATTCAAGTGGGAGCGAGATGAAAAGAGTTGGATTCTCACGGCCTCCATTACCCGTCTATAGTATAGTGAATATCTATGTTGCACGGACACGGACACGGCGATACGGATACGACACGACACGGACACGGCGACACGAATTTTTTCAAAATTTTAGGGCACGACACGGCTCCGACACGACTATATTTTATATAAATAAATATATTTTATATATAAATAAAAATATTTCATATAAAAATAAAAATATTTTATAAGTATAATCTATGTAACATAAAATATTTATAAAAATATTTAATATTAAAAACTCAAATAAGTTTTGTTATTTCAATTTTTTCTCCAAAAAATTCAAAAAAATATTAAAAAATGCATAAAAAATATTAAAAAAATAAAAAATAATTAAAAAAAAAAGTCCAGCCATGTCGGACACACCCCCTCGCCGTGTCCGACACCGTGTCCCCTTTTTTTTTTTTTCCTGACACGCCTCTAGCCGTGTCAGACACGTGTCGGAGGCGTGTCGGACACTACACGGGCCCAAAATGGGCCGTGTCCGTGCTATGGAGGTGAATATATACTACTCCCTTCGGCGGGTATATATTCGCGGTATATAAGATTAGACTTCTACGGATAGAATGAAATACGGGGAAGTCAGCTCGACCACGCCTCCGTGGAGTGTCTTGACCTACTCGTACAGACTTCTAGGTAATGGTACACACTTGACTAAGTAATGTATTAACCTCCCTTCAGAGCTCTGTTACATTTACTTAGAGGCTAAGGGTTGACGTGGTGGATTAACATTGTTTGGTAAGAGTTACCTAGATGACATGTTAATTAAAAATAGTTCTTGCTTTTCTAAGCGGTATTCGACCTCGCCTCCGGGGAGTCAACTGCAGTTAGTTAAGTCACCATTGCGTAAATCAAAATGCTTACGTGGATTTCATTTATTGGTTGGACGCAGAAGAAAGTGAAATACATAATCATAACTTGCATTTATTTATTTATTTCAGTTTTATAATTACGATCTCTCTTAGACCACTCCAAATTGTATCTCTATAAGGAAATAGGCTAGTAAGGGTTCAACTATGCTGATTAGGAAATGAATC
Organism: Lantana camara; assembly: GCA_037501455.1. Taxonomy (NCBI): domain Eukaryota; kingdom Viridiplantae; phylum Streptophyta; class Magnoliopsida; order Lamiales; family Verbenaceae; genus Lantana; species Lantana camara. The sequence goes on from CM074857.1 coordinate 120,235,493, forward strand.
TTGACATCGTGTTGAGACACTAAAGTTTACGTACTCACTGAACCTTATCCGAAAATTTCGGATACTACAACCAGTCAGGATTGGAAAGAAGCTTATTCTAAATAGATCAAGTGTGATGATCTGGCTAGTCTTATATCCTGACATCTGTTTTAGATGTTCTTGAGCATCAGATGCATGAGATGTCCACTGATAAGAACATGTGTTGAAGACAGAATCGTACGAAGGTACGAGCCATGAAAACGGTTGTCAGTTAAAGATGTTTGAAGGATCATTGTTTCAGAATCATATTATGAATATGATAACTAATCTGAACGAGATTGAAAGCCTCTGTACTTAAAGAGACAATCTTAACAGATAGGATACGATCCTATACTCTCTGCCTAAGTCGTTTGTACGTTCAAGATTAATTTTAATTTTAAAACCCAACCTGAACCAATGAACGACCTCAATATGGCAGAAATGGTGATATAGACTAAGGGAAAAGTTCTCTTTAATCAGACATCAATATCCACGGCCTAAAAAGTCAGTAAGTGGAAGAAAGAAAAAGGAAAAGTTCCTAATCAAATGTTCAGAAATAGAAAGTCAAATCCGACAATGGAAAAGTGTTTCTATTTCGGTGGTAACGGGTATTGGAAAAGGAAATTATCCAAAATACTTAGTCTGTCTGTTTGCTACGCCGTTTAGATAAGATATGAAGATATCTTACTCGTTGAAATTATGTTTAGTTAGAAATTCACCGGAATACTGGTGTGTGAACTTGAGATCAACTAATCATATTTGCAAGTTGTTGCGAAGATTCAAACTAACCAGAAAGTTTGAAAAAAACGGCTAACACACAACTACTGCTCAGGGATAATACAAGTCTAATTGTATTAGCATTAAGGACTATATAGTCATATTTTGGCAATGGGGTTTTATATTACGCGTGCCGTATAAACAGAAATTTAATTTCTGTGGGTTATTTGATAACTAATAGTTTAACTGTTTGTTTTGAACAAAAGTTTACCGCTAAGCAAAATAAAAGGTTTATTTGCTCTGGCACAATAAAAGATGGTCTTTTATACCTCAATGAAAACCCTAATTTAAGTTTAACATTAAGAAACTTGAGTTACCATCTAAGAGGAAAAAGTTCAAATGTGGCACCTATCTATTGGTCAATTGAATCTGAATAGGATCCAAAGACTGATCGATGAGTCCTATTGACTTCAAAACAGTATCAATCTGCGAATCCTATTAAGAAAGTTATAGTGACCAAGAAGCCTTTTTGAGACAAAGGGTATTTAAGCCATGAACTTGCTTGAGTTGGTTCATACAAACGTATGATATTATGAATGTTCAAGCAAGAGAAAGTTTTTGCGTACTTTATCATTCATTTGAATGATTACTCTAGATACATATTTGTTTATTTGATGAGACTTAAGTCTGTAATTGTTGAAGAGTTCAAAGAATATAAGACTAAAGTCAAAGAGTCAAATTAGAAAACATATCGAGGCACTTCGATTAGATCGAAGTAGTGATAAGTATCTATGTTCAGAGTTAGATAGAATTTCTCAAATGAGATTAGATCTCAACTATCTGTATAAGATACGTCTTAGCAAAGATGTATTGCAGAAAAAGAGAAATATAACTCTGATAGAGATGGTAAAAGATTCATGAAGAGTCATGCTGCCCTACGAAGTTCGTTTTGGGGTCTTGCGCTCAAAACGAAAATGCACATTAAACCTAGTTCTATCTAAGTCAGTTCCTAAAACACTGATGGATCTGTAGTTAGGGTGAAAACCCTGTATCTCTTATCTTCGGATCTGAGGTAGCCTGGTCCGCGAGTTAAGGATGGATCTTGATAAGTTAGAACAAGAGAAAAGGTTTACTTATTCTAAGGTTATCCTAGAAGAACGAGAGATGGTATATTTTGTAATTTGAGAAATCACAAAAGATGTTTGTGAATATTTTCAAAGATAATTACATAGATAACCACAAAGGGTGGAAGCAAAGTAGTGTTAAAAGAAATAACAGTATTAGATACTGATTTCCATAAACCCGTGATAACTGAAAATGTATTAAATGCATGTGATGTACCAAATACAACATGTGATGTAGAGACTTGTACATGAGAGCATCATTGTAGTGGGAGGATTGTCAGGACACCTGACAAGATACCTAAGATTGACCCAAGTGGTTGAATCTAACGTACCTGATCCTGTCACGTGTAATGAAGCTGTGGAAGATATAGACGCTGACCGTTTGGTCAAAAGCCATTGAATCATAGTTAGAATCTTAGTATTCTAACAAAGTCTTGAGCTTGTAGAGGCGGCTAAAAGGCATTAAACCCTATTGGATACAATTGGGTTCTATAAGACAATAAAAGGAGAAATGGACAAAAGTAGAGACTTTAAAGCAAAACTTATGGCAAGGGATTTTACCCAGGGAGAAGAAATCAGTTATGAGATCTTCTCGCCTATAACAGTGTTTAAGTCCATTATCCTCTCCATTTTATCTCATTATCATTTATGAGATTAGCTAAATGGATATAAAGACTATGTTCTTGAACGGGCAACTTCAAGAAGAAAAGATACATGGTACAACCTGAAGGCTTCACAACCAGAAATCAGGTGCATATAATGCAAGCTTGATAGCTCGATTTATGATCTTAAGCAAGCGTCTAGATTATGGAGCATCAGAATTATAAGGCAATTTAAATTCTTTGAATTTGTATAATTGCCTGATGAACCATAAATGTACAAAATGACATCATGATAGCGTTGTAACATTTTCACTTTGTACATAATTAATATTCTGCTCATTGGGAATGATGCAAGAATTTTGTCAGTGCTCAAGATTCGGACGTCAAATCTGTTTGACAAGAAAAGACCTACGTGAGACCGATGTTATTCCAAGGATCAGACTTTTGTCGTGATCATAGGAATAAGGAGATTGGTTTATCACAAGAAGCATATATGGATAAGATGCTGGTAAGGTATAATATGACAAATTCCAAGAAAGGTACATTACCTTTTAGATATGGAATTTATCTATCTTGGCATCAGTGTCCTGAGACAACTGAAGAGATAGAAGACATGATTAGAGTTCCGCAGCGGAAGCTTTATGTATATCATATTATATACAAGGCCAGTTGTCTATTATGAAATAGGTCTAAGTTAGCAGAAATTAGTCAAACCCTAGAATCTGACACTGGGTAGTAGTGAAAGCATATATTGGAGTACTTGAGAAGGACTTGAGATTATAATGTTTGTCTACCACAGTGGTGAGCTCATTTCAATAGAGTATATACATTCGGATTTACAATCTGATTAGTATTCTAGATGTTTGACATCAGAATACGTGTATACTCTAAAAAGAGCAACCGTTAATTGGAGAATGTTAAGCAGACTTGTATTGCTTGCATCGCCAAGGAAGTCAAATACATGGTAGCTTGAGAAGCAACCAGTTAGATGTATTGGATTCATGATTTCCTAGCTGTTGGCTCAGAGAAACGTCTAATAGATTCCTTCACTAAAGTATTGGCGCAAAAGAGTGGAAAACGAGTTTTGACACTCATGTGCAAGGAATAAGACTTAGATGTGTAGCCAAATTGAATTTAGGGCAAGTGGGAGATTGTTGGGAATAGTGCCCTGAAAATTCAATTTGTTGAATTTACAACAAGTTGTGAGTATTTCACATATTAATAATTAATGACGTGTGATGGTATTCTTATATGGAATGTGGTTCATAGGAAAAAGACTTTGAATACCGAAATCACGTGTCATTAAAGTTCTAGTCGGTAAGATAAGAATATGTTCTTATCAAGACTATAACGTGGTTATATAAGATGATTAGTCTTTCGTCATAGGGAATGGTGATTCCAATTATAACACGTTGACGATTTTCAATTGGATTGAAAACATCGAACTAGACCACTGAGATTATTCATTTTATACTGCTATCTAAAATGAATAAAATCTCAGGAAGCAATATACTCTTAATCCTGATAATATTTCGACTTTAGGTATGTAGTGTCAGTCTACTTTTGAATCCATTGTAGGAATAACAATCCACACCAACCTAGATTCAAATCATGTTAGGGAAGTTCTTAACAGTATAACATAAAGAAAGAAACATGAAACGAGAAAAGCATGATTGAAACTCCCTTCGAAAACCAGTTTTACGAAAGTAGAAATCTGCCAGCCATAAAACCCTCGTGAAAAAACTCATCCTTCAGGATATGGACGAACGGTTTTCGCCATCTTCTTTGGTTCGATTTTTTCACTCGTTTTCTGTTGGGTTCAGAATAGTTTCATCATCCCTTCTAATCGTTTTGCTTGATCCCCTCTTTTGGTAGAGCTCGAATCTTCAAAACTTCTAACTTGAAGCTCTCTAGAGATAGTCCACCAACTTGGCTACAATCTAACTAGTAAGGATGCTAGTTCTCTAGTTAGTGTTTAGGCTTAACCTAGAGTTTCGTTTATCTTGGAGAAAGGATGGTGTTCAACACATGAACCAAAAGAATTCTTGATTAGCTCTAAGGGGAGCTTGAGCTCCCCTATATATAGGAGAGGGAGAGGGACGCCGAACCTAGTCCTTATGGGGCAAGGATTTGGTCCATCTCTCCTATTACTTGATCATCAAGTAATTTCCAACTTTGACTTTGAATTCAAATTCAAATCAACTTTTAAGAGAGCTAAAATATCCAAACTATTTTTGGATAATTTTATACTTTATTTATTTAAAATAAATAACTTATTTTATCTAATTAATTAATTCACAATTAATTAACTAGATTATTTTTCTCCAAAATAAGACTTTCTTTTTAATTCAAAATTAAACCAAAGTCTATTAAATAATTAACAAATTAATTATTTAATATATAATTAAATAATCACGTGTGGCACACGTGTCACAATGACACGTGTCCACTCACGTGACCCACACGTGTGGTTTCACACGTGTGGAACCCTCTAGGCCCGATTAACTCGTTTAATCATTTTCAAGCCTTAACTCATGTAACCAAGTTGTTTTGTGTGACCCTCTAGGTTCTCAATTCAATTAGCAGTGACCCTAACTAATTAATTCACTAATTAATTAATCAGTCCACAGATTAAACGACCATAGTCTAGCAACAGGTGTTTAACCCCTAGCTGAATTGGAATGTTCGGATTCGACAGAACCTTTAAGTCATTGATTCATGTGAGATACAATCCTCCTACTTACTATCTCTCAACCATGATCTAGGGTAAGGGAATAATCAGAACCCTAATAATCCGGTCTTAAAGCTAAGTGCATTTCATATCCATTTGATCTCAATCCAAGAAACTCTTTTCTTGATGTGTTGATCTACTGCCTTGGCCAAGGACTCCATATGGCATATGAATGACTTACACAATAAGAGATCACCTTGCATATGCAAGTGTAGGTCCTTTCTTGATTCTCATTCACTTTCATGAATCACTTGTGCAGCCCCAGCATAAGCCTTGAATCAGTTGTCTAAGGCGACACCCTTTAAAACATATACCTAAGACTACAGAGTTAACTCATAAAGTGACAAGGAACCTCAAGTCTAAGGATCAATTAATCACATCAATGACTCGTGAGATATTTCCTAATCTGGAAGTTTCTATTTCCTGAAATAGAAACTTCCTTTCCCATTTAGGAATGTTCTCACACGGGGCACCTCAGTGAACTTACTTATTAAAGTAAGCACCCTCATGTATCACGCACGTATCAACTATACACTTTGCACCTCCATGAAACAAGGTGGTCCTTCTTAAGGGCGTGATCCCACAAGCAAGCCTTAGAGGAGTCAGGTTGACACTCCCACTGTCTGTAGGACTCATCGGCTTGGAGTATTTTACTAATCATAACTTATGTGATATAGGGCTCGTTTCATGAACCATTTCACCTAAATGGTAGAGTCCTAAAGTCATCAGGATTAGGGGAGTTCTTATACATGCACAGCTGAAGTAAACGCATACCAAACAAGAGCATATAAAGAAGTGTTCGCCTGTGATATCAATCATTCGTATATTATTCAAAGATTGTCTGTGATACTAGGTAAGTCCCAAAGCGGATTATGACTAATCGGCTTTCTAGGGCACTATTCCTAACAATCTCCCACTTGCCCGTAAAAGCCATTTAGGTACTCTAAGTCCCATCTTCTCAAGATGCACTTTGAGAGCCTATAGACTTTGGGCGTTTTCCAAAGTGGATCTGCTATATTCTCTGCTGATGTGACCCTCTTGTTTACATTTCTCTTAGGAAACACCTTTTCCTTATAAAGTGATTCGTAATCACGTGTTCAGTCTCTTGGTGAGGTCTTGGTTCTCTTACTCGAGCAACCATCCATTTTATCATACAATATGATAAAGGAGTTATTTCATGCTAGGAACTTCATCTAACAAGTTAGATGGAGTTTCTTACCCAAACACTTAACTTAGCGTTATATAATACGACTAAGTTCTCAACTACGATAGCCGAGTTTTGCAATGTCCGTCCTTGGAACCCCTTTCCAACACATTGCATTACCATTCTGGTAGAAGTTGTATCCTTTCAATGATTTCATAATCATCTATGTTTGATGAACGGTTACGTCAAATATCCTTTCTATGATAAGATATTTTGGGCTCTGTAAACTAACATATATCCTCATTTCTTCTCAAGTACTCTGAGGACATCCTTTACAGAGGTCTAACGACCTTCTCTGAGGTCATATTAGATTCGGCCCACTACGCTTAGTGTTGCGCCATATCTAATTTAGTACATAACTTTTCATACATTATGCACCCTTTCACTTAAAGGGATTTTGGACATTCTAACTTTCTCAAAGTTATCTTAGGACACATACTCTTCAAAAGAGATGTTCCATTGTCCATACTAAACTCCTTTTAGTACCTTTGTTTATGCACTCTTTTGTGATAATCCTTGTATTCTCTTAGATCTATCTTCCATAGATTTCAATGTCGATAATCAAGAATAATCACTAAGATCTTTCATGTCAAATTGTTTCTTAAACAAGAATTGGTAACTTTCACGTCATCCTTGGCATTCCTAATGAGGAGGATGTCGTCTTCTAAAGAACCAAAATTGACTCCTACATCACTAACTTTCATATGTACACTTTGAGACTTATTCGACTTCCATCTGTGTCAAACGATTTGACTATACTATGGAATTGAATTGTCTAACTCCTAGAAGCCTTTATCAATCCACAGATTGACTTTAGGGATTTGCATACCATATGCATACTCCCACTGAATATGAGATTTATAGAAATACCTTATTTCAATCTCTTTCAATCTCGTATTGAACAAGGTAGTTCTCATATTCATTTATCATATCTCATAGTCAGAATATGAAGATATGGTAAACACAATCCAAATGGACTTTTTCATTTCAACCGTCAAGAAGGTTGTAATGCTTTCCATTTACTCGAAGCTCTAGGAGCTTGATCCTATCAGGTGGATCAACCAAGGTCAAAACTCGGTTTAAGTATATGGAATCCATATTGGATTTCAAGGCTTGCTTACACTACTCAGATTCCAAATCTGATAGTGTCTCCTCTTCAAGTAATTCCTTGGCTATCTAGGAACGCGTTCTAAACACATCTTAAGAGAAGGGTTTCACATGTGTACATACTCTAAAATTTTGGCTAAGTTTTATCAGATGGGCTCGTTTCTTCTATATGTGGCGTGGATATTTATCCTCAATTTCTTTTGAGGTCTGCTAGCTTGCCTTTCTTCTTCTATAGGAACGATTCCATAAGAAAGGTACATTCCTTGAGAAAAACAACCTTTGTCCAAGGGAATCGCAGAAACGATATCCAATATCATTGCATAAACTTGAACTCATTTCAAGCTTATCTCCCACTATCCTCTTCACTTAAGAGGATTCCATTAAATTCTTGGATAAGAATAATTAGGGAACTTAGTATGCCACATTGCATAGTGCAACTAAAGGACTGATTTTGGAAGGTACTAAATTCAAAATCTCTAACTGCATATTCTAGGAGTTTTATTCCTAGAATGATTATAAGTCAGTAAAGCTTACTATGGAATGGACCATATCCTATTAGGTTTCATTCCATCATTTGGAAACACTAAGCTGTTCTCGAATTAGTTTACTGAGAGATAATTCTATTATCTCTAAGATGACTAAGGAATTAGTTGCTAAGATATTGGCTATCTCGATCATATCGATTTACCTATAACTTATGACTACTTCGGTTCCTAACCTCCTTTTGAAATTCTAAGAATTTCATATAAGTTTCGAATTTGTACTTCAACAAGTATATTCATTCATAATGATTAAAGTGACGATTGTATCTAGTGCTTACATTAAGCATCTTACACTCATCAGCATGGATCGAAATCCACTATAATTTTGGAACGTTCCACATTTCTTATAAACGGGATTCAGGAACACTTCCCTCAAGACAGGATTCACAGGAAGTTAACTCTATAGGTTCATTTTCATAGAATGATCCTAAGGTGTCTAACTTGCTAATCCTTTTATATCTCAACGTTCCAAAGTAATTCGAAGCTTTGTCATCTCACTTACTTTTGTTGTCTCGTTGCATGTTCAGAACATTAGTGCCTTGAGTCTTTGCACAACGGATTATGTAGAATTGACTCAAGACTAGTGAATTCTATTCCTAGTAGAATTACTAAACGAGGTAACATTTCAGAGTACTCATACTCTTTGCAGTTCCCTTTCAAAGTCCTTATTTGCTACCATAGAAGCAAACGTCCAATTTGATCTCTAGTGTCTTTTGGGCGTACCCCTTACATGCCCCTCCATTGGGCTCTCAAGGGTTTCTTCTTCTTTAGGCCTTCAAGCCTTTAACTTAGTGAGTCTAGAAGAAGAATTAACCATCACAACCTTTTGTTCCTTCTTAAGGATGCTCTCAACCATTATCAACTAAATGATTAACTATGCTACATTAGCATCATTCTAGTTAAGCATAAAGGGTTTGAATGGTGGTGGAAGCAATGTAAGCAATCAGTGCATTGAGAACTCTTTTCTCAGTTCATGATCGAGACCATAAGATCTTCAAATAAGATCTTTAGACCTTGTTCATATGCACTTGTTTCCTCATTTGGAATATTGTATAATTCCATAATGTTATACCTTGTAACATTTTTATGAGGTGGTTCAATTGCTCTTAAGTGGTTTGGAAAAATCCATTCACCTCAGGCTGCTTCCTTTTTGGCCCGGGTCGAATTTTCAAATAAATGAAAATCTCGCCTTATAGAGAACAATTTCTCTTTTCGGATTCTAAAATGAATTTTAGGATCCGAAGCCATTTTAGAGTTAGTTAGGACTTAGTCAACTTTTTTGACTTAAGGATGGATACGAATGGGTTTGCATTTCATATTGTAGAGAATCACAAAACTACAACCTAAATGCTAAGCAGAGAACTAGGTGAGCATGCTGAATAATAACGATATACATAAGATAAGCTCCCACTGTTTTTCAAAGATCTATAATTCCCAAAGATCTAAGAGGAACACGTTTCCCAATGGGTACTAAGATCCTAGGCATTTTACCTTGAACCCACGACTCGCGGACATTCTAAGTAAGAACCCTAGGTAGGTACAACTTACCAATTCTAACACCTTTAGAACTCTTAGTAATTGTTTTTGCATCACCTATCTTTCAATATGGACCCACGACTCGTGCGACATCCATGTTTACTTAGGCGTTAAGCTAGACCCATCAATCATAAGATCATGATCAAAACTTAGTTCGAACGACCCACGACTCGCGGACATCGCCCTTGCTAAAATTGACCATGAAATATTGATCATTTAAAATGATCAATTAGGTAACTAAGAACTAATAAGCTCCACTAGCTATCCCACGACTCGCGGATAATAACTAGCTTTACTTACTAAACTTAAAACCTATTGATGGAATGCTAGGAATTTAATTCAAAATTTGCATCTCGAATTAAATACCTATTTATTCGAAATTAGCTTAATATTTAATGGGAATTTTCGAATTAACCGGAGAGTTGTCCGGTTCGACCTCACCAACATATATGTTATCCAATTTTATTAGTCTTGATTAATGCAAGTACACTTAAATGCATTTTAAACAAGCACATAAACAGATAACATGTCCTAGCATGATACTAACATGTAATGATCATGGGTTCTACCTATCTTATGCGTGATATGTGGGAGCCACTCCACAATCACAAGTTCTAACATACATGTCACATAAACAGTTTAAATCACATAAGGGAAATCGGTAACAAAATACGAGCCCTATCTCTATTACACTTTTACAATTGAGATTCCCCTCCCTAACATTTTGAGGGGTCTTCACTTATGGGCTCCTTGTTACTTGAATGTGGTCCATCTTACTCCATGGGTGCATTGTCTCCAAAATGAAAATAAAACCTCACCACCTATCTCTACTCTCAAATTACAATAAAAAGAAAAAGACATAAAGTAATAAGGCTCAATCTTCATATTGGCCTTAGACAATTACACGGGGCATACCCCGGCCTCAAAAACAGTAATATGGAAAGCCACATAATAAATCACATAACAGTACGCACATAAGTGAGGCTCCAACCTCAATTGAAAAATGCAACTATAGGGCTCCAACCCCAATTTAAACCATCCATGCGCATAAATTAAAACCATACATAGATCTAAACCCATGATCACCTAACATGCCTTTGCGAGAATTTAAATTTACCCAATAAATTAAAATTCCGGTTTCAAGTCTTAATGACTTAAAACACGACTTGATGCGAGTCTTATTTATAAAAGTTTTCAATAAATCCCAAATTTACAAAACAAATAAAATTCGAATTAATTTCTAAAAATTAATAATTTTATCAAAGATGTATTTTTCCAAAAATATAAACCGCTTCTATTTCTCAAAAAATCCCAATTTAAGTTTTATTCAAAAAATTAAAATAAATATTCAAAAAATAAAATTTTAAAAATTAAAATAAAAAAATTGGGACTGGATTGCACGAAATACGAAAACACGGATTGCGAAAAATGGGGCCCTTGCACGAAAGGGCTACACGTCGCAGGCGTGCGTGCGCGCGCACGCGACAGGCGCTCACAGCTCGCGGCCAAGGCCGCGCGCAGGCAAGGATGGCGGGCGGCCGCGGGCGGCCTGGGCGAGCTATCCCACACGCCTTGTGGGATTCTCGCCCAACCTGGGCGAGACGGCGAGCGGCCACCTCCCGGCAGCCCTGGGCGGGCACTCGTTTTCTGTTGGGTTCAGAATAGTTTCATCATCCCTTCTAATCGTTTTGCTTGATCCCCTCTTTTGGTAGAGCTCGAATCTTCAAAACTTCTGACTTGAATCTCTCTAGAGATAGTCCACCAACTTGGCTACAATCTAACTAGTAAGGATGCTAGTTCTCTAGTTAGTGTTTAGGCTTAACCTAGGGTTTCGTTTATCTTGGAGAAAGGATGGTGTTCAACACATGAACCAAAAGAATTCTTGATTAGCTCTAAGGGGAGCTTGAGCTCCCCTATATATAGGAGAAGGAGAGGGACGCCGAACCTAGTCCTTATGGGGCAAGGATTTGGTCCATCTCTCCTATTACTTGATCATCAAGTAATTTCCAACTTTGACTTTGAATTCAAATTCAAATCAACTTTTAAGAGAGCTAAAATATCCAGACTATTTTTGGATAATTTTATACTTTATTTATTTAAAATAAATAACTTATTTTATCTAATTAATTAATTCACAATTAATTAACTAGATTATTTTTCTCCAAAATAAGACTTTCTTTTCAATTCAAAATTAAACCAAAGTCTATTAAATAATTAACAAATTAATTATTATTTAATATATAATTAAATAATCATGTGTGGCACACGTGTCACAATGACACGTGTCCACTCACGTGACCCACACGTGTGGTTTCACACGTGTGGAACCCTCTAAGCCCGATTAACTCGTTTAATCATTTTCAAGCCTTAACTCATGTAACCAAGTTGTTGTGTGTGACCCTCTAGGTTCTCAATTCAATTAGCAGTGACCCTAACTAATTAATTCACTAATTAATTAATCAGTCCACAGATTAAACGACCATAGTCTAGCAACAGGTGTTTAACCCCTAGCTGAATTGGAATGTTCGGATTCGACATAACCTTTAAGTCATTGATTCATGTGAGATACAATCCTCCTACTTACTATCTCTCAACCATGATCTAGGCTAAGGGAATAATCAGAACCCTAATAATCCGGTCTTAAAGCTAAGTGTATTTCATATCCATTTGATCTCAATCCAAGAAACCCTTTTCTTGATGTCTTGATCTACTGCCTTGGCCAAGGACTCCATATGGCATATGAATGACTTACACAATAAGAGATCACCTTGCATATGCAAGTGTAGCTGTGTAGGTCCTTTCTTGATTCTCATTCACTTTCATGAATCACTTGTGCAGCCCCAGCATAAGCCTTGAATCAGTTGTCTAAGGCGACACCCTTTAAAGCTTATACCTAAGACTACAGAGTTAACTCATAAAGTGATAAGGAACCTCAAGTCTAAGGATCAATTAATCACATCAATGACTCGTGAGATATTTCCTAATCTGGAAGTTTCTATTTCCTGAAATAGAAACTTCCTTTCCCATTTAGGAATGTTCTCACACGGGGCACCTCAGTGAACTTACTTATTAAAGTAAGCACCCTCATGTATCACGCACGTATCAACTATACACTTTGCACCTCCATGAAACAAGGTGGTCCTTCTTAAGGGCGTGATCCCACAAGCAAGCCTTAGAGGAGTCAGGTTGACACTCCCACTGTCTGTAGGACTCATCGGCTTGGAGTATTTTACTAATCATAACTTATGTGATATAGGGCTCGTTTCATGAACCATTTCACCTAAATGGTAGAGTCCTAAAGTCATCAGGATTAGGGGAGTTCTTATACATGCACAGCTAAAGTAAACGCATACCAAACAAGAGCATATAAAGAAGTGTTCGCCTGTGATATCAATCATTCGTATATTATTCAAAGATTGTCCGTGATACTAGGTAAGTCCCAAAGCGGATTATGACTAATCGGCTTTCTAGGGCACTATTCCTAACAAGGTCTCGGTAACGGGTGACCAAAATACTTTGTATGATTCGGTTACAACGTGAAATGTGCTAAAGAGTTATATTGATCGAGCAATTTGTAGCCTTAGTGGAAGGTAAAAGATATCCTTGAAATAGATTTGCAAAAGTTCGAATTAAGACTTTGGCCAAAGCACTTCGCGTGATACGCCACCGAAGTTGTATGATGAATGTGTTTCACATACAGAGAATTTGAACTTAAGGAGAATCAATAAATTTCAAATTGGAAATGAAAAATAAATGATAGTAGTTACAATTTATTCTTCATGGATATCCACACGAAGGAGTGAAATGCGAAATTATTCTAGATCGATAAATTCGTGAATAATTTAATTAATTTTAGAGTGCAACAATATTAATTTAGTGGAATTAAATATTGTTAAACGGTAATTAATTATTATCATGAGATGATAATATATTAATCCTTTTGGAGCTAAAATTAATTAGTCCTGCAGGTCCCCCTGCAAGCCCCAAATTGAAAAACCCAAAGAGAAAATATTAAAAGGAGAAAGAGAAATTAATTTTCAAAGTGTTTGAAAATGGCCAAGGAATTTATTTTAAGAAAATAAATCAAGTTCCAAAGAGTTGGAAATGCCCGGAATTTTATTTTGGAGAAAATAAAAATTTCATAAAAAAAAAATAAATCGATGATGACGTAGCAGCTGACGTGGCATGCCACGTCAGCAAGGTGGGACCAGGTGGCGCTGACTGGGCGGCCGCATGGCACGCCACGTGTGCGGCACGTGGACGGCCCAGATCGCACCACGTCAGCGAGAGTAACGATCCAGATTTGTCTGGACCGGGCGGTCAACGGTTCGGATACCGGGTCAACGGGTCGGTCAACAAATCGGATCTCGGGCAGGGTCAGACCGGGTCTGGTTCCGGGTCGGACTAGACCCGGACACGTGGCCGATTGAGAATCGGCCACGTCATCCCCAAACCCTAGGCCGCGGGTGGAACACACGCGCCGCCTTGTGGCGGCTCGTGAGGGCGCGTCCGGCGTCAGAACGGCGCGTGCTCGGCGGCGTTGGATTTGTGGCGAGGAGACCTTTAACGTGGTCACCTCGATTTTTGTATCCAAGTTGGCTACGCAAGTGGGTTGTGAAATGACCATTTTGCCCTTGCTTTTGTATCCAAAATGACCAAAACGCCCTCGGTTTTTTCCCTATAAATAGGGGCCTTGGGTCCTCATTTCTAATTCAACATTTTGGGAGAGGTTTTGGCTAGTTCCTAGCTTTGAAACCATATACCTTTTCTCCTAGTTAATTCCGATTGATTTTGGAATTAATTTTAATTAGGTGTTTATATAAAACGCCTAATTTCGGGAGAATAAACCCTGAAAAGGGTTTTCTAGTTTAAAGTTTATTTTCTCTAAGTATTTAGAGAAATACTTTCGGAGCCCACACTCCGAGGGTGTCCCTGGGGTTATTGCAGGGAAGCTCTGCCGGTTTCACGAGGAGATCGGGTATCGGGTTCTCAGGAGGTGAATTCGAGAGCTGGAAAAATGCCGTTAGATAGCCATGATTGCAGTACGGTAATAGTTTTCAGTTATTTTATTTTAAGCATGATAAATTATGTGCTCTTAAGTGTTAATTGCATGTTAGATATTTATCTGCTTAAGTGATTTAAAATTTATTATCAATTGCATGTATATACTTGAGTAGATCCGGCTAAGTCTTCCGCTATTGTATTAAAATGTTTTAGAAATATTTTAATACTTGTATTATAATAAAAATTTTAAAACGTGGTCTCGGACCGCTACTGTTCTGGGCCCACCGTCCCAGCAGACGAGGGGGTGAAGCTCTTCATGAGGAGTCCCACATTCGATGTTGTTTGTGCTTTTAATAATGCTGATGGATTTAAGGCTGCCTTTGAGCGTGCATATAACCAGCTTAATTATTTGGATGTCATTCATGAAGACACAGAGGTTGACGAGATCGGTCTTGATAAAGACGACAAGATGAGGCCGCTACTTGGCCGTGATGGTGGACAGGATTCGACCTCAGGGGGTGTTAATGACGATGAGTTCGGGTTCGCCCTTGATGAGATTCGTGCCATAGCTGCTGAGAGGAATGCTGCTCAGTCTGTGGGTGACGATGTTCAAATTGAAAGAGAGGCTCAAGGCGAGCGCGAGATGGCTGAGGCTCGAGGCGAGCGCGAGTTGGCCGAGGCTCAAGGCGAGCGCTACGGCGAGAGTGCCATGGTCGAGACGACTGAGTAGGCAGATGGTAATTATCAATGTACTGAGGACAACATCAGAGGTGCCGAACAGATCATCGGCGATATTATAGATCACATTAATGTAGATGTTCCTTAGTATGCTTTGTTTACTTTTTTGCATTTGATGTATTTATGAGACCTTCGTAGCGTAGTTTGTTTTGCTTTTGTTTTGGAAGGGAGCCACTCAAATTTGCTATGTAGAGGGCCCTTTGAAATTTGTAAAGTTGTTGGTATGAAATGTAAGATATGTGTTCGGCAAGCTAATTTGAATGCATGTATGCTTTTGCTTATAACATTTATGGATGTATGAAGATGTATGCAAACTCTAAGAAAAATAACTAAGTATTGTGATCAAATTTTGACGTGTAACTCATAGAATTTGTATTGGGTAATGGAAATTTGGCTAAGTGTTGTGCTTCAACGTTGTGTATAGTGCTCGGACTTCGTGTGTTTGAACCTTGTTACCAAATTTTGTGTTTGAGAATTTTTTGTATCGAAGGGGCTTGGCTCCCCCCCTCGAGTAGACTACTTGAGCCGAGGTCATATTGTAAGAAAAAATTGATAAGTGTTCAAATACGAGATAAAACGAGCAAAGTAGCGAGGTCTTCGCTTTTTATTGAATCAAACTGAACTGAACATTTGTGCAAATACAAATGTCTTTCTTTCCTAACATAAGCTGAATGCAAACAAAATTAAATGTCAAAGAAAACGAACATCATACTTAGAATAAAATGGAACAAATATTACGCATAGAACTTTTTCAAGTTGATCGCGTTCCAAGGCCTAGGCAGGGGCTTATTCTCCGCATTCGCCAAGCGATAAGCGTTGTTGGCGAGAGCTTCGATCACCTTGTACGGACCTTCCTAGTTCGGCTGGAGCTTGACAACGTGTTGGGAAACTTCAACTTTCCTAAGCACCAAGTCTTCAAGTTGGAAGTTTCGCGGATTAACGCCTTTGTTATAGTGCTTGACCATTGTTGCTTGATAATGCTTCATGCTTTGCCAAGCTCTAATCCGCTTTTCCTCGAGACAGTCGAGTTCGAGGGCCCTGTTAACCTCATTAGTAAGCGGTGCGAAGTATACAACCCGAGCGGTCTCGTGGAGAATCTCAACTAGTAGAAGCGCCTCAACACCGTAGACGAGCGAGAAGAGGCTCTCATTGGTGGCGGTTCGGATGCTCGGTATGCCCAAAGAACCCGAGGAAGCTCCTGGGCCCATTTGGTTCTTTTCCCATCAGGATGGTCTTCAAGTTCTTCAGGATGATTCGATTAGTCAATTCGTCTTGCCCATTTGATTGTGGATTGCCAACCGAGGAGAACCGTTGTTCAATTCCAAGCCCATAACACCAATCCGCTGTTCGCTTGCTGATGAATTGGAGCCCATTGTCCGAGACGAGGGCTCTGGGCATTCCAAAGCGACAAACGATGTTTTTCCATATAAAGTCATGAACAATGGAGTTAGTGATCTTTGCAACGGGTTCAACCTCGGTCCACTTCGTGAAGTATTCCACTGCTACAATTACATACAATTTTTGAGCCTTTGCCAATGGGAATTGCCCAATGATATCGATTCCCCACTGATCGAAGGGCCATGAGATCTCGTGACTCACCAGTTGCACAGCGGGTTGGTGGAGAACATTCCCGAACTTCTGACACTGAGGGCATTTGCGTGCATAGTCAATAGCATCAACGAGCAGGGTTGGCCAAAAGAAACCTGCCCGGGCTATCTTTTTGGCGAGCGCTCGTCTCCCAGCATGATTCCCATAAGTACTTTCTTCTTGGCCAGAATGAATATGTTTGAGCACTTTCTCAGTTTGTGATGGGAGAAGACATATCTGGTCAGGCCCAAAGAATGACTTGCGAAATAATCTTCCATCTTCATCCAAAGTGTACCGAGCGGAGCGGTACCTTATCTTTCGAGCCTGAGTTCGATCCACTACAACAAAAATCATCTAATATGATACATATATTGTGACACTTTTTAATTGTGTCTTAATAAACCATTTATCGAGTCACATCATAAATAGTGTCACTATAAAAAAATATTTATTAAACAAAATATGACATTTGGGCATTTGGCGCTCAATTTTTCGGCCGCTGCCCCCTAATTCTTCCTCTCAAAACCTTTTCCCTCTCCTCCCAAATTCCAAATTCATTCTAAAAGAAAACTTTCTTCTTCAAGCTTAGAGCTGAGTTTTAAGCAAAAATCCCAATAAATTTCCAGAGTCCACGTAGCCATCACTCAGAGAGTAGCCATATCTGAATCGTCGGCAAATCATCAAGCGGCTATCTGGGTTTGGCAGTAGGTACTTGGAGAGGAAAAAATTAGGGTATTTTTTAGGTTACTTCGCGGGTTTTAGATTACATATTGATTTGATTCGAAATCTTGTTCGTTTCTACGGTTTTTTCCTGAGTTTTCATTTATTCCCTAAGTTTGATGTTTGGTGAATTTCATTGACTCCGACTCCAGATGGTTAAGGTACTTCCTCATGTGCCTTTTGATATTCTTCTAAAATTGATATATTAGTTTCCAAAACTCATTATGTATATGAATGTTTTAGAATGCTTGAAGATTTCACATAATACTTCTAAAATTATATTTTAAGAATGTTTTGAAAATAAATAAGAAAATGTAATAGTGGTTAATCTGGAAAATTATGGTTAGGGATTACCAAGTTTCGAAATTATTAAAAGAAAGGACCATTTGTCTCAGTTGTTCGGGATTCAAATTAGGAGTGTTCTGTGCTGTTTTGTGTTGATATGTGATATTTGTATGCCCCAGTTGGTGTCTTCAAGGTTGTTCTGTAACAATTTTTTTATATTTAAAATTTTTTGTGGAGTTGGGATTTATTTGTTAATGTGATTTATTCTGTATATTAGTTGTTTTAATGTTCTATGAGCGGAATGGTTTAAATTAATTATTTTGAACCATGATTTTCACTATCATTGGAATTTTTTAATGTCTTAGAAGTAATCTTATAATATAATTTTTTGCATCCGACATCCAGAAGAACTGTGATGTATTTCTTATCATATGCATTCTAATGTCCAATGTTAGGTTTTCATAATGTTGCGAACTGGTTTCCTGGGATTATTGCCTTTGAATGAATTTTGAAGTGATAGTATGCTACTAATAATTGTTTTGATGTTTATGAGTTTCTCCAATAGTATGACATCACTGAAAAAGGTTAAGTTGTGTTGCTTAAAGGATTTGAAGAAAAGAAAAAGAAAAACGACAACTCTAATATTGTTAAGGCTTCCTAAAGTTTCTAACTTATGTGATGTATCTCTTGATCTTATGTTTCTTTTAATCTTTGCATCATTTTAGTTGTCTAGAACAATGTGAAAGATTTGTGCTTGGTTTTGTTAACATATTGTTCTCAGCTGACTGATGGAGAAATAACTAGTTTGTGTTCTAGTTTTCACATACCAAAATAACCAGTTTCATGTTATTCCCACAACTATAGTTGTAGTATTTCTATTTTTTGCTAAAATAGCCTGTTTGTGTTCTATCTTTTACATATAGGGCTTAATATAGTAAGGTATATGTATAACCTCATAATAAAATCACAAGCATTTATATCTTCTTTGATTGTTGGTGATGTTGTATAAGAACATTTGCTCTTGAAACTTGCACTTATTTATTTCTTCTTTGTGACTTCTTATCTTCAGTTTTACTATGTTTCCACAGGAAATCAAGTTCTTTGGGTCTGAGATGCGGAATCGATTGCTCTAAAATTAATCTTGAAAGTCTAATTTATTCATTATATTGGGTTGTTCAGAATTGAAGATGCTTTAAGTGTTTGTTTTTGTCCAGCACAATAACCCGCTTTAGCGAAATGTTGTTGGAATCATTGGGATGAAAAATCTGATCGATGATGTTAAAATCTTCCATGTTAGCAGAAATCTTTTGCACCAAAGAGTCATTAATGTGAACTTTATTATGGCCTACTTTTGTGCAAACAAGTACATGACAAAGGTAAGTTTTAATTATGTCCTTCAATCTTACTTTGGTAAAGCTTCATCTCATATTTAATGCTCATTGTTCTCAATAATGAAAAGAAACATCATTTTGACAATAAATCCTAATGTGGAGTAAAAACCTCATAAATTTAGGTAATTATAACGTGGAATTGACGGCTACCCTCCACCGGGCTTCAAGCCTCTGATCGACGATTTCTCTCTCAATCTGTATCCCGACGATTGATGCCTTCTCGTGGGCTCCAATGGCGCTGGTTTGTACTTTTATTTCGTGGATTTTATCGAGATTTTTGTTGTGATGTTGCTGTAATTGAGATTTGATACTAGATTGAGTGGTGGGGTTGTAGGTAAAACGACTATCCTGAAAATAATTGGAAGGCAGCACATGGTGGAGCCGGATATGGTGAAGGTGTTTGGGAGATCGGCGTTTCATGACACCGCTTTGACTGTTTCCGGTGATCTTTCTTATCTTGGCGGCGACGTTTGTGAAAATTTTCCACCTATTCTACTTGCATTAGTATTCTGTTAATATGTTTTGTTGTTATTAATCTGGTACATAGGAATTTGAAATGTATTTTTTTCTATCATGAATGTGCTTTTTCGGGTTTAAATAGCTGGATTGCGATTATGGAATTTGTAGCATTGCTAGAAGTGATGAATGGCCTAAGCAATGTAATTCTGATTGTTTTTCGGACGAATGGATATTGCTTATTGTAATTAGGTACCTAAATGGATTAATAAAGTTCTTGACCTTTTAAAATGGCCTTATGTAAAGGGTTTGTTTGCTGGTTTAATTATGGCTCGTCATGATTTATACCTGGAATAAGGATCTGTAAATTTTATTTTTTAGGAAGAGTTATGCAGGCTTATTTTTACTGATTAAGAGTTCCTTCCTATTATCAAGCAAATGGCAATCACCTACTGGTTAATTTCTTATATTAATGTGATGAATCTTGCTTATTTTCAGTGGAGAAGAGAGGTTGCTTTTGCTGGTTTTGAGGTTGTAATTCAGATGGATATTTCTGCTGAGAAAATTGTTTTTGGGGTAGCAGGTATCGATCCCCAAAGACGGGATGAACTAATCAAGGTATGATGTTAGTCTTAGTTGATTTTTATGGAGACTCATAACCACATTGTAAATCTTTTAAGACAAAATGTAGAGTATTTTCATGGAGCTTGATGATCAAATATGTTTTATATGGTTTTGATTGGTTATAATTTGACATGAATTTATAGATGATTTGATGCTCTAATTGTTTAGGATGAGTTTTAACATGTTCAAGGGTGTGAATTGTAAAAACTGGAACTGTCACAGCTTGTATGTAGCGATTTCAAATCCAATTTCCGAACTCATACAGCCTCTTTTCTTGAAACTGTTTCAATATCATATTCCTAACATATTAAGGTTCATCTCTGCCAAATTTCACGCTCATTCGAGCTCGTTTGATGCCTGAAAAAAATTCTGAATGACACTGCTGTTCTGTCACCTGTTTTGCCCTGTTTTCTGATCTGATTTTTCGGACTGAGCAGATGAAGTAAACTGTTGAATTTTACAAAACTGTTTTATATGGAAGTACATATATGTGTTGGAGTATACTTATAAAATTTCAGAATTTTTCGACTTCGTTTGACGTGGTAAACAGACCTGTCGTTGAAAGGTGTCACTGCAGTAGAGTTGCTGTATTGTTTTGACTTTGATTCAAAATCTGTAATTTTACAGAAACATCTAGGAATTGATACAATACCATTTGAAAGATATGGTTGTCTAGTTTACTAGAAATTTTGCGGTTCGTTAAAATACCTTCCGAGCAATAAGTTATGTCGAAATTTCTACAATGTATGCATGTACAGAATTTCTGCATAAATGTTTTTGTGTGAATGTTGCATGAACTTTGTTGTTGTGTTTTCCTTAGACGTTTCCATGCCTTTTGCACACTCTCTTCTGATTTGCAAGCCACATACATGTTATTTACATATAATATGATACTATTACATGTTTAATTCTATTATTTGACGTTAATTGTACACATAAACTTGCTCACTCCCTTTCATAACTCTTAATACATCTCATACACATAAAGTCAAGGAGATTAGCAATTTGTCATTGATGGTCAGTTTTTTGTGAGTGGTATTCGTATTTACTATGTCTTATATATGGAGGAACTTAACTCCCTCTAGTTGATGAAATTCATTGAAAATTTTCGGGTGAGCTATGGGTTATCCTTATTTGTTGTATCTTGTGATTGCTCTGCATATTCTTGAAATAGTTTCAGCTCATGTTATTGTACTTTTGCAATCTTGCGTGAATGTACTTATAGGTAAATAAAAACAATTAAATGCTTTAATTTATTATAGAAAACTCATTACTTTCACCTATCTATTAATTTATTATACATTACATAAAAGTATGCTCTAAATATGTTGAATTTTCTTAGGGTTTTAATGCTGCATATTGAGGTTGATTTATGATTACTATTTAACTTGCATGTTAGTGTGGCTTTGATGACACCAGGGTAGTCATGTAGTTATTATTTTATTCCTGCCTTATTATATTTGGAGTGATATATAACGTAAAGTGATTTCTGCTTACAAAGGGAGCTGTGCTAGTAAAAAACTTGGCAGCCGAGGAGTCATCAACTGTTGGTTTGGATACTTACTACAAGCAGTATTATCTACGCTCAGCTGCAACTTCTGCAACCATCAAGTGGTATGTTTCCCTCTGGACTTATTTGAATTTAATGGATGGTGTTTATTCATCTGATCTAGAAAACATAGTATTTAAATAGTATGGAAGTAATGAATGTGCTCCAAGCTCTAGGTTATTACCTACTTTTTGATGCAGTAAACACTATCTTTTTCCTTGGATCTTGTCGTTGTGACCTAGATAAATGGCCTCTTTGCAATTTGTGATTAAATTTCATTATTTTCCTGTTACATTTGAGGTAAATTTTCTTGTGAGTGTATAAGGAGTAGGACTAAATAAAATTATTAAAATGGTGACATAAATGAACCAAGTCTTTCATGGAGTCGATTTACATAATATGACCCCTTCAGAAGCCTTAGCTTCATCTTCAATTTCTTTAGTTGAAGCATTGGTAACATTGTTGGGGGTAGGCTCTAAGATTTTGCTACTTCTATCTATCAATTGCTAAAAGCTGCGTTGTAACTCCTATCATATTATGTTGTTTGTGACCCTAGCAAAGATAATTAAGTTTTTTATATAGGGAAAACATTTTAACTCTTTATATTTAATGTAATTTGCTTTGTCAGTGGTTTTTACTTTATTATTGTTTTTAATTAATATGAAAATCTAACTAATTTACTTGGCTTGTTATAGGTGGTAACCGAAAATCATTGGTGACAAAAATCTAATTAATTTGAAGGTATGACAATAGTCGGTGATCAAGAAAAATCTCTTAAGTTCTTAAACTTGTATGTTTTGATGCCTAGATACATTTTGGCATGACTATACTTTTTTTATTTTAATCTCATTGTGTAAATCATACATTATTATGAACTGAGTAATAGAAGATATATTTTTATGTTATGAACTCATACTCTACCTCATTATTCGTGGCTCGCCATTCAAGTCTTACAGCAAAGTCAAGCTCTTGACCATCCGAACTCCTTAGTGAGATCCCTGCTCCACCCCCTCCATTTGTCGAGGAGCCATCGACATGGAGGGTCCATGGAAGTGCAACCTTTGCTGGGACGATCTCATTGGGAAGATCGCCTCGTTCCAATAAGAAATCCGCTAACACCTAGGCTTGTTGAGCAACTCTTGGTTGATAGGTGACCTCGAATTGCCCAAGTTTGATTGCCCACTTTACAAGTCTCCCTGAGACGCCTGGCTTGCTCAGTACTTGTCTCAATGGTTGATCCGTTAAAACAACTATGGAATGGGATTGGAAGTAGGGCTTCAACTTCCTCGAGGCATGCACAAGAGCCAGCGCAAACTTCTCAATCTCCAAATAGTTTAACTCTGGGTTGTGGAGCACTTTACTCAAAAAATATACCGGCAAATGTTTCCGCTCGTGCACAACCACCACCACCGAACTGATTGCTTCCAGCGAAACCGCCAGATACACATACAATATTTCTCATTTGTTGGGTTTTGCCAGAAGAGGAGCTGATGCGAGGTACGCCTTGAGACTTGCGAGGGCTTCATCGCACTCGTTCGTCCATTTGAACTGTTTCATGTTCATTAGAGTTTTGAAGAATGGAAGGCTCCGATCAGCTGAGCGTGATATGAACCTGTTGAGCGAAATGATTCGCTCAAGGAGCACTTGAACTTTCTTGATCGAATCCGGAGGTTGGATCGCTTGAATGGCTTCGATCTTATCCGGGTTTGCCTCAATTCCACGCTGGCTAACTACATAGCCCAAGAACTTTCCTCCCTCAACGCCAAACGTGCACTTGCTCGCGTTGAGTTTCATTCCGTATTTTCTCAAAATCGAGAACGTTTCTTTAAGATGCTCCAAGTGGTCGGATGCTTTAACACTTTTAGTGATCATGTCATCGACATACACCTCCATAGTTTCACCGATCTCGAAAGCAAACATCCTGTTTACCAGCCTTTGATAAGTCGCGCCCGCGTTCTTGAGACCGAACGGTATGACTTTGAAGCAATATATTCCGTTCACAACTACGAAGGCTCTTTTCGCTCGATCCTCGGGAGCCATGAAAATCTGATAATAGCCCTGGAACACATCCATCATACTTATGAGTTCGCACCCGGCTGTGGAGTCAACCAGCTGGTTTATTCGAGGAAGTGGATAGGGATCCTTAGGGCATGTCTTGTTCAGATTCGTAAAATCATTACACATACGCCATTTGCCATTTGCCTTAGGAATGAGGACCACATTGCACAGCCATTCTGGAAATTGGATGGGCTCAATGTAATCCGCATCAAATAGTCTATTCACTTCCTCATCGATAATCGCATTCCGTTCGTTTCCCAACTTCCTTACTTTTTGCCGGACTGGATTCGCAGAGGGATCGACGTTGAGTCGATGTACAATCACGTTTGGGTCGATCTTCTTGAAGTCCGAGGGCTTCCAGGAGAATATGTCTACATTTTCGCGTAGGAAATCAATCAACATGACTTGTTCTTTTCCTTTGAGTTGAGCCCCAACCTTAGTTGTTTTCGAACTATCACCCGGGATGAACTCGATCTCTTTGAAATCTCCGATAGGCTTCAACCTCGTTTCCTTGGGCTCAACCTGCCGAGTCTCTACCTTGTGTTTTTTCGAGTGAGGAATGCCCTCTATGTCGGGCATCTCATCCTCCTCCTCATGAGCAGCTTCCAACGGTTTTGGAGTTTCATGAACCGGTTTAGGCTTCACAGTTGAGAGCATGTAGCACTCCCAAGTCTCTTTTAACTGACAATTTACTTCTCCGATTCCGTTGGGAGTTGGATACTTCATCTTGCGGTGGAACGCTGAATGAATGGCTTTAAACTTTGCCAGAGCGGGTCTCCCAAGGATCACGTTGTATGGGAGGTTAACCTCGACCACCATATAGATCAATGGGACCGTGGCTCTTCTTGGGGCACAACCTAAGGAGCTCGCCAATCTTACTTGGCCGAGCGGGTATAGCTCTGATCCACCAAAGCCAAGGAGAGGGGCTCTACGGCATCCAACGTGCCATCATTCCCACATAACTTCTTGAAGGTGGAGAGTGGCAGGATGTTTACCGAACTGCCGCTATCTACCAATACCCTTTTGACTTGGGTGTTGTAGATGTCGACATTGATTACCATTGGACAATCCGGGCACTCACCATCCTCCTCGACCATGACATTATCAAAATCTCGATCTGTAAAACCCAGGACCTCGCCTTTCTCATCATGGAAGATGTATTGAGCAGAAGTGTTAGGCTCTTGGCTAAATTGGCGCCCTGCTTTCCACGAGTGGGCGTGTTATCATTAGTAGGGGTGGGCATTCGGGTCGGGGAATTTGGGCCTTGTCCCGACCCGATCGGGTATTTCTTGATCGGGACGGGGAGTTCGGGGAATTTTTAATTCAGGACGGGTACCCAAATCCCGATTAATAGTTCGGGCTCGGGATCGGGTAGTATCTTAGTACCCGAATTCCCCGATCGGACCCAAACTACCCGACACATTTAATTTATATATATATATATATATATATTATATATATATATATATATATATATATATATATAATACAAATTTGTACGTGTTTATATATGTATATATATATATTATATAATACGAATTTGTGACCTGTCGTTATAATGTATATACATATAATATATATAAATATATAATAAATCTTTTAAGTTTTATGTATTTCACTTTATAGATATCAATATTCAATCATTTCATTTGTTCGTTTCTAAATTAGAAATTGGGAATTAGGGTTCTACACTTCTGTTGCTTTCTGCTGTTTTGCATCTCAATTTTCCAGTTCAACTCTCAAGATTCAAGTCACCACGCCCTTCTCCAATATTCACCAAGTTCAAACGGTCACACGCCCTCAACCCACAACTCAAGGCAGTTTCGTCTCTCTGTCTGACCGTCTCTACTGCTCCAGGCCTCCATTCTCGTCTTTGTCTCTGAAGTCTGAACGGACAACCACGACCCACAAGGTAACTTTTTTATAAATATTTTGATTAATTATTCTGCTATTTCTTTCGATTCTACTATTTTGCTATTTTGATTAAATATTTTTCTCCAGGCCTCCATTCTGCTATTTTGAATAATTATTCAGCCACAACTCAATTTCTTTCGATTAATTTTTTTTTATTTGTAATTCAGAAATTTTGATTAATTATTCTGCTATTTGAGAATAATAGATGCTTATGATTTATGAAAATTGAAATGGTGGTTGCTAGGTGTCAAATATACACGGTGCCGAAGATATATGGGATGATATTCCGGATTTAGGTGTTGAAGATATTGATGTGGATGATATTGCTGAGGATGTTATTGATGTCGATGAGGGAAAATCGAAAAAAAGAACTAAGAGGGAATTTGTACTAAGGTCTATTTATTGGGAACATTTTGACAAATTCTTTTGCCCTGTTGATAAAATTCAAAAGCCTAGATGCAAATATTGCAAGAGAGAGCTTAAAGCAGATCCAAAACTTCATGGGACGAAGGGCATAAAAAATCATTGGGAGGCATGTAAAAAGAAACCTCACGAAGTCGAAACCAATCAAGCCCAGATCAATCTACAACCAAATCGAGTAGGCGAGAAGGAGGGAACTACTATGTCTTGTTGGAAGCTTGATCAAGGAAAAAGTAGAGAAGCTATGTGTTATTGGTTGATGCATGATGAACTTCCTTTCAAAACGATTGAGAATCCGGGTGTCAAGCATTTTATGTCAGTTGTATGTCCGATGTTTATAGTTGCTTCACGAAAGACTATAACTAAGGATATCTACAATTTGTATGTGAGTGAAAGGTTGAAATTTATCTATTTTAATTTTAGAATCTTATTCTCTTTTTTAGTTTTATATGTCTAATATTTTCTTTTTTTGTTTGTAGAATTGATGAAAGAGAGAGTTGATTCAACGACTATTGATATTTGATTATACATAGATTTTTGTGATGGTTAGTTTAAAGCTTTTAATGCTTGGAGTTCCTGTTATGTTTGAAGACTTAATGTTTCTGTATTATTATTTATGTGATGCTTGGATAGTTGGGTTTGTAATGGTGATGCAAAGATATGAGACATGCAGTGATGTACTGATATTATAATGCAGTGGCTGGGACTAATTTTATTTCTTTCCGTAATGTTTGTGGTTTGGAGTTTGTTGATGCACAGACATTTGTGATGCAGTGATTTTAATGGACTTTTATTGGTGGGAAATAAAAGTCCTCAATTATTTATATTATTTATGCATCTACGCCCTACAGTCTGCTAATTACAATGGTATAATTTAATTAATCCTCTGTTATTTCTTTCTGTATAATGTTATTGTTAGAGTATATATTATCAAATAATATTTTCCCATACAATAGCAATTCTAAGTAACGTGATTACGGGGATAATTAATTAATTATTATTGTGATTATAACTTATAAGGATAATAATTATAGGTCCGAGCCCAATAAGTTTAATTGTTATTTGTTATAAAAAATCAGGCCCAATAAGTAATTGGGCTCCCCAACCCAAAAATCAAAATTAATTAATAAAAAAAAAAAACAGAATATAAGTCGGGCTCCCCAATCCCGAATTCCCCGATAGGCCGGGTACCCGACATTTTCGGGACGGGCTCAGGGTCCAAATTTCCTATCCCGAACCCGAACTCCCCTAATCATCAGGCACTTGCTTAATGCCCTTAGTCGCTCGTCGACCGCGCCGAGGGTTGCGTGAGCGCGAACGAGATCTGCGAGGACTACGTGAACGAGAGCATGCTCTAGGGATGTAACTGAGCCGAGCTAGCTCACGAGCTTTGCGAGTTGGCTCGGTAAAAGCTCATGCTTGGGTTCGAGATCAGCGAGCCGAGCCACGCCAGGGCTGGGCTTGTGTGATTTACGAGCTAAGCCCGAGCCGACATATTTGTGGTTTGAAGCTCGCGAGCCATCTCGCGAAGTGTATAATAAAATAATATAAAATATATATTATATATATATATAAACCGTACTACTTATAACATATATGTTAAATATATTAATATATATAAACTGTATTAATTATAATATATGTTAACAATATATATATATAAACCGTACTACTTATAACATATATGTTAAATATATTAATATATATAAACTGTATTAATTATAATATATGTTAACAATATATATATAATATATACACGCACAAAGATAAAAGAAAGAGAAAACCCTAAATCTAAACAAACCATTGCCGCTGCCCCACAGGCCACAACAGATTTCAGCCTTTCCAGCCTAAGGCACTCCTCTTCTCACATCACTCCAGATTTCTGCCTCCACCACACCACACCAGACCTCCACCAACCGCCTCCTCCTGCACCAGATCTCTACCACCATTACCGTCAAAGATAAACTTTTCCGCACCAAATCTCTACCACCATTACGGTCGCAGCTTCCGTGCGCCTCCACCACTACCGCCGGCGACAACCACCACCTTCTTCAGCTTCAAGAACGCACCAGATCTCTACCACCATTACGGTCGCAGCTTCCGTACACCTCCGCCACTACCGCCGGCAACAACCACCACCTTCTTCAGCTTCAAGAACGCCACTATCGCCCACCAAATAAAAAGATTCCAAATTTTATATATATACATTTATAAGAAATTAGATTTTTAACCCTATTCATTTTCAAGTTTTTTGTAATTTTATTCTCAAAAATCGGTTGATTTGCCTTGCATATAAATATAAACATAGATCCAAATCTTTTTTTTTAAGGCATAGATCCAGATCTGGGGCAAAAACAAAGCAGATAAATTTTGTTAAGTTTTTTTTTTTTTTTTTTTTTGGGGGGGAATGGCTCGTGGCTCGGTTCGGCGAGCCCGAACCCGAACCACCCCTTTAGAGGCTCGTCGGCTCGCAAGCTGAACCCAAGCTAAAATTTCAAAGGCCAAACCCGAGCCTGAACCATGAAAAATCGCCGAGGCTCGGCTCGGCTCGGCTCGTTTACATGCCTAGCGTGCTCTGTCTCCTCACTTTTTATGATTTTGATCCATGGACTTAACAAATTCTGATAGTTTGCCACCGGCTACCAAGCGTTGGATCTCCTTCTCCAAGCTGATGCACTCATCCATATCGTGTCCGTTCTGTTGGTGGAATGCACAATACTTGTTGGAGCGGGAATTTTTCTCGCTTTGGGGCATCATACGAGGCTTTCTGAAGATCTTTGAGCCAGCAATGTTCAAGATCGTGGAGTTGCGTTTGGTAAGCTCAACTCGTAGCCCCCCGGGGAGGGGTCCTGCTCGCCGTTCTCTGCGCTTCTCCCTATTTAAGCTTCTTGATAGTCTATCCTGGACACGCGCTCGTTTCATGCGAGCCATGTCTTCCTGCTCTATGTACCCACTTGCTATCCTCCGGAGATGAACCATATCCTTGGGTCTTTGACGGGCAATAGCATTTCCACACTCCGTACTGATCTTGGAGTCATTCAGCCCTTGGTAAATCGCTTGCCTCAGAAAATCATCGGATGGACTCTCAACCTTGGTTAGTTCAGCACCAAAACAAGCAAAGAATCCGCATAAAGTTTCATTGGGACCTTGTTCAACATTCCAGAGGTATGTAGTGGGCAACTTGGTTTCTTTCAAAGGGTTGAAATGACTATCGAATTGTTCGTACAAGTCAATCAATACTCCGAATCGAGCCCGGCGGAAGCCGCTTGAACCAATCATAAGCGGTTCCCGAGAGTCAAGTAACGAAGATTTTGCACCACAAGTCCAATGAATGTTCATACAAATGCATGAGGTGTTCGAAAGATGTTAAGTGCTCTTCGGGATCACCTGTACAGTCATAGCGAGAAATATTGGTGGGAATCTTTGAATTTCCTGCTCGTGCCATCAGTATCTCCTCGCAAAGTGGTGAGCCTCGTTCAGCCCTCGATATTCGAGGCCGTCTATTCCTCCGATGAGGGGAGAGTTCGATGGGCCTCTCCCGATCGCCTAGAGCTGGACGACGCTGGGGCTTGTCAACCACCTCCTCGTCCCGATGTCGTACAAGTCAGTGACGAACTTCCTCGCCCCGACGTCGTGCATCTCGGTGATGAACTTCGTCTTGGTCACCAACCTGAGACCCTTCCACTGTTAGGAATAGTGCCCTAAAAAGCCGATTGTATATCCGCTTTGTGCTTTTCCTTATTGTAATCACAGACAATCTTTGAATGAAATAACGAATTGAGGCAACACTTCTTTATATGCTCTTGTTTGGTATGCGTTTACTTTAGCTGTGCATGTATGAGAACTCCCCTAATCCTGATGACTATAGGACTCTACCATTTAGGTGAAATGGTTCATGAAACGAGCCCTATATCACATAAGTCATGATTAGTAAAATACTCCAAGCCGATGAGTCCTACAGACAGTGGGAGTGTCAACCTGACTCCTCTAAGGCTTGCTTGTGGGATCACGCCCTTAAGAAGGACCACCTTGTTTCATGGAGGTGCAAAGTGTATAGTTGATACGTGCGTGATACATGAGGGTGCTTACTTTAATAAGTAAGTTCACTGAGGTGCCCCGTGTGAGAACATTCCTAAATGGGAAAGGAAGTTTCTATTTCAGGAAATGGAAACTTCCAGATTAGGAAATATCTCACGAGTCATTGATGTGATTAATTGATCCTTAGACTTGAGGTTCCTTGTCACTTTATGAGTTAACTCTGTAGTCTTAGGTATAAGCTTTAAAGGGTGTCGCCTTAGACAACTGATTCAAGGCTTATGCTGGGGCTGCACAAGTGATTCATGAAAGTGAATGAGAATCAAGAAAGGACCTACACTTGCATTTGCAAGGTGATCTCTTATTGTGTAAGTCATTCATATGCCATATGGAGTCCTTGGCCAAGGCAGTAGATCAAGACATCAAGAAAAGGGTTTCTTGGATTGAGATCAAATGGATATGAAATGCACTTAGCTTTAAGACCGGATTATTAGGGTTCTGATTATTCCCTTGCCCTAGATCTTGGTTGAGAGATAGTAAGTAGGAGGATTGTATCTCACATGATTCAATGACTTAAAGGTTCTGTCGAATCCGAACATTCCAATTCAGCTAGGGGTTAAACACCTGTTGCTAGACTATGGTCGTTTAATCTGTGGACTGATTAATTAATTAGTGAATTAATTAATTGGGGTCACTGCTAATTGAATTGAGAACCTAGAGGGTCACACACAACAACTTGGTTACATGAGTTGAGGCTTGAAAATGATTAAACGAGTTAATCGGACCAAGAGGGTTCCACACGTGTGAATTCACACGTGTGGATCACGTGAGTGACACGTGTCACTGTGACACGTGTCACACACGTGTATATATATATATATTATATATATATTAAATAATTAATTAGTTAATTATTTAATAGACTTTGGTTTAATTTTGAATTAAAAAGAAAGTCTAATTTTGGAGAAAAATAATCTAGTTAATTAATTATGAATTAATTAATTAGATAAAATAAGTTATTTATTTTATAATAAATAAAGTATAAAATTATCCAAAAATAGTTTGGATATTTTTTAAGCTCTCTTCAAAGTTGACTAGAATTAGAATTCAAAGTCAAGGTTGAAGATACTTGATCCTCAAGTAATAGGAGAGAGGGACCAAAATCCTAGCCCATAAAGGACTAGGAATTTCGGCACTCCCTTGCCTATATATAGGGGAGCTCGAGCTCCCCTTTAGAGCTAATAGACAATTCTTGGTTCATGTGTTGAACACCTTCCTTTCTCCAAGATTAAATTAAACCCTAGGTTAAGCCCAAACACTAACTAGAGAACTAGCATCCTTACTAGTTAGATTGTGATCAAGTTGGTGGACTTTCTCTAGAGACTTCAAGTTAGAAGTTTGAAGATTCGAGCTTTACCAAGGAGAGGGGATCAAGCCGCGTGAAGAGCGTTCTTGGGTGGCTTGAAACGCTTCAAGAAAGAATAAAAGAAAAGTAAGTTTTCTATCTTTACGAATTTGGTTACACGATTGCGAGTTCAAGGTCCTTTTGTTGGGAAAATTTTTTAAATTCCGCTGCTTTCTGATTCTGTTTTCCAACAAGTGGTATCAGAGCCACCTCGTTAATCGTGTTTCTGATTCGTCTCAATTATTCTGAATTTGGTAGAAATTCTTAGGCTTAGATGCGAATTAGGTATTCATGAGTTCTTTTAGAAAGCCTGAAATACGAAACTGTAATTTTTCCTGAATTTCTGAAACTGTTTTCTTAAATTGTGATTTTGAAAACCGTTTTGATTGAAATATATTTAAATCGAATTTTAATTTTTGGATTGAACCGGGTTTTCGAGAAACCCAGAAATACGAAACGAACACGAAAAGCAACGAGCCTAGGCGTGCTAGCATGTCGCACGCCCAGGCCCGTCGCACCGCCCAGCTCCTCCCGCAACAGCGCGGGAGCCGTCCCGGGCGCGCCTAGGCGCGCCCGCCCAGTCCGTCCCGCAACCGCGCGGGACGCCTGCCCAGGCCATGCCGGACGCTGCTGCGCGCAGGCGCGCGCATGATGCACGCCCAGCGTGCGCACGCGAGCGGCTCATCCCGCCCGCTGTGCGCGCGGCTGGCGCGCGTCTGCGCGCGCGGCTGCGCGGCGGTGCCTCGCACGGCTGGGCCCTTTTTTCGGGGTTCGTTTTCGTGTTTTCGAGTTTCGTGTTTTTCGGTCCATAAAATCCCGATTTAATTTTATCCTTTTAAAATCAGTTTT
The DNA here is from genome assembly GCA_037501455.1 of Lantana camara. NCBI lineage: Eukaryota > Viridiplantae > Streptophyta > Magnoliopsida > Lamiales > Verbenaceae > Lantana > Lantana camara. Next base: position 120,268,109 of record CM074857.1, read on the forward strand.
GTTAAAATAAAATTATTTTAAAATTTTGATTAAATTGGGATTTTGAGAAATTAAAGCGATTTGGTTTTTGGAAAAATTATGAATATTATTTTCTGAAAATAATGAAAGAATAAAATTATTAATTTTGGAAATTAATTGGAATTTTATTAGTTTAATGTTTTTCGGGTTTTATTGAAAAGGCTCTTGAACAAGAATTGCATCTAAGTCGTGTTTTGAGTCATTAGGACTTGAAACGAGAATTTTAAATTATTGGCTAAATTTAAATTCTCGCAAAAGCATGTTAGGTGATCATGGGTTTAGATCTATGTATGGTTTTAATTTATGCACATGAATGGTTTCAATTGGGGTTGGAGCCCTATAGTTGCGTTTTTCAATTGAGGTTGGAGCCTCACTTATGTGCGTACTGTTATGTGATTTATTATGTGGCTTTCCATATTACTGTTTTTGAGGCCGGGGTATGCCCCGTGTAATTGTCTAAGGCCAATATGAAGATTGAGCCTTATTACTTTATGTCTTTTTCCTTTTATTGTAATTTGAGAGTAGAGATAGGTGGTGAGGTTTTATTTTCATTTTGGAGACAATGCACCCATGGAGTAAGATGGACCACATTCAAGTAACAAGGAGGCCATAAGTGAAGACCCCTCAAAATGTTAGGGAGGGGAATCTCGATTGTTAAATGTAATAGAGATAGGGCTCGTATTTTGTTACCGCTTTCCCTTATGTGATTTGAACTGTTTATGTGGCATGTATGTTAGAACTTGTGATTGTGGAGTGGCTCCCACATATCACGCATAAGATAGGTAGAACCCATGATCATTACATGTTAGTATCATGCTAGGACATGTTATCTGTTTATGTGCTTGTTTGAAATGCATTTAAGTGTACTTGCATTAATCAAGACTAATAAAATTGGATAACATATATGTTGGTGAGGTCGAACCGGACAACTCTCCGGTTGATTCGAAAATTCCCATTAAATATTAAGCTAATTTCGAACAAATAGGTGTTTAATTCGAGATGCAAGTTTTGAATTAAATTCCTAGCATTCCATCAATAGGTTTTAAGTTTAGTAAGTAAAGCTAGTTATTGTCCGCGAGTCGTGGGATAGCTAGTGGAGCTTATTAGTTCTTAGTTACCTAATTGATCATTTTAAATGATCAATATTTCGTGGTCAATTTTGGCAAGGGCGATGTCCGCGAGTCGTGGGTCGTTCGAACTAAGTTTTGGTCATGATCTTATGATTGATGGGTCTAGCTTAACACCTAAGTAAATATGGATGTCGCACGAGTCGTGGGTCCATATTGAAAGATAGGTGATGCAAAAACAATTACTGAGAGTTCTAAAGGTGTTAGAATTGGTAAGTTGTACCTACCTAGGGTTCTTACTTAGAATGTCCGCGAGTCGTGGGTTCGAGGTAAAATGCCTAGGATCTTAGTACCCATTGGGAAACGTGTTCCTCTTAGATCTTTGGGAATTCTAGATCTTTGAAAAACAGTGGGAGCTACAATAGATTAAAGACCTTATCTTTTGTATATCGTTATAATTCAGCATGCTCACTAGTTCTCTGTTTCACCATTTAGTTCGTAGATTCTGTGATTCTCTACGTGTTTTGAAATGGCAACCAAAAACCCTCTTGTATCGATCCTCGAGTCAAACAAGTTGACTGGTCCCAACTATTCTGATTGGCTGAGGAATCTAAAAATCATTTTAGATTCTGAGAAGAGAACTTATGTTCTCTTCGAAGGGGAGCCTACTCCTGAAGGGGAGGCTCCCACTCGGGCCGAGCGGGACGCGATTCAGAAGTGGAAGGATGATAATCTCCAAGCCCGTTGTCTTATGTTGGCTAACATGTCTCCGGACTTGCAAAGACAACATGAGGCCATGGAATTTGCTTGGGAGATTTACGACCACTTAGAGCAACTTTACCGCCCTCATGAACGTGTTACAAGGTATAACACTTCAAAGGAATTATTCCACTTGAGAATGAGGGAAGGTTCAAGTGTCCATGAATATGGACTCAAGTTTCTTGCCCTTACTGAGAAACTTGCCTCCATGGACATGCCGCTGAAAGATGAGCTTTCAGTGGATCTGTTGCTAGCTTCGCTCCCACCATCATTCAACCCATTTGTCCTTAACTTCAACATGAATCATGCTGGTGCTACTGTAGCTGAGCTGATTAGTCAGCTTGTGACTGCTGAAAGCACGATCAAGAAGGACAATAAGGTTTTGATGGTGAATGCTCCATCTTCCTCTTCTGGGCCTTCTAAAGGTAAGGGCAAGAAAGCCCAAAAGAAGAAGAAGAAACCCCTTAGGCCCACTGGTGGCATTTCGAAGGGGAAGGCCCAAAAGAAGAAGCGTGATCAGAAAGAGGATGTTTGCTTCCATTGTGGCAAAGCGGGACATTGGAGGAGAAACTGCCCAGAGTACAAGGCTACTCTAAAGAAAGGTATCTTTCTCGTTGAAGTAAATCTTTCTATTAATTCTAGTTCTTGGGTACTTGATACCGGTTGTGGAACTCATATCTGTAATGATGTACAGATGCTAAGTGATGTTCAACAATTAAAAGAAAGAGAATGTGTCTTGAAGATCGGCGATGGCTCAAACGTTGAAGCTCGAGCTTTAGGCACAATTAGATTAGATTTAGGTAGTTTTGAGTTAGTATTAAACAAAGTCCTTTATGTACCGAGCATTATTCGTAATATAATTTCAGTTCCAATATTAGATTGCGAAGGTTATGAAACTTATATTAAGAATGGTAAATACTTTATCAAACGGAACAACTCTTCCGGTACTCTAAGTAATGGACTTTACCTAACTCAAAATATCAATATTATGAATATACAACGAGAAACAAAGCGTAAGAGAGATGACAAAGTTTCAGCTCCCTTATGGCACGCTAGATTAGGACACATTTCCAAGAACAGAATTAGCAAGATAAACACTTTAGGATCATTCTCTGAAAATGATCTCAAAGAGTTAACTTCTTGCGAATCCTGTCTCAAAGGAAAAATGTCCAAAGTTCCTTTTAAAGGAACTGTGGAACGTGCCTCTAAGGTTCTGGATTTGATCCATACTGATGTTTGTGGACCGCTTAGTGTAAGCACAAGAAACAATCATCAGTATTTCATAACCTTCACTGACGACTTTAGTCGGTATGGTTATGTATACTTAATGAAGTATAAATCTGAAGCTTTTGAGAAATTCTTAGAATTTCAAAAGGAGGTTGAGAACCAAACTGGTCACAAGATCAAAGCACTTCGATCTGATCGAGGAGGCGAATATCTTAGTGAAGAATTCCTTAATCATCTCAAAGGTAATGGGATTATCTCTCAGTGGACTCCTCCGGGAACTCCTCAGCTTAATGGAGTTTCTGAGAGAAGGAATCGAACCCTACTTGATATGGTTCGTTCCATGATGAGTTTCACTGACTTACCGCCTTCTTTCTGGGGTTATGCCCTAGAAAGTGCAGCAAAGATTTTGAATCTTGTTCCCTCTAAGTCAGTCCCTAAAACGCCCTATGAAATGTGGCATGGTAAAATCCCTAGTTATTCTTACTTAAGAATTTGGGGTTGTCCTGCTTACGTGAAGAGGACAGTGGGAGATAAGTTAGAATCTCGTTCTAACTTATGCTACTTTGTAGGTTATCCTAAGGAATCCATAGGATACTACTTCTATGATCAATCTGAACAAAAGGTGTTTGTTTCCAGAAATGCCACTTTTCTTGAGGAACCGTTCCTTAAAGAAAAGAAAGGCAAGATCATAGAATTAGAAGAAGTACAAAGTGACCCCATACCACCCACTGAAGAAACGTCCCACTCTGATCAACTACAACCAATCACGAATTTCGATACACATGTAAATCCTCCTCTAAGGCGTTCTGAACGTACTCCTAGACAGCCGGAGAGATGGTATGGATTCTTCCATGAAATCTCTCAAAAGGATAATGATCCTTTGACATATAAGGAGGCACTTTCAGATTCTGACTCTGAACAGTGGATAGAAGCCATGAAATCCGAAATGGATTCCATGAACTCCAACCAAGTTTGGACCTTGGTAGATTTGCCTGATGGGGTCAAACCCATAGGTTGCAAATGGATCTTTAAGAGAAAGCTTGGAGTTGATGGAAGCATTGCAGCCTACAAAGCAAGACTGGTTGCAAAAGGATTCACTCAGAGACCCGGCGTGGACTTTGACGAAACCTTTTCACCAGTTGCAATGCAAAAGTCCATTCGAATCATGCTTGCCATTGCTGCATATTATGACTATGAGATATGGCAAATGGATGTGAAAACTGCCTTTCTCAATGGTGACATTGACAAAGACATTTATATGGAGCAACCCATAGGTTTCACATTCAGTGGGAGTGAGCAAAAGGTTTGCAAACTCCAAAGGTCAATCTATGGATTGAAACAGGCTTCTAGGAATTGGAACATTCGATTTGATGAATCGGTCAAAGCGTTTGGCTTCATCCAAATTTCGAATGAGTCATGTGTGTATAGAAAGGAATTGGAGACCTCAGTGCAATTCTTAGTACTTTATGTTGATGACATCCTTCTTATTGGGAATTCGAAGGATGACATGAAAGTGACTAAGTTATGGTTATCGAACCAATTCGAGATGAAAGATCTTGGTGATGCGTCCTATATCCTTGGAATTAAAATCTATAGAGATAGATCTAGAAGGTTAATAGGACTATCACAGTCGATGTACATTGACAAAGTATTGAAGAGATTCAATATGGAGTCAGCAAAGGTTAAGAACCTTCCTATGAGTGTAGGAACATGTCTTTCAAAGAAGATGTGTCCTAAGACTAACCTTGAGAAGGAAAGAATGACTCATACACCTTATGCATCAGCAATAGGTAGCATAATGTATGCAATGTTATGTACTCGACCGGATGTGGCTTATGCACTTAGTGTAACAAGTCGTTTCCAATCTGACCCTGGAGATGGTCACTGGGCTGCCGTGAAGAATATTCTTAAGTACTTGAAAAGTACTAAAGATTTATTCTTAGTTTACGGAGGTCAGAAAGATCTTACTATCGAAGGATACTGCGATGCAAGCTTTGCATCTGACTTAGATGATTTTAAGTCAATGTCAGGATACATTTTCTGCCTAAACGGCGGAGCAGTGAGTTGGAAGAGTTCCAAGCAAACTACCACTGCTGATTCGACCACTGAGGCCGAATACTTAGCTGCAAATGATGCAGCTAAGGAAGGTGTTTGGATTAGAAACTTCATTCAAGAATTGAATGTTGTTCCTAGCATGAAAGACCCCATTACTGTGTTTTGTGACAACACTGGGGCGGTTGCTCAAGCAAGAGAACCAAGATCTCACCAACGGACCAAGCACATTATGAGGAAGTATCACCTAATCCGTGATATTATCAAAAGAGGAGATGTGCTAATTGAGAGGGTCACATCAGCAGAGAACGTGGCAGATCCACTTACTAAACCCCTTAGTCGAGAAGCTTTCCAAGGTCATCTTCAGAAGATGGGACTTAGAGTAGCTTTAGAATGGCTTTGACGGGCAAGTGGGAGATTGTTAGGAATAGTGCCCTAAAAAGCCGATTGTATATCCGCTTTGTGCTTTTCCTTATTGTAATCACAGACAATCTTTGAATGAAATAACGAATTGAGGCAACACTTCTTTATATGCTCTTGTTTGGTATGCGTTTACTTTAGCTGTGCATGTATGAGAACTCCCCTAATCCTGATGACTATAGGACTCTACCATTTAGGTGAAATGGTTCATGAAACGAGCCCTATATCACATAAGTCATGATTAGTAAAATACTCCAAGCCGATGAGTCCTACAGACAGTGGGAGTGTCAACCTGACTCCTCTAAGGCTTGCTTGTGGGATCACGCCCTTAAGAAGGACCACCTTGTTTCATGGAGGTGCAAAGTGTATAGTTGATACGTGCGTGATACATGAGGGTGCTTACTTTAATAAGTAAGTTCACTGAGGTGCCCCGTGTGAGAACATTCCTAAATGGGAAAGGAAGTTTCTATTTCAGGAAATGGAAACTTCCAGATTAGGAAATATCTCACGAGTCATTGATGTGATTAATTGATCCTTAGACTTGAGGTTCCTTGTCACTTTATGAGTTAACTCTGTAGTCTTAGGTATAAGCTTTAAAGGGTGTCGCCTTAGACAACTGATTCAAGGCTTATGCTGGGGCTGCACAAGTGATTCATGAAAGTGAATGAGAATCAAGAAAGGACCTACACTTGCATTTGCAAGGTGATCTCTTATTGTGTAAGTCATTCATATGCCATATGGAGTCCTTGGCCAAGGCAGTAGATCAAGACATCAAGAAAAGGGTTTCTTGGATTGAGATCAAATGGATATGAAATGCACTTAGCTTTAAGACCGGATTATTAGGGTTCTGATTATTCCCTTGCCCTAGATCTTGGTTGAGAGATAGTAAGTAGGAGGATTGTATCTCACATGATTCAATGACTTAAAGGTTCTGTCGAATCCGAACATTCCAATTCAGCTAGGGGTTAAACACCTGTTGCTAGACTATGGTCGTTTAATCTGTGGACTGATTAATTAATTAGTGAATTAATTAATTGGGGTCACTGCTAATTGAATTGAGAACCTAGAGGGTCACACACAACAACTTGGTTACATGAGTTGAGGCTTGAAAATGATTAAACGAGTTAATCGGACCAAGAGGGTTCCACACGTGTGAATTCACACGTGTGGATCACGTGAGTGACACGTGTCACTGTGACACGTGTCACACACGTGTATATATATATATATTATATATATATTAAATAATTAATTAGTTAATTATTTAATAGACTTTGGTTTAATTTTGAATTAAAAAGAAAGTCTAATTTTGGAGAAAAATAATCTAGTTAATTAATTATGAATTAATTAATTAGATAAAATAAGTTATTTATTTTATAATAAATAAAGTATAAAATTATCCAAAAATAGTTTGGATATTTTTTAAGCTCTCTTCAAAGTTGACTAGAATTAGAATTCAAAGTCAAGGTTGAAGATACTTGATCCTCAAGTAATAGGAGAGAGGGACCAAAATCCTAGCCCATAAAGGACTAGGAATTTCGGCACTCCCTTGCCTATATATAGGGGAGCTCGAGCTCCCCTTTAGAGCTAATAGACAATTCTTGGTTCATGTGTTGAACACCTTCCTTTCTCCAAGATTAAATTAAACCCTAGGTTAAGCCCAAACACTAACTAGAGAACTAGCATCCTTACTAGTTAGATTGTGATCAAGTTGGTGGACTTTCTCTAGAGACTTCAAGTTAGAAGTTTGAAGATTCGAGCTTTACCAAGGAGAGGGGATCAAGCCGCGTGAAGAGCGTTCTTGGGTGGCTTGAAACGCTTCAAGAAAGAATAAAAGAAAAGTAAGTTTTCTATCTTTACGAATTTGGTTACACGATTGCGAGTTCAAGGTCCTTTTGTTGGGAAAATTTTTTAAATTCCGCTGCTTTCTGATTCTGTTTTCCAACATCCACGACCTTGCCCAGGGTAACACGCAAGTTCTGGTTCTCCTCTTCCAACTGAGTGAGGCGGTCATTCTCTTTCTCCTCTGCTCAAGTTTTAGAATGTTTAGCGGGATTGAGAGAATCCGGTTCCTCCTCGTCTTCCACCATGGTCTGTTTCCCGTCGCGCCGCATGAACGGGACTTGGTCATCACCATCCGGAGGTGGGATAGGGTCTTGCACTCGGCTCGGTCCTGCTATCGTTGGATTTGCCTCGGTACAAAAGGGTGGGGGATCCGTCCGAACGGGCAGTTCCTATTGTAGCGGCCTTTGAAAGTGTGTAATCGGCTTCGAATCTCCGACGAATCAATTAAGTGTGGGTTCTTTCACCAATTCGGTTGTTGTGAATGGAATGTGATGAATAGAAATTTCGGCAGAGTTTTGGCATGTAATTTTGTGTGTCCCCTTATTCTGGTGAAAGAAATGATATTTATACTCACGGTTTGAGTTGGCGCGAGCTCGATTTGACATTGTGGGTGCGAGAATTGTGGACCACGTACTTAGGTCGTGGGGTGGTTGACGGGTGGGACAACCGTCGATGTTGGGCTCGTGCTAAGCGCTCAAGTGGCGAGCGCTTACACGCCATGCACTTACCAGCCGAGCGCTTCCCTTAGCCAATTTTAGGGGTTATGTCAAGCACTTACGAGCTGAGTACTTGATGGAACGAACACTTACCTTAGCCAATTTTAGGGGTTGTGTCAAGCACTTACGAGCTGAGCATTTGATAGAACGAGCCCTTGCTTTAGCCAATTTTAAGGGATACGAGGTTCATGGATAGTCTAAAATACGAGGGAGTTCCTTAGTTTATTTTTCGCTACTATCAAATTCATTAAAAACAAATCAAATTATAAGTTATTATTAAATATTTCAGATTTAAAATTTCTGTTTTAAGTTCATTTTTTATTTATATAACATGTAGCATATTCATATAAGTGAAAAAATAAAACATATAAATAAAGCAGAGATCCACATTTCTTCATAATCTTGATAAATGAACATGAGTGTCCGACACGACACAATATAATACGACAAAATAATATTTTTAAGAGTGTCCGTCAACTCTTACTTACAATAATAAAGACACAAACCACTAGGGTTGTCAATGGGTCGGATTCAGACCGGATCGGGAGATTCCGGATCATAATCCGATAAGAAAATCCGATAACCGGATCCGAATCCGAATACTATAGGATTCGAATTCATTATTTTTGAATTCATACATAATCGGGTCAGATTAGATCCGATAAAAGATCTGACCCGATTAGCAATAAAATTCATTTTTTTTAAATAAAAAATTTAATATAAAAAATAAAGGGAAAATCTTTGAATAGTACCAAAAAGTTGAAAAAATTTCTTTTAGGTCCCCAGTTTTGAAAAAGTTCTCATTCAATCCTCAATTGAAAAACAAAATTCCTTTTTGGTCCCCACAAATAGTACATGTTCGTACATTGTCTTTAGGAATTGCGTACAATTTTTAGGGAATTGCGTATAAAAATCCCGGAATCTCGTATATACGAGATTACGAGATTCCGGGATTTAGATACGCAATTCCCTAAAAAATGTACGCAATTCCTGAATTATTATACAACCTTGGGGAGTGAAAAGAAGTTTTGTTTTTCAATTGGGGAGTGAACAGGAACTTTTTCAAAATGGGGGAGTGAAAAGGAAATTCAGTTTACACTTGGGGATTTTTGAGGAATTGTCCGAAAAATGAATGTAATTATATAATATTTAATAAGTAATTATTATTTAATTGATTATTTGATAGTTTTGTTTATATTTATTTAAAATATGTTAATTTAAATTTATTAATGAAAGAGATTATATAGAGTAAAAAATTTAAATTTTATTATTGTTTAAAGTGATAAATATGTGGAAATTTTAATTTTAATTATTTTACTTAATATTATGTACTAGTAAATAATTTATTTAATTAAATATTATATATAATATCAGATTCGAATTCTTAACGGATCAGATTCCTTAAATCCATATTCGCTCCATTTATTTCGAATAACGAATATTTATAATCGGATATGAATCATCGAACATTTTTATTGAACGAATATGCTAAAATTCGGACCGGATTCGAATTAAAATCCAACCCATTGATAGCCCTAAACCACGAATAAAATGTAGATCCATCAATTTATGGGTCGAAGTTATTGTTGGGCCACAAGATTGGAACCGTAAAAGTGAGAACAAAATTGGACCCTTTCAGTTTCATGGGTTTGTTAATTTTGGACTTGAACAAAATACCAAAGTTGGGCTTGACTTCCAAATTGACCTATGTATGTTTAAATTATATTCAAAATGACTCCAAATCTGAATCCATGTAGCCTATACGAGAACGAGAGCAAGGCATCATTTCTTTTTTATCTTATAAATTGAATGGATTTAATACATAATAAAACTTTTCCTACGTACATATGCTGAGATACATTATATTTGGTGCGTGATAAAATATAGATTAATACCTCTTTACTTTTCCTACGTACATATGCTGATAAAATATGGAGTAATACCAGAAATCGGAACGTCTACAAGTCAGAAATCGAAATATTTGGCGGGATGAAGTGCAAGCCATGAATCACATAATGTGTTTGGCCTTAGATACACTCCCGTCACGCCCAGGGCTGCGAGACAAACTAAAACGTTGGAACATCTGACAGGGTGAAAAGACAGACCTAGAATCAAACCTGCTCTGATACCATGATAAATAAGATAAATAATGTGCTCGATTTTATTCACATCTAAAAGCTAACTGTTGAGGGGAGGGTTGTCGAGCCATTAGAAATTGAACTCTAATTCTTTAATTATTTGATGTGAGATACTTGATAGTTTGTATTTATAGAATTTGAAATTTATTTATTTTTTATTCTAATTATAAATTTATCTTTCCTATATCTAGGGCTATCAACGGGTTGGATTTGGGCCGGATTTGAAAATTTCGGATCCGAATCCGATAAGGATATCCGATTATCGGATCCGAGTTCGAATCCTATAGGATTCGGATGCATGAATGTTGAGTCCGCATAAAATCGGGTCGGATTCGATCCGAGAAAAGATCCGACCCGATTAACAATAAATTTTAAGATTTTTTAAAGAAAAATAAATATAAACATATAATAATAATTATTTAATTAGTTAATTATTCTTTCTACATGTATTATGTAATATTTGTTAATTTAAAATTATTAATGAAAGATTACATATTATGTTAAAATCAATATTGAAAAATATATTATTAATGCAATGATACATACATTGGAAGTTTAATGTTTAATTATTTTTATTAGTATTCTTTATTAATAAAATATTAAAATAGTCGGATTCGGATCTTTAACGGATCGGATTATTTAATTCCATATTCACTCCATTTATTTCGAATAATGGATATTTATAATCGGATATAATCCATCGGATTTTTAATCGGTCGAATGTGCAAGTAATCGAATCGGATTCAGATCGAATTCGGATTAAAATCCGACCCATTAACAACCCTACCTATATCTTCTAGATGTTAGATTTCCAATACTCCTACATCTCTGTGTGCTCATCTCCTATCTAGCTCACCACTATGCTTCTATCATTCAAGAATCAGGCCTCACAAATTATAGTTGGAGCAAACCCACGACATCAAAAGATTTGGCCCAATAGGCTGGACTCCGACACTATTAAAAAAAAAAAAAAAGATTACAAATTATATAATTTGTGAAAGTATTTTTGGTTTCCAGTCATATGGTTTAATTTATTTACGCGCATATAACAATTTTTCAAAAAAACAAAACAAATATACTAGTATAAATGGGATTTAATAAAATTGTCTATTTTTCATCATTTTCTCAACTCAAAATATATTACATTACTCAATTATACATTTATACCAACATATTTCAAATAAAAATCATATTATTATACCAATAATAAAATATAAATACATTGCTTTTATTAAAAAACAAAAAGTTCATCGTGCAATTAGATACAATCCACAAACATAATAATTTGAAACCAAAGCCTTAAACTTATAGAACTTTACAATCACAACCTTCTTTATTAAGCCATCTAACTTACTTTCTCCATGGATGGTAAAAACATCTCCTCCAAATGCAAGCATAATTTGCATTGATCCAAAAGCAAGCGAAATAATAGAATGAAAATTTTAATCCGCACGCCGACTCGGGGGCAAAATTTTCCCCAATTTTACGATAACTTCACAACACTTGTTATTTAATTAATTATTTTTCTTAAAATTAAATCTGCCTCAACTATACAATAAGTTTATAATATTCACGATCCGTTAGATTAATTTGATCGAACCGAAAAGAATTATTTATATATTATAATAATACTTATACAAGTAATTAACAACTTTGGGATTATAAAACAAATCGGAGGTACAGTAATTTATACGTAACAACATTTTCTCAAAGCACACAAACACAAGTTTAGTTGATCCAAGAACAGTTTATTGCTATTAAAACAAAGACGACGACGATGAAGTGAACTACAGTCTACAGGCATGCATTGATATCATCTCTGACCAGGAAAACTCCAATTTCTTAAATATAATCTTCAAATTCCATTGACCAGAAATACATGAATTCTCAAAAGTTGTAAAGGGGTTGACAATTTTTATTTTTAATTTATTTAAATTTCCCGATGATTTCATCCCTGAAATAGAAATTAAATTCAAATACCATTGACCAGAAGTTGTGATTTAATTAGCTACTAATTATAAAATTGTAAAATAAGCTGAAAATAACCCTTTTTAAAAGGCCAGCTGATGATCATTGAAGTCGATTACCGTTAGGGGTGGAAAGTATGGTTGGCCTCATGCGTTTTGTTTGCCTTTTTTTGCTTATTTCCGTGGCCATTTTAACTTGTATTGTATTAAGGATCTTTGGATCATGAATATTTGTATTTTCTTTGTTCCCGATTAGTTATATATATATATAAGATGGGAGCCTCGAATAAGTCGATTACTGCTGATTAATGACGGAGGTAAAGAGATGCTCGATCGTTGTAATCTAGCTCTTAACCATCAAAAAATGATACGTGACCCGAGGTCCTAGCTAGCTATGCACTTATAGTAAACGCACATATATGAGGGAGTTTAATTTGAAGTCTGAACTTGATTACTCTTGAACTTCAAAAGTTTCTTATATATGAATGTAGTATTAATTACAGAGGTTCGAAGATATTCGACTGTTCGTAACCCGTCCCTTAACCATCACGATGCAGTTCGTGACCTCACACACAGATACATATATACATACATACACATATGTATACAATATTAATGTAAAGTTTGCAACATGTAACATGCATGTGCTCCCAAGTACCAACCATACCATTACTACGCATTACATAAATTTCCAACACATCCAAGTTGACTGTAGCATCCATCTGACAGAAAATAAATAAATAATATTCCAATAATTCAATTTAAAGAATATTCGACAAACTATTTTTTTTTTTTTTGAAAAAAAAATCATCAATTTTAAATCGAAAAAAAAAAAGGTAATAAATGGATGTGAATAATTTAACAAAATAAAGAAATAGTCCTGTATGAACATGCACATGGCCATGTTCCCTTCAGCTTCAGCCCTCCAGTTGGGGGACTATAATAATTAAAGAAACAGTAACTTACCAATAATTAAACACATTAAAAAATGAAACAAAAAGATATCGAGAATCTGGCCAGCAAATAAAATAATTCAAACAACATTTTTATTTTTTTAAATTCCTTATTTTATATGAAAAAGAAGACACAAACACAACTGTGACAGCAAGGACAAAATAATTAATTAATTAAGCAAACAAATAAATAACTAATTAACAAAGCCAGACAACAAACACATAAAGAGTGCATTTTCTTCTTGTCCAAATACAAATATTGTCCACAGATTCTTGATATCTATATATACTATAATAACAAAATACAGACATTGTCACGAAAAACCCGGAAAAGAAATTAAAAAAAAAAAAATTGTTTCAAAAATAAAAAAAGGAGAAACAAATCACGTAGAAAACAAGTAAATTCTGCTGGATCAAACCACAATTTGTTGCACAAAGGGTCCATTACATGGTGATATTATTTCTTTATAATTTAGCACCTGCTCTTGCACTTCTCCATGGCTCTTGGTGCTGGAATTTGTCACAAAAAGGGAAAAAAAAAAAAATCAAGAAATGTCCATGTATAAGAACTAAATAAAAGAGGGAAATAATTATGAAAATTTTATTTTTGGTTAATACTAATAGCTGTAATAATAATAATTCAAATTAGTACTTTGTAGATGTAAAATAATGCAATATGGTTGTGAAGGAGTTGGATCTCCAGTTTTAATTTCATATTCAATCTCTTTTGTATTAATGAAAATACTTCATGTGCAGTGATAAACAGTTGAAATTTGACGACATCGACAACTATGATACAAAAAAGAAAATTTTAAAAGATTATTATCTCCTTTATCTCAGCCGACTATTCATATACTTGACGTGCAGTGGCGGAGCCACATGGTTGTGAGGGGGGACAATTGACCCCCCTCAATTTTTATTTTTTTAATTATTATATATATTTGTATATATAGTATATATAATTTTATGAGATTTTACAGTATTGACCCCCCTCACCAAAGTTAAAATTAATACTAGTGAGGGTCAATATAGCAAATTATTAATAATTGAGACCATATCCAAAAAAATTTATAAAATTTTTTTTTAGTATTATACTTTGATCGACCCCCCTAAATAAAATTTCTGGCTCCGCCACTGTTGACGTGTGTGGATTAGTATGAAGCACTAAATTGAAATATGAAGTTCGATCCGCCGTCGTAAACTGTGTATATGCATAAGCGTTTTAGTTTTATTTTATTTTATTTTTGTAGTAAGTTGAACTGAAAAATACAAGGGTTGGCTACGTACCAAGTCCAATTGCCTCAGATCCTTTCATAATGCGAAGGCGCTTGCATGAATTAACAAACATCCTGCATACAAATATTAATTACTTCAAATTAATTCCCTTTTCTTTTTCATTATATATATGTATATGTATATGTATAGACTTACTCCCATGGTACATCCCCCACGAGCATCCAATCTCCATCCTTATCTTCATAAGTGGGAACATATTCAGAACTGTTGAGCAGATCCATCAATTTGCTCTCATTCATGAAGTCTATCATTCCTTGGGTCCCATAATTCCCTGTTTAATACAAATTAGTGGGATTAATCCAACATTAAACTACTCTAATTGGTAACAATGAAAAACAAAACAAAAAAGAAAATGCATATTATTATTACCCATAGTGAAGGAGCTGAACATTTTGGCCAAGGCATCGGAGAGTTCTTGATAGCTTTTGTACATTTTCAGGTCCACCTTTCGGAGATACGGAGCTCCGTCCATCGACACCTTCACGAACGCGGCGGCTCCGCCACTGCACGCCGCCTTCTCCGCCTCGTCGGAGGTGGCGGCCCCGCTGCTCTTCTGATGAGACATCAGGTTCTTCCGGAATGACCGGACTGGTGGCCACCCCACGACTTGTGCCCTAGAACATAAATATTTTTTGGTTCTTGATAGTTAGAACTAATTAATATAAGTAGTTTTGTTAATCATAATGTTATATTATACGATAAAATACATGTAATCACAACATATTTCTTGGCAAATATACGTAATAATGTAACTTTGCAAGATGTTCTTTGCAGCAAGAAAATTAATACAACTATAAGCTGGCATATATTTGCTGCTTAGAACTAGCAAATCATGTAACTGAGCAGTTCATCGATATGTTAGCTTACTCAGAGGTCTCGTATTCGAGTATTTAGACACGCAAAAATATACTTACTTGGCTGGAGGCTTGACTGGATCCTTAGAAGGAAGGAGAGGCTTCTCCATGGGAGAGTTCTTGATGTTATCATTGAGATCTGCAGCAGCAATATCTGGGCAGTTGGATTGAAAGTTGAGTTTGAGATCAACGGTCTCAGAGAAGCCTCTTTTGCCATTAATCTTGATTTCGTTTCCACCGCCGCCGCCAGGGAGCCCGAGGCAGAGCTCCGTCTTGAGGCCGCCGTCCGCCGCCATCATTTTCAGGCCAACTTGGGTTAATTTTCGCCGGAGAAATAATGGCTTTCTTTCCCTTCTCTTTAGAAACTGAAGAGTGTGTGTTGTGTGTTTTTTTTTTCTTGCAATAATAGTATCAAAAAAGGGGGGAGCAATGTGTATGACTTTGATGTAATTATATACCAATGGCTGCATTAGCCTATCGAGTCCCGACGGATCGCGTGCCGACACGTGGACATTGTGTGTTAATGCTGATCTTCTAGGATCAAGAGCATGTTACTAAAATAATTATTTCAAAGTTAATTTCTTTACACTAAAGAAAATTAGGGGCAAAGGAAAAGGGTTTTTGTTTTTATTTTCGTTCGAGTCGGATTTGGCTGCATTCACACCAATCAGACGATAAATGATATTGTTGTAACGGTTGCAATCAGACGATAGATGACACGTTATTGTAATTAACTATTGTGTAATTGGACTTGGTTTTGCACGATTTGCAGAATTATTAAATTTATTTCGATATTATCTGGGTTTTTTATAGTGTTTTTGAGACTTATATTTTTACGCTTATATTTAGGTTGGAGTTCGAGTAATCTGTTAGAATTCAGTCATATTTTGGCTTATAACATCACAGCCTGATAATTAAGTACTAGTATATCGGTATAGGTTTTTATCTGATTATAACATGTAAATATAATACACTAGTCATGTGTTGTCTAACTCCGGTTCAGTTGAGTTGAGATCAACTTATAGCTATACTATTTTTTAAGTGTATATTATAATGTCTTAGTAATTTATCAATTTGTTTAATTAATGTGGTTTCAAGTGGATGGTTTCTTTAATATTAAAATGAATAAATAAATGGGAATGACATGATTAAGGGAACCGATTAATGGATGTGGTCCATAAATAAAACCATGATCAATCTTCCCCTCCAATTAATGGCCAATTTGAATATTCTATAGTTGGAATGAATTCAGAAATGAATTCATTAATCATATATTGTTTGTCTGTCACATATCTTTCTTGAATAATTCTAAGTTACGAATTTGATTCGGCTAAACCGGCGTAATGAGAGGGAAAGTATTTTATACTTGTCCGTATGGTTGGTGAAAAATTTAAGAAAAATAACAAATCAAATATCAAGTGTAATACGCTTATCTTTTTAATTAGTTAGATCCGATCGAATTGATGTTGAGTTATAATTTTCCTTCCAAGTGTTTTCATGGCTCCCATATCCACCTTTGCTATAGTCATTTAATTTACTTCAAGTTAATTAGGTTGGAAGAAAATAAAAATTAAAGTAAATAAAAGAAAAGGAAAATACTTAAAGATATTCTTAAAGCGATCATCTGTATTAAAAAGATTTATGAAATGACGCTTGGACTCTAAAAATAAAAAATTATTAATGTAATTTCATTAAAAAAATCCAAGCTATAACTATTATCTCTATTTTTTAAACAATGTTATCCTTGAGTTTCTCACATCGTAAATAATTTTAGTTTACCATGCTAATTTATAATAAATATTACCATACATATACAATATGTTTTCTAATTACACTTAAATTAAATTGAATGCAGAATAAAATTTTCTATTTTTGATATGTTATAAAATTAAAATTATATATTACTGTAAGTTCAATAAACTAAATTAACTCAATATCTAAAAGAAAATATTTAAGTTAATAACGTCATACATAAAGTCAATTTAAATATTCCACATATACATAGCAAAAATACATATTAATACTCAACATTTTCAGTAAAGAAAAGAAAAGGACAAGGAAAAACATATATCAAATTATTAAAAAATAACAGATATTTTACTGAAATAACAATTATTTCCAAAGTTAAGAATGATAAGTCCATATATATACGTATATATATGTGTATATATATATTAATATATATATGTAAATGTAATCTTCACCTTCTCCCCAGGGCATCATAAATGGGGGTCGGTTAGATGTTGGAGGGAACATATATATCACAGCTACCCAGTCACTACTCTGCATTTTGCTTAATATATATTTTTATATTACAGTTTGCACGTATATTATATATATGTGTGTATATATATATGTACATGTATATGTATATGTGTGCATGTATGTATGCATGTACGTATATATATATATATATATATATGCATTGATTTGTGTGTGTTGGAGAAAAGGATTCTTGGAGGAAGCTGCTTATTTGGCGTTGGGCATATGCACACATGAACAAATCATTCATGCATATTATTTGACATCTATACATACATTTTATAATCAACACATCTCCCCGCCTCTCATCATATATATATATATGATATCATGCATGACATATAAAAGGAAACATGTAAATAATTCAAGGAAATTAAAATACTCAAGCAATGTGTTATGTCTACGACTTTTCACTATTTCCGGACCCATTTTTTGTACTTTGTTTACTAAGAATTAATAATTATTCTTAGCTTCACTCAACACTGACACGAGTATAGAGATGAGGACACGACATAATTAATACGAATATGATAATATAATTTTTTTCTTAAATTTTATTATGTAAGAAGTGTTCGATACAACAAATAATATATGTTTTTAAAAATGTTCGTATATCATATAACTCAATACCATATATCAAGACATGAAGTCTCACAGAAATCTTGTTACATACATATGCAAGATCAATATTGTAAAATTACTTATTTTCATTTAAAATTAAATTAAGAAAATTATTGATATCCTCTCAAAGCATTAAAATGGACATGAATTTCAAATGAATAATCAACAAATATTGATGATGACGCAGGGTAGTCTCAACGGAACACATCACGTTTCATCTATATATCTATGAATACAGATATTACGATGCGAATACGACACGACACGACACGCCACATATACAGTGACACGATACAGCACAATAATAATATTTTTAATAGTGTCCGTGAATTAAAGCAATTGATCGATATAGGTATGAATGAGAGGCCAAATGACAATAAGGAGAGGCAGTAACCTTTCGAGCGCATTGATTGACCCATTTGGGAGATCTTAGGTCAAACTATATTAAATTACAAAGATCAATAAAGTACACAAATTACAGTACCCTAATTAAGTGTGCATTTTCTACATGTACAAGAAGTTGGGGATTATTACAAATAGCCCCAAAATTTACTATGGTTGGTTAACACGTTTAGTGTATTTGATCATCTAACACATGTATAATTCAACCCTTACTTTCAAAGTTTCAAGTGTATGCAAGTTCAAGTGTCGAGCATGCAGCTGCACAAGTCATATATCCAAACCCTAATTAGACAATAAGCTGGCTCCATCAAAATTCGATTCGATTCGATGATTAAATTACATATAGAGAGATGGCACACGTCATCGCATCCCCTGCATGACATGTGAGCATGATTCATGTTGATGAACATCAATCGCCTTGAAGTTGTACTATAAAAAGAACTGTTGAATTTCGAGGAACATATCCATCAGAAAACCTTCAAAAACTCATCGGAAAAGGGCTCCACCGACTATATTTCAACGAGTTTCGCAACGGGAGGAAACCCGGTGTCATAACAGGGTTTTTTAGGGCATGGTGGTGGCTTAGAGACAAGTCACATCCCCAAGAGAGGGAAACATCCCAACCCTAGATGTGCCCTTGCCCCATCACTATCCATCCCCCTCTGTTTGATTGTTCTACACTACCAAATCATGCAAATATGTACCCTAGCTATCATCATATTTTTTTTCCTTCCAAAAATGCAATGTCCAAGAAGATAAAAACACTCTTACTCTTATATATCTTCTGGAACTTGGCCAAGTCAATATCACATAACCAAACAACAGACAGTTTTTAGCTATTTGGCAAAATCAAATAAATTCAGTACCTACATATATGTTTATCATTCATTATCTAGAATTTTCTTTTAATTTCCTAAAGAAAAATATTGGAAAAAAAAAAAGAAAGAAAGAAGAAAGTGACTCCCACTTGAGTTCACTTTTGGAGTCTTATTACCTTTGTTTTTAGTTTAAATATAGTTCTTGGAGTGGTCCAAACATCCCTCCAACACCCCCATATATATATATATATATATATATGGATGGATGCAAATGTATGTGTTTGTAGTGAAGAAATGATCATCAGGTTGCCAATGGACCACAATTGACATGAACTATAATAAATGTTTTAGGTAGTATTGTATTCATATCTATGTGTTTTGTCACGGGAAAAAGAAAAGAAAATAGCACCCTGCATGCTATTAATATTAGTCTATATATTATTACTAGTGTATTAAAAAAGAAATGCCTCTAAGTGGTATTGAGAATTAAAGATTAATGCAAAGAGAATGTTTCCCTTTTCCCAAAAATAGTTACTCTAAAGTTTAACGCATACGTTCAATGTCAGCAGAGGTTAAGTTCATCTTGCATTAGATTTCATGTTACAATTTTCTGTTTCATACTATATTTCACTCACTCACGCACGATCGAGTATATTCATGGACAGTTGAAATTAGGAGAGACAATCTGTTAATTTTAATTATCTATAATACAATTATTTATCTCTTTTCAATCGTACATTAATACACGTAGTGGGTGCATGTACTCTGAGTAAAGAAGCTGATTGAACCAGAAATTTGTATTAACAAAAAAATCTGATGTCATTATGTTCATAAATTACGTATGCATGACTACCACCGGGTTCGGGTTGGGGTGGGAGAGGGAGGAGACCGCCCCCTGATTTTTTGAACAGAAATTGTTATACCACCCTAAGCACATTTATAGCTTTAAGGAACTTAATTGTACTTTTATTCTATAATTTTACATGTTTTATGATTTTAGTTCTATATTGAATAAATCGTACAATTTACGTGAGATAAAATTTTTTGGGCAATTCAGGACATTTTTATATGTCTATTAAATTAACGAGATGTAATTAAATTGCAAAAGTTATCGATAAATATGAAAACTTAATAAAAGAAATGAAATTATCGAACTAAAAATGCAGTTGATCGACTCATTTTAGAGGAGAAAAACAGAATTTACGTAAGATCTTGGAAGTAGAAAATTTTATTTATTTTACTAATTTACAAATCTGAAAAGTAACTAATGTGTTCGTATGTAAATATTTATATAAGTTTTGAGCATAACTACTTTAATATTTGGGCCAAACACATGAAATAATTAACTTTATTAATTCACTAATTAACTAATTAGTATGTCTCCTAATGTATTTTTCCATAATTAACAGTAAGATACATTAATTTAATACACATATTAATACTCAATTTGATTGACTAGATAGAAAATGACCAAATTAGTAGTGTGAAATATATATATATATATATGGTTTGAGTGACCAAACCTTATATATTGCACGTGGACAACTATGTTGTTACCTAAAACAATTATTATACATTGAAATGATAGCTAACAACCATCTTAGTCCAAAATTATGTTAATCAATCCAATATATAAATCCCATCAATTCATTAATTAATTATATTTTAATTAAACATAAGTTATTAAAATCACGAATTATTGTCTATGAAAAACTATTTCATCTGCTCGACTGCTCCACAAAGATAGTGTTACTGTTTTTTCCTGATTTGTCTTAAAATATAATTTATTCTTTTCTGAAGAAATAATTAACCTTGGAATTCTCTTTTATATACTTTTGATTTTGTCCTATTTTTTGTTAAGCCTTATTAATCTTACATTTTTCATATGTGAAATTCTGAATCAAGAGAGAAGTCGCCCCATCCATTATACTTTAAAATTTTCAATATATATATATATATAAAATTTGAATTCATTCGGGTGGTTATTTCAACTTGCAATCTCTTAACATATATAATTTTTCTAATTTAATTTGTAAATGTGAGCATACACTTTTCAAAACCATGAAATTACTAAACAATTAATGAATGAAATTTGAAAAATTTTATCGGAGTCAATCACCTGTGTACATATGTTTGTCAGAGCGACATGCAAACTGACATATAATTTATTATTTTTCATTTTGTTTTTGTTTTAAAAAATAAGTAAATGTTTTAAAAAATAAGAAAAGTTTTTCCAGGTGAAAAATAGTAGATTAATGTCAAAGTCAAACTATGTGTGGTCCGATAGGCATGTGGACGCGGATGATTTGCTCCGACAATTTTTTTAAAATTTCGACCACTAATTACTCAATAATTTCATAATTTTGAAAAGTATATACTCACATTTACGAATTAAGAAAATTATGTTAAGAAATTACAAGTTAGAATAATCAACCGAATGAATAAATAATTTTCCCTAGAAATAATTGTTCATTCATAGTTAATATGTGTATAATTGGAGAATTATGAAGAAATTTTGTTTATTAACTACAATATTACACGGAAGTAGCTTTAATAATAAAAGAAAGTTGTGGTTTTATTTATTTATTTATTTTCAATTTTCCATATTATATTAACTTGATGCCCATGTAGTTGATTTTTGAGGTAACATATGAACTTACATCTATATACCCCCAAAATATATAAGTTCTTTTTATTTTATTTAGTGAAATTCATTAATAAGAAATATTTTAGATATATATACATATATATATATATATATATATATATATATATATATATATATATCAGTGCTCAAACTATTGCTCACTCCAATACCAATATCATTTTTTATACCTTGACTTATTAAGAGCCAACTTAAAATAAAAATAAAAAAACAGAAAAATAAAAAGAAATTAAAGAAAATAATGAGCACACATTAATTAGTGGTCAACTAATAATCCAGATCTCGCAATGCATGATTTTCCTCTTGATGACCCTATTGAGAGGGGACACATTACATCAACTAGGCTAGTATAAAATTAATTAGATATATGAACTAATTATACTTGGGGAAAATTAGTAATCAATTAATTAATCAAGTTTAATATTGTGAGTCCCACAAATGCAATATATGAGAATCTTGGGCACAATAATAATTATTCCATATGTTGGTTGAAGTTGGGACAATGGATCCCCCATGGTGGGGGTGGGGTTGGGGGCTCATCATCCCACTTATTGCTTTCGAATGTCTTCTTAATTAATTTGTTAGCTTCTTGTTTTTCCCCATCTAACACGCGGTTTTGTGGTACCATATTTCAATTACTTATAGATTAATTAACTTCACTTAATTATTACTTATATATAGCACTTACAAGTATATATATATTTTCGATTGGGGTCAACCACAATTTTTTTTTTCTTTCTGCTCTTATATCTTCATGACTTTTTTTTTTTTTTTTTGGCTTGTTAATTGATTCAATTGTTAAACAAGAAATTACATGAATATTAAAAGGAAAATAAAGAACTCTTGGTGAGTAGTAATAGCATTTCAATAACTAATTGATTAACACTAATAGAAATTGGTTCAAGTAGTTAATGGATTTATTCTGTAGAGCAATGTCTCAGGTTCAAATTCCGTTTGAATGTGCGTGTATTTAAAAAAAAAAAAAAGAAACTAATTGATAAACTATGCTGTAAAAATCTGCTTGACGATTAGACACTATGTTAGTTTTATTAGATATTTCGTGTTCAAATATATCTAAAAATAATAGATAGAATTTTACATCATGTTCAAATATATCTAAACATAAAAGATAGAGTTTTACATTTCAATAGTTGGACGTGGTTTTGACTTTTGAAATCAAATAAATATAAAATAGGAAAAAGAAAATGATATTGAAAATATTAAGTATAATAAAAGTATGATTCTTCGATCTTCAAAAGTTTGAATATTACACCGGTCTTCTAACTATATACAACTAAACTTTTTTTTTTTGTTCCAAATTATGTGTAGTCATACATTGATCATTGATGTCATGATAGGCATTGTACACTAATTAAGATACATAATTAAGCAAGAAACTTGTTAATCTAGTTAGGTATGATTAAGCCAAAATTTGTGAGATCCCATGTTGATTGTTTCCATGGTACTAGGCCTTTTTTTTTTGGTAAGTAGTATAGCTAATGATCATGACTAGTTCATTAGCTGATATGGGGAGATTATGTGACAGATGTGTTAAAGACTGTATAGTTAGGAAATTAAAGTAAAAGTTTAGAGATAATACAAGATTGGTTAGTGGCTAACATGCAACTTTAGAATATCAATTTTGGGGCTCAAAAAAGATTAAGTGAATCGATGGAAATCGCCTTGTTTTAGGTGTAGAATCTCTCTTTTCACAATGTTTGATTTTATCTAGGAATATATCTCTTTCATATTCTATACACTATTTCCTTTATAAGGTATGAAATATGATACACAGACACTTTTCAAAATACCATCTTATCATGTCGTATTGTGTCGAACACTGTGTCCGATACTCTTCACATGAAAATTTATAAAAAAAAAAGTTATATCAACGTATCCGTGCATCATAGCGTTTGGAGTTTTTGACATTTTTGCCCTTTTAGCAAAACTCCACTACCAATAGCGACAAGAAAAGAGTTCATCCTCCCGCAGGGCGTAGCTCAGTTGGTTCCGGAGGGACAGATTTGCGACAAGGTGCAAGGTTCGATTCCCACAGGCTGCAGTGTGGGAGCTTTATTCTTGAGTCCAATTTGGGCTTTGAGGGTGGGCTCCTTGTAGACCTAGTGAGGAGCACACCCCTCTTAACGGGCCGCTGAGTACCTGATTTACCTCCTCCCACTTGCTTCGTCGGGCCGGGGTGTGGGGGGGCCCTTAGGGTTGGGGATTCAACCTTTTGCGACAAGAAAAGAGTTCATCTTTTTAAGTCATGATGGAATAAGAGTTTTATATCATAAAATAAAAATAAAAATAAAGAGTTAACTACGTACAGAGTTTGTGTTGATTGCCTCACATCGATTAAATACTAAACTACTTATTACATCTTAATAATGTTTGGAAAATCCTCTTGCACCTCGACAATTAGTTGGGATGCATAAGTAAAATACATACTATCTAACATTGTATCAAAGTGGGTTGTATTATGCATTTAAAGTTCATTTTTCAAGTTGATCCTCGATTGTTTGAATCTGAATATGTGGATAGGCGGATTGCAAGAAAGGAATTTAACCGTCTCACATTCAATAAATGCTCAATTACTTACTTCCTAATAATATTTGAGTAGTTCTCACTTAATTAAATTTTGGAGTGAATTAGATCAAATACATATAATTTTCTAATACAAGAGAAGAAATACCCTAATATGACTCTATATATATCGTTCTTCTCCCCAATTGTTGGAAACCAAGTCTAGACTTAGAATATGAAAAACAATATGATTTAAGCTAAAACTCCGTCTTGTGAATATAGAATTGAGTTGGGAATATCGTCTCTATACAGAGCCTATCGAGTACCCGAACTTAGGGCTGCAAACGAGCCGAGCCGAGTTTGGCATAAAATATCAGGCTTGAGCTTGAACTTGATATTTTTTAACCTGACTCGAGCTCGGGATCGAGCTTGTCAAGCCTGGCATTCTGCGGCTTCAACTCGGCTCGCACCAAGCTCGGGATCGGCTCGGCTCGGTAAGGCTTGAAGTTTTTTCTTTCCTCTTTTTTTTTTTTTTTTAAACAATTCCTTTTATTTTTAATAAAATTAGTAATATATATATATATAACACATAATTATATAATATAATAATATATTGTAAAATATATATATATTATAATTACATTAATTAAATTAAATTAATTAATCATATATATTAATATTATATTATTAAATAACATTTATTAAAATTTTATCTCACAAAAATATAAAATATATAAGAATATATATGATGGTTTGGTCAATTATTAAACTCACATATGATATAATATAATATGAATCTATTATAATATATAACATATTTTTTACGTTATCTTATTAGATAATATCATCATATACATTAGTAAACTAAATATTATTAAGATTTAAGATATAATGTATATTTATCATATATATTGATGGGTCCGGAAATGGATGGTCCGAATCCGATCACTTTACGATTTGTATTTTGTGGAGGAAACCACCGGAGCTTCGCCGGAAATGAGGAAGTGAGTTCAACCTGTTGGGACAAGCACAAGAAAGTCAGACGGCCAAGCTGGGGGACTGGGGGTGATACCCAGTTTGGCTCTCCGACGCTCAAGTCAGTTCAGTTCAGTGTATGAAGAAAATGTAAGTTCAGTTACAGTTGCAGTGAGGAAGAAAGCTTAGAGAATGCTTACAGTGTAGAAGATGACTTGGGTTATTTATAGTTGAGGGTCAAGGGCCCCTTTGGTCATTTGCCTCAAGTGGTCCTGACCGAATGTTGCCCTAACACGTGGCGCTGTGAGAGAGAAACCTAGGAGGAATCTTCTGCAAAAGCGGCCCAAAAGTTAGTGCTAGCAACAGTGGCAGGTGCGCGGGCATGTACGTTGTGTCAGAGAGCCATGTGGGTGGTTGGTAACGAGGGCTTGAGAGCGCGCTCGTGACAACCTTAAGTCTTGGAGGCCAAGATATCCGCTGAGGGGAATGTTGGCTCCAATTCAAATGACGAGCCAGAGGAGAGGCCGCTCTGAGGGAGTGTGACGCTCGAAGAGGGCTCCCTTGGCACGTAGGCGTACCCATCGTTTGGTGTGTAGGACGCTCGTTGGAGTGATAGCGCTCGTTGGGCTTAACTCCTGAAGAAGATCTGCGCTCGTTGGGCTCAGCGCTCGTGAACTGATGGTGCAGCCTTGGGGAGACAGATGTCATCATCTCGGTGATGCCACGTGTCTTAATGTGGGACGATCGTATTTTGCCCCCGTCATTTTGCCCCCCAATTCTGCAGTTCTTATTGATAAGGACTGTAGAATTTTGACACGCTCTATCTCTTGTTCGTAGCGCTCGTGTAGGGCTTGGCGTATTGAGCAATTTTCCCCTGATTGCGCCATAAATGCGGTCTTTTCAACTGACCGATCGTATCACTTCCGCATTAAATGTAGGTACTATTCTGAAGCCCTTGAAACGTCAGAGCATTAAATGCGGGTGCACGTGGGGCGCGTGAGCATTGGGAAGCATGTGCCGGTTCCATAAAGTGGGCGGTTTCCTAGGCGGGAAATGATTGCCATTTTGAATTTATTGCCCAAAACGGTACCAACTCCCATCCCTATAAATAAGGGATTCTGAAATCTTCACACTCTTTACGCATTCAAAACTCTCAAGCATCCTTTGCAAAGAAAATTCTTTCGCATTCCAGTTCTTAGAGCATCTTCAACCTCTTCTTCAGTTTTCTTCAGAAACTTTTCAAGGTAAATCTCCAGTGTGATTTTCTGACTTTGCTAACCGTAGATTCGGACCTTAGGACTTTGTAATCCCTCAGATTCCCGTATTTCTGAACCTTAAACTCTCTCCAAGAAAAACCTCCAAATCCCCAGTTTCTGCCATGGCCGACCAACATGTTGAAGAATTTGCCCGTGAAATCCAAGAGATGGCCACCGATAGTTCTTCTTCCCACAATTCCCCCAGAGATGAAGAGTTGGGGGCGGCGGTAATGGCTATGGAAGATAGAAACCCAGGTGGAGTGGATCCTCTTTTTGAGGAGATGGATCTGGTAATTGAGGCAGAAAGACAAGGAGTCACCAGACAAGGAGTATCCCTCCCCATAACTCAAAGTGCTACACACCCCCACCGCCACAGAGTGACGGTGGCCGTTGCAAATCCGCTTCCAGTGGCGGAAGCCGTAACTGGGCCTTCAGAAAGGGCCCGTGTTGCCAACCCGCTTCCAGTGGCGGAAGCCATAACTGGGCCTTCAGAAAGGGCCCGTGACAAGAGCCGAGGTAAAAAAGCTCAAAAATCCAAAGGACCCAACGAGGGGGAGGGTTCTGGTTATCAAGCTACCGAGCGCACTCCTGATGAAACTCCCAGCACCGTCACCGTGGGAGATGTAAAGACAATGATGGCCCCCATCTACTGGGACGAGCGGTATACCTGGAGAATTCCTCAAAACCACGAGCGCGCAAATAATCCGCCTCCTGGGGAGATGGCAGTATACGTGGACACCGTGCGCTCAGGAGGCCTGAGGTTCCCCATTTCGGTCTCCATGGCCCACTTGCTGAATGACCTGGGCTTGTGTCCATCCCAAATAGTGCCCAACGGCTTGGCCCTCCTGACTTGTTTCATAATTCTGATGAGGACCATGGGTTACGAGCCCTATTTGCGGAACTTCAATGCCCTTTTCCAAGTGGTCAGCTCCTCTCGCTCTTCTCCTGAGGCGGGTTTTTATTACGTCCAAGCGAAGGCCCACATGAAACTGATCAACTCGCCCTCGAGCACTTATGGCGTTGATTGGAAAGAAAAATTCATCTTTGTCAAGGCTCCAGCAGGAGAGGACTTTGGGGTGATCACGGAATGGGGCTCGTACTCAAAGAGCCGTTTGCCACCCTCACTCCCCCGAGACTGGGCTAAAAACCTGGCAACAACCCTAAGGGACGAGGGTCACCTTATACAAGCAAAGGACTGGATAGACGATGCGGAACTCATGTTCTTGTGTGGTCTTACCAACGACCCTCATTTCCTTGACAACCCTCCGGCTCGTGACATAGAGAGAGACGGTTAGATCCTTAGGGCACTAACCTTAGATAGGGATGAATACTAACTGCTTTTCTTGTACTTGTAATTTGTACTTAACAATTCTTGTTCAAGGATTTATAACCCTCGTACTTTCATTTTTGCAGGAGCCGCTATCTTAGAAATGGCCGGTGGAATCAGACAAGCGGCTCGTTTCGCCAACGCCCAGAGGAATCAAGCCACACAGGGGAACCAACAGCGCGAGCCCCAACGCCCCCGTAACCGCAATGACAGAGGGGACGCTCGTGGGGGCGCCAGTTCAAGCACCACCCCGGAGGTGCAACCCCCTCGTGGCCGAGGGGAACGTAGATTGGTCCCCAGGGAGACCAGGCGATCGGATAGAGCAGGAGATGTTCAACCTCTCCCTCCTGCAGAACCAACGAGGCCAAACACCACTTTGGCGATTACTGAGGCTCCTGCGAGCGCGAGCGCAAATAGACCTTCCCGCAAGAGGAAGAGAATGCCTGACTCCGCCGCGATCAAAGGAAAGGGCAAACGGGTGGTTGAGGGCCCCCGAGGCGAGGGGGACACTTCCTCTTCAGAGGAAGAACACATGTGGGATTTCCCTCGCCGAGGGGACAGAGACTTCACTGGCGCCCCCGACGGCGGACCGGTTTTGCTGAGGCCGGGCTCGGTTGCTCAGACTATTACTGATGATTTGTTCAGCCGGGCTCAATTCTCGGCAGACCACAGGCATCTCTACAGTGAGTCTGTAGAGAAGGTGACATTCGATGCAGCCCACGCCCTAATTTCCGTAAGTCTTCATTTCTTGCACTCTTCTTTTCTGTAATTCACCATTCTTCTGCTAACACTTTTCCCCTCGATTATACAGCAAGTTCTTCCTCGGCTCCGGAATGTGCAAATGCGAGCCTCCACCTACGCCGAGCGCAAAGCCAAATACAAGAAGGTGGCCCGCTCGAATGATCCGGCCCATATTCAAGGGGAGCTGGATGCTGAGATAGCCAAGTACGACACCCTCAAGGGTTTGTACAACAAAAATGAAGAGGAGCTGTCAAAGCTGAAGGAGGACTTTGTGGCTGTGGACGGCGCTCGGATCCGTTTGGGCAACGAGCTGGCCCAAGCTAACGAGCGGGTCAAGAAGGCTGAGGCAGAGAGGGAAAGCTTGAGAGCAAGGGCGATGGAGGCCGAACGCAAATTCAACGATACTGTCAACGAATGGCCTCGGAGCTTAGAGCGTGCAAACAAGGAGGCATTGATCAAATTTTGCCACTCCAAAGCCTTCAACTTTGCTGCTTCCCTGCATTGCTTGGAGGAGGCTCAGAAGGCCTTCAATCTGGCCATCGAGCAGGGCATACACAAAGGGCTAACCCATCCCGCCATGAAGGATGCCGAGGGCACGGGGCTCATGTTCAATGAGCACTGCGAGGAGGAAGATGAAGATCCAAACGACCCCGCAGACAGCATAGCGGAAATGGAGTACGACTTCCTGGTGAAACTGATCCAGGATGAGTACACCGATGCCCACAGGGAAAGGGGTGCGGGTCCATCCGATGTTCATGAAGACGAGCCCCAAGCGCCGGCCATAGAGGATGCCCCCGTTCAAGTCGCTGAAAATGCCAACGCCCCCGATGCCAATGAGCCTGCTCCTGCCAATGCCCCCAACGATCCGCAAGAGCCTGAGGGTCCCATTCACGGCCCAGTTCAGGGCCCGATTCTGGTGGTTGTTGATGAAGATGTCGCCCCGGCTGCTTAAAACCCTTCCTTTATCAATTTTCCAGTATTTCTCAATTTTTCTGCTATTTCTTGTAAGAATTCCATGGGCCTTTGAGCCCTTTAGCTTTGTAATAGTTTCCCTTTATTAATGAATAAAGATTCTGTTTTCCATGCCTTTGTTCTTCATTTCCTTTATGAATTATATAATAAGACTGTGTGGTATACTCCTGTGAATGCTTTATTCCTTGTGATGATGTTTTGCTTCTGTGATGAAAAATTTGTCTAAGTCTTGAGCGATCGCGGGGGTCTTATTGTGAGATTGCCCCCCACTCCAGACTTGCATAAATTTTGTTTTGGCTCTTGAAATCGAAAATTTGCCTAAGTCTTGAGCGCTTGTGAGGGTCTTATGGTGAGATTGCCCCCCCGCTCAAGACTTGTATAAATTTTGTCTTTGACACAAAACCTTGAAAATTTGTTTAAGTCTTGAGCGATCGTGAGGGTCTTATGGTGAGATTGCCCCTACGCTCAAGTCTTGTGTAAATTTCCCCTCTGTAGATTTATCTTGAAAGTTTGTTTAAGTCTTGAGCGGTCGTGAGGGTCTTACTGTGGGATTGCCCCTATGCTCAAGACTTGAGCAATTCCTTTTTGATTCTGAGGCCATCATTCGAGCGCTCCGGCCCTTATCATTTTCTTGGTTCAGCAGGAAATCCCATTTCCGAGCGCAAGGCGTTTTAAGAAACGACCAAGGCAAACTAGGACCTTTTTTTTTTTTTTTTTTTTTTTTTTTTTTTTTGGGTAGATCCCGTGTTCGAGCGCAAGGCGTTTTAAGCAACAACCAAGGCCTACTAGGATGAGTTCTCGTGGGAGATCCTGTTTTCGAGCGCAAGGCGTTGTAAGAAACAGCCAAGGCCTACTAGGATGCGTTCTCGTGGGAGATCCCGTTTTCGAGCGTAAGGCGTTGTAAGCAACAGCCAAGGCCTACTAGGATTTTCTTCGCGATCCACTTCCGTCTTGCCTAATTGGTTGTGAGCGTAACCAGTCTATCCTTATGAGGGCGTCCCCCCATGTGGAGTAGATTGCTGGCCAGCGTAACCCATAAGAGAAAACAGCATTCATATTGGAATGGGTTGCCAACCACGCTCGAGAAGACGAGGGACGTGGGACTTATCCATTCGAGCAACCAAAGAAACCGGAATACTAAAGAAATTAAAAAGATTATGTTACCTTTTACTTTGATTTGAAGTACATAGAACCCGTCAAAGTGGGTTGTTATATCAGAGTTTGCAAAGAGCTTTTAAACATAAAACCGCCGGAGGTTACATGCGTTCCAAGGGCGAGGCAAGCGCTCGCCCTGAAGTGTCTCCAGGGTGTAAGTGTTGTTAGCTCTGAGTTGTATGACCTTGAATGGGCCTTCCCAATTGGGGTCCAATTTGCCCACGTGTTTGGATACTTCCACTTTCTTCAAAACCAAGTCTCCCAGCTGGAAAGTTCTTTCCTTCACACGCTTGTTGTACTGTTGGGCTACAGAGGCTTTATAATGGTGGATCTTAGCCCACGCTCGGTCTCTCCTTTCATCCAGCAAGTCCAACTCCAAGCTCCTGTTACCCTCGTTGAGCTGAGGCTCGAAATAGCCTACTCGAGCGGATTCATTCACTATCTCCGCCGGTATCATCGCTTCTGACCCATAAACGAGCGTGTATGGTGTTTCTCCCGTGGACGCTCGTGGGGTTGTGCGATAAGCCCAAAGCGCTCCCTGCAGCTCCTCAGCCCATTCACCCCTCTTGCTTTCAAGCATGGTTTTCAGATGTTGCAAAATGATCCTGTTGGTAACTTCTGCTTGTCCGTTGGACTGTGGATGTCCTACAGAGGTAAATCGCTGTTCTATCCCCAACTCGGAACACCACTCTCGAGTGTCAGCTGCTATGAACTGGGATCCATTGTCAGATATGAGCACCCTCGGTATTCCGTACCTGCAGATGATGTTCTTCCAAATAAAGTCCCTTACAACCTTGAAAGTGATTTTTGCAACAGCTTCAGCCTCGGCCCACTTGGTGAAGTAGTCGACGGCTAAAATGACAAACTTCCTTTGTCCTGCAGCCATGGGTAAGGGGCCCACAATGTCTATTCCCCACTGGTCAAACGGCCAGGAGACATCTATTGGGATCATTTGTGCGGCTGGCAATTGAGGGAGATTTGAATGAAATTGGCATTTGGGGCACTTCCTTGAAAATTCAATGGCATCCTGGAGAACCGTAGGCCAATAAAACCCACTTCTCAGAATCTTCTTCGCTAAGATACGCCCTCCGGAATGATTCCCACAACTTCCATTGTGTATGAGCTCGAGCGTTTCCTTCGCTTGGGAGGGCCTTAGGCATCTCATTGGGGGTCCTTGAAATGATTTTTTGAACAATCTCCCCTCGGGATCCAGAGCGAAACGAGGGGCCTTATTCCTGACTTTCCTGGCTTCCACCTTGTTAGTTGGAGTGATTCCATCCCTCAGGAAAATGATGATGTCGTCAAGCCAACAGGGCTCGTTTGGATCAATCATGGCGACCATCTCGGTGGCGACCCTTTCCTTGATCAAAGGTTCCTCAGTTCTGAGGAACGTAACGGAGCGCTCGGAAGTGCCTTCTAAAGCTGAAGCAAACTTGGACAGGGCGTCCGCACGCTCGTTTTCTCCTCGAGGCACTTGAAGTAGGTGAAATTCCTTGAACTTCCCAATGATTTCTCTGGCTTTCTTTAGGTACTGTACCATGGTGGTTTCTCGAGCCTCGTATGTTCCTTCAATCTGGCTCGCTATTAATTGTGAATCCACGTAAGCAGTGATCCTGGAGGCTCCATTCTGAAAAGCTATGTTCAACCCTTGCACGAGGGCTTCATATTCCGCTTCATTATTAGTGACTTGGAAGTCCAGCTTGATCGCAAAGTCCAGTTCAAGCCCATCGGGGCTTCTGAGGGCCACTCCTATTCCTCCCCCTTGAGAGGTTGAGGAACCATCTGTGTGCAGTACCCACAACCCCTCATTCTCCGCGATGGTGGGCTCGACACCAAAACGCTCAACCAACAAATCCGCCACAACTTGAGCCTGTATCGCGGTCCTGGGTTCGAAGCATAAGTCAAACTGGCTCAATTCGATGGCCCACTTGATTAATCTGCCAGATACGTCCGGCTTGGATAACACTTGCTTCAAGGGTTGGTCGGTGAGAACTGTTATTGAGTGCGCTTGAAAGTAAGGCCTTAGCCTTCTTGAAGCGTTAACAAGAGCGAACGCAAATTTCTCAATCTCCAAATATTTCTTTTCAGCTCCTTGCAAGGTTTTGCTCAAATAATAAACGGGCAAGTGTTTCCGTTCCCGCACAGCGATCAAAACGGTGCTTGTGGCTTCTGGAGAAACGGAAAGGTACATGAATAATCTCTCGCCTTCGACGGGCTTAGTCAGCAGTGGCGCGCTCGATAAGTAAGCTTTCATATCCTGCAGCGCTTTTTCACATTCCTCGGTCCAAGCAAAGTTACGCGCGTTCCTCAAAATTTTGAAGAAGGGGAGGTTCCTGTCCGCCGAGCGCGAAATAAACCTGTTCAATGAGATGATTTTGCCTACTAGGACCTGCACTTCCCGCAAATTGCGAGGGGAAGGAATTTCCAAGATGGCCTTGATCTTCTCCGGATTGGCCTCAATTCCCCTCTGACTGACCATGTATCCCAAGAACTTTCCCCCTTGTACTCCAAAGGTGCACTTCGAGGGGTTCAGCTTCATTCCATATTGTCGCAGGATTGAAAAGGTGCGCCTAAGATCTTCCAAGTGGGAGTCCTGGCGCTCGCTTTTGACAATCATATCGTCCACATAGACCTCCATGGACCTCCCAATCTCCCTTTCAAACATCTTGTTTACGAGCCGCTGATACGTAGCTCCGGCGTTCTTAAGTCCAAAGGGCATGACTAGGAAGCAATACACCCCCATATGGACAACGAACGAAGTTTTGGGGCGGTCTTCCGGGGCCATAAAGATCTGGTAATATCCCTGGAAAGCGTCCATCATGCTCATGAGCTCGCAGCCGGCGGTCGAATCCACCAATTGATCAATCCGGGGCAGCGGGTAAGGATCTTTAGGGCAAGCCTTGTTGAGATCAGTGAAATCATTGCACATGCGCCACTTATTTGCGCTCTTGGGCACCAAGACGACATTGCACAACCACTCCGGGTACAAGATGGGCTCGATATATTGAGCCTCCAAGAGTTTATTAACTTCCTCTTCAATGACTTTTTTCCGAAAGCCATGTACATCCCGCTTTTTCTGCTTGATGGGCTTGAAAGATGGATCCACATTAAGCCTATGGACAACGACGCTAGGGTCAATTCCTGTGAGATCAGAGGCTTTCCACGCGAATACATCCTTGTTCTCTCTTAGAAAATCAATCATCATGATCTGAGAAGGCCCTGAGAGGTTTGAGCCTATCTGTGTAGTCTTGTCTTTGTTTCCAGGCTCCAGCTCAATGGTGAGGAATTTTTCCGAGGGTTCGATTCTCACCTCAGGGCGAGGAAGTTCGAGCGCCCTCTTCTTTCCCGTCAAACGATTGCCAGAGGCTGGTTCACTTTCTCCCGGTTCGTCTCCTTCTGAGGACGATCCGCCAACGGTCCCTGGGGGAACATTCTCAAGGGGATTCTCCTCGTTGTTTCCTCTCTTCTTCTTATTCTTCTTCTTGTTCAATTTTGCCCTTTTCCGTGCTGGGCTATCCTCATCCAAGTTGGGGAAATCTACTGACTTTTTGGTGGAACCAATCTGGAAGGTTTTCTCCGCTTTTGGCTTTCTGAGGGACAGCATGTAACATTCCCAAGCCTCTCGCACATTGCACAGCACTTCTCCCACGCCCTCGGAAGTAGGGAATTTAATCTTCTGGTGATAGGTGGAGATGATGGCTTTGAAATCCACGAGGGCTGGGCGCCCAATTATGATGTTGTAAGGGATGTCAATCTCCACCACCGCGTACGTCACCAAGAGTGTTTTGCGTTGAGGGGCTCGGCCGAATGATGTAGCTAGACGTATTTGCCCTCGTGGGACCACCTCTGAGCCTCCAAAGCCAATGAGGGCTGTTTTGAGAGGCTCGAGCGGGAGATCAACCTTCATTTTTGAGAAAGTAGAGTAAGGCAAAACATTAACTGAGCTTCCACTATCCACCAATACCCTTTTTACAACATGGTTATGAACATCTAAACTAACCACCATGGGGCAATCTGAGGTTACACCCTCCCCATGGGGCGTTACAATATGTTCTAGATCCCTATCATCAAAGCCTATTACATCATTTTCTCTTGATTTTGGAGCGCTTGATCTCTGGATAGCGTAGATAGGCTTGGGCATTGCTGGGCGTTGGTTGTAGCTCCGAACGTGCCTCCGTCGAGAGGCGTTTGAATCCCCTCCTGATGAACCTCCCGCAATCATATTTATGACTGCGAAGGGCTCGTTTTCTTGCTCAGGGGCTTTGCCTTTGTTGCCTCGGCGGCTGCTGCTTTCAGGGGGTCCCCTACCCCTTGGGCTCTTTGACCGGGAAGGACTCCTTCTTCTCCTTCCTGAGCGCTCATTGCATTGTTCATCGTAGCGCTCGAGCACTCGGACAAACTCCTTCAGGTGGCCCCCTGCAACGAGCCTTTGGATTTCAGCCTCCAACTGCCGGCACTCATCCGTGTCGTGCCCTCTCTGCTTGTGGAAGGCGCAGTATTTGTTCGAGCGCCTGAGTGAGTCTGTTTCTCTCATTTTGATGGGTCTTTTGAAGAGCTTTTTATCGGAGAGATTGTAGACTTCTGAATTTGGCCGGGTGAGCGGAATTCGCTCGAATCGACGAGGGGGTGGTGGCGACCTCCTGCGCTCTTGAGGGCGCTCCTTCTTTACTGCCACATCCCGTCCCCGCTCTTGATGAGGTCGCTCGTTCCGGGCCGGGCTGTGATGACGGGGACCATTCGTCCCATACATATCTTCGAGCACGAAGAACGGCTCGGCTATTTCTCTTAAGCCCATGAGGGTCCCAGGCCTTCTCTCCACGATGGCATCAGCAAATTTTTTGCTCACATACTGCTTGTGATCCACAGCCTGGAAGAGAACTGGGATCAAGAAATCCATCGAGGGCCTTTCCACCTGCAAGATCTCCATATTGAAGCGGGCGAAGAACGAGCGCAGTGATTCGCTCTTGCCTTGCACCACATTGTAAAGTGCTGTGGGTGCGGTGACTGGTGCCTTTAAAGAGTTGAAGTGGTTGAGGAAGGCATCGGCCAGCTCTTCATATGAGTGGATCGAGCGCGGTGGCAGGCGCTTATACCACTCTTGAGCCATCCCTACTAAGGAAGTGACGAACACTTTCGCCCAGTAATGGCTGGAATGCTCGTAAAGGTGCATGAGATGCACAAAATGATCCAGGTGCTCCGCTGGATCGGTTGTCCCGTCATATCTGTTGATGGATGTGGGGACTTTGGCCATTCCTGCTTGGGCCATCAGAACTTCTTCGACGAGGGGTGAACCCCTCGCCAAGGGGTGGTATTCGTACGTGCCGAAGTTTTCCTCCGGCTCCTTCCGACGGGGGACCCTCGGTGGAGGATCCTTGGTGCGGGTGCTCCTGGCGTCAACCCGTTCATCCCGAGTATGGGAGATCTGAGTTGAGCGCCCTCGGGAGAGCTGTCCCACCATATCCTTGAGGCCCTGCAGCTGGTCTTGCACAGCCGCGAGGACGTCAGGATTTACTTCCACTTGCTTGTCCTTGTGGGCTCGTGAGTCCCTCCTGGAGACATGAGAGTCTCCTTCGTTTTCGTTCACTCGCTCCGTGGGCTCCTTGTTCCTGCCCACGGAGGCACGATCGTTGCCCTCCTGCTGGGGCACTTCTCTGGCTGGCGGTGGTGGCGGTTGTGCCCTCAAGACAGCCTGAGCTTCTCTGAGGGGAAAGTTCTGTTGTCAGCCTAAAGGGGCGGCAATCTGAGTGGCCTGCCCAGAGGGGAAATACATGGAATGGAATCTTTCCCATGCCCCCTGAGCCGCCTGAACCTCACACTGGGCATAAAGAGCCCGTAGCTGTTGGGTGGTCAACGGAGGTAGCTCCACACCTTCAATCTCCCTGGGAACCACCACTGGGAGCTGGATCTGGCCGGCGTGATATGGTTGGACCGGCGGCATCATGGCGGCCGGAGCAAGAGTGTAGCCAGGTGGAGGCATCATGTAACCTTGTATTCCAAGGTTCATCTGGGGATGGACCCAGGAATTCTGTGCAAGCGGCGGTGGGACTGGGATAGAAACTCCTCCCGCGGTGGTGGGAATGGGCATCACCGGCGGTGCAGGCGGCGGCGCAGAAGATTCAGCTGGCGGAGTTACTCCTGCGGCGGGAGGTGCGCCACCAGCGGCGACAGAAAGAGGTGGTGCTCCACCAGTAGCGGTGGAGGGAAGAACGATGTTTGCATCTTGGGAGGTGTTTTCTCCTCCTCCCACAGCTCCAGATCTCGTGGCAACCATGGCTGTTGAAAGTGAAGATGTGCTTGTTTTTCAACCAACAAAAGAAAGGAAGAAGATGAAGGACTGGTTTCCCACAGACGGCGCCAAAAATGATGGGTCCGGAAATGGATGGTCCGAATCCGATCACTTTACGATTTGTATTTTATGGAGGAAACCACCGGAGCTTCGTCGGAAATGAGGAAGTGAGTTCAACCTGTTGGGACAAGCACAAGAAAGTCAGACGGCCAAGCTGGGGGACTGGGGGTGATACCCAGTTTGGCTCTCCGACGCTCAAGTCAGTTCAGTTCAGTGTATGAAGAAAATGTAAGTTCAGTCACAGTTGCAGTGAGGAGGAAAGCTTAGAGAATGCCTACAGTGTAGAAGATGACTTGGGTTATTTATAGTTGAGGGTCAAGGGCCCCTTTGGTCATTTGCCTCAAGTGGTCCTGACCGAATGTGGCCCTAACACGTGGCGCTGTGAGAGAGAAACCTAGGAGGAATCTTCTGCAAAAGCGGCCCAAAAGTTAGTGCTAGCAACAGTGGCAGGTGCGCGGGCATGTACGTTGTGTCAGAGAGCCATGTGGGTGGTTGGTAACGAGGGCTTGAGAGCGCGCTCGTGACAACCTTAAGTCTTGGAGGCCAAGATATCCGCTGAGGGGAATGTTGGCTCCAATTCAAATGACGAGCCAGAGGAGAGGCCGCTCTGAGGGAGTGTGACGCTCGAAGAGGGCTCCCTTGGCACGTAGGCGTACCCATCGTTTGGTGTGTAGGACGCTCGTTGGAGTGATAGCGCTCGTTGGGCTTAACTCCTGAAGAAGATCTGCGCTCGTTGGGCTCAGCGCTCGTGAACTGATGGTGCAGCCTTGGGGAGACAGATGTCATCATCTCGGTGATGCCACGTGTCTTAATGTGGGACGATCGTATTTTGCCCCCGTCATTTTGCCCCCTAATTCTGCAGTTCTTATTGATAAGGACTGTAGAATTTTGACACGCTCTATCTCTTGTTCGTAGCGCTCGTGTAGGGCTTGGCGTATTGAGCAATTTTCCTCTGATTGCGCCATAAATGCGGTCTTTTCAACTGACCGATCGTATCACTTCCGCATTAAATGTAGGTACTATTCTGAAGCCCTTGAAACGTCAGAGCATTAAATGCGGGTGCGCGTGGGGCGCGTGAGCATTGGGAAGCATGTGCCGGTTCCATAAAGTGGGCGGTTTCCTAGGCGGGAAATGATTGCCATTTTGAATTTATTGCCCAAAACGGTACCAACTCCCATCCCTATAAATAAGGGATTCTGAAATCTTCACACTCTTTACGCATTCAAAACTCTCAAGCATCCTTTGCAAAGAAAATTCTTTCGCATTCCAGTTCTTAGAGCATCTTCAACCTCTTCTTCAGTTTTCTTCAGAAACTTTTCAAGGTAAATCTCCAGTGTGATTTTCTGACTTTGCTAACCGTAGATTCGGACCTTAGGACTTTGTAATCCCTCAGATTCCCGTATTTCTGAACCTTAAACTCTCTCCAAGAAAAACCTCCAAATCCCCAGTTTCTGCCATGGCCGACCAACATGTTGAAGAATTTGCCCGTGAAATCCAAGAGATGGCCACCGATAGTTCTTCTTCCCACAATTCCCCCAGAGATGAAGAGTTGGGGGCGGCGGTAATGGCTATGGAAGATAGAAACCCAGGTGGAGTGGATCCTCTTTTTGAGGAGATGGATCTGGTAATTGAGGCAGAAAGACAAGGAGTCACCAGACAAGGAGTATCCCTCCCCATAACTCAAAGTGCTACACACCCCCACCGCCACAGAGTGACGGTGGCCGTTGCAAATCCGCTTCCAGTGGCGGAAGCCGTAACTGGGCCTTCAGAAAGGGCCCGTGTTGCCAACCCGCTTCCAGTGGCGGAAGCCATAACTGGGCCTTCAGAAAGGGCCCGTGACAAGAGCCGAGGTAAAAAAGCTCAAAAATCCAAAGGACCCAACGAGGGGGAGGGTTCTGGTTATCAAGCTACCGAGCGCACTCCTGATGAAACTCCCAGCACCGTCACCGTGGGAGATGTAAAGACAATGATGGCCCCCATCTACTGGGACGAGCGGTATACCTGGAGAATTCCTCAAAACCACGAGCGCGCAAATAATCCGCCTCCTGGGGAGATGGCAGTATACGTGGACACCGTGCGCTCAGGAGGCCTGAGGTTCCCCATTTCGG
This sequence comes from Lantana camara, assembly GCA_037501455.1. NCBI lineage: Eukaryota > Viridiplantae > Streptophyta > Magnoliopsida > Lamiales > Verbenaceae > Lantana > Lantana camara. Next base: position 120,307,592 of record CM074857.1, read on the forward strand.
TCTCCATGGCCCACTTGCTGAATGACCTGGGCTTGTGTCCATCCCAAATAGTGCCCAACGGCTTGGCCCTCCTGACTTGTTTCATAATTCTGATGAGGACCATGGGTTACGAGCCCTATTTGCGGAACTTCAATGCCCTTTTCCAAGTGGTCAGCTCCTCTCGCTCTTCTCCTGAGGCGGGTTTTTATTACGTCCAAGCGAAGGCCCACATGAAACTGATCAACTCGCCCTCGAGCACTTATGGCGTTGATTGGAAAGAAAAATTCATCTTTGTCAAGGCTCCAGCAGGAGAGGACTTTGGGGTGATCACGGAATGGGGCTCGTACTCAAAGAGCCGTTTGCCACCCTCACTCCCCCGAGACTGGGCTAAAAACCTGGCAACAACCCTAAGGGACGAGGGTCACCTTATACAAGCAAAGGACTGGATAGACGATGCGGAACTCATGTTCTTGTGTGGTCTTACCAACGACCCTCATTTCCTTGACAACCCTCCGGCTCGTGACATAGAGAGAGACGGTTAGATCCTTAGGGCACTAACCTTAGATAGGGATGAATACTAACTGCTTTTCTTGTACTTGTAATTTGTACTTAACAATTCTTGTTCAAGGATTTATAACCCTCGTACTTTCATTTTTGCAGGAGCCGCTATCTTAGAAATGGCCGGTGGAATCAGACAAGCGGCTCGTTTCGCCAACGCCCAGAGGAATCAAGCCACACAGGGGAACCAACAGCGCGAGCCCCAACGCCCCCGTAACCGCAATGACAGAGGGGACGCTCGTGGGGGCGCCAGTTCAAGCACCACCCCGGAGGTGCAACCCCCTCGTGGCCGAGGGGAACGTAGATTGGTCCCCAGGGAGACCAGGCGATCGGATAGAGCAGGAGATGTTCAACCTCTCCCTCCTGCAGAACCAACGAGGCCAAACACCACTTTGGCGATTACTGAGGCTCCTGCGAGCGCGAGCGCAAATAGACCTTCCCGCAAGAGGAAGAGAATGCCTGACTCCGCCGCGATCAAAGGAAAGGGCAAACGGGTGGTTGAGGGCCCCCGAGGCGAGGGGGACACTTCCTCTTCAGAGGAAGAACACATGTGGGATTTCCCTCGCCGAGGGGACAGAGACTTCACTGGCGCCCCCGACGGCGGACCGGTTTTGCTGAGGCCGGGCTCGGTTGCTCAGACTATTACTGATGATTTGTTCAGCCGGGCTCAATTCTCGGCAGACCACAGGCATCTCTACAGTGAGTCTGTAGAGAAGGTGACATTCGATGCAGCCCACGCCCTAATTTCCGTAAGTCTTCATTTCTTGCACTCTTCTTTTCTGTAATTCACCATTCTTCTGCTAACACTTTTCCCCTCGATTATACAGCAAGTTCTTCCTCGGCTCCGGAATGTGCAAATGCGAGCCTCCACCTACGCCGAGCGCAAAGCCAAATACAAGAAGGTGGCCCGCTCGAATGATCCGGCCCATATTCAAGGGGAGCTGGATGCTGAGATAGCCAAGTACGACACCCTCAAGGGTTTGTACAACAAAAATGAAGAGGAGCTGTCAAAGCTGAAGGAGGACTTTGTGGCTGTGGACGGCGCTCGGATCCGTTTGGGCAACGAGCTGGCCCAAGCTAACGAGCGGGTCAAGAAGGCTGAGGCAGAGAGGGAAAGCTTGAGAGCAAGGGCGATGGAGGCCGAGCGCAAATTCAACGATACTGTCAACGAATGGCCTCGGAGCTTAGAGCGTGCAAACAAGGAGGCATTGATCAAATTTTGCCACTCCAAAGCCTTCAACTTTGCTGCTTCCCTGCATTGCTTGGAGGAGGCTCAGAAGGCCTTCAATCTGGCCATCGAGCAGGGCATACACAAAGGGCTAACCCATCCCGCCATGAAGGATGCCGAGGGCACGGGGCTCATGTTCAATGAGCACTGCGAGGAGGAAGATGAAGATCCAAACGACCCCGCAGACAGCATAGCGGAAATGGAGTACGACTTCCTGGTGAAACTGATCCAGGATGAGTACACCGATGCCCACAGGGAAAGGGGTGCGGGTCCATCCGATGTTCATGAAGACGAGCCCCAAGCGCCGGCCATAGAGGATGCCCCCGTTCAAGTCGCTGAAAATGCCAACGCCCCCGATGCCAATGAGCCTGCTCCTGCCAATGCCCCCAACGATCCGCAAGAGCCTGAGGGTCCCATTCACGGCCCAGTTCAGGGCCCGATTCTGGTGGTTGTTGATGAAGATGTCGCCCCGGCTGCTTAAAACCCTTCCTTTATCAATTTTCCAGTATTTCTCAATTTTTCTGCTATTTCTTGTAAGAATTCCATGGGCCTTTGAGCCCTTTAGCTTTGTAATAGTTTCCCTTTATTAATGAATAAAGATTCTGTTTTCCATGCCTTTGTTCTTCATTTCCTTTATGAATTATATAATAAGACTGTGTGGTATACTCCTGTGAATGCTTTATTCCTTGTGATGATGTTTTGCTTCTGTGATGAAAAATTTGTCTAAGTCTTGAGCGATCGTGGGGGTCTTATTGTGAGATTGCCCCCCACTCCAGACTTGCATAAATTTTGTTTTTGCTCTTGAAATTGAAAATTTGCCTAAGTCTTGAGCGCTTGTGAGGGTCTTGTGGTGAGATTGCCCCCCCCCGCTCAAGACTTGTATAAATTTTGTCTTTGACACAAAACCTTGAAAATTTGTTTAAGTCTTGAGCGATCGTGAGGGTCTTATTGTGAGATTGCCCCTACGCTCAAGTCTTGTGTAAATTTCCCCTCTGTAGATTTATCTTGAAAGTTTGTCTAAGTCTTGAGCGGTCGTGAGGGTCTTACTGTGGGATTGCCCCTACGCTCAAGACTTGAGCAATTCCTTTTTGATTCTGAGGCCATCATTCGAGCGCTCCGGCCCTTATCATTTTCTTGGTTCAGCAGGAAATCCCATTTCCGAGCGCAAGGCGTTTTAAGAAACGACCAAGGCATACTAGGATTTTTTTTTTTTTTTTTTTGGGTGGGGTAGATCCCGTTTTCGAGCGCAAGGCGTTTTAAGCAACAACCAAGGCCTACTAGGATGAGTTCTCGTGGGAGATCCTGTTTGCGAGCGCAAGGCGTTGTAAGAAACAGCCAAGACCTACTAGGATGCGCTCTCGTGGGAGATCCCGTTTTCGAGCGCAAGGCGTTGTAAGCAACAGCCAAGGCCTACTAGGATTTTCTTCGCGATCCACTTCCGTCTTGCCTAATTGGTTGTGAGCGTAACCAGTCTATCCTTATGAGGGCGTCCCCCCATGTGGAGTAGATTGCTGGCCAGCGTAACCCATAAGAGAAAACAGCATTCATATTGGAATGGGTTGCCAACCACGCTCGAGAAGACGAGGGACGTGGGACTTATCCATTCAAGCAACCAAAGAAACCGGAATACTAAAGAAATTAAAAAGATTATGTTACCTTTTACTTTGATTTGAAGTACACAGAACCCGTCAAAGTGGGTTGTTACATCAGAGTTTGCAAAGAGCTTTTAAACATAAAACCGCCGGAGGTTACATGCATTCCAAGGGCGAGGCAAGCGCTCGCCCTGAAGTGTCTCCAGGGTGTAAGTGTTGTTAGCTCTGAGTTGTATGACCTTGAATGGGCCTTCCCAATTGGGGTCCAATTTGCCCACGTGTTTGGATACTTCCACTTTCTTCAAAACCAAGTCTCCCAGCTGGAAAGTTCTCTCCTTCACACGCTTGTTGTACTGTTGGGCTACAGAGGCTTTATAGTGGTGGATCTTAGCCCACGCTCGGTCTCTCCTTTCATCCAGCAAGTCCAACTCCAAGCTCCTGTTACCCTCGTTGAGCTGAGGCTCGAAATAGCCTACTCGAGCGGATTCATTCACTATCTCTGCCGGTATCATCGCTTCTGACCCATAAACGAGCGCGTATGGTGTTTCTCCCGTGGCCGCTCGTGGGGTTGTGCGATAAGCCCAAAGCGCTCCCTGCAGCTCCTCGGCCCATTCACCCCTCTTGCTTTCGAGCATGGTTTTCAGATGTTGCAAAATGATCCTGTTGGTAACTTCTGCTTGTCCGTTAGACTGTGGATGTCCTACAGAGGTAAACCGCTGTTCTATCCCCAACTCGGAACACCACTCTCGAGTGTCAGCTGCTATGAACTGGGATCCATTGTCAGATATGAGCACCCTCGGTATTCCGTACCTGCAGATGATGTTCTTCCAAATAAAGTCCCTTACAACCTTGAAAGTGATTTTTGCAACAGCTTCAGCCTCGGCCCACTTGGTGAAGTAGTCGACGGCTAAAATGACAAACTTCCTTTGTCCTGCAGCCATGGGTAAGGGGCCCACAATGTCTATTCCCCACTGGTCAAACGGCCAAGAGACATCTATTGGGATCATTTGTGCGGCTGGCAATTGAGGGAGATTTGAATGAAATTGGCATTTGGGGCACTTCCTTGAAAATTCAATGGCATCCTGGAGAACCGTAGGCCAATAAAACCCACTTCTCAGAATCTTCTTCGCTAAGATACGCCCTCCGGAATGATTCCCACAACTTCCATTGTGTATGAGCTCGAGCGTTTCCTTCGCTTGGGAGGGCCTTAGGCATCTCATTGGGGGTCCTTGAAATGATTTTTTGAACAATCTCCCCTCGGGATCCAGAACGAAACGAGGGGCCTTATTCCTGACTTTCCTAGCTTCCACCTTGTCAGTTGGAGTGATTCCATCCCTCAGGAAAATGATGATGTCGTCAAGCCAACAGGGCTCGTTTGGATCAATCATGGCGACCATCTCGGTGGCGACCCTTTCCTTGATCAAAGGTTCCTCAGTTCTGAGGAACGTAACGGAGCGCTCGGAAGTGCCTTCTAAAGATGAAGCAAACTTGGACAGAGCGTCCGCACGCTCGTTTTCTCCTCGAGGCACTTGAAGTAGGTGAAATTCCTTGAACTTCCCAATGATTTCTCTGGCTTTCTTTAGGTACTGTACCATGGTGGTTTCTCGAGCCTCGTATGTTCCTTCAATCTGGCTCGCTATTAATTGTGAATCCACGTAAGCAGTGATCCTGGAGGCTCCATTCTGAAAAGCTATGTTCAACCCTTGCACGAGGGCTTCATATTCCGCTTCATTATTAGTGACTTGGAAGTCCAGCTTGATCGCAAAGTCCAGTTCAAGCCCATCGGGGCTTCTGAGGGCCACTCCTATTCCTCCCCCTTGAGAGGTTGAGGAACCATCTGTGTGCAGTACCCACAACCCCTCATTCTCCGCGATGGTGGGCTCGACACCAAAACGCTCAACCAACAAATCCGCCACAACTTGAGCCTGTATCGCGGTCCTGGGTTCGAAGCATAAGTCAAACTGGCTCAATTCGATGGCCCACTTGATTAATCTGCCAGATACGTCCGGCTTGGATAACACTTGCTTCAAGGGTTGGTCGGTGAGAACTGTTATTGAGTGCGCTTGAAAGTAAGGCCTTAGCCTTCTTGAGGCGTTAATAAGAGCGAACGCAAATTTCTCAATCTCCAAATATTTCTTTTCAGCTCCTTGCAAGGTTTTGCTCAAATAATAAACGGGCAAGTGTTTCCGTTCCCGCACAGCGATCAAAACGGCGCTTGTGGCTTCTGGAGAAACGGAAAGGTACATGAATAATCTCTCGCCTTCGACGGGCTTAGTTAGCAGTGGCGCGCTCGATAAGTAAGCTTTCATATCCTGCAGCGCTTTTTCACATTCCTCGGTCCAAGCAAAGTTACGCGCGTTCCTCAAAATTTTGAAGAAGGGGAGGTTTCTGTCCGCCGAGCGCGAAATAAACCTGTTCAATGAGATGATTTTGCCTACTAGGACCTGCACTTCCCGCAAATTGCGAGGGGAAGGAATTTCCAAGATGGCCTTGATCTTCTCGGGATTGGCCTCAATTCCCCTCTGACTGACCATGTATCCCAAGAACTTTCCCCCTTGTACTCCAAAGGTGCACTTCGAGGGGTTCAGCTTCATTCCATATTGTCGCAGGATTGAAAAGGTGCGCCTAAGATCTTCCAAGTGGGAGTCCTGGCGCTCGCTTTTGACAATCATATCGTCCACATAGACCTCCATGGACCTCCCAATCTCCCTTTCAAACATCTTGTTTACGAGCCGCTGATACGTAGCTCCGGCGTTCTTAAGTCCAAAGGGCATGACTAGGAAGCAATACACCCCCATATGGACAACGAACGAAGTTTTGGGGCGGTCTTCCGGGGCCATAAAGATCTGGTAATATCCCTGGAAAGCGTCCATCATGCTCATGAGCTCGCAGCCGGCGGTCGAATCCACCAATTGATCAATCCGGGGCAGCGGGTAAGGATCTTTAGGGCAAGCCTTGTTGAGATCAGTGAAATCATTGCACATGCGCCACTTATTTGCGCTCTTGGGCACCAGGACGACATTGCACAACCACTCCGGGTACAAGATGGGCTCGATATATTGAGCCTCCAAGAGTTTATTAACTTCCTCTTCAATGACTTTTTTCCGAAAGCCATGTACATCCCGCTTTTTCTGCTTGATGGGCTTGAAAGATGGATCCACATTAAGCCTATGGACAATGACGCTAGGGTCAATTCCCGTGAGATCAGAGGCCTTCCACGCGAATACATCCTTGTTCTCCCTTAGAAAATCAATCATCATGATCTGAGAAGGCCCCGAGAGGTTTGAGCCTATCTGTGTAGTCTTGTCTTTGTTTCCAGGCTCCAGCTCAATGGTGAGGAATTTTTCCGAGGGTTCGATTCTCACCTCAGGGCGAGGAAGTTCGAGCGCCCTCTTCTTTCCCGTCAAACGATTGCCAGAGGCTGGTTCACTTTCTCCCGGTTCGTCTCCTTCTGAGGACGATCCGCCAACGGTCCCTGGGGGAACATCCTCAAGGGGATTTTCCTCGTTGTTTCCTCTCTTCTTCTTATTCTTCTTCTTGTTCAATTTTGCCCTTTTCCGTGCTGGGCTATCCTCATCCAAGTTGGGGAAATCTACTGACTTTTTGGTGGAACCAATCTGGAAGGTTTTCTCCGCTTTTGGCTTTCTGAGGGACAGCATGTAACATTCCCAAGCCTCTCGCACATTGCACAGCACTTCTCCCACGCCCTCGGAAGTAGGGAATTTAATCTTCTGGTGATAGGTGGAGATGATGGCTTTGAAATCCACGAGGGCTGGGCGCCCAATTATGATGTTGTAAGGGATGTCAATCTCCACCACCGCGTACGTCACCAAGAGTGTTTTGCGTTGAGGGGCTCGGCCGAATGATGTAGCTAGACGTATTTGCCCTCGTGGGACCACCTCTGAGCCTCCAAAGCCAATGAGGGCTGTTTTGAGAGGCTCGAGCGGGAGATCAACCTTCATTTTTGAGAAAGTAGAGTAAGGCAAAACATTAACTGAGCTTCCACTATCCACCAATACCCTTTTTACAACATGGTTATGAACATCTAAACTAACCACCATGGGGCAATCTGAGGTTACACCCTCCCCATGGGGCGTTACAATATGTTCTAGATCCCTATCATCAAAGCCTATTACATCATTTTCTCTTGATTTTGGAGCGCTTGATCTCTGGATAGCGTAGATAGGCTTGGGCATTGCTGGGCGTTGGTTGTAGCTCCGAACGTGCCTCCGTCGAGAGGCGTTTGAATCCCCTCCTGATGAACCTCCCGCAATCATATTTATGACTGCGAAGGGCTCGTTTTCTTGCTCAGGGGCTTTGCCTTTGTTGCCTCGGCGGCTGCTGCTTTCAGGGGGTCCCCTACCCCTTGGGCTCTTTGACCGGGAAGGACTCCTTCTTCTCCTTCCTGAGCGCTCATTGCATTGTTCATCGTAGCGCTCGAGCACTCGGACAAACTCCTTCAGGTGGCCCCCTGCAACGAGCCTTTGGATTTCAGCCTCCAACTGCCGGCACTCATCCGTGTCGTGCCCTCTCTGCTTGTGGAAGGCGCAGTATTTGTTCGAGCGCCTGAGTGAGTCTGTTTCTCTCATTTTGATGGGTCTTTTGAAGAGCTTTTTATCGGAGAGATTGTAGACCTCTGAATTTGGCCGGGTGAGCGGAATGCGCTCGAATCGACGAGGGGGTGGTGGCGACCTCCTGCGCTCTTGAGGGCGCTCTTTTTTTACTGCCACATCCCGTCCCCGCTCTTGATGAGGTCGCTCGTTCCGGGCCGGGCTGTGATGACGGGGACCATTCGTCCCATACATATCTTCGAGCGCGAAGAACGGCTCGGCTATTTCTCTTAGGCCCATGAGGGTCCCAGGCCTTCTCTCCACGATGGCATCAGCAAATTTTTTGCTCACATACTGCTTGTGATCCACAGCCTGGAAGAGAACTGGGATCAAGAAATCCATCGAGGGCCTTTCCACCTGCAAGATCTCCTTATTGAAGAGGGCGAAGAACGAGCGCAGTGATTCGCTCTTGCCCTGCACCACATTGTAAAGCGCTGTGGGTGCGGTGACTGGTGCCTTCAAAGAGTTGAAGTGGTTGAGGAAGGCATCGGCCAGCTCTTCATATGAGTGGATCGAGCGCGGTGGCAGGCGCTTATACCACTCTTGAGCCATCCCTACTAAGGAAGTGACGAACACTTTCGCCCAATAATGGCTGGAATGCTCGTAAAGGTGCATGAGATGCACAAAATGATCCAGGTGCTCCGCTGGATCGGTTGTCCCGTCATATCTGTTGATGGAGGTGGGGACTTTGGCCATTCCTGCTTGGGCCATCAGAACTTCTTCGACGAGGGGTGAACCCCTCGCCAAGGGGTGGTATTCGTACGTGCCGAAGTTTTCCTCCGGCTCCTTCCGGCGGGGGACCCTCGGTGGAGGATCCTTGGTGCGGGTGCTCCTGGCGTCAACCCGTTCATCCCGAGTATGGGAGATCTGAGTTGAGCGCCCTCGGGAGAGCTGTCCCACCATATCCTTGAGGCCCTGCAGCTGGTCTTGCACAGCCGCGAGGACGTCAGGATTTACTTCCACTTGCTTGTCCTTGTGGGCTCGTGAGTCCCTCCTGGAGACATGAGAATCTCCTTCGTTTTCGTTCACTCGCTCCGTGGGCTCCTTGTTCCTGCCCACGGAGGCACGCTCGTTACCCTCCTGCTGGGGCACTTCTCTGGCTGGCGGTGGTGGCGGTTGTGCCCTCAAGACAGCCTGAGCTTCTCTGAGGGGAAAGTTCTGTTGTCCGCCTAAAGGGGCGGCAATCTGAGTGGCCTGCCCAGAGGGAAAATACATGGAATGGAATCTTTCCCATGCCCCCTGAGCCGCCTGAACCTCACACTGGGCATAAAGAGCCCGTAGCTGTTGGGTGGTCAACGGAGGTAGCTCCACACCTTCAATCTCCCTGGGAACCACCACTGGGAGCTGGATCTGGCCGGCGTGATATGGTTGGACCGGCGGCACCATGGCGGCCGGAGCAAGAGTGTAGCCAGGTGGAGGCATCATGTAACCTTGTATTCCAAGGTTCATCTGGGGATGGACCCAGGAATTCTGTGCAAGCGGCGGTGGGACTGGGATTGAAACTCCTCCCGCGGTGGGGGGAATGGGCATCGCCGGCGGTGCAGGCGGCGGCGCAGAAGATTCAGCTGGCGGAGTTACTCCTGCGGCGGGAGGTGCGCCACCAGCGGCGACAGAAAGAGGTGGTGCTCCACCAGTAGCGGTGGAGGGAAGAACGATGTTTGCATCTTGGGAGGTGTTTTCTCCTCCTCCCACAGCTCCAGATCTCGTGGCAACCATGGCTGTTGAAAGTGAAGATGTGCTTGTTTTTCAACCAACAAAAGAAAGGAAGAAGATGAAGGACTGGTTTCCCACAGACGGCGCCAAAAATGATGGGTCCGGAAATGGATGGTCCGAATCCGATCACTTTACGATTTGTATTTTATGGAGGAAACCACCGGAGCTTCGTCGGAAATGAGGAAGTGAGTTCAACCTGTTGGGACAAGCACAAGAAAGTCAGACGGCCAAGCTGGGGGACTGGGGGTGATACCCAGTTTGGCTCTCCGACGCTCAAGTCAGTTCAGTTCAGTGTATGAAGAAAATGTAAGTTCAGTCACAGTTGCAGTGAGGAGGAAAGCTTAGAGAATGCCTACAGTGTAGAAGATGACTTGGGTTATTTATAGTTGAGGGTCAAGGGCCCCTTTGGTCATTTGCCTCAAGTGGTCCTGACCGAATGTGGCCCTAACACGTGGCGCTGTGAGAGAGAAACCTAGGAGGAATCTTCTGCAAAAGCGGCCCAAAAGTTAGTGCTAGCAACAGTGGCAGGTGCGCGGGCATGTACGTTGTGTCAGAGAGCCATGTGGGTGGTTGGTAACGAGGGCTTGAGAGCGCGCTCGTGACAACCTTAAGTCTTGGAGGCCAAGATATCCGCTGAGGGGAATGTTGGCTCCAATTCAAATGACGAGCCAGAGGAGAGGCCGCTCTGAGGGAGTGTGACGCTCGAAGAGGGCTCCCTTGGCACGTAGGCGTACCCATCGTTTGGTGTGTAGGACGCTCGTTGGAGTGATAGCGCTCGTTGGGCTTAACTCCTGAAGAAGATCTGCGCTCGTTGGGCTCAGCGCTCGTGAACTGATGGTGCAGCCTTGGGGAGACAGATGTCATCATCTCGGTGATGCCACGTGTCTTAATGTGGGACGATCGTATTTTGCCCCCGTCAGTATATATAATATATTATAAATTAAAGATATATATTATATATAGCATAAAATATATATTTACATATAATATAAATCTAATATACATATATATATAAATTATAAAAATAAAAAATAAAAAAAAACATATATATGCCTAGGCTCGCGAGCTAGCTCGCAAGCCGCGAGCCTAGATACACCAGGATCGAAATCGACTCGATGGAAAGATCGAGCTCGTCAAAGCTCGGATTGAGCTCGTCCAACTACGATCTCAAGCCGAGTCAGCTCGAGCTCGGCTTGCCAAGCTCGCAAGCTGGCTCGGCTTGTTTGCAGCCCTACCCGAACTAAAAAAAATGGAGGGGGAAGAACCAAAAAGAAAATGAGTAAAATGAGTCAATGATATGATCTCTAGAAAGGGTGAAGTGGTCCTAAATAGGTTTAAGAGTCCATTTTTGTACCACAAAATCTTGATATGGATCTCACTTGAATTATAATCCTATTATTGCATGCTTGTACACATCAAGAACAACTATATATTGACATAACATTCCTTCCCCAATCACATTCAATCCCTGTTACCAATTTAATCACATCCATGTCCATAGCTAGCTCTATCAGAACTAGATAATTCCCATCTTTATTAATTTCTTCCTTTTTTATTTTCTCCACATCTTTTAGAATTTAATTAAAATAGGATACACGACAAATAGTCGGTAAGCAAATTTTATTATTATTATTATTATTATTATTATTATTATTATTATTATTATTATTATTATTATTATTATTATTCCAAAATTGAACATTAATGGTAAAACCACTAGTAAGATATGTCTTCCGAAAAAATTGCAATTCCAACCTCATTTGGTCGAATTCAATAGTATTCACTTAATGAAAATGAGTTTATATTTGTTGGACAATTGTTTAATTTTGGCCATTTAGTTTTCTAAATATATTTATTTTATTCCTTTTCTTCTAAGGGTTGGAAAGACAAGAAAACAATAGTATAGTTAGGCGTTTTACCGCAAATGCACTTGTTAGGAAATAAGAGTAAATTTGGGATAATTGCTAGTTTTCCTATTTAGACGAGATTTGTCAATCCCTGGCTTGTAGGGATTTCTAGCACTATATTATTCTCTTCTCCACTGTAATCCAGAAACAATTACAAGAATCAATGAAAGTAATACCTACTCTCTACAATTAACATGGTATCAAGAGCAGTGTTAATCTTCTTGGGACTCAGCTCTAAAACATCATCGTCCCTATACCTTTCCCGACCCTAGTTAGCCAAAATCTACACAAAACCAAACATGTCAGAAATTGTTGAAACCAAACCTCAAGAAATCAATCCCGACCTCGCAGCACAGATTGCAACTCTGTTACGCAACAACCAAACCCAACAAAATTCATCCAAATCCGATAACCTATCGATTGGATTCAAATTAAACAGCGATAATTACCCGGTATGGGCCCGATTGATGAAGATGGCGATCGGGGGCAGGGGCGGCCGATCACACCTAACCGGAATTCCACCAGCTCCGGCACAAACCGATCCAACATATGATCAGTGGGAGCAAACTGATCAGAACGTATTCACATGGCTCATACAAAATATAGAGATAAACTTAATAAATAATGTCTTACAGTATCCGACGGCGAAGGCACTGTGGGACGGACTCTCAACCACCTATGGAAGCGGGTCAGATCCGATGCAACTCTTTGATCTTCATCGAAGAGCAAACACCCAGAAACAGGGCACCGACACCCTGGAAGAATTTTGGAACAAATTGCAAGCCATTTGGATGGCAATAGACAGGAGGCAACCCAATCCAATGAAATGCCCCGAAGATGTAACCATATTCAACCAAATCACCCAGGAGCAAAGGCTGTATCAATTCCTCACAGGAATGGATGAACGATACGACCCGATCCGACGGGACATCTTGAAGCAAGAAAGTAAACCCTCAGTGGAGTCTGCTTATGCCACCGTCCGAAGAGAGGCCGCCCGCCTCCAAATTCTGAAGGCGGCAACCGGCGGCGATGAACACCCATCATCATCGGGCATCGGATCTGGGCTTGTTGCACGGAGAGAAAAAGGGGGAAGAAACAGGAGCGAGAATCCACCACGCTCAGACGGTCCTGGACACTCTGACGGGTCTGGGCGCCGGCCATCACTGCGAGAAGACAAATCGGGGCTCAAGTGCAGCTATTGCGAAAAGCCCAGACATACAAAGGAAGGGTGGGTGCTTTGAACTTATCGGCTATCCCGACTGGTGGGAGGGTAGCCGGAAAACAGATCTGGGCACAAAGAGTGGAGGGAATCGACGGGCCAACGCCGCCGTAGGGGAAACAGGTTGGGCGGCGCGGGGCGACGGACAGGCGGAAACCACCGCAGGTGTCGTCCAAAACAGAGGAGACCCCGGTGCGGTGGCTACCGGCGCGACGGCGACAGGGAATCGGCCGGGCAACGCCGCCGCGGCTATGGGGATTGGACCCTCTGCATCTCCAGCCGAAAGAGGTAAAGGGTTTGGGGATGAAATCCCAAACCCTAGGTTATTTAATTCTTATGCTTCAAATGTTTCCTTAATTGCAAATAGGCCCTTATGTACTGAGAAGTTTCCACAATTGCCCCATGATGAACAAAATGGCCCTCCAAAATTATCACATTGGATTTTCGACTGTGGAGCAACAGATACCATAACCTATGATCCCACGGATTTATGTGAACCCATCACTCCGGGAAAATCCCATATTCAGACAGCAAACGGGGAATTAGTACAAGTTGAACAGGAGGGATCTATTGATCTCTCACCAAAACTAAAATTGAGAAATTGTCTATATATTCCCTCTTTTTCTTCAAAATTGTTGTCTTTGAGCCATTTGACACGGGAATTGAATTGTATGGTGCTGATATATCTTAAATTTTGCCTAATACAGGACATTCGTACGAAGGAGATTATTGGGCGTGGTACTGAGAGGGACGGATTATATTATGTGGACGAAATGGGATCTTCTTCCAGAGCTTTGCTATCACAAGGAACTAAAGACACTCAGATTTGGTTATGGCATCGACGTCTCGGGCACCCTTCTGTTGAATATCTGCGGGTGTTATTTCCAGCTCTTTTTTTTAATAGTCAGCATTTAAATTTGTCTTGTCAAACTTGTTCAGTTGCCAAAAGTCATAGGACTTCATTTAAATCAACAAACACTCGGGTTGAATCTGTTTTTTCATTAGTTCATTCGGATGTTTGGGGACCTACCCCGGTAGCTACTCAAAGTAGATTTCAGTACTTTGTTTTATTTATTGATGATTTTTCCCGAATGACTTGGATTTATTTTCTGAAACACAAATCAGAAGTTTATGAGACATTTGTTGCTTTCTGTAAAATGGTGAACACTCAGTTTAAAAGGACAGTTCAAGTACTTCGATCCGATAATGAACACGAGTATGTTAATCAACAGATGCACGAATTTATGACAGAACATGGGATTGTTCACCAAACCACATGTCCAAATACACCTCAGCAAAATGGAGTAGCCGAACGCAAGAATCGGACATTACTAGAGATGACCCGTGCCATCATGACAGAATCTCATGTACCCAGTCATTTTTGGCCCGAAGCAGTGGCAACTGCCGCCTATCTCACCAACAGATTGCCCACCAGAGTACTTGATCGACAAACTCCTCTGTCGGTCCTCCAAACACAAGCTGACATCCCGGCATTTCTCACAATGCCACCCCGTGTGTTTGGGTGTTCTGTCTTTGTGCATGTTCCGAAATCTGAACGGACCAAGTTGGATCCCTGTGCGGTAAAATGTGTCTTCGTTGGATATGCACCTCATCAGAAAGGCTACAGGTGTTATAATCCCGTTACTCGCCGCATGCATGTCACTATGGACTGTGAATTCCTAGAGACTGAGTACTTCTTTCAGCGCCAGCATAGCGCTCAGGGGGAGCTTCCGGGTGACTCCCTATACTGGCTCGAAGACTCTGAAACTTCTAATAACCGTCCCCCTACCAACCTCAGTACCACCACCAATCATCCTCTCCCGTACGAAGTCCAAGCTGAGGTAAGTGAACCCGTGAACTCTTCTTCTGCTATTCCTATTCAAATTCCTGAAGAAGCAACTGGTACTGTTAATCCCGATTTGGATGATGTAGTAGGTAACAGGTACACCCTGCCACAAAGGAACAACAGAGGGGTTCCACCAAATCGATATTCACCTGATCAGAGGTCCCGAACAAGCAGATACCCAGTAGGGAATATGGTCAGGGGGAGTATGTCAGAAGCAGCCAAAACACTTGTGGGAAATGTCTATCGGGAACGGATCCCTAGTTCTATACAGGAGGCTGTACAAGATAAAGCATGGTGGAAAGCTATGAACGTTGAAATGGATGCCTTGGTCAAGAATAGGACTTGGGAGATATGTGAATTACCTTACGGCAAGAGGCCGGTAGGGTGCAAGTGGGTGTTCACGGTCAAATACAAAGCAAATGGCACCGTGGAACGGTATAAGGCCCGCCTTGTAGCAAAAGGATACACCCAGACATACGGAATTGACTACTCTGAGACTTTCTCTCCTGTAGCAAAGTTAGATACTATCCGGGTCCTTCTGTCTGTTGCAGCCAACCAGGACTGGCCACTTCACCAGTTCGATGTGAAGAATGCATTCTTACATGGTGACCTAGCAGAGGAAGTGTATATGGAAGCACCACCAGGATTCACCGATCAATTTCAAGGGAACGAGGTGTGCAGACTCAGGAAGGCACTCTATGGTCTCAAACAGTCCCCAAGAGCGTGGTTTGGGAGGTTTACAGTGGCAATGCAGAAATATGGGTTCAGACAAAGCAACTCTGACCATACCTTGTTCCTAAAAAGAAGGGAGAATCTGATTACATGTCTGATCATCTATGTTGATGACATGATCATCACTGGGAGTGATGTTGAGGAAATAGAAAGGCTCCGAGAGAATTTGTTTAAAGAATTCGAGATGAAGGACCTAGGAGGTTTGAAGTACTTTCTGGGAATCGAAGTGTTACGGTCAAAACGAGGAATCTTTATCTCACAAAAGAAGTACATCCTCGACTTACTTGTAGAAACCGGGATGGTAGATTGCAAACCTGCCGACACTCCGATCCAACTAAACCATAAACTCAGAATTGAAGGAGACGGGGAGCCAACAGAGAAAGAGAGGTATCAGCGGCTAGTAGGGAAATTGATCTATTTATCCCACACTAGACCCGATATTGCATATGCCGTAGGGGTGGTCAGCCAGTTCATGCACCAACCAAAGAAAGATCACTTGAAGGCAGTAATGAGGATCATACGGTACTTGAAAGGGTCTGCAGGAAAAGGGATCATGTTTGGCAGGCATGGCCACTTGGAGATTGAGGCGTATACAGACGCAGACTGGGCGGGTAACCCAAACGACAGGAGGTCCACTTCTGGATTTTTTACCATGGTCGGGGGAAACGTAGTAACGTGGAGGAGCAAGAAACAAAAGGTGGTAGCCCTATCCAGTGCGGAAGCTGAGTTCAGAGGTATTGCGAAGGCGGTTACAGAGCTGATCTGGCTGAGAAAACTAATGACTGAGATTGGTATGGCCCCACTTGGTCCTGGCCGGTTGAAGTGCGACAATAAAGCTGCCATCAGTATCTCGGAAAACCCTGTACAGCATGATAGAACAAAGCATGTGGAAGTTGATCGCCACTTTATAAAAGAGAAACTGGAAGATGGAACTATCGAACTTCCCTTCGTCAGATCAGAGGAACAACTGGCAGATATCTTGACTAAAGCAGTCACGGGACAGAGTTTTCAGGCAGTACTCGACAAGCTAAGTATTGGCAATCCCATCACTTAGCTTGAGGGGGAGTGTTAGGAAATAAGAGTAAATTTGGGATAATTGCTAGTTTTCCTATTTAGACGAGATTTGTCAATCCCTGGCTTGTAGGGATTTCTAGCACTATATTATTCTCTTCTCCTCTGTAATCCAGAAACAATTACAAGAATCAATGAAAATAATACCTACTCTCTACAATTAACAGCACTAAATAAATAAATAATAAAAAAATAATTAACTTCTATTTCTTCGATGTATTGTAATAAATCAGAGTTCAAGAGAGATTAATTTAAAAATTACATTACATGTTAACTGTTATATTTCAAATGATCATATTCTTGCGGTTGATTTTAGTGATTTCTTATCAGATTTGCTGTAATCCATTCTTATTCCTATAAATAATATTCTAGTAAGAATTTCTCTTATTGGAGACAGCCTATTAAGTTAATTCGGCTGGGCAACGGATGAGACACCTATCATATACGGAAAATTCTATTACAGGCCCGATTCGGGCGAACTCCAATTAATCAAAAAGTAAGTGTATTACACTTTTCATTATATTTGTTATTTTCCCTAAATTTCCCACCAATCATACGATAAGTGTAAAACATTCATCTCCTCATTACACCGATTAGATCGTATCAGGCTAAATTACCCTAGCTATCATATAGCTATCCCAAAAATTCCATCTCAACTACCACCTCGTTTTCACGCATTTATGAACGTTAATACCTTGAATGGTATAACGGGAATTCGAAGGTAAATGGTCCAAACCTGAAGCCACTATCTAAGCCCACATAATTGTACAGAAATTGTTGTGCCCACAGCCCAATTAAGTCTGTCAATTTCCCATGTGACTACGACAAAGATCGTTTTATGCTTCTTCCTTAGGAATTTTTGTTAGTAGTCTATATTATAGGTAATGGACTAATGGTCAACTACAAAATAAAGTGCTAAAGATGAGACTTTGCTCCATCAGATCGGATGAGGGCTTATTCGACTTAGGTTTGAAAGAATGCTGCTTTTGTCGTATCCTGACAAATATCAATCAACGTTATTTCAGACATAAAATAAAACTGAGTACGTAATTGATTAATAAAATAATGATTTAATATCTTGTTGCGGATGTATATATCGAAACAAACTCATGCTACCCCACGAATTTAGATCCGAAAATGCCTCCCCCATTTTTTTAATTTTTCGTTGGATTGATTTGAACTCGTGATTGATTTGTTCGGACGGCTATGTCCTCCTACTTTTGTAATTTACGTCAAGAAAGTTGAAAATATTGTCTAATCATAAAAAGGAATGGTTCACTATGTATGTAGAGTGTAAATATAAATTAATATAGATAGGACCAAATTTTGTAAGAAAAGTTAAAATATAAGACAAAACATACATTATATTCAACTCTGCTTTGAACATAACAAAGTGAAACAATCGATATACAATTATACATTCACTTTAGTCTCAATAATTAAGGCCTGAAAATTAATTTAATTTCAAATAATACCTAGCTAGTAGAAGAAAATATATAAATATAGATATGAGTATTTTTACGTCTACACCCCTTACGAAATTCTCGTATCTCCTTACACGAAAATATTACATAACCTACCTTTCCATGTTTGAAAAATTACAAATGAACTCATTCCGATAGAATTTTCTTCGATTTTTTTTTTTTTTTTGAATTAAATATATTTCATCACTAGTTAGTTACTCACCGTTGATTGGGGTATAAAAGTCATTTTAATTATCAAATAGCAAATAAATCATATGCTTTAATCCTCCAAAAGAAACTTTGTAAATTACCTGTCTTGTCACTTAAGAATGATGTGTGGTTTGTTGTGAGAAACTAAGAGGAAATTGCATTTTTGGTATACCAAACTCACCCTAATTCGTAATTTTTAGTGATGAGATATAGTCAATTCAAGAATGATTTCGTAAAAAATCCAATTGAAATGAGTTCATTTATAAATTTTCAAACTTGGTTGTGTAATATTTTCATCTAACAAGATACGAATCGTAAATATTCAATCTGGAGCGGAAATATAAACAACCCAATATAAAAATAAACATATATATATATGAGTGAATGGTAGTAGGGATGTGGACGTGGCGAAAGCATGAGCTTTGAAAAAGTATGGCTGTATATGAGACACTTAACAGGCAGAAACATGCAACAGCTTACACAGTAAAGCCATTTTTCTTCTTCCCAGATATTGGAAACGGGCCCCTCACTACTACAACACACAGCCAATCTACATGCATGCTGTAGACAGCACTCGTGTGTTTGGCTCTCCGGTGGGGTTAGCTTCATCAATTTTACATTTTTATTTTAGGGTTTTGCTTTCTGTATTACTCTACATTTTCAATAGCTTATGTGACTGCGTTTGAATCTGAGCTTCTATTTATACACGTATCATCGGATCAAGTCGAGTCTATTTGGACTCAAAGTTCACCTCAACCTCATGACGATACGCTAACATTCAGATTTGGCCGATAAACCTAAGGGAAAATTTTCAAAAAGAAAATTATATCACCGTATCCATATCCGTATCCGTGTCCATGCATCTAGGAGAGAGGAGACTAAACTCATGTGAGTCTAAGAGATCCAGATTAAAGACTGGTTGAGATCCATTAACTAGCTATAGGCCCAAACCCGTTGGAACCGGTCGGGTTACCCATTAGACATGTATCATGTATGAATGGGCTTTGGGAGGTTACATTGGCCTTATTAGACTCTACTCTATCTTTCTTTCTTTCTTTCTTTTAATTTTCTTTATTCTTTTTTCTCCTCAAAATTAAAAAGAATATATAATATATTATATATTATTTTTGTGAGAATATCTCAATATATGGACTTGGGAGAGTGCACCAAATATAAGTGGGCCCTAAAGAAGGATTGTTTCCAGCCCGGGCCCATCACAGACATTATATATAAGACCCACGGATTTATTGCCTGAAAAAACCAATCATCTGCGTTGCCTTAACCTATGCCATGCATGTTTATCTTTATGTCTTATTGGAGGTATGTTATATATATATATATATATATATATATACTCAGTTGAGATATTTGTGATGCATGATAATGGTCATTAATCTTGATTAATTATCAGGATGTGATGATCATTCAACCCAACTTAGGGTGTTTCTAATGTATATAATAAGGTATTGAATAATTAATATTCTTTACATCTAGTTGTTGATCATTACTAATGAACTATGGTGAAAAATATGGATATGACAATACATATACGATATGGATTTTCTTTTCCACGTGAGAAGTATCTGATATGGTATTCGACACGAGCTTTTAACATAATACCATAAATTGATATTTTTAGAAATGTTCGTGTATTAGAACTAATAATAGAGATGTTTATTCTTAATTTAAGATGGATATGGATAATGTGTAATGTATACCCTACAGGCTACAGGCTACAACTCCCTATGGAAAAAGGAGATAAGGGAAAAAAAGAAAAAAGAAAGAAAAAAGGGTTTGGATATCAAAGATCACTGCCTTTTAAGCGCTATCCTAAAATTAATTTATACACCTAATAATTTAATAAATAGAATTAATGGAATAAGGGATCGTTAAAACATCTATTAAATATTGAATTTTTAATTTATACACCTAATAATTTAATAAATAGAATTAATGAAATAAGGGTTCGTTAAAACATTTATTAAAAATTGAATTTTTAATATTCAGAAGTTACGATATATGAAAACAGATATATGAAATATATTCTCATATGAAACGGACATGCAATCAATACAAATTTAATTTAAAATTTATAACGAGAAAAGTGTTTTTCGATATGATACACAAGAACGAAGAAAATGAAATTGAAATATATATATATAATTCCCTACCAACTCTTCCCAAGCCATGTAACGACATACACTCTTATTAAAAATTGAATTTTAATATTCAGAAGTTACGATATATGAAAACAGATATATGAAATATATTCTCATATGAAACGGACATGCAATCAATACAAATTTAATTTAAAATTTATAACGAGAAAAGTGTTTTTCGATATGATACACAAGAACGAAGAAAATGAAAATGAAATATATATATATAATTCCCTACCAACTCTTCCCAAGCCATGTAACGACATACACTCATTGCTCAAAAAAGAAAGAATTGTAATATTGCGAATTGTATTAATAATATTTATTATATATGTATATACTTTTAATATCAACTTTTTGTTATTATATTGTCTACTTTATTGTACCAAAAGGCATTAGCACCTATTCTAAAGCAAAATGATTAAAGGGTTTTTGTTTGAAAAATCAAATGCTGTAACTCATAGCATGTGAATAATAATAGCCGATGATCATGAAAAATGTGATACTATGATCTATGTTTCATCTTTCGTTTCCTTTTTGTTTGTTTCGAGAAATCTATCGATCAATTTCGATTCTTTCTTTTTTTTTTTTTAATATAAAAATAACAAGAATTTAAAAGTGGTCTTTTCCATAATTAAAACAACAATTTGAGAGATAAAATTGCCATTTATTAAAAAACAATATTAGAAAACCAATATATATTAACTCCAATCAAGAAAAGTTTAGGGTTGTGATCACTCCGGTAGCAAAAACTTGTTTTAGCTGTACTGTTGTAGTAATGAACTTCTTTACACAAAATAACCTTTTAATCATTGTAACAAAAAAATTAAGTAAACATTTCGATTTTTTTGTGTCAATTAATTTATATTTTTAATTTCTACATTTAATTGAATATAGGTCGAAACCGAATAGATCAATAGATCATTAAACTATTTATATTAGTAGTTGACATATAACTAATAACAGAATACGGGATATTTAATAAGTTAATATGATGTGAAACTGTGTTACACTATTTTAGTCGATTGTAATCTGGTAAATTATATATTTTGTATTTATGTATGTAAGTATATTTATATATATTTGGAACACAGACCGAAACAACGGTCCGCCCCCGTTTTTGGTGGTTAGGTTCATATGAATTCATTATTACACTAATTAAATAAAGGATATATTCTCTAATAAACTAATTAATTAAAGAAAAGCCCATCATTAATTTTGTTAATCATTTCAAAACCTGATTTATTCCTTTTGTCACTAAACCTAGATTCTCCGCATTCTACCTGACAAAGGAGAGAGAAACAAAAGAATTTAAAACATTAATTGTTTCACAAATATGAGACATTAAATGGCATCTTCTTAATTAATTAAACTAACCACATTTTATTCTTTAATATTGAAAAAGAAAATGCTTTTTATAATTAGTCAAACTTAATTATTCCATCTTTACCATCTCTGTGTTCTTCCCGGGACAAGAATTTATTCCTCCAACTTAAAATATTAATTAATTAATTACATACTTAAATTAATTATTCGTCCAAATTTATTCATTGCACCGCCAATAATTACTCAAAGTAATTTCTCTAATACGTTCATAATACTCGATGTATATTGCCCCCAACAATATATTATACAAAGTCAAATCCAAAATTATGAGAAACGGTGGTGAAATATTTACTATTATTTTGATATATAATTTTGACCTATACGTAAGGTTTTATTGTTCAATCATTAAATACGTGTATGTATAGATAACTCAATTATTTAAATTTATGCAACACGCGTCCTCCAATGGCTCATTGTGCCCAAATACAATGCACCGACCCTACACGAATTTTCCATTTGTACTAATCATGGTGTTTTGAGATTAGAATGTGAAAAATATTATATATATATATATATATATATATATATATATAGTGAAAAATATTATAATATATATATATATATATAGTGAAAAATATTATAATATATATATATATATATATATATTATAATATTTTTCACTATATATATATATATATATATATAATATTTTGGAGATGAAAAACTACCTATAAAGTTCCATAGAATTAAGATTAATATGCAAAAACCCTCTTTCAAAATGATAATTAAATTAAGGAACAGTTACGAACAACCCCTGAGCTATGACGAAATTATAAATTTTTCTCTGAGATTTGAGAAATTACGCATACCCCCTTGAGGTTTACACTCTCTCTCACAAAATTACCCCGACCGTTAATAACGATGTTAGATTTTGATGACGTCAGCAAAATTATTCTTAAAAATTCCAATCCTGTCCTTAGGGGGTAAATTGTAATAATATTAAAAATATGATGATATATGTATAATATTGGTTAAATTTATATTTTTCAATTTAAAAAAAATATAATTTGATAAAATATTTATATTTTATCTATAAGTACAAATCGAAATAGATATTTCATGCATATTTATTTCATACCCTTTGTTTATATTTTAGTTTTATTTATATTTTATATAAATTTATTTAAACTTATTTGTTTGATAATAACAAAATTTTCCTCTGGAATAGAAAACTATAACAAACACATCAATATGAATTAGTAAATTCATATAAATATCTATCAGACTTATTTAAACAAATATTTCAAGTGTTGGTGATCCCTAATGCATATACCTTACATTCAAAGAATAACATACCAATACAAATATGCATGCCCAATATTAAAAAAAATAAAATATTAACATTTATAAACTCTAAGTATGAAATTAGTTCATCATAAAAATATTAAAATATCATTAAGTAACATTCTTTAAAAAAAATTAGATAGTTACAAATTCAAATACTTACTAAATATTTTAATACTTGCATCAACCTCATTGTGTTTGAAATTTTTTTAAGTTTCAGCAAATGAAGTAAAATCACATATTATGTTAAATTTAATGGAGGAAATAACGGGTCAGGAGGAAATTTGTAATTTCTCAAACCTCGGGGGGAGAATCTGTAATTTCGCATACCTCAGGGGATGACTCATAATTATCCCTTAAATTAATCAAGGAATGTTGTTGAGAGAAGGCCAGGCTCGTTTAAATTTAACCAAATATCATGAGTTTGATCTCTAACTTTGAATATAATGTAATTTTAGATTTTTTGATTAATTATCCTTTATTTTAAAATGTGTATAATTTAACATTCTCGACTAGTTAATTATAAATTCTTTAGTTAATTGTTTCATATTTTATAATGCTTGTAATTGAGTGATGAACTAGGCATCATAGTCTCGACTAGTTAGCTATGTACAACTTGACGTGCCAATGACTAAGCAAAAGAGCAGTTACTGTGATAAAAAGAAAACGAACAACAGTTAAATTCAAGATCTCATTATTCTTTTATGACTAATGATATGAGGATGCTAACAATCAAATACAGAAGAGATTTTTAATTAAGACTTTATAGAGTACATTTAAATTAAAGCAAACAATTGGGACTTGTGTGGCAACATCAAAGAAGTTTCATAATCGTGTGAATGAAGAAAAGTGTTCTAGAATTGGCTAACGTGTATACACAGATGCCTGATACTTGGAGTCTTTTTATCCAAGGAAAAAAAAAAGCCCCCATAAACTATAATTTAAAATTACTATACACCAAAATTAAACTATATATGAAAAGGAAAAGCACGACTTACATTATTGTATGTGATGGGACCATCCCATTGAGGACACGTGGTAACCTTTACACTGTAGAATATACGAGAGGTAAATCTGCCAATTCCATAACGTTTTGAGAAAGAGGTCAACGGATGTACGACTCTTAATAAGGGAAGAACTCTTTCTTGTTACGAAAACAAACCTTACGAGGACTCTTTTCTTTCATCAATAGTAAATTCTAAATGCATTTGTGTATATAAAGGAAGCAAAGAGAAAAGAGGAAGATGTTCGTGCTGATGCTTATAAGTATGGAATAAATATTTTATTTTAAATGCAAATTGAAATATATTTTGAAAAATCATATCAAAATCTCCCTCGAAAAAGATCGAGCATCAAGTGCCAAGAACAAAAGAAAAGAAATAAAAAAGTTACGGAGACAAAATCAAGCAAGATATGAAAGAGAATCAAACATGTTGATTTTCATTAGGCAAAAAACCAGATTGAGCTATTTTTGAAGTTATTGTGGTAATTTGTTTGATTTTCTATGGGCGTATCGAATGTGTATTAATTGGAGTTAACATTCTACTAATCATATTCACACCTAAATGCTCTGCTTGATTAGATTGAAAGGAGATGCGGAGACAAAAGGAAAAAATATTAAAAAGAATGTCTGATTTTGATGAGAAATTCATCCATTGGGTACTTTAATTTCCGTAGTTTTTGATGGAAAGAATCCCGTCTACATGATTGTCGAAAATATTTATTAAAACATTTTCGACAGATTACAATTGAAAATAGCAATGGTTAACCGGATTAACGCCCCGTTAGATATTTTCATCGATTTTTAACAATTTTTTTGTATTTTTTAAAGTGCATTCTAATCTTGTTTGTTTAGAAGGAAAATTGATGACAAATTTACTTATGCATGATTTATTTTTTTTTTTAAACCGTGGAGCTTTATTGTTTTAGGTTTAAGGTGAATTTGATAATGGTAGTTGGTCCTGTGGCTAACAAATTTCTTTCTAGAATTTCTTTAATCGTTGGGCGTGTGGTAAAAAAATTAAAGAAAAAAGTTTAAGATAAATTTTTATATCAATTCGACTAAGATAATAATGACTCCAAACATTTTCAACGATCGAAATACTCTTAGAAAAAAAAAAAAAACTAAAAAGAAGCATCAAAATTGTCGAAAAACATGTCAAAACAACCCAATTACAGTAAGAATCGTTGTTTTTCACATGCTTTTTGAGCCAAAAAATATTATGTAGAAACACGAATTTATTTTGGTGAAGCAAAAAGACAAACAAGCAATGTTTATGTCCTTAAAAAGCAATTATCTTGCAAAAAGTTATTGTCACCATTAAGGACTTTCTCAACTTTTGTGAATTAAGAGCATTATTCACTTATTAGACAGTTGTAAAGAAGGGCTGTACATAGTATAAAGTTTAAATCCATTGGAGGTACTCAATAATTTTACTTTAGAGGACAAGTTTCTGTAAATACAACATGCATACAATATTTTTAGATGCTCAAAATTTAAAATCTTAATAAAAAAGTATTGTATACGGAAAAATATATGTATAGAAGGAGATGATTCCAACGTCAACTATATTTTTACTTGAATTTTTTTCCTCCGTAATAAGTAAATAACTTTGTCAACGGAGTATTTGAGTAAATTAATCTCCATAATGGACTTCCACAATATTAGAGTCTTAAAAAAAATGGGGGTAATAATAATAATATTACAATTTCCCCTGACTAAAATTATGGTTTTAATTACATCAAGAGTTGGTGAGGTTTTTCACAACTAAACAACTAAGCCTAATTCATAGTTTATTGTACTTCTTATATGTTTTATAGTTTTTTTTTTTTTCCATAGTCCATCGTCACTTACAATAATTATACATTTGTAGATTTGTAGACATCTCAAAACATAAAATACCTAACAAGAGAATTTGAAATTATTTCATTTCTAAAGTTAGAAATCGGACATTAACATCAACTATCAATTTAAGAACAAATGATTTTTGATATGCTTCTAATTACAATTTTACTCTTTTAAGCAAAGTATTTTTCCCACCTCATATTATGACCCCCCAACCCCAGACACCCGTAGAAAGAAGTAACCTAAATTTAGCAAAACCAAATTTATGGGTCATATCAACTTATAATATAGATACAGACACGACGATATAAATACGACACAATATCAAAATGGTGATATATTTTTTTTCAAAATTTCCATGTGAGGTGTGTCGGATACGACACGAATATCCAACGCAACCTTTGTTTTGAAACCCGGACCGGACCGGCCGGTCGGACCGGTTCAACCGGTGATCGGCCGCTTGTCCGGTCCGGTTATGCCCCTAAAACCAGTTACCGGTTGGCCCAATCTGAACTGGTATAAACCAGTTCAAAACCGGTCAAAAACTGGTTGGACCAGTCTTCGCGGACCGGTTGGCCCGGTTTTTCCACTAGAAGATTGCAAAAATCAATCAAAATTTGTGAGAACCCTGCATCGTGTGGGAAGAAGTTAGGTGCATCAACCAACAATGCCACTTGAATTGTTGATATTGATACTAGAAATTAAATATTAGAGGTAATGTAAGAGTTCTTATTAGTTATTCAAAAGAAAAATCCCGTAAATAAATAAATTCATTAAATCTATAGATTATATTTAAAAACTAAGTTTAAAAAAAATATTAATTATAGTTATTTATATAAATAAAAGTATGATACTTGTTAAATCAATTTTTTATTTATATTGTTAATTTTCTATTTAGTTATATAGTTTATCTATATGCTTGTAGATTTAAAATTTTGTTATTACATATGTTATTTAAGAATTAATAAATAATTGGAAATAATTTAAAATTATATTTTTAATATAATCTTACTTATTTTCAATATAATCTAACTTATTTAATTATTTTTAATTAATATTTTTAATATTATATATAAATATAATTATTACATAATTATGACGTCATACCGATTCGACCGGTGGTCCGACCGATCGAACCAGTAAAACCAGTAACCAGTAAAGGATCCCGGTTCTTTGTCCGGTTCGGGTTTCAAAACATAGAACGCAACACGATACGACAAAATGATATTTTTAAAAGTTTGTAAATCATGGATGCCCGGAAATATAGGGCCCACAAGGTCATTTCCCCCGCCCCCATGTGGACCCTCTCCATTTCACATGGGAAGCACCTCAATCTCCCCAACCCCCAAAACTCATCTTGACCGTTCACTCTTTGATTCCAAGAAAAAAAGTCTTCCATCTGGGCGGCTGAGCTTGTCCCTCCCCTGTCCCCTTATTGTAGCAGCACTTGCCTCAAACCTGCTGCATTTGCTGCCGACAACTTAACCTCACTTTGTCCGAAATTCATGCACTAAGATACCATCAACCACCCCAAATTCATCTTACATCATCTATAAATAAAACCACATCTATCTTCATCTCTACTACCACCAAAATTTGCTTTTGAAATCTCTCCAAGAAATACATCACAACAACACATTCTTGTGAACTAAGCTGTTCAAGAACTCAGTTTCTCTGCTTTTTTGAGGATTGATATTCAGATTGTTATTCATCATGGCTGATCTGAATTTGAAGGCAACTGAGCTGAGATTGGGGTTACCTGGTACAGATGAAATCGATGAAGACTTGCTTTCTTGTGCCAAGAACAACAAAAGGGCCTCCCCTGAATCGGTTGAAAACTGTGGATCGAAGGGCGTTTCTGCTGCGAAGACTAATGAGCAAGAAACTGCTCCAGCATCCAAGTAAGAGACGGTTTTTGTTTGTGTTAATCCTGGATTAACTGAGTTTGATCGTATTGGATTTGGTATTGATTAGTGAATACAATTGCAGGGCACAGATAGTGGGGTGGCCACCAGTTAGATCATACAGGAAAAACAATCTCCAGCAGAAGAAGACAGAATCTGAATCTGGGATCTATGTGAAAGTTAGCATGGATGGAGCACCTTATCTCAGAAAGATTGATCTCAAGGTTTATAATGGATATGCTCAGCTCCTCAAGGCTTTGGAAACCATGTTCAAACTCACCATAGGTGAGGGATTGTAATTATATATATTGATTAATTTTCTTGGATTCATTAGTTATTTTCAAGATTATTGTTTCTGATGATGTGATTTTGAATCATCAGGTAAGTACTCAGAGAGGGAAGGATATAAAGGGTCAGAATATGCTCCTGCTTATGAAGACAAAGATGGTGACTTGATGCTTGTTGGAGATGTTCCATGGGAGTAAGTTCCTCCACTAAATATGAATATACTTGAATACAAATTACACATATTTTAGGTGCAGTTAAGGTATTAACAAAGACTGGAATTTTTTCAGAATGTTTATGTCATCATGCAAGAGGCTGAGAATCATGAAAGGACAAGATGCCAGAGGGTTAGGTGTTGCTCAATGAGAACATCAGCTGCTCTGGGACTTCAAATAATGATCATGTGGCAAAGAAGATAAGACGACGACGAAGAAGATGATGTTTCTCTCGCATCGATCATCTTTGCAGCTTGGGTTCTCGAAGAATCTGGATTTTGGAATTCCCCTTGTATTTCGACAGTTTTTCGACTGAAAGACAGATATATATAGTAGTTACAGTTTTCTTTACTACCATAATTGCAACATGGCAAACCTTGGTGGTTTCCCAGATCATGTAATGGTGAAAAAATGTTTTGTTGCTTGTAATAAATCCATCAAACCATAAACATACTTAGAGTAGTTGCTTTCAAAGCAATTGTACAAAAAGAAATACATATCCTGATTTTTCTCAACTTTGGGTTATGTTTTCTTGATACAGTATGTGTGTGGTTGGTTGATGCTACTAGCTATTTTTCTGTTAAACGCAACCATATTCATATTCATATTCATATTCATATTCTGTCTTCATTCATATATCAGAGCAGAAACTTAAACTGTACACTTTAAGGCAAACAGATCTTTGTTATCTACATCTTAGCCATGTTTTTGTTCAAATATCAACAGTATGAAGTTCTCATTCAAGCCAAATGCCAACATGATGAATGTTGGAGCAATATCTTTAAACTAATCATGAAGATTGATATGAATTCGATTCGATTCCATTACTACATCAGGAAGAAGGACTTTACTTTACCTTCCACGCTGATTAAAAAGGGCACGATATATTCGCTAATCATTATTCCAGCTCATTTTAGCTGCAAAACTGAACCACGCGGAAGACCAAAGAAGCGAGCGAAACGTAAGGAAGATGATTGCAACAATAAGTTAATAGGCTCAAGGAGTCCTTTACATTACTTCATACAACATGTAAGGTACCAATTGTAAATGTCCATCATTTCAAAAAAGGAAGTCACAGGTCCATATATAGCATAAGAACAGCATAACACATGCTTCATTAAAATCTCAAAAATGGTAATATGATGCACAGATAGATTAAAGTTACTGAACTGTTGATTAGGTATTTGAATTGGGTTTTACATAGAAAGGTATATACTTCTTTTTCTGGTGAACACAATATAAAAAGCATATCATTAAAGCAGATCAGTCCCCAGCCTTAAAGAAAAAGAAAAAGAAAATACAAAAGATTCCATCTTTCAAATATTCATGTGCTGGTACTGTTATTTAATGCAATATTAAATACCCCTGAGATAGAGCATCCAAAGTCATTCCAAACCTTATGTTAGCTAATTGGCAGGCATGAGAAATTGTCACAATAATCTTTACCATAAGAATCTTTTTGAGCAAAGAAGATAATATTTTGTGCTTTGTGGGGATTGAATTTAATAATAATAAGGTGCAGATTATATAAGATTTGCTATTTTGGAGCCCTGTGCAATAAAGCTAAAAATTTCCTGGAAAAGAGGCTGTATTATAGAGTAAACTATAGGAATTAGTACCTTGGAGATATGTGTTAGATTTTATTTTAGTATTATACAGGTTCATTGGACTCTTCGGCCACTTGCTCTTGTTAGGAATATTCAAGGTGATGGTGCACATCTTTGAACTTTGGCAAACAACCTGACAGAAAGCTACACAGAGAGTAAAAAGATGAGGGAAAAAAAAAATTGGCCATCCGAACAGTAGGCGTGCTTACAGTTTCACATCCGAATTAAGTTTTGTTGCATACCGCCATATCTGCTTTCCATTTGTATATCGCCAGCCATACTTGGCGTTTTTTTACAAAAGACCATCTCCGGTTATTTTTTAGAGGTTTTGGTGGCTCGAACATTAAACACGTGATGCGGACTATGAGTTTAATAAGGACAAATTTGTTCTTACTAAGTCATATGCGTATCACGTGTTTACTATTTAAGCGATCAAAACCACCAAAAATCAAGAGATGGGTTTTTGTAAAAAATACAAAGTAGGGATAATATTATGCAACAAAATTTAATTTGAATGTGAAAATATAAAAACGTCTATAGTTGATATGACAATTTTTTTTTAGCCCAAAAGATTATGAGTCAGAAATTCTAACTTCTAACTTAATCTGCTATAATTTCTCCAACTCTTCAGTTTTTAAGTATCAAGCCCTATAGTTGGTCACACAGATGTCAGAATGTTTTTAGCCAATCCACAAAGTGGGATTTGAGAGTAGTTTATAGTCCACCTTTTTACAAAGCAACTTGCACTCTATATAATACAAACACACACAAAAAAAAAAAAAACAGTTAATTTTGTTTTTAATTTGTTTTTTAAGGATAAAAATAAGAACCGAAAGATTTCATTAATTTTATTTTGTCTCAGTTACTAGCTTGGCATACATCATGCATGATGTGAAATAGAGATATGTTTGCATCAATTAGCTGATATTTTAAATTTATTATCAGTAAACATATTTTACACCTAAAGGAGGTATCCTTGTATTGTCTTACTAAGACTGGATAACTACACTGACATATTATAAGATTTGGCCTAATTACGCAAACTTCTCTATGAGAAATTACATAAACTTCACGGACATACCTTTAGGTCTGTCTACACTCTACTGCTTGCTATTATAATTATAAATTTTAATTCAAATATTGATCAGTAAGCGTCAGAGTGCAAAATGGTATTTAGATGTAATTTAAACTCTTTGAATGGGGAAGTTTTTGTAATTCCTCAAACCACAGGTGGAGTTTTGGGTACCTTAATTATCCCTAATAACTGATGAATAATGTGCTTGACCTTACTTACTCCCAAAAGCTAACATTTGGCAGGGTGGAGAGAATAATGTGCTTGACCTTACTCACTCCCAGAAACTAACATCTGGCGGGGTGAAGAGATGAAGAGACAGGCCTAGAATCGGACCTGCTCAACATCTGGCGGTGTGAAGAGATAGACCTAGAATCGGACTTGCTAACATCTGGTGGGGTGAAGAGACGTGCCTAGAATCAGACCTGCTCTAGCCTAGAATCGGACCTGCTCTGATACCATGATGAATAATATGTTTGGCTTTACTCACCCCCCAAAAGCTTGAAGAGAGAGTTGCTAAGTCATTATATATTGAACTCCACATTTTTAATTATTCGACGTGGGATACTTGACAATAACAAATACTCATTTGAATATTTCTCAGTTTGGTCAATAACTAATTCAATGCGTGACAACATCATAAAAATAATCTTAAGCTAACGTAATTTAATAATGACACAACACAAGGGCATTAAAAGTTGATCATCCACGAAATTTCCAATCATGTGTAGAATCATTCAGATGTATATCTAAGCAGTACTGAGAACTGGTTCAAGTTTGTCTTAAAGCAAAATGAATGCAGAGATCTTAGGTACTGACCAGCACATGTAAATCCTGTGGGTTGCATTCCCAAATGAAAACAAACAGACACATAAATGGTTTAAAAAAGGATTTTCACTTTACAAGATGTTGCCTCTGGAATGGAATCTCCATCGACATTTAAGCAAACTCGAATCGATCATATGGATGTATCTTTTGTAGTTGAGGACATTGAACATGTTCTTGAGAATATATCACATGGTTATACTCTCGAATCGGTGTCTGTTTTCTCGACATTTTACAATCAAGAGTCAGTGCAGATAAACAGAAGAAAGAAAGAAAGAAGTAGCATGTAAAAAATAAGATTTGAGGAGGATGAGAAGACCTCATGGATGATGTAAACAGATCAGGAGAAGTTGACTAGATTAAAAGAATTTCGCGGGTTGACTTGAAAATCTTTAGCCATAAGTTAATACCAGAAATAGCTGACATTACCTTACGTGATCCGGAATTCAGAACTCGAATACAAAAATAGTCGAAAGAATTTGTCAAAATAAGCTGTTACACTAAGTCAGTAACAATACCTGGAGAAGCAACTCTAACAGTAGCCGTCAAGACCTACAAAAGGGATTCATTTGGTTTGATTAACTGTGAAGAAAATGGAATTTGTTGCAGATAAAGATTTGCAAATATTAGATGGGATGAAAATTTATGGTCCTGACCTCACAGATTCCATTTTTCGGATAATTGAGACGGTATGAAATAGCGTGACAATTGCAGTATGATTTGTGTTCTTCTAACCCCTAAAACCTTCAATTGAGACCTCCATGATCTAAAGTCTCAACTATTATCAGTAAGTCCGACTGCTAAACTAAGTTATACCAGTAACTATGAAGCCCATCTTCCCCATCAAGACATTTTCAAGAAACAAACGTCAGCCGATTACTAACCAAGAAACCATAATTTCATGCAAGTAGAATCTTTAGCACACATCATAATATATTGATATCAATTCAACAGTTGGCCGTGCCTTTCGTCGAACACATTCCATGCATGACCAGTCGCTCCAGAAATCCATCACGAAGCAAGAATTAAGTTGGGAGTGGAGTTTCAGGAGAAAATTTTGAAGCTTTTACATCAAATTAGAGAGGGTTCGTTCTGGGCTTTGAGGTGACTAGTCTTCCAATGGGCAATGTCTTAGGTGATGGAGAGACCGTTGTGTTCATTCATATCGAAATTTTGATGGCGCCAAATGCGACTGTTTGAACTCAGCATGATTATCCCAAAAAAGAAAATTATAGATATTTTGACACTTCTGTACAAAATGCTAAGGTGATATCGTATAAACGAATCAAGAAATAGTCACTTCTGTACAAAATGCTAGTGCGATAAGTATATCCAACGCTGTTTATATTAAGAAAAGCCCCTCTGAAATGTGGAGGGGCGTAACAAAACATCCAGGCCTGTTACATTCCCACTGTCTCTGCATCTATTATACAAAAGCATTCGACATTAATGCCCTTTCCACCATTTTCCAAAGACAACAAAATTGATAAGCAAACTCAAGATATGAGAATACAGGGTCCCTCAATGTCTGTGACCTTCTACAATGGAGAATGAGCTTTGAAACACTCGTGTAGTCAAAGGAGTAGTATAACACATCTGTAAAAAACCACCGAACATACTATACTACTATAGCATGTTGCCATAATTATAGATAAGAAGGCTTGTCAGGTCCGTATCAATGTGTACTCGAGATTGAGGCAGTTTCTTTGTCGCCTTTCAACCCCAGTCCCATCGTTGTAAAATATCCAGGAAAACTCATCCCAAAAAGGAACTGGAAATCAATCTCGCCTTGTGGCTTAAGTTAGTATTTTCACAAAATCGTCCAATCATGCGTCTTCTTCTATGCAAAAGGATGAATAGTTCTCAAGATTCTGAAGTTAGACTTCAGTCATCTCCGGCTTTTACATGTGTTGTTTCGTTGACAATTTGTGGAATTTCAATTTCCAGATGTACTCTTTGATCCTCTTCAGATTCTCGATGATTGTCTGGTTTCTCATCAGCACCAGATGGTGGAGGATCCGAACTTTGGTTTGAGACCACTAATACAGGAGAATCTTGAACCACAGAAACCTCACTTGGATTTGATGATTCTTGCTTGAGATTTTCATCTGAAGTAATGTGTGAGATGCCATATCTCTGTGCATGGCTTAGTCCTGGACAGAAACCCTGTCATGCAAAGATGGATGCTCAAAATGGCAGTAAAATATACCATCATATCAGTGCTGCATTCTGAATTGTTATTAAATTATAGAAGTGTGCCTTAATTTCCGAATATTTACAAACATACAAAAATTATGCTGTTGCTTAGAGAGGTTAGTTGTGGAGAAGAAGCCAAATATATCAGAATGCCTTTTAGTTGGAATATAATTGCCATTCTGTACTGACCTTAATCAATCCTGATGAAGGTGACTTTCGGAAAGTAGGGTGTGAGATAAAATTGGAAGAGTAAGTGTCTATGAAAGATTCCGAGTGATTTGAGTCCATATTGTCTTTTGAATTGTCTGAAGTGTACGTTTCTTGTAATGGGTTGCTGCTTCTGCAATATGCTCCAAGGTATGAACAGTGTTCACTCAGTAGGGATATTTGTGGGGTTGCAGGAAGTAAGTGGCCTTCTGTGCTGAAGATGTATCTGCAAATGGAGATCTTAGTGAGAGAAAAGAGAGATGAGGGTGCAGGGGGTACCATGCTACTAGGAAGAAAAAAGAAACAAACAAAGGGACAGCAGTCAAGAACTTTGAAGATACTCCATGATGTGAAGTATAAATGTATAAGAAACAAAAACTTCGACCAAATTTGCTTCATGTACTGAATAACATCAATGATGATGTTTATGATATCAGCAACTTACTTGTATGGACCATTCTCAACCAAGTTATCGGGACCAGCAGCCAAATCAAATAGCAACCACAGGTATTTTACCTGAAATCGTTAATTTATAATAATTGAGGGAGAGAGAGAGAGCATCAGTAGCATGCATATAAAACATAGACATCAACAAATGCATTGCGCCACCAAATACTTACCGTCTCAGCCAAAAAGAAGCTTTCCATATGATCCTCCTGCTGGTGAAGCTCTACATCTGATATATGACAATATCCACAAGTGCATCGAGCCCCATATTGCAAGCTAGCAAGCATGTCCCGTCCAGCATCAAGAAATCTAAGCATATTGCGAAGTGTTAGCATAAGAATCACGTAACTTGTTTAATGCCAAGCACATGTTTTCATTGTTATTTTTTTCCTTTCTGGGAGGGAGCTGGGAGGGAGGGGGAAAAGAAAGATTAAAAAAGAGTATAAAGAATGGCAAATTGTTTAAGAAAATATGTCAGTTATGAAAGAGAAACTGTATTGAACAGTTGTAATCCTCCTTATTCATGTTGGGACTGGGAATATATTTCCAATCAAATACAGGAAAATATATAATGGAGTTAACATCTAGAAAATTGCCCAAATTAATTATATGAAGCATTTCTCTGGTCTTAGATCTGGTGCATCAGATGATTAAAAGATATTATAACTCAAAATTCTGCTTCCATCTACTCAACCTCCACAATTGATCTAAATCTAATAAGAGCAATTGGAACTGCTAAACTTACGGTAACGAACAAATTCAACGAGCATCACACTGATTGTGTATCATCACAAGTATGCCAGTAAGAAACAAATGGCTTTTGTGTGTGTCTCTGTTTGTGGTAAATGCATTTAAGAATATTGATTCCACCTACAATATCTTTTTCTTTCCCTTCCCTCAAAAACTAAGGATCAAAGAGTGGCTTTTTATTTATAATGAAAATGAAATAGCTCACTTATATTATTTTGTGTAGCCTGAAGCAATTTCTGATTAATAGAAATGACCTTGTGTACAAAGTATAATACCTAATGGTTTGGAAAAAAATAGTTAACTAGAAATAGTTTTCAGGCTCCATAAATATGATAGTCTATTTCCATTTTTATTACCAATGATTATTCATGCATCCTGCAAGCAATCTCTTTGTCTTACCAGCAAGAAAGATCATAATTCTTAGTAAAATATGTTACTTGGTGTTCCTTTAGTGGCAAACTAACAAAACAGAAAAACAAACCTGGGGTTTCTGGTAGCTTTGTACAGCCAATACGTGCTTTCTATTAGTTCTGGACGTAGCGGGTAGCTTTTTTGACCTTGCTGGGGTTAAACAAATGAAACAACATCATAACATTAGAAGGACATAACATGCATCGCAGCAAGTGATAAAACCATGGAAGATGTGACAATGGCAAGAGAAAGACACCTAACATAACGTTGTAGCTTGGGGAATCCAAAAGTTTTGGACATAAATGTCATCAAATGAACCACTGTCTTGTTCAAATAAATATTTTAGTTCCTCCCCTGTATGCATACATATCTACAGACTACAAGTATTAATCTAGTTACCAACTTCTACTCTCCTTTTAACAGCCAAACCATATACGTTTATTCCAACGTATTTACAGGTATTGGTTCATTTACCCAACTTCTATAACTTTTATCAGCCTCAACCAAATTCTGAAGACTAAGAACATTTATGGATGAATAGAATGAAGATGCAGATATATTAGGTGTCTCAATCAACTAAGTTGATAGTTTGACAAGTAGCTAGTTTGGTATGGAAGAATAGAAGGTCGTGCGAATAGAAAAGGTGATGATAAATGGCAATGTCATTACCTGAACATTGAAAGTGGCCAGATTGAAACCCTCTGGAGTGAATCCATACCGC
Source organism: Lantana camara (assembly GCA_037501455.1). Taxonomy (NCBI): domain Eukaryota; kingdom Viridiplantae; phylum Streptophyta; class Magnoliopsida; order Lamiales; family Verbenaceae; genus Lantana; species Lantana camara. The sequence goes on from CM074857.1 coordinate 120,344,034, forward strand.
TTCCAGACACTAAAGAAAGCAGCATGAGTTCTAATCGCAGGGTCAATATCGCCAGCAAGAACCTGCCACAGTTATCATGAACAGTTTTGGTTATGCAAGATAATACAGAAACTTTAGAAATTAACAATACTTGAGAGAAAATATATACAAGATAACATCGAAACTACCTGGAGGCCAGGCCAAAAGGCCTGCAGACTATTAAATAATGGCCAAACAAGTGCAGCAGAATTCATGTTCACCTCCACATACCTAAAGATACAAAAGTCATAACCAGATTTCTATTAAATGAATTAAGACATGAAATAAAGAAGGGGAGCAAGCTGAACAACATTAAGTTCAATTTCTAATTAGAAAGAGCTGGTTAGTGACTTTGCTCACCAAGGATCATTGTAAAGATAAGCCATTGCAGCTCTGTAAGCTTCTTGGAAAATGAAAAGATACTCCTCATCTCCAAAGAGTAAATGAGCCTTGAAGCCATTAATGAATGATCAGATATTGCAGAAATTGAATAGTCTCAAGATCCCCCACATTTTTCTCAAAGATTTATAATGATTATCAGGATGCCTCACAATTCAAAGGAAATAAGGTGGGAAAATGTATAGATAAACATAGTTCCAATGTAAAATACTCACTTTTAGTAGATATTCATAGAAAGAGTCGATACTCGTTCCTATTCCGGCATCCTGCAACCCAACAGAAAATGCAGGTCAAAATCTTCTAATATCAACTAAATTTGGCAAAGCCTACTCATTTCATGATAAATAAATAGGTAGCTCATACAACAAAAATACGACAATCTAAAAGGACGGACGGTTATCTTCTGGTTCTATAGGGAGTTCAAGAAAAATGGTTCAAAAAGGCTACCAGGAAGCAGAAACGACCTTTTGAGTCCATTCACCAGAGAAAACATCTATATGAGCACCAACTAGATTAATCCTCGAACGGCGAGCCCATAGTCCTCGAACTGCATTCTTCGTGACTTGTTCAAAAACTGCGTTTCCACAATACAAACATTGAGAAAATTAGGATGCATGTGTAAATGTCTAATGACTCTAATCTAACCTCCAGAAAAGAAAAGGAGATATGTTGGAAAAACAATAAACTGAATTACGTCATCGTTTGTTGCTCTCATTATACCACTTCCACTCTACTTAGAATTTCCCTTTCTTTCAAGCAAACCCCACACTGGTATACTTATCAGAGAGAATACTTGTGCTTTACATCAACATAATAACTCTCACAAAGTAAGAAGATTAGGCTTACATATACATAGAAATGATAGTAGACCAAAAATACATCCTCATAACCAAAATCTATATTACAGTATCACTTACTGGGATCATTTGTCAAACGGCTAAGCACCCCAAATTCCAGTGTCAGGGTCCCCCCACCAGCTGTTGATGTAATCTACACGACGAGATCTGTATTATGAACTAAGATTCCATACAATCACTAATAGGTCGACAAGCATGCAGATAAATCAATCTTAAGATTTAAGAATAAGGAACCGAATGTATATTTACAAACAGACAAAATTGAAATCTAATTCACTAATTTATCAATTCAAGTTCCATGTGTACAGCACGTACATTATATGCAGTACTTTCATGCACTAGTAAAGAAATTGCACACGAAGAGGGTAAAGAGTGTACAAAGAGGCTTTGCCTTGCTTTCATTTTCATCTACTCCATACATTAGATTTACTGAGCCAAAAGGAATTCCTGCAGCAGATATATAAGTATCAGAAACCACACATAGCAAGTATAAAGAGATAAAATTTATCATAGATTGCTAACTTGAATACATTTTGTAAGAAGTTAATAATCTTCCCAAAAATGACGAGTAAACAAATAAAAGAATATTATACATAAAATACTGCCAAATTAATGAAGTATGACTAGGTTCATGGTTATATGATCCTAAATTGAATAAATAAATCCCAAAAAAAAAAAAAAGGGACAGCAATTATGTATACAACATGAACCATCAGAAGGTTTTACAAGTATCCAGATGTTACCATAGGATTAGGATCTACATATTTGTCATAGTAATGTTTCACCCATATGGATACACAACTTGAAATGCCGCTAGAAACTTCCAGTGGAAGCAAGATTTATTAAATTGGTTTCTAGAAGCCACATTTATCCACTGATGATACCTGTAGGAGTGTCAAATGCAGGTAACATTCTACGAGCTAAATCCTCTGCCAAGTGAAGTAATTCATCATCATATGAGGGTATCCTCATGCCCTGCAATAGGTAAAAGCTCAAGTATACCATCTGGAGCTATCACAATGCAAGTACTCAAAAGCTGTCAAGGATAAAATGGAACTATTAAATAAGGTTTTTTAGTTGTGAGAGCATCCCAGTCGACATAAATTCCTTCTAACATGCAAAAATGAGATATTTTTGGAAAACCTTCTGCAGAATCTTTTATTATCTAAATAACTTGCATCACTTGAAAGGCGTAGAAGTTTCAGTATTAGTTAATTGCAATGTAAATGCTGTTCATTCAATCGAACTTAAAATCAACCAGAACAGGGAAAGCAGATCAAAGTATCTGTTTATTCTCTGTGTCTGTCTCTATAAAGCATACATGCATCAGAAAAATGAAATATGAAAGCCGAGAAGGAATCCAGAAGAACTCATGAGAATGAGATGATGATGTCAAACTAACAATAATGATCTTGTGTATATGACATATACCGTGTTATAATCGCTCGCAATGAGATGAGCAGAAAGTAAGCCTCCAAGTATTCTTATAGTAGTTTCGAAGACAGATACTGTCTTATTCTGCAAAATAAAGAAAATAACTCAAAGTTTAGCCAGGGCGTAACCTTTGATAGACTTACCACTCAACTTTCAAATGACTACTTAATAGCAGTAACAATTGGGAACTTCGCTAGCATGTGTACATGATTGTTCACTTAACAGAAACAGACTAATTCTAGTAATATTATAAAGTAAAAAATTTAAAAATCATACCCCTAATCATTGTATGCATAAGACATTATTATTACTATTTGACAACTTTAAGAACAGCAAATAGATTAATAGAGTGAAAAAAATAACGAGACAGATGAATAAGTTCAAGAGTCCAAAAGTTTATTGTAAACAGTTCACATTCACAAAAATCTCTAGCATCATCTTATTCATCTGGAGGTTCCCCACCTGAAGTATAGTCTGCAATTCGAAGTATGTAAACCATTTCATCTTATAACAACTTGGAGAAACAGTAGATTTGCAAATCCCGCCAATAAATGTCGCACGGATAGTTGCGGTTGGTTGTATAAAAGAAAAAGGTAATGAAACTTCACGAACATGTTAACTAATTTTTATCATTTCAAATGTAGATGGGCAAGAAAAGAAATGCTTAGAGAGGAACATCTTATATCAACTTGGCACCAAATTGTCAAGAAGTTCCCCAGCCACACAGAGGATTGTCATCTGTATCAGTGAGAACAGTACAAGCAACAAATTGTACCTCTATTTTCACACAAGTCAAACACAAAATCAGTACTCACAATATCAAATCGTAGATTTTTACCAATCCATTCAACAGATGTAGCAAAGCGCTCTCGATCGCCAAGTAAAGCCAGTGTGTCCAATGAATCAATCTGAGAAGAGAAACATGACACCCAGCTGGTGAGTTGAATAAACATATAATTATGCACAATATTGAGGAAAGAAATGGTTGATGATGTCACCAATGTTAAAGCATATCCTCCAAGAGTATCTTCGCCTCCGCAAGATAAAGGCTTTAATTCATCGCGTGGAAATGCATGGTTCATATAGCCATCAAATGCATGGTAGAACATTCCACGCACCTAAATCATGTATGCATATATTTTTAGCAAGTTAGCAACTGAAAAATGTCAAACTGGCACGCCAATGAGCTTCACTTGAAAGTGCAGAGCACTTTTCTCCACCTAAAAAAAGTGCAGGCAAATGGAAGTAGACAAGACATGCTTTTCTGTAAACAAATGATCGATTCAGGAATCAGGAACCCAGAACCCGGACGCAATATTTCATTAAATTCAGGAAATTCTCAATTTTTCCTTTCTAATAAATCTGTAAACAATTCTTCAGGAGTAACAATAGTATCTTATGTCCCTTATCTATAAAAAGATCACTTCTTTCAGCCATCTGCTGCTCCCCATTTCCTTCCCTTCTCCCAATCTTCTAAACCCCATTCAATTCTCGCCATAATCAAATTCAATCGCCCTCCAATCACTCTCAACATTAACAAAGTTCATAACTAAATAATCAAATAAGCCCACAAATCAATGACCTATAAAGTTTCAGCTGCCCACTTATCACAGGAATATATAAAAGTCCATTAACTCAGAAACAATTCACACAGAAATAATAGGTAAAAACATCCCCCCAATATAATGTTGCACTAAAGGTAAACAGATTGATTCGTATGGGCAGATGTTATCCATCTATTTCATGAACTATGCTTCTTAATGGAACTTTGCACAATAGAAAAGCGGTGACCTCATCTCTGAGCTGCTTCGCTTCCTCCTTAGTGACGCCTTCGGCAAGAATTTCGCATATAAAAATATCCGAAAATATCAGCAGAATTAGCAAAAGGGGCTTCTTCGGAGCCGCCATTATAGATCTCTCACCAGAGAATCCGTGCGTGTGAGAGATATTCCGATACACGCGAAGAGGTTGTGTGCAATTCTGCTGTTCGTCGCCGTGGGCCGAAATTATGAATAATTACTAATGTCGGGGATAAATCGGAATAAATGAGTACTTTCGGGGCCAACTCGGAATAGATGAATACTTTCGGGGCTAAACGTAAATATAAGTTGTATCGCGGCTGAAGTGTAATACTGATTAGTTTATGGGTGAACTGGTTATGTTATTCCCTGCTGATAAGAGCGTTTTACTTTTTACTCTCCATGCTCCCAATTTAATGTTTAATCTTAAATGTATGAACCGAATCTCTCTGATCGTTTGAGATGTATATTAAAAAAATAAATATATAAATAGATGCAATATAAATATTTTTTAAATTTTTTATCTAAAAAATATCGAATACAGTATCCAACATAAATTCAGTTAAAATATGTCATTAAAAGTGTCCTTATCCAAGTGTTCTTAAATGAATATAGGGTTCCCTTTTTACCCAAAAAAAAAAAAAAAAAAAAAAAGAATATAGGGCACATGCATTCGTAGAACTACACAACAAATATAAACAAAAATGGAAGCGAAAAAGTTTGTGACTTTGCATGTGTGCCCTTCTTTTGTCTTTTTGGCTGATAATTTGTATCTTTTTTGGAACAATAAATTATGAATCATATATTCATAGAAGAGAGGGTTGATTCGTTAATCAACAAGTAATCTCAATTTAATTGTTTTGTGAAATTATTTGGAAATGCTTGATTTAATAAGCTGCAATATGCCGAAAATTTCATTTGTTCTAATTATAAATTTGTCCAACGTCGTATACATAATATTTGATTAAACAACAAACACAAGTAACAAAGAATATAATTACTCAAACATGTATATTTATTTAAGTGGATAGTCTCAACCATAAAATACGGACATAAAAGACAACTCTTAAATCAACCCAAAGCAATTGATATCTAACGCAACATGAGAAGATTCTAGTTTAGAAAAGATGACTCTGAAGGTTGCATAATTGCATTAATGAGTAACTTTGCTTCGACTGAATTCCCCACAAAATTGGCAAAGCTATCCCCAGAAAATCATATCACAAAATAGTTGAGAAAAATTAACGTCATAGAAATTACATATTCTACAATTTTGTAAGTTAAAATCTTCAACATTGCTCAGCTAGTATCTTTTCAACCAGACGGGTTTAAAGTATAAATAAATAAACCAACTATGCCTGTTGCTTCTTCTTCTTCGGCCTTCTCTTTCGCTTAGGTTTTCTGGCATCAGAATTGGAGCTTAAGCCACCACTGTTTCCGGTGGTTGAATCCACCTGGCCTCTCTTTCTGAACGAAGGTCGGCCCATGCTACTTGATGTATTGCTAGATGTCGAGATTTCAGCCCTATTGTTGTTATAGGACTTCTTACCCGAGGATCCAGTAAAATTTGATTTATTTTTGAGTGTAGTCGAAAATGGCTTCAGTGAATTTGCAAGTGCCTTGGCAGATGGACCGGGAGGCGGCATTAGAGCACGAGCAGAAATCTGTCTCTGAACAAACACAAGTTTAACCGGGAAAAGATGTAAGCTTGAGAAATTAACTTGGAGAAAAATAATTATTAAAAAAAAACAGATCAATTGCCAACCAGATTTCTTTCATCACTGGAAACCCCAGATGCTGCTATTCCGGAGGCACTTGAGGCTTGCTCCCTGAAGGCCAAACGAAAAACGAAAATTAAAAAAAAAAAAAAAAAAAAAAAAAAAAGAGTGCCCTTTGATGCTATTTGATGGCAACTTGTAACATTTCCACCAAACATGTTCCATTGGATGTATATCTAAAATGATAGCAGGAATACAAAAAATATTGACCTATTTTGAACAATCTTTACACAGAATATATTAAAACATATATATATATATAGTTTCCAGAGTAGCTGTATTGTACACCAAAACCGAAATATAAAACTATATTGGAAGTTGGAATAAGGTACCTGGCACTTTTGTCTGTCCACTCATCATCAGCATTAGCATCATCACTGGAGCTCCCATTTAAGAAAAAATCATCATCACTTTGATCCAAGAGCCCATCATCCTCACTCCCTGTTTCTGTTATATGACATTTGACAGGCCAAAAAATTGAGAAGATTTCAGTTCAATTCGAAATAGTAAGCCAAATAAGTAAATGTCTTTTTCATAGACATAATTTGAAGTTGGATGAGATTAAGTAGAATTCTAGAAAATTCAGTACCTTCCAAATCCTTGCCACTAGCTGCAGCTGCAACCAGATTAGCCTTAATTTGCTTACGAAGGCTATTTCTTTTTTCTACAATTTCATTCTCATCGCCTCCGATGAATAGTGGAATGTATTTCTCAACTTTGGGGAAGAACTGCAATTTAAGTTCACCAAACAAACGGTTAAGAACAATATTTCCAGCTGCTAAAATAAGCAGGCACAATTTGTAATGAAAGTAATATCTACAGAAACCTAATTATACTGCATATTGTGTATGTAGCACTTTGCTGCCATAGTAGCATTACACCATGACTTGGTTTTGAAATGCAAGAAGTTGTACCAAACTACATGAAATTTCTCATCCTCATGAAGTACTAGGAAACTGGATTACTGATTAATCAATAAGGCCATGAATCTCAAACTAATCTTCACTGCGAATAAGGAATAAAAAAAATGCTGGAAAACAAAGATACCATACAAGTAACATATATTCGGCACATACTGTGGAGAACAAGATAAAAGGTGTGAATAAAATATATAGCTTACCCTAACATATTCAAGATCTTCTTTCAATTTTGAGAGTTGCTCAGAAATCTCAGCTTCTTGGACCTGATTAGTTGCAGTGCGCTGCTGCTTTTCCAACCGTCTTATCCTTCGCTCAATCTTTCTTCTTTCTGTCACAACAAATACGTATTACTATGTCATTTACTGACGCTTTTAGCATGTCGTCTGCAATACAAAGTATAGGGAAAAAATACAAAAATTGATCGATCCTGCCACAGCTAATTATTACCAAAAAATCTGATCTTCCTGTTCCGTAAAAAGATTTTTTTCTCCACAGCCAGACGATCGTGAATCTCTTGTTGTTTCTTCAGTCCCTCCAGCTTCTTCTCTTGGGCCTCCTTCACTTCAGGTGGCAGATCCTGTGTATAAGGTTAGAATCGGTAAATAATATTACAAATAGGAAAAGGTCATAACAGTAATCATCACATCAACAAACAAGCAAACTTCTAATACTAGTTTAGAGACAGAAGGAAAAGAAAATTCAACAAATGCAAAGTAAATTGAGAAACCATTTACAGATTTACTTGCAGGCTGCAGCTAGAAGTCAATTGAAATCTACAGAAAAGTAAAAGTACAAACTAGTTATACAAAACTGGTGAATCGGTTGCCACATCTCTAGCAAATAACTTTAACAGGAGCATTCAGCTCTCTTCTGTCTCGCACAAAAGAAAATGCATAACAAATTCCTTACGAATTGGAAATGAAAAATTAGACAACTTTGGCCAAAACATAAATATAACCAAGCCCTTTTACTTACAGACATCGAAAGGTTCCTACCCTCCCGAAACCTAGTCTTATAGCTGAAATTACCGTGCGAAAGGAAAAGGCAATAATGGCTCACTTTCACATTTCTAACGAGCTCCGCATCTACCCAATGCCAGCAAGGACTTAGATTTATTTGCATTATACACTTGTTTAGCATTTGGACGAAAACTAAAAAAATTCGTTATATTTCAACATATTCACTTCTCATGTTCATGTCTTTCAATTGCAATCAACTCCTTTTACATATAACATCAAAGATCACGCTTCTAAGCTGAAAGGCATCGATAACACCATGACACTTTTTGAAGATAATAAACAGGCATAATTCACTTAATTTCTAGTCCAACTTCAACCGAACTAAACGAAGTAGCTAAGCTTTACAATGCAGATCGGCAGCAAGAACAACTTCACAGACAGTAGTACAAAACAGCCAATTGTACTCCGTGCTTCCAGCCTTGTACGTTCCGCCAATTGAACAGTTCCCGAACCCCCATCCACTCAAACAGATTAAATCCCACTATCCACAACTCCATACATTCAAATACACAACTAATAGTTTCTCCGTGTGCGCGCGCATGATTAATTGTGCTCAATCAGATGAAATTGAGAATGAGAATAGTTAAATACCTTGCGGAGCATGCGTTCCGTAGAGCGTATCTGGTTTTTGAGAGAGACGGCTTTAGGTTTGGTAGCCTTGGACTTCTTGTCGACGGCGAGGGCTTTCGGCCGCCGGTTCCCCGCCGGCTTCTTCCGCTCGCCGGCGGCTCTGCGCTTGCCGTAGCCTCCAGGCGCCATTGTTGGATTTTGAAGAAATCACTTTTATTTTCTCTTTAAGAAATTGATTCATCCATCGAGACTGCTTAAGGTTAAGGTGCTGTTTGGCAAACTTATAAATTCTAGCGTTGCCCTTTCAAATATAGTCATAGAGCATGTAAGTTGTAACCCTAGATATGAAATATCAGGCGAAATTAATAAATTTATTAAAATTATACACCAAGTTTGTTATATTAGATTGAGCAGAGCCGATGATGCAGATGTACAAACACTCTTAAAAAATATTATTTTATGATGTCGTATTGGATATTTATATCGAATACTGTATCTGATACTCTTTATCTAGAAAATTAAATAAAAAAATTGTATCGGCGTGTTCCTATACGTAGATTATAATGTATAACTAAATTATTTATATTTATTTTTATAAAATTAAGAAAAAAAACTCATTATCATGAATCGAAAATAATAAGAAGGTATTAAATATATCAAAATTTTGAAAAAAATAATTCAGCCTTTTGTGTAGAATATAAAAGACGTGCTTTTTTTTTTTTAATATAAATAATTCACCTTTTTTCTGTAGAATATAAAAGACGCGCTTTATTCATCCGAAAAACGACTTTTACACGAGACAGAGGTGTTTGTAAACTCTAAAAATAACTTTTACATGGGATAGAGAACTTAAAAATAAGCTAAAAGTTACAAGCGTCTAAATATTTCATTTCAAATTTTAGCATTTGGATTTTAAGTTAGCTTTATAAACAAATGAAAACAAATTAACTTTTAAATTTACCTTAAAAACAGATGAAAACACTAACTTTTGATTACTGCTTCTAATTATTTTCGCGAGTAAATGAAATTTTTTTAAAATCTAATTGAAAAGAATTCTCAAGTCATTTTTTCCCAAGGGGCTCTAAATTCTTGTAAATCCACACTATTTGCTCTGCATGAGAAAAAATTGTGACAAGAAGAAGAATCCATTAATGATCACAAATTGTGCAAGGGACTCTACAACTTTTGATCTCTATCTGGGAACAATCTATCTTTAAATTCCCCCAGCCACGAAAAAGAGACTACAAAACTATTGGTTGTTCTCCTTCGAGCTCGGATATCAGAATCAGCGAGTCGCTGAGTTCAAGATTCAGAGGCTCTGTTTTCGGAATCGGATTTATAACCTGCAACATTGGAATACAGCAGCACAATGATCTCAACTTTCAATCAGTATGCACAAATATATATTTGTATAGGAATAAATACCCGAGGTTTGACCTGAAATTACACAAACCTCCCATGAGGTTTGAGCAATTACAAAAAAATCAGATGGCATAACATGGGGTTTGAGTGTTTGACCAGTAAGTGTCAAGGGAAAAATAGGACATTTATTAAAAATTAGAGATGACATAATCAAAATTCATAGATCTAGATGAAATGCAAATTTTTTGATAGGGAAGTTTTTTGTGATTTCTCAAACCTCAAGCCTGAGGGGAAGTTTGTGTAATTTGCCCAAATCTCATGGTAAGGCCGTGTATTTATCCCTTATCTATATATTATTACCTTCCTATTCTTTTTAATGTAACCAATAGCAACTTCTTTGCGAAGATTTGCTCTTTCTGATAGCTCGTTGAAGGAGGGATTCTCTCCTTGTTTCATGTACAAGCCGATGTCCTGTTCAAAAACAGTACATAGTTAAGATTTTGAAAGCATATGTAAAGTACATAATATAAGTTTCAAGTGTTATATATGTTTCACCTTTACATATATTTCATCTCCCTCTGCATTCAGAATGTCTGTCCAAACGTCGTTCAGTTCACTGTTTTCTGCCACTGCAATTAAAGACAGTGAAATTTTACCATTGTCAACATGATAACACGGGAAGATTAATTGTTCGGGAAAACAGAAATAGATTAATTGTTAAACCTTGAGCTGTCACAAGGCTCATCAGTTCCCCAGTTGCAATGTATGTTAGGGATGGTCTTATCCTTGTAATCTGCAAAGCAATACTTGCTGGTAAAGGGGCAATATTTAATGACTTGGCTATTTCAAGAAATATTCAGATTCAAAGAAGTAGTTCTTACTTGTTTTCCCAATTTCGAGTCCACAATTTCAGCTACAAGATTTTGCACCTGCAAGTTGTGGTGATTGGCTCATTCGGAGAATAGGAAACAAATTAAAATTAAAGAAATGTTAGCAATAATTACAACACCCCCTGTATGACAACGTACAATTATACAGATATTGCCTTTTGGTTTCAAAATTACGCATACCACCCTTGTAACTTATCTTTACAGTACAGTACCCCCTTCTGTTGGCTGTTGGACATAATTAGATGAAGTTATAAAACGTTTTATATTGTTTTTGCATGTATGATGATGCTATGCGAGTTTCGTGATAAAAATTTCCAAGTTTTATTATGATTCGACAATCCAAAGGGGGTATTTGTAAATTTGGACCTAATGTGGATGCTTGTTGAATCATAGTATCCATTTTTAAGCAACCTTACCTTTACTTCAAGTTTATCACAGATACTTTCAGCAAGAAGAAGAGAATATGCAGAGTTTTTGTCAGCCCTTGATGGATCTAAGCCACAAAACAACCAAGGAAATTAGAATCAAGCTATTATTAACCAAATCAATGAGTTTTACTTTTCTCTTTACCTCCATCTTGCCATTCTTTATCAGATACTACGGCTATAGAAAACGGAAAGTCTTCTCCTTTCTTGAAAGATTTTTGGATGTTAATAATTGTATCTTCTAAGGTGTTATATTCCATTGGGTTTCCGACCTGAGATGGAACATTTATCAATCCAAGAAAATATCAATAATATTCGTTTGTAATAATAAAATTAGACAATTACACTGACATACCCTGAGGTTTGGCCTAATTACAAAAACTTGCCCAGAGGCTTGAGAAATTACAAAATTTTCCCCTCATATAATCTAGAATTTGGCTTAACACATGCTATTATCATCATAAATCTAAAGTGAAATGCTGATCAGTAAGTGTCAAGGCCAGTAGTGTATCGATAAAAATCTATCCAGGTGTAATGTGAATGCTTCGACAGGGAAGTTCCGTAAATTTTCAAACATCAGCAAAGTTTTTGTAATTATGCCAAACCTCAGGATATGTCAGTGTAATTATTCATAATACAATATTGCAATTTTACTCTGTGGGAAACTTGAATATTTCTCAGCTTTCCTTGACCATTAAGCTTGAATGCCTTATATCTCTCCTCCAGGGGCACATCCGACAAAATTTCCTACATTTATGCATCAATAAAGTAACTTAGACGAAGAAGTTGGCAAATTATTAAAATAGGTATATTGATACCAAAAAAATATAAAAACAATAAGGTATACAGAGTGAAAAAACATATTTTTCACCCAAAAATTAAATATGGACTTATAAATGATAATTACCAACACACTTCCAGGTCCAAGATAATTGTCATATTCTTGAATCATCTCTACAACATCAGGGCGCCATCCGAGCACTAATACACACTCTTTTGGACCAGGATACAAATCCGATGCCTTTGAGCCTGATCTTTTTGGTCTTTTCACTACGTTCTTTAGCCTCTCTCTTGTAACATCCAGTGCTCTATTCAGGAATTCACTATTTTTCTTAATTGTTTCCACATTGCTGATAGAGTCATTACTATCATCGGTTTCATATGGGTATGAGAGTTGTGGTTTCTTCTTCCCATGCACGGGAGCAATGAATAGCACCTGCATGTTGCAATATGAAAGTTTACACATAAAAAGTGGCAGATTTATTCAATTAAAATTAACTTTATATCACTCTAAACATACCTTGTCAGATTCTTTCAACACTTCTTCATCGTTTGGGTGAAAATATATCCTCCCGTCTCGATAAAGACCACAAACAGCAGCCTGAAAGGGATTTCCAATAGTTTAAAAAATAATAAACAACACAGACTAGTAAGCTCACAAAAATCAACAAATGAACACAGTTTCTTATGGTTTACCTGTTGGAATCCACGTCTCAACTGCCTGTAAGTTAGTCCTGTTAAATGAGGAAAATTGCAGACATTGAACACATTTTCTGCCAGATGGAGTTGTACATTTTCAGAAATGGCAGGATAATTTTCAGAAATCTGTTCCGGAATACTTTGAATTTATGAAGTAAGAGGAAAGACAGAAACTAGAAGTACTTCGATAATTGAGCAAATGCTTGTATATTTTTATAAGTCCTTTCTGCCGAGAGCACTGCACAAATAATTTTGATGTGACATTCTCCACAGGTTGAACTTTTAATCCTGAAATTGATTTTAAAAGTTCGCATGTATTTGAACTTGAAACCTGTACCATGAACACGATATAAGTTCCAAACGTGTTGCAGTTTAAAAGAAAAAACAAGAAAAGAAAATGAAAACTCACAGATTACCTCAACTATAGTAGGTATAGAGTCCATCCGAGGAAGGGGTTGAAGAGCAAGTACAGATAGAAATGCATCTGAGTCGACTTCAAACCTTAGAAATGTGAAAGGAAAAATAGACATCAAAAACTGAGGCAGGTTATATGCTGAGTCCATATACTCTGAGTAAGCTAACCTGATTCTTACCGATCTGCCTTAGTTGGTAATATAATTATGGCACGTGCTTTATTGGCTGCAGCTCTTTCAAATGATTTTGTTAAACTAAGACTGCAACTGCACAAGCAGAGGTTACGTAAGATATAAAACTATCATATAATGCAAAGATAGGTAGATAGATCATAAAACATAATTTTATTGTATTTGGAGAGAGAGATATTTATCCATTCTAATTGTACTCCTTCAATGATTTAATAATATACACTAAAAAAAAAGGACACCTTAACCAGTCACGAGTAAGAATATTAAGGAACCACATTAAAACTTATTGTAACAAAATTAGAAAGAAATAATAAAAGTAGAACTGTTTTGAATCTATACATCTATTAACAGAACGTACCTTTTCGTTAGAATATCAATATGGCTGAGATCTTTGGCTATGTTCTCTGCTACTTTATCCATCTGTTTCCTTGGAAGGTCAGACAAGAGAAGAATTCTCTGTCTCCTGCAAATACGTTTTCAAATAAAACACACCTCACTGTCTTAACACGGTACATAAAATTACGATAATACCAAAAAAAAAGAGTTAAAAAAAAAAAAAACTAAAATATACCTAGCTAACACTGTCTTAAATCGGCACATAAATATCAAGATAGTAATATACTACCAAAAAAAAAATTAAAATATACCTGGCGGTAGCAGTCCCCAAACGAACAGCGAATTCATGGTACTTATTCAGCTGCTTCAGTACAAAGCTCAGACGACTATTAACTCCGCAAATGATAATATGATCTGCTTCCAAGACTTGCACTTGTGCCCCTTCTCTTAGTCTGTGCATATTACTCTGTCAAAACAGTTATCAGGGTTATGATATTCTAGAAAATTCTAGAACAAAACATAACTAATTTATAGGATCTTACTCTGAATTGCTCAGTCATTGTGCTCAATAACCGAGAGTAGAATAAAATGCCCCAAATAGCAAGGACAAAACCGATAACACGCTCAACTCGAGTTCTTTGCTGCATTTGAAGTCAGAGAATGATTTTCAAAAGTAAAATTTACTACCTCCACATTTTTTTAGCAATACAATGAGGGTTACATTTTTTTTATCAAGTGACAAGATCGAATTGACAGAGACGAATCACACTTTCAGGTGAGTTGATGATGAACACAGACAAGCCCAAGCCTCCCAAAAGCAATCTTCAAGAGACTGAGTGCTGCCCCTATAATTTCAAAAAGTCAGCAAAAAAATGCACGAGATTATTGAATTTACAGAAAATTTAAAATATTTCATTTGTTTACTGAAATGGATGATCAGTACATAACCTGAACTTAAAGAAGAGAAAACCACCTATAATGACGAATGAGAAGCAAGCTACAAGGAGAACACCAAAAAACCTGCAACAATTAAAATAAGCAAATGGCATAGTTTAAAGACATGCAAGGTTTAAGAAAAGAAAATAAGTGGGAAATGGCATTTGCTACTTTTACGTACGTGGCAACGTTTCTCTCAAGTTGTATGTTGAATAAGTATATCAATCGGGCAAAAGACCACTTGACGTCTTGAATTGAAGGAAAAGAAACATCCAATTGGAGGGGAGTTGGTTTACTCAAGGAATTGGACATGCATGCAAAAGGCAAAGTTGAAGCTCCAAATGCTTGAACTGCATGATACAATGATTCTCGATATACAGCCATAACTGTATTCTTGCCATTTATTTGTATCAGTCTAACCAGGAAATAAGATGAGAGGGAAGCCATCAGAAGTCTAGCCCTGCGATCCTGCTCAGGTTGAAGATCAACATTAAGCTGCCAAGGTAATTATAAAATAAAAAAGAAGCAAATCTATATTTCGTATCGTTACGAACAATTAAAGAAGGGAAATTAAACCTTGAACAGAGGAAAGAGGATATTTTATCCAAAATTATGTATGCAAGTTTTTTTAATGAAACTAATAACTTTGTGCATATTGACTGCAGATTTTAAACTATAGCAAACTTTCTTGCTATATCACTAATTATTGAAGCGCACCTGTGAATTATTTTCCATCTCTGACAGATTAGAACTCATTTTGCAGGAAATACTAAGTTTCTTCAAAGAGTTCAATTTCTTCCATGTCATTTTGGAACTCATCTTCCATATTTCTGGCAAAAGGATATAGCAAATCTTACTAGTAAATAATGGATGGGGCAATATTCTAATGAATAATAAGCTTGAATGCCCCTCAGGTAACAGAGCCAAATTTACAATAAAAATGATGTTACAATGATGGATGCTTTCAGAAATCATGGCTAGATGTGCCTCACCTCTATTGTTGATTAAAAAATTATCTGCAAAGGTTGATGAAGGGATCCTTCTGCGGGCACAAGACTTCGACTTTCTGAAAAAATCATCACTGCACTGTCAGTTCTTGGAGAAATATATCATTTCAATATCTACCAATAAAATTACAATTCCAAAGACAATGTGAACACAGATCAAAGTAATACCAGAACTGATCCATCATCAAGATAAAAGTCAATTACATTATCCAACTAGTATCTCACCACCTGGAGTCTAAACCAGTATTAGTTTTCCAAAATTCAACACCGCTAATGAACTTATCTCATTGCAAATTGCAAAACAATGATAAGTCGATTAGAACTTAGGAAGTATTATCAAGTTAATATGGGTAACTCAATGATCAACCCATCCATCCATTCATTCAGAAATTTTCACAAACACAATGTATGTATTCCCAGAAACACCCATTCTTGCCTCTTAATGATCCCATACCAAACAAGATCAACCCTTAATCTTTTGCATGTATTGATAAGATAAGAATAAAGGGTCACCTCTTAGAACATAAACTCAAACCCGAATCTCGATTTCTTGATGAAATCCACGGCTGCACGCCGTGTAACTGCAGCATCTCTCCCTCTCTCCGCCGTCTCTGTCCAAGATTTTCTTCGCTTCAATCCAAAAGTACAAAAAGAATTGACACAAAAAGAGAGGTGGGTTCTTGAGGATATTCAGATCAATAAATGTATGTATGAGAAATCTCCGAAGAAAAAAGAAGTAAAGATTAGAAAGTGACTTGAGTGCGACCTCTCCAAGAAGAAAAAGGAAGAACTTTTTTGGAAACTTTAAACAGAAACGGAAAAAAATGTCTTTTTCCCCTTTTATCACTTGATCTGATGAAGAAAACAATGAAGATTTCCGCACATGAACGTTAACACACTACTTGCTGCTGCCACATGCATTACTCTATTTATGAAAGGAAATTAAAATTGACCAAAAACTTTTTTTTTTTTTTTTGAGGAATTTATATTATGATTATTTTTTTAATTTTTATACAAATTTTAAAATATTTCAAATCGTCACTTGTATTTCGTAAAAAATTTCGCATTGCGTCAATTAGGTGCTAACATATATCTAATTTTTGGGGGAAAATTAACACCAAAATGACGATATGTTATTTGCCAAAATGGAAATGTGAAAATTTTAACAAAATATAGGTGACAATCTAAAATATATTCAAATTTAAATAAAAAATTAAAAAAAAAAACATAATACAGGGCAAATTATCTTTACCTCTTTATATTTTATCACCAGGTTTCTAGACTGTATGCTTGATTGTTTGCTGAATTTTATTTATATTTCTTTAGAGATGGGATAGTCAATAAAATCTCTTTTTATTTTTAGTTAAAAAAATTATTGTCGGGTTTCTATTTCTTAATTTAAATATTAAGTTTTAATGTGGTCACAATTGTAAGATAATAATGTTTCTTTTAATCTTTTCAACTCACAATGTTATCTTATCTTAAATTTAATTTTTTATGGTAAATTATTTTGAACCTAACTCGTTTAAATTAGAATAATAAAAGAATTGGATTATGCATAATGGTCCAGTGTGGATCTTGACAATATTTAGTCAACCACTACACTTGCACAAGTAGGCCATTATAAATGGTGGCCTTTGAATCTATGAAAACGTCATGATTGTATTTGTATCTGTACCTCCATATGTTCTATTTGGGTGGGATATTGCTGCACTTTGTACATTATAAATGGTTCTTTGGACATGTTTGGAGTCGTTTCTGAGCCGTATCGGACACGTGTCCCCAACGTGTCGGAATTTTTTTTTAATTTTTGGACACATTTTATCATGTCGGATACGTATCGGTGCCGTGTCCGTATCCGACACTGTACTGGGTGAATTTTCGGAATGTCCGTGCATTATAGATTTCGACCCAATAAATAAGATTGAGCCAAAACGGCCCGCCCATCTCCCACAAAGATCGAGCCTTGTGGATTAATTTTTGTTTTCAAAAAGATTGTTGTTGGTTATGACTTATGAGATTGTTTTTGAATTAACTGTTAGCAAAGGAAGAGAGATTTATCGTTATGGACGGGTCATATAAAATAGTTGAGCTAGTTTATTAAATCTCAACTCCCATGAGTGAGTTGATGTTGAATAGGTTGGAGAGTCCATGAGGTAGCTTTGGAATCATGTCTCAACTCTCAACATACACAGCTTGTAGCAGTAACACAAGCTGATATTGTGGAGCAGAAAAATTCATTTATTTGACAGTGGTGCCTTTGATAGGATGGAAGAAATCATATGGATGTGAATCAATCTTGGAAAATCTCGTGATTAATTATGTGAGATAAGATTAAATTCGGAGTAGGTTCACACATTAATATCTAAAAATATGACGCATTAACGTCTAAACATATGACTATATGTAATAAATTACTTGAGCAACTTTTAACACACAAAACCGAAATAAAGAGAAAAAATCTTTTTCAAAGTTCATTTACTCCGACGCTACATGTGATTTTGAAACTAAGAGAATTTTGAATCCGAAAATTGTCATTAAATCGAAAATATTAATTGGGATAATCGGTATCCTGATTTTGTATTTTTTTTCCAAGTAAACAATAAGCAATAACACCCTCACGTGTGACGTGGAATTTATTTCTTGATAGTTAAAAATATGGGTAATGTGGCATAAATCTCCAATTGGGTATTATATTTTTAGTTAACTCCCCATTTGGACAAAATATCGTATGATTTTCACATAATGTAGTATTTAAAATACCTCTCAAAATATGTTGTATAATTTTCACAAAATGTAGTACTAAAACGTTCTAATATCGTATTTATATCTTATGATGTAGTATAATTTTATGGGGAGTTAAGTAAAAATATTCCAAACTGATAGAGAGTCATTTCAAACTTATGATGTACGTATAATTTTATGGGGAGTTAAGTAAAAATATTCCAAACTGATAGAGAATCATTTCAAACTGCTCAAAAAAATAGGGGTAAATTCACTATGCCCCTTGTGATATCAAGTTTGTATCTATCAAATAACCCCATGTATGTCGAACTTCTTTCATTTTGATACACTGGCATCTGACATCACCACCCTAGAGTTATTTAATGTTTTATGTATTTGATTTTACTCACCCCCAAAAATTATCAAACCATCATATATTAAATTCCACATCTTTCATTATTCGATGTGGGATACTTGATACACTTCCATCACACCCAGGGCCATGGAATGCGGGACAAACTGGAGCGTGAACATAACAGGAATGGAATATCGACAAGTTAGGAATCGGAACATTTGACGGGACGAAGAGATAGGCCTAGAATTGGACCTACTCTGATACGATGATGAATAATGTGTTTGGACTTATTCACTCCACCCGGGAACTCTCATCTGCTCGAAGAGTGTAGACATTTATTTCCTTAGTTGTAAATCCTAATTATGTTTCTAAACCTTAGCTCACTAAAACATTATTGCAAAAGAACATTACAATCCACATCAAAACATTGAAGAAGCCAACCAAGCTACTCGCCTTGTGCCAGCCAAGAAAACATATCCTTGATCTTGGCTGCTCCCGCCTCCCAGTCACCAGACTCACCACCTAATACTTGCAACAAATAATAATTTACTTTATACATATACTTAAATTTTCAATGAATTAATAGTTCCTACTTTAATTTTTATAATTAGAATTAATGTCTTTTAATTTTATGTACGCATAATCAAATAAAATTAAATTAAATTAAATTTAATCAAAAGATGTATTTTTTGTGTTAGCTATAGGGATGTAAACGAAGCGAACCCCGTTCGCGATCCTAACGAGTCGAATCAATAAAGGTTCGGGCTTGATTTTGAGAAAGTTGAATCCAAATCGAACCCCGACTCAATTCGTGATCTTCGCGAACCGAGCTCGAACCCTTTATTCCTAAAAATTGGTTTCGCGAGAAAAAAGAAAAATTTTACGATATCCTTCTATTAAAACAATTTAAAAAGAGAAAAAAGTAACTTATATTAAAATAATATAATAATTTTTTAATATAAGGATATTGTAAAATACTTTTTCCCTCTTTTCCACCTAGTACAAATATTTTTTTTCTTCAAAGATTTTTTTCTTTTTTCTCTCTCTTTTTTAGTTTATTTTTATTTATTATTATGTTTACTTAGCAAAAACTTATATTTTTCTGCTCTCAATTTATGTTCAAATACGAATTTTTAACAAACAATTAATAAAAAAAAATTATACTTTTGTTATCTTAATTCAACTTCAAATAAAAAAAATTTAACAACAACAATTAGAATATAGTTTTAAATAATAAAAATGAATAAAAGACAATTATTTAAACAAGATAAATATGTGGTCAATATAAAAATATTAATACTAATTTAAACCTAATTAATATACGAGGTTATTTTGGCCTTAAAAATATAAAGTTAGACTAAAAAATAATTAGGGAGGTGGTGTGAATTTTTTAAAATATCACAAGGGGTTAGATTAAAATAAATTTCATTCGAGAAGATATTTCAAACATTTTAAATATCACAAGAGGGTAAATTAAATTTTACTCCAAAAATAAGATTATTAACCCCCACTCCCAAAAAAACATGTGCTTCCTTAAAGAGAAGAAGAGTTTGAAAATATCCTTCAATATCCTTTCATTTGTTTTACAATATTTTATTTTAATTTAATATCTTCTGTATGGAAGTTATTGTTTCTACTTTCTACTTGTCTCTCCTTTTGTGAGAGTAATTGATGGTTATTTGTTATATTATGGCAAACTGAAAGATCTTATTATTGCTTTCCAAATATATATTCTACTCAAATCACATATGGAAAGAATCTGGATTTAGAAAAACGTTCAAATTTGGAAAAACGCGTTATCTTGTCCAGATTGGAGGAAAACAGATTCTCAAGATCTGGTCCAAAGTCATCAGAAATCTCATAAGTTGAATACCATTTTGTGAAAGACAATATTTAACTTAGATATTAGATTTTTAAATTCCGGTTGTTTTACTTATTTTCAGAGGTTACCCCAGTTGAAATTTTTTACCCCAAACTCGGCTTGACCGAACCCAACCAATTAAAAGGACAAGTGTATTACACTTACTATTTGATTAGTCACTCTCCTCAAATTTTCCAACCAAGCGTATAAAGGATATGAAATTCCACTCATCTTGTGACACGTGGAAGAAATTTCGTATACGTGTCACACATCCATTGGAATCAGGTTGCATTTTTTTACAAGACAAAAGTTTAAATTGCAAACATCAACTTTTTATAGTTGTATAGAAACTCTAAAAATCACAATAGTATAAGATGTTCAAAATATTTATCCCAATAAATATGCCTAACTATATCATTGAAATCTTATTTGATACTAACTTATTTTCCAATTGAAAAAGATAATTGAAAAATTAGAACTCTACTTATGTCTCTCTGTTGATGTTTTGAAACACTTATGGTGACACTAATAATTTAAAATTTTATTTAATGAAAATTTACAATTTAAGAATTCTGATACTTGAAAATTGAATTGGAAGTATCGGTGACTCAAAATTACAAATTTTTATAAAATAAATTCTTAAATTGAAATATGATAATAAGTGTTCCAAAAAAGTTCCAATTTCACAATTTTCCATCACCCAACTCTAATTTATAAAATTAATTCTTAATTAATAAATCCCCCTCCTCTCTCTCTCTCTCTCTCTCTCTCTCTCTCTCTCTCTCTCTGAATGCCTGCGCAGCACTCAAGAATCAAAACTGTCACTCACAACTCACAAGTCAAACCTTTACACACCCTACACACAGCACACAGCAACCAGCAGGTAAACTTCTACCTATTTTTTACTTTCTATTTTTTTTCACCACTCTCTTTTTTTCCATTTCATTTTTATATCTCCACATGTTCTCATTGGGTGGGATACTGCTACATCTGAAAAATGATCTAGGAAAATCTGGCGATTATTTATTTGAAAGGGAAAATTACATCTACATCCCTCGTGGTGTGGGGTAATTACAAATAATGACCTATTATTTCGGTTTTTTTTTACAAATATACCCCTAACATTTATATTTCGTCTGTAATCCTTGTAATTCCGTTAATCTTCGTTAATTTTTGGTTGTGATTTTTCAAAATTACCCCTCAATTTAACATATTCATTTAAATATCCCGAATATATCCTCAGATATTGTCATGTTATATTGTTAGACCTTAGAGCTCGTTTAGTAGGAAATTATTTACCTGAGGAACTAAATTGTAAAGAATGTCCAAAAACTTCAAACTAGCCGTCTATAGCTATTGGGCTTTTAAAGCCAATTTTACAGGGCTACTTCAAGAAGTTCATCCCATGCATATTATCAATGTTTGAAATATAGAAAGGAAAAATGTTGAGTAATTGGTTGTGGCTCATCCACAACAATCAAAGTGGTGGAGAAAAATAATTTAAACAAGGGGAAATTATTTTACTGGGAAAAATGCATTTTTGGTATACCAACTAACCTAACTTAGCAAAATTAATACAATCTGTTTTCCGGTAAAGAAAAAATCCACTATCTGTAATTAATCGCAATTTTAGTGCAATTTTTGTCGGAATTGCAATGCCACCACCGTAAAACAACCACGGTTTCTCACGTGGCAAAAATTGGCACACATGGCGAAAATTGCTTTGCCATGTCCGAATTTTTATCCACGTAAGACGCCACCTCTACAATTTTTTGGGGGAAAATTTTCCCACCACAAAAATAACAAAACATTAAATATTAATCTTTTATTAAATCAACACAATTTAAAGATGGCTTGAAAAAATGCCCCTTTTCACCCAAACAATACATTGCTCTTCATGGGAACCCTAGTCCACAAAAATTACAGATAAAATCGCACACAATTGAAATCAGTTGATAATGGCAAGATCTGGGTCATCTTCAAGTCCATCTTCGAAGCAACCGTCGGAGCTTGAGAACCCGTCACCCATGTATTGTTTTTTGGAAGAATGGTTGCTGTGAGAACTTCTTGGAAACCCAGCAACCTAGGAAGGTGATTTTTGATTGCTTCAAAATGGTACGTTAATGGATATTCTTTCGTAAATTATCACCAACATATTTCTTTCTTGCTTTATTAGTTAGTAATTCGTTAATTGGAACTCCATAAGACCTGTTGTGCATTTGTGGAACAAATAAAAGTTCTTGCTTAATTGGATACTAATTAGTATCTTTTTTTTTTTTTCCAGTCAACAAAACAAACATTCAACATTCGATCAACAAAACAAACCTTCAACATTCGGTCAACAAAACAACCATTAGTCAGCTCAGTCATCAAAACAAACATTAGTCATCTTAGTCATCTCGCTTTATTTACGCACTCAACCTCAACCATCAGTACTCTGTTTTTAATTCAGAGAGTTCCACTTCAGAGTGTTTTAGAGCTGGAACGAACACTTCAAGGTAACCTCCCTGCATGACTGCCTTGATAAGCTTGAAATTATTTGTATAGAAATGTGCAGGCAAAGTTAGGCTTTCGAATATCTGTATTGAACCCAAGCCACAATAACCATCCGTGCTATTATAAGCGTAGATGAGCAACACGTCCTTGGAGAGGGCCATGGTCATATCTTCCTTCGAAAAGGAACTCACATCCACTTTTAAATGTAGGCCATCCATAGTCTCTCTCACCTCTCAGAGCAGGCGAGAGTCAAGGGCATTTATCATCACCTTGATTTTAGAAATCCTCATTAAAGTGCTAAATGAGATCTTGTCGGCAAAGTACATGCTCACCCTTTTCATTTATTCAGTGGAAAAATAAATAAATAAACAAGAAGCAACAAAAAGTGGAGAAAAAAAATTAATAGACGAGAAGCAACGAAAAGTGAATAAAAATCTCTAATAAAACGCAGGCGAGAGAGAATATTAATTCGGAAAAGAATATTTACTAAAAATTTTATAAAGGTGATAATGGTAAGCTATCCTTGAGATACCAATAAAAATCCAAATCTCAAGAAATAATAATAATAATAATAATAATAATAATAATAATAATAATAATAGTAATAATAATAAAACGGAGGAAGGCCAGAGAGAATAATTTGAAGAAGAAAGTGTTAGATGTATTGGACGCCATAGTTTGTGAGGGAATTATTTCTGTAATTCTGTAATTGTGTAGCTAATACAAGGTACTGTACAACTAAATATTACAAGACCTAGGCTAATAAAGGAAAGAGAATAATTACAGAATAAACATACTCTAATCACGGGATTGACTAAATCCCCTAATTCCTTGCTAACACTCCCCCTCAAGTTGTACAGTGGGGTCGCCGATGTGCAACTTGTCCAAGACTTCTCCAAATATCCTCCCGTTGACCGCTTTAGTAAGAATGTCTGCGAGTTGGTCTTCTGACCTCACATATGGCAACTTAATAATCCCCGCCTCAATCTTTTCCTTGATAAAGTGTCTATCAACCTCAACGTGTTTTGTACGGTCATGCTGGACAGGGTTCTCAGATATGCTGATCGCTGCCCGATTATCACACATCAAGTTACACGCCCCTTTACTCAACAGGCCAATCTCCCCAAGTAGCTTTCTTAACCAAAGTATTTCTGCTACCCCTCGAGCTATCCCTCGAAACTCAGCTTCAGCACTAGACAGTGTCACTACCTTCTGCTTCTTACTCCTCCAGGTCATTATATTTCCCCCAACTAGAGTGAAATACCAGATGTTGATCTCCGATCTCCTGGGCTTCCTGCCCAGTCTGCATCTGTATACACCTCAATCCTTAAGTGGCCACGTTTCTGAAAAAGAACTCCTCTCCCTGGACATCCTTTCAAGTACCGACACACTCTCACTGCCGCATCCATATGTTCCTTTTTAGGTTGGTGCATAAACTGGCTCAGCACCCCAACAGCGTAGGCTATGTCAGGTCGAGTATGAGCCAGATAGATGAGTTTTCCCACCAAGTGTTGGTACTGTAACCTGTCCGCTTCTTTCGACCCCTCAATATTCCTTAATCCATGGTTTACTGCTATGGGAGTATCCACTAGTCGACACTCCAGTAACCCGGTCTCTACTAGTAGATCCAGAACGAACTTCCGCTGTGATATATATATACCCTTCTTCGACCTTAGCACTTCTATCCCAAGGAAGTACTTCAGCTGTCCCAAATCCTTCATCTCAAATTCCTTGAACAGGTTTTCCCTCAGCTGGACGATCTCCTCTGTGTCATCTCCTGTAATGATCATATCGTCAACATAGATGATCAAACATGTCACACATCCCTCCCTCCTTTTAATAAAGAGGGTGTGATCTGAGTTACTCTGATGATAACCATACTTCTTCATTGCTGCTTAGAACCTCTCAAACCAAGCCCTGGGAGACTGCTTCAATCCATACAGGGCCTTCTTGAGTCTGCATACCTCCCCATTATCGAATCCCTGAGTAAACCCTGGAGGTGCTTCCATGTATACCTCCTCTTGAAGGTCTCCATGCAGAAATGTATTCTTAACATCAAACTGGTGTAAAGCCCAATCCCGGTTTGCTGCCACCGAGAACAATACTCTAATAGTGTCGATTTTTGCCACTGGGGAAAAGGTCTCTGAGTAGTCAATGCCGTAGGTCTGAGTGTATCCCTTGGCCACCAATCTTGCCTTATACCTCTCAATACTCCCATCAGCACGATGTTTCACTGTATACACCCACCGGCATCCTACCACCTTCTTCCCGTGAGGAAGTGTGCATTTTTCCCACGTTTCATTCTTTTCCAGTGCTTCCATTTCAACTTCCATGGCCCGGACCCACTTATCTTCTGTGAGTGCTTCTTCTACTCTGTTTGGAACCCTGTCTGAGTAAATGGCAGCTGTATATGCCTGTGCTGGTGCTGCTAGATTCCCAGTCGCGATATTCGCGGTAGGATACCTTGGGATCTTGCCTGTGTGCTCCGGTTCATATCTCTTTGGTGGGATTCCCCTGTTTGTCCTTGGAGGTAGCACATACTTCTTTATTCCTTCCTGCACATTCCTTTCTGTCTCCCCCTGATTATCAACCTCCATATGTTCCTCACTGATTCCTGCACTGTTAGGACTGTATGGAATAGGAGAACTCATAATGGAAATAGAGTTTTCTGACTCATGACTACTAACCTCAGGATTATTGGCGGGAGTGACCGGCGTTGCAGATGGAGTGGGGGGGGTTGTACCATGGGAGAGGCAGGCTCGGTGGTTCCGTCTACTTGCTCTGTTGGGACTATGTCTGGCCAAGTGCTGTGACGAAGAGGTGGTATCCCACTCAGTGGATCTGATATCCGATTCTCCCCCTGACCACTGAGTGGGTGGTTAAAGAAATACTCAGTCTCGACAAAGTCACAATCTAGAGTGACAAATAGACGCCTGGAGGAAGGATGATAACACCTATAACCCTTTTGATGAACCCCATACCCGACAAAGACACACTTGAGGGAGCAAGGATCAAGTTTGGTTCTGTTATGTTTCGGGATATGAACAAAAACCGAGCACCCGAAGACCCTGGGAGGTAGTGCTAAGATAGACGGAATAGGTACCTGCTGTGCAAGACAGTGGAGCGGGGTTGCTAGGTTTAAAGACCTAGAGGGGAGACGGTTGGCCAAGTAGACCGAGGTGGCAATGGCTTCAGGCCATAGAGACTTGGGACAATGGGACTCAATGAGCATTGATCGAGACATTTCTAGGAGTTGACGGTTTTTACGTTCTGCCACCCCGTTTTGCTGAGGGGTGTGAGGACACGATGTTTGGTGAACTAGCCCATTTTTCTCAAAGAACTGTTTCATAGTGGTATTGACATACTCCCCCCCATTATCGGACCTTAGTACCTGTATCTGAGAGTTATACTGGGTTTTAACTAATTGATAGAATTCCATAAACTTAGAAGGAACCTCAGATTTATTTTTGAGAAAATACACCCAAGTCATGCGTGAAAAATCATCAATAAACAAGACAAAGTACTTGAACTCATGACTCAAATTACTATCCGGGGAAGGACCCCATACATCAGAATGAATAAGGGAAAAAACTGTCTTAGCACGAGAATTAGATACTGAAAAAGACTGTCTATGACTCTTGGCAAGAATACATGTCTCACAAGAGAATTTATTATTTCCAGAAAAAAACTGGGGAAAAAGTAACTGGAGATACCCTGAAGACGGGTGACCTAAACGGCGGTGCCACAGCCACTGTTGACGGTTCACTGTCCCGTGAGCAAGCGCTGCAGTTCCTTGTTGTGCCACCTCATCAACATAGTACAAGCCCCCACGTTCAGTACCACGCCCAATCACTTTCCCCGACCGAATATCCTGTAACAGACAGAAACCGGGAAACATCAGCATGATACAATTCAACTCTTTTGTGATATGACTAATAGACAACAATTTACAGGACAAGCTGGGAATGTAAAGACAATTCTTTAAATTAATTGTAGGAGACAATGATAAGGTTCCTGCTCCATGGACCGGGGCAAGTCCCCCGTTGGCATTCTGTATGGAAGTAATCTTGGGTGTACCAAGATTAACAAGATTAGATCGATCATTAGTCATCGTGTTCGTGGCTCCACAATCAAATATCCATCGAGAGGTCTTATTTCCCGACATACTTAGTGCTGCACCTGAATTGGGGACAACTTTGCACTTTTCTTGATTAGGGGTATCACAAAACTGATAGTTTAGAAGGGAGGGGTGAGATTTGCAATTTTTAAAAACTTGAGAGGTGGAGGGGCATAAATGACTTTCCCCCCCACTCTTAATACCTAGGGTTGAGGAGATTTCCCCATTTCTGCTATCCACCGCTGCCAAGCCTGCGAACCCACCCTGCTGCTCTTCTTCTTCGCCTTCCTTTTCTTCTTCACCGCCATCCGCCATAGCCGCCATCCCCTTCCCTGGTCCGGCGAGGCTTCGCCGCTGACTCTGCCAGCCGGCGGGGAAACCAATGATCTCGTAACAGATTTCTTTACTGTGTCCCGGTCTCCCACACTTGCCGCACTTGACTGGCGGCTTGCCTTCGCCGCCACTCCGGCGTGATGACGCAGTGCCTCTGTCCGGCGCGCCTGATCGGGGTTTGGTGGCGAACCTGTGAGCCACCGGAGCCCTCCCCTTCTCCAGTTTCAGTGGTCCTTGAGCAAGAAAGCCGGACCCGATACCTGAGGCTCCGACCGATGATGGGCCGTCCCCTTCTAAATCTGACCCCATGATTCCACGCCGTGCCCCCTCTCGACGAATCGCTGCGTACGCTTTCTCCACGGTAGGTAGGGGGGTCTCCTTGAGTAAGTCTCGTCTCTCGCCGTCGAACTTATCACTAACGCCGGCGAGAAATTGGAAGAGACGAGTCTCTGACTTCAGTCGATTAAAAACAGCGATGTCTCCTTCGCAAGTCATGGGGTTCGGCTGCCTAACATCTATTTCTCTCCATATTTTCTGAATACTGCTGTAGTAGTGTTCTATGCTATCCGTTCCCTGCTTGAGATTATTGGCTCTTGTGGTGAGATCGTAAATCTGGAGGCCGTCACCGCCTTGGCTGTATGTGGCGAGCAACCCTTCCCACAATGCTCTTGTTGTTGGATATTCAACGTAATAGGTAATAAGTTCTTGCTCCATGTTTTCTAGGAGCCAAGAGCAGACGATTAAATCATCCTGTTCCCACTTGTGATAGTTGGGTTGTCCGGGCAGGGGTGGTGGCGGGTCACCGGTGATGTGGCAGAGTTTGCCCCTTCCGCCAAAGGCTAACTTTATGAGGCGAGCCCACAGAGAGTAATTGAACTGGTCAAGTTTGGTACTGATTGAAACGGTTTGGGGTGTGTGGTTGTGGTTCTGATTAATTTCTGGTTGGGTTTGCAGGGTCTGGAACTTTGTTTCGATGATACTTGCTAACTGGGTGGCTAAGGAATCGACGGGCTGCTGCGATTCCTTGCCGGAACTGGCTACGCTGCTGTCGTCGGCCATGGCCGAGGAAGGTACCGGTAAGTGATGAGCAAGGGTCGATTCCGTTTAATGGATAATCGCCCGCTCTGATACCATGTTAGATGTATTGGACGCCATAGTTTGTGAGGGAATTATTTCTGTAATTCTGTAATTGTGTAGCTAATACAAGGTACTGTACAACTAAATATTACAAGACCTAGGCTAATAAAGGAAAGAGAATAATTACAGAATAAACATACTCTAATCACGGGATTGACTAAATCCCCTAATTCCTTGCTAACAGAAAGTTACTAAGAATTTTATACAACTGTTACGAGAAAAAGGATAAATCGTGCGCTTGGTGTTAGATCCATAAGAGTCAGATCCATCGGATTTGGAGGGAGTGTGATCGGAACTCATCAGCCTGGACGAAGATCCAAACGAGTTAAATGCAGTTTGATAGGAACTCCTCAGCCTGG
Organism: Lantana camara; assembly: GCA_037501455.1. NCBI lineage: Eukaryota > Viridiplantae > Streptophyta > Magnoliopsida > Lamiales > Verbenaceae > Lantana > Lantana camara. The sequence continues at coordinate 120,373,250 of CM074857.1, forward strand.
ACGAAGATCCGTCAAATGCAGTGTGACCGGAACTCCTCAGCCTGGACAAGGAGGAAACCGTCAGGGCACCGGCAGCAGAGGCCATCGTGCGGATGAGCTGGGAGCAAATAGCTTGGGAGCGTATAACTTGAAAGAGAGACATTTTCAGATGAAATGAAAATGAGAGGAATGAAATTAGGGTATATTAGATACTAATTAGTTTATTTTTGTTGTTTTCGCTCTTAACATTGTTCCAAAAATGCAAATTTTTTAGGTATCCGAATGGGGAGATTTGTGATAGGTCCAAGGTTATTATACCTGTATTACTCAACAAAATTAATAAGTTTGAGGTTGAGCTCGATGTAATGGAGTCCAAATTGAAGAGAGTCGAGTTACTAGAAAGTGAGATTGAAATGATGGAGAAGAAGCTGAAGAAAATCAATATGTTGCAAGAAGAGGTTGCAGTGAAAGAGGAAAAAATAAGAAGCCTGAAGATGATGTTGTGCTACTCATTAATATTCATCACGTTTCTTATTATTTTCTTTGTTATCTTGTGAAACAATGACAGCTTAAAACGATCATGTTTTGCCATGTATAAGTGTTGTTGTTATGGTATAAATGTAATCTTTTTGTAGTAGGAAAATGCAAAGAAGATGAAGTTTTTTTTTATTGTGCATATGTTCCAATTAAGTCAATTTTTTTTGATGTATCTAGACTGTAAATTGAGATGAATGAAGTAGTTAGTACTTAAACTTCATATCCAATTTGTACCAAAAAATCGGGAAAATGTAATACTACATGTAAGTACCAAAAAAACTTGAAAAAATTCTACCCAAAAACTGGGGAAATAGTAGTACTTAGATTGCCACAAGTAATTAGAAAAGTTCCAATAAAAGTACACAAATTGAACAAAAAGCTAAAATCCATCAACACAGTAGTAGTATTTTTCATACAAAAAAAGCTAATATCCATCAAGACTAATTGTTTTCTGCCTCAAATAGTGTTATGTCAACACTAGGCCAAAAAGACTAATATTGTCAGACAAGTTGTCAGACAAGTTTAAGTTATAACATCTAAACATATTGACATTTTTTTTTAGGAAGCACCTGCACCAATCTTTTTACCAGACAAGTCCAAGATTTTTTTTCCACCATGAACCACTATGGTCTTATCCTTCATTGGGCCAGCAACACTTTGTTGGGATAATTGAACATCCTCTTCAGTCATTGTGGGAGACACTCTCAGTTTTACCTTACTCAGGCCTTATGTCCTCTTCCTCCTCCGAGCAACATAGTCCCTGCCAATATTTGCAATCTCATCTATAGTTAGTGTGTTTTTTGTAACTATACTCTGCATACTTGGATTGCTAATTTTCAGTTTCTTGAATATGGAATAGGTGGGAGAATGTTATGCATTATCTAGAATTGCAAACATATTGGTATATATCAACAATTAATAACAACACTCAGCTATAAGAGTAGATCAACAATTAATAACAACACTCAGCTATAAGAGTAGATCACAATTACCAGATTCTCATCTGCATTAATATGAGAATCATTAACTAGATCAACAATGGGATCCTCAACATCAGCACCCTGTGAAGTTTGGCCTACTTCCTGAAATTATAGACAATTTTATTCAAAAACTTGAACATCACTGACAATATTTTAGTCAATGTAGCTATATAGATAACTTACCTCAAAAGCCCTCTTCTTCAATCTTTTCAGCTTTTCCTTAGCACTTGGTGGGAGGTTTGGGCAACACAAAACATTGTGCCCAGGTTGACCACAATGGCCACAATGTATTGTCTTTTGAAATCTTCCCAATTTTCTTATTATTGGACCATTCTTTTGGATTTTCTCTTGATTGACACCTCATGAACACCTCTCATCCTGAGCGTTGCTGGTCTACCTGGTTTTCTTCCAAAGTTAGGTAGTAGGGAGGTATGAAAATTGTTGTACCCCATAATTGATGGCTGCTTATAGGCATGATGATTTCAGCATACATTTTCTTGTATGTACTAACATTGTAGTGCTGTGCAACATAATCCATCTCATCAAGTTTGTCATTGAAAATTGCACTAAGACTGTGCTTGCATGAAATTCTAGTTAGCCGCCACTTCCTGCAGCTACATGTTCTGGCATCCAAATCAACAACATATTGTGTACCATTGTTTTTCAGAGTATCTTGGTATGTTTTTCATTCATCTAAGACTCGATTTCATTTTTTAAAATGGTCGCAATATGCATGTGTGAACTTTTACGGTGTTGAGTATGAGATGAGTGTATTAAATTTTCTAGAAAAAAAGAATTTGAAAAAATGGCCTTTCTTACAACGACTAGGATTAGTTTTTTTTCCAGATTTAGTTAGTCTATAATACAACTTGTTTAGTTGTGTAGTACACCAAAAAAATCAATGACCATTTATCCCTTCGCCTCATTATTTCTAAAAATTGCATCCTTTCACGACTAACCGTAGAAACTTACTATAAGTTGAGTGTTTTATGATCTTTCTAACTTATAAAATTATTCATATAAACGTAAAATTAGTGATAAACATTATGGATGTTCGACTACTCTCTATCATTCTACTTTAACATACTAATTTTGTGTATATTATGATTTGATAACCAATATCTTAGTATGTTTTTCATTCATCTAAATGTCTTTCTACATGATTTTGTATACTGCATGTGCTGTGAAGTTTAGGAGTTTCCTCCTATAGGTTAGTGTTTTGGTGGGGTAATGTGTTGAATCATGTTGAGCAGGGATTCTTTGGTGGTAGGTTGGGAAGGGTGTTCACAAAAGATATAACTATAATTTACATCTGCTATTTTTATTGAAGTTTAAAGTTTTAGCTAGGGCAGGTAATGGGGACAAATAATTCTATTAAACTTGAAGTAATAGGGACATTGTATTAACAAATTTCTTATTGAAAAATATTAACTAGAATTTGTAATACAGCTTGTAAAATCCAAATTATTTTCAACAACGGAGGTACATATATATATTGTTGCAGCAAGATAATTCCAGTTCAATGACAAAAATGAATGTAGTCGGTGGATGGAGCTGACTTATAAATATGTGGAAAGACTTGAAGAAAGGCGAGGATATCCATCAACATATATATGTGTACTTGGAGAATTTGAATAAATTAGAAGAGAAAAGATATTCTACTGAGGATGTAGATAATTTATATGCAGATTTGATTGGAGAACTAGCGAGATGTATATTGGCATATTTTGCATTTCACTGGTCGTACGCAGAATCGATGAAAATCCAGGTTAATATTATTTAATCATTTTTCATTACATTTAATTATTTAATTGTGCATATATAATAAGATATTAATTCTAATTATAAAATTAAAGTAAGTAATTATTAGTTTATGGAGTCTGTTGAAAATTTAAATTTATGTCTAAAGTAAAAATATTATTTCTTACAGGTAATATGAGGTGATTCGGAACCGCCAAAGATCAAGGATGGTCTCTTGACTGGCTCAAGGTGGGTAGCTATTGAATTTTTTAGTGTAATTGATTTGTATTTAAAGAATATTCTTTAGTGTATTTGATGTGTATTATAATTCTTTGATTTGTACTTTTCTTTTGTTGTTTTAGGGAGGTAACATTCAAGAACAAAATCAAAGATTTGAGAGTAATAAGAATGTTGTCTACACTGGTGGAAGAGATGCGAGTTCTAGGTTATCTCTCAAACAAGAAGTTAATAACACTCATGTGACAAAGGCATTGGATAAAGGGGAAAGAAGTCCGGTCCTCCTCCTTATGGGAGGTGGAATGGGAGGGAGTACGAGCCTATCAGAGAAGGAATCAGGAAAGAGTTAGTATAATTTTCTGTTTTGGGCCTTGTTTTTTTTTTTTTTTTTATACTGTGTTTTTTGCTTGCTTATGGAGTTTTGTATTGGGTAATATTTTGTATAGATATTGGGTCAAAGAGTTATTGGGTTTGAGTTTATTTTGGTTGTTAGTGGGTTGGGCTTGGGTGGCCAGATGCTTAATTTCCAAGCCGGTTTTGGCATTTTGGGTGTGTCTTTGTGCTAGCCTGCCTGAAGGAAATTATAGGATCTGGGTGGGCCTTTTTGGTTGGACTTTGCTTATGGTCTACATTAATTTTCCTTTATAAATATTTGGGCTTTTATATGAATGAATGAGGTGGGAGTCACTTAATATCCTTTCGTAACTTACGTAAATTCCAAGAAAGGTAGAACATTTCTTGAAGTTAAGTTTATGTTTATTTTCCTAAAATTTCTTCACAAACCTTAACAAGAGTAGGATACCTTCGCCAGAATCATTTTTGTTTTTTCAACATTTATGTTTTTTGTTTTTTGGTAGACCGTTTTTGTCCGATGTAGCAGAACCCGTGCTTATCGAGGCTGATGCGTTCAAAGAGAATGATCCTATGTATCAACTTGTGAGGAAGCAAGGGAATCTTGGGGATATGCTTGTAGTTTCACAAGATGTAAAAAATTAAATAATATGGCCCTACAATAGAATTTTCTAGAAATGTTATTAGAGTAGGTATATTTTCTTACTTTATTATTTAGTTATAGTAGTCAAGTTTTATACTATATTAGGAAATTTTTTTGTTACTCAGGTAGGACAGTAGTCAAGTTTTATAGTATATTAGAAAATTTTTCTTATTACTCACGTAGGACAAAGTCCACTTAGAAAATAGGATGAAACATTTCTTGAAGTTAAGTTCATGTTTATTTTCCTAAAATTTCTTCACAAATCTTAACAAGAGTAGGATACCTTTGCAGGAATCATTTTTGTTTTTTCAACATTTTTGTTTTTTGTTTTTTGGCTGACCATTTTGGTCCGGTGTAGCAGAGCCCGTGCTTATCGAGGCCGATGCATTCAAGGAGAATGATCCTATGTATCAACTTGTGAAGAAGCAAGGGAATCCTTGGGATATGCTTGCAGTTTCTCAAGAAGTAAAAAATTAAATAATATGGCCCTACAATAGAATTTTCGAGAAATGTTATTAAGCGTAGGTATATTTTCTCACTTTATCGTTTAGTCTTAGTAGTCAAGTTTTATAGTATATTAGGAATTTTTTTTGTTACTCAGGTAGGACAGTAGTCAAGTTTTATAGTATATTAGGAAATTTTTTTTATTACTCACGTAGGACAAAGTCTACTTAGAAAATAGGATGAAACATTTCTTGAAGTTAAGTTTATGTTTATTTTCCTAAAATTTCTTCACAAACCTTAACAAGAGTAGGATACCTTCACCGAAATCATTTTTGTTTTTTCAACATTTATGTTTTTTGTTTTTTGGCAGACCATTTTGGTCCGGTGTAGCAGAGCCCGTGCTTATCGAGGCTGATGCGTTCAAGGAGAATAATCCTATGTATCAACTTGTGAAGAAGCAAGGGAATCCTGGGGATACGCTTGTAGTTTCGCAAGAAGTAAAAAATTAAATAATATGACCCTACAATAGAATTTTTTAGAAATGTCCTGTGGCTCATCTTCCAGTTTCCCGAGAAGTAAGTTGCATTTCTTTGAAAAATTAAATAATATCGCCTTACAATAGAATTTTCTAGAAATGTTATTAAGAGTTTTATTATTTATTTAGTCTTAGTAGTCATTTCTAATCCAATGAGATTGAATTATGAAAATATAAAAATAGCTATTAATTTAAGTACTAACACTTAACATATTTTTAAATCAAGTGCACGAAATCTCTACGAAGCCTGCATCACAGACACTAGTCATTGCCCTCAATGAGGGCCGTGATATCATCATGGATGGCACGCTGGCTTCGGAGCCCTTTGTCACCCAGATGATTGATATGGCTCAAGACGTCTATAACCATTTGTATACGTTGGGGCCGTGGTACGATGCAGAGGAAGGTACCACTAAAGAGGAGTTGTATTTTGTAAGGACGAACGACAAGGGCGAGTGGAGCCCAAAAGACCTTATAGAATTGGGCTGGTAGGGGTCGTATGTAATCCCTACTTCTCAGTCGTCAGAGGAAGGTGTGCTATGAATCATTTTGCCAAATGCATTTATAAAAAAACTCTTCTCTAAGAACTTATACTCCTTGTTAACTAATGATCTGGGATTGTGCAGGAGAGCTATAGTAACGCGGAGGGGTGTTGGAGTGCAGCAGCAACTCAATTCCCATAAGAGGTTTGCAGCGCACTTTGAAGCATATTCTAAAGTTGTTGATCACGCGAGACTCTATTCGAGGTCCTCCCAAGGTAATAAAAATATTAATTAAAAATCAATTTTTTTTATTATTAATTTCTTCTGTAAATTTAACATAAAAATTTGCATGTAGTTAATAGCTTGCAAAGATGGGGAATCCAATCTCCTGATGGATCAACATGTGAAGGAATACTTAGAAAAGTTGAGCAATCTGAATGAAAAAGCCGAGTCCGCTTATGAGCTCTACACGGACATCGACTCGCTGATTTGGAAAGATATAGTGAAGTTCCCCACGTGTGGAGATATTCAAGAGCATCTGAAAGTGGCCATCGCAGAAATCGAGAGGCACCTTGCTGCCTAAATATAAGAGAACTATCTTCCACTTGTTTTGTCTGTTGCTATTGGAACCATAAAGAACAATTTTTCACTTGTTTTGTGTTTTTTCTTAGGTCTGTAGTGTCGTCCTTTGTCATGCCAATTCCATTACTGTCTCAAAGAACACGACATCTTTTTCCTCCTGTGCAAACATCATTATATATCAAGCATTTCTTGAACATCCTAATTTCATCCCACACGTCCTTGTTGAAGATTCATGATGTTAAAGTGAAAAAAACATAAATGACATGACATCAACAAACTGCTTCAGGATGTTAGAAGCTTCATATGTTTGAAACTTTTTCATAGGAAAATAACAGCTATGAGGCTACCCTACTGTCCAAAAAAATTATTGTGCCACATTTGTGATAAGACAATTAGAAAAAATAACAAAAAACACTGCCGACATAAATTATGTTGTACCAAGACTTGGTATTAAGATTTAGGGTAAATTACAGATCTCTCAATCCTTTGCCCCTTGGGGCGGATTGCCCCCTATACTTTGATTTTGGGCGATTTCCTCCCTAACCTTTCATAATTGTTACACTTTTCCCATTTACAACGTTTCCGGCGGCATCTTTTTGAAATATTCCATTCATGAAAGAACACGTATTACAGATCCTCCCATCCCCTGGTCTTTTGGCCATAGGGGAGGATTGGTCCCTATACTTTGATTTTAGGCGAAAACATCGGAGATTAATGGTTTCGTATTCGTGTGGTTTAAATCGTAGAGTTGCGTCGCCACCACAGATGTGGTATGGGTTGGAATCCACCACCACAGAGGCGTTGTTCGGGGTTCCGCCACTAATCGTAAATCAATTGGAAATAAATGAGTTTTCAAGATAAAACATAAAGCGGATGAGTCTATTGATAAATTTAAAGCCTGACTGGTGGTGAAAGGTTTTACCCAAATTGAGGGTATAGACTATGAAGAGACTTTTTTTTCCTGTGGTGAGACTTGTTTCTATTCGCCTACTCCTAGCCCTGGTTGGTCTGGTGAGCCGTTATCAAAGTAACCCATGACCTGCTCATTGGCAAGTGGTCAAGAGAATCATGTGATACCTTCGCGGTACCAGTAACTTAGTCCTTTGCTATCAGGGTGGGGACTTAAGACTGTAGTGGTATTCAGATGCTGATTGGGGAGGTAATGTAGATGAATCTAAGTCCACCTCCGGATACGTTTTCATCCTTGGTGGATAAGCCGTATCGTGGTACAGTATGAAGCAAGACTGCATAGCCTTATCAACCATGGAAGCAGAGTTTGTTGCATGTTGTCTTGTCACGCAAGAGGTGATTTGGCTAAAAGAGTTTCTAAAGGACCTCAACCTCACCTTGGGGCTTGATGAACCTAAAGAAATAAAATGTGACAATACGGCTTCCATCCAATTTTGTAAAGATCCGAAATTCCATCGAAAGACCAAGCATATCAAGAGGCGTTATCATTTTGTACGAGACGTCATAGAGAAGAATGAGGTTGTCTTCAAGTATATATCTACTAATAAAATGATTGTTGATCCATTAACTAAACCTATTGATAGGGATGCTTTCAAAGCTTATATGTTAAGCCTAGGATTACGAAGGATTTAGTGTGTTGGTTCAATTTTATTATATACTGGATATTTCGTTTATATTGAACATTATTGAAATAAAATCGTTATTTATTTATCAATGCTTTTGTGTATACAATTACTTTATTAGGCACATAGAATTGTCACGAGGCATTTGATTCATTTTGTCACACGAAGAATCGCCCTAATGCATAAGTCGCGATTAGGATAAGACTAAACCATGTTAACACTAGGTATGTGTAACATTTGATTATTATCTTACTTGCGTTGTCAACGATAATAATAATAAACTTAGTAGTCGTCTTAGTAAGTCTAAGATGAGACTCCAAATGAGTCGAATATGAAATTTCGATTTTTCATATTAAAGCCTTAAAGCCGAATTCAGAACGGTAGATGAACACTAAGTGTGTTTCATTTAGAGGTTCAAGTTAGATTTTTTTAAGTAAAAATCTAGACTAAGAATTCGCATGACATAGATACGTGACATGCTTACCTTAGTGGGAGTTATGCCATGACACACATATCATACTGTGTGTGCTCTTTGACGACCGTTACAAAGAGTGACAATCGATTCCCTTCGTTTGTCACTCTGTGACCTTGCGGACTTGTGTGTCCACATGACTGATACTTTTCGACCTAGAACCATGACTAGAAGTCGAAGTTCGATAATGCTACTTTATTGCGTTTTCCAAGGATTAAGATATATACAGTCCAGCGGAGCACAATAGGAAAGCAGTCCAGCTAAGATGTATTATCGTGGTGTTTAGGGAACAATCATTTGTCTTCACCATATTAGCCTGTTGGGAAAAGTGCCCTTAAAGCAGATGTTTGCTTTACTAATTCCTTGTAAAGTCACAAACAGTCTTTGAATAATAAACGAGATGATTTTGTTTATAGACAATCACTTCTTTATGTGCTTATTTATGTCTATTTGGGTTGACTGTGTTTTGCATGTATTGAACTCCCCTAATCCGATAAGGCCGTTAAGAACTTAGGCGTTGTGGGAACGACACATGAAACAAGTTCTTAACTCCATAGGCGAGGATTAGAAACTTCTCCAAGTAAATGAGTCCGACAGACAGTGGGCGTGTCGACCTTGACTCTGCTGAGACTTACTTATGTGATTGTGTCCTTTCGAAGGATCACTCAGTTTCATGGAGTGATAAGTGCATACGTTGATGCATTCATAATACATAAGGGTGATTGTTACAAGAACTTCATCACTGAGATGCCCCGCGTGAGAACATTCCTAAATGGGAAAGGAAGTTTCCTAAAACTTCCAGATTAGAAAATATCTCACAGGTCAATGTGATTCATTAATCCTTAGACTTGAGATTCTGTAATGTCTCATATGAGCTAACTTTGTAATCTTTGATATAGGCTCAAAAGGGTGTCGGCATACTGACACCTGAACTACGACCTATGTTGGGATTACACAAGTGACATATGTAAAATTAGTAGAATCAATAAAGGACCTACACTTGTTACAAGAACAAGAATGATCTCTTACTGATTGAGTTGTTCGTAGTCCATTAGACATTAAACCCTTGGCCAAGGTGGATAAAGATCAAGACATCTAGAAAATGGGGTTTTCTAGGATTGAGATCGAAATAGATATGAAACGAACTTAACTTTAAAGATCAAGAATACTTGGGCTCTGAGAATATTCCCATGTCTTAGTTCTTGATTGAGAGATGGAGTTGTAGGAGGATCGTATTTCACTGATTGTCATTGACTGAAAGGTTCTTCGATTCATTTCGTTATTCGGAGGGGTCACACACCTATTGCTAGATTACGGTAGTGTGATCCATGAAGTGATTAATTAATTAGGGAATTAATTAATTGTTGTCACTGCTAATCGAATAATGAACCTAAAGGGTCACACACAAATGCCAGAACACGAGGGTTATGGTAGGATGTTAATATGATTAACGAAGGATCAAATTGTTGATCGGAAATAGGGGCTGAACACGTGGGCATTGCCACGTGTCCAAGACACGTGACTGCCACGTGTCACGCACACGTGGCACGTACGTGGCTCCTAATACGTGTAATTATATTACACGTGAATTCTTTTCTAGAATTAATTAATTAAATTGTAATTAATTAATTTTAATCTTTTAATTAATTATTAAATTAATTGTTAAGACTAATCTCAAATAAAATTAACCCAATAAATAATTAATTAGGAATTGATTGATTTATTGAATATTGACTTTTAACTTTAGGAAAGTTGAAAAGTCCAACTTCCTATTGTAGGAAAGAGAAGGTTATTCTTGCAAGACTTGGAGAACAAGTTGGGAACTTATTTTCTCCAATTAAATATTAAATTAGTTAATTAGTGAGCAAGAAAACAAAGTCCACTAGGTTTGGGAACCCTAGAGATTTTCGAACCAACCTAGTATAAATACTAGGGGTGGTGCTTCTCTTATTCTTTAGACCAACACTCACGAAGTGCTAAGTTTTTGAGAAAAATCCAAAAGAAAAGTTTTCAAAGCAAATTATCCTAGCCATTAACACAAGTTATAGAACTAGCATTCTCACTTGCTTGATCGTATTCTAGGTCTGGTATGGATACGCTTTGGAGGCCTTCTACTTTGGAGTCTAATTCGAAAGACCGTTCGAGGGACTTTCCGCTTGAAGGGTGTTTGTTAGGCGGTAACAACATCACAAGAACACTTCAATTAACATGAGTTTCTTGTTACACCCAACGTTACAGTACGAAAATTGCAAGACAATGATTAAACTTTTGGAAAAATTTTAACTTCCGCTGCGCACTCTTTCGTGTTTTCCAACATAACTCGGGTGACTATATGCGTTATAGTCATATAATATCGATATAGCATAAAGGGACATTGTATGCTATTGGTGATGACTAAATATAACATTATTTGTTACCTTTTGGTTGCACACTCCATTTCTTGTATGAAACATAGGAGAGATATTTTCATAAAATTATTTTGTATAATTAAGTGTCTTATGTGGCCGAGTGGGAGTTGTAGTTAAGAAGTGGGGTCCGGCCACATTCCTAAAGCTTAGGGAGCAGTTTTCGTAACTGCTGTGGCACTCCCCAATAGAATAGGAATGGGTTTACGTAACCTTATTCTATTATATATATATATAAGACTTATCTGTGAAATAAGTCTGACACGATACACAACACAAAATACAAAATACTCTCATAGAAAATTCTCTACGAAGTCCATCATCCGTAAACTGAAGATTTGGGGCGTGAAAACATCGGTGACTCTAATAGCCACCTAAAGAGAAGATTACGGTCGAGATAACAGTGGGCTTAAGGCAACAATCAATTCGCTTCCGTAAAAGGTTAGTCTGTATATGTATACCTATAGTATTAATGAACTTGAAGGCTACAAAAATGAACAGGAAAATACATACACATCCTTAATTAACTAAAGAAGATTGATTAACACGATGTAAAAACTACAAATAAATTAACCGTGTCTAAGCATGGGGAAAAGGTTGCATTCAACTCAACTCATATGGATAAATCCAAAATGGAAAGATAATATTAAAAAGTCTAGTAGAATGCTCCATAACAAATTTGAAGTGATTCTTAAGGTACTACTATAATAGTGTATAGGTCCTAGTCAAAGTAGAGTAGTAGACCTTGTAACTGTTAATTTTTGTTGGAGGGGTGCTAATCAAGATTTTCAAGCACACAAGACATAATGGAGCGAGATGTCAAATGTAGATTCAAGATTCCTATAGCTATTGTAGTTTTCTGGGGATCAACGACGGATAAAAAACGCATTCATTGGAGCAATTGAAATAATATTTGTTATCAACGGTAGAAGGAGGAATTGGAATACCAAAATTGGAAGATATAGTTAAAGCATTTAGCTTTAAACTATGGTGGAAATTGCGCACTCAAGCCATATTATGGACAAGATTCATGAGGAGTAGATAAGGGAAGGGGAAGCATCTCGTGAGTGCTGGATGTTCCAATCGTAGTTCATGGACTTGGCGTAGGCTATGCATTCTTAGGAATCAAGCGGAACCGCTAATATCGTGGATACTAGGACCTGGGGAAGTTTCATTTTGGGAGCACCAGTGGCTTTATTAATACTCGCAAACCTCTATAATTGGCATAGAAAGAAATGAAACGCAGGTAAGGGATTACCGAGTCAATTGAGGTTGGGAACATGATCGACTGATAGAGGAAGTGGGAATGCCTATCACAGAGGCCATCCTTCATACGCCAATCTCAGATGCTGGTGAAGATGTGGCAATATGGAGTTTGAGCCCGACCGGAATCTTCTCATTGAAATCTGTTAGATAAGGAAGTTTTGACTTCCGGGTTGTAATTGCTAATTAGTAGCATTAGGGCCTGATTTGTAGGGATTTGGGTTGTCTGTTTTCTTTAAGATCTAAACTCTTGTACTTTGTTTTCTTACGAATTACAAACAACCATGAATACAACAACAAACACTTCTTCCAAGTACCATGTTTTAACATGGTATCAGAGCAGTGCTGAAATCCTAGAGACTCAACCTAACATCATCGTCCCATACCAATCCTGAGCTCTAATTGGCCTAGAACCGGTCAACACCTACAAATCGAACACAACATGTCAACCCCAACCAATAAGCAACCAAGAACTCTCAACACAGCTTGCAGATTTGCTACGTACCAATCCCCAATCAACCATGCTTAATTCGGATAATTTGTCAATCGGAATCAAATTAAACAGTGATAATTATCCAATTTGGGCCAGGTTAATGAAGATGACGATCGATGAAAAAGGGTGTCGTTCGCACATAACCGGCAACCCACCGGCCCCAGACGAATCTAACCCGAAGTATGATCAATGGGGGCAGATTGATCAACAAGTGTTTACCTGGATAATATAGAACATGAAAATCAACCTCAACAACAACATTCTCCAATATCCAACCATAAAGGCACTGTGGGATGGACTCACCACTACCCACGGTAGCGGCGGAGACCCGTTGTAGCTCTTCGATTTACATCGGAGGACCAACACTCAAAGCCAAGGGCATTATAGCTTGGGGGAATTTTGGAACAAACTCCAAGCCATATGGATAGCTATCGATCAACGATGTACAACCGATTCCAATGAAGTGTCTAGTAGACATAAAGATATTTAATCAGATTACTCAAGAATAGAGACTATACCAATTCCTCACTGGATTCGATGAGAGGTATGACACAATTCGGAACGATCTGTTGACACAAGAAATCAAACACTCGGTAGAAGCGTATGCCACCATCCGGAGAGAGGCCGCTCGCCTCCAAATCTTGAAGGCGGCGATCGGCGGCGGAGATAGCCCTAACACCCAAGGAATCAGATCAAGACTGATTGCAAAGAAAGAGAAAGGGGGACATAATATCGCGCACTCAGAGGGCTCCATACGCCTTGACGGCGTCGGCCGCCGTTCATCACCAGGCGAGGACTCGTCATTGATGGTGTGCGACCACTGTGGGAAGCCAAAGCACACAACAGAAGAGTGCTTCGAGATAGTGGGCTATCCGGAGTGGTGGGTAGGCCACCGGAAAACCAGCGCCGGTGGTACAAAAGGGGAAAACCAGTGAACCAACGCCAACGCCGTGATTTCAGACGGAGGGTCTCGATCGGAGGCCGCCGCTGTAGGTGTCATCGATGGAGAACCCGGTACAGTAGCGATGGGTATCCGCCAGGTGAGCATCGCCACGGGCGGCAATGACAGACAGAAAGAGAGAGGAGGCGGCCAAGGTAACGGGTTTGGGGGTAATGGCCCAAACCCTAATTTCAGTTTTTATATGAGGGATTCTGCTTTTGATAAATTACACCATGAACCCTAGGACTGTATAAATTCAGAAAATGGCCCATCACTCTAAAACCATTTTCACAAAATAAACAAAAATATCATAAACAAAAGGTTGTTTTGGGCATCGACATCTCGGGCATCCTTCACTTGGGTTTATGAGAATGTTGTTTCCTACACTCTTTCAGAATGATTAGTCTTTGAATTTATCTTCTCAGACTTGTCTTGCTACTAAGAGTCATATGACTTCTTTTAAACCCAGTAATACTCGGATTCAGTCTATGTTTTTTTTGGCGCACTCAGATGTTTGGGGACCAGCCCCTGTTACAAATCAAAACCAATTTCGGTACTTTGTGTTATTTATTGACGATTATTCTCGCATGACCTGGATGTATTTTCTTCGTCACAAATCTGAAGTGTATATATATATATATATATATATAAATCGGGTCAATACGATCGTGAGGTTATTATCGAGGCTCCCTCCTCATATATAGCAACTGAAACCACTAAATACATGGCATGGGAAACAACCCACATATCAGAGAGCGAGTTACAATAGAAATATCCTACAAAAGATAAACAAATATGACAACTGCTTGGGCATTAATATAAACACAATGCCAATGAATCTTAAAATGAAGATCTGAATCAGGTCTTCCAGTAATTAATAGACGATCCCTCTTGGCTAGCAACTTCAACGGATCACGTACTGGCTTACAAAGGCGCCCAGACATCCGGCATATACATGTGTTTGTATAGCAACATGTTTGCAGCACATGAACGCAGACCAATGGAAGGCGTCCTTAGGATCCTTGCAGCTAGTATTGCCAATCTTTTGAATGTCAATTAGAGAATTAGCTGCGCATTTCTGAATGTTCAGTTGCATGGTAAAATAGTAAGAACTGATCTTCCAACGAATGAAGGTTACGGACAATTTGTACAAACTTTCCGTCAATAACTTTAAAGTTACAAGCTGGCAGCGTCTGCAAGGCTACTTCCTCCAAGTTTCTGAACATAAAAATCTGCAACCAAAGATAACCTTTCGACGAAACTTCCCGCTGATCAGCTATAAAATATATATCAACAATATTGCACGACAACATTAAAAGTTATGTAATGAATCTGACATAGCATATATAAATTTGGTATAACAATAAAAAATATTCTTAATTATTTTCATAATTCCGATATTGTATTTACGTGTGCAAAAGACACAATATTCTTAATTATTTTCATGAGTTCGATATTGTTTTTTTATGTGTTCAATATTTGTATTCTTAATGCGTGACTATTCGTAAAGGAGGTAAAATGAAATCGATTTAATCAATTAAAATATAATTATTTATTTCATAATTAGTAATTAAAAGCACAATATTTTTCCTTTTACTCCTTTAATTACAATATCTTATAGAAAAAGTAAATGATCAGGATTTTTCTAAAAATTATATATCCCTAAAAGAATATATATCCAAAACTTCCAAGCACATTAATTAAGTTTAGAATCAGTGATAAATTTGACAACTGAGCAATAGCTAAATAAAAGTACTTTTATTAACATAAAATAATCATGAATTAAAATAAATAGGGCGAATTACATACAGGTCCCTCAGGTATAGCCTAATTACACAGCGGTCCACATATCTTTGGATTTTACATACAGGTCCCTAAGGTTTGATTCCGTTAGAGGTCCCTAGGTTCCATTAGGGTTCCGTTAGAATTTTGACCAAAATGACCAAAATGCCCCCAAGGACTGGATTGTAATTAGGCCAAACTTCAGGGACCCGTATGTAATTATGTTTAAATTATATTAAAAAATTAGTATTTATAATTAAATATATATGTAATTATGCATATTTTATATAAATTAATTTGTATTTTATAATTAATAAACAATATTAGTATTAATTAAAAGTATTTATTAAAAGTATTAACTTTAAATATTTTAAATTTTAGAACTTGTGATCTCTAATTGTATGTGTATGCATTTTGAAAACAATTTATATTTAAATTAATTAAAAGTATTGATATAATATTAGTATATTTTTTTTTCAAAAAAAATATAATATTAGTATTATTAGTATTTAATAAATAATCATAGAGATAATATTAATAAGATGAACATTTAATGACTAGTTGAAGTGTTTCTGTAATAATTAACAATGTTAGTATAAATTAAAATTAAGAATTAATAATAATTTATATTTAATGATTAATTAAAAATATTTATATAATATTAGCAAGATTAGTATTTACTAAATCAATAAAAATTAGTAATTATATATATTAATTATAAATACTAATTTTTAATATAATTTAAACATAATTACATACGGGTCCCTGAGATTTGGCCTAATTACAATCCAGTCCTTGGGGGTTGGGGGCATTTTGGTCAAAATTCTAACGGAACCCTAGGGACCTCTAACGGAATCAAACCTTAGGGACTGTCATGTAAAATTCAAAGTTATGTGGACCGCTGTGTAATTAGGCCATACCTGAGGGACCCGTATATAATTCGCCCAAATAAATATATAACGTGGACAATAAAAAGTTTGAATATGGGGCTGAAATGTCTAACTAGCAATTAGCAATTAATATCCACATCATCTTCTCATCCTCCATATGTTGGCCATGCCTTGCCAAGCTGTCTGAAAGCACAATTCCCCCCTCTGTTTCCTAGCAAACCCAATGATCCAACGGCCTCTTTCGTCTCTAATCACCCCTCCTGCCGATGCCGTACCCTTCGAGCCAAATGAGCTTCCATCCGTATTCAACTTGACCCAACCCGGCGTGGGTCTGATCCAAGATATATATAATAGGTGCATGGGACGAGCTTCCGACGCTCCTTAATTATCGCGCTACATGCCTGTCAAGTTGAGAGCCAGAGTTTTCATAGTATGTAAGGTAACGTTGAGCAGTTCGCCTTTGATACTCCCATTATTTTCGGTGTTTCCAGAGCCGCAATGTTGTAAAAACGCAGCCAGTCATGTGCCGCAACCACGTGTTTCCAGACAACTCTAGCAGTAGAGCGATATTTGAATATGTGAATCATGTCTTCTTTCGGGGCATGACACTTGCTGCAACTAGCCTTCCTGCCTTATTCCATTCTGCATTCTGTTATAAAGTTCATTCCTTTCCTGCCTTATTCCATTCATGGATACAATGCATTTAGTTTATTTCTAGCAAAAGTTGGTTTCAAAAGAAAAAAAAAAAGAAAAAAAACTAAAAATAGACACTTATCTCATAAATACTTATTTTTTTTTTGGTTGCAAATAAATACTTAATTTTAGAGTTTGGAAATATCCATAATTTATTAATCCCATTCGGGTCTAAAAATACAACAATCGTGCCAATAACATCCCTGATGAATCACGTAACTCCTAATTAAATGCCTAATTAAACTTAACAGACAGGGATTTCCACGAGATTGAGTGAATAATAAAATGTCCTCTTTATCCCGATCCATCCAAAAAAGAGACTCCTTATTGATTGGGATTATGCCATGAGAGTACATGGCCTGTGAAATATCGCAAGTTTCCAAAATTGTTAACTTGAATTCACGATGATTGGCATCATAGCCATAGATAAAGAGACTTCGCCGTTCTCCTGGATCCGTCATTGGCTTCATAACTATTTGACCGGTGTTGGTGATGCTGACGACGGATAGCAATGGTGGAGTACTAAAATGATGAGTTTGAGCAGTCCATGACGTTGAATCCTGGTTCCACAACCAAAAGCATACATGCATCTTCACAGACCACTCATCAAGATTCAAGACGTAGAAAAGCAAGCGTATCACCACCGAGCACCACAAGATACTAAGAAGGGGTCAACATGTGGCGCCTGTAACCCAAGTTACGCTAACGGAAGCGCTAACTCACTGAACACTTCCTCGTCCAAATCGAATATCAAAACTGTATGCTTCCCAATCCCCTCTCTTATTCTGGCCACAAGGTATATGGATCCTCTGAAGAAAACAGTGCGTTTTTCAATATTATCCCAAAACAGCAGGCTTTCGCCGCAACCTCCTTCGATTATTGTCCACCTATCCGCAGCCAACGAATACATCTCCACTTCATGTGACCAATTGAGTCTTTCGGTAGACGTGAATCTTATCTTTAGTACGCAGTAATCACCACTCCTCTCAGCAAAGCCAAATCCGACGACAGCCGTGTAACCAGACAGCTCGGGGAGTCCTCCTCCTCCAATTCCTTTTAGAATTCCGACCAAAGGGTTCCATATATAGTAGAGGCCGCATGACTGGAACAAGATTAAGCCGTCACAATAGTTAACTACACGCATGAATGGGAACTCGACACACAAGAACCTCAACAGACTCTTTACGGGTAGCCTTGCGAGTATTGAGATCGTGATGTTATCTGTAACGTATTTCCTGTCCGACATATGACCTGTTTTCCTACCTTTTGGGGAGATAACATCTTCTGAATTACCACTCATGGCGACTGTTTTTTGTTCCTCAATATTGGAAGAGGTACTTTCAAAGACATGATTATGCATGTCATGTTTTTGTGTGTTTGTGATAATAAACACGATATCGTTTACTCTTCATGGTAGTGGAAGTTGGATTTCTTCTGAAATCTCAGTTAACTTTGGAGATCAAAGATTTTCGTCCCCAATTCTCATATTTTCATCACTATTTGCCGAAATATTTTATAAAAAAAACATTTTTGTGTTGTCTCTCTTTAGAAAATTCTCTCTCTCCATGAATAAATACGCAGAAAAAGAAATGCAAAAGCTAAATAGAAGGAGAGCCATTGAATTGGAATTAACGGAGAGGAGGAAATTCAGTAATATTTCCTAAAAATTTTGCATAGATGAGTATAATCTTTATCAATATCTATAGGGAACGACAGAGGGGAATCACATTCATTGCTGTTCCGACTCCCATTTGCCGCGGTTACTCTGTAGCTCCTCTGTCGTCCTCTTTCTTCTACCGTTCACCGCCCTCTGGGAATGGCGGCGCCTCCACCGTCCTTCGTCACTTAATCGGAATTCTTTGACCGAGTTTATAGTAGGGTTTCTTCAATTTCATTAATTGCTAGAAGCTTCATCGATTGGACAACCATTTTAAACTTTTAAATTAAATTAGAGACACCGGCATTTAAAAATTAAGTAATTACACGTAATCAAAATTTTTATTTAATTATTTATTTTTTAACTCACACAATCTGAGGTGGGATTCGAACGCAAAACCTTATCTTGAAAAATGAACTCATTAACCACTTGATCAACCCCTATTGGCTAGCCCCTATTTTCATTTAAAAATCACTGACGTCACCAAAATTTTTAGTGAAAACCCGAAAATACCATCCTTTAACTTTGATCTGTTAGAATATATAATTAATATTTAGTTTTATATTATGTAGTATTTAGTTTTATCTAGTTTATAACCGTGTTTTATTCTTATCTAGAATAACTTCTATTGTAAATTGTTATATATATGTATGTAGTTTGTATTTTAGAATTATTGAGAATATAGATTACTTCTTTACAGAATTATTCTCTTTCACTCCTTTTCTCCTGCATATCCATGGAATTTTACATGGTATCAGAGCGAAGGTTTTATTTATATATATTCTCCACTTTTGGAGAGGGTTATGTGATATTCTCCGTATTGGAGAGGATTATGAGAATATTCCCTATGTTGGGCAGAATTATGGATTTATCCTCCGTTTTGGAGAAGATTATGGGATTTCTCCGTTTTGGAGAAGATTATAAGATATTCCTCATATTGGGGAGGATGATGGATTTATCTCGGTGTTGGAGATGATTATGGGATTTGTACTTTCTCCGCTTTTGGAGAGAACTATGGGATATTCCCCAATATTTTGGGGAGGATTTTATTTGAAGAGATTATGGCATTGGCTTTGAAGACTGAACCAATATTTGTGTTTGATGTAAACACAAGTTCTAGAAGATGATGTGAAGATGTATGATGTGAAGATGTAATGGAAAGATGTAACGGAGCAATGGAATACGAGAAAGGATTTTGCAGGATCTAAGAGAAGCACAAAAATAAAATTTCAAAAATCTTGGGATTTTGGATTTTGCAGGAGAAAACTGATCAAGAGATTTTGCAAAAGGCTCCTTTCCACGTTAAATTGTTCAAGTTGGACTTCTTCATTCTTTAGAAGTTCCAACTTGAGGGGGGACTGTTAGAATATATAATTAATATTTAGTTTTATATTATGTAGTATTTAGTTTTATCTAGTTTATAACCGTGTTTTATTCTTATCTAGAATAACTTCTATTGTAAATTGTTATATATATGTACGTAATTTGTATTTTAGAATTATTGAGAATATAGATTACTTCTTTACAGAATTATTCTCTTTCAATCCTTTTCTAATTTTACATCATGAGAATTTTTTTTTTTTTTTCCTATCCATGGTAAATTCACCATGAGTAATCAATCCATGGCAAAGTCTGCCATGAGTAATCAATCCATGACATGTCTGTCATGAGAATTTTCTTATCCATGGCAAAGTTGGCCATGAGAAATCCATCAATGGATTAAATATATGAAAAGAAGGTTCCAGAAGATGTAACTGGACCAATGTTAAATTGTGCATCAAATTTTGCACAATAAAAAAAAAAAGAAGGAAAGGATCAGAAGCCGGAGAGGTGCAAACCAGAAAATTAAAGTTTTCTAGATTTTGTGGAGAAAATCAAGTCGAGTTGGAGAAAATCAAGTTTGTAAACTTTGAAGAAAATCAAGATGAGAGAGTTGGAGAAAATCAAACGAAGAAACAAGAGTTGCAGAAGTTCAAGTTACTTCAAGTTGGATTTCTTCATTCTTCCGGAACTCCAACTTGAGGGGGGAGTATTAGAAATATAACTATTTAGTTTTATCTGATATTTAAAATTTAAATATTTAGTCTTATCTATTTAATAACTTCCATGTTAGATAGGTTATATATATGTAGTTTGTATCTTAGGATTTCATTGAGAATACAGAATATTGAAAATATCGAGATTATACGTGTTCTCTTTCACCCTCTTTTCTCTGCATATCCATTCAAGAATTGATGATATCTATTAATTTCTAAGATGATCAATTTTTTTATTCCATGTTACACTTAGGGTTGATTGTAATTGACTATGCTAATTTGAAGATTAAATATAATATTACAAATTGACTGAATTATGCTAATTGACTCATGTTAATTATGCTAATTTTTTTATTCTCATAATTATGTAAAACTGTACTAAAATAACTATTAGAAAATTTTGTAATTATGCTAATTGACTCATGTTAATTATGAGAAAATAACCATGTTGCACTGAATTATGCTAATTGACTTTTACAAATTGCAATTCACTATATATTTCGTGCATATTTTACTTTGCCAAAACTAAAATTTACTCATGTTGTTTTGATTAAATAAGTCTTATTTTTAATTAATTTATTATCCTAATCTACTTAAATAAGTATATTTTAAAATTGGGAATATTTCATTTTTCGTCCTCTAAAGATGCCCTTGTTCGATTTTGGTCCAGATCTTTTAACATTTATCACTTTGCATCCTTTATATTTTAAAAAATCTCAATTTCAGTCCTTTAGGTAACGGACGTTAATTTTTTAACGGAAAATTAAAAGGCGCGTGTTATTCATGCGCCTTGAATAATGTGAGTGGCGCGTGAGTGACACGCGCCTTATTCCGTCAATTTTTTAAAGGACTGAAATTGAGATTTTTTGAAACATAAAGGATGCAAAGTGATAAATGTTAAAATATCAGGACCAAAATCGAAGAAGGCCTTTTTTAGAGGACGAAAAATGAAATTTTCCCTTTAAAATTTTATTACTTTATAATAAACATTTACCGATAATGAAATCCTGAACTAACTCTAAAATATAAAAACTACAATTTGCATCATGCAGTCAAAGCTGCAAATTGTACTCACTAAATTAAAAAATTATAAATTAACTCAAATCGAATCAAATCTAACAGAAACGATTTAATATTAAAATTTTTATTAATTATGTATATGTCAAAAGGGAAATCCTTATATTTACGTAAAAATTTTAACATATATATCATAAAACAAAAGTTTGTAATTTTAATTTATAATTAATTCTTATTTAATAATTATTAGCAATAAACTTATATCTATATAAAAATAATTTAACTTCTAATTTTGAGTTAATAATTTTTTTTCATGAAGCTAAGTAAATAATAAAATCATCATAATTAATTATATTTTTAATTGATATTTAATTATAATTAATTAATTTTTACTTTTTATCTTAATATTAATATTAAAGCAAATATTTAATTCATATTAATAAATTATAGTTGAAAATAACAGTTGGAAATTTTTATTAAAAATAGTACACTTAACCTCCATAGTAGTATAATTAGTTACGGTTAATCCTCATGGACAACGTGAGAATAAAAAAATTGACCAAAGTCAACAAAGGGCATTTTGGAGTTTCATTAAAAAATTTGCTGAAGTTAGCAGTTTTAAACGAAAATGGGATTAAGTATAATTATTTATTTTCTGAAGAGTAGTTTTTGTAATTTAATCTAAAAATTTTGGTGAATTATGATTATCCTATTTAGTATGGGGGTTAGGTGTAATTAACCCAATATACTAATAAACAACCCTATATATATATATATATATATATACTATTATCTATACTATTATATTAAGTGTTGGACTCTAAAATTATTTTCTTTTTCTATTTTTTTAATCATCTTCTTGACGTGTTATTGTCTCTTAACCTTTTCTTTTTTCTCTCACCTTATTCCATTTTTTTTATTATATATCTTTCTTCTTTTTTCATATTTTTCTAATTTCAATTTTTTATTGTCTTTGAAAATTTTAATTAAATTAAAAATAATATAAAATAGATATTAATATAAAATTTTTAATTTAATACATATTTAAATGATAATAATTTTATTATTTACACACGCATAGAGTGGGCTTGAATTACTAGTTATTATTATATTAAGCGAGAGGGGCAGATAAAAACCATGTGTCTTGGACTCTTTACTTTTCTACTCTTCCACTATTCAATTTTTTCTTTTCTGCCATTGTTTTGTCTTTAAAACTTTTTACTTATTTATTTTACTATTCCACGTATTATCTCTAAACTTTTTTTTCTCTCATATCTCTATAACTTTTTTTCTTTTAATAATTTTTATATATTCTTATTATCTTTTTTTTTTTCCTAATATGATATTATCAAATTTATTTATTATAATTTAGTATTTTTTGTAATTTTTATTAATATAAAATTTTTAATTTTAGTCTATTTTAATAATAATATTTTATTTTTTGGCGCACACATCGAGTGTGCGTAATTACTAGTATATACTAATAGTTGAGCACACTCAATCTCTATACGGAAAAATTATTATTATTATTATTATTATTATTTAATTAAATATTAAAATTAAATCCTTTATATTAATGTAATTTTATAGTAGGGTTTTTTTTAAAATACAAGCACACCCACTTCGAACCCAGGATCTTGTAGAGAATGAACCCATTAAACTTCCGTTGGTTAATTTTATAGTAGAGTTTAAGAGCTCATTTACTTTTCTAGTTGGCTAACCATTGCCAATGGATTGTTTATGATTTTTTTCTTGGTTATATAAACCTGTGCCTCTTTACTTTGATTGGAAAATATTGCTCTTAAATACACTAGATTGTTGGACTCTTTACATTGTTGGTTTTTAAACAAGATTAAAGATATACATTTATAATTTTGTCCCCGCATTGGGAACTGAACAATTTTGTCATGTATTCGCAAGTATGTAATTTTTTTTTGAAAAACAAGGATAAAGTTGTCAATTCGTCTTATCCAATTCAACTAGTTTATTTAGCCACAATTTTTTTAATGGGTATATAACCCATCATTTCCCATTGTTAACCTGGGGCTCCGGTTTTAGGCTCTAATAATTAAATAGTGAAGTAAAAGGCTGGTAAACCCCTGAAGTATAACCAACCCGCTATTTTCCAGTGAAGTAAAGGAGCTCTAATACATCTATTGGATTTATTACAATTAAATGAATAAATAAAATAAAATACTGCTATATTAGTAGAAAAATAGTTCAAATAATATAAAACTAAAAGTATGAGAGTATAGGAGAATAAAAACAAAATTAAATTGAGTATCATCGCTAAACAAGATCAGATAAAAGATAGAGTAAAATTTTTTTTGCCATCCGTATTTTGCCCATTTTTACAGTTTACCATCTCGGACAACTTTCATTACAAATCGCCATCTAAACTTTATGTTTTTTACAAACAGCCTTCTTCGATGGGTTTTTAGTGGTTTTGGTGCCTGAAAAAAACTCACGTGAAACTTTCGTTGCATTTTGCCATCTCAATTTTGCGATTTTTACAAACAACCTTCTCCAATAAAAATTTAGGGATTTCGGTTGCCTGAAAACAATTTACATGAGTTTCACATGTCTTTATTAAGGGCAAATTTATCTTTTTAGAATGATCCTCTTCACCTAAAATAATTAGGATTTTTAATTATATTTTCAATTATACCAATATTAATTACGTATGAACAATTATTATTACATTAAGAAAATAAAAGTATAATTATCAATGAGATATGTTTCTAATATAGAAATTTTAACTTTTATAAATAATACTCTAATTTAAAATATGAGTACTTTAAATTTTACTAACGATACTCATTGTACTTTTCTTTTTCTTTATTTTTCCTTCTCGTACTTTAATTTTAAACCGAGTACTTTAACTTTTTATAAATAAGGATACTTTATTTTATAATTTGGATACTTTATAGTTTCTAAATAATACTCCAAAATATAAATCAAAAATTAATTTTTATCCCAAAATCCACCTACACACAAAAAAAAAGAAGAAAGTATTGATTTTTACATATTAAGTGTGAAAATTATATTTTGAAGTATTAACTACAAAATAAAATATGAAGTTGTGTATATGAAGTATTATGTTAACAAAATGATTTGTGTGTCATTTTATTTTTGGAGGATAATTGAGTATTTTTAAACAAAATGGGAAGCAAAAAAAAGTTCAAATTTGAAAATAGGGAGTTAGTGTAAACTAAATTTTTTTCTCACTACTAGGTACTTAACTCTCATTATCCGTTTTAATACGGTCACAACTCACAATTGTATGGATTATTTGATCTTTTAACTCACAATTTGATCTTATCTTAAATCCAATTTCTTTAGGGATGATTTTATTTCAAATTTGATCATTCAAAACAGAGTAAGAAAGGGATTAAGACCGTTTACAGATATTACCTTTAATCTCTCGTTTGTGTAGATTAAACATGATTTAGCCCATGGATCAATCCTGTGGGACTAAATTGACAATTTAGCCGAATTTAAATTCATGACTTGACCAAACCTCATGCTATGTCAAGGGAAGTTTTTGTAATTTTTTCAAACTTCAGGAGAGATATAATTAGGCCAAATATCAAGATAAACCAATATAATTATCTCCCAAACGATATATTGATCGTATCCACCAGATGTAACAAAACTTACACAACGGAATTCTGTATTATTCTGCTAGCCTGGTATTTGTGGAGATTGTGGTTAATACTAAATCATGGGCTAATTTGTCAATTTAGTCCCACAGGATTGATCCTTCGTCAATTTAATCCCGTGTTTTCGTATTAATTCAATTTAGTCCCAAATCTTAAAATTCTCAACCAATGTGGTCCAAAATGCTAACGGATGTTAGAAAACTAACGAAATTGACCATTTGACACGCTAACTTAGAGTTTAGAAGGTAAAAAATAGAACCCTAACACATCCAATTTACTCATTCATACTTCCCCCAAATATTTTACCCTTTTTTTTTTATAAAAAACCCTAGGAGCCCGCCTTCGATTTTCTTCGATTTGTGGAGAAATTTTGGAAATTTCTCCACAATAATACTCTTACATGTTTATTACAGTCCAGAAACTTGGTCAATCATGTTAGTTTTCTAACGTCCGTTAGCATTTGGGACCACATTGGTTGAAAATTTTAGAATTTGGGACTAAATTGAATTATTCCAAAAGCACGGGACTAAATTGACGAGTGATCAATCTTGTGGGACTGAATTGATAATTTGACCATTTAAATTCAAATATTGACTATATTAAGTACCAACTATCAAGACAACATCATGAATAAATTCTTTGATAGGGGATGCTTCTGTAATTTCTCAAACCTCAGAAAGTTTGTGCAATTAGACCAAGCCTCAGCTCTGTTATCCCCATATTATTATTCCTAACTACATATCATTGGTTTGTTCCCCTTGTTGGTTCCAATGATGAATCTTGGTGCCAAGGTCTCGACGGCCTTGCTTCCCGTTCTGCTGCGTACTACCAACAGGGTGCCCGCTTTGCCAAATGGTATATATACATACATATATATTGAAATTATTTTGTATAAATTAATGCTAGCTAATAAGTAGAAGCAATAACCGAAGCAGAAGCTAAATCTGGTCTTCCTTTTATCATGAATCCGGCGTACAGTTGTGAGCATTTCCAATAGTCCCTCTGCGTTGGCCGTGAAAGAGGCCACTTGGGGCCTAGCCCGCTACGCCGCCATTTCTCAGGTATAAATATACTGTCATCACTCCACCCAACTCAACACATTTTTTTTTTCGGAAAAGGAAACAATTAAGTTTGATCATTTTTAAATATATCAGGACAATGGATCACGGCATCGACAGGACGTTTGAGGGTAGCACAAAAGGTTTGGGCAGAGGTGTTCTTCTACTTAGCTGAAAACAATGTGATGTTTGAGGGTATTCTTCTGAAGCCCAGCATGGTAACTCCTGGTGCTGAATGCAAGGACAAGGCTACACCTGAACAGGTTGCTGATTACACTCTCAAGCTCCTACGAAGGAGAATTCCTCTCGCTGTTGCCGGAATCATGGCAAGTATTCGCTCTCCTTTTTCAACGTTTTATACGCATACGCGGGCATTTTAAAATTTGTTATTACAATAACATGTGTTAGGCTAAATCTTAGAATATGTTCGAAATTTCTTTTTTTAGGGATAATTACACAAAACCCCCGTCCTTTGGGCCTTAGGGCGGGTTCCCCCCATCCTTTCATTTTGAGCGATTACCTCATTATCTGTGTCTTGTTCGTCCATCCTTTGAGGCATGGCGTTGAGATCAATCAACTCATTCTCCATTTTGCCATTACTTTCTAAGCTGTTTAGTGTAAGTCTGGGTTCTCTCTTCGCCTCCGCAAAATTTGCAGCTCTTTGCGATCTTTGTTCGTCCACAACTCCAGGTTTGTCCCCAAACGGGATTCAAACCCGAGACTTGTCCTGGAGAATTAACCCTTTAACCACTTGAATCAACCCCTATTGGCTTGTCCCCTACATAAGCACAACAGTATAAAAAAATAAATAAATAAATATAACTTGCTCATATTTTATAGTTAAAGATAAAACATGATCCAGCACCCGTTATTAAACCCACAAACCTCGATTCTCTGCCTCAGCATGAGATACCTGCCGTGGGTTCTTCTACCACCATCGTGGATAATCATATCGTATTGGAGACACAATGTACTTCCGTCGATCTCACAACAAAAGAAAGCTACATAAAACGGTCAGAAAAGTGTTTTTGACAAAAACAAGGTTACCACTTCTCAAATATGAGGATGTAAGAAAGAGATAAGGTACTGAAGCAGGCAGCATACCAGGGGAATTTTCGCAAATATCACAACGTGGGACTTGGCTCGAATTGGCTAGTCCGACTCGCACGTGTCGACTCGCAAGCTTATGGCACCTATGAACCTACCATAACATGTAACTTGAATTATAACATGAATTTTTACAACATATATCAACAAATTTAGTGTTGTTTGGGAAAAACTTTTGAATTTTTTGGTAAAATATAAAGTATTGCTTCATCAGACAAGATAAGTCCTCCCCTTACTGCATCAACAATACAAGAATTATAATCTTAATACATTCCTAAGTTGGATTCTTGAGCCACAGTCAAAACAACACAAGAACTAAAGGGCAACCTAAATCAAAATACTAAAATAACCAAGGCAATTAGCAAGAACTTAACAAAAGAAAAACAAACAATTAGATAAACTCACGCTCATTCAACATCAACTCACACACATGGGTGTGTTTGTTTTGATTCGTACGAGCTACGGGTATATAATATTTACCTTATCATCACAGTTGCGGCAAAGCGCCGCCTCATCCGCCGCGCAGAACAAAACCACGGCCGCACTCTCGCATAGTGCTCTCATTATTATCCAACTATTTATGCTTCTCCAGTCAACAAGCTCGATCAAAAACTCAACTTTCTTTACTTCATATAGTCCCCAAAATTTACATACAATCAAGTACTCCAAAATCCTTCAAAATTCATACATATCCGAATGAGCAGGCATCGATCAGGAGCTACAAATATGTACTACTAAATGTACACGAACATATGCATAAATAAACATAAACACACAGTGGGTATCATTTGATAATAGTGCTTGGTTCAAGTGGTTAATGATTCATTTTCTGAAACAAAATTCTAAGTTCGAACTCCACTTCATTGAACGTGTGTTAAAAAAAAAAAAAACAGTAGATATCATTTAGTGCGTGAAAATTCTACACATAGATAGAGCAAGAATTAAGGGTCTTGGACAGGGTTCTTTATACAGAAGCAGGAGCAGGAGGGACAGATGTCGGAGATCGGAAAAGTTGAGGACAAAATCGGAATTTCGGAGAAACAAAGGAAACCAGCATAGCCATAGTTTATCATCACTGATAAAAAAAATTGCTTATTTTATAAGAAATAAATAAAATTACATCTAAATACCTTATAATTAGAGTGTCTATATATGAATTATTTAAAAATTTTATATTTTTATTACTTATTGCTATTTGTATTGAACAGTCTCATCACACCAAATTAGTATGACATTTGTATAAAAATAACCCTGTTCACCCAACTCTCCAAACTTCAAGTCAAATCATAAGACTCCAAAAGTGAAATTGTCCACTCCAAGCTCCCACACGCCCCGACCGACATGATTGTGATATAGTAAAATTTCAATCTGTTTCTCAGAGAAAAATAGTGATTTATAATTAAGATTTTGTATAAGAATAAGAAATGAAGCCATAATTTATATTAGGGGAGATAAAAATTAAAATATCAAAAATATAAGGGACAAAGTATCTAATTAGGAGGCGAAATATAAATATTTCAAAAAATATACATAACAATAAAATGAATTTTGAAATTTAGACCCCTGCACCCCCTAATCGCTCCGTCTCTGATATTAATATGATTATTTAAAAAGTAAGAGGGTGTAGTTGAATGTAAAAAATTCATTAATCTCTAATCAAAGCTCAGGCATTCGAATTCCTAACTTTAAATATGGAACAGTTTTAAATTTTTTTATTAATTATTTTATCCTACAAGCTTATGAGGTACCTATAATTTCGTAAGAAAGTGTTAGATATGTGAGATTAGGCTATTTTATCGGTTTTAATATGACTTAATTTTCTGTTAGTTACGAAAGTAGGGGTGTAAACGGATAATAAACGGATCGGATGTATGATTACCATATCCTTATCCGTTTATGATTCGGACGGATACGGATAATATCCTTTTAAATCGAATTCGGATGATATCCTTTTTATACGGATACAAGGCGGATTCGGATTTTAATCAGATTTTCAACTATTCAAAATTTGACATAAATTATTTATTTATATAACTTCGAACTTTTAATCAGATTATCAACTATTCATTTATAGATAAATTATTTAATAATTATATAACTTTGAATATATATATTTTAGACGAATAGAGAAATAATAAGTATATCTATATAGATCATTTTTATGTTTTAGCGAATGTATAAATGTGGTGAAATTATAAATTTTATCATATAATTAATTTGAAATATAATACTTTTATTAATAACATAATATATGTTAATTATATTATCTCTATATGAATATTGACGTGAACATATAGTTACTAATAAAACCTAAGGTTTTTCTTTAATAAATGTGTTAAAAAATTTACTTAATACTAATAATTTATCATACATACACAGTTTTGTGTATATATTTTAATATAATACATTATTTATCGGATACGGATTACGGATAAATCGGGTAACGGATATATCTAACGGATAATGAAACGGATCGGATGTTAAACGGATCGGATGCCTTATTACCATATCCTTATCCGTTTATAATTCGGATGTCTATAATCGAATACGGATAATATCCTCTTGAGACGGATTCGAATAATATCCTCTGTAAACGAATTCGGATGCGGACGGATATCGGATTTTCGAATATCCTACAGCCCTATACGAAAGATTACAGGGTAGATTTCGGGCTAAGCGGGTGAATCTCTGGCCCGCGCGTAACCCCTCTTTTTCACTGATTAAGTTCATTTTTTAATCGCGACAAGGGGGTGCGATTAACAAAGATTAGTATTTTAACGTATTATTCTTATTTTTATTTCTCAATTTTATTCTCACTATTTGCTCTTTACAATAAACAATTCGTTTTTTAGGTATTATTTCTTTATATGTAAGATTTTCTGTTGTGAGATTTTTCACAATTCTCCATTGTGTGGTGAGATTATTCATTCTCTCTCTCTAAAGATAATGTATTATCCTCACTATGAACAAATCAGTGTTATGATAAATTTTTTACTTTCCGTTTTAATTGAATCGTATATATATCAATTCTTTTTTTAGATATTATTTCTTTATATCTAAGATTTTTTGTGTTGAGATTTTTCAGAATTCTCTATTCTGAGATTTTTTGTGATGAGATTCTTCATTATCTCTCTAAAGATAATGTATTATCCTTCACTATGAATAAATCAGTGTTATGATATATTTTTTTATTTTCTATTTCGATTGAATCGTATATATATTACTTTTTTTAATTGAATAAAAATTATAGTTATGGTAAAAGGATAAAAATATAAAAATATCTTAAGAACACTTCAATATATCGTATCAATCAGAAAATTGTGATTCTATTACTGAAATAACTTCTAGCTAATTGCATATATCAAACAGTAAATTAAGATAACCTAATCGTGCTTAATTTAAATTAAAAAAGCTCAAATTAAATTAACTCAAATTAACTCAGAAAAACTAATCTCACCTATCAAACACTCTCTAAAGAGATTACTGTTATCGAATGTTGATGTTCTGATTTAGTAAAAAGATATGACTATACGAAACAAAATAGTTTATCCACTCTCCTGTAAGTGTAAATCAGGGCTGGATTGGAATCTTAAAAATTGACAAACCGAATAGGATAGAGATGTTTTTCTCCTTTATGTTAAGTTTGGTTCGCAGCAACAAAATAGTAGAACTAACTTTTGATAAAGTTGTTTCTATTTTCATGTTCCAATTTACCAGAATTTACAAAACCACTTGGTCCTAATAATAATTATTAATTTATTATTATATATAAATATCCACAAGCAAAGAACGCTTTCAATAATCCCTCAATTGAGAAAGTTAAGAGCTTCAATAAACAAAAGACTGACTATGTAGTATAAGTACATAATTAGGATTTGCATCGTACAAAAATCAAAAGAAAGAAAAATTGATGGCACAGAACAACTAATCACAAACATTTGTAAGTTTGTATATAAAAAATTAAGAATTTAGAAACAAATATTAAAAAATAACTCAGTATGTGCACAAATTGAAGGACATTCGAGCACAGTACCAAAAATGAGATTAAAGATGAGATGTAATCAAATATAATCACATATTATATAATTAAGAAATGTAAGTTTAAACCAAATTATTAATCTAATCATCAGAAATAAAACATATTTGTTTATGTTTTTTTGTTTAACTACTGTGCATTAGTTTTTGTAGGTGTAACTGTGTAAGGATTGTAATATATATACACGATTCGGTGACCGGTTTAATGAGCTACCAAGGATGTTCACGAACTGAGCCAGTTCGTGAGTTGATCGAATCGAACTGATTAAGGTTCAAATTCAAAAAGTTCGACTCAAGGTTCAGATTGAACACGAGCCCAGATTTTTTTATTCTTGTTCGTAACTCGTGAGCCGACCTATTATATTTCAAAAAAAATATTATATATAAATATAATTTTTTATTTTTTATTAAAAATTATATCTTGGATTCGAACTCTTGATCGAGCCGAACAAAATTCGAACCATTGGACGAGGCGAACTTTGAACAAAAAAATAGGATTTGTCGAACTTGAACCCGAATCCAAACCGAGCAAAATAGGTTCAAATCGAACCTCAACCCAAAAAAAAAAAAAACAGCAAAATTCATTTCGATTGGATTCGTATACATCCCTAATTATTATTATCAAGCATTGGTTTTGGTTCAAACAAGAGCGTGAATTAATATTTAGCCAAAATAGTGTGATTGATTGAGAAAAGTGAAGATGATTATATTAGTACTGAGGCCTTGTTTAATTTGGTGTACTAAAACAATTCATGGCCACAAGCAGCCAAGGTTGGATTAATATGTGGAGTGATGGCGAGCCCCCATCTTTTCATGTCTTATCTTAATCCTCTTTTAAGCTTTGGTTGTAAAGTGGGAGGAGAAATCATCACGTGCTTTGTTGAAATTTTTGAACAATTTTGGGTTTGGTTTGGTTTTGTTCTTGTAAAGCAGGGTTTCTTTATTGGGGAAATTGGAATCGACTTCTTTTGTCTGTTTTTAATTAATTCTTGAAATGATATTTAAGTACTTAATTTGTTGTCTCAAATCAAAACATATTAGTCGATTATCATTTTGTTGTAGATAATTTTCGATCAAGTACAATTATATGCCATTTAATATGATGTTTTTAGAGGGGGCTTAAGCAATTTTAAAAAGCTTCGAATATTTATGTCTCATCTTGGGGGCAATTGTGATCTTTTATGCAAAATCTAAATGTATGGTAAGAGGGTGCTTGGTTGAGTTCATAAGTTTGTTTGAGAACTTATATGTTGTTTTAATACACGTACACTCAAGCGGTTTAATTAAAATTTTTAACTAATTATCTTATCTTACAAGCTTATGAGGTGCCTATAATTCAGTAAGAGAGTGTTTGATAGGTGGGATTAGTTTTTTTGACTTAATTTGAGTTAATTTATTTTGGGCTTTTTAATTCAAATTAAGCATGATTAGGTTATCTCAATCTAATGTTTGATATATGTAATTGGGTAGAAGCTAATTTAGTAATAGAAGCACAACTTTCTAATTGATACGATAGATTAAAGTGTTCTTAATATATTTTTACATTTTGCCCTTTTTTCTATAATTACAATTTTTATTCAAATAAAAAAGTAATGTGTGTAAACGATTCAATAGAAAACTTTGTTTTATGATAGAAAATTAAGAATTTATCATAACACCTATAAATTAGAAAATAAAGATTTATCATTATACCGATTTGTTGAGAGCGAAGGAAAATACATTATCTTTAGATAGTACTATCTAAATGAAGAATCTCACCACAGAAAAATCTTTAGAACTGATTCTGAAAAATCTCAACACAGAAAAATCTTAGAATTGAGGATTCTGAAAAATCTCAAATAATATTAAAAAAAATAGGAATTGTTTATGCAAGTAGTCGGGGATAAAATTGAGAAATAAAGATGAGAAAAATGCGTTGAAAAAGTAATCTCAGTTAATCGCAACCCCTATCGCGATTAAAAATTGGACTTAATATGTGAAAAAGAGGGTTACGCGCGGGGGGTCAGAGATTCACGCGCTTGCCCGAAATCTGTAATCTCTATTAACTAACAGAAAATTAAAATTAAGTAATATTAAAACCGATAAAATAACCTAATCTCACTATCACCATTCTAACACTTTCTAAAGAGATTATCATCTTATTTTTTCATATTTTATCTTTATTCTCTTGACTTGACAAATGAACCCATTAACCATTTGAACCAATCACCATTGACTTGGTTCTTAAAAACTTAAATTGGAGACATTTAATTAAACTATAACACCACCATCAAACTCTAAACTACGCTTTGTAAAATTTTACAAACTCATAATATGAGCTTAGCCCAACGCCCTTATTTTCTAGGTAGAATGTAGTTATGAAAAATGGAATGGGCCAGCCCAGAGTGAAGCTGTTTTAGTCTTAGACTTGGTGACTCAAAACCGGCTGAGTTATGTGGCCCATAACAAGTAAGCGGTAAGTTATTGTCAATCCAAGTGGTTAATGGGTTCATTCAAACCCCCTTGGGTGCCAGTAGATAAATATCGGTTACTTGTTTTTAAAATATATTAATAAAGACAAATGGATCTTATTAATTAATATACCCAATGGTTAAAAGGTTACAATAACCCCGGTTCAAATTCTTTGATCATTTGTGGGTATGTATGTTTAGAAAAAACATATCTTACTCATCAATATTAACGGTTCATTATATAAAAGAAAGAGGGATGGAAATAGTTGCGGAGATCTTGCAGGGGATCCAATGAAGTCTGGGAAGCCGCAGAAAATGATAATTGAGTTATGGGAAGCTTGCAACGTTTCATTAGTCGACTGGACATACTTCATCTTCCTTCATCTATTCTTAATTAAATTGTCTCTCCACGCACTGATGCATACCTGATTCCCCAGTCTCGCGTTTGTAATGCTATTCATCAACATGATTTTGTTTGACCAATCATGGAAATGTTGTTAAATTTTATCCGAAATCCGGCTCGATCAATTTGGGATTGAATCCGACAGATCGATCTGTACTAGAATTTTCTTTCTATGTGGATTGTCGCCGTTTGCAATAGCATATTCCAGTGGCTGGAATCCGGCCAGTATGACAATATTCGGTCAACCACTACACTACACAAACAGGCCACTATATACACTTTGTATATTTTGTTGGAATTTTGATATAATTATTTATCAAAATCTAATAACTATGGAATGAGAACATTAAGACTAAAGTTAATAATTAATAAGGACACACTTATATATAATATATGTAATGTTTTCCAAAGACATGATCTTTGGAATCAATAGTTGTGATGAATGGTTGTCACTTAATCCGAAAAGGTGTCATGTAACATTGTATGGTTTCGGTAATAAACGAAAAGGCATCTTATTAATTAATAACTAAATTATGAAAAGTTAAACACCTTTTTGAAGTGGTGCATCATCATTTATAAATAGGAGTGCATATATAGAATATTAGAATTCATCTTTTAAGATCAACAAGTCATAAATTCAATGTGTATGAGGGAATCCAGGAAGGCATCAAGCCGAGGGTAAACCTTAGTCACGACCTATACTGGGGCACGTGCTATCATCGGATGTAGGTGATACCATGTGTCTACTATGTCGGTACGCCGAAGGAGCATAGTACAAAAACAAACTATATATGACTCGTCTGGATTATTGGATGGTTAGGGCCTAATTAACCTTTTCTGTTTTGTTGCCGCGTCGGAGTGTCACAGCTCCGGGGTAGCCTCGTCGGCCTGAGTCTCTATCCAGACGATGAGCATTTTTTCGCCCAATCAAAAAATATAATTTTTTATTCTTTATTCCTCGCCAATCTGATTCTCTCCTTCATTCAATAAATCCATATATTCCAATATTCAACCAGAATCTTGTTTTAGAAAACAGGAAAATTGGTTGTTCACGGAATTGACTTCAAGGTCCCCTTAGTTGAAGCCCCAATTTCGCCCGCGGTGTGTGTTTTTTAAATATGTGTATCAATTTAATACAGATCCAGAGCTTTTTGGGTGCGTTGAGTGTGGAAGAGTTTTCCTGCGTTTCTTTTAGATCTGGATACTCAGTGTAAAGGCGAAGACGATACTGGATCGAAAGGGGTTAGCGGTGCAGCTGGGGGGTGCAATTGTTGTGTGGTCATTAGAAGGCAATAATGGTGCGTGGGTGTGGTGGTGGTGCAAAGCAGAGGTAATGGAGGTGCACAGGTGCCAGTTCTGGAAGTCCCTATCTTAGGCCGACGAGGCTATCCCAGAGGAGTGGCGCTCCGACGCGGCGACGGTCGCCGACGAGGGGGTTTACAAAGTCCGGTCGTCGAAGGTGATAGGCATGGTGTATCTTTTTGTGTTTTTAAATTTTTTTTTAATTTTTAGTGTGGCAGAAATTCTGCCATGCAGCCGTCTACGTGTCGCTCCGGCAGCCACGTGTTATGTTATGTTCAGGTGATGACATATGATTTCCGGTGAGGAATTGTCCTCTAATTTCACGAATTGAAAAATTGATGCCCTACATTTGCCAATGCCCAAATTTGTGTCTGAAAATTTCAAGTCGGACATGTTTGAGGGAGCCGTTGGGAATGACTCTAAACAACATGAAAGCCTTGCTCGAGGACATGGCAGCAACTAGGGAACAGAAGGAGAGCAAGAAACTTCGGAATGTTACGGCTGAGTGGAAACCCCCATCTTTGGTGTGGGTGAAGCTTAACACGGATGACAGCTTGTATGACCCCAAGAGAACGGCGGCTGCAGAGGAGTCGTGCGTAACACGGAGGGTAATTGGATAACCGGCTTTGCTCTGAAGGTCAGAACTCCGGATATCATTGTTGCCGAATTGATGGGGTTGAGGGAAGGTCTGAAATCGCGTGGAACAGATGTTTTGGTAATATAGAAGTTGAATGTGAGGCCAAAGTGGTGGTGGAGCTCATAAACTCTGCTAATACGGAGGAGCACCCGCTTGGCTTGCTCATTGAGGATTGCCGGGGTCTCATACACAAGTCCTGGAATTGTGTTTTGAAGCACATACGCAGAGAGGGGAATGCCCTCGCTGACCAGATAGCCAGAGTTTGACAGCACATGAAGGAAGATAGGAACTGCTAGGACTATCCTCCTGAAGATCTTATGTAGGCGTTTTCTTTGGGTGCCCTTCCTTGCGTACCAAAAAAAAAAAAAAAAGTTAAAAAGAAAAATCTATATTTAATGATTAAAATCAAAATATTTGATGGGCTCTGAATATCAGTCATAAAGTCCGATCACTTTAGAATTTGTTTGGAGTGAGGAAACCACCGGAAGTTGGCCGGAAAAGCAGAGGGTCCTACCTGCTAGGACAAACACCGAAATAAAGTCAGAAGGGCGAGCTGGGAGGGAAACTGGGGGTGATTCCCAGCTTGGCTCTCCGACGCTCAAGTCAGATGATGATATGAAAGAGAAAGTGTAAGCTAAGTGTGAATTTGCAGAAATAGAGATTGCTTACAGTGAAGGAGATGAAGACTCCTATTTATAGTTGAGGGTCAGGGACACTTTGGTCATTTGCCGCGTGTGGTCCTGGCCGAATGTTGCCCTAACACGTGGCGCTGTGAGAGAGAAACCTAGGAGGAATCTTCTGCAGAAGCTGCTGAAAGTTAGTGTTGGCAACAGTGGCAGGTGCACGGGCATGTACGGTGTGTCAGAGAGCTGTTTGGGGGAGTTGGTAACGAGGGCTTGAGAGCGCGCTCGTGTCAACTAAAGCCTTGGTGGCCAAGGAACCCGTGAGGGGATGTGGGCCAACGCTTGTGTAGAGGATTGGAGAGGAAGCCTCTCTGAGGTAATATAGCGCTCGAAGAGGGCTCCCTTGACTAATTGGAACGTTAGACATATAGTGTGAAAGGCGCTCGTGAGAGCGGTGACATTGATCACGTGTGAATGCGGCAGAGACGGCACGTGTTCTTGGAGGACACTGACGCTCGAGGGTTTTAGCGCTCGTGTATGACAGCCGTAATCACAGGAGGACAGGTGTCGTCATCTGGGAGGTGCCACGTGTCCAATCATGGGGCGAGCGTATTTTGTCCTCATCATTTTGCCCCCCAATTCTATAGTCCTTAGTGATAAGGGCTGTAGAATTTTTCCTAATGCGACCCCCCGAGCGTGACACTCGTTTGGGGTTTGGCGTGTCGGACAATCTTTCTTCTGATTTTGGCCATAAATGCGGTCTCTTCAACTGACCGCTCGTAACGTCAAAGCATTAAATGCAGTGCTTTCTTCTGACCACTTGGAGCATCTAAACATTAAATGCTGATGTGAGTGGGGCTCGTGAGTCTTGGGAAGTACGCGACGATTCAGTAAAGTGGACAGTTTCCTAGGCGGGAAATGATTACAATTTTGAATTTTAGCCAGCAACCGTACCGACTCCTATCCCTATAAATAAGGGATTCTGCACCCATTCCACCTTTTACGCGAACAAATCTCCAAAGCATCCTTTCAGCAGAAGAACTCTTTGCATTCCAGTTTCAGAGCATCCCAAATCTTCCTTCTAGCTTTCCCCAAAATTTCAAGGTAATTTCCGGTGAAACTTGCTAACTTTTCTAACCCTAGAATTACACTTAGGACCCGGCAAATCCTTAGACTTCTACTTTCTAGAAATCTCGAATCTCTTCAAATATACCAATCTTTCCAGAAAAAATCCCCAAATCTTTTCCAAACTCCAGAACCGCCATGGCCGATCAACATGTGGAGGCGTTCGCCCGTGAAGTCGGAGAAACGGCTACCCAGAACTCTTCCTCTCTGGTTTTCTCTAGGGACGAAGAAATGGGCACGGCTTTAGTGGCCCAAGACGAGAGAAACCCAGATGGAGTGGAACCCATCTTCGAAGAGATGAATTTAGTGATGGAGGCGGAGAGGCAGGGGGTGACTCTCCCGATAACTGCGAGTACGACTCATCCCCACCGCCATACTGTGACAGTGGCAGTTGTTGCCCCGGCGCCGGAAACTGAAGAAGCAGCGGGGCCCTCCGAAAGAGCCCGTGAAAAAGGCAAGGGTAAGAAAACCAAGAAAACCAGAGGGCCCAATGAGGGTGAGGGTGAGGGCCTGCAATCGACCGACCGTACCCCAGATGAGACCCCAAGTACAATAACCTTGGGGGAGGTGAAGTCCGCCATGGCCCCCATCTACTGGGATGAGCGTTTCCAATGGAGAATCCTAGCTAATCACGAGCGCGCCAATCACCCACTGCCCGGTGAGATGGCGATCTACATTGATGCGGTCAACTCAGGGGGTTTGAGGTTCCCAATCCCATTCCCCGTGGCTCATATCCTGAATGATTTGGGCCTCTGCCCCTCGCAAATTGTGCCTAATGGCCTCGCGCTGTTAACAAGCTTCGTGATTCTCATGAGATGCGTTGGTTACGAGCCCTTCCTGGGGAATTTCAAAGCTTTATTTCAAGTGGTCAGCTCGCCGCGCTCGTCACCTGAAGCGGGCTTTTTCTATTACATTCAGGCGAAGGCCCATTTGAGATTAATTAACTCTCCCTCCACCACATATGACCCGAATTGGAAGGAGAAGTTCATTTTTATCAAGGCCCCCATGGAGGAAGGTTTTGGGGTGTCATCAGATTGGATCTCGCACGGCAAGGTTACCCTCGCGAGGAATCGCCTGGAATCTGCTTTCCCAAAGGATTGGGCCAAGGATTTGGCGGAGGCTTTGAGGGACGAAGGTCACTTGATTCGAGCGAAAGACTGGATAGACGATGCGGAGCTTATGTTCCTCTGCGGTCTTACTAATGACCCTCAATATCTTGACAATCCTCCCGCTTGTGACATGGAGAGAGATGGTTAGATCCTTAGGGCGCTAACTCATAGATAGGAATACTAACTTGTTAATCTCCGCAATTGTGACTTGAATTTCTAATCTTGCAACATTCTGTTTAAGGGTTTCTGACTCTCCTTTTTTCCTTCCCTGCAGTGGCAACAATCTTAGGAATGGCTGGAGGTATTAGGCACGCCGCTCGTTTTGCTCACGCCAACAGGCAACAAGCCCAGCAAGGGGAACAGCAACGCCCTCGAGGCCGCGGAGGTAGAGGGGACGCTCGTGGTGGCTAGCAAGGTGCCGGTTCGAGCTCGGCTTCTGGCGCTCAACGCGGCCGGGGGGAAAACCGAGCGGCCAATGTTGAAAATAGGGTAGTGGTGCGGTCACCTCCTTCGACAGATTCGAGGGTGGCCAACCCTCGTGCCGCCAATCAGGTGGAGCCCCCAGTTAATGTGGCCATAAATGAGGCCCCTCCAAGTGCCAGTAGACCTTCCCGCAAGAGAAAGAGGATGCCCGACACCGTCGCAATAACGGGCAAAGGAAAACAAGTAGTCGAGGGCCCCAAGGGCGGTGGGGAAACTTCCTCTTCGGAGGAAGAGTATTTATGGGAGTTTGCCCGTCGAGGGGACAGGAACTTCTCTGGCGCTACAGACGGTGGGGCAGTTTTGTTAAGGCAACGCTCGCTCAAACCGTTAGTGAGAACTTGTACGATAAGGCCCAGTTGACCGCTGATCACAGGCACCTGTTCAACGAATCCGTGGAGA
Source organism: Lantana camara (assembly GCA_037501455.1). Classification (NCBI taxonomy): domain Eukaryota; kingdom Viridiplantae; phylum Streptophyta; class Magnoliopsida; order Lamiales; family Verbenaceae; genus Lantana; species Lantana camara. The sequence goes on from CM074857.1 coordinate 120,413,393, forward strand.
CGGTGGCCTACGATATGGCCCATGCCATAATTTTCGTATGTTTTCATTCCCTTGTAATCTCATTGCCTTTGGTAGATATTATTTTAACATATTCTTACTAACACTTCTATTCTTTCGAACCGGTGAAGCAAGTGCTCCCCAGGGTCAAAAACATCCAGATGCGGGCCTCCGTTTATGCTGACCGCAAGGCCAAGTATAAGAAGATGGCACGCACAAACGACCCCGCTCAAATCCAAGGGGAGCTGGACATGTAGAAGGCCAAGAATGCTTCCGTCAAGGAGGCGTACTTGCAAATGGAGAAAGAGATGAAGAAACTGAAGGAAGACTTTGCGAGTGTGGAGACCGCTCAGAGTAGCTTGAGCGACAAGTTGGCCCACCTGGGTGAGGGCTACAAAAATGTCAAGGCCGAGCGTGAGAGCTGGAGAACGAGGGCTTTGGAGGCAGAGAGGAAATTCAATGACACGATGAACCAGTGGCCCCAAAGTCTGGAGAGGGCAAATAAGGAGACGCTTATCAAATTTTGTCACTCCAAAGCCTTCAATTTTGCGGCTTCTCTGCATTGCTTGGATGAGGCTCAGAAGGCCTTCAACTTAGCCATTGAGCAGGGCATTCACAAAGGGTTGACGGATCCGGCCATGCGCAAGGTGGAAGGCACGGGGCTCATGTTCAATGAGCGCTGCGAGGAGGACGAAGAAGACCCTGCGGACCCGGAGTCCAACATTGCGGAGCCCCGAATACACTTTCCTGGTCACTCTCATTCAAGATGAGTATGTGGTGGCCCATCCCCTGGAAGAAGGCTCCCAATCAGCACAAAATGGTCCTCCCGAGAACGAGCCTCAAGCGCCGGCCCTGGAAAATGCCCTTGTTCCAGTTGGCGAAAACGTCCCTGCTCCTGCCAACGAGCCCAATGCTAATGAGCCCAACGCCCAACTAGCACCTGGGGACAACAACCTTGAGCCTCCAGCAGCCCCTCATCAAGAGCTGGCAGGTCCTGTTTTGGTGGTTCTGGATGAAGACATCGCTCCCGCCGCCTGAAGTTCCTTCTCTCCAGTCTGCTTTGCAATTCTTCCTGTCTTAGTTTAATGCTCCTTTTGTAATAATGTTTACGGACCTTTGAGTCCTCATTTTGTAGTATCTGGCGTAAAGCCTCAATCAAATAAAATCCCTCCTTCTCGTACTGCTGTCTTTTGCCATTTCTTGAATGCTAAATTTTACTTGTCGCACGTTGTGAACAGATCTTTGTAGTAATAAGATTGTGTGTAACATGCTTGGTAAAGATTGCATATTTCCGATAGGCTTTTGATACTCAGAAGATTTGGTCACATCTTATAAAACTTGAAAAAATTTACTAAGTCTGGAGTAATCACGAAGGTCTTACTCTGAGGCTGCCCCCCACTCCAGACTTGTGTAAATTTTTGCTTTTATACTTAGAAATTTTGCTAAGTTTTGAGTAACCACGAGGGTGTTACTGAGAGAATGCCCTCGTTCGAGGCTTGTGAAATTTCTTCTTAGTTTTAAGAAATTTTGCTAAGTCTTGAGGAAATATGAGGGTCTTACTGGGTGACTGCCCTCGTTCTAGACTTGTGAAATTTCTTCTTAGTTGTGCTGCCCTTAAACGGGTGCTGTCGTGCCTGTTCGACTTTCAGAGTTTTCCAGCGATCCCGTTTTCGAGCGCCAGGCGTTGTGGTCAATGGCCAAGGCCTACTAGGACTTCCCTTGCATTATTTCTCCCGATACATCAGGTTGGTTGTGAGCGTTACCAGTCTATCCTTAAGAGGGCGTAGAGTGCTGGCAAGCGCAACCCATGCACGATGACGGCGATCAATCACGCTCGTAAAGACGAGGGATGTGGGGCTTATTCATTCATGCAACCAAAAGAGTAGAAGTACAGAAATATTTAAGAGAATGTATTTGTTACTTACTTGAGATTCGAAGTACATTGATCCAATTAACGGGGTGGTTACATCATCGTTTCTAGAAGGCTTTTTTAAACATAAAACCGCCGGAGGTTACATGCGTTCCAAGGGTGAGGCAAACGCTCACCTTGAAGCATCTCCAGGGTGTAAGTGTTGTTAGTTCTGACTTGTACAACCTTGAATGGACCCTCCCAATTGGGGTTCAACTTCCCCACATGTCTAGATACTTCTACTTTCTTCAGAACTAAATCTCCAAGTTGAAAAGTTCTTTCTCTCACGCGCTTGTTGTACTGTTGAGCCACCGTGGCTTTATAACTGTGAATTTTAGCCCAGGGCTTGTCTCTTCTTTCTTCCAGTAAGTCCAGCTCCAGGCCCCTGTTGCCCTCATTAAGCTGAGGCTCGAAATAAGCTACACGAGCAGATTCATTTACAACCTCAGCCGGTATCATTGCTTCTGACCCATACACGAGCGCGAAAGGCGTCTCGCCAGTGGCCGCTCGTAGAGTAGTGCGATAAGCCCAAAGTGCTCCTTGTAACTCTTCTGCCCATTCACTCTTTTTACTTTCCAGCATTGTCTTTAGGTGCTGTAAGATGACTCTGTTGGTAACTTTTGCTTGTGCATTGGCTTGGGGGTGACCTACGGAGGTAAAGCGTTGTTCAATCCCCAATTCTGAACACCACTCTCGTGTGTCAGCGGCTATGAACTGGGATCCATTATCCGAAATAAGCACCCTTGGAATGCCGTATCTGCATATGATATTTTTCCAAATGAAGTCCCTCACAACCCGGAAGGTGATTTTCGCCACGGCCTCGGCCTCGGCCCACTTGGTGAAATAATCAACAGCTAAAATGATAAACTTCTTCTGGCCGGCTGCAATGGGCAAGGGGCCGACAATGTCTATTCCCCATTGGTCAAAGGGCCAGGAGACATCAATAGGGATCATTTGAGCGGCTGGCAGTTGGGGGAGATTGGAATGGAACTGGCACTTAGGGCACTTCCTTGAAAATTCAATGGCGTCTTGGAGAACTGTGGGCTAATAAAACCCACTCCTCAGAACTTTCTTAGCCAAGACACGCCCTCCCAAGTGATTCCCGCAGCTTCCGTTGTGAATGAATTCGAGCGTTTCTTTTGCCTGCGAAGGCCTTAGACACCTCATTGGAGGCCCTTGAAATGATTTTTTGAACAACCTTCCTTCAGAGTCTAAAGAGAACCGTGACGCCTTGTTTCTAATCTTCCGAGCCTCTATCTTGTCAATAGGACAAACACCATCTTTAAGAAACCTGATGATGTCATCAAGCCAACACGGCTCGTGTGGATCAATCATAGCGACCGTCCCTTTGGCGACTCCCTCCTTAATCAGAGGTTCTTCTGTTCTAAGGAATGTTACCGAACGTTCAGAAGTGCCTTCTAACGCCGAAGCAAATTTAGATAGGGCGTCGGCTTGCTCGTTTTCTGCTCGTGGTACTTGGAGTAGGTGAAATTCCTTGAACTTCCTAATGATCTCCTTGGCTTTGCTTAAGTACTGCACCATGGTGGTTTCTTGAGCGTCATAAGCTCCTTCGATCTGGCTCGCAATTAACGGTGAATCCACATAAGCAGTGATTCTAGAAGCTCCATTCTGAAAAGCAATTTCCAATCCCTGCACCAGGGCTTCATACTCTGCCTCGTTATTGGTGACTTGAAAGTCCAATCTGATTGTGAAGTCTAACTCAATCCCATTGGGGTCTCTAAGGGATACCCCTGCTCCTCCCCCTTGAGAGGTTGAGGAACCATATGTGTGCAAAACCCATAGTTGTTAAGTCGTAGTTTTTGTACTCCTTTGAGCCTTAAAATATTTATCTTTGCCCCGAATAATAGGAATTTATGAGATGTTTATGCTCGTTTTAGGTACTTTTACCTTGTGAGAAGCTGTCGGGATGAAAGGGAGTATATACAACAAAGTTTTAGCTTTTTGAGACATTGCCCGCCCAGGGGAGATCAAGTCTGTAGTCTTCTGCATCAGAGTACCCGGCCGGGTACCCTTCCAGTTATTTTTCTCCTCGCCCGGGGAGTCCAGCTCAAAGACCTTCTGTAATGAGACTACCCGACCGGGTAGTTTTCAGTTATAAATTTACCCGGCCGGGTAGTTGCTATTTCGTGTTACGCTTTTGCTTTACACTACCCGCCCGGGGAACTTTTGTTCATGTTTTTACCCGGCCGGGTAGGACCCCCAAAATGCGTTTTACCTAGTTTATAACCTACTTTTCGGAGGTTTTCGGGGGGTTCGGATTTTTAACCTAGTTGGGAGGCGGAAGCAGCTGAGAGTAGTCGAGGAAACTCCACCTTTCCTTTCCTAGAAGAAACGAAGATCCATTGAAGATTTAGCAGCATTTTTACTTTCATTTATTGCTTTCTTAGTTATTTTAGTGTAATTTCCATTTCTAGTTTGTTTTAGTAAGTTTTGGCTCTTATATAAACCTTTCAACCTTGGATACTGGATTTGGATTCATTAATGAATATGCATGTTTTTAGTATGATTTCTTTTATGTCCTTGTTTTCTAGTGTTAAAATGAGTGGCTAATTTCTTAGGCAAAGGGGGGTGATGAATTATGTAGGGTAAGTGTTTGATGAAATGCCTAGGTGGAGTTATTGTTCTTATGCTTGTGAAATTGAGTTAATTGTATGATTAAGCTTGATCACCTTGATTATGACTTGAGATTTGCATGCTAATCGAGAGGTTGTATGTGAATTGGAAGAGGTTTCACAACACTTAAGTTTTAGGTATAAAGACATTTAGCCTATTCTTGAGCAATCGAGTAATAGAGTAACCGGGCCAAGCCGCTAGTTATTTTGTTACACTAGTCTTGTTTGTTTGATCTAATTAATGAGCTAATGACCACGAGAGTAGGCTTTAGACTTTGATTAGGTACACGCACTCGACTTCGAGAGGAGCTTGTGTATGCGTTAGTGATTAGGATTGTGAGAAGCATGAACTCACTGAAGCACTAGTTGAACATGAGCTTTGCATGATCATTATTTCCCCTTGCCACTTTGTTTACTTGGTTATTTGCTACTTTACTCGTTTCCTCGCTATTTCTATTTTGTTAATCTTAGTCAACGTTCAATCCCGTATTTAGATAACTTAATCTGAAATTCTATTTGGTCTATAGATTGGTGAATGCATTAGGTAATTGATTGATTTACTCCTCATCGTGGAATCGACCCCTTGTATATTACAATTATATAACTTGCACTTGGGTTAATTAAATCATTTTACCACAAATTCAACCATTCAATATGTCTTGCGATTCCTTTCCGATTTGACACCTTCCCAGGCCTTGTTCTGCCCGGATGAGGTTTAACGAAGATCGGACGGCCTCATAAGCCGGAATCAATTGCATTTTGGGTGTAGAGTTAGTGGCTATCAATAATCCCTCGTTGCCGGGAACTGCGGGTTCTAAACCAAAGCGTTCAACCAACAAATCAGCAACAACCTGAGCTTGTATTGCAGTTCTGGGCTCAAAGCATAAGTCAAACTGGCTCAATTCGATGGCCCATTTTATCAATCTCCCCGACACGTCTGGTTTGGACAAAACTTGTTTCAAGGGTTGATCAGTAAGGACCGTTATTGAGTGTGCCTGAAAGTAAGACCTCAACCGCCTCGATGCATTTATGAGAGCAAACGCAAACTTTTCAATTTCCAAATACTTCTTCTCAGCTCCCTGTAACGTTTTGCTTAGATAATAAACAGGCAAGTGTTTCTTCTCCCGCATAGCTATCAACACCGCGCTCGTAGCCTCGGATGAAACAGAAAGGTACATAAATAACCTTTCGCCTTCGACGGGTTTAGTCAGTAGCGGAGCGCTCGAAAGGTAAGCCTTCATGTCTTGCAGCGCTTTTTCACACTCTTCCGTCCAAGCGAAATTTCGTGCGTTTCTCAGAATCTTGAAGAAATGGAGGTTTCTATCCGCCGAGCGCGAAATGAACCTGTTTAAGGAGATAATCTTTCCTACCAACACTTGCACGTCTCGGAGATTTCGTGGGGAGGGGATCTCCAAGATAGCCTTGATCTTTTCTGGGTTGGCTTCAATCCCTCGTTGACTGACCATGTAACCCAGGAACTTTCCCCCTCGCACTCCAAAGGTACACTTTGAAGGATTCAACTTCATCCCATACTGACGTAGGATTGAGAAAGTGCGCTTGAGATCTTCCAGATGTGAGCCTTGACGCTCGCTCTTGACAATCATATCATCTACATAGACCTCCATGGATCCTCCAATTTCTTTCTCAAACATCTTGTTGACAAGCCACTGATATGTGGCTCCAGCGTTCTTGAGTCCAAAATGCATGACTAAGAAGCAATATACCCCAAAGTGAACAACAAATGAAGTTTTAGGGCGGTCCTCTGGAGCCATGAAGATCTGATAGTACCCTTGAAAGGCATCCATCATGCTCATGAGTTCGCACCCTGCGGTTGAATCCACCAACTGGTCTATCCGTGGCAAAGGATAAGGATCCTTAGGGCAAGCTTTATTGAGATCAGTAAAATCATTACACATGCGCCACTTGTTTGCGCTCTTAGGTACCAACACCACGTTGCTCAACCATTCTGGGTACAAGATGGGCTCAATGTATTGAGCCTCTAGAAGCTTATTAACTTCTATTTCGATAACCGTCTTCCGAAAACCATGTACGTCCCGTTTCTTCTGCTTGATGGGCTTAAACGAGAGGTCCACGTTAAGCCTGTGGACAATGATGCTCGGGTCAATACCTGTAAGGTCAGATGCTTTCCAGGCAAATATGTCCAACATTCTCCCTGAGGAAGTCAATCATCAGGATCTGTGAGGACCCAGAGAGGTTGGACCCAATCTGAGTAGTTTTATCCTTGTTCCCAGGCTCCAGCTCAATAGTAAGGAACTTCTCCGAGGGCTCGATTCTTACTTCTGGGCGAGGTAGTTCAAGCGCCCTTTTTTTTCCCGCCAAGCGCCCATCATGATGGAGCTCGTCCCCCTCTGAGGAAGATTCTTCGACCGTCCCTGGCGGAGCATTTTCAAGGGAGTCTGTGGTGCTGGGATCCTTCTTCTTGTTCTTTTTCTTGTATAACTTGGTCCCTTTACGTATTGGGCCATCCTCATCCAGTTTGGGAAAGTCAACAGACTTCTTAGTGGATCCGATTTGGTAGGTTTTCTCTGTCTTAGACTTTCTGAGGGACAACATGTAGCATTCCCAAGCTTCACGCACATTGCACAGTACTTCTCCAACTCCCTCGGGGGTGGGGAACTTGATCTTCTGGTGGTAGGTGGAGATGAAGGCTTTAAAATCAACGAGAGCTGGTCGCCCAATTATGATGTTATAGTGAATGTCAATCTCTACCACAGCATATGTAACCACAAGCGTTTTGCGCTGAGGAGCTCGGCCAAATGAAGTGGCTAAGCGAATTTGCCCTCGTGGGGCAACCTCAGACCCTCCAAAGCCAATGAGAGCTGTTTTGAGAGGTTCGAGAGGGAGGTCGTCATTCATCTTTAAGAAGGTGGAGTATGGCAAAACATTAACGGAGCTTCCACTATCCACCAACACCCTCTTTACAACGTGGTTATAGACGTCCATGCTAACCACCATAGGGCAGTCAGAGGTTTCACCGTCCCCATGGGGTGTTACAATGTGCTCTAAGTCCCTATCATCAAAGCCTATTACAATATTTTCTTTCGAATGTTGATCACTTGCTCCTCGAATGGCGTAAACAGATTTGGGTATTGAGGGGCGTTAGTCGTAACTTCGGATGTACCGTCGCCTTGAAGCGTTAGAGTCTCCGCCAGAAAATCCTCCTGCGATCATGTTGATGACCGCGAAAGGGGTGTTTTCCTGCTCGGAAGCCTTTCCTTTACCCCGATGGCTACTCTCCATGGGGTCTTGCCTCCGCGGGCTTCTAGAGCGCGATAGCCTCCTTCTTCTTTCCCCAGTGCGCTCATTACAACGCTCATCATAACGCTCCAAAACCCTAACAAATTCCTTCAGGTGGCCCCCAGCAATGAGTCTTTGAATTTCAGCTTCCAACTGGCGACATTCATCCGTATCATGCCCCTTCTGTTTGTGGAAAGCACAGTATTTGCTCGAGCGTCTCAAGGCCTCCATCTCCCTCATCTTTATGGGCCTTTTGAAGAGTTTTTTATCAGAGAGGTTATAGACTTCTGAGTTTGGCCTGGTGAGCGGGATGCGCTCGAAACGTCGAGGGGGCGGGGGCGATCTCTTGCGTTCCGGGTGACGCTCCTTTTTGATAACAACCTCCCGGCCCCGCTCTTGGGGGCGCTCGTTTCTTGCCGGGCTATGATGTCGGGGACCATTCGTCCCATACATATCTTCGAGCGCGAAAAAGGGCTCGGCAACCTCTCTTAAGGCCATGAGTGTTCCAGGCCTTCTTTCCACAATAGCATCAGCGAATTTCTTGCTCACGTACTGTTTGTGATCCACAGCCTGAAAGAGCACTGGGATCAAGAAATCCATGGACGACCTTTCTACCTGTAGGATCTCCTTGTTGAAACGAGCGAAGAACGAGCGAAGAGACTCGTTCTTGCCTTGCACCACGTTGTAGAGCGCAGTAGGCGCAGTGACCGGGGCCTTCAGAGAATTGAAGTGGTTGAGGAAAGCATCGGCCAACTCTTTGTATGAGTGTATGGAGTGCGGCGGCAGTCGCTTATACCACTCTTGAGCCATTCCTACCAGGGATGTGACGAAGACCTTGGTCCAGTAGTTGCTTGAGTGCTCGTAGAGATGCATCAAGTGCAGAAAGTGATCCAAGTGTTCAGCTGGATCAGTTGTTCCATCATAACGATTGATGGAGGTGGGGATCTTGGCCATCCCTGCTTGGGCCATCAAGACTTCTTCTACGAGGGGGGAGCCCCTCGCCAACGGATGATAATCATACGTGCAGAAGTTCTCCTCCTGTTCTTTACGGTGGGGGGCTTGCAATTGGCGGTCCTTGCGACGAGCGTCTCTGGCATCGGCTCGTACATCCCTGCTCGGGGAGATCTGAGACCGCGCTCGAGAGAGCTGTCCGACCATGTCCTTTAAACCCTGCAGCTGGTCTTGCACAGCCGCGAGGATATTAGGATTTGCATCCCCGTCCCTGTCCACTTGTTTGGCGGCACGGGAGGCCCTTCTGGAGGCATGAGAGTCCCCTTCATTCTCGTTGACCCTCTCCGTGGGCTCCCTATTCCTGTCCACAAGGGGACGCTCGTTGTCGCCTTGACGAGGCGTCTCTCCGGCGGGCGGTGGCGGCGGCGGCGGTGGTGCCCTTAGTACGGCTTGGGCCTCCCTGATCGGGTATGTTTGCAATCCTCCCAGTGGGGCGGCTACTTGAGTGGCCTGCCCAGAGGGGAAGTACATGGAATGAAATCTCTCCCATTCCCCCTGGGCCGCCTGAATCTCACATTGGGCGTAAAGAGCCCTCAACTGCTGAGAAGTTAAAGGGGGCAGTTCCACCCCTTCAATCTCCCTTGGGATTACCACCGGGAGTTGGATTTGGCCGGCGTGATAGGACTGGACCGGCGGCATCATGATAGTGGGAGTGAGTGTATAACCAGGAGGTGGCATCATGTAACTCTGACCTCCTGGGTTCGCGGGGATATGTGCCCATTGAGCCTGGGAGGTTGTGGAAGAGCGGGAAGAGAGGCTCCTCCGGCGGTGCCAGAAACTGGCGGTGGTGGTGGCGCTGATGGAGGAATTGAAGACTCTGTCTGCGGCGTCACTCCTATGGCGGGGGTGCTCCACCCACAGCGACGGAAGGAGGCAGGGCTCCGCCAGCGGAGGTGGAAGGAATAGTGGTATTGACATCATGAAGGGTGTTATCTCCTCCTCCTGCAGCTCCGGATCTCGTAGCAACCATAGCTGTAAAGATTATAGGTGTTTGCTTTTCTACTAGCAGAAAGAAAGAAAGAAGTTGAGAGCTGGTAACCCACAGACGGAGCCAAAAATGATGGGCTCTGAATATCAGTCACAAAGTCCGATCACTTTAGAATTTGTTTGGAGTGAGGAAACCACCGGAAGTTTGCCGAAAAAGCAGAGGGTCCTACCTGCTAGGACAAACACCGAAATAAAGTCAGAAGGCCGAGCTGGGGGGGAAACTGGGGGTGATTCCCAGCTTGGCTCTCCGACGCTCAAGTCAGATGATGATCTGAAAGAGAAAGTGTAAGCTAAGTGTGAATTTGCAGAAATGGAGATTGCTTACATTGAAGGAGATGAAGACTCCTATTTATAGTTGAGGGTCAGGGACACTTTGGTCATTTGCCGCGTGTGGTCCTGGCCGAATGTTGCCCTAACACGTGGCGCTGTGAGAGAGAAACCTAGGAGGAATCTTCTGCAAAAGCTGCTGAAAGTTAGTGTTGGCAACAGTGGCAGGTGCACGGGCATGTACGGTGTGTCAGAGAGCCATTTGGGGGAGTTGGTAACGAGGGCTTGAGAGCGCGCTCGTGTCAACTAAAGCCTTGGTAGCCAAGGAACCCGTGAGGGGATGTGGGCCAACGCTTGTGTAGAGGATTGGAGAGGAAGCCTCTCTGAGGTAATATAGCACTCGAAGAGGGCTCCCTTGACTAATTGGAATGTTAGACATATAGTGTGAAAGGCGCTCGTGAGAGCGGTGACATTGATCATGTGTGAATGCGGCAGAGACGGCACGTGTTCTTGGAGGACACTGACGCTCGAGGGTTTTAGCACTCGTGTATGACAGCCGTAATCACAGGAGGACAGGTGTCGTCATCTGGGAGGTGCCACGTGTCCAATCATGGGGCGAGCGTATTTTGTCCTCATCAATATTTATACAACATCAACCATATTAGTGTTTATTAAATTGTTACGTAAATTATATTTTTCTTAAAAATAGAAAATCTATATTATAGACAAGTTGATAAATTTATTAGTTGTATGTATAAATTAAAAATATAATTTATTTAATATTTTAAACACAAAAGTTCTCATAGCAGTCCCTATAATTTATAAATATTAACAAAACTAACCCTTAATATTTAATATATAACAAAATAGTCTATTAAGATACTTTGGACATTGCAGAGGGAATCTTAAAAAACTATAAAAAAGTTTAACGAAAACCCTAGTGGAATACAATTAGTAACACAAATGAAACATAACAGTTAAAACTTATTTTGTGAAAAACGAAATAAGACGGAGTGACTTATAATTAGGCCTAAACCGATGAAAACTAGATGCAATCTTTCCATAATTAATTAACTACTCGAATTAAATCCTTTATATTAGTATATATTTTGTAGTTGGGTTTAGTATAGCTATAAAGTATTGTTTGATATCTGGCATACATGATGAGTTGTTTTAAATTACCGGAATCTCTTTTGGGCGAGATTTCTTCAATGATGGCGTTTTTTTGATTGAGCGGGAATAATGAGAAGAAAATTCATTGGTTGAGTCGGGAAAAGTTGTGTATCGAAAGGAGGAGAAGGAGGAATGAGATTTCGGTGTTTGAGAGATTTTAGCATGGCCCTATTGGCGAAATAAGGTTGGAGACTTATTACCGAGCCACAAAAGAAATTAAAAAATTGAAATTTAGAAAAATATTAGATAAAAATTAATATGAATAAATTAAAATTTATTTTTTGAATATCATAATTGAAACATAAAATTGAAGTATATATTTTTTGAGATCTAACAATCTAATGAAAATAAAAAAAATATATGAAATAAAGAAAAATAAAGAAAAATAAGCATAACTAAATCATAAAAATGGATGGAACAAAAGAAAGAAAACAAGATGAAATGTGTCAGACGTGGTCATTCATGGCATATCCATGCTCAACAAGGTCATATTTACAAGCAACCAACACGCAATTCCATATCCCAAGATGCAAGATCAATTTAGGAAGTCAATGTATTCACAAAATGCATATTAAATCATCCAATGTCACAGGTTCAATTATAAGAATGACATGAAAGTGTTCATGCGCACATTTAATATCTCGCATTTAAACATACAATTCAATTATCACATAAGTGATGTGGCACCTAACTTAACGGAACATGCAAGTCACTAGTTGGTTCTATTAAAGACAGTTAATCATAAGACTGCAAGATTGGATCCAAACACACCCAACCGTTAATATTTAGACCACCCTTACTTACACAATCCAAGAATCCTATTTAAACATAATCATTTAGAAACATTAATTTATACCATCCCAGTTAATGCAATTACTTAGAGGTACCGATTCCAATTCTAATTTGATTTACAAGAATTTGAACATACATATATACTTAGTTACATTCCAACAAGATTTTTGAATTAGCAAAGTCCACTATATAATCATTAAGTGAATACACACGTGTGAAATCTAACAAACAACATCTTACAATAAAGTTTTAACTCATTAGTGAAATTCCAATTCATATCAAGAATCATTTTTGTAAACTTTCAAACATCATTTTGAAACAAGAGTTGGGGTCCAGGGGTTAAATTGCAATTACTAATAATTTAAATTCATATATGTTTCAAATCAAGATTCTAAGTTACATTATCAGTTTGACAAATGTGACGAAGTTTCCGATTCAATTTTACAAACTCTTCAACTAACTCAACTTAGCAGCAATTTATAAATAAACAAGATAAACTCCCAAACCAACCCAACACTGATTAGCCAAAACGAGAATTCAATCATCAATAGAATTCCATTATTGCAACAGGTATTTCATATAGTTAAACTTGTTTCTACGTAATGCAGTAATTGTACTTGTCTAAATATGGATTTATTTGATATAATATGAATTTGATTCATGTTTGGAACATTAAATGTTGTTTAATATTTGAATTACTCGTATACTTGTATTTAGAATTACTACTGGTGACTAGACTGTCCTAATGGATATGGACCTATCATATACTAATAACATAAAAAAACATGTTAGGGATTTCAATATATTTCTATTAACATATGTTGCATAGATACGGACATGGCGATATGGATACGACACGACATGGCGACAAGGATTTTTTTATAAATTTTTCACATGAAAAGTCTCGGACACGGTGTCCGATACGAGTGTGCGACACGACACGACAAACTGTGATAACACGACAAACTGTGATATTTTTAGAAGTGTCGGTGTATTAGAGCTATTAACCGATTAGTATGCTCATCAGCCACTAATCAAACTCAACGAGGAATTTCCACGGAAACGACTAAGTTCCTTTTTGTCCCGATCCATCAAGAAAAGTGACTCCTTGTTGATTGGAAAGACGTGGGATCTAGAAATATCGCAAGTTTCCAAAATTGTTGACTTGAATTCACGATGATTGGCATCATAGCCATAAATATAGAACCTTCGCGGTTCTCTTGCACCCATCCTTGTCTCAATAACTATGTAACCGGCCTTGGTGATGTTGTCCACGAACCACCAATTTGTTGTAGGAATATTAAAACGATGAGTTTGAGCAGTCCACGAAGTTGATACCTCGTTCCACAACCATAATGACACATACATCTTCGTGTCACCCTGATCATAATGTAGTAAAGCAAGCGTATCACCACCGAGCACCGTAAGACTGATGTCCCACATGTTATTACAGGACGGCGGCGGCGCTAACTCGCTGAACACTTCCTTGTCCAAATCGAATATCAAAATTGTATACTTCTCAATCCCCTCCCCTAATTTGGCCACAAAGTATATGGATCCTTTGAAGAAAACATTCGTGTAAGAAATATTTTCCCATAACGGCAGCCGTTCGTGCCAACCTCGTTCGATTATTTTCCACCCATCGGCCGCCAACGAATACATCTCCACTTCATGCGACCAACTACAGTACTTAAAAGAATAGGGATTCGGGAAACTAATCTTTAATACCCTGTAATCACCACTCCGCCCAGCGAAGCCAGATCCGACGACAACCATGTAGTCAGACAGCTTTCGGAACACTCCTTCTCCAATACGTTTTAGAATTCCAATGAAAGGGTTCCATATATAGTACTGTCTTGATCCATAAGTATTCCCGATCAAGACTAAGCCGTCACAAACTCACAATACCCATAAATTAGAGGCAGGAAAGGGAGCTCGAAATTGGATTCCACCAGACCTTCCCTTTCACCCAACATGGTGCACATCGGTCGCTGACCCTTTTCCTGCCTCATGTAAAAAAAATGAGAAGAATTGTTGCTTTGATTACTATTGTACATCCGGTGATGCTCAGTTATGAAATTGGAGGTTCTGAACAAAGCGTTCCATGTTTTCGAGACGCACGAAAATCTCAACAGACTCTTTGCTGGTAGTCTTGCAAGTATTGAGATCGTGATGTCGTTTGAAACGTACTTCCTGGCCGGCATATGATCTGCTTTCCTCCTTTTGGAGATGATGACATCCTCTGAATTACTACTCATGGCGGCTGTTTTTTTTTTTTCTCAATCTTGGAAGAGATACTTCTAAGGGCCGAAAACCCCTAGATATATTCTCGATCTATATATACCAGCTATGGGAGAGAATTGGGGCGCAAGGGACGCCCAAATCTTTATTTAGGGATATGACCCTCGATTTTTTTCTTTTTTCAATCCTCTATTATCTGATGTGATCTCATTAATTTTTTTTTCTTTTTTTTTTTATATATTATCTCGATAGACACGCTAGGTATTTCAAATTTCAGATCTCTCTCCTAATCAAACTCTATTTTCTTCGAATCTTATATAATTTCTCTCCTTCTACAAATATTTCCAATGATGAAAAATAGAAATCTTGTTGTGCCTGCGTTTGTCGATCTTCAATTTTTTATTTTTTTATTTTTTTGTTTTATCGTTGAAGATGAACATGTCGATCTTCAAGAGTTTTGAAGATCAACATATATTGATCTTCAAGTGATGGACATACATATCGTTGACATGTCCATCCTATTGATCTTCAAAAATAAAAGAAAATAGAAAGGAAAAAAAAAAAAAGAAATCTTGTAAATCGGTCGATCCGGTTAATCTTCAAGAATAAAAAATAAAGAAAAAAATAGAATAAAAGAAAATAAAAGAAAATAAAGAAAAAAAGAAGAGTAAAAAAAATTAAAGGAAAAAATTCTTAAAGATAGACATATCGATCCCTATTAATCTTCATAAATAAAAGAAAATAAATAAAAAAAGAATAAAGAAATAAAAAAAGATTTCTTAAAGATCACGACAAGTCGGATGTACAAGTAGAAAATAATAATATTTAACATTCATTTTATTAGACATAATCAAAGAAATGATTATACGTGAAAAATAATAATATTTAATATTTATTTTGTTAGATATAATTAAAGAAAGAGTTATATAATTAAGAGTTTTGAAACTAGGGATTATTTTTTTTAAAAAGACTTACTTATCTCTTTTAATAAAATTCCCCAGCAATTGGGCAATTGGGCATAATCATATTTCTATATATATTTGGTGGTTGAGTTTAGTATAGCTACTAGATTTATGATAATTAATTAAATAAATAAAAACATACTATTATATTAGTAGAAAATAAATTAAAAGGAGGCCAAGTAATGACCAAGTGATTCTTTTGGGAATGTATTGGTGGACATATAGTTTAGATATAAGAATGAGAAATCTTATCATCATAACTTAAGGATAAATATATGATTTTAACTTAGGATTACGCGTTGAAAAATTCAATTTCAAACCTGATTCTATCCAATTCGATTAATTAAAATAATAAGTGTTTTATATTTGTCATTTGATTTGTTACTTTATCTAAATTTTCCAACAACCAAATGGTAAGTGTAAAACACTCATTCCTTGTTACTCTGGTTTCACTGAACATCCAAACTTGAACTAAAATTACCCGAGTCAGGACTCTTGATTTCCTAGGGCTTCTTATATTAGGAAGAATTGCAAGTCAATATCTCTCATCTCAAACTCGGGACATTTCTTTTTAGTTGGATTCCGTAATTGCAAGAATATACAAATATTCTATTTAACTATATATGTTCAATTTTTTCTTTCTTTTTCTGGTACTTAACGAGAAAATTTTATTAATTACAATCCTTCATCTTATATGCACTTAATTTACCATTTAATTAACATCAATGTTGATACGAATAAAAACTTTTGTGAAAGGATTTTGGGGTGTGGGAACTCCAATGAGAATTCTATATATGTATCACGTTAGCCCCATAAGAGTTGATAGTGTTGGTATGGCCGTATGGGTGGGGGATGCATCAACACGAGTTTGGGGTACTGGCATATAGTCCAACATTTGTGCTTGGTTGAGAACAATGCATATTTCACTTAAGCGTCTCGTATGGCGGGTTTGGCGTCAGGCGAGTTGGCCAGTATTGATCAAGTGTTGATCAAGTGTTGTGAGTATGTGCTGCGCCCCGCCCGAGTTTTGCTTCAGGATTGTCTGAGATTTGTGAACATGTGTTGGCAGCGCACAGCATTCGAGTATAGCAAGTATCATGCGGGCATCGCTCAAGTGTTGTGCGCAGCAAGTCAGCAACCCAGCATTGCGCGCGCAGAACAAATGGAGGCGCACGGTGGAACGGTTATTCGTGCGCACATTTGAAACAGTTTTGGGTGAGAATGCGGACTTCACATGTGCAACGGTAGTTACTTAGCTGAAATGAAGTGCATGAAATTTTTTGTGCTGGGAAAAACTGTCCGACACATATCAGTATGTGACTCCATAAATTTCCTAGCTGTCTAGGCTGGGCTATGTACAGTGAATTATTATATCTTATGATAGTCTTTGAGCTTCATGAAATTATGCATTGTGTGTAAATCTTGGATGTTTTAAATTCCTTCTATTGTGAATGCCGAGTAATAATAGATAGTTGAGAATTCTCGTCATCTTGTGATTTACGGGAAATTCCCGAAAAATCCCCATATGAGAACTCAAATTCCTCTTTACTTCCCACTTTCAAAAAAATTCATCTGAACTCCCCAGATGAAAATCAAAATTCCTCTTTACTCCCCGTTTTTTTTTAAGGGCAAATACATCATTTGGGCATTTAGGTACGTGATTTCGGGGTTCGGGTACGCGATTCTTGAATTTTTATACAACTATAGGGAGTTAAAGGGAATTTAGCTTGTCATCTAGGGAGCAAATGAGAACTTTTTTAAAAATGGGGAGTTAAAGGGAATTTTTTCAACTTTTAGTTACTATTCATAGAAAACCCCGGTGATTTATGCATTGTTGTTCATTGTTTGGCTTGCAAATTAAACATCAAATAAATTAAACACGAATGTGCGTAAAGGAGTAAGACCTTGCAAAAGAAAATAATCTATAAGAGAATGTATTACTTAACAATAACTTACTGCTCGCATGCGCCAATAATGGTTAGCCCAGATAATTAAGGATTTTTTTCTTTAAAACAATGACTCGAAGTTCGAATCCCTTGATCACTTTAAGAATGTATGTGTTTATAGGAAAAAAGAAGAAACAAAAATTTTATTATTCCGTATCCACAAACCAACCACGCCGCAAATATGATACATCCACTACATTTTTAACTCAAATAAACCAAATGTGATCGCATAAACTATAAATTTCTCCCTAATCCCTTACCCAAAAGCCCTCAACTTACCTAGCCACAACTTGCCTAGGAGAAAACCCGTCCTCCGACACATCAAAGAACAAATCATCACTCTTAGACAAAGCATATACAATCTCCACCATGCTCGGCCTCCTCGCCGGATCCTTATGCAAGCACGCCACGGCCACCGCCATCACTCCAGCAACACTCTCCATCATCTCCGCCTCGTTCCCACCACCACCAACAAGCCCGTCGTCCATCCACTCCCTCAACTTCCTCATCTTCCTCTGCTCACCCCCCTCCACCAGTACCCCTCCCGCCTCTGCCCACAACACCCCCCCTCCGGCCTCGTCCCCCGCTTCCCGCCCCGACACCAGCTCCAAAAGCACCACCCCGAATGAAAAGACATCCATTTTCGTCGACACAACCCCATCCGAGAGGTACTCAGGCGCGATGTAGCCCTGAGTGCCTACAATGTGCATCGTGATCGCATTGCAGCCGGACTTCGCGAGCTCGAAGTTGGCGATCTTGGCACGCATGCTGGAGTCGAGGAGGATGTTGCTGCTCTTGATGTCCTTGTGCACGACTCGGGGCCGGGTGTGCTCGTGGATGTATTGGAGGCCGTTGGCGACGTCCATGGCGATCCGGAGACGGGTTTTCCAGCTGAGTTTTTGGGGTTTGATTGTGGTGTCGTGGAGCCATGAGTGGAGGGAGCCGTTCTCGACGTACTCGTAGACGAGGTAGCAGTTGGCTGCTTCGGGGTCGATGCAGAAGCCCTCTAGTCGAACTAAGTTGCCGTGGTTTACCTGCATATCCAAAATTTGTTGAATTATTTACACATGATGTCAAAATTGATTCAATTACAGGAATTAACATGATTACTACAAGAAAAGGCATGAGGGTTGATCTTGTCCTATAGCCAATATAAATATTTTGTATCGAAAAAATAAACAAAAAGAAAAAAGAGAAAACAATAATTTAAGAACTAGGGAAATACTGATAATTTTAAAGAGAATGTGAATCTTTCGGAGAGAATCAATTAAATAATAAGTATATATACATGTTATATAATTGGTTGGGGTTCAAGGGTGGCAATGGTTACTCATCCTGCAAGAGTTTTCTGAAAAAACAGAAAGAAAAAGAAAAGCAAAAAAAGACATTAATTTTCCAAAACTTTTAAAACAAAAATGTGTTTACTATTTACTGGTTAGCAGTGGAGGAGCCACATGCAATTCAAGGGGGACAATTGACCCCCCTCAAATTCCTTTTTTTTTTTTTAAATTTATTATATAGTTATATAGATAAATGATTAAATGCATTTGTAATTTTACAAAATTTTTTATTTTTGACCCCCCCCTCATCAAAGTTAAAATTAATACTAGTAAGGATCAATATAATATTATGTTTTGATCGACTCCCCTGAATTATATTTTTGGCTCCGCCACTGCTGGTTAGTTTATGAAGTCGCAACTAGACAAGAAGAAAAATAGACAAAACAGGAATCTTCTAACACCATTATTGAGAAGGTTACTTAAGCGCCGCCGCTAATTATTAAAAGTTTGATTTCTTTGGCCAACTAATACAATTTTTTGGTTTTATTCTTTGTTCATGTGAATAAATATAAAAAAAAAATTATTTATAATATCTACGGATCAAGGAAATTGTGCACAAAAATTTTAATTAGATTTAGATAATATCAAATCGTTAAATTATATTATTTTTGTGGTAATTAAATACAATTACAAGCTAAATAATTAAGAAGTTAATTAATAACGCATTTTCCATCGTGAATTGATTAATCATGACATAGTACCCGCCAATGATAGTCCTCCTTGTACACTTTCGCTGGTGGGAATCATCCAACAGGTGCGACAAGATATATGTAACCTAATCAGAAATTATTTAACTTACATAGTTCTATAACTATTGGGGTCTTAAATAAATTTCAAAGTTGAAACCTTATCATGACGTCACTTTATTTATCATTTATTGAATTAATATATTGGTCGATTCAATTCTTCTTCTTATATTATATGACGATTAAGACACATCACATAACCTAACGACTAGTTTATTGCGGATGACTGACATAAGTGATAGGACAATACTAATGACTTTTCCTTGAATTATATTATACTTACATATGATAAAAATACATAAAAATAAAAGAGTTTCATAATTTATGATATAGTTTTAAAAACATTATTTTATCATCACTCTTGTATCACGGCGAATACTCACATCAGACACATCTCACATGGTGAAATTTACAAATAGGAGAAATTGTAAATTTGGTATATCAATTCGATCAATTCAGCATTTTTAATATATTTTATTTTCGACGATAAAATAGGATGGTATCTCCAAAACCAAACAATTTAGTGTACTTTTTTTTACCAGAAATTTGCCTATTGGAATTTACACGTGGCGAACTAAGAGTTCGCCACGTGTACAACCGGATCGGATTTTCGGTGGGCAAAATTGGGTATCCGATCAAAAAGTTATTAAATTATAAGATTTTTAAGATACGATCTTATTTTTTCATCCAAAAATAAAATGTATCAAATCAACGAATTGATCGGGTTGATATTCAAATTTGCAATTTCCTCTTCACAAATAATAAGAAACCAAGAGAAAATAATCAAAATTTTCAATTAAAAAAGAACTTGTTACCTTCTGCAAGATTTTGAGTTCCTCGTATGCATTCCACTTCATCTTCTTGATGGCGTACTGATCGAGTCGGATTTCGGGTTGATGACGCGTCCTGTAATAGTTGACTTCGACCACTTGAAATTTGTTGGTGTGGTAGAGCTCGAAATGGAGTTGACCTGGGAGAAGCAACAAACGTGAGCTTCGGACCGACAAAGGACTGGAGGGGTTGTTCCCTTTGTCGGCACTCCGACGCTCAAGTCAGTGTCGAGTGGCTGAGAGCTTATCGAGTGACTTGTACGCTTTTAATATGGTGGTTGTGTGTGTGAATGGCATTTATGGAGGGGGTATTTATACCTATTGGAGTAATGATTACCGGTACAGTGTATCCTGCAGGTGCATTAAATGCGCCAACTGCTCCGTACGGTCTGTCAGGTCCCATTAAATGCTTAAAGCGGCGGAGTGGGCCCCGGGATAGGTCGACCTCAATTCGACCTAGCTTCTTACACAGTCGAGTAGTCGCCGACTTGCCCTGGGTATAGTCGAGGGTGTTTCAACATACACCTCCGGAGGGTAGTCGAGTCGACTCGGTTGAATGATCAGCACTTACCTTCTGGAAGGATTCGCCGTTGAGGTGACCGATTGGGAGGCTTACGTGGCACCTTTGACCGGTCCTTTACTCCACGTGGCGGGCTGGTAGTGGCCCACGTGTGGTTACGTTTCGGTTCCGGATTGGCCCACGTCATTAGCCCCCGGAAAGGCGGTGCCACGATGACGTGGTGGCGTCCTTTCGGATTTCGAGAAGTGGGCCCCCCAGGCGTAATGATGGCGACAGTTCGCCTTCGATTTTCCCACCCAAAGTAACCCTATAAGTAGCCCCTTGAGGCCTTCATTTCTTCCCTTCACCTTTTAGAAATTTTCAGAGCGTTTCGAGTTCTTCAGAGCTTTTCGAGTAAAGTGACCGGAGTTTTCAAGTCGATCAAGTCTTCTGCGAAATTTTCCGGTAAGCCCTTTCGACTTAGCTTCTTTCCCTCTTACTGCTTTAATTTCCTTATTTTCCTGTTTATTTGAGAGTCCGTAATCAAGTGAGAAGATCCCCATCTCGAAAAACGTTCGACTCGATCCCTGACCCCCAAAACCTTGATCCTGATTTCAAGGAGAAAGCGGAATTCAAGGGAAACCGAGCGAAGAATTATTGAGCAGTGGGATGTCTTCTTCTACCTCGACTAGCTCGGACTTGTCGGATAAGATTCCTGGACCCGGGGATGAAATAAACTCGCTCTCCTCGTCATCGAGCCAGGAGGAATCGGTTAGGTCCCAGGCTTCAGGTGAGGCAGGCGAATCGAAAGAATCTGGGGAATCGGATGATAGACAATTGGTCTCCCCTTTAGGTCCCGTAACCTCGGCAGAGCCCTTAACAGCAATACCCCCGGTGGGGATGACCCTAGGGTTTGAGTATTCGAGTCGAGTAGGAGGCGTTGGGCCATTGACTTCAGAGATGAGAGGTGAAGATGTCGTACATATTCCTTACGGTAGGAAGTCCCTCGACTGGATTCTGGACAAAGACCCTAGACTGGTCGAAAGCAAGGTGTCGCCCAAGATGTTCGAAGATTTTAGAAAGATTTTATTTGGCGGGGACACAGAGTTGAGGGGGTATAGTATAATCCGACCTCGAAGAGGGCAAACTATGACTGATCCTCCGACCAACTGCATAGTAGTGACCTGGAAAATGGTTCAAGCAGGGTTTCGAATTCCAATCGACGACGACATCCTTGACATCCTGAACCACTTGAACATCAGCCCGGTCCAATTGATGCCGAATGGTTATGCGATGTTAAACGGGGTCCGAGTCCTGATGAAGTATTTCGGGATTCCAATGCTTGGAGTGGCCAAGGACCTCTTCAATGTGGTTGTGACCAAAGAGAAGTCCGGGTCGGGCTACGGGTTCGTGCAGTTATCATTTAAGCAGAAACGTAAGCTCACGACATCGCCGACCTTTTCAAACGGGCATACCTGGAAGCAGCAGTTTGTGTATGTCGAGAGTGAGTCGGGGTGGCCACACCTTTGGAACAGAATGTGGTGTTGGAGGCCCAACCCGACGTTGCCGGCAGCGGCCACGCGCTGGTCAAACACATTTATCCGAGATATTTTATCCCTCGGGCAATTCGACTGTAGAAAGTTGATTGAGGACAAGGTCCTGGTGGACTTCGGCTTAGCCCCCGGGATCGCTAGTCGGACATTCAACCCTGGTAAAACAGGCGACCGAGTCGACTTACATAATCGCTTGTTGCTCCCTTCTGGATTTTGCAACCCTCAAGTCGATTCTAACCTTGATTCTCTCATTTTCTGCAGATAAAACGATAATGAGTCGATTGGCAAAGATGAGGGCCGACATGGAGGAGCTCGCGGCTCGGCATGCTATAACAAAGGCGGTCGAGGTGGCGCAGCCCCACAAAACAGCGGACGCCATCCTTCCGAGGCCGTCGGATCAAACTGGGACAGAGCCGAGTCAAGCACCGGTCCCGCCGACCCTAAAGAGGAAAGAGAAAGCCCCCGTCTCTGAGCCCGAGAGAAAACGATCGAAGAAGGAGAGAGACCCGAAGGGCATGCCCGCCCCCAAACAGACGAAAGATGCCGACCAGGCAGGGGGCAGCCAGTCGAGGGTAACGATCTCCGACGGCTCTCTTCCCTCGACCCCTTCTGGGACCGAGAAAGCGCCGGCCCCGTTCTCTTCCGAGGCCATAAGGGCGTCGCATCTCCCGTTCCACCCCCCAAAGGGCGATATCTCCGACTTCTTCAGGATGCTCAAAATTTCCGAGCCGCACCTTCCAGGGGGTTACAAATTGATTGGGGATGACGGTAAGCCCCGGAGGATTGAGTCGGTTCCCCGGGACAACCGTGCTGCGGGGGCGGTGTACCACTGCTGTCAACTTCCAACCGACCACGAAGCGAGGTGGAAGATGTCGGAGGTCGAGCTTGAGATGTCGGCGGCCGTGAAGGTTATCGGGGTAACGACTTGAACTCTTTCTTCTTTTGCCTCGATTAGGATTCGGTCATTGACCTCCTTTGTTTCTGTGTTGCAGCTGGCTCAAGACGTGTACCACATGAGTCGGAGGGCCCAAATTTATAAGGAGGGGAGGGCGCGTTTGGAGGCCAAGGCGGGAATCGACTCAGAGGTCGAGGCTTTGAAGAAGAGGGTGCAGGAGCTGGAAACCGAGAAGGCGAGCCTCGACTCGAGTGCGAAAGTGGCGAGGCTGGGGAAAGAGAAAGCAGAGGTGGCCCTTGCTGAAACTGTAAAACAGTTAACGGCAAAAAAGGAGGAACTGCTCGAGGCCCACAAGAAGCTGGACGAAGAGGCCGAGAAGACCCTCTCCGCTTTCAGGGGAGGGGAGTCGGCAGGAGAGGTGAAAGGTGCACGTGCGGCCATCGAGCGGTGCCAACGAATCTACGATCAAGTCATCGCCGACTCAGAGCGGTTCGGGGCCTACCGGTTTATGAAGTCGACAGCCTACAAAAGATCGACCGCCACCTTTGGAGCGTCAGACTTGAAGGAGGGGTTCGAGTTGTGCTTGGCTCAATGCCGTGCCGAAGGTTATCTTCCGGTCGATTATAATACGACCAAGATCGGCCTCATGTGCCCAGATCCGCGGCCCCCACCCCCTCAAGTGGACGAAGACCCCGAAGAGGACTGGTCGAAGCATGAGTTCGGGTTCGCCATCCCTCTGGCCATGTCTGTAGTCGGGGGATTCGAGGAAGACGCAAGTCAGATGCCTCAGGGGGTCGACCCCATGGTTCTGAATCACGCCAGAGTATTCCCCGAGCTATTCTTTGAGAAACCCGAGAACACTCCCTCCGATGAAGAAATAGACTAGGTCTCCCGATTTTCTGCACCGTTTCTGCTGCTTGTAATTTCCCGCATCCTTCCAATTTTTAGTTTTGCGTGTATCAGACCGACCTGGTGTGGTCGAGGATCGCTCCCATTGAAAAATCCAAATGTAATTGCTTTCGAATTTTAATGAGATTCATTTATGCTTTCTTCGAATTAGCATTTTTGAGTATGCATGTTCGAATTAAATTCATAAATCTCTTAGATTGTCGATATCGACCACTCAAACTGTTACCAAATAATAGCAATCATTTAGGTCGATTCTAAGAAATTACCGGGCTGTTTAACCCGTCGAGGGCATAACACCCTGCAAAAGTAATCTCCACTAACCTTCTGTCCGACTAGGTGGCACAGACTATTTAACCCATCAAGAGTATAACAGTCGAAAGAATTGTTTTGATTTTATTGATTGACACATTGGAGTTTACATCTTTTTCAAACATAAAACATTCTAAGGTTGTGGGCGTTCCAGGATCGAGGCACCGGATCGCCGCTCAACTCTTCGAGGTGGTAGGCGTGGTTTTTCCCGACCTTGGAGATGCGAAAGGGACCCTCCCAGTTGGCATCGAGTTTCCCGACGTGTTTGACAACGTCGACTCGTTTTAGGACGAGATCGCCAACTCGGAAAACTCGATGGAGGACCCTCTTGTTGTAGCTTCTGGTCATCGTCGCTCGATACTATTGCATTCGTCGAAAAGCCCGATCTCTCTTCTCTTCGATCATGTCCAAGTCGAGCTGACGATTCTCTTGGTTGAGAGCGAGTTGATAATGGGACACCTTATCGGTCTGGTGTATCAGCTCGGCCGGGATCACCGTCTCGGAACCGTAGACCATTGAGAATGGGGTCTCTCCTGTGGCGGTCCGAGGTGTGGTTCGATAGGCCCATAAGACCCCGTCGAGTTCCTCGGCCCAAGCTCCTTTGCTCCCGTCGAGGCGGGTCTTCAGGTTCTGCACGATCGTTCGGTTGGTGACTTCGGTTTGGCCGTTGGCTTGAGGGTGGCCGACCGAAGTAAAGCGTAAGCTGATGCCATACTTGGAGAAGTAACTCTTGAACATTTTGCTTCGAAATTGGGGCCCGTTGTCGCAGATCAAGGTCCTCGGCACTCCAAATCGGCATATGATGTTCTTCCACAAAAATCGAGTCATCACTGTGTGGGTGATCTTGGGAACTGGCGCTGCCTCGACCCATTTCGAAAAATATTCTACACAAACAATGACGAATTGTTGTTGTCTCGGAGCGAGGGGGAAAGGCCCGACAATGTCAATTCCCCATTGATCAAAAGGCCACGTTATCTCGACCGGGGTCATTTCCCTTGGATGCTGGTGGGTGATGTTCGAATGTTTTTGACAGCTGGGACATTTCTTCACTAGATTGATCGAATCCCGCAGGAGGGTCGGCCAGTAGTAGCCGGCTCGAGATACTTTCTTAGCGAGTATTCGACCTCCCGCGTGGTTTCCGCAGGATCCCGCGTGCACCTTCTCGATAACTTCCTTGGCTTGGGAGGGCCGCAGGCACCTCTTGGGCGGCTCCCTGACAGATCGCTTGAATAGCATGCCTTCCGGGCTGAGGGAGTAGCTTCCCGCCCGGGCTACCAATCGGCGCCTCTCCGTTTTATTTTCGGGCAAGAATCGATCTCTTAGATGTAGGACCAGGTCGTCTAACCAGCACGGCTCGACTGGGTCGATGCTGAGAACCGGTTTTCCTTTTTCCTCGATTGCTCGAGCTGTGTTGGTGAGGAACGTGATCGACCTATCCCTTGTTCCCCTGAGACCATTAGCCACCTTGGAGAGGACATCCGCTCTCTCGTTTTCTTCTCTAGGAACCTGCTCGAGCCTGAAGTTTTTGAATTTCGCGGCCCATTCCTTGACTTTCTCCAAGTATTTGGTCATCGATTCCTCCCTTGCTTCATAGGAGCCCGTGTATTGGCTTGCAACCAACTGTGAGTCGGTTAGAGCCGCCAGGTAATCGATGCCGTGTTCCCTGGCGATTCTCATGCCCGCTAGAAGCGCCTCATATTCGGCCTCGTTGTTTGTAGCGGGGAAGTCCAGACAGATGGCAAAGTCGATCTCATCTCCGTCGGTACTTCTCAAAGACACTCCCGCACCCCCGTCCGATGAGGTCGAGGAACCATCGACGGTCAATGTCCAATGATTCTCATTCCTCCTGGGCGAGGTCAAGGGTTGTTTCTCGATCAAAAAGTCGGCCAAGACTTGGGCTTGGTATGCTAACCTTGGTTGGTAGGATAAGTCATACTGGCCCAACTCGACAGACCACTTAACCAGTCGGCCCGAACTGTCCGGTTTGGACAACACCTGCTTGAGGGGCTGATCTGTGAGCACGACGATCCGGTGGGCTTGGAAATACGGCTTTAGCTTTCGGGCCGTGTGTACGAGCGCAAGGGTGAATTTTTCGATTTCTAAATATCGTGTCTCTGCTCCGTGCAGGATTTTGCTAACATAGTAGATCGGCATATGCTTTCTCTCCCTTATGGCGACCAGGACCGAGCTGATCACCTCGGCCGACACGACCATATAGAGGTATAAAACTTCACCTTGCTTCGGCTTTGCTAGGAGTGGGGGCGACTCGAGGTATCTTTTCAGCGCCTCAAATGCCTGCTCACATTCCTTGGTCCACTTGAATTCTTTGATGTTCCTCAAGATTTTGAAAAATGGAAGGTTCTTCTCGGTCGACCTGGAAATGAACCTGTTAAGGGAAATAATTCGACCGACCAAGCATTGTACCTCTCGAATCGTTTTTGGGCTGGAAAGATTGCGAATAGCGCTGCTCTTCTCGGGGTTTGCCTCGATCCCTCTCTGGCTAACCATATACCCAAGAAATTTCCCTCCGGACACCCCAAAGGTGCACTTATTTGGGTTGAGCTTCAGGTTGTACTGCCGGAGCAGTTTGAACGCCCGCGTCAGGTCCCCGAGGTGATCGCTCGACCTTATCGACCTTACAATCATGTCGTCGACATACACCTCCATGGTTTTACCGATCTCTTCCCCGAAGATTCGGTTGACCAGCCGTTGATATGTAGCCCCTGCATTTTTAAGTCCGAAGGGCATCACTCGGAAGCAATAAACACCCTTCACCACTATAAAGGCGGTCTTATCCTCGTCCTCGGGTGCCATGAAGATTTGATAGTAGCCTTGGAAGGCATCCATCATACTCATTAGCTCGCACCCTGCGGTCGAGTCAACCAACTGGTCGATATTTGGGAGAGGATAGGGGTCCTTTGGGCAGGCTTTGTTCAGATCTGTGAAGTCGTTACACATACGCCACTTTCCCCCTGACTTGGCCACTAGGACCACATTGCAAAGCCAATCGACGTACGTGGCGGGCGTGATGTATCCAGCGTCCAACAACTTGTTCACCTCTTCTTCAATTATTGCATTCCTTTTGATGCTTTGGGTTCGCAACCGCTGTTTGATTTGTTTGAAGGATGGGTCGACATTGAGGTGATGCATAATCACGGAGGGGTCGACGCCTACCAAATCGTTGACACTCCATCCAAAGATATTAGCGTTCTCCTGGAGGAATTGGATTAGGAGTACTTGTTCGTGCTCCTTACCCGGTTCGGGAAGCCCGACATGAGTGATCTTCTCTCTCTGCCCTGGAAGAAGCTCGACTTCCACCGTCTGAGTCGATGCCTCGAGTCGATTGTCCAGGACCTTCTGCTTCTTTTTAGCTTTCTTCGATTTGCGGATAGGCTCATCGCTGGTGGCCTCCAGGTCCTCGATCTCATCTTCTTCCCCGTCGGGTAGGCCTAGAATTGGAACGACCCAGCGATCGGGCAGCTCAACTTTTTCCATGGAGATTGAGTAACAGGCCCATGCCATGGGCACATCGCATCTCAATTCTCCTATCCCATTAGGGGTGGGGAGTTTAATCAGCTGATGATAAGTCGAAATAACTGCCCTAAAATCGATTAAACCGGGCCTCCCTAAAATGATGTTATAAGCCGACGGCTGATCGACGACCAAATATTCCAGTTCAAGTGTCGACCTCTTAGGGAGTGTTCCCATGGAGGTGATCAATCGGACTCGACCCTTAGGATATACTTCGGACCCTCCAAATCCTGTCAAAGGAGTTTTGAGAGGTTCTAGATTCAGACTTTTAGCTAGATTCATACGATTTAAAGTCGAGAGATAAATAATGTTTATAGAGCTTCCATTATCAACAATGGTTTTGGATACAGCGTAGTTGGCCACGTCGAGCGTAACCACCATCGGACAACTAGGCATTTCGCTTTCCCGTGGTGGTATGCCGATTAGGTCCTTATTGCTAAAGTTAACATCCTGATCTACCCAGCTCTGACTCGGTTCGATCTCCATCACCTCGTGAGGCCCGCAGTAGCTTCTTTGGGCTTCTCTCCTGGTCCTTTTTCGTGCTGTTTTTGTGTCGCCCCCGGCAGGCCCTCCTGCAATCATATCGATTCGACCGAGGCAAGGGAGGTTATGTTCATCCCTCTCGGTTGGTGGCTTCGCCTCTCTACGTCGAGGTGGACTCCGGTCGTCGGCTCTCAGGGCCATCTCGTCCAGCTTCTTAACGAACTCTTGGAGTTCTCCCCCCCGGATTAGCCTCTCGATTTCATCCCGCAGAGCGAAGCATTCTGAAGTGTTATGTCCCGACTGTCGGTGGAAGTGGCAGAACTTCCCCGAGTCCCTGGTCTTCTGAGTTTCCTTTATGGCTTTGGGATTTTTGAACAGCTTTTTGTTGGAGACGTTATAAATTTCTTCGATCGACCGGTTCAGGGGCGTGTAATGCTTTTTAGAGCTGCTTCCGGGATGAAGGTCGACTCGGCTTTTTATGTCTCTCCGGGGTTCGCTTTTGGGTGGCCGGATGGCCTCCGGCTTCCGACCCGAGGCCCCCTTTTGGGCCATTTCGACCTCTTCCACCCTCATCCAGGAGGAGGCGATATCAAGCAATTTTGATATCGATGCTGGGTTCTTCCGGACAATGTGCCGGGCGCACTCTCTATCCCTCAATGCTGCGTGGATCGTCGGTATCACCATATCCATGCTCGGGGATTGAACTTGTACTGCTGCACGAGAGAATCGAGTGAAGAAGTCTCTCAGTGTCTCATCCTCCCTCTGTACGATGTTGTAGAGATAGGTGACCGGCAGCTTGTCGCCCTTCACGGAGGAAAAGTGGGCAACGAAGCGCTCGACCAGCTCATCGTAGAAGCGAATGCTTCTCGGAGCTAGCCTTGAGAACCAGTCCTGGGCTGACTCGACGAGAGTGGTGGCAAAGATCTTGGCCCTGACATCCGGTGAATGGCCTAACATACTTATTTCAATTTCAAATCGATCAACGTGTCGCTCTGGGTCGGACACACCGTTATAAGTCGGGAGGTTGGTGGGCATCTTATCCGCAGCCATGGCTGCCAAAATCCCCTCACAAAAGGGGGATCGCACTTCGCGGGAGCTCCGGTATTGATGAGTCGGCCTCCTTTTTGGGGGAGGTGACCGATTGCTGTAGGATATTTCCTCGTCGTCCTCGACCCGATAGGGAGTTTTGCCTTGTCGGGACCGCTGGGGAGAATCTCCCCTCCGAGACAAGCGGTGTCTCAAATCCTTCCGCCCAACGGGGAGTCCCCGGTTCGACAATCTGGGGGCGTCGGGAGAGGCCCTAGCCCCCAGGCGATCGAACACCCTGGAATTTTTTGGTCGCTGCTCTTCCTCACAGTGAGAGGGGCTCCTTGATTCCCTCGCATCCCTCGACCCTCGGGCGGTCCTTGGCTCTCCTTCCTTTCCCTTGGTTCTCTTGACCTTGCACCTTGAGGTTCTAGATCGACTGGGCGCTTTCCTTGGCTCCGAGCCGACTGGGCCTCTTGATCGGGAGGTAACACCTCGGTCTGTTGTGGCTCCTGACCTGCCCCTTGCCGCTGGTTTTGACCAGACGGTGGAGGCATGCCATAGGGATCTTGATGGTATACCACTGG
The DNA here is from genome assembly GCA_037501455.1 of Lantana camara. Taxonomy (NCBI): domain Eukaryota; kingdom Viridiplantae; phylum Streptophyta; class Magnoliopsida; order Lamiales; family Verbenaceae; genus Lantana; species Lantana camara. The sequence continues at coordinate 120,443,277 of CM074857.1, forward strand.
TCCGGGCTGATATCCCCACGGGGGAGGGGGCGGATACCCGTAATGCGCGGGGGGTCCACAGTAATACGAATACTGTCCTGGTGGTGGGATGGCTGGGCTAGCTCGAGGTTTCTCCGGGAATACCGGGGCTATGTCTTCAGCGGCTGTCGCTATTGCCTCGGCTTGACATTTTTCGAGGTAAGCGTCCAAATCTGGGGTCGCATAGACCATGGGAACAGGGGCGGCTCTATTCTCGACTATAGGTCGTCCCTGGGTTTGACTCGGTCCGTCCGTCCTGTTCTGGACGTCCGTACCGGGGTCGTCCCCTCCCAGGGTGCGATGACTGCGCAGCTCCATTACTCTTCGACTTCCTGCTCTGTTTCCCACATACGGCGCCAAAATGATCGAGTCGGATTTCGGGTTGATGACGCGTCCTGTAATAGTTGACTTCGATCACTTGAAATTTGTTGGTGTGGTAGAGCTCGAAATGGAGTTGACCTGGGAGAAACAACAAACATGAGCTTCGGACCGACAAAGGACTGGAGGGGTTGTTCCCTTTGTCAGCACTCCGACGCTCAAGTCAGTGTCGAGTGGCTGAGAGCTTATCGAGTGACTTGTACGCTTTTAATATGGTGGTTGTGTGTGTGAATGGCATTTATGGAGGGGGTATTTATACCTATTGGAGTAATGATTACCGGTACAGTGTATCCTGCAGGTGCATTAAATGCGCCAACTGCTCCGTACGGTCTGTCAGGTCCCATTAAATGCTTAAAGCGGAGGAGTGGGCCCTGGGATAAGTTGACCTCAATTCGACCTAGCTTCTTACATAGTCGAGTAGTCGCCGACTAGCCCTGGGTATAGTCGAGGGTGCTTCAACATACACCTCCGGAGGGTAGTTGAGTCGACTCGATTGAATGGTCAGCACTTACCTTCTGGAAGGATTCGCCGTTGAGGTGACCGATTGGGAGGCTTGCGTGGCACCTTTGACCGGTCCTTTACTCCACGTGGCGGGCTAGTAGTGGCCCACGTGTGGTTACGTTTCGGTTCCGGATTGGCCCACGTCACGTACCATTCTCCATCAATGCAGCCTTTATAAACCGACCCTTGAATTATCCATTTATCATCAAAATCATCTGTTACCCTTTTCAAATCATCCACACCAAACACCTTATACTTATCCAGGCACCCTGATACATCAGCCATCAGATTCACCTCCTCGCCTTTCAAGATTCCAATATTACTCCCAGACCCCTTTTTCTCCTCATCCTTGTAATACTTTCTCCTCATCGAATTCTCTCTATAAAACCACATCCCACAAACCAAGATTAGAACAATCCCACATACTCCTAACCCGATCCCTAACCCTATGATCGCACCTCTCCTCTCGCTCTTCTTAGGTGCAGGAATCGGCACAACAGGCTGAGTTAAATTCAGAAGTCTCGAAACAGGCACGAAAATGGTGTCGAAAGCCTGGATGTCATTACCATTAACCTCAGTTATAGACTCTTCCGTCACTCCGAATCTTGACGCCACGCTGCTCAGCCGATCAGACGGCTGAAAAACGTAACTGATCAGATAATTGACCAAGTTCTGAGTCGGGTCGGGGCACTTACAGAAGATCGGGAACGTGATAACGTCGCCGACTTCGAGGCGCGTTGGCTCGAAAGTGGGGTTGACAACTTCGATAGATTGATAAGTGGTTAGATTCTGGAACTTGATCGTGGAGACTAAGTAGAAAGTGTCGCCGCTTTGGATTGTGTAGTTTAGGCCCGCGTAGGAGATGGTGATGCTGGTGTTGACTCTGTTGCAGGAACATGTTATGGGGACAAAGAGGGTTTGATCAGGTAGGAGAGGGGAGGCCGGGGATGAGATGTTACTGGGAGTCGATATCATGCGGCGGCTGACGGAGAAGAGATCTCCGACGGAGGCGAGGTCGAGGAGATCGGGTGGGGCAGCTCTGAAGTAAACATAGGTGTCGCACGAGTTGGAATTGGATGCTACTGTGTAGTTGTAGCCTGTGGTGCTTGGTTGGGGTTGTACCTTGTGGAGGAAGAAGAGGAAGAGGAGGAGGGGAAGTGAGGGAAGGAGATGGTTTGTTTTGGTTTTCATTTGTTGTTGGTTTTTGCTTGATTCTTGAAAGTGGTTTTTTTTTTTTTTTTTTGGTTGTTGTTAATAAGGCCTAAGGGGAGGAGGCAGGAAAAGTGTACTAAATATTAAAAGCAGACTTATGAAATATTCTAGATCTGCTTATTTTCTCTTGTATCATACCGGGAGAGCGGCATAGCTTTCAGCGATAAGGGGTTCCGAAAAGTGTTACTTCCTGTCCGTTTCCCACCCAACCCAATTGCCTTCAGCGTCCCTCGCAACCACCCCAATGCCAACAACATTTTCCTCCCCATGAAAGTTTATTGCTAGCCTCCGCCTCGCTGGGCAAGGGAGGATCGGACACAAACAGCTCCTGCCGACAAGAGACCCTCAAATTATCGATACGACCTTGCTTATATATTTTAAAATTCTCATATCATTTTTAACAACTCAAATTAATAATTTTAAAATTCTCATATCGTTTCGTATTTTAACAACTCAATGATTTTATGATGATCATTTTTTTAAATAGCTATTAATATCTCATAATCAAATAATATGTTAAAAAAATATAAATTTCATGTGATTAACATATAATATATTCAAGGAGCAATGGTTTCATAAGTTAAAAAATAGAAATTAAAATTTATTTTTTGAATATCATAATTGAAAAATAAAATTGAAGTATATGTTTTTTAAGATCTAATAAGGGGCAATTTCAAAAAACTTCTCATGGGTTGAAAAAATTTTAGTTAACTCCCAATTTTCAAATTTATTTATGTTCACTCCCCAGATGAGATTCATAATTTTAGTTTGCTCCCCATTTTATACAAAGTATACAACATATTGGGAAAATTATTATCCGACATGTAGTTATTGCATTCTTGAGTTTTTATACATAGTGAGGAGTGAACAGAAATAATTTTGAAAATGGGGAGCTAACTAAAAATTGAGTTCATATTTGGGAACTTTTCCCTAATTTCCCGATCTAATAATCTAATGAAAAAAAAAATGAAATAAAGAAAAACAAGCATAACTAAATCATAAAAATGGATAGAAGAAAAGAAAGAAAACAAGATGAAATATGTCAGAATTTGACTAGACTGTCCTGGATATGGACTTATCATATACTAATAACATACAAAAACAAATGTTAGGGATTTCAATATATTTCTATTAACTGATTAGTATGGAACTAGTGATGAATCAGCCACTAATCAAACTCAACGAGGAATTTCCACGGAATCGACTAAGTTCCTTTTTGTCCCGATCCATCAAGAAAAGTGACTCCTTGTTGATTGGAAAGACGTGGGAACTAGAAAACCCTCCCTGTGAAATACCGCAAGTTTCCAAAATTGTTGACTTGAATTCACGATGATTGGCATCATAGCCATAAATATAGAACCTTCGCGGTTCTCTTGCACCCATCCTTGTCTCAATAACTATGTAACCGGCCTTGGTGATGTTGTCCACGAACCACCAATTTGTTGTAGGAATATTAAAACGATGAGTTTGAGCAGTCCACGAAGTTGATACCTCGTTCCACAACCATAATGACACATCCGTATCACCCTTACAATAATGTAGTAAAGCAAGCGTATCACCACCGAGCACTGTAAGTTTGATGTACCGCATGTTATTACACGATGGCGGCGGCGCTAACTCTCTGAACACCTCCTTGTCCAAATCGAATCTCAAAATTGTATACTTCTCAATCCCCTCCCGTAATTTGGCCACAAAGTATATGGATCCTTTGAAGAAAACATTCGTGTAAGAAATATTTTCCCATAACGGCAGCCGTTCGTGCCAACCTCGTTCGATTATTTTCCACCCATCGGCGGCCAACGAATACATCTCCACTTCATGCGACCAACGGCGGTACTTGCGGTAATTGACAGACAAGGGATCCGGGAAACTAATCTTTAATACCCTGTAATCACCACTCCGCCCAGCGAAGCCAGATCCGATGACAACCTTGTAGTCAGACAGCTTTGGGGACACTCCTTCTCCGATACGTTTTAGAATTCCGATGAAAGGGTTCCATATATAGTACTGTCTTGATTGATAAGTCCCGATCAAGACTAAGCCGTCACAATACCCATAAACTCGAGGCAGGAAAGGGAGCTCGAAATTGTATTTCACCATACCCTCCCTTTCACCCAACATGGTGCACATCGGTCGCTGACCCTTTTCCTGCCTCAAGTGAAAAAAATAAGAAGAATTGTTGCTTTGATTACTATTGTACATCCGGTGATGCTCAGTTATGAAATTGGAGGTTCTGAACAAAGCGTTCCATGTTTTCGAGACACACGAAAATCTCAACAGACTCTTTGCTGGTAGTCTTGCAAGTATTGAGATCGTGATGTCGTTTGAAACGTACATCCTGGCCGGCATATGATCTGTTTTCCTCCTTTTGGAGATGATGACATCCTCTGAATTACTACTCATGGCGGCTGTTTTTTTTTTTCTCAATCTTGGAAGAGATACTTCTAAGGGCCGAAAACCCCTAGATATATTATCTCTCTATATATACCAGCTATGGGAGAGAATTGGGGCGCAAGGGACGCCCAAATGACCCTCGATTTTTTTTTTTTTTTCTATCCTCTATTATCTGATGTGGTCTCATTAATTTTTTTTTCTTTTTTTTTTTATATATTATCTCCATAGACACGCTAGGTATTTCAAATTTCACATCTCCCCCCTAATCAAACTCTATTTTCTTCAAATCTTATATAATTTCTCTCCTTCTACAAATATTTCCAATGATGAAAAATAGAAATCTTGTTGTGCCTGCGTTTGTCGATCCTCAAATTTTTATTTATTTATTTATTTTTTTTTTTATGGTTGAAGATGAACATGTCGATCTTCGAGAGTTTTGAAGATCAACATATATTGATCTTCAAGTGATGGACATACACGTCTTTGACATGTCCATCCTGTTGATCTTCAAAATTAAAAGAAAATAGAAAGAAAAAAAAAAGAAATCTTGTAAATCGGTCGATCCGGTTAATCTTCAAGAATAAAAAATAAAGAAAAAAAATAGAATAAAAGAAAATAAAAGAAAAAATTCTTAATCTTCAAAAATCAAAGAAAATAAAGAAAAAAAAAGAGTAAAAAAAATTAAAGGAAAAAATTCTTAAAGATGGGGCACTTCCCAAAAACTCCCCATGAGTTTGGGAAGTTCCTTTTTACTCCCCATTTTCAAATACATCATTTGGGGTTTTAGGTACGTGATTCTGGGATTTAGATACGCGATTTTGGGATTTAGATACTCCCCATTTTCAAATACATCATTTGGGGATTTAGATACGCAATTCTTGAGTTTTTATACATCATTTTTTAAAATGGGGAGCTAAGAGGAATTGGACTTATCATTTGGGGAGTTTTCGGGAATTCCCCACTTAAAAATAGACATATCGATCCCTATTAATCTTCATAAATAAAAAAAGAATAAAGAAATAAAAAAGATTTCTTAAAGATCACGACATGTCGATCCGTACAATTAGAAAATAATAATATTTAACATTCATTTTATTAGACATAATCAAAGAAATGATTATACGTGAAAAATAATAATATTTAATATTTATTTTGTTAGATATAATTAATATAAGAGTTATATAATTAAGAGTTTTGAAACTAGGGATTATTTTTTAAAAAAAGACTGACTTATCTCTTTTAATAAAATTCCCCAGCAATTGAGCAATTGGGCATAATCATATTGATGGGGATAAAATACACTTGACGTACGTCTAGACACGTGGCACGATCAACGCATGACACGTGGATTCAGTGGTCCCCAATCACCCCGGACTTTCACCAACACATAGCCTCTCCGTGCGCTCCCTAACGAGCGTCCCAGGGCATTCCAACAAGCGTCAGTCTCGCTTCAACATGCATGCCTCCTTGGCTCTAAGAAAGTCTTCAACCGAGCTTCGTGCCCTTCCAGGGGCGCCCTCGCACCGCCACAGAATATAAAGGTCCCTTACACCCTCGATACACTGCTTGGACGATGATCCCCATGCGGATCCCTCAGTCCATCAGGCCCGGTTGACACGAGCGTGCTTCTCTCCCTCGTTACCAACCTTCAAAACGGCTCTCTGACACCCGTACTTGCCCGCGCACCTGACTCTGCTGCAAACACTAACTTTTACCAACTTTTGCAGGAGATTCCTCCTAGGATTCTCCTCGTTGCGACACATATTAGGGCAGCATTAGGGCAGGACCACACGAGGCAAATTATCAAGGGGTCCCTGACCCTCAACTATAAATATAGGAATTCATCTTCATCCCTGTAAGCATTCTTCATCACTGTAACCCCATTACATAGCTTACATTTTTCCTCTTTCAGATCACTATCTGACTTGAGCGTCGGAGAGCCAAACTGGGAATCACCCCCAGTTTTTCCCAACTTGGCCTTCTGACTGTGTTGGTGTTTGTCCTAGCAGATAGAGCCTACAGCTTTTTCGGCGAACCTTCTGAGCTTATCCATCGTTTCCCCACCTCAACAAAATAGAAAATGATCGGAGTTTGACCCTTAGCTGATCGGACACTATCATTTTTGGCACCGTATATGGGAAACCGCTCTCAGCTCACCCTTCTCTCATTTGCTAGTTGAAAAACAAACACCCATCACCTTTGTTATCATGGTCCCTAGCAGATCTGGAGCAGTGGGAGGAGGAGATGACCCTCCCCATGATGCCAATATCACCGCCATCCCATCAACAGCTGCTGGCGGAGCACTACCCGCTGGAGGAGCGCCTCCGCCCTCGGAACCAATAGTTCCACCACCAACGCTCGCTAAGCAGCCCACTTTCACCGCCGTCGGAGGTGCATCACTTCCAGCTCTTTCACACCCTCCCCAGAGTCAGTGGTTCAACGCTCATACGAACCTCGGAGGACACCACTACATGATACCGCCGCCTGGGTATGCGCTTACCCCCGCCGTCATGCTACCACCGGTTCAACCGTACCAAGCCGGGCGAATCCAGCTTCCGGTGGTGATCCCCCGGGAGATTGAGGGAGTGGAGTTACCCCCCTTGACTTCTCAGCAGTTACAGGCTATATACGCCCAATGTGAGATCCAAGCGGCCCAAGGAGCATGGGAGAAATTCCATTCCCTGTATTTTCCCTCTGGGCAGACTTCTCAGGTTGCCCCTCCCTTGGGAGGGATGCAAACATATCCGCTTAGGGAGGCTCAAGAAGTCTTGGGGGCTCAGCCGCCGCTTCCGTCTGCCAAAGAGATTCCCAACCAATGGGATAACGAGCGTCATCAAGGGGACAGGGGCAGAGAGCCCACGGAAAGAATCAACGTTGATGAAGAAGCCCACTCTCGTGCATCCAAACGAAGGCCACAAACATCCCAACGAGGGAGCCAAATCCGAAGAGAAAATCCCAACCTCCTCACGGCTGTGCAAGACCAGCTGTAGGGGTTGCAAGACATAGTGGGATAGCTCTCTCGAGCGAGATCTCAGGTCCCCCATGCCGGGGACGAATGAGACAATGCTAGAGACGCTCGTCGCCCAGCCCGCCAACAGCATGTTCCACGTCATGTGGAGCAAGAAGAAAATTTTGGATGTTACAACCACCATCTACTCGCGAAAGGATCCCCCCTCGTAGATGAGGTACTACTAGCCCAAACAGGCCTGGGAAATGTTCCAACATCTGTCAACGGCTACGACGGGACCACAGACCCTGCAGACCATCTGGACCATTTTCTGCACTTGATGCATCTGTACGAGCACTCTAGCCACTACTAGGCTAAAGTTTTTGTCACTTCCCACGTGGGAATGGCCCAAGAGTGGTATAAGCGACTGCCTCCCGGATCGATCCACTAGTACGGTGAACTCACAAATACCTTCCTAAATCATTGAAAGCTCTTGTCACAGCGCCCACTGCCCTGTACAACTTGATTCAAGGCGAGCATGAGTCCCTTCGATCATTCTTCGCTCGTTTCAACAAAGAGGTGCTTTTGGTAGAGAGGCCATCTATGGATTTTCTGATCCACGTTCTTTTCAAAGCTTGCAATCACAAGCAGTATGTGAGTAAGAAATTTGCTGATTCCATTATGAAGAAACGTCCCACGTCCCTCATGGCAATGAGAGAGATAGCCGAGCCCTACTTTGCGCTCGAAGACATGTAAGGGTCCAATGCCCCCAGGCATTCGGGGCCTTCTAAAACCGAGCAAGGGAGAGAAGAGCCACCCCACAGGGAACGTCACAAGTCACCGCCTTCCCCGCGGAGATTCGAGCGTGTCCCTCTTAACAGGCCTATCTCAGAGGTATATGCCTTATCTGACAAGAAGCCCTTCAAAAGGCCCATGAAGATGAAGGACATAGACGTTTTGAGACGCTCGAAAAAATACTGTGCCTTCCACAAGCAAAAGGGGCATGACACGGATGAATGCCGACAGTTGGAAGTTGAAATTCAGAGGCTCATCGCGGGGGGGCCATTTGAAGGAATTTGTAAAAATATTGGAGCGTTAGGACGAGCGGTGTAATGATCGTTCAAAGGAGAGAAGGAGGAGCCCATCACTTTCAAGGAGCCCACGAGGGAGAGGCCCTCCTGAGAGTAGCCATCGCAACAAAGGAAAGGCTCCAGAGCAAGAAAATACCCCTTTTGCGGTCATCAACATGATAGCAGGAGGTTCCTCTGGAGGAGATTCTAACGCTTCTCGGCGACGGTATATCTGGAGTTACGATCAACGTCCCTCGGTGCCTAAATCAGTCTATGCCATCCGGGAGTCCAAGAATAAACGCTCGAAGGAACATGATGTAATAGGATTTGCAGATAAGGACTTGGAACATATTGTAACACCCCATGGGGTCAGTGAAACCTCTGACTGTCCCATGGTGGTTAGCTTAGATGTCCACAATCACATTGTAAAGAGGGTGTTAGTGGATAGTGGAAGCTCTGTTAATGTGTTGCCCTACACTACGTTCCAAAAGATGAATGTCACTAATACTCCGCTCGAACCACTCAAGACAACCCTCATTGGCTTTGGGGGTTCTGAGGTTGTCCCACGAGGGCAAATTCACTTGGCCGTGCCCCACAGCGGAAGACACTCATGGTCACCTACGCGGTGGTGGAAATTGAAATCCCCTATAACATCATAATCGGGCGACCGGCCCTCATGGATTTCAAAGCAATTATCTCCACTTACCACCAGAAGATCAAATTTCCCACCCTCGGGGGTGTGGGGGAAGTTTTGTGCAACGTCCGTGAGGCCTGGGAATGCTACATGCTATCCCTCAAAAGGCCTAAAGCGAAGAAAGCGTTCCAGATCGGATCCACCAAGAAATCCGTAGATTTCCCTAATCTAGACGAGGATGGTCCTGTGCACAAAAGGGCCAAATTGAACAGAAAGAAGAACAAGAAGAAAGATACCCACGAGGCTACCCCGCCAGGGACAGTTGGAGAATCTTCCTCTGAGGAAAACGAGCGTGGTCAAGGGGAACCTGTGGATGATGGGCATCTGACAGGAAAGAAGAGAGCGCTCGAGCTCCCTCGTCCAGAGATACGGATCGAGCCCACCGAAAAATTCCTCACTATTGAATTGGAGCCAGGAAACAAAGATAAAACCACTCAAATCGGGTCCAGCCTTTCAGGACCCTCTCAGATCATGATGATCGACTTCCTCCGAGCGAATATTGATGTCTTTGCATGGAAAGCCTCTGATCTTATCGGGATTGACCCAAGCGTCATAGTACACAGGCTCCACGTGGACCCCTCCTTTAAGCCAATTAAACAGAAGAAGCGGGATGTGCACGGTTTTCGAAGGAAAGTTATTGAGGAGGAGGTTAACAAGCTTCTTGAGGCTCAATATATCAAGCCTATACTGTATCCCGAGTGGTTATGCAATGTGGTCCTAGTACCCAAGAGCGCGAACAAATGGCACATGTGCAATGACTTTACTGATCTTAACAAGGCCTGCCCCAAGGATCCTTACCCATTACTGCGAATAGATCAACTGGTAGATTCGACCGTAGGCTGTGAACTCATGAGTATGATGGATGCCTTTCAAGGGTACTATCAAATCTTTATGGCCTCGGAAGACTGTCCCAAAACTTCATTTGTTGTCCACTTGGGTGTATACTGCTTCTTGGTCATGCCTTTTAGGCTTAAGAATGCTGGGGCCACTTACCAGTGCCTCGTTAACAAAATGTTTGAGAAAGAAATTGGAGGATCCATGGAAGTATACGTCGACGATATGATTGTTAAGAGCGAGCGTCGAGGCTCGCACCTTGAGGATCTCAAGCGCATCTTTGCCATTCTGTGCCAATACGGGATGAAATTAAATCCCTCAAAATTTACTTTTAGAGTACGAGAAGGGAAATTCTTGGGTTATATGGTCAGCCAACGGGGGATAGAAGCTAACCCAGAAAAAATCAAGGCCATTTTGGACATCCCTTCCCCTCGTAACCTCAGGGAAGTACAGGTGCTGGTAGGGAAGATCATCTCTTTAAACAGATTCATCTCACGATCGGCAGATAGAAACCTCCATTTCTTCAAAATTTTGCTCAATGCTCGAAATTTTGCTTGGACGGACGAGTGTGAAAAAGCATTACAAGACATGAAGGCTTACCTTTCGAGCGCTCCCCTCCTGACGAAGCCAATTGGGACCTCTCCGTTTCAAACGAAGCAACGAGCGCAATGCTAATAGCCATACGGGAGCGTAAGCATTTGCCTGTTTATTATTTGAGCAACGAGCGCAGTGCTAATAGCCATATGAGAGGAAATACTTAGAAATTGAAAAATTCGCATTCGCCCTCATCAACACATCACGACGGTTGAGGCCATACTTCCAGGCGCACTCAATAACCGTCCTCACGGATCAGCCGTTAAAGCAAGTGTTGTCCAAGCCAGATGTATCTGGAAGACTGATAAAGTGGGCCATTGAGTTGAGCCAATTTGACTTAAGTTTTGAGCCCAGAACTACCATACAAGGGCGGGTTGTAGCGGATTTATTGGTTGAACGCTTTGGTTTAGAACCTGCTGTTCCTAAAAACGACGGTCTATGGGTCCTGCACACGGATGGTTCCTCAACCTCTCAAGGGGGAGGAGCAGGGGTAACCCTTAGAGACCCCAATGGAATTGAGATAGGCTTCGCAATCAGATTGGATTTCCAGGTCACCAATAACGAGGCAGAATACGAAGCCCTCGTGTAAGGGTTGAAAATTGCTTTTCAAAATAGAGCTTCCAAAATTACCACCTATGTTGATTCACAGTTGATTGCGAGCCAGATTGAAGGAACTTATGAGGCTCGAGAAACCACCATGATGCAATATTTGAGCAAGACCAAAGAGATTATTGGGAAATTCAAGGAATTCCATCTACTCCAGGTCCCACGGGCAGAAAACGAGCGCGCTGACGATCTTTCAAAATTTACATCAGCATTGAAAAGTATTGGCGAGCGCTCTGTCACGTTCCTTAAAACAGAAGAGCCATTGATAAAGGAGAAGATCACCAAACATGTGGTAGCCATGATCAATCCTCGAGAGCCCTGTTGGCTCTATGCCATAGTGAGATTTATCAAGGATGGCGTTTGTCCCACTGACAAGGTGGAAGCACGGAAAGTCAAAAACAAGGCCCTCGGTTTTCTCTTGACTCGGAGGGGAGATTATTCAAGAAGTCTTTTCAGGGCCCCCCAATGAAATGTCTAAGACCTTCGCAAGCCAAAGAGACGCTCGAACATATTCACAGTGGAAGCTGTGGAAATCATTCAGGAGGGCGTATTCTTGCCAAGAAAATCCTGAGGAGTGGGTTTTATTGGCCCACGGTTCTCCAATACGCCATTGAGTTTTCCAAGAAACATCCCAAATGTCAATTTCACTCTAACCTCTCTCAATTGCCAGCCGCTCGGATGATCCCTGTAGATGTCTCATGGCCCTTTGACCAGTGGGGGATCGATATTGTAGGCCCCTTTCCCATGGCGATCGGACATAAGAAGTTTGTCATCTTAGCTGTCGATTATTTTACCAAATAGGCCAAGGTCGTGGCAAAGATCACTTTCAGGGTCGTGAGAGACTTCATATGGAAAAACATTATCTGCAGATATGGCATACCGAGGGTGCTTATTTCAGACAACGGGTCCCAGTTCATAGCAGCTGACACACGGGAATGGTGTTCAGAGTTGGGAATTGAGCAATGCTTTACTTCCATGGGTTATCCCCAAGCCAATGGACAAGCGGAAGTCACTAATAGGGTCATTCTGCAACATCTGAAAACAATGCTTGAAAGCAAGAAGAGTGAATGGGCAGAGGAGCTGCAAGGAGCCTTATGGGCTTACCGCACTACCCCACGAGTGGCAACTGGTGAAACACCCTTTGCGCTCGTATATGGATCAGAAGCCATGATACCTGCGAAAATCGTACAAGAATCCGCTCGTGTGGCGTACTTTGAACCAAAACCCAATGAGGATAACAGAGCACTGGAGTTGGACTTGTTGGAAGAGAGAAGGGATAAGGCATGGGCACTTATCCATCAATTCAAAGCATCTGTCGCTCGGTAATACAACAAGCGTGTAAGGGAAAGAACTTTTCAGTTGGGGGACTTAGTCCTAAAGAAAGTGGAAGTCTCAAAGCATGTGGGCAAGATAGATCCCAACTGGGAAGGTCCGTTCAAAATTATACAAGTACGGGCAAATAACACGTACACGCTCGAGTCGTTGCAAGGCGAGCGTCTCTCACGCCCTTGGAATACGTGCAACCTCAGGCGGTTTTATGTTTGAGTTAATTTTGTAAGAAGCCCACGAAGGGGCACGTTGTATTTGTTGTTTTCCAGAAGATTATAATAGAAATTATTGCATTTATTTATCTAATCTGAGTATGCAGGAGGTTGAAAATCCCCTCTCGGGACCCCAAGCCCAAGGTGCATGAACACCTCCTTGTCTTAAAAGTTAGAACGATCTTTCGAGCGTGCTTATCCAGCGCCTTAGGAAATCCACCTGGAAGTCCAGTCCACCCGCACGAGCATCCTAGTAGGCCCGGGTAGCCATTTGTACTGGCACCCAGCGCTCGAAAATGGGACTCGCTGCACACATTGGGTCAACAGTCAAGGGGAAATCAAGGGTCCAATGACCAAGCCCCTCGGACCAGCTCGATTGCAGCCCCTGAAGATCCTTAACCAGGATGCTCCTGAAAAAGGATCCTGGGACTAGCCAGAGGCACCTTGCAAGGAAAATTTTCACAAGTCTTGAACGAGGGCAGTCTTCATATAAGACCCTCGTAATCACTCAAGACTTAGCAAAATTTTCCTAGTGTCTTAGCAAAATTTTCACAAGTCTTGAACAAGGGCAGTATTCAAGTAAGACCCTCGCAATCACTCAAGACTTAGCAAAGTTTTCCTAGTGTCTTAGCAAAATTTTCACAAGTCTTGAATAAGGGCAGTATTCAAGTAAGACCCTCGCAATCACTCAAGACTTAGCAAAATTTTTCAAGTGTTTTAGTAAATTTTGCACAAGTCTTGAATGAGGGCAGCCTCAATAATTTTCCTAGTAGGACCCTCGTAATTGCTCAAGACTTAGCGAAATTTTCCTAGTTTTAGTCCAAATTGCACAAGTCTTGAACGAGGGGCAACCCCCAAACAAGACCCTCGTGATTACTCAAGTCTTGGCAATATTTTCCAAATTTTACATCTTTTACTTGGCATGTTACCTAGAATCTTAACGTTACAAGATTTTGATACAACAAGCACAAAGTAAATTCCGTGTAATAAACGCTGCAAAGTATAAAAAGAGACGCCATTGTGAAAGAAAAATACTTCATTAACGAAAAGCAGCAATTACAAAACAAGGGCCAGGTGACCCTAGAGATTCTTACAAAATTTAGAAAGAACAAGACAAGGAAATTATTGTAAGCAAAGGAAAAATGGTTTCAGGCAGCTGCAGCAACATCTTCTTCCAAGTTTACTACCTCTTGTTGGGCGGGGGCAACAGGCTATTGGCCTTGAGGATTAGGTCCTTGCGCTTGAGGCTCGGGGGCTTGTGGAGCTACCTGCTCGACGCCCTCGACGAGCGGAGCTGGAGCATTTTCTAGAGCGTGGACATTTGCAGCATTAGGAGCGAGGGCATTCTCCTGAGGCACGTTTTCCTGTGAGCCTTCAGGGGCAATTATTGCATTGGCGGCCCCCTCATTTTGCTCCGCTTGGGGAGCCTCGTCCACCGGATGAGCAGCCATGTACTCATCCTGAGCAAGCTCAACCAGAAAGTTATACTCTGGCTCAGCTATGGTGGACTCAGGATCGTCTTCTGTTTCATCTACTTCCTCACAACGCTCGTTTAACCTTAGCCCCATATTCGTCCGTCCACGAGCGGAGGCTTGTCCCAGACCCTTATGGATCATCTGCTCAATCGCCAAGTTGAAGGCCTTTTGAGCCTCGTCAAAACAGTGGTGTGAGGCGGCAAAGGAGAAGGCCCTGCTATGGAGAAATTTTATAAGGACCTCTTTATTTGCCCTCTCCAGGCGCTCGGGCAGTGCCACCATCAGGTCAGCATATTTCTTCTTCGCCTCATTGGACCGAGTGACCCATCCATTCCTATCCTCCATCAGCTTCTCGTAATTCTCGTTGAGGTTATTATGGTCAGAGCGGTACTTTTTCTTGGAGGCCTCGCACTTCTTCAGATCGTCCTCCAATTTCTTGACATAGGCCTCCAGCTTCTTGTGTTCCGTATCGAGGGAGAAGAACTTGGCTTTCTCCACATCCAACTCTTCTTGAATTTGAGCCGGATCGTTCGAGCGTGCCATCTTCTTGTACTTAGCTTTGCGCTCAAAATAGACCGTCGCTCGCATTTGGAGGTTCTTGGCCCTCGGCAGCACTTGCTGTGCTTTCGAAAAGAAAAAGGAAGAAACAGGAAGAATTGGCTCTTATTACTTGTCAGCAGAAAATGAATAGCAAGAGAAAATAAGGAACAAGTCCAGCACTTAAAATATTTTTGAAGAGTTAAGGGGCTTACAGAAATGAGGGCATGCACCATGTTGGCGGCCACCCTCTCTGTGTTATGGGAAAACAAGGCCTGGTGGTCCCCAGAAAACTGAACCCGCTCGTAGAGGCCCTCGGTAATCGTGCGGAAAGGCGGTTGGGAACCTAGCAAAACGGGACCCCCTTCTGGGGTGCGATCAATGCTCCTATCCCCCAAGTGCTGGAAGTCCAACAGATGGTCTTCCTCAGACGAGGAGGTCTCACCGTCTCCTCTCGTACCCTCGGCGACCTGCTTCCCCTTGCCCAGAATGGGAATATTGTCGGGCATTCTCTTACTCTTCCTCGAGGTGTCCCTGTGGGATCCTCTGATGATCGCGCTCGTCTGAGGCCTCGGTGGATTAGCGGATGGAGGTGTAGCTCCCCTCGCATTGGGAGCATCAGTTGGACGGATGATTACCCTCGTCTCTGTGTTCGAAACCCGTGGGCCTCCTCGGCCTTAAGGTGGTGGGGCCGTGCTGGAACTTACCCCTTGGTGCCCTCCGCGACCGTCACCACGACCAGTCCCCCTTCCAGCCCCTCGTTCACGAGGGTTCACCTGGTTTCCTTGATTGCCCTGGTGACGGTTGCTTATGACATTGGTCACATTTCTCATATTTGCACCTGCCATGATAATAGCAACACCTGGAAAAGAAGACAAGAAAACGAGGGTTAATGTCCGTACTAAAAATTCTCTACAAGATCAAACAGTTAGTATCCCTAACTAGAGTTAGTCCCTAGAAGCTAACCATCTCTCTCCAAATCACGAGCTAGAGGATTTCTGATAAAGTGGGGGTCATTGGTGATTCCGCAAAGAAATATGACTTCCGCATTATCAGTCAAGTCCTTTGCTCTGATTAGCCAACCCTCGTCCCTCATGGCACCAGCAAGGTCTTTGGGCCAGTTTTCCGGAAAGGTATGGGACAAACGGTGCCTAACTAAGGGACCCTCCCCATGTGAAATCCACTCTCTAGGTACCCCAAAATCTTCACCATCGGGAGCCCTCACGAAAAAGAACTTCTTTTTCCACTCAACACCATGAGTTGTGGGAGAGTTTATCAGTTTCTAACCCTATGATCGCACCTCTCCTCTCGTTCTTCTCAGGTGCAGGAATCAGCACAACAGACTGAGTTAAATTCGGAAGTCTCGAAACAGGCACGAAAATGGTGTCGAAAGCCTGGATGCTATTACCATTAACCTCAGTTATAGACTTTTCCGTCACTCCAAATCTTGACGCCATGCTGCTCAGCCGATCAGATGATACGTATGGTGATTCCAACGTATCGGGGGAGACGTCGGGAGTCGTCTCGAACTCGTGTATATAGGGGATGAGAAGAGAGTTTTCCGGTAAGACTGACCGGGCGGGGGAAGGGATTGAGACGAGAGAGAGAATTGAGAGTTATAGAGAAGATAATTGTATTTCTGAATTGATAAAACCGAACATCCGTCACGCAACTAATAAATAACCTAAAGGACTCTTGCAACACGTAAGGAAAGGTCTCAAATAAGGTACGTAAATAAACTAACAATAATATCTTGCTAACAATGGACTCTACTATTTGCTCATTATAAACTAACAATAATATCTTTCTGCCAATTTGGTTTCCGCACAATTCTCGCACTTCTACGCTTCTCTTCTTGAACACGCCCAGCCTGACCATCACCTTGAATAATTACTTGACCCTCATGGTCATGAACAACTTCCATCTGTTGCCGTAAACGAGCCGTATCATCAGACGGCTGAAAAACGTAGCTGATCAGATAATTGACCAAGTTCTGAGTCGGGTCGGGGCACTTACAGAAGATCGGGAACGTGATAACGTCACCGACTTCGAGGCGCGTTGGCTTGAAAGTGGGGTTGACAACTTCGACAGATTGATAAGTGGTTAGATTCTGGAACTTGATCGTGGAGACTAAGTAGAAAGTGTCGCCGCTTTGGATTGTGTAGTTTAGGCCCGTGTAACACCCCGCACGTGAGGCGCCACATCCCCCGCACTATGACCCGACACGTGTCCGAAATGGAAGGTCCGCACACGTGCCAAGTCACAGCGAACAGGTGACAAACAAAAACACACGCACTAGCTAGGCGGTATCTAACCCTGTACAAAAGAAAATATGCAAAACATGACTGCGGAAGTAGCACGAAATGCCAACTTACAAAAATTTTCATACCTTAAACACACAGTACCATACAAACATCAAAATCAACTAAACGGGTTCGACTAATCCAGCATACCTGTCCTAACCTGTCCCGAGCAATCATATATTCACAACGGGTTCAACTAATCCGAGCACCTGTCCTAACCTGTCCCGAATTCCATAAATTCAAATCATAATTGCAAACCTGCACAAACATATCTTATATAACATTTACAAATCATAAACCATAGCCAGAACTTAATAAACTTAAACAGACGGACACAGACTCGACGGACTCGACACACAGCCGCCTAGCACGAACTCCAACGACCTCCAAAGCAAAGCCTACGAACTAAAACATAAAAGGGGAGGGGTCAGTCCAAAAACTGAGCGAGGGGCTGACAAACGCACACTATATATATATATATATAGAGCACAGCACAAAGAAGAAGCGACGTTCGTGAACCCGGGGTTAGTTTTTGCACGCCAAAACATTTTCCCGTGATAATATACATATAGGGAGACTTATCAGACAGACCAAACAAATCTTCAATCAAAAGTTTCTTAAGGCACAACTCGGATTCATGTAGACTTAACACACATATCGGAGCATATCTTATTAACTTAAAAGTATATCAATTTTTTTCTTAATTTAACAATCCACCCCCGTTTCACGAACTTATGACAGACCGACAGACAGAACACACTTACCCAGAAACAAAGACGAAGCGAAACACAAAACGAATCATAAATCAATCCCACCTCCACACCGTTTGGGGAAGAGAGGTGCCCCTCTCAACCCACCACAGAACGAAACATGTGAACCGGAGGATCCCGCCCGGTTCCTTTGACGGCCAGCCAAAATGCGCTCCGTCGGCATAGGAGAACTAAGTCTCCCGTTGGTGGAGAAGTGCACAGGGGTCGTAACCGGCGACCCCGATGGTCATCCCGGGTCTCCCTTACCCACAACTCCGGGGCCCAAACAGATCAAAACCAACAGAAAATTGGAGACTTGCTTGAATCCGATACAAACGAAACAAAGCCTAAACTTATCACACTTACCAGACGAAACTTATACTCACACACACAGACAGATGAACATATCTCATGCATATCACACTTATCATATCGTACGTACATATTACGCAGACTGACCTCGAAATCATAACAGAACTGAGACAAAGCATACATAGGCTTATACATAGCGATTCGTACTTTTCAAATCAAATCATATGACAAAACCAGTAAAATACGTACTTCGCACATATCTACATATACATAAGGCTTATAAACCACATGCATTCGAAAACGGGCACGTTGCAATAGGGTATAACTATATCCTAACCTCACCTGGTACCAAACACAGCCGAACACAAAGCAGAAGGTCCACCCCGGAACCTACACGACTCACTTGTCACCACTCCGGGTGCACCTGAACCAACTGAACACACAAACACAACACAGGGCTCAGACTCGAACTCAGACAACTACACAGAGACGCACGGCAATGCTCAAGCACTTACGAAATGCAATCACATAAGCAGGTTTCAAATTCATATTAATTCTATGCAAAACAAAACATTAAGGCATGTTCATACGTACAATTAATGCAGATTAGGGAAACTGAAAGGCAAGACAAATCATATTATTCATTTCATGCAAATTCACGTAGCACCTTTCATATCAATTGACACATATTAATAAATCAAATAAATCATAATAGCATGCTTCCTACTTCATACAAATTTCACGAGGTTACAAATCAAATTCTAACCCTACTCAATTCATACAATTCATATTTTACATATTCAATTCAAGCACTACATATTAAATCCAAATTCAATTTAGGTAATTAAACTTTAATTGCAAAAGTCTCAAATTAATCATCCAAGGCATGCTAATTCAACTTTTACTTAAATCAAAATTAGCTTCATCGTTTTCAAATGATAAGGTTCAATTAATTCAAGTTATACAAATTTGTATTTTCTAAAATTACATAAACACCCCTTGTACAAGAATTATACATTCATAATTCATTACATATTTTCTAATACCAAGCAATGCATATTCATCAATTTATCGAACATACAAGTACGAATTACATTTTAAACAATTAACAACTAATACAATTTTGGCATAACGGGGTTCAATTTACAATTCAAAGCATCAATGCATATCACATTTCATTAAATGTAAGATTTCGTATACATCGGTGTTCATATAAATCGATAAGTCAAGCAAATCGCGATTAAATTACAATTAGAACAAATAATTAAATATTCACAATTATACAAATAAATTCACAGAAAATAAACCGAGTGTCCGATTAACGAACGGAAAGCGGTGTTGGACTCACCACGACGAAGCGGACAAGCTGTCCGAAGGTCGCCGGAATGCCGCCGCCGGAGCTGCAGGAACAGTGGCCGGCCGCCGTTCGACCGCCGTCGGAACGTGCCGGAAAATTCCCGAAAAATCACCCGT
The DNA here is from genome assembly GCA_037501455.1 of Lantana camara. Classification (NCBI taxonomy): domain Eukaryota; kingdom Viridiplantae; phylum Streptophyta; class Magnoliopsida; order Lamiales; family Verbenaceae; genus Lantana; species Lantana camara. Next base: position 120,462,915 of record CM074857.1, read on the forward strand.
GCAAGGATTCGTCGTGCTCAATCCAATTCCTCGATCAATTTCTGCAAATTCCAAGCCAATTGTCTCCAATTTAAAATCCAAGAACACGAAAACCCTAAAATCTTCAAGCTTCAATTACTTTCAAACCGGTTAACCAAAATGAGATCCGAAAGAGGCATCGGCTTACCCCTGACGAGCTTTACGAAAGCCCTAAGCTTTCTCGACGGAAAAATCCTCGGAGACCTCCGCTACCGCGAACCGTCGCTGTACCTCCGCGAACCACCGCCAATCCTCCGAATCTGGAGTCGCGTGATCATAGAACACTAGTTCTCGTCGTTCCGAACAACTTTCGTGAAGGGCCCGAGGCCAAAAGATGGCCGGAAAAGGCCCCCATTGGGCTCCGAAGTTTCTACCGCCGCACGCCTCCCCAGAACCACCACCTACGGCCAAAATTCAGTGAAAACCATGGAAAACACTAACCTTCGTCGAAAAAGGGCGTCAGAGCGCCACCGTGACACTGTTCACGCGGCGGCGGCGTGTGCTTCAGGCGACGCGTGCGCCGCCGTCCGGTGGCCATTGGCCGCGCCGCCAACGTCCCGCGCTGCGCCAGGAGCTCCTCTATCTGGTTAGGGGGCGCATGTCGCCGGAAAGTGGCCGGAAGCCGCCGCGAAAGGGCGGCGAAGTGGCGGCTCCGCCACCCTCCTCCAGCCACGTCTGAAAATGGCGGATATCTTCGTCGTCGGTCGTCGGTTGGTCGAGTTCTTGGTACGGTTGTGACCGCGTCGTCGAGCTCATCGAAAAGCACTATTGGTTCGTCGCATGTTAGAGTAGTATGTGAAAACACACCTCCACTGTGTGAACAGTAATGTGTCGCGGGAAAGAAGATAGCTGAGTCTGGAGCTGGAGTTATGGCACGTAAAATGAGGATCCGGGGTATTTATCTCGGGTCCTCACGCTCAAAACGATCGGTAGGAGGAGCTAACGACGTCAGAATTGGGCAAACTTAGAGTCTACGGACTCGTTTCGATGCCCCGAACGCGTTGAAGGGGTCAAAGAGGTCAAAATCTCGATCAAACGAGGAAATGATCATAAACCCCTAAAAAGAGAAAATTACAAACAAGCCCCTAAACTCTTAAAGAGTTCAAAATAGGGCCGAGCAAAGTATAGAATCACATAATTAAACACATTAAAAGGTTGAAACATGACGTACCTTATAAATCGGATGAGCGGGATGTTACAGCCCGCGTAGGAGATGGTGATGCTGGTGTGGACTCTGTTGCAGGAACATGTTATGGGGACGAAGAGGGTTTGATCAGGTAGGAGAGGGGAGGCCGGGGATGAGATGTTGCTGGGAGTCGAGATCATGCGGCGACTGACGGAGAAGAAATCTCCGACGGAGGCGAGATCGAGGAGGTCGGGTGGGGCGGCTCTGAAGTAGACATAGGTGTCGCACGAGTTGGAATTGGATGCTACTGTGCAGTTGTAGCCTGTGGTGCTTGGTTGGGGCTGTACCTTGTGGAGGAAGAAGAGGAAGAGGAGGAGGGGAAGTGAGGGAAGGAGATGGTTTGATTTGGTTTTCATTTGTTGTGGTTTTTGCTTGATTCTTGAAAGTGGGTTTTTTTTTTTTTTTTTTTTTTTTGTTAATAATGCCTAAGGGGAGGAGGCAGGAAAAGTGTACTAAATATTAAAAGCAGACTTATGAAATATTCTAGATCTGCTTATTTTCTCTTGTATCATACCGGGAGAGCGGCATAGCTTTCAGCGATAAGGGGATCCGAAAAGTGTAACTTCCTGTCCGTTTCCCACCCAACCCAATTGCCTTCAGCGTCCCTCGCAACCACCCCAATGCCAACAACATTTTCCTCCTTGAACACCGCCCCATCAAAGTTTATTTCTATCCACCCTGCGTCCGGTTTAACCCACCTGCTGCTAGCCTCCGCCTCGCTGGGCAAGGGAGGATCGGACACAGACAGCTCCTGCCGACAAGAGACCCTCAAATGTTTGTTTTTTATGAAAATTGGTCAGTGGGACCTAATTTAAAAAAAAAAAAGTGACTTTATGGAATATATTGACAACTATTGGGACCAAATTGCAAATGAATTACGGAACAAAATTAATAATTTTCTCTCTAAAAAATTATATTTTGGAGTCCTTATAATTTGCTAATGTGTTACAACACGGTAATGTCTTCAGCCTTGTGGTAAAGGCGAGTTTCGTCATGTTTGGTATAACATGACTAATAAATAGTTTAGTGTATGTTAGGTCCATACCCACTAGGGCAATCTAGTTAAATTCTGATACATGTCATCTTCTCTCTCTTATTTAATTTCAAGAGTTGTTTTCATTTTATTTTATTTTTTATATTTTATGTAAATCAATTTTATTTTTAAAATATATAATTAAATGATTTATTAATATGTTATATTTATAAAATATAAATAAATTATCGATACGACCTTGCTTATATATTTTAAAATTCTCATATCATTTTTAACAACTCAAATTAATAATTTTAAAATTCTCATATCGTTTCGTATTTTAACAACTCAATGATTTTATGATGATCATTTTTTTAAATAGCTATTAATATCTCATAATCAAATAATATGTTAAAAAAATATAAATTTCACGTGATTAACATATAATATATTCAAGGAGCAATGGTTTCATAAGTTAAAAAATAGAAATTAAAATTTATTTTTTGAATATCATAATTGAAAATTAAAATTGAAGTATATATTTTTTAAGATCTAATAAGGGCAATTTCAAAAAACTCTCCATGGGTTGAAAAAATTTTAGTTAACTCCCAATTTTCAAATTTATTTATGTTCACTCCCCAAATGAGATTCATAATTTTAGTTTGCTCCCCATTTTGTACAAAGTATACGACATATTGGGAAAATTATACGACATATTGGGAAAATTATACGACATATAGTTACTGCATTCTTGAGTTTTTATACATAGTGAGGAGTGAACAGAAATAATTTTGAAAATGGGGAGCTAACTAAAAATTGAGTCCATATTTGGGAACTTTTCCCTAATTTCCCGATCTAATAATCTAATGAAAAAAAAAAGTGAAATGAAGAAAAATAAAGAAAAACAAGCATAACTAAATCATAAAAAGGGATAGAAGAAAAGAAAGAAAACAAGATGAAATATGTCACAATTTGACTAGACTGTCCTAATGGGTATGGAGTACCTATCATATGGTAATAACATACAAAAACATGTTAGGGATTTCAATATATTTCTATTAACTGATTAGTATGGAACTAGTGATGAATCAGCCACTAATCAAACTCAACGAGGAATTTCCACGGAAACGACTAAGTTCCTTTTTGTCCCGATCCATCAAGAAAAGTGACTCCTTGTTGATTGGAAAGACATGGTATCTAGAAAACCCTCCCTGTGAAATATCGCAAGTTTCCAAAATTGTTAACTTTTTGAATTCACGATGATTGGCATCATAGCCATAAATATAGAACCTTCGCTGTTCTCCTGCACCCACACTTGTCTCAATAACTATGTAACCGGCCTTGGTGATGTTGTCCACGAACCACCAATTTGTTGTAGGAATATTAAAACGATGAGTTTGAGCAGTCCACGAAGTTGATACCTCGTTCCACAACCAAAATGACACATCCGTATCACCCTCATCATAATGTAGTAAAGCAAGCGTATCACCACCGAGCACTGTAAGTTTGATGTACCGCATTTTATTACACGATGGCGGCGGCGCTAACTCTCTGAACACTTCCTCGTCCAAATCGAATATCAAAATTGTATACTTCTCAATCCCCTCCCGTAATTTGGCCACAAAGTATATGGATCCTTTGAAGAAAACATTCGTGTAAGAAATATTTTCCCATAACGGCAGCCGTTCGTGCCAACCTCGTTCGATTATTTTCCACCCATCGGCAGCCAACGAATACATCTCCACTTCATGCGACCAACGGCGGTACTTGCGGTAATTGACAGACCAGGGATTCGGGAAACTAATCTTTAATACCCTGTAATCACCACTCCGCCCAGCGAAGCCAGATCCGACCTCAACCGCGTAGTCAGACAGCTTTGGGGACACGCCTTCTCCGATACGTTTTAGAATTCCGATGAAAGGGTTCCATATATAGTACTGTCTTGATGCATAAGTCCCGATCAAGACTAAGCCGTCACAATACCCATAAACTCGAGGCAGGAAAGGGAGCTCGAAATTGTATTTCACCATACCCTCCCTTTCACCCAACATGGTGCACATCGGTCGCTGACCCTTTTCCTGCCTCAAGTGAAAAAAATAAGAAGAATTGTTGCTTTGATTACTATTGTACATCCGGTGATGCTCAGTTATGAAATTGGAGGTTCTGAACAAAGCGTTCCATGTTTTCGAGACGCACGAAAATCTCAACAGACTCTTTGCTGGTAGTCTTGCAAGTATTGAGATCGTGATGTCGTTTGAAACGTACTTCCTGGCCGGCATATGATCTGTTTTCCTCCTTTTGGAGATGATGACATCCTCTGAATTACTACTCATGGCGGCTGTTTTTTGTTTCTCAATCTTGGATTTTGGAAGAGATACTTCTAAAGGCCGAAAACCCCTAGATATATTATCTATCTAGCTATATATACCGGCCAGCTATGGGAGAGAGAATTGGGGCGCAAGGGACGCCCAAATCTTTATTTAGGGATATGACCCTCGATTTTTTTCTTTTTTCTATCCTCTATTATCTGATGTGGCCTCATTAATTTTTGTTTTCTTTTTTTTTTTATATATTATCTCCTATGTTTTAAAATCCAGATCGGACGTCGAACCGGAAGCCTTACTGGATACTGGTTTTACTGGTTCGATCGGTTCGACCACTGGTCGAACCGATATGACGTCATAATTATATATATTTATATAATATTATAAATATTAATTAAAAACAATCAAATAAATTAAATAATATAAGAAAATGGATATATAAATTTGTAACGCCCGAGCGTGAGACGTCACATCCCCCGCACCATGACCCGACCCGTATATGAAATGGATTTCCATACACGAGCCAAATCATAGCGAACGAAGACATACACACTCGCTAAGCCAGGCGGGACTAGCCTATAACTTAAACCCTAATAACAACAACAACAAACAAAGTAACATAACAGCGGAAGTAATAATTCATATTCCATATATTGAGCTCTATGCTCTAGGTACCAACACTTAAGTTCAAGTAAGATCAATACATATGCCCAAAAACATGTACGCCTGAAATTCATATACAATATCCAAAAAGATCATAAAACATAACATATACGTGTAAAGAAAGAAAGGCTAGACACTATGCAAGACTCTCCCAGACTTGTATCCCGCCTAGCATCCCTTCCTGCAAAAAGAACTGAAACAACTCCGGGTTCAGTCTTAGACAGACTGGTGGGTATAAAATAGGCATAATATCATAATATGGCGGAATTTAAACACATACATGTAAGCTATAATCCTTATTTGAGGTTTAGAAGCATTTTTCCCAAGTGGGAAATAAAATACAACGAATAGGATTATAACCATTCATTTCATTCATTAGGTCCTTTGTGGCCCGGCGAGAGGGCGTGCATTATCTCCAACCACCACCTCATGTAATTCATTATTCATTCGTTCATACATTTCATTCTTTCGTGCACATACATTCGATCATTCATATACTCCTTCTTCCTCCGGGTAGGGGACGGGTTTGCAAGGCCCGAACCCTCATTCATTGGTGCTAGAGGGGTACATGAATCCCCAAAAGCGCGGTTCCCCTTCTTTCACTAATCTCCTAATGAAGTCTAGGTTACCGTAATTGGTGGAACTAGTATATAAGGATTCCCGTCAGCCCAAGCTTCCCCGGTTTACCAAATACACTAAGTCCCGGGGCCCCATTCATTGTGAACATTCATTTCTCGCCCAAAACTTTTGGTAGGATATTCAAATTAAAGGCTTAACGTTGAAAACATTGATTCGTTGAAAACTCGATATGGATATATATATTCTTGGCCAAAATCTTGCACATTAGGTATATTGGGGTCATATCTTTAGCTAATAGAAGAAAAACCCACCTGGTAGACAAAAGAACCCGACAAAGTCCTCACTGCTCAATCTCGTCTCCCACTGGATCAATATATGTGTGACAAAGGTAGTGTGAGACTCAAATATGACCACACTTGACGCTCGGCAATGCAATGACATGTTATGGAACGCTTGAAACGTAAGAACATGTCCAAATATGCTCATGAATATCATGGAATTCAATTAAACACATAATTCATCAAGTTTCGTTCAATATACGATAAAATCGCATTCATTCATGTTTATAACGTTCATAGCTTTCATACTTTTCATTCTTGCATTCATATAACTTTCAAGGTCATAAATCAATCATAATTCAAAGCTTAAAGGGAGTCACGTTGCATATAATGCACAAATACGAACCATAAACGAGATATAAGCAAGAAAAGAGGTTCCCCATTGCTGCCAATTCAAATGACACGGCCGTGTTGAAATTTCAAAGGAATTGGACATGGCCGTGTCCGAGGTGAAAAATAATAAAATTCCCAAGTCGAGGGCTTGACACGGCCGTGTTGAGTTTTCAAAGCATTTGGACACGGCCGTGTCCGATTTTCTGAAAATAATTTTTTCACAAGCGAGAGCCCAACACGGCCGTGTCCATTTTCAGTTCAAAGCTGACATGCCCGTGTCAGCTCGTCGTCTTGCGAGGAAAAACAGAGCAGAAGCTCTGTTTTGGCGAGGGAAAAGCTTTGAAGAGCAGGGCAGCAACAAGGAAGCTCTTGTATTGCACTTAGACATATATCCAAGCCATAAAACTCATGTAAATCATATAAGTCATTCATTTTTACAAGAATTCATACACAAAGTTGGCAAAAGATCATCCAAATTCAAGCTTTCAAACATGGAAGCTTCAAGCTTCTTCAATGGCAACTCACACACAAATCACCTAATATGAGATTCAAGGATATAGAAATGATAAGGAAGCATCAAACATTATCTTTCATGCATCAATTCCCCATTTAAATCATGAAAATCCCATGTTCAAGATCAAACCCCAATTCATGCTTTCATTCAAACCATATGAATTCCCCAACTTCTATCACGCTTCACTTAGATGAAAATATAGAGGAGAAGATGGAGGTTACAAATCACTAATTACTTTGAAAAGAGATGGAGGATTGGTTGATCTTGAGCTCAAAGTTTGGTTGATCAAAAAGGAGGGTTTCTTGGAGCTTCTCTTGCTTCTTGTGGGGATGATGATCGATGAAATGGGAGCATGAGGAAGCCAATGCTGGTATTTAGTGATATAAGGGTAGGATACGGGTCGGTCCAAGTCCGGTTCGTTTAAGAAAATGGTTCAATAAGTTATGAATATCGAAACTATGGAAAGGTTCGTCACCAAAGGCTCAAATGATATCAAAAAGGTATAAGGTCAAGTTTAAAGGATAGGTATCGTCGAAATAAGTTCAACGCCGAAAACGGATCTCGATTTCGAGGTCCGGAGCTCAAGATATCGCGAAAACCGTTCAGGGTTGCCTATCATACAAATAGGTCCCTAAACTTTCAAAAAGTGGCAAGTAAGCCCAAACTCAATTTCTAATTGAGTCCAAAACATTCAAATAAGTTACAATCAAGTCCTCGGATCACACGCACATATAACACGAAAGATTTCAATTGACACCAAATTCAAGAAATTCACATCCTCACAATTCCGATCATATATTCATATCTCACATTGGAATTCATATGAAATTTAAACAAATAATTCAAATTATAAACGAATTCAATTAACAAATCAAATTATAACTCATATAATTAAATGTAAATGCGCACGTAACACTTACCTGCACGTGTGAAAACACGGGTCGTTACAAAATTAATTTCAACCATTCATTAATTTTTAAATAATATATATAATAATAAAATTTTATATTATAAATCTAAATAATATAAATAAAAAATTAATTTAAGAAATATCATACTTTTTATGGTAGGAAAAAAAATATTACACATATATTTATATTTTTTTAAATATATATTATAAAAATAAAATATGAGATATTATTTTATTCATGTTTAAATCTAATTCTTACGAATTATTATAATATTTGGAGTTATAAAATATTTTCTTGGAACTCAATTATTAATGGGTTAATCTTTCTTTGCACCCCAACCTTTGGGGTGTATTGCACTTTAGTACCCAACCTTTGAAACGTTGCATTTTGGTACCCAACCTTTGAATTTTGTTGCACTTTAGTACCCCGACCAATGAGGAAATGCCACGCGGTACTAGGGGTGGGCGTTTCGGATCGGGTCGGATCGGATCGGGTATCGGGTACCCGATCCGACCCGATCGGTTCTGGTTTTTTTACAAATTTCGGATGTCGGGTCGGGTACCCGATACCCGATATAATATATCGGTTCGGGTTCGGGTAGTAATTCACTACCCGAAATACCCGATCGGGTACCCGATTAACCCAACCATGTTTCAAAAAAAAAAAAAAAATTTATATATATTATATACTATATATACATTTCAGATTTAATTTAATAGTATATATATATATATATATATATATATATATATATATATATATTATAGATATATATAAACTGTGTATATACTATATAATACAAACTTATTATATATTATATATAACATATATTATATATACATATATAAACTGTGATAGCTCCTCAATCGTTTTTTTCCTTTTCTGTTGCTTGGGCCTTCCAGGCAAGTTCTCTTTCACTGGAGGTTTCAATTTCTTAATGATTCTTGGCCATTCATCTGGCCCATTCAGTGGCAACATAAGATTGTTGTACACTTCTATGAATGTATCTCGGTGGTAATATTTGTGTACAAAATCCTCAGGAGTTTTATGCATAGCCCAGATAGAGGAAATGGCATGTGCACAAGGTATACCAGACAATTGCCATTTCCTACACCCACATGTTTGCTCACCCAAGTGAACCTTGAATCTATCGCCAAAGCAACCCACAACCTCAAACTGATCATGTCCATTCCAGTGTGCAATATAGTTCATACTCTGCTTCTTGTTCTCTTCTAATAGCTTCTCTATGTTAGGATAAATTTCATATCTGTGGGCTATCATTGCATCTCTCTTTACATGTATCCTTTTCATCAGAGTCATTCTAATATCCTCTAACATATCAATAATGGGCATACTCCTAGCTTTAACAATCAATGAATTGAAACTTTCACATAGGTTATTCAATAAGATATCACACTTAGAAACGCACCTGAAGTATGCTCTGGACCAATGGGCTGCTGGTCTCTTAGCAAGCCACTTGAACGCTTCAAGGTCTTTCTCTCTTAGATCCTTGATTACAGTTTCAAACTCATTAATCCTTGTTGCTTTTGCAGCTCTCCAGACAATTTGTTTTAGTGCCAATCCCTTGTGTGATGCTTTGAAATTGTTGTACATATGCATTACGCAAAATCTGTGCTCACAATTAGGAAGAAGAGCATCAACTGCATCAATTATGCCCTTTTGTTTGTCTGAGATAATAACCCAATCAGAATGATCACTCCTGATTCCAAGATCCTTCATCAGCAATTCCAGAAACCATGTCCAAGTAGAACTCCTTTCCTTTTCCACTACGGCATATGCAAATGGGTATATGCAGTCATTCGGATCAACACCAACTGCTACTAACAATATACCCCCACACACTGTCTTCAAATGACAGCCATCAAGACAAATTACAGGCCTACATCCTACCAACATCCCCTTTTTCAGTGGTTCCCAACAAATATATATCATTTTGAACACATCTTCACCATTATCAACTTTTGTTACAATTTTCACAGTGGTACCAGGGCTACTTTTCACAATCTCTGCTGCATAGCTATATAAATTTGAGTATTGTTCAAAAATCTGACCTGCTGCCAATGCTTTCACTTTGTATTTGGCTCTGTACATCTGCCAATTGCTAAAACTTAACTTCTGCTCATGCTGAATGACAGTAACCATTGAGGAAATCGGCCATGAAGGATCACTTCCAATTTTTACTCTATATTTCTCTGCTATCCACCTTGAGTTAGCAGAACAAACCTTCTCCACCCTAGAACACATATGCTCATCATGAAGTGTTTTGATCTGCATAGTATCTTCACCGGATTTCATAGATGCAAAAAGAAACCAAGGACAATTTTCATCTTTGCACTGCACTCTGATCCTATCATGGTCATTTTTTACCCAAGTTATATCCCTGCCATTAAGTCTGGAATGTTGTCGTATTGCATCTCTCAAAATATCTGTTTCTTCGAACAACAATCCAAGCTCAAATTCTGGATTCTCCATATCTACCAAAGGGTTGAACACTTTGCATCCATCATGTCGTCTCACAGGTTGTCTTGATCTGAATTTCTTTCCTGCTTTTGTACAACCACTCAGAGACCACCCTTCAAGTCCCCCACTATGTACACCAGATTCGACAACCTCTTCCTCATCCACTTCATGCTCACTATCAACAAATTGCTCAGAGTAATCTGAGTCATCACCCATAGATTGCTCATCATCACTGGCCCATGTCTGGACAGCTTCAACAAGTCCTTCAGGTAACTGCTCATGCTCTGCTTCATAGCCACTCTCTGCATCTTGGCCATGCCCTGTATTTGGCTCTGAATTTGGCTGCTGACTAGCTTCCACTTGAACGGATTGATCTACATCAACTTCAGCAACTTTCTCATTCTCATGTATCCCAGCATTGTCAATCTCAAGTTGATCAGCCACCCATTTCTCAGTTTGATTAGATGTCTCATTCTCACATACCCCACCTTCCTTGTTTGCAATGTCATCAACTATATCATTGTCACCTTGATCAATTTCCTCACAATGCCCATGATCAGCCTCCTCATTAACAGTTTCATCAACTACCTCTTTCACAATTTGATCAGCTTCAGTTTCAGAGTCACTTAGATTATTTTCAATACCCAAAAGACCAAATGGATCATTTACTTTACTTAACTCACCATCCTCTTCACTAGATGATTCAGGTTCTTCTTCCACCGGTATAGGATCACAGAAAATACCAACCATCCTTTCTTCATCCACATAATTCACCAAATCCATGGCATCTACGTCCCTTGACAACAAACGTACACTATAGCAGTGATTAATCCCATTAAAACTGTAATAGAAGTTGGTATCCACAGGTGAAATTCCCAATTTCTCAGCCATATCATGTATCTCCAGCATTGACATCAAATCTTCATGACAATAGTCGATATGGTCGAACTTCCCGCCAACATACACCTTACAACCTAAATTGCAGATTTTACCGCCATGGTGCATCCTTATTGAAAACAATTCTGCATTTTCCCCTAAAAAATCAAGAAAAAACACAAACAATTTCAGAAAAAAGGCCTCGAACACAATCTCCAAAAAAAAAAAAAATTGAAATGGTCTCAACATAGGAAACAAAATACATTGAATTCGTGAGTTGGGACCACAAAAACCGTTGTTTATCAATAACATGCATACAAACCAACAGGAAACGGTAAAAAACTTTTCAAAATTTTCAAGAAAAAATGTCGGCTTTAACGTCTGCGACTCACCATATGCTGGGGCATTCTTCCCTGGTGGGATATCATCATTGTTCTCGCGAATCCTCCACCCCATCATCGCATGGATTTCTCGTACAAATTGGAAGGAAGAAAAAGTCAGGGGGCAGAGTGCTTCTAAAGTTTCATATTAACCCTAGTAATTTTGGGGCTTTTTACCATTGAAGACGCGGGAGTGAGGGGTTGTACATGAAAGGACTGGAATGCCCCTCAAATACTCACGCATAAGTCACGTGTGTGTTGCTGACCGGAATCTTGCACGATTATTGCACCGGAAATGCGAAAAAGGGGCTAAGTGCTAAGATTTACAAAGGTTAAGGGGTTTAGTGCCAAAAAAGAAAGGATAGGGGGTAAAGTGCCAAATGCCCCAAAGGACGAGGGGGTTTCTGTGATTAGCCCTATATATTATATATATAAACTGTGTATATATACTTTTTATCATATTGTTTAGGTTTAATAGTTTAATTATGTTTAATGATTTAATTAACTAAAAAAATGGGTATTTTTTAAATTAAAAAAAAAAAAAAAGAGAAAAGCAGGCGGGTACCCGAACCCGAACCCGACCGGGTACCCGAAAAAATCGGATACCCGATTGTCGGGTACCCGACCCTAATCGGTTCGGGTTCGGGTAGCAAAAAATGCTACCCGATATTTCGGGTACCCGACCCAAAAAACCCGAACCCGCAAAAACCCGACCCGCGCCCACCCCTACGCGGTACCAACCATGGGGGTACACGTCTGCACTTGGGTATTAAAGTGCAACAAAATTCAAAGGTTGAGTACCAAAGTGCAACGTTTCAAAGGTTGGGTACTAAAGTGCAATACACCCCAAAGGTTGGGGTGCAAAGAAAGATTAACCCATTATTAATTATAAGTTATTCGATTATAATTCCAGCAGTTATTATTATTAAATTTGCCAACAATTTAGCATAACAAGTGACATTGGCCGATTGGTGGAGCATTTCACTACTATGGAAGGGGGCCTAGGTTCGATCTCCGCAGCCCACTACTTATTTTATAATTTTGGAGTTAAAAAAAAAAAAAAAGAAAATTCAAAAAATCCGGTCCAAACGGCCCGCCAAGCGGTCCGGTCCGGTCCTTCAACCGGTTCTTGGCGGGTCGAATTGGGCCAACCGGTGGTTGGTTTTCGAGGGTCACCCGGACCGGACAAGCGGTCGATCACCGGTCGAACCGGTCCGACCACATAGATTATCTCGATAGACACGCTATGTATTTCAAATTTCAGATCTCCCCACTAATCAAACTCTATTTTCTTCAAATCTTATATAATTTCTCTCCTTCTACAAATATTTCCAACAGGGAAAAACAGAAATCTTGTCGTGCCAGCGTTTGTCGATCTTCAAAATTTTTTATTTTTATTTTTTTTATGATTGAAGATGAACATGTCGATCTTCAAGAGTCTTGAAGATCAACAAATCGACATGTTGATCTTCAAGAGCTTTGAAGATCAACTGGATGACATATTGATCAAACACGTCGATCACTTGAAGATCGACATCACATGTCGTTTGACATGTCCATCCTGTTGATCTTCAAAAATAAAAGAAAATAAGAAAAAAAAATCTTGTAAATCTGTTCATCCTGTTGATCTTCAAAAATAAAAAAAAATAGAAAAAAAGAAATCTTGTAAATCGGTGGATCCTGTTAATCTTCAAGAATAAAAAAAATAAAGAAAAAAAATAGAATAAAAGAAAATAAAGAAAAAAATTCTTAATCTTCAAAAATAAAAGAAAAAAAAGAAAAAAAAAGAGTAAAAAAAAATAGAATAAAAGAAAATAAAGAAAAAAAAAAGATTAAAAAAATTAAAGGAAAAAATTCTTAAAGATAGACATGTCTATCCCTATTAATCTTCAAAAATAAAAGAAAATAAATAAATAAAGACTAAAGAAATAAAAAAGAATTCTTAAAGATCACGACATTTCGATCCGTACAAGTGGAAAATAATAATATTTAGCATTTATTTTATTAGACAAAAATCCGTACAAGTGGAAAATAATAATATTTAACATTCATTTTATTAAACATAATCAAAGAAATGATTATACGTGAAAAATAATAATATTGAACACTTATTATTAGATATAATTAAAGAAAGAGTTATATAATTAAGAGTTTTGAAACTAAGGGTTATTTTTTTTTAAAAAAATTATTTATCTCTTTTAATAAAATTCCCCAGCAATTGGGCACAATCATATTTCTGTACATAAAAAATAATCATATTTCTATATATATTTGGTGGTTGAGTTTAGTATAGCTACTAGATTTATGATAATTAGTTAAATAAATAAAAACATACTATTATATTAGTAGAAAAATAAATTAAGAGTCTGACCAAAATATATAAATAAATAAATTAAAAGGAAGCCAAGCAATGACCAAGTGATTCTTTTAGGAATGTACTGGTTGTGGACATATAGTTTAGATATAAGAATGAGAAATCTTATCATCATAAGTTAAGGATAAATATATGATGTTAACTTAGGATAACAAGTGTTTTATACTTGCCATTTGATTTGTTACTCTCTCTAAATTTTCCCCAACCAAATGGGAAATATAAAACACTCATTCCTTGTTACACTGGTTAGACTGAACCAAACTTGAACTAGAATTACCCAGGTGAGGACTCTTGATTTCCTAGGGCTTCTTATATTAGGAAGAATTGCAAGTCAATATCTCTCATCTCAAACTCGGGACATTTCTTTTTAGTTGGATTCCGTAATTGCAAGAATATACAAATATTCTATTTAACTATATATGTTCAATTTTATTAATTTCTCTCATTTGGTGTTGATCAAGTGTTGTGAGCATGTGTTGCGCCCCGCACGAGTTTTGCTTCAGGATTGTCTGAGATTTGTGAACATGTGTTGGCAGCAACCCAGCAATGCACGCGCGAACAAATGGAGGCGCACGGTGGAACGGTTATTCATGCGCACATTTGAAACAGTTTTGGGTGAGAATGCGGACTTCACATGTGCAACGGTAGTTACTTAGCTGAAATGAGGGTGCATGAAATTTTTTGTGCTGGGAAAAACAGTCCGACACCTATCAGTATGTGACTCCATAAATTTCCTAGCTGTCTAGGCTTGGCTATCTACAGTAAATTATTATATCTTTTGATAGTCTTTGAGCTTCATGAAATTATGCGTTGGGGAAAAATACAAAATCGGGACATGAAGTGACCCCCACTAGTAATTTTAGGACACAAATTACTCTGGCGATAAAATTGTCCAATAACTCCCAAAATGTGTCAATTTCAGGACAAAGATCACCGGAGATAACTGACGTGTCGCCGGAGTGCTGATGTGGACGTATACATTTTACACGTGGCATATGACTAGGCGCCACATCAGCTATCTCAGCGGCCTTTGACCTGAAATTGACACATTTGGGGAGTTATTGGAAACTTTTGTCGCCAGAGTAATTTGTGTCCTAAAATTGCTAGTGGGGGTCACTTCATGTCCCGATTTTGTAATTTTCCCTTATCCACTTAAACAAATATTCTTAAAGTTCATAAATCATCCCCACTTTGAGCATCCTCTTGCTAGGAATGTCAAACACCTCATTGCTTTGCCAAAAACTCCTCTTCAAGAAACTGTAGGCAAAATTTATCAAAATCCTTTTGCCAATATTGGCCCCCCTCTCTGCCACCACCTCATATTCCCCCACCAAGTGCACCACCCCACACCGTCGTGCCCTATCTAAATCCTCCATCTCCATCGCCACAAAATTGATCATCCTCACTCGATTCGTCCCGGTACTCCTCTCCAATGAACTCCCTAACTCTCTCGACCAATAAATCTTCGAAGGGCTCATGTTCGTCGCGTGCATCTGTGTATCCATAACGCATGACACACCTAAACACTTGGATGTTCCTAAGTTTAACTTTGCGGACGAGGAACCTCTCTCGTACTGGCACCTTGCTAACTGGCAATGACTCAACCGAGACAAAGATCAAAACCGAGTGGAGCGCGGGGACGTTCGTCGTGTAATGTCGGAAAACAGGTCGGATTCCTTTTTTATTTCAGTTCTTGTGGAGATTTGTTACTTGTATGATCCTTTTAACCTTGATTGATTTGGATCTGATTTTATGAATATGAGTTATTCTAAGTATGATCCTTCTTGCTCTTTGATTGATTTGGGGAATATGAGTGGTTAATTTCTTAGGCAAAGGGGGGTAATGAACTGTGTAGGATAAGTGTTTGATGAAATACTTAGGTGGAATTCTTGATCTTATGTTGGTGAAATTGAGTTGTTTGCATATTTGAGCTTGATCACCTTAGATATGACCTTAGGTTTACATTCTAATTGAGAAATTGGATGTAATCTTGGTTGATTGATCTAATTATTGAGCTAATGATCATGAGAGCGACGTTAGACTTAATTAGGTACACGTACTTGACTTCGAGGGGAGCTTGTGTATACACCAGTGATTAGAATTGAGATCCTGTTTCACCAAAGTATTAATTGAACATGAACCTTGCATGATCATTACTCCATCTTACCCTTTGTTTACTCTTGCTTTTAGTTACCTACGTGTTTCTAAGTGTTACTTGTTACTCTTACTCTTAGTGTCTTTTACTTCAGTTTTATTAAGTGAGTTAGTTATACTTTCTTCCCTTTCTTTACTTTGTCTATAGATTAACGAATACACGTGGCAATTGACTTGAGATTCCTTTCCAATTTGACACCTTCCTAGGCCTTGTTCTGCCCGGATGAGGTTTAACGAAAATTGGAGGCCTCACAAGCCGGAATCGAGAGTGTGTTAGCTTTAGATTTAGAAATCACAACAATTATGCCTACAGTTTTTTGAAGAGGATTTTTTGGCAAAGCAATGAGGTGTTTGACATTCCTAGTAAGAGGATGCTCAAAGTGGGGATGATTTATGAACTTTAAGAATATTTGTTTAAGTGGAAAAGGGAAAATTACAAAACCGGGACATAAAGTGACCCCCCACTAGCAATTTTAGGACACAAATTACTCTTGCGACAAAAGTGTCCAATAACTCTCAAAATGTGTCAATTTCAGGTCAAAGGCCGCTGTGATAGCTGACGTGGTGCCTAGTCATATGCCACGTGTAAAATGTATACGTCCACATCAGCACTCCGGCGACACGTCAACTATCTCCGGTGACCTTTGTCCTGAAATTGACATATTTTGGGAGTTATTGGACAGTTTTGTCACCGGAGTAATTTGTGTCCTAAAATTGCTAGTGAGGGTCACTTCATGTCCCGATTTTGTATTTTTCCCTTATGCGTTGTGTGTAAATCTTGGATGTTTTCCTTCTATTGTGAATGCCGAGTAATAATAGATAGTTGAGAATTCTCGTCATCTTGTGATTTATGCATTGTTGTTCATTGTTGGCTTGCAAATTAAACATCAAATAAATTAAACACGAATGTGTGTAAAGGAGAAAGACCTTGCAAAAGAAAATAATCTATAAGAGAACGTATTACTTAACAATAACTTACTGCTGTCATGCGCCAATAATGGTTAGCCCAGATAGTTAAAGGATTATTTTTCTTTAAAATAGTGACTTTAAGTTCGAATCCCTTCATCACTTTAGGAATGTATATGTTTATAGGAAAAAAGAAAAAACAAAAATTTTATTACTCCGTCTGCACAAACCAGCCACGCCGCAAATATGATACATCCGCTACATTTTTAACTCGAATAAACCAAATGTGATCACATAAACTATAAAGTTCTCCCTAATCCCTTACCCAAAAAGCCCTCAACTTACCTAGCCACAACTTGCCTAGGAGAAAACCCATCCTCCGACACATCAAAGAACAAATCATCACTCTTAGACAAAGCATATACAATCTCCACCATGCTCGGCCTCCTCGCCGGATCCTTATGCAAGCACGCCACGGCCACCGCCATCACTCCAGCAACACTCTCCATCATCTCCGCCTCGTTCCCACCACCACCACCAAGCCCGTCGTCCATCCACTCCCTTAACTTCCTCATCTTCCTCTGTTCACCCCCCTCCACCAGTACCCCTCCCGCCTCTGCCCACAACACCCCCCCTCCGGCCTCGTCCACCGCTTCCCGCCCCGACACCAGCTCCAGAAGCACCACCCCGAATGAAAAGACGTCCATTTTCGTCGACACAACCCCATCCGAGAGGTACTCAGGCGCGATGTAGCCCTGAGTGCCTACAATGTGCATCGTGATGGCATTGCAGCCGGACTTCGCAAGGCCGAAGTTGGCGATCTTGGCACGCATGCTGGAGTCGAGGAGGATGTTGCTGCTCTTGATGTCCTTGTGCACGACTCGAGGCCGGGTGTGCTCGTGGATGTATTGGAGGCCGTTGGCGACGTCCATGGCGATCCGTAGACGGGTTTTCCAGCTGAGTTTTTGGGGTTTGGTTGTGGTGTCGTGGAGCCATGAGTGGAGGGAGCCGTTCTCGACGTACTCGTAGACGAGGTAGCAGTTGGCTGCTTCGGGGTCGATGCAGAAGCCCTCTAGTCGAACTAAGTTGCCGTGGTTTACCTACATATCCAAAAATTGTTGAATTATTTACACATGATGTCAAAATTGATTCAATTACAGGAATTAACATGATTACTACAAGAAAAGGCATGAGGGTTGATCTTGTCCTATAGCCAATATAAATATTTTGTATCGAAAAAATAAACAAAAAGAAAAAAGTGAAAACAATAATTTAAGAACTAGGAAAATACTGATAATTTTAAAGAGAATGTGAATCTTTCGGAGAGAATCAATTAAATAATAAGTATATATACATGTTATATAATTGGTTGGGGTTCAAGGGTGGCAATGGTTACTCATCCTGCAAGAGTTTTCTGAAAAAACAGAAAGAAAAAGAAAAGCAAAAAAAGACATTAATTTTCCAAAACTTTTAAAACAAAATGTGTTTACTATTTACTGGTTAGTTTATGAAGTCGCAACTAGACAAGAAGAAAAATAGACAAAACAGGAATCTTCTAACACCATTATTGAGAAGGTTGCTTAAGCGCCGCCCCTAATTATTAAAAGTTCGATTTCTTTGGCCAACTAATACAATTTTTTGGTTTTATTCTTTGTTCATGTGAATAAATATAAAAAAAATTTATTTATAATAATGCACGAAATTTTTAATTAGATTTAGATAATATCAAATCGTTAAATTATATTATTTTTGTGGTAATTAAATACAATTACAAGCTAAATAATTAAGAAGTTAATTAATAACGCATTTTCCATCGTGAATTGATTAATCATGACATAGTACCCGCCAATTATAGTCCTCCTTGTACACTTTCGCTGGTGGGAATCATCCAACAGGTGCGACAACATATATATAATCTAATCAGAAATTATTTAACTTACATAGTTATATAACTATTGGGGTCTTAAATAAATTTCAAAGTTGAAACCTTATCATGACGTCACTTTATTTATCATTTATTGAATTAATATATTGGTCGATTCAATTCTTCTTCTTATATTATATGACGATTAAGACACATCATATAACCTAACGACTAGTTTATTGCGGATGACTGACACAAGTGATAGGACAATACTAATGACTTTTCCTTGAATTATATTATACTTACATTTGATAAAAACACATAAAAATAAAAGAGTTTCATAATTTATGATATAGTTTTAAAAACATTATTTTATCATCACTCTTGTATCACGACGAATACTCACATCAGACACATCTCACATGGTGAAATTTACAAATAGGAGAAATTATAAATTTGGTATATCAATTCGATCAATTCAGCATTTTTAATATATTTTATTTTCTGACGATAAAATAGGATGGTATCTCCAAAACCAAACAATTTAGTGTACTTTTTTTTACCAGAAATTTGCCTATTGGAATTTAGTTCGCCACGTGTACAACCGGATCGGATTTTCGGTGGGCAAAATTGGGTATCCGATCAAAAAGTTATTAAATTATAAGATTTTTAAGATACGATCTTATTTTTTCATCCAAAAATAAAATGTGTCAAATCAACGAATTGATCGGGTTGATATTCAAATTTGCAATTTCCTCTTCACAAATAATAAGAAACCAAGAGAAAATAATCAAAATTTTCAACTAAAAAAGAACTTGTTACCTTCTGCAAGATTTTGAGTTCCTCGTATGCATTCCACTTCATCTTCTTGATGGCGTACCATTCTCCATCAATGCAGCCTTTATAAACCGACCCTTGAATTATCCATTTATCATCAAAATCATCTGTTGCCCTTCTCAAATCATCCACACCAAACACCTTATACTTATCCAGGCACCCTGATACATCAGCCATCAGATTCACCTCCTCGCCTTTCAAGATTCCAATATTACTCCCAGACCCCTTTTTCTCCTCATCCTTGTAATACTTTCTCCTCATCGAATTCTCTCTATAAAACCACATCCCACAAACCAAGATTAGAACAATCCCACATACTCCTAACCCGATCCCTAACCCTATGATCGCACCTCTCCTCTCGCTCTTCTCAGGAGCAGGAATCGGCACAACAGGCTGAGTTAAATTCGGAAGTCTCGAAACAGGCACGAAAATGGTGTCGAAAGCCTGGATGCTATTACCATTAACCCCAGTTATAGACTCTTCCGTCACTCCGAATCTTGACGCCACGCTGCTCAGCCGATCGGACGGCTGAAAAACGTAGCTGATCAGATAATTGACCAAGTTCTGAGTCGGGTCGGGGCACTTACAGAAGATCGGGAACGTGATAACATCGCCGACTTCGAGACGCGTCGGCTCGAAAGTGGGGTTCACAACTTCGACGGATTGATAAGTGGTTAGATTCTGGAACTTGATCGTGGAGACTAAGTAGAAAGTGTCGCCGCTTTGGATTGTGTAGTTTAGGCCCGCGTAGGAGATGGTGATGCTGGTGTTGACTCTGTTGCAGGAACATGTTATGGGGACAAAGAGGGTTTGATCAGGTAGGAGAGGGGAGGCCGGGGATGAGATGTTGCTGGGAGTCGAGATCATGCGGCGGCTGACGGAGAAGAGATCCCCGACGGAGGCGAGATCGAGGAGGTCGGGTGGGGCGGCTCTGAAGTAGACATAGGTGTCGCACGAGTTGGAATTGGATGCTACTGTGCAGTTGTAGCCTGTGGTGCTTGGTTGGGGTTGTACCTTGTGGAGGAAGAAGAGGAAGAGGAGGAGGGGAAGTGAGGGAAGGAGATGATTTGGTTTGGTTTTCATTTGTTGTTGGTTTTTGCTTGATTCTTGAAAGTGGTTTTTTTTTTTTTTTTTTGGTGGTGGTTGTTAATAAGGCCTAAGGGGAGGAGGCAGGAAAAGTGTACTAAGTATTAAAAGCAATAAATTGGCAATGAATGTAGAAAGGGTTCCACAAGGTGGAAATTCTTGGTCAAGTTTTCGCATGCTTGTCAGTTTTGAAGAATCCAATATTGTATTGCAAAGGGTACAAGTGAGAGAAGAAGCCTCTATTTGTTTTGTATTTCTGATGTGATGCAACTTGCAAGTGTTGTATTGTGCTAGTTTAGAAAATTAAGGAATGTCCTCTAAGTCAAATGCTTGAATTGAATTGTTAAGTGTTTCAATATATGATGCACGGATACGATATTAACCCAAGCGATACGATTTACTAATGTTGGACACGACATAATAAAATGATATTTTTAAAAGTTTACGTACATAAGAGGTTTTAATATATAATGATGCCATAAATTTACCCTTCTTGAACTATTAGAGCATGTTCTATTCTAAATCCTTATCTGGTACCAATTATCTCGTATGTGTGTGAGAGTGTGATTTAAATATCTAATTGAGTTAGGTACAACAGTGGATCAAATAAGTTATCTATTATCGGACATATTGAGAAGATGTGCCTGCCGTACTCTAATTTGTTGACGCTTTTGAAAGAAAATTCCAAGAGGATTAAAATCTTATAACAAACAGGCTGATACAGACCTATTAAACAAATTTTATGTTAAAAGAAATAATAAGCCGGCGTATTTAGGAGGGCATCATTTATGATCTTTCCCAAACCCGTTTCACAGAGGAGCTAAAAATTCACATGAATTAGCACAAGATCTTTCTGGGAGTCAAAACAATGACTATTTCTAGTTTGAAAGAACAAAAGTTGGGTGACAATTGACAATTGTGATCCACGACTCTACATCATACGTGTATGACCCAATTAAAATGAAGAAAATCTTGTTTGCAGCCAGCATTCCATAAATGCAACTCTCAGCTAAGTCATATCAGCATAATACATAGTATATGTTAGGCAGTGACCCATGAAGTATGACGAGATTACAGATTTTCTCCTAAAGTTTGAGAAATTACGAATTTTCCCCTGACCCGTTATTTTCTTTGTTAAATTTAACAGAATATGCGATTTTACTATTTTACTCTTCATATGCTGAAACTCAAGGGGATATATGTAAGAAAAATCCAAAGACAATGGGGTTAAAGTAAGTACTGAAATTTTTTAGGGTGTTTTGACATCAGTCATCACCACTTGAGTTTTGTAATTATCTAATATTTTTGTTTAAAGAATACTAGTTAATGATATTTTAATATTTTTATGATGAAATAATTTCATACTTAGAGTTTATGAATGCTAATTTTTATTATTTTTATATTGGGCATGCATGTTTATATCGGAATGTCATTCTTTATATGCAAAGTAGATGCATTAGAGATCCAACACTTGAAATATTTGTTTAAATGATATTTATGTGAATTTACTAATGCATTGATTAATGTTGATCTATTATGCACGGACACTTCTAAAAATATCATTTTGCCGTGTCGTGTCGGACACTCCTTACGTGGGAAATTCAAGAAAAAATCCGTGTCGCCGTATCCGTGTCGTGTCGTGTCCGTGTCGCCGTGTCCGTGTCCATGTCCATGCATCATAGATGTTGATATGTTTGTTATAGTTTTCTATTCGAGAGGAAAATTTTTTATTCTCGAATAAATAAGTTTAAATAAACTTATGCAAAATATACATAAGACTAAAACATAAGATATGGAATAAATATGCATGAAGTATTTATTTCAATTTATACTTATAGAAATATAAATATTATATTAAATTAAAAAAAATTTAAATTAGAAAATATAAGTTTAACTTATAATATTATAAATATATCATCATATTTTCAGTATTTTTACAATTTACCCCCAAAATGTAGGATTGAAAATTTTAAAAATAATTTTGCTGACATCATCAAAATTTAATACCGTTATTAATTGATGAGATAATTTATGAGAGTGATATAAATCTCAGAGGGTGTTTATAATTTCTCAAACCTCATGGGGTTAAGTAGATTATACTGTACTTGTAGCCTAAGTCTGACTAGTTAAATTGGGTATTACATCACTCTTTTCTTGGTCGCAACTTAGATAGTATGAGTCTACTGAAGCAAGGTATTGCTTACATTTCTAGTCAAATACGTATGTATGTGCGTACACATTATTATTATTTTCAAGGGTTAATTACATCTAAACCCTTTTCGAGTTTAGTATATTATAATTGGACCCCTATTAGTCATTTTATTACAGTTTAGTCATTCTAAAATTTTGAAATTACGAAATGATGAAGAAAATGTACGATTCCGTTAAATATTTCACTTTATATTCCAAAAATTGAGTTATATTCCAAATAATTGTGAAATGACCATTATGTTTGGTTCTAAGATCATGTTTTATAAAAGTAGGAAAAAAAATCACGTCTTTTTAGAATAAATAAACGGTTAAACAAACAATTATTTCACAATTATTTTGAATATAATGGTTATTTCACAATTATTTGGAATATTCCATGAAATATTTAACGAAATTGTATCTTTTCTTCACCGTTTAGTAATTTCGAAATTTTAGAAGGGATCAAATTGTAATAAAATGACTAAAAGGGGTCCAATTATAATATACTAAACTCGGAAGGGGTCTAGATGTAATTAACTCTATTTTCAAAATACTTTTCAGATTCTCAGTTAAATCGGGCCATTTAAGAGCTCGCAGCTCACAGAACTCCCGGTCAAGTTGAAAATTTATATATTGGGATGAGCTTTCATTAAATCAAGCTATAAAAGTGTCTATGCCTAGTGAGATTATCAAACAACTTGCTTTATTTTTCAGTCCTACACTTAGAATCTAAACAACCATTAAACCATATAACAAGCATCACTAGCCTAGTGTTCAAATTTTTTTATATGTATTTGGTGTATGATTCCACGTATAAACCAAACTATTCATCTAATGTTATCACAAGGTTTCATATTTAGATTTTGTTTCCCAAGTACATTAAAGAAAGTGACGGAATCAAAATCTCGTCCTGCATAAACAGAATCCAAACCGAGTTCATGCAAGAATTTCCTCGGAATTTACACCTACCGGGTGAAGACTCTCAAAATCTGTTGAAGGATTCATTCGAATCCCCAGTCCCAACCATTACACGTCTGCAGTCAATCGCGCGCACAGGCAAATTTTAAGTTTCTTGGCTCCGATCGTAGTAAGAAGAGAAAAACCCGAATGGCAACAAATTAATACATTACATTGATTTAAAATTACATGTTTAAATCTACAAGATTTCGCCGTCCTTCTTCAGTTGTTCTTCAGCATTATATACATTTCAAACATTTTCCGTCAACAATCATACCACTGAAATTCTCAGAAATTTCTTCAAGAAAACTGGAAAACCATGAAGAGATCTAAGTAAGGGTCAAACCAGAAGAGATTCTCATGATCCTTTTTCTCTCTAAAAGTTGGTTTAGAGGTTCCTTCTTGTAATCAACAGCATATATTTGTTTCATCTCTTCATGATATCCTCCTTTTTTACGGTGAAATCCCACAGATCCCCATATTTCTCATTGAAATCCCATATATCCATCGTGTTGTAATCAGATATCAACTTATCTCGCGCTCCTCGCTCCATGTTGTATATCTGAGGTTCAAAGTTGTGTGGCTCACTAGGCTTGTCCATCTCAATAACGCAGAATATCACCGTGAATATAGCTGCACCAATGTACAAGTACTCTCCCTGCAAGCCAACAAGTACTCCTCAGGAAAATATGTTGCAATACTTCACTCTGAAATTTTCTTTAAAATGTCAGTATTGCAAATAAATCTTGATTTTCATATTTGTTTCAAGTACCGGAGCGTTGAAATACATCCCAGCAGCAATTGCAGGAAGGAATAGCCATGAAATGAGACCTAACAAATGAACTGAAAATAGTAAGTAATCTCATTCGTCAACACAATTAGGAGGTGGCCGTTCGAATGAATCGATTACCTTGGAATCCTGTAGGAGGTTCAACTGATGCGTATTCGTCTGCAAGTATTGCCCAAAATGATCCTGCAATATGCAAGTTCAACAATAAACAAGCTTTTCTTGATATTCAACGATTTAACGAACAAACATAAATTTCCTGGCCCCTAAAGGGATTGAAATTCATGCATTACACCTGTAAGCTATCGAACTATCAAACTAGCTTGATAGTTTGCCTTTCCATTTGTTATGATTCCAAAATCACTCCAAAAATCCTTCAATCAAATCACAAATATAAAAGATGTGATGTAATAATCAAGATTTTTGGATCTTCCTATTAATAAGGTCGTTTTGAGGGGGAAAAACATGTAATTCTTCACTTAAACAGACTTAAGCAGATTCAACGCAGCTTGAGTTTTCTAATTCTTCACAGGAACAGCAATTTCTCCAGTTTTCAGCTCCCAATCAAAGAAACTAATAACAAAAAAAAAATACAATAATGCAGAGGAAAATGAAAAAGATTACCTTTGTCATCGCTTTCATAGTATGTATGATGCTCATCATAAACCCCATACACATAATCTTCCTGCAATCCTCAACCACCATCAAAATCAAATTAGGAATCTCGAAACTAGCAAACCCACAAAATTAATGAGAAAAAACTGCGAAATCAGAACACAAAAATCACCTCAGGAATCCCATTCGTCGCCCATCTATCCTTCGGGTCTTCATTGAGATCCGGCTCAACATCCGCCAACCCGGCAAACAATCTCGTCGGACTTTTCCCACCAAAATTCGATCCAATTCTCAGAGAAAACGAAAATTCACTTCTGTTGATGAAACCCCTTTTCTTGATTTGATATAATTGGGGCTTTTCCTGGGATAATATTTTGGGGAGTACTGAGACTGTCAATGAGCCCGCCATTTTCAGCTTCCAGTTCTGTTTTTCTTTGTTCTTTAATTTATTATCCAAACACAGCGACGATGATCAAGTCACTGGGCTTCTGGTATTATAACTGTGACGATCCAATAGAATGCTGCCGCGTGTGTTCTGACGTGGCATGTAGTCGTGCATGATTGGGTTGTTATTTGGGGTCAGCCTGTTTCCGGTGATTTTAAGGTTTTGGCCTTGTGGGGGTAAAATTGAATGAAAGACGGAGAATTGCACCTTATCCATTTTTTGGCGTGTTGTAGCTTTGCATGACCGTATTATATTATTTTTTAAATGAGTTCGAATTTAGCCTAATTTAATAAGATTTATAAAAATCTAACTCAAATTTTTTTAAAGGTTTTTTACACCCCAACGTTTTGGGGTCGTTTGCATTTTAGTAGCCAACCTTTAAATTTTAAGGATTCAATGCTAACCTTTCATTTTGGTTCACTTTGGTGCCCAATTTCAAAATACGGTGGAATCTTCCGGTGAAAGCCTTACACGTGAATCTCACATGCGTTTCTTAAGGGCATTTTCGCCATTTTAATGTTATTCCTGCAAACCCTTAACCATCATATTCTGAAAATGAAAAGTCATTTTCATCGCGCACAAGGACCCAACCTTTTTCTTCGAACCTTTTCTTCTTCCTTTGATGTAAATCAGTGATAATGGGGTGGAAGAAGTGAGGTGAAGAAGATGAAATCCCTTATGGAAGGAGCGCACCTTTCTATGGTGAGTTTTTTTAATCTGAGTTCTTTTCATAGTTGTTCGAATTTGTTGGACCTAGGGTTTTGGAGTTTGTTTGTTTTTTTTTTTGAATAAGTTGGCATGTGGTCCTTCTTGGGATTGTTTGTGGTCCAGGTGTTTTCTTGTCTCTCATTATTCCGTCATGTGGTCCATTAATGTTCCCCATGTTTCTCATTTTTTAATTTTTTTTGTTCTGTTTTCCAGATTGTTGTCTGAGTTTGCATTTTTTTTTTTTTCTCTTTTTGTTGATGATTGCAGGCAAAAACAGTGCTAAATTTACTATAAGAATGCATCATGGTGGTCGGTTTTGTATCATGGGTGGTAGGATTTATGTGGGTGGAAAATTGGACCATTTTGATTACTGTGATGCGGATGAAATTAGCATGCTTGAGATATCTACCATGGCTAAAGAGGTTGATATAGATACTAGTTGTGCCTTATTTTTCTGTAGTATGGCTGGTAGTAATGATTGTACAGTGGTGTCTTTAATGCAAGATAATAATGATGCAATGAGTATATCAAATTTCTTAGATGAAGAGAGGGTTGTGGGGGTTTTTGTTGAACACAAGATTGATGAAGATGAGTCTAGTAGTGAATCCAGTTATGATATCAATTGTGGGATGGTTTTTGTTAAGGATGGTGTGGAAATTGAAGAAGAAACTGATGAAGATGTAGGGGATTTAGTTGCAGCTGTGGATAAGGGGAAGGGGAAGGCTGTGGAAGAAGTAGATGAGCATGCTGGGGATGGGGAGACTATTAGAGATAGTACAGATACTATAGATAATGGAGATGAGCATGGTGGGGATGGGGAGACAATTAGAGAGAGTGCATATAGGGATGAACATGTTGTTGAGGAAGTAAATGAGCATGGGGGGAATGTTGACACAAACATAGATGAGGTAGAGCTTTTGGGTGTTTCTTGGGACAATGTTGACAGTGGTGGGAGTGATGATGGTCAATCATTGGGTGAAGATAGTGACCATAGTGATGTACTTGTAGATAGTGATCATGACGATGTTGATGTAGATATAAATCAGGCTGAAAACAATATCCATATGGGGGAGTTACAGAAGATGGGGCTTTTCCAACAACCTGCTACAGCAGAACCTTCAACTAGACAAATGAAGCACAATGGCAGGAAGATTTTTAATAAAAAAATTGACATGGCTAAGCCTGTGTTTGATTTGGGGGTATAGTTCAGGGATGTAAATATATTCAGACAGGCTGTGAGACAACACTCTATAATTAATGCAAGGGACATTAAATTCACTAAAAACACTTCTAAAAAGGTGGCAGCAAGATGTAAGCATAAGAAGTGTCCCTGGAAAACTTATGGTTCAAATAGGGGTGGTGAGGACACATTTGTTGTGAAAACTTTAGAATCCAAGCATCTGTGTCCTAGGTCTCAAAGAGTGACTGCTACTAATTCTAAGTGGATTGCTGAAAACTACAACAATATGTTGAAAACAAACCCAAAATGGCCTGTGAAATCAATGTTGTCTGCGACTAAAGATGATCATAAGATAACTTTCACAAGACATCAGATGTATAGGGCTAAGCACAAGGTTGCATCAGAGTCAATTGGTACATCTATCAAACAATATGAACTGATTTGGAGATATGCTGCTGAAATAATGAGGGTTGATCCTGGTTCAACAGTGAAGATCAAAACAAAGAAAGTTGAAGGTGAGTTGAGGTTTAAAAGATTTTATGTCTGTTGGAATACTTTAAAGAAGGGGTTTAATATGTGTAAGCCTATGATTTTTTTTAGATGGTTATCACTTAAAAACTCATTGTGGTGGTATTTTACTGTGTGCCGTGGGGATTGATCCTAATAATTGCATGTATCCGTTTGCTTATGCTGTGGTTGAAAAGGAGAGGAAAAATTCATGGACATGGTTTATTGAGTTGTTAATTGCTGACTTGGACATTTCAAAAGACACAGACAAATTCACTTTCATGTCTGATAAATAGAAAGGGTTGATAGATGTTATTGAGACTTTGTTGCCCAATTGTGATAATAGGTTTTGTGTGAATCATTTGTATAACAAGTTCATAAGGGTTTGGCTTTGAAACTGTTGTTGTGGAAGGCTGCAAAGTCCACAAGAATTGTGGATTTGGAGAATGTATTCAAGGAGTTGAGAGAAAGAGACTTGGAAGCCTTCAAATGGTTAGCCAAAAGACCTACAGCACCTGAAGAATATGTTGATTTGTGCTATGAAAAAATGACATTTCTGCAAGTGTACAACAATTTGAGGAAGCCTCTTAAAGGTCCAGATGAGTGGCCACATTCTGAAAGGCAAGGACTCAAGCCACCAGTTAAAGAACTCTTACCGGGCAGACCAAAGAAGCATGCTAGAAGAAAAACACCAGATGAATTGGAAGAACTGAAAAGAAAAAAGCAAATTTCAGGTCTTGGTTCTACAAGTGGCAAATTGGGCAGACAAGGGCTTGTCATGAACTGTAGGTTGTGTGGGAAACAAGGCCACAACAAGTGGAGGTGTCCTAATAATCCAAAGAATCAAAATGAAGAGGATCATCATGAAGTACCACCACCAAACAATACATCTCAAAGACCCAAAAACTATAAGATCAATTCAATTGCAAAATACTATAAACCAATTTTTGTGTATCAACTAATATTTTACTTTTTTCAGGTAGCTAAAAAAAGGAAGATATCTGTAACACCCCGCATTTTCGGAGCAAGATACGATATCGTTCTCGTGCGATTAGATTGTTACTTATTTAATTCTGCTTGTGCTTGAATTACCTTATTTATGTTTTAATAGTCTAATTGACTTGATTGCAACAATATGAAAATATAGGAACTTAATTGAAATATGTGTTTAGTGCCTATTTGCTCTTTAATTTAAATTATGTGGGTTAATTTGAAATTAATAAGAGTTGAGGATCTATTTCTAATTATGATAAATTCAATTTGGACTTAATTGAACACCACTTTAAATCTTGGGGGCACTTTTATAATTTCTTAAACTTTAATTGGACTTAATTGATCTTTGTATGGAACTTGGGGACTCAATCGCATCAATTAAATTCTTGAGGGACTTAAACGAAATTTTGGGAGAAGACCACCCTTAAGATCCCGAAACCCTAGCTGCTACCATTTCATTCTTCTTCCTCCTCATTCGAGCTCAGCAGCAGCTACAGAAACTTCACACCACGCCGCCTCCACGACGCTCCTCTCTTCTCCATCGAACCACCGCCGCGATTCAACCCTTCAACACCGCAGCGCCGCCTTTTTCTTCTTCTCCTTCAGCAGCTGCGCAAGCTTTGATCTCCTCCCCCCTTTCGGCTTTCAACAGACGAGCAGCAGCGGCTCAACCTTTGGAAGCCACCATCTCCTCTTCGGCATCCCACACCACTGACACCAGCTCCACCACCACGCCAGATATGGCGCTTCCGTGCCACTCTCCGCCACCACAGCTCCGCCATCCTCCTCGCTATCTCGCTGCCGCACACCTCGTTTCCGTCTCAACCGAGAAGAGAAGCCATGGAATACAGCAACTCCAGCGGCCGTTCCTTCACCGCGATGATAACCGCGGTGTTCTCTGGCCACAGGTCTGACACGAGACCGGCGCACAACCACCGCCGCTGTGAGGTTCAGATCCGGTAACCACTCCGTTTCTTCTCCCTCTTTCTTTGCCAGATCTAAGCAGAACCGAGAAGCTCCCTTCCGTTGCCGGCAAACATCGCCAACCACCATCTCCGCCCCAGATCCGACAGTCCCATCACTGAACCACAGCCGGTCTGGAAAGGAGGCTAAAATCGCAACACCACCTTCAGAAGCAGCGGCGGAGTCCAACTCTCTCTCATCAGTTCCGTCGTCGATCTCGCTTCCGTCGCCAATCATCATCTCCAGCGCCCTTTCGCTGACTAGCTCCATCACAGGCAAAGTCTGCCACTGTCCGAGTCCCCTGATTTCTTCACTTTCCCGTAAAGCCATCTGCTTTCCTTTTTCTCAATTTTAATTCATACAGATAAATTATATGCATAGAAATTCATATGTATTTGTGTATAATTGTTAAATATTAAATTTGCTTCATATATTTCCTTAGGTTGTTGCAAGAAAGTTTGTAAAACTTAAATTTTGAGTAATGTATGTATGTACAAAACATTGATTTGATTATTCTCAAATTTGGGTGTTACAGCTGTATGTATACATTAGTTGCAAGATCATGAACTTGATATCGAATTCTTGAGGTTGACGTATGTGTAATTGGTAAATGGGTCAGTTAAATCTAAATTGAATCTCTGTTTTTTTTAGGGACATCTATCGAATGTGTGGCTGCATAAACATATATATATATATATATATATATATATATATATATATATATATCAGAAAATATGGGTGTATGGAAGTATATCAGTTTGGGAATTCAAATTAAATTTAAGTCTTGAGTAATTAAAACATGACTTCGACCTTGTGTTACTTTGTTAAATGGCTGATTCGGGTAAATTTTGAAGTGATTCCTAAGCAATGGTGAATGTAGAACTGGTTGGAATTTGATTGGGAACATGATAACTAATTGGTTTAAGGTTCTTGAAAATGAATGCTCATATTGGGAATTGAATTTATATGAACTACCCTATTTGATTTTATCTAATAAAGTGTTACCTATATTATGTAGAGTACATATTCTGTTAAGTGCCATTCGGTAATTAAACTTTTAATGGTTAGATGATAATGCATAAATCTGTCTAATTGAGGAGATAAAGGATTAAATTAATTATGGTTGTTTATATATGTTACCCCCGAAATTTAGTTGCTAATGGATAATGGCATCGTGATTCATGAACTATTGATGACAACAAGAGTTGTATATTATATCAAGCAAACGATTGGGTGATGTTTAAAAATAGTAACTTATAAATTTAGGTAATTTATTAGGAACTAAATATATTAACTGATAATTGTGGATTTCGGTTAGTTTGTAATTGTGTTACTAGGTGTTGGATGGTGTGTGTTTGGTTGTATGCATATTGTACACTCGAGTTTGTTTACGCGAACTATGTACTCCTTTAACTGTATACTCGGTTCTTACATAAGACATTAATTGTGCACCTAAACATGAGTATGCTATAGTGTGACTCCATTTACACTTCACATCATTCATTTCATTGCCGTGCGTCCTACTTGGTCTTATATCTGAGTCGTGTCTCATGAGTACAATGTATTCCCCTTTCTGTACAGTGATCTCCATGGTGGAGACAACCTGATCAAGTATGCATTCGTCTTGTCAGTTCTGGTATCTCGTCGCTTCTCAGGTGAGGTTTAGGATTTTGTATAGTTACGCGACCTATGGCCTTAATATGCTGATTTCAACCCTTGCATGCGAGTATATCTATTATAAATACGTATGTGTTGGATATGATATGTTTATGACCTTCTGAATCAACTCTGTTTGGAAAAGTAAATATGAAAGCATATATAAGCTGTTTTGAAAAGTACTTTACGTTATGTTCTGTAGCGAGATTGCCATGAAAGATTGGCGTATGTGATCCGTCGTGATCTGTTATGTTGTGATCCGTTGTGATCTGTGTGTGGATCGATCCTGGTGAGCTGCGGAATGGGTACCCCCGGGACGGTTAGGGCCGTCGGGGCATTTATCCTTTGCGTAGTTCCATTTGAGATATCATTGTGCGACCTTAGGGTGATGAGGGAGGCGTGGTATCTTGAGCCTTCGGCTAAGGCCGGGGAGGACTCTTGTGGGTTCGCAACCCCTTGAGGGTGAGTCTATTTTAGACGGTTTATTCTCGATGGTATGGGGACGGTACATCTCCTCCATCATTGGTGTAGAGGTTGGATTGATTTTGATTTATGTTATGAGGAGTTGAGGTTGGAAGCTCGTACTCGCCGAGCAGTTGATTATGTTATGTTATGGAATTATGAATCGGGATAGAGTCTTTCTGGAAAATGATTTCCAAACTTATATCTATATCTTATTTGGGTTCTTTCAAAATGTTTTGGTATGTAACACCTACTCCCGGTTCATGAGTCCATCCTTTTTATTCTGTACTATGCTCCTTATATATATATTGTGGGTGTGCGTTAGCCCCCTCACTCGGTCAAGTTGACTGACCCCTCATTTACACTTTTAGTTGCAGGATTGTTGGCGTTTGCTAGGCGGAAGTGAGTCCTTTGAGTTGCACTTCGTCGGTCTAGTCTTTCTATTTGCATTTGTCTTTTCATACACTTTACTTATGCTTTGACTTGTAGACTTGAGATTATACTTTACTATTCGGTAGCCCTGTGTGGCACTCTCATTCGGCCCTTGTGGCACTTGATGATTATTACTTTATGTTGATATTCGGGATTAGGTATCTATGCTAGTTGAACCCGTCACCTGCTTTGTATGTTTTGTTTTAAATGCTTCCGCTATCTATTATTGTTGGTTTTAATTGCTCCGCACTCTGAGTTTTGGTCAAGTTAGATCCGCCTAGCCTAGTGTGTGAGTTGGTCTCCCGTTCGCTCTGATTCGGATTCGGGCATGGACTTTCATTTCATCTTCCGGGTCTGGGTCATAGTGCGGGGGATGTGGCACTTCTCCGTTTAGGGTGTTACAATATCAAGGGTGGAAAGTTCTGTCAATGAGCCTACTCAACAATCAACTGTAACAATTCCAAGAAGAGTAACCAGAAGTGTTGCTTCAACACTTACAGCAGGGAATGATGGTTTGGGAACTCAGAAATCAACCACAGGGCCTAAGCAAGCATCCCAACCAAAGCCAAGAAAGAAGTTGGTACCAAAGAGAAAGAAGAACAATGACCAAGGAAGTACTTCACAACCTCCACCATTAAATGTGCCAACAAGTAAAGCTCAAGATAGGGAGGAAATTCATATTGTGGATGAACTAATGAATCGTATAGTTGCTCAGTATCGTTTAGATGGTTGATGTACAAGTTTATGACTAATTTAGTGGCTATGAATGCTGTTTTTGGAACCTGCTAAGGTTGAAACTGAATGTTTGTGCTATGACACTTTTTTGGGAGCTTCAATGTCTGATATATGAAAATGTGATGTTATTTGTTCAATTTGCAATATGTTTGTGTTTTATTCCTTCAGGTTGACAATGCATGTTACAACTTAAAGGTAAACAATGAAACAAAGGCAATTGGAACAAGGAAACTTCATTAAATTAAAACATGAGGTTACACAGAGGGCATTACAAGTTGAAGTGCACAAGCCACAAAGTTACATACTACTCCTACAACAACATTCAAATGAATACGTACATAAACACCCATGAGCCTATCAAAGCACACCACAACCATTTCTCTTTGTTGCTTCTTTGTTCAGTATTAGCCTCTAACTTGTTTATCTTCCTCAACAACCTAGGGATAATTTGACGAGCTCTCTCACACATTTGAGGATCTGTCCAAACAAAGTGATTGCAACCTCCAGATTGTTGTTTCCAAAAAATGGGGAAGACAATCAATAGAGGAGAAAGGAAAAGTACAAGACAACATAAGGGTGGATAAACAAATACCCGGAATCTGTCACAAGACACGTATCTCCTTCCCGGATTCAAGTCAGTCCATGAAGTTCTCCTCACAAGAGGTCTTCCGCAGTAGCAATTGTCTTCCATGGCTGAAACCCTAATTTTGCAATGAAGATAATGACATAAGAGGGTTGGGAATTAAATAAGAATAACAGACAAGTCGGGGTTTGCGGGAATAACATTAAAATGGCGAAAATGCCCTTAAGAAACGCATGTGGGATTCACGTGTATGGCTTTCGCCGGAAGATTCCACCGTATTTTGAAATTGGGCACCAAAGTGAACCAAAATGAAAGGTTAGGCATTGAATCCTTAAAATTTAAAGGTTGGGTACTAAAGTGCAAATGACCCCAAACGTTGGGGTGCAAAAAAGTTTAACCTTTTTTTAAAAATGGTTGAAATTTGTTCTATAGCTTATGGCTTCTTCTCTAGCAATTTTTTATTGTTAATTTTTTTACCCTAAAGAGTTTTAATTACTAATCGTTTTTTCACTTTTTTTTTTTTAATTTAACACACGCTCCTAAATAAAATAGAATTCGAATTTGGATCATTCCCCTAAAAAAAAAATCACTTCAACAAACTCATATCTGCATTTTTCCGCTTGAATGTGATAGACTGATAGTTTTCTCTTTTAACTTTTTTAAATGGGCTTTGGTCATAAGCTAGACTAAGTGCTGAAGCCCAATAAAAGGCTTATCTCTATTTTATTTTGGCGATCAAAACCCATTGACATTAATAGCAAGACAAATAGACAATTATGCTTATTTTGATTGCACAATATATATATATATATATATATATATATATATATATATATATATATATATATATATATATATATCCACAAAAAAAATAAAATTATATATATATATACTTATTTTGAAGTGATAATAGAGCGGTTAACTCTTCTTCCCGAAAGAATAATATAATTTAGCTATTCGATAACATATTAGTTCAATCTAAAGTCACTTGTCCGAATCCTGATAATGCAACAATTTAAATAGTAAGAGTTTTACATTTAAATGGTCGGACTCAAACAGTACCAAAAAAGAAAAAATCAGTCTAGGTTTTTGAGGATAATGAATATGAAAGGGGCAAAAGTACTCAAATAAGAGAGTATGACCCCTAATTTTTTTGGATAATTTTTTTAAGGGGTTCAATTCCTAATTTGAAAATTTGTAAATTTATTCAATAAAATAATCGGGTTTAATTGAGTCAAAGTATAAGAGATTTATTGATCCCCAAATAAATATTAGGGATTTGAACCCTAATTTTTTTTTGGTATGAAGCATCGTTTTGAGGCCAAATTTGCAACATTTGCAAACTTTCTAACCTTTTAAATATCTTAAGTTAGTGAGAAAATTAGTTATTTGTATACCGATGTCCTATTTTAAAAATAGAAGAAGGTTAAATAAAATTTTTTGGGCTATTTTTTGATTGCACAAGAGTTTTTTTTTTTTTTAATAGAAAGGGAAAAATTGTCTCATTTTGCAATTAGAATTTAGAATCATTTAAAAAGGCATAAAATTATCCACACTTTGCAAATTGCAATACATATCCCTAGGAAAATGAAGAATATAAAATAAAAGAGAAAATTGCATTTTTAGTCCCATAGGAAATAGGTCGATTTTTTTTTGGTCCCGTAGTTTTTAAATCGTCCCGCACTTTTAGTTTTTCGACAAATGTAGTCCCAAAGTGTAAAAAATTTATTTTTGACAACAATTTTGTTAATTCATTTTTAATTCTATTTTTTTTAATACAAATATATAAAATTATTATAATTATAATATAAATATAATTAAATATTATTATAATGATTTTTGATTATGCTATTAAATTTATTTTTAAGTAAATATGGTATCTTTAAATTTTATTTTTAATTCTAGTTAAATATTATATTAATGAACTATTATAATTATAGTATAAAAATAATTGTACGTTATATTATTATAATGTTTTAAAATTTTGATGTTATTTTTTAGTTCTCATTAAATATATATGACTACTAATTACTTTTTAATTTTTTAATTAATATTATATTGTTGAATAAAATATATATAAATTATCAGTTATTTTCAATTTTACCTAAAAACCCAATGTTAATTATTTTAAATAAATGCAATGTTATATATATAAGAAATAATTAAATATTATAAATATTAATTATTTTCAATTTTTTATTTTAAATATTTTTAACTAAATGCAATATTGAAGATTATTTTATTAATTATATTATTATGTATAATGTTTTTATTTTTTTATTTTATAATTTTAAAGTAATACTTATACTTTAAAATGTAATAATTTATTATTTATTATAAAAATAAAATGCATATCATGTGGTTGGTATTTTTTTAAAATTTTCCTAATATTTGATATTTATTTTTTAATTAAGGGAAAATATTATAAATATATATTTCTAAAGTTTTTGGGACTAATATTGAAATTTTTTCACTTTGGGACTATATTTGTCGAAAATCTAAAAGTGCGGGACGATTTAAAAACTACGGGACCAAAAAAAAATTGACCTATTTCCTATGGGACCAAAAATGCAATTTTCTCAAAATAAAATAAAGCAAAGATTAAATAACAAAAAGAATCTTATGACGAGGCTGAACCTGCTCCAACTTCACGGATACAAGTTCACCAACACCACATTGACAACAAAATTACACTCCAATCTCTACTCTGTCTCTTCACTCTCTGCTTTCTCCAAGAGGAAACGATTCTTCTCCTTCAGCCCATTATTCCGTTACTCCTGCAGGTAATTCTCACCCTATTTTATGTTGCTGATTGACTGATTGTGAATGCATCGAAGATATAGCCCCGCTTATGATCCCAGCTTTATCCGTTGGTTTGACTTCTGTTTTCCCCATGTCCCGGTGATTTTTACTGCATGATAGTGTTAAGTACGGAACTTTGTGCGTATTTCTTATGTGGGATTCTACTTCGCGTTGTTCTTGTTTTGACCGGATTTGTGCTGGGATTCTATCGGTGATTTCTTGCAGTTTTCTGGCTTGTTAATTGTGTGTCCATTTGGTTTTGTTGTTTTTATCTGCAATCTAAGTGAGTTTTTGAAATTTGGATGTTTTGTTTGCTTGTAGTGACTGAAAAGATAGGATTTTGATTGTTTGTGTGGGCTGTGTATGTTCATTTGACTTTTGATATAATATACATGCATCATAATTTCCATTTGTGTTATGTTTGAAGTAGAGGTTTACCGGTTGTATCAATCATGGATAATACTGGAGGAATCCCTACGAAAGAAACGCCGGTAGGTTTGGATGCAGCAACCGTAGAAGAATATGCTTCTCTGTCTAAGGTTCTCCAAGAATTCACGGATGTGCCCACCATTGATAAAGCATGGACTTTTAAATCTGAGAATGGTATTCTCTTCTGCTATGTTGTTCCTCGTTTTGCAATCCTTTTGTTTGATCTCTCTCTTCTTGACTGTTTGTTTCGTGCAATTTTTACGCAGATGATGCTTCTCGTGCTATGTTTTTTATTAGCCAACCGAATCTTTTGTCTAACAAGAGGAGGAAATCCATACTATCCAGCCATATTCTAAAGAAAAGTGACAAATCTGTGAGTTTTCATTGGGCCCCATTCCCTACTGAGACAACAGGTGTTGCTTCCATGTTTCCCTCTCCGACGGGATCAAAACTTCTTGTTATTAGAAACTCTGAAGGTGATTCTCCAACCCAATTTGAAATATGGGGCTCATCTGGAGTTAAGGAGTTTGTGATTCCGCACTCTGTCCATGGATCTGTTTATTCAGATGGATGGTAAACATATTTATTAAACTCCTTAGAGAGAATTTTATAACTGATTAATTTTGTGGTTAAGAGAAGTACAACACAAAGAATATCGAAAAAAAGAAGAGTGTATGATGAGGGTGGGTCTGCGAAAAGTTCTTCTTTCGGAGAAGCTAAGTAGAAGTTCTAAAACTTGCGAGTGTTATGAGAAAAATGTAAAAGTTAAATAATAGAGAAAAGAACTTGGAAGCTAAAAAAAGCACCCCAAGCTACTTCTAGCTTATTTCAATTTATTTTTAAACAAAAGCATCAGCACAAGATGCTCTCTTTCTGCTCTTTTTACAGCTAAAAGAAAACAGATACTGCCAATGTAGTCATGGAAGTTGTCGTACCTTACAATCCTACATTGATCACACATTTATATATATAATTAGTTAGTACTGACAATATGTCAAGGTCCTTTGGTTTAAATGATCATTATCAATTCTTCTAACGAGGAATAACAATAAAATGTCCATCTTACTGTGGTTCTTCTGTTTTCTATCTGTTCTCACTATCTTAATGTATCTTGTGGTGGAAGGTTTGAGGGCGTTTCATGGAACTCTGATGAAACTCTCATAGCTTATGCTGCTGAAGAACCTAATCCCCCCAAACCTTCTTTTACTAGTTTTGGTTATAAAAATGGGGGGTCCACAGACAAGGATTCTGGTAGTTGGAAGGGTCAAGGTGACTGGGAAGAGGATTGGGGAGAAACTTACGCTGGGAAACGACAGCCAGCTCTTTTCGTTATCAACATTTCCAGGTACATAATTAATTGAATCTAAATATACTGCAAATTTTGACTATACAACTGCTTTGAGAATCAGGTCTTCAAACTAACATTCTGCAGCGGAGAGGTACTTCCCGTTACAGGAGTTGGAAAGGGACTTAGTGTCGGGCAAGTTTTGTGGGCCCCACCAATCGAGGGCCAAAACTTCCTTGTTTTCGTTGGATGGCCTTCAGATACAAGGAAGTTAGGTATTAAGTATTGCTATAATAGGCCTTGTGCCTTGTATGCACTCAAAGCTCCAGCATTTGAATCAGAGGCTAGTGTAACAAGGTACAGTTTTATTTCATCACAATTAATTTCCGTTCCGTATTTCATGATTAATGTATTGATTTCTTTTTCTATTTTCCTTGTTTGGTTTATTTCTGTTGTCCACAAAAGTACCACAGCTGAAGATCCTCCTCTTATTAATCTAACCCAAGACAGCATAAGTAGTGCATTCTTTCCGCGTTTCAGGTACGTATAATCTTCTGTGGTTCCTTAATGCTCTGTAATGATCTTACTGAGAAGTTCATTGATGATAATTTTGTTTTGTCAATCTCAGTCCAGATGGAAAACTCCTCATATTTTTGTCTGCAAAAAGTTCTGTTGATTCTGGGGCACATTGTGCGACCGAGTCACTTCATAAGATTGAGTGGCCCTCTACTGGAAAATTGAATGCATCCTTAAAAATTGTTGATGTGGTATGCTCATTATTATTTATTTATTTAGTATGCATGTAAATGTTTTAACAACATGAAAGAATTATCTGATTTACTCCATCTCAGGTTTCTGTGGTGATGTGTCCTGAAGATGGCTGCTTTCCCGGCCTATATTCGTGCAAATTTCTTACCAACCCTTGGCTTTCTGATGGGCATACAATAGTTGTATCTTCTATCTGGTGTAGCACTCTAACGATACTGTCAATTAATGTATTAAGGTAATTTGCTCCATTGCCAATCAATCTCCAAAAAACATAAAAAAAAAAAAGAATAAAAATATGAAAATAAAAGAATTTTGGATATAACTTAATCAACCTCTCAGGAATAACTGTTTTTATCCTTTGATGATGAACAGTGGACAAGTATCACGAATCAGTCCAAATGATTCGAACTCGTCTTGGGATGTCCTTGCGCTAGACGGTGACGATATTATTGCCAGTAAGAAGGAATACTTAATGCTGGTAATGTGATTATCCATTTCAGTTCATACAACACTAAATAATCTTGTCTCTCTTTGCTGTCTTTTAAAGTATCCAGTAGTCCGATTGATATTCCTGAAATCAAATACGGTAGTCTGGTCGGGAAGATTTCTTCAGATGCCAAATGGAGTTGGCTAAATATTTCATGCCCCACAACCAAATCCTCCCAAAAGGTATATTAATTTCTTTTTTTTTTTTTGTTTTCTTTTTTCTTTTTCATATGAGGGATAGTTAGATGACACTCCCTGAGGTTTGGCCTAATTACACCTACTTCCCCCCGATGTTTGCATAATTACGTAGTCAAAAGAATTTATATTACATATTGATTATTTTAACTAGATCTCTTATTTTTTTATGAATAACCTATTTGCCCTTAACATTTACTGGTCAATATTTGATTTTTAAGTTCATGACTATATTAGCATGCATAAGGCAAAACCTCAGGGTATGGCAGAGGAAGTTTTTGTATATTCATAAAGCTCAAATTAGTGTGATTATGTCAAACCTAATGGTATGCCAGTTAGTTATCCCTTTACATCATGCCACATTTTGTATTGAAGCTAATACGTGTCCTTTTCTGATTTTATGCAGGTTTCATCTTTCTTGACGTCAATACAATTTGATAT
Organism: Lantana camara; assembly: GCA_037501455.1. Lineage (NCBI taxonomy): Eukaryota > Viridiplantae > Streptophyta > Magnoliopsida > Lamiales > Verbenaceae > Lantana > Lantana camara. The sequence goes on from CM074857.1 coordinate 120,503,331, forward strand.
CATGAAGATTCCGGTTAGAGATGTGTCTGAGAACCTTACAAAAGGTGGTTTGGATATCTGCCTAATTTGAATTTATAAATTTTGCATGCAAAGATATATCTAATGTATTATTAATACTAGGTGCAAGCAAACCATTTGAAGCTATATTTATATCATCAAAGTCTAAGAAACCAGAGAAGCACAATCCATTAATTGTAATTCTTCACGGAGGTCCTCACTCTATATTATTGTCAAGCTACTCAAAGTCCTATGCTTTCCTTTCGTCAATTGGTTACAACTTGCTTATCATTAACTATAGGTAAGCATTGGAGCAAAACCCTCCATTTCTTATTGAATTAAATAGATTATATTCAAGCAAGAATTTAAATTTTGAGTGTGTTCCTCAGAGGCTCTCTGGGATTCGGTGAGGAAGCATTGCAGTCTCTTCCAGGAAAAATTGGGTCTCAGGTAACTTTAAGGACACATAGTATTTTCCGAAATATGAGGAACCAAGGAAATATAGATTGTTTTGTAACTTAGTCTGACATTTGCAGGATGTGAATGATGTACTCACTGCTGTAGACCATGTCATTGATAAGGGACTTGCAGATCCATCTAAAATAGCTGTGGTTGGTGGGTCTCATGGTGGATTTCTGACGACGCATCTGATCGGTCAGGTTGAATGGATACTGATTTTCACTATCTTTGAGTTAAGGGAAATTTTATGCTACCAACTGAATTGTGAATCTGTTGCATGAATATATAATGTAATAGAGATGAGATCAGATACCCGGGGTGGGGGCTCCCCCTTTCAACTTTTGTAAATTTGCAACCCCACCCCCCGAATTTATTTATTTTTTAATCCCCCCCCCCCCCCCCCCCCCCCCCCCCATCCAGGCCCTGTCCGGTTGAGATGATGACATTGTGAAGCGGTTTACAAGTTACCATCTTATGAAATAGAGTATTTGTTTAATTGTTGATAGGCACCAGACAAGTTTGTTGCGGCTGCAGCAAGAAACCCTGTATGTAACCTTGCTTTGATGGTCGGCACGTCTGATATTCCTGATTGGTGTTTCTTTGAAGTATATGGAAGTGAGGGGAAAACTATCTATACTGAATCTCCTTCAGCAGAACACCTTGCTGTGTTCCACAGCAAGTCTCCAATTGCCCACATTTCTAAGGTATGATTTCTGAAAATGCTGAGAATTGAAGAAAGCTAGTCGACCTATTGTCTTAGAGGTCATGTTTGTATAGTTTTGATCTTTTATTTTTAATTTATCAAAATTTTCAGGTGAAAACGCCGACGATCTTCCTCCTTGGTGCTCAGGACCTTCGTGTGCCAGTTTCTAACGGAATACAAGTAAGATCCTGTTTTATAGGCCATGCAGCAGCTTTTCTCATCGTCTCTTTGACATGCTTGAGATTAGTAGGCAGTATCTTATATCGACCCCATATTAGATTCTGGAAAAATCATGAATGACCCCTTATTAATAAGTGTATTAGCAAATGATCTTTGTTACTAATTTTGAGCCTAGTGATAAATAATCCTGGAGTCGCCATGATTGGTAGTTTGATGAGTTTTGTCGCGTGATTTAATACTGCAATTTCATATTTATATTTCTTGGCAACTTTAGTATGCACGAGCATTGAAGGAGAAAGGAGTGGAGACGAAGGTTATCGTCTTCCCGAATGACGTTCATGGCATTGATAAGTAAGCCTACTTTGCATAAACTGTGCTGTACTGAACTTATTATTCGCTTTATGCATGGCAATGTAGTGCGATGATGTTGATAATGTCCTTTTTTCCTTGCAGACCACAGTCGGACTTTGAAAGCTTCCTTAATATCGGAGTATGGTTCAAGAAGTACTGCAGATGATAGCAGCAAAAGAATGTATTGCTGCTGCTATAATATGAGCACAGATATCTTCTTAGAACAATAGCTTTCCTTGTTTTCATGAAGCACTTGAGTTTCAAAGTTCTACTTTGCAACTGTAATTGAAAACTAGACATTCTTACTTAATCTGTCCTTTGGCCCTCCATTCAGTTCTCCGAGTCTCCGTTTCTTGATGTTTGTTCTGTTTCAGAAAGAAGCAGCAAGTGAATGAAACAACCAAAACTATTTGGGAGAAGAAATCAAAAATTACCCCGAGGATTGAGAGAGGAGAGACGAGAAGAGAGAACGGTTGACCTCGAATTCTACTAATGGCTACTTTAAAGTGTTGTTACTACGATTAGAAGTGCTAGTTTATGATGCATCAAGACGAATATGCAGATTCATATATTATATGGATTCTTCTTTAAAATTTTATGTGAAAAGTGTCTTACCCGGCACCACATAAAAAATAATATTTTTGGAAGTATTAGTGTATTATTAAGTGTTAATATTATTTTGACATGTGTATTGAAAGGACAAATTTTAGGAAAGAGAGGAGCATAAGCATATAGAGGTAGGAAATGAGACGAAAGTACTTACTTCTGCACATGAGCCCACACAAAGAAATTCTGAGGCAAAAAGAAATGGAATTAGGCCACCTTTTTTTTAGAATTGTTTGAAAGAGCATATATTAGAAAGTCGATTAACATGTTGCAGACACGGCTTCTTGAAATATCTCTTAGTCTTTGTTTAAATAGAGGGACTGGAATGATCGATGAGTATATGTTTTATACTTGTAATCATGTCAAGATTCAAGAAAAATTGAGAAGGGTGATTAATTAAGGTGCATATTTTATACTTGTAGTCTTGTAGTGTGATTGATAAGAAAATTTAAGAAAAGTGATTAATTAAAGAAGTCGTTTTTGGTACAATCCAACACGGATATATTACATAATACATAGTCCTAGGAAAGAAACAAATATGAAATAAAAAAAATTGCTTGGAAGAATCTGATATCACTACTCTGGACTTGACCAATGCGTACATGAAATTTTCACCTCAATTTCAACGCTTTCTCTTCTCCCTCTCTTCTTTCCCCAAGAAAAAAAACATCAGTCTTCTCCTCTCCCTCCTCCAGGTACTCTCTCTCTCTCTGACATTGTATATGTTATTACTAATATGCCTATGTTTTATGATTTTCACTGTGGTCTACCGTCTATGTGACGATTGTAATCTTTATAGTTTCGTTGACTTCTGTTTGCTCGTGTTAAGTGACTGTGTTTGCATTCTGTTTGTTATGGATCCGTGTTCTGCTCTGTTACTGTAATGATATTACATTTTATGTGGGTTCTTGGAATTTGTAAGTTTTGGTTGCTATTAGTGATGAAAGAGAGAGAATTCTGATTGTTGGCACCACTTTTGCATATCTGCTATCCTAATTCTCATCTAAGGGATGAGGGCAGTAATTTTAATTTATATTATGTTTTTTTAAAAGCTATCAATCATGGAAGATGTTGGAGGTTGCCCTGGAAAAGGGTTACCAGCAGGTTCAGATGGAGATACTCTAGAAGAGTATGCTGCTCTATCTAAGCTGCTTCTTGAATTCACAAATATTCCCACCATTGACAAAGCATGGACTTTTAAATCCGAGACCGGTATGTTTGCCTATATTATTCTTTGTTTTTCTCTCCTTTGCCATTATCATGTATTTAATGCAAACATTTTTCTGCAGAAGACGGTTCTCATGCCATGTTCTTAGTTAGCCAACCAAATCTTTTGTCTAATAAGTGGAGGAAATCCATTCTATTAAGTCATATCTTACAAAGAAGTGATAATGATGTAAGTTTTAGTTGGGTGCCATTCCCGGTTGAGATGAATGGTGTTTCTGCCATTGTTCCTTCTCCATCAGGTTCGAAACTTCTTGTTATTCGAAATTCAGAAGGCCGGGATTCTCCAACTCACTTTCAAATATGGGATCATTCTAAAGTTGAGAAGGAGTTCGCTGTTCCTGGCTCTATTCATGGAAATGTATATTCGGATGGATGGTAAATTTGCTTTATTATATAACTTACAAGACCAAGTTCTGGCTGTCTATACATATTGGCATGTTCAAGTTCCAAAACTCTGTTAATTTTGTTTTGGTCCATCCAAATTATGAGCATGCCATTTTTAGTCATTCAGAATGTTAGGACTTAGGCTAGTTGACGAAAATTAACTAATTTAGTACTTAACATTCAACCAATGTCCTTTTTTGTTTTTTAACTGGAAAGCTCAGAATTACCAGTAATTATTCGCCAAAATTACATTATTTGCGGCCTACGATCTATACTAATATGTGTAGGAGAGATGTCTGTTGACTTTAATTGTGTAACTTTGACTGAATACTGAATTTGATGTTAGCACCTCCTTTCATTTCGTTTACCTTTACGTTCTTGCTACTTTTTACTTTTCCGGTTATAGGTTCGAGGGAATTTCATGGAATTCAGATGAAACTATCGTAGCTTATATTGCCGAGGAACCTGAAACTCCAAAACCTACATTTTCCTGTTTTGGTTACAAGGAAGAGAGTAATACAGACAAGGATTGTGGTATCTGGAAGGGTCAAGGTGATTGGGAAGAGGACTGGGGAGAAACTTATGCTGGGAAAAGGCAGCCGGCTCTTTTTGTTCTAGATGTCCATAGGTATAACTGAATCCATTCACACTGTTTCGCTAAATGATTCATGAATCAGTCCTGAAAACTGACATTATGCAGTGGAGAGGTACGGGCTGTTACAGGGATCGGAAGGGAATTAAGCGTCGGACAAGTCATTTGGGCTCCACCTGTTGAAGGCCAGCAATATCTGGTTTTTGTTGGTTGGCCTTCAGATAGAAAATTAGGTGTCAAATATTGCAGTAATAGGCCTTGTTCGTTGTATGCCATCAAAACTCCATCATTCAAACCAGAAGCCAGTGTAACGAGGTAGTGTATAAGTATAAAGATTTTTTTGACCGAATTCCATTGTTCTTAAAAAAAATTATGATTTACGTAAGAATGATTCACTTGCCTTTTTGTACTCTTGATTTGATACCTCTCTGTTATAATCACAAGCAATGCAGATGGAGATTTGGTTATTAATCTTACTCAAAGCATAAGTAGCGCACTATTTCCACGTTTCAGGTAAGCAGCATTAATCTCATGCGATTCCTAATTTTCAGCGATCATAATAAATGTTTTCTCTATCTCCAGTCCAGATGGGAAATTCTTAGTATTTTTGTCTGCAAAATATTCAGTTGATTCTGGAGCACATTTGGCAACAGAATCACTTCATAAGATCGAGTGGCCCTCTCATGGAAAACTAGACCAATCCTTTAACATTATCGACTTGGTATGCTCGTTTTGTATTTGAGGGTGCGTGTATTATATAGAATATTGCTTCTTCACATTTATTATGTCCTAGCTTATGGAGTCTTTTTCAGATTCCTGTCGTGATGTGTGCTGAAGATGGATCCTTTCCCGGGCTTTATTGCTCCAAGTTTCTTCCTAAACCTTGGCTCTCTGATGGGCATACCATGGTTTTATCTTCTGTTTGGGGTAGTGCTCAAGTTATACTTTCAGCTAACATATTAAGGTAAGTCAAACCTGTGCCTATTACTCTCAAAGGTACAGCACCTAGTCAAGATCTCCTTTTGATGTATAGCACTTATGGTTCCTCCTATGATTTTATTACAGTGGGAAAGTATCAGGAATCAGCCCTGAAAATTCAAATTCTTCGTGGGATGCCCTTGCACTAGACGGTGACAACATTATTGCCGGTACGAGTGAATGGTTATTCTGAAGAGGCGTTATCCTTTTTATTTAAAGAGTATTCTTTCTGGTTTCCTAACTACCCTCCATGACAATCAAACCTGCGACTGATCTTTTATTCGGTTGAAGATGCTTAATGCCGAACTATCTGCTTGTTGTTTGGCTTTCTGTTTCCAACCGTATTATTACTATGTGTTACTATTATTTGTTTATTTATTATATGTTTCTTTTGAAGAATGTAGTAGTCCAATTGATATCCCTCAAATCAAGTATGGTAGTCTTGTCAGAAAGATATCCACAGAAGCCAAATGGAGTTGGTCAGATGTTTTAAATTGCCCCACAACAAAATGCTTGGAAAAGGTATATTATAGTCTTTTCTGTGTTTTCGTCAAATTTATATATTTTGCATGTATTTATTATTTTTACCGTAAAGCTCGTGATGCCATCTCCGAATTCAAATGCAGGCTTCATCCCTACTTGAGTCACTACAATTTGATATCATTAAGATCCCCGTCAGGGACGTCTCTGAAAACCTTTCTGAAGGTACTTTAACAGGACGTTTCCATCCAACACTAACCACTTTAAATTACTCATCTTTTTGAACTTTTTGTTTTTTGTGCTAGGTGCAAGAAAACCGTTTGAAGCTATACATGTATCATCTAAGAAGCGTGATTCGCACGATCCATTGATTGTTATTCTTCATGGAGGTCCTCATGATGTCTCAACATCGAGCTTCTCAAAGTCCTCAGCTTTCCTCAGCTCCATCGGGTTCAGCTTACTTAGTGTGAATTATAGGTAAGCAACTTGCACCTCCTTTCTGTAGCTTTTTTCTTGAAATTGGCGTCGTGTTCCCGAGTTCAATGTATACTTGTATTCAAACGTAATAGAAAAATATTGAATGTATATATAGTACAAATTAGTTTTTTAATATGAAGAAAATAAACTGCAATCCAAATTGCGATTTTTACACTTTTCATGCTAATGTTTCGGTTTTTACTTGCGCCGTTTAAAGTTTTGATTCATTACAGTTTACTATCCGACTTCATTTTCCGACCAGAAAGTGTTTATGAGGTGCTTCTGGTGACATTTCCTCAGGCATGTGTTATCTCTCATGAACTTTTTGGCTGCAAAAAAAGGTTGGATGGTAAACTGCAAGAAATTTAAAACGAAGTGTCACGACGGGTAAAAAAGTGGAATGTTAGGAAGCAAAGTGTGAAAAAAGTGAATAATTTGGGTGGCGAAGTGTCTTTTACTCTTTTCAGGTTAAGTTTCCATCACCACTACTATAGTTTACACAGTTGAAACTTATCAATCACATTTTAATTTGTCTGGATTTTTCAGAGGTTCTCTTGGATTTGGCGAGGAAGCATTGCAGTCTCTTCCGGGTAAAGTCGGGTCTCAGGTACACTGCTATTTATTTAGGACAAGATAATTCATTCTTACAAGTTAATGTATTCGTCTGATATGCAAGAGTTTGCTCTGCCTTCTTGATGCTTATGTAGGATGTGAACGATGTACTCACCGCTATAGATCATGTCATTTATAAGGGACTTGCAAATCCATCTAAAATAGCTGTGGTTGGTCTCTCTCATGGTGGATTTTTGACGACACACTTGATTGGTCAGGTAGATCAGTGGATGCTTCTTCTGCGGGTTTTCCATGCAAATTTTATGTTTCATAGAGTTTTTCTCAGTTTTTTCTTATACACAAAATTTTTTATGCTCATTTGATATAACACGGGATTGGAGCAATTACTCCACAAATCGGTGACTACTCTAATAATAAATTTAGATGTTGAAAATTTATTTTATCCTTTAGGCACCGGAAAGATTTGCTGCAGCAGCAGCTAGGAACCCTGTGTGCAACCTCGCATTGATGGTTGGCACGTCGGATATTCCTGATTGGATTTTCTTTGAAGCATATGGAAGTGAGGGAAAATCTATCTTTACTGAATCTCCTTCAGCAGAAAACCTTGCTTTGTTTCACAGCAAATCTCCAATTTCTCATGTCTCTAAGGTTAGAACTTAGAACTGTCCACGAATTTCAAAATTACTTGATTTTTCATCGTAGCACATCAATTGCTCTCTTCAATTGTCTTGTAATGTTTTTTCAGGTCAAAACACCCACCCTTTTCCTTCTTGGAGCTAAGGACCTTCGTGTACCAATTTATGATGGATTACAAGTACGAGTTTAATTGTAGTCCCGTATAATTTTACATTGTGGTGTTTGATTGAACTGATTTTGTTTATTTTTATTTGTAGTACGCTCGAGCGTTGAAGAAGAAAGGAGTGGAAGCTAAGGTGCTTATGTTCCCCGATGATGTACATGCCATTAAGCGGTAAAAATCTGACCCCACAATGTTATGTAAAATCAATCTCCTTCCAACATTAATGGAGTTTGATCAATATGTATTATTCTTGCAGATTACAGTCGGACTTTGAAAGCTTCCTTAATATTGGAGTGTGGTTCAAGAAGTACTGCAGATAGCACGGAGAATATGCCATTTTGTGGATGTAGCTGCGCCGAACATATTATCAGTAGCAAGATGCATGACTAAGGTTCGAAGATGTGACATTTGAGTTATTTTATTTTGTGAGTTAATATAAAATCTTCCAAAATTGTTGCATATGTCAATGCTTCATTACTCTATAATTATAGGATTCCATATTCATCCTATCTAATCGAGGAGTATCAATACGATACAAAACTTTTTTCACCAATTAAGCGTCAAGAATTTTGCAGAGCAAACTTGATTTATATTATTCAAGTTTAAATTTCTCCGAAACAAATCTATTTATTTTCCCTAAATATTATTATATATCTTCTAAAAGTATTGTATATCTCTCGGTGCAGAAATTTATTCAAATTCTAAACACTTATAGTCTTTTCACTATTTTCTTGGTGTTTAATCCATCAACGGTAGTTTCTCCCTCAATCAAAATATTTTAGGAAGTCGCTTGAATGTAGAAAAATTGTTCAATTTAGATGTCGAAATGCGCAATGCAGCCCTTTGCCCACAAAAGAAGAAGACATGTTCACCCTAGGGCAGAGCTAGACATCTTCACTTCTCTCTAGGGTTGCTAGCTCAAACATTTTAAAATATACAAACCAAAATTGAGATTTTTGTAATGAATAATGATCGGAACCAAAAATAGATTTCAGTTAATTTACGAGACCAAAAATGCGATTTTCGCTTTATTTTATAACAATTAATTATGTGCTATAATATTGACCCAACATAATGAACTTCTAAATGGCTAAATGCATATATATAGATATAGCTAGTAATCATCCACACAAATGGAAATTTTATTGTAAAAACGAGTGTAGCATATGCCACTTACAAAACGACATATTGATGACAACAGGATTAAACAAAAACATAACATAACAATTCAACAACAATCTATTATACTTTTTTGTGTGATCGAGAACATAACCAGCAACCACGTTAACGACATGATTCGATATAACATTACGATGAGTGAATCTCGCAGAGGATGAGAGGCGCACCGTGCTGTGGCTGAAGAGTGAAAGGGGCGTAAGGTGCGTGCGCATATTCTGGCGAAAGCTCCCATGTGAAGGCCATGAGAAGGTTCGCAAGGAATATATAGGATTCCGTCATAGTAAGGTTCTGTCCAATGCAAATACGAGGACCCCCGCCAAAGGGCATGAATGCAGCCTGACCATTGGCAGCTTTCAATGTTCCATCAGCAAATCTTTCAGGTTTAAACAAGCGAGCATCTTCCCCCCAGATTTTAGGGTTCCTGTGAAGAATACAGATTGCCATCTGCAACGGACATCCCTTTGGTATGACCATGTCTCCAATCTTTGCATCTTCAACTGTAACTCTAGATATCTTGACTGCGGAAGGGAACAAACGGAATACCTCGAAGACGATCATTTTCAGCTACAAAACACCTTAAAATTTGCCTAATTTAGTAACAGTGCTGATTATAATAAAACATTTAAAAAAATATCCGAATTTTGGTTGGATAAAATTATGTGCACTCTTACAATTTTGAGCTGGCTCAAGTCATCAGAGGAGGGTTTCTTTCTGTCACCCAGGACACGATAAACCTCTTCTCTTGCACGAGCTATCCAGTCTTGGTGAATGGCAAGATTGACCATTACCCAAACCAGAAGATTAGAAGTCGTCTCATAACCTGCAAAAAAAAAAGGCCTTCATATTTCCAATGGCGTCATCCAGAAAACTTTCAACGTCGAGCTCCATTTGTTTCCTTTCGTCGTACAAATCATCGAGGAAGAGGTCAAATAAGTCTTGACCATCCTGTATTCCTTCCCTTCTCTTCTTTAAGGGAAAAATACAAAAAAAGGATACCAACTCACCCAATTTAGTGTTTTCGGGACAAATTTTTTTCCGGCAACAAAAATGGACATTAACTCCAAAAAATTGGCATTTTCAGGAAAAAGCCGCCGGATTGAGCTGACTGGGCATTTTTTGCTGACATGTTCAAAAGCTTAACGGCCACGTCATAATTAAACTGCCATTGGGAGAGAAGTGTCTGCTGAGTCAGGTTTAGTAATGCGAGTAACAATTCTTCCCATAAGAACACGTTTTTAAGTGGAGGGAAAGTTTCCCACCAAAACCTTCATCCAACCTCGTTAAAAACCCTTGGCGCAGCAATTATTAGACCAACCCTTCTCTTCACTGTAAAAGCCACAGCAGAATTAGGGTAAACCATAAGAAACAATGGCTGCCTCAAGAAGCTCGTACTTTCCCGCACCAGATAACATGATGTTTTTCTGTGGGAAGCTAGCTGCTGTAATAACCTCATGGAAGCCGACGAATCACGGGAGAAGGTTTTACAGCTGCCCTGATAAGCAATGTCGTTATTTCCGATGGTACGATGGGGAAATGTGCGAGCGTGCTAAGGTCATAATTCCTGGACTGTTAAAGAAGATAAACAAACTTGAAGCTGAGCTTGTGGAGAAAGATGTCAAGATGAAGAAATTGATGTGGAAATTTTTCATTGTTTTCCTTGTGACCTATCTTGCAATTGCTGTGAAGCTTGTGGTTTATGGGTTTTGCTAGGTCAAACTGGGTAAAATATGCATGCTATGTAAGCCAATGTATGTCAATTTTGTAAAATATGTAAGACTGAAGTTTGTATTGTTGCAAGATTATTAGCTCTAATAGATAAATTATCAGTGTGTATGTGCCCATGTATTCGGAGTGAGTAGGCGTTTATTATCTGTTTTAATAGAGAAATTTGCCAAAACAAAAACTTGCTGCATACATATATCATCTTCCATCAAGTGAGTTTTACCTTCTTACAGCATTAACAAGACATTGAAACAACATACAAAATAGAGATAACAGACTACCATCCAAAGCGCAATATGAAAAAGTGTTTTAGCACTTGCAACCCGGACAAAAGCGACAATTGTCCTAATAACTTATATGACAGACAAATAACTGAGAAGCAGGGGTAGAGGGGCCAGATAGATCCAAAAACTTCTTCTTTCCGTCTATGATGATGATCTTTTCTGGCATTGGACCACAGACACTGGACTGTGACATGATAAGGTCATTCTCTGTCAAAGTTGGGGGTACTCTAAGTTTCACACCTTTCTGCTTGGTTGCCTTCTCCTTTTTCCTGGATAATTCAGTTAACATGGAAGCTTGTATGTGCTTGATTGTTTGAAGTTCTCTTTTTCGTGGTCTGCCTGACATGCCTTGATTTCCCATGCCCAACTGTTCGAACATTGATGGTCCAGCAGAGTTAGGAACATCATCATAAGTGTACATTTGAGTATTGTACCCTAGAGTTTCATCAATTTCATCATCTGTGATGTGACTCTGAGTATGCGGTGGTAACAATTCAGGACCCATCTGCACCAGAAACAATGTCAGTTGGTGTATGTGAGGATAACATGTATATATTATGTAATATGTAGCTGTAAGATACCTCAGTAATGTCTTCCACCAAGTCAATGTGGTCAGGCTCTGACTCTTTAGCAACTCCAGAAGGACCAGCTTCTTTCTCTGCAGATTTTCTTGCATTGTCAAATAGTTTCTGTCTTTTCGTTTGTGCACTTTCAGGTAGTTGAGGGCAAAACAAGGCATTGTGCCCAGCTCCATGACAGATGCCACAATGAATGGTAGTTTGAAATCTTCTAAGTTTTTGAGTCCCATTCTTTTTGGCTTTTTTCTTACCCTTACAGTCTGCCTCATTAATGCCCCTTCTTCTTAACTTGGTTGGCCTACCAGCCTTTCTTCCAAAATTTGGAGGAATTGGGGGTACAAACATTGTTTCTCCCCAGATTTCTTGACTGCTAATTGGTATAATCACCCCGGAGTATACTTGTTTATACGTCTCCACTGTGTAGCACTCATCAACCATGTCCAGTCCATCATTTTTCTCCTCATAAAGTGCACTTAATGCATGCCTGCATGGTATGCCCGTTAGTTGCCACCTTCTGCAAGAGCAAGTCCTGTCATCAAGTGAAACTGCATATTGGCCTCCATCCATTGATTGTACTTGAAAATCACTCCGAGATGCTTTGATGGGCCTGCAACCACCCACCTTTTTACCATGCTCTACAATGACAGCCTCTATCTTAGGACATAGTAACCCTTAACATATAAAAAAAAAAAAACATTAGCTACTAGAATACAATAAATTATTATGATAACTTGAGTAAGTTAACAAATTACTAACCTTCCCACTTGTCTGACTCCTCTCTGCATTTTTGCAAGTACTTCATTAGGTATTCCCTCATCCACTCAAGCATAGTGATGATAGGCTCTTTTCTAGCTGGTAGAATTGAGGAGTTGAATGATTCACAACAATTATTTAAAAGTACATCACATTTACAATGCTCTAAAAAGTGGCTTTTGGACCACTGTGAAGGGTGCTTGTCTTTGAACCACTCATATGCTGCTGGATGGTTATCCCTCATTTGTCTCATTGCTGCTCTAAATTCCCCAACTGTATTAGATTTAGCTGCTTTCCACACCGAATTAGTCAAATCAAGTCCCCTATGACCAGCAACATTCAAGTTCAAAATGAGATGCCTGACACAAAATCTTATCTCACTTGCAGGAAATACCTCTGGCAAAGCATGAATTAATCCTTTTTGCTTATCACTCATAAAAGTGAAACCTTCTCCATTTCCCATCTCCAGGTCAGTTTTCAACACTGAAAAGAACCAACTCCAGTTCTCTTTATTCTCTATGGAGACAACTGCATATGCAACAGGGAAGAAGTTGTTATTTGGGTCAAAACCCACAGCTGTCAGAAGCACTCCCCCATATGGGCCCTTCAGGTGGCAGCCATCAACACCCAAGATTGGTCTGCAACTTTTGAACCCCACTTTCATTGCCTTGAAGCAGACATAAAACTTTGAAAATCTAGGTTCCCCATCAGTGTCATCTGTCCCTAAAATGATGGTTGATCCTGCATTTGTCTTCCTCAACTCATTACAATAGTCCCACAACTTTGTGTATTGAAAATCTGGGTCACCATTTAAAATGTCTAGTGCCTTCCTTTTGGCCCTGTAAGCCTGTGAAGTGGATACATTGACAGAAAGCTTCTTCTGGACATCAGTTCTCCACCCTTGAACATTCCTTTTGGGATCTGACTTGAAATCTGCCACATATTTGGCAGCTAGCCATGGTGTTTTAACATTTGCCACATGGTAAGATTCTATACAGTTATGGTTCAGATTTATTTCCCTCAGCACATAAGCATGCTTCTCACCAGGAACCCTCATTGCTTTAAGCTTAAAGGGACATTCCTTCTCAGCACATCTAACATAACACCTCTCTTGGCAGCTTTTGGTAAATGGTAAGCTTCTCCTTGTTTTTATGGCATAAGAGGTAACATCTTTTTTAAAAGTTGATTTATTCAGGAATGGTTGACCAAGGTAAAAGGTAGGGTCAAATACATCTAGATTGATGTATGTAGGCAAGCTGTTAACCTCATTCTCATCAGCAGAAACCCTATCCATATCTAACTCCTCTTCCTCACTTCCTACCACATTTTGCATATATGAACTAGCATGTGACTCACTATCATCAGTTTCAGTTTCATGTTGGGCAAACTCAGCACCAATGCTCACATTATCATCAAATAAGATGTCATCTAATGAAGTGTCAACATCTACATGACCAACAAAGTCTTCATCATCAGATGAGCTAGGGACAACATCAAAGTTCATAAAGACCACAGGCTCACCATTTACATCTTCACCAGACTCAACCAAATAAAACGGTTCAACATCTTTACTAACAGTGTTCTCAAACAAGGACTCATCATCACTGGAGATTTCAATCTGACCACTACTGTAATCTACATCAGACTCATCAGTGTTCACATCACATGCATCTACATTACTGGAAGGACCAGGATATCTTCTATTATATTCTGATATCTATTCTTCTGTGTCTTCAGCCCTAGCACAAAATTCAATAGAAGATTCTCTTTCTGGCCTTTTATTAGACTTGTCATTATCAACATCAGCAATGTTTTCATTGTTCTCAGGTACTACATCATCAATATTTTCATGTGTATCATCTTCAGATAACTCATCATCATTGTTTAAAGGCAGAAGATCTAGGATTATAAAATATTCAAGATTCTTTTTTAAATACTTCTGGCCATATTGCCTCAGCTCATCATCATTTAAAAGAAGTTTGAACCCACCTGGAACTCCGGTATAAAACCTCGCAAACTCACCGGGTTTGACCAGGTCCTGGACAAATTCTTCTAAATTGCCTAATTGCAACGTTTCCATATCCACGTAATCAAATTTCCTTACTTTCCCTTCCACGTATTTGGAGACTTCAATCTGTCCCCCATAGTAAATAGCCACAGTGACGCTACTTGAATCGGGATCTGCATAAATTTTGAAAGGCCCATGAATTCGAGTTTACTTAACTATTTACATCACACCAACCACAATCACTTCCATTACTCAGGGACAAAGATGTAAATAGCCGTTCGCAAGAAAAAACAATGGGGACCATTTCAGAATAAAGAAACCCCCATGTCGGGTTCATGACAGAAAAAGACAATATTGTAAAGGGACCATTCCATTAAAAAGGGAGAAGATGACCTCGGATCCACAAATACCCACACAAAAACTTTAACAAAAAGATATATTTCTCAAAGGAGACATCTTCCACAAGAGTAGAACTTACGGTACGGGGGTGGAGGAAGACTTTCCAAGCCTTTCGTGCGTAGCCTCACCATCTCTGCCTCTTACCAGCGACGACAATGATGAATTTTCCAAGCTAGCTTTTCGATTGTCCTTTGCTCTGGTTTGGTGTTCTGCACTGACGAAATGAACAAGGGTTTTTAATTTTTGAGAGGAAGTTGGATGGTCTCTAGAAGTTCAGCATTGGAAAACCAAAAATATGATTTCAAAATTCAAAACAGTATTATACAATTAATCTGGTTGGCAGTACGCGTGTCATCAACGTGGCATGCTATTCTGAGGTGTAAATTCATTGTATTTCCATGTCATAAAATCCTGAGAGTTTGCCCTTTTCCGGTGCCCAGTCAGCTCAATCCGGCGGCTTTTTCCTGAAAATGCCAATTTTTTGGAGTTAATGTCTATTTTTGTTGCCGGAAAAAAAATTTGTCCCGAAAACGCTAAATTGGGTGAGTTGGTATCCTTTTTTTGTATTTTCCGCTTCTTTAATCTGTCATTGATCATATTTCTGAATGTACTTCTGACTTCAGCCTAGGGGTGTGCTCTGAGCCGAGCTGGCTTGTGAGCCGCACAAGCCAAGCTCAAGTTGGCTCGACTCGAACTCGAACAATGTCAAGTTCAAGCCAAGCTTAATCGAGATCGGCTTGTGTGTCAAGTCAAGCTCATGCCTATTTCTTTGAAGCTCGAGGCTTGCAAGCCGGCTCGCAAGCTAGTATATATATATATATATATATATATATATATATATATATATATATATTATAATGATTAATTATTTATATATATAAATATGAAGTAAATTAATCTACATTTTATATGATTTAGTAATACTAAATATATGATATATTATATATTTTTATCTGCTTATTTTGACAATACATATGATTTAATAGTATCGCAATTCAATAATTACATCAGCATATCATTCTATACGATACTACTAACATATTACTATGATAATATATAATATTTATCCAAACAAATAATTTAATAAAAAATAGATTCAATCTACTATAATAAATAATTAATTATATAAGTATATATCTTAATAAAATAATAGTTAATAATTTATATGGTATAATTACAAGATATATAACATAATCTATTACTATATTATATATTATCTATAATATATGTATGATCCTTATTAAATTTTGTGTCATAATATGTCTTAATAATATATTATTTTACAATGACACATTAGACCATATAATATAATTAATACAAAAACATATTCATAAAATATTCACTCAAATATTTAATATAATAAAATAATAAATATCATATACCATATTGACTAATTAATAACATAAGTATATGTTTTAATAAAATATTAATTAATAATTTTTATTGTGTAATTATATAATTTATAGTTTATTATAATATAATTAATAATACTCATACATAATCTAAAATATCAAGTATATATTAATGATTATAATTTATTAATAATGATATAAAACTTAAAAAACCTAATATACTATATATATCATATATCTTATTATCGTTGTTATTATTTAATATTATTATTGAATGAGAGTTAAAAAAATATCCATAAAAAATCTATTGGCTTGTCGAGTCGAGTCGAGCTCGGCTCGATTTTTGGGCAAGCCAATCTCAAGCTCAATCTCAAGCCATACAAATAATTTTTTAGCTCAAACTCAAGCTGAATTTTTTTTACCAAACTCGACTCAGCTCGACTCGAAACGCACCCCTACTTCAGCCTCAATTGCTTTGGCCTTCCAAACTGATGGGGTTGGCAAGAACCTAACCAAATTAATTAATTAATATGAGATGCATTCATATTTCTTGCTTTTTTTTTCCATAAACTGCATTTATTTTTGTTGGAAATGTTTTGTTAGATTCTCTATTACCTTGATAAGATCTATTCTTGTACCAGATTTTGGAAGGTATATCTTTTGCACGAAAAAGGAAAGCTTGAAGCCATAAAGCCATAATTTGTGGAAGAAGATCTCAGATTGCCAATCACTTGATTCACGGGACAAATTCCAGCAATCATAATCATGGTAAAGATTCAAAATCCCAAACACAAGTCTATAAGTTAATAGCTTTGCCTTAGTGCAGTATTAGGACACTAGTTAATCCAGAGTTGTTCTTGTAAATTGCTCTCCAGACGTGTTTTATCGGTGATTATAATATCTGGTATGATGAGGCCCAAAATCACACTCGGATCAACGTCGTCCACGTGCCATCATCTACAGACCTAGAGCTTAGACGCTCGCATTACCGGGCTCGCGGAACAACCCAGCCCATTCACTTGTTGACTAATCCAGGCCCATGCGCCTCGGTCCACTATTCGAGCGGGTGGTTCAGGCTGTCAAACCCGACGCTTGTGCTACGTTCCCTCAAATCCACCCTTCCTAGGGAAACACTCCACGAGGGCTCCTCCCTCTCTTATGCTCGAGTATTTGACGCTCGCGGGTCATCTGCCAGAGGAAACCCTCTCGTGCACGTCTTCGAGCGTCACCCTCGCTCGGGTAAGATCTGTCCCAAGAGAGGCATTCGTACGCCTGCATGATAGATCTTGAGCCTCCCAGCGCACGACTCTCGCCAACAACCTCTGACACAGTGACAGTGCGCACCTCATACCTGACATGTCGCCCACTCTCAGAGCCATCACTTTCATACCATCACGGTTCGCCACGTGTTAGGGCAACACAGGTTTGGGACCACTTGGTCAAAGTACCCAAAGCACCCTCACCCCTAACATATAGATAGGAAGAAACCCATGCTTTCTTCCTCAAGTCATCTTGTTAACAATACACTGCACTCTAAAAACTGGGCACAGTTTCCTCCATTTTCTTCTTCCCAAGCTTTGCGTTACACTCACCTCAGCTGCATCTTTATCGCCCTTGCACTCTTGGTGTTATCCTAGCTGGAAGAACCCACGCTCAAAAGGAAACCCAGTTCCTGAGGCTCAAACGCCTGTGATGGTCTTCTCTTTCCTAAACAAATCTTAAAGTGTTTGGAGTTAAAGCAACCTTCTAAGTTTCTGCACCATCATGATACTTTCTTCTGCTAGTATCAGAGCAGTGGTAATATTTTTATTAGAGTGCGTTGATGAGATAAATAAGTGAGTGAGAGATTGCAAGATTTTTCTTGTAGTCTCAAGTGCTAAATAAAATATCTTTGTAAAACTCTCAAGTTCACAACTTGGGGATAGGAGTAAACTTGCCGAATTTATATAAATCGCACGTGTTCTTTTACTTGAGTGTTTATTCTATTATTGTATCCTCGGATGTTCAACATAACTTCAGTTTTATAAATCTTGTTAAAATTCCAGTACACCCCCAAGTGGTGTCAATTTACGTGAGGTCAGGCATTAAGATTTAAAAAAATTCATCCTATTAATAATAAGTTCATAAATTCGAATTCCAAAGTTTTAATTAAACTGTTATAGTGTTCAACGAAACATTTAACTATGTTAGCTTCTTTTTTTTTTTTTTTTTTTTCTCTTCAGGTGGTGTTGATGATGTCGTAAACAAATTTTGTTGCATGCCTTGCTTTTCGGAATTGCTCTTAGATTCTTACACGGTAGAGGACTACGGATCTGTAGTCATTCTATATACATTTTCTCAAAAAAAAAAAATAAATCGTTTGTTCAATTAAAAGTTATCATTTTCTTCAATAACTTACTCCCTACTAAATTTTTTGCCTATTGATTAGAACTCATATATATCCTAAATGACTTCAATTGAAAAATGTAAAAGATATCTCAAAGACATTAATTGGGTGGACAGAGA
The DNA here is from genome assembly GCA_037501455.1 of Lantana camara. Classification (NCBI taxonomy): domain Eukaryota; kingdom Viridiplantae; phylum Streptophyta; class Magnoliopsida; order Lamiales; family Verbenaceae; genus Lantana; species Lantana camara. The sequence goes on from CM074857.1 coordinate 120,521,917, forward strand.
ATTTTTACTCAAACCTGGATCAATGTCTTGTTAATCATGTGACGATTATTTCTACTTTAATTTTTATGGGATCTGTTAGGAAAACGGTTGTATTTGGTCAGAGGAAGTCAGGAATCGACTTTTTTAAGGGGACAGCTAGTTCTACCGGCTCTATCTTTTTTTGGTAATTCTACTTCGAACTTGGTTTGATCAAGTCAGTATAATGAGGGAAGAGAGTATTTCTACACTTGTTATGTGACTGACGTAAAATGTGATAAAAGTAACTAATTAAACAACATGTTTGATACACTAGTCCATATATTAGTTGGTTTCGACCTATCGAGTATAAACTAGAATTTTCCATTTTCCTTCCATCGGTACCTAGTTTTACCAAGTTTATGCTCTCTGTTCTATTTTGATTCTCATATGATATATGAAGTTACATAAGTAGTTACCATTTCCCAGGAATTTCAAATGACTTGATATTAATGTTTGCCAACACTGAGAGGTCACGGAGAAACCGAAAACACTTCTCCATATCATCATCAAATTCATGGCTGAATAATGCAGTTGTCACAGCTGAACTGGTGAAGAATCCCAGATATTTGAACACATCGACGGTACCGGACCCGGCCTTCATCTTCTTTTTCCAGTCATTCAATATGTTTTCACAACAAGTTTGAATTGTTGGTGTTAAATTGCTTTGTTTTAATTTTGATGATTAACAAGTTGTGATCTTCCTTAAATGTCTTTGTGGTCCATTGTTCTGTTTGCAGATCTAAAAAGATCATTGACAACTTGGCTTGTAGATATAAAACTTGAAAGAAAGCTCAAGATAAAACCCAAGGAAGGAGCCATACGAGATCAGGTGAAAGTAAGGATTGATCAATGGAAGCAGCTCATCTCTGGTACCTTCTGGTACCAAGACAACTGATCAACCTTCAGCTCAAATCTCAAAAGGAATGCACAACCGAAAGCATCCTAAAGAAGAGAGGAAGAGAAAAAGTACATAATAATCGAAGACCAAGTATGTCCACAATCAAGACGGGCCAAAGGAAAAGATGAACAAAAGAGCAATCCTTGTGGTATCAAGCTAACTAACTTCACAATCAGTCCATCATGAAGAAAAAGAACAAAAGTTAGAATCAGGACTTCAAACGAAAGACAAAAGAAGTTGTCCAAAGCTGATAAGAGCAAAAAGGATGTCCAAGGATCAAGAGAAATAAGTATCAAAAGAAAAGGGTCCAGCTGGTACAAGAAAAGACCACTAGCATGAAGCAGTTCAAAGTCAAGCTTTGAATTCAAGTAAACACTTTCTTAAGATCTCAAGATTGACAAATGATGTCAGCAGATGAGTTGGCCCAATGCTTGCTCAAAGAACAAAGAAACCCAAGGGATTTTTCCCACCTTAAAAGTCAAAAAGTTATAACAGCTCTTTTACACCTGCTGGTAGCAGAGTCTGGGGAAATGTGCAGACTTCAAAGTTCAAATCTGAGCCAACGGCTCTTTTGGAGTTACACCTTTAAAAAGGGGATGGAGATACAACTACAAGTGACCTCTTCAAGATCTGTCAATTGCTGCCATACACATAGAGATTCTTTGTTTTCTCATAGTGTCCTTTAGCTTGCAGAGTTCTTGGGTCCAGGAAGCGATTGGTTCCATAGTGTTTGTTACATAGGAACCTCTCTTCTTCTTAGTGCTGGCCTGATTGAACCATAGTCTTTGTTACATAGGTTCTCTTCACGCTTTCAGCTTGCTGGCCTGGTGGAACCACAGTCTTTGTTACGTAGGTTCCATTCTTGCTTTCAGCCCTCTTTGTATCTTGTACCTTTGGATCAAGTTGGAGCCATAGTCTGTGTTACATAGGCTTCACTTGATTTTTATCTTATTGAAACTCCATTTAAAATCCTAAGCTTAACAAACTTAGGTAGAGGACCAACTTGCCCAACTTGTGTTTTCACAGTTGTGGTGAGCCAACCTCTATAAATATCTTGTGTTCCTTTACTTGTGCTTACTCTGTTCTTGACTGGTACGTGAAGCATATTTGTTCCAGTTCCACTGCTGATATTTTGTATCAGGTTTTGAAGGACACAAATCTAGGTGGATTTGTTATTTGGTGATCTTAATAGATCTATTCTTGACTAGAATCAGTTTAACCACTGCTTCCAGTATTGGTGATTTATCCAATCCTTGGGGGATTTTATACTTGAAGTATTTGGGCGAAAAAGGGATAATTCACCCCCCTCTTGTCCAACAAGTGGTACTAGAGCGTGGTACTCATAATATTTGGTCTAACAACCAAGAGATCGATCTAATATGGCTGCACAAAATGATATCTATGCAGATGGTGCATCACACACTCGTCTGCCACTTTTTGATGGCACCAACTATGCCACTTGGAAAAATAGGATTGAAGAGTACTTTATCTCGATCGACTATGATCTTTGGGGGATTATTATGGAAGGTCCAAAGATCCCAACTAGATAGTCAGTGGTACGGAAGTTCCCAAGGAAAGAAGTGAGTTAACAACTGAAGACAAGAAGCTCATCTCCATGAACGCCAAGGCTAAGAACATTCTTTCGTGCTCACTATGCAAAAGTGAATACAATCGCGTAAGCATCTGCGCCACGGCCAAAATCATGTGGAACATGCTTCAATTAACACATGAAGGCTCATCTTAAGTGAAGGAAGAAAGGATTGCTCTGCTCACCCACAAGTTGGAAATGTTTTGTATGGGTGAGGGTGAAACAATTAGCCAAATGTATGCAAACTTCATGGAAATTGTAAATCAAATGTTTGCTCTTGGAAGGGTCATATTCGAGCAAGACCAAGTACAGAAGATCTTGAGATCTTTACCGAAAGAGTGGACGCCAAAAGTGACAGCCATCCAGGAAGCTAATGATCTAACAAAGCTGACAGTAGCTGAGCTCATCGGATCACTCACCTCTCATGAGCTTGCTCTCTTGCCAAAGGAAGGATCGATTGAAAAGAAGAAAGATATTGCCTTCAACACCGATCACGATGATGGAAGCAATGTTGATGAAGAAAAAGAGAGGAAAATTGATGAGGAAGTGGCAATGATCACAAGAAGGCTAAAGTATCTCACCAACATGAGGACCAGATTTCGCAGGAACGAATTAGGTAAGAAATTTGATACCAGTACCTCTGATAATAATGTTGTTTGCCATAATTGCAAGGAACCAGGACATAAAAGACCGGAGTGTCCAAAACTCATCAACAAAGCCAAAAGAGATAGGAAACACACTTCATTCAAGGTCACCTGGAGTGACTTAGAATCCGAAGCCTTTGACAACGAAGAAGATTGTATCGGCTTCATGGCTGAAAGTCAGGAAAGTACTGGTACCAACTCTTCCATTGATCCTTTTGAATCTTATAATGAATCTACCTCTGAAAATCATTTTGATGATTATAAGAAAAATTTTGAGGAATTTTAAAAAAGGAATAAATTTTTGGAAGGGAAGATTGTTGGTCTTCTTAAGGAAATGTTTGATCTTCAACAAAGATACAATGAAGTTTTTGATAACTTGAGATTTGAAAAAGATGCCTTGGAGATTGAAAATGATTATTTGCTTCGAGAAAATCAGCTTTTCAAAATGTGTTATGGACACCTTGGAATCACCAAACTCTTCAAAAATAGAAGGCACTTTTACAAATTTAAAGCCCCCACTTATGATCATCAAAATATTCATGCGTGGGCTGAGAAAAGGCCGAAAGCTAATCATGTTGGATCCTCTACCAAAAGGATACCACAAGATCTTCACAGGAATGCTGGTAAAATTGCTCAAGAATGGAGGAAGAAATCAACTCGGATCCCTACTCAAGGTGATCCAAAGGAGTAAGAAAATCTTCAACAAAATAGGTAACATATGGGTAAGGCTGTAACAACCTTATCTTTGTTACCTACTTGATCAGCATTGAGTTCTGATAAAATGTTTCCCCTACATCTTGTTTCTTGTCATGATTCGTTGTCACAATAAAAATCATTTCTTTTTACAAAAAATTTGAGCGTGCTTTAAAACTTTGTATATTGGTAGCTTTTACAAAATCTTGTCTGATATTACTAAACTTGTTCTTGGAAGTCCTCCAAATCATCCGCTGCCATATCTGAGTTATGCAATTCTTTATCTATGAGTGCATTGCTGGTGATGTACCAGTAGAATCACAACTGGTACCGTCAGACAAAATTGAATGCTGTGCTTTAACTCATGAACTTCTTATATCAGTTAATCTTTGCATGATAACCATGACTGATCTTGTGACATATAATCGTTTGCTACCATACTTGTGTCATGTATCCTTTTCATGATGTTTATGAGTTCAGTTATAACAGTGGAACCTCAAATGGTACCGACATGCTAATTTGTCTTAGAATGCTTTAGTCAACTTTTTTGCTATTGTGTTCAAAATTATTTGACTTTATAAGTTGTGTTGACTTTATTAAGTTGGTGTATACATGGATATATGTACTATGTTGCTCTCCACTTTGCCTCCTTGGTATTTGTGCAGTTTATAAAATTTTCATATCCGGAGCTTTATCACTGTGTATACACTCTTGAGAAAAGAGTATCACACCATGGAAAACAAGCTCTCCACTCCTAGTTCTTCATCTGCTTTTAGCTCACTCACATCTGAAATTGAAAGAGAAATGGAGTCAGCCTTCACCAAGGAGCTCACTAAAGCTCTAAATCTTCAAACACTACAACCATCTCTGCTTTTCAAGTCTCAAGATGTTTTTCGCATCTTCACCGAGGAAATCATTATTCGAAAAATGAACAGGGGTAAATCAATAAAGGTAAATGAACTTCCTCAGTGTGATCTTCTGAGAAAATTTGATCAAAGTGAGTGGACAAAATTTTTGCAAATTGATGATTCAGCTTACCCAATGTTATGCACACTCTTTTATGCAAATGCTACATTTTTTCTTCAAATGGATGGGTCTTGCATGCTGGTTAAGTCCAATGTGCTAGGACAGGAAGTTTGTTTCACACTTGAAAAAATAAATCAGTTGATTGGTTGTCCCAACAATGGAGCCAAGTTCTTTGAAATTCATAAATGGCCTGAACATCGGTCCATTAATTGGGAAGAAGCTAGACAACTTCTGGGGGGAAGATTGGAATCAAATCTGGAATGTCCACATTGGTAAAATCTCTCCAACCCTCTCATCGTCTCATATTTGAAATCATAAATTCAACAGCCCTTTCAAATACTCTTACCTCTGATCAACAATTCTCTGAGCTAAAATATGTCAGCATTTTCTTGATATACTCTGTCTTAAAAGGAATTCATGTTGATCTTGGTTAGCTCATTCTCTGCCATATGCACTACTGTCTTGTCAACCATCTTAAGCTTCCATACTCTATGCTTCATACTTATCTTTTGAAAAGAAACCCAGACATCACTCTTCCTGAAAATTAGAAGGAAAATCCTGCATATCATCATGTTTTTGATTCACTCTCTCTTCAAAAGCAATGTTTGGAATTTGACCATGTCTCTCATCAATGGAAATACACTGCTAAAGATGCTGAATTTGCTGCAGTAAGAGCTCAATCTAGAAAACGACATGAGGAATTTATGTCCACAGCTGATGCTCTCTGTCTTGATCTCAAGAGACTTTCCACAGGTCTTACCCGTATTTCCACAACACTTCGTGACATAAAGGGAGAGTCTAGTTCTCTTTTTGATGATGAAGGGGGAGAAATATGATAAATGACTTCCAGATGATAATGGTTTCTTATGATAATGGTTTCTTGAGATAATTAGGAGATGATCTGTTGATGTCTTCAAGATATGAAGACAATGGTTTCTAGAGTGGTAGTTGGCTGATGATATGTTGATGGTTTGAGAAGTTACTATGTTGTATCACTTGGTCTGCCATATGAACATGATATGTTGTCTTGTTTTAAGTATTTGAGAATAATAATCTCTTAAACGTCTTTGAGAACATGATCAATTATTCCTTCTTGAACTTCCTTATTGTGCCTCCAAAAGGGGATGTATATCCCACGGGGAGTTTCGCTTACAACTTGTCTTGAAGCACTACAAACAGGGGAAGCTTGCAAACAGGGAGAGCTTAAGTCTCTCAACAAAACGGAAGTCCCTTGTCATCATCAAAAAGGGGGAGATTGTTAAATTGCTTTGTTTTAATTTTGATGATTAACAAGTTGTGATCTTCCTTAAATGTCTTTGTTGTCCATTGTTCTGTTTGCAGATCTAAAAAGATCATTGACAACTTGGCTTGTAGATATAAAACTTGAAAGAAAGCTCAAGATAAAACCAAAGGAAGGAGCCATACGAGATCAGTTGAAAGTAAGGATTGATCAATGGAAGCAGTTCATCTCTGGTACCTTCTGGTACAAAGACAACTGATCAACCTTCAGCTCAAATCTCAAAAGGAATGTACAACCGAAGCATCCTAAAGAAGAGAGGAAGAGAAAAAGTACATAATAATCAAAGATCAAGTATGTCCACAATCAAGACGGGCCAAAGGAAAAGATGGACAAAAGAGCAATCCATGTGGTATCAAGTTAACTAACTTCACAATCAGTCCATCATGAAGAAAAAGAACAAAAGTTAGAATCAGGACTTCAAAGGAAAGACAAAAGAAGTTGTCCAAAGCTGACAAGAGCAAAAAGGATGTCCAAGGATCAAGAGAAATAAGTATCAAAAGAAAAGGGTTACCACTAGCATGATGCAGTTCAAAGTCAAGCTTTGAATTCAAGTCAACACTTTCTTAAGATCTCAAGATTGACAAATGATGTCAGCAGATGAGTTGGCCCAATGCTTGCTCAAAGAACAAAGAAACCCAAGGGATTTTTCCCACCTTAAAAGTCAAAAAGTTGTAACAGCTCTTTTACACCTGCTGGTAGCAGAGTCTGGGGAAATGTGCAGACTTCAAAGTTCAAATCTGAGCCAACGGCTCTTTTGGAGTTACACCTTTAAAAAGGGGATGAAGATACAGCTACAAGTGACCTCTTCAAGATCTGTCAATTGCTGCCATACACATAGAGATTCTTTGTTTTCTCATAGTGTCCTTTAGCTTGCAGAGTTCTTGGGTCCAGGAAGCGATTGGTTCCATAGTGTTTGTTACATAGGAACCTCTCTTCTTCTTATTGCTGGCCTGATTGAACCATAGTCTTTGTTACATAGGTTCTCTTCACGCTTTCAGCTTGCTGGCTTGGTGGAACCATAGTCTTTGTTACGTAGGTTCCATTCTTGCTTTCAGCCCTCTTTGTATCTTGTACCTTTGGATCAAGTTGGAGCCATAGTCTATGTTACATAGGCTTCACTTGATTTTTATCTTATTGAAACTCCATTTAAAATCCTAAGCTTAACAAACTTAGGTAGAGGACCAACTTGCCCAACTTGTGTTTTCACAGTTGTGGTGAGCCAACCTCTATAAACATCTTGTGTTCCTTTACTTGTGCTTACTCTGTTCTTGACTGGTACGTGAAGCATATTTGTTCCAGTTCCACTGCTGATATTTTGTATCAGGTTTTGAAGGACACAAATCTGGGTGGATTTGTTATTTGGTGATCTTAATAGATCTATTCTTGACTAGAATCAGTTTAACCACTGCTTCCAGTATTGGTGATTTATCCAATCGTTGGGGGATTTTATACTTGAAGTATTTGGGCGAAAAAGGGACAATTCACCCCCGTCTTGTCTAACAGTTGGGCACATTCGCTTCATACACACAGAATTGTGACAGTTATGAGCTGACATAAATGGAAACTACTATCCCATTTTAGAAAATTTAATTAAACAACGTACCTTCAATCTGTTAAGATGAAAAACAGGGTTATACTTTGTTATATGGGTCTTTCACTTTTCGCCTTTGAAGTCGACAGTGCCTCCAACTAGCAAGCGGTATACCTTGTTGACGACTTGGAAGTTCTTATGAATGCTCTTCTGATTCGACAATACCTCTCTCATCCATTCAGGGTCCGTTGTGTATACTCGTGGCCTTGGACCAATCCAATGATGTGATCGCAAAAGTATCAATAAAGTTTTTGCTTAAAGGAACAGGAAAACCATTCAATTGTCAAAACGTAGTCACCAAAACTATCTAAATAACTATTTAAACCCCCACAACACTAGGTTTCGTAACTAAAGAAAGAAATAACAATAAATAATATAAAATAAAAATAAAAATAATAATAAGTTGGGCCCATGGGCTGCTTTGATTTGGTCTCATCATTCTCCTCCCCTTCAAGATGAACCTTGTCCTTAAGGTACATCTTCAAAAATTGTCTTTCAGGCACGGATACGGGCTTCAGGGTGGCGCCTTCTGGTAGTCCAGAACTCCATTGGAGCAACACATCTTTGAATTTCTCCCTTTTGTTATCAATGATCTACCAAAATTCCAAAAGTTGAGCTGGTTCCAACAGTACAACCACTTGATTCTCAGATTTACTTCTTGGGAGTACGTTGGGAGCTCCTCCAATTTGAGTCACATCTCGTTTCAATCTAACCCCTGACTGGCTTAAGGAATCTTGTTTGATTTTTCCTGCCGATGACAATAGATACAATTCAGCTCCCGCGACCCAATCATGTTTTGTTGCTCCTATTTCTCCTCCCTCAGCTCTTTTATTTGTTGACCCCTGAAGTCTAATTTGATGACCTCCAACTCAAAGTCCATACTCTATAGTCATGTGACTGTAATCCACAGTGATTGGTCCCAAACTTTTTAACCAAGGTACTCCTAGTACCACATCAATTCCTCGAATCGGTAATGCAAACAATGTCATTCGGAACTTAACCCCTTGCATAATTAAAGGAATTAATTCAAAATTTTCTTGACATACCAGCCTTTCTCCATTAGCAACATTAACAGACAACGGGAACATTGAGTAACTGGTAATTGCAAACGGGCAGCAACGCAAGGATTTATAAAATTAAGGCTCGAGCCACTATCCACTAGCACACTTACTTGTTCGTTGTTCATCGTAGCTCCAAGTCACATGGTGCGGCTCCCCGACTCTCCCATGATGACATGGATAGAGACTTGGGCCTCTTTTTGCTTCTCACTTTGCTCGTCTTCGGTCTCATCATCAAGGGGGTCTGACTACAACTCGATGAGCAACACCTGAACATTTCGACATCGATGTCCTGGTGTGAACTTCCCATCACAGTTAAAGCATAGATTCTTTTCTCTTCTTTGCTTCATCTCATTCCACGTGAGTTATTTTTGTATCCCTCGTGATTGTTGAGGTATTGCAAACTCTGAAGGTACAGTAACCTGCCCGGTACTTATGCGAGGGGGTGCGCTAGTACCATTTGTACCACTTATTTTTCTGGTTATCTGAAGTTGTTCATTTTTTTTTTTTTTTGCTAACTCAATAGCAGTTTGCAGCGATTTTGGTTTTAGCAAACGAAGATCCCCAGTAATTTCCTCTTTTAGTCCCGCCATGAACGCTCCCATCAAAGCATTAGAAGGCCAATCCGGTAGGCAGTTCATTAATCGCTCAAATTCACTCAAGAACTCGCGAAATGTTCCCGTTTGTCGTAATTTACTTATGGCTTCATTTTTATCCTCATATTCGGAATTTCCAAAACGAAGGAGCAATCCCCTTTCAAACCTTTTCCACGTCATCGTTTTGTTCCGACTTGCATGTGAGAACCATTGCCACCATTGATTTGCTTCTCCTTCCAAGTAAAAGGACGCTAACTCGATCTTTTGATGCCCATGAATTTTCTGTTTAACAAAATATTGTCTCGCTCTATCCAACCATACCATTGGTTCATCCCCAACAAATCTTGGAAACTCCATCCTTAATGGTTTCCACTTTTTTTTCTTCTCGTCTACACTTCGGATGGACCGCTTACTATGGATTGATGTGTCAGAATCTGAGCCTGTGCTGTTGTTTTCATCGCTGCTGCTCGAATTTGAGCTTGCCGCCGATGAGGACGAGTACCCACCTCCTGTAAACGTAGGGTTTTTCTGTTTAGATCCTTTTCGCCTAGGTTTTAGATGTTGCGCCGTCAATAGATCCGAAATATGTTGCACCGATAATTTGACTTCCTGTAAGGAAATCTCCAAGCTATCCAATCGTTCTCGGTTGGTTGCCATGGTCGTGTTAAGCTAAGCGTTGATATGATCACTGCTGTCTCTGGATACCAACTGATGTGATTGCAAAAGTATCAATAAAGTTCTTGCTTAAAGGAACAAGAAAACCATTCAATTATCAAGACGTAGTCACCAAAACTATCTAAACAACTATTTAAACCCCCACAACACTAGGGTTTCGTAACTAAAGAAAGGAACAACAATAAATAATATAAAATAAAAATAATAATAAGTTGGGCCCATGGGCTGCTTTGATCCGGTCTCATCATGCAAATGAGTTCTTGCCTGCACATCATCATCACACAGTTAGTTAACTATATCGTTACCACATGCAATGCACGCCCACTTTTCAAGTTTATAACAACCGTAAGTATTTATGGTCTTGTGAATAAAAGGAACGAAACGAGGCACGATGTCATCAAGAAGTCCGATGGGTTTGGAGTAGGCTTCCTTGTACATAGGCCTGTAAATGGGTAGGGATTCCCCAAGCCCAGAACCAAGCACAATATTTGCCCATTAACTAAGGTTGGGGCCAGACCCATTAAATCCCCATTTGGGGCTGAAAAATGGATAAAAAATAGACCCATTTCTATTGGGTCTGGGCCTGGGTCCTGCCCAGCACCCTAACCCTCTTTTTTTTTTTTTTAATTATTAATATTATTATTATTACCATCCTTCATTCACAGGCCACTTCTTCACACCTCACACTTTATAGAATTTTGTGATCTTTGGGCCTCCACACTTATATATATATATATAGATATATATATATATATACACGAATACTTTTAAAAATATTTTATTGTCGTGTCGTATTATATTTATCATTCATGTCGGGTAGGAGTGTGCAGAGTTTGATATTGCCAATCGATACCGAAAATTCGGTACGTATCGAATACCGAACCGAAAATTATATTCGGTATAAGGTTTTTCAAAAATTCGGTATTCGGTTCGGTATCGGTCATGTGCGTATACCAAACCGACCAAAATACCGAATTAGATAATATATTTTTTAATATATATTTTTATTATAATATATACATTATATTCCTACACAGAGTATATGAAATTGTTTATCAGCTTATAAATAAATACATATATGTATATGAAATTTTTGTCAGTTTACGTGTGTGTGTGTGTGTGTGAGTGTATATATATATATATTCCTACCCACTAACAACATTTTTAATATATTTAGCTATTCTTATTTCCAAGTCCAATTAACACTTTTATTCAAAACAAAAATAATACTTTATACTCAAAATTCAAAAGTAAAATGAAATATCTGCAAATTTAAAAAAATGCATAAAAATCAAGAAATATAGGGTTTTAATATGGGTATAATTTCGGTAAATGGATATTGGGTCTAATTCGGGTCTAGACCCAGCTCCATGTCCATTAAAAAATTATATTGGGTCTGGGCTTGGGCAAAATATATGGGGCTGGGCCTGGGCATTTTAAAATTTTATTTGGCCTGGACCTGGGGAATCCCTACTTGTACATGTCCGCGATCTCAAGGGTGTCTCCATAGAAAAGCCTGTAAGAATTTCCTCTAAAGCCTTGCTTCCTCAGAATCTTCTCCAGCCTCCTCGGCTCCAGCCATACCCAGTAGAAAAATTTCCATAGCCACACAAAGAATAGGGTTAATTACATTTAGATCCCATGGGAATATGTTAAACTATAACTCATATCCCTCTTAGTAAAAAAATTACACTTACACCCATTCGTAAAATTGATAATTACAAAAACCACCCAAGAATTAGGTTTCGGTCAAATTTTTGTTGATGCCATCAGAGTTTTGACATGATTTCCCTATTTTGCCCATTACTTAATTGTAGCAATTTGTTATTTCTAAGTTGCCCCTCATTATATCAATTAAATGTAATTAGCAAAATAATTCATTTAAAAATAATTTACTATTTTTAAAAAAATTAAAAAATAACTAACACAAATTTTATTTCTAAGATTTATATTTTTACAAATTAAAATTTTAAAAATGATACTTTCTCTATTTAATTGATTGTGGTAGTTCTTGCTTATCTGATATTTAAATGTTTTTTATTTTACTTTTAAATATATTTATTATTTATTTTACTTTAAAAATCAAAGGTAAAAAATAGTATTTGTTCCGCAATAATTATTTTAGGTAGTAATAGTTCTTATTTATCAGTTTACACTTTAATGGTTTTCATTTTAACTTCAAGTAAATTAATTTTTAGCCCACTTTTTATACTTCTCCAATATTTAGCATAACAAATAACACCCATCAAATATATATATATATATATAAAATAAAATAAAAATAAACTACATATTAGGTTTTGTGTTCAACCTGAGAAATTTCAGGTATGGACCGCGGACGGAAGTCGGATTGATTTGTTGGAGTCATGAACAAAGAGAAAGATAAAAACCAACCAGAGAATATAAAAAATTAGACTCGTATATTGCCAATTGCCAAGAGAACAAAAGAATTGAAGATATTTGTGTCCAAATTCAGTAAACAACAAAAAAAAAGTACAATATAAAATCTGAATCTGAGAGATAGAGACGTAGGAGAAAAGGTAATGGTGGTGGCCGCAAAGACAGAGGAGGTTAAACTGAAAAATAAAACCAACCCAAATCATCGCAACGGAGCAACACCTCTCTATCTTCCTCACCACCACTTTCACCAACTCAAATCCACACCCAAAGAGAGAAAGAGAGATGGTGCCGCCCAAAGAGTTTTTGTAGGCTGTCGGAAGAGGGTTTTGTGGGTGGGAGAGGAAGATAGAGAGGTGCTGATAATTTTTTTTATTGATGAAATGTTAAAAATGTTGAAGGGCAAAGCAGTCTTTAGAAAATATTTTTTTTTGGCTTAATTTTAATTTATTATTTAATATGGGTATAACGGACTTTCTGTTAAATCTTTTATGGCTTTCTTCTCTTTTGGGTTGTTTTTGTAATTATCAATTTCATAAATGGGTGTAAGTGTAATTTTTTGACTAAGGGGGATATGAGTTGTAGTTTCACATACTCCCATGGAGTCCAAATATAATTAACCCCATATATATAATTATTAAAATATTCATCTTAAAAAATATATATAAATATCTGTCATGGCCTTGGTACACAGATTGTTCAATTTCCTTTTTCTTTTTCATTTCATTATTATGCATGTAGATTTTAATTTTTGCAATGTGAAGCAAAGTGCTTCATTTACCTTTATGTCAATACGGGGAATCTAGCAAAAATCAAGTGAAGATTCAAACACATATTTTGAATTTGTTCTAATTGAATTCATCAATTGATGAGGTATATTGAATCTACCTCGATTTTACTTACAAAATTTATTGTTGAATTTTTTTCCCAAGACGAGTGGATCCACGTTATAATCATTCGTGCTTATGCTTTTGTGAAAAAAAAAAATATATATATATATAATCGTTATTATGATCCTTTTTCTTGTTATTTATCATGCTTTGATAACATGGTTTAACTTTTAATTATTTTTGTGATTTTTTATTAATTTTACTTTGTTCTTATGATATTAGTTGTTATTTGCTGTTTAAGATTTGATTGTCCACTTTTTATTTATTTAAAGGGTTTTGTTGGATTTAAAAACTTTTAATAGATTTTTTTTGGCGCACAAAACTTTTATTAGATGGATATGTTTTTTTAAAAAAATTGATAATTTGTTATTTATTTTTTGTTTGAATAATCGATGGGTGGCTAACCACAATTATTTTATTTTGAATTTTTAGAATTTTAACTATTTAAATTTATAAAGTAATTTGAATGATTTTTTTTTTTTTTTAATTTTTGGCTAGGAAGTATTTGGATGATTGTTTAGAATAGTTATGTCACTTTGTTGATTATCTAAATTCAAGAATTTCATTAACTTAAAAAAAAAAAAAATTCAATTTTAAGCAAACTAGTGAAATGAACGTGCGCCGGACGTTTATAATTTAATTTATTTAAATAAATTTAACTATTATATTTATTGAACAAATTAGGATACTGAAAATATCTAGTTTGATTAAATAAATATCATAACATTTTTAATGAACCGTTTTAATTTTGAAAAGTAACACATACAAAAATATTTATATGAGATCTCTCTTTCAAATCATGTAAAATAAGTAGAAATTCGAAGTAAAGAAATATCAAAATAAATAAACAATAAAAATATTTGAAACTATGTTATTACATAAAACAAAAATTTTAAAGTGTATAATATTAATTTGCCCAAGCATAAGTAATAGTTATAACTTTCAAATATATTTAATAAATAAAAAGACATATAAGAATATAGACAAAAACTTAAAAGATCATATAAAATGCCATATTAACTATATATATTTTATTCCTTATATTGTTTATTTTTTAATATAATTTGTAATTTATTTTTAGTTTTTTTATGAAGTTTTGAAAAATCTTTTTGTCGTCATTCAAAATCTAAAAGTTATATTCACTTTCAAAACTATAACTTTTGCACCTAATTTTTTTTTTTAATATTTCCAACCTCGATTTCATCATTTAAAATGGGAACATTATTATTTTTTTCTTTTTTATTCCATAATCTAGAGAAATTATATCTTTTAATACATTATTATCATCAATTTTAGTATAATTACCTTGCAATAAATATTCATCTCTCAAAACCGTGGGTTTGACATATCATCATTTTCAATATTATCCTCTTTCTCAAATCTCCATCTTCTTCTCCATAATTGTAATTTGATTTAATGAGTATTTCTATTTTGCTTTCTGTTGATACCTTGGATTGTACTTTTTTAATTGCATTGCAGCTACTGTATGCAATTTTCAATTGATAACTTCTACTATTCAATTGCAGTGAGAAAACAAAACTCCGTGGATACTTATAAACTAAGTTTCCTATAGTATTTTGAATTATATTCTCTTTAAATAATTAAAAGTGTTAGTAATTTAATTATATAAAATATTAATAAAGATTTTAATAATTACTTTATTTATAAAGTATTAAAGAAATTACATTTTATGAAAATTAATTAAACTCTCGATTGAGCAGTTTATGTACTCCCCAAACAATATGATGTATAATATTTAGTATCATTTTGTACTTATTATTAATTAAAAAATATACTTATTGATAGTTTGATATTTTATATTACTTTCGTACAGGTTTTATATTTTCATCATTGCAGTTTCAATAGGGAATACCCTTTTCTGATGTTTATATTGATGTATTGTATTTTTTGCACATTTCGTACCATAAGAAGGATTTGTTTCAATCATGTCAGTTTCTCTTAAAACAATATATATACTATACAATATATATATATATATATATATATATATATATATATATATATATATATATATATATGAAAAGCAGTCTGAAGCTAAAACTCATTTAGTTTTGCCTAGACGCACTAAACCATCTTAAACCTTGTGACCTATCCTCGCTAATTTATCCGTCACCATGCTCATTCTTTCGAGAATTATTTGATCCAAATTTCTCAAGACCTTTGGAGTAAACTTCGCCAATCAAATATTACATTTCTTATTAGCTATTTTTCGATGTCCTTTGTTATTATCCATTTTACGATCGTCTCTGAATCAATCTCCACATTAATTTTCAAAAAACGTCTCTCCCAAGCTAGTGTTAATCCTTTAGGTAAGGCCAATAACTCTGCTACATTATTGAAACTATATCAAGATTCACAGCATATCCTAGCATTCATCTTCGATCAGTTGTTATCTCGAATGATACTCTAGCCAAGCATTGTTGGTGTGGTTATAAAAGCTTCCAACCGAGTTTAGTTTTACCCATCACTTCTCGGGGTTTATTCCATGATAACTAAGTGTAGATTTTCTTTTGCCTGTGTTTTTTGTCCTTATTGATTAGTATTAAGATCTCAGGTAACTATTTTATGTGGCGAAGAGTGACTCTTCTAAGATTCATAAAATTTTGATAGCTCCATTAGTTCCATGCTTTCCAAAGATTTCAGAGCGTCAAGATCAATACAACCCACTCAGGATATTCTAGGAACATATTGCTCAAAATTTTGCTCTTAAAGCTCTCTTTGAGCCCATCTGACTTTCACAAGCCACAAAGATTTGTTCAAGTCTGTGTATCAACAATCTTGTCCCACACCCGGAGTGTGAACGAAAAACTTCTGAGCACTAGTCCACATATTCATATCCTGTACAGCAGTGCGTACATTTATCATTTTTCCCAAATTTTGTATCATACTTCAATACATTCGTGAGAAAGTTATCATCTTGGCAAAGCTATAAGAAAATCATTAACTTTTGGGAGCAAGGTAAGTTCCAAGTTCATTTTCAATTTTTCTCGCGTGTCTCATCTGACACCATAAGCAGAGTATAGTCATTTTATAGGAGAATTTATCTTTAGTTGACCCAGTCCAGACTCTCTTATCTCTGTTATCATGTAGTGAATTAGGACACTAAGTATCTCATTCACCACCTACTTGGGCAGTACTATTTGCAACTTATCCAGGTTTCAATTTTTATCTGTATCAATGAGATTACATACAATAAGATATTTATCCTCCCCATAAATGTCATCTCCAAAGATGTCCGCTAGTTTGCCTTGTGATAACCATCTATCATTCCATAAAGATGTCAATTCACCGTTCATGATCCTCCATTTACAAAATGTCCACCATCCATGTGCTTCTAACTATCTCCTTTCTTGCTCAGGAAGCTATAATTTGGGACTTATGTACAAGAATGTCATCCCCTTTTAAATGTTTTTTTTTATGTATCTAATTTCACACCGTTGTCTCCTTGTTAAGCATTCTCCAGTCCATTTAGTGAGCATCGCTATATTTCTTTTTGGGCTTCTCTAAGACCCAATTTACCTTTTCGCTTCTTTCTAGTGTAACACCCTAATTTTCAGATAGTCAGGTACGCTCGACACGTGTGAGTTTCGAGCGTTAGGAATTTTATTTATTACTTTCGGTTATTCAACTTATATGTGTTATATTAATTTTATAAATTTTATTCCATTATGTTTACATGAAAATATGTGAAATACTTATCAATTTGAGAATTATTTTATAGCTTGAATTCATTTGTTACATGAATTAATTGCCCAATTTGTTTTAATTGCTTAATTATCCTTAATAGATTATTTATTTAAATTAGAGGACCAAATTGCATAATTATTTCTTGGGCTTAATTGATCAATTTGCAAACCTTTTATCCTTAATTGCATGATTTGCTAACCTTGGAGGATTTAATAGGAAATAATACATTTCATCAAATCTGAGGAGATATATCACGTTATATTTCTTCCTTCTTCCATTCCATTCCATTTTTCATCTTAAACATACATACACATTTTCTTCCTTCTACCGATCCAAAACCACCAAGGAGGAAAAAAGGATTTCATCCAATCCAAGCTTATTTTCCGGAGAAATTACATAAGATTAAGTTTTCAAGCATCTCATCGTCATCTCTTCTCTTCTTCTATTTCATTTCAAGGTATAGATGATTATATACATTAATTCTTGAAATTATTAGGTGAAGCTAGGGTTAGTGTTTAGGTTAGCTAACTTGAGTATTTTATGTTAGAAGCATGATTCTAGGCCTTAAACATGAATTGGTGCATAAAAGCTTGAGAATTATGAGATTATATAATAAGTTCATATATAAGCTAAAGTTGGTGGTTATGATGATTGAGGCATGGTTTGTGTGTTTATATTGAGTTTTATTGTACCAAAAGCATGTATATATGTTCCTTTTCATGGATTATAGCATTAGGAGTTGAATTATGATGATTATGATGAACATTGATTATGGTTCGAGCATGCTCTGTTTTCTCCCCTGTTTCTGCACTGTTTGCGTAACGGGAACGACCCTTCCCATTCCCAGTTGTTTTGGGGAACGACCGTTCCCATGTTTGAATGATTGCATGGCGGCGAGAATGGGAACGACCGTTCCCACTTTGGCTTACAGCCGGGAACGGCCCTTCCTGTCTTTGGGGAGCAGCTTCGGGGAGCTGGGAACGACCCTTCCCATTTTAAACTAAAGGCCGGAACGGCCGTTCCCATACCCCTGGAGAGACAGAATGTTTCTGCATAAATATGAAAATTCCATTTCCTTTTCTTTACCTTTAATTGACCCTGACATGCTATTATATGATTAATATCATGCAATAGTAATGATATATTATGCTACATTGATCAATGCAAGTTATCTCGATACATGATTATGCCGTGCGTCATATTTGGTACCATTATTGGATCATGTCTCATGAGTGCACATATGTTTCCATTTCTTGTCCAGTTCTTCTCCAGGGCGGAGATTGTTGATCATGAGCACGGTCACGCATCCATGAGTCGTTGTGTCGCCTGTCAGGTGAGGTTTATTCTAGTTATATAGAACCTATACAACCCTTACGTGAGCTTTCGGCCAAAAGGTATTTATATCTATAATTTCCCATGGAAATACTCATGATTACAAGCAAGCCACATTTAATGCAAGCAAGTCATGTTTATGAAAAGCAAGCAAGCCATGTATCGTGCATGTTTTAGGCAAGTAAGCATGATTGTTCACTTTGGGCCCGAGGGTAGTAACTTGAGCCAACCGGGAAAGTATGGGCTGACGGGTAACTCTAGCGCTATCCTCACCACATTGGGATGACCCCTGAATCCGCTAGGAGATTAGTGGAGGAAGGAGTTTTGGGCTTAGGGATTCATGTACCCTCTGCTCAACACATCGTGGATGGTGAAGGTTAGCTACTTTCCCATCATTGGAGGGAGAAGGAGACTGGGGACGGGTCCGGCACCACGGATTGTCCTCGAGTTATTGCATGGTTTTCATTTCTTGATTGTATTGCCTGAATACACTATCGCACTAATGCACTGTAACTGAATTGCCTTATCACTTGTTAAGTAATCGTGCAAGCATGTATTGTTCACTTTTGGTGTAAGGTTGGAGACTTGCCCTACTCACCGGGCCACGTATTGAATGCATGAAAATGATCAAAGTATTTAATGTTGATAGTTGTAATCTCGGGCCAAGTGTATTCTATCATGTTTTGAACTTATATTACTTTTAGTTAGAAAACCTTACCCGAGATTATAACTTGCATGTTATGTGCGCTTCGCCTAGTCTATATCCACAGCTGACGCAATAGAAATATTTAATTACGCTCCTCACTCGGTCTTCACAGACTGACGCCTCCACCTTTCAGGTTCTTGCAGGTACACGCTTGGCGGGAAGTGAGTTGAGTCCAGTTCTTGTAGTCGAGTCAGGCACGGTGCATTTTATTTGATTGTTACGGTTGCACATGGAATTATTGTTAATACTATTTGTTATTTGTTATGTACTTGGAGATGATAATCTATTGATATGTGAGACATAGCTGGAAATAACATGTTTTGATAATTGGTATTTAATATTGGATATATTATGCTTCCGCTTTATTTTTGTTGCATTTATGAGTTAGTCCCGCCTAGCTTATGGTTTAATTTTTATTTTCACCCCGTTCGCTATAGGTTGGTTCATGTACGGATTACCGTTTCGTATGTGGATCGACCTATGGTGCGGGGGTGTGGCATCTCTACGTAAAAGGGGTGCTACATCTTAGGTGGTATCAGAGCCCGGTTGCAAAACCGAGGTTCTCGTGTCATGTCGTGTCAAGTCTAGGTCGTACGGCATAGGAATTAATTATTAATTTGAGAGTCTTGCATATTATTTGCACTCCTTGATCTACTTGAATTCTTTGAATTAATTAAATTACTTGATAACTTGTGCCTTGCATTGATTTATGCTATTAATTGTCAATTAATTGATCTTGAATTGTTGAAATTTTATATGTTCAACGTGTTTATTTTGAAATTTTGTTGAACTAGTTGTTGTATTATGCATCAAATTCATGCTCTCATAATTAATTATGTGACATGAGCACGCCTTACCCACATGCATTTCTCTTCAAAGGAATTTGTGAGTTACAGGTTGTGCAAACGATATCAACCCACGGCTAATTGCCCGATGATTTCATCCTACTACAAGATTTGGGAAAGAAAATGGGCCGGAAAATTCATACAAGGACTTGAGAGCCATTATCAATTTCCATGGGGTAGGCTCCAAATGGCAGAGCTGGAATAGAAAATAAAATCAAGTGTGGAGATCACTTACAAGATTCGGGAGGAAAAAAAAAAAAAGAGAGAAAGAGAGAGAAGAGGTGATCATCGGGGGAATTAACGGTTGACCTCGGGATTTCTAGCAACAAGGAAGAGGCAATTCCCTAGGAATTGATGATGAAATGGCTTTAAGAATTACCAACTATGATATGGTTGAATTGGAAGATATGGAGCAACAAAAGGAAACCATAAAGAAGAGTAAAATAACAACTAGAGTGAACATCGGGACCATCGTTGGGGATTAATTCCTTGAGAAATACTGAGATATCGACGACATGAGCATAGAAGCCATTGAATCCAAGAAGTACAACCTTGGATCCTAAAGCTACAGAAAGTCCTACCAAGAAATTTTAGACCAAGGAATTAATTATGGAAAAAGGCTCGGAAACTATTTAGACATCGATAACCGGGAAAGAGTTGGGTTCAAGAAAATTCAAAATCAGGTCCGGGAATGTATAAGTCGGGGCCAGTGAAATTTGAAGATTTAGACGACCGTGGGCAAACAAGAAATAATCAACAACACGAGACAAGTTTATGATACAACAATCCAGGAAGAGCCCCGGGATAAAATTTACCCCTACTACGGTGACAGGTTCAATGCATTCATAAGCATGTACATCATATATGTACTAATTTAATTGCCTCATATTTATGTATATTACCATCATTGTTGCTCAAGACCGCATGAGTGACTTGCTAAGTACCTTGTTTAAATTATTCAAGTTTCTGTATTATATGCATATCTTTAATATAGTTACTTCAATGTGCTGCATTTTAAAATTGTTTATATGTATGATATGTGCGTTGGCATTTTAACCGACATGCATTATTTAGTGTTTATTGTCAATAGGCATTTTCTTAAATTCCCGCCTCAACCAAGGTCATATTGAATCAAGAAAGTGGAAGAGGTTTCCGTTTGGGATATTACTGGGGTCTTTCATTCATCTGAACCAAGGATCATTAAACACATGGCTTAACTAAAACGCAAAATTCAAGAGAAGTGAGTTGGAGGAATCGAGAAGTGGTAAACCAGTTCAAGGAATCAGAAAATCTTTATTTTCTTAAGGGGGAGAGCCGGTCTGGAAACAAGTTAAAGCCGGAAGTTAGACCTCACCCGGGAGAATTGTAACCTCCGGTGAATGGTACACTTGAACATGCATATCACCTGCATTATTTATTATATGAATTGCCGTACCATTGCATATCACGTGCATTATTTATTATATGAATTGCCGTATAAGATTTTTTGTTATTTATTAACTTACTCTTATGTGAATAATAAATTGACGTAATTGATAATTTACATCTGCTCCATACATGATAATTGTGTAATTGTTTATTTAATTGTTTCCTTGAATTTTATTTCGGATGCGTGAGAGACGGGGATTCTCTCAGTGTTGCTCGAGAGAGGGGGCTCTCTCGTTGTTGGTTTCAGAGACGGGGTTCTCTTACTAGTTGCTTGAGAGTCAGGGCACTCTTATTATTGCCTGCTACTTGTCCATTTGTTCTAGTGGGAGGATAGATTTTCTTTCGAGTGTTTAAGCTCCGAAAAGTTGAGGGTTGTGACTTCACACCGTCGGAGGACCCTTATGGATTGAAGACCTCTTTCGGACCAATCCCTGACGGGGAATGGCCAACCCCCTTGGGATGAACACGTAAGAGTCAATTAAATTCCAGGAAGTCAAGACAACGGATCTGGGGACCAGATCCTCTTAACGCCCTAATTTTCAGATAGTCAGGTACGCTCGACACGTGTGAGTTTCGAGCGTTAGGAATTTTATTTATTACTTTTGGTTGTTCAACTTATATGTGTTATATTAATTTTATAAATTTTATTCCAGTATGTTTACATGAAAATATGTGAAATACTAATCAATTTGAGAATTATTTTATAGCTTAAATTCATTTGTTACATGAATTAATTGCCCAATTTGTTTTAATTGCTTAATTGTCCTTAATTGATCATTTATTTAAATTAAAGGACCAAATTGCATAATTATTTCTTGGGCTTAATTGATCAATTTGCAAACCTTCATCCTTAATTGCATGATTTGCTAACCTTGGAGGATTTAATAGCAAATAATACATTTCATCAAATTTGAGGAGATATATCACGTTATATTTCTTCCTTCTTCCATTCCATTTCATTTTTCATCTTAAACATACATACACATTTTCTTCCTTCTACCGAGCCAAAACTACCTAGGAGGAAGAAAGGATTTCATCTAATTCAAGCTTATTTTCCAGAGAAATTGCATAAGATTAAGTTATCAAGCATCTCATCTTCATCTTTTCCCTTCTTCTATTTCATTTCAAGGTATAGATGATTATATGCATTAATTCTTGAAATTATTAGGTGAAGCTAGGGTTAGTGTTTAGGTTAGCTAACTTGAGTATTTGATGTTAGAAGCATGATTCTAGGCCTTAAACATGAATTGGTGCATAAAATCTTGAGAATTATGAGATTATATGATGAGTTCATATATAAGCTAAAGTTGGTGATTATGATGATTGAGGCATGGTTTGTGTGTTTATATTGAGTTTTATTGTACCAAAAGCATGTATATATGTTCATTTTCATGAATTATAGCATTAGGAGTTGAATTATGATGATTATGATGAACTTTGATTGTGGTTCGAGCATGTTCTGTTTTCTCTATTGTTTCTGCATTGTCTGCGTAACGGGGAATGGCCCTTCCCGTTCCCAGTTGTTTTGGGGAACGGTCGTTCCCATGTTTGAATGACTGCATGGCGGTAAGAATGGGAACGACCGTTCCCACTTTGGCTTACAGCCGGGAACGGCCCTTCCTGTCTTTGGGGAGCAGCTTCAGGGAGCTGGGAACGACCCTTCCCATTTTGAACTATAGACTGGAACGGCCGTTCCCATACCCCTGGAGAGACAGAATGTTTCTGCATAAATATGAAAATTCCATTTCCTTTTCTTTACCTTTAATTGACCCTGACATGCTATTATATGATTAATATCATGCAATAGTAATGATATATTATGCTACATTGATCAATGCAAGTTATCTCGATACATGATTATGTCGTGCGTCGTATTTTGTACCATTATTGAGTCATGTCTCACGAGTGCACAAATGTTTTCATTTCTTGTCCAGTTCTTCTCCAGGGCCGAGATTGTTGATCATGAGCACGGTTACGCATCCATGAGCATTGTGTCGCCTGTCAGGTGAGGTTTATTCTAGTTATATAGAACCTATACAACCCTTACGTGAGCTTTCGGCCAAAAGGTATTTATATCTATAATTTCCCATGGAAATACTCATGATTACAAGCAAGTCACGTTTAATGCAAGCAAGTCATGTTTATGAAAAGAAAGCAAGCCATGTATCGTGCATGTTTTAGGCGAGTAAGCATGATTGTTCACTTTGGGCCCGAGTGTAGTAGCTTGAGCCAACCGAGAAAGCATGGCTGACGGGTAACTCTAGCGCTATCCTCACCACATAGGGATGACCCCTGAATCCGCTAGGAGATTAGTGGAGGAAGGAGTTCCGGGCTTAGGGATTCATGTACCCTCTGATCAACACGTCGTGGATGGTGAAGGCTAGCTACCTTCCCATCATTGGAGGGAGAAGGAGACTGGGGACGGGTCCGGCACCACGGATTGTCCTCGGGTTATTGCATGGTTTTCATTTCTTGATTGTATTGCCTGAATACACTATCGCACTAATGCACCGTAACTGAATTGCCTTATCACTTGTTAAGTAATCACGCAAGCATGTATTGTTCACTTTTGGTGTAAGGTTTGTGTGTTTATATTGAGTTTTATTGTACCAAAAGCATGTATATATGTTCCTTTTCATGAATTATAGCATTAGGAGTTGAATTATGATGATTATGATGAACTTTGATTGTGGTTCGAGCATGTTCTGTTTTCTCTATTGTTTCTACATTGTCTGCGTAACGGGAATGGCCCTTCCCGTTCCCAGTTGTTTTGGGGAACGGCCGTTCCCATGTTTGAATGATTGCATGGCGGTAAGAATGGGAACGACCGTTCCCACTTTGGCTTACAGCCGGGAACGGCCCTTCCTGTCTTTGGGGAGCAGCTTCGGGGAGCTGGGAACGACCCTTCCCATTTTGAACTAAAGGCCGGAACGGCCGTTCCCATACCCCTGGAGAGACAGAATGTTTCTGCATAAATATGAAAATTCCATTTCCTTTTCTTTACCTTTAATTGACCCCGACATGCTATTATATGATTAATATCATGCAATAGTAATGATATATTATGCTACATTGATCAATGCAGGTTATCTCGATACATGATTATGCCGTGCTTCGTATTTGGTACCATTATTGAGTCATGTCTCACGAGTGCACAAATGTTTTCATTTCTTGTCCAGTTCTTCTCCAGGACCGAGATTGTTGATCATGAGCACGGTTACGCATCCATGAGTCGTTGTGTCGCCTGTCAGGTGAGGTTTATTCTAGTTATATAGAACCTATACAACCCTTACGTAAGCTTTCGGTCAAAAGGTATTTATATCTATAATTTCCCATGGAAATACTCATGATTACAAGCAAGTCACGTTTAATGCAAGCAAGTCATGTTTATGAAAAACAAGCAAGCCATGTATCGTGCATGTTTTAGGCGAGTAAGCATGATTGTTCACTTTGGGCCCGAGTGTAGTAGCTTGAGCCAACCGGGAAAGCATGTGTTGACGGGTAACTCTAGCGCTATCCTCACCACATTGGGATGACCCCTGAATCCGCTAGGAGATTAGTGGAGGAAGGAGTTCCGGGCTTAGGGATTCATGTACCCTCTGCTCAACATGTCGTGGATGGTGAAGGCTAGCTACCTTCCCATCATTGGAGGGAGAAGGAGACTGGGAACGGGTCCGGCACCACGGATTGTCCTCGGGTTATTGCATGGTTTTCATTTCTTGATTTTATTGCCTGAATACACTATCGCACTAATGCACTGTAACTGAATTGCCTTATCACTTGTTAAGTAATCACGCAAGCATGTATTGTTCACTTTTGGTGTAAGGTTGGAGACTTACCCCACTAACAGGGCCATGTATTGAATGCATGAAAATGATCAAAGTATTTAATATTGATAGTTGTAATCTCGGGCCAAGTATAAAACCTTACCCGAGGTTATAACTTGCATGTTATGTGCGCTTAGCCTAGTCTATATCCACAGCTGACGCAATGGAAATATTTAATTACGCTCCTCACTCGGTATTCACAGACTGGCGCCTCCACCTTTTAGGTTCTTGCAGGTGCACGCTAGGCGGGAAGTGAGTCGAGTCAGGCACGGTGCATTTTATTTGATTGTTACGGTTGTACATGGAATTATTGTTAATACTATTTGTTATTTGTTATGTACTTGGAGATGATAATGTATTGATATGTGAGACATAGCTGGAAATAACATGTTTTGATAATTGGTATTAATATCGGATATATTATGCTTCTGCTTTATTTTTGTTGCATTTATGAGTTAGTCCTGCCTAGCTTGTCGTTTTATTTTTTATTATCACCCGTTCGCTATAGGTTGGTTCATGTATGGATTACCGTTTCGTATGTGGATCGACCTATGGTGTGGGGGTGTGGCATCTCTACGTAAAAGGGGTGCTACATCTAGCCACCTTCTTCCACCCTACAAGATGGGTCTATTTCCTTGTTATATGAGTTGCCTAAAAAAAGTTGTATTTAAGTTGATCAAGTTTTTTACGTGTGATTGGAGAACCATTTTGTATGTATGTAGTAGTTGAGGATTGAGCTTCTGTTGCACAGAACAAGTGTTATTTATCCGGTAAGCTTTTTTGTTTTAGCTTTCTATCCCAGAGGCGTTTTTCGACTTTCTTAATCACAATCGAGAAATATTCATTATAGTTTTGGTCGAAGTTCTTCCGCACCCCCAACATAATTCTTTAAGTTGTATGTACTTTACATGGCCAAAATTCTAGTAACCTATTGCTTTAAATAATTTGGCATATAAGGTGCAAACAACACATGTGATTTGCTGAAGTTTAATTTGAGGTTAACCCCTTGTGAAATGCCTCGACCACACTGTGAATGCACTTCGTCCCATCCACGGTAGCTTTAGCTCCTAATATAATGTTGTTCGTAGAAAGCAAGTGTGAGATGTGATGGCCTCTCTGACATACTCTACTAAGTTGTTCCATGCAGAGTACAAACAAATAAGGCACGAGTGATTGCCTTATCTAATGCCACATATCCATATAGTCTCCGTCGGTTCACCATTCCATAATTCATCTGGTTGTATTCTCTTCATTCTGCTCATACTGATATTGATGATTTTCATCGGGAATTTGAAGAAAGTTAGAGTTCTCTTTAGAAAATTCCACCAGACTTTATCGTACGCCTTTTCAAGATTCAATTTAAGCACCAAACCCCTTTTTTGTCTTTAGAGTGATGTAGTATTCGTAACACGTCTTGAAGCATCAAGATATTGTAATGGGTCTTGGCCGGGAATGAAACTTTTCTGGTTTGGGCTCACAATTTATTTGATATACAGCTTAAATGAAGTACAATCATCTTAGTGATCATTTTGAGCAATATGTTAGCTATTTTGATTTGGGCTCACAATTTATTTTATATATAATCATCTTGGTGATCATTTAGAGCAATGCAATACGTTACACAACATAATGGGCCGAATCTCTTTTGTTTTTCTGGATAATTAACTTTCGGAATCAGACAAATAAACTTTGATAAGCCTTCTTGGGAATTGATTCTCTCTTCACACAATCATTGATGAATTTCACCACTACGTCTCCTACTATAATAGGTTTGAAAAAAGTAGGCTTGAAAATCATCTGCTTCTAGCATTTTGTACGGGTGCATGCTCTTCACTACCCTCAAGATTTTCTCATTTGAGGTCGTTCTTGCTAAGTTACTTTTTCACTATCACCTTAGGGTCCGTTGGTGCAAGCTAATACCAAGACTCATCACCTCTTCGATAGTATCTCCATTGAATAGTACGTAGCACTCTCAAGTGTGTTGCTTTAGTTGATCACTATTTGTTACCCATTTATCGCCTATTATGAGAGCATTTATGTCTTAACTTTTAAAACTAAATAATCTCTTCTTGTTGCAGTAGTTTGTTATATTTTGTCATCAATTCATTATTCCAATCTTTTGAATATTTACCTTGCTTGTCTCATATATAATGACACTGGATTTTCTACTCCATTTATGTGCTTCATCTCATACTCCACCTACTAGATGCGTGACACGTGTAAGATTTTATCATATTTTTTAATACATAGAATTACGGTATTATCAATAAAAGGAAAAAAAAACTTTATATATCTAACATTTAAAGAAACACAAATTTATATATCCAATAAATTAAAAAACAAGTCCTACTTTTTATTTGGATTATTTTATAATATTCAAAGTATAAATATTAAATTAGTATCGTTTTTTTAATTTTTAATTTTTAAGTTATAATTTTTTTTAAGCTAAAAATATTAATTTTGGTATGCGGGTGTATATACATTAAAATCAAGTAATTCTTTTTTTTTTAACTAATTATTATTTATCTCTTTTATTCTCTCTTTGCCGTTTGATATTGAATTCTATTTTTTATTTATATTTTTCTAATAAACTTTATTTAAGATTTAAATTATTCTTTTTTTGTATGTAGTAGAAACAATTAAAAAAATATATTTATATAAAAAAAATCAAGGAATGTTTAATTGAACATTATAAAAATAATTTATAAAATTAGATTATATCTTATTTTTACATACACATAGAGTTTTTTCATAATTTTTAATTTAAAGTAATTTTGGTCTGACGACCTATAATTCTAAATTGTGGTATATTAAGTCGTAAGAAACCAAAAATCATATTCGTACTTTTTAATATATATATATAGAGAGAAAGAGATTATGTTTTTCATCCTATCTAAATAATATTTACACATTTAATTTATATTTTATTATATAAACTAAAGTAAGATTATATAGTTAATTAGATTTAGATAATTATAATTATAATAGTATTAGTTAATTGAAAAATATTACATTAAGATTCATTAGTTCATTAAAAGATATTTTATGTAAATCATTCAATTATATTATTTTATTAATTAGATAAGTTTATAAAATTATAATATGATTATAATTTAAGAAAGTTTGTGGACTTAGGTAATTAAAATTATAGACTTATATAATTAGATTTACATTAGGATTGATTTATTGAAAATTTTCTTATGTAAATCATTCAATTTAAATTTTATTTTATTCTATATAATTACAAAAATTTGTTAAAATTATAAAGTATTGGTTTTCAATTTGTTAGACGTATCTTATTATAATATTTTAAAGTATAGACCTTAAAATTTAAAAATGGACAACTTATATTATAAAATATGAATACAATTAATTAATATATTAATATTAAAAAAATCTTCGTTGAACTATGTATCTTTTTTTTTGGTAAGTTGAAGAAGTTTTAATTCTACCAAGAGTCCTATTATAAATCAATAAGTACTTTTTAAATGTAGTTAAATTAATAATTTATAATATGTATTTATAGAATTATCCTTAACTCATAATTATTCATATAATTATTATGAGGTTACTAAACGACTATATTTTATGAGAAACTTTCGTTCTTTTATAATATATATAGACTATTTTTCTTGCAATATATTTTCAAATAGTTTAAGGTCAGATTTATATATTGTTGCTATAATTCTTCTTTTTTTGACCACTATTATACGTGTAGTCTTACAAAATTGTTGGTATGTTTTTGAAATTATTAATTATATATTTTCATATTTTCAGTAATCTTCTTTTTATATTTTTACAGATTGTCGTTCATATTTTTACAGATTGTCATTTCATCTTTGAAATTATTTTCTTATATATATATATGAAAGCTCTATAAATTATTCTATTGTACTATCATTTATGAAAAAGTTTGAAAAATTATTTAAAGAAATGAATATAAAAACCCTAAAAAAATATTATTATTTAAATATATTAAAATTAAAAATTTTATATTTATATATATATATTAATTATTTTTAATGTAATTAATAAATTATAATAAATAAATTTGATCGTTCATATTAGCCCAAATAATAATTAAAATAGAAATTAAAAAATATGAAGAAAAAAAATAACAATATAAAAAAATTTAGTAAAAGAAAAGAATTAAAGTGATGTGAGATAAAAAGAGAGTTAAGAGATAATACCTTTTTGTAATAGAAAAAAGAAATAAATAAAAAAAAGGAAAAAGATTTAAGAGAGAAAATAGTTATTTTAGTGGCAGAAAAAAAAAAGGTCAAAGAATGAAAGGGTAGAAAAGAAAAGAATCCAAGACACGACCGATTTCTATGTATGTCTCGCGCTTAATATAATACTAGTAACCTCACGCACATTCTACGTATGTGCAAATAAAAAAATATTATTATTTAAATTTATATTTAATTAATTTTTTTTGTATTGATACGTATTTTTAATTATCTATAATATAAATATAAATTTATTAAGAATAAATAAAATAAGATCATATTAAATTAATAAAAAATAATATAAAATATGAGGAAAGAAAAAGAGAACATATATAATAGGAAAAAATTGAGTGGGTGAGAAAAAAAACTTGTTAAGAAATAAATAAAAAACAACACGTTAATTTTGGAGTTCAAGAGACCAAAACAGTTACTTTAAGATCTCTCATTTAATATAATAGTATAGATGAATTTGCCAGTTGCCCTCGTCCACATCCCAAAAAAGGAAATTGAATTTTTGTGGTCCAAATTTTTATTTTTGGTAAGGCAGAAATTAAAATGAAGTCCAAAAATTTTTGATGGACAATCAATCAAAGGAGATTGATTGACTGCCTTATTCTATATTTGGTATGTATGGGTTGCCTGCTGATCTCATGACAGGCATGGTCCCAATCTGTCAAGGAGGTCACATTATTGCATTTTCTTTTTAACCGTAAACATGTCATATTACAACAGAAAGTTAGAAATTTATATTATTCAGGTTTAAATTTCTCCAAAATAAATCTATTTTTTTTCCCTAAATATTATTATATATCTTCTAAAAGTTCTGTATATCTCTTGTACTCTCGTTGCAGAAATTTATTCAAACTCTAGACACTTCTAGTCCTTCAATCAAAATATTTTGGAAAGTCGTTTGAATTTAGCAAAATTGTTCAATTGTTGGCACTGGCGGAGCCAGTTAAGGCCAAGGGGGTGCTGAAGCCAGCCCCCCCCCCCCCCCCCCCCTATATTATAAAATATGAATACAATTAATTAATATATTAATATTAAAACAATCTTCGTTGAATTATGTATCTTTTTTTTTGGTAAGTTGAAGAAGTTTTAATTCTACCAAGAGTCCTATTATAAATCAATAAGTACTTTTTAAATGTAGTTAAATTAATAATTTATAATATGTATTTATAGAATTATCCTTAACTCATAATTATTCATATAATTATTATGAGGTTACTAAACGACTATATTTTATGAGAAACTTTCGTTCTTTTATAATATATATAGATTATTTTTCTTGCAATATATTTTCAAATAGTTTAAGGTCAGATTTATATATTGTTGCTATAATTCTTCTTTTTTTGACCACTGTTATACGTGTAGTCTTACATAATTGTTGGTATGTTTTTTAAATTATTAATTATATATTTTCATATTTTTAGTAATCTTCTTTTTATATTTTTACAGATTGTCGTTCATATTTTTACAGATTGTCATTTCATCTTTGAAATTATTTTCTTATATATATATATGAAAGCTCTATAAATTATTCTATTGTACTATCATTTATGAAAAAGTTTGAAAAATTATTTAAAGAAATGAATATAAAAACCCTAAAAAAATATTATTATTTAAATATATTAAAATTAAAAATTTTATATTTATATATATATATATTAATTATTTTTAATGTAATTAATAAATTATAATAAATAAATTTGATCGTTCATATTAGCCAAAATAATAATTAAAATAGAAATTAAAAAATATGAAGAAAAAAATAACAATATAAAAAAATTTAGTAAAAGAAAAGAATTAAAGTGATGTGAGATAAAAAGAGAGTTAAGAGATAATACCTTTTTGTAATAGAAAAAAGAAATAAATAAAAAAAAG
Source organism: Lantana camara (assembly GCA_037501455.1). Lineage (NCBI taxonomy): Eukaryota > Viridiplantae > Streptophyta > Magnoliopsida > Lamiales > Verbenaceae > Lantana > Lantana camara. The sequence goes on from CM074857.1 coordinate 120,553,250, forward strand.
GAAAAAGATTTAAGAGAGAAAATAGTTATTTTAGTGGCAGAAAAAAAAAAGGTCAAAGAATGAAAGGGTAGAAAAGAAAAGAATCCAAGACACGACCGATTTCTATGTATGTCTCGCGCTTAATATAATACTAGTAACCTCACGCACATTCTACGTATGTGCAAATAAAAAAATATTATTATTTAAATTTATATTTAATTAATTTTTTTTTGTATTGATACGTATTTTTAATTATCTATAATATAAATATAAATTTATTAAGAATAAATAAAATAAGATAATATTAAATTAATAAAAAAATAATATAAAATATGAGGAAAGAAAAAGAGAACATATATAATAGGAAAAAATTGAGTGGGTGAGAAAAAAAACTTGTTAAGAAATAAATAAAAAACAACACGTTATGAGAGTTGTGAAAAAAAAATAAAAAAAGAAATAATTTTGGAGTCCAAGGGACCAAAACAGTTACTTTAGGATATCTCATTTAATATAATAGTATAGATGAATTTGCCAGTTGCCCTCGTCCACATCCCAAAAAAGGAAATTGAATTTTTGTGGTCCAAATTTTTATTTTTGGTAAGGCAGAAATTAAAATGAAGTCCAAAAATTTTTGATGGACAATCAATCAAAGGAGATTGATTGACTGCCTTATTCTATATTTGGTACGTATGGGTTGCCTGCTGATCTCATGACAGGCCTGGTCCCAATCTCTCAAGGAGGTCACATTATTGCATTTTCTTTTTAACCATAAACATGTCATATTACAACAGAAAGTTAGAAAATTTTATTATTCAGGTTTAAATTTCTCCAAAATAAATCTATTTTTTTTCCCTAAATATTATTATATATCTTCTAAAAGTTCTGTATATCTCTTGTACTCTCGTTGCAGAAATTTATTCAAACTCTAGACACTTCTAGTCCTTCAATCAAAATATTTTGGAAAGTCGTTTGAATTTAGCAAAATTGTTCAATTGTTGGCACTGGCGGAGCCAGTTAAGGCCAAGGGTTTAATTTTTAAAATACATATATATATATATATATATATATATATATATATATATTATTGAAAATAAATAAATAAATATTTTTAAAAGTATACAATTTATTAGCTATTTGATGGTGCAGGAAATGGGTTCCGAAAGAGCAACCAACACTCTAAGATTTGTTTAGGAAAGGGAAAACCATCACAGGCGTAAGAGCCTCAGGAACTGGGTTTCCTCTTTGAGTGTGGGTTCTTTCAGCTAGGATAACACCAAGAATTAGTTTACTTTGGCTGAATATGATGGAAAAGATTTGGTATCCAAGTGTTAATGCCGTTTACTTCGTCATTGTTCAAGCCTGGTGTTGGCCCGCCGGCCCAGTGGTATTGATGTGTTAGGTTGGGCTACTTACCAACTTCAAAATTGAGTTGTTATATAGTCCATTCATAATGGGTTGCATAAAATAACGAAATTGACCCTCAGTTATCATAAAAATATCAAATATTTCTCGCCGTCATTGGAGAGACTTATTGGAGAGAGAAGGAAATGAATTTGTCTATCACTGAGGGGCAAACGTGGTATTTCCAAGGCTAGTCATTGGGCTGCTGACAGCCCAAGTAAACAGGTCACGCTGACAAGCTGTATGCCCAACCCATTAATATTCTAAAGTAAACAATGGGCTGACTATTTACATTAATTTTCATCTATCAATAACCAATAACCAATAGATAAGAAGTTGCCAAAGTAAACTAATTCCAAGAGTGTAAGGGATGATGATGATGCAGCTGTGGTGGATGGAGTATAGACACTGGCAGAGCCACGTTCAGAAGAGGGGGTGCAATTGACCCCCCTCAACTTCAAATATATATATTTTTTTTATATATATTATTATTATATATATATAAATACATAGATATATGTATGTAATTTTATGCGATTTTTCATTAGTGACCCCCCTCATTAAAGTTAAGATTAATACTAGTTAGGGTCAATATAGTAAAATATTGATAATTGAGACCACATAAATAATATATGAGTTATATGCACCAAACTTTAGAAATTGACATAAAAAAACCTCATGTTATACAAAATATCATAGAAAACCTTGTGTTTTTCTTAATTTTGTACAGAAAACTTTATGACTCGGATTGAACGAATTTTCTTTACAAAAATATTGTTTTTGTACCAATTTTGCCTCAATATTTAAAAATTTTCTAAAATAGATTGTAAAATAATTTATTTTAATGTGTAAATGTTTACCCATTAATTTTTCTTTAATGTATGTTTTCTACCAACTTTTGATTTATGTCTTTCTTTTCATGTTTTACTTCCCGATAAAAAATTTTGTGGTATTTATATTCTTCATTTATTTCCTGTATATAGCGTTTTCAATATTTTCTATTATATTCTATTATATTTCTTTGTAATTTTCTATTTAGAAATATTTTTTGTCTCATTTTTGCTTTTATTTTCGTGGGCAACACATATGACTCAAACAACGTGTAAGAATTTTTTATGTTTATTTTTATAAAACATATAATTTTTTATGCTAATTTTTTAAACATAGGGTTTATCTTGCATTTTCGATATTTGACAAGGTTTTCTATATATATGTGTGTGGGTGTGGGTGTGGGTGTAGGGGGGGGGGGGGAGCCTAATATGACCCCCCTGAATTAAATTTCTGGCTCCGCCACTGAGTACAGAGCTTGGGAAGATGCAGGAAAATGGTGGAGGAATGCCCCGTATATGAAGTGTATGCGTGAGATTGCTTAGAGGAGAAGAAGGGAGCTTCTCCTATTTATATGTTGGGGATGAGGGTGTTGTGGGTATTTTGACTAAGAGGTCCCAAACCTGTGTCGCCCTAACACGTGGCAACCTGTGATGGGCCTGAAAAGAGAGACGGCGTGCCAGGTACGAGGTGCACGCTGCCAGTGTCAGAGGTTGTTGGCGAGCAGCGAAATGAGCTCAAGGAGACCCCTAGTCTGCTAGGAGAGCATTGGGGGGACCTAAGCGTGCCCCGGTACCTGTGGACTACCGAGCATCAGTAGCGCTCGGAGGGATGCTCGAGAGGGGCTCCCTCTGGCAGGTGACTAACGAGCGTCAATAGCATGAGCGTCGGAGAAGGGGTATCCTCGAGGCCGCTTCTCTAGGAGCAAGGCCACTAGAACCCCGAGGGCCATCAGCGGACGAGTGGCTCCAGGTGGTGGAGTTGCGCACGAGCGGATAAGCAAGGGAGGTCCACTGGCGATGATGTAACAGATGGGCCGGGTTATGCCTCAAGCCCAATAATGCGAGCGTCAAAGATCCTAAGTCTCCGGATAATGACACGTGTATGGTGAGGCCTGCGAGCGTGATTTAGCCCCATCAAATGACGTGAGGAATTAATCCTTAGACTTGAGATTCCACGTTGTCTCATATATGCTAACTCTGTAATCTTTGATATAGGCTCAAAAGGGTATCGCCATATAGATACCTAAACCACGGCCTATGTTGGGATTACACAAGTGGCATATGAGAATTGTTGGAATTAATAAAGGACCTACACTTGTTGTAGGCAAGATAATCTCTTATTACACAAGTTATTCATGATTCCATCCGAAAATCCTTGCGCAAGGTGGTTAGATCAAGACATCAAGAAAATGGGGTTTTCTTGGATTGAGATCAAATGGAATATGAAGGGAACTTTGTTTTAATATTAAGATTAGTAGGGCTCTCCATATTCCCATGCCCTAGATCTTAATCGAGAGATAGGATGGTAGGAGGATCGTATCCCACATGATGTCATTGACTGAAAGGTTCTTTCGAATATACATTCACATTTCGGGTAGGGGTCACACACCTGTTGCTAGATTATGGTCGTGTGATCTGTGAGGTAATTAAATAATAAAGTGTATTAATTAATTAGGCTTACTGCTAACTGAAATTGAACCTAGAGGGTCACATACAAATACCGGGTTCAAAGGGTATTATGGAAAGATCAAATAGTTCATCGAAACGAGGTCACAGTGTAAAGTACACGTGTGGATCGAGAGCATTGTTTGGGACGTGTGATCCATTTGAGAAATTGGATCATGTGTTAATTAATTAGAGAATTAATTATCAAGCCCAAATATAATTAATTAGTGAATTAATTATAAAGCCAAGATATAATTAATTGCAGAATTAATTATAAGTCACTAAATATAATTAATTGGAGAATTAATTATATAGCCGAACTAAAATTAATTGGAGAATTAATTTTAGCCCGTTAGAATTAATTAGTGAATTAATTCTAAAGTCCTTGATAGAATTAATTGGAGAATTAATTCCAAGTATTTAATTATTTAATTGTTCTAATTTGATTAGAATAAATATATAAATAAATATCTTCTATTTTATTATTCTAAAGTATTAATTCTAATATGATTAGAATAAATATTATTGGGATAAGATATTTAATTATTACTAGAATAATTAAATATTCCTAAATTAGTTAGGAGTTATTTATCTAGAAAATAAATATCTTATTTTAGATAAGACATTGTTTTATTTGGAGAGAAATAAAGAGTAGAAGAAAAGTCAAAGTAGGAGACCATCTCCTAAATGGTACTAGGGTTTCGAACCCTAGCCTATAAAAGGACTAAGGGGTTCGAATTTCTTAGCTTACACGTGATTTGAGATCACGTCCAACCTTCATGGAATTTTGGGGATAATTCTCTTGCTCTCTTTTCTTGTTTCTTTTTTCTTTAATATGCATGTTATAGTACTAGCTTACTCACTAACATGATTTGAATCTAGGTTGGTGTGGATTAGAACTCTAGAGGATTTGTACTTTGGAATCTCGAAGAAAGAATCGATCAAGAAACTAGGATTTTCATGCCGCACGAAGAACGTTTGAGGGCGGCTCAACACGTTTCAAGAAAGCTTCAATTCATGTAAGTTTCTTGAGTCCCTAAATTTTGAAACGAACATTGCAAGATCACTATTCGCTTTTGGAAAATTTTTAAACTTTCGCTGCTTAAACTCTGCTGCTTTCCGACAAGTGGTACCAAAGCCACTTTGGAACTTTCATTTCAAAACGTTACTGTTTTGAATTTTGATAGAAAATTCTTGAATTTGGATATATGTTATGTATTCTTGGTTTTTGTTTGAAATACGAATCTATCGGATTAATACTGTTTCTTGAAAATCTTGAAAAACTGTTTTCATATGAATCTGATTTTAAGCTGTTTAATTCTGGATTTAATTAAACTAGGATTTTAATTCATCGAAAACTGATTTTCGAAATCTAGATTTTGAACGAAATACGAAACGAGGTGACGAGGGCCAAAACAGCTTGGCCGTACGTCACCGCCATGGGAAGACCGGTAATCCGCGAGCAGCATCGTGCTCTTTGATCGTGCATAGGGCAGCAACCCGATTCCCCACCTGGCCGAGGGACGCCCAGCGCTGGCTGGGCGAGCGATTACTACCTCTGCCTAGCACCGCCCGCGCGCGAACAGGCCAACGGCGCTGTGCGAGCGATTACTACCTCTGCCTAGAACAGCCGCTAGGCTATGTGCGCATGCCTGCCTACTCGCGTGCACCATGAGGCACGCGCTTGTGGGCGGCTTGCGTGCCCTGTGCGGGTTGTTCCGGGCTTCGATTTTTCGTTCGATTTCGGTTTTGTGAAATCCCAAATTTTAATATATGATTTTATTATAAAATTATTTATTTTTGAAATAAATATAAAATTGAGATTTTATGAATTAAAATTGAGTTTATATTTTTCGAGAAAATATAAAGTATCACTTTGAATGATATTTTTGACAAAAATTTAATTTTTGAAATTAATTGAGTTTTGCCATGATCCGAGTTCGATTTTGAATAAATTCTTAAATAGTGAACTATATTCAAATTACTTAAGTTAGTTGTAACATGAAGTCAAGGGAATTTTATATTTAATTGGTAAATTTAAATTGAAGCGGATGCATGCTAGTTTAGGTTATCATGGGTTAGTCTTATGTATGTTTTAAATTCTGCACATGGATGATTTCAATTGGGGTCGGAGCCCTATAGTTGCGTTATTTCAATTGGGGTTGGAGCACTACTTATGTGCATACTATTATGTGTTTATTATGTCACTTTTCTTATTATTGTTTTTGGGGCCGGGGTATGACCCGTGTATTTGTCTATGACCAATATGGCCAATATGAAGATTAAGCCATATTTCTTCATGTTAAGAGAGTGGAACTTAAGAAGTGAGGATTTTTCTTTTCATTTTGGAGACAAGTGATGCGTTGCGTTATTCGTTGAATTATTAAGCTTAGTGCTGTTATATTTTATCCACTATTTGAATTAAATTTGGATAATTACTTTATGTTTTCTGTAGGGGAATGGGACGGAAGAAAATTGGTAACAAGCATGGAGCTGTCACACGTTTTTGACAAAGCCCATTTCTTGGATCAATTGGAGACAAACAATTATGGCCCAATTGACTTAAGGTGTAATTAAATGGGGGGAGATCACCTGATGCTTTTTGGAGACATATGGCCCATGCAAACTTATGGAGGAAGCCCAATTCCCAAATTAATTGCCACAATTGGAAGAAGTCACAACCCTCAGCGTTATTTTTCAAAGAATTAATTCACACAAGAAACAAAGGGGCAACGACTTGGGCACACGTTTTGAGTAGTGAGGAGTTATTGGCCTTTTATTGGAGCAAAATGTTTTTGGGAGAGTGGGGCAATAACTCTGGAGAAAGTGGCTTTTATGATGAAAGATCATGAGGAACGTGGGAGGAAGAAAAGCTGGCAGCTATGGGTGCTATTTATTCAAGACAAGATCGCAGCTACAGGGCACACACGGGGAGAACGAGTCCATCCCTTTCATTTAGTTTTGCTCTTTTGATTTTGCTAATTTCCTTTGTTCTTGATTAGTTAATTTCGTTTTAGTTGGGATTTTCCTAGTATGCATTAGGTTTTGTGAGACTACTTCTTTTGTTGATTAATTCAAGTTATCCGTTTTATTTCTAAATTAACGTTATTGTGTTTGTTCTATTCTTTGATTAATTTAAAAGCTCGAATCTTAGAGTTGGCAATTCACATACAGCTACTTAATTCGTTTGGTGGAGTCTAGCCGGACAATTAACGAAGTGGCAATCAACACTAGGTTGTTAAGTTCGGCTGATTTTGTGTTGTGGGATATTACGGTCTAATTAGGCGAAGTAGGAGTTTCTACTAAGTCGGTTAGGGTTAGTGTTTCTTTAGCTCGTAAAACAACTAGTTAATTGAATCTTTGAAGGAGTTTCTGATAGGGTTATTAGCTAGTTAGGGAATAGTCTTTAGGAGTTTCTTTAGATTATTCTAAATGGTAAGACGAAACGAGGGAGCCGGAGGTGTTATCTGGTAACTATAGCTAGCCTAACGAGGAATTAATCACCCTGTCTGTGATCATAGCCTGATGCATGTAGGAAAATCCCAGCTATTTTTTATCTACTGAATTAATCTAAGTGTCAGCTGAGTTAGTTGTTAATCGTTTATCTATTTAGTCAGTTTTATTCTTGTTTATTTCATTATTAATTTGATCAAATAACTCAAAACCCCCCATGTTTTAATTATTTGTTTCGTTCCTTGGCATATTAAGAGTTACAATTTCATCCAATCCTCGTGGATCGATACCCGTTGCCACTATTCTGCATTTTAATCGTGTGCAATAATTGGGACTTATTATTGGTGGTCTCGACACCCATCAACAAGCAACCAAGGAGCAAGAAGGATCCACAAGGAACACTTGAAGAACGGTAGCTATAAGTGAAGATCCCTCAAAATGTTTAGGAGTTTTTCTATTATGTAATAGATAGGGTTTTCCATTAAATTTTGTACCCCTATGTGATATGAACTGTCTTATGTGGCATGAATGTTAGAACTAGTGATTATGGAGTGGCTCCCATAATTGCATATAAGATAGGATACCCATGATCATCTTATATTAGTATCATGCTAGGACATGTTATCTGCTAATTGCTTGTGTGAATGCATTTTATGTGAAACTGCATCAAACAAGACCAATTAAAAATGCATAACTGTACATGTTGGTGAGGTTAAAAATCGGACAACTCTCCGGTTAATTCGAAAATCCCTAATTAAAATATTGAGCAACTTTCGAATAAATAGGTATTCTATTACGGTAATAAAATTCCTAGCATTCCATCAATAAGATTTAAGAGTTAGTAGGTAAGCTAATTATTGTCTCACGATTCGTGGGGTAATTAGTGCAGCCTATTAAATCTTAGTTCCTAGATTGATCACCTTAGGTGATTGATATTTCTTGATCATTTTAGAATGGGCGATGTCTCACGAGTCGTGGGTCGTTCCGGACTAAGTTTGATTGAGATCTTATGATTGATGGGTTCTGCTCAACACTGAAGTAGATATAGATGTCTCACGAGTCGTGGGTCCATGATTGAAAGATCAGTGATGCAAAAACATTACTAGGAATTCCATGGCGATGGAATTGGCAATTTTGTACCTACCTAAAGATTCTTAGACCTTTGGACGTCTCACGAGTCGTGGGTCCAAAACTAAGAATGCTTGGGAACCTAGTACCCACTGAGAAAGCAAGTTTCTTCTAATGTCGTTTGGGATTTATAGACTTTCCAAAAACAATGGGAGCCACAAATGATAAAAGACCTAATCCTATGTGTTACGTTATTATTCAATATGCTCATATTTTCTCTGCTTAGCATTTAGATTGTAGTTCTGAGATTGTCTACAAGTTGAAATGTAACCCATTAGTATCCATCCTTGAGTCAAATAAGTTGACTAAAGTCCTAACCACTATGATTAGCTTTGAATCCTAAAATCCGTTTTAGATTCCAAAGGAGAAAATTGTTCTCTATAAGGCGAATCTTTTACCTATTGTGAAAATTCGACCTAGGCTAGAAGAGAAGCAATTGAAAAGTGAAAGGAAATTCTCCAAACACTTAAGAGCAATTGTACTCCATCATAAATGTGTTACAAAGTATAACACATTATAGGAACACTTAAGAGCAATTGTACTCTCTTGAGAGCGTGTTACAAGGTATAACACATCGAAGGACTTGTTCCAAATCTGTATGAAGGAATGCACGTATGACATGGACTGAAAGTCCTCACTAAGGAGGACCTTGTAGCCACGTACACAAACTGAGAAATGGGTTCTTAGCCCATTGATTGTTTGAATTGCTTCTATCATCATTCTTAACCCCTTTTGCTCAACCTTGGATGATGCTATTGTAGCATAGTTCATCAAATTAATTGATAACTTGAGAGAGCATCCTTGAGAAGGACTAAAAGGTAATGATGATTAGTTCTTCTTCTAAACCTAATAAGGTAAAGGCATCTAGGCCAAAGAAGAAGAAACCCTTAAAACCCAATGAAGGGATGAGAGAAGGGAAAGCCTAAAAGAAAGATCAGACTTTAACTTCCATAGTGGAAAACTAGGGCCTTGAAAGGAACTGCAAAGAGTATGAGGATACTCCATATGTCTCTTGTTGTATTAATTCTGATAGGATCAGAATTCACTAGTCTTAAGTTAACTTTGCATAAACTGTTGTGCAAAACTTAAAGTATTGATGTTTCGAACCTACAACGAGATAACATAAGTAAATTAAGATGATAGAGTTTCAAATAACTTTGGAACAACCTAAATGGGATTAGCAAGTTAATCATCTTAGGATCATTTTACGAAAATGAACTCAAAGACTTAACTTCCTAAGAATCCTATTTAGAGAAAAACGTTCCCGAAAACCCCGTTTATGTGAAACGAGAAACACGTCCCAAATTTAGATGGATCTCGATCCATACTAAGGATTAAGGTTTTCTTAATGTAAGCACTAGACTGAATCATTAGTTTAATCATTATGAATGTGTGTACTTAATGAAGTACGAATTTTGAAACTTTTGAGAAATTATTAGAATTTCAATGAGAAAGGTTAAGAACCACAATAGTTGAGAGAGATGAGCATTTCGATTTGATCAAAATGGCAAATGTCTTATTGACTAAATTCCTTAGTCATCTTAGAGATAATAAGACTATCCCTCAGTGTACTCATTCAAGAATAACTTAGGATTTTTGAATGAAGGAACATAACCCTATAGGATATGGTTCATTCTTGTTACTGACTTACCTTCGTCCTGAACTTATGCTTCAGAATACGCAGTTAGGATTTTGAATCTTGCACATTCCAAATCAGTTCCTTAAATGTACTACGAATTGTGGCATTCAAAATTCCCTAATAATTCTTATCATAGAATTTTGGGATTGTCTTCTTATATGAAGAAGACAATGGGAGATAAACTTGAAACAAGTTCAAGTTTATATACGAACAATATATATTGTTATTATTTACAATTCTTTGGAACAAAGAATGTATCTCTCTTGAGTCTTCTTAATTGAAGAAGAAATTGAGAGATAAGATTGAAACTAGTTCAAGTATGTGCAAACAATATAGAATATTGTTTCTATGATTCTTTTGAAAAAATGTTATTTGTTTTAAAGAACATACCTTTCTTATAAAAGAATCGTTCCTAAGAGAAAAGAAAGGTAAGCCCAAAGACTTCAAAAGGTTTGAGGACAAAACCCATGCCACAAATAGAAAGAGTAAAATAGTTCTGATAAAACTTGGCCAATCTTGTGAGATAGTACACGAGTGAACTCTCCTCCCTCGATGCGTTCAGAACGCATTCCTAGATAGCCTATAAGATAATATGGTTTTCACCATGAAATCTTCTAAAGTGGATACTGAATCATTTACCCTATCGGGAGGCGCTGTCAGATTTGGAATCTAAGCAGTGAAAACAATTATGAAATCTGAAATGGATTTCATATAGTCAAACTAAGTTTGGACCTTAGTTAAGCTACTTAATAGGATCAAGCTTTTCTTATCGATATAAGATTGATGAAGACATAAATATGGAACATCCATGGATTTCACATTTAGTGGGAGTAAACAAAAGGTTTGCAGACTCCAAATAGTCAATTTATGAAATTGGATCATTTCTAGGAATTAGAGTATTCGAATTAGTGAAATAGTCAAAGTTGATTGACTTAAAATTCGAGTATAGCGTGTACAAGAAAGTGGTAGAGACTAAAAGTTAAACTTTTGGTACTTTATGAAGATGACATCCTTCTCATTGGGAATGCGAAGGATGGCATAAAAGTTACCAAAGCGTGGTTAGGAACCATTTTGAGATGAAAGATCTTGGTGATAGATCCTACATTCTCGAGACAAATATCTATGGAGATAGATTTAAGAGAATAATAGGATTATCACAGTCAAGGTACATAAACGTTGTACTAAAATGGTTTAGTAAGGAAGATTCCTAAAGAATTTCCAATGGACAATGGAACATCTCTTTTGAAGAGGATGTGTCCCAAATAACTATTAGAAAGTTAGAATGTCCAAAACCCTTTTCGGGAAAATGGTGCATAATGTATGCAAAATTATATACTTGACGAGATATGGCTACCACATAGCGTGGTGGGCCTATTCTAAATGTAACCTTAGAGAAGGTCATTGGATTGTTGTAAAAATACCCTCAGAGTACTTTAGAAGAAATGAGGATATGTTTAAGAGTCCAGAAAGACCTTTTCATTAAAGGATTATTTGATGTAATCATTGCATCAAAATATAGATAATTATTTATCTATAAGAGGATACACCATTTGCCTAGAAGGCAGAACAGTGCTTTGGAAAGATTTCCAATCGAGAGGCACTGTAGATTCGACCACAAAGTTGAACACTTAGTCGTATTGAATACCACTAAGTTGAGTGTTTGGGTAAGAAACTCCATCTAACGGGTAGATGTAGTTCCTAGCATGAAACAACACCATTATCATATAGTATGATAAAATGGATGGTTGCTCAAGTAAGAGAACCAAGACCTCACCAAGGGACCAGGCACTTGATTATGAATCACGTGAATAAGGAAATCGTGTTTCCTTGATGATGTGCAAATTAAAAACATTCACATCAGTAGAGAATGTAGCAGATCCACTTTGAAAACGCCCAAAGTTAATAAGGCTCTAAAGGTACATCTTGGGAAGATGGGACCTAGAATAGACCTGAAAGGCTTTTGCGAGCAAGTGGGAGATTGTTGGGAATAGTGCCCTAGAAAGCTGTTATGCTTTGGGACTTTCCCTATATCACAGACAATCTTTGAATAATATACGAATGATTATAATCACAGGCGAACACTTCTTATGTGCTAATACGTGTTTTGTGTGTTTCCATTACGTGTGCATGTCTAGAACTCCCCTAATCCGATGAGGCCGTTAAGAACTTTGTCAATATGGGAATGACACATGAAACAAGTTCTTAACTCCATAGGCGAGGATTAGAAACTTCTCCAAGTCAATGAGGCCAACAGATAGTGGGACTGTCGACTTTGCCTCTGTTGAGACTTGCTTGTGTAGTTGTGTCCTTAAGAAGGATCATCCTATTTCCTGGGGTGTAAATTGCATAAGTTGATGCGTACACAATACACAAGGGTGCTTGTTATAAAAATAAGTTTACTGAGAGTGCCCCATGTGAGAAGATTCATAAAAAGGAAAGAACGTTACTAGAACTTCCAGATTATGAAATATCTCACATGTCAATGACGTGAGGAATTAATCCTTAGACTTGAGATTCCACATTGTCTCATATGAGTTAACTCTGTAATCTTTGATATAGGCACAAAAGGGTATCATCATATAGGCCTATGTTGGGATTATACAAGTGGCATATGAGAATTGTTGGAATCAATAAAGGACCTACACTTGTTGTAGGTAAGATGATCTCTTATTACACAAGTCATTTATGATTCCATCCTAAAGTCCTTCCGTAAGGTGGTTAGATCAAGACATGAAAAAAATGGGGTTTTCTTGGATTGAGATCAAATGGAATATGAAGGGAACTTTGTTTTAAGATTAAGATTAGTAGGGCTCTCCATATTCCCATGCCCTAGATCTTAATCGAAAGATAGGATGGTAGGAGGACCGTATCCCACATGATGTAATTGACTGAAAGGTTCTTTCGAATATACATTCACATTTCGGGTAGGTGTCACACACCTGTTGCTAGACTATGGTCGTGTGATCTGTGAGGTAATTAATTAATAAAGTGTATTAATTAATTAGACTCACTGCTAACTGAAATTGAACCTAGAGGGTCACACACAAATACCAAGTTCAGAGGGTATTATGGAAAGATCAAATAGTTGATCGAAACGAGGCCACAATGTAAAGTACACGTGTGGATCGAGAGCATTGTTAGGGACCCGTGATCCATTTGAGAAATTGGATCATGTGTTAATTAATTAGAGAATTAATTATCAAGCCCAAATATAATTAATTAGTGAATTAATTATAAAGCCAAGATATAATTAATTGGAGAATTAATTATAAATCCCTAAGTATAATTAATTGGAGAATTAATTATATAGCCGAAATAAAATTAATTGGAGAATTAGATTAGCCCGTTAGAATTAATTAGTGTAGAATTAATTGGAGAATTAATTCTAAGTATTTAATTATTTAGTTGTTCTAATTTGATTAGAATAAATAAATAAATAAATATCTTCTATTTTATTATTCTAAAGTATTAGTTCTAATATGACTAGAATAAATATTATTGGGATAAGATATTTAATTATTACTAGAATAATTAAATATTCCTAAATTAGGTAGAAGTTATTTCTCTAGAAAATAAATATCTTATTTTAGATAAGACATTATTTTACTTAGAGAGAAAAAATAGTAGAAGAAAAGTCAAAGTAGGAGACCATCTCCTAGATGGTACTAGGGTTTCGAACCCTAGCCTATAAAAGGACTAAGGGGTTCGAATTTCTTGGCTTACACGTGATTTGAGAATACGTCCAACCTTCATGGAATTTTGGAAAAATTCTCTTGCTCTCTTCTCTCGTTTCTTGTTTCTTTAATGCGCATGTTATAGTACTAGCATACTCACTAACATGATTTGAATCTAGGTTGGTATGGATTGATACTCTAGAGGATTTCTACTTTGGAATCTCGAAGAAAGAATCGATCAAGAAATGGGAATTTTCATGCCGCATGAAGAACGTTTGAGGGCGGCTCAATACGTTTCAAGAAAGCTCCAATTCGTGTAAGTTTCTTGAGTCCCTAAGTTTTGAAACGAACATTGCAAGATCACGATTCGCTTTTAGAAAATTTTTAAACTTCCACTGCTTAAACTCTGTTGTTTTCCAACAACTATAATGTAAGCTTTGCATCAGACATGGATGATTTTAAATCCATGTCCGGATACATATTCTGCCTTAATGGCAGAGCAGTGAGTTGGAAAGTTCCAAGCAAACGACCACTGAGGCCGAATACTTAAGTGCAAACGATGCTGCTAAGGAAGGTGTTTGGGTAAGAAACTTCATCCACGAGTTGGGTGTAGTTTCTGGTATTAAAGACCCCTCATAGTGTTTTATGACAATACAGGGGCGGTTGCTCAAGCGAGAGAACCAAGATCTCACCAAAGGACCAAACACATTTTGAGGAAGTATCACTTAATCCGTAATATAATCAAGAGAGGAGATGTGCAAATTGAAAGGGTCACATCGACAGAGAACATGACAGGTCCACTAATTAAAGCTCTTAGTCAGCAGGCTTTCGAAGTACATCTTCAGAAGATGGGACATAGGATAGTATCTGAATGGCTTTGACGGGCAAGTGGGAGATTGTTAGGAATAATGCCCTTAAAGCAGTTTGTTGATTTACTATTTCCTTATAAAATCACAAACAGCTTTTGAGTAATAAAACGAGATGATTTTGTTCATAGGCAATCACTTCTTTATGTGCTTATTTATGTCTGTTTGGGTTTGACTGTGTTTTGCATGTTTTGAACTCCCCTAATCCGATAAGGCCGTTAAGAACTTTACCTTTATGAGAACGGCACATGAAACAAGTTCTTTACTCTGTAAGCGAGGATTAAAAAGTGCTCCAAGTCAATAAGTCCGACAGACAGTGAGAGTGTCGACCTTGACTCCGTTGATACTTGCTTATGTGATTATGACCTTGAGAATGATCACTCAGTTTCATGGAGTGATAAGTGCATAAGATGATGCGTTCATAATACATAAGGGTATTGTTACAAGAACTTCATCACTGAGATGTCCCGCGTTAGAATATTCCTAAATGGGAAAGGAAGTTTCCAGAAATTTCCAGATTAGGAGGAAATATCTCACAGGTCAATGACTTGATTAATAATCTTTTGACTTGATATTCTGTAATGTCTCATATGAGTTAACTCTGTAATCTTTGATACAGGCTCAAAAGGGTGTCGCCATATAGACACCTGAACCACGCCTATGTTGGGATTACACAAGTGGCATATGAAGAACTTGTAGAATCAATAAAGGACCTACACTTGTTAAGAACAAGAATGATCTCTTACTGATTAAGTTGTTCATAGTCCATTAAATATTAAACCCTTGGCCAAGGTGGATAAAAGATCAAGACATCAAGAAAATGGGATATTCTTGGATTGAGATCTAAATGGCTATGAAAAGAACTTAACTTTAAAGATCAAGAATAACGAGGCTCTAAGTTTATTCTCATGCCTTAATTTCTTGATTGAGAGATGGAGTTGTAGGAAGATAGTATTTCACTGATTGTCATTGACTGAAAGGTTCTTCGATTCATTTGGTTATTCGGCTAGGGGTCACACACCTATTGCTATATTACGGTAGTGTGATATGTGAACTGATTAATTAATTATTGGAATTAATTAATTAGTGTCACTGCTAATCAAAAAATGAACCTAAAGGGTCACACACAAATGTCAGGTCACGAGGGTTTTGGTAGGAAGTTAATTGGATTAACAAAGGATCAAAAGATTGATCGAAATGGGCCACAAACGTGGACCCCTGTTACGTGTCACCCAATGTATGTGACTGTCACGTGTCACGCACAAGTGGTTGTACATGTGGCATTACAGGTGTGGTTTAATCCACACGTGAATTCTTTTCTAGAATTACTTAATTAGTTTTGGTCTTTTAATTTATTATGAATTAATTTTTAAGTCCAATGTCAAAATAATTAACCCAATAAATAATTAATTATGAATTAAGCTATTGATTGAATCTTGATATTTGACATTATACTAGATAAGGTTGAAAAGTCAAACTTCCTATTGTAGGAGAGAGAAAGGATTTCTTGGATTATCTTAGAGAAAAAGGTATGATCTTATTTTCAATTAAAAGATAATAATTAATTAGTGAATTAGTCAGCAAGAAATCAAAGACCCACTAGACTTTGGAAGTCTCTAGGGTTCGAACCCTCTTAGTATAAATACAAGGGTGAGGCTTCTAGACCAACGTTCTTGAAGCGTTAATTGATTTTGAGAAAATTAAAAAAAAAAAGTTTTCAAAGTTAATTCCTAGCCCAAACACAAGCCACAAAACTAGCATTCTCAATAGCTTGATCGTGATCTAGGACTGGTATGGACACGCTTGGAAGGATTACCTACTTTGGGATCTTTTCGAGGACATTTCGAGGGACAATCCGCACGAAGGGTGTTTGATAGGCGGTATCAACATCACTAGAAAGCTTCAATCTTCGTAAGTTTCTTGAAACCCTTCTTAGATTTGAAACGAATATTACAAGATTTACTATTCACTTTTGGAAAATTTTAAAATTCCGCTGTGCAAACACTGTGTTTTCCAACACAACCCATGCTCAAAGATCGCCGCTCGTCACCACCACCATCGCCGCCTCCTCTAGCTCCTCTCAGATCTCGCGACTATTATTATTTTCTCCTCTGTTTGTTGGTGATTACTTGGGCAATTTTGTGTGTGATTTTGTTGGCAATTTTTCTGAGCAATTTTAGTTGTGATTTTGTGGGGAATTTTCTGCGCGATTTTTGGAAGATTTTGGGTAATTTTGTAGTTGTGTGGTGGTTGGATTTTGAGGTGGTGTGGTGCGATTTTGGTGGTGGTTGGATTTTGCAGTAGTGGGGTGCGATTTTGGTGGCAGCGATAGCGATGGTAGCGAGCCAGCAACGGTGTGAAGATAGAGGTTGTGTGATGGTGTGGCCGTGATAGTTGCGAAGACAAAGATAGTGGTTGTGCAAAGATATGGTGTGGTGGTGCGGCGGTGGCGATTGTGGTGGTTGGTGTGGTGGTGGGGTGCTGTTGGCTGTGGTAGAGAAGCGAGGATGATGATGGTGACGGCTGGTTGTGGTAGAGAAGCAGGGCGCCGCCGGTGGTGGTGACAGTAAAGGCGGCGGTAGTGGTGAGGCTGGGATTGTTACCGCCGATTTGTAGTGGTGGTGATTGGACTTGCATCCGCGTGCAGCATTGGTAAAGATGATGAGGGAAGGGAACCAATTTCTGTTTTCTTTTCTTCTTGAAATTTATTATATATATTATACTTGAAATTTATTATATATATATATATATATATGTCATAAAATATATTATTTTAGTATTAATTTTAATTAATTGTAAAATATATACATATAGTTGTATGTAATATAATATATAAATATACATAAATTATATATGTATAAATATACATATTTGTATATTTTTTTGATATAATTGTAAATAATAAAGTGATACATTTTTGGGATTTTTTTTTATTTTTTTATAATATTTAAAGTGTATTAGGTGGATTTTAAAATTTTCAGAAAATATGTGGCAATTACGTGGCAATGGGTGTAAATGCCATACCATCAACTTGGACATGTCAAATGATTTCCGGCGATGATTAGGCAATTTCCGGCGAATTTGTCATTAAATTGGCACATTTTAGAAGTTAATTGATGGTTTTGTCGCAGGAACAAAATGTGTCCCAAAAATACTAGTGCGGTGAGTCGGTATCCCAATCAATTTTCCCTATATATAAAGTGTGAATGGGTAGCCCCTCACCCAGTCAGTGGACTGACCCTCTCCCTTTCCAACGGTTTAGTTGCAGGTTTGGCTTTCAGAGTTCGAGTTAGGTGGCTTGAGTCGAGTCTTTCGAGTCTGTCGGTCGAGTCAAGTCTGTTATGGTTGTTTAAGTTTTGTATTGTTTTACGTTTTGAATTCGGTTTAGTTATGTACTTCACATTCTTGTTATGTTTATTTTTGGGATAGGTTTCTGGGGTCTAGTTGAACCCGTTTGTACTCTGTAATTGTTATTGGATCGTGATTACGGGATTAGGGATTTAAACTAGTTGAACTCGTCATTTGTTGCTTGTTTACTTTATGTTTATGAGTGTTACGCTTCCTTATCTATTGTCTATTTGATATTGTTTTGATTTCGAAGTCAAGGTCTACGTATTACCTAAGTTAGATGTGTTTGTCTATCTCCCGTTCGCTATTGCTTGATTCATGTACGATCTTTTCATTTCGTATATGAATTGGGCTTTAGTGCGAGAAATATGGTGACCCACCATGCGGGGTGCTACATGCCCTTCTAACATGACATGATTTCATTAAAATAATTTCTTTATCTTACTTACATATTATACACACACACACACACATATATATATATATATATATATATATATATATATATATATATAAATTTTTGTCGTCATTAATTATAATTTCAATTTTCTCATTCACTAATTATTAGATATTGATAAATAAATAAATAAATATATAAATATATATATATATATATATATATATATATATCAAAATTCTAACAAGTTTGTGATCCAGCTTGAGCTTGGATATACTCATCATTACATAGATTCATATGAATAAAAATAGCATAACAAATTTGACATACCAACCATAATGAAGTACCGATTCACAAAAACAAAAAGAAAAACCATAATGTAAGTACCAACAGTACACTAAATCATATGACAATAAATATTAGAGATGTACCAGAAACATATTAATGTGACAACGAAAAAAATAGAAGAATACTTATTATTTTGAGTGACTTATCGGTTATTATGACTGAATTAACGGCAAAAATCGACTTGCCTTAAAGAAGTATTCGTCCTCCTATTAATAATAAAGATGAAAATAATGGTGAACTAATTAACTCATTTAATGACAGGGATATTTATAGCATGGCCATAAAAACACACTAAAGCCTCCAATGGGTTAATGAGATTAGGTCCACATGGCAGCAGAAAGAGGGGTAGGGCTAGAATTTTCCCTCAAAGAGAGAGCCGCGAGGCACCTTGGTGTTCCCAAAGAAGAATTTTCCCTCAAAGAGAGAGCCGCGAGGCACCTTGGTGTTCCCAAATTTTCTTGTTTTCATTTTTTTTTTTTTTTGGCCTTTGCAATTTTAAAAAATAAATTAAATCTTTTAATATATTAAAATAAAATTGTAACGTGCACGAGGGCTAGCAAATACATTAAAATATATTAAGATATTAAATAAAAATACATTAAAATAATTCAATTTCCTTTCGTGTGCTCAGGGACAGGAAGAATCTCCACCGGTCCACCCTGACATTTGAGCCATTCGAAAGTTGCAAGATTTTGATGCTCATGATATTAAACATTATTCTTTATTATAAAAATAATAACATAAAAGAAAGAAGGGTGAACTATATTTTCTCATTCAAAATATCGTCTTTTTTATATTTTGTTACCTCAACTTTTTAGTGTTATCGATTGTAAATGGAAGTATAATAAGTATTGCAATTTAGTACCTGAAATATTTTTCCATCTATTTTAATACTTTTCTTAAAAACAAAAGGTAATTTAACAACACTTTTCAATCAAAAAATAAGTTTATAGAGATAAAATTAGGAACAGATATAAATTAAGATAAAATTCTACGATTAAAAGATCCATTGTTTTGGTAACAAAAATGTAATTTAACAATACTTTTCACCCAAAAAATAAATTTATAGAGATAAAATTAGGACATATGCAAATTAAGATCAAATCCTTCGATTATAAGATCTTTTTTTTTTTTTTTTGTTGAAATGTATTCATAATTGTTACTAAAATGACCGAAAAAATATTTCAATTATTATATTACAATACTTATCATAATTCAAATAACAGTAACTAACATTAAAAAATTAAAATAGCAAATTAGCAAAAAAAAAAAAAAAAAAAAAAAAAAAGGCGATACTTCGAATTAAAAAATGTAATTAAGTCAAGAAAGGATATCAATACTGAGGGGTAATTACTCCGGCATATCATGATATTTGATATGATTAAACAAAATTTTCCTTTTATGTATAAGAAACTATCAAAATGTCTACTCTTAAATAATTTATACTTAGTAATGTCGTATATTCGATACGTGTGTAAATTATTATTTCTATATATTAAAATAAATTATTTGTCTTGATATAAATTTAATAATTATATATTAATAGAAAATAGTTAAAACATAAATTAAAAAATATAAGTAAGCATAATAAAAAATATATAAAAAACATTAAAAGTGAAATAAAAAAATATGGAGTTAATAGATGAATTTCTTAGACATATTCCGTATCTGTTGGAGAAAAATAAATAAATTACATAGAAAAAGAAAAATACAGACTAAGTTCAAAAAACTCCTTCATAAAAAAGTATAGATTATACCTAAATTCATTCATTCAGAAGATTTCAACTTAACACTTTATAAAACATCGTATCTTGACACTGAGCGATCAATATTTGAATTTAATTCATGACTATCATAATATAGTGTTGGACCAAAATTTTAGAGTACTGTTGGGAGATTTGTAGTAATAATAATAATAATAATGTTCTTAATTATTTTCTTTTATAATATATCCATAAAAATAAGTTGTAAAAGTGTTTAAATTCATAAAATTGGAGTTGACTTCAGTTACAAAGCTGAGTTTTATCCTTTATCTTTCTTGTAAAATAAGAATAACATGGCAGATCGAAACAGAAAATTTTAGCTCCAAAAGAGCGTATTACATTTGTTAATTAATTGATATTTTTTTAAAAAAATTTAACTAATTACATTATAAATATAAATATTTGTTCTCTCATTATATTAGTTTGATTAAACTAAGTTCAACTTACAATTAGCCAGCAAAATTGACGTAGCAATTGTAAATAAATATTCTGTAAAATGATAATTGTATAACAATAAAAGAAACAAATTATAAATTTTATTTTAGAGAAAATTATTGATTTCGTCCTGCAAAGTAACCAATTTGCAATTTTGGTTCCAACAGTTGCCACTGTCTCATTTTAGGTCCAATAAAGTCACTTGTTTCTTAAATTAGGTCCATTTGCCCAATTTCCGTCCAAAATAAATGTTTGACCGTCAAAAAAAAAATTTGACCATTAAAAACAAGTTTGACCGTTCAAAAATTGCTTTTAAGCCCCTTTTCATTTGTTTATATTTTCAAACCTACCCCAAACTATTATATATATGTATTATATATATTATATACACTTATTATTTAATATAATATATATATATATATATATATATATATATATATATATATATATATATATATATATATGTATATACATGTGTAGATTTTATATATATAATATTTTATAAAATATATTATATAGTGTAATATATATAATATGTAATATCTAATACATATAATATATATATATATACACACACAATGTTATTTATATATACGTGTATATATCATATATTATATAGTATAATATATTATATATATTATTATAATATACACACATATATTATATATTTTATACACACGTATGTGTTGGTGGGGTCAAAATACGCTCGACCCGCGTTTGGACACGTGGCGACACGAGAAGGTAACACGTGGCCCTTCATGATTGGGGCAGGTTATCAACGAGCGTCTAAGACCCCCGTGCGTCAAAGTCCCTAAAGAACACGTG